>CM030888.1:41677322-44358988 GCA_018136845.1 Heterotis niloticus | reverse complement strand
TAAATTCTTGTGCTGCTTAGAAAATTAAGAAAGAAAAAATAAATAAATAAATAATTGTGAATTTCCCTGAAGGCCAACAGCAGCAATATTTTCCCCAAACCTGTTGTTAACAATAGGAAGAGACACTGAAAAGGCCCAGTGAAGTGCAATTCTGTGTCACCTGCAGAACACAGAGGCCCAGCGGTAGCATTACTCACAGATGGCCCCAGGCCCACAATCCATAGCTTTTCCTGATGACATGAGGTCATGAGGTGGCAAGACCATATACAAAAGAGAGGCCAGAGACACAAGCAGTTAAATAAATAAATAAATAAATGCCTGCTGAAACACCAGCGTTCACCACTATACTCCAAATGCCATTTTAAGAGACAGGAACAAATCAAAGTAGTTTTCATTTCAAATTTGCAAACATACAGTACAAAATATGACTTTCACCAGAAAAATTTCTTTCCACCAGCAGGAACTAGCCAAAATCTTCAGTGGTACCAGTTTAGGAACCTCTAACTCCCAATTAGTTGAAGGTTCTTTAAACACCCATGGATATTACAGGTACATGATATATATATAGATACACACACACACACACACACACACACACACACACACAATTTCAGCAAAAAGTTTGTTCTGAATCCATTAGGTAAATGCTGATAGTATAACATGTGCTTCCAAAAGATTGTACACAGAGATCTACCAGCTACAGTAGAACAGGCAGATAAAGAAGAAGATAAAAAGGAACCTTTGACACTACACATCTTAAACATTACCTCTGACAAGGCCTTATTCCCTTTAACTGCTGGTTTTTAAAGCATAAGGGAGCCCTTCAACAAATTTTTAGTCTTAGATAATACTACAGTCCCATACAAGGTACAGCAAGGGAGAATATGCATTTAACTTACAGTTTTTATCAGATTAGAAGTGTAGACCAGATACAGAAACAGATGTATACCAACCTATAAATCTTTTAGCTATAAGATTGACTGATCTCGTTTTAAATTTGCTGGAAATCATCTCAGCTTGAAGAATACTGATGCACTATGGGCATGCTGCATCATATCAATGTGCTTTCATTCTGGGATATGTTTCATCTTGCAGACCCCCCTGGCTGGCAGTGTGGAGTGTTAGGAGTATTTCCTGGTGCAAAGCAAGGTGTGAGAGATGCACACAAAGTGCTCATCTCAGCAGGGCTTCAACAGCCATTTACTTGAACCCTCTACAAACGCACACTGTTCTCATTCTGCCACCATCCCACTTCCAAGACAGACGCTTCACCCATCGAACCCGTAAAACAGGCCATGGCAAGACTTAGTCTTGCCCCGTAATTGCACATCATTACAAACACACCTACATTTATTCATTTAGCTGATGTCTTTGACCAAAGTGGCTGATAATGTGAGGTCTGTATACCAAGTTTCTATACATCACCATTTACCCATTTATGTTGAATAATTTAAACTTATCAATTCAAGTCCCTTCATCAAGGGTACTACAGCAGGAAGGAGATTCAAATCAGATTCAGATTTCAATCTGAAATCAGATTCAAATCTGAATCCTTCAAAGTGACAGTTCTAAGTAACACTGCCCACCGCCTCTCATCTGGTAAACTTTGCAGCTCCTGAGAGCACAAACAGAGGGTTTCAAAATACTGTTTACTCATTTGTGTCAAGTGACAAAATCCACAGCACCAAAATAACACCTTTGAAACCCATTTGCTAAAGTATATGGCACAAGATAACAAGTTCCAAGAAAATAAAATAGTTGCTAATCACTATGCTGTACACTTTTAAAGTATTAAAAGCATTTCAATGTAGCATACTTCAGGAAGCCATGGGTCCTGCATCGCCTGAAAGTTCTAGATACAGCCCTCTAGCTTGAACCCAACTGAAAACATTACATTCAGTTCTAACGTCAGGGGCAAACACCTCAAAACAGCAGCAGCATTCTGTTACACACCTCAGGCAGTGAATTCAGTGCAAAGAGAGAAGGGGGGGGGGGGGGATTGCCTTCAAACAGCACCATTTTTCACAAAGAAAATAGGACACTGTTTTAGGGATTTTTTAAAAATCATTTATGCATTAACACACAACAACATTTAATGCAAATAAAGTAAAACTAGTGTTTTCATATATTCAACAGGTTAATGGACTTAAATTTTAGGCACCAAAACACTACTTCATGAGTTACCGAAAAGAGATACTTAAAATGAGATAGGCTAAGATTTAATTTTTTTTTTTTTTTTTTTTAAACAAATCCATACAATGGATAAATTTTCCCTCAGATTTAAACACTGACACACCAATAAAGCCATCCTAATGGAGATTCTATTGGTCATGAACCTTAAACTCTCGTTAGATTTCATGGCTGGTAAATTGAGACAGCGAGCTCATTTTTGCACACTTTCAGTGTGTGCTGAGTGTGTCTGATCTTGTTTGCTCTGAGGCAAGCTGCCCAAATAGGGCGTTTGCGCTCCTCTAATGTTTAACAAAAGCTCTTTGCTTGCCCATCCAGTCACTGTGTCGGCAGATCAGGGGAAAAAAGGGGGGGGGGGGCAGTGTGTCTGCTCATCATTCCTCTTTCCTTTTGACTGTATGGGTGTTTCCTGTGAACATTTGTTTGACACAGTTCCAGAGTCTTACAGGTAAATACCTGAGAAGTCCTGCCAAACTAGAGGAAACAATCACACAAAGAAGTGACTGAAGTGCAGTTTGTACACCTGGAATTCTGCTAACCAACAGAAAAACTCTAAATAGCTATATAAAAAGTATGGAAACTTTACAGAAACCATTGACTGGCCTGTGATGTTTTGTTTTAAACCAGATCCCTGCCTTGAAAGAACAACATTTCACTACACTGGTTAAGCAAAGCTTCTATTGAAGAGAGGGTACTGAAGGATCCCAACAGAGAAGGGCAATGGCAGGTGAGAGTTACAGGTGCAGCCTAAAACGTAAACTCCACTGGAAATTAGCTGGTAGTAAACCCCAGTCGGGTGCTCACTTAACATGGGCTTTTCTACACCAAAAATGTGAAAGGAGAGATGCAGTGCCTGTGACCTCAGCAACAACCAAAGGCTTCAGGTGAAAGCACCATGCTACAATACAATCAGTCAACAGAAGATCTCAGTGGTCAATGAGAGAGCAGCAGATGTCGGTCACCAACCCGGGGGGGGGGATACGACTCATTTCTTCTTTCATTATTGTCGACTAGTTTGAGAAATCATTCCGTGTTCTATTGTCTCAATGCGTACACATGCATATATAAAATATTATATAATTTATATAAATTTAATTTGTGTCTATTTCCATAAATTATTATTCTTAGAACCAAAGATGTTTCTTCAGCCTGTTTGGGCTATAATTATACTTCAAAATAAGAGTCTTTTATCCCCCTTTGCCCCAGCAGAGTGCAGATTATAGGCCTCCTAAAATAGCTGGGAGCATCCTGTCCAAGAGGGCAAGCTTCACCAACAAGTCAGCACTATGAGGACACCATCACATTTGCCTTTCTTTAGAGGAGACAAAGAACACACCTCCAGCATGAAGAGGCTTCAGTAAAGACCAAACCTCCACACCTACAAGGCCAGTGTGCCCTCTTAGTTAAAACAGGCACCTTAACACACAGCCACTAAATAGGTTACTTTATACAGTCCATTATTAGCAAGTTTTTCAACTGCTAATAAAAGGAGATTAATAGGTATAATAATTAACATCAAGAGAAAACTAACAAATTAGAGTATTACATTTGACATTTGCCTAAATGACAGACTGGTTCCAGCCTCTGGTATAATGAAAGTTTCAAAACTATACAGAGAAAAATGGGATGAAATAATTGCCTATGAAGAAAATACAGTTTCAGCCTAACAGAACAGAACATATCAAGTTTTGTTTATTTCTAACACAAGGTATAGCTAATGATTAAACCTACTTTGGGAATAGCTGTGCTCGCAACATCAAGGCACTGCAGAGAGTGATCCGGGCAGCGGAATGCTGCACCACATCTGATCTGCCATCCCTACAGGACATCTACGCCAGGACCAGAGCGACTAGGATCATCGGAGACCTGTCTCATCCCAGCAACCATCTGTTGCTGAAATCAGGCAAATGATTCAGAAGCATTATGGCCAGAACGGAGAGGCTCAGGAGGAGCTTCTATCCACAGGCCATAAGGCTTTTGAACCCAGCACAATCCTCACAAACCAGGGTCTACAATACCCTCTAACCGCTCCCCCTCACTGTCACTGTCCCGACAGTGCACCTTAAGGTTTTATTTATCTATTTATTTATTTACTTACTTATCTATTTGCTGTGTGTTCTTGTCTTCTTGGGTTTGGTTGTTTGTCTTACTCGTGCAAAATTTTTTGGTATGTAACCACGCACAGTCTCCTGTCGAATCAGAGCACATTTCACTACATGGTATACTCAGTAATCATGTAAGTGACAAATAAACTCTTATCTTTTTTTATCTTACGTTACACCTACGGCCAACTGGTGATGGGTTTGTATTGTGTACAATTTAAACATTAGCTTTTGTCAACAATTTCACTTTGATCCAAAGTTTTCATAAGAAAACATGGTCGTTAAACAATCCATGATAATTTCACATACCTTAAAAAAAAAAAAAAAAAAAAAAAAGTTCATATGCACCAGCCTGATAGGATCTGACTGCTGTGTCCAGTTTCATTAACAGTTATCTTTTTCCCATCCCTTCCACCATAGTATTAAAGGTCAGACTCCTTCATCCTACCCTCAGTGCTCTCTCATGGCCTCTGAACTCCTTTGCAAGTCAGGTGTTTTGTTGTGCCCACCCCTAGAGCACTCTGCGATGAGACAAGACAAAGGTGATGCTAGTTACACTGAGGGCCCCTGTCACAGCACTGATCTGCACAGCACTGATCACAATTTGGAAGTCAGTCAGTGGAGGTGTTTGAAGCTCAGTACTCTAAACTAAACAATGTAGCCATGATACATTAAATATTTTTTTATCTCAGAGCTGAGACAGCAGCACTGCTCAAAGGTAATGGCTCACACCAACATTCTATGTTTTATCTTTCTTGTAAGCAAATGACTGGAGCAGTGACCTGGACAGCTAGCCAAAATGTACGATTTATTCAGTATTCTGGAAAAGAAGCCATTTTGATCATGTTTCATTAGTTTGAGATCATTGCATAACAGCAGTAGTTACATTCAGTATAAAAGAGGCACTTTTCAGCTACACACTGAACAACAGATTACCTTAAAGAATGCCTAAATACTTTTCTTCTGCATTAATTTCTAAAATGGGCAATCAAAGCCAGAAACATTACATTAAAACTGATTCCACAACACTTGACAACCATACAGATGAGTGTCTCAGGAATGCCTGTCTAATGTTATTGTGATTGAGCAGTTTAGTCACCCATTTTTACGCCCACATTTTCTTTTAACTTTTTAAAGCGTTAGTTTGAGATAATGTAATAACTGCATGACATCGTAAGTATGATTACCTGAATTATCAGCATCTGTGCTCCCATTAAGAGTTCTGATTGAATTAGATCCACAAGGCATATGTTTGCTGTTGGACCTGTCCATTGTATCTTTATGTCTTCTTAAGTACCACATTCCATCTTTTTTCTTATGCCACTTCAACATTCATCTTTCACATCTATATAAATAGTATCATAAATAGCTTGATTACATTATTCACTGAACATTAGAAATAGTACAGACAATCATGTAGTTGACATTTTCTCTCAATTTTAGATTGTTCCAATGTAAGATTTGAATGCAATACATTAGAAGCAAAGGTCTAGAAGGTGTCAAGTGCTGCACTGTTAAAGACTTTAAGCAAAAGGGGAGACAAGTAGTCATATTAGGTATAAACATGCATCCTGCTGAATCAAATTAGTAGCTCAGGCAGAAACATAACTTCCAAACTAAACCAATAATGTATGACAATGCTGAATACCCAAAACTCATTGTGTTCTCTTTTGATTTCCAAGCAAACTGATCTATTGCAAATGGAGCAATTTTAGACATTAAATTTTAAAGGGAAGGGGGGAAAGGGGAAAAAATAAGAAAAAAGAAAAAAGCACAGTATGGATGGTGGAAACATACTGGGTAGAAGAAAGTTGCTGCTGAGGTTTCCAAGGAGCCACCAAAAGCTATTGTCAATAGGCCCCACTATACTTTGGTAAAATAGGTCACAGCAAAAGCAGCCAAAAACAAACACTGAAACCTAATAGTTTTAATGCTGACATTTTTTAAGGCATAGGCTTCTCTAAAAGGATTAATAAATCTTAAGCCTCAGTTTGACTTTATGACAACCCCCTGAATATGTGTTTGTTGGACGTTAGCTTTGGCTAAACGAACAATGTTATTTTGGAGTTACACTACTTTGAAGTCTTCATGTCATCAGTTATCAATGGGCATCAATAGCTAATATTGCTGGATTTTTAAAGCCTACCCTAGCAACACAGAAATCTGTGACCCTACAGAAAGAAGTCAGCCCAAAAATTCAGAGATGGCAAAACACACAAATTTCCACTTTGCCTGCAAAAGGTCAGAGTGTCTTTGCACTGAAGTGTGTTTTAGTTCCAACCCATTTCTTAACATTTTTCTGGTCAACCCTAAGTATGAGGCACATCCCTTTGCCACATGGCAACTATGTGAGCTTGGATGATGCACTGAAACCTCAACAAGCGCCTGAGATAGGGGGATGGGGACAGACCCATAAGCTGGTCCTGTTCTCTTGGCTTTTGCTTTTTCCTTTCAGCAGTAGTCATGAGCTATTTCGGTTTTGGTTTTCAGGACCAAGGGCTTGTTACCAAACTCCAAATCCAGCTCTAAAGTACAAATCTTTGTTTTAGGGAAAGAAAGAAATATGGTGTACAATATCAACACCATACCCTGCAAAAACAGTTTTCATTCAGTAGGAAAACTGCTTCTTTTCTCAAACACGTTGATGTGACCGTCTGGGTAAAGATCCTTCAGGAGCCCAGTTCAACATAGGCACTGACAAGGACGGCAAGCACCAGTATGCTTGTATTCATAGAACAGACTAAATTCAACATACAGCAGGGGGATTTGAATTTAACAAGAGGCTTTTGGTTTCCTCTGCACAGGCAAGCCCGACTAAAGAATCCCAGCTCATGTAAAAGTATGACCACCCACATTTAACCCCACGGCCACCGGAGATGTCTACACAAGTTTATGAAATGGTTCAAGATGAGATACTCTTAGTAGCCTCCTAAAGCAGTACACAAATCAAAAGGGAAAGCTAGCCAGTTGTGTACTAAATACAAGGCATGTACTCACAGAAAACATCAGGCAATCAACATAAACTTCTCCCAAAAAAGTCTGAGTTCTAAATTCAGACATAAGTTCTAAATTTCTTCCCACATCATTACATCAATATTCAAAATGTAATATATAGTTATTCTTCCACATTTTTGACTATATGATCTTGGGTTTATAAACAACTGGTTAAACCTATCTTTTATGCTACAATGACAAAAACTACATATCCTGACTATTAATGTATAGAATGCCCAGGAGAGGTGGGCCTCCACTGGCACATGGACCCCCCCAGAGGTTTATTTTTCTCTTATTTTCTAGTGGAAAGGAGTTTTGTTTGTTTGTTTGTGTTTTCCTCTCCTGCGTGGCCAGATGGCCAACTGTACATGAGTACTGTACTTTACTTGTCTGTACCCTGTACATGTTTGTTCAGAGTTCTGTGTCACTGCAGTGAGAAGAATGCTATATAAAAATAAAATTGAATAGAATTAAACCAGTGAGATGAGATAGGGACATCCATCTAGTTATCAATAACCACTAGTCCAATAAAAAGGGGCTTTTGCACAGGAAATTTACATATATTTATACTACTAGCTGGCAACTATCCACAAATCAAAACACTTATTTAAGTTTAATCTGAACCAAGTTATGAACAGTTACAGATGATTCCCAATCATTTGTCTCACACACACACACACAGCTAGTGGCATTTTCAGATTAATGGCTGATGAGATTTTCAGGTCGCATGGTTTCTAAGTAGGAAAGTTCAAACTGTTGGAATTTAGAAGGATAGTATTTAAGAAAAAGTTGGTTCTAGCTAGAAACTAAAAGGAAAAAGTTCAGTGATAACAAGGCTGTAAATCTGCTATATTTCATAAAAAGCACATTTTCCTTCACTCCATGAAATATCCAAGTACACCACACCCTGGGGGGGGGGAACAGAAGCACCTGCCAGAGGACACAGTACAGTGGAGTGATGTACATCTGTAGCTTCTCTGTTGGTTTCCACAGGTTAGCAGAGCTCCAGCCATAGCGCATCAATATATATTGAAGTTGAAAACAAGCCATAGGGGAGGGAAAAAAAAACCCTAATGGCCACAGACTTTGGTTCATCAACACGGTCCAAGGTATCACCATCTGCCTTGTCTTGCTTAATACGTTACCAATTCCCTCAGAATCACCACTAAACCATCAAATGACTCCACTGAACCTTTACAATGACAGAAAAACAAGAACAATTTGAGTCAAAATGGGGGGGGGGGAAATACAACCTAATTTACCCTCTATGCCCCACCACACTCCAGACAGAGAAGGGTACTGTTCAGTGGTCTAGAAAAACTGTTGAGCTTCTGTCTCTAAGATTAAAGGTGCTGGGGTATAGAGGTTGACTAGCTGTTACTCAGGATGCCAAACACTTTGCTTCACCAATGATAAAGAATTATAGTCAGAGTTTCAAAAGCAGTAATGTTCTGCTCTTGCATAGGCCCAGAAGGGTACACAGTAAACAACCGTCCCTCTACAGACTCCAAAAGTGGAAAACCCAGGTACCCTAATCAAAGTAAGGCTTTTGTAGTGACATCATTTCCAAAGGAGATCCACATTTTAAGCAAGCTTAGCAACAAGTGACTGGTCGTTGCCTGGAAACACCTAGACAGGAGGGCAATGGTACACTGCTGAATCAACTGGCCTTGACAGCCAACAGCATTAAACTCCTGATGAGCTCTAATGAATGAAAAACATGGCCAGGTTTTTAGGAAGTCTTGCTGCTGAGCCTGCAGACACCAGACCCTGGCATGCTGAAGCAATCTGAACTCCCACACCAGAGGGAAATGAGATCTTTACTCTCCTGACCTATAAGGGCTGTCTATGGCACCTGGCCCAGCCCAAAGAGGCAAAAGAAATGCCCTTAGCACAGAGTCAAGACAGACAAGTTTTATAAAAAGTCAGGGCACAAACAAAGATACAGAAATTTCTCAAGATGCAGGTCTTTTACTTCCAAGTTTTCATATACAAAAGTGAAACTGTATAATACCCTTTACCAAGTTACAAGTTCTCTTACAATAGAAAATTTTATTTATTTTAAATAGCTGGTCTGATATCTACTTTCCAGCAGACACCACATACTGGTATTACTAACTAGATTTTCTGCCTTAAATTAAATAAATAGCACGTACTTTTTCATGAATTCAAACAAGATGTCATCCTGAACAGGGTGAAAATGCTGTTGGCTAAGTGTAATTATACAATAAAGTGCTTCCAGATTAAGGCTATCAAAACTATCTTTGAGTTAAGTGTTAGACTTGTGTCCATAGAGAACGTATGCTCACAAGCTCTTTTCGCAAGTTTTCCAGTCACATAGAACCTTTAGCAGTTCAATCCTTCAACCTCTCACCATGGCAACTCACTTTCCCAGGATGAAGATACCCCCACTACCCCTCCTCCAACCCCAGTGTATTTTCAGGGTGACTGCCCTAACTTGGCAGCACTCTTGGGAAGGGAGGTCTGTGGGGAGAGAATCAATACCAGGATTCCATGGCTTCTCCTTAGTAACAAGCACTAGTGTTGGCATTTTGGACGCAGCAACAAAAACTGAATAATGACATGTACCGCAAGACCTTACCTTTGCCCTTGGACACCAAGAAGCCAATTCTTCCATCACCATTACATTCTTGCAAGTACTTCATTATAAAAAGGCCAAAAAATGTGCTTGGTTTAGACCAGCTACCACCTGTCCCGCTTTGCCTTTTCATTGTAATCGACACAAGGAACATTCAAGGGCCATTCAACTAGCCATTTCACTCCTTCCTTTTTCTAACACATAGCCCACCCCATTCAATAAAATTCAACCCCTTGCACCACTTGACCCCCTAAACAATCCTGAAACACATTCAATAACTCAAAGAAAGCTAAAAATGCAATTTCATGAGTTCAACATATCAAAGAATTGACAGGTACACTGGAAATTTCCACAGATTAGACTTCAGGTTCTCATCTTTTCCAGAAGTACATCTCCCCGTCCAGCCACCTCCAACTCCCTTCATAACCCCCCCCTCCCATTCTCTTACAGCTGTTCCTCCACTATGTCACAAGACTGGCTGTGGACACCCCCTCCCCCAAGGCCCTACCTCTACTTACTCTCCCCTCCCCCCATTCTTGTTCACTGGCCTTTTCAACCTGCACTGGAACAAAGCAGACAAAAGAGGCTGGGCTGCCTCACCCAGTAACCCCCTGCAGAGAACCGCGCTTGCATAGAACTGGAAACAAATGCCTGCATAGCCCTGTAGAGAAACACACTCATACACAATGATGCTGCAGAGCCACACATGCACTATGACAACTACACACTTTCACTGTATTCAGCTACTCATTTCAACCACTTAATTCATGTGGGTACTGCAAGTAGCTTCATGGTATTGTTTCAGAATCAAGCCCCATCTTTCAGCTTGTATTCCCAGCATTGGGAATCCCTTGCAGTGGCTCCAACAACAGGTGAAAAAGACAACACCTCAGTAAAACAAACCACCATCCCAGTTGCATAGGAACCTAATGGTCCTTTACACTATGTAGAATACAGTAAGTAACTCCTCTGCCTAGTGTAAGTTCCATAGCTTCCCCATTTTTTCAACTGGATGTTTAGAGAGATGGCTGATGGAAATTTATCAAAATGATGACATTCATCTGAAGCCAAATTCTACTATTTGCAAACTCAATTTCTTGAGCAAACCCATAAATGACCAAATATGCAATATACACTGGTTAACATGCAAATACTCAAAGTGGGTTTTCCAAGCACTTATTTTGCAAATCAGTTTTCCTATAATTCTTCCGTCTTTGGATAGCTGCAACCAGACAAAGTAGATTAGGTAATTAAGCCTCAACAGCAAACATCTCAACATGTGGGAAAGCAGCTTAAGAGATCGCAAGTTCTGCCTGGCTATGCACTAAGGCGTAAAGCTTCTTGTTTCGCTTCAGCTCCACATCCTCACATGGCTTCAACAGCAAAGTTACACCAGGTCACACTCCTCTTCCAGGCTCCTTAGCAATCGTATTCTTGTTCCATGTCTTACCGAAACCATCAAATGTGTATGTTGTAACCACCCACCAGTTGTCATGCATGCTTGCCAGACAAGGCAGGAGGGAAATCTTTAGTGAGTTCTCAAGCAGGTCATGAGACTCCTGTGGAGTGTGAAACTCCAAGGACAGGTGAAAACAACCAACCTCAAGGGCTTAAGCTCTTTTTGACTCCATAACAAGGAGGTGTGAACAAAGTCAATTCAGTGCTTCCTTTTGGTATCGATTTACTATGCTACTGTGCCACTAAAGTCCTCTTGAGGATATTTTTACAAGGTCAACTACAAATAGCTATTAAATGCATGACAAATGAGCAGGTCATCCATGTACAAAGCAGCGGAGAAAACAAGAAACAAATCCAAATAATGAAATATTTTTAATTATTTTTGGATAATTGTTACTGAAATTGGTACAACAGGTCATAGTTTTTACTGAATCTGACACAAGCGTACACCTGTGTCGTAGACTACGGCAAAAAGTAAGCATATCGATCACTTGTGCTGAAACCACAATGACTGTTGTATGGATACCGGCTTATTTCGATTTATTAATGCCGTTAATGTTTAACCTTAGTTTATTAGGCTGTCAATACCAACAGCAAAGCTAAGTTCATACAACAAATCAACTGTCCTTGAGATGGAGAACAAAGGTAAGATAAACAGGAACTAGCAGTCCTAAAAAACCCAGAGTAGGAAAATGCAGAACACCCTACATTCATTTGGTTGGCAGTGTTTAAAGTAACACTAGCAACAGGTCCACTGTGATCCAGTCAGCATTTACTGTAAGCATATAGTAATGTACAGAATACGTGAAATTATGTCCTATTATATCAGCGCCGTAATTTCCATATGGAACACTGAAATTACAATTCTGTTTTCCCCGTTTCACCAAACCATAATTTTTTTTTTTAAAGCAACAGCTGAATGCTAGTCAGGGTAACAGCGGTTCAGTGCTTATCTCAGAATCAGTGGGCACCAGGTTATGAAACAACCCAGAAATAAGGCACCAGCCCATCACAGGGTAGTCTCTCTCTCTCTCACGCACACACACACACACACACACACACACACACACACACACACACACAACAGTGACCACATAACCCAAAATGCATGTCTTTTGATAGTAGGAAGAAATCAAAGGAGAAAAAGCTAGAACATGCACTCAGCCACAACATAAAACCATCTGCCTAATATTGTGTAGGTCCCTCTCGTGCCATCAAAAGAGTTGACCTGTCAAGGCATAGCCTCCATAAGACCTCTGAAAGTGTCCTGTGGTATCTGGCACCAAGATGTTAGCAGCAGCTCCTTTAAGTTCTGTAAGTTGCAAGGTGGAGCCTCATGGATCAGACTCATTTTTTCAGCACATCCCACAGATGCTTGATCAAATTGAAAACTAGTGAATTTTGACACCAAGACAACACCTTAAACTCTTTGTCATGTTCCTCAAACCATTCCTGAACAATTTTTGCAATGTGGCAGGGTCATTACCGTTGCCATTAAACAATGAACATGATCTGCAACAATGTTTAGGCGGGTGATACGTGTCAAAGTAACATCCACATGACTGTCACCGGCTTGCCTTCTTCCCATAGTGCATCCTGCTGCCATCTCTTCCCCAGTTAAACACACACACACACACACACACACACACACACACACACACACACACACACACACACACACACACACGATCTAAAAGAACACGCGATTCTTCAGACCAGGCCACCTTCTTCCATTGCGCCATGCTCCAGTTCTGACGGTCGCGTGCCCATTGCAGGCATTTTTGGTAGCAATGGACAGGGGTCAGCATAGGCACTCTGACCACTGTGTGGCAATGCAGCTCCTTATACAGCAACCTGCGATGCACTATGTGTTCTGACACCTTTCTATAATGGGCAACATTATCAGCGTTTTCAGCAATTTGTGCTACAGTAGTTCTTCTGTGGGATCGGACCACATTCCCTCACCCCTTGCACTTGTCAGTGGTTTTAATGTTGTGGCTGATCAGTATACAACTCTGCATAGACTGAACAAGATTCCATAAAATGTTGGAAGAGCCTTTGCACTATAAGGCAGCCTCACCAGCATGCTGCCCGAAAATGTAGCAGAAGTAAAATCCAAAAGCAGAAAATGGGGTCAAAACCTTCCTTTATATGAAAACTCAGAATAATTTAAAGACACAGCATTTATAACATTTCAGGCACTGGGGCATAAAATGCAGCAGCTCCAAGCCAAGTCAAATATATCCAAGTCTTCCTTCATGTCCTTCCCAGACAGGAACATCTTGGACCTGGCACCCGGAATGTAGCCATGAATTCTGGGACTGCCTAAAAGAATATTGTTTTGGTCCCATTAAATAATTTGGATTTTTTTTTTGCCCCTGCACATAAACCACTCTACATTTACATACTGACCCCTGGGAGAGGAAGCAGTGTTCCTCTCCCAGGTAATAGCAAACCAGGAAAAATATCTGGCAAGATGCTATAATCATATGATTCTAAGATAAGGTCTCAACACTGCATAGTAGCTGCTGGAAGAGAGCCAACTCCCTACTTGATACCTTTCAAAAGTAAAAAAAAAAAAATCCATGTATGATCAAGACCCAAAAGTCAAATACATAATTCACACTGAATACATGGCTTATAGCAAATATCATTTTAGAGTAGTGTTGGCTCACTACACTTCATTATCCACAGCTGTTGTAGACTGCTATACAGACACAAGCCACTTTAAAAGTAAAATTTCATTGCTTGCTCATCTAAAATGTGACAGCCATATCTAAAGTAGACCCAAAAGCAAAACCTCACCACTGAAGTGTGAAAAATTCACTTCAAGGCAAATTATTTTTCTGTTTATATGTTATGCCATAAAGCAAATCCGTGGGTGAATCTTTGGCTGAGTGAACATAAATTTGTGATTTTTAGGTGCACACAGAGCCAAGTGGTTTATTTGCAGATGTTTCTGCATCAACTAAGATGTGAAAACTAAGGCTAACTACTTTCTCCTATTTGTTAACATAAACTGAGCAAACATGGTGACGTCCATAGCACTGGAGACCCAATGTAAAGCGAAATGTGGAACGGGCACAATCTTCGGCCAAAACAATGTGTCATCTCTAAAACCCCCTGCAGACATATTTCTACTGAGGAACATCTCTATGCCTCCAAGTTGTCTTCATTTCTACTGCAGGATGGTGACGGTGGTGACACCTTCTGTACTCAAAACAGTGCTTATCTCAATTTAAATGTAAACCTTTAATATCACATCAGTCGTGAGTTCAGGTGCTCTTGCTCTTCCATGCTCCTGCTGGTAACAAAACTAGAATTGAAAAACTAAAAATGCCCCAGCTACATGAATGAACGGTTACTGTAAGCGGATGTCAAGTGCCAGACAAAGTAACGAATAAATGCACTGTGAAGCGATTATTTTGACTTAACTATCAGATTTCTGAAGAAGATGGTGAGAAAAACCAACACTAGCGGAGACAGTGGACACCTGTGAAGAAAACTTCAAGTGGTGGTGGGGGGTTCAAGAGCTTCTCCCCAAACTCGCCATTAAATCTCGTCAGCATGAAGGCAGCATTTTTGACGTTACTAAATTCGTACGGATAGATTCGCCTGAATTTTAAAACTGCTGTACCTGGCAAGTGACAGGGTCAAATTGGGGGTTAAAAACACATAAATGTTACAAACACACTGAACTCACTTGAGAATTTCCGTGAAATTTCTTCCTGAAATCCATTTTTCGCATCAATTTGCCGCTCACGACCCGTCGGGGGCACCTCGCGCACGCCCTCCTCCCGCCCTTTGCGGACCAATAAGAAAAAGCCATTCCTCTCGCCTCATTTACATAAACCGCCGCACGAGCAGGTTCACGGCGGAGCTGTGTGTGTGTGTGTGTGTGTGTGTGTGTGTGTGTGTGTGTGTGAGAGTGTGAGAGAGAGAGATCATTTTAACACTACGACTCACTATTACCTGTCTCAACTACTCATGGAACAGAAAACCGGTCAGGCGTTTTGATGTGGACCACTTAGCAGAAAAACATTTAGTTTGTGTGTTTTATTAGTTTACACGCATAAATAGAATTGAATGAATCGCGAGTAACACACGGATAAATTAGCTTGACAATGCAACCTTCCCATATGCGCAAGCAACACATTAACATCACAAAAAGTTATGCGTCAATCTGGCTGGAAAAGTTAAAATATAACTCGCCCCCTTTTTTTTTTTAATATTCTATTCACTACGCGGAACAGGCAGCGATCTCTCAGAATTATCGCGGTTATTCGTAAATAAAGCACAACGTGACTTAAAACGGGCGGGATTGGGGTGCAAAACACCGCCGCTGTTCTTACCTCAGCGGCCCGTCCTCCTCCTGCGTCCAGCGCTCCTTAATCGCCTTCTCTCTGGTCTTTTCACAGCGGGGAACTTCCACGTCCAGCCAAATGCGCTCCCAAAACTTAATCTCGTTGCCTGGGTTTTAGATAAAAACACATCCAATTCCCAGAAAGGCTTAAATATTCGGCTTGTTTATGACACGTATTTGGTTTTTTAAGGACCCTTTGCCCCGTTTCTTGCTCTAGTTGTCAGGGGACCCCGTCCCACTACGGTCGCATGCAGCCGGCGACCAGTGTCCACAATGAGGGGACATGTGCGGCTCCGCTCGCCGCTCAGGCTGCTTAAAAGGGGATGGGTCACATGAACCGCAAATGGCCCGGCGGCGGGCGGTCCCACCCCTCCGAAAGCCCCGCGTCTTAAAGGGGCAACCAAGGGTAGTGCGTAGCTTAGGGTTTCGATTCCACAACATCTGGAGAGGACACGTTTCGGTATTAGGACGAAGCCTATTACTGAGACCAGAGTACCGGTAAGCTAAGAACAAGAAGAGCGAATAAAACCCAAATAAAGTTCACGACACAACTTGGGAAGATTTTTATTATATATGACGCCATAGTTATCAATGTTTGTAGTAGAGATGAGATCAGATCCCGGCTCCGCCGCACATGGTTTCGTACACGAACGCTTGCGCAGTGGATACGCCGTTTGTTATTTGAGACGATGCCTCCTTTTAAGACACTTTAAGCCCCAAGGGGTACATCGGTAGACAAGCAGAGACACGCACTTCTGCCCAGAATCGGAAGTTCCAAAATAGAAGTGTTTTTGATAAAATCGCTTTTAAAATGACCGCCTTTTATGATTAGAGCAGAAGAAGTTTTGCAGAAACTTCACATCATTTGCTGTGCGGACTGTTGTTGCCACCTGCTGCTACTGCGCTCGGTCGCTGTGCCCAAATAAATCTTCCCCGACACGTTTCGTTGCAAAATAGTCTATCGGTTGGGACTTCTGTAAATAGTTGTGGTTTTTTTTTTATTTTATGAAATCTAATACAAACCTGTCTATCGGGAATAAGGTAATGTTGTGCATTGGGCAGAATATGCATGGCTGTCCTAGCTTTAAAAAGATTGATATTATACACTGCCCGGCCAAAAAAAATAAAGTCACCACCTGGATCTAACTTAGTGTTATGATGTGGGGTTGCTTCAGTTGCTCAGGTCTAGGTTCAGCAACATTATGTGCCCAAAAAATGAGCTCAGCTGACTACCTAAATATGCTGAATGAGCAGGTTTTTCCATCAATGGATTTTTTCTTCATATTCCAAGATGACAATGCCAGGATTCACGAGGCTCAAATTGTGAAAGAGTGCTTCAGGGAGAATGCGACATCATTTTCACACATGGATTGGCCACCACAGAGTCCAGACTTTAACCCCATTGAGAATCTTTGGAATCTTGTGCTGGAGAAGACTTTACGCAGCGGTCCGACTTTGCCATCATCGATATGAGATCTTGGTGAAAAATGAATGCAACTCTGGACGGAAAAAAATGTTGTGACATTGCATAAGCTTATCGAAACAATGCCACGGCAAACGCGTGCCATAATCAAAGCTAAAGACGATCCAACCAAATATTGGAGTGTGTGACTTTTTTTTTGGCCCAGACTCCATAGACAGGTCCATGCATTTCTGGACACCATCTGGGGACATGGCCATATCACACAGTTGCACAGTCAGTCTTCCTGAAGAAAGAAATGCAGTTTTTTTGGGATGCAGGTGCTTTTTGGGCAGCGATGCACTTTACTACTTCAAGTGTGCACTCTTGTGCAATGGCTGGATTGGATTACTGGATTGGTGGATTCCCAAAAAAGGAGAAAAAAGTCTCAGGACATGAGATATGGAAAGACATGAAAAGTTGGCATTTCTTTTTAAGCTACCGTGCTGTGGCTATTATTTTCCCTTTCTAATGCCATTGACTCAAACTAGGACTTTTAAGTTTAGCAATTTGGACCACACTTTACATTTTTGCCACATTTTTAAAAGTTACAGCATTGCAAGTGGCACTTTGCTTAATTTAATTCAACACAAACCGTTTTAATAAATACACAGATTGCAATATTAAAGACTTTGTTGTATAACCAACGCTAAATGTGCTATTATCTGAGCTTTCTGTAAGATGTCTGTAAATTCAAGCTCTTTGTCGGCATCATTGGACACCTTCAGTGTAGGCCCGGTTTGTTGTGCTTCATTGCTTTATCTATATTCTTTATATTCTGTATTTCTGATGATATTTGTTTCTTTAATTCTTTAACAAATGTCCAAAATAAAGATTCTTAAAGATGTAGCGGCAAACATGATGTGGCTGAAAGCCTGTAATATAAAAGTGAATGAAACTGAACGAAAGCTTAAACTCACTGGGCTCTTTATTTTACAGGATTGCATAACAGGAGAGAAAGATGCAGCGGTGATACTGTGAGAAAGATCATTGGCCTGGCATGCTGAGTTGACAGATGCTGGACGCTCTCTTTCGGCCTCGTGGCAATATGACAAGTGCACAACATGCACATCAGTCTACATTACACAAACACCGGGTATAGAAGTACCCTGTCCATTTAGCCATCTTTCTTCCCCCTTTTCTTCCAGAAAGAATTCCTCTGAATCCACTGTCTTCTTTTTAGGACACTCTCATCCCCCTCTCAGCGAAGCGAAGGGGGAAAACAAACTTTCCCTGTTAAACGCATGCAAGAAGAGAGGAAGAGAGCATAAAGAGATGGTTGATGGAGGTGGCAGAGAGCAACCAAAGAAAGCAAGTTGAGGGGTGTTAAAAAATGAAAGAGCTGCGTTTTTTTGTTTTTCTTTTCGTTCCTTCCCTTTGGTGCAGCTCTGGTGTGTGTCTGAGCACAGGCCTGCATTCAGAGCTGCAGAGAAGTGCGAGGAAGGCTGTGTGAATGGACCCGCCTGTCCGTCAGGACACACTGCATTCACACGTGAAACACTGCGCCATTCATTCTGCTCCAGCTCCCAACCTGCTCACTGAATATCAACAGCGGCAGGGCAGGCGAGGGAGGGACAACGGGGGCGACTGCACACATTCGCCACGCAATACTTGCCACGAATTGGTACAAAACTGCAGCATGGACGGAACCAGGGCCAGACTTGCTATTTCAATGGTTTAGTGCTATTTTTACAGCAAAAGGAAGTTTGGGATAAATCTGCATATAGAACTTCTTGTCGTGTCACTTTTTCTTTAGGGTATTTCTTTCTCTGCATTTTTTTTATTATTTTGTTGTTATTATTAATAAAGCACAAATTGATACACGGTCGAACAAGGAAAATGCCCTGAAATATGCATCGGTATTGTTCATGTTATATCTTGCCTTCTTATTTTTTGCACATTGTTGGCTAAACTCAGCTTATTACTGTAAATATAAATACACTCCCATATACCTTTAAATTACAGGGATGTTCGCTAGACGTGTTTGCATAGAGAATATGACTTGTTTTGAATATGCCATGCAAAACAGAGTTTTTACTATGGTATAAAATGCATAATTTTGGAATTGCTTTGTATATTTTTTCAAAATACCTGAAGTGTTTTTGTTACAGGATGCATGCAGTGTTACGGCTCCATCTGGGGATGCTTAAAACATATAAAGCTGTAGTGTGCAATAAATCACTTAAGTTTTTTATATTCCATTTTAGATTTCTTTCCACCGAACCTGTGATTTACAAGCATAATGAAAAATACTGCCAGGATATACAATATCTGTGATGAGGCAAAAGAACCAACTCCCAGAATCCAGTTACAAAAAGCTTCAGGAAAGTGCGTTAAAAAGCACAAAAAAGCATTTTCTTGCCTGTAATCACATGTTTAAAATGTATTTTACAAGGCATGTCTTCTACATGCTTTAACCACCAATTTTTTTTTACATCCCTTTTAACCCCATTTTTTATAATGAATGATTTGTAATGAATTGAGGGAACATCTTGGGCAGTGGATGGTCATGACTGACTGATCGATTTGCCCCTGACCCTTTGCTGTCGGCCTTTTCAAACTGGCAAACAATTGGACCAAAATATATTACATGTGACCGTTTTTACCAGACGTGTACAAGGAAACTTGTGGTGGTTTCCAAAATGTGTCAGAGGATGAAGAGCCTTAGTGTAGCACAAATTGCTATTGTCTGCTTTTGCCTGAAGTATAGACTTCTGCAAGTGTCAGGGTGAAAGTTCATCATGGTTTCCTCATCACAGCTGGTGGGATGTGCACCTTGACATCTCTTCAAAATTTGCCTCCTGCTCATCTGCACCCTGTGCACGTGATAAAGTTCTCCTCTGATATCCATTATTTTAGCAGGGATTATCCTCAACTCACCAACCTACCAAGATTATCCTTGCCAGCTGGCAACTTAGGACCCAAGGAACAAAACATACAACAATGTATTATGTATAAAATACCTAGCAAATCGATAACAATAACTTTAAAATAGGCAGAGTAGTGGTATTGCTGTTGCTTTTGTTTAGATTTAAGAACACTTACTTTGCATGGAAAGCAAATATCTACAGGAAGTAAACATGCAAAAAAGGACGAAGATGTTGCTTGATTTCCGAAGCTTTACACACTTCACATCTTGTGGAGACACAGCAGCTCAGCTGGAGTTTAACATCTTGGTCTTGGTGATACTTGTATTTAATTTACTTGTTTATTTTGTCAGAAATAACAACATTGTTATATGCAGTGGGTCATATGCATTTTATAGGAGGATTAAATATTGTGGATTTTATTTCTCTCCGACAAAATTGTGCACATTAGTATTCACGCAGAAGAATTAATGTAACGTTGTATAATATTTTTGCAGTGACGAGAAGAGACTGAACCAGGGTCGGCATAAAGAAAACACATTAAGTCAAATCAAATGCAGACAGACGGGTATTTTTCTGCGCAGTCTGCAAATGTGTCAGCGAGAAGATAAAGGCCAGAGAACCTCCAAGACAGTTGCTGAATGAAGTCACATGTGATCCTGCCTCTTATACTTTATGGAAAGAAGTGTGTTTCTGAAGGTCAGTAGACTGTCATCGCATCGACCAATGTTTCTGCTGCTTTTATTGACCTATGACTAACTCATATAGATTTGACAGCAGTTTCCCATCCAGTCAGAGGGCACAATCAGATCACAGATATCCACCAATCGATACTGTTAAGGTTTAATGTCACGGTAGAAGAACTTCATTTGGACAAACAGCTTGTGGCATTTTGAAATTCTTTCCAATCCTTTTGCTCTATGTCTGTTTAATGATGTTAAAATTAACCTCATAAATGATTTGTGCAAAAAATGTGCTGTACTTCTTATGCAGACAAAAAGCTATTTGCCCACAAGCACTTGAGAGTTAATATTAGATGTACTGTACGTCTGACTTTGTGGGGCAGTTCGGTGATCAATACTACAAGCCCCCGTTCCAGGTCAATAATGTACCACACTGTATGTTTAAATGACACGCCAGCACTGCACCTCAGACCCCAGACTCGCTCTCTCCCTTTGTTTTCCTCCCTAATTCTTATCTCACTCATTCTAACAGCAGCTTGAATAACTGCAAACACGCTTTACCTGCCAAATGTCACAGTGACAGTGGGGTGGCAGTGTGACATGCAGTACCACATTCTGTCGGCAGATGTCGCTGTGCTGCTGCAAAAGTCCTACATATGATTCTTTTTTTTTTCTTCTTCTTTTTTAAAGTGTCAGTGTTTTACCTTAACAGAGACCTAACTCGAGCTCCGGGCGGTCAAAAGCAGGTGCTGTCGTCTTACTTTTTGACAGTGAGGCCCTTTTAATGTCAACTTTAACTTCAGTATAATAATAACACAATTGCTCATCATATTACCACTATGACAAACCTGCACATGACACACACACATCCAAGAGGTCCTATATCTAAGATTAGAAAAGCTGTAACCATCATACTTTGATTTACACACATATCTTATTTTTATACTGTCGGAAAGATTTTACAATTCTACACTGTAGAAGCTCATCTTCCTTTTAATAGATCATTCTGTATTCTGGAGAATGAATGTTTTAATGAAGGTTGTACATGTGGTTTATGAACATTGATAAAATAAAAAAAATAGTTCAGATTAACTGCCATGTTGTGCATATTTCCTCATATGTATTACATTTGAACTGTAACAACACAGTAACAATGCAAATTTTTAATTTAATTTTGTAATAGTGCATTTAACTACAGTACAGCAATGAAGATAGAAAACACTTTGTCCAGCACCAGGGTCAGTATTATTTGTTCAACGGTAGGCAGCATATATGAATACGTGGGTCCCATGATATATCAACGAAATACATAAATATTCTCCTTAAATGAAAGTTTTTGCAAACGACAGCTCTCACTGGGAAAATTTTAGTGGACCACAAAATTAAGTTCGGCGAGGAATTGTGTTTGTGCAGCTAACATGTTTGCTTGTGGTAAGAATGGAGAACCACAGTGGTCTCAGCAACGTGCATCACATGAAGACTACAAAGCAAATGTCAGACAAATTTCAGACTGTGTGGTAGCACGATGCACAGCAACAAGAACCAATGACTTTGTCCATGCCCTTTTAAGGAAATTCCCCCCCAGTAAGTCCATAAAATATGTAGGTTGTGATATAAAGCACACAGGATAACACCTGTCACCACGATGAGGATCTTCACTGTTCTCTTTGTACTGCACTGTGAGTAATATTCCAGTTACCCATTTAAGCCTGTTGCTGCGGATGAGCTTCTCTGCAAAGTGCTTTTTTAATGCCTTCCACTGTTTCAGTTTCCAAAAGTGAAGAAGTTTTCGTTGAGTCTACGCTCATCATGGCAGTGAAATTTGGGGAGATGGTCACCCTGCACTGCAATCTCAGACACAAGGAAGAGACCCTCTGGCTTGGACAGCGCTGCGATGAGGTTCCCTTCATCATTATAAGCGCTGGCAATGGACTCCCAGATAAATACTTTATGGGTTATAATAGCCGGTTTTCCACTGCAAAACATTCAGTCAATGGCTCCTTCAGTCTGCAGATTCAAAACATTTCTGTTTCAGACCTGGGATTGTTCTACTGTGCTACAAATTTTGGAGTACCAATGCTTATAGGATCTAGGTACAAGCTTATTCACACTGGTGAGGATTCATCGTGTACATCTGAAATAAATCATGTCAATTATTTGTATTTCTGTTTACATTTAGTTGTATTATATTTATTTATTTTATGTGTGTGTCAACAGAAAGTGTGACTTCACCGACACCGGAGTCCCTTGCCTGTGCGACACCCTATCCCACACCCCTGGACTCCTCAGCTTGTCCTGGCCTGTCCTGGTACTGGGTTCTGGTTCTGTGTCCAGTGTGTGCAGTACTGGCTGTCTTACTTTACTGCACTTGCGTCCGCTGGAGAAATTGCCACAAAAGCAAGTATTTTTTATTGATGGTGCCATCCCATTGTTCATATCCATAAACTACCACCTACATGAGGCCTTATACACACATGAGGCTTCCTATGGCTGCATGTAATACACAGTAAATTCTTCAGGGATTGGCACTAGAATTCAATTTAATTCCAGTTTATGAATAAATGCTGAATTTGAAAGGTGCAAACTACCAAAGACTAAAAAATGTGCAATGCTGCTAAAAATTTGTTTTTCTTCTGCTATCGCTGTATGTAAATATTTGGTCATGTTTTATCCATAGGTCACACAAACTCAAGGATCGCAAAGTTTAAAACCCAAAAAGAAGCTCGGGATGAAAGTGAACACAGACTACAGGTATTTTGTTAAAATGATCTGAACAGTCGTTGCTGATCAGAACCCATCTTAAATGTTCCAGTTTGAGACGTGTTCAGCTGAAATGAAACAGTGTATCAGCAGATATGGATTAGATATGTATATACAAACAGTATATATCATTTTCTTATTATATTTAATTTTTAAATATAATTTTCTTTCCAATTGTCAGTGAAGCAATTTTCTCGAGCTTGAAAAATTGATACTTTTATAAACCATGTAATCCCGTAATGTAACTCAGTAATATTTAACATCCATCTTTTAATGCGAGTGCACATAACTGTACATTTATGTTTCACATTACATTAACATGCATTATTAAGTATAAATTTAAGTGTATATGTAAAACAGAAGAGATTTGTGATGCTCTGTTCATCCAGAAACATAGTCTGAATTACTGTGTCTGTAGTAGTTGTTGAATCCAGTATTTCTAATTTTTTTTTTTATTATTTAATAGTGCTCTGTTCTTTTCAGCTAGTTTTAGTGACCACCCTATACACTCCACCGCTTACTTACCATGGTAAAGAAAAGCTTAAATAGCTACAGATACAAGCTCATTAATATTATTGATATAATTAGGTTTTGATATATAATGCACACATGTTAAGTATTTATCCAGATACTTTAATATTATATACTTCACATTCAATAGATAACTTTTCAGAGATTTTTTTCTGCATATTTTAAATACTGTACTTTTCTATTGTGAAGGACGAAGACCAAGTGGTGATCTACAGCACAGTCTGCATCAGTGCAGACACCCAGGCGAAAACAAGAGGAACCCAGCATTAGTTTTTCCTTTTGCATCTTTCACATTTGAGAAGCAATAATTTTTATTTCAGTTTACCGTCTTTTGCCAGAACTTTCCGATGTAAAGTTGTGTTATGTTTGAAGAGATTTTCCCGCTGTTGCTTCTCCAACTAGAAAAGGTAAAAAGATGTAGAATAACACAGATGTGCCCTTCCTCATACGTCAGTCCTGGGTGTAATGCCATTATTTAAATGATGGATCATGTGAAAGTGACAGTTTTATTGCTTTAGCCAGATATTTGGCTGGAGAAATTCAGAAATACTACGAGCTGCTTGATCGAGTAAACAACAGTGACCGCTTTAACCACTACACGGCCGAAAACCGGGAAAAATACAACATAAATGCCTTTTCTGTTTGTAACGCACACATTTTTACACAATTTTCTATTTGCAAATATTTATGTGGCTTGCAGAGAGCATCTGAAGCTGTAATTATAATAAAGGCTCAAATAGCTTTTTGCTAGTAGTTTAAAGCTTCAGCGATAGCCGAAAGAAGCATTTCATGGCAATTTTTTAGCACAGTGTCAAGATGAGACCGATGCTTCAGCAGAGGAAACATCACAAAAGATCCATACTGCATCAATTTTGCTTTGATGTTAGAGTGGTAGAATATATTTAGCTGGGCAGGTTCACTATATGTGGCTGCAAGAAACCACAGAACCAGGCCTTGACAATCAGAATTTCCATCCACAGCTCAGCTGCGCTCACAATATATGAGAGAACAAAACCACAGGATGTTCAGTGTGTTGATTCCTTCAGCAATCTCTGTAAACAAGTGTGCTGTATTTATATGAGGCACCGGTCCAACAGTAAAAGCAAAATATGAAAGAATTGTACATTTAAATGTATTTGACCCATCTATTTTCAGAATTTATGAGCACATGTTAGGGTCTGTTACTGAGCAACTGGGGTTGCTTGTCCTGTTTTCAGTCAAAATGTGAGTCATTTGTCTGTGTGTGTGTGTGTGTGTGTGTGTGTGTGTGTGTGTGTGTGTGTGTGTGTGCATTTTATCTCAGCTTTGTAGTCCTAGGCTCTTGAAAGGAGAGTAAAGATAAACTATGGTGTCATTTTCATATCAAGCCATATTTGGGATGTGAGAAAATATTATAAATATTATGTATTTCATATCTCTATTCTAGGAAAGAGGGTTATGAATGATGCCTGTGTTAAAACACTTTATTTGGGTTCATATAAACTGTTGCTTTTTGTCAATGTGGACAGCAAGTAGTGTAGTGGTTAAAGCTGCTGCCTTTAGACCTCAAGGCTGCAGGTTTAAAGTTCATCACCTGCCGTAATACCTTTGAGCAGAAATTACTCCATTAAAGATCTGCACTGTATAAGCAGATAAATAACTGTGGGCGTCGTATCACCATACGTTGTTCTGGGGTCAGCCGAATGGCTAAATGTAAAGTTTGGAAATGCAAGTGTTTATTAAATTGTACATTGTGTTCTTAGCTTTATTTGCATTAGTTGTATGATCAAAGAAAGTAAGTAGAATAAAATCTGTTTATAGTAACATGTTATTGACACAGAAAAAAAGTTCAACATAGCGTTTACTGTTCATTTTTCCAGACTTGTTTATTTATTTGTAATTATTTTTGTTGCTATAATGTTGCTATAATTTGAATTCAGTTTTGACAAATGCTTTGTTTCTTGTTTTCCTTAGTAACACCTAAATTTCTCATTCATGGGATAATAAAGGTTTATTCTATTCTATTCTATTCTATTCTATTCTATTCTATTCTATCACTAGAATTATGGTAGATGGTTTAGTGTCCTTCTCTTAATATGAATTTATTATGAGCAGGGTTCTCAGAAATGGGGGTGGGAGGTAAACGAAAACCACAGCGGAAGATGACAGGATGAAATTAAAGAGATGCTCCACAGTGAGGTGGATTCAGAAGGGGACTTGACACCCTGGCGACATTAAACACACTGTGAGCTTGAGTTCTGCCGGGTAATGACTGAACGCTGGCTTTATTGTCAGGATACAGACTGATCTTTGACCCCTAGAGTTTCCATAAAGTGTTTGGAAAGTTAAAGCAATAAAAATGAATACAGGACTTTGTCAGAGCCAGCCGGAGCAGCACGTTAAATCGGTGGCGTTTGCCACCCTTTTTAAAACTGCAAGTGGACTCAGTTTTCTCCCTCTACCTGGGAACACCTCAGAGTGTCAGACTAGGAGTGACCTGTGGTAGCCAGGTCCAGCATTCCTCCTGTAGGGAACAGAACATCATTCTTTCATTTCTTTAAAAAAGTCATTACACAGTCAATGTGTAAACCCTCTGAAAAGCTGCAGCATTTCTTGCAAACATATCACTTCCTGCAGCCTTCTCTGCTGTTAGGGGTGGTCAGAAATCGCAAGGATTCCTGCTGCATTCCTTGTTGTGCAGAATATGCAGGAAAATACAGCTGGGGGGGGGGAATATCTGATGTACAGTGCAAGTCGTACTTTGCATTTGGAAGCGCAAACAAATGCAGCAACAGCAGAAACTGGGGCTTCGAGATAAAAATAAATATTGGTCTCCACTGGCTGTTATAGAAGTTCCTGTCTAGATGATTCACTTATTCTTTTCATTGCATTGCAACACAAATGTTTATTATGTGGAAACAGTAGATACATCAGTTCCATCCGAGAGTGAACTGACTGCAGGAACCCTTTTAGTTGGGTGGGCGCTGCATTTTCGCAGTGACTCATTATCGCTGTAGTACATGCTTAGCACTTTAAACATTTTTAACTGAAGCTGCTTTGAAAGCCGACAGCTTCACTCTTTCTTCACCATATGACCTTCAGCTTTGCTTTCACCTTTGCCCAGCTTTTTAAGATGTCACTGTATGTCAGATGTGGCAGCAGCTGAAAACATTGACATTCTGACGCTTGAGTTTCAAATGCCAGGTAGTCATGCTTAAAGCCACCTGTTTCTACCTGAAGGCCCCTGGCTGCATAAATAAGCAAAAAATTATAACTGCTTTAGCATCCCAACCTGATGACTACAAATAACAATAAAAAGGTTCTGACCATGCTTAGGATTATGGTTGGGGTGGTAACAGTTATAGTATTGCAACTTGAATTAATTTGAGCTCGCAAAATAAACTTTTTCTTGCATATTTGTATACTGACATAGGTAGAATACACGAGGCATGTTAGAACACAATGAAGCCAGATAAAATAATATCATATATGTCAAGTTTTTGTAAGTGGTTATAAAGTGCAGAAAATGGAAATGATGGGGAACTGTTGTTGCACTGCTGCAAGTGCGGTCAGTATTTCTGGGAAACAGTTAGCAAGTTTCTCAACGAAAGTTGGAATGGCTTCCATTGCCCAACTCTGCACTCTAGCGGAATAAATACAGTTGCCCCTTAGATGTTTTCCTGTTTGCTCTGTGAAACATCTCTTCACGTTTCTGAACTGGACGATCAGGCAAGTTTTGCATCTCATATCAGCCCATGCGACTTGTTTCCTTTGTATGTTTGATGCATATTTTAAAAATGACCTAAATTTCATGTTATTGTCAGGAAACTTTTGCTTCTGTATTTTTAAAGCTGACTTCAGACTCATCAACCTCCTGATCTAAAGCTTGTCGTTCAGCATCACCAGCCATGTACTCCACAGCCAGTATCAAAATCACAGGTTAGTCTGCAGGGTTCAGGTGGAAAGGGATGCAGGGAGCAATAGATTCACTGCTGATTTCACTGCATTTTCTACTTGTTGTCTGCAGTGTAGCTTCTGCTAAAAAATCTGTTCCTTCTCTCACACAGTTTGTGCTGTTCTATGGAGAGCTCTGTGTTTCCCAGTGGACGCTGATGCTGGTAAGCATTCTGCCTAAATAAGTTGAAGGCAGCAAACCCAGAACTACGGTGCTTCCTCACAAAGACTGAACTTTGGATGAGCATATTGCTACTGGGTGTGCTGGCATGCACTGGAACCCAAAGATCTAACACTGCGTTCCTCAGTTCCTCTCACTTTATCAATAAGCAATTTTCACTGTTTTATGATACAGCATATCAGAAATCAGTGACCATATTATTATTATTATTATTATTATTATTATTATTATTATTATTATTGCTGCTGTTGAGTACCAGTGCAGCCGTGAACATGAAAAGGTAGTTAATGATAATAAAATAATCTGTTATTATGTGTTTTTATTATAGTTATGATATAATAAGTAATATAATAAGTAAGTAATAATAGTAATATGGTAAATATATATAATATAATAGATAGTATAAATGATAGTTATTATTAGTTATAGCAATAGTTATACTATAGCTATGACTAAGTAGCAGTAGTTATAGTTATTATAGTCATGATATTATAGTTTTATTTTGGACCCCATTACTGCAGCTGGATATGCTTCTGTTTCTCTGTTGCAGATTAAATATGTTCAAATGTACTACAGTGGGACTCATTGTGGAAATTAAATTGCAAAAACCGTTTCATTCACTGTGGTTAACACGCAAGTTATTTGCAAACCCTGTTGTTATGCTGGTGCCTATTTTTCTTTCCGTCTTCATTTTTTATTCCTTCATTTCTTTTCAGCTTCGTTACCTGCCCCAAGCATTTCCGTGGAGCAGGACTTCATTCCTGTCGGGGGGAACTACTCGATCCTGTGTCAGACTACGACCGTCCTCTACAACGCCACTTTCCGCACTTACTTTCAAACCACGGCAGCTTCCGCCCCCAGGCTCTTTGCCGTACTGACTCTGACTGGTATTGGGATGAGATCCTTCCAGGACTTTGCACAGGAGGGCGAGAGCCGCGAGTACACCTGCGACTATGAGGTCCACAACGGCAACCACAGTGTGAGGTCTTTCCTCTCCAGATCTGTAACAGTCACTGCAGGTCAGCTGAGTGGATTCTCTTCACGAGTCACACATTTGTAAATATATTTTTTGGAGAAGATTCTGACCAGCATCTTCCTTATGACGTACCGTCTAATCACACAGGTGTTGTTAGTCACTGTCACAGACCTGTCGAGGTGCAGTGAAAACCCTAACAGCTTTGGACTGCACGCGGGTGCTATCCTTTGCCATCTGCCCCCACAGAAAAGGCGCCGGTGCGTCTGCAGACTGACCTGCAGGGGGTCCGATGCGTGGGGACTCTGGAGGTGTTCCTGAAGCAGCAGTGGTATGCTGTGTGCGCCCTAAGGAATCTGGAGGAAGCCACAGCCCGCGTGGCCTGCAGGGAGCTGGGATGTCACACCGTAGCAGAAACAAGCCTCAGGAAAAGTTCCTCGCAGTCCCGGTCGTTCCAGTGTTCAGGTGGCGAAGCGCGGATCCAGGACTGCCCCATCCCCCAAGACTGGACAGTCTGCAACAGTGGATATAACATTCAGGTTATGTGCTCAGGTGCATAGCGTGCGCTTCGCTCCTTCTTCCTTCCTGCTTGCTTTCCCGGCATCAATGTCCACAACAACCCAGCGCCAAAAATCACCCGTTTACAGCCATTTTCTGACCATCGTGCATCTGTTCCCTGAAACTTGGTTTGATCCTTGTTTTCAGCTTTCACCAAAGACATCCTGCCAACTCCACAGCTCTCAGTCTATGGTTCCACTTCTGTGTCAAGCGTCCACATCTATGAAGGGAACCCACTCAAAGTCTCCTGTTCGCTCAGTGCGTCTTGGCTCGATGATAACCAGGTACCACTTTCCGTTTCACCACATTTTTTGTTTTGTCATGTATTTTTGCAGCAAATTAAATTAACAGTTAATTTAATTTAGTTTTAAAATTAAATTGTAGTGAGAAAAACTGGTACTTCACGAATAACTGAATGCAGAGTTGAAAGTAGTAACTGCAAGTGTCCTGGGTGATGTGCTCAGCCCACTCTGGGAGACGAATAGGTTTCTTCTGTCCTTACCTTTGGCAACAAATTGTTGTTTATCACTTGACAATTTTTCTCAGGTTCGAATCTTTTTAAGTGGAGGAACAACCCAGGTTCATTTTACCACTTATGGGAAATCAGTGACAATCACAGTGGATCCTCCCGTGTCTCCTGGCACTTATGCCTGTATGGCCAGGTTTGACAACTTCTTCAAGACTGTTTCCAGCCAATACAGCAACAGCGTGACCGTCACCACTGGGAGTGAGTACTTTTAACCTCATTGTATTTCCCAGTACAATGAAGAATCCATGTTATTCTGAGTTAAAGTGCTGTGGTCCTGTTGTCTGTGATGCTGCTGCTGATAACCTGCCGCCTTGTACCTGCACCTGGGCCTGGGGAGGGTGGCCCAAGGATGGTGTCCAAGCTCTCAGAAGATGTCCAGCTAGTCTGGATAGGGCGCTTCATCACCTGCGTGCTTAAAAACTGACGAACAGAGAAAGAGGAACCGTCTACTTGCAAACGGTCCTCAGTTGAGAAATTCTGCTGTTGAGCCAAACACTTTAGACCAGAGTATTAGGATACAACAAAATTACTTAAGTCTTCTGAACTACATTTTTACCCTAGACTTCCCAGTCTTCAAACCTATGTTAAGAAAGATTTTATTTCTACCAAGTCTCTGCTTACTTACCTATGTATTGCACATGAATGGCTTTATCTTGCAACAGCACAGAATAGGAGGGTGGTTGTTGCTTCACTTCTGTATGCTGGGAAACATCTGTACCAGGAACTGGGCAGATATTTTGATGTGGATGTTGACACAGTGGACAAAAAACATTTTGCAGTTCCTAATTGACAAATGAAAGCACTGCTACTACATCTCAGTACCCAGGTCCCTTTGCATTTATTATTATTATTATTATTATTATTATTATTATTATTATTATTATTATTATTATTATTATTATTATTTAGATGACAACTTTTTCCAAGGTGCGTTATAAGCATGCTTTGTATGCTAAGACACTTACTGCTATTTGTCCATTTACACAGTTGGGTAGGAAGGTGAAGTCTTTATGCTACCTGCTGTCCATTGCAGGTAAAAGTCAGTCACTCACCCAATCAGTCAATCACATTTTTTAAAATTCATTTAAAAAGTTTTATATTTGTTTAATATCTGTTTCATAATAAAATATTTATTTATTCCACTTTTTATTTATTTATTTTATGTAGTGTAGCACATTTTTTGTCCTAGATCATGCCACATGTTTAAAAAAAATTTTTAAAAAAGGCCTTGCCCTTCTGAAGAAGGCAGTTAAGCACCTCTGCTGGGAGGAAACAGTGTGAAAACACAGCAGATACATGACAGGGTTGTGTTTACTGCTCATTAAGAAACATAGAATTTACTGCGTCACTGTGACTGGGCTGCTTGGCTGTGGGTTTAAAGCCAGCTCCGTGTGCGTGGGGTCTGCATGTTCTTACCGTGTTTGCCTGGGTTTCCTCTAGGTGCTCTGGTTTCCTCCCACAGTCCAAAGACATGTGTTTCAGGTTAATTGGCCACTCTAAATTGCCCATAACCTGTTCAGATGCACCGGTGATTCTGGGATAGGCTCTCAACTGCCATGACCCTGACCAGAATAAAGCAGTTAATGACAATGGATGGATGGATGGATGGATGGATGGTCCCCTGTTTCCCTTCCAGCAGGTCTAACTCTGTTATCAGTTTTGTTTCCCTGAACTTTACCAAAGTCTAATTCTTCTTTCTTCCCAAACAGAGCCTCCGAATATTGGCCTCATTGTGGGAGCTGTCATTGTATTTCTAATCGGAGCTGGAACCCTAGCCTACATCTGTATCTTTCGGGTGAGTGAATAAGAGACGCACTGATACAGGCAAGCTGCCTTGCCCTGAGGGTGAAGAGAAGCAGCAAAGTGATACTGAGCATCACAGCAGCACACCCTAATGCCAAGGTGTCAAAGAATGTGCCAGTAAAGCTGCTTATGTAATTTATTTAACTACAAATACTTATTTAGTTTTCACTGTCGCACTACTGGAATGTTGCAGATCACAGGAAGATTTGTGTGCTAACTGTGGTTCATTCACTAACCTTACCTGTTAGGAACCCTCACCTGTTAGTCAGGATTCCTGCCCATCTTCCTTTCAGTCAGGGAGTCTGGCAGGTTATGCATAATGTTTGTTGTTCATCTATCAGGGCCTCTCCCCATACCTCAGTCAACCATTATACACATAGTTTTTTGCCTCCTGCAGAACAGAAGTTACTAACAATTTAGAATAAATCCTGAACACGGCCAAGGCTCAGGTGGCAGATACCACTACATTCACAACCAGAACTGCGCTGCGGTCAACTCACAGCCACACATACAAAGAGAGTTTATGTAGAACCGACCAAGATGGTCAGTGGGTTGAAGGCTGATGGTTTTGGTAGGAAGGTGGCAGGTAGTGTGGTTCAAGGCAACACACAACAGACAACAGACACATAACAGACTGAAACAGACTTTGTTACCTATCAGTTGCCAGAGGGGTGTTTTCCAGGGATGGTTGAAATTCCTGTGAAAGGGCTTAACATTGCAAAGTGGACCCTTTACTATGGGACCATAGTCTGGTGGGGATGTGAACCTGCCAGGCCTGTGCTGCTTTGCAGCCCCTGTGAGGGCACCTGTCTCAGTCAGGTGTCGCCTTGTTTATGGGTTGCCTGCCTGCTGGTCTGCCTGCCTGCAAGGCTGGGACATGAGGGAAAAAAGGGCCACAGAGGGAATAGCCAACAACTGTGTTCTTTACAATAATCTGTTCTGTGATTTGGTCTGCATACTGATCTGTACATATTTTCACATACTACAGTGGCATGCAAAAGTATGGGCACCCCTGTTCAAAATTCCTGTTACCGTGAATAGTTAGTTGAGTAGAAGATGAACTGATCTCCAAAAGGCATAAAATTAAAGATTAAACGTTCTTTTCTTTTTTTGTTGTGTTTTGAACAATTTTAGAGTGGAAAAAAGGAAAGGAGCATCATGCAAAAGTTTGAGCACCACAAGAGATTTGAGGTCTCAGATAACTTTTACTAAGGTCTCAGACCTTAGCTAGTTCATTAGGGCCATGGCTTGTTAGGAAAGGCCAGGTGATGCAAATTTCAAAGCTTTAGAAATACTCTTCAAACCTTGTCCCAACAGTCAGCAGCCATGGGCTCCTCTAAGCAGCTGCCTAGCACTCTGAAATTTAAAATAACTGATGCCCACAAAGCAGGAGAAGGCTATAAGAAGAAATCAAAGCATTTTCAGGTAGTTGTTCCCCCAGTTTGTAATGTAAGTAAGAAACAGCAGTTAACAGGAATTGTGGAAGTCAAGTTGAGGTCAGGAAGACCAAGAACTTTCTGAGAGAACTGCTCGTAGGGTTGCCAGAAAGGCAAATCAAAACCCCCGTTTAACTGCAAAAGACTTTCTGGAAGACTTAGCAGATTCTGGAGTGGTGGTGCACTGTTCTACTGTGTAGTGACACCTGCACAAATATGACCTTCATGGAAGAGTTATCAGAAGAAATCCTTTTCTGTGTCCTCACCACAAAATTCAGCATCAGAAGTTTCCAAATGAACATCTAAACAAGTCTGATACATTTTGGAAATAAGTTCTGTGGACCGATGAATATAGAATATAACTTTTTGGCTCCAATGTGCAAAGGTATGTTTGGAGAACAAAGGGCACAGAATTCCATGAAAAGAACATCTCTCTGACTTTCAAGCATGGTGGTGGAAAGATCATGCTTTGGGCTTGTGTTACAGCCAGTGGCACGGGGAACATTTCACTGATAGAGGAGAGAATGGATTCAATTAAATACCAGCAAATTCTGGAAGCAAACATCACACTGTCTGTAAAAAAGCTGAACATGGAAAAAAGGATGGCTTCTATGACAGGATAATGATTCGAAACACATCTCAAAATCCACAGTGGACTACCTCAAGAGGCACAAGCTGAAGGTTTTGGCATGGCCCTCACAGTCCCCTGACCTAAACATCATCAAAAATCTGTGGATAGACCTCAAAAGAGCAGTGCATGCAAGATGGCCCAAGACTCTCACAGAACTAGCAGCCTTTTGCAAAGAAGAATTGGTGAAAATCCCCCAAATAAGAATTGAAATACTCTTAGCTAGCTAAAAAAGCATTTACAAGCTGACATACTTGCCAAAAGAGGTGTTAAGTACTGACCATGCAGGGTGCCCAAACTTTTGCTTTGGACCCATTTCCTTTTTTGTTATTTTGAAACTGTAAAAGATGGAAATAAAAAGTAATGGTTCCTAAAATATTTTAAAAACGTGTCATCTTTAACTTAATCTTTTACTTGCTTAGCTATTGGCAGCAGCAAAAATTTTAACCATGGTTGCCCAAACTTTTGCATGCCACTGTATAATTTCAGAATGTTTGCTTGTGAAAAGATTTTGATGAAGTGCTCACCACAAGTCAAGGTTCTAACACCAGCATTGCCATATTTTTACTACAGGGGAGTCTGATAGTGAGAAAAGTGCCCATTCATGTGACAAGTAGTAGTTTTATTTCAAAAATCCATATGTAGCCCTTTTAATCTTTAAAAAAAATAGCAAGTTGAAAGAATTTCCCTTTTAAATGCTAAAGAATGCCATATTAAAGAAGCAAAGCTTGTGATGTGCAGTCTTTTATACTGTATATGTATTGTATGTTAAATAAAACTGCAAATGCATCTGCTGAGCTATCTCCACATTTTGAATCTTTTGTTGCTGTCATTGTCTCCCAGCTACCCTCCAAATTGTTTAACAACGTATTCCTTCAGTTTTGTGCGAGGGTAAATTTGTCATTTGAATGCACTATTAGATGTTAACATTAGTAATACCGCAGACAAAATAACACATACAAATTTTACAGCACTTATTTCAGTATTGCTGTATTGTTGAAAACTAATAGTTTCTAGTTAAAATTTGATGCACTGGAGAACATCTGAGAAAGCAATGCTGCTGCAATTTCGATTTCTACACAACAGCCATATATAAAACTGAAGCCACGAATTGCATCTCCATGGGATTTTCTCTGAATGAAACCTTGTTCTCACATTTGTAGGATCAGTAGAAGCGTGCGGCTGTGCTTTTGGATGCGTTGTAACACCCCGTGAGACAGTGAAAAGCATTACATAGAAAATATTGAACTTTGATTTATTTGTTTTTTTGATCTTATGAATTTGACAATCAGTTCATAATGGAGGGCAAAACCAGGAAAAAAGAAATCAGCTCATAAATGTCACAAGGAACCCACAGATCCACCCGGAAATGTTGAAATGAATGAAAACAAAAATGAAGCCCTGGGCATTTGGCAACGTTTCTCACCGATTGCAGGGTGGTCACTTCTACAGGAATGCAATGCAGAAAAAAAAACCTGCCAGTGAAATTTGCTTTAGTGCTGGTGGTTTAACATCATTTACCTATTTTGTTGCTGTCATCTTGTTCTCTTGTCTTATTAACTATTATTGGTTACATTTCACCAGTGGGAAAACTGTAATGGAGGTGCAGAAAGCGGAAATACAGCCTTCAACCAGTTCTGATTTGGAATGAAATGAAAAGGAATTTGGGGGTGTTTGCTGGTCGCCATATGCTGGGAAAGAGGCAAACATTAGTGATCTTAACGTTAAGCAACTCAGCACATGTATAGGCAGAAGATATGCTTTATATCCTAGCAGATTCTCATGCCCCCCAATCTTTTTGTGAAGAAAAGCAAGAGGCCTCGTTGCTTGGCAACCCAGGGGAACAAATTCACAGGTTGGGAAGGAAGATACGGCTTTGAAATTTGGAAAAGGTGGACATTTAGGAGTTATGCATCTCTTAAACTAATGGTGGATGCCTGAGAGATGGACAGGAGCGTGTGGTTCCTTTTCATTAGAATTTGCTGCTGCTCATTTTGACTGTGGAGGACTTCTTGATGGTGGCGCTTCCCACAGTGCTGCCTCCGCTTGTCATCGAAATGCTTCTGCTGCCTCCGTAGCCGTATCCGCTTGAGGAGCTGAATCCGCTTGAGGAGCTGAATCCACTTGAGGAGCTTAATCCACCTGAGGAGCTCACTAGCATCCAGCACAACACAGCGCACAGTCAGTGAATCAGCACCCCCTTCACATTTTGAAACTAACTTTTACATCTGACGACTGGCTCTGCTATACTTCTGAATCTGGTAGACAATTTGTCTGTTGCTATCGTCTGTCATAATGTACTACTCACCGCTTCCACCAGACGACAGCAGATGGACTGTTGCATTTCCACCAGAGGACAGCCTGTGGACAACATGACACCAAATCACTTCTATCATCCTTACCCCAAGGGTCCATCTTTAAACTTCACATAGCAGAGAAGGGGATGACACAGCGGCCACAATGTCACAGAGCTTGTCTTTGCTTACCTGTACTCCTCTCCCTCCAGCAGCTTCTTGTAGGTGACGATCTCGATGTCCAGAGCCAGCTTGACGTTCATGAGCTCCTGGTACTCACGCACCTGGCGGGCCATGTCCTGCTTGGCCCGGTGCAAGGCTGCCTCCACCTCCTTGAGGCGGAGCTTGGCCTCTGTCACTGCCTTCTCCCCACGCTCCTCTGCCTCAGAAATCTGAACCTCTATTGTAGATCTCTGACAGGAGACAGGAGGTGTAGGTTGGACACAATGGGACGCAAGGTGAACATGACAGCTGCCGCACCGACAACCTTACCTGTCCCTTAAGAGCTGCAATCTCATTCTGAAAACGGCTGATCGCGCGGTTTGTTTCTGAAACTTCAGCCTTGCTGATGCGAAGGTCCTCGCTGTACTGCCCTGCTGAGGTCTTCAGCTCCTCAAACTAAAAAGAAGTTGGTTGACACTGACTACAGGTGAAAAAGGCTGTGCAAGGACTGACCAAAGTCTTGCAATAACATCAGGGACGGCAACAATTCCAATAATAATTCTCTTAAAAACATCTCCCACCTTCTGCTTGTACCACATCTCAGCCTCTGCTTTGCTGCGGTTCCCAATTTCCTCGTACTGGGCTCGCACTTCTGCCACAATGGCGTCCATGTCCAGATGGCGAGAGTTGTCCATCTCCACCACGGCTGATGTATCCTTGATCTGACTCTGCAGCTGCAAAAGTTCCTGCATGGGAACCAACAGCCTTCAGAGTTGTTTTCAAAACTCCTTCAAGTCTGAATTCGGTTTTATGGTCTTGTAAGCCTCAATGCTTCAATGATTATCACAAATAGGATGTGGTTGTGTGACTGTTGTTATGACTGCAACAATCTATGAAATGTGTTTAAATGTAAAATTGTGGTGGGACATTACCTCTTCGTACACGATCTTGAGGAAGTTAAGTTCATCCTGAAGAGTTTCGAATTTGACTTCCAGCTCTACTTTGCTCATATAGGCAGCATCAACATCCTAAAGGGCAACAAGTTAATGGGATTTTTATTGTTAATGTACCTTTAAGTTTGTGGAAATGATTTCAAAGGGAAAAAAATCACTTTAAAACCTCTTACTTTCTTCAGCAAGACAAAGTCATTCTCTGCTGCAGCGCGTTTGTTGATTTCATCTTCATACCTGCAGAGAGAGGATGTCAAACTCTTTAGTTTCTGAAAAAGGATATAAACAGAACATAACAAGTGCAGAACATTGCCAGCCACCTCTTTGTAACACCTGACAGACAATTCAACTGATGAAGGCAAAGCTCACCTATTCTTGAAGTCTTCCACCTGGATCTGCATGTTCTTCAATTCTCCCTCTAGCCTGATCTTCTCATTGCCTAGCATGTCAAGCTGCCTGCGCAGTTTGGCTGTGTAGGTTTCAAACATGCCATTGATGTTAGACCTTGTTGTGGTCTGTTCCTGCAGCAAACTCCACTTGGTCTCCAGCATCTTGTTCTGCTGTTCCAGGAATCGCACCTGGTGGAACAGGACCGTATTTATTAGTAAGCTGTGAAGCATGCGGAGAAGAAAGCGGCCAAAATGAGGGCCTAGGAAAGCTATAAAGACTTCCTGCTGCAAGAGGTGCGCAGAGAATCACCAAGATACTGAAGGGGTGGAAGTCAAGGGTTTTATTACCCTTAACTGCTTTTTGCTTGTCAGGGTGGTATGGAGAATCTTCCAGAAGAGAGGAAACTAAACTGTAGGTCATCACAGGATGACCGACCACACTACAGGTGACTTATAGAAAGCAATGAAGCTTAAATGCATGCCTTTGAACTGTGGAAGGAAACCCACATAGACCGAGCTAGATTCAAACCCACAGCCAAACAGCCCAGGCTCTCTGAGGCATCACTGCTACTTGCAGAGCTGCCCCAATACATGCAGTTTGGCCTTTTTGAGTGCTGCCTTCTGGGAAACAGGGCTGAAGGGCATGAGCTCCTCCGAACGTGATGCAGTGTGACCAGTGTTACTGCCGGCACGTTTGCATAGCTAGGCTGACGCAGTGAGGCGGTGTCTCCATAACTGGCAGCAGCGCAACCCTGCACTCACATAAATATCAGGTATAGCAGTCACAGGATCTGCCAAGGCTTGGGTTTCTGTCCCAAGCTTCTCTAATGCCGCAGGACATCAGAGCTCTGCCCAAGCATTTGCACAATGATGCTTCCAACTGTCTCCTCACATTTCAGGTTGTACCCTCTAGTCAAGTGTTACTGTCAGATAGCATCAAGTGCTGTTACTTATGGTTAGTGCAGCATCATACAACACATTGAGGTAGAGCGGTTAATGGAAAGACCAACCTTGTCGATGAAGGAGGCAAAGCGGTTGTTGAGGGACTTGATCTGTTCCTTCTCCTGGGTTCGGATCACCTGGATGTTGGGGTCGATTTCTACTTTCAAGGGGGTAAGAAGGGTTTTGTTGATGGTGACGGCTGTGACAGGGGTCAAAGAGTAGAAACCAACACCAGAGCCAAAGTTGGTGCCAGCACCAAGACTGCCTACTACCCCCAGTCCATGGCTAAACCCAGAGCCACTGCCGATGACAGCAGAACGCTGGACTGACATGGTGCGGGTAGAGCTTCTGGGTAAGGAAAATGCCGAGCGACTGGAGAAGCTCTTTTGGAAGCTTCCCCCAAGGCTGACATTGCTGCTGTAGCTGGTTCTCGTGCCTTTCACAGACATAGTGAAACTTGATCTTGTTCAGGATGCAGAGAAGATAACAAGGTTTGGCCTAGTAGAGCAGGTTCAAGTCCCTCTGTGTGGATCTCTGCTCAGAGTTGCCGTTTTTAATGTGCTGGAAGAGGGGCAGTCCCAGCCCAGCCCTACAGGCTCCACCTTATGCATTCCTTTGGGTGGGATGACCCACCTGCCCTGTAGGACAGGTAGTGTGGGCTGTAACCTAAGCAGTGCAGGTGCTCCCATGTGTCAGGCTTCCCCCTGGTGAAGGTGGCATTGAATAAGGAAACAGAATTGTTCACTTTTGTGCACCAAGGTCCGAGTGGTGCATTGGTGGACATTTCAGCATCCATGAAGATGCCACCATCGGGGTGAGAACAGGTAAGCTGTGTGTTTGCAGCCACACCTTTAGCTAACCCCCATACATGGGTGGCTGTGACTAGCTGGTTGGTTTCCTGCTGACATTTCAAAGCCCCTGGATGCTTGTCTACACTGAATGAGGCCAGATTCTTCCTGCTGTGTTTACCTATACACTTAGGAGGTTATATCAGTTATATTATATATGTATGTGAGAACAAAGAACCTTAGATGCCTTATTTGTCATGCACTTAGTTATTTTTCCTCCTACAGCATATTGAGAGCCTATTTTGAGGGGGGGCGGGGGGGAGATGAACTTTGTAGGTCCAGAATATTTTTGAAAAAGCATTTTATTTACATCTGGAATGTCATTTGAAGAGACCTACCTTCAAAAAGTGCCTCAGGTAAACAATTTAAATAGCAATGACGCCCCAGTAGGTTGTACCTGTGTTTTGCAGCTGCAGGGCTGCCGGCGAGGTGTGGGTTTTGAGTCTGGCTCGCGCAGTGTGCAGGTCACAGGCCACAAACACGAATGGAAGGAGATAATTGAAAACCACATCTGTTCTCTTGTTTGCCTTACAGATGAGAGGGGTCACCGTGGGTTGGTTTCGTGCACCCTTTTCAGGAACAAGTTATGTGGACACTGGGGTTGGAGAGGGTGTAGCTCAAATAGATAGGACCTCAGAAATTGTATGCAGCAGCACATCAGGGGCTCACGACTCCATCGCTCAGTTTGTTTGTATCAACCACACTATCGTTTTTCTGTTTCTTCCGTGGCTGCTTGTGTTGACATCCATATAAACTGTACAATTTTAATAAATCGAGTAGTTTAAGCAACTGATGTGTTGAATGGCTTGGTTGTTGGAACGCATGACAGCTGTTAGCTGTCCTTCAAAAATTATAGCACCAGCTTGTGGTGTAATCTGGCACAAGGAACCCAAGGACCCTGTCATACTGGTTTATCTGTCACCATCAAGACAGACGCATGTCCATGCCAAACAGCCTTGTCTATTTTCACTTCTTCAGTCATTTCTTTGGAAAGGTGTTTTTGGGGTGTGAGCTTTGCTGAATGCAGTGTCTCGCTTCTTATTTCATGCTACCCTGAATTATCTGTCACCATCAGGACAGGAGTACTTTCATGCCAAACATCAACTCGGAAGAAGTTGAGAAAGTATGGAAAATGCAAAAAAAAGCAGAAAGCAATCATTTCAAAATTCACTTTGACTTGTAATCCATCACAAACAGTACAACAAGATATTTAATGTTTAGTTTGGTCAACTTTTTTTGATATACATCCATTCTTGCCATTGAGGGTCTGCAAGACGTTGCTAAAAATGTTGTGACGGGGCAATTTTGGGGCAAGTAATGAGTTGAAAAAGGAAATAATGATGTGAGGAGAAACAGATGATGTTCGACAGGTGATTGAAATTGTGCTTGGGTGTAAAAGCTGCATCCAGGAAAGACCTAGTCCTTTATGAGCAAAGGTGGGCCAAGGGTTGGCAATTTTCCCACAAATGCGTGAGAAAATCATTCAAAAGTTTAAAAACAATGTTTCTCAGAAACAGATTGGAAGGGATTTGGGTATTTCTTGCTCAACAGTCCATAACGTAATTAAAAGACAAAGGAATATGGAGAAATTTTGGTGCGTAAAGGGCAAGGGTGCAAGCCTAAGCTGCCTGCCTCTGATCTCCGATCCCTCAGTTGGCACTGCATCGAGAAACATCATTCATCAATAAGTGATCTGAGCCCATGTGCTTATGAATAGTTTGGCAAACCTCTATCAAGTAACACAACATGTACTTGCATGCCCAAATGTCGGTTGCAACTGTACTGTGCAAAAAGGAAGCCATGTCCAGAAGTGCTGTCAACTTTTCTGGGCTCGGAGGCCTCTGAGAAGGGCCATCACACAGTGGAAACGTGTATTGTGGTCAGACATATCAAAATTTCAGGGGTTTTTTTGGAAGAAATGCACGTTGTGTCCTCTGGACCAAAGAAGAAAAGGACAGTTCAGAGTGTTACTAACTACAAGTCCAGAACCCAGCATCTATGATTGTACGGGGTTGTGCCAGTGCCCTGGGGAGGGGTATCTTGAAGGCACTCTCAATGCTGAAAAGTACATACAGATTTTGGAGCGTCATATGCTGCCTGCAAGACCCCATCTCTTCTATTAACAACAAAGACCCCATACTGTTGCACACCTTAAGGCTTGTTTGGAAGAAGAATGGGACAAAATTACACCTGGAACACTCAATAAATTGGTATCTTCAGTACCTAAACATTTAGGGTGTTGTGAGAAGGAAAGGCAGTGTTACACAGTGGTAAATTGTTTACTGTCCCAGCTTTTTTTGGAGTATGCTGCAAGTATCACAATGAAAATATATGTTTAGTTTTGACAAAACAATAAAATTTGTTAGCTGTACCCTTAAATACTGGGCGGTTACATTGTTTTCAGGTCAAAGATAATTTACTATCATTTATTAATCATTGCTTTTTGCTTTTTCTGTACAGTTCCAACTTTTTCTGAGTTGGCGTTGTACTTAATATCACACTTGTTTATCTGGCATCATCAGGACAGATGCATTTCCATGCCAAACATCATTTCCTGGTTTTGCTTCTTCAATCATTTCTTTGGAAACATGTTTTTGGTGTGTGGGCTTTGCTGGGTAAACTTTGGGTCAGTGGATGGGGGGAGGGGGGGGGGGGGGCAAGTGAGGAGTGGGTGGGTGTGTCCTGCACTGTACTGCACTCTATTGTACTGCACTGTACCATCTTGCAGTTTACTGCACTGTACTCTACTGTAGTGTGTAGCTCAGTAAACACTAAGCAGAATAATTTATTTTTTTTGTGAAACCAAATGTGTGTGGGTGTGACATGCACAGTTCCACTGAAATATTTTCTTAATTGTACACCACTGTGGTATGTTCTTCTAAAAGTATGCACCTGCCAGGAGTCTTCTTGCACCTCATTTAAACACTACTGTGCAAACCATACACTTGTCCTCCTTAATGTTCACCCTCTGGCATCCTTATGAATCTTTTCAGCAAAATGTCAACAACATTCAGCCGTAACATTAAAAGACACAGCCCCGCCGGGCAGATTCACGAACCTATTTGTGCTCAAGACATTCTGCCAGGACAGAAAATCTGCAGCTCTTCCCTAAAACTTGAAATGAACGTTTTTGCAAATAAAAGGGCAACAATGCTGATGGGCTGCAGCAACGGTGGCCACATCCTGCTGGTCTCTGTGATTGTGCGCTGTTGTAGAGTTACAGGTAAAGTAGGCTGGGTCTTTTTTAAATTCTACACACCACAGCTTTCCAGTAGGTTTATCAAAGTTCCTCATCCTAATCTGTGAAAAATCAGGCATGCTACAGTGGTAGAGTCGCTCTGTCGGCTCGCACCTCAGCAGTCATGTTGTGGCGTGAATAGCAAAAATGTTTTGACGTTTACTCTGAAATGAACATTTTTATTTGTCATGGTCCGGAGTATGATTACAACAGGAGCTGTTCTCAGTTTCAAGCTGTAGGCCTTTAAAACTAGGCTTAAAACCCATGTCAACCTGTATTTTAATGCTCGACACTGAACAATGCATTATCAAACTGTCCTCTTTTGTTTCCCTTATCGATCTCTTTCTCATATACCCATGTGGGCCCCGAGCTGGATAAACCTGCCAACAACACCCACAGTTCCTATGGCGTGGAGGCTGTGACTGTTTGTCTGCTGACTCCAAACAGATCATCCGCTGTTTTTACTGATCATCTGCTGAGTTTTTTTTCCTCTCCTCAATAACCTGCTGGTTTGTTTAGACAGTTAACACTCTGTATGCCTTATAAGTACATTATCCATAGTGTGTAACTGTCTGTCAAACCCTTGTCCTTTGTTCAGAGCTCTGTGTCACTATAACAAATAGAAGTTCTATCAAATGTAAATTCCAGAAATGAAGTCTTCTGAAACAGTATGTGTACAGTACATGGCCAAAAGTATGTGGGTACCCTTTTTAATGACTAAGCAGAGCTGTTTCAGATGCACCCATGCAACATGCAAAAATATTCTGGAAAACTGCGTGCTTCCAGCTTTGTGGCCACAGTTTGGAGACGCTCCTTTCCTGCTCCAGCATAACTGTGCTTCTCCCATGCACAAGTAAGCTGCATAAACACATGGTTTGCTCAGGTTGGTGTGGAAGAACTTGAGTGGCTGTACAGAGACCTGACCTCCACTCCACTGAACACCTTTGGGATTCCAAAATCTGGTGGAAAGCCTTCCCAGCAGAGTGGAGGCTGTTATAGCAGCAAAAGAGGATCAACTCCATATTAATGCCCATGAGTTTAGAATGGGAGGTTCAACAAGCACATGAGGTTGTTGATGCTCAGGTATCCATGTATTTTTGGCCATAAAATGTATGTTTACAATGACTCTCTGCAGGCGTGACTTTTTATTGTCAGGACTGGAATGATCCAACCCTCCCATCAGCTTTGTGTCAAAATGAATAAAATTCTTTCTGATAATCTTTTGTGGGACTGCAAACCTGTAAGACGGTTTTAATGTTTGTGATGCTTTGCTGTCCAGACTGCCAGGTGAATGATGGAGCAGTGAATGCACACTGTCTAAACAAAAACCGGCTCAGCTGACCCCTGTTGCTTTTCACTGACAGATGGATTGATAGTCGTTCTTCTCAACTCTTGTTGCTCTGAGGCACCATTGACCTACAGAACCGTGGTGGGATCATCCCCAACTTAGCTTGGCAAGATCATCTCAACAAGACGGCTGTTTCGTACATTTTATCTGCCAAAGATTTTTATGGCAATGGAAACAAACAGCACTTTATTTACATTCTTAATCCTGTGCGCTTTGAGGGCATTCACATCGAGAATCTGTTTAACACAAAGATTTATGCTGGTATGGGAAAACTCTTCAGCCATTCACTTGCATTCACAAAATCACCACTTTCCTAACCAAAGAGTCAGAAAATAGACATATTTATATTTTATTTTCCTCATATCTCTATAAGCAGTGCAGTTCATCATTTCAGTAAATAATATTTGGTGAAAATTAACTAAATAAAAAAATATTAAAATTAAATTCATTGTACTGCTAAGAGGCTGAAAAGCCAGTAAGTGCAAAACTGTACTAAATCCATGATTGTAAGTGACCATGGATAAAGATGTTAGCAAAATGCAACAAAATAATCACCGTACATTGCTAAAAAATAGAAAGGCTTCAAGTTATACTGAATGAGTCTGGAAGAAACTTCAGGGCAATGCAAATGAAGCAAAATCTATGATTTTCACTGCTACGCTCAGCATTAAAAGTATTGTTTCACTATCATGATCAAAGAAGAGCCTAAGACAAATGATTATGAGTGCTGGAATTTGCAAGGCATTTTTCTTGTACATGGTTTTGGAGCAAAGTGTCTCCAAATGAGTAAACGTAAATGGAAATGCGAGCGTGTTTGACTTCAGTCATCTGTTATCTGTGTTTCTGTGACAAGTGGTTGAAGGAGTGAACATGAGTATTTAAGATATCTCAGCCTGTGCGACACACCTTTCTGCAGAATGAATGCAAGTCACAGATCGACTGAAAACAATGGAAAACACCTTGAGAATCTATCGGCAAAAAGAAAGGCATCTCCCACTAAATATTTCTGGTTGTCAGCATTAAGAATCTCCGTCTTGCACGATAAAGGTGTGTGTATGTATGTATGCTTGCGTGCATGTTTCTAAGCAGCATCACAGTGCGCTGCCAAAACCTTCAACATAACCTGCAGCCAGGGTAGTGGTTGAACTTCTCATGTGATGAAACCAGCAACTGATTCAGTAGTTGTGGAGAAGGACGATCGCAGATGGCAAAGCCAGAGAGGTGGCCTGTGTTTCCACGACACCTCTGAGGGTCTTTCATGCAGCTGCTCCTGCAGCCTCCTTCATGGACCCTCACTAGTTTGCAAACTTTGGCTGTCCTTCCACCTGGGACCAGAGCTGGGAATGCAGACCAAGCTGTTTGGAGACAAAACCCACACTACATCTGCATCTTCACTACACACAGTGATGCTGTAATTTAGAGCGAAGCAAAAAAGGGGGGACAGCAACAGAAAGTTTAACGTGCTTCTATTATATTACACTTTCTCTTTAAGGAAGACCATTATAAAATAAAATAATTAAAATATACTGTACAGTCGTGAACAAAAGTTTTGGCAGTGACACAAATGTTGTGTTTTGCAAAATTTGTGGCTTCAGTTTTTGTGCGGCATGATCAGATGCATATTGCACCTGAAGGAACCATTTACTGGATCGTCAAGAACTTCAAGGTGAGAGGGGTCAATTGTGGTGAAAAAGGCTTCAGAACGTCCAAGAGTGTCCCGCAAGCGCCAGGACCATCTCCTCCTGAGGAGTCAGCTACAGAATCGTGTTGCTACCAGTGCAGAGCTTGCTCAGTATTGGCAGCAGGTGGGTGTGAGTGCATCTGCACGCTCAGTGTGGCGAAGACTTTTGGACAACGGCCTTATGTCAAGAAGAAAATGTAAACGCTACCACGAGTCCTGTGTCGTGCCAACAGTGATGCATCCTGAGACAATCCATGTGTGGGGTTGCTTCTCATCCAAGGGAGTGGGTTCACTCAAAGTTCTGCCAAAGAAAACTGCCATACATAAAGAATGGTATCAAAACATCCTCCAAGAGAAAATTCTCCCAACAATCCAGGTGCAAAATTTGGTGATGATCTATGTATTTTCTAGCATGATGGAGCACCATGTCACAAGGCAAAAGTGATAACAAAAGTGGCTCAGAGATCATAACATTGAAATTTTGCACCCGTGGCCAGGAAACTTCAAAGATCTTAATCCCATTGAGAACCTGTGGTCAGTTCTCAAAAACTGGATGTATTTGCCAATAAAAGCCTTTGAAACTTGTGAAATGTTTATAATTATTCTTCAGTATACCATAGAAACATGTAAAAAAAAAATCTAAAAATGCTGAAGCAGCAAAGTTTGCAAAAGACAACATTTGTGTCACTGCCAAAACTTTTGGCCATGACTGTACAATCACAGGCTCAGCTAGGAATTCTGAGCATCCTTAAAGAATATTTTTCTACCCCCCCTTCCTTTCAAAATAAACTACATAAAACTTCATGTAGGCCCTTTTCAGGTGTAGGTCCTTAGACATGTCATTTGCACAGGTTTACATTTTGGCTACTAGCAGGTTCCATTGTCTTGACTCCTGTCAGCTTTTCTTAAGTAGTTAGATGGTGTGTTTATTTACAGGCACGTAACTTGCTGAGGAAACCTCCTACATGACAACAGTTCTTGCTTTGTATGGTCACTGCTCTAGTTTTTTTGCAGAGAGCTTGTGACAACATCTGTGTGCACATCTATGGTCTCACATGGCTGTCCCCAGGGTCCTCACAAGACCCCTTGCAGATGAGCTACCCAGCATGTCCATACACTCTTGTGGTAACTATGATGCGATGCACAATTTGTATGCAGAGAAGGATGCAACAGTGGTGTCCAAGAATTTTATTATTAAACAAGACACATACAACAAGCCAAGCCATTCTAATTTTTACCTTAACTATACAGCACAAACAAGAATGGTGAGGATGCAGGGAGGGCGAAGGTGGATGAATTTAAATACTTGGGATCAACAGTCCAGAGTAACGGGGAGTGTGGAAGAGAGGTGAAGAAGAGAGTGCAGGCAGGGTGGAGTGGGTGGAGAAGAGTGTCAGGAGTGATTTGTGACAGAAGGGTACCAGCAAGAGTGAAAGGGAAGGTCTATAAGATGGTAGCGAGACCAGCTATGCTTTATGGGTTGGAGACGGTGGCACTGACCAAAAGACAAGAGGCAGAGGTAGAGGTGGCAGAGTTAAAGATGTTAAGGTTTGCATTGGGTGTGACGGGGATGGACAGGATTAGAAATGAGTATATTAGAGGGTCAGCCCAGGTTAGACGGTTTGGAGACAAAGTCAGAGAGGCAAGATTGCGTTGGTTTGGGCATGTGCAGAGGAGAGATGCTGGATATATTGGGAGAAGGATGCTAGGGATGGAGCTGCCAGACAAGAGGAAGAGAGGAAGGCCTAAGAGGAGATTTATGGATGTGGTGAAGGAGGACATGCAAGTGGTGGGGGTGACGGAGAAAGATGCAGAGGACAGGAAGAAATGGAAACAACTGATCCGCTGTGGCGACCCCTAACGGGAGCGGCCGAAAGATGAAGAAGAAGATACAGCACAAACAGGAGTTTAACACAATTCACACCCATGCCTGGGCAGGAATCAATATAGAGATTCAACCTCTTCTGGGTATGAAAGCCCTGACGTAAGGTAGTAAAGTGTGACACCTATGGTAGTGGACGATACCAATGAGAAATTAGTATTCTTTAAACTTTTGACCAGTCAAAACAGTCAAAACAGGAATATAATAAGAAAGTCCCACCCACACTCTGAGAGTTAGACAAAGAAGTAACTTGAGGGCTACGAAGGTTATTTACAATCAATGGGTGGCAGGTTTAGACAGACTGGACCACAAACTATAAGGGAAATAATTTTAGCCAAATACTGAGATAGGAAATATTCACCTTTTCATAAAATAACTGGCCATTCAATTGAAACAAATATAAAACATCTCTCTAATAAAAAATATTCTTCACAGTGAGAAAGGGCAGGAACAGTCACTGTTATTTACAGTTAAATTTCTAAGCAGTCATCCAAATGATCTATCTGATGCATTGTCTTGTACACATTGTGGGGTTAGGGGTTACTGTATATAATTCTTCTTCTTTTATGTGCCATCATTTCTGCTGCTTGTGAAAGTGAGGTAAGACAACATCATACAAATGCTATAATCAAAGGAATTACTTCTGATATTTAGTCATTTAAAATGTTTCAATACACATTTGAATACCACGTCTGACACAAGTGAAACTAAGCCGCAAAATTCATTTCCAGTTTGAACTGCTTTAGCCAAACATAATGGCAGCCAAAAAATAACTGACAGACTCAGTATTTTTATAGAATTGTGTCTTCTCCTGCTCTGTGCTGGACAATGGGGTAAAGTCATCTATTATATAACTGTAGCACAGGGCTCCAGACCCTATATGTAACCTGCTGACCTCAAACCAGGGAAATGGGAGTGGAGCTTCATTTTGGCATGGTTCTACGTGTGTGTATGTGTGTGTGCGTGGGTGTGTGCGAGTTTGTATTTTTGTGTTAACAATGCCATTGTTTTGCGCTTTCTGCCACCAACACACTTGCTTGCACTCCACTGACAAGAGGCATGCAGATAGGATGTCCCCAAATGCCTGTCACAGCCACACAGTAGGATTGAGGGATCAGAAGAAAGGGCTTGGCAGATGTCACATCTACATTGTCTGTCGCCTGCTTTTTCACCTGCTGCTGGGAGCTCAAGCAACAAACAAGCTAAAGAAAAAAATTGCACGACAACGTTTGTAGGCATAAATACAACTGTTAACTCATCAGTCAGCCACTTTAGTCAAAAACTTGAATTAATATTCACGAAAAACCGGCGCTTTGGTTGCCCTGCACTTGCGCAGTTAGGCCAAATTTAAGGAAGTCAGAAGGACTAACCGTATTTGCAGTTTGCTGTAAATACAGCAGCAGGTACAGTGGATTTGCTGACTATTCGGAGGTTGATGCCTCGTGCTTCCAGCGTGGAATGACAGATGATGACAGCTGGTGGGTCGTGGCCCAGCAGGGGTGTGGCCACTTTCCTTCAGGGTCAGCTTCTGGTTTCTCTAAAGGATCAGACTGTGAGTCTGTCTTCATTCCAAAACAGCCATACAATTATTTCAGCCTGATGATAAAATGACATTTTACAGGTAGATAACAGCGAGACAGCCAACCGGTTATTGCAAATGCCATTTTACTTTCTTACTTTTCCTGCAGGTGTGGTGCAAATTCCTCTCATAGTTGACCCAACTGCCATGTTTTCGGCTGACCCTTTGCAGTAAGTGCAGCTGGTCCAAGAGTACCCACCAAATAATCATAACTTAAAATTAAATATACACAAAAACAAACATAAAAGATCTCACTGGCAACTGCAGTCTCATGTGGAGGACACATGTGGATGATGCTGCTGCACACATTGAAGGACCAATACCTTCTCCCAAGAAGGTTCACCCCTTCATAATTTACCCTATCCACTCGTATAAAACAGGCATTCCTTGTTTCAGTAAATCCCTTTGACCTGCTGTGCTGCTAATTTTGCAAACCCCAAATGATCACATTCATCCACCACAACCACCTTATTCTCCTACCTGCAAAGAAAAACAAAGCTGCGCACCTATTTTTTGTGATGTCTGTTGCTTTGAAACTAAACTACGTGGTCCATTGAACTGAACGTTTCCTTCTGGAACCCGGCCACTTCCAGCCCCTACAGGGAAGTGATAGATAGCCAGATGTGCCAAAATTTACATCAAAACCCTACATTATGGTGCTCTGATGCGAAAACAAGAGCCGGTGTGTTTTTCACTTGGCTTACATCTCATATTCTCAGAGTTCACTGCCATTAGGCTGCATAAACCAAAGCAGATCTTTGGTCAACCCATTAATAAAGTTCAGATTCATAGCTGCCTTGCACTTAGTCAGCTGTGTGCATGTTTCTGCTAAAAAGCATGTTGCAGCCCTAAAGCCATATGTCAAAATCTAATGTGTGCACAAGCGCTCCCATGGCATTTGTATGCACATTATACCAGATGATTTATTATGACATGACATTTGAAAAATTTTAGAGGTGTTTCTGTTAGCATTTCATTAAATACCTCTGAAGCCTCCTATTCAAATGTGAGCTGCTCTCACATTCTGTCGCTAATCCTCACAAACCAGATTATTTCGACATCGGATTGCTTTATCTGCGTAACCTTTAGTTACCTTGAGCTACACTTTTATTTTTGCCCAACTTGTTTCTTATTTGACTGTTTTTTTTAAAAACTGAAATTATGAGCAACACTAGGGAACTTTGGGTGCAGACTATGAAGCTACACCCTGGATGGGACGTCATTCCATCACTGAGTGATCACACACAGCCACAGATACACACTATGGTTTAGAGTGACCAGTCAGTCTGCATTGCATGTCTTTGGACTATGGGAGGAAACCCACCCAGACACGGGGGGAACATGCAAACTTAACACAGGCTACGTTGGATTCGAACCCATACCTGAACGGCTCAGGTGCTGTGACGTCAGCGCAACAGTATTAAAATACTTTTCCTTGTAAAGTACTGTACATTAACAGCAGTCAGTCTGCATTCCATACCTTCACGACAAAGAAAATTTGCGTTGTGATTTAGCAAGAAGACAGATGAGGACAAACTAGACTTTTTAATGAAGGTTTTTCGAGTCACTCAGTCAATTGCTTATCTGACTTTCCCTTGTGCACCACCGCTGGCACTCAGCTGGCTGTCCATACCTTGGTTATGTCAAGATTTCACTACTGCAGCTTTTTGCTGGATGATCTTCATGGATCATGGATCATGGATCTTGGATCACGTTCACAGCCCAGATTCAGTTCAGGACCCAGGTCCCTCACTCACTGTACTGCAAACCATTTACCGTGGTTATCTGGTGACCCAACCTTCCCCCTGGACCCTTCACTGCTTCATTGCTTATCACCCTGAGGCTCCTCCACTTCAGAGCCATGCTGTCTTGCGCTGTTCTTTCTCTTGCTAGGACCCTTCTTATGATTAGGTTGTCATTTATGACCATTTAAAGGAATTCTGCAATGTACAGACACTCTTCTGTACATTTAACCTACCATGCAGCGCTACCTGAGCACACCTGTGATATGGTGCAGCCGCCTCACCCTCAGGCCCTGCCATATATAAACAGACAGATTTGCAACCTCCTGGTGTCTCATTCCTATCAGCATGGTACCGAGGGCTGCTCATGAATCAAATAAACAAACAGTCGGATAAGAAACAAGTTGGACAAGAACAAAAGTGTAATTTAAGGTAACTCAGAAAAGTTTGGTCACAATCAGATCACTATGGCGCCAGGTGTCCTGGGTAGCAGCGGTTGCAATGGTGATGTCAGTGGTACGGTACAGCAGTTATCGCAAAATCTCCGACACAAATTTCAGCGCAACAACCATTAAAAATGAAACGCTCCTAAATGACAACGCAGGGTCAACCTAACCAAAAGAAAGAAAAATGTGAAGATAGATGGTAGCCTGGAAGGCAATGGCTGGTTTAAAGGGACATGTTGGACTGGTTTTTCCTTTCCCTTTAACACAATACAGTACAACAGAAGTGTAAATGACCTGATGTGACATCTGGTCCCTATATATTTGTGGACAAGGAAAGTCACAGTTCCAGCATGCATGCGAACGGCTAATGCTCTTCATAAGGATGGCTCACCCAGCATGTGGACAGAAGATGGCGAAAATGAGCGATATTTTTAAATTCCTCCTCTGTGCTCGGTAGCTTGTGTTAATAATAATAAACACATTTTCTATTATGCTGGAATCCAGCCCCAAACTTGCCAGTGCTGTATTTTCCCAGGTCCAGTCATTTTAGTTTTAACAATGCAGATTTACACAGCTAAAAAGTGCAGTATTTTTAAGGGACTTATATAATTTTCATGTGAAATGAACAATAGCTACAGGATTAAAAAAGCTATAAAGGCAACAGAGAAAAAAAAATGCTTTATTTTACATCATAAAAATAAATTATAATTGTGGAAACATTCTGTAAAAGGGACATCATCTGTGATGAGAGTGTCCCTGGACCGTGGTTCCCAGGGCAGCAACGAGAGGCCCAGCCAAGAACGCTGAATTTTATTGCGCTGTTTTTAAAAATACTGATGATTTCCAAGTTTTACCTGGACTCTGCCCAGGCTACCGTGTGGTCAGACAATAGTCTGCAGCTTATTTCACGTTTAGCATGTATGTCCCGTTGCACATTTATTGATTATATACAGTTAGCTATGGACCTCCCTAGCAAAAAACATCTGCAAAATGTACAGTATAAGTGGAAGCGTAAATGTTAAGTGCAACTATGGCTTTAAAATTGTGGAGAACAGCTATAGCATTCCTTCATTTCTGCAGCAGCTAACATTAAAAAGATGAAGGCATGAGGGGTCCGAAAAAGAATAATTTAACAATATTTATAGAACAGGGCTGATTTTCGTAAAAATAAGGTGTGGCGAGATCACTGTGTGAGGCAGCCCAGATCACTGAGGGCTGTAATGACGATGGAAGGAGAAGTGGGCGATCCAGGCGGTCACACACCCTCCAGCCAAAAACCAAGCAGCCAGCACCTCCTGGTGCTCTGAAGAAGAAACTCCCTGCATGCAGACTAACATAAGGGACAAACATGCGGCTGGAATGGTGCAGAAATATCTTCTGGGCTGGCCTTGAGCTTCTCTTTTTCTTTCATCTTCGTTGACGGTTGACCCGTTTTATTTCACCTTAAATTTATCCGTTATCTTTTACGCTGCTTATAGTCAGAGTGATGTATACGTGCTGTCATTTAGCTGAAATTGTTTCTGCCTCGGTACTTGTCTGCAGCTTTGGCCACAGTTTTCTTACTCCAGCTTTGTGCTTTTCTTCACCGACTTTCTGCCGGGTTATAAACGGAGCAAATGGATTGCTTTGACCGCATCTCTAGTTCATCTGCTTTGCAAAGTGGAAGGCTTCGTGTTGGCTGTGCGCCGCAGCTGCAAACAAAGTGATGAGTAGGTGGAATGAAGTTGTGTTCATTTTATTAACTATACTAGCAATGACGCATCCTCAGAATGGCAACAACTGAAGGCCACGTCCACCCCATGGTGTAAAACCCCTCAAGCTTTCCTGTAAATAAGCAGTATTTGTGCTTTTTTCTTTCAGTGTTTTTACAGTAATATTTTGAATAGCAGTTCTCCTATAGCACAAAATAGTAAATTATTGTGATAAAATGAGTCATAATTACCGTATTTTAACAAATTAATTTTTAAAGTATTTTCCATATGTCTAAATTTTGCTGTGTTCAATATGGCAGTCCGTTTCTGTGTTCATTTAATATTACAAGAGGTAAGACTGTACTCTTCTGTATTGTTTGACACATTTCCAAGCTCTGTTTACACAATATATTGCACTAATGATCTTTTACAGCATTTTTTCCTGTGCTCTGTATCTCAAGAACACATCTAGATCACTAACTGAAGTATGACTTTATGATATCCAAAGGAAGGAAGTCTCTTAAGCTGTGATTGTGCTCAAGTCTTAAATTTTGCACAATATGGCACAGATCCAAAGGTCTGGCACTCGGACGCCACATAAAGTCACTATTCTGGGCTACTATATGTTCATAAAACATAATGCATAATTGCTGTTTTTCAAAAGCCAACAAACCCACAGCTGAGTCACACAACCTCATCCCCTAGAAACAGATGCTGGGGCAAATAGACTCAGCCATGTCACTCCCCATTAGTCACGTTGTTATTAAGGGGGATGGTGCAAGCAGCGTAGTAAAGTACCATAAAGTACCGTAAAGTACCTCTCTCAGGAGGGCTCACAGATCTGTGCATAGCTGCTTCATGCATCATCTGTGAAGAGCTTCAGTGCACACATATGGATTCCAGGTGCTGCACCTCTGTTTGCAGCAATGAGTCACTTGTGAGCTGCAATAATTTCTGCAGATTCACAATGAAAGAGTATGATGAGATTCTTTTTGCACAAATATTTATCCCTAAATTATAAAGAATCTCCAGAATGATATTTCAAAGCTTTGAGATCCCCAATTTTGGAGATGAAGTTGAAAACTACCATAACAGAGCCTGACAATAAGCACTGAACAGTGCATACAATGTAGCCCACTTCTAAACCACAAATCAACCCAAAAACCAACTTATTATGGATCAAAATAAAGATTTCAATCTCCAGAATGAGATTTAACTGTTTTCTAAGCATAATGGAGATTGTCAGGGAATTCTGAAAAGAGCAGTCAATGTAACCCACTTTTAAATCTTAAATTAACCTAAACCCAACTTATTATGCATCAACATAAAGATTTCAATGTCCAGAGCAGGCATGCAGACCAGAGATGTGAAGGTCAACTGCTGCAAGAAGAAGACCACCTGGGATGAGGCTTTATCTCACATTCCCAGTGCACCTTTGTCCAGCAGACAGCTGTGTTGGGACACATGTACACAGATCAGCCACAACATAAAACCACCTGCCTAAAATTGTGGAGGTTCCCCTCATGCCACCAAAACAGCCCTGATCTGTCAAGGTATGGACTCCACAAGACCTCTGAAGGTGTCCTGTAAGTTGCGAGCAACGCAGCCCCATACACCACAAGCTGCAATGCACTGTGTGTTCTGACACCTTTCTATCATGCCCAACATTAAGGTTTTGAGCAATTTGTGCTACAGTAGCTCTTCTGTGGGATCGAACCAAACGGGCTAGCGTTTGCTCCCAACGCGCATGACCCTCTTGCCGGTTCACCAGTTGTCCTTCCTTGGGCCACTTTTGGTAGGTCCTAACCACTGCATACTGGGAACACCCCACAAGACCTGCTGTTTTGGAAATGCTCTGACCCAGTCGTCAAGCCGTTACCATTTGGCCCTTGTCAAAGTCGTTCGAGTCCTTACGCTTGCTCATTTTTCCTGCTTCCAACACAAAAACTTCAACAACTTGCTGCCTACTACACCCCCTCCACCCATTGATAGGTGCCATTGTACCAAGATAGTGCATTTAATGTTGTGGCTTATTGGTGTATATTCTAAAGCAGAGTAAAATCAGAATAAACTAAAGTCCCTTTCACAATGAGTGAAAAGATCTTATGAGAATCTAAATCTTTGTCAGAACTTTTAACTATGAGTCATTGCATTTGCCCTCCTAGTTTGGCCAGGGGCCTTTCCAAAATTTATTCAACCGTATGCATTTTATCACCCAGGTTGGTTGGCATGAACAACTTTAAGCAAACTGTTTAGTAAGTTCACTTTTTCACTAGATGCAGTGCCACAGACTAAAACACCGCTGTGTTTTCTCACAATCTTTCCCACTGTGGTGATTCCAAGTGTGCATCACAGCTCGGCACAAAGGAACAGCACATTTCCTGCAACCCCCGATGTGCAATCCTTTGGATCGGCTTTTCAAAATCTCTGCAGCTGAGCGTGAGGTTTGTTTAATAAAGAAGCAAAGGACACAGGCACCTCGTGCTCAGCTGCAGTGCAGATCTCTGTGGTCGAAGACCTCCCTTCCTTCCTTAAACTCAGTTTTTCCAAGCACACTTCCTTTTTCAGACATTGTTCTCTTGTATCCCCAAGATCGATGTTAGGAAACATGAAAAAAAGCAAAAAACAAAATGGTTGCTACAAAACAACTGAAAGAAAACCCCCACAGCACAAAACGGTATACATTTAAGTTGTTTGCGAGCTGTTTTGGATAAGAGCTCTGCAGCCACCACCGCGTGCGCACACACACACACACACACACACGCTTTATAGAGGATCCAGGCCCCGACTGCAGCTCTGCTTTCAATTAGAGAGCATGAAGCACAATTTCTTTGCAGGGTTTGGTGAAACCTTACTCAGTGGCCTACCGTTCTAGAAACCTTAAGACAACCACACCATGCTGCTCCAAACAGTATGTGTGTGGAAACCACAAGCATGTGGGCCGAGAACCCTGAATCAACAGGATAAACACAGGATACGTTTTTTGCTGCTGAATAATTTTGTGCACTTTCACATGTTGATGTTCGGTGAAGTTGTAAACATGTAAACCCTCTGTGGCCTACAAACACGAACTATAAGACTTCAGTTACAGAATAATTTTGCTCGATTTGGTACTCGGAGCATCTGGAAAGTTTCTGAGAGAACCAGAACTGGATGAGCAAGTCCTGCCAACGCACACTAGCAGCTCCATTGTTAGGAATTCTTTTGAAATCAGAGAGGCATCACTTTACAGCTGCCCACAGCACACATGCATCTCGAAATGGCACGCAGAAGGAAGGCAGAACTGTGGCAGCGCAACCACAACCTTCTCCATTCTTCCTTTCTTTGTCTTGGTTGTTCACTTAGACTGTCAGCTTGTGCAGACCTACACACATTTCAAGGCTTTGCAGAAGACAGAGCAAATCCACCCTCCCCCAAGGAATGCAGATAACTGTATCAGCTTACAGCAGGAAAGACAGAGGTGAGGAGAGAGGGACAAAAATAAGAGCTTTTAACAAGTTGGTACAAAATTTGGCTTACAGGCCCCTAAAATGTTTTATGTTTGTTATTAGATGACCTCTTTTTGTCTTGTACGTCAGCAGCTTGTTTAACTTTTCAGAGACAGTTTCATGGGTGTAGAAGGGTGCGGTTCATCGTTTTTTTAAAAGACATTTTCGCACGCCCCTCCTCTGCAAACACACACATAGCTGAATAACGCAACATCCCAACATCCCGGCACCGTTATTTTCCATGGCTGCTGCATCTTTGCAGACATCGACTACCATTCTGAGGGTCAAAAAGCAAAGCTGAATAAATGTTTCTGTTCTGAAAGGTGATGTTGCACCTCTCGCTAGCAGCCATACAGAAACAAGCACAGTACAGAAAGCCTAAACATTGGCATTTTTAATACAGTTTTAAAACAGTTTTTCTTCAGAAATCATTTATAATAATTATGGGTCAAAAATGAAATTTGATGCAGCGAACATTAAAGCAGCAAAGCAAAAGAACAGTCATGTAGTTGGATGGTTCAGATGTGCTGCTTAATCCAGCGTGCAACAGGAGTCTTGCAGCCAACTTATCTGCTCGTGCTCGATTCATTCTTTGGCTGTTTTCACTTAAGCTTTTAGATGTTTTTCAGTGCAGGAGCTGTTCTTTCCCTTCTCTTTTCCTCTTCGCTGCATTTCAGTTCTAAAAAGATGATTGAAGAAATGAGAAGTGAAAACATGATGGTTTTGGTTTAGTCACTTTCCTAAAGTGCCTAGAACAGCTAATGTCCTGGTATCCATACAGTAACGTAAATTAAAAGTGTCTGAAGAAAAGCACACACACATAAACACACACACACACACACACACACACACACACACACACACACACACACACAAAGAAAACCCCTGAGGACTACAAGGACAGCCAGGACTGGCTGAGGGGAGGGGAGCAGGATGGAGGAGAGGGCCCATGGGCGGGGATTTGGAGGCCATTGAGGAGGACAGCAGGGGTATAAAACTGTGTATGTGCATGCGTGTGCTTCTCACTACAGTCCAGCACTGACCTCACTCAGCCCCACTTCTCATCACTCCATCTTTACAAACAACATGAGCTACAGATCCTACTCTGTGCATTCCTCTGGGCCTGTGCCATCAGCCCACGTTTCTTTCACCCGATCTGCACCCCCCACTTCTTTCCGGGCCGCCAGTATCTATGGTGGGGCTGGAGGACACGGGGCAAGAATCTCCTCGGCCTCCTATTCCGGAGTGCGCAGCTCTGCGGCACCACCTTCCTCCTTCTCCTCCTTTCAGGTGAGCAGCAGTGGTGCAGGCCTCAGTGCAGGAGCTCCGCTTGCAGATGGATCTGGAGCCGGCAGCGCGGCCCTGGTCTTGGGCAATGAGAAGGTGGCGATGCAGAGCCTGAACGACAGGTTGGCAAACTACCTTGAGACGGTGCGCAACCTGGAGCAGGCCAACAGCAAGCTTGAGAAGCAGATCCGGGAGTTCATGGAGAAGAAGGGTCCCGATGGTCATGACTACAGCCGCTACACCCCCATCCTGGATGATCTGCGCAAGAAGGTGAGCTACATAAAGACAGAAGAAGCAAGTGAACTGTACATGGAAGTCTGGGACTGGTTGTGCATGAAAAAGGGAAAGAAGATTAGCTGTTAAAAAAAGAGGTTTGAGAAGATGTGCAAGATGAGATCTTGTAGAATAGGACCTCAGTTTAATACCCTGAGACAGATCCTAGCTTTAGTGATGCTTTGAAAAGTTAGGTGTGGCTGCTACTTGAGCGTTAGCAAAGCCTGGCATGCAGATCACATGTTTTCAGCCATTAGAATATACGATCAGACTTGATGTGACTTTTTGGAAGCCCTTAGCACTTTACCTATCACATAACATTCAGTTTAAGCAAAGTTCACATAACAAAATCCTTGTTTTGTTGTTTCATACTGACATTAGAAAATGGGAAAACTGAAGCAGTTTAACCTTTTTAAACATCTGGATATTTAACAATGAAGAAATGTATATTTAAATTGCACGCCTTCGTAAATGTCATTGACATCACTGCTTGACAGTTTCATTTGTGCATTTTAACATTTCAAAAGTTTCCTTGCAGCATGACTTAGTTTATGAATAAGAAGGTGCTTGAAAGGATGAGAGAAAATGAAAAATGAAAAATGAGTGTACATTTAGGTATAACAGCGAGATGCACGGTTTTATAGGATAACTTTATCTTTAGGGTGTGGCATGTCAAACTACGAGGAAGAAAGTTGAAGCCAACTTGCTGAGTAGTTTCATCATCTCTAAACGCACAGCCACCGCACGGCATAAAGATTTGCCCCAGGCACGTAAAACAGGGCAAAATATTACTTCCCTTTTCAAGTTCTTTGTTTTTTTTGCAACATTTTAACTTGTACTATAATATAAATACACAAAAAAGGGTTCTACGGTAAAAAAAATGGACAGTGGGTGTGGCTGATCGGAAGAGTGCAGAAAACTCCTCCAAGTCTACTGTAGGTTTCAATGATTCAGATGTTTTCTGACCCACACATCCCCCAGTGCTGGGGGAGGATGGTAACTATGGAGACCCGCAGCCATAAACAATGTTTTTTATAGGAATTTCCATCCAGTGAGACTCTTTTACATCTATGCTGATGTCAGCTTCATGCACTTAATTTCACAGGCCTGGTGTGCAGTTATATAACTTTTTAGACACAGAAACAGTGTAATGAAAGCCAGCAGAAAAAAGGCTCTTCAGTCCTCTGGCTTCACTATGACTCATAAACACATGCTGGTCATTTTCCCAGATTTGCCTCATTCAATGCTGTGCTCAAAAGTATTGCATTTGGGGAGGGGAGGGCATTTTTTGGAGACACAGCAACCTTTTTTTTACTGTTCTCCATGATTTATACAACTTAACCCAACCCTTTCCAGTTGTACTTCCAAGTCTGAGTTAAGATCCCCAGAGGGAATCTATTTCCCCAGCTGCCTTGCAAGTTGTCACACTACATAAACCAGTTTTCTGTGCCAGTCATTTGTTGATAACCCTTAAACTCCGTGTATTAAACTTTTAAATGTCATATCAAGCCTTTATGGTTTTATTCTTCTCTCAGAAATTGTCATTTTGAGCATCTAGTTAAAGGCCATGTTTTCAATGTCCGTCCTTCTGCTGAGTAGGTGTTTGACCGGACAGTGGACAACGCCCGGCTGGTGCTCCAGATAGACAACGCGCGCTTGGCTGCGGACGACTTCCGAGTGAAGTAAGTACTGCCTGCCGAAAGTGTGGAAAACTTAGCATTAAAGATTGAGCAAACTCACGTTTGAACCGAATGTGAAATAACATACCTGTGTGTATAGGTATGAGGCAGAGCTGGCTATCCGGCAGTCGGTGGAGGCTGACATTGCGGGACTGAAAAAAGTGATCGACGACACCAGTGTTGGCCGCATGAACTTGGAGAGTGAGATCGAGGCGGTCAAGGAGGAGCTGATCTTCCTCAAGAAGAACCATGACAATGTAGGTTGCTGATATTTTAGCAATAAAGTTAAGTTGTGTTTACATACAGTATTTAACATGAAACCTTCTATGTGTAACAGGAAGTTATGGAGCTGCGCAACCAAATTGCTCAGTCAGGAGTCCAAGTGGACATTGATGCTCCAAAAGGACAAGACCTTTCAAAGATTATGGAAGAGATGCGGGCCAACTATGAGAAAATGGCAGTCAAAAATGCAGAGGAGCTGAAGGCCTGGCATGAAAACCAGGTAACTGACCTTTTTGCTAGATGGCATAGAACTACTTTTTATCTTAAAGCAGAGAAACTTTCTCTTATACCACCTGTTAATGTTCCTATCTCTGTTCCTCCCTCAACCTCGATCCAAGCTTTCAGAGGTGCAAGTGCAAGTATCACAGAACACAGAGGCTCTTCAGGGAGCGCGAACGGAAATGAGTGACCTGCGCAGACAGCTGCAGACATTGGAGATTGAACTGGATTCCCAGAGAAGTCTGGTAGGGCATTTTTTCCAACACACTAAAAAGGGATGTCCATGAAAATGGAGTGATCCAACGGCACCTAATGTTGAACAAACCAATGGCTTCCATTCCTGGCCTTGCTCTTACATTTGCTACGTTTCTTTACATTCCCCCAGAAAGCATCTGTTGAGGAAACCCTGCGCAACACTGACCTGCGCTACAACATGGAGGTGGAGAAGTATAACAATATCATCAAGCAGCTGGAGGCTGAGCTAATGCAACTGCGCACCAGCATCCAGCAGCAGGGGCAGGAGTATGAGGCCCTGCTCAACATCAAGATGAAGCTGGAGGCTGAGATACTCACATACAAAAAGCTGCTGGACGGTGGGGACTTCAAGTGAGTCAGAACCAAGTATGAGAGGAGGCGTGGAAGGATAATAATAAGGGAGAGGCCATGATGACTACCTGGCTAAGCTAGTACCCATGCTTTCTACTACATTATACTGTCCCAGACTGATTCCTTGTGTTTTACACCATGTTAATTCCAGGCTTCAGGATGCTCTTGATGACCAGGGTTCGAGAGGAAACTGAAGACAAACACACAAGTCGAGACTAGAAGGCTGCACCCCCGAGTTTACACCAGCACTCCACTCCAGATTTTTATCTGTATCTTCATATCCATTATGGTGCCTTAATTTGGATTTCAGCTTTCATGTCCTAGTGCCCAAACAGCTTTTTTTTGCTCCAGTTGGTTAACTCAGCAGTTCAAATGTGGTCCATAGTGTGTGGTAGGTGGTCCACAGACCAACCAAGTCATCTTTTTCATATGACCACGTCCAACAATTTGCAGCAACGATGCTGGATTTTCAACACTTGCTGAACCAAAACCAAAGAGAAACGGGCTGAACACTGAGCTCAGCATGAGACTAAAGCTGTCCACCTTTCATCCAGATATTACTTTTTAGGTTGTTCGGCAAAAGCAGCGTAGATCTTCACATTAACTTTTTGAGTAGCAAAAACATTAGCAAAATATTACATTCATTCGAGGCGGGTGGAGATTTTTACAAGATGAGAAGTGGATGTAGGCATGGGGGGTCCACCACATATGTGACTTGATTTAAATGGTCTGCAGACCGTGGACCTTTGAAAACTACTGAATTAAGCCCAGCTTGGTTTTGACAGCGGGATCCCATCATACAGTTACGGTCACAATGAATATGCTGCATTCTCCTTCTGGTTTCAAGTAAAAGCAAGTTGCTTCAATATCTTTCTATTGCCTTTCACTTTGTGGCAGGAATCTGTGTACGTTGTTTTATTTCTAATGTTATCATTTTACTCAGCCCATTTACACAACCTACACACCTTACACTATGAAAAAATTCCATAATATTTCATACAATGGAAAGTAACAAGGGATGAAGTTTAGCAAATAAAATTAGTAGAGGATAACAACAAGCATTATGAGTTACTATTAGTTATATATACTATTTGCTTTATTAGTTATATACTGCACTGTGTACAGTTATTGGTTACTTCCTAAAGGGGATAACACTGTTTCAAAAGACTCTCCTAATTTTAAGGGTGTTTCTTGCTAGTATAGAATAGGAAATAATTTGAGACCAGGTTTAAACTCCTTATTTAATTAGAGAACATAGACTAAATAAAAAGCAGCAACTTTGCAGATGAAAGAGGCCCAACTCAGGTCACTGTCTCTGCACACAACTGAGTTTTCCAGCATAACCAAGTTTCACCGGTATGGTGAACTGTGCCCGGTGTGGGAGAAACCGGCTACACCTTCCAAAAACTTCAGGTCAGTGCACAGGGTCACAACACCCAACTGATAGGCCTGTTATTCATTTGTTGGGTAACAGAATAAAAGCAGGACACAAGGGACTTCCTGCAGGGTGAACTGGGCATCCAAGGGAAGCGAGTCCTCAAAAGATGGAACACATGATGGGGAAAGGGGAAAATTTAATATGTTTAAAAGCTACACCTTACAAAAAAATTGATTTGATAATACAAAACCAGTTTCGAATCATCTCAAATGAGCAGCGCCACTGTTGACTGTTGCGCTGCAGTGTTGATTTCAGGTTTAATAACTAAAACCCACATTATCGGAAGATGCAGGACAGAAAAACTGTTTGGGTGCTGGAATACAGAAAACACTTAATGTTTAACAGTCGCAAATATAGACTAGTTAATCTTGAGTGGAACCAGATGTAATTCATAAATTTCAGTGCCATTGGTCACAAAAAAGTAAGAAAAATAATGCGGCAAATGGCTGATGGAAGAAATCCGAGTCTTTATAGTTAAATGCTATGACCTACCTTGAAGTATCTGCAATAAAACCTTACAGTCTCCTGTGAAGAGCAGATCCATGTTGTCATAAAGTAATTAAAACATATACAGTAAATAGATCTCAGCATTTCTCCATTTCAACGAGTATCCACAAAATACACATATTTTCACTTAAGCTACTTTCCATAACACCTTCCATTTTTCAGACTAGTATCTAAAATGTAATATTGTACAGCAACTCAAGGGCATTTCATTTCCTGTCCATAATCGTGCTTTTTTTCATATCTGTCTGCCCTTATGTTTGTAATCACCAAAAAAGGAAACATACCGGCATCACCATACCGACACACAAAACCTTTTCCCTGCGAGGGCAAAGTACTATTTTTAAGGCTCACAAAACAAAAGCTGCAGATACTGGGCTTGATGAGAAACTACATTTGCTGAAGAATTTTTTCCACAAGTACTACAAATAGCAGATGGGGGGGTTAAAATCAGCTGTGAATTTTTAAGATTGCAAACTGAAGGATAAGTTTTGGCCAATGCTAACCAAAGAAACTGCAAAGGTAGGTGCCTAAACACAAGGAAGCAAACCATACAACATTATGATTGTCCTGGGGTGTGTTTGTTAAGGTTTAATAACAACTTAGGAGCAGCAGAAAACAGACATGCGTATAGGTCAAAATCACTTAAAACTAGACACCATTTTTTTCACCTCATCTCAAAGATGCTCAGTGGGCTTAAGATCCAGGGACTGTGCAGGACACTGAAACAATGAAAATCCTGCCATGTCCCTGGAGGCATTAGGTGATGATATCTGCCATGTAGCACGGTGTATTTTCATGCTGGAAGTGTCCATCCAAGTGTAGATAAACTGGTCAGCAAAGATGTTCAGATTCTTCAGTAGGTATCAGGGGCTCTGGTGCTTGCCAGGAATATAATCCCCACACCATCATGCTGCCACCACCAGCCTGTACTGTTGACACCAAATAGGATGCCACTGGGTCTCATGTTGTTTTGCCATATTCTGATCCTTCCATCAGAAGGATACAAAAGGATTCATCTGACAAGGCAATTTTTCTTCCACTCCTTGGCATGCCAAGCACCAATTAACATTTCATGTTCACAGTCACTAAGGTCACCTATTCCGAAGATCACCTAAACATTGTCTGATGCTACAAATTCTGCTCTGTCCGATTTACAGCCCACACCACAGTTACATGATCTATGACATATTGGCCTGTCTAGCACAATTTGTGTGAACATGAGGGGTGTACCTAATAACCTGGCAACTCAGTGTATTGCTATCTATCTATTCACATATTTTTTATATTGTTTTGTTGCACCATGGTCCATGAGAATCTACATTCCATTCTCTGTCATGCATCTACATAAATGCAGAAAGACAGTAAAGCAAATCTTGAAACCTTGCAGGTTCTGGGTTTTCTTTACCTCTGATCTCATCTTTTTCATGCTTATACATCTTATAGTTCAAAATGAGGATTAAGAAGAGAAACAGCCTATGTTTTTCTATGGGGTTATAGCCAGGTAAACAAAAATTACACTTTTTCAGGCAAATTGCTCCTATTGTGTGAAAGTGTGGATGAATGAACAACTCTGTTGTGTGTGTGTGTGTGTGTGTGTGTGTGTGTGTGAGAGAGAGAGAGAGACAGAGAGAGAGCGATTCCTCTACTACACACTCTATGCTTCAGGATATATTCCAGACAACCACAGTTCTTCTCTAGACAAGTGGTTATAGATAATGGATGGATAATGGATCCTGGTGGAATCACAATTTAATCCATTAATATTAGTGTTTACAATCTATGACTCTGGATTTGAGGAGGTATAAAGAGGTGTTTTCTCCCGATAAACACAATGGCTTTTCTGCCCTTATTTGCGTTTTTTAAAATATCTATGTTGATGGTGTGGATCTGATGGTGTCGCTTATTCACGTTCTAAAGGGTTGAGGTCCCTCAAGCTAAACCCGAACCACACCCAACCTCTGCATATTTCGTTCGCCTTTCGCGCCCCCTGTCGGCTGAAAAAATACAGCTCGCCCTGGACCTGGCGGAAGTTTAACGTCACGTAGATGATTATGAATTGAAAAGTAATTTATCCGTCTACCCATCATCAATACCCCGTAAAACATAAAACTGTGTAAATATAAAAACTGTTGGGGCTTTTTTTTTTTTTTTACAAAAATCTGAACCCAAAATGACGTCAAAAAATGAAAACAAATATATAAAAGGTACAAAATGAAAACGACCGCAAAGCTTCAAAATGTATCAGTTGTATTCTGCACAGTAACGATTTTATCGTGGGAAACGCTGTACGGGAAGGCATTTCTGCACACATTATGTAAAGGTTAAAGGCTGGATGGATGGATGTATGTATAAAAGAGACGGAAACTGTTACAGCTCTGAACATTTTCATTCCAATTCTTCTTAGCATTCCAGTTCTTAGTAGCATCAGCGCTCGCATTAACATTAGAATTAGCGTTAGCATTTCCATTAGCATTAGCATTACCATGTGCTCCACGCCTTCATCCGGGGCTTCCGCACGCAGTTCGGACTACAGACCGTCATGGCCGCATTAGGTAAGATCAACTTCGGAGCTGCTGTGCGCAGTTTTGGGGAAAAGGCCGTTTAGGAATAATTTTTATTGCAAGAATGGGAGATTGTGGTCGAACCTCGGCTTATTTTCGATTTGGGTGCTTCGTGCGATAGAAAGTGGCGGGTTAGAGCTCTTATGTGGAGGCCTGACGAGCGGGCCGGTGGGTGGTCGAGGGTAGCCGGGAGCGAGCGGTGTTTCTCTGCTCTCCTCACCTAGTCGGCTCGGCGGCCGCCGAAAGTTCACTTCACCCCGAGCTCCAGCCGAGCTTTTTTCTTGTCTTCGGTATTTGAGTTGTGAGTTTTCACCCGAATTATTTTATTTTATTTATTTATTTTTTTCCGGAATCTGCGTGCGCCTCAAACACAGGCGCGCCGCGCACGCTGCGGTTTAAGCCACGTTGCTCCGACATGGAGAAGCACGAGTTCGTCACGCCGCCAAATGGAGACGCTGCGGCGGCCCTCGGACGCTTTTCTATAAGCAGTTCTAAAATAACTATCGTTTTTATACATTCATGAAAAATAATGGCAGCCTTATGTAATGGCTGCGGTCGTGAACGGGCCATGTCTTCTGCGTGCGAGGCTCCAGACTGTATGAGCAATTGACTAACTAGTTTATTCCGAGGACTTGAGTCGCTAAACCAAAAATAAAATGCTGGTATAAAATAATAATAATAGTAATGTTATTATTAAGCACCTAAAATGCAACGGTGTGGCGCTTACGGATGCTGCCTCCAGTCGAAGGACTTGGGTTTGAATTCAGACCCCGCTGCATAACCCGTGAGCAAGGCTCTTCACTTACATTCGCAAATGTGCATTTCCCAGCTGTACTTCATAAATGGGTGAATCTTGGGTGCGCAACCAAAAGCTGCACGTGTAAAAATGGTGGTAGATCGTATGTTGAACCTTCGGTGTCGACGCGGCCTTGCATTTTGAGATGTGTAAAATTTTGGTCACACTTACTTGCTGCAGTATTTATGAAATCCTGGCCTAGTTTCTGTCTTAAGAACCGATATCCCCAGCAGCACAGTGGATTAAAGGGGTTTAGTACAGTTTGTGTTTTAACTGCTATATGCAACATGCTGGGTCGTGTGACCGCAGCATTCTCGCACAGTGGCTGGTCTTGAAATGTACTGGCGGGTGTGCGCAGCTTGTGATCAGAATTGCTACCTCCCTCTGAACAGGTAAAAAGAAGAACAAGAAAGGTAAGACTCTTACCCTGACCGACTTCCTTGCGGAGGACAACAAAGGGAGCGTGCCCAACTATGCCCCCATAAAGTCCACTAGCTGGGCAGATGACACCCAAGATCTGGATGGAGAATGTGAGTCAATATTAAAGTAAAAACACAGCAATTTATACCTTTTTTGGGGGGGGAAGGTTGTAATAAAATAAACTGCTAAACATGGCTCTTTTTGTGGTGTAAACAGTGGGTACATCTTTTAATTTCTTTTAAAAACATTTAGAGATGTGATATCCGTCTCTCCTGTTAGTTTCAGCCTCTTGGCATTCGGAAGATACGTACCGTGTACCTCCAATCGACCGCTCCATCCTGCCTACGGCCCCCCGGGCTGCCCGGGAGCCCAATGTGGACAGGTCCCGCCTCCCCCGTAGTCCGCCTTACACGGCTTTCTTGGGGAACCTCCCCTACGATGTCACTGAAGATTGCATCAGGGACTTCTTCCGTGGACTTAATGTATGTATTGGCTTTTTTTTTTTCTTTTCTTATTTCATTTTGTGCACAGTACTGCTTTAAACAAACATCAAAAATGGTACATCAGTGGGTGCTTTTCTCAACATGTCAATAAGTGTTTTAACTTGGTTCTTATTGTGATAAACCTTTATTTATGGTCCTCTTTCTGGTTTCTCCTTCCTGGTACAGATCAGTGCAGTGCGTCTGCCCAGGGAACCCAGTAATCCGGAGAGGCTGAAAGGTTTTGGTTATGCTGAGTTTGATGATGTTGAATCTATGTTGCAGGCCCTTACACTTAATGAAGAGGTAAATAACTAGACTGTAACAGGTAGTAACTGAAATGTTTTTGACCTGTTGGTGCAAATAATCACATAGGCTCAAGGGGCAGAAAGGAGCATAATGCTTAGGGTTGTCTTGCAATGTGAAGGTCACTATTTGAATTGCACTTTCTGTTGTACCCTTGAGCAAGGGGCTTGCCCAAAATTGGTCTGTTAACAATATTCTGTATGTGTGTAGTTTTAAGGTTGGTGAGTAAACAGAACGATCTGTTATTTCTTGCAGAATCTTGGGAGTCGAAGGATTCGAGTCGACATTGCTGATCAGTCCAATGACAAAGGTGTGTGTGTGTGTTTGGGGCCATGTACGCAGTGTAGTGAGAATTGACCTCCAGTGATTGGGACAATAATGTTGCTCATGATTTTGAAATTTAAAAAAAAAAACAGGGAGATGTACAAATACCAGTTTCTGGTGACTTCAGGAGTCACAGGTTTTTAGGTACTTTTTTCGCATTTTTTATTGAAAGTTCTTTACGGTGTTGCATCTCATTGAACGTGTGTACAGTCGGTCCTTGATTTACAAACTTAGTAGGTCCTGAGAATTTGTTTATTACACACTGATGGGTTTAGAACTGGTACAGTTCTGGTAACACTTGCTCATCTTTTGTTTGCACCCTGTCCTGTGTTGAACAACTTGGCAGTGTTTACTATTCATGGTCACTCTTGTCTGAACATTGGGTTTGGTTCCTGATTCCAAATGCTAAGCAAGTTCTTTCTGGAACCAATAAATGCTTTGTTGAAAGGATTGTATTTGTGAAATTCAGTATCCAAATGTTTGTCAGTCACTAGCTGTTATAAATGATTAAAAGAATATATGAATATGTTTTTTGCACTTTTAACACAATATGGTAATTCTTTTACTTAGAGCGAGACAGCGGGTTCATGTCTGGGCGAGACAGGGATAGAGACAGGTTTGATGGGGGCCCTGATAGGACCGACTCTGACTGGCGTGCTCGGCCGAGCACAGATGGAGACGATGGCCCAAGGAGAAATGGCGCCTTCTCAGACCGTGAGTAGTCCCTCTTATTCAGCTTTGTAAGGAAAAATGGTTATAGTTCAATATTTGTGTGCATGTGAAGGGCTGATGTTGCCCCTCCTGTAGTACTTCTGCTTGAAATTGATGTTTTGCTACAACTCTATAGCTTTGCCAAATAAGAAACCATTTTACTTTAGATGAGGTAAACCAAAAAGTAGGATGCTTTTAATGATTAATATAAAATGCCTTATGGATGCATTAACAGTACATTTGGGGGGGGGGGTGGACAGATACTCATGCATAGTGGCTTGTCAGTGTGCAGTTCACTACTTTGATTTGCAAGTTTGTATTTAGCGCTTGGTAATGTTGCTCCATAGGGTCACGGGACCGCTATGACACAGACCGCTTTAGAGATGGGCCAAGACGGGACAGATACGATGATCGATATGATGGGGGCAGAGACCGGTACCGGGAGAGGTACGATGAGCGGGACCGCAGAGATTATGATAGAGGAGGTAAGTCAGAGCCAAATGTTTGTATTGACAAATGGTTTGTGTAATTTCTACTTGTTTGTGGAGTGATCTTGTTGCAAAAGAATATTACTGTACACATCTCTTAGTGGTCAGCAATTAAAGTGTTTGACTGAGAGTTTCCTGTCCTATTCAGGTTTTGACTCCTACGGTGGGGGCCGTCGAGCTTTTGGCAGCAATTTTCGCCGCGATTATGATGAGGCCCGGCGTGATGACAGCCGTAATTGGGATCGCAATAGCGAACGAGATGAGCAGTACGGGAGGCGTGAGGAAAGAGGTAAGTTTCAGCTGTGCTTAAAGGAAAGCTTATGCCAAACTCTGCTAGACAAGTCAGTTTCTGATCATCCGCCCACTCTCTAGAACCTGCCCAGCGTCCCAGACTGAACCTGAAGCCCCGCAGTGTACCCAAGACAGAGGACCAGGGTCCTCCTTCTGACAGCCAGCCTGTCAGACCCTCGATCTTTGGTGGGGCCAAACCCGTGGACACGGCAGCAAAGGAAAGGGAAGTGGAAGAGAGGCTCAAGAGAGAGCAGGAGAAACTTCAAAGACGAGTGGAGGAAGACAAAGGCAGGCAGTGGGAGAGGTGAGGACCAGGGAGAATGGGACTCTAGTAATTGTAGAGGCAGTGAGATTTTGTCAGGTCATATGCATGGTTTAGACTTGCTTTTTTTTTTTTTTTTTAATTATTTAATTGAAATTATGTATTTGTGTTTTCGCATAAGTTACGGTGTTGGTGACTTTCCTCTGCTTGCACACTTTAAGCTTAACTATCATTTATCTGTAGCTGAATTCAGGCATTTAGTTTCACTTGATTTGTCATGAGTAGTAGTTCTCCTGTGTGTTTTTCCCTAAGGGACCCAAGCTGGCGCAATGATGATCAGTCTGCTGATCGCAGTCGAACAGGAGGTGAGTCAGCACAGCTTAGCCACAAGTTGTTAGTGCTTGGTTTATTCCTAAAGTATGTGTTGTGTTGAATTTCCCCAAGATGCTTTTACAGAATATTCATTTTATAATTAATCTGTGCTCCTGCTGCTCAGGCTTGCGATCCAGGGACAGCGAGCACACTGTGGAGAATGAGGTGTCTGCTGGTGGTGACCAGGAATCCCGCTCTGCCTGCAAAGAGGATACAATGCCAACACCACCTACCAAGGAGAATGGCTGCACTCAGGACAGAGAGCGCCATTCCCCTGATTTACTGTGCAATGGTAGATCACAAGTTACAAGGTTAGAACCATTTACCCTCTAGCTCCCCTAATTTTTCCCCTTGGTATGGCAACATTTGTAGTCTTAAGTTTCTTCAAGTCCTTGCTTTTTCTTACTTTATGCTGTTGATGGGAATTTCAGGGGTTCAGCTTAAAAATACAGTAAATGTGTAAATGGATATGGTTGCCAAAATACAACAGAGTGCACCTTCTCTTGGTTTTTCCTGTTTTCCTGGTTTTTGTAATGAAATTTTCTCTTCAGTTCCCCAAATTCAGGGGAAGAAAAAGTGCTTAATACATGCAAAGGTAAGATCTAAAAAAATGGCAACAGTAACATGCCAGTTATTTAATCTTTTATAGCAGTTCTAGAAATGTATTCTACAGGATTTTCACATTTCTCTTGCAGATGAGAATTTGGTGAACAGTTTGCAGGAGAACCAGGGACAGACTGGACCTCTGGATTCTGGATCAGACAAACCGAGAGGAGAAACTGCCAGCAAAGAGCAAAAGGAGTCCGAGAGGTTAGCGGCGTTCCTTAGCTGTTTTCCTTGAACATTTAATGATATCCAGTTTGCAATGTTGGGTAGATTTTGGTGCTGTGTACAGTTCCCAGTACCGTAGACTATTTTTGCTTTCATGTGCACAGCTGAAATATCTGTTCAGTGGAAACAAGGTTATCTAGCTGGATTTTCAGTGCTTACAGACTGGTTGTGTTTCCTGACTTACTGTTTGGATTGTGTCACGTGTAGAAAGGATGAAAGAAGGGAGTGTGACCTCAGAGCACCTCCAGCGCCAAAGCAACATGAGGAATCCCGCAGTGGAGTGAGTCTTTTGGAGGATTCATATGAGCTGTGCAGATCTTTCACACACACATCTCCATTAATGTCATGATAGACCGTTAAACACTTACTGGTCTTTTATTTGTTGAAGCAAAGCCATTTTACCGGTTCTTTCTTCCTTAACAGACGTTCAGCTCGGCTAGTAAATATGCAGCCCTGCTCCTGGACTGTGACCAAGAAGACGATGGAGGAGAAAACATTGAACGGCAGGCTTGTGAATAAGCAACGGAGATGATAAACCATGAAATAATAATCTATAGCATACCGAGAATTGCTTGGAGTTATCTCCACATCATTATAAAACCTTTTCCTTTACATGACTGTTATATAAAAATAGATTAAATATCAGACTTGTTTCTACTTTTTCATAAGAAAGAAAATGAACAAAGAACGAGCTGAGGTTTGAAGTGTGTAAGAGTTTGTGTCCAACTGTGTGTTACATTTTCTTGAGTGGACAGTGCTTTTGTCCCTTTGTTGGTGGATGTGATCGAGGGGGTTAAGACATTGTGGTGATCTTCCTGGGAGTACTGTTCAAGGGGGCTTTGTCTGTGTTAATGGGACCATGCTTATTAAAATGGAATGAAAAATGTATTCTAAAGAACATTGGTAGAAATGCATCCCCCCATACAGCTACTTTTTAACTTCCAATTGATTTAATAAGTCTGGTTTGTAGGTAATCAGTTTGTGTGTCTGTGTTCAGTAAATTAATGTTATGTAACAGTCAAAACTAAAACTCATTAAATTCCATTACCAGTATTTTTTTCATAGTAAAATGATTTGCCTCCCACCCAGGTACAGAAGACAAATTTTATTTTCCACTGAAATACACTACAGCTCAACATATTACTGGGAGTGTGACAAATACAGCTGGGGAACACATTTATGGAGTGCTGTAACTTGATATGGTTTTAAAAATGCCAGTCAAGTTTGGAAACAAGTACGTGGTGATTTGCATTATACGACTACTAATAAATTGCACCGTTGGGCTATGGGGCTGTACGCTGTAAAATACATCAGTACTCCTGCACTGTGTTCAGACAAGAGTTCTGGACCTAGTTTGTCACAGGTGGAAACTCCGATCTTTCAGCAAATGCCAGTTTTTAGCCGAGGAATGTTATCTCAATGCAGGGATCAGTCTGCTGCAAGGCGGCCGCTCGCCACCTGTTAGTGCTGCAGGTCACGATGTGTGACGTTCTAAGTGTCTTCTGTGTCCAAAATAGTCCACCGTCAGTTATAGTTGTAGTTAAATCGGTTTGTGTCAATACCTAACCACATTGTGCTGATAAAATGATAAATGTTTGATCTGGTCAGTAACTATTGAAAATAATTTGTGGGAAAAGGGACCGATGTTACGCCTCTGTTTGATAGGTAGCTACAGGCATCTTGGCATACAAACTTAGTTAGACAAGCTGCCATCGAGAAAGATGCTGGCTAAATGGAATAAAAGTGGTTTTCTTTCAGACATGTGCTTCATAGAAAATGTATCAAACACTTATTCTTTACTGATATGCAAAATGCAGGTGGTCCCCAATGACAAGGGTTGGCTGCCCCTAGTCCATTTGCCTGAGGTCTGCATGCTTAAGTACCTCTAACAGTTCTTTTATGTTGGATCACATTCAACCCCTGGGGACACCCATCTTGGCAGGAAGAAATGCTACAAGGAGGGGTGACCATCCCTAAAGGTACTGCTATTATAAGTATATCAATTTTGACAGTTCCAAATTTTGTTCGCAAATTTGTCTGGTTGGTTTGAGAAATATATATAGAATAAAAGTAGCAAACATATTTCAGTACCTACGCTGCTGACTATTTGAACAACGGAGAAGAGTGGTGCGAGTTGCCGAATTATGAAGACCGGACGTGAGAAAAGAGAACGTCGGCAGTTCAGTGCTGGAACAGTGTGGAGGCATCCTGGTCTGGCCAAGGGCTGGTGCTCACTGTGGCAGCAGGCTGTGAAATAGACTGTGAGTGTCAGGCCACTGTTTACACCCCCCACACACACACACAAGTGCGTGCATGCACACACCACCTTCCACCCCTCAGCTCTTAGGTGTTATTTCTGATCCCCATTGGAATTTGCAGTTGCCAAAAATGTAGTTCTCCGCAAGACTGCGGGGGTCTCCCAGCTCCTCCTCCTCGAGGTGGATCGGATGTAAACAAAAACACTTGTCACGTATGATCACAATTTGTTACGAAAGCGTAATGTTTGCTTGTTGCTGTGTAAATTCATTCATACGCTGCTTTATTGTATATTCAGCTGAAAACTTTTAGGATGACTTTTCCTCACAGCATTGGTGGTGCAGCATTAGAACCTTATTCAAGCATTAATAGTTTGACAGGTTAAAGTGGGGGGGATGAATGAATGCAGGCAGCAGCTGATGGAGTCCAGCAGTTCTTGGCTTGGGAATTCTTGTCGTAGGAAGAGCGGAAGTCTTCTGGCTCCTCGTGGGTGACTGAGCACTGAAATGGAGCCAGGAAAAGGGGACGGGCCTTGCGTCAGTGGACAACAGCAGCTGCCTCGCCGTGTCCTCATAAACACTGTCAGTCGGGGAGTGCAGAGAGCTTCACAAGATCCATGGGGTGCGCCCTGACTACAGGGTGCTGCGGGTGGAGCCCAGGGGGAGAAGGGCTGAAGTTAAGCTCTTCTGGATCCAATCATGAAGACACCAAGCAGACTGAGGTAAGCTGATAAATAATGGAGGCCTCTAGAGCGAAAAATGCAGATACCGTGCACGAGGTTCTGTGCTCGTCCATACAGCACCTCCGCCTCCACTCGAGATGTGGTGAATATTTTGCCCTTTCTTACGTTGGATTCATGAGCTGGACTAAAGCTTGCGAGGGCATATTTGGTTCATGTTGGTTTGTGGATATTAGCATTTAAAGCCTGCTAAGGGGAATTCTTCACACTCAAAATCTGTTGCTGTAGTTACAGAGGAAAAAACATCTTCAGCTCGTGCCACTCAGTCTTGAGTTATTCAAGTTTCAGGCGTAACATTTTTTTTTCCAGTGGTAAAAATTTGCTTTAAAAATACCCAGATGTCATCGGGTTCCTTCTTCATTTTGCCTGTGAGTACTGTGTTCTATGGTCAATGTTTTGCATCAACTGGTGGATAAGGTTGAATCTGTTTTATAAACGTTACGGTAAATTTGTTCTCGGAGCAACATTTAAGCATGCTTCACATTTTTTGTGCGGAAAGATTATGAAAATAGTTTGTGGGTGAGTCACGCAATGATCTGTCGTGGTTTATGATCAGTTTTGGGGCAGCGGCCCTCGGACCCAATCTCACACCTGACTTTCATATTCTGAAATGATACAGTAAAAATTGCCCTACTGCATATATGGATAAATCCTAAGAGGAGATTTATGGATGTGGTGAAGGAGGACATGCAAGTGGTGGGGGTGACGGAGAGAGATGCAGAGGACAGGAGGAAGTGGAAGCTTTTGATCCGCTGTGGCGACCCCTAACAGGAGCGGCCGAAAGAAGAAGAAGTATATATGGATAAATACTTTTAAATAGCTCAACACTACCCTGCTCAGTTAAATGAATAAATGTAATGAGATTTGTCTGTATAGCGGGATAGGCCCATTTTTTTTTTTTTTTTATCAGGTTCTGTTATTGTCACGAATCATTCAACATCTGCAGAATCTGTTTGCTTCCATTCATACCGAACCTGGTTTATGTGATTTGTGCAAGAAGGAAGACGAATGTCCTGCCAGACTTACAGGTCAAGGGCATACAGGGGTGTTCAACTCCCAGTCAGGTCAGACCATGCAATCTCCCTAGTGGAGCGGAAACAATTTGAGCATCTTGTCAGATTTTGTCTTCAGCTGATAATGTTGTCCTATCGTTGCAGCGTGAACGTCTTCCTCCGCCGTAATAGCCAACATCTAGCAATGACATTTAACACCACTCACAATCAATCACCTACTTACACAGCAGATCAGGGTAACATATCTTGGGACTGTAGGAGGAAATTGGTGCAAACATGGGCAGAAAATGCCAAATTATTTACTGTGCCCCTGTGCTGTCCACTGCCCTCATGAACAACAAAAAACAAATTGATGCAAGATTTTGCTTCTTTTATTCTTGTAAGCTTAGGAGAAAATTACACACTAGGCTTTGGGCAGTTTTAGGTTTAGTCACTGCTGGCGTGTGTTAATCTAGATGTTTCAAGCAAACAAATACAAATGCGGATGTTGGTGGAGATAACAGGAGGGAACACATGGCTTAGACATAATCCCGGCCCTCCGCCACGTCCTTGTCTCCAACCTTTGTCCACAAACATATGCACGCTGACCAACAGAGGTGTGTGAGGCATTTCTGAGGAACAGAGCTTGAAAGGCATCTTGTTCCTCTGACCCTCCGCCCCCCCACCCCCCCTAGTTCCCAGGCGTGTCCTGCAAACAGCAGGCTGGGAAAAAAGGTGCCCGGGGGAGAAGAACGGATATAAATAAGACGTCAGGACACACTCCCGGCTTTCCACCTGCTCCCGTCCCATCCTGGCAGGAATGTGAAATGTGAGGATATGCTTTTTACTGTGGGTCCTCCCGCTCAATTGGGTGACATGTACGTGTGTTTGGTGTTTTAGAGAGAGACGCGTAGGAAGAAGTCATAGACAACAAAGCCAGAGGAATAGACAAATTTGGTATCTCAACTAAAGTAAATATTCATACAGCTAATTTTAAATTCATCCTAACTTTATTTGTTGTAGAACTTGATACTGGGGTGTTGTACCATGATTTAAGGCATGAATTATGTTTATAAAGTAAAACAAGAAGCACTCGGCGTCAGGCTCTTTGTCTCATATATCACCTATTAAGCACCACCTTTGCGTTTCAAGTCAAGGTGATATTTAATCTGAGTCTCTGGCCTGGTAGCAAGAGGAAATTCGGGATGTTGCCAGACACTAAGGACAACACTCCAGCATCCGAATCGTGTGAGAGGACATGAAGGGTTGTTCTGGTGATGGTCTGGCATTGTGTTGTGCAGCTCTTAATGCCTCCTTTTCATAAAACAAGGACTAGGATTTAAGAGCAGGTTTCTAAATAAAATAACGGCACTGCACAATTGAGATAAGATAAAAAAAAAACAACTTTTTGGTTATATTCTGTTATCATCTGAGGAGGAGCTGAACCGGAGTGAACAGTTTTGTGAAAGGGGTTTATGTGCTTAGCTGTGCTGAGATACTGTATATGCTGAAGTAGGCAGAAGTGGCATTGGTGAATCTGTGTCATTTTACATACTTTACCTTTCTGGATGCCCGTATGTGCTGCAAAAGCCTCTCTGGAAGCGTGGTTTTTAGTATTTGGCAATGCGGTGCATATGAGGCGGGCCAGTCGTACTTTTCTTCTTCCTGCTTGTGGTGGGGAAGAAGCAAAGAGGCCTGACAACAGCCCCTGTTTATTCTGTGGTTCTACTTGTGTGTGTGTGTGTGTGAGAGAGCATTTGATGTTTAAATATTTCTTAAGATGTTTAAAGAGCGGTAGCACGCTTCCTGCTCCTGATCTCTGTTTTGCTCTGTCTCTGTGTGTCCAGCAGGAGGTCGGGAAGGCCCATGCCTTCAGACAGAAGGCCTTCCAGGAACAGTACCTGTGTACAGTATGCAGACACAGTGTGGGCATCCTGGGCTCTTCCTGTAGGGGTAAGTATCCAAAACATGTCCTGCCTCACCTTTCGTCCATCGCATTCCCTGCACCATCTGCCCTGCACCGCCTTGCCGCTACTGCCTACCTTACACGTACTGCATCTTCGTCTTGTGCAGTTTATGATCGACATAACTTCATCCAAATCCCATTTCCTCAGCTCTCATTTATGCTAAGATGTGCATAGCTTACTGTGCGTGCTGTGAATAATATTTGAAATTCTCTTATCAGATAGTCAAATATTCTCATCTGTTTTCTGTCCTTAGTGTGTAAAACAGCCACCTACAAGAAATGTGAAGTACAGGTAAGCGTAAGAACTTCTATTTCCAGCAAAGCCTCTCAACACATTAAACCAAATGAGGATTATACATAATGTATCTGTAGATTTTGCTGCTACATGTAGACCATAGCTTTTAGGTGATGAATATTACTATCACTGTGCTATAAGCATGTGAAGGTGATACTGAGAGCAGACCTTTCGGGCAGTGCTTATGTCCACATCTCTGCGCAGTTCACTTTAGTCGGTAGTTGGTAGGTTGGATTGTTTTTGATCAGGAGGGCGGCACCGTGGTGCAGTGAGTAGTGCTGCTGGCTCCCACCATCTGGCTGTTCTGGTGTGGGTATAAATCTGCCTTGGTTTGTGTGAGGTTCGTATGTTCTCCCCATATCTGCATCGGTTTCCTCCCATAGTCTAAAGATATGCATTTCAGGTTAATCGGTTACTGTGAGTAAGTGTGTGGCTACCCTGCAATGCACTAGTAACCCATCTAGGATATAGTCTCTTAGCCTGGTGGCCAGACTGTCGTGACTGTGATCAAAACAACTGGTTAAGGAGTTTATTTATTTATTTGATCAAGACAGACTCCTTAAATACATAACAAGCAGGGGTGTGACAAGAGTTTGTGTTCCCCTGCATTTACAAGCAAGCCTTATGTGACCCCCTCCCCAAATACCAGAAACACCATTTAGCTCACCTTGCATTCATCACCTGTTCAGGTGAATGTTTATTTGGCATTCTATAATATTTGAATTTTCCAGGGAGTTATGTTTTCCTTGCTGTAATAGCTCTTGTCCTCTTCTGGCATTTACCGCTGATGTTTACACATAATATTTTTTGTTAGCTAGGTATTTACCAAAGGGTGAGAAACAACATCAATAGAATGTTTTTCACTCACACACACATACTGTACATATAAAATTGTGCATATATTGTGTTTGGATAGCATTAATTCCAGCTATAAATGAGCAGCAGCTGTCCTCTGTGTAGCAGCCATGCCGTCAGACAGGCCCCATGTGGGTATAAATACACAGGGAAGGGCTCAAAGGCAGCCAGGCCACGGTCTCGCCAGGACGCAGGTGTCAGTAACCGGAGATCTGCACTCCGAATCCCAGCCTCAGTTTTCATTAGGGAAAGGGGCAGAAAACAGGCTGAAAGTGAAGAAAGGACAAGGATTGGGCTTCTCACAGGAGATCTCTGAACTATCGCAGAAAATCCATATCCACAGAGGCAGAAGGGAAGGACCCGTGCCTTCCGTCAGAGGTAAAGCATGCTTTATGGGAGGAGGGATCGGATGGTTGTAGGGGGCCTGTATTTACATTTTAACCAAGCAGGAAATCTAAAGTACTGCCAGATCAGCACTGATAACCAAAGCTCCTTACCTGCTCTGCTGTCCACAAAGTGTCAAATGAGAGGTTTAATGGCTGAGGTCTCGCTTTATATTCTCACTGCCTTATAGACAAACATGTATGTGCGGTGGGTGTGATGAACATTGTAGACGGAAGGGAATTTAACAAAATTTGTCAGACAACATCGAGCTGGATCTGACTCCAGCCCAGAGAGGTACCAAAGAAACTACGCAATGACTGCGTTCGGCTAAATACTCTTCTCCGCTGCCATGCAAAACAAATGTCTCTGTCTTCCAGTTTGAACACTTCAGTCACACCACAGTGAGAGTTTTCCTTTTTTCAGTAATATTGTTTTCTTGCTATTAAGGCAAAGTGTTGAGAAAACCCCCTACCCAAGATGGAGTGAATGAAACATCTTAAGTAGAATGAATTGCTGGTTAAGGCAGTTAAAATATAAAGTGATGAATTATACAGACCTCCTCTGCATTGACTTTATTGGCTTTATAGTGATTTCAGCTATTAATCTGCTCACATCTTTTAAGTTATTATTATTATTATTATTATTATTTATATTTCATGTTTATTTCTGTTGGATAGATGTAGTCATGCTGCCAGGTTTAGGAATGTTGTGGTGGTTGTTAATTCCTCCTCAATGACAGTAAATCCCACAGGGCGGGGAAGGCGAGTTCTGATGTAGGACGCGGTTCTGGGGAAAAGGACAAACAAGGCCTTGTTGCCATCCTCAGATGAATATCTTACTGTCTCCGGGAGAAACAAAAGCTGGATAAGAGAAGGAAAAAGCAGGAAAATTTAAAAAAAAATCTGAAAGCGATCCATTTGCTCTGTAACAAGTGACTTTATTGCAATATTTCCTTTGGATATGTGAATATATTCCTGCATTTTCAGTGCTGAAGGTGCTAAATAAAAATATTAATTGAAGTAACAAAAGCTGATCGTGTTATTGGAGGAAATGCTGGGCTGGACTGCAGTGTAATAGCTGTTAAAATGAATTACCGGCTTGATGTTATAGCGCCAAGATTTTGTTCCTTAGAGTTGAAACTCCTGGTATTTTTTTTGTGGACTGCATCACTGGTGTTGCCTCATGTCAGCAGGACTGGACCTGTTCTACTGGAGGTTGTGGCTTCCAGTTCCTCCCTTGTGTAATATTGCTTTTAAAGAGTCATGTTCTCAGGTGTGTGTGTGTGTGTGTGTGTGTGTGTGTGTGTGTGTGTGTGTGTGTGTGTACTATCGATTGAGAATGATACCGCACCTAAAATAGATTTGTCTTCAGCAAAGTCAGAATTTGCTCATATGAAGGCAAGGGAAGTGAATTTTACCTAAACTGCCAATGTTTTGTAAAGTAAGAACACTCATATTACAAAATGTGTTACCTTCTGTATTTACAGGGTGAGTCAAAAGTCTCAAACCACAAAAATATTTTTTAAGTGCCTAATGCTGGATTTATGTAAGTAATACAGTCTGCATTATTACACCAATGGGTATATTATGGAAGTGAGTGAACACCCCCTGCCATTCTGAATTCAACTCAATAATTCCAAAAGGAAAGGGGGTCAACTGACCACTTTGACATGTTTAAAATGTTAAAAATGTCAGGACTCTTTTTACATTTTGAGTTAGTGGCTTCTATATACAGTACGTGGCATTTATAAATCATTAAAATTTTAAAAAGCTTTGATGCAAGCAGTTTAGATGAGTAAATTCCTTATCCGTCTTCCATCTCAAGACATGTTTTGGACATTTTAACAAATTTTGGATGTGCTGTAAGGACGATAGCCTGCTATATATTTTAGGGTAAGGAGGAGCACTTGTGCTCCATGTTTGTCTGTGTTGTACTTCCCCTTGTTGTTAATATCTGTTTTGGGGTGTTTACATATATTTTTTTCTGCAAGAAGTCTTAGGAATGATATTCTACTTTGGCTCTTTCAAAATAAACACATTTTCTGTAGCAAATTAAGCTCTTAAGTAGCACCAAAAAATGGTAAAATAAGCACATTTTGCTCATTTTTAGGTAACAGAATCCTGCATCTCTGCTCCCCAGTCCAAGCAGGTGAGGGTCCTCATCATGTTGTGTAGACTGTTCATTTTATGGTGATGGGTTCACAGTGGCATGGTCTTTTTTTTTTGCCCTTTTTAAAATGTGATATCAAAAACAAAGTAAACTTGGTTTTATTGACAAATGTACAAACTAAAGGGTGGTTTCATAGCATAGTTTTCTGTGCTTCTGGGTCAAGCTCCAGACCGCTGCCACCATGTTCAGGATAAGTGGTTAACAAAAATGGAGAGATGGGTGATCTTATTGTTCCCTTTGCATGTCTCATCATCTGTGTATGTTTATATTTGTGTTTATTTGTAATAAACTGTATTAAAGTAGCTCTGTCTCTGCTACCAGTGTTCAAGCGCACCTGGGACCCGCACTAAACAAAGAAATACTGGTCACAGGTATCCATGTTCTTCAATCTATATGTCATTAGCAAAGAGGTAACCCTTTCATAAGCTGTGTGGAAACTTTTACACTTTGTATGTTTCCTCTGCTGAGAATTTCGGTCTCAACTGAATCAACATCTGTTTCTTGCTCGAGCTCACACTTGCAGTTTTTGAAAAGCTTTTCTTTACCTTCTGACTTCTTTTAGCTTCCACACCAGTTCAGCAGAATACTAAATTCTCCTTTGTCTACTGTGGGTGTCGGTGCTTCAGTGCAGATCTGGCGATAGACACAGTGATGGAGAAGCGCTATGACTTTGACCTGACCTACATCACAGAGAAGATCATCTCTGTCTTCTTCCCTGCCGTGCTTGAGGAGCAGCAGTACCAGAACAGCTTAAAGGAAGTGTCTGCCATGCTCAAGTCAAAACACCAGGACAAGTATCTGGTCTGTTGAGAAAAGGAGCATGAACTCCTCATTTTATTCAGCTGCTTCTCTACTTGACATATTATTATTTGCTGCCTTCACAGTTGCTGTTATCCACATACTGTACATACATTTCCATGTACCTGGGTGGACAGCAGTTACAAAGTTTTCACCAACGTAGGGCAATCTTTATATGTAGTTTAGTTCATGTATGTTTTTGGCCCCATGTATTTACTGTATCAACACTTATGCCAGGTTGGGGACAGTTTTCACTGAATTGTCACAGACTTGTTCCTTTCTTGCCACAGCTTCTTAACCTGTCTGAAAAGCGTCATGATATCATCCACCTAAATCCAAAGGTATTGCAAGTGTGATAAAGAGAATGGTGCCTCTTTCCTGTCATCCTCACAGGCATGTCCACACAACTACATACATTCATACATTTGAGCAGTGTTTATCTATATAAAGTTTGTGCAGTGATATTCACATAAAACTATATTGTTTGCTATTTATTAATATCTTTACTGTTGCCTGAAACAGAGCAGTGTCTTATTTTTTGGCTGACAAGATTGTCAAAGGTGACTCGCAAGGATAGGGTAATTCATAAATAAAACGTTTATAAAGTTTATAAAATAACAATCAGCCAGGGACACAATGAAATACCAAGCTGAGATGCTTTGCATCTAACACAGAATCAACACAGCAGAGGAATAAAAAATCCATTTAACAGTTGGACACATTCTTCATATAATGGTCTTTTCACCAAAGTGACAGCTCATACAACTAACCCACTATGAAAAGGCAAGGAATAAAAGCAACTGCAAATGAATAATCCACCTGGCGGCTGAGGAAATTAAAACAGAAAATGATTATGAACTCATCTCTATGTTCTCCCTATAATCAGGTCAGTGACTTTGGGTGGCCTGACCTCCACGCCCCACACCTTGACAAAATCGGTGCCATCTGCAGAGCCATGGAGAACTGGCTGGCGTCCGACCCTCAACATGTGGTTGTTTTGAACTGCAAGGTCAGAAGCTTAGTTTGAACACAGTTACCAGCAGCAATACTAGATATCCTTCTACTTTTTCTGTGCTACCCATCTTCTAAAATTAGTCACAGTTACTGTGTTGATCATAACATGGAATTAAAGAGAACTTCAAGCACAGTTCACTGAATATAACCTTAGTGCCCACAGCAGGTGATGACACATTTCTTCTCCAACCTTCTCACCCTTATTCCAGGGGCACAGAAGTAAAACAGGAGTCATCATCTCTGCCTACATGCACTACAGTGAGAACTGCTCAGGGTAGATCTACTACATCTACACAGCTTTTACTACTTGATGTTTCTTGGTTGCTGTCTGCCATGTGCGCCTGCTGAGTCTTGTTTTTCTGACAGCCACTCGGCCTGTGTGTTTACAGGGAAGACCGTATTCTCAGCACACTGGTCATGAAAAGGTTTTGTGAGGATAGGGTTCTGTCATCTCTCCAGCCCTCCCAGACCAGGTGAATTCTGAAACCACCCCCATCAAGCGGTATCATTTCATACAGCCTTCATTAACTTCTTTTTCACTGCACATTCATTTTATTTGCTGTCCAATCTGTGATGCTGTCTTCTAGGCAGTACATTCGTTCTCTTTTGTTTTTTAAACCCACATTAGGTACATCTACTACTTCAAAGGGCTTCTCTCTGGGGCCATCAAGATGAACACCAGCCCACTGTTCCTGCACCAGGTCCTCATCCCCAACCTGCCAAACTTCCAGGATGGCAAAGGTGAGAGGCTGCCCTATATTTTTTAAACAAAATAAACACAGTTAGCTAGTTAGCTTTTGGCCAGATGATGGAAATCTTTACCTCTGTCTCCAAAAATGTTATTTTGTGAGCTTGTAGGCACTTCATGCCTTGCATTAACCTACCCCAATAAGTTTCTTATAGCAAAACCATCATCTGAATAATAAATAATGATAATTTATAAAGAATGAATATGGGTGCCTGTATGTTTACAAAAGGGTGAGAATTGTGGAGTTGTGCTATGCTGTGTTGTCAGTTTCTATTGACACTCCTCTCGCCACTCTCTCCACAAGGCTTCTTCCCCTTCCTGAAGATCTACCAGTCCATGCAGCTGATCTACACATCAGGAGTCTAGTGAGCATTATACGCCTAATATACCAATGCTGCTAGTCATGCACCTTGCATGGATTATTTGGAATGGTCTGTGCTTGACACTTTTGTGTTGACTGTGCAGTAATCCACAGGGGTCCAGTGCTAGGAGGCTATGTGTTTCCATTGAACCTGCTCTGCTGTTGAAGGGAGACATTATGGTCAGTAAAAGCTGTAACTGATACAAGGAGTGTTTTGTACTTCTCCCATATGCTGGTCACAATCTCTCCTGCTCTGTTTCTGCAGGTGAAAGGCTACCATTGGCGAGCCCACAGGGCAGAAAGAGACACAGTCTTCCGATTACAGTTCCACACAGGCACCATCCAAGGGGCACAGTTGTGGTTCAGCAAGGAGGATCTGGATGAGGCCTGCACTGGTATGCTGGGAGATAGGAGCCGGAGTGCAGAAAATGGAGAGAGTGATAAAAGCTGGTATAGCACTAATGAAAAAGTCTTATTGTGATAAATCCAAGGAAAGAATGACTTGGAGAAACTAAGAGAAGTAAGAAAGTTCACACGATTGGTTTTTGTGAAAGTCAGATGTACCCAGGTACAGCTGGACATTAGCCATACAGCACTTGGGTTGGGTTCGGTCTCCATTTAATCAAAAGAAATTTACATGTTCTTCACATTCATATGGGTTTCCTCTGGTATGTTATGGTTTTGTCCCCCCGGAAACATGTGACATAGTCAAAAAACAGGTTTCTGGTGAATTGATGAGTTAGTGAATGCGTATGTGGCATTTCTGTGATGGATGGGTGATCTGCCCAGGGTATACCTTACCTATGGGGTAGGCTCTGAACCACTGTATCTACATTGTAGGAAAAGTGAGTAAGAAACTGAAGTCTATTAGATTGCACTAAAAGTTAAGCATTATCTTCTGTTTCCAGACATGTCTACCTGAAGACTCCAAAATGATTTTAATATTTAACTTTGTCTTCCCTTCAGATAATACGTTTCCCTCAGATGCTAAAGTGGAGTTTATCTTTTCTTTTGGACCAGAAAAAATGAAAGGTACTTCTGTTTATTGCGATGTTATTTATCTATTTATCTTTCTTCTTGCTAATGGTTTTTCCTTTTATGCTGTGTTACCATGATTTGCGGCTGCTTCTCAGGTTGTGAGTTCAACAGGAAGAACAGTGAAGTGATGGTAGAATGTGCCCACATACATCCCTTGCTGAGGTGGGACTCCTATGAGAACTTCAATGTTCGATATCAGGACAGCATGGAAGGTACTTATACTCTCTTCCACTATGAAATAATTTTTTGAAGTGATATTTATAGAAATGAACTGAATTCTACCTTTATTAAATATATTTACTATTATATTTATTTCAGATATCTCTCATACGCCTGGGCCCCTTGATGGCAGCTTGTATGCCCAGGTAAAAAAGCGACGTGGAGCGGGTCCCAACACCCTGATCTCCATCCACGATGGTCTAGCTAGTCAAGTGGAAGAAAGGCCCAGTCTGCTCATAAACACTGACTCCACTCTGAGATACCTGTCAGCCACAACTGAGAACTCTGGGTATCCTCCACGGTTTTTCAGATGGAAGGAGAGGAAACAACAGGATGACTATATGCGGCAGATCAGTGACAAGAATGTGAAGGAGACAAGCATGAAAGGAGACAAAGGGGTGGCTCTCATGGACACTAGACATCCTTCTCCCATGAAACCCCTGGGCACAGGTAGAGATGGGCCTTGGTCTCGGTGCTTTAGAGATCCTACCTGTGTAGTATCGGTCTCACAGCCAGATGAATATTGTACAGACAGATCTTACAACTGTAACAGCTATCCCACACGACCCATCTCTCCATACTCTTGCCCAGTAACTTCCGCTGAACCGATGGTAATGCATCAGCATCGTAATACCCACCCTCACCATTCCCTGCCATGGAATTTGCAGTGCTACAGCTCTGAAAATTCTCAGAAATATTTATGTCCACGTCAAACCAAGGATGTTGCATTACCATCCCATGCATTCACACTGCCTCCTTCAGACAGACTGCCCTACAGAAATGAAGAGTTCACATCATCTCACCAGTCTTCCAGTGAAAATCAGCTTTACTTTCATAGATCACAGACTGCCAACCTTTGCCATGAAATGTCGCACAGTGAAAAAGTATTCCCGGGATGTAGCTGCCAAAGGCAAGAATCACCTGTGCCCATTGGTGTCTTCTGTGCACTTCGACTTGGGGAAAGGGTGCGCAAAGAAAAAGAAGCAGAGACAAAGCTGAGGTCTGACCTGGATACAGAGTTACACAGAGAGGCAGAGCAACATCAAGAGCAAGAATTGAGGAGGAGCAATGAAATGGATAATGAAGAGGAAGGATCGGAAAAGGCGAAAGATTCAGAGTTCTGGCATGAAAAGCAAAGATGCAGCCCAAATATACCACAGTTGTCTCAGTTTGGCTCGCAGCCTTGTGGTCCTCTTGTATGCCCTGAAACATCTCTCACTCAGTTCCACAGCAGCTCCCACTCCTACCTGGATCTGAAGAACAGCAGTGGTAGCAGTGGCTATCAAACCCCACGAAGGCCCTGTTCCTGCTCGACCGATCTGCCGTCTCTGTCAGAAAGCCGAGGCTATGCCTCAGGCTCTACTTCCCCTCTGCCTACATATGCTGAGGATTCCATAGCTTCTCTCTTCAGCACTGGAACACACAACAGCCTTGATTCAAGTGCAAAATCCATGGGCCACTATCCACATAGCAAGTTTGGTAAGTTCATGCTGCAGATCTGCACTATGACATTGGCTTCTACTGTAATTTTGGCAAGTATAACCAGTTCATCCATACACTTTCTTTTTCAGTGGATCTCTTTGAGAGCGTTACAGACAGTATGACTTGCCAAAGCCAAGTTCCCCAAAGTGCTGTTAAAGAAGAGTTACTAGATGGCAAAATTACCTGCACTAAACATTCAGATGTCTCTAGGCCACCCAGTCCTCCACACATTAAGAGGTAACAAGATCTGTTCTATGATATTCTATTGTTTACCAACTTGTTCACTGTTGACTGGATGTATGCTTAAGTACAACTTATCCTCTTCACAAGAAATTTGGCTTTTAAGAGAAGAAATTATCTGTATGTGAACAGGAACAGCAATTATCAGCAGTTTGTCTCTGTTTTCTCCAGCCCTGAGGAGACAGAGTTCTTTGAGACAAAAGTTAAGGTCATCCCAACTAGTGATGTGGTCCCTCAGCTCCAAGAATCAGAACGACAGGACTGCTCACCGAGTTACTTTGACCCTCAACGTGTAACCATCACATACACTACATCGCCCACAATCACCAAGAACCTAGAATCATCAATCCCAGATGAAGAGTCCACTAACCTGCAGACCACCTCCTTTTCCTCAAACCCCAGTCCCCAGCCCACTTGTCCAGCCTTGGGATCAGTTAAGGGGCAGCTCACCACCAACCCTCCAGGGGACAGAGACTTTGAGACTGACAGCAGTTTGAGAAGATCTCCATGCTGCAGCTCCACAAAACAGCCTTCACTCTCTTTTTCTCAGCCCTCCTCTGGCAGCCCAAGATGCCTTACCTCTCCAAAGCACCTTCCACCAGGGTCTCCTTCAATGACACAGAGGCCTGAAGAGGATAGTTCAGAGCACCAACCAATCCACCCTGATACAGATGGCTACAGCAGCCATCACATATCACATTCCCCCGATGGCTTCTCCACACCTTCTTTCCCCATGTCTACTAAATACTACCCACTTAGCATCCCACTGGTGCCCTATACAGGTTACACTGCTGTTACCATCCACTCGCCACAGCCTGTGCTTCCTGAAAAGCGACAGGTGTATGGTACAAACTCTACTCAGAGGCCAGGCTCTGGACCCCCTAGCAATAAGCACTTGTTATGCCCCAACCTCCAGTACATCACATCTCCCTCTTTAGGAGAGTTACCATCTCTCACAAAGTCAAATGAAGGATCCCTCCATTTGGGAGAGGAGATAAAGAACAAAGTCAAGTTTGTCCAGGATAGATCCCGGTTTTGGTACAAGCCTGACATCTCAAGGGACCAAGGTAAAAGTAACAGTGAAAATATTTAATACAAATGCATAACTTTGAGCAGGAAAGGCAAAAATACTTACAGATTTTGGATGTGAACGGTAAATAATTCTGATTATTTACTTGCTTTTTATGCTCTACTTGGGGGTGAGTTGTGTGACTAAACAGGTAATACCAGTCCATTGCATTATCAAGGCATCCAGTCAAGGGTGTACTTTCATAATCGAGTGTCCAGTGATTCTAGGATGGGTTCTGGTCAACCACCCTGACCAGGATTTAGCAGTTGATGATTATAGAGGGACAGATATAATGCTTTGGTGGAGACATACTACAAATATGTAGAAAGTAATCAGATAATATTACAGATCGGATACCATCCTATAATTTCTTGTTTCAATTGTGTGTGTGTTCATGCAGTGTCATTTGACCACACTGTCTGGTTATTGCATCGACTCATAATATATGAATACTGCATTATGCTCTTGATTCCTGTAGCTGTTGCTGTGTTGAAGGGGAAGGAACCGGGATCCTTCCTGATTCGGGACAGCAGTTCGTTTCAAGGAGCATATGGCTTAGCGCTGAGGGTTGCTGTACTTCCTCCCAGTGCTGCCAGTCACAGCAGCAAAGGTAGCGCAAATGCTTTGCTGCATCTTTCAGCAGTGCAAATGATCCCTGTTCCTCACACTTATTCTGTGGTTCACGTGTTCAAGTAAGATTCCTCTAGGGAAATTGTACACATGTACTAGAAGCTATTCATTATACAAATTCTATACATCATGGTGTAAAGAAGGTGGTATGGCGTGTGGAATAGATATCTTTGTAAAGATTGTGATTCCTTTCTCTGAGCGCTTGGCCAGCCTTTTATTCTTTTCTTGGACTGGAGTACAGCAGGTGCCTTCATTTCTACTATAAGCTGTCTCTCCACTTCTGAACAGGCGACCCCCGAGAGCAGCTTGTGCGACACTTCCTTATTGAAAAAGGTCCTCGTGGTGTGAAGATCAGGGGTTGTCCAAGTGAGCCCCATTTTGGTGAGTGAGGAAGAGATACTGAATGCTGTAGTAAAGGCCTAGAAATAAAGTTTTACTGTTTATTTTTAAAAATAGTACTGTGACATGAGGTAGACACACACACAAGTCTGAGGACACATTCCCCAGGCCATCAATCTGTAACCACTGACCTGTTGCTTTTGTGACATAGGCAGCCTCTCAGCCCTGGTGCAGCAGCATTCCATCACACCCATCTCCCTGCCGTGTACCTTGCGCCTCCCTGATTCCGGTGAGTTTGGACAGAGGGCTCATATCCGGAATATAGTGCTGCATATGTGCAAGAATAAACAGCTGAAATACAGTATACCTGATTACCTGGCTACTAGATGAGCTTTCATTGCTTTCATTCCCCGTTTACGGTATGTTCTCAGATCTCTGTGTGAAACTGTGGCTTCATTCCATGTTCTGAAGTGATCAGATGTGTTTTGTGGAGCCTGTGGCAGAGCTGATAACAGTTCAGTTCTATGGGTTCAGTTTTATTCAAATAAATTCAGCTCCCATCTGGATCGTGAAAATCTCAGCAGGTGAACATCAGAAGCAGCAAAAATGTCAGTGTGTACGTGAAAGGATCCATGGTGCGGCCTGTGCTGATAGGCACTGTTTCCATTTGTGTGTCAGATCCGATTCAGGAGCTGCAAGCCACCAGCAGCACAAGTACAGCAGCAGAATTGCTGAAACAGGGTGCAGGTAAGTCTCACATCTAAACCAGAGGGCAACGTATGAGAGTCACATTTTACACATTGTGGTTATATAGCATTTCACCTCCCTGTTTTATATTTTGCAACATAAACATGGTCAGTTGCATTATCACTAAATGCTCATATAGCAAAAACAGAATTTCACTTTTAATCAACTAAAATTTGCTCAAACTGTAACTTAATATGCGTTATATATTTACAAGGCTCCATAATCCATGGGCAATTGAACTTCACATACCTATGTCATGAAAGTGTACATAGAATTGTGTCATTATTTTCTCAGCATTATTATTTTTATACAGTCATGGCCGAAATTGTTGGCACCCCAGAAATTTTTCCAGAAAATCAAGTATTTCTCACAGAAAAGTATTGCAGTAACACATGTTTTGCTATACACATGTTTATTCCCTTTGTGTGTATTGGAACAAAACAAAAAAAGGGAGGGAAAAAAGCAAATTGGACATAATGTCACACGAAACTCCAAAAATGGGCTGGACAAAATTGTTGGCACCCTTTCAAAATTGTGGATAAATAAGATTGTTTCAAGCATGTGATGCTCCTTTAAACTCACCTGGGGCAAGTAACAGGTGTGGGCAATATAAAAATCACACCTGAAAGCAGATGAAAAGGAGAGAAGTTCACTTAGTCTTTGCATTGTGTGTCTGTGTGTGCCACACTAAGCATGGACAACAGAAAGAGGAGAAGAGAACTGTCTGAGGACTTGAGAACCAAAATTGTGGAAAAATATCAACAATCTCAAGGTTACAAGTCCATCTCCAGAGATCTACATTTGCCTTTGTCCACAGTGCGCAACATTATCAAGAAGTTTGCAAGCCATGGCACTGTAGCTAATCTCCCTGGGCGTGGATAGAAGAGAAAAATTGATGGAAGGTTGCAACACAGGATAGTCCGGATGGTGGATAAGCAGCCCCAAACAAGTTCCAAAGAAATTCAAGCTGTCCTGCAGGCTCAGGGAGCATCAGTGTCAGCGCGAACTATCCGTCGACATTTAAATGAAATGAAACGCTATGGCAGGAGACCCAGGAGGACCCCACTGCTGACACAGAGACATAAAAACGCAAGACTACAGTTTGCCAAAATGTACTTGAGTAAGCCAAAATCCTTCTGGGAAAACATCTTGTGGACAGATGAGACCAAGATACAGCTTTTTGGTAAAGCACATCATTCTACTGTTTACCGAAAACGGAAAGAAAAGAACACAGTACCTACAGTAAAATATGGTGGAGGTTCAATGATGTTTTGGGGTTGTTTTGCTGCCTCTGGCACTGGGTGCCTTGTATGTGTGCGAGGCATCATGAAATCTGAGGATTACCAAAGGATTTTGGGTCGCAATGTAGAGCCCGGTGTCAGAAAGCTGGGTTTGCGTCCGAGATCTTGGGTCTTCCAGCAGGACAATGACCCCAAACATACGTCAAAAAGCACCCAGAAATGGATGGCAACAAAGCGCTGGAGAGTTCTGAAGTGGCCAGCAATGAGTCCAGATCTAAATCCCATTGAACACCTGTGGAGAGATCTTAAAATTGCTTTTGGGAAAAGGCCCCCTTCCAATAAGAGAGACCTGGAGCAGTTTGCAAAGGAAGAGTGGTCCAAAATTCCGGGTGAGAGGTATAAGAAGCTTATTGATGGTTATAGGAAGCGACTGATTTCAGTTATTTTTTCCAAAGGGTGTGCAACCAAATATTAAGTTAAGGGTGCCAACAATTTTGTCCAGCCCATTTTTGGAGTTTCGTGTGACATTATGTCCAATTTGCTTTTTTTCCTCCCTTTTTTTGTTTTGTTCCAATACACACAAAGGGAATAAACATGTGTATAGCAAAACATGTGTTACTGCAATACTTTTCTGTGAAAAATACTTGATTTTCTGGAAAAATTTCTGGGGTGCCAACAATTTCGGCCATGACTGTATATAATTTAATAATAAAAAATTTTATAGTAATAAAAAATTATTATTATTGTTATATGATATTGCTTATCCACTAACTTTATATCCTGGATTCTGAACTAATAAGGTCGAGGTTAAAAGTTTATGCCCTTAAATACTTAAATGTGAAAAGTAAAATTCTGAGTTCTTGCCTTTCTCACCTATTCTACTCTATTCAGTTTATTTTTTAAAACTCTCTTCTCAACCAAGTGATGCAGAGCACTCAACTCTACACCACTGTGCTGTCTTTGGCCTTCCTGCTGCTCAAAGAAAACAGTGTTTCATTAAAAGAAGCCTTCAGATAGATTTCTAGTGGATCATTTTTGTCTCAGTTGTCTGTGTCCCCCCCGCAGCTTGCAACGTGCTCTACCTCAGTTCAGTGGAGACAGAATCGCTAACAGGACCCCAGGCTGTTGCCAAAGCCACCAGCATCACCCTGTCCAGAGATCCACATCCTGATGCCACGGTGATACATTTCAAGGTGTCAGCCCAGGGTATCACACTAAGCGACAATGAGCGCAGGTATTCCTACTTTCTGAGTAGATCTTTACAGCCATGTTTTCAGCCTTGAGGGAACACTGTACACTAAATGAAGACAATGCTGGGGTTACACACAGATGTCCTTCTTTTCTTTCTAGGTTGTTTTTTAGGAGACACTACCCTGTTAACAGTGTGACCTTCAGCAGTGTTGACCCACAGGAAAGGAGGTGGTTCTCCGGCTATGTGCCTTTGAGACATCACCGTAGTATATTTATATTTATTATATTTACATCCTTTACCCTAAAAGTGAGAGACAGTGCAAAGTACTAGGCTAATGTGCACTACTGTCATTCTAAAACGTATTTCTCTCTACCTGTTCTTTACTCTAGGTGGACCAGCTCTAACAGCACAGCAGCTAAGTAAGTGCTGTCTCTGTATGTGTGTGCCAACATTTCATGAATGGTCAACAGCTGGATCTTTCCAGTCCACAGAACATTTAGTTCGGTCCCAGTCAAAGTTCACCACCATTTATTAATTTCTTTTTAAATTAGTTTGCAGCTTGCCTGAGATTTTTTATTTATTACAGTTATTTCAAAATACTGTTTTTGTCCCCTGTCCTTTGTTTTTCCATCATTAATGTCCCTTTATGCTATTTCATATGTCAAAGTATGCCACATTCATCTAGGATATTTGGCTTTGTGGCCAAGAAAGCTAGCAGCGCATCTGAGAACGTCTGCCACCTGTTTGCGGAGCTGGACCCCGAGCAGCCCGCCACTGCCGTTGTCAACTTCATCAACAAGGTGCTGCTCAGGCTACAGATCTCATGAGGAAGGACAAGGAAAGGAAAGGAGACGACACCATCAAGGAGGCCCTAAAAGGACAAAGGATTTAGCTGGACCTCAGTATGAAACTGTTTATTTCATGTGGGTCAGAAATGTGCATTTTGTAACAAACCGCATCAGAATAGGAGGCTGTGTCACACCCCAGTCATAACTTTGTTCTGTATTATTTTCTGAAACATGATCATCTAGTAAATGCAGAAAACAGATGTGTGGGTGGGTTAATGGATGGATGCTTTGTAATACCACCATTCCATTATTTCCATTATGTGTTTTTACCAAATACCTTTGTACTAATAAGACAGTTAAGTAGATATTGTTGCATGTCAGTTTTAAAAATTCTTCAGATTACACATTGTTGCCAAGGATGCTGAAGGACCATAAAATATGACGTTGTCAATTTACATATTGAGAATAGCAAGATATCACCCTAAAGTGGTCAAAATGAAAAGTCTTTAAAATTCTTTAAATAGTAAATAAAACAACCTTCAATTTAATCCATGCAAATGTAGTCACAAGCTTCCTTCACCTGCGCTAAAAAATGTTTTTTGACGAAATTTGTTAATGCTAATGCACAACACTACACATAACACCACTTACACATTCAGTTCTGGCAGGGGGTGGTGTGTGTGGTTAGAGAAGATACACAGCCTTGTGGCCACAAGGGTTATAATTTGCAAACCTGTGTAGGAAAGGGAGTTTAATGGCAAGAGCCAAAGTACTATAGTAGTACTTAGTGTCACTAAGGATTTATTGTATTCTTATAGCACTTGAGTAGAATTTTACTCAGCTCTTGATCTCAGCTCTTGCACTCAAAGTTCAGCTTAGTCAAAGGGTGTTGTTTTTTTAATGAAGCAAAGGACTGGGTTCTCTGATCGGTCAAGGATAAAATACAGATTTCTGATTTGGCTTTTAGTGTTTTCACAACAGGGTAAATCAATTTATATTATTCTTACTATGAAGCTGATTTATAATTCATTGTAGCTGTACTTTTATCAGAATAAAAAACACTATAGACTAATTTGCCCTGCCGATAGTATTGTTTTCACAAATTCATTTGGTAGCACTGTATTATATAGTCTTGAATTTTGTTACGTATTGTGTTCAAGATTGGATTGTGTTATGCTGTTATACTGTATATTTTTGTAATCTGATACTTCAGTTAAACATCAGCAGAGGCCACCATTCGATGTTATTCAATAATGAATATCAGCAAATGAATAAAAAAATGTCTTATGTGTATTTATAACATTTTACCAGGTGAGCATCTTTGCAAATTTCGTACATGCATGCGATCATTTCCTTGGTTTGTTTCTTTCAGTAGTTTGTGAATGAGGTGAGCCACTTCACGTGCAGATTAAGCATCATTATTGGGAGACTTTGAAATAAAATGGCTTTAGGTTTTCAGCCCCAACACATACAGTAACCCTTGCCAAATCCCTGTTTGCTGCCCTGATGACCTCTGACCTCAGTCCTTCCTGTGGGCTTGTCCACATGGACTTTCAGCACAGCAGTATCATATCTTGTATTTGCACCCTTTGGTGCGGATCAATAAAAATGGCTTTCTGTCCCATGCACAGGCGTTCCTCCTTCCCCTCTGCCTTCCACACTTAAGACTGAACCTTTTGGGAAAAGACAGTACGCAGAAATACACACCAGTCAGCCACTGGTTTCAGATCGGTTATTTCCGTGTTCACGCCGAGACCCCGCCCCCTAGCGACGGAATCGATTGCGTAAGGATGACGTCACACGACCCGTTTACGTCAGCGCGCCCCTCGAAACGCAGTTTCAACGCAGCAGTGGCACGGGGGTTTCGAAGCGTTTCCAGTCGCTGCTTGCGCACGACACGGACAAACGTGTTTGATGCGTAATATAATACATATTGTTATGTAAAATATAATAATATATTGTAATATATACATTACATATAGCATAATGGAGAGCAGCGACACCATCGCTCCTTTTTGGCCTACACTGTTGCCACTGTCAAGGGAATATAAAAATAGCAAAATTAAAATGAACAATAAAATAATAATTATTATTATAAAGCGATTGGGTGTCCTTTAGCGAAAAAGGTGGGGAAGAAAAGTGAAAAAAGCTGGACATAGATTCCCACAGTGGGCCGATGTACAGATAACATATGCAATGTACATTTTAGCTGAACTCGCACCATGAACTTGCCCGAAAATTTTGGAATTTGTGTTTTAGACGGAGTGTCGTTTTAGTTTAAATGCAGCGTCGCAAAAAAAAGTTACGAGGTCCCACCGAGATTTGAACTCGGATCGCTGGATTCAAAGTCCAGAGTGCTAACCATTACACCATGGGACCGAACACACTCGTTGCCGCACGCCGACCCTTATTAACGTCTGCTCACGTACACACTGACTGCGTGTCATCGCACCGCGCATTTTCCGGTGGTTCCCGGTCTCTGTCAGCGCTGCCTTTAGCCAACATGGACGAGCCGCCCGAACCGGGGCCTTTTTTTTCACCGACTACTTCGGTTTCACCATCTGCAGCCTCGTCACGCACCGGGTGCCGCATTTTTCAGCGAGCCTGCACTAAAGGTGTCGGCGCGGCTACGGTACGTATAAAACACGGCTTCGCTGCCATCTTTATTGGCGAATTCGGACGCGGCAGTCGAGTCCGACTACGGCACATCGAGGCCGGAGCCATCGGCGACCCGCGCCGCCACATTGCAACGGAGTTGTATTCACGCTGTCCTCTAGGTGGCAGTAAAGGGTTTCCGCCTCTGCTCAATTCACTGACGTTTATTTCTCTTACTGTTAGTATTATTAATGCAAAATATAAAACACAAATAAGCACAACCACAAAAAAGTATAAAATAGAGAAATAAGACATACATACACAAATAAATATAAAAATAGGAAAAAGAAATATGTAAAAGCCAAAGGGATATAACAATAAGATACAGTTTAGGTGAAAAGTTAGTTTTAATGGTAAAAAGGTAGTTTTAATGTCTTTTTTATTAGTAGTGTCTTGGATAGTGATAATGTACTGCTTATTTATTTAAGAGCTGCAAGTCAGGTTTCTTATTAGAAAATCTGCATTATGTAAATGGAGTTGGGTTTCACTGTTGCTAAAAGTGGCTCTAATGTCCCTTCTAAAAGTGATCTCAAAGGCGACGGAAATAATATGAAATTGTCCAGATGATCACATGGTTAAGCGTTCTTTATGATTCGGTAATGGAAATATTTCCATCTATTTCAGCTTACCTTTCTGGAGCAAATTTTGCAGTGCTTACTGTAGTTACCAGGTAGCAAGGACAAAATCAGTCTTTTATAATTCTCTTTTTCAGCAAGGTCAGTTTTCTTTTTGTTTGAATAAGCAAAGTGTTTACTTTGAGACTTTAAAAGGGTAAAACCAGAATAAGCAGACTGGACACAGCTTAGTGGTGCATCAGTAAGATGGAGATGATGGGAGAGCACCGTGTCTGATACCTGCTTGCTGTACACTGGTGCAAAGGGTACAGCTTCTACATGTAGCTCAGAAGATTTGTACCACTCAGTGTCATAGATTTAAGGGAAGGATTTGGTGGTTTAATGTCTCATGAAGGACCCTGATACTCTGCCCTTGAACATAACCAAATGAAACCTTTCAGAAGCCATATAACTTATCGTATTGTTTTAATCTGACTGAAGATGTCAGAATTTTTTTTTTATGGTCATTTCTTGGTGTTGACAGAGATAAAGTGATCTGCAGGAGCTTGAACTCCTTAAACTGCTGCTGGGAGACTTGGTGTGCATACAGAATAAAAGTTTTCATGAATAATTCTGTTTTTGGCATCAGTAGAAACCGTAACCAGATCTTGCTCATCACTAAGGCCCCTTTTGTTAGTTTAGTACTTTTGAAACCTGACTTTAGTTTATGTAGACAGTCCCAAAGTGTTCTGAGGTTTTCTATTAAACGTGAGCTTTTTAACAGCGAGGGTGACCAATCAGTGCTGTGATGGAGAGCCCCAGGTTTGATACCTGGCACTCTACACAGGTGCCAAATATTGACTAGTGTCCCACTTCCTGGCTCTCCAGTTCGGTACATTGTGGGTTTTAACACAGATCGGCATCAAGACCAATACTTTGTGCGGCCGTGGAAGTGCAAAAAACAAACCACTTGGCTAACCACCGATCCCATACATAATGGTGTTCCAGCTTTTCATGTACAACTGCCTTCATTGTTTCTTCTACAAGCTGTACCTATGTTTTGAACTGTGGCTTTATAGACCGGCCTGAGAAATTAGGCATAATGTTGGACCAGGATCTGTTCTGTAATACTTGAGTAGGATATGTTTTGTGCAGCTTATAAAATATTATAAAATGATCTGTATTTAGTTTAAGATGCGGAATAGTTTTTACATGTGTACAAGACCGGATACTGCAAGACCTTCCTTGTAAGCAGTGTCGTGGTTAGAAGCGTCATCTTGTTTTGGAACAGTGCGCTAATGCTGAATTGCTCCACTAAATATTAACCGGCCATATAAATGAGTAAATCACTGCAAGTGGCTCAGAGAAAAGTATCAGCAAAATGAAAAATTAGTGACTTGCAAAGGCAAGGATTATAAAAAGAACCAAAAAGTGTGATGTTACTGACAGATTTTTGAATTTTACAGTTACTTACAAGGCAGCGAAGGGTCCAGGGACCATTTATTCTTCAACACTCACACGGAAGCCAGAATTCTCTCTTTGATCACAGGATGCCGGTTTGCTTGTAATTCTTGGTATATATAAATCTTCCGGCAGTAAAGCTTTCAGTTACAGGGCCGCTAAGCGTGAGGCAGTGTACCAGTCAATGTCAGAGATACCCCTTTAGTCAGCTTCAGTCCTCAATACTTCCTCCGCATACTATGAACAATCGGTTGGTGATGCTGTTCGTGTTTGCTTTGTTAACTATTATGTCTGTTGGGCATTTATGCATTTATTTCCCTGACAAACACACAGAGTGAAGTAGCTGTGGACCTCAAAGCCAAGACCATTAATGCTGACTGATCCATGGATGACCACCCCTGTCCAAAAATTCACCTGACTGCTTCAGAAGTTGCTTACAGAACACTAGCAGTTCTTCCTAATTCTGTATCAGGTCCAGGACAGGTGGCTGCCAGTGGGTCTTGGGCCCTCTGAGGTTTCCCCCTCCTTTACAAGTCTTAGAAGTTTTTGTTTCTTCTCCTACTTTGCCTTCTGGACTATTCTCAAACTTGTTTTTAGCTAAAATTTTGTTCTTATTGTTCCATTATTCTTTGTTAAGCATTATAGACTTGTTGAAAAGGCAGGTAAGCGCTAACAAAATTTAAAAGTAGGAGATTATATTTAGTGTTGATATGGGTCACTCCATGAAGCCACATAAGATGGAATTAACAGGACCTAAAGGTGAGAATGTTAATGATAATTTTTACACACTTAACTGTTGCAAAAATCCAAAATCTTTTGGAAAGTTCTGCACATACATCCTTATTAACCTCTTGTGAGCTATCACAAGCAGAATGATATCAAAATTCCTTTCTTTAAAATAACTTTAAAAAAATCTACAATATGGTGTATTGCTGCAGCCAGCTCTCTGAATCTCCATTTTCAGTTACAGACAGGAATGCATTTTACTAATATCCAAATTATATATATTATTACTTTATTTATTATCCATATATTGTTGGAAATATGTATAGTATCTACCGAAAGAAAATATCTATTGCAGATGTATAATATATGGTGTATACTGTGAATTAATTTGCTTTTTGGCAGATCATAATTTGGATTACAATCCAAATTATTACTGTGCTCACCATAAAAATAGTTGTGTTTCACTGCTATGACCATCCCTAGCGCTGTAGGGACCAAGGGGGTCACAGTAGTAGTCACATGGTCTTCTGGAACCCAAGGAATAGCTGAACATGTTTTCTGTGCAGTATTTGTGTCCAAATAATGGTCACTGTCAGTCCATGGAGTCCGTAATGTTTAGTAATAATGATGAAACCAGAGACTCTACTGGTGTCCATATTGTGTTGTTGTTGTTGTTCAACTGGTGACAGAAACGTGTACTGATCATTAACTCGGAGCTGAAGATGGAGCTTCATATGGCAGGTTCTTCCTTTCAACTTGAGTCACCTCGCAGATGCGCAGTGTGCACTGCAGATGTTCTGCACGCTGTGCTCAAAAAAATCTGTCTCCCCACAAATGTGACACTGAGAGTCACTGTCGTACAGAAAAATGGAAACACACGACGTTAAGTCAGGTCCAGAGGAAACTGGACTGCTCCAGTGGAAACGTCAGTGTCTGCCACAGTTTCCACATATTCCACAACGTATTCAAGCAGGGCCAAAGTCCAGATGGTTGCAGGGGTCCACCCCCGGCGCACATCAATGGACCAAATAGCAATGAGGGACACAGATACAGTATTTAAACATCTCACACTTCAAAGGGATGGCGGGCTGATGCCTGCAGAGTTGTATAAGGTTTGTTTACTGTATGTGTATGACCTCCCACCTTAAAATAGAAAAAACAACCAACATCATGTTACATCTATGTGGACTAACAACATAACAAGCCAACACAAAACAGGAAAATCGAAACCTCCTGCCAGCACTAAGTCTTGAATAGTTTCATACTTTTCCTCAGTCTGCAGGTTTGAAAGAGGATGGAATACTGAGATTTAAGCAAACCTGTTTTTATCTCTGGCAACCTGTTTAAGCTGAATCCCATGACCTGATCTTTCCTTAAAATGCATTTGATGCTATGAAAACCACAATAAAATTGGTTCCCTTTTACTCCACCCTCCCCCCATTCTGTTTTGGAGCCCCCCATGGATGACCTCTCTAAGGAGAGCGTGAATGAATAACAGCAGAGCTTCGGAGGACCTGGAGAACATGGACGCACACCCAGCAGAGGTGCCACGGAGCCAAATAAACCTTATCAACTCTGAACAGTTTGACTCCTTGCAGGTACCATCTGGGGTCAGTTTCACCTGTTCTAACACAATAATACACTTTTTAATTGTTTTCTCCATAGTGTCAATGTCAGACGACAACTGAAACCTGAAGAACTACATGTTGCCAGGTAGAAACCTGGTCCTGAAGGTAGCTGTCCATAAACCGTATGCATACATTGTGTTAAATGCATACTTGGCCAAATAAATCAGATTCTGATTCGTAATCTTTGTATTTTCTAGGGAGGCAAGTGGTACAGAGCATAGACATCCTGAATATTTTAAGGTAGCATGAGAGTTTACTTATTTATACGACTGGATATTTTACCAAATTAGATCAGGTTATGTACCTTGGACCCATCACTTCAACCTGAACAACAGGTTTCAGGTTACAAGTCCCCCTACAGACATCCCATCCTGCCTTTACAGGAACTGCGCATGAGGATCTTTTGACAAGACAACACATTTTTCTCTACAAACTCACTTACTGGTTAGAAGTGCTAAGTGCCATTGAGTTATGTCTGACTCCTAGGCAACCTCTGGCATGGTTTCCAAGGCACAGAGGAACGGAAGTGGTTTGCCATTGCCCTTTTCCAACATTTATTTCCTTAAAGGGGTGCAAACACAGAGGAAAGCATGCAAACTCCACACACACTCCTGAGGTGGGCTTGAACCTCACATGAGGTAAGCAGTCCAGGAGCTGTGAGGCACCACCACATCCCCATTTACTGGTTAAAACAACATATTAAGTAAAATTTTATTTTAATTTTATCTGGGAATTTATTTTCAGTCTGTTGACATATTGATTTTGATACTGACTTATTGATATTTGCTTTTTTGGTTATCTCAAACACTAAACATAACTTATTTGCAAGTGTACTTCTTCCTAGAATTCAGTTTTTGTGTTTTATTCTATTGCTTTAATGTTCACAGATGAAAACAATGTCCCTTTTGTTTTACAGCATACGGTCGTTCATTCTTTTCACCAATTCACTGAAATGTCTGCATGTATAGGTCAGGATCACTTCATTCAAATAAATGCAGAGGTGCCCCCTGACTTTAGAGTGTAACACATTTCTGGAAATTGGGTTGTAAGTCAGAGATGTGATGAGAAGCAGACTTGGAAAAGTCCCCCATGCTCATCTCTTGTTACTCATGAACATGAGCAATTAGCCTCACATTTGGTTGCAACTCAGTAAAGGGTATTAAATAACTTCACTCGTATGTGTGACAATTCACAAGTCAAGCACGCCTGTTGTGAGACACACCTGTTTTAGATATGAGCTTGGGCCAAATGGCTAAAAAAATCAATTATTCAAGAGAAAAACAATCGGTTCAGACATACAAAAAGTTCAAAGTGAAGTGGTTTTGTCTTGCTGAGATCTAAATTTTTGGACCGTTCATTCATTCTTTCTTTCTTACTCGATCGATCAGTCAACCAACCAATCAATCAATAAATCATTTATTATGTGTTGTTAGTCACTGTTTGGGAGCATTACTTAAAGTACTAGAATAGACTTTTTTCCATCCATCCATTGATTATAAGTGAATATGTTATTCTGTCAAGGTTGTGGTGGTCCAAAGACCATTGTGGAATCAGTGTGTGCCAGGCTAGGAGGGAATATCCTTGACTGGATGCCCCTCCATCACAGGGTGGTAAAATACATTTTTATGCTGGAATATTACAGATTGTGTTATAACAAGTCGATCTGATACAATTCAAATGTCTTTGCTTCACTGGCTGTAGCAAACAGGACCCCTGACCCCAGAAATGCGTAAAATAAAATTTTAAAAAATGAGACACATATTTAGATTTTGTACCTGACATATGTATTCAACGATCATCTTCCTGCATATTAGTTTTTCTTCTGTCCTTTGTGTTAAATGTCTGACGAGTCACGTCGATTTGTTCCATAGCTGCACTTTCGTCTTCTACTCCATCTGTCATGTTTGATCGGGGTCTGTGATGCCCACTTGTGTGGCTTCAAGGAGGTCAGGAGAGCCGATTTTTCTGTGTCTCTGCCAAGCTGTTTTCCGGGAAGATGCTGACTTTGCTATGCCATGATGCCTGCAGCACACACAGACACACACGCAGCTCTGTGCATTCCAACACATGTGCAGCTCAGAAACCCAGGTTCTGCATATTGAAATTCATCCTAATGGCCATGCTCTTTTTTTTAAACATTTTAAATATTTTTTTTTAAATTTGCCTTTTTTTGTCTACTTAGGTGTTGCTAGGTGGTACTGAAGCTGTACTTATTAATATCTGACATTTTTGCTCCACTGTAATTTATTCTTGCAGTATTTGCCTATAAATCCGATGAACACATGAAATGATTCCCAGGATTCCCCGCTTTTATTATAGACGTTTTATTATAGAAAATATTCCGCTGTAGCTCAGGCATACTGGGTGATTCATGAAGTGCAAAATGTAATTGATGCGTTATATTATAAATAAAAAATGTTATATTTGTGTCTGGCTATGGAAGTGGTCGTTTCTCCTTAGAGTACCACAGATGTTATGTAATTTTAGAGTCAGCCACCAGCCTTCCTTGCTTTCAGCTCTTTCAAGGTTTAATGTCAAGGTAGTTGCGAGTTTTGTTTTTTTTTTTTGTTTTTTTTAATAAAATGCTCCTAGTTTGAATTTTATGACATTTTAAATCTAAATTCCTCAGAGATTAAAAAAGTCGTTTAACGACCAGTGAAAACGTGTGTTGAGCAACACTACGTTTGAGGAGCTAAACATGTTACGAAGGAAAATAGAAAAACCGGGCATTATTAATATTGTAATATTTCGCTACGCATTATACGCGGAAAACAAAAAAATAATAATAATTGTAGGCGTGGATGCACGTAAATAATATTGAACCGCCTTTTTAAAATACAGTCGTGAAATACATAAATACAAGGCGAACAAAATGTGGCTTTACTCAGCACTGAAATAAGGAATTTTAATAAAGCCGATGTACGATTTTTAAAGGGCTTTAATCTATACGTGTATCTCACAACAACAACAAAATAATAATAATAATAATAATAATAATAATAATAATAATAATAATAATAATAAAATCAGCTCTGTCACCTTAAGTCTCACGAGGACGGAGTTGTTTACCTCTTCGTTACATGTGACGTCACGACACACCCCTAACTCTTGGGGGAGGAGGGCGTGGCTCCACATGTGTTTACAAGCCTCGGAACCGACAAAGCAGTCGCAAGCTGGACGCGCGGTGGCCAATTAAAAACTCGCCTTGTCCGTCAGCGAGCGTGCGATTGGCCAACGGCGGGAATGATGGACGTCGCTGCAGATGAACGGGGCGGGTCGCCTGCAAAATTATGTCCCTCTGTTTAAGGGGGGCGGCTGAGGAAATCGCTCCGACCGAACTGACGTGAGTTTGGACTTTTTCGCTGCTCCGCCGTGCGGCTTCGCATATTTTCGCCTTCGCCGCAGTCAGCGCGCATGAACGCCGAGCTGACGGTGTCCAAAAAGTAGCGTCCGAAAGTGTAGAAAGACAATGAGCTACGTGGTGCCTATAGATAGCAGGAGCCTGTATTTGGGTCAGTTGGCGAGCGCAGCTCTTCCAGCAGCGTGACTGGAGCGCGCAGCGCGGCCCCGCCGTCTCGCAGTGAGGCACACGGAGCGGCTCCGCGCGGCAAGTTGGAGTCCCGCCGAAACCCGGTAGCTTGTTAGCCTGTTAGCTCGTGTGGAAAGTGACCCGGGTTCTGCTCGGTTGCTGTTTCCCCGACTCGGCTTGGCGGCCACTGCGGGCCTGTCAGCGTGTTCGGTCGGCGGCGAGCCCTCGGTGTCCCCCGGTCTCCGCGCCCGCTTGCCTCCGTTTCTCCGTGAAATGTGTTTCAGCCATGTTTTGTGTCGCTCACGGCTTGTGGAGTTTGCTAACTTGGCTAAACTGTGCTGTGCTGACAGGCGGGCGGCTTGCTGTCCGGTTCACCGCGAGGAGAGGATCCTCCTGGTCGATCTGAGGAGGGGCGAGTCATGGTAGAACCACAGGTGAGCGTTGTGTGTTTGACAGAGACAGAAAGTGCTGGGGTGTGTGTGTGTGTATGTCCTCCATGTGCTCCTCAGCCTGAGTACCTGGGTGCTTCCTGGTGACACGATGGAGGGTGCGCAGAGCTCTGCGGGAATGTCCTCCTCAGGGGACGTCAGGAGTTGTGTGTTTACAGGCCAGAGGGAATCCAGCGATGCATGTTTGTGCCCCCGCTGTACTATGATAATGTGTCACATTCTCAAAGGCATTTAATCCAGATCTGCGTCTAAAGCAGCAGTCAGCATCTCTCCATCTCTTCGGCACACACCTGCTTGGTGCGGCAGGCGCTTCAGTTTTAAGAGCCAGGTTCCAGTCCCCTTCTGGTGAAGGACCTTTGGTCAAGGTGCTTATTTTTTTCAGTCGATTCACCAAAAATGACCGTTTTGTATAAATTGGGAAATTATTCTAACTGGCTGAGAACACAAACCTCACATTGTGCAGCATGCTGCCTGGAAAATGGGCATCGGCCAGGTAATGGTTAACAATAGAGTAGAGGGAAAACTGTGGGAAGCTACAGTCCATCGTGGACATTGGTTCACATTTCCCAAATGAAGTGATTGCCATGAGATCCTTTAGCTACTGTGTTGTTCAACTTGGGTGCACAAAGAAGCACTTCTGGGGGGGTCCTCCTTCCCAACACCCATCTGCCTCATTAATAACATACAAGGACCCATCAACATTTGACAGTTTGTTACTGGTGTTTACTGGATCTTTAATATATTTGTTTCGTTTGCTTTTGTTATTTATTTGCATGCCTTATTGCTGTCTTATGTCATTCGTGTGTGGCTGCTGTGTGACAAATTTCCCCAATAGAGATAAAATAAAGGCCTTTTCTATTCTACTGTAGAACCCCATACTAAGGCAATAAGTGGGGTCCATAAAACGAAATCACATAAAACATGGGGTCAGCTTACTGCAAAGTTAATGAAGGACAATATTTGGCAAAAGTTTTAATTTATTAGACCGGTAGAAAATAGACTGATTATTGTAAACAAAACATGCATGTGACAAACATGGTATATTTTAATAATATAACCCTCTTCATCCGTACTGTTGGAGATGTTTCTAAAGGAGGGCAGGGAGACTTGACCGTGTTAATATGAGCTTTGTTTTTCTGTTGCATGTTTAAACAGTGACACTTACAGACCATGACATGCCCACCAAAAAGCTCTCACACAGTGAACATAGAGAGGGTCGGCAGTCCCAGCATAATTATCTACAACAGTTGAGCATTTACTGTACCAACATACAACAGCAGTACATCATGGTAGGGCCATAGCTGCCCCCACTACTGCTATGATACTACTACTACTACTAATAATAAGAGAAATGTTCACCTAGATGTACTGTTTTCAGTAAAATCCTCTACATTTGTCACCATCCGATGTTGGTGATTGGCTTCCATCATTCTGCTTCCTTTCCAGTCTCACTGTAACTAAATTCATCTTATTGAGGATCTCCTTATTGTAGTTTTTTTTTAAACTTTACTGTAAAATGGCAGTCAAATTATAAATATTTAAATAACTTGTCATTAGGTTTTTTGTGTGTGTGATGCTTATTTAAGGTAAGCTACCATCTTCAGAACTCCTTTTCTTGCAATATATTAACTTTTTTATAGGTCTAAAAATTTTAGTATATCGTACATCTGCCATGGTCCAGTTTTAAAATTTGAAACTGAACATTTTTTTCTTTAACCACAGTTGTATCTCTTCCAATGTTATGTCATTGAGGGCAGTTTTGTTCATTTCGTTTTTGGTTTTTTCTGTTTTTATCGCATTTCAGTTTGTTTCTGCTGCTTATTTTCGAGTTCAGGATCAAACTGTTTCTCAAACTGTTGGGAGAGTGACACAGTTCACTTGTATATAAAGGACTGCTGCGGATGCCTTATGCTGTAAACATTTGTGCATTTTTAGGCTATATCTGCTCCCAATCATATGGTGTTAGGAATAAGTGTAATAGCTTGGGTCAGTATTCTGTTTTGCTTTGGTGTTTTGAATTCAAATGTGGACCTAAGTGTTCTCTTTTCCCTTTTTTCCTTTTGCGAGCAGCTACATGGTGGGAGATGGGCATTTTAAGCTGGATGATGGTGTGATCAGGCCAATAGTCTCTTGAGGTGTTTATGTAGTTACACCTCAAATGTCCATTTCATGATTATAATACTAATTTTGAATAAATATAACAATTGTTCCTGCATATGTTTAGCTGGTCATCTGCTTAGAAATGTCATCATAGTGCTGAAATTTTAGCCTGTTTCCCTTTTGAAGTCAGAAATATGCCTTTCAACATTAGGTTTCCAGATCAGTGGTTTTGTATTTCTTAGTCTGTAATGTTTATGGGGAACCATGGATCTGAACTTTTGCTGCTTCACATGTTCAGCTCCATTTCTAGGCATCTGTGTTTTTTAACACCTGCAGGTGAAAAGTGGGGGTGGGGGGGCAGGGGCTGTGTTTTGCCAAATGTCCTTAACCTCCGTGATGCAGAACATAATGTTTTCTGCTGTTGTTCTCTAACTTTCATAATCTGTTTCTACAGCTATTCTGTGTACGTGATAGCTCTGTATGCACTTGGAAACCTTTCAAATACAGGTTCCTGCTCTTACAGTAGTTTCTTGTTGTAGTAAATTATTTCTACAGCATTTTTGTGGGGGGCCTTTTTCCTCTGAAATGGGCAGTGTTTGACGCTTCCCAGTGGCAACGTTTTCAGTGCCAAGGGACTCCAGTCTCATCGCTGTGGAGAGATAGCCTCATATTTATACAGAGTGTGTGTCTATGCCTTTCCGAAGAGGCCCAGTTGTAGGGGTGTCCGTTCCTGCTCGTGGTAGGTTTGGGGGGGGGGGTGCTTTGTCCGAGAGAGGAGGGCTTACGTGGAGCCCATTGGGATTGGACACAAGACGTAGTGTCGTCCCCCCCCCCACGTACCCCGCCTGTTTGTCACGGTCATGCGCCTGCGGACGGCTGGCCTGATGATAATCCACCACAGAGTTGGGACAGAGTTTGTGAGCTGGTTTTTATTCTGCTCCACACTTTGCTACTAGCTCATTCTACAACCTCAGTTCTGCCCTGCACGTTAAAGTTGTGTGTGTCTGTGTGTGTGTGTCTGTGTGTGTGTGTGTGTGTGTGTGTGTGTGTGTGTGTGTGTGTGTGTGTGTGTCTGTGTGTCTGTGTGTGTGAGTGAGAGAGTGAGTGAGTGTGTGTATTTGGAGGCAGGTCTGTTTAAATATAGAGTCGGACACAGTGCTTCACTGTGTTTAGTGGGTCATTTGAGGTCCGCTCACTGCAGATTTGTTTTATGTCTGTGCTTGTGTAGTGAATTAGCCAGAGGTATGCAGTAAAACACAACGTCTGCATTTTCCCCTCTTTTCACCCCCCCACCCTTTTCTCTTGAAATCTGGATGGGAGGAGGTGAGTTGCCGGATCTTCGAAAAATGATGCGATGCACTGTTCAGTGATAATGTTTAAATGTGTGCTTTTATTAATAATTATTCCAGTGAATTGTCTGCAGTTCTTTGCTGGCATTCTTGAAACCTTTAAAAGTTTTAGCTGCTCTTTCTGTACCTAAAAATGCAATTAGTGTGAGCTAACACATTTTTACTTATTTCAATATTAATACACTGCACAGAGTTTGTGCACAGTATGCTACTGCTCAGATACGCTCATGTTTCAGAATCACTTGTTAGAACGAGTTCAGTTTATTTGTGGGCCAACATTCTTTATGGAAAATAGTTTATGTTTGAAAATGAACACTCTGCTAAAAACTGGCCTCAGATGATTTGTAAATCAGTGTCAGCAAGATTATCGATAAAACTCCAGTATGATATTCAGACATGGATACCGAATTCTTCGACTTCAGTGCATTTTTTTTTTTTTTTTTAAAGTCTACCATGTTGAAAGTATTCTTCAATATGGATTAGATAGATCTTCAATTCAGAGAGGAAGTATGTAGTATTTTGTTTTGAAATCATTTAAAAATATTGTGTTTAAAAAAAAAAAAAAAAAAAGAGTATTACAGAGGCATTCTGTAGACTGTGGCAAGAGTAATTCTCCCCTGTGGCATCGCCATGGTTTCAATACTGTTTGAAAATTTAAAGAATGCAACGGTTAAAATTTTTGTCCGATAATACAATTTAAAAATGTTAATTTTTTTCTTCCCTCCTACAGTTGCAGTGACCACGTTGGTCAAGTACACGTTGGCATGTTAAAAATGTAATTGTTTAAAATCTTTAAAATTCACTATCAGACTCAGTTGCCCACAGTGGGGTTTTTTTTGCCTTCTGTCAAGGTGCGTGAGAGAAGAGTGTTTCTGCCAAGATAGGACGAGCCTCGCCACACACAATCAGTTAAGTGGGGAACCTCATCGATGTGGCAATAGCTCTCGCTGCTGGCAGTCTGTAACCTGCTTTGATGTACTCAGCAGTGCCTAGCAAAGATCGGCTTCATCCCACCCCACCTTTGGCAGAATATTGCCAGTTGTGTTCCCAGTAGCAGAGACTTGACACTCAGTAGCAGCTGATGACTAACAAATGTGACACTCAGACGTGTCTGCGTGTATGTCTTTTAGCCAGTACAGGAGCTTGAGGTGAGTGTCTTTGCAGATGGCCAGGTGGTCGGATGCTTAATACACAGCATCTCCTTGACAACCCAGATGTGTACTCCTCTTTTCCATTTTTGTCTAGTGGTGGAGAAACATACATTTTCCTATTTTTTGGCTGGAGATGCTGGATTAAACTGTGGAAACGTCACTGTCCAGCAGAGGCACTCCAGCTGTCTAGTGTGCACCAGTTAGGCATGAGTTCCTGTATCTTGCATGGGTTCTACGTGCTGTGGTGCTGGTTGAGGTGTGAAGGTTGTTCCTCAGTGGATGCCCAAATGGATGGCTGAGGGCTAAGATGTCTGGCTGAGCTGTACGCACTCAGCTAAAGTAAACAACCCACCCTCCACCACCCTGAACAAGGCCAGTAATCTTTGCCTTAAGCATTAGAAGGCCACTAGTTTGTGGATACAGCTGGATGGAATGCATCTGTGGAACATGCTGTTTGTTCTCCTTCCAAATGGCCAGGAGATGTGCAGGTTTGTGTCACTTGTGCTCCTGGCAGGGCTGCTCTGATCTTCTGTGCGTTATGGCAAAACAAAAAGCGGAACTCTTTGGTGCAGGCTGGACATGCAGAAGGTGAGACCCTTTTACACTTGCATGCTAAGCTCTTATTTGTTTTTCTGGTTAATTGACGCCAGCCTTATAGGCCAAAGGGGAACTTCTCAGAAATTCTCTGTCAAGGCAAATAACACATGAAGTGTGGTTTTATCTAAGTGGATTAGATGAGGATTTGTGTTGATGGTAGTGTTATTTTTATTTTTTATTGAAATGCCTGTTGCAGTGTGTCATAGTATAATGTGCACAGTGTGATGCTTTTTGAGACCAGTACAGGAAAAACCTATTAAATTCAACTCTTTAATTTCGGCCTCATCTTCTTCAGCATTTTTCTTGGTTTGGCTCTCAAGCAGCCTTCATGGCCCAGGAATATAAAAGTAGACCTTGAATATGGAGACAGGTAACCTGAGTTTTTGATGTTTTGGGTGACTAAACAAAATTACATACAGATATCGGTGTCATGTTGACAAGACGTATAGGTGTCGGCACTTCCTCATGATCAGCTAATGGTGGTCACTTTATCAGGAGTACTTGCTTTAAATGGTTTTAATTGATGTGGAAGCAGGAAATGTGCAGTTTTTCCACACATGACTGCCATGTTGACTTTTGGTTCAATAAATAATGACTAAGTAGAATCTGTTTTGTGTTATCTTTTGTCATGAGGTTAGATTTATCTACCGCAAGGATGTCTAAGGACTACTTGAGCCTTTAGGTATGTCCCAGTGTATAAAACCATAAAGTTTTTATTTTTAAATATATGTATAATTATATTTTTCAGAATAATCATAGATGAGTGATGAAGACACAAAAGGTTAACGTTTATTGATAAAATAATTAAAAAGATCAGTTTTCTATCTTTATAGAATACCTTATAAACCACATAAAAATGCATCCAAAAGAGTGTTGATAAATATTATAATTCTGACAAAATGAGAACCAGCTGTCTTAATAAAATGACTTGGTGATGATGTAATTTTAGTTGTGTGTTTAGTTTAGTTATTTTAATAGTAAAATTTAAAACCTTAATATTTTAAAATAAGTGCACCTTCAGGAATAGTTGAATGTTCTGCAAGAACACTGTTTTTGGTAAGATTGCCATGTTTATTAATTTATTTATTATGTTCTTGGTAGTTTTTTTTTTTTTTTTTTTTTTTGTTTTTGTTCTTGTCTCTTAGTTGATGCCTGACCAACTTTTTTTTTGTTTAAAATTATTTTTATGTTTTCCTAATTGTTACTTAGTGAATGCGTTTATCCCAAGTGACATTTTTAACTTATTTACACAGCAATGTGTTGTTATTGGAACAATTCAATGATACCCCAACAAGAGTAGGATTTAAACCACCAATCTCCAAACTGGGGTTCCTAAAATATTTTCAGAGTTTAAAATTATGTTGCTGTTCATTAAGTCATTTTTCCTTAAGAAAAAAGGGGACTTAAAATCATTGAAATCTGACTGAGGATATTGATCGAAATGGGAGGAGACTCTTCCGTAACTGGTAGTTCAGGAAAATAACCTCACTAAAACAATGACAAATGCCAGCAGAAGGTACAGCTCTTAAAATATCACAGAAATACGAGGCTTTTCATGCAGAAAAAATGTCCTCAGTGTGGGAAGACAATGCATTACCTCATACCGCCTCTCCAGCATCCATCACTTTATGGCTTTGATGTTCTCTAGATTTCCCCAAGGTTTTGAGCAAACCAGCCACAGGAATAATATAATCTTGATTATTGTTTATCAGAAGGTTGGCGCTTAGCATTCAAACAGATAATTTTTATGTGGAGAGATGAGCTTTATTGTCTTTTTTGGTTGATGTTTTAGGGCTATACTATGTCAGACTTGTCAGTCAGTGGTGTTATGGAAGGTAAACTATTCTGTATGAGTGTCTTCTGTGCTAGTGCTACAATTTACTGCCATCAGACCTTGAGAATGCCAGTTTTCGCTTTAGGTCTGGTACCCATCAAACTCAAATTTTGTTTAGAGAAGTGTAAGGGCAGATGTATTAAGAGTAATGCTTATAGTCACTGAGAGAAGAAAATGTGTAGCTCTAGATAAGCACTTTAAAACTGAACAAAAGACAGTAAGATCTGTGTAGATGAATGAGAAGTTTGAATTAGGTTTTAAGTGAGATTTGTGAAGTGAGTAAAGTTTTATAATGTCATTCTATTGATTTTTAAGGCATAGCAAAATTTTCTTTGTCCTTTTGGATTTATGTGTTCTTGGAATGGGCTTTTGCTGTTCATGAAGAGGTAAATTTGTTTTGGATCCAATTCCATTGACAACCACTGTTGTATAATATTTAAAACCCAAACCTTGTGTTATGAATGTTTGTTAAGATTGCATTATTTTTGCTGCTGAGTGCAAAATATATGATAGTAGAGTACTTGAAATGAACTATTTAAAATAGACAATACAATTTACTGTTACTGTACTCACAAGTGAGATCAGTTGGTAATGAGTTGTGGTAGGTGTCTTGCCTCTTAATAGTTTTAATCATTTCAGTTATTCACTTCTTTGCACTTTATTACCTTTTAATTATTTTTTTTTACCAAGCTTTTCTACCTTTTTGGCTCCATTTTGCTGAATTGTACTTTATAAGGTTAAAATGGAGACACTGCACAAATGTGCAGAAACAAAACAAACATGAGACAGGACATTGGTATGGTCTTTGTAAGGTAAATATGGTCCTTACAGCTTGCCATCTTGTCACAAGGCAGTATGGGCCAGGAACAAGTTTCTTGTGCAACATTATAATTTATTGAATTCTTGCAGGCAAATTTCTGGCATGGTTCTGTGTTATAGTGGGATGTTTGTCATGCAAACTGGAAGCTGATATTAAAAGATTAGCTGTGTTATGATAAAATTACATGTATCGAGGTTTACCTGTATTGTGAATAACCTGTTTTACAATTTTTTCCCCCCAAAGTATTTTAACATTTTTTTTCCTCTCAGGTGATGAAACCCTATGCAGGGAAAAAGAGACTAACATAAAGACATATCGGAATGACAAGTTTTTTTTTTTTTTTTTTTTTTCTTTTCTTTTTAAAAACACATTTTTGGTCCTGCAAATGTAAATCTTTCTTCTAGTGAAAACAAAACTGATGGTGGGAAAAGTACGCACGTTTAAGAGTTCACTGTATCTGCTTTGGGAAACCCAAATAATTTTGCTGTAATTTAACCCATGTTAATGTATGCTAATGTAACCCAAATTTCAGGAATAATTTCTTTTTGGGTAAACATTTTCAATTCAAGTTAATAAAAGGAAATGAAAGTCCTACAATGGACTGACATTCCATCCACAGTGTTCGCTGACCCGTGGGCTGTGTTCCAGGAATAGAGCAACTGCATAGGATGAGCAGTTCACTGTATTAAACAGAAGGAAGAAAATAAAGCTGCAGTGAACATTACCTTTGGGAGATATTAGTTTGGAGACTAGGTGCTGTGCTGTATGGATTGAATACTGTTTGGTAGTAGGTTTGCCAAAATGCCAAATTTATACTGTGTATAGAGGGGAAAATTGTTCCTTTTACAGAAGTTTTACTCATTTTGGGAATTTGAAATACTGCATTATAATGTGTGTGGAAGTAGCCTATTAGTATCACATCTAGACCTTTTGATCGTCTCTAGAGTACTGAATTCACTGAAATTCTATTACCTGATAACATTTTATGGGTTTAACAATTCCCTCATGCAGCCAAGATATCATTTCAGTTCATTGTTGAACAAGTACAGAGTTCAGTATTATATGTGAGAAAAGAAGTGTAAATACAGTTGTACAGTACAAGTGCAGTTGTAAACCATGTTGGAGTGGGTATGTCAGTCGCTGGGCTGTTGCTACTTAAAGGGATGCTCTCAGGACTGGAACTAAAAGGAAGTTTATCCACTTTGCATTACTGATGACACCTCGAAGTTTCTTCAGGACAGAGTTTAGCCATGTTGTTTATTTGTGACTTTAAGCCTTTATCACATAAAAACATGCACTGAAATGTGTTGTTAACGTATTTTGTGCAGATGACTTTCATTCTGTGGATTCATAATTGATCAGATGGTCTCAGCCATCTGAGTGACCTCTGGTGGAGACAAGGTCAGGATGTTTGCATCTGCAGCGATGTTTGGAGAGGGGGTTCAGATCTGGGTGCAAATTTTGCTTTGTAGTTTGTGTGTTCTCTGTGTTTTCATGTGTGTTTTCTCCCAAAGTCAATCATGGAAAAAAGCAACAGTAAACCACTTCCTTACTCTTCCATACCATGAATCCGTGAAAAGTTTGTGAGTGGTTGCCAAGAATCAATTTTGACCCGATGGCACTTCCTCTACCCCTCTTTTGGATAAGACATACCCTGGTTCTGTCAGGCCATTGGTTGAGAGGGCTAAAAACAACGTTCCTTTGGAGCTGTGAAGCTCTTTGGAGAATGCAGGAGGGGTGGGGTCCCACTAGGGAAGCTTACAGTCGGCACATATTGTTCAGCATTCATTGGCTTTCCACCATTTTGGGGAGAAGAATGTTGAACCAAACCTTTTCTGATCTTTGCAGTCCTGTTAATAATGCAGACCTTTTGTTTATTCTCTTCCAATTTTGTTAACAGCAAGTTAAAAGCTGTTTAAAGAATAACTGGTGACTGTTTTGCTGTATGCACTTTTTTAATGTTTTGCATTACAGCTATGTCACATTACACTATTATGTGCCACTATCTAGTGCCTGTGAGAGATCTTCCTTGTATTTGAGTGGGCATTTGGAGTGAACAGCAAGAACACTGCGCTGATATGTAAAGATAAGGGACTTTTGAGTGTGTTGCATAGTTGCTGAAAACTAGGCTTTCTGGTTTTCCTGAGGCCAGGCCATTGTGCAAACAGAGCATAAATAAGGAAGTCTTTAAAACTGGTTTGGTTTATTCAGTCCCCTGTCAGGAATATCATGTACAAAAATAAGGAGTAAATAGAAACGGCTAAAAGTAGATTTTACCTTATGCAGCCGCATTTTGTTCATTTGATCACAAGAGTTCTGCACAGCGCTTGGCAGTTTGAGTTCTTGAAAGGGAGCTTATCCTTTGAATTTCACACCGTGCCATAGTTTATTTATGCAGCTGACATTAAAAAAAGTACAGAAAAAGCAGATAGAAAGATATATAAATACATTTTCTTACATTTTATAGCAACATTTTGAAGAAATATCACAACTTAATGTTTGTAAGGTTTTGAAGTACATAGTGTTTTATGATACAGAAAACCAGGAAGCCTATAATTGGAAAGTAATGTACACATTTTTGAGGTTCTTATCCTTGAGAAGTTTTCATTAATTAATATAATTCATGTTTTAATTAATATAGTTCATATTTTGAGAACACAAATAAGCATAAAGTGTCCTGGAGTCACTGTGATGAACTGGCATTCTGCCCAGGGTACACCCATCCTAACCTATTTCACAGTGACTCCAGGATTGGCTCTGGACCATTGCAGCTTTCACAAGGACAAACATTAGCAAGAGTGAATAAATTTGATAGCAGCACAGTATCTATGAGCCTCATACAGCGTTGCTCATGGGAAGTGCAGACGCTTGCAGGTTTCCTCAGCAAAGGTTTTAGAGACATCCTGAGGAATAGTGCAGAGATGTAAATGTGTGCTGGGAAGACAGATAAGTGGCAGTAATTGTGAGAAAAGGTTCAACAGTTATTGGTTTCACCTTGAATTTTAGAAAATGGAAAATCAAACCTTAGCTTGGGCACTGGGCCCACAGTGTTCTTTCTTGATGTTTTAAGAGATTAAAAGTTTGAGAGTAGATTGTGTGGCCAGTGAGGTCTTGTCTTCATGTTCCCATTTCCCTTTAGCTGTCAGCTTGTGACTGTAACAGTGATCCCTGCATATCCAAAGAGTGGTCAAGCTGGTTTTGAAGAGTGCATACCAGAGGTGATTAATATATGGTGAAAAGCATTGAGATGCTGGTAGTGAAACCAGCAGGCTGATAGAAAGGCAACGTGAATGGGCAAGATGGTATGTACACACAGTTGGCATCACATCAGCCAGCCTAAGTCCAAAGCAGGTTTAAAGTTCATAAGAACAGCTCTCTGGTCAGTTTCCAAGTCTCAGAAGCTGACTCTCCATTAAAATCTGTGCAGCATGTGATACTGGTGAGCAGTGGCTGACAAATTCAGTAGCCATGTATCGCAGTGCGATGGTTTGATGAAGGAATAAGTAATGTCACACAAGTGTATCCTAAAGTTCTCTCGTCTTTTAGCCAGTGATGGTATTGCTAATATAGTAACTCTTAACCAAACGGCTTTCTGAGCCCTGCTGGTATTTTGGCTGTTTTTTAAATGAAAAATTGATACTTATTTATCTGCCAGTCACAGATAGTTATTTTCATTAGTTCTACCCATCAATTGTTACTTCCAAATAATATCAAAACAATGGAGTACCTGTGATGTTTTAACAGATAACTAGGAGGCGGTCTTATATGAAAAAATTGAGAACACACAGTGAAGGAAATAGATCGACATCAGCAGCAGTCTCTGTGCTTTTTTTTTTTTTTTTTTTTTTTTTTGTCCCTTGCAGTGATGGAGTCCACGGCAGTGAGTACTTCGGCAGCAGGGCCAGAGGAGTTAGATCGCAATGCGCCGCGCATCTGTGGAGTCTGCGGTGACAAGGCCACTGGCTTCCACTTCAATGCTATGACCTGCGAGGGATGCAAGGGCTTCTTCAGGTGGGCTGCAGGAATGGGTGCTGCAGTATGGGAATGGTCTATTGCGAGGTTAACATCTGCATGTTTACTGGGGTGAGCAAACACTGTATTTTGACCACTTGGATAGTGGGATTTTGTGTGACGCAAACCTGACCCGAGTGTTAAGGAGAGAAGGAACATATTGCCTTAAGGCATAAACCTTAATTCAGTTTGTTAATTCAATAATGCTTCCTTTGATGAGTGTATATGTTAGAGTTTTCAGAGAAGGGGTCAAAAAGGCATCAAAAGCACCAGATTTAGTTCCATCTGTTCCTATTTTGTTGCTAACCCTTTGATAACCTTAGTTCTTGGCTGGCTGGGTCCTTTTCTGACGTGAGCTGTAGTCCAGAAACAAAGATTGTTTCCTCGTGCAGGGCGGTCGTCCTCTAGAGCAGTGGGCACTATGGTGTTAAATAAGGGAGAATGTGTGATGCGTGTTCTGTGACACTGCTTGTGGGAGACGGTGCGAAGTGGTTCTTCTCTTAATGATCGAGTGGAAATGGGGACAAACAAAAAATCTGGCCTTGCTCCTCTTACGTACAGTCATTACCAGATTGCAGATTGCTGTCAATCTGCTTTTGTTGCTCAGACTGGCTTCTGTTTGTTTTGTCTGCTTAACTGTAAACAGAGCCATGTAGAACTGAGTTGGCCCTGAAATGATAAATATTTGTACCATGATCCTAAAGTGTGCTTGTGTGTAAATTACCCAAATCAGTTGCTTGACTGTCTGTCCATTTGTGTCTGTCTGTCCATCCACTCAGGCGTAGCATGAAGCGCAAGGCAAACTTCACATGCCCATTCAGTGGCAACTGTAAAATCACCAAGGACAACCGGCGCCACTGTCAGGCATGCCGGCTGAAGCGCTGTGTGGACATTGGCATGATGAAGGAGTGTGAGTTTCAAGCTCCTTCTGCTGCACCCCACATGAACACCAACATACCTGTGTTGTACATGGACATTGTAGACATCCATTTCAATTCAGCATCCACTTTTTGAGTTTTTTTGGCCAAACTATACAGAACTGTTTACTTCATGAATATGATAAAAGTACACATAAAATGTCGCAGGCTGTTGTAAATGTATGTCTATACAGCCACCTGTTCCAGAAGCTGCCTACTGAAAGTGTGTTCTGCATTCATACACTCTTCTCTCTTCCTGGTCAATGTGTTTCGCAGGAATTTGCCTGAGTTCTTTTTGAAGTTCAGATTAAATCGCCTTTGTTCTTTCCTAATGGCTGTAACCATTGAAGGAATGTGACCGGTGACGCGGGAGCTATTTTTATACATGCTGTGCAAATACATTTAAAGTAGAACTAAATATCAAATCCTCTGAAATGCTTTTTAAAATATGATTAAAAGACATAAAACATTTGGTAACAGATTCTACTTTGTATGTAAAGTATATAGCACTTAGATTATAATGTGTTGCTGAAAGACTAACAATTTATAATAAATATGGGCTCAGTTGTGTTTCAGTTGGGAAACTGGTGTGCTATCTATAAACATGGGTATATTTTTAAGTCATTCTTGCATCTAAGTTTATGATGTGTAGTTTTCTGTACAGAAGGATCAAGGCTGGATAGCCTCGTGCATTGTTTGGGAATGTGCTGGCATGCCTTTGTTGTCCCTTTGTTTGGGGTGTGTGCACACATGGAAGTTTGAGCGAGCATGTGTGTGTTCAAACAGAAATAGCTCTTTTTTTCAGTGCACACACAGCCTCTTTGTGTCCAGTGAATTCCGGATATTTTCTGCTGATGTGTTTGTGTTCATTGTATGTCCCCTGTTGTGTGTGTGTGTGTGTGTGTGTGCACGCGCGCGCTTGCTTATGTATGCATTGGTAGGACTGAAAACAACACTGCTGGAGGTCTGCTATGAACATGCTAGAAAAGAGAGGAAAGGAAAGCATGCCAGGCTTCTGGAAGAGAAGTGAGATACAAAGCAGGGTTTTTCTCTATCAGCACTATCTCGTGCTCTCAATCTGGTGAATTCACACTTTATCGGTGAATACTGATGTGAAGCTTTGCACCATTATTCAAATTATTGTACTCTGAATTGTCCAAGCGTACAAATGTTTACAATGCAACATTTGGAACTCTTAAAATGAGATTTTATACTGTGAACTCCACCTGCAGCGATATTCTGAATTTCGTGAATGATTATATTTGATTTTAATCCATGTTGTCACTTACGTGCTTTCTCCCAGTCATCCTCACAGATGAGGAGGTGCAGAGGAAGAAGGACCTCATCCAAAAGAGGAAGGCGGAGGAGGCTCAGCGAGAGGCCCAAAAGCCGCGGCTGAGTGAGGAGCAGAGCCACCTCATTGCTACGCTGGTAGAAGCCCACCACAAGACATATGATGAATCCTACTCCGACTTCTCCCGCTTCCGGGTTAGTCTCCGTGTTGGCCTATGGTCCTTTTGCAATAGAATACAATACAGTCTATTCCTGAAGGGCATTTTGTCCTGAAGACAGGCTCAGAGCACATACCAAGGTGACAGGTAAAGCAAATGATAAATATTCACATGTAACACACCTTTGCAGAAGACATATACAGTGCTAAAGTACAAGTCATTACTTGTTTTGAAGATGCCATGATATGTTTCTCTCACCAATACAGTCTGTATTTGGGAGGGACTATTGCGGATACAGTGATGCTGATGATAATAGTGATGCTGGCTTTTCCTCCCTGCTGGTTGTGTTTGTGACAGCCCCCTGTGCGGGAGGGTCCAGTGACCCGCAGCGCTAGCCGGGCAGCCTCCCTACACTCCCTGTCTGACACGTCCTCCGACTCCTTCTCACACTCTCCAGGTGAGCCACCTTTTGTTTCCTTATCCTGTAGCCCTTTATTGGGCAGTAGAGGATGAATCTGTTTATTGTTTTCACACTTTTTCACACACATTCCACGTGTTGCATGAAATGCCAAATTGTGTTCAAGGCAACTTCTTTGAGGTGACATTATGCAGTGGACCTGTTATACAGGACCACCATATGCATTCATTATCAACTGATGGTACAACACATTAGAGTCCATATACTGTTCACTGGCGTACTCATAGTCATGGTAGTAGAAAATAGAATTTCAATTTATATCTGTTGGTTAGGGACTAAGCCACATTTACCAACGTTTATTACATTCCAAAGCTTCACCCAGTATGCTGACAGCTAGATATTGCGAATAGTAAGCATTGCTTAAAGTTTTTCCGACACCTAGCTCTAAGTTTGTTCTTCATTGTGCTTTCTTATCTGCAACGTGTCATAAGTACTGTAGCTCTACCAGGGAACTCAAAATACAGAGACTTGTCACACAGTGTCACCAGCAGCTGTCTACCAGTCTGGTTGCCGTGAGCTGTTCAGTGGCATGAGTGACAGACTGCTGCTCTGTTTCTGTTGTTCTGTTCTACCTTCCACCCGATGGAGTCGTGATGATGCCGATTATTTACGTTTATTCGTTTACCAGACACAGTTCTTCAAAGCAGTATAAGTTTTTGTAAATCATTTATGTATTTAACCAGCAGCAACATACAGATACAGGCATGCTGTTCTCAAAGTACAGTTACTTAATCCAGTACTTCTGTTTGCACTGGTGCATATGAACTGCTGACATGGCCTTGGCCCACGCTCTCACATTCAACTGTTTGAGTAACGTATCAACTCTCCTATTTAAGTTTGTAACTAGGAGGCCTGCTGTATTTTAGTCTCTGGTTTCTTGTCTTAGAATTCTCAAAGCTTTTTTAATTGGGCATTTAATTTTTTCCTAAGACATGCATCTTATAATAGGCTCTTTGTTTGAATACATGGCTACCACCTATGTACAATAATAATTGAATAATGATGAACAAGAATATAGAATGCCTAACCCAGCTCCTTGGCGGAAGAAGCCAATTGAGATTTGATGTGACTTTGTAAACACAACTGGTCTCTGTTGGTTAAAAGTAATAGACTTTGAGGACACATAAGTGTATATGAACATAGAAGGATATTTTGCAGAGCTTGGGATTGTCTGAGTAAAGTTGTAGCCCAATATTGGTAGAATTCGGACAAAGGGATCAATGGTAATTATGCAGCAGGGGCTTAAGGACTGGAATGTGTTACACTGTGAGAGTTTCAAGAACTTTTTCAGTAATTTGTGAAATCTTGTACATACTATATGAACACCCCAGAGATGCTGTTAAAACACGTAGCTCACACACCAGTATTATCTTGTATGCTTTTTAAATGATTCTGCTTGTCAAACACATCTTTGAAATATCTTGTGCACACAGTAAGCTGTACAACCTTTTCCTTTCTCTGTCACACACAAACATCCAGTGATAACCAAGCTCACTGTCCGCGATGGGCTTCCTGCATCCACTGCTGCACCAAGTGTACATCTTGGTGCCTCTGACATGGCTTGATCGGTATCAAACTGATGTGAGTGTGTGTGTGTCCATGTCCCCATCCCCAGAATCCACAGATATGAAGCTAATGAACTTTAGCAGCATGTTGATGATGTACCAGGAGCAAAACAGCAGCCCCGAGTCCAGTGAGGAAGGCAGTTCACGGCTTTCCATGTTGCCACACCTTGCTGACCTGGTCAGCTACAGCATCCAGAAGGTTATTGGCTTTGCCAAGATGATCCCAGGGTTCAGGTGTGTATCAGCCACAGCTCTGGGTCTGTGAGTGTGTAGTTACAGTCAGGTCCATAAGTATTTGGACAATGACACAATTTTCAGTATTTTGCCACTGTTTTGCCACTGTGTACAACTATAGTGGAATTGAAACAAAGCAATGAAGATGTGATCGAAGTGTAGGCTTTCAACTTTAATTTAAGGGGTTTAACAAAAGCATCGCATTAACCATTTAGGAATTACAGCCATTCATATACATTGACCCCATTTTCAGAGGCTCAAAAACAATTGGACAAACTAATAATATAAGGATTATTTTTAATATTTGGATGCATATCCTTTGCAGTCAATGACTGCCTGATGTCTGGAACCCATGGCCATCAAATGCTGAGGACCCGACTATAAGTGCTTTCTTTAGTACACATCGGAACAGAATCTCTAACCACACATATCCAAATTATGGAATGTTTCTTGACTTTTGTTACCATAGTACATGTGTTACACTGAGTAGTATTTGGTGCTGCAGTTTGAAATCTATCAGTATGTATAGTATATATGAACAGTAGGGTGGTCAAAAAAAAAAAACATTTTTTTTTTGCCGCAATGGCATTTTTTTTAAATACACGATTGGAAAAACACAAAGTTTTACTCCAAACAGTAGAGGTTGCATCATCTGACAGTGTTTGCGCTTCACAGGCTAAGACATTAGAGCTGTATTTGACAGCACGGACAAGTTCTTTTAGTGGCTTTCCACCATTTTTTTTGTATTTTTCAAGAAAGCTGATGTTTCTGTCATATCATTTACTATTTTCATTTGAAAGGACTGATACTGAAATCTGTGGGAAATGCAATCATCTGTCCTGGAAATTTTGTCATAAAGAGTTGAGATTTTGCTTTTTCTCCATCAAGACATCAAAGAAGGAACTCGTCCACAGCAGAAATGTCAGCACATTCTGGAAGATTGACTCAATCCAAGGCGCTTATGATTTCAGGGTGCTTGAAGATATCTGTAGGTCTCTTGGATGTTGATGCAGAAGGTCAACATTCATCCTCAGTTTGTCTTGAGAAAATTATGTGGAAGATGGTTCAGCTGCTGTATGTTATGGATTTGGTTTCTCTTTTGGCTCAATTTCCTCCTGGTCTTTTCCTGCCGTTGCCTCTTTCTGCTTTCTTTTGCATCGGTCTTCAGGTGAACTCTACTCATGTTGTGGGAAATACACCAAACAGCCACAACATTAAAACCATCTGCCTAATATTGTGTTGATTCCCCTTGTGCCATCAAAACAGCTCTGACCCACTGACGCATGGCCTCCATAAGACCTCTGAAAGTGTCCTGCGGTACCTGGCACCAAGATGTTAGCAGTAGCTACTTTAATTTCTTTAAGTTGCGAGTTGGGGACTCATGGATCAGACTTGTTTTTCGAACACATCCCGCACATGCTCGATTGGATTGAGATCTGGGGAATTTGGAGGCCAACACAACACCTTGAACTCTTTGTCATGTTCCTGAAACCATTCCTGAACAATTTTTGCAGTATGGCAGGACACTGCCATCAGGGAATACTGTTGCCATGAAGGAGTGTACGTGGTCTGCAACAGTGTTTAGGTAGGTGGTACATGTCAAAGTAACATTCACACGAATGCCAGAACCCAAGGTTTCCCAGCAGAACATTGCCCAGAGCATCACACTGCCTCCACTGGCTTGCCTTCTTCCCATAGTGCATCCTGCTGCCATCTGTTCCTCAGGTAAATGATGCATCTGTACCCAGCTGTTCAAATGATCTAAAAGAAAGTGTGATTCTTCAGACCAGGCCACCACCTTCCATTGCTTCATGGTCCATTTCTGACACTCACGTGCCCATTGTAGGTGCTTTTTGGCAGTGGACAGTGGTCAGCATGGGTACTTTGACCAGTCTGTGGTAACGCAGCCCCATACACCACAAGCTGCAATGCACTGTGTGGCTGGCATTAAAATTTTCAGCAATTTGTGCTACAGTAGCTTTTATGTGGGATCAGACCACACGGGCTAGCCTTCGCTCCCAATGCACATGACCCTGTCGCCGGTTCACCAGTTGTCCTTCGTTGGACTACTTTTGGTAGGTACTAACCACTGCATAAGGGGAACACCCATCCCACAAGACCTGGTGTTTTGGAGATGCTCTCACCCAATTGTCCAGCCATCACAAATTGGCCCTTGTCAAAGTCGCTCAAATCCTTATGCTTGCCCATTTTTCCTGCTTCCAACACAACTTCACCAACAGACCGTTCACTTGCTGCCTAATACACCCCCCCACCCCTTTACAGGTGCCATTGTAAAAAGATAATTTTATTCACTTTACCTGTAGTGGTTTTAATGTTGTGGCTCTGAATTCCCAGTCTTCCTCATTCTTAATTTCCATCATTGAATCCTATGTAGCGATAATGAACAAACCCTCCAGATCATTGGGTATTCTTGTCTGCTCCCAAACAATGATAACTGCTTCACAGGGCCAACTTTGAACACTCTGGCGGCGAACTTCCTTCATCCAGGTGATAGAAATGGACCAGTCATAGCACATGTACTTCACAGGGTAGTCTTGCTGTCTCAGAACTCGTCTTCCCAAGGAGACCCATTTTCAGGCGCATACCTCAGACTAGACAAAGCCATTAGCAGCCTTGCGAAAGACCATACAAACAGTGTTTAGTATGGGAAAACCTCAAAATGTCTCATAATCAAGCTGAAATTTCACACACAAGTCGACCCTAATGACCAAAAACGCTATGTGGGGAAATGATTCAACAAACAATTTTTTGTTTTCCCCCATAACATTTTGGACTACCCTAAAGGACATATTCTGCAACAGATCGTTTTCAGCACTAAAGCGCAGTTCATATTTACTACAACAGGGGAAACGAGACCGGTTCATTGTAAATGCCTTCAAACTTTATCTGTATTACTTTGCCAAACCCAGGTTAGTCCTAACTGTTACTGATTTCTTTAAGGTATGAAAGGGTTGTCCGGAATAATAATTCTTAATCAGTGCATGTATATGTTCCGCAAGTTAAGCAATATGGTTTCTGTTTACCAAGATGCCAACAATATTAAAGCGGACCAATTGCTTATTTGCTAAGCGATTATTACGTAGTGCTTTTGTTACTCTTATCAGTCCAAAAATGAACAAAATGAAAGGTTCTTAAGTTTAATTTCCTGCTTGACAGACTTCGGGGCGAGGGCAGCACTCTTAGTCGACCAGTTTTCTCATGCATGTTGTCAGTAATCAAGATTTCTCAAAAGGAAACCAAAAGTGAGAATTATTCTTTCTGGACAGTTCTGATTTTATTTAAAATCTTTACTACAGTTAGAGCTTTTCTCAGGTTCTCTGTCATCACTGTTTGTTTTGGAATTCTAGGCATGTGTGGTCCTCGCTGTTAACTTTTTTCCCCTGGGGAAGGGACTGGATTGCTGAAAGCTGCACAGAACTTTGTTTTTTGTTGCATTATTAGCTTTTTGTATTTAAGGCAGGCAGTTACAGTTTTACCCTTTGACTGCACATCATGGGAACAGCCCCCAAAGTTTGATTTGGTTGTAAATCAAACTTTTATTTTCTGCATCTTATATTAGATATGAAAGGCTGTCGTAAAGCCTCAGACCTCTGTGGATGTTTGCTTGTGCTGCACTTGGTGACATTGGAGGTGTATTTTGCACGTAGTACTTATGTGGTAGTCCGAGAAGCTGTGATAAAAGTGTGATGTGTCCATGGCATGCTTACGAAGTGTGTGTGTGTGATTCAGAGAACTGACAGCAGAGGACCAGATTGCCCTACTGAAGTCCAGTGCCATTGAGATCATCATGCTGCGTTCAAACCAGTCTTTTAACCTGGAGGACATGTCCTGGAGCTGTGGCAGCCCTGACTACAAGTACTGTGTCAATGACATCACTAAAGGTGAGGGACCCTGCAGTACCCTGTATGCTGAGTTTCTCTGCAAAGATCCACACGTATTTCAGTCTCGCTGTTTTCCTTCAGCTGGCCACACCCTGGAGCTGCTGGAACCCTTGATTAGATTCCAGGTGGGCCTGAAGAAACTTAACCTTCATGAAGAGGAGCATGTGCTGCTCATGGCCATCTGTCTCGTATCCCCTGGTACGACCCCTCCATGTATTTATGTATCTCTGTGCGGTGCACAACTTCAAATGATCTGGGTAGCACACAGAATTTGCACTCGAAAGGTGCTGGGTTCAAATCCCCACTGTTGTGCCTTCGATCAAGATGGTTAATGGGAATTCACATAGCCAGAATAGCAAGCTTTACAAATGAATGTAGCATTGTTAGGTTGAATATCTAATATTGAAACTGGACAAATGCATTAGCAAAATAAATGCTGTAATAATAATAATTGAAATCACTGTATGCTGCCAAACACCTTAACCGCGTGACCTTTTCCTCTGTGTGCAGGCGCTCAGTTTTGTCTCTCTTGCCTCTCTGACCCCTAACAGACCGACCAGGAGTACAGGACCATGCCCGTGTGGAGTCCCTTCAGGACCAGCTCTCAGAAACCCTGCAAGCGTACATCCGCATGAACCACCCAGGTGGTCGGCTGCTCTATGCCAAAATGATCCAGAAGCTGGCAGACCTGCGCAGCCTGAACGAGGAGCACTCCAAGCAGTACCGCTCCCTGTCCTTCCAGCCCGAGCACAGCATGCAGCTCACACCCCTGGTGCTCGAGGTGTTCGGCAGCGAGGTCTCCTAGGGAGGCCCGGGAAAGGAACCCGTTACTATGTGGGACGAGCTTTGTAGTCGGGTGACACGTGCAGGGTCAAGGAGGACGACTGGAGGTCAGTGAGGGGCTGACTTTAGGGCTGGCTACAGATGACTACAGGATACGTTTATATATAAAGGGAGATGGGGAATATCTAAATGTAAAGACAGAAGTGTATATTCAGTTCAATGAATAATCAATCCCTTTGTATTATCACACATTGTAAGTTTGTGTATGACTTTTGCTGTGTATTCTACAAGTACTGCTGCTGTGCATGCTGTAAATACACAGACACACCCACAAACATGCTGCTGCCTATAGAGGAAACCGCCTTCTATTTTCGACTATTATAAATGTGGATATAAACTACCACTTGCTGGCACTTCAAGGTCTGATGGAGGGTTTGGTTTTGATTTGTGTGCTTATTTTATAGTGTTTGTGTCTTGGTTACACTTAACAAGCCAACATCCACTGCAGTGTTTACAAGTTTCCCAAATACTTTCCAGTCTGACCACACAGCTAACACGTCTTTATAAGCCCTGCAGCACAAGTTTGTTCTCCCCTTTTCTTGGTTTATTATAGTTTTCTTCTTTATCAGGCACTTTGCTTTAAGGCCGCTGAGTCTTTACCTGAATACATCATTATTTTTATCAGTACTTTTGTTTGTATTCATATTAAAATGAATATAAACAAAAGCTTTATATCCAGAAAATAAGTGACAACCTATTTGCCAGGTTAAAAAGACTCTTTTGGCTCTTGAGCAGGTCAGAATATTGACTCCATGTGCAATTGTTTAAATAATGTTTTGAGGCCTTAGCTGTAGAATAGCCAGCTAACCGTTTAACGTACTGTGAAAGAAATTTTGGACACGAATCCCAGATTATCAGTGGTACTTGGTTCAGTCATCAAGCCATTGTTGGCTGCAGGGTGAAGTAAAACAGTCCTTTCTGTTAGCTGTGATTGATTAGCTGCTACCTGTCAGGATCCTAACTAGTTTTCTCCCCCACTTACCAGAAGCTGCCAGTTTAAATAGCTCCGTGCCTATGCTCAGGTGTTTCATTTTATTTCTCCAGATAGCACTTATGTGTGGTTGTGTAGTTGGTCCACTAAAGGGTCAGAGTATCAGTACATCTTAGCCAATATTTTTCCGATCACTTGTGTTGTTTTTAAATTGGGGTTTTTGTGTCTGTTAAATGATGGGCAATAGTGTTTAAAGTGTCACCCCTTTCTCAACTACATTACAATCAGGACTCCATCAGACCCTGAACTGGACTTGACTCAGTGCTGAGGGACAACAGCCAGTTTTCCCAGCCTATGTTGCGCCCTCTTGTGGTCCCCACCTGTAAATAGCGCTTTATTTGTTTCCTGCTGTACATAGAGCTGAATAGTTTATACTAAAATATTAAAATATTCTATATATGCAACCATAATTACGTTTAAAACATGTTCTTGTATAAATCAATGAGCTTTAGCAATCTTATATATTCCTCTTTTGGTGTTTCAAATACTATTATTGTTGCAGGGCAGTATTTGAAAATGGTTTTTATATTTGTTCTTAGTATAGGGAAATAAGGAGATTTTAAAAAGCTACATATGATGCTGCTTACTAATAAAGCCATAAAATATAAGGAAAAATGTAATTAAACTGCAGAATGGAGTGTCAAAAGCCAATGAATATTTTGGAGGCAGGAATCAGTAACTTTGGAATATAACCAACCCGTTTGCTCATTTTCACACAAACAGCTCATTGTCACACTGTGGTGCTGAAAGCTGTAATATTGAATTTTTCTAAATAGTTGGTCAGCCTGGTACCTCCAGAACCCAGGTACCTGTGACAGTTGCCTTTGGATGGTTGTAACATCCCAGAGGACTGAAAACTGCAACTGTGTGCTAGAGAAATGTAGAGGAAATTAGTGTATGGTCAGGGATAAGCAGGCTGCATAAGCCCAGGTTTGTAAATACTGTATAATCACACCGAAAATAAGCAAGACTAGCAGCTGGAAAAACGTGTTGAAAACTTGTACCTGGTTTTTTCACTGCATCTTAGGAATAGGAAACCACGTATGTCAGCATTTCACCAGGAGGTTTAAAAGAAATGCTGTGTTCGTAGACATTTTTGTCAGCAGAATCAAGAAGTTAAGTTGATGACGGGTTTTGATGGCTCATGGTTATATTGCGGATGAGTTTACTGTGAAGTGAAGCGCAGGGCCTCTCTGAACTGCTGCACTACCCCACACGGTGACCTCTGAGCACTAGCAGAAAACGCTGTCCTCCACAAGCCATTGCAGCAACTGCGTTTTAGCATCTTCATGCTTTGGGTTCAAAAAATGGAGAAGGAGCTAGGGTTAGGGTTGGCGCCAAGTGGATCTCGTGACACTTTTAAGTCCATTTCAGTGATGCTAGGACCGGTTCTGAAGCACTTGACACCAGTGTTGATGAGAAACCTGCATTTAGCGGCATCCTGTATGCTAGTGTGTGATCTGTATGGAGCCATTTGGCGAAAGCCCAGCGTGTGTGTGTCTAAGGCCAGGTGTGCTATGCGGTCACCTGGTTAAGTACCTCTGTTCACAAGTGCAGGCCAGGTGAGCTGTACAGAACTATACAGCAGGATCTCTGCATTTACACAGTAGAGGTTGGTTTTTGCTTGCTTCATTTTTTTCCTTTTACAAGTGTAATGATTTTTATTTTAGTATTTTTAAGCGCAAGACTCTGTTTAGTGTCCACCATGGACAAATTCATTGGGGATCAGGCCTCCAGAACCTGGACTTTGACCCTCACTTTACTGCCTACCACTCATGACAGCTTGCGATTGTTTAGAAAAACTGGTCAATGCTATCAGATCCCACTGTGACCTCGAGGCCAATTGATCCTGAGTAGTTTCTGCTTTCGTGGGAGCGGGATTTGTCTGTAAAGCACACAGGTGCTCCCCCTGGGTTTAGTTTGTTGCTTCTAAATTGGAGTATTAATAACTGTTGTGGGTGGACTACAGGGTGCCACTGTCATCTTAGCAAAACCAAACATTTACACATACGTGGTTTAGTTTGTTTCTTGTTTTCATTTAGTTTGCTTTTTCTGTTGGTTTAGAGGTTTTTTTTCCTGTAAGAGCTGTAATTGATGAACTATGAAGTTCTCTAGCATGACAGGGTATACGGAACCAAATTTAACTACCTCTCTGATTAGTACGTATGTTTTTGCCAGAGTGTATTTTTGTCTTTCGGATCTTGTTTCTAGTTATTGCTACTCAGACAATTGTTGGACAGTTACCTCAAAACATCTCACAGATTACATGTTGTCTTTTCCATCATCCCCTGGGGCTCAGTTCTTTCATGCTTGTGGCTGGCTGTGTGGCAAGAAGTTGAACTGTGTGTGTGTGTGTGTGTGTGTGTGTGTGTGTGTGTGTGTGTGTGTGTGTGTGTGTGTGTGTGTGAGGGAGAGACAGTGTTGTGAGAGGAACTCTCCTTCATGCTAAAAGATGAACACCTCATCATGGTGAATCCCTAATGTCTTGGCATTACAGTCCATCTTTGGTATATTGTTTATGTTTTATGGATTTTTGATTTTACAGGCCATCACAAAAAATGGTCTAGAAAAAATAGGAAAATCACATTGGGGAAATTTTGGTGGAAATGGCTTCATTATTGCACAAAACATAGTGTTACTGTGGTACATTGCTCAGTGTACAGCATCGCAATGGAAAGAATTTTGCTTAAATTGGACCTTCGATTTTCCAGAATGTCCTCATCTCCAGACACCTCTTAAACTGAGGATGGACTGTAGTTTGTGTGTCTGTGTGTATGTCTGCGCCCGCACGTGGCCAACCAACCTTCAGTAACTGTTTCCCCCTCTCTCAGTCTGTTCCCATGTGCTGTGTTTCTTGGACTCAATTTCTCAAGCAGGTTGGACAAGACCGTAGTCTTGACCTCTAGACATCCGGCAAAGAAAGCTTTGGATGCATTTGTAGGATTTCTGTAAAAATGTCCCATGCCCCACCTCCAGTTGTGTACCGTCATTCAGAACCTGAGCTAGGATGCCGCATTACAGTATGTACATGGTCAGCCGCATGTATAAAAACGTGTCCTCTGGAGTGGACAAATAGGAGTGACTACGTCTCATGAATATGTAGCCAGAATGGCATTGTTATTGTTAACACATCTCTAGCTTTTTTTTCCTGCTTCTTTCATAAAGTAGTATATTGAACGTAAGGGAGTCAGTGATGCTGCTGCTGTTGCTTGATCAAAATTATAGTCATCGTCATCATCCTCATCTTTTTGATAATCATATTTCGTGCCTCTGCATGAATAGACTGGACAGACTGTTGTATCACAACGGTGTCAGAGGAAGAGATGGGTGGTTGTCTGCAGCTTATCTCGGGGGGCTTGTGCTTGAAGGAGATGTTTCTCTTCCAGATCTCGCTTGCTCTCTCTCTCATCTCTCTCTCTCTCTCACTCACACACACACGCACACACACACGACTACCAGCAACCCCTTGCCAAAGGAACACCTTTTTCTCACATGACAAACAAAATCTGTCATCTTTCTGTGTCGAGCATTTAAACTTGGTGCGTTTGATTAAATTTTGATTTATTTCATTTGACACTGTGAAACATGGACGAAAAGCACGATTGCTGAGGGCATTTTTTCACCTGGACAGGAATGTCTGAGGAAGAAGCGATCCATCGTGCAGCCAAATAATAGTAACAATAAAACCCAACGGCTTTGCAGAAGCTGTCCATATAGGCTGCATGTAATGGACGTTGCGCTTCAAGCGCAGGAGCATATAAAGTTTATTGTGTACAGTTAGATATCTAATGAATGCAAACAGCATGCTCACAGCAAATGGGTGAAATAGAATGAAATCTGTGTTTTAATAATCCTTAGGCAGCGCAGTTTATTTTGGACACAGATTTCAGCGTTCACACGGCTACTTCTCTGTGCCTATAACCAAAAAGCCTTATTTAGGGAGCCGCTTGCCTGCTTTCCATGGTATTTGTGCGTAGCAGCATCCTCTCGATGTCACAGCCTTGTGGAACGTCAGTGTTAGGTGTCACACAGTCAAGCGCGCGCGCACACACACACACACACACACACACACACACACACACACACACACACACACACACACAGACAGAGAGAGAGAGAGCGAATGTTACCAGGATTCAACACTCGAATATGTGAATGCCTTAAATCATTCAATGCAGCTATGAAATAAGCTGACTTGCATCATTTTGCTTTTACTGAGTTTGGAGTGGACCCTAAATACCTCTTAATTTTGTAAATATGGAATTACACTACAGTGTTTTTTTCTTTCTTTTTTAATTGAATTTGTGTATATAAACTAAAATGTTGTCCTCAGCTCCAATTCGTGAATAATTCTGACTGCTCTGTTTTTTATTAGGTTGAATATAAATGAAAACGCTTAAATACTGAAATCCTAAATGAAAAAGAATCATTTTCTGTTTTAGCTTCAGCCCTTGGTTTCCTGCTTTGTTACCATTGCATTTTTGTGTCTTTATCACGTTAGTCTTTCTCTCTTTCTCTTTTTTTTAAATCTATCATGTACATAAAAACATGTATGTTTTGCAAATTAATTAAAACCTGTCTTATACTGGTGTTGGACCACAGTGTCATTTGCATGGTTGTACTTTTTTGGTTTATTGTATTTCTCTCCAAAAAGATTCAATGTCAGTCACTTTTACCGTGTTTTTACTTCACCTGACAGCCTTCTTCCAAACTCTTGAACAGCACCCAGTGTCCCAATGTTGGCAGCAGAAAGAGGAGAGTGTGGCTGAGGAGAAAATGTCATTTAGCCCCCACATGGCCAGGCTTGAGGACTTGAGGGCTCAAGAGAAATGCACCTTTGTTGCTCATCTGTCGTCGTGGGACGGACGACGCTAGAGTCCGGCTGCAGATACGAAAGAAGTGGCGACGCCAAAGGCGACAGGTCAGTCAAAACACAGTGACACTGATGGATGCAACGTGAGTGACGCTGAAATGCTGCCAAGAATTTAATTTCACAAGTGAGGACTTCAGCCTTGCCAGGAATAAGGACGTTAGGCAAGTTTCTCTAGGACTCGAGTTCTTCTGCCTACAGTTTTGTAGATGATGTCCTCCGTGGTGAATTACTGACTCCCAGTTGCACAAATAGCAGCAACTATTAAAAAAATAGTCTTTCCAAATCTTTTTGAATCTTTTCAAAAGATGCACAAAAGAAAATCTGAACTTACTGCACTTCAAATTATAATCAGCTCTCATCCCAAAAATTCCAATGAGCAGCAGCCATCCTTTCATTTTCTTTGACCGCCTGTCCTGCTTGGGTCGCTGTGGTCCAGAGTCTATCCCTAAATTGCTGAGCCCTGGGAGAGGAGCAGGAACGTGCTGGATGGGACAGTAGTGTCACACACACACTATTTGTCATGGCCATTTCACCTGAAGCACATCTTTGGACTGTGGGACAAACCCCACACAGGCACAGAGAGAACATGCAAACTCCACATGCCCTGAGCTGGATTCGAACCCACAGCCAAGCAGCCCACTGTTCCACTGCTAAGCAACAGCTCTGGTGCCAAGTTCTTGCTTTGCTATTTGCAGAGTCGCCACAAGGGGTCAGTAAAACGTCAGTGATTTAGCTGCAATGAAATTGGCAAAAGTACCTTATGCATCAGCTGTCCTGGGTTCGGTACCATGCTGCTGCCCCAGGTTGTTGCCTTTCTACTCCCTCTAACCGACTTCTATTGTTCCTGCGCCAGGTCTCCATGGATTCCACTATAGATGCTATAGACGCTAAGCGAATAAACGGAGTAGAGTCTTCCCAAAACCAATTTATTCTATATTCTACACCCAGGAGCATTTTCATTGCAACTCGAGTAAAGTCCAATCTATTTACTTCCATGTATGTCAGCATTTGAAAGGTTTTTTTTTTTTATTGCCCATGAGTTGGAAGATAAGCCTTGTGAAGAAGCAGAAGATTTATCTGCACATTCAGTCAGTTAGAGACAGTTAATTGTCAGCTCGCATCCAAAGGAGAGACGCTTGTGCCGCCAGATAAGAGTCGGTCTGTGCCGACGCTGCAGGAGGCCGTTGCCGCGTGGGGGGCAAGATGGGGGGGTAACGGTTTAGGAGTCGCCAGGCTGAGCCCTCCACTGCCGGCGGGGAAACTGCGGTTAAACGCCCCCCTTGTTTACCCACCCGGTCAGGACCCCCTGCGAGCCGCTGCTGCGTCACTCCTATGCTCTTCAGTTTGACAAACAAACAGAATTGGCCAAATAAACAGATGCTGGCGTATCGGTTTCTGAATATCATTCCACACTCACAAGGAACTGTATTTTAATATCTCCCTTATTGCGTGTTTTTATTGTTTATTTCATACCGGCCAAGTCTGCACAGTTTATTTTATTTGGCCAATCCTGGTTGTTGGTTATAATTTTGTCTCCAGCCGCCTGCAGCGATTTACTTCACCAACAGAACTTTTTTAAACGTCTAGATGTTCCGAAAACATGGGTAGGAAAGAGCCCGTAATTCTGTACACCTGTACAGGAACCTGCAGAGAAAAATAAATAAAGCTAAATATGTAATGAAGAATAGCGTGCAGCCGTATGTTTTGAGTCCACAAGGTTGGCGGTCTTTGGTGTAGGAGGAGACCCCATTGCTGTGCTTATAAGCAAAAGAAAAAAGTGCATGACCGCCACGTGCATCCGCATACTCACAGTTGGGGTCCTCAAGGGCCACAGTGCTGCAAGCAAAAGCCAGAGCCTGTTTACACGTGACAAGTGAGCCTATGTGTTGCTGTTTTACCTTGTTTGCTGCAGAAACGGTGTAAATTTGCACCTGATTTGTATCATTTTTACTTTGGCGGGGAGGCGACCTTGTTTTCTGGGGACACCTGCCCATGGATGGGGGCACAACAGGTCTTGCTGAGGATCTCTCTTTCGCACACAGAAACACACGCACAGTTTCCCGGATTTGGCTGCTTTTTTAACCTTTCTCCTCAGTATTATTATTAGAGTGACAATAGAGTGGGAGGTACCTGAACTGCAAACAGCTTCTGTTCACCCAGATATGACTTTTTCACTGGAATTTCTACTGTTGATTTTCCTATAAGTCAGATAGTAACTATCCTGTCACAGGTCAGCCGTTCAGTGGTTCAGTGGTTCAAGGGTTTATTTGTCATGGGTGCACTAACAGGAGCATAGCAGTGTTGTGACCATGAAAAGTGTTGCTTCCAGACATCCTCAGCAAATAAGATATAAGAAATTTAAATAATGAAATAAATAAGGAATAAAATGTAAATAAATATCCATAGGGGTTATGAATATACATAGAAGTTAAAAGTTAGTAGAAATGGCAAACAAGAACAAACACACAACCGATAAGGGCATACAAGGCATACAGACAGACTCTGATCGACACTGTCTCACTGAGGGGTCAGTGGTTTAACAGTCTTATTGTGTGTGTGTGTGGGGGGGGGGGGGACTGTCCCGGAACCTGCTTGTTCTCGTCCAAATGCTTCTAAAGTGTTTTCTGGACAGGAGCAAGGAAAATAAGTTTGTGGCTGGGGTGATTGCAGTCCTTCAAGATGTTATGGGCCTTCTTCTTACACTGCTGGGTGTAGAAGTCCTGCAGGGCTGGCAGATCAGTCCCGGTAATGCTCTGTGCTCTTTGTAGACTCTTTGTCGAGCTGTCACATGATCATCACGCATGAGAGTCGTTCGTCACTTGGCATCGTGCACGTTGTTGGCCGTTGCGTAGTTTTTTTTTTTTCTTTTTTTTTTTTACTTTCCTCAGATCAGCTTCTACTTTTTTGCTTTGGTAGTGGTCTTCAGTGTATTTTTTTCCACTTCATTGAGCAATCGGTCAGTTAAATCTGAACGGTCATCGAAGGTGGGTAAAATGGACAGAAATGGGGTCTAAAAAATTGCGTGGATGAAGAGGATTGTTGAATGGAGATCATTCTGATGCTGAAGCCAAGCAAAGGTGTGGCAGCTGCTGTGTGAGTGATGCTAATTCTCTTTTTTATTTCCCTTAGGGGGTCTTTTCCTTATTTAGAGAGAGAGTGTGTGTGTGCATGTGTGTGTGTGTTGAGTTAGGAGTCTTTTGTCCTCAGCCTCTTTCCTCATGGACATTTCATCCGCAGTTGAGGTTGCGATTTGATGACCTTTTTACCTGAAGCAGCGCTGAGCAGAATGTCTGCCATCTTTGATGCAGGTCACCTTTGTGTCACCATGGCAGTCCCACAGTGTGATTTGTCCAATTTCTGGCGTTGCAGGAAAAAAGCAGAAGTTAGAAAGACGCCCCGAATGAGGGAAGGAAGTCGCAAGATAACCATATCAGTGTGTTTTCTCATGCAGGGTTAAATCAGCGATCGGGGATATTGTGTACACACACACACACACACACACACACACACACACACACACACACACAGTTATTGCTGAGGACACTACTACCCTGTAACCACAGTGTTATCTATTGCACAGTTTATTAAAATAGAACTCTCTTGCCTCAGATTATTTCTTTTTGTTTGATAGATCTGTGAGCATTTACACTTTTTTCCTCCTGAATGTTGTTTCTGTCAGTGCTGTCCTGGCTGGAGTCAGCTGTTGCTTTATGTACTGTGGTCCACATCCTGTTTTGAAGAAGCATCGACCTTCATGTCACCACAAGTGTGAAATAATGTCTACATACATGACCTGTAATCCTGTGCAACTCATTTCTTTGTCACATGTGGCAGTTTTGGGGGTCCAGTGAATGTTGGCAAACACCATTCTGCCATGGGCCACATCTCTCTCTCTCTCACTCTCTCTCACACACACACACACACACACACACACACACACACACACACACACACACACACACACACACACACACAGAGAGAGAGAGTTACACAGCCCCCCATCACTGAAAGCCACCAGAGCATTTCTTCTGGGTGTACAGAACAGGAACCAACGTGTCAAAGGGGCGATGCCACTGTTAATGCCTTTAGTCATATTTGAGGACATTTCAAGAATTTTATCCAATCTCTGTTAGTAAGCTCATCCCTTTCATGTAATAAAACATACATTTTCTAGGCAAACTGCAGTCTGATGCGCTTTTGTATAAAACAACTTCCTGTTTCCAAAAAGAAACAGACAAATAGACAAGCAGATAATAGACACACACATACTGTTGTATTTACAGGGCACAGAACACACATGCACATACTCTATATATGCTGTGTCTATAAACATAGCGCATACAAAAGGTTAAGAGACGGACAGGTAGCTGCTACATGGGCACCGCAGAAAGCACCACAGGGCTCTTGTTGTTCTCAGGCTGTCCAGCTGACCACACTGCAGTTCCACATTGTTTCAAAGAAAGGAAAGAAAAACAGATCCGCTTCCTTTTTTCTGCTCTTTCCCTCATTTTCCCTTTTTTTTTAAAACTTTCCACGAAGCTAACAGCAGTTTCCATGGGATGGACGTGGTGACAAGGGACTGTCCTTGAGGAACACTGGTGGTGATGATGATCCAAAAGCTTTATTTTTTGTTATTATTTTTAAAATTCTTTCATATTTTCATTATGGCCATACACGTTACTTTGGGTCTCAAATAATCCTTTTTGTTCTGCTTGCAGTTGTGCCTGGGCTTCCAGAAACTTCACACACCTTCTCTACGCTTTGACATCTTTGTTTCGTCGTGCAGCCAAATAATAGTAACACTTTGTTTTAGTGCATGTTGTCACCAGTTTTGATGACCTCCCACCAGAACACACCAGGTGTTATTGCTTGTACACTGTATGGGCAAAAGTATGTGGACCCCCTTCTCTGCACCCATACAGCATACAAACACATTCTAGACAACTCTATCCTTCCAAATTTTGTGGCCACAATTTGGGGAAGCTCTTTTTCTGCTCCAACACGACTCTGAGCCATGTACAAAGCAAGCTCCATAAACAAATGGTTTCCCCAGGTTAGTGTGGAAGCAATTGAGTGGCTGCACAGAGCCCTGACCTCAACCCCACTGAACACCTCCCTCCCAACCTCACTGATGCTCTTGTGGCCAAATGGGCACAAATTCCCACAGCCACGCACCAAAATCTGTTGGAAAGCCTTCCCAGAAGACTGTTATAGCAGCGAAGGGGGGAACAACTCCATATTAATGGCCATGGGTTTGGAACGGGATGTTCAACAGGTACAGAAGGTTGTGACGGTCAGGTATCCGCATACTTTTGGCTGTACAGTGTATATGAAAATACCTAAACTGTTATTCATCTTTTTAAAAATTATACATGCAAAAGTGACCATCAAGGCTGCTCAGGTGATAACCAAACGACACCACGGACAGCCTCAGCACAGAAGGAGGGAAACCGAAGTTCTCCGTATGGTGTGGAGGTCCATCATATAGAATAGAATAGAATAGAATAGAATAAACCTTTATTATCCCACGAATGGGAAATTTCGGTGTTACAGGGCTCTTATCAGGAAGGGAATATAGGAGAAGAACAAGTAGGTTAGTATTAAAGAGGGACACGAACAATTAGATTAGTAAGTCTGTACACAAGTACAATAAAATAACTCTATATACATTAATAAGTTATAAATGAATAATTTAACCAATTCAGACTGCGTTGTGCAGTCTGACAGCTGCTGGTAGAAATGACCTGCAGTAGCGCGCCTTCCTACACTGTGGATGAAGTGTGTGCTCACCCTGTGAGAGCGCTCAGCTGTTGCACCACCACCGCGGTGTTTCCACCTCCTCCTTGTAAACATCACAAAGAGAAGTACAGTTAACTTATGTCACCCTTTTGCTGTTTGACCTTTTGTGATGTTCTGAGCTGAAAAACTGGTGTTCTCTGTCTATAACCAGTATAACCTTAGTAAACTCGGCCTTTACGCTAATAAACACTGTGTTTATTGTCATACAGGTGGAAAGTTCAGTACTATTGCTTGTTTTTTTTTTTGTTTTGTTTTTTGTTTTTTTTGTTTTGTTTTGTTTTGTAATAATAGGCCTTTAGTTGTATAACATTCAGAAATAGAATGTGGAGAAAGGAGAGGACATGTTTCATTTTCTGCCACTTCACTTTGTCACCACAGCGATCCTGCGTGGAGGAAAATGAATTGAATGAGGCGGTTCGGCCGCGGTCCATGGAAACCAAACGGTCGTGAAGTTCTGCAGGTTGTGGTTCTCTGAGGACTGCAGTTCAACCCGTACATGGGTGTAACTGGGCTGAAGGACTGAGGGAGAAAGAGAGGAATGAGGCAGCTCAGATTTTTGAAAGAATGTTGAACTGCAGAACTAAATTTGTGTTTTCTGTGATGGTGGTGGTTTTTTGTTATTTATTTACCCCAGCAAACGCACATTTGTACAGTTCCTGTCTTTTACTGTATGTGGGCATTTTAATGTGAATGGGAGTTATGCAGTCTAGCGACTCCGGGGTTTGAAATAACAAGCAGCCTGAGATGGGCTCACATCCTGAGCTGAGGATCTGCACATCTCCAGGTGTTCTTACTGCAGTCCTGCATGCCGGAGCTTCATACTGTATGCACAGCTCAGTGTGTGTGTGTGTGTGTGTGTGTGTGTGTGTGTGTGTGTGTGTGTGTGTGTGTGTGCACCCAGCAGGTCTTCCTACTGTCCTGTAGCTGGGTGTGTTGGGTGGCTTCCAGCAGCCGGTATTTATAACCCCGCTGGCAGATCGGCTACAGTCAGAGCGTGGGAATGTGGTGAGGGATTACTGTGGTATTTTTCATGTTTGTTATTAAATATTCCCACATGGATCTGCAACAAACCCTTCTGCCACTTCTGCGTCCACTTTGCCTGCTTTTACACCATCGTTTTCCGTCAGGGGGAACCTCCTATACGATGTGGGAAGAGTGCGGCTCATGTTACACAGCAGGAAAGTGAGGAGAGCAGACAGCTGCCAGGACTCTGTGTGTGTTTGTGTGTGTGTGAATTTACTCTTATTCTGGATGTGTTTAGTTACAGAAAAGTCCTTACGTACCCCCTGAAGAGTACTTCTATCTCCCTTCTCAATGCCGAGGTACGGTTTCTGCCCCGGCTGGTCTATGCCAAAGTATGATTTCTAACATCCAGATGTCCTAATGTTCTCATTTCCAAACGGAAACTTCAGCCGATTCCGGCATTAAACAGACAAAAACTCAAATCTTAGGATGTACTTAACCAGGGATTGAAGTACCATTACTCCCGGTGTGCATTGGTCAGTGTCAGCGAACTATTAAGGATTTAATTTTGAGTTTCTGCTGCCAATAAAGGATCCTAGCAGATGGTGCTGATGCGCACAGTAAATATTTCTTCAGTAAAGGCGACACAAGAAAGCAGCGTAACAGCCGACTTGCAGTGTAACTTAGTGCACCTTAGGTGATGAAATGTAGCTGAGAGGCTTATAAATATGAATGAGTTATGAATGTTTGCCATGTACTACAGGGAAGCTGGCCGACGGTAGGGGGGCGGGGGTCGGACACAGCGGCGGGAGCTCAAGAGGAGTGCCAACAGTCAGGAGAAAAAGAGAAGTTGTTGTCCTGCGTATCTGTACAGCATGGTACTTTGCTTTTCTGTCCCAGCTGCAGTTGGCAGTTGACAAAGAAGACAGCCTGGGTTTATCTGCAACGTTGAATAAATGAACCGGCAGGTAGTAATGGAGAGAACATCAACCCAGTATAAACGCAGAAATAAAACACATACAGATGCCATTTCAGATGCTTTTATGTTTGAATCCAAAGACAACAGCAATTGAAGACCAAATCCAGCCGCGTCTTTACGTGGCGAAAGGTTTTCTTCATGACCTAACATCAGCGAGTCGCCCTGACAGCCACACTTCTGCGCATTCTGCTTTTCACTGAAAACTGAAGTGCATTGTGGGTGTTTCTCAGCCGTCAGCTCGCACAGGGCCGGCCAGCAGAGCCGAAACCTGCTGTCGGAGAATTGTTTTTGAAGAACGTCGTGACTGAACGGTCTTGGACTTGGGATTAAAAAAAATTATTAAAAACCTTGCATTTGCACTAATAAACCCAAGATGTTTCGTGCTTTCCTAAATGTAACCTACATTTTTTTTAAACTTCAATAATAAATGTATCAGGAAAACCTAAGAAAAATGTGTAAACCCACAGTGATGATTTCAACCAACAACAAAGCACCAATAATCGGTCAAAAATATAGTATATCTGGCTAGGACAGCAATAGTGAATGAAGGGAATGTCATTCCTTCAAAAATGGACAAAGTCCCGCTGTTCCTCTGAGATCCCAAAATATTAAGTATTGTTATTCCTTCATTGACCTGACACATTTGTACAAATGCCTTATAATGTTAGAGTTGTTGTTGCTGAAGTACTTTGTCTTCCCTCATCGTCCTGATGCCGGCCACACGGTTCTGGGGATCCAGGCAAGGAGTCCTTGTGGCTGGCGGCTGCCGGACAACCAACGCGGGAGGGCATCATCTTCCCGCTCATCTTCACTTTGTACCTTTAGCAAAAATGTGAGTTAACCATGAGATTTTTCTGGAGAAACCTGTCCAGGGCCTGGGGTCCAGTGGGTCGAGGATCTGCTTTCCCGTGGTTTATTGCCTCTAATGTTTTTTTTTGCTTTGTGTTACAGGGAAAACAGAGCCACCGACATAATAAAAACAGGAAAAAATCTGGTTTTATAGAGGATCACGAAGGAACTCGCCTCTCCACGGTTTCTGCGCCCCCTTCCCCCCCCGAGTGTTTCCACATCCATTTAAAAACACGGGCCGTGTTTCTCCCAGTAGGAAGTGTTATTCAGTTCTCATTGTTGGGCTGCTGACAAGCGGCCTCGAGAAAATTAATAAGCAGAAGAGGGAAACGTTGGCAAAGAAGCTTAAAATCAGCACAGGAGGACAAGACGCGGCAAAAGGGGGAGGCAGCGGTAGCTGAGGAGCAAAGGTGTGAGGAAAAGTAGAGGAAAACATTCCCAAATGAAGGGGTGAACAACAGGAGCCTTTAAGGCCTCACATGGCGCAGCAGGTGGCATCACAGCAGAACGCCTGCCTGGTGTTTGGATCCCACACCCAGCTGTTGTACCCTTGAGCAGGATATTTACTCTAAATTGCTTCAGTAAAATGACGCTGCTGAACATCTTGGTGGAATTTCACACATCTCTGCTTACTTAGAGGTTTCTCAGACTCCACAGTTTTTCCCACCTTTCTCCGCGTAAAGATGTTTCACCTTTCGGCATCGTTCATACAGCATACAGCAGACTTCACACCTCCGGTTGTGCGTTTTTGCTACCGCTGTGACCTGACTTAACAAAGATACATGCATTATTCTGTCATAATCTTAGCCCTGTGCTGCACTTTATTTAGGGTTCCTTAAGGTTCCTCTTCTCCTGCTGGTTGATGGCTGACTTTGTCGTCTTTTTAATGACTTTGCTCCATTCATCCGCATCATATGGATCAGCCGGTCGGAAGCTGCTTTGGAAAAAAGCATCACTTGCCTAAACAGTTAGTCGATAATCTGCGATTAATCCGCACGCTCGTGTCTACGTGCATGTTCTCATAAATCCATTTGCGGTAGGAAAAAGGCCAAGCACACAAGTCTAAATGTTTGGCCTGGTGCTGCAAGTCACGGGTAGGTAAACGGGACGTGAGCTGATCTCCTTCTGTTAGCCCTGCCTACAACCAGGGTGTGACAAAGTGGTCACCGGTTCAGCGGAGAAGGGTATTTTCTGTGTAAAAACCACGGGGCCCTTCCTGCCTTCGCAGCTGTGGACTGCGACAGACACCTGGAGCACAGGGGGGTGGGGGGGAGGCTGTGGTGACAGTGACCCATTTTGTGGCGGAAATGCATGCAGTCATGGGACATAGAGAGCTATGGTTTAAATGCTTCATCAGAGTTGCTGTCGTGGAACCCCATCGCTGTCAGGTCCCCGCAATTTCCCTCTCTTTGTGCCCTTTGACCCTTCCCTTTAACCGCTGCCCCAGAGCCATTATGGCAGAGGCCGCCGTTGACCTGCACTGGCTGGCTGACAACATCCTTCTCATAAAGCTTATTTCCTAATACTCACGAGAGAGACTTTAATAAATTTGGTTTTCAATGTGCATTTAAATTCCTCCTCCCAGTTGCGGAGTTGGGGATGAGGGGTCTTGGTGTGGCTCAGCCATTTTATTACCACCCTGGCTTGTTTTGCCCTCATGAACACTGTGCGGCTGGTTTCATTTCCACACATCCCGCAGGCTTTTAATACGATAATAAATGGACAGCAATGGACTGGCATGCCACCCAGGGGCTTTTTCACAACCCAGTGCTCTCCACTTCCAGGATGGGCTGAGGACCACCGTGACCCTGCTCGTGGTACGCAGTTACTGAAAATGGATGAAGGAACTGATAGATGGTCGTAGAAATGCAAGGAGAGCTGTCTCGTTGATACGCTTCACCCCTAAAAAAATATTCTTTTTCTTATTCCCAAGCTTGGAGAGGTTAAGGACTTTAACTTATAACCTTAAGGCTGCTGGCCAAGTCCTACCAAGGGTTTTGCTGTTGTACCCTTGAGAATGCTGTAGTACTTAACAACACTCGAGCACTGTTGAACACACAGAGTTTATTATTTTTTTTTGTTGATACCGTTTCCCATCGCTCTCCCTGGGCCTGCGATGCTGCTCCTCTTCCAGAAGTCAAAGTGAGACCATTTGTGTCAAAGGTCTGAGCAATTTTAAAATGTAAAAAGCATTTTGTGTAAGCCACTAAATTTAACTCGGTGGCTTTTCTGCGTTTGTTTATTTTTATAACCGGAAGAAAGACAAGTCGGCTTTAAAATAGATGGATTCTGAGCTCCCTGCGGAGGCAAGCGGTGATTTCAAGTAAAATGCATTGTTTTTCAGACAAAGAATCAGTAAGTGGGTGAAGATGAAGTGTTTTTTGCAGCAACACACCGAGCATCGTGCCGGACGTAGTTTTACCGTAGTTCGGCCCAACTTCAGGGTACGGCACACAACAGCCTGGTAGCCGCCTGCTTTAGCCCGACGCTGAGCCTGTTTCTTTACCACACAGCACACTGTTTTACAGCACTTTGGGCTCCAAGTTTTGCCTCCTGTTCCCCATAAAGGAGGGGCCTCTGGCACAGTTTGCAAGAGGAAGTGTGTGGGGGGAGATAGGAATCCTGGGATAGGAAAAGCCTCCGACTGTGATTGCTGCCCTGCAATATACACATTTAAACCATACACAAACAATGAAAGAGAACAAGTACACATGTTATTGTTCTCCTGTTTCCCCAGAGCTTCAGCAGAACCATCACAAGTGCACGACTGGATGCCTCTCCTCAAGGAGGCTTGGGCTCACTTCCACACAGTTTTGTTGTATTTACAGCGGGGGTGTCCAAAGTATTTTATCTGACTGCTCTGTTTTCCTCCCACAGGATGTGCTTCAGGTGGACTGGTGACATTAAACTGGTCATAAGGTGTGTGTGTGTGTGTGTGTGTGTGTGTGTGTGTGTGTGTGTGTGTATGTGAGTTAAGGAGTGGGGGCATTTACTGAGATTGACTGACATCCCATCCAGGGTCCTCCACCTCACCATCCTTTGCTGCTGGGAGAGGTACTGGACCACTCTAACCTTATTGGAGAAGCAAGTATTGATCACAAATAAATGTATAGATAACCGCCGCTCCAGGGCAACACTCAGCTCTTAAAAATATTCCAAATTTAAACTGCAAATAATGTGAAATCAAGTTTGCTGAGTCAGTTTATAAAAGAAGTCAAAGGTAAAATTTGAACAAATTTCACCAAACTTGTAAACATTTGCTTTCATTTTCATTATTAGAAGTAGATGCGACCGCAGGGCCTTTTGCCAGGAACTGCCCTACCTTGTCTGGGGCAATGTGAGAAAATCCAACTCCACACAGCTTGTCCTCACTTCTTCTAGACACGAGACTGATGTTCCAAGATGACGTCTCACTTTTATTGTTGTTCGAATCAGTTGTTTTTAGTATTTACGAGGGCATCTAACATTAAAGAATTACGGTTTACTTTTAGATGGGGGAATTCTTTGCCCGTTTTCTTCACTTTGGTGCCAAAGGGACGTACGTTGTTCTCGTCTGCATTCGCCGTGGGTGTTTGCGAGCACCGCTGTCAAGTCAGTCTGTCTTTCTTTGGCCTCCCCCACATCCCCAGTTCTACAGGTTTCCCTCTGGCTTTTTATAACCCTTTTTATTTGGGGAGTGTCAGGGTTGCGCCAGGATATTCCGTGCCATTATCAACAAGTAATAGGTCTGCAAATCGAGTCCAGAAGTTTCCTGTGCCTTCCAGCGAGACTTAATATTCAAGTCTAAAAAATCCAAACCAAAAATAAGAAAACTGCGCGTTTACGTATGGATTCAATTACTGTAAGTTCACCAAGGACTCAGCTGGAGAAAACAAATTGTGGCACTGGGGATGTGAAAGTTGACTTCCATGGGAATCCTGCGGCACTGCGGTTAGTCTTAGAACACAACACTGGCCATTCCAGGCCAGCAACACACACACACACACACACACACACACACACACACACAGAGTTGCTATCCCAGAATGCCACTGCGGTGCTCCTCTCCCAAGCTTGCTACATGTAGACAGAAAATTGTATTTATTTATAGAACATTATTTATTCTTTGCTCATCCCCTTGCTAGGCTTAATGATACCTGCTTGAGTACTGCCACCCCTGAGCTGCTGGGAATGTTGGTTCGAATCCCGCTCAGTCTACGTGGATTTTGTTTGTTCTCCCTGCGTCTGTGTGCATTTCCTCCCACAGTCCCGGCTGCGTCATTTTTTTAATGCACGACCGCATTGTGTGTCGCTGCTCTGAGATGGACACAGGTGTGACTGCGCTTACCTGGCATCCGGTGACTCTGGGATAGACGCTATACTGCTGTGTCCAACAAAGAGTTGGACGTTCAGTTTTGCTAAGCTTTTCTTTTCTTTTCTTTTTTTTTTAGCTCGGAGTGCTTCGGCATGAATGTGTGCAACAGGTGCTCTGTGGTTCAGGGATCCTTGCCCACAGGTTAATAACAAACCTCCACAGATGATCAAATTGCCCAGGTGTTTCCTCACCTGGTCAGGCAGGTTTATCTGCCAACAAAATGGTGAAAGCGGGCCTCTTAATTCAGCAATTGAAAGCAAAGTTGCATTTTACTTAACAAAATATCAAAGCTCCGCATGCGGGGGGGGGAGGGGGGGTGTGTTTAGAAGTACCAGACGGCAACCACGTGGTTCTCTGTGGGCCAGGGCAGGAAAAAGAGGGCTATGTCCTGTTTGGGTGGCAAGAAAATAAAAATAAAATGAATACTGTGTGCTGGGAATGGGAAGTGAGCTGAACGTGTAATGGGATTCCAAAATGACATTTTGGAATCCCATTTTCAGGGTCCCCCCCTGGCAGAACTGAATTAAAAGTTTTCTTTGCACATGATCCATTAGTGCCCATTGTTTAACCAAAGCAAATAGTTTCCTGTTTTTATTACCCGCTTCAAATTAGCCGAGTGTGCAAAAAAGTCACTCGTAACACAAGGCGTTCAAAGTTGCTCCTTCAAGCAGTCTGCTGAATAGAAGTTCAAGAAATGCCATCTGATTTCCTCCAAGTAACGTGTACATGAAACCGCGCGTCTCCCACCAGAATCCGTTGCCTTTGTATGTATTTTAATCTTAAATTCAGTACTTTGTCCAATTTAACAAGAGGTTGTATTTCTTCTCAATTCTACATGCAGCCACTGGTGTGTTGCATGCTGGTAAACACAGGGTACTGGACCACATGGCTGTGCTTTGACAGTTTAGTTTGTGTGTGTGTGTGTGTGTGTGTGTGTGTGTGTGTGTGTGTGAGAGAGAGAGAGTCTTGGACAAAATGCACTTTTGTTTACTGTCTGTTGCACATCGCTTTGGGGAAAAGCCAGACAGATAAGTTTAAGCGTAAATGTAGATTTTCGTTTCATTTTATGATGTTTTTGCACTTTTTTGTTCCTGTTTTCCGAAGCTCGCTGTGAATGTGTAAGAGAAGCATGCGGGGGAAGACCGTCCCTGAGATGCAGCTCAAGGCATCGTGAATTAAAGCTCAAGGCCCAGATGAGCAGCTAGAGAAGAAGAGCAAGACGAAAAGGCAGCGCAGCGTTTCTGTGAACTGCTCGTGTCGCCAAGGCTCAGATATGCAGAGAAAGCGAGATGACGGCGAAGAGGGGGGCCATGGTGCGCATTTCCGCCGTGTGCAGGTGTGCCGGAGCGCAGCCCGTCGCCCCCTGACCTCACTCACCGCACCGATGGTGAGATAACCTCCAGACGCCTGCTGAAGCTCTGAACGGGGAGCAGAGGGGTGCACAGCAGCGGGGAGGGGAGACGAGCGCGTATCTTACAGGCCTTTGCACCATGTGTCGGTCGGGCAGGACAGTGTGCAACTGAATGAAATGGTTACGTGAGACTTCAGTTAACCTTAGATCATGAAGTAACACTTTTACTTTATTGCAGGTGTACACAGGACCTTCATCACACCTTCATTTACTTTGCATCCCTTATGTCTGCAAAGAGGCAGTGGACTGAGTATAATCTTTTCATGCTGCCTAGGACCATTTCTGCATTATAACATAAACATCCATCCATCCATCCATCATCTCATTTTTGTTAATCTGTTGATAGTGTTGCATTTTCTATAGACACATTGTAAATTTTACCTCTTAAATGATAAATATTTATTCATATGTTGTATCTATTTTTCATATATTCAGCTTTGTATCTTATTTATCCATATTTGTACTATTTCTTATTACTGGTTTTCTAATTTTTTTCCCCGTTCTGCACTGCGGACCTGAGGATCTTCACCTCCTGTTCCCTTGTGCACCTGCTGTACCAAGGTGTCAACAACAAACGGCTCTTTCTTCTTCATGCTTGATGCTGTTTATTACTGAAGGGGTGTTTTGCAAATAGCAGTAAGATTCTGCTTAATATTTGCATCTCATGGCTTTACAGTAAGCTCTCTCTTTTGCAGCACACGTGTCAGTTTTACTCATTTTATGCAGTTATACAAATGTACGTTGAACAGGAGCAGTGCATCTGAAGCATCTCGTCTTGTACACCGGACTGAACATCATTCTGGGTTTAATGCTGTTTGGCACCTTCTGGCCTTTGTTTTGCTACCTTTTCCTTTATTCATCTGTATGCATTGCATTACTCTACATCTACTGTATCACAGTTCTAGGATGAAGCTAATGGATCCATAACTGCAGCAATATACAGGTGAGGCTCTTATCTGTGCTTGTGGTCATTCACAGTCGGAGATGTGGGTTTAGCGCCCCTCTTCCTGCCAGTGTAGTCTGTGCTGAGTGTGCATGCCTGCGTGTGTGTGTGTTTGTGTGCATGGTGTAATTTGGTTAGGTGGGGGAGCTGGGTGTCCGCTGCACCTGCAGAGAGATCATTATCACTTCATCTTCAATAAAGTTTTGCAGAAACAACTTCTAGTGTTGTCATGGCCTTCATGGAAAGCAACTGCACCATTTCTTAGTGCTCATTAGATGCAGCCACGAGTGTATGTAACATCCCTGTTGCTATTCTGCATTACGGTTCTTTTGTTTGCTACTTTTCATTTCTGACCTGCTGTATGTGCTTCTCCATCCTCACTGCAGGCCACATACATAATATGGCCAAAAGTGTGTGGACACCTGAACATCACCCACGTATGTGCTTGTTGAATATCCCATTCCAAACCCATGGGCATCCTCCCCTTTGCTGCTGTAACAGCCTGAACTCTTCTAAGAAGGCTTTCCACCAGATTTTGTGAATTTGTGCCCATTCATCCACAAGAGCACCACTGAGGTTAGGTGAGAAGGCCTGGTTTATGGATGGCATTCTAGTTCACCCCAAAGGTGTTCAGGGGGTTGAGGCCAGGGATGAGTGAGTGAAACACTGATGTAGGAGTTGATCCTCTTCCACCAACAGAGCCACAAATCCACCAAGACAGAAACTCTGGTTGCAGTCTAGAAACTGGGCCATGTACACATGTGAACTAAAGATTTATTTTGGTCCAGATGAGGCAGCACTAGCGCCTCACAGCTCCTGAGTGGCAGATTCTGACCTTTTTTCAAACTGCTCTCAGTCTGTGTGAAGTTTACTGCTCTCCCCATGCTCATGTGGGTTTTTACTGGCTGCTCAGGTTTCACTTCACAGTCCAAAGATACTTTTTCAGGTGAAGTGGTGACTCTAAATTGTCCTTAGCACGTGTCTCTGTGACTCCTGTCACATCTAGGGTGTCCCCTGTTAAGTGACCTGTGCCTACGGGATACAGCCTGGACAGATGGTGGTTATGATAAATGAATGAAAGCTTTGATTCAGTTACTTTTTATCATCATCTAGTAAATTTCTCCATCGTACAGTGTTGAACCCACAGTCCTCTGAAGATGAAAAAATCTGTCTTTTGTCACGTCCATGTCTGTCCAGCATTTGTCCAGCCATTTCCACAGTGAGCGTTCAAGGATCGTGCAGCCATCCTCATCCTCCTTGTGTAAATTTTACAAATCTCTGAGATCGAGCCTTCATCTTCAGTGCAGATCCCCCTTTTTATTAGGATTGCGCTCAGTCCTCTGTCTTCCGTAAATCCATCCCCCAGCAACGTTTTCTAATGCATCCGTTTGAATGGAAGCTCATAAACCTTCCTAACTGCACACCTCCAGCACCCTCTATGTTCCACTGCACACATCCTGAATATTTAAATTCAGTGAACCCCAGGGATCCCCCTCCCCACCTTATTCTCTTTCCTTTCTTTTCCCTTACTCTCTCATTCTCTCCATTCATACAGCTGTTCCTTTTCTTCACACTACACATTCTCCAAGGCTTTGCCTTTGGCAGCCACACTCACACTGCCTTCTTTGTTGTGTGTGTGTGTGTGTGTGTGTGTGTGTGTGTGTGTGTGTGTGTGTGTGTGAGAGAGACTGGGTGCATATCAGAATGAGTGTGTAATTCTCTGTATCTCCATCTATAATGGAAGTGCAACATAAATATGCATTAAGAGTCATCTGCTTGTCTTCTTATGGCCTTTTTCCGGTCCCCTCTCTGTGTCTCCATGTGTTTCTACTGGGATGTACTGGTTCTGACAGACAGGTCACAGCTGCTTGGAAGAAATATCCACAGACATCCCCACTTTCCCCCAGATGTTTGTCTCTGATCGGTCACTGTAATCCCTGCCTGTAACTCTACACAAGACACACACACACGGACAAATTCCTTCTCTGAGGCTATTTTTAGCTGTATGTAGACAGAAGGGGCACTGGAGGCCTTGAAGGGGCTCATCCCTAACATCCAGAACAACTGCCCCTAACTTGTGAGCTGCATGTTCTCTCCTTACCGAAGCCCATCTCCCACCCATTTCTAACAGAGATTATATTTACTGACATGCATTACAAACATAGTGCAAAAACAGATACGATAGTACACTGCCTGGCCAAAAAAAAGGCACACACTCTAATACTTCATTGGACCGCCTTGAGCTTTGGTTATGGCACGCATTCGCCGTGGCATTGTTTCGATAAGCTTATGCAAAGTCACAACATTTATTTCTGTCCAGAGTTGCGTTCATTTTCGCCAAGATCTCGTATCGATCATGGGAGAGTCGGACTGCTGCGTAAAGTCTTATCCAGGACATCCCAAAGATTCTCAATGGGGTTAAGGTCTGGATTCTGTGGTGGCCAATCCATGTGTGAAAATGATGTCTGATGCTCCCTGAAGCACTCTTTCACAGTTTGAGCCCCATGAATCCTGGCATTGTCATCTTGGAAGAAAAAATGCATTGATGGAAAAACCTGGTCATTCGGTATATTCAGGTAGTCAGCTGAGCTCATTTTTTGGACACATAACGTTGCTGAACCTAGACCTGAGCAACTGAAGCAACCCCAGATCACAACACTAAGTCAAATCCAAGTGGTGACTTTTTTTTTTGGCCGGGCAGTGTATAATATCAGGCAACACCAGACACTAACCTCTCAGGAACTGCTGCCCAATATTTGAAATAAATATATTCTAATAGCTTTAGGAAAAGGTACTAATGTAGTGGTTAATAGATGTGCAGCATAAATCACTACCAATGTAATGTGACCTGAGCATAAAGTGTCAAACACCTGCAAAGTAATGCTATTATGGGAATGCAAAGGTGTGTTTGCTGAGCAGTGAAATGATTTTTTACGGTTATGTTTTAATTCTTTCGGGAAATAAAGTGTTTCTATGCCACTGGGATTAGACTGTTTACCGCAGTACCGCTTCCCTGATGGTTGGGGAGCAAACAGTCCATGGCGGGAGCGACTTTGTAAAGGTAACTGCATATTCCCATTAAAAAATAAATAAATATGATAAAATAAAATAAAAAGCTGCACAATATGAACTTATCTGGTTGGAACAAACACAGCTGAGTGTGTGGGTAGCATGGAGGCGCATGAGCGTGAGGCGAACGTCCTCCTACAAGCTTGTCCCCGCAGGGCCACCGCCGGTCGACCGTGCGAACAGCCTGGGCGTCTCGCTCGGCTGCAGTCAGCGTCTGGCCGTGTTGGTGCGCCGACGGGCCGTGGGAGTCGGCAGATGCAGGGAGATAGCTCATCTGCTCCAGCTTCAAAGCGCTCTCCAGGAAGAGCAGAGAGGCCCCGCTGTTCCTGAGAACATTCACCTGAGAAGCACCATAAACGTGAAGAGACAATAACAGACAAAACTACATATAGCAAAACCTAAGACAGCCTGTTTTTAGCTGACACATAACATAAGCTTTTTGCCATGAATGGGTTAAATTATTTGCATCTTTACCTGCATTATCCTAAAATATTGCAATTTCCAGCAAATCTGTGCACTTGTGTCATTCCCATGATGCCCGAAGAAGGGATTAACCCTGGGGCTATGTTATGTCTCCCTGAGCAAACTGAGACGTTCAAAGCTTTTTACTGCACAGCTGCACCTTTATTACTGCACATCTACCTCATACCACCTGTTACAGCTACAGTCATCTCCAGAATTATTGGCACCCTTCACAAAAATGAGCAAAAATTAATGTATAAAATGTACAACAAGTGCAGTGAGTGATACTTTGAGCTTAAAAATATGAAGAAGCCATAGACTTTTATTTCAACACAGTATTTTTTGAAACATAGACATTGTTCTTGAGTAGGGCATAAAGGTTTTGAAATTGTTGGCACCCCAGCAGTTAATATTTGGCAACGCCTCCACTGGAGAGAATACCTCTTCGTGTCATGTCTGACAAGATTGGAGGACACTTTGTGGGATCTTGGACCTCCCTCTATGCAGAATATTTCTTTGTATTCCACAAGTCTACGCTTGCGGTCAGTCCTCTTCAATTCCTACTACAGGTTTTCAACAAGGTTGAGATCTGCAGATTGAGATGGCCAGTGCAGAACATTGGTTTTGTATTTCTGTGTTGATTTGCATGTATGTTTGGGATTATCATCTTGTCTGAAATGTTCATCTATGGCTAAGTTTTAACCTTCTGGCAGAAGCAAGCAGGTTTTGGCCTAAAATTTCCTGATACTTATGGATCAGTAGGAGTAAATCAGTGATCCACCACTGAAATTTACGAGTGCTTTTCCTTGTATGCTTTCTGCTTTTTTGCCAGTCATACTGGCAAAAAAGTTCAGTTTTCCACTCATCTGATCACAACACACAATTCCTGTTGTAGTTCCGGTGACGCTCGGCAAAGTGTGGCTTGATCTCAGGAAGGGCTTCTTCCGTGCAACCCTTCCAGACAGCTTATTGTCATGAAGGTGGCATCTAGCAGCTCATTGTGAAACTTAAAACACAGAGCTTCATCTAAGCTGTGTAGCTGTGAAACTTTGGATTCTTTGTGTCTTTCGCCATCCTCATCCTGGGCCCAGTGGCCTGGGACAAATGCACTCATGTGGCCACTTCCTCGCAAATGTTCAATTCTTGCAGACTTTTTACATTTTTTACTACAGCCCTGATGGTGTTTAAGTGTATTTTCTGCTGCTTAGGTATTTTTTTATGGTCATCTCCCGACTTCTGCAGATCAGCGACCATCTGCCACTTTGATATTAAATGCTCTCTGGTTTCCCCTTGGTGATGGATGACAAAGGGATTTTACATGCATGCAACCAAGTAGGGAGTGGTCAAAGGTCAATAACAGATTTCCTAGAGACCAAGAGGAATTAAAAATACAATTTTGTCAAGGATCCCAGTTTGTTTGCACTTATTTACATATTCTTTCGGGGTCTTTTGCTGTTAATTCTGGAGCTGACTGTATTCATATTCCACATGCTTTTCTCTAGCGCTACCTATAATGTTTTTCCCATTGATGTAGCCAGGTAATTTTACCGGAGCATTTAAGGAAAGCACCTTGTACAAAGAGCTACAAGCTGGATGCACTAACCTCTTTGTTACCTAGCGAAACACCAGACACCTCTTCCACCGGACGCTGGCTCTGATGTTTACAGATGCAGTCAACTGCCAGGAGGCGCTCGCTCACTTGCACTTATTCATCTGCTCCCCGTCCTACCCATCCCTTCATCACTGTCCTTCAGACGACATGAGCCTGGCATACTCCTCACACTCGCTCTCTTCCTCATTCCAAAAATGTGGTCGACCGCTGCAGCAGGGAAGGGTAACTTTCCCCCCATGTCCTTATGGCGCTGAAAAGAAGGGAGATTTACAGAGCTGCTGTGGGGTCATTCAACCCTCTGATCCCCAATAGGGGGCACACAGCTGTTCCCAGCATGCACTTGGCTGCCCTTAATAATTCTGCCCACGCAGAATGTCAAGACACATAAAACTTGTACTTCGGTCCATTTACATCTAGGGCGTTGTTCTGGTTTGCGCTGGATTTCTGGGGGTTTATGTTACACTTTTTTCGACTAAATAAGTCTCGGACTGCCTTTCTCTATTCGATCCGCAGCTGAGGAAATCAAATAATGAGCAAGTGGAGAAGGAAAGGAGCTCATACTTTCTGAAGTGGGTCAACATGTAAGCCAGTTGGGTGTGAATGTTTTCTTCTTCCCTAACTGTAGTGACGTAATGGTGACCTGCAACGCTGGAGCATCTGGGCCTTCTCAGCTTGCGCACATTCTTACTTGTGAGGAAAGTAATGTTTCACATGTTCCCTGTCACTTTTCTCCTTTCCTTTCTTTTCTTTTTAAAGAGGAAGGTGAAGGATATCATCGTTTCTGTCCTCAGCCAAGAGGGAAGATTCTTGAAAGTGTATGAACAATTTTTCCGGTGATTTCCAGCTTCGTGAAAGCGACTGATAAAGGGATGATAGTGTGCGGTGTTGTGTGTTTTAAGAGCAGGCAAAGTGTCTCACTTTATGTACAGAATATCCTCGATTTAACAAAGTAATGGGGGATGGACGTTCGACGTTGCCAAAGGTCTGTTAAATCCAAATGTACGTACAAAAAGCATCCGTACGAAGCCAGAGTAACAAATAATTTATTCGGACTCATATTTTGAACATATCAACCAGGCAACTATGAGGAAATAATGAAGAACCATCATATGAACCAGAAAATAATGGACAAGTACCGACATACAAACTGTAAAATTCGGGCCATTAAATGGGATCCATTAAATGAAGGTTTCCTATGACTGTGTTAGTGGACATTTTTGCACTGGAAGCCACTGTGTTTTTTGGGATGTTACAGCCTTGGTCAAGAGGCCCTTAGTGTGTGTGTGTGTGTGTGTGTGTGTGTGTGTGTGTGTGTGTGTGTGTGTGTTTTGTATCCCATCAGTAGGTGGTAAATTGGAAGCAGAACGCCACTGACCAGCCAGTTGTGAAGGCATTTAAGGAATGAGGACACCTAAGGAAGAAGAAGGAAGAGATGATGGAGGTGGTCTGTGCCAGAAACAGTTCTTTGATGTATTTATCAGGGATAGTTGGTGAACTTTGCGACTGTTCTTGTGTTTGGTTACCACCAAGTGGTGTTGATTCTTTGAAATAGTATAAATGGTCTTTCAATCGGGCTGATCTTGTAACTGTTAAGCAACTGCAGGAAGGGGCCGAGGCTATTTTCTTAGTACAGTTTTCTCCTGGTTTTTACTGTGGTTAGGGAGCCGGGGTAGAACAGTATACCTTTGTTTTTGCTTGTTAAGGTAATTTAGTTAACACCAAAAAGAGAAGGATTTTTGTTTGTTTTCTTAGCTTTGCTCACCCCCAGAGAAAGGGCTTGGTTATTGCGTTGCACTAATAATGATAATAAAATACAAAGGAAAGAAAAGACTTCTCACCAGGTGTTGGCTCTTTTCTGATTTGGTCAGTTTGCTCCTCATTCCCTGTTACATCCCAACCTCAGACTGGGCCATAACATGGGATCTCTGTGTGTTGTGGGACAAAAGGAGTTGAGGTTAACGTCCTTTGGTGTCTCTGCTATGTGGCATCAAGAAGCATTAGTAGACTCAGGTACCGAGCGAAAAAAGGTGGAAATATATGCTCAAACTATTGTAGTAGCACTAAAACAGCACAACAAATAGTTTAATGAATCAAAGTGTTGCCTGTAAACGCTGTCAATAATTCTAGTCGGCATGAAGGCTGAGTCTTGGTGTTCCTACTTGAGAGCCCCAGGACTAGGGGTTTGACTCTGGCCCCCGTTTTACCTTTGTAGAGCCTGCATGTTCTCCCATTTGAGTTGTTCCCTTTCGATGCTCTGGTTTCCTACTGCATACCAGCAATAGATAAATGGTCACTTGAAATTGGCAGTGTGACTGAAAGTGTGTATGAGGGTATCCTGTGTTGGACTGGCATCCTATACAGGTACTGCTGCAAGCCCAGTGTGCAGTGATTCCAGGAGGGGCTCCAGCCCACCACACTCCTGAAAAGGACAAGCGGTCACCAAAGCAAATGAGTCAGTGAGATTTCATTCACTGTAAGTGGTGAATGAAAGAGGATGGGGGGAAACATGAAACCTACACAGAGCTACACCAATTATTTTCTTTTTTGTTGTGCAGCATCTAGTTCTGTTTCTTACAATTTTGAGTAAAACCTCACATTTGACAAATAGTTATCTGATGCAACAAAAGCCACTAAGATGACACAGCCATAACTTAAGAATTTTGCTTTATGAAAGTGGAATGTCCATAAAGTATTAACATTATAGGTCAGGGTTGTTTGTCAGTTATAAAGCAGAACAATTACAGCTGCAATGTATATGAGCTCAAAAGATATCATGAACTTTGCTGCCTCATTCACATCCAGTTGGCGTCATGCTAAGACCTCTGCTCAAATGTTAGATGCTTGGTGAATCCGGTGTTTGTTTTGCACCGTAGGGCTGTTTTTCTGACATCGGTCCTGCAGGGATGTGAACCTGAACCTGAGCCTAAGCAAGCGTCTGTCACGTTGGGCTGAGGACCAAAAATGAGCAGGACAGGGAATGGTGTGCTGTGGCTCTGGCAGCTGAGTACTTGTCCTGGCCTGATCTCCTGCTCCCCTCCTCTCATGCCTGCTCCCAGATAAATGTGTAAACTAAACACGGGGAAGTCAGCGAGGGCCGCATCTGAACCAAAGACATCGTGCATGTTGTGCGTATCGCTCTGCTTTTATTCCTCTGTATATTTATGTGACTTTGTCGGGAATGTCTCCAGATGTTGTGTCATGTCCGATGGCGGTGGAGTGCGGTTTCACCAAAAGCAAAAGAACAAGTCAATATTCTATGGGTCCTTTGGCAGCTTAATATTAAGAATGTTTTTGTGTCCTCTGGTGACCTCTTGCACAACCCTCAACACATTGTTGGACCGGTCGTATGCATTAATGGAACAGGACATGATTATATGACATTACGCCAACTGCATAGTTTTTAGGGATTTAAAAGTGTTTAGGGTCTCAAAGAAGAAATAAATATTGGACTGTATGTGGTGTTTAAGGTTGTAAAAGCTAATGCAAGTTCCTGTCATCGATCTTACAGTATTGGACCCATTGATAAAAGTGAGTACTTTTTCTGGGACACCATAACTGTCCTAGAGCGTATGCTTAGATGTTCCTGTTCAGAAGCTCCATGGGTACGTCCAGCTACAGGTGTGTTCCCCAGTCCTGGCGAAGGCCCTGCTGGAAGCACTGAGTGCTCGACTTGGAAGGGCCTCAAACTTCAGTGTATAATGGTTACTCTGGATGGTTGGCCTGCTGGCAGCAGAGCTTTGTTTGACAGTTGAGGATGGAAATGAAGGAGGTGCTCATGTTCTTCCACTCAAGGAGTGTTAGAAAATAAGACCATGTGTGGTCTGTGATCAATCTGCATTGTTTATTAAACAACAATTCTGGTGTCTCTCCTTTCTCAGAAAGTCCCGGCCCAGCTGAGAGAGAGGGCTTTGCATTTTGTGTGTGTCTGTATGGTGTTTTTTTGATTTCTCACCGAGGTCAGATGATGTGGGCTGGAGGGTCACTCAAGACGGAGGTGGGAGGTGGTCAGGAAGCTGGACGGTTCCCAGTATTGTGTTACTGGTCTCTCCAGACTTTGTCTGCTCCCAAATTAGAGCAGCACATGCAGCAACAGCACACATCCTCATCTCCTGCTGCCTGAACACTGGAAACTCAGACTAAGTCGCATAGAATCACATAAAAAACAGTGCCTGTGCTCCTCACATCTGCATCAAATTATTCTTCCTTCTTAAGACTTCCTCAGATGGAAGAACCAACTAATTATACAACTAACATAATCTTACCTGATGGAAGTCCTCTTCTAGCCATCACGCTGCTTCTGTCCTTCCCTTTGTGCTACATGAATAGTTTTCAATTGTGTTCAATGACTGGGAGCCCCTACTATGCAAACAATTATAAAAGTTAGAAGCATAGTGATGAAGTCTGAACTGTCATCCACGGTTTTTCTTTTTTTTGCTAATAAGTTTGGGAGCTGCACTAGGATAGGAGCCCTGTCCCCAACTTCATTCCTACTCTGTGCAATGCAGCCACTGAAAGCACAAGTAGATTGAAAACCGAGTAGAGTATAATTAAAATTTTTTTTAAATAAGCTTTTTTCCTCACAACATGTCATGTTTTCCTCTCCTTCCAGGTTCTCTGCTGTTGGACTAAAATTTCTGAACAAGCTGATGTTTTGGTCTAAAGAAAACCAGCATGTCCTGAATTGTTTGCTGCTGGCCCTTTACCTACTCTATGGTATCATTCTTTCTCTCTCTCACGCTCTCTCTCCATCTCCTTCCCTCTTTGCTGGTCAGTAGCCCTCTTTAGAGATTGAATTACCGGGGTAAAACATGTCTTCTTGTGTATGCAATTATGCCGAGGCAAGAATGCAGCCATTGTGTTCATAGATTCGTGCTACGCAGCTCCGGTAACTATGACCCTCTGTGATGGCAGCTCCTGAACACATCCATGCAGCGGCCTGAATATACCTGGGTTTGCAACCTGCCCGGGTACGCTCTCCTTCATTGCTCATTGTGTTCTGCATCACCCTTCAAACCTGCGCCACATACACTGCAGCCTGTAGCAAACCTCAACCTGGCAGCGACAGAACCAGTGGTCTACAGAATCCTATAAAGGAAGAAGTTCATTTTGACACGAAAGAGAAGTCAGATCACCTTTATCTTTGCCATTTGTCCAGCACCTGAAGCAAAAAGGTTTGTCTGTGAGGTAACTGCAGTGTATACAACGGTGATACGGGGACCTAGCGACAGCACTCGCTCACCTCTCTGTAGGCCTGGCCAAGCCCCACCTGGTCCTCTAGGGTGTGTGGCTGCTGAAAGTTTGAAAGTTTGAAAGTTTCACATCAGGCAAACAAGTTATGACTGCAGAATGATGGAGAAGGAAAAAAATAAAGTTTTAACTTGAGGTTAAACCCACTGGTTCCTGCAGCCAACCCGCTTGGAACCCCACCCCATGTTATCAAGTTTGTCCTTCTCTGTTGTTGCAGAACACTGCGAGGGCCAAAAACAGATCCATTTCCCTTAAGACAGTCTAAACTCAGGATATGTATATATATTTTTTTGCTCTAGACTGATTTATTGTGTGAAATGTTTTTAATGCCCTTATTATTGTTATTATATAATTTCATTATTTTTAATTTGCTCCCTTACACCCTGATATAGGGTTTCCTGCCATTGTCTAAGTCTGCCTCGAACCTCTTCAGAGACAGTCCCCCTCTCTCTCGCTCTCTCTCTCGTGCTCTCTCTCTCACACACACGCTCTCTTCCTCCCTCCTTTAACTCTCTCTCACTCTCTTCTTTCTGTTTTCCTGATTCATTCGGTTTGAGCTGAAGCTCTAGGGCCCCGCTGACACACTGCTCTGCAGTGACAGAGGAGACCAGCTGCAGGGGTGTGTGTGTGTGTGTGTGTGTGTGTGTGTATGTGTGTGTGTGTGTGTTTGCGTGTGAAAGCTGCGAAGAGGGAGAGTCCTTTAGACAAGCAAAACCGAATCTCTTTCTCCCTCATTTTGACTTTACGTACTTTCTGCGGATCTCTGCTCTGTCTTCGCTCCGTCAGTGAGAAGGTGGTGACCCCAGCACTGGCCTGATGGTGGAGCAGCGCTGACTGTTCACTTTGGACGCCCACACCACAGGTTGGTAACTTGGGAGTTTGACCGTCTCCGTCCGACTGTCATTTAGGACTGTATTAGCAGGAGGGGGACCGGCAGGGGTGATTTCAGGAATGGCTGCAGGTTAGGTCGCTTGACGTGGCCTGATGTTGCAGTAGAGGTTTCCCTGGAGGCTGTTTCTTGGTTCTGATGGGTTGTGCTGGCATTTCTTCATATTTTTTCTTCTTTCTGCTGCTGAAGCATCCCTGTCCATATGATGGCACCTGGTCACTAACAGTTATCCCATCCATTCCGGCATTGTGTTTGGCTGGGGGTTTGTCACAAACACGCCAATCCTTCTGGAGTTAAACCATTGAAAACCAGAACAGTTTTATGCGAGCAGCTGCGGAAAACAGAGACGCGCTAGATTGGTTTTTTTTTTTTATTCTTCTGTTGGTTTTCGGAGGTGACTTTTTGTGAAGTTAAAGAGGAGAAAATAGCAAACAGATCCCTCCACCCTGTGAGCCCTTCGGGCTGAATGGGCTGTTCGTGTGAATCGGGAGGACAAACAAACTGCAATGAGCCATCCCAGCATCTCTGGGCAAAAGTCAAGACTTCATCAAAGAGCAAAAGGGGGAAGAAAAAAGGGAATTTCCTCGCTCTGCTTGTTTTTGTTTATGTTGTCAGATTTTCCGCAAAAGTTTATGTTGGTGGGCAGGCCAGGCTGGGGAATGGAGGGAGGGGGCTTGTTGTGAGAGGCGTGGAGGGCTGGAACGATGCCAACTGTGGCTGCTGTGCTGTCATGTTTGGAGCTTGGAGAGGGGAGCTGTAGGTCTTCATCCTTCTCCCTCTGTCCCTTGGTATGCATGACAGCGCCACAACCCAGCACATCTCTAGACATTCTTTCAGTTTCTCTGTCTTTCAGTTTACACTTTCTCCCTCAGTCTGTGTCGGTTCACTACCTCTAAACAGCCTTCGCCCTTTATTCTGCGATGATCAACTGATCTGCCTGCCTATCTGTCTGTCTGTCCGTCATACATGAGCTTCTGCTGGTCACGGGTTCATATGTGCTAAATTCCGGTGTCACCTGGACAAAAGCGTGTTGTTTGCAAACAAGAGGGACGTGTGCGTTCCATGAGCCAGAAGACAGCTGCTGTCAGGCTCTTGCTGGCCTCCCGATCACCAAAGCACGTTCCTCTTGGTGTTGTTTTCACTCTCATCCAGCAAGGCATTTCCCTGAGAGGTAGCTGTGTTGTATATCACATTTATTCGCCTTTTTTTGACAATAATGGTGCACAGTGTTTTGAGTGCCGGGTTATGGGTGGCAAACACAAATTACAGCCCGCAGCATTCCTGCAGCCCTTTATAGCTGCTGAAAGTTGGAAAGTGAGACGTTCTTCACACAGTGGTTTGGACCTGAGTCATGGACTGAAGATACAGCTCAGGGATCAGCTGTCCAGAAACTTGGCTTCGCCTAAAAGTACACGGTTCAAAGAGGCACAAGGGTGGCACACTTACAGGTCTCAATTTTTCAAGATCCAACACGTTAAGGCCTTCCATTTAGCAAGCTGTACATTTTGCTCGGCGTGACATGCTTTTTATAGGTAAAAATCTGTGAACATCATCGCTTGGGTTTTCAGTTGTGAAATGACAGTGAAGTTTAGAGATCACAATAAACAAGTAGCGATGAAAAGATAAATACTTCCCTTTCTGTTCAGCAGTAACCCGAACGAAGGTGGAAGCTTGACATTCAGGCCACTTGTGTACAGCTCGGGTGTCTTAACTGCTGCTAACAAGGAAGCAAACAAGAACAGATTTGGACCAAACACGATTCTGGTCATCTATCTGTGCGCCGTTCTCACTTGAAAGCTCGACAGTGATCGCAAGTCGTAGTTGCAGAAGATGCGGCTTTAGTTTGTCACCAAGTGTTTCCTTACCCTGCCTCGGTATTGGGTTCATTGCTGTCGGTGGTAAAATAAGCAAAACATCACTTTGGTTTATATAGTTTAAGGTGCTTTTATAACTGAGCAGTGGTGTCCTCGCCACAGCATCATGTCTGTAGCAATGTTTTTAATGGAATAAGAACACAGGCGCAAAATGCATTAATAATTCAGCAATATTATTTCCCTGCCTTCTTGTCGTAACAGTTGCAAGCATTTCATAGAAAACCTGATTTACTACTTACAGTAATTTAGAAATCCATCATTTAAAGGCAGTGAGAAAGAATGCTTTTCCTTCTTAAACATTTGTATGTTTTAGACATGCATGTGCCTTCAGATGCAAATCTGCAAAAAATATTACAACGCGTTAGAATGTTGTATTTTCCCTTCTTACAGCCCCTTTATCTTTTGCTTGTGTTGTTACTTCACGCATTCTCACCCCAGCTATTGCCGAAAATGTCTCTGAAGAGAGAATGATTCTTCAGAGAGAATTCGATATTGGACCAGTCTTACCTTTCCCCAGCTGCTGACATTAATTTTGCACCGTATGAATTATTAGACAACCAAGTGGATTTTTTTATACGCGGTTCCCTGCTCAGTTTCTAAATGTCAATTTGAAAAACTGAAATTCCCTGCAATTTTGTTACTGTTTACTTACTTGGAGACAACAGTTCCGTCTTCTTATTTAAACAGCAGACGCATGCTCCTTATGTCAGCATTACAGCAAAAGGCTATTCCTTCTGCAATAACTAATGGCTGGCACCTGGACCGAAGGGACTATAGCAGGAGAAGGGCTCAAACCAAGGACCTTCAACGGAGAAGCGGCAGACAATATTACGCTACCTGTGATGATATGTAATAAATACTTTATTCGCTAAATATTTACTGTTGTTATTATTTATGCAAAAGTATTGCTGACTATGAATGAAGATTTGAGAGTTTAGCAGTAGATGGTGGGCGCAGTGTAACGTTTGCGAAAATCACTACACCTTTATTAAAGATAAAAGTACAAAGAGTGAGGTCATTTACTGTATATCAAACCCAGAAACAAAGCATGACCCTATCTGCTGTCTATATTTTACTGAAGAATTTGTTAAAAATGTCCTGGATAAAGTTGTACAATGTAATCTTTTTTTTTTTTCAGGGAAAGAAGAATTACGTACACAAATGTGCTGACATGCTGAAAACTTGTTAAATACTCTTGTTTGCTATCTTACGCTGTGAGACCTTTCCCACACGGTTGCACCTACATGCAAAATCTGTTTTTGCTGAGCTGATTCTGATCAGGGGTAGTGGAGGGAGCCCTTCCTGACCAGACAGGAAGCGCCGATTTCCTGTCCGCAGTCCCAGAGAGCCTGACCTTGCCATAGGTCTGAAGGGAGTTTTCCTTTCAGTCACCATGACATTAGCCCTCCTGGTGCCAACGCTGTGACCCAATGGTCCACAGCACATCATTTCAGGCACAAATGCACATTTGCACATTTGTGACTGGCACAGAGAGCGACAACCTGCCTGCCACAGACGGCGTTATTTGACAGTGAATGAATACATGCTTTCATAATCATTTCCTCTTCCTGTAACATTTGATCCTTGAGAAGGAAAAACTGTGGCGATGGGTCATAATTAATACGAAGCGGTAATGTATTCATATTGTTCACTCGGTATGTGTTTGCCACTACGGGGCAGCCATAATACGGAGTGTTGGAATATGAAAATGAATAAAACTGAATTTTAATCTTCCATCCAAATTCATTATTTGGATAAAAAGAGTTTTGTACCGTTCTTGTCTCAACTTCAGCTGTTCTTATTGATGTGGCTTACTTGTCTTTATGTCATTGTCACTGTTGGTGGTCCTGAGGGTCTGGTCTCCAGCAGGGCTCTTCTCTGTCCCTGAATGCAACAGGGGAGAGAGAGGCTTAAGGGGTGACATTTAGCCAGTAGCAGGATTTAGGGACATCACATCCTGCCACATGGAATAAGTGACTTCACCTATATTACCTGAAAACCACTAAAAGACTTTTGCCTTTTTCATGTGGGAATGGGGTCGTATGCGAGAGATGTCTTAGCCTTGAAGTTAAGTGTCACCTTGATTTTTAAATTTTGATTTTTTTTGATGTTGGTCAGAAGAACCAAGCAACAACGCATTTCAAATATTGTGGGAATGGGTAGGGGTGACAAGGCCAGTATAATCAACTTCTGGTATCTGACCAGGTTGTGGTACCAAGCCTCATGAGTGCACCAGCGGGTTACGTGGCGGCCACTGCACAGCGCAGTGGTCCATTTCCTGTCTTGAGGCAGCTACTGAACTGAAAGAGAAACTAATGAGACACATGCCTGCCACTTGCTTTTGCCGAGAAAGTCGTGTTCAGTTACAGCATTCTGGAAGTTCTCTCATGCAAGTACGTATTGCGTTGGTAATGGAGGATTAATGAAGTACTTGTTGATGTACAGCACAATGGAGAGAAAAGTTGCGCTTGTGATCTGGTCTCCCTCTTGTGTACAAGTGAGCAAAATACAGCTCTGTCACTGCAAAGAATTGCTTACAACATGTACATGCAGAACTTTTCCTGTACAGGTGAAAACAGACATTTACTCATGTTTGCCTGAATCAGTTTAACACGTGTTCTACAGAGAATGAACATATGAGCTTTGTCAAAACATCAGTTGGGAATGCAAGGTTTGGAATGTGGGGATAACTTGTAAATACAGCCAGATTTATGTATTGTTGCTTTCCACTGGTTTCTATGTGACTGGTAAACAAACCTGTCCGTTTTTATGAGAGCTGTGATTTTGTCACTGGAAGGCACTGCACTGACGGTAGGTGGTGTAGCGCAGGCAGGCCTGTCTGTGGCCTTCCTGCACACCCAGGGATGACAACAAAGCTCTAAAGATTTCAGTGTCTCTGGGGGAAAAGTGCTGCGTGAAATGTGAAGTTCTCTGTGGTCCATAGACATCGTCCGGAGTTGCGAGTTCTCTGTAATTCCAAAGCTCTCCCATCCAACACAAGTTTATAAACAGAACCACATTAACCCATGCTTCATTATTTGGGGCTGGATGAAGAGGGAAACTATTTGTTGCCATTTTAAGTTGCCTGTATGAAAACGGTCTATCTTCTAAAACCTTACAGTTACTGGATGCATAGTGAAAATGTGTAAAAAAGGAGCTGACTATATCACATGTCAGCTCTATAAAATATGTTGTGGAACAACAATGATGGCCCAATTCTGTTTTTAGTTCCAAAACAAGTAAAAAATGAACAGAAAGTACATGGACTGCCAGATCTAAATTTAGCATTCAGTAAGATTCAGATATTAGTCAAATAACAGTAGACGGAGAGGGGGACCATTTTTGGCTTCATAATAGACTTGTGGTTCCAGGGGAGATTTGTGTGTGTGTCTTTGTGTGACATAGAAATGCTAATCTCATAGGGCCATTGTTGATGGAAGTGGTTGTGTCTCAGTGTTTTTATGCAGCAGAAACAATTTTTCTGTGGCTAGGCTTAGTCATACTGTCGTGCTGGCTGCTTTGTGCCTTTTCACTAGTCTGAGATTTATTTCCCAGCCTTGGCATCATGGACACTGTGCTAGTGCTTAGAAAGATGCTATTTTGAATGTTGTAGATACTGAGGAGGTCAATGGGAATTTTGACATTTTAAGTATGTCGTTTTTGAACGTTCGTACAAATGCACTTTTCTGTAAAGCAGTGTTCTTATGAAGCAGGGAGCATAAGGGGATTCCAGTAAGGAGGCCAGGAAGCATGGGGTAATCACTTTAAAATGTGGTTCTTCTATGTGTTTGCAGAAGGCATCTGTCAAACTGTGAATCACCATTTGAGCAAAAGGACCCTTGTGAGAATGGTGGTGAGAGCCAGTGGTATCATCAAAGTCATTTCAGAAGAAGAGGAAAACCCAGAAAAGAGAAGCAGAAATCCATGATTAAGTCACTTGTAGCTGTGGGTGTTTATAAATGTCTCTCTTCCTTGTACATGCCCTTTTTGTTGGGCCTGTTGCACTCAAGAGAAGTGGGTGTTCTGAGTTTCAGCCGCATCTGCCACACTTTTTTGGAATTCTATATTTAGAACGTCGGGCAGCAGTTAGTGTTTTGCAGTATCTTCCGGTTTGTCCACAGGGTTTGTTATGCTTATAATATTCTGCCATCGAAAGCACCTCGTGCTTTGGAGTGTAAGCTAGTGATGAATGTTGCTGGTGACACTGTTACATAGACAAATATTGCAATAAAACTAAAGCGTGACATAATCCAATGAAAACGATGCATGAAAAAGGCCTATTTATAACCCTTCCATTAAATTTAAGAGTACTGTGATATGATTTGCCGTCAAAACATGCAACCTTGTTCATTTATTCGGTAATTTCACTCATTTTGGTACGCGTAAATGAGTTTGTATGGTTATCGAAAAAAAGTAAGAATGGAAATGCAGTAAAAACACCTTACCAGATTTGCTCCACATTATTCAGTTGACATCATATGTTTTCCCATGGCCTCATCTAAAAAGAAGCAGCGTAGTTCAGCCACAGTTTGAAAATATAAATTTAGAAAGTTACTGAGTTAAGGGTGGGGGATTTCAGCTGTTTTCTCTGTCGGGCCAAGCATATTCATTCCCATCTCAATACACACAAGAGACAGCAAAATTAGAAAGATATTTAATAAACAAACTTTCATTCATTTCATTTGATATGACATGAATAGCTTGTTTGACAGCTCTTTAAAGAATATATATTATATACTGTATTATATAACATTTCCAAACTTTACGTGGGATACAAAAAACAAAAATAGTGGCATTATATTATGTTTAATATTAATTCTTGAATTATTTCTCACACTTCTGATTTAAAGAACCGCGTTTAAACATTTTTTAAATGTTTCGGGAACGTTATGTGACATTTTTGTCATTTCTAAAATTCTGAATGTGGTGGGCAGTTCCAAGGTTGTTATAGTATTTTGCTGTATGATAAGAATTGGCAGAACACTGATAAAAGGATAAAAGTCTCCATATGAAGAAAATGTGGCTGTTGTCTGAGTTAAGTTCTGCCATGTTAGTACGGTACAGAGTGACTGCATTTCTGGTTGTTTCCCTACATTTACTGTACATTTGGTGAAGGTCACAGAGCCACACTATGTTCCTCACTCCCTCTGCTCCCTTTCCTAACTTCTTGCCTTTGTCTCACATGGTGCGGCCCAGAACCCAACACTCTCCAAGCCGGGCCAGCCTCTCACACCATCCTTCCGCTCAGGTCTTAGCCACCTGCTCTGGCAAAGTGCCGGTCCCACCAGCATTCCTCACATTCCGCATAGCATCCTAAAACAGGGACTCCACTAGCAGCCGCACCCCCACGATATATACACATCCGCAACCCATATTCTTTCTCCACCCTCCCTCATTCTTACTCTTCCACCCCACATTCCTGTTTTTCGTCATTTGCTCCCTCTCCTGGGCAAGTCCCACAGTCTTCTCTCCCCTCTGTATTTCCTCCACATGCTTTCAGGGTGAAGGCATCATGCAGGTCTTACTTAAGGCAACCTTCTAAATAAAGAGCAATTACAGGTGATTTTTAGCCAGTCCGTTTCAAAATATTCAACCACGTAGGAATATGACCACATGAGCCATTTCAGAAATACTGTATCTCCCTTGGCCAGTAACAACTGTATGTTCTGAATGTGTTTTCAGTATCTTTAAAGAACAGAGGATTGATAATAGATATTCTGGATTTCCATAGTACTAAGGGTTGATAATAACAGAAGAGATGTGACTCTGCAGCTTTAGAATTATAAATGTGACTGTGATCTCTTTAAATATGTTTCTTATCATATATGAACACCAGGGGATATTCCTACCTTCTGTATCTGAGAGCTACAGGACCAACTGTATTTTGTTTGCATGGTATTTTCTGGGTATCTTGCACATGTTACAACTTTGAAGCTTGATTTCATATAAGCTGGAAAAATATCTCCAGCAGGGTTTAATGGAAGCAGGGTGCACTCTTCAATTTACATTCACATTTATGTACTTAGCCGATGCTTGTTTTCAAAGCAGCTCACAATTTTTCTATTTACAATGAGTTCCCATTTATGCAGCTGGCTTGTATTTACTGTAGGAGTTTTAGGATAAGAACTTTGGCTACGGGCTGAAAAGCAGGAGGTGAGAATCAGGCCTCAGTTCTGACCAATTCACTGCCTGTTGCCCTTTTATAATCTCTTTAATGTCATTTTTCAATCCTTAATAATGCATATGCAATATTTTTTATTCTTGTGTTGTTCACACAAAAATGAAAATGCACGGTGTTTGTCAAAGTCACTGATGGGAAGATGGTCCAGACGTGTCTGCGTGGTCTTTCTGCCCCCAGTACAGTGTATATTATATGAACAAAAGAGTCTGCCAAGGTTTTCTTAGAAATTATTTTCTGTAGCAGTCATCTGTTAAGTAGCTGATATAATTAATTTTTCGTCTGTTATACAAAAAAGCTCAGTAATTCACTTTGCTCTAGCTAAAATAGTCATTTTTGGATTCATAAGACACTGACTTGGGAGTGTTTGTACAAACTCCTACATTTTAGATTTACAGATATAGCAAATATGTAGACACAGATACAAATGACCCCTACGAGAGTGTCTGACACACACCCACATACGCTCACTCACACGGTGAGGAATCTTTCCGCGAAAGGGGCAGTTTTGAACGGCTGACCTCCCATGTGAACGATAAGAGAATATCTCACATTTCACAGCTTTTTATAAGCATCTCCATATCCATGGAAGTGCAAGTACTGCCTGCGAAAATTGACTTTGGAAAATTTTAAGACCTGCTGCATTTCTGCTTAAACGGAATGGAACCACATGCAGTCTCCTGTTGAATCAGGGCACATTTCACTGCATGGTATACCTTGTAACCATGTATGTGACAAATAAATTCTTTTGATCTTCTTTTGATCTTGATCTAAACCTCTACCTTTCCCAAATATCAATATTGTATATTGGACATTAACTCCACGAGCAATGGAAGATGTAAATTTTAGTTCTCTGTTTCACAGATTCATGATATATAAACTGAAAAGTGAAATGGCGCTTGACTCTTGCCTTTTGAGAATACAGGCTTCCAGGTTTAAACCCAAAAGATCCCTGAAGGCACTGCATACATTTTTAGTGTTTTTGCCGAAACCGGATATTACATTCCTAAATACTATTGGTCTGCTCAGTCATGTGAGTTACCAGTTTTGGTGAATCAAGAGGCAAGGAGTTCTGGGAATAACTTTTGTAATCTCCTGAGTGGTTTACATATCTTACTTTTGGCCACAGTTAAAGATAATGGTGTGGATTCAATTTATTGTGCCCCTGAGTGCGAACATTTTGGACAGAAGATCAGTGAGAGAGGAAAGGAGCTGGAGGAGGATGCTGTATTTCACTACGTGATGCATGGTGAAGCGATGTATGACTGTCCTCCTCGGAATCCAGAGGCAAATCTCCATCTGTCCAACCCTAAAGCTGACACCGGTTACGTAGCTGCAAATGGACTTACGTACAGTATATTTCCTATGCTGTTTGACAATAAAATATAGCACATGAAAACAACAGTTACATATGAACTAATGCTTTCAACCTTGGCACCTATAGTAAAAGAAAAAAAAAAGAAGTGAATTGTTTTGGTCTTAATTTTTTTTTGTCCATTTTAGTAGTTTTGGTTACGTAAGACAAGAGGTAAAAACAATATGAAACGCAGTCTTTTGAAATCTGTTGAATAAAGACCGGCATATCCTGAGTAGGCTGAGGCAGGAATACTGAGCAAAGGCTGGGGACAGTGCGTGGCTCACTCAGAATTGGAAAATAGCATTTATATAGTTAAATATTAAACAATCATACTGGCAATCGTATACACGTGCCAGCAATTTTTAAGCGAATTGTGTTTTAAAAAAAAAAAAAAAAAAAAAGCTGGATAAAAACCGAATGGATTTCGCCTAAACTGGATCTTGCCCCCCCCCTCCTCAAACTTGCTGCACTGCTTGCTCCTAGGGGCCGTGAAGTCCGAGTTTTTTTTTTTGTTTGTTTTTTTTTTTTAATTTTGGACTTTGATTCGATTCATATCGAGTCCTTAAGGTTTACTCCATACCTTTGGGGAGCCGCTTGCACTCCATTTCGTCTTCTGTCCCCGGGACGAAAGGGCGGGAAGCGGCACGGGCGGCTCAACAGGTGGAGCCACGGGACGGGGTTTAAGGAGCTCGCGCGGCGGCACCACCGTGAGGCGGGTTCCTGTCGCCATTCTTGTCGTTTCTCCTCCGTGCCGTGCTTGCGTGGGCTTGGACTCCGTGGCTCCGAACGCGAGAGCGCTTCTGTGGGAAACCCAGAATAAATAATGGCAGACGTGCCTCTCGCATGTCAGTCGCCCGTTGGAGTGAAAAGCGGCGAGCGGGCTTCGACTTGTGCGCTTTTATCTGTCTTTTGCCTTGCAGTTTAATTCATCGCTTCGTTTGCAATGTTTGTTTAACAGACGAGTGAGGAAAGGGAGTAAAAATTCGCTCGGGAGAGCAGCTCTCCTCATTTTTTCATGCCTGAGGAGGCTGTGAGTCGCGGTCGAGCCCAGGGAGTCCGATGCAAGACAGCAGGTTCGTAGTGCGAAGGCAGCCTTTTCTGTGTTGCTCAGCGCGGGGTTTTTTATGCTCCAGTCCCGGTGAATCGCGTCCGGTCCGGCTGATGGACTCAGGTGCTCACGGCCCGCGGCCACCGAGGGAGCGGCGCCTGTAGACCCCGTGCGGACAGCGACGGGGGAGCGGGCGAGCGGGCGTTCGGGCTGCTGCTCCGACAGGTAAGGACGCTGTAACGTCCAGTAGCACTGACAGGGCCGCTTCGGTTCGGCTGCCGCTGCACACGTCGTTGCTGTCGGTCTCGGACGTTTTAAAACGTGGGCAGCAGTCAATACGGACACGGGCAGCTCTGCTTTTCTTTCTGGCACAGCCAGGTGTCAACGATCGATACCTGCCACTCGAGTTGCAGTGAGACCAGCATTTGACCAAAGCAGTCACCTTCTCTTGCAGTATATTTAGATCACCTGCATACCTGTCTTGTTGCTAACTGTAAGCATAAGGAAGGGAAAGCATCCCTCAGCTAGTTTGCCCTCTCCAGTATTTGTGTGCAACTCCACCAAACTGTTGACAATGTGCACTCTTGATATTATTTTTGGTCCCCCAGTACCTGACAAAAACATTACAGCGTTGTTTTCATTTGTTCATTGCTTGATATGTTTGCCCCAGCCTTAGCAGTGACTTTTGCAATTGAAGGATGGCTTTTAAACGTCATTCAGAACTTTTTGTTTTGATGTGTTCATTCGGAACTGCATGTCATCGCCTCCGCATCCACGAAGCTCGGAGTCCTTTTGTTTGTTTTTTCACGCAGCGCTTGCTTTTTCAAGCCGTAGACTTGAAATTTGGCACACAGGTACTTCTCGCACTTCTCACTCAAGTTTTTGTGCAGTAAAGTTCATTTAACTCTGAAAATATTATTTAGTATTTAGAGAATTTAAAATTTGGGCTCACACATACGCACATATAGTGCTGCACACATTAGTAATGCAAAGGTGGAAACATTGCTGACATACTCTATACTTTACTTCCCCCCCCCACTTGACTAGGTCTATACTAAATACAAAGACATTCATGGTAAAACAGGTTGGCTATTGTATAATGTGTTATTATTCTGTACCTTTCCACTGGTATACCTTTTTGACCCAGCAGTGCCTGGTAACACGGCTAGAAGTAAATAATAATAATAAGTACCATGCCCTGTACAGTGTCTGGGTTGACACCAAATACAGAACAGGCTTTAATACTGGGTCACCAAACAGGTTGCTGCAATAATAATATTCTCCCTATGCGCAAACATTAAGCTCGGATTATGTTTTTATTATTTATTTTCCATATGGCTTGTCGTTGGAGTGCATAAGTCTTGGTATTTGACACAGTTTTAATTGTTCCATATTTTTGGGGGAAGTTTATGTTGGAGACAATTCACACATGCAGACTTTAGGCCAGAATCGCACCAGACCAGATCTCTTGAGTGTGTGTCCTCCTGTCCCATGAACCAGTTTTCACAAGGGTCTATTCACATTCCTAAAGTGTTAAAGAAGTAAAGGTGAAATATTAAAGAAAAGATACACAATGTATAAGATTAATTTCATGAATCTTAACATCCCCAGCAGAATAATTCATGCTGTAATTCAAGAAAGAATTAATGTCTATACTTTCAAAAGGAGAGAGCAGTTATAATAAGATCTTAACTCAAACTTCAGTATTTCAACAGTGCGAGAAAAAAGGATGTCAAATTGTCCTTATTTTTTATTCATTTTCAGTAGCGATTAATGCAGCACACCACATCAGTGCTTGAGGTCGAGGTTGATGGTGGTCTTGCTAAAAGACCAATGCTTATTCTCCTCGTATTGACAGTCAGGCCTGCCTAACTAAGCGACAGAAGGTTAGCTCACACTAGTCCATGATCATAACTATGGCAGCTTCCTCACAGCTCATGTGAAAGAGCATCTAAAATCCTTTCCTGTTCTGGGTGCTGCTCATAGATAATTGCATAAATATATGGAGAATGAAGGAGTGATGGAGGAAATAAAACATGCAGAAGATGTGTTGCCTCTAGGCATGGAGACCTGGCACATCTTTGTTTTTGTTCATGCAATTGCTCATCAAAATTCCATGGACTTTATTTTGTGCACCCCATAGACACACAACCCCAAACCAGTCACATTACAGCAACAGCCTGTGTATGAGAAACTGAGTAAATAAGAGTGTTGTCTCCCCTTATTACTTGCTTGTTTGTTTATTTTTGATATATAAAAATGGCAGGTGTTTCAATTAATTTACTTGGTAGGCTTTTATTTAATGTTTTGAATGTGTTCTTTGTGTATGTTTTTCTGCTCCATCCACTGTTTTTTTGTGCAACAGCAGTTAGTTTTGTTTTGTACCCCTTGCTTCTGTAAGTCAGCATCATAATCTCACTGGCCTGTGCACACTTGGTAAAGGTGGAAAGCCTCCTTGTAGACTATATGCACAAATATATGCGGACACCTGACTGTCACATCCGTATGTGCTTGTTGAACCTCCCGTTCCAAACCCATGGGAATGAATACGGAGTTGTTCTCCCTTTGCTGCTATAATAGCCTCCACTCTGCTGGGAAGGCTTCTCACCAGATTTTGGAGCATGGCTGTGGGAATTTGTGCCCATTCAGCCACGAGAGCATCAGTGAGGTCGGGTGCTGATGTTGGGCGAGAAGGTCTGGCTCGCAGTTGGCGTTCCATTTCATCTCGAAAATGTTCAGTCAGTACTCTGTGCAGGCCATTCAAGCCCTTCCACAGCAAACCTGGGTAAACCATGTGTTTACGGAGCTTGCTTTGTGCACGGGGACGCAGTTATGCTGGAGCAGGAAAGGAGCTTCCCCAAACCGTGGCCACAAAGTTGGAAGCGCACAGCTATCTAGAATGTGTTTGTATGCTGCATGGGTGCGGCCGAAACAGCTCAGCTCAGTCATTAGAAGGGGCATCCACGTACTTCTGGCCATATAGTGTACATCTATACTTTAGGCAGTAGACCTTTGACCTGAACGTTAATGGCATTAAACACTTAATTACTCCTTGGCTTGTGAATAAAGGGAAGGCAAGTGAGTGAATGACAGAACACTGTTAACTATTAAAACCGATGCTGTTTTTTAAAATCTTGGTAGTGTGTGCAGCTCTTGAGTGTTTGATGCAGCATTCCCTACTTGTACAAGGAGGCGTACACAAGCTTAGGACCAGGAAAAAATGCATAAGACCAATTGTTGCAGGCAACACTGTTCACATTTAATGGCCTCTAAGACAGGCGCACGCCTTACAATCACACAGGCACAAGTGTCCACCATCTGACTCTATAAATACACTACACACATGTGCATTACACACACACAAACACACATGTGTATCTCTCCCACACACACAGACACACACACACACGCCATAAGTAAGTGGAAGGTTTCTCCAGCTGCCTCGGAAGCTGGAGGCCTGAAAACCCCTGACAGCTGTGCATTCCTCCTCCCTCTGGAGACACTGAGACTTGGGAGGAGGAGAAGGAGAGCTGCTGGGGAAAGCCATTGTGGTCAGCACATGCTATGCTTAGAGATCCTGTGTGACCCAAGCTGTATTTAGCAACAGCAAAATTCATTCATATAGTTTTGTCACCATGTCATGCTCCCAGAATGCTCAGATGGGCCCATTATCAGCTTTTTAAATTGTTTTTGAGGAAATTTGCTCAGTGGCACCTTTGCTAAACAGTTACAGTATATAAGGCAAGTGATTCAACATTAATCGGAAATCAGTGTGTTGTTTTTGTTCCATTGAGTAAGTTTCCCCTGAGTTTACGGAGTTCAGCTGTACCCCTCTCAACTGCAGAGTATTGGTGTGCACTTCAAATGAAACTGAACACCTCTGGCCTTTCGCATCCCACCACTTCCACTCTCTCCTGACAAGCTGTTTTTGAGCCATCATTGTCTTTGACTCTCCAGAGTGTCAAGGTCCAGGCAAAATGTCTCCTTCTGCACAGCGCTCTGCTATTTGAACGGCTGCAAAGCAGGATAGCGGTCAGGCGGTCAGGCTTTTGGAGAGAGGTCTCCACCCAGCTGTGGCTGTAGCTATCCTCATACTCTGAAGGAAAGTAAAGGGAAAGGGCAGAAACACACATGTTCAGTACAGAACTTTCACTGGTTGATCGGCAATAACCAGTGCTGCTGTGGATGAAGCAGAAACACATTATTACTCTTTAGCATAAATTTCTTTGACTACATGGCTGGAAATGAATCCACTCTTTGTACACTGTAGTTTCACACTTTTCCAGTAAGGACTAGCAGTGGATAGGACATCTGGCTTGTTCTGACTTAGATGTTAGAACATTATTTAATCTAAGGATGTTTAGCTGCAAAGATTACGAGTTCATCTGAAACTGCAGCACCTGGGACACTGGTAGCTGACTCTTACTGTGGAAAAATTTGCAAACTGGAAGTTATGTGACCTTGTAAAGTGTAATTTACAAGTGAGATCATTTTTGGAAATGGAGAAGACTGGAAACTACCACTCCTTAATGTTAGACATGTCATCCCATTCTCCTCCTGTATACACTCCTCTTGAAGGGTTTTGCTCATATATTTTCCAAAGTGGTCTATGTGAGCCAGCTTCTACAGTGGAGCTCCCTTTAGATATGACTTCAATGCACTTGTTCTTTTTATTGCAGATATATACACATATTTGGCATATTTTATTGTGAAGGTTAAGTTTCTTCATAAATTAGATGCTGTTTTTTATAAAACTATATCTGCAAGTTTAATTAAATCATTTCAATTAAAATTCCTAGTCAATTCCTTACTGTAACAACAGCTGGACTCAATCCATTTCATGCTGTTTACTGGTTTGCACAAAATCTGGAACCAGAACTGGAAATCTTTTAAGTTCTGGGGTAACAGGTGGGTTTACATCCTCCTAAGCTACAAGACTGTTTCCTTTTAGGGGGGATGGCATCATATTTTTTCCCTCTGCTTTCTTGAAGTACCTTTGCAAAAAAAACTCTAAAAATATGCTTATATGTTGTTTTTTTTTTGTTTATATTCTAGCAGTTGTGATTGTAGAACTTGAAAGAACTAAGGCAGTGTACTCTCTGGACTGGATGTCAGTTAATTGCAGAACAAACACACATATCCTTCAATCTAGCACACACTGCAGGAAATGTACACTGAGCAACTCACCAGAAAAACATGTCTTTGGATTGTGAGAAGAATTACTAGCACCCTGGGGAAACCGATATGAACACCATGAAAAAAGCAATTTACAAACAGTCTCAGATTGGACTTGGTTGCAAGACACCAGTGCTACCCACCCTGCCATGTTACCTTTGCTTTTAAATAACAAAAAAGTAAAAAAAAAAAAAAAAAAAAAAAAACATTGTAGTCTTCTTACAAATGAAGTAATGGCAGCCTTTTCAATTGATGGTCTATAGTCTTATGGTCTGCAGTGAAGAAAAACCACGTGCAGTTCACATGTCACAAAGCCAAAGGTGAAATTTTGGGCACTCCATGATTGTTACCTTATTGGCTCAGATTTTCCCTTTCAATTTGCATAGTTGAAATCTTTTAACTGCACTAAGAGATTTGCATGCAAAGAGACAAAAAGGATATCAGTTCTGTTGCACAGAGATTATAGAACTATGCACATTTCTGTTAATCTGTCTTTCATTTGTGACATATAGCCTGCATACTGCAAATAAATCTTGGTGGGTGTTTGCGGTTTTACTAGAAGGGGGCTTCTTCCTGTATATGTCTATTAATTGTAGCTACTGTGAAGGCTTAATATTGTTTGACATAAACTATTCATTTTTTTACTGCTTATTGTTTACATTTTAAAATAGTTATTATAATAATAGCACAAAAAATTATTATGAAATCAATTTTTTAAGTTCACTGACTGAGGATATTGCCTAATCATGTAGGGGGAAGCACAAGTTGGATAAAAGAGTTGCTCTCCCCTTTCCTCTATCCCAAAATTATTGCTTAATGTTTGTGAAGAATTTCCGCTAGAATAAAAGGAAGGAACTTCTGCCAATAAATCCCTGTAATCCCCTCAGCCACCATCATCTTTCAACTCCATAAACACAGATCAAAATCATACCAGAAAGAAATCTAAATCTTGCAGTTGTTTCAGGCTGTTTCAAACACTGTCCAAACTCTTGGACCTTGTCAACCTGAATATTCTAATGTGTTCTGAAAGATGCCATCTTTGTCATATTAACAGAAAATTGCATATTCCTCAACAAAGAGCAAAGAAAGCAATTGGTTGTAAATAGCCAGGGTTCTGTTGTTGTGTTTATTTTTTGAATGTCTGTCGGTTTTTATATTATTATGACACATGTTTTATTAGGTCATCTGAAACTCTGGACTGGAATGAGAGTGAAGGAGTGCTTTTGAGTTGTGTGCCAGCTTGCTGTACAGGTTTATCCTGTGTGGCATACAGGGGCGAGTCAAGCAGTTCAGGTGAATTCTTACCTGGCAGCTTTCTGACCCATGAATCACTAATCTCTCTGATTTGGATGTTTTCCCAGCTGTTTTTCCCTATTCAAGGTGCATGACACATGAGTACTCTTGTTAAGTGAACAAAGTACTGAAAAGGCATACAAATATTTTTAGATTACACACATACACAGTTCACAACCTTGTGACCGCAGACAGCCCAATAGTCATTACTTGTTATTATTAAGATTTCCCGCAAAAGGACTTTTGGTAAATGCTCTGACAGACCTGGTGAATCATCTGAAAAACAAACCTGGTAAAATGTGCTTAGCGGGGGAAGTATTATGTTTTATAATGGGGAGTTTTGGTTTTGCTGCTTTGAATCACAAATATATAAAGAAGCAGGCTGATTTCTCCAGTGCCTAGGATATTAATGCATGTCTCCCTGAGAGTAAGGCTTTGACTTTTGATTTCAGGCTCTGACCACTGATGGTATCCAGACCCATAGATTCCTTTGTGTGGTAAAGTTCCCATACGGAGTACAAGCATCCCCCGACATACAAGCGTAGTGCATTTCTAAAAATTGGCTCATAAGGTGAAATCTCATTAAGTCAGAGACATTACAACAGAAACTTTGAAAATTCCCCCATCAGCCTCATATTTGGTTGTAACTCGGTCAACAAAATTAAATAGTTTTGGTCATATAGCATATAACTGGTAAGTCAAAGACTTGTACATCAAGGAATAATTGTATATCGATACATGGTTTCAGCCATGCGATATTAGCTTGGAGCAATATTTTACATTATATTGCTCTTGAATCTGAACCAGCCCACACAGATTCCAAATGGTGTTTAGACAATATTGAAGCATCTTCAAATAATTTTGCAGTTTGTATTGCTCTTTTGTCATTTCCTGAAATGTCTGGTTAATTTTTGTGTTTTATTTAAATGTAATTGTTTTTGTTCTGGGCTAAATTTCAGTTTGGCCTCTGTCAACTATTTTCAAACAGAAATCAGTTACAGAAAGAAATGTTATATACATTATATGTACATAGTCTCTGTTATACTATATATACAGTCTGCCACCTATATTTTCAAAAACCCTGTTCTGTTTAACCATTGTTCTCAGTTTTTTTCCTTATTCCAAAATTGCTAAATTTAGTCTATGGTGTCATGAGCCCTTGGAGATGAGGAATATGTGCATCTGACCCTACACTCACTGTGATATTTCTATAAGTTCCTGTTCTGGGCTTCTCTTTTCTGCACCACCTTCATTCATTCTTTCATAGCTCTCCAGCTCTTATCCCCTGGTTATTTTTTTTCAGCATGTCATCTGGATGCAGTCCAATTCATTTCAGGCATGAATACGATTGCCTTTTTAAATTTGATGGAGTAAAGAAAAGATCGAAACACACATGTATTAGTTATAAACAAATGCATAAAACACACATTCATAACCTTAAATTTTCTTTAGGAGCTTCAGGGAAATTCCACAAGCTGTTAATAATGCATAACAACTGAGGTGATATTCAAAGGATAATTATTTCCCCACCAACTAAAGTGTCTGAAGAGCTGTCTGCTTAGACTTCTTTTAGGTAGTTTGGCCTTCTTTCCTCTGTGCTAAATCTCCTTTAAGCCAGACAGAGGAAGTTTTGTATTCTAATTGCACCCTTTGACAGTGTCTGACACTGAGGAGCGAGATGAGATAAAACAAGGTAAAGGTCAGGTTTAATTTTCAGTGACAATGAGAAAGAAATGCACTCTGGCTTATTTGTATCTCCAGAAAATGCTAGACTTTCCCAGTGAGCTGTTCAAGGTATGCAAATACTGTTAAGCACAGGAATCAGCCAGAATGATTAATGTACCATGAAATGAAAAGGGCACCAAAAAGACACTGGCCAGGAGTAAAGAGCAGGGATTTAGACAGGGAGAGGGTTGCCCGGGATATTTCAGTCTTTCAGTCATGGTGAGCTGCTGCTGGTCTGCGTGTGGATATTTACATCTGCCTTTTCCTCAAAAAAATGTGGACACCTGAGCACCACACCCATAAGTGCTTGTCGAACAGCCCATTCTAAACACATGGGCATTAACATGAAGTTGTTCCCCCCTTTGCTGTTCTCACTCTTCTGGGAAGGCTTTCCACCACATTTTGGAGCGCGGCTGTGGGAAAAGAGCGGCTAATACACAACAGCATGAGTGAGGTTGGACTGACTGGACACTGAGGGCCTGCGACCCATTGCAACCCATTGCAAGTTTTTAATTCTGTTTCCACTTGATGAATGTATAAATCCTTTGCTGTTGATACTGAAGGATTCTGCCTTCTGTACTCTGTTGCACTTGTGTATTAGCCACTCTTTTGGCTTTTCAGAGCTGTTCTCTTCCTTTTTTACCTGCTCTGGTGGCAAAATTGAAACACCCACAAAAGCGGTCAGCTGTTGATTTTTCATTTGGCCAGACTCTCAGATCCTGGAGCTGCTTAGTTTTTTTCCTCACCGTCTTACTTTCTCAGTTAAATGCTATTTAACTCAATAAAGCTTAAATGGACAAACTGCTGAAAACTATGTGATATAGACAGTGGTTAAAAATTACAATTGTACATTCTAAAAAAGGCCTTAGCAACTCTTGGTATATCCGACCTGAGGGGCCGATAAAATATAAGATATTGCAAATAACATCTACATCTAGAATGGGTTTCATTTAAATAATTTCAGTGATATTTGGAATGAGTTTTTAACTAAAATTAAGTTCAAAAGTTTAATTTCTACTACCTTTATAATTATGATAGATTTAATCAGGCATTTATTTTTATGTGTTTCTGTCAAGTTGATCTAATAGGTAATATAAAGTTTGTGCTTTTTAATATTTTTCTTTATTTTAACTATACAGGCATGTATTGAGGCCTGTTTTTCTCTCTGTCTAGTGAAGGAGAGTGCAGTCCTTCCATAGTGGTGCCCACTGGTGCTTGCCCCCATGGACCTGCGGGTGAGCCAGCGGCTGGTACGGCCAGGCCCGGTGTCAGACACGGGCATTCTGTCACCTCTGCCCCACCAGCTCCACTTGGGCCATCTCTCGCTGCAGCCATGTGCCCAGTTCTCTGAGCAGCAGCTCCATCAGCATATCCAGGTTTGAGAACTCTGTTCATTTTCTCCATTTTTCTCTTTTCCAATCTTTGCATACTCATGGCATTTCATGTCTCGCTGCAGTTCAGCGTGGAGCAAAGGCGGCATGAGGAAGAGAAGGAGAAACAGCAGGAGCTACAACAGCTGTGGCACAAGGACAAGAGCCAGCAGAGTGGGTTCCTATGCCTATCTTCATAGAATAATGAAAACAATATATAATGTCTTTCTCCCTTTGGCTCTGCGCCAATCTTAGTTCTATTAGGTACTCCAAATTCAATTAGAGCTAAACCATGTGTGTGATAAGCCTTATTAATACACTATTTAATACGCAGTTGGACACAACAGTAGAGAACTGCAATGAAAAGGCATAGGATATTAAAAAATATTTTACATGTAGTGTCAACATATGGTCACATGAAATAAAATATGTACAGTAAGAAGGAGACAGTATGGCTGGATCTTTAGGTGAAGCCAGATAAAATTCACATATTTCATCCTGTTTGTTTCAAGTGAAGTTTACTAGATCACATTGCAGGAAGTGTGAATAGATGTGAAAGCTGTTTGTACTGTGGGGGAACTCATTTTTGACATACGGTTTGGTAACACAGGTTGACTGAATTTTTGTTTGATGTTTGCAGTTTGTTTACAGTAGATGTAGGATGTTGTCAGTCTATTTATATATAGTCTATGTGTGACTTATTAGTTCGTCTCTGTAAGGTTTTTCAGCTATGAGCTGAGATCATTGCCTTTTCCTTTTTGTGTGGCAGCAAACACCAGACACAAATTACTGAACCAGTTTCACTCACTTTTTGATCTGCCCCTGCTGGACTTATTCCACCCTGACACTCACCTTGGTATGCGCATGTATCATAGGGCGTCCTATGACATGTCTAAGTGTGTGTGGTAAACAGTCACATGATGGAGACACTGCCAGAGGAGGGATTCCCAACAGTGACAGTTTAGATATGTCAGGGTAGCTTGGAAGGTTCAGAACTACATCACACACAAACAAGGAGGACACAAGAAAGGTCCCAAAGTCTGCAACGCTCCTGTTTTCTTCTCTGTTTCTTACCTGTTCCACATTGTGGCTCAACTCACATGTATTTATTTAATGTGTTCAAAAATGCCAAACAGGCACTTTTTTTCTGAGAAATGATATTCTGATATTCCACCAAACATGACAAACAGATGATTCTTGTTTTTGCTGTGCTTGAAACCAAGAGCGATATCTGCGGATGCCTTTTGAATAGTTTGAATAGGCAAAACAAGTCAAAGCCCACCTTGTGCAGAATGAGTCCCTGGTCTTACTGTAATGCAGTGTGGAAATGCTGGCTTTTTAGAAGCAACACTGAGTCCACTTTTCCACTTTGTCCTGACTACCCATCATGGCCCTGGCCCTTTCATCTGATCCCTTTCCAGCCACAGGGAAATGTTCTTATTGTCTTTTATTAAAAAATGAACTAGGTTTTCTGTCTTAATTTGCGCTGTCTGTAGGTGTATATGAGTAAGTATATTATTCAGATCCATTTAATTAGTGTTGAAATCGTAAAAACAGATAATACATATCTAATGTCCAGATGTTCTTTGTTATCCTGATTTGCATGTGCTTTATTGAACGGCCATCTGTCACTGCTTTTCTGGAGGTCTGCGAGATGGTGATAAGCATAGGAGTGATAGAGTGTTCCAGTACCCAGATCTGATGACTCACCTTTGACTAAATCACAGGTGCTGTGGCCAGTTCGGCAGTGAAACAGAAACTCCAGGAAGTCATCCTGAAGAAGCGGCAGCAACAGGCTGCCCTTGAGCGGAACAACACCAGCCCACTCACCAGCCCGTCAGGGAGGTTTCGGTGAGTTGGGCCAGCAGTCCAGCCCTGGTTCAGAGACCATCCTGTAAATGTATTAGTTATTATGTGTGTTGGGCCCTCCTTGAATCTTGCCATCTGACCTCATTCAGGGAGCAGGCTTCAGAAACTGACATGGCCTCCCAGACCTTATTGGTGAGTCCACCTGCACAACCTTCCAGCGAGGGCTCAGAAGACACCCCACTGAAGAGGACAGGTGAACTCAATATGCAGATACGGAACAATAAGCTCCTGGGACAGGTCATAGCGGTGAACCAAAGGGTAGCGCTTGTATTACCCTGAATCTGGGCTTTGGGTACAAATCCAGTTGTGTGAGTGTGAAATGTCCTTGTTCTCTCCAGTATCCTCCTACAGTTTCCAAAATATGTGTCCTAAGTGAACCGTGGAATGTAAATCTTTCCTTAGTGTGTGATTGGGTGGATAGATCTTACACAAATCTGTAACAGTGCAGGATGGTAATTGTAGATGGAGTAAACACAGTCTGTCCCCACCTTGCAAACTTAATGTGCTCCTAACCTAATAACTTTTCCTAAGGGGAACTCTCATACATCAAAGATGTAATATTCCATGACTTTTAATGACAAAAGTTTTTCTTGAACCCCAAAAGTGACATTTATGTGTATCTAAACCTGTGAGTGAGCATGAACAAAGGTGTCAGCTAAATCTTGCATTATGATAATTATATGTCACGTTGAAGAAACTGAGTAAGTTTAAATGTCTCATGCCACTCGGCTGTCATGACACATGCAAAGTCCACAGGTCCTCCTAAACACAAAGAAATGCTTTGTAAGTTGAAGTAGTGGGTCTTAAATGAAGCTCCATATACAGTTCATCTTTTGTAACTAAAATTGGTACATACAGTAATTTTAAATAGCTGAGTGTATAAACATAACATTCTATGTTGCCTTGACAAAGGTATTAGCTAAATAACAGTTAATAGTTTGACGTAGGTATGGCTGTACTTTTTACATTTTTGTCTTTAAAATTCCATTCATGGTTGATAAATCCCATGGATTAAATGCATTTGGATGCATTTTGCCAGTTTTTTTTTTTATTTTGTGGTCTGATTCATAGTACTGTACCCGTGTTTAGTCAAACATATTTTGACTTGAGTCCCGTGAGAAAATGCGGATCTTGCTGTGTACTAAACCTAAACAAGACAGTGCTATTAATGCTTTTTTATACTTGTACTAAAATAGAGAATATAGATCATGCAGTGTACGCTAAATCAGACAGTGGTCGTCAGCAACCTATAGAGAAACCCATGAGCTCTTGCCATCTGCCTGTGTGCAGTCACAGTCTCATTGCCCCACCTGCCTGTGCTTGTGGGTTGACAACACACGGAAACTCACACGGTAACAAAAGTGAAGGAAAGCAGTTACGTAACAATCATTATGAGTCACGAATCATGGCCAATATTGACTGAGATTAAGAAAGCACAAATGTCAGTATAAAATGTCATTATTTACCCATATGACTTCAGTAATTTCACAGCAGTTAGTAGACGCCCTTCTTCTTAAACTGTTGCCTCAGTTTCTGTTTAAAAGGCTATAACAATAAGGTCTTGTTGGATAAAACATTTGTAGTTACATCACCTTGGAAAGTTTTTTTTTTTTTTTTTTTTTTTTTGCTGAGATATTTCCAAAATAAAACAAGGTGATCCTGAATTTTTAAATATGAATGAATGTTAGCTGCTGACATTTGTAGAATTTCTAATCATATCTACTCCACCCACACATTTACTGTTTTTTGTTCTGTATGCTCTTTTATTTTATTCATTTGGCATGTATGGAACCATTCTTTATTTTCAACTTGGCACTCCCAACCCAAAGACACTCAGGTGAAATTCTGAGTTAATTGCTTATTTTGTGCATCCTGCAGGAGGACTGCATCATGCTCTCTAGAGTTTATGTTCTTTGGGCTCAGTTCATATGTTTATATCTCTTGCTCGGTTCCATAGAAAATGCCTGCGACTCAATTATATATCCTTCCTGTTGTGTGTACAGCTTCAGAACCAAAGCTAACAGGGAAGCAGAAGTTGAAGAAACACCTTAACAGGAAGAGCCCATTGACCCGAAAGGAGAGCGCCCCACCGCTGGTCAAACACAGAGCCTCTGATCCCCTAGGTACCGACCTGTGCCTTCCTCTCCCAGCTGCTGGTGCCAGGTTAGGCTGTGACAGCCCTCCCTGTGTTTCAATGGTCAGCTGTGCATCATAAGCCTTCAAAAGTGGATTATTATAAACAAAGGCCAGTTTTCAAACTCTTTGTAGACTTTTGTTACAATTATCCTGGATGCTGAGCTATTATTTAAAAATCTTATGGTAATATGACCCCACTGTGCCCTGTTCTTTTAGACTCCTCCCCCAGTAGCAGCAGCACTCCTGTCTCAGGCTGCAGCTCTCCCAGTGACAGCCTTTCTGCCGATGGTGGAGTGTTGCCCCCTACTGCCGGGCTTGCTCATGAGGTGAGCTTTGATTATCCCACACAGAGTGGCTGCTGTAATTTCCTACAGGTAACAATTGAGTAAGATCAGCAGTCTTTCAAAAGCTTAAAATATCTCAAGGTTATGATTTTAATTGTAAAAAAAACAGGACACATGAAAGCATAAACTTACTTGATCCTAGATAAGTATGGTAGATGACTGAATGAAACCCAAACACTGTATCTCCAAAAATACAGTATATACCATCAAATGATGAAAACAGCAGATACAGATATAGACTACAGTAATCTTTCTGTATCCAAATCTAACATGTGTACTTTGAGATGCTTGGAAAGAGCTACAAAGACAAAATTAATAATTATTATCATTAACATGCAGGGACAGATTCTTAGTTTGAAAAACTGTGGCCTCTGCAAATGAATCTTATTTTAGGACTAGTAACAGATTATGCATTATTGTTTATTTATTTTGTCTGGAATTTTTTTTTTGCCAAAAGATTGACCCAGTTATGCAGCTTAACTTAGACTGATACAGTTCAATCTAAGCACATTTCTCAAGGGAGCAGCATTCAGGTTATTCCCAGAGCTTGAACTGGTAACCTTGTATGAAGTCTGTCCTTAAACATCATACTTGGTGTTTGTTGATAGGGAGGGTGACCTGTGAAGGGGGAGACAGGGAGGTAGGGGCCAGATTGGATGATGTGATTTGGTTTGTTTCCTCATTTTCTCAATGCCAGTGAGTTTGTTTGGTGAGCTGGGCTTTGTTCCTGGAAGTGTGAGTGAACACCTACTACTAATCCCTGTTTGCTGCCCTACTGTAATAAAATGACTTAAACAATGTCAAATGAGCAGGACATGTGGACAGCTGTGGCCTGAGGCCGAGACACACAATACCTTTTCTGTTAATTAAACCTATTTCTCTCTGTTCTGACCAACCTCCAGTGCATTTTCTAAATTCATTAGAATGGGTGTGCCTATGAATGTACATTGTTAACTTCTTGTGCATCCACAGATGCAGGTGGACCCATACATTTGCACACAAATACACACACACACACACACACATTTAAAAATACTGTAGACATAAATACAGGCTTTTGATTTGTGTTCAAAACATTAAGAAATCATATGCAGCCACTAAACTTGTTAAAGACATTTCAAAAAAGAAACAAACTTCTCTGTCTCTCTCTACCGACCCAGAGACTGCTGCTTCAGGATGGCATTGTGGCCCATTTCACTGTTCCCAGTCCAAGTACTTTGCCCACAATCACACTGGGTCTTCCAGCTAATGCTAAGGTAACAGAATAAAAGCTTGGAATGCACTTACTAGTACTAGTCGTTTATATATTTCTTTTTTATAAATATAGTATGGTTGTGTTGATACTTGTTTTAATATATTGCTATGTCATACTCCCACTTTCAGAGTAATTTAAATATGAGCTCTCTGAAGGCTGGACGGGTACCACTGCTGTCAGGATCTCCCCCAGTGTTTGTACCACTGGGTCTGGAGGAGTCCTGCAACTCCTTGTCCCCACATCTGCAGCCCATGCTGGTCCTGGAGTCTTCCAGTCTTCTGCACCCGCAGCTGCTCACTGGTAAGAACTTCTGCAGCACCATGGTGAAGAACACATACACACAAACACAGGGTCATGTAGGCTCACACAGCCCTGCATGCTCACTGTTTATTCGCCAGTTTATTTAAGACTGGATACAGAAAGGCAGAGATATCTGGGTTATATGTTGTTGGCCGGTATGCATACAAGGGAATCATCCATTTTTCACATTTTTACAGTGGTGCCATCTAGTGGTGCCAAAAGATAAATGCAGATAGCTGAACAGATGAAAGCCTAGGACTGTAACACAGACTTTGTTCATTAAAAGAGCGTGTGGGTTTGTTAAATATTACTATTTTATATTTTTTATGCTAAGCTTATTTACAAAATCAGTTCATGCTGCTAGATAGAGCAAACAGCATTTCCTATGTGCTATGAAGGTTTAGATGGAAGCATGTTGTGTACTTTTGAATTTCAGTGATAGCTTACATTTTTCCTTCTGACTTTTTATCTTTTCATGTTTTTGTTTTTCACCCAGCTCCACGCTTGGCTCACATGTCACTTCCATTTGGATCCCAGCTAAATGGCCTAGCCCCTCTGGGTCCACACAAGCCCCTGAGCAGGACCCGCTCAGAGCCCCTTCCCCAGAGTCAGAGGTCCATCCACTCCCAGCTGCTCCAGCAGCACCACAGCAGTCAGCTTCTAGAGAGACTTCAGCAGCAGACACGATTGGGGAAGGTGGTAGTGCACAACCACTCTATTCTCTCTGCTTTTGTTGCCCTGCTCCACCACAACCCTAACCCTTAGCCTTTTTGGAGTTTAATGAATTTGACCATGCAAAAATCTCACATTGGGTGAAAAGTGCCTGTTTGCCGTATTACAAGTCTATAGCTTGAAAAATGAAGTTGTGCATAAAGAACAAACAGATAAGTAAATAGCAAAACAGAGTTTGAGCTTTACATTACAAATAGAGTGATATGTAAGCTTCAGTGTCTTTTATTTGGACGTCAGCTAATTCAGCAATGCGCTACAAATATCAACAGTAAAACAGAACCTCTCAAAGTGACTTTTGCTATCTGTCTCTCTACCCAACAGCTGATGCCTAAGTCTATGGAAAAGCCTAGTCTCAGGCAGATCCCAGTGGAAGACATGGATTCTGAGGAGGTGGGGGCAATACAGGGTAATGCTCATCAGGGAGGCATGAGGACAGATCTGCTACATGAGGTCGACTCTACTTCGACGAGTGAGATCCATGGGGAAAACATCAATCTGCAGTACACACCCCTGTTGAATCAGGTAAGGCATCTAGAGTGATGGACTACTGATTATCCCTGTTGGGTGTGGCACCTTAATATAATATTATTAATATTTTTTTCTTCATTTGTAACTTATACCTTTCTTCCTTGAATTATCCCAGACCCTGTGACATAGCACTGCTGATATGCATTACAAGGAAACAAAAAAATTGAGAAATTGTTTGATGCTTAAACATTTGTTGTTTGTGTTAGGTGTTTTGTGGCAAGATTGACTGCAGCTGCAACCTTCCTTGCCTTGCACTTGTAAATATAGGTGTCCTATGCCTATTATTTTGTTTTTTTAATTTGCGTATGGTAATATATTTTACAAAAATTCAGACGTTTACCAGATCGATCGTCTGTCTGTCTGTCTGTATGCCTGTCCCACCCATTGTGGAAACCTGTCTGTTTCACACCCATTTTTCTGGAACTTTTTGTTGTTGTAGGTTTGGTTTGTTGTTGTAGGTTTGGTTGTAGGTTTGGTTGCTGTGTGCTGTTGGTTTGGCTGCTGTGTCTTTCCCCCCTCCCCCCCGCCACTCCCCGATGCATATCTTTTTCTCCCCACATACCTATTCCTACTTATTAACTGTTTGTTTACTCTCTTTATTTATTATTATTTATTTGTTTTCCTTTCCCGACTATAGTACTTATTTAATTTAATCTATTCTGTACCTTACTTATTTATACTTACATATTTATGTCCATATTTGCACTACTGAGGATGCCCGGAAACAGAACTTTTCAGGGTGACAACACTGCTATGCTGTGTTGTTCACCCATGACAAATAAACCTTTCAATCTTGAATCTTTGAAACTTGAATCTTTGAATCTTGAATCTTATTTTGTTGTGATTTACTTTAGCATTAAACATTTTATATGTCTGGTTCAAAGTAATATAATATAAGTCTAATGTAAGGTGTTCATTTTCAGACAAAATAGTTTAATTGTCATATGTTTATTGTCAATTGTTATACATTTTTAAAAGAGTATTGTGCAATAAAATGCGTTACGTATGTTTTCATATAACATATGTTTTCATATAAATGTCTGAGATTATTGATTCTGATCAGAACCTTTTATTCAGTCAATTCTGTAACTGTGGCATATTCTACAAATGAAGCTTTATTTTATAAATAAAACTGTCAAATTAAATTGTTAAAATAAACTAATAAATAAATAATATAGAGAGTTAAATTTACCAGTAGAGGGTGCTATAGTGTCAGGTTTACATGCAGTCTAACAGTAGGATCTTTGTTGTAAAAGATCCAACATAGTCACTCACTGACTGATTTTCTTAATTTTGTCCTGGTTTACACCCTCTTTCTCTTCTCTCTCTCTTGTCCCAGCAGTCCCTGCTGTGGGAGAAGCAGAAACATTTGCAGCCAAGGCAGCAGGCAATTCACATGGAGACGCTAGGAATTCCCATGGTGCTCAGGGGTACCCACCGTGCGCTTTCACGTACCCAGTCCTCACCTGCTTCCACTTCCCTCCCTGTGCCTGAAAAGGCCTTGCCCCTTCCTAGCCCAGAGACATCCAGCAAGCCCTGGTTCACCACAGGTGAGAAAATTTTTCTGAGGAATGCAATTCCACATATAGCTTTAATCAGGAAGCAAGTCACAAAGAAGGAAAACAAAGTACTTTGTTTGGGCAAAGAAAATCGGAACTTCTCTTTAGCATCTGCATTCTTCTGTTATCCAGAGTGCAGTTTATCTCTATGTGTTAGTCTGTGTGTTTTTGCACAGGCCTGGTGTATGACTCTCAAATGCTGAAGCACCAGTGTAACTGTGGCGATAACAGCAGTCACCCAGAGCATGCTGGCAGGATTCAGAGCATCTGGTCTCGGCTACAGGAACGAGGCCTAAGGAGTCAGTGTGAGGTACATGTTTAATATCAGTATGCTGCCAAACACACACTTCACGTATCATTATAAAGAAGAACAATATTATTTACAACAGTCATTAGCTGAATTGCAGCGAATTCTGCAATATTCTGTGTTTTCAGACTATCCAGGGCAAGAAGGCCAGCCTGGAGGAACTGCAATCGGTGCACTCAGAGAAGCATGTGTTGCTGTATGGAACCAACCCCCTGAACCGCCTTAAACTGGATCACCGCAAACTCAGTGGTATAAAGGACCTTATAGTCTCCCCACAGCAGCACACACAAACAAACAAACTGTGCTCACACAAATGGATACATACACTCATGCACACTTAGGGACACACACTTAACTTAGGAGATGGATGCACACACTGAACTGTGTCTGCTATAATGAGGATACTGTCCTCTGTCCACGGAAGGAAAGGATTAATATAAAAGCAGCTCTAATGAATTGGTAGTTTGTAGTGGTTGACATTTTTCCCCTGTCTTTTGCAGGAATCCTGTCTCAGAGAATGTTTGTGATGCTGCCATGTGAAGGAGTTGGGGTGAGTTGGACTCTGCAATGAACCATGCAAATATCACAAACGCTCTGAAGGTTGCTACACACTGAACGCACATAATGAATGCAGACACACATACTCTGAACACATGCACAGATTATGCAACCAAATCACCACATATTAAACACAACCATTTAACAAAAACAATGACTCAAAACAATTCTGGAATGTGTGGATGCTCTTCTGGAACTTTTTAATGCTGTACAATCATAACTGTTATGCTGTAACTATGACCCTTACACCTTGATGTATGTACACGGATGTGTGCTCTTTCAGTGTACTGTCTCTGCCTGTATTTATTGTGATCAAATGAAAAAAGAAATACTTTCAGACCCCTTGAAAGCTGTCAAAATTTCCTGGCTTGCCTGAGTTATAAATTATGTTTACTCATTTTTTTTTTTTTTAACTCCCATGCTCTGATGTGAATTCTCAGAGCCAAAATAAGTTATTGATCTGCAGTTATTTTAAAGAAAATGAAAAACTGAAATGTGCTGTTTACACAACTTAAGTATTCAAACCCCTCTCTTTCATATTTGGTAGAGGTAATCTGTGCTGCAAAAAGAGATTTAAGTCATTTGGCGTAAGTAGGTACCAGTTTTGCACACCATTCAGGAGCTGTCATCCCATTAATTTTGGCAAATCTACAGCAGGCTGTTCAGGATGATGCTTGTGGACCACAGATTTCAAATAGTGCCACAGATTGTCAGTAGGACTGAGGTCAGGATTTGATACTTACAAGTTTTACATTTCATTCTTAAGTTTTCAGTTTATCATTTTTTTGTTAAAAGTCAATTTGAGCATAGTTCACACTTTAATACAACGTGTGACATTGCACTTATACCCCTCTGTTTTGCAGAGTCATCTCTAATTTGGTGCATTTGTTTAACTGGCAGGTGGACAATGATACGATCTGGAATGAAATGCACACATCGACAGCATCCCGTGTGGCCGCTGGCAGTGTCACTGAATTGGCCTTCCGTGTGGCCAAGGGGGAGCTGAAGGTGAGTGTTCAACGCTGCATGGACACCACACTTGAATGGAATGGAAAAGACCTAAAAGATCTGTTTGTCATGTATTTTCCGGAACAACTTTTACATTTACACTTTAAAATACATTTTTTTAAATGAAGTTATTTCGATATTCAAAGACCTCAGTACTAAAGAGATTTGAGCCTCTGTTTTTGCTAGGTCCTTAACTTGTAACTAACCCTGATAAAATGAAGTTCTGCACATAGCCTGGTCAATAATACTTTAGAAACTCTTGTTTAGTTACTTCTTATTTCTACTTTTTCCATTACATTCAAATAAACAGATGTGCAAGAGAAGGTTGTTATTCCAAACATACAGATCTTTTGCTTTTCATCTGTGACACTGGGATGAGGCTACTGGAGTTTATAGGATTTGCAGCATCAATCCATATACTGTATGTTCTTGATGGGTGTTGTACAGTAGATTAAGAATATTAATAGTGTGGTTTTCCCTTTCCCAGAATGGGTTTGCAGTGGTGAGACCCCCTGGACACCATGCCACCCACTCTACCCCCATGTAAGTAGCAAGTCTGTCTTTCACTTGTTCTCAAGGGTCTTACCAGCCTGCATTGGAGGGCTTCAGAATCAGTAGCCAGCACAAACCCAGATAGTGTGTGCATGTGTGTGTGTGTCAGTTTTTGCTTACATATACAGTATGTATACAGTATGTTTGCATGTGAACAACAAAGTATTAGGCTGTGGGTGTATGGAGTTCACAGATCACTCAGCTTGAAGGAAGCATCTGACCTGGGCATTTTGCAGCAGAGTCAGCAGGATGAAAATTTATGAGACGTTAAGGAAACGCTGTGGCTGAGGGAGCAGAAGCCATAGGCTTGATTTATACATCCAACTCGACACCCCTTATTATTGCAATTCCGTTTCCCATGTTCCACTCTGCTAGATTTGGTTGTGCCAACAGAGAATGTGGTGTTCACGTCTGAGTTACTAAAGGACCCCTCTTCTCTTTCAAAGGGGATTTTGCTTCTTCAACTCGGTGGCCATTGCTGCAAAGCAACTCAAGCAGAAGCGCAATGCTAACAAGATCCTCATTGTAGACTGGGTAAGGGATCATTATCCTGTTTGACTGTCATTCCCAAAGATGTTGAAATTTAAATTATGAGAATATGACTTTACAAGGAATTTCATTTACTTTGGCTTATGAGGCCTTTTTCACATTCATAAGGAAAGAACTTTGATTCCAAAAATTTCCAGATATATTCGCAGTGCAAGACATTTAAATGTATTCTTAAAATGATTGTTATTTAGTGAAACAAAGAATAAAAAGTGAGAATCGTGTGTTTTGCTTGTGAACATCAGCTAAATTTAAGGTACAGAATAGGTTCATTTCTGAAGTAATTGTGTAAATTTTAATGAGATTTCCTGATTTTAGCAAAAATTAGTGAGTTTTAGGGTTCATTGGCACAAAAATTCTTCAAGTTATGAGAATTCAATTTCAATGGGTTTTTCAAGAACACTTTGCCTTTGTAAGGTTGAAGAAGACTACTACAGAAAGCATGTAAGAATAAAATTGTCATAAATGTGGACACTAGATTCTTGTGTGGAAAACATTAGTTTAATTTTTGAAGCAAGTCAAAGCAAGTTTCCAGTTTGTTTATTTTTAATAGCATTTGAAAAATCAATTTTAGTTTGCTAATAATTTTGTCTGTCGTGGAACAAAAGCCATCTTCAAGCCTGGATCCAGCCATATATTGGCATTAAAGCACATTTGTACAGAACATAAGCAGAACATTAATTTTTAATCACATTCATTCACCTCACTAGCATCATGTTTTCAGCTTGTGTCTGCTATTGCTGAGTGTCAGTGATCAATAACAAGATGAAGAAAGCTGCACATGTTTATAGCATGAATTTGCATTTATAGCAGTGAATGTGTTTTTACTTCCAGTCATTGAAAATTAGTTTTCATTTTAAAATAGCTCAGAGTTAAGTAAAATATCAAATTTAAAAGTCTTGCAAATTGTTTTTATTTACCACAGCTGTGTCCAAGAGTTTTACTAAACCTTACTTATAAGTAGTGACATTTTAATTTTAATGTAATTAGAAGTTAAACATAATAAAATAAAAGTTGCCTCCACCCTATATCCTGCCTCATGCCCTAAGTTTTTGGGACAGGTTTTGGAGTCCAAAACTGATACAAAGAGACTCTTGATCCCTACTGAGTTTGTAGGTTGAGGACCCAGTAGTGCATCTCCTGTATCTTCTATAAATTTGGGATTCTATGTAACTTCTCTGACTATATTTTTTCCATTAAAACACAAGTACAAGACTTTGCAGGGTGTTAAATTCAGGTTTGATTGTCCGCTTGTCTTGTGCCTAGGATGTTCATCATGGCAATGGTACTCAAGAGGCATTCTACAATGATCCTGATGTACTCTACATATCTTTACATCGCTATGATGATGGAAATTTCTTCCCTGGCAGTGGTGGGCCTGCTGAGGTGAGCTTCATCAGTTTTATCACATTATTGCACTGGGACTCATTGCCTTGTGACAAATATGGATAGGATTTAGCTAATGAAAGCCATTTTTTTGCAAAGGTTTTTCAGAAGACCATTTTAACTTGTATCATTCTCAAACTCTGCAACAGATGTAACTCTTAGCAATGCAGTCCTATTACTTGGATTTATTTGATTCATGTTTACTGGCTGAATGCAGTGTGTCTTTTTTAAAAATGTGGCTGTTTCTGCTTTTCTTTCTTTCTTGTTTTCTCGCATGTGTAGCTTTTCTGTGTGTGATACATGCTGGTTTTCCTCTACCCCATGTCCATAGCTCAAGGGCATGCTCTTGTCTCTAGAGATGAGTTTGTTGTCCATTTTTTTTCTTTCCTTGTTTCAGCAAAGTTGCTAATCCAGTACAGTCCTTTTTGGATTTCAAAGCCACATCTTCCATCATCAGTGGTATTCCATTCAAGCTACATGTATGACTGTACTTGTTCCAGCGTTTTTGCCTTATTACACATCCTCACATTTGGCTTTAATCAATTTGTTCTTGGTTAGAAACATGATTTCTCTGTACATCATCTGACCATTATCAACCTTTCTTTCTTTCTTTCTTTCTTTCTTTCTTTCTTTCCCATTTCTGTTATTTTGTTCTAGACAAGTTGTTCATATTCTGAGGTCCGGAAAGAGCCATGTTGTCAGATTTATTTATTTATTTATTTATTTATTTAATTATTTTGCCCAGCATAATAAACTATTTTTAAATGTGATTACTCCTTGTTATGTTCAGAGGACACCGTAGCTGAAGTACTTTTCTCCAGCTTATAGTATCCATGCCCCTTATAGTGTTTAGAGTTGTGACCTGTTGGAAGTGAGTCAAACTCTGCAACCACAACACCAAATACTGACTCCACAAGAAAATAGAAATAACTGAAAATCCTACAGCTGTGTCCATAGAGCCCTACAGCAGTGGTCAGCTGTCATGTGAGCTATGATATAACTGTGAGGACAGAGTATTCTGTACATTTTCAAATGTATTTACCTCATTCAATATTGTAGGGCAGCTGTATGAAGAGAATAACTGTCACTACTATAGCCATCATCAAAATCTAATCTCATGGAAATCTGAATGAGAAAGGCAAGGAGTTGAAAAGGCTAAAAAGTAGCAATAAAAGCCAAAGATCTGAAGTCTCACTTGGAATGGAGACTTGGCAATTGGAGATGACTTTCATGTGTTTTGTGTTTCCTGACAAGTATCCTCTCCATATGGAAAAGAGGCTATCTGGAATCTACCGCAAAACACAACAGAGTATAGTAGAGTAAAAAATGCACTCAGAGGAGTAAAGAACAGTGGAGTACACTGGTACCTCAGGTTGTGAACACAACTGTGACTAGAAGACTGTTCAGAACACAATATGCTTGTAAGACTTTATTAGTTTTTTCCACTGAAAGCAGCATAATACAAACATCCTTCATTTTATTCTCAAAAACCACATAAAACTATCATTTTGGAGATTTTCTCTGGACCATCGTGGTGTTACACTTTAAAATTATTTTTTAATGGACTTTAAATTACATCTGTCCTTCCAACCATTTTTATTAATTGCTTGTTCAGGTCAGGATTAAGGTGGTCCAGAGCCAAGCTATATAAAATTAAAATTTATTTAAAATTACTGAAGCAAAGAATGTGTCAACTTTTTAATCTTCCATTCAATGCTGGTTGCTAAGCAGTTTAGTGAAGGAAAACTCTTCTATTTACTATTTTTTGTACCTAAATGCTTAAAAAGAGTTTTCAAAAAAAAAAAATTAATTTCAAGCTACATTAAACTTAAAACTAATTTAAAAATACAGGAACAACATGTACACATATACTCCTATTCACTGCCAGTTGATTCTTGTGCAACATTCATTACTGATACAGATGAACAACAGACTCAGGCGGTGAACACAGTGGAAGTAAGCTGAATAATGCAGCATCTCATTCCTGTTTAGTTTGGGTGTACTTTATGGCAGCTAAGAGCTGGATGTAGAAATGCAGGTGGCTTTTGCTCTACAACCCACACGAAAATTTTAGAAAAGAAAAATGCTAAAGGAAATGGTGCAATAAACTGTATGATGCAGGCCTCTTACATTCTTACTGGAAGTGGGTGAGGGCACACTCATTTCTCTCTCAGTGACATTACACAGTAAAGTGTGTGTCTGTGTTTCAGGTGGGCTCAGGGCCAGGTGAAGGTTTCAATGTTAACATAGCATGGACAGGTGGTTTGGACCCTCCCATGGGTGATGCAGAGTACCTGGCTGCATTCAGGTGAGATGGCAACTTTTTTCTTTTCTCCTCCCTTCTTGCTGCAGTCACCACAAACAAAGCAAACAACACAAAGAAAAATTAGAAACTTCATTGCTTTATAATCCATTCTTGAAAACTGTGGAACATGACATACCATTTTGTAAATATATAAAATACAGTAACAGAATAACTACCGTGTACTGTAAACATATAATACGATTACGCGATACTCTTTTATGCTTGACTGTGTGCTAAAGAACATGCAAAGGTATTCTGCAGATCCTGTATACTTTGCCGAGGTGATCAAACCAACCTCTACTTCCTGAACATATGGAGAATATATTCAGTGCGTCTTTAAACCTTGCATTTGTAATTAAAGGAGCTTTTGTATCCATTCTGGGGTTTATCCCAAGTTGCCAGACCAGTTGTGTTGTGTTAAGTCTTTTGTTCTTTGATCTTTTTCTCTAAGCAACCTCTATATTTATCTCACTGTACTGTTTCCTGGTTTAATGAATTGATGATGATTAAATTCTATATCGGCAGCGTATTTTGGCTCTGCTTCCAGCACTTTTAGCACGAGGTCTACGGTGAGATCATAATTGGAGGGCTGGGCTCTCGATCACACTGGGGAGGTAAATACTGAAGGGCACAGCGTCACAGTTCTTAGGGCCGGTTTTATTTTAAGGTATCGCAACCACATAATAGTCACTGCACAGGCGATTGTCCTCCAAAGCTGCACCTTGTTATTATTGCTCATGTTCCTGCATCCATACTATTCACTGCATGTGCTGTGTCTGCCAGCCACATTCAGAGCTTTTTCTCCTGTTAAAACACTGATTGCTTTGTTGTTTGGATAAACGCAAGTGCATTTGGTTTTTAATACAAGGATGAAGTAAAGACTGAAACACCAGAACTGGTTTTCACAGTGCTGCCATTTTGCAGTAGTAATAGCACTTCAAAATGAATTGTAGTGTGGTCTCTTCATTTAATTTTTTATTTGAAGCTATAATCTATACATATACAAATCATTGGGTGCTGAGTTATAAGCCTTTCGTGTCTGTTTATGCGTTCAGCATTAACTGGTTTAAAACTTCAGTTCATAGAGCACACTTTAAATAAACCTGTAAAGTCAACCTGGATTTGAAGATCCATTTATTTACTTATCGGCTGAAGTAATAACGCTGTTAGTAGTAACAGTGACAAGATAGTGCAGCTCGTAGCTCTTGTTGCTCACAGCTGCTGGGCTCTGCTTTCAAATCTTTGTGCTTGTAGATTCTGAACATTTCCCTTGTATTTGCGTCTGTTTCCTCACACAGCCCAAAGAGAAGGTTTCCAGGTAACCTGGTGACTCTAAATTTCCTTTGATTTGTGAATGGCTGAGTGCATGATTGTGTGTGACTGCCCATGATAACCCAGTGTCCCATACAGGCTGTACCCAGTGCTGTACTTCCCAGTATAGGCTCTAAACCACTGTGTCCCTGTAGTGGACAAACAATTATTGATAACAGATGAATAGATAGTAGGAATTCATGAAAGAAATCCTGCTGGAAAATTTAAATAAGCATAGACATTTGTTAGTGACCTTTCCGTAATGTGCACCATTTAGAGAGCCATACATCACAGTGGGCTGAGTGACAGTAAATTAGCTCCCATGAAATCAGTTACCTTTGTACCAGTTTTGTCCATTCATGATATTTCTCACTCGGACCTGTGGGATGGTCTCAGGGCTTAAGGTGGGTTGGACTCCTTCATGCAGGAATTTCATGGGTGGAGGGGGAAGGGGTAGGACTTTGAGGCTGTGGCAAAGAAAAAGGGTGCAGGTCGAAGATAATTAACCCAAATGAATCCCATATGGGCGCTGTCAGTGACGTGAGAAGAACTCCGCACCCCAAATGGGAACCAGACGAGGGAGCGCGGCTTTGAACTTGGCGGCAAGGATGCAGACATGCCCCTGTTGCACTCGCTAAATCACCACCCAAAGACAGAACTCCAAAGGGTGGCCAGGCACACGCCGCACCTCTTTTTCATTTCCATATGTGTACACCTGCGTATTGACTGTAAGTGTCCATCTTTAGCAGCACTATTAGTTTAGTCAAACCGTCAATCGCATTGTCGCTCACACCCTCAGCCAAACCGTGAGCCGCACGATCAGCCACAATGTCACCCAAAACATCGACCTCACCATGAGCCCCACCGTCAGCCAAACCATCAGTCAAACCATCTGCCACATCAACCCACACCATTCTATAAAGTGTGAAAATATTTCAACAATATAGAACACACCAGGTTTAAAATAACACAGTAAGTCGTTTGCATTGTGGAAAAAGAACTTTAAAAACTTTCAACTTTAGAAATAATTTGGTCCCAAATTACTGTGACCCCTGGCACATCACTGGATAATGGGTGTAGCTGAGAGATCACCACTGTCCTTGAATGTCTCAGATGAATAGGACGACAGAGGTACATGGGTGGTCATACAGGAAAAAACGTGCTAAGGATAGACCAGTGACTGATTTTCTTTTTTCTTACATTTCCACAGGACTATAGTGATGCCAATTGCCCAGGCGTTCGCACCTGATGTGGTTTTGGTTTCATCTGGGTTTGATGCCGCCGAAGGTCACCCACCTCCTTTAGGGGGCTACAAAGTTTCTGCTAAATGTAAGCCAGTTGTTGACAACCCCAGTTGTGCCATCATAGGTTCTCGGATCTCATCAAAGCTAAAAATCCAGGCATAATCAATATAAGGAGCGACTGTTTTAGTAGTTTATCTGTCAACATCCCGACTAACCTCCATGCAGGCTCGAGCAGTTTCTTTTCAAAACTCTGAAAATAATTAAATAATAAGGTTAAGCATTAAGTGTTTTTACAGGCAATTTTATAGTCATAGTATTTTTGTAAGGATCAGTTGTGAATAGAATTATGAGCCACCAAGTCATCTTAGGGTGAGAAACCAGCCATGTGTTTAAATCATCATAGGCGTGTTGTGCCCACTGAGAGCATCTTACACAGACGTGTTTCCCCCAGGCTTTGGCTTCATGACACAGCAGTTGATGGTGCTGGCGGGGGGCCGGGTGGTCCTTGTTCTCGAGGGGGGCTATGATCTGACAGCCATCTGCGATGCCTCTGAGGCCTGTGTCAGCGCACTGCTGGGTGTGGAGGTGAGACTGTGACAGAGACACACCTGTTGATTTTTAACCCCCAAGGCTGCAGCCAGTTCTTTTTGAGCTGGATTTGCTTTTACCCACTGCTCTATACTCCGTCCTAGTCCAATAGCTTTTGTATCCAAAAAATGACCAAATTATTGCATTATGTTATTATAATTGGATTTTTTTTTTTTTTTAAGTATTCCAAACTGTGCTTCACTGAGTATATAAGAACATCCTGAGTTTTCCAAGTAATGACTGGTAACATTGAAATTCCATTACCGCCAGTATTAAGTAGCACAATTCGAAGACATTAATTTCTAAGCTGGGGACTGCTGGTTTCATGTCCAAGAAGGTACCCGGCGTTGTACTACAAAGTGATGATACTTGACCTGAACTGCGTCGGTTTAATATGCGGTTGAATAAATGGCTAAAGCTGTAACTCGTGCGTTACGCGGCTGAGGACCTCCGGATCACCCTTCCCTCGGTATGCGTTTCAGGTAGAGCCGCTGCCCGAGGACGTTCTGCAGCAGGTTCCCAGCGCCAACGGCATACGCTCGCTGCAGAGGGTGCTCCGGGTCCACGGTGAGACGGCCCCCTCCCCCATTCGAACGCTCCATCTCTCGGACCGCTTTCCTGCCTCCAATTATCTTCAAACGCTCCTCTGGCACACGACTTTCATAACATCCCCTTCCTGATTGCGCACAAATGTCATCCTAGTCCAATTAAATTCATTAGAAATATTTGCAAAGCCACAAGAATGTTAAGCCCTTAATGCACGGTGCGTGAAATGTATGCGCGGTCCACATGTGCGCATTGAGTAAATGTACTTGTTTCTCTCGTGCGCCGTGTTTATAGATACAGGCAGGCCTACGTACAAATATCTCGAGGCAGTCGAGGGAATGCGTGTGCTATGGTTTCCCTTTCTGTTTGTATGGCAGCATGTTGTGTGCCGGTGTGTGTATTCCATTTCCTACCATAGAAACATAAGGCTACAGGGAAGCTTTATAGTGATGGATGTGCAGGATGTGGCACCGCTGAGTGGACGAGCAGACACATTTTATTTGTTTGAAACGGTACCTGATGTTTCAACCTTGAGTTGAAAAGCCCTGCTGTTTGTCTCTGTCAGGGCACTACTGGCCGGCGTTGAAGCGCTATGCCCACACAGTGGACCTGTCCTTCCGCCAGGCGCAGGAGCACGAGCATGAAGAGAATGCCACAGTCACTGCCCTGGCCTCCCTCTCAGTGGGCATTCTCCGTTCTAAATGGTGTGAATATTGTCACGATCAACATAAAAAAGGGAAAAGCTAGCGAAACTTTTAAAGGAATGTGTATGAAAGAAGCTCATTTCTTGTGTCTCCATGTTGCTATTTCATGTACCAGAGTCCAGGATGAGCCCATGGACCAAGATGGTGACTCCTTGCAGAATCTCAAGCACTCAACTTGTTAGCAGTGGAAATCCATACATTTCAGCCCTCTGACCTCCGACTCCACTGCCTTTGGGTCAGTCGTGAAACAACAAGTGGAATCTCCATGACCCCTACTCAGGGAGTCCATACCTCCTGGTGCCTCTGATTCCTGTTCTCTTCAATACTGCGTGTAACTGTTGCTACTGCCAGGACTGTGAAGAATGCTTTGGAATGGAGTGGAGATGCTTCAGTGGTTGCCTTGGAGAAAAATTATTTGTCTCTGGGTAGCAGATCAGCCTTCAGAGACAAGACAGTCACAGCAGTCTCCCCGTCTGGAGAATGTTGCTTTTCGCTGATGTTGTTCATGTTCATGTGACTTAATCACTAAACAAGGAGAAGGAGGAAGTGAGTCAGCAGAAGGTGGTTTACACGACTTTTGCACTGTGCATTCCATAATGTGAACCGTGAAAAGTTCCGTCCTAGAAAATAAAATTGAGTTTATTTAATCCCTTGAGGGACTAAACTAAGGAAAACATGTTTACATAGATGAACAAACTTAATATTTGGGTATAAACATAAAATATTATAAATAGCCATGTAAACTAGCAGCATTAAAACAAGAGTTTCTTTATCCATACTACATGCATACTGTGTGTGTATGTGTGTATATATATATATATATATATATATATATATATATATATATATATATATATATATATATTTATGCTTACAGTTTGCTTAAAGAGACTCAGTTTATAGGTATATATACATACACACACAATATGTAGCACTTTGTATTTGGTCACATTTACCTTGGAATGATGGAAAGACCAAACACCAAGGTGCTCTTTGGATCCACTGTGACCCACAGCTGGGCATCCCACACACATGGTCTGAAAGAAGAGCATGTGGACTCAGCCACCATCTAGCAGGGCATCTGTTATAGCAGCTGTATGGCACGGTTGCGTCGACCGCTGCTCGAACAGCTCGCGTGGCTACGGAACCGGCCGACAGCGAGCCTACAGTCCTCACCAGTAACCATCAACTGACTACTTTGCATAGACTGGCTCAGTCAGAAAGAAAATGGCATGTTTTACAGTTCTTTACATGTGGGAGTTACTGTTTAATGCTTGCGCGTTTCTTAAAAAAAAGACAAGCAAACAGAGGACATCGATTGTGTTCCAAAACCCTGAGAAGAAAACACATTTCAGCCTGTAGATTTCCATGACCAAGTGCTCATGGCAGCCAAGCAGCAAACGTTTTAAAGCCTCACACCAGTTGATACCAAGTGTAGTTCAGGCCTCCTCTCTAATTATCAGTTGTGCATGGGGTGGCATTTAAGAGCACAGTCCATTTCCTCTGTTTCATCTGGTATAAAAGGCCTTAAATAAAGACCAATGCACTCAGAATGCCTTATTTTTGTTAAACCGAAGGCTATACTGTATGTTGTATTCAACATTTCTTGTTTTATCAAAAATCATTCCTGTTTTATTATGAACTATCAAAGAAAGACATCCAGATGTTTAACCTTTGGACTAATAAGCCTACTGTACATTGCTTATTTGGTGATCTGTTTTTTTTTATATTTCAAATGGAGTAAGAATTTGGAAAGGGATACTTCATTTGAAAGAAAATGTCTTTTTTTCTGGATTGACATGCAATTTGAACGTTCAAGTTGTGTAAGTAGAGTTTGAGTGTTTTATATTTCCTAGAGGACGGTGTTTTCCATAACTTCAGTTTCATTCGCAGACATGTGGAACCGTTTCTTAAAGCACATTTATGCAACCAACAAACAACTTGTATCTTTGATAGGATAAAGATTTCAAAGGCAGCGTGATGGAAAAATAGCGAATACTCTAAGATATGTTTATGTCTGGATGTGTTTGTTCCACTTACTGATAAAAGTCTAATACTTGACATGCAACGAATACACTGAGACCAAAGCTACGCAACAGCCAAGCTGAAGTTTGCATGAAAGGCAGGGACCTCAGCTCAACTCTCAGCATTTTCTCACATTCGATACCGAAGCACCTTCTCTGCTACTAAACTACTAGTGTCTTAACTGTACAGATTCAGAAGAATTCCTCTGAAAAGCAGTTTCGCTGCCCAGATTTCCTGCCTTTTGATTAGGCTGGAACAGCATTAAAATGCCGGGTCTGACAGTATGAAGTGGAAATTATAGCATTTACAGCTCATTTCCTCGCCGCCGCAGTGTGTAATGGTCCTAAAAGTGAATGTTTCTTTTTTTGCAAGGCCGCTGTGTTTGGTCACCTTCGAAACACCTGGCGTGTCCGCTTACCTCTGAGGAACGGTGCTGTTTTTTGGTCCTGCGCTGCCAAAGGATTTTGTCACAGATCTGTTGTGTAGATATTTCTGACCTGGGTGCTATTTACCTGTAAGCTCCTGTGCCGAGCTCTGCCGTCGGCGGAGTGCTAAAAGTAACCCTTTACCAGCCGCAGCGAAGACCGTTATCACTGAGGACAAGTGCTTCGGCAGCCATTCGTTGTGCCTTTTCCCTTTTTACTTTGTGGCGGTTAAGCAACGTCGGAGAATTCCTAATGTTTTTGTCATGCAGACCTCCCACAGTGTACTCTGTAATAGAGGCATTTGTCTTAATCGTCTGTTGGCTTTTTCATAAATCACTCTTTTTATTACTGACGCTGTAAATAGCTGCTAAGACCAGAAGGCTTTGCTTATGGCAGATCTTTGCGGGCTTTTAATTTGACGCTGTGAGCAAACACATTTCTCATACGCTATAAATCTTTTGTTATGTACAGATATAATTGATTGTCTATTTTTACTGTTTTTCTCTTCTTTATTAAAATGTGCAGAATTGCCCTAAACATGCTGTATTTTTGTCTTTAGCTGCTCTGTTAGGTCTGGCTTTTTGCTTGCGCAAAAGAACGTAGCATCTCTCTTGGAGCGATTCAGGAGGACATCAGACCTCCATGGCCCCATGATCTGCAGGTATGAATTAACATCCATCATTAAGTCCTAAACATAGAGTGTGTGGGCAATGTAAGATACCCAGATTTCTCCCAAAGCCAAAGGATGGATTGTCCAGCTTCACAAGTGTTTTCTGAGACAAAAAGCTCTGCAACACAAGAGACCGAAGCCTCATCATTGTAATATGCAAAGGTGGGAATCATTTATCAGTTTAACACACAAAAAGTAAAGAAAATTGGAAACAGCAGACAGCTGTCAGAGTGAAAAGCAAGAAAAACAGCTCTTCAAAATTATGTCAACTGCTAACATGTTTAGTGAGGATATACTTACGTTGTCTGTGTTGACGTGCATATTATTCTAAATTACTTTGCTAAAAAAGTTCAGTCAGCTCTAGGTAAGATGTATCCTTCTTTGCGCAGGTATATGGAAATGTGCTTTTGTAGGTCTTCGGGACAGAAGTCCAGTCAGCCAGATTAATTCATTCACCAGTCTGCATTCAAAGCATCTTGGCTTGGTGAGGGTCATGGCAGCAGTAGACCAAACAGGGTGAACCGTTCCACAGTTTCCACAGCAACATTCTTCTCCTGCAAACATTCGCAGGCCAGATCAGACCGAAGACATAACCTGTCTGTCTAACAAGCCATGGGCCCTCCCTGTGATTTACCATGTTTAAGGTAAAGCCCCTTATGGAAATGGCCCTTCTGAATAGACGGCACTTCAGCAGCACCTGCAGCGATTCTACCCCCAGGGCCTCTTTACTATTCACTGTATTGCGGAGCACGAACCTCCCCGACCTGTGGAGGAACCTTGTTTCCGCCGTCTGCGCCTGTTCTTTCAGGCACTGCCCTCAAGTCATCACTACAGGTACAGATGGTGATGTAGACTCAACCATAAACTGCAGAATTGAAGTAAGTTCTCACTTCAGCACCACAGTTCTGTACAGTGCTTACGCCTCCCCACCCGCTGTACCAGGCTTCCGGGTAATTCGCCCTGCTGTCACTTGTGAAAAGAACCCCAAGAAAGTTGAACTGCTCCACTTGGGGAGAACAATCCATCTGGTCACACCCAACTACAAAGATCCCAGTCCAGCAAAGAGCAACGGCAGCACGTTGTTTGCAAACAGCATCAATGAAATCCTCTCGTTCCCAACACCCAAAAAACCCGAAGTCACCTCGACACTACAAACAAAAGAGGAGTGGCAGTGTCAACGCTGAGAAAATGCCTGAAATGTAGACAAAACACTTGCTCTGCAGACACAGGAAAGGAGTGGCACACTGAAGCAGCCCTGGAATCCATGTCATTGTAGGACCTCCTCAAAATATACTGGAGATCCAGGGCTGTTGAAGAGAGGCAAAGTGATGGCAGCCTTGTGTTGAAAGAACCACTTTAGGTCTCCATTTCTTTTATGATGGACATTATCATACAAAGACCAAGGTAAGTGTACAGTGAGGGAAGTAGCGGTTTTACAGTTAAGATGTTTAATATAAAGGCTGAGGATATGGTGAACGGGAAAAGCAATGACCCTGGGAAAAGGTTAGCTGCTGTTGGTGTGACTGAAATCATCTTTCTCTATTTTTATATTGTCGTTTTAGAAGATCGTGCCACCATGCTACGTGTTGCTCACTTAACTCCTTTGTGTCCCGCTTAGTCACCTCCTCCATCCAATGACGGTCGACACGATCGTCTCTCACTCACAAGCCAGCCATGCTCAGCGCAGCTCCGCCATGCAAACGCACAGTCTAGCTGCATGCATCACAAATCCACTCACAGCTGCGATCCGTGCTGCAGGCAAAATGGAAACACGCCGCTCGCACACTTTTATTCCCATTTCAGTCTGGAATGCAGCGAGGCAAATCTGTAGAAGTGCACGGAAACACAGCTGCCAAACTTCAGTAGTGAAAAAGACACTTTCAGCCAAAAATTAATAAAAAGATTATTCCTTTAAGCAGTACTACACAATTCAACATGCAGTCCAAAATGCTGTCATTCCTACTGCACACATTTCTGACTGAGTCCCTGGAATCAAACTTGTCCACAAAAATCATCTGAATTATTGGCCTTGGTGTGTTTTTCATGCTTTTCTCACTTTAGACCATATCTCCAAGGCTGTTTTTGAAATGAGCTGCAAACAGCATTTTGTCACCTTTATATGTAGATTTGTATCATTTTCAGTTGATTTCACATCACTATATGAAAGCAACATAAATCTTTTTAAATCCACAAAAATGATGAAACTCTTTAGCAAGGTAACCTTAACACTTTTCTGAGAATTAAATTTTAGCGGAAATCTGTGATCTGTGTGTAAGAAAATGCTTTAATGATAATAATTCAACAAATATGAATAAATAACGGGTTAGAAATCAAAAACAAAAACCTGTAATCCATTTGCAATTTTTTGGCATGGCAACCAAACTTAAAAATTGTGTGATCAGCCAAGCTAAGGAAATTAGCAATGTTTATAGAACAGTTAAGACGTGTAGTATTGTTACTGACATGTAAAACCTAAAAATGTTGGGCTGTCTTGAGGATTGTGTCCCTGAAAAGAAGTCAGAACTGAATGCAATTTTCAGTTACCAAAAAAGACAAAACTGGTTTAAAAATATTTCATTTTAAATCTATCACTTTTATTATATTATCATTAAAAATAGAGAGAATCGCGAGAAATTGTTTAAATTAAAGATGTCATTGTTTGGCCCAAATTAGGTATTTTTAATCTTTTTACCATCACATCTCACCTCCCATCCTACCATCAATGCAAACAGCCACATGGACATCAATTTAAGATGACAAAGAGGTTTTATTTTTGGCCAGTTTCTCACACTAAATAAAAGGTTGTTCAGGTGACCTTAACAAATTACCGGACAGGGTATACTTAATTCAAAAGAAATAAGTGTTACATTTAATTCATAATACGAATTATAAAAAACTCTAAACTCTAGATTTTACCTAGCAATTGTGATCAGTTTTCTGGGAGCCAACTCACACTTCCCCTGTATCCGCTTTGCTTCCTCCGTGGTGAGCTGAAGCACACAGGTTAAGAGCCCATCGTTTCATTAATGAATTAATAAATGAATTAATAAAGTTTTTAAACATCTTTCAAAACGCATTGCGTAAAATGCGTCGCAAAAATGGTGAAGGGGAAATACAAATTAAAAAGACATTTATTGATTATTTCTTACTAGCTGTGTTACCTGGCTCTTCTTGGTTTGAAAAGGTGTCACGGTGGATAGGTAAATAGTAATGTATTGTCATATAGTCATTAAACTGTTTTACCACTGAAGTGGTTGTATTTAGTACAGACCTAGTCAAGAGATAAGGAAAAAAATAATAAAATATACTGTAAATCACCAAACAGTTCTACCCTCACATCACTAATATGCGTGTTTGACTACATAAAATCCTAATCTGTGTTCCAAATGTCAAGTCTGTAGCTTAAAAAAACAAAGCCTTGTATAAAGAACAAACAAGCTCAGATTCGGCTTTATAGTTACAGAGATTTAATTTTGTCGGCCAGCTGTCTAGATTCTTATATATTTTAAAATATTTTCACCAACTTGTTTAGCTGTGTCTAAAACTGTAAGCTAATACCACATTGTACTGCAAGGTATGGAAATGTTCAGATGATTTCCTTCTCTTTTTTACAGTCCCTCAGTATAATTCGCTGCTTGTCCAAGTCAGGGATGCAGTGCTCCAGAGTCCAGTCCGGAAGCACAGGGCTCTGCTGGCTTACGCCACTCCATTGTAGAGCTTCTTATTACACCATTTACTTGTTTCCATATTCGCGGCAGTTGGTTAGAACCAGTGGCACCTTGAACCCACATTTTGCTTGAACTGGGATGGCTTGCCCAAAAGACTTGGATACCATTGGAATTGCAGCCTAAGCCACATACAGCAGAAGCTGCTTCAAGTGAAATTTCCATGCTGTGGACATCCTGGACACAAGTTCTGGCTGCAAATTTGTAAACAGCGATGGGAACATTTATGCACAAACGTAAACTTGTATGGGTAGCAGCAGGAGACAAAGGAAATGGTGTGGAAATGAAGGCAGGGCCACACGCACATGCATGTCTTCCCATTCACATGCACACTAATATCAAAAGAGAAACATGTTCTTACACATTATTTCATTTTTATTCAGCTTTTTGCTTGCAGTATATTTTTACATGGCTATTGCTCTCTTTCTTTTAACATGTGCTGGGTTTTAGAATCTGCTCAGCTGTTATTAAAATATTGTAATTTAAACCAAAGCTTTGCGGCAAACTGGAAGTCCAAAGCATTTTTTCCTGATCAATTTATCGATTATTTATCAATCAATGTGCCTTGCATAATGATCTATGAAGTAAATAAATGATAGTAAAAACACTCATTTTACAGTCAAAATTACTGTTTTTTTTTTTTTTTTTTAAATCAGATTCTTTCCAAAGGGCTGCAAATTATTTTTACATTTTTCTTTTATACAAACTTTTACCATTACTGTAATCGTGGTTATCATAGAAAATAGGTAAAGGGGATCAATACAAATTTGTAACAATAATGTTTTTGATATCATACATGTTTAATGATAAAACTGTGCACACGTGGTGCTGTGCGGCATGCGGGTCAGAACCCTATCAGAACACACGGCATCGGAGCGCTTCGAACCACCAGAGCCGGACACACGCTGCTACTCTCCTGCCAGACCAAACGCAACAGGCCAACCCCAGTAAATCACCGCAGTTCACTGTGCACCACTGTCCTTTTATTTCATCATTTCATTTTTGTTAAAAAAGTGCTCTTCCTAGTCAGTTGCCTCTCAGAACTTATAATGAAAAATTATGCCTCCCTTCAAAACAAAAGTCAAAAGGAATCAGAAATAAAGAAAAAATAAGGTCCGTGCCAATAAGGCTGCAACATCAATGGATGCTGCAAAAGCAGGAAAACATGTTAGTATTTTATACATAGTTTACAGAGCGATTTTCTTTACTGAGTAAGTGTTAAAAAATACAGTTTTCCCAGCATTTTTAAAACCCTTTTCTCAATACCACAGAGTCATTTACTGATGATTTTGCTTGATGTTTTACTAAATCCTTTTTGTTATCATGTATTTGTTAAATCCAGAGTAAATTCCCCAAAAGTATTTAACTGTTTAACCTAAACTGCCTACATATATGTGCAGTCTGCAGTGTTGTTCACCAGGGGATGTGACTCGGTTGTGGGCAACGGGCACCAGAGCTGCATATGGTCCCGACAGTTAAAAGACAGACCAAAAGAACAGCCTAAAAATAACACCGAGGCATGAGAAGAATAAATAAGAAGACTGCAGAGGAAAGAGCTGAGAGTGTGGACCCCCCCTCAGACCCTGGTGAAGTTACCGTAGTGCCAGACCACGTGTGCACGTAGCGGGTAATAACACAAACAATATTCCGAACTCCTTACAATGATCACCTGAATGGTTCTTGGGGGCAAGAAGGTAACATCACACCTCTTCTTATCACTTCTGTAGCACCAGTTGAACTGCTTCTGTGTCAAACTAGACAAACTAGTCCTGTGCAAATGTCCAGATTCATTATCATGGATGAAGAAGGTTTCCTACATTTTGTCACTGTAATACTCATTTTATGTCTTATTTTACTGCATGCTTTAAATCTCATATTTATTCCAATTTATTTGCACATGTTTAATTTCAGAAGATTAATGCAAAGAATCTTCTTTGACTTTCGTGACCAGTGCAGAGAAGAGGCCTAGAAAGGCGCGCACACACACACACACACACACACACACACACACGTGCTCCTCCTGGCTTCCCGCTGTCCCCTTCTACACACACCTAGCTACGCAATATCCCACAAGTGGTTCCAATCTGCAGGTTCCTGTGTGTCTGGCCCCTGCAGCAGCTCGCTGCACCATACGGGACACGGGATCCTGCCGAGGGGCTCGGCTGCACGGGGAATGGCATTCGTTTTTGCCTTTTTTTTATTTCCCCCGATTTCCCCCCATGTTCCCCCTCTGCTGCAGACTTTACCTGGCGGCTTTTATAGCCCTGTTTTCAGAGACAGATGAAAATAAGTGAAAAACACACCGTGTGCAGTAATGGTGTGTTGCGGTGCAGTGGGATTACACAGTAAGTTTGCATTTAACTATCTAACTGTGACCTCTGTTCCGTTGCTATTTACTTTTTTGTGTGTGTTTTAACAACGCTGACTTGGGCAGCAGTAATACCTCATATACACTGTTAAGACCCTGGACACATGAAATGGCATGGGTTGAAACAAACTACTTTCGGGATTTCTTGATCCAAGCGGTTTGAAAGAATGAACATCTTAAATCTTGCACAGTAAAGCTGGGAATTGAAAATCTAGAATGGTTAAAGACCGGAGTGTAAAAACACACCGTTTCTTGGTACTCTGTGATGTTTCAAGCGGAAGGAGGAGGTTTTCAAGCTGCTGAACTTTGCAGTCTTTCATTTTAATTTACTTTATCTTTAAGTTATTTAATCGTGATATTAAATTAATATTACTGATACAAATGCTCTTATTTGATTTTCCGGAGAATTAAACCATTCATCCAGATGATACGCTTGTGTGTTACAAAACTGACTATACAATAGGTGCACATGTTTAGAACCAGAAGCGCAATATAAAATTTACTTAATTTCTAAAGCTGTAAGCAGAGCTATAAACTTTTTTATACGTTTTTTGTTTTCCATTTTATCTATGCAAGCAGAATTTTAAAAAATCCCATTACATAATTCTATTATAATTTTAGTTAATGGCACGCGTGCATGTGTGTGTGTGTGTGTGTGTGTGTGTGTGTGTGTGTGTGTGTGTGTGTGAGAGAGAGAGCGACAGAGAGAGATGTTTTGTTTTCTCAGTATGCAGAAGTAAAATATTCACATGAGCCTATTTTGGATTTTTTATATTTAGCTCCAACAGTGCAACATAAAATCAGAGTTTAAAGATGTGCAGATGTAAATCTATAAACATCTTTTCAACTTTCACTTGGACTTTAATGCAGTTTAGATAAATCTTCAGTCCTAAAACGTTTGTTTACATGATCGCAATTGTACGTCTCATCTGGAATCTGGAATTGGTCAAACCGAGCAAGACAAAGCAATCCACATAAAATTCACCATTTATGACCAATTCTCCCTCAAACATTTTCAGACCGGAAAATACCGAGCAATCGTATGCAAGCATTACTCTAAATATCTGTTAACATTTTGCAGATTTTACAAATGTCGCAGTGATCAAAATTGTATTTTGCCAACTGGGTGCGGCTGCCATTATTATTTACGGCTTTGCTTGTGTCCCGAAAAGATATTTTTTCGGAGCATAGAAATATAAACGCGGTGTTACCGTGCACCGCAGTAGCGAACAGGTACGAGATGCAGGGTGCTCGTGGCACTGCCTCTCGGTCGGCAGGACGGATAGCAAGCCGGCGTGCAGCGATTTCAGGAAAGTCTCCCACGAGGAGGTCATGCAGCGGTGTCCTTATTTCAGACTAATCCTTTCGTGGCAATTTTTAAGTGTCATTTTGCACACAATATATGTTCTACATTAGAAACAGCTTTTTTGCAGGAATAATTGCATCGAGGCTTGAAGTTGATGTAGTATTTAAAAGTATTTATTACAAATAACATCCTGCAATAAACTCTTTTAAAGCAATTTTGAGATGGTTCAACAATGAAAAAGATCAGATTATACAACTATTTTAAATACAACACGACTAATTACAGATTCAGCATTTTTAAACCAGTCAAACAAACGTCTTGATCTTTGCTTATCTGACTCCTCCATCCAAGGCCACTTGCAAGAGACAGACAATCGGTCCCGCAGCGATTTATCCATTTGTGCACCAGGGAGTCTTTACTAGAGTATTAATGGCAAATATCTTGCCGCAGGGTTCTGCTGCAGGAATGGGATCGCAACCAGGAGCCACCGGTACTCAGCCCGCTGGCCTCAACACATGCCGGACTTGCTGGAAAAGGTGCGCCCTATTTACATTATTCCACCTATTTACATGGGTTCGGTTTACGCTCTTCCACATGTCGCCGCTAAAGTAAATTTACAATCCAGTCCAACACCTTCACCGGTATCCTCACTGCAAAAAGTGTAAACGGCTCCTCTTGGGTTTGTTTTTGACAAAAGAAGCATCAAAATGTAAAATGTAGAAGTAAAAGATGCAAAGTGTAGAGGTAATAACTGAAAGGTCCCGAGATGCGGTACATGAGTACAAATACCTGTATATTTGCAGGTGTGCAGCTGAAGCAGACTGGGACAAGGGAGGGGGAACAAGGGGTGGAGAGTAGGGACATGTGGGTCGGGGTGGAGAGGTGATGGCTAATGGGTGGCGGACATGGACCAGGCCCCCTCCATCCTCCACACGGAGAAGGCGTAGCTCAGCCTCTCGTGGGCCAGGTAGTTGCAGCTGGTCAGCTTGCTGTCCATCTCGTCGCTCTGCAGCACCTGGTAGAGGAAGTCAATGTAGCGCGAGGCCAGTTTCAGAATCTGGATCTTGCTCAGCTTGTCTGAGGGCAGCGTGGGGATGATCTTGCGCAGCGAAGCAAAGGCGTCGTTCAGGGACTGGGTGCGCTGCCTCTCGCGCACGTTGGCGATCACCCTCTGGGTGTGCAGGTCTTCCAGAGGTGCCTCGGGCCCCACAGCCGGGGGGCTTTTCTTGGGTCTCTTGGGCCCTGACGGGATCAGGCAGTCGGGACTCCCCACAGCCCTGTCCTCCATCCGTCCAGCGCTGCCGCTCGCTTTCTTGGGGAACGGCACTCTCTTGCGCCCGCTGGGCCCTCCGCACTTCTTTGGCCCGTGTTCTGGGTCCTCTTCGCCGGCCGGCAGTCCCCCCTCAGAGGAGTTAGCGCAGGACACCTCCTCTCTCATGGCTGCACGTCTCTCAGGTGCGGTTCCCCTGCGGTCAAAGTCGCCGTCGCGTCTACTTCCTGAGCCCCAACCACAAGTAAATTCAAAGGCAACGACGCAAGTCTGACCTTAAGTCTTTTGAAATATTTGCTAAAGCGGTAACAGTAGCGCAAAAGATGAGCAAATATATGAGCCACGAGCTAAAAAAAAAAATCCTGTCAACCCATGGGTTGCCTACAGGAGCGCCGGCGCAAGACGGACGCTCTTCTTCTCGATGCGCTGACTGTGCGTTTCTGTCCTCCAGCCACCCATGTCAGCAGACGCTTGGGACCACAATGTGCCTGCCGTCTCCTTGCGGCCGCTGCTCTTATAGCCGGCAGCAGAGCTGCGGCCTCCAATTGGCCGAACCCCGATCCAAGGTGTGGTTTCGCCTGGGAAAGAGGGAGGACGAGAGGGCGGTAGGAGGATGATGGGAACGGGGCACCCGGCAAGAGCAGCCAATCGGCAAGAGCTTGGCTAACACTTTTACAGAAGTTGTCTGAAGTTTATGGGTTCCAGATTTCTCCATAACAATCAAATGTTGCCCCTCACCCACGTAACCCCTGCTGCCTTTCATCCTCTTCCTCAGTGCAGCTTCGTTTCCAAAGAAAGTTTCATATCTGCAGTAAAGAACCAAATAAGAACCTCATGCTCCATTGACTTTGCTGGTGCACGACAGCATAACCGTGCAAAAAGTAACGCAAAAATGCAGGCTGGAGACGTCGGGCCGGAACGCGACTGCGGATGCTAAAGAACAAATATAGAAAAGTCACTTTGATTTCCCGTCAAGGAAACTTTCAAAGCTGCCTTTTGCAATAGTTGGCAGCTTTTCGCTCAAAATTAAACGTGATAAAACGCGGAGGTCTTTAAAGCGACTCGGAACAGGCGGTAAAATAAAATGGCCGATAAAGAGAGAGAGAGAGAGAGAGCGCGCAAAGGGTTTTCTTGGCATTTTTAGGACATCTGGTACATCTGATGTTTCAAGAGTTTAAGCACAGTCAATATAAATTATAAATGATAAACACTTTAGCATGGAGCATAAAAGCATACTACTTGCTCAAAGTTTTACAAAGGTGGCCATAGGTGTCCCACAGTTCATATGCGACTTTAACAGTTTGCAGTTAAAAGAACTTCCTCTGCAAGCTGCTCTATGGGCAGAAAGGTTCCAGGTGTCTGGGTCCCAGCAGAGGGAGGAGAACCTGAACATCTCTTGACCCCACAACCTTCCTGTGCAGAGGGAGGTCAGGGGGCTACTAATCACACCCACCAGGCGCCGAGGTGTGAAAGCACACGCTGCCCTTCACGCAGACAGATCCTGTGCGGCTCGGGCGACAGACAGATCTGGGCCCCGACACCTCGGTCCAAACTCGCGTGTAAGCTCTCTGGATCGCAGTTGCGCACGAAACCTCTGACAAATGGTTTGGTTGCAGCGACATCCACTGAGGCTGAAAGATGTTTCCTGCTGTCCGAGAGAAAGAGTGAAGGAAAGGCCCGAAGACGGTCTGCGTTTCTCGGCGTCACCGTGTTTACCTCCGTGCGCGTGTGCACGCTGTCCGAGCTGTGTGGTGCCGCACCGCGTGCTGAGCGCAGCGTGACGGCGGGAAAGAACGAGGACGACTGCAAAGGGAAGTGAATCATTTTACCAGAATGCCGAAGCTCTTGTGTTGTGACTGGAGGCTCTCAGACCCCAACTGGCCTTCAGATCGAAGAGCAGTGAAATTCTGCCTAAAACACCCGGTGAACAGTTCCTCTAAAAAGCGTGATAAAAGCACGTAAGGACGCTGGAAACGTCCATAAAAAGTGAAATATTTCACTGTGGCGACACACAGCAGAGTCCCGGCAGTACCAGGAACAATGATGGCATGGAAACACGACAGATGGAAACATTAAGACAAAAAGCTCAGTTTATCATTACATTTAGTTTCTTTGCCGATGTTTTTCACAGAAATAAACGCAATAAAGCGGTATTTATGAAGCTGCAAAGAATATATAGAAACAGTTGCACAGGGAAGATATGTTAATGGAACAAGATGTAACGTTTGAGATATTTGCTGTACTTTTTTAATGGGGGAGACGCTTTACTTTTTACTCATTTTAAATATCAGACGTATTTGAAGAGGAAAAATGAAATTATGTGATAATTCTGCCTTAAACTCTAATTCAGTCTTTAAGGAGCGCGTGAGAAGTCAGGCTTTGCAAATGTTTAATTCCTCTTTTAATATAAATAAAGATGAAACCGAGGCGGCGACACGTTCACCTTTAACCTTCGTGCCATAAGGTATTGACATGAAATGAACTCCCGTTTACTTTCAGGACTTAAGCGTCACAATTTCAAAAAGTCTGTGTTTAAGTGTCAAGTCAGCCCCGGTGAAAAAAATCGTGCCGGTTTCGCTGAATTTGCTTTACACAACATCGCCACAGAGCAAAAGTAAAAATAAGGCAACGGGGTGTAAATGGGATTCAAGCTCACAGGATCGGCATAAATTGGGACCGCGGATGCACTAACCATGAAGTGAACTATTGGTGAGAAGTAATATATTTTCACATCAAATATAAATAACTTTCCAGTTTTTACAGAACATTTTGAATTTAATGTGACTGCAGTGTTAAAAATCCAGCAATATTAAATTCCTTTCCCATAAACCAAATACAAAAGTGAATCATTTTAACCCTGAAAGATGCTTCAAGTCTCTATTTTAGATTTTAGAAAATTATAATATCAGGCGGATTCCTCCTAATGCAGAGAAACATGACGGAGTTAGAATTTTATATTTAACCGTTTTATTTGCCATGAAATATGAAGCAGAGACCAAATGAATGAAGTGCTGTTGGCAACACTGCTGGATGTAGAGGTCAAAAACATATTTTCAGAAAAATGCAATTAATGACTCAGAAATACCACATTTTTAACAGATACATTAAACTAAGTTAAAAAAAATGTGCAGTTCTTTTGAACGTGCATGGTTTTTAATTTGAAACGGATGTAAAATCATTCTACTTTATTTTATTTTTGGTTTAATTTATTGCCTGTACAGTGCCCGCCTATGTGTGTGGCATCCATTCTGTCCATAATCTATGTTTGTACTTGACAAATTGTCATTTAAGCTGTAAACACTGTTGTTAAATAGTTTCACGGAAATGTCGGGCAGAGTTTTGTGAGTGAAACTGCAAAAAACTTTGAGCAGATGTAGCACCGGAAACCCGAACCTCCTAAATCAGTGCTGATTTTTGTACGGAAGGGAGAGCGATAGTGTATGAATTTAAAAAAGAAAAATAATAAAAATCATACCAAAGCAAAGCGAAATGACCTTTTCGAAGCTGAAATGAAATTTAATTGTCCTTCTGTGGTAGGGCTTCAGTTTTAATATCTGTTCAGGTGGTTTAGGTGTAAAAACAAGATGTGGTCGATGGAGAAATGTCGAGAAATGAGAGGGCCTCCGCGCTAAGAGAGAATTTCAGATGGAGTTCGGCTTTTCCCTCTGATCTCTTTGGTTCGCACGTAGGGAAGACGTGCGAGAAATCATGTGGCGATCCTGACCAGATGCAAGGAAGGCACAAACAGGGGAGGACCTGCTGTGCAGCTGCATCCAGAGGGCAGATCAGGACTTGCAACCCACGCCACCGTTCGGGTCCTGCATCATCATAGTGGTTCTGCAAATGTGACCGTTTGCTGCGGACACCTGCGGTCCCTCCTCCGGGGCAGCACCATCCCCGCGAGACCCAGCAGGGAGCAGCAGGTGGCCGCCGTCCTGGGCCCCCGCACCCGTGACCCACCGTCCCATCCCAGGCCAAGGCTCAGCGCAGAAGCGCGTGGCGGCCAGGCTGCCGCCACGATGTCCCCCTCACCTCTGCGTGCCACGGTGCCACCACAGCAAGGAAACGTGAAGGAATGCGTAACGGGAAAAACGTGGAAGGCCCTCTTTGCCGAGGAAAAACGAGAACGAGACAAAAGGAGGGAGAAGAAAAGAAAGGGAGGAAGAGAAAAAGCCGTCGAAACAGAACCAGATGGGCGAGCGAGGAGGGCCGTTTGATCTCCCCCGCCGGACCCCGATTGATGTTGCACATTTCATTTCCTTGTCAGAGACGTGACATAATGTTTCACTAACGTTCAGGATTTTTCCCTTTCTTCTCCTTCCTTTGCTCTAATTAACCCCTCGATCTGCGCAGACGGCAGCGCAGCAACGGTCCGGACAGACGGCCGCAAGCGTGGCGTTTGCGCGAGGAGCTCCGCCTCTGCATGGATCCGCGCGAAAGGCACGGAGTAGAACGGCGCTGCGGAAACGGCCGAAAGCGGGCCCGAGCGAACGGCGACCGAGCGAAATGCACGCAGGCAGAAGTGGCAAAAAGCACAACTTGGCCTCGAGCTGCGTCTAATAAGAAGCACTCGCACGAATGAACGCTGTATTCGCTGCTATTTTTTATTGTCTGGTGCCTCAAACATTATTGCGGTTCTCGCAAATTAAATGATGGTCTCAAACGACATCGGACAACTTTGATCTCGGATTTATCATCTGCTTATTTTGAACGGAAAAACCATTTAAAACGATCTTGTGTCTGCAGAAAAATATGGAGTCATTCTGACGCATAGCATCTGACTCATGACCCGGCTCACCGTTCGCAGGGCCAATTCGGAACCGTTTACCAGTTTGCCTGTTTTTGAAAAGACATTAAAAACAATGGCGGACTTCTTGCAAACGTGAGACACTCGAACATTTAGAATTTATTGCGCCGGGTAAGGCGGAAACTAGCTTTGCAAAAACAGGCTCCGCTCAAGCGAGGCTTAAATGGATCGAAGCAAAGACGAACTTCTCATCCCGGATCGGCCGCTCCTATCTCGTGCGACTGGGAACAACTTTTTCGCCACGTTTTGCTACGTTGAACCACGACGAACTGCACCGCGTTGGACCCAACGTCCACGACCGACATCCAGGCCCCTTGGTTTGACAAATGAACCTGTTGAAGATAATCGACAACTTAATCGCCTGGCGTCGCGAAGGGCCGTGTCACTCTGGTGGCACCGCGGTAAAAGCGACCCGCCGGACTCTGCCACCATTCTGCACCTCTCTCTCGTCAAGCCGCAGCGCAGCGACACACTTCTGCATCTGGGATCTATTTCCCAAAGTGAAATAACACTTCCTGCAGGGTAAGTCATCTGGGAGGGCGGCCACAGAGCAGGAAGGGGGACATGAAAAGGAGGTGTTGGTGATGGTGGTACGGGCTGTTTAGAAAGAATAGCGGCGGTAAGAACAAGGTGATGGGGATCGCAGCACTGGGGGGGGTCTAGGTCACACCAACAGGCTCAGGTGACCCCCAAGTCAGCAGGAAAGGGGACAAAAAGGCCAGAAAGAGGAGAGGAGTGACTCTGGGTCTCTTCACGACAAGCACGCTGCAGCAAGACCTGCTGCTTCCGTGCGTCTTCACACAGCAAAAGGATTATTCCAGTGCAAGTTAAACCACGGACGTAATAATAGCCAAAGCTCAATGTTTCTGCTAGACAATGTGTTGTTTATTCTTTTTCGGAAATATTTATGACTCACGGGGTTCTGAATTAATTTTTCTCACGTAACTTCAGGGGTTCACGTAACCCTACTGCTTGCAACTTGGTCCTCCTCAAATGCTGGGCGAAAAATCATGCTGCAGATCCGCTTGGCCGAAAAGTTGACGCTGCGTACAGGGCTTCGCTTCTGCGAGGCGGAAATTTGACGGCATCTCTTGGCCATGGCAGCAGCGAGAATCCACCTCGGGCTCAAACTGCATGGTTCCACCTGGGCCGCTTGGAGGAGTTTGGTCTGGTCATGGTCGAGAACTTCATCCGTTAGAGGACAATGCATCAACAGCACATTTCCATGCTGGTTTCGTGGAGAAAAGTCTCGAAATAAGAAGGAAAGCGGGAACCGAAGGGAAAGACTAAACATATTTGCTACTGGGAAGAAGAAAAAAAAAATTTGTTTATTAAATCAGCTTTTATGATACGTGATAACCTCTGTTATTTCAGTTTCACCCCAACTTATCTCCTGGTATTAGGCCCTAACTTATCATAATATTTGCTGCATGGGCTTCTCTACGTCCCTCCGCTTTCATGTGCAATTTAGCTGATATCCTGTCCCGGCTCTGGTTTCAGTATATAAGCGCAGGGCCAACAGAGCGGCTCTGGCCTGGAGTCCCGCTGAGCCTGCGGAGCTCGGGAGCCGCCTTGCTCGTTTTCTCACCTATCCGACCAGGCATCTACAGGCGCTCGGGCCCACAGGCAAGCAAATGCCCGCAGGACACAAAACCCAAACCAGCACTCCAGCGTTTGCATGAAGTAACCATCAGTATAAATAATGAAGACAAATAACAATAAAGATCAACGACACGGCACATTTAACCCCGACTTGGCTCCACTGGGCGGATGTGTTAAAGATCTTCTAATACGGCGTAACCTCGGAAAGCAAACAGGGTAACCGTTCAGGGTAAAACGCGGTGGTACGTTTGCGCGGTGACCTGACCGCGGCCGCTCGGCAGCTTCCATACCGGAAGGGAATTCTGGGTCACGGCCGAATGTGACCGTACGTGCGCGTTCAAGCAAATGCTCCCTTTTTCGCGGGCGCAAAGACTGCGGCGCGGCATCATCTTCGCTTTACGGGGAAAGCGGAAAGCAAACAAGAGGGCTAATGCACAGTTAATTGTAGTCATATGGCGGAGCGACCAAAAGAAACGCAGGAGGAGCTGGCGAGGAGATCAAATTGAGGCGCAGGGGCACTTTTCTCTTACAAGTCGTACAACAGTGTCTGCTTGGGACCGTTTCTTGCTTTTTTCTCTTTGCTTTCGCTATGCATTTTCGTTTTGCGGCAGATAAACCGAGTCTACCGAGAACAGGCCGAACTGCGAACGAAAGCGCCGCCGCTTTTGCGGACTCGACGAGGCCGAGCCGGAACACGGAGGCGCCGCACCTTCCTGCAAACAGGCTTTGCGATGACGTGTGCTGAGCTTTGAGCGGCTCCCGCGAAGCTAAACCCCAGCCGGGCCCGAGCTCCGAGCTCGCCGGGCAGCGCTGCAGCCGAAGGGGTTAACAGGCCTCCGCCTCCCTCCCCACCCCCACGTGTTATGGAGGGAAAATGTGGAGCAGAAGGGAGGAAAAAGAAGAAAAGAAAAGGTCTAGAGACATGTGTTTCAGTTTGTAAATAAAACAGTAAATTGCTATGGATATTGCTTAAATATCTGTGGGCTTTGTTCTGCGTTTGCGGAAGTTCCTCGGAAATCATTTTGAAGCTGCCTTTTCAAAAGCATTTTTAATGTCAGAGCAGCCATCTGCTCCTCTACTGATTCAAGATGTGTTTCTTCATTCACTTGTTTCGGTCCGGAGTCCGCGAGGCTCTGCGGGTCTTCCTTTAAAACATTTTAACCCCTAAACCCGTGGCCACAGCAGTCCACTCCTATGTAGACACCTGCGTCGACGCTACCGATGCCCAAGAAATTGAAAAATTAAATAATTGCCAGTTTGCTGGTGGCCAGCGGGCACAGACATCCCCGTGGAATACGGTGCAATGAGCAGAAAAGTACCAAACTGTTTGCAGGACGGCCAGGGAGAGATGTCTGTAAGCTGAAGGTTGTTGCGTGAAGCAACCCTGGTGTAAAGCCTTTAAAACGCTAAAAAAACGCATTAAAATGCTCAAGTGAAATTCACCGGACTTTGCAAATTTGGGGGGAAAAAAATTGACCAGGTCATTTGAATAAGTCCGTATTGCTAAAAAGAGACAACTTCAGCCTCGCACCTCCTCACATTTTCAGACGCTGTCTTATTTACTGTAAAATACCCACATTTTGTGGCTTTCGTGTCACCAGCAGGTTAACGTGTCAGCGGCAGGTAGGTGACGGGACGGCAACCGTCCTAGAACGCTTCAGCGGAGACGGTCAAGGTTCAAGCCAAAACCGTTCCTGAGGAGCAAACCGAGATGACCGGACAAAAAAGGCTACAGACAACAATACGATGCAAAAAAGCGGAAATAAAAGTCAAGAGCTCTTACAGATTTAAAAAAAAAAAAAAAAAAAAAGCTATGTTTTCTAACAAAAATGTCAAAACAGCCATTCAGAGCCAAAAGCAATTCTACGAGGTCTATGAGAATGAACATGAACAACGAGGTCAGGAATACATTGGGATGTTAATGCTGGCAAAAGCGTCCGGCATGAGCAGAACCAGGGCTCGCACAGATGGTACTGCGGTAACTAAACCAGTAAATGAACCACGAGGGTTGGAAAGTAGTGCTGATATTAATGCTCATCTTACGCCCGAGCTCAAAGGAATGGTGACAAAAATGGGATGAAGCAAATGGAAAGGAAGAAAAAATTTAGATTCAAGGCTTTAAGACAGGGCATCATTAAAAATCAGAGAAATATAGAAAATATTATAAATAACCCCACAAACTACATGAATACATTGTCAGTCAACTGTCTGAAGCTGCTCGGCTCTGCTTTTCATTGTTTGCCTCATTTCATTTGTCTCATAATCCAGTTTACCAGGTGCAGGATCTTCATTTTTCGCAAAGATGACATCACAAATATTTGTTGTGAGGACTTTCCAACAACAAAATACCCAAGCCCCCAGAGACCAACAGGGAGGAGATTCCACGTAGCTGCAGCTGGCAGCCAACCAGGGCTGCGATTACATGCGGCAGGAAGAGTGTGTTGAGCTGCTGGATGTGCTGGGAACTGTGGGTTCTGAAGTCCCATTTACTGCGGTAAAAACAGCTCCTCTTCATGTGACTCCTGCTCTAAAGGGTCAACATGAGCACATCTTGTGTATCAGCAAACACAATCTGTACAACGTGTATGCGGAGTGGCAGTTATGCACTGCGTTTGTAGCTTTTAAACGTTGTTGTGAGCAACCGTCTCCCTGATTTGGTCCTTCCTGCACCACATATGCGTTTTGTTTGTGCTGGAGAACGGATATCAGCAGAACTGAGCCAAAGTCTCCAGCACAAGTGACGCGCGTTCAGACCTGAAGAGATGCACGAGTGGCAGAAAAGGAAGCACTATCGGGGATGAACCTGGGGTGGGGGTGGAGGGCAGAGACTAGGGTTTGAGAGAAGACAGGTGTGTGATCATGCAGAGGCGCAGCCAAGGATAAAGCATAACCAGCAGCTCAGCCTCATTTTCTGCGTGGCCACACAGCACTGCCCTGGAGAGGAGAGCAGAGGAGTCTGCAAAATTCCCTGCTTCCAACACAAAGGTCATTTATGTTCAGAGCATTGTTTGTACCTTCATATTTCTGTCAATTGTAACATTTTTGGGGCTAATAACACTATTCCACACTCTGTGTGTGTATGTGTGTGCGAGATTATATAACACTGTCTGCCTCTCCACCTTGGTTTTCTTCCTTTTCTTTACATCCATTCTGCCAGCCAAGGCTTTAATTGTTTCCTTCCTGGATTTCAAAAAGTCAGACATAAAATGAAATTCAAACTCAAATTAGGCCACCCTAGTATTCCCTTCAAGATGCTTTATGCTTAGAAGTCAGGGCCCAGCATTTACGCTCTTATGCCCAACACCTTGTGCGTTTCAAAGCCAGAACTATAAATAGCCTGACTGCATATTCTAGCACGTTTGAAATCACTCCTTTCACTTATCCTAAAAAATGCCTTGTTAAAACGTAGCTGCTGCTGTAAGTAAACAATGATTGTAAACAACGGTTGCCATGGCACCAGATGCCTTGGAGGCTCCTATTAAAAGCACCTATTAAAAGAGCTGACCACAATGACCGCACGACTAACACGACCTGCTGTCTGTGCCTTAATGCCGATGAGGCGTCTCGATTGTTAAGCATTTCCAGATCTTTCCTTCAGGCATCTCAGCCGGTCTGCAGACTGATGCTGTGTATCAGTGCATCGTCAGCACTTTTTCATAGAAACTTCCAACCGTTTTAGCCCTCCAGCAACAAAAATTCAACGCATTTTCCAAAGCGTTTATCATGGAGGAGTATTACTGTTGGTTGGAACATCAAATTATTATTATTATTATTATTATTATTATTAGCATCAGAAATAGTATTACATTTTTTTATTGCTTTTATGTTTTGCAAAGTGGCAAGCGGTACTTTTACCAAATTCTTCTCTTTCTTACTGAATGACAGGGCACCTTCAATCGTACAGAAGTGACTTTGAAGAAATGAGCACTGGCGCCTATGAACTTCACCTGAAACCCACAGTCCAGGAGGCATTAACTGTCCAAGAAATAAATGCATCGAATGCCTTCTTGGCCTCCCCAAATTTAACAAAATTACCATCCGTCCTTTAACTGCCGTTTTTCCACACGCCGAGTCAGGCAATTCCAAAGGAATAATCATAAAATAAGGTTTTATTAATGTTCCCTTGACAAGTTCACGTACACAGGTTTTACACCGGGATCAATACCACAAAACTGGGTTTTGGTAAGAGATGCGTCTGCACAAGGAGGGGAAAAAAAAAAAACTTTGAAATAATAAAAATCGACTAAGAGTAAAAACGCTTGACATTTGAAGACACATAACAAAGTAGTTGTTTTTTTTTTTGTTAAAAAAGGGAAAAATACGCATTTGGTACAGGCAAATCCTGTCCTTCGTTGGAATGACAAAACGACACCACGCACCCCAGTGACTGTAAAACATTGCATATCAGCCAAAAACTGAACTCTCCCTCTTTAACTTAGACAAATCACGCAGTCCGAGTTGCCAAAAATAGGACTCTTCATATTGTTATTAATAAAGTGCATTTTTATGTTCGTGTACACAAGACATTCCACTGAGAGTGCGAGGTGGTGCGAACAACTCCGGGATCCTGGTTCCCGTACGTGTGAATCGGTGACCAAATTCGTGTTTAACTCACTGAAGGGGAAAAGCAACCCGTCAACACCTCCCTGTGGCGACAAATAAAGCTGCAACACACTGGTCACACCAGGCGGGAGAGCAGGAAGGTTTCTGAACACTGTAAAAATTGAAGATACTAAACACCAAACAGGGTTCTCCTTCATTCTGGGAACAAAGTGGAGTCGCGGTATGAAAATGTGCTCAATTGCGGTACGTTACCCCACTGACTGAGGCCCTGTGATCTTCATCTGTGGCTCTGTCCTGCTCACCCTGCTCAGGCCGCTAGGCAAACCCAACTGTGGAACGGAGAACAGAAACACATTTACGCTAAGTGCCACTTGCTGCCGTGCTCCACGCAACACAGCTCCCGTTCCTAAAGGAAGCGTCTGACTTGTACACCTAGTGGAGCTTTGAGGGAGGAAGCACACGTCAGCATTTGGGAGGAGAACACGCATACATGCTTATAAGCATACATCTTTAAAAAGCCATCAACATAAATACAAAACACAGCAAATCCTTCGACAAGCAGGACTTTGTCAAGCTCTGAGGAGGACGGCCACAACAAGAACCCCCAGCCTGCTGGAATCTCTGCGTTTCTCCCTCAGAAGTCACTGAGGATGCTGATATCAGCAAACTCTTTGCGGTAGCGATGTGAGTAGAGTCCCAGCAGGAAGGACCATTTGAGGCTCATGAAGCTCCACACGCTGGACAGGTAGAAACTCCTGGGGTCGGTCAGAGCTGCAGCACAAATGGGAACATAAAATAAGACAATGGCATGGTGACCGAAAAAGCACGTCCAGGAAAAGATGATGTGATATTGTTACATTTAGACTTGAATGGAAACTTGATATCAGATAAATCACTAAATTAAGCACAAAAGCTAAAACAAGGACTGATGTCTTCACGAACGAGGATCCACCCAGGTCACCTTCAACATTGTCTGCCACCGGTCTCAACATTTGAGCTTCTGCCCAGTTCTCCTTTGTCTTCACCTAGGCAAGCCTTTAGTTTTGTTTTTGTCTGCTGCTGCTGTTGTTTCTATAGTGGAATCTCCAACCGGTTTACTCAAGTTTCCTTCTGCTGCCATCTCTACAAAGACGCATGCATCCAATGTGCCCTCACTGCCATCTTCTACTGTTTTCTGACTGAGGAAACCAACACTGCATATATCATGGAACACCAAAGCCATCAAAGGAGATACGGCAACACCACGACATTGCAAATACCAGGATGTCCCACCAAAACTGACCACTAAGCTCATCACAGAGGGGAACAAGAGCTTAATAGCAATCTTACAAAAGCTGCGGGACTTTATTTCTGAAACCAGCCACTACCTGCATATTACAATCATTTTACGTATTCTTCTCTGCAATAGGTTGGCTTAACAGAAGTTATTTTTCACAAACTGAAGATCCAAACCTATATAAATTAGGCAAGAAAACATAACAAAACTGCCAAAACATGTGGGGAAAATGTCTCGCCTGAAGTTTGATGCAGTGCCAACCCTGGCCAATATTGTTCACAGGACACAGTATCTATTGTCACGCATGGTGGTGGCAGCATCATGATTATGGTGCTACTTCTGTCCAGTGAGGCAAAAATTAATAGCTCCAAAAAGGTGGACATTTTTATGAATAACCTGCTGCCATCTGCCACAAATTAGTTTTCCACTTAAATGTTGTTGCATACAGGACAGAATTATGAATGAAAAATGGTTTGACAGGATTTGTCTTTACTTCATCTCTTTCATTCACCAAAGCTGAAACTGAAATTGTGTGTCATTTTATTTTAAATATCTGCTTTAAGCAACTCCAGGCAGCAAAGTGGCATGGTGAGCAGTGCTTTTTTTTTTTTTTCTTACAGCTGCTTGGTTGTGGATTTGGTTTTGACTCATTCTCTGTGGAGTGTCCAGGCTCTTCTTCCACAGTTCATACCCATGTGTTTCACATGAACTGATGCCTTGAAACTTCCCAAAGTTTGTGCATGTATAAGTGAATGTGTGTGACTGCCCTGTGAAGCACTGGCATCCTGTCCAGGGTGTACCCTGCCCCATGTTCTATGCCTTCAGGATAGGTTCCCGACTACTGTGGCCCTGAACTGCTCAAGCATCATGGAAAAGGATAATTCGATGGATACAGCTCCATCAACAGGTAACAACATTGCTTTAATCTGACAATTGCTGTTGCTGTTGTACTGACATGCTGGTCTGGATCCATTGTGAACTGAAGATTAAATCTAACTGAAGATTCAGCTAAAAATTATAGCATGGATAAGGGGTTCAGCTAAATAGTTTGTCACACCTTTTAAAATCATATTTCTCTTTATGTTTTAACAAAGTGCTGACAACTTGGCTTCTCATGACAGAGCAGCGATGAGGAGAAACTCTTGCTAATGAACAGTGGATTAAGGATATCAAAGGAGAATAAAAGCCGGAGAGGCAGCACTGTGGAACAAAGACTAGGACTAAAGGGACAAGCCATGAACTGTTCGGAAATCGAGAAACTCACACTGCTTCTGCGTAATGGCTAGCGAGAGAAAGGTGATGAAGGCCACCACAGCCAGGAGAGAGAAGAGGATGCTGATGAAGAGGAAGAATTTCAGGCCCTTCAGCCAGGTGCGCCAGTAGTCCTGCAGGTACATGACGTGAGTGACGAGGGCCCAAAGTGCCAGCACACCTGTAGACACACCCAGGAGACATCCCACAATGCAGAACGTTGGTCACTTGTGCAAAGAAAAAGAGCATTTTGTTTTCATCCTGAAGGAGCAGGAAGATTATAAAATCCATTAGACTGGATCCCCAATTTATGAACGCCATCAGGTCCACGTGTCCTCTCATAACTCCTTGTTCATAAATCCAAACACCACGTCAACAGATGTTAAATAATACAGATGAACCTTGATTTATGCATCGGTTACCTAAAAACTGCAAATAAAACTAAGACAAATTAAAAATGTGCTGCATTTTTTCATTTATTTCGTTTCATCAACCGCTCGACTGCGTACAGTCAATGAGTTCCCATGCCTATATCGGAAAAATAGGGCCCGAGGCAGAGAAAACGAGACAGATAGAGAAGCAGTCCATCAAGTCTTCTAACTTGAAAATATACGTGCACCATTCATCGGCATCTACCCGCTTTACACTTGTCTTATTATTAATGCAGTCAATAAAAGCATTATTAAGAGCTGTTCCTCAATTTATTTGCTGCGTGAGCTCAGTAAGCCTCTCAGATATACCTATAACAAATAAAAATATACCGTAAGACTTGTTTTAAACAGCTTCAAGCTATATTAAAACTAAAATAAAATCACTGAATATACACTGTCTAAAATTTGTATTTAATGGCAACTGTGGACAGAGTTATCTCTTATTACTGACTGCTAGCTCTCAAAAACATTACACACAAACTGTGAACACTGTGGAAGGGAGTTGAATTAATCCCGCCCCATTCCTGGTCTGTTTCGATGCATTTTACAGCCAGCTGATGAATGGACAAGGAAAGTCGGGCAATGTTCTCTCCGCTACAGATTTGAAAATAATAAACATTAAAATTTTTACAACAGGAAACGTTCATAAAATGAGGACCCAGTGAAATGTTTGACGTTCGATAAAATCAGTTTGCTTTCATGCAGCTCCATTTGCAAAATTCTGCCTCAAGTTGATAAATAAGGTATTAACACAAATGCTGATACAGTTAAAAACGTATAAGTGAGTAATAACATTGAGCAGAGTGAGGAAAAGAGTAAGAAGTTAAGGAAGGATAGGAAGTGAAACAGTCGCAAGAATAAATAAGCACTGAGAGCCCGATGCCACCAACCCGCGCAGTCCAAGGCCTGGTCGTACTCTTTATACTCACTAGTCTGTTAGTGCCGTGTATTTTAAACAAGCACGTGGCTATTTTGGTCAAAATGCTTCTTTTGTTCTTCTCAGAGGCTGTTTCTGTCATTGCTTTAGTTCCACTCGTTCCTATTTATGCATTTAAACATTTTTAAATACAGAAAATATTTTTTATACAAAATTGGCCTATGTTCAAATGCTTTGAGTCTAAATACCTGTGATATTTTCCTGCTGTACAGCAAAAACTCAAGTCTTGGTCAGTACAGCAGTTCACGTAAATGAACATGGCGTGCGGACGGAAACGAGTTTTCCGATTTAAAAGCCTTTGATGCAAAACAGCAGCGATCTGGTCGGGGCCGAGCTGCCCCTAGGTGCCTAACCATGGCAGAAGGATCTGCGATGACTCGGCAGTCAGACCCTCATCTGCTCGTGCCCAAACCCTATGTGTGGAGCGACAACACCATGACACAGCAGCTTCTTCTGCCACACAAGCTTTTCTGCAGTCACGCTTTGCTGCCTTCTGCTTTCTTGCCCTGATATCTGCAGAGCCGCTTCTCTATTTCACAAGGCAGCCTTGCTTCATTCTCCCCCGTGGTTCACATGCATCCCAACTGTCACGTGTCTCCACCGCACGAGGCCAGGGAGCGCTGATCTTCTGGGAAAAAACCCCCGAGTCACCATAAGCCTGCCGAATACACTGAGTCACGACATCGCAGGCTGCGTGTTGTTTGCGAGAAAGATAAGCAATGCCTGCTGCTGTCAGCAGAGGCTGGCATGGAAACACGGCAAAAGAGATGTGAACACTCCCAGTAAGACAAATAGAATAGCGGGGTTGGGGAAAACACATGTTGCCTAGCCATAATCTTCTTCACATACTGCCTATGATATATTTTTTCTCAACTTGGACACGCAAAAAACAAAGTAAGGTTCCATATATGCAGCACATTTTGTCAGGAGCTCCATCTTGAGAAGTTTTCTCGGTCAGACTCTTCCTAAAACCTCCCACAGGATGCATCTCAGGCGAGACCGTAATTGGATTGGCGTTCATGTAAATCCTCTGTGCAAATGTGGCAAAACGGTACCTGGGCGGACACTGCTGATACGAAGGGAACGGAGTTCACAAGCGTGGCGGAGACGGGGTCATGCGGCTCAACCATACAGTGACCGCTATTTGGGTTTACCACTTGGCATGTCGCGACAACTATTTCATATACAGCTTTGTTAAAACTAACTTCATTGGAGTGTGAAACCTTCAAAACGCAGCGCTTGAACAGACGAACGGCTCCAAGTTAAGGCAGGTGAACCTCTCCATGTGGCCGGCTTCCATATTTCGGTGAGGGCGAGAGGGACAGAGTCCAAACCAGCTACCGAGTTAACACATCTGGAGCTCCATACTTGGGCACCACACACTCTTCATTTACTTTTTGCCTGGCAAATAATGCTCCAATTTATAATTCATTCAAAACCCACGGTGTTAAGGGCTATGCATGGTGTTCTGCACAACTTTTGAGGCGCGGCGATGTCAGCTCACCTTTATATTTTATTTCACCGTGGGTGCCACAACCTGTCAGATGCGTGATCAGAACTCAGCGGAGTTACTGGAGGCACAAAGCGGGCCTGTCTGCGCCCTGGCAGGGACGCGACGCGACAGCCGTCTGTCCCTTATTAATGCCGCTATTATTTGCGACAATAACGAGAAATGGCGCTGTCGGAAGGAGAACACCGACTGTCAGGGACGAGGCTGCGGCGGAAGGTTGTGCCACGGTACCTGAGAGCCCCCCCAGCGCGGCCGTCCACGGCTGTTTGAACGCGATGTTCCAGACCAGGAAAGCCGACAGTCCTATCAAGACCCCGAAGGCGGCGTAAGCCACGCTCAGGTACTTCTTACTGAGCCCCATCGGGGAGACGGCGCTGAGATCCTCACGACCGCTGCGGGCGGAACTCGCGATACCCGCGGCGGTTATGAAACACCATGAAGGACACGCGTGCGTGTGTGTGTGCGTGGGGATGGGGGGGGGGGCGTGCAGTCGCGCTGACGGACAGCGCAGAACCGAGAGCCTCGTTTTCACTCGGCCGCCGACGGCGCGCGGCTGCACACGAGCGCCGCGCTCGTCGGCAGGCGCGAGGCACCAACAGCGGCGGCGACAGGGCGAGACCCCGCGCGCAGCGCCACCCGGCGTCCTGGAAGATGAACCACAGTTGGACATGAATTAACAGTGAATTTGTGTCCGTTTTACCAGTTCATTCTCCCATATTTGATTCAAACGTGGCGTTTGCAAGCCTTTATTAATAGGCATAAACACGGGAATTACACAGTAATTCATAACCATTTCACCTTCAGATTGATAGGTCTGTATTCATAGGTTTGTATCACCGGTATTATGAATTTAGGGGGATCATAGCTTGGAACCTGAAAATTTGAGTTGATTTTATGACCTTCATATTATTTCTTCTTCTTCGTCTTCTTTCGGCCGCTCCCGTTAGGGGTCGCCACAGCGGATCAAAAGCTTCCACTTCCTCCTGTCCTCTGCATCTCTCTCCGTCACCCCCACCACTTGCATGTCCTCCTTCACCACATCCATAAATCTCCTCTTAGGCCTTCCTCTCTTCCTCTTGCCTGGCAGCTCCATCCCTAGCATCCTTCTCCCAATATATCCAGCATCTCTCCTCTGCACATGTCCAAACCAACGCAATCTCGCCTCTCTGACTTTGTCTCCAAACCGTCTAACCTGGGCTGACCCTCTAATATACTCATTCCTAATCCTGTCCATCCTCATCACACCCAATGCAAATCTTAACATCTTTAACTCTGCCACCTCCAGCTCTGCCTCCTGTCTTTTGGTCAGTGCCCTACGCCTCATCTCCTTGTACTCCTGTCTACATTCTTCATCTCTCTGTCTATCCCACTTCTTCTTCGCCAGCCTCTTCCTCTGTATACTCTCCTGTACTTCTTCATTCCACCACCAGGTTTCCTTGTCCTCCTTCCTCTGTCCAGATGTCACACCAAGCACCTTTCTAGCTGCCTCCCTTACCACTTCTGCTGTAGATGTCCAGCTCACTGGTAACTTTTCACTGCCACCCAATGCCTGTCTTAATTCCTCCCTGAACTCCACCTTATAGTTTTCCTTCTCCAACTTCCACCATTTGATCCTTGGTTCTGCCCTCACTCTCCTTCTCTTTTTGATCTCCAATGTCATCCTACAAACCACCATTCTATGCTGCCTAACTACGCTTTCCCCTGCCACCACTTTGCAGTCTACAATCTCCTTCAGCCTGGCCCTCCTGCATAAGATATAGTCCACCTGTGTGCATCTTCCTCCACTCTTGTACATCACCCTGTGTTCCTCCCCCTTCTTAAAATACGTGTTTACCACAGCCATGTCCATCCTTTTTGCAAAATCCACTATCATCTGACCTTCTGCGTTCCTCTCCTTGACACCATACCTACCCATCACCTCCTCATCTCCTCTGTTTCCTTCACCAACATGTCCATTGAAATCCGCTCCAATCACCACTCTCTCTCCCTCAGGTACACTCTTTGCCACTTCATCCATATCACTCCAGAATTCTTCTTTCTCATCCATCTCACACCCAACTTGCGGGGCATATGCAGTAACAACATTCATCATCACACCATCATTTTCCAGTTTTATAACCATCACTCTGTCAGACACTCTCTTCACCTCCAAGACACTCTTGACATACTGTTCCTTCAGGATAATCCCTACCCCGTTTCTCCTCCCATCCACACCATGGTAAAACAGTTTAAACCCCCCTCCGATGCACCTAGCCTTACTCCCCTTCCATTTGGTCTCTTGCACACACAATATATCAACCTTCCTTCTCTCCATCATATCAGCAAGCTCTCTCCCTTTACCAGTCATACTACCAACATTCAAAGTTCCTATCCTCACGTCCACTCTCTTACCCTTCCTCCGGACATGCCTTCCTCCTCTCTTCCTCCTTCTTTGGCCAGCAGTAGCCCAATTTCCGCCAGCACCCTGTCGGCTAGCAGTGCTCGTGGCGGTCGTTGTTAACCCGGGCCTCGACCGATCCGGTTTGGAAATTTCTATTTTTGTCCGCATATTTAGTTTGGAAAAATTTTTACGCTGGATGCCCTTCCTGACGCAACCCTCTCCATTTCCGGGCTTGGGACCGCCACAAAGAAATGCACTAGTTTGTGCATCCCCTTGCGGCTGGATTCTTCTTCATATTATTTGAGTTCAAATATTTCAGTTTTAGTAGCAGAAAAACAAACATCTAAAAGGTTAGAAGTCAAAGACAGTTTAATTTTGCTTATCAGTAGTTCAAATTATATAAATACCAGTCATCTTTCATAAAAGACTGAAGTGTTGTGGTTGAGTGGCTCCCATGGATAACAAGCAGATGTGTGAAGTACTTTTACATTTTAATGCTATTTATGTAGCCAATGCTTTTCCCAGCATTTCCAGCCATTTATAGAGCAGGGTAATTTTCTGGGGTGATGTGAAGGAAGTAGAGTAAGGATATTACGGTAGGAGGCAGGGATCAAACCCAAGTCCTCTGGTGCAGCTGTAAACCCTACTGCGCATGCTGGCTGAGTAACAAGGTGCATTTACTGTTACTTGTGTACATCTGTACCAAAACTGTACCTTTGTATATGTGGTCAAAATGTGTATTAATTTTGTCAGTTTGACTTAAAATACCGAAGAGATGTTACAACTCAAGGATAATAGAGATTTTTCCCCCTAGAAATGCTGTAAGCACAGTCAATAAAGTATTGCACTTTGTTGCTTTCCTGTATATCAAGTACTGCAGTGTTAAACTGCGCATTTGGAAACAGGTCTTGTAGTTTTTTTTTCCTAAGTCCTAAGTTTGTAGTTTATTTTTTTTTTCCTAAGTTTTTTTTTCCTAAGAAATGACCCTTATAAAGACGAACCCAAAAGAACAGATTTGGAAATGTTTTCCTTTTGTTTGCCCCGGTCTCTAAGGAAGAAGTAAAGATTGCTGCTACTTGGTCTGTCAACAATATGTACCTTTTGTCAACAAAGAATTGCTTTCATGAATGCAGTTTCCAAACTGTCATAACTGTACCTCATGGAGTTATTTTCTGCAGGAAAACACACCTCTGAACCTTCTGAAATGTGAAGCTTAGTCTCACGGTTGTTTTTCACACTTGTAAGATCTCCTTAAAGTGGTATGTTGTATATGAACATTATGTGTTAAAAACAGATTTTTTTGAGTTTTAAACTGAACTATAACAATATAGCATATATTTTTTCTTAATAAATCCCACAATATAGGGAGAACAACTCAGTTTCAGTGAACTGTTAAAATTTTCAGATGTTCTGCTTTCCTGATATATTTATATTTGTACAACTTCAGATGATTGGAAGGTGTAACAAACATAAAAATAAAGGTATAACCCAGTGCATTTTTATTTAAAATATAAACTTCCTCATTTAATTTCAAAGAATTTACAGAACAACAAATAACATTACTTAAAAATAATACAAACACAAAGAAGGGGTAGACGGGTTTGTGTCCATTTTGAAAAGCTTTTTCTCACACTTGCGTGCTCACTATGGCTGTACCATTCGTTGCGACAAAACACTGGATTGTGTGACAAGAGTGAGGAAAGCAGCAAGGATGGTGGAGGCCAGATGCACCCTTACCTTGGCGAGCTGATCTCGCAAGCTTATCATGCATTTCCAGCGATTGGAGCAACTGAGGAGTAAAGGTTGAGAGAAATGCATGGATTAAGCTAAACTCAATGCACATGGGTCAGCCTTTGAAAGGTCCATACTTATGAAAAACAAAGGTTGTGAAGAAATATTGCACTTACAATAAGCTTTTCAAAGGGCCCCCAAAGCCCCTGAGCCATATATTGTCCTTTGCTAATACATGCTCACACTGTAGTGCTCTCTGCTTTAATTCAACTCAAACCCGCTCCCCCTTTGAATGGCAAAGTCTGACAACCTGAAACCTTTTTACAACACACCGGTTTCCCAGACCAGTAAATGCTTAGCAATTCCAGTCAAACCAGCCAGTGTCAAGCTAGGCCATTTTCTCCAGATCACTCACTGTCGGGCAAGGTACAGTATCTGATCCTTTCCTGATTTGGCAATCCATTGGCTGTAAAAAGGGTATTCTACTGTTAAAATTACATTTGGATAAAGACATTTCTTACAACACAGAAAGCAGTATCTGTAATTTGTAATCTTGCAGAATTTAGTGACCCCTAATGACCACTGCCGGTTCCCACATTCCTCCTGCACATGCGTAGAGATACAGACACAGAGTGTTTGTTTATACCCAACATTATTTCGATATTTTCTTTGGTTAAGCTGCTATACTGAAGTTACCTTCCCTTAGAGATGCTTTCATTACACATACACTTTACTATGCATACAGGAAATTTCAAAAGCGAGCCGAGAATAAGAGCTCATGGTTGTTTCAGAGCTTTCACAATAAAGAACATTTTTTTTCCTAAAGAGGAACACATCCTTTTTTCTCCAGTCATGTCCCAGGCAACATCTGCTGGAATTTCATTGTGTTGCATTTTCATTATCATTGTTTTTGTTGCTGATTCTAGGTGGGGAACTTTAGGGAAAGCTGGACTAATGAGAACAGATCAGGAGGTAAGAACCACTCTGGGGAGCACTCGCTGATGTCCACGCATCTGTCGGCATGGCAGATTCACCGGTAGCTATGGCTTCAAATCTACCCCCCACATCTTCTTCACCGTGCATCTGATACAGTCCCCAGACCACAGGCACAGCACTGGCTTTGCAATTCCAGCCAATTCCTCAGACTTCTGTGCAGTTCTGATATGCACTGTGCCCCTATGCAACTGCAGCTCTTCCATGGTGCCCTCTCTTCAAGGTACACATATGGTGGGAGATCTCTTGATCTGAAGTCTGATGTCCTTTGTTTACACCAAAGGCCACAAAAGAAACGCACCCGTGAGAAGGCACTTGAAAAAGGATCCATCAGCTGGACAGTGCAGTAAGTCATAAAGTATGCCTTCTGAAGACACTAGACTTCACATATCTAGTCACTATCTTGACAACCAAGGTTGTAATAATGTCAAGGTCCAGCTCTTTTTCCCCCCCAGAGTTCCTTGAGAAGCACCAACTGCACAACAAAAATGTGCAGCTATTTTTCCACCTAACACCCGTGGTCAGCAATGACACCTGACTCCTCAGTTACCAATAAAACCCAAACACCAAAAGTAATCTGTTAGACAAGAAAAGCCTTAGGATGGAAACAAAGAAGGCAAGTGCTCACTGCATATGATACAGTGTCTGGTGAACATGGATGTTCCCATCCACAGCTGTGACTAGCATGTCCTAGCAAAGACTGCCTGAAAACAGATCCCTATGTTCCATCGCTTTAAAGACAGTAAAATAACAAACCACATTCATTTCAATTAGTTTTTCCTAAGTTTTCTAGTGCAGTGCAGTGGAGTTCCAGTGGTGTTCCTGCCATAATACCCTAACTGCAGTGTTTTCCCCAGAGCTACTCAGTTGTACAGATTCCTTCTGGAATCTCATAGGAAACTCGTTCTGAAGCATCAATGCTGTTGTTTCTGTTTTTGTTTGAATTTTTTGTTTTCTTGCTGTCCTTTCTTTTTCCTGCTCAGGCCTCGGAGGCAGCCTGTGGTTTGAGGTGTGCTTTCTCCATTGCCGTGCCATAGGGAAGGGATCTCTTGAAAAATCCGAGCTGCAGGAGGTCAGAAATAAGAATGTTTCTTAAATGTTTAGTACAAAGCCCAGGAGCATGGCAATACCACTATTGATCCATTTTTTATAAGCTCTCACTTTGTATAGGACATAGATGAGCAGGGCCAGCAGCAGCAGTCCAGCCAGGATGGCCAGTATGATGATCCACAGGGGCACAGCATACTGGTTTTCCGGTTTATTCCACACCACAGGTGTCACCACCTACTGAAAAAAAAAGGGACATGTGACAGCTTTCCAGGGTGCCATGCAGGTACCCATGACACATCAATTGAACCCTCCCTAGGATCCGAGTACTTGCCGTCCTGGATCCTTTTGACAGCTCCTTGGAAAGTATGGCATACGGCATCTTCTGCACAGCGTACCTGGCCGAACATTCTAGTACATACTGCTTGTATGGCCGCTGTGGTGAAAATACAAGATGGCAACCAGTTTTTAGTGGATAAAAATGTCATTTTTATGTAACAAATGTTTATAGTTTTATCACAAAGCTAGAAACAAAGTGCTACCACCTGCTTTCCTGCTGTTACGTTAGTTGTGAAGCTCAGACAGTATAAACTACATTGTAACAGTAATGTGTTGGTGATGAGGATGGAACTCCTCATGTATCCAAATCCATAAACACTAAAATGACTGCTGCTTCCATCATTCGTAACAGACTTTGTAGTCAGTGAAGCTGTAATGTGTTGCACACAACACTGACAGTTCTACATGTGTTATTTGGATCTTTTATGCTCCAGGCCGACCAGATTCTCACCAAAAGACTGCTGTAGTACATGGCTATTGTTCATAAGAGCAGTAATAGGGTGCACAAAGTTACACTGCAAAACAACTCTTGTGTGGCTTTCCTGCCTTTACATATACTGTGAACATCAGCAACATTTCAATCAGCAGTACTTTTTATTTACTACAGAAATTCATAATTTAATACTTTACTGATGCTAATGCATGCCAGCATGCCAACAAGAGTCTTGTGTTTTTCCACCGCAATTACCAGCTGGGTGACTATAAAGACCAGAGTGCTTGTAGTTTTGGGCAATTCATGATTCCATGGCATGTCTCACCATGCTGTTCTGCAGAGGCACACAAGAGGACGCCAAAACCTTTGCAAACTGCCATGACAACCCCTACCATTGTTAAAAAGATCCTTTTGGAATTCCATTTCAATGAGAAACCCTAACCACAAGTTTAATGGATTTTCAACACACCCCAATGTGCAGACACTAACATATACACATACCCAGCTGGTCTGGTCTAAGTTGATCATGACCATGTTAAAATTTTCAGAAAGCTTCTAAGCCAAGATGCCCACAAGAACCAAGTCACTGCAGTACTACAGGACTGGTTGCTGTAAAATGTTTACTGGCCACTGGTTAAGATGTATGGACAAAATAATGATAACTACTGAACTGATGGCCAACTTTAACTTCCTCTAAGTCTCAAATCCACAGGAAATGGCAGAAGCATTAGCACCATCACAGTATATGGAAATCAATATGGAGAGCCACACATTTACCAAAACAGAGAGGCCAGTAGGCCAAGATAAGGCAAAAAAACAGGGGTTGGGTAGTGTGCGATTTTTCACATGAAACCCAGATCATAGTGAGTCCCTCACCTCCATGAAGGTCAAAGCCCAAATGAGTGAGCGTACTTTGAGGATAGCTGTGGTCCCTCTTTCTAGCAGACCCACATGGCAGCGCAGGGTCCAACACTCCACATTGGAGCATGACTGGACAGAGGACGAAGAAACAGACTGTTAAATATCCACATACTGTATGTTTGCCTGATGCTGCATTCATCACATAATATTGTCAGCTTTCACTCATGCTTTTAATAGCATAACTTGATATGCTGATTCACAAAGATTCAGGTGTAAATTTAACAAAGAATGGATGAAAATGTAGTAAGAAGACAGGGAAACTAAAGACTGGAGAGAACTCTGGAGCTAAACAAAAACACTCCATCTAAATAATTATCCTGGTGAACACACAGAATACATGGCATTAAGTTAACAGCATTATGATCAATGACAGGTTCCCAACATTTTCATCTTGATGCTCTAAATGTGCACCACCCTCTCAGACTGCGCAGTTGCTGGGTGGGCCTTGGGAAAATGTACTATTATTCAGCCAGCAGTAAAAATAATGTTAAAACATTCTGCAAAAAAGGCTCCACAAGAGCATCCATTAGGCAGGGCTTCTGGGAACCGGCAAAGTTTGCTTTATAAGGGTAACAAGAGCAGTGAAGTGGGACCGGACACATTGGTGTGCCGCCTGCCAACAGCGTTCACAGACAACACAGTCGGGAGAGGGCAGCTGGGCGCCCTGGAGCCGAAGGGGGGGGGGGGTGGTTATGGTTCACTGGCAAGTATGATCTGGCCGCCGGCATGCGTCTCCTCCCTACTGCTTGCTGGGCTGAGGTGATGATTTATCCCTGCAGTGGCCATAAAGGCCTCCTGGGAAACTTTTTCATATAAGGCCAAATTATAGAGTTTGCTGTACAGTTTTCAAACAGTGAATGAACATATCATGCAACTAAAGCATGCACTGCATATAATATATACTAACACAATGTGGGCAGGTAAAGGAGAGACATTGACCCTGATGGTGATCACTTTGTTCAACAGCTACGTGGGTGGACATGTGGTGGTACTCAGTGGATGCTGCTGGGTCAGACATGCTATGTAAAATACATGTTCTCATTTCCTGAGAACCTCCTCTATGGGCCATCAGAGAGCTTAAACATAATTACTAATGTGATACTGACACATTGGCTGTGTAATACACGTATCTCTCAGAATTTGAGCTCCCAGTACCTGGATTCCCAAAAGAAAAAGCAGTATATATTAATATCCTGAATGTGAGTTGAGAAGTCTGAGTGCAGCTGAACCACATCAGAGAAATATTCAAAATTGGCGTGAGTTTGAGTGCGAAGCTGTGTGGCATCACTGAGGCTGGCATCCGTGTTCTCAGTCTTTGCCTTGTGTGGCTTGGGGTCAAACACAGTTTGCGCTTTCATCATTTTGTTTCATACAGTTGACAACTACATGCTTGTTGCCATCATTACTTATAATATGGATCAACAATAGTGAAAAAGTAATAAACACACATATTAATGATCTTGCTGTTTCGTAATTAGATAATTTGTGTTTAAAACGTTCTTCATCATACTGGAATAAGTATTTTAGTGTGTTAAGGATATTTTGGGGATATTAATTGGAGTTTCTTGGTTGAAACCAGAACAAATCATAATTTTCCCCATAAGAAAAATTTAAATAGCTTCCCAGTATTTGAGTTTGTGGTTTTGGAGTCGTTTCTAGCAACAAAATTACACTTGGAAACTGGGGGAACGAGCATAAATTTTAACAATGCAAACCCAGGTTCCCAATTTGTTCTGGTGTAGACTTACAGGTTTCACTGGGGGCTTGCATCCAAGGAGCTACAGAGGAACTTTAGCTGGTGGAGAGCACAACCAAACAACCTGACATTCTGTTTTATTTTAGCCCTCTGAGTCTAAATATCATTATACATAGTATCAGTGTAGCTCTTCCTTTAAAATGGCAATCAGACACAGTAGATTATGGGCTTGAAAGATGTTGGACCCAGAAGACAAAAGGCCATTGATGAACACAGGTACCCAGACAGAAGGCAGGGGCTCCTGAAGCAGTCAAGCTCAATGGAGTCTCTGTCTAGGGGGGGTCCAGGGAGCCCAAACTAACCAGCTAAACCTCTGGGGATCGGAGACAGACGGCAACAAGAGCACTAAGCCAACTAAAGGGCAGAGGTAATGAAGGTTTCGTTGCACGGGACTGCAGGGACCAACAAAATGAAAGTTACCGCCCTCCTCAGATAAGGATAAGTGCACCTGGGCTGTCCAGATCTGCATCTGCCACCATATCCTCCTAAATTATCTACAGTTGACTCACACAGTACGCTCTGCCCCAAGCACTGCTAGTAAAATACACATGTACCTTTGTTCACACCTGTATGATCAAAAGTGTGACAGATATGACAAAAGAAACATGTGTAAGGACAATTCACACTTGTTTCGGTGGCTTTTTTCCATTGAATTTATAAATGTGCCAAGTGCAGTAACATGAAATATTACAATATTCTGGATCAAAACACGTTTGAACAAAACCTTGAGCGGATTTTTGCTGACATGTTCATTGCAGTAGCTAAATCTGTTGAAATTTAGTTTTGTCAGGAAATAGTTCATAGCATTTAAAAATCCGAAAAAAATTAATGAAATGGGGCTGTAATGGTCTTTCCTGGTCCATTCTCTATTTCGGGACTGTTGCCCATCCCCATGTTTCAGTAGCCTTCTAAGTTTTGAACATATAGTGTTTGTTGTGGTCCACACCCATGTAATTGGGCTGAACAACAGCCCTGCCATTCCACCCCACCCTACCTCCCCCCCAAGATTCGATCCTAATGGAGCCTCACCAGGTTTCCCAATTCAGACAGCTGGTCTCTGTGAGCCTCTCTCCTCTCCATGTGGTGGTTTGTGCTGGCCGACAGCAGGGGTGTCTGCTCTGTGGGGGAGGTCTGGAGCTGTGGGGAGACATATATCACATGACATCACACACAGGCATGTCCACACACCCCTGGACAGCACTTGAGTTCCATCTCCAGTGGAGTAAACTGAGGATATGAGAACAGAGAGGAAGCCCGGCAAGTTTCCTGCAGCAGTGAAAAGCTCAAAAGGGAAAGGGGTTAAAAGTTTGTTAAGACTACTGCCTATTCCAGCCAAAGGGACACGCTGAAACACACACACACACACACACACAAAAAATGGGAGCCAGAAACATGGTAAAAATGGCTGCCACATCTGGTATAGCTTATATCTGCAGCTCCCTGCCATCACGTGCAAGAGTTTGTATGAGACAGAGACACACGGCCCGATTACCCACACACTAAGCCTGCAATAAATGGCTAGGAACAAAAAGTGAACTAACCTGGAATCCCAAACACATCTAGCTGTAGAAAAGCCATAGAAAGATTAATTGAAAAGCAAGTTTCTGACAGCCCTCTGGTGGGGGCTCTTATGGAGAAGCAGAGGATTTATGTAACGCACAGTGGAAAAGGGGTTCTAAAGCTTTAACATCAGAGAGAGGGCTTTCGAAAGCTCTGGAAAAGCCACAGCCCTTTGGGGTGCCCTTTGCCTTCAATGGGGCCTGAACCGAGCCCCAGGGACCGCTCTAGACCGCCACACTCCCTGTCTGTGTGTTTTGGCATGGGGGCTTCAGGGTTCCGACACAAGGGATATGGATGTTTATATTTGCGTGTGACTAAGCGCGGGCTTCTGGCAGGCATTCCGCCACGGATAGTCCAGTGGAACAAGCTGTGAGACGGAACGTATGGAAACAACAGGGGCAGCCCACATTTGTAATGCTCTCTTTCTGTTTTTTTCCTTGAGGTTAACAGAAACCATTTTACAGCAAGTGGTGAAAGGTGCACCATTCCACTAACATGTGATGAGACCTAAGCCATAACATCTGTTGTATAGAAACCTATCAATGAGGATGTAATGTTTTCATCTAAAATCAATCCTGTCTTAGCATAGCCAGTTGTACCACAAGTATAACAGCATTGTCTCACTTGAAAGTATAACTCCTTAGCTGGGTGATAGCCTGTACAGCAGTGTGTTCACTGCTACACAACATGCTGTGTTTCCAGCTAAGGAAAGGCAGTGGTGGCAGCTGAATGCAGGCTTGCTGAGGGCTGACCAGTTGTAGTTGGGCATGTCCAGCAGGTGGGTGTGGGAGATGTTTACCTTGAGCTGCAGAGGGTTAACCACACCATGGGTGGAGCAGTTGAGGGGCCCCTGTGTGCTCACTGCCAGCGGGTACATAAGCCTGTGCCCATGGGACCTCATTGGGCACTGCAATTCCAGAACAGTGCTGCTCACCATGCTTGGCCCATTGTTCACCAGCTGTGGGACAGACAGTATCATGTGTGAAAGAGGGCTGGTTAATGGCAAAGGCTTGAAAAGGAAAAAAAAGTTGTGTTGCCACCAGACTTGACAGGGATGGAAAAGTACAGTAGACATTTACAATCAATAGACTGAAGCAGACTATGTTAACAGCCCAAAGGGGAATGCAGCTGCAGCTCCTATGCTTGGAGGGTCCATTTCTCCAACTGGGTTCCAAGTGGCCTCTACTGCCCCACCTCATACACATGCTGGACTGGAGGCCCGATGTCCTGCTCTTCCAACTGCCTCTGGGAGCCACCATAGTTTGAGGGAGGAAAAATGACCTTGTCTGGCCGGGAGACACTGAAAGAGAACAGTGATTACAAGGTAATTATTTACTTACCCATTTATGACATGAGACATTTTTCATTTATTAATCTTGAGACAGAAACAATGTTATTAAATTAATTAGGATAATATGGGATGAAACTTAATAATATTGTGCCCCATAGGGAAAGGCACCACACAGCAGCCAAACACACAGGACACATAACACACATATCAATAAATAAATAATAAAAGCAAAGAACTAAAATAACCAGTATATAATAGTAATAAATGCAGCCTAATTGTTAATGCATACTTGTCTGATTGACAAGCATTTCTTAGGGCACCTTATTTGAATATTCTGGTGGGTAAAAGAGTGATATGATGGTCATTTTATTTAGGGGATATGAGCCACAGTGCTGGATGAGATTGTAGCTTCCTCCTCATCCTGGCCTCTGCTACGGCATTTGCCGAATCACGGCTCTGACCCCATGACAGAATCCGCTTTCCTTACAAGTTTGTTGTGTCTGAACTTCCCACCAGAAGTGATGCCCCCCCCCTTCCCCAGCAGCACACCACAACATTAAAGAACACACTGGTGACTATGGTCTGGTGGAACATGTGGATAATGCTGCTGCTGACATTCAAGGGCTTTTGCAAAAAATGCTGTTTCGCTGTGCTGTAAATGGTGTCATGTGTATAACCCAGGAGGACTCACCCTTGTAAAATGACGTTAGCCTGTACAGCCACCTCCAGCCTAAAAGGCACCACATCACTGCGAGAGTTGTTCTCATTTTTACTGAGGACAGTGGGAACAGGGCCAAGGATGAGACCAGTAATCCTCATTTATTTATAAAATTATGGCTATAAGACATAGGACTATATTGGGTAGTAAACTAAAAGATGCCCACATACATATACATGTGTACAGACTATTAGTACTGTGAATAGTACTGTGAATATTATTATCATTAATTGTTATGACTATTCTTATCGGTAAAAGACAGCAAAAGACCACAAAGAGACTTTAATCACCTGCGTATCTGAAACTCAAACTGCACCGTTGTGTGTGTGTCAGTCAGCCTTGGCACAGTGAAGCGGAGACCAGCCCACAGCTAATAGAGAGAGAAAGAGAGAGAGTCCTAACTGAGGGATTCACTCTCAATGCAGAAATGAAAAGAAAAAGTGAAACTGCCGTAAATGAAGGACCTGGGATTGGAGGAAACTGGTACAGCATGGTGGCTGGCTGCAAAGGAGGAATGCTACAATCCACACCGTGTTCCATATTTCCCAGGTGTCACTTTGGCATTAATTGCCACTGTCTTGTCACTTACGTCACAGATGTCATGCTTGTGAGCATGGCTAAGAAAAATGTGGCAGGACTTTAGGTGTTTATTTAATGCATCTTCTGTTTTCCACCAGCTTGCATGCGTATCAAAGTGGTGCACAATGTGCACAAAGCACACATGTCTACACTGGAAAAACCATTTGGTTTCGCTCATGTTACGGCTTTTAAACTGTTAAGCGGCGTGAGCTATACTATGCATTATGCTGTCCATTTTAGCATTTCCAAAGTTAAAGGGGAAAAAAAAACTTTTGGCTAAGTAACATCAGATTTCACAACTGTTTTGATCAGGAGAACAGCATGCATGATGAGAACTGCTTGTGTGAAAGACAAGGAATACAAATTACTTTTTCACAGAAGCAAAGCATTCTGGCTCTCATATGCTAAGACATTTGCTTCTCCACTGCCAGATCATTCAGTTCATTTTACAGGAACAGTGCATTTAAGGTCACTTTAATGTAACTCACTATGCCAGCAACCAAGAGATAAAGTAGAAAATTCTACAGTAACTAATAAGCCCATTATTGTAACTGATTTGTTAACCATATTGACTCTTCTGTACATCAGTTGCCTGTTTTTTCTTACTCAAAACATTTCATGTGGAAACGTTATACTCCATTTGTAATTTGTGTTTTCAGCATAAATAGACAACCATTTTAAAGGAAGAGAGAAATAAGAACACCAATATTATTCTTAAATTCCCAAAATTGTGTCTCCATTACAATATTATGGCAATATTTGGAAATTAAATAAAGGCTTTACTGCTTAGACCTTATTTTACTGTACATAAAACATATACACAAGCCATATTTTTCTTAAGCTAAGTACCAATGTAATCGAAAGCCGACAAGCAATTTCAGAACTTTTCCAACCCTAAGCGCACATAACAAGTACACAGTGCTGTTGTAGGAGATGGAGCCAGATGCTTACGCTCGTGCTAGCCTTCATGGGATTGCCCAGATCGCAGCTGAGGTAGCGGGTCTGGTTCTCCATTTCATAGCTGCATGTCAGCTGGGACAGGCTCTGGATGAGGGGTAAACAGAGGGTGAGTCTTGGACTCTCAGGCTGGGGTGATGTGCACCATGGGAATTGAGCTATACATCATGCCAAATGAAGGAAGATATAACTAAGCTCCATTTCTGAAGCTCAGCAAAGAGTGACAGGAAAAGCATCATGTTTAAGGCAGCAGGTAACAGTGTTAAGGACATGGGTTTGCAACTGAAAGGCTGTTGGGACAACTTATTCAGACCTGATATTCAGAGTGCTATTCCAATAAAACACCATGGTACAATCTCACCTCATTATTACGGGAAATCCCACTGTAGTCCGCTTCTGGGGGCAGCACTACATAGAGCTCTGCCTCATATGCGCCTCCCTCCCCCTCATTCCTTGCATTGAATGTGAGTGTAAGCGAGTTGTCGTCACCCAAGTAGACTTCCTGTCGGTCACTGCAACACACAAACGCGATAATGAGAGCCATGTTTCAAGACGGGTGTCAGTAGGATCAAACGCATTTCTGCACCTGATTTGCAGAGGCAGAACATTATTCAAAGGCTACTGAAAACCATTTAAGTACATAAAGGCAATTAAAAGCAAGTTCTGCTGTCCTCAAGCCTCAAGCCAGTTTAACAAGCCATTAAACTGTTAAAATAAAAAAATACCTAACTTCATATCTCTAGTAACAATAATCCAATGCTAATGCTATCATTATCATAAGAAAAACTGAAACAGGACACATACAGCCTTGTAGAGACCAACCACATTCGTGGTGCTAATGTTTTTTTCATATAAACCGAAAGAATACATCTCCAAGTCAGCTTCTGATCTGTTTTCCTTAAGGCTTTAGTTAGAGATAGACACTAGACTCAGTGCATGGATATGTCTTAAGTAACAGTACTAATTTTTCCTCAGGAAACCTTCCCCCATTTTAAACTACTGGCAAGTGTGCACAAACACACACGTGCACATATACATACACACACACACAAACTGTGCAGCAGTAAAGTCATATAGGCAGTGGAGCAGATGCAGGAGGTGTAGAACACCAGCCCCTTCTTCCCCCACTGCAAACATTCTGGACACAATAAGAAATTCCATATGAGGGGCACACAGATGATTCCAATTACATACAGGCCTCCTAAAGTTCTGTGTGTGTTGGGGGGGGGGGGTTGAGTGGGGAGCTGTACGGAGCAACATGATCAATATGCTGAACACCAGCACTGCGCTGGCTTGGGGGAACAAAGTCACCACATTCTACAGACCAAAAATAAAAAGCAAAACAATGGACACAGAACAAAACCCCACCTCAGCAAAATGTGACTTGATTGTAAGACTTTTTGGCCTGCATGCCGGTGCACCCCATGTTCTTCAGCTTTCAAATACACCCTTATATACCCACCAAGTCAAATACTGCATTCCTCAAAGTATTTACTGTAAATCAGTACTCCACAGGGGGCTACATGTGTCCCATTTGCCTTTTGTGTGAAACTTGTTTAGATTTTGCAGAATGAAAATAGATACAACTGCCATTCATATGTTTATGCTTTAGAAGGTTAAGCGCTTCATGACATGAGAACAAAATGCAAGCAAGGGAAAGGGCTGTAGAACTGCTTTTGAAGAACATGAACACATTTCCTTAATCAACGTGCGGCTGAACTATGCCGCAGCTTCAAAGAGGCCCAGAGGATTCTGGCACAGGGTTTCTTTCTGCTTCCAAAACCGTCCCTTTCATCCCCGTGGTCGCTGTGTGTCCCACCTACCGTTCATGTTTTTTCTTCTTAGCCTTTTGTGGTAAAATCCATATACCTGCCCTTATTCCCCCACTGACAAATGGGCAGAAAAGAATGCTGGACTCAAACCATGGGGCCACATTGCCTTATTACATTATGCTGTATTTTACTGCACAGCCTCATAAACACTCAACACACAGTTATATGCAGTACTATGAACTTTATTATGATATATAATAATTCCAACAGTAATTGGGTAATTGTAGTCTGAGTTTTTCACAACTGGTAACCCTAAGTACCCGGGAAAGGTAGGGACTGCAAAATGGTGTAAAGACTAAATGCTGTAAAAACAAGGGTGCCAGAGCAAGAACAAAAGTTTACTCTCATAGAGTGAAAGCCAGCAAGCAGTTTTTTTCTTAGTGAATGATGCTGTTGGTGTACAGAGACCACCACATTGTCCAAATAGACACAAAAGTGAAGCAAAGTAATGTAGAGACTCACCCGTGAACAGCCAATTTCAGATCAGGAACACAGATGTTGTCCTCTCCACAGTCCAGCAAAATCTGTGCCTGAAAGAGTAGCAGTCCCAGAAAGTGAGGGGAAGGGGGACAGGGCTTTCAACCCAAAGCCAGAACAAACCTGAAAGTGTGTTCCACCGAACAGTAAAATATGACTCGACTTAGAAAGCCAAGCCAAACAGACAATACTGTGGTATTGGGTATGAGATGCAGAAACTGCTAAGGCTCTTTCCTTGAACCATTTTTTGAATTTGCTGTTATAATTCCAAATGTGAAGAATCCATGATCATTCAGATCACTTTTTCCAACCACAACCCTCAGGCAATGCTAAAATTACTTAGATGTAGCAGAAGTGTGGTAGCATATTCTTCTGAGGGATATCAGTCTCAGAGTGCCAGGCTGTTATAGGGGGAGTTCCACTGGTAATATTCAGCTTGAAGGATCAAACCTGTCTGGGAAACAAGGCTTCAGGAGGACACTAGGATGCTGGGGCTCAAGTAAAAGGTACAAGAAGAGGCAGAAACAGTGAAATAGCAGGACATACACAAAGCCAAAAATGGGGCCAGTAAGCTAGAGTCAAGGTAATAAACCCAGTGAAACACATTTGGAATCATGGCAAGAAACACATTTGGAATCATGGCAAGAATCAGAGCCAGTAAAATATACGCAGAGACAAAAATTGAAAAGCAGAGCTTGTGAAATGGTCAGAAACAAGACAGTGAAACAGAGTCAGCAAAGAAATGGAAATGGAAACCGTGAAATGGAATTATAATGGAGAGAAATGGACATAAGTGCACTAAGCCAGGATTGGATTCGACAAAGTCTGGGATGAACATGGGAGGGAGTGCATGGCTGGCTGAGGTAAAACCTTATCCTTGGAAATTGCAAATTGCTCCTGCCTCACTACCCCTCTGTAAGACCAAACAGAATGAGGAAGACAATGAAAAGTTTAAAAAGGAGAAAAATTTAAAATAATAAAAAGTACCCCCCAGAAGTCCTATAAAGCCTATAATTATGGCTGTAAAAATGGAACCTGAGGACTCTAACTGGGGAGATGCCACTTTGTCAGACAGTCAGTTTGTGTGCTTGACTATATTAAAGCTTTCGCTGTGAGAGAGAAACTGCACAGATACAAACACAAGGATCACAAGGAGCACAGACACTGCAAGGTCCAGACCACAGCGTGTTCTAGCAAGTGCCATATTCCTCTTATTATTGTTGTTTTATCCTTAAGCAATAAAATGAAATAAAAACTATCCATCCATCCATTATCACTACTCACTTTTCTTCTTGAGGGTCATGGGGATCCATAGTCTATGCTGGAATAACTGGGCATTGGGTATGAAACTACAGCAAGGGTATGAGGAATATGACTCAAGGTTATTATTTATCTGGAGTCGATGTCAAGTTAAGTTCTAAACATCATAAACAACATTTATAAACATTTTTTAGATTAACATTCCACCCAAAAATATGTGCTTACAGTACATATTCACAGCATAATTAGTATTCCAAATGTACTACACATTATACAACAGTACGATACCTCTAGTTTTGTTAAAAAAATAAATAAATAAATAAGATCCCCACTTCTTAAGAAAAATCAGCAATTAATGCTTATGTAGAACTTTTAAAATATTTCGTCCTGAGAACTGTAAAGTTTATTTTAGCAAACAGCGCAACTATGATGCTCTTTTGTGCCTCTTCCATCCAAACAGCAGCACATGTCAAAGGTCTACTGTTTTGCTAAGTTATAGTAACAACATCTGGCACAAATTACACCAACAGGGTATACTGGGAGTGTCTAGTTTATGGTGCCCCCTCAGTCTGGAGAGAGAGGACGTGTGTATGTGAACATACACCAGCCTCAGTGGAGAAACTGTGTGTAGAGACTCCTTCAACTAACTCAACCCCCCCCCCCCATTACCTTGCCTTTTGTAACTTGAGAAAGAATGGCACACACAGAGGAAAGAAAGAAGACTGGGAAATATGAGAGAGAATTTGCTTTCATTTAAAGTTCGTGAAAAGTCGCATTCTGTCCATTGGAGTGCTCTGATTGGCTCATTTTACACAGTCTGACATATGGAGAATCTAAAGAGCTCAGTTCTGTCCACATGCTGAGTCTGGCTCACTGCATTGATGAAGTACAAACAAACTGCTAACAGATGGCATTTGTACTTGAAAGCCCCACCCAAAAATATCTGTTAACCCCCTCTTTGTTTTCTTCAATAAAGCATCTTCTATGGACAAATGCAAAGGTAAGTAATGAAACATGTATATGATCCACTGCGAATGGATCAACTTTTTAAATGTAATGTTCAAAAAAACCTAAACACTCTGAGCTGATGGGAATGGAAAACAAGGGTCTCTCATTCCTGTCAGCAGCCTCCATGGTGGATAAGCAACCAAACATATTTTAAGCTTTAACAATAAAAGTTAAATAAAACAAAACCTGAAGCTTCTGCTCTGTGTGTCTTCAAGTACAGTCATACTACATTGATTCTACAGTTTGAACTTAAAACTTATCTGTTGAGAGTATCTTTTTATCACAAGTTTGTGAAGTGTGATGAAGTACCTTCTGCTCAATTAATTCAGCAGTTTGGTAGTTAAGAATGGGCCGCAGTCCGTGGGCATCCTGTGGTGCAAGGGGGTCCAGACTGTAGTTAAGCGCGATGTAGATGGATGAGAGTTTATCCCGAAATTCCTTTTCTTCCTGCAGCAGTAACAGAGTAAGGCCATAATTGTATAAATACAATCTACATAGGAACATGCATACACTGGCACCAATTATGCAGAGTATGTATAAAGTAGGCACCAACCCGCAGGTAGATCTTGGTGTTTTGGCAAACACGATCCCCGTTGGACAGCAACAGCCTCTTCCTCATGACAGGCCGTTGCGTGTCAATGAAAAGTGCCCTCCTCACTGCCCCCTTCTGCTTCTGCTTCACGCTGTCCAGCTGCAGCTCTACCACAAACTCTACAGTACATCACATTATCCCCTGTTAACCTCCATTTCACCTTCACAAGCAGAGCAGCTACTGTACAGTGAATCGCAATGTATTTCACAGATGGTTGCAGGACTTATTCACAGAGACACTGTGAAGCAAAGGCTCACCTAGTTTATCAGGTAAGTGCTTCCCATTGGCAGATAGACAGAAACTGAGATTGACACTGAAAAAGGAAGCAAAAACAAGGTTCACAAACACTTCCTAGTATAGACACATGCAAATATTTGACCTCTGTTTAGTCCGTATACATGTCAGCATATATTTTGCAATATACATGACTATTTAAGCCATAAAATATGTGAACCAGAATAAATATAAAATACATAGCTTGATTCACTAACAACATTACAGATCAACTACACAGACTCCCAGCTCATTTACAACATCTAATCCTGTACAGTGCTGTGCTGTATGCTGTAGTGCCAAGTCAACAGTCCTGCAGAACGCATGTCAGGGACATCTGAACAGGGCGTAAAACAGTCCTATAAATTTGTCACATTTCCTTTATAGTCAGTTGCAGAAGGAGCGCATAAACAGGTTGGAATATGCTGGACAAAGCAGTCCTGTCTATGGCCTCCAGAGATTCTCTTGCCACTGACCAGCTTTACACCCCTGTCTCAACACACCAGGGCAAAAAGGCACCAGGAAGTGAAAGGGCAGGAGGGCCATGGCCAAGTTTGAATGCGTGTATTGTGTTTGTCCGTGAGAGAGCACATGAGAGCATGTTTATTCCTTTGCAGCTTTACATTCAGATACAACTCCAGTCCTTCTTACATCCATGCTTCTCTCATTCAAGGGGTCAAAGGAATCATCTCGCTGTTTCCCTGTGTTACATTAGTGCAGCATAACCTTGCATACGCACTTGAGAAACAGACCAAAGTGGAGGGTGACTGGAATTGTTGTGCTTTAATCAGAAATGCAAGTGCAATTCTTTTAAAAAGGGTTCTTAAATTGATTGTTCCATGATTCTTCTACAAATTATCCATTAAAATGCATTTTTGCATCAAAACATAGAACTGGAACTGAAAATGTTCCTCTTCCATCAGCTCAGAATAGCAAAAAAATTCAGTTTGGCAACAAAAACACCTTGTCGACCACACTGCCATCCACACTGCCATCAACACAAACACGTCACAGTTAAATAGTGTGCTTTTATATATCATAATCACAGTTAATTCCTGTAGCAGGTAAGCGTTAGACTAATTTTTTATACATGGAAAATGTCTCTCTCATCCCAAACTGTCTAGATAAATTATCTGGAAACAGAAACCAGGTGCATGATCATACCAAGAAACAAGGACTGTTTCATTTCCTCTTGCCGCAGCACAGTTCCTCTCCTCAGGGTTAATCATAGTAGGATACACAAGCAAGGATGCACTGCTGTTGACAACAGGACGTGCCCTGCAGAAACAAGACCCCATTTAAAAAACTTTTTAAAGCTAAACTTTACAGTTCCATCATTTCCAGGGATCAGTAGTAATGCATTCCACTGTTAGTTGTACATTAGCTAAGTTTCTGGAAAAATTGTGCTTTCCAGAACATGTTTTGCCATGACACTGAGTTTTTCCTCAACACATTTGTAAAGAATACACTTTGTTACAATTGACATCATTTTCTTATTCATTTTCCCTCATTAAATTTAATCAAATCTCTATTACTGCAAACATGACATCTCCCGTAGATTTTGTTGGCCACTGTCAGCTCCAGCCACTTTTACCGACACTTTTATTAACATTTTTTGCCAATTCCAGTGATACCAGTCATAGTTTAATACTGACTAGGTGCAACTGAATGTGGACTTTCATCCCACTAGAATTGACAATCCCTGGGGAAAAATTTGTTCAAACACATTTAATACAGAGGTCACGAAGTGCCAACACAATGACAGCTTTTTCATGCATAAGTTTTAGCTTCTTCCGAAGAACACTTGTCATAACTTACAGTATCTCATACACGCAAATTGACAGTTTCATCTACATGCAATACTATCACATATGCTGGTCTTAAAAGATCATTTTCTCATGACACGTCATGGGTTCTGTAGATAAAGAGTTGTACAAATTATGCAAGTCAAACATGTCTACTCTTGCTTGAACATACAGGACATATCATTGATCTGAAGTATTTCAGTTTACTGATAACTGTCACAAGAGAGTTGTGAGTAAACATCTAATCACAGAACAAAGCTGTAGACAGTTATAAAATACATGAGCTGTTTACAGAATGTGCCTTGTGTATGATGGTCAACAATGCCAGGACAGAGATAACTTACTTACTTATCATTTTTTAAAATTCTGAGTCAAATTGTAATTGCCAAACTGGGTAGGGCAGTAGGACATAAAACTCAGATAAAAGTTAGTTCCTCAGTAAAATATCTGGAGGAGGATTTTTACAATAAAACAATGTATTTTTTTAGTAGAACAATATAATTTATTCTAGTTAAATGTATTCCTTTCATTCTAAAAAAAATGTCATGCATAAAGCTTTTCGCAAAACTTTGACTTGCAAGCAAGTTTTAACCTGTAAAGAACAAATAAGAGTTTTTACCTGTAAAGAACTGCTTTATCAACTCCAAATGCACCTACAATCAAATCTATAGGAGAAAACATTTTTGTCATTATTTACTTTGTGTCATTTATTTATTAGAACTTCTTAGTTATTTACAATTTTAAAATACATTTGAGCTCACAGTTGGGTGTTGACTGAAGCACCTGAGTTTTTACGTGACATTCCTAACAACGAGCAGTTCTCATTTCCCACTGCGATCCACCCTTAAAACCTGCTCCTAGTATTATTCAATACATTCATTCAAGCGTCATTTACATGACTTTTTGGGAAAAGTGTCTTCTGAAACATCTGAACATCAATCAAACTACCCAGTACCACTTACTGCGATAAAACTCACCTGGGTATCCGTTCATGTCTAGGTCTTTATTACCACAAATAGCATAGCCAAAGCTAGCAGGCAGAGAACTTGAGGCCCATTGGCCAGCTAGGACCTGAGAGGGTACCTCCTTCACCCCTCCAGCATGTCCATTGTAGATGCGGACCAGGCCTTGTTGGTTTTCTCCCCCAAAGGGAGAGCCGATGGCCACATCTGTCATGAAGGGAGGAATACATGCAGATTAGCAATGTCTCATTATCCGTTACTTACTCTAGACAGCCAAAGCTGCGCCCAGTGCCCCAGAGCAGCTACCGTTGAATCCATCCTGGTCAAGATCTCCCAGTGGTGCGATGGAGCTTCCGAATCTTGCAAACATCTGCATCCCAGTCAGATGGGAAAAGCTGGGCTCCAGTACCAAGGGTCTCCGCTGTAGGTAAATGTAGACACGGCCCACCTCCTCCAGACGCCCACCTGATCCTCGAATCATGAACATAGGAGCACCAACGAGAAGATCATCTAGGCTGGAAAAGAAACAAATACGTAGACTGATTATTAAAAACATTGTATTAACTATTCTGGATTGTTAGTTTTTTGAGCTATATCCTCAGTATCCGACTTTGACAGTCGGGACTTCTTCAGGATAAAAACAATTAAAAATGGAAACTATAGCCTAGACTTCAAAACACACCTATTCCTCATAACTCAACATTAATTCATTTCATGAAATCATTAAGCAAATTCCTGACAATCATAACCACCAAAATATTAATACTAGCTTGTCTTGTCATTTTATACTAAATGTTCGTCTTGTCATGCATTCATTGTTAACAACTTCTTGTCCAGCACAGGGTTGCAGAGATCTGGAGTGTATCCATGAAGCATAGGGCATAAGGTATGGTACACCCTAAACTGAGGCATTTTGATTACTTGGGTTCCAGATGTTTATGATAAATACAGTAAATACAGTTCAGAAGATCACTGCCTGTGTCTTTCACTCTGGAAAGGACTGTGCTGTCTGAGGTGCTTTATGTTCCTAACAAAGTTTGCTGTTAGATGATCTTCATTAGATTATGAAATGAAAGCTTTACCTTAATGTAAAGGTATCCACGCTATTTAAGTTGTTATGATTTTAAAAATCAAAATATATATATTAATTATAAAATCTAGTACTAAGTGGCATCTAACAGTATTGTTGTTACAGATATCAAGTGAAAGACCCAGGTCTGAGTGCCATCTCCTGCTGCAGTACCCTTGAGCAAGGAACATACCCTGTACTGATGCAGTAAAAATGACCGTGCTATATAATTCCACAATAAATTCACCTTAAACAGTTTTTGAGACTGGTTGTTAGTGCTACTGAATTAAGTGAGTTTAGAAATAAAGCTCTTTAATGGGAAGTCTCTATTGCCTGATAGAACAGTCACGCTTCCTGGTTACCTATCCTGCCTTATCTCCAGTGCTGACTACCAGCTTCCTACTCACTCACCCGTCGTTGTTGATGTCAGTGACTGCCACAGCATAGCCAAAATAAGACCCCATCTGGAAGGAATTACAGTAGGCATCACTGTCAAACCACTTCAGGCCAAGAGATAATCATTCCTTCTTTTAACTCTCTCACCTGGATCCTTCCCTTCCAAATGACTACAAAAACCAGACCTGTGGCTCTGCAGCTGGTACACCCAACACAATGACCATGTGATCATCCCAATAATAACCCCAAACTGAGAGCACGTTTTATGAGAGAGAAGATTACTTTGCCCTATATTCACTGATGGACAGAGGATGCCTTATTACAAACGTCACTGAAAACACACATTGGCTTTAGTGAAACACACCCTGTCAGATCAAAGGAAGATTCACACAAATAAACTCAAGGAGCCCTGCAGCAGTTAGAATAACAGTTATGCCCCTGTAGTGAAGCAAACTGTCTCATAGCTAAAAGACAGGTGTGTGTAAAAACAGCTTATATTCCGCAATGCTTCAGTTTCACCCTTGTTGCCATTTTTCATCCACCAAGCATCAAACACACCCAACCCAATTTCCCAGACCACGTAAGTAAGACAACACACTTTTATTTGGTTATACAGCTGAGCCAGTCGGTCTTTTCAAAAGATCAAGTGGAATCGTGGAGGTGATTTCAACTTCACTGTCCAACAAATCCCTTGCACTCAGTTAACAGATACTAGCAAGGGTAATGTTTCCATTACTCTTGACAGACCATTTTTCCCTGACTGTGACAATGTGCGAGAACATGACAGAAAAAATCTAGTGTCATTATGGCATGTCTACTACTAACTAAACAGCACACACAAAATGCCCTGGCTTACAGTATCAAACATGGCGAAAAGGCAAGGCTGTAAACTCACCTGTTCACCAGTGATGTTGAGAATTGATTTCATATCAGTCCCGTTCAAAATAGACACCTGTTTTTAAGAATAAAGCGGATGTATGAAAGCATGTTCATGTGATTATTGTCAGTATCATAAACAAGACTTAATTTTGTGCATTCACAAACTTATTTTATATCCCAGTATTACATTCACCCCTTCCCCTTCATGTCACATTCCCCTTCATTTTTTTACATGAAAATTACATGTGATAAAGGCAACACCAATTGTAATAAATCTGTGTTAAAACAAAATTAAGGGTCCTTACTAAACCATAGAGCATGACTCCTTTTGGGACACCTGCCACGTAATCTGCAGAACACACAAACAAGAGCAAAAAGTCAAAAGTGAATGGTTGCATCCACAGTGATTCAAGATCACTGACCATCGTACCGTATAGGAAGTACAGCAACTTTTCCTTTACTGCTGCTTTTGGCACTGCAGCTTAGTGACTTTTTATTATAATGCTGTTAACAATTAAACAAGGCCACAGGGTGAGTCATTTGACCCTGAGATCCAGACTGTACAACCTGAAAAGCCCAGTGATCATACCTTCTTCCTTGTCACCACTGAACTCCCCCACTGCAACTGAGTACCCTGCAAAAAAGAACCAAGAACCAAAAGAACAATGTACCAGCTATGATCCATCAACCTTAACAAAAAGAACTGAACAAAACCAAATATTGCACTCAATCTGTATAATTTTGTGGCAAGAGTAGTATGAATAACTAACCAAGATAACTGTCATCATAGTTGCCCTGGGCCTGCCGGGTCTGTGTCTGTCCCGTAACTGAGAGGAGAAAGTATGACGGATAGTAGGCCTTAACAATCTCCTCTTTCGTGGCTGCGATAAGCTGACCTGGGCAAATTAAAAAAAAAAAAAAAAAAAGGCATCTCAAAATCCATTCAACATACTTTGATTTCCACTCATAACTGTGTATCTGACTGTCCAATTGTTAACATTTCACTAAAAAACTACCTTGCCAGTAGTAGCTGCCTGGGCCTCCAATAACAACCTTCCCATTCTGAAACAAAGGAAAGTTTTAAAGATCACAGCAATAGGTATGGGCCCTTGACAATGTTGATGAAGACGGGGAGTCATAACTTACCTTAGTAAAATCAGCACTGAATCCCCCCTGACAATAGCCCTGTCCAGCAGGACCATGTGTTTCTAAATAAAACAGAGGATGATATTACTCTGGTAAACTGGTTGATCTCTGTCCTCCTAGGCCTTAGTAAGACGTAAGCTGTTCCCATATTTCTCACATGATAATTAGAGCTTTTTGGGAGAATACATACTGTAGTCCCAAACCTCCAATCTTTCAAAAGCACCCCCACACAGATTTAATATAGGAAGTCTATTTGTTATTAATACAGTCTAAAACGGTCTAAAACAAGCCAGACAGACTCAGATTCTTAGTGTTCCTTTTACACATTTTCACGAAGAACCCTCAGATCTAAAATTCTAGTTTAGGTTCTAATAGCTCTTTGTTTTCATTAAACTCCATGATCATACCATACCTGTGCGGCAAGGAGCATACTCCACAAATTTGGTAAAGTTATCTACTGAGAGGTAGCAGGTTCCTGTAGCATCAGACTGAGGGATGTCTTGTTCGGTCCTCCAGTAATAGCGAGGAGCACATGCCTTTTGGTATATTCGACGTGGGAGATCAGAAAGTCACAGGTTGAAATCACAAAACTAAACCACAAGATATTTCAGTGAATTTCCTGTTTGTATCATACAGATAACTAAAATAAACTGACTTGTTGCATGTATTGCCCTGCAGCAGAGCGCTCCCATATGAGCATAAGCTTAAGCTATAGAGAAATCAACTGTATATATAAGCAGATGAACCTGGTAATAAACAGACTTGCTGATAGGTAAAACTAAATATGAAGCCAAACAGACAGACAGGAAGAAGAGTCTTTTCACTCTTTATTCTGTGTCTAAAATTCACAGCCATATCATCTCACCAAAAATCATCTTACCAGTATGGTTTTCCCATGTGATCGCACTGTGGCTCCAAACCACTGATGGGACTTGAACTCCACTTGGAGGTCTATGTCATTAACATGGTAACTGCGATCTCCTGGATTAAAAAAAAAAATGCACTAATAACTAATACATATTTACACAAAGTAAATAAATTTACACACCTGGGGCAAACAAGTTCAACCTTTATACATTGGAATGACTTCTGCTGGAGTCTGAATTCCTGTATGAAATACTTTTAAGGTTTTTGCTTATAAACAGATTAACAACTTTTTTCTACAGCTTGCAGCTGTAGAAAATCATGTCTTTGCAAAAAGTAGTTTGCAAGCATTAAAAAGTTAGACTGTGCAAAAAAAAATTAACTAGCAAATTTAGCTAGTATAAATAAATTTAGCAAATAACCAAACATCTATACCATGTACACATTACTGCACGCTTCCAAAGGTCAAACACATGCAGATGACAGAACTAAAAAGATCCAGATGATAAAATGGAGTTAACCATATGCCAAAAAAACTCTACATCCATATTCAATAAATGGTGAGATGAAAAGTGAACTTATTTAACATAAGAGTTTTGATGGGGGAATAGTGGAACAGCCTGTTCATAACCATAATTATAAGCTTACTGCAGCAAAAATATCTGAGGCAAGTGAAAGGAAGCATGAGCTGCAGATGTGATGAGAATAGTCTGACATCAGCCTTCTGCCCCTACCTAAGATAGCCTGACACTGGCCAAGCAGAGATGGGAAACCACTAACCTCTTCTAGGTTCATCAGACAAAAAGGGGCTCTGACTCACTTACTCAAGGCCAAGTGCTACTGTTTATTACGGTATTCTCCTTCCATTTACTCCACTCCACATCAAAGGAAAAAATTGCACATGAGCACTGAGATGCCTTCCAACAGAGGGACATGAAACCAAACAGTGACTGAGTTTGCCTGGAGAACTTTTACACACGCCCTTTCTTTGAACTCCATCACAGAAGATCTGTTAGCACTGGCTGAGTGTTGGACAGCCTGGTGGTTGTGGGTTATTAGCTACAGAGCGTTGCAGGGTGAGATTGGCGGGTGCAAAAGCAACAACAGGAGCAAATGGCTAAATTCTGTCATCGCGTCAAAAGTATACATGGGGACCCAGGACTTCTTGGAGAGGACTGCCTGGTGAGAGACCATATCAGCACCTTCTTATCAGTTCCACTGAGAACAGATGAAAAGGGAAGAGGAAAGCCGTAGCCTTTAACAAGTCTGGCATAAACAGAGGTGCAAATGATGACATAATGTAGCCCTGTCCATGTGCACGTATGGTGCACAGCTTCAGGAGAGCAAGTTAGAGACCTTTTCCTTAAAAAAACATCTTGAAAGTCAGAGATCATTGTTTATTTACGTTTTCAAATGCACTTATACAATAAGAGTTGCAAATCTAGGAGCTTCACTGATGTCCAAAGTCTTTAATCTGGAAAAAAAAACAAATAATCCATTGCTTTTATCCTTAAAAAAAAATGTCACTTTGATGAATCACATGTCCAACATTTAATTTTACCTCTGCTGAACTTTGGCAGTCTACTGTAAAATGGCAGCAGTCCCCCAGATGATTAATGAGTATATAGTGTAGTAAACACACACAAACCAAATTTTACACTCAATTGCACATGTTTCTCTTTTTGGTTTTTGTTGAATGAATACAGAGCCACTCCAGCATAGTACTGCACATCTTGTACAACAAATTCTCATATACAACTTTGCCAGAGTGATAATCGCACTCTGTTGACCATATGTTCATCTTCCATAACCCCGATGCACTCTTTAATATTCTTCTTCCAGCCTGCATTTCTCTGTCTGCACTGACTGACTCTGTATTAGGTTCTGTTTCCCATAAACCTGTACAAAGGATTCAGATTCAATGGTCCTTCCATGACCACGTAGCCAATCATGGTCTAAGACGTTTGTCTTAACACAAGGAAGTTTTTTCTGAGCCACTAGATCTGTAAAGGTAACTCAGGTTGAATACCTAAAGGCTGAATACAGCAGTCAACAGCATCATCCCCGCTGGCTATTTGCCCATGAAAATGGATCTGACTTGTGAGGAGACTGCTTCCTTAAAGGAAGGAAGTGTAAACCTCAACAACCTCTGGCTGATGGATGAGCAAAGATAACAAGGGGTGAAGAAAGGTGAGCTTCAGGTTAATAGTACAGAGGCAAAACTGTAGTTAAAATGTCTCATATTTACCAGAGCACAATTTGCTGAGTCCAAGGCAAATGTTACATGCTATAAACAATAGCATTGGCATGTTACGATATCACACTTCTTTTTAGACGTTCCAGTTCGTAAAGAAGTTTGAAAAGATGGGAGAATCTACCTTCTGTGTCAAATTCGATGACGCTGCAACGTGACTGGCTCTGATTCCAAGGGCAGACGTACACAGACCCGCCTTCCACGACGTTTGCTTGGCTGGTGTTGGCTTTGGGTGCACCAATCAGTATGCTGACACTGTAAAGAAGTAAAACATTCACAAAAATGAATTCAGTATCCAACTTAAGACATAATCGGTACACTCACAGGTAGCTTTTACTTGCAAACATGTTCTTAAGTCATTTTCTGACAATGTGACACTGTCCCGGTTCTCTTTGGGGTATACAGGTCAGTAGTTCAGTGCTGCCAACAGGAAAGCAATAACATCACTTAATGATCACATAGAGGTGTTATTATTCTCATTTCTGTTTCACTGTAAGACTTTTTTATCACCACGGCTGTATCCTGAACAAACACCAACTGCAACTCCCCAACCTCCGCAATGCTAACTGCAGCACCACATTCAGCAGTCAATTCAGTTGCCAGAGGGTCCAACTGAGGTTGATACCCAAAGAATTCCAGAACCTACAACAAATCAACACCTCATTGGAAGCCCAGTCAACAACCCCAGCTGACCTCAGCATCACGGTCCAGCTGCTGCTTATATCGCTACCTAGAAGTCTTACAAGTGGAAGTCTTATCAGGGATTTTGAACCAACATGCCATACTGTGGCTTAAAATAAACATGTATAAGTTGCTTTTATGTGACAATACAGAGGTAAATCAAATGTTTTGGACGCGGTGCTTCTAAAAGCTTACAGAATCTTCCCACTGCTAGAATTTCCATTAGCTGAAATCTATGTGTTTTTAATCCTGAGAAGTTTCCTTTCAAGTGAAACATATGTCACAAGAACAACTTACTACTAAAACTCCCCCAGGTGACAACAAAGAAGCGATTCCACAAAACGTTGCTCTAAATGTTACTTACCACTCAAAGGCAAGACAAGCGATTCTTAGTGTGAAGTGGAAGGTGACCTTAATGTTCTTCCAGCGGTAAAGGCAGAGCCTTTTCATGAAAAAGGAAAAACTGACTGACTGCACTCCATCACCTCGTGTTACTGGGCCTGGCTTTAGTTAAGGGCCATTTTGGATTTTGCCGATTGCTCTGTGTACTTCTGAATAAATTTAAACAGAACAAGATTATACAAGCATTAAGCCGCTGACATTACAGTGACATTACCGTTGCCACCAGCCTGCTGTGCAGGTCAAGGTAAGAAAAAGGGGCCCAGGGTGCCACAGGAAATGTCCTCCATTTCCTGAAGAACTTATCACTAGTATCCACAGTAGCTTCCCTATGCCCTCAAAACTTCTAGAATCTTCTGCCAAATGCAGAAAAATTCTGACCTAATGAGTCTTGTGACAAATTAAACATAAATGTAGAGCAGAGGCTGGGATCTGGTTCTTTTGGGAAGCTGAGCAAGAAGTCCCAGTCAAAAAAATGAGAGAGAAAGCAAAGGCAGTGGGAGTGACATTTCAAATATGCTATAGTAACCAAATCTAAGTCATCTTCTAGCGCTTGTTTTACACTTCTTTTCACCAAGAACTCTATGGTCTGAAATTCTAGTATGACTTCAGCTCGATTAAAGAGTGCAGGTTTGTTTTCATAGTGAAAAACAACCTTGAACCTTTGAGCCACCTGGTCTCCAGGCATCTACACTAAAGTATATGACCTCTGAGGGGCTGTGGAGCCCAGGATGGGAGTAATGACATTCCCAGAGAACCTGCCCATCACTGCATCCCACAGTGACAGTCTGGGGCCCGGATGTCTGGAGAGAATGGCAGACATCTTCATGGAAGAGCTGGAGGCCTTTCAAAGCCAGACATTCTCCACACTGTTTTCTTCCTACTTCTTCTCCTTCTGAGCCCTATTTTTAATGAGCATTCTTTTTGTTGGGGTGAAGTATTCAGCTCCACCAACACGTTTCCAATAATTCTTGTTACATGAACCCCAATAAGTACAGTATCTACTCTGTAGTGCATTGGCAGCCGTTCCAGTTTGCTGCTATGCAAGCAGCAGCTGGTATAACTGCATGTTTCCATTTCTCTGCTTAAATTGTAATAACTGATGTTGGGTCTGTGCAGTGACACCTTGGCCTTATTTCCTTATTACCTCCTGTACAATTTCATAAGCAGATGAATGAGCAACAATTCAGACTTCATGCAAATTATTCACATTTATTATTATTATTATTATTATTATTATTATTATTATTATTATTATTATTATTATTATTATTATTATTATTATCTAAAAGTACACGTGAGGGTAACTCAGGATGCGCATTAACATTCATTTAACAAGACAAATGCAAGTGAAAAAGGCGCTCTTTCAATTGTATGATCGTACATATCAGGACATAAAATGTTTGGACATCAAGTCCTAAATTCTGGCAAATCTAACCTCAGGTGACAAACAATTCACAACACATTCCACTATTTCATTTTATTTCAGGAAAAAATAAGCCATGATGCAGAAACTGTGTGGAAAAACTAAATGCCCTCCACAACTAAGTAGCTAGTAGAAACACCTTTAGCACCAATAACCTGACATTATCATTTTCCATAAGTCATTCAGTCTCTCAGATCATTTCAGACGAATTTTAGCCCCCTCTTCTTTACAACATTTTTTCACATCATTGGTATCAGTGGGGATTTTCCTATGCACAGCTCTCTTAAGGTCCTGCCCCAGCATTTCAGTAGTGCTGAGATCTGGACTTGGACTTGGCTATTGTTTTCAGATGTAGAACTGCAGGTGTGTCTGGGATCACTGTCGTCTTGCATGACCCAATTTCAGTCGAGCTTCAGCTGTCAGACAGTTTGCTTCTAAAACACTTTGGTGTAAAGAGGGGTTTATGGTTGACTCAATGACTGCAGGTCCTGTCATTGTAAAACAAGTCCAACTCATCACACCTCCAACACTGACTGGTAGGAGGTGTTTGTGGTAAAATGCCGTGCTTGAATTGTGCCAAACAGAGCATTGCTCATCATGACCAAACATCTCCCCTTCAGCCTCACCTGAAATGAGTTTGTTCCAAAAAACATGTGATTTGTTTAGATACAACTCTGCAAACCTCAGACATGCTGTCATGTTCTTTTTAAGAGAAAAGGAGCTTTCTGTTGGCTAACTTTGGCAACAATTACAGGACCAAGTGTTTTTGGCCAAGTTTCTACCTGGTTTTGCCACCGACTTGGTATGTTTTTGTACCCATTTTTGCTGGTAAATCTGTTCAAACTCTCAAGCTGCTTGAAGATTGTTTGTTGACAGCAGCTTTCATGTCTTGCCACGTTCTCATTTGATTCAGATCAAGCCAGTCTTGAACACTAACTTTCCTCTTCTGAAGCCACTCCAGGGTACCTTTGGGCTTGTGTTTAGTAATTTATGTGTTCCTTCCTCCCTTAATTTTTTCCTTGATATTGCATGTACATATATTGATGCAGACTCCAGGTTTATCTTTGCACTCCTGTGTAATGATTACAAAGTTTTTTTTGTGACGTAAACTGTCTTGGGGTCAGGATTCATGCCGTCTCATGCCTGGAGAAGTTTATTCCATTTCGCTTTTGCACTTGAAAAATGTATTAAATCACTGGTCATGTAAATGTCTTCATTACAAACATCTGCTATGCACCCCAAAAACCACAACATCCCAGTTTTAGCAAATTAAATGAACAATATGAACGGTGTGTTTTAAGTCTACAGCAATGGATACCGGTTGCTGAAGGATTCCTACTTTCTCTTGTGTCAAAATAAACAACTTCCTCCCAACTCTCAAAATTCTAAACCACAAAAAAGGCAAATGCTTTAATCACGTAACGGAAACACTTTTTAGACATACACTCCCTCCCAGTCGACCCGCAGGAGTTGATAATGATCTGTGAGCAGCAAAAATAAAGGACAATTACCATTTAAAGGCTTTTTATCCTACCCGAAAATATGTTACCCTCACTACTGACCCTCTACCCTCAGTCTGACAAGTTGGATGAATGTTATAGTATTAGAAGACTGGAAAATGAATATAAAATCCTTCTGCAAAGTCTGTTCATAATGGTTGCCATCAAAGAATTACCTCCCTGGTTGTCAACCACAGTCCACTGAGAGGCAGGTAGTTTATCAACAGTGTATAGTACTGCACATGTAGTCAAACAGCACGTCAAATCCCTGAATTTGCAGCAATATAAGGAAAACTTGTGGCCACAGACATTTAACACTAATTTTGTGGCTTGCAGTTTTGCACACACCGAACGTGTTGCAACAATAGCAAGGCAAGTTATGAGGGGAAAAATTTGCTGACTCTAAATACCATAAGTGAATTGAATTAACAGAGCTGCCCACAAAAGCATCTTGTTTTGCAGCGCTTAGCACAACACCCCCTTCCACCTGAGACCACTTTTGCAAAACCTTTTTTTTTTTTTTCTTAAATCAGTACATAAATTCAAGCAACTTTTCTTGGTTGGCAAGGAGCAGAAAAAAAAACAGGTCAAAGAATAGCTTTGCAGCAGACAATCACCATTTTGGCCCCATTTAAGTTTTGTACATGACTCCTGCAATCTGAGCAAAGGGACAGGGGGCAAATAAATGGCTTCCAAGTTAAATGTTTTACTGACGCTTGAGTTGCAAAAAACTTTGGCCGGTGGTGAAGAGTTGTTGGGGTAGTATGGTATGGTGGCTCAGTGAGTAACAATGCTGCTTCATGGAGTCCAGGCTGCTTGAGTGTGAACTCGAATACAGCTTGGTCTGGATGGAGTTTGTGTGTTCTCTCCATGTCGGTGTGGGGTTTTTCAAGGTGCACTGGTTTCCTCCCACCATCCAAAACATATGTTTCAGGTTAACTGTTCATGTTAAGTTGCCTGTGGTGTGTGTGGCCTTCTTGCAATGGAGTGGTGCTCCATCCAGGGGCAGTTTTGTAGCCTAGTACCCAGTGATTCTGGGATAGAGTGTGGACCTTCCAGACCCTGCTCAGGACTAAGTGGTTAATACTGATGGATGAACAGTGATATTGATCATGATAGTACTATACTGCAGAAGAGTATGGAGTTTACACAAAAAATGTATTTTCTCATTCTGATTTCAGTAGTCAGTAAAGGTCTTACATTGATTTGGCAACAAATTTTAGTGTGAGCAAGCTTCAGTTAATTTTCTGTTTGTGGAATATAGGTAAGGCATAGCTAACAGAAGAACTGTATAGAAATGATGTCTACGATGAACACTTATATTGTTATTTGCAGGCCATGGAAATGTTAAATAGACAACCTGATAAAAAATACCTGTGCACTGAGTGCAAACCGGTAGGCACAGAATAACAATTAACGTCATTTTTTGTTAATGAATTAATCTTGACTCCCTTGTCAGTACATTTCGAACAGTGAACAATTTCAGTGAATGGATTCTGCTATTATCTGGAATAAATTACATTTTACAGCTGGAAAAAAAACACATATGCCACAACATACTCAACTTCAACTAGTTATGCACAGAAATCGCAGTATGTTTTGGGCAACCCTCTGTGAACTTGCAAGATAAAAATGGGCTTCCAAAAAACGAATGTTTCTCCCTTTCTACTGTTATCAGCGAAAGAGTTTGGAGTCATCCAGGGACTATTATAACTGCTCAAACACAACTGAAACCACTGTTTGCCTTAAATCTTTTCGCCTTTTAAATCTTCCATAAATCTTTACTGTTCCAGCTGGCCGCATCTGTAACTCCTGTCTGTGGCACTGGAACACCACTGGGTGTGGAAAGTACTCTAGAGCTACTCTGACTAAAAAGTACACAGATGCTGATGACAGTATGAAACTCAACTGACAGACTGTAATATTCTCAACTGAGTCGTAAGACCTGCTGACAGAGGGTCACTCTGCAAACCAGCCTGTGAAAGATAACATCAGTACCTGCTCTGTGTAGTCTGGAGCTTTCCACCCCAAGTCATCCTCAAAGAAGACCTACTGAAGACACTTAAAATCATGTAAAGCATAAATGTTCAAAGCTGCAAGCTTATAACTGAAGCCCAGAACCTAAAACAGCAAGTTATCTGCTGTTTCGTGGCAGACTCACTTGTATTAATGTGCATAGCTCTGCAAGTACGTCAACATCACAATCAGCATCAGCCGACGCAATGGAAGTCCACAGCTAGCGGCTTCATCCTCCTTGTCAAGCTGACTCTACACATAGCACTGAGCTCTCCAAGTGGGAGGTGCAGCATGGTCAGATGATGAGCCTAACAGCACCGGCCAAAGAATCAGTCAAAGAATCAAAGAATTTTGTTTGTCACATACATGGTTATACCAAGCACACCATGTAGTGAAATGTGCCCTGAAGCAGCCAGTTTTTCAGCCGCGCACCCGTCAACATCAGTCAGGATAGCCCCACCACCAGCATCAGCAAGACCTGAAGAACATCTCACGCATTGAATTTACTTGATCCCACCAAGGAACTAGAGACCAATAACACCAACCCATGTTCAGCTGTGGGCCAAGTACAAACTCACCCAAATGGGATCTCGGGACTGAAGAAAGCATAACCCCTACAAACCCATAAGTAAACAGTGAGTGTAAAACCTAACACAATGCCACGAATAAACAACTTTGCCTCCATGATTTGCTTTGGCCAAAAAAATGGTGTGGCAAAGGAAAATCATGCCAGATTGATTAAATAAACAAAGCCCTTGTGTTGCCGGTTCTGAATGTCTCCATTAAAATGTTTCCAGGAGTCATGCATCATCCCCATCCGCATTCTTGCAGAAATGAGTACATTCTCTCTTTCCTTCAATAATACCTCTTCTACACACACTAAACTTTTCTGGAATCCAGTCCCATAAGCAGATGGGCAAGAATACGATAAAAAGTAACCATGATAAAATATTCATGCTTTACTACTGAATATCAGTCTAACCCCTTTACCATCAAAGTGTTGTTGTGTTTTGAATGAAAACTGCTATCAAAACAATGTCATTGTCTCCTCTAAGCTGGGTAATCGCAAACTAATATGCACAAACGCATCTGTTCCTTTTTGGAAAAAGAGCCAAAAACACAACCCTTTCTATGATCAAAAAATTGTGATATAGATGAAAGATAGAAGCTTGTGAAGATGAATATCTATATCACATCTATATCATCTATATCACATCTATATCACAACCCTCATATGAACATCACTGCATTTTAATCTAAATCATTCCCGTGGTTTGCAAACAATTTCACATGTTTAAATGTATCATTTGGTAAATATGCTGAGCAACACATCAATAAGGAAGTGTCATTTCATCCTAAGTTTACTAATGTCTAAAGCAAGTGTCAGACACAAAAAACTGATTAACAAGAAGCCCCACAAAAGCACTCACTGCGATTTGAAGAGTCTATCAATTACGAGTCTCACCAAAGTGCAGCCCTCTGTTATCTTTCACTGGACCGCCTCTTATCACCCCCCCCCCCGGGGCCTATACAGAAAGGGCATTTAGCCGACACTCAATGCAGTGCAATGTCCATTTACATACCTTTCAAATACACTTAAACAGTCTAACTTTTCCTTGTCCCATGTGCCACGGATCTCTGGCACATGGGAAAGCCTCTGCTTCCTCCACTAAGTTCATTTTTGGTGAAGTTACAGAGGAAATGTCATTTTTGAACTGGATTTGAGTACAGATTAGCACAGAGTCCCACAGTAACGTTGATGTCAAAGCAGCAGGAATGAGCTGATGTTATGTGAAGTTGTCCTTACGGTCACACTGCAAACCCGCAGCAACTGTAGAATCACAGCTTGAGGTCATTCCAGTGATTTCCTGTTTTGTATTAAAAATTATAGCGATAACTGGCTGCCCTCACTAGCAGACAAATGCTGAAATGGAATAAGCTACACAGACTTCTGAGCTCTATTTTATCACTTGCTGTAATGAGAGGCCTGAAAGATTTCAAACATTTCAACCCGATGAACAAGTTCAGTATCGGCTCCAGGAAATAAAGTAGAAATATTTCAGGAAAGAAAATGTACTGAAAAAATTTAGTTTTGAAATGTGAAAGACTTGGATAATTATCTTAAGCAGGACAGGAATTATCTGTTTATTTGCTATTATTATCTGTTTATTTGCTTTATTACAACAGAACATTTTTCAATCTACTGTAAAATTAACTTGGTAAAATTAGACAAAAAAATATGTACAAACACTACATTAAATTAAAACAGCATTCTCAGCATTACTTTAATCCCATCTTCCACTCAGGAATGCAATCCATGGTCATCTCAATTTTCCAATTATCAGAAATGTTGTTATATTCTGTTCAGATGGTGCATTTAAAATGAAACCACGCTAAAGAAGGCTGGAATGAGAGGCTTTTGAGGTCAAATGTATTTATGTGTACACTAAGATTCTCCTAAATAAAGCCCTTACAAAGCAGTACTCTGCATCTGCTTCAGCTTTTCCACACATATTGACAGCACAAAACACACACACACCTCATAAGCAGCCTTGTTCACCACCAGTCACATGTTGGTATGGAAACCTCAGTCAACACACTGCAGTCCAACAGACAGCAAGTGTGTGTTCCCCTAAATGCACAGGGAAACTAGTGGTTACACACAAGTTATTACAGAACCCTGCCGGTACACATAACCACTGACACACTGGATTTCTGAGGGATGTTCGTATCTCGGAGGAGCAAAAAGTGAGGCCATGTGCAACAGAAAGCAGACTGCAGTCTTACAATCTAAGTAGTGAAATGAATGGAAACACGCATATTTGTATTAAAGTCACATAAAAGTCACAGCTTCAAAACTGTACAGGAGGGAAGATTTAACAGCAGTATTTACTGAGACAGACTGGTGCCGACATTCTGACAAAAGCAACCGTTAAGAAATCGTCACGATTCTCCAAATCCTGTAAGGAAGGTTCAGCACAGAAAACCATTGAAAGTGGGAAAATGAAGGGGATTCTGTCAGATATCAACACAAATTCCAGCAACATATTATGGTAATATGTTTGCTTGGCTGTGAGGAGCTACTATATTGTATTCTACTTCAGTATCAAGCAATAGCTAGCAAATAACAGTTACTAACATAAAAATCTGTATATTATTTAAGACCAATGTATCTGTCGTGTTTGTTTGCCTCTGCAAAAAAAAAAAAAAAAAATGCAGTAAAGTTTACTGAGCAAAGTCATGCAGTTGTGCTAATAGCTTTGCAGTAAACTCTGCTGGTGGATGTTAAAAACTGTTCCTGTAACAGCAAAAGATGTCTGATTTTGTAAAAACACAGATTTCAAAACTGTGCTGCCTTTGGCCTTTATTTAACAATCACTAACAATCATCATCATCAAGACATTGTCGCTATCGCCAGGGATTCTGATTCTTCCTCAGTGAAATTCCAAGAATCAACCTATTCCTCACCATCAGAGTTCTTAATGCTGCAAAGATCCCTGTCACCCTGAAGAGTTTGGAAGACCTTAATTCCTCCAAAAACTTGATTTTGTGTCATCAGAATTTTTATCCTTCTTGGAAATGGTGAAATTTTCAATTTATAATATCCGTGTTTTTACTATAAATACATCTCTGCTTTTAGCAGAATGATCGTGGCGTTGAGCTGAGATGCTCATAAAAAAACTGGTAACACAAAAACTGACAAAGTGAAAAATATCAAGGCACAGAACCGAAAACAAATTTAATCTCAGCGCTGTCCATGACTGAAAAAACGAATGACCTCACTTTCAAGAATGCAGGTTAACTTCTCACATCAGATTAACCCTTTTACAGGCCATAAACGCTTGAACTGATGTGCACCTACCTTATTTCCATTGAACACAGCCTACCGTTAGGTCAAATGTAAATGTAACAGCAACTTTGAAAATTTGTTTTAGAAGTGGTTTCATGTGAAAGTATGCAATCTAACAACTAACAAAAAGATGCAGCATGTACACGGATTCATTTTTCAACCGCTATCTGCAAATTAAAATAAAAAAATACCGATGGGTACATTAACCTGTAACCTAAATGAATCATTTCATGGATTTTACACCTATGAACCAGACACTACATGTAAGCATTTAGTGTTTTAGGTGATGTCAAATACAAATCATTATAGTTAAATAAAATGTATTGTAATTGTGTTTTATTGTTCCATTTAAAATTACACCCAGCTTAAATCAAGAAACTTACTTCCATTATTACTAATATCTATATTAATAGCAACAATTTGCATGATTTGTTCTGCAAATAGATTACCATGGTCATGATTCTAACAGCACCATAAACTGAATCAAATGACAAACACTGCTTTCAGAGCATTGCATCATGGCACTGCAATGCGCTGGAGGAGTCAGGACTGCGCTCTGTAACGCTTGCTCAACTTGTCTAGCCAAAGTCACTCGCTCCAAGGACAGCGTCATAGCTGGACTCCACCTACTCCCCATGCTTCAGTATCATGGGTGGAGTTAATAAAAACCACTGCTATTTTCACCCATATAAGTATGCTGGATGTTCACTCTAAGTGTCCATTTAGTTTTGAACCAAGCATGTTGTGAGATGAACGGTTAAAGAATTTCTCAAAAGCCAGCATCCCAGGGGTAGCTCTGCACAAGCCTCTGACAAGCGTTACGTGCCAGAATGACAAAGAGGTTCATCGAAATACATTAATTTTCTTCAAAAATTCTAATGTACTTCCACAGAAAATGAAGTAAGGAAATGAAAATGTTTCAACTCTCAATGGAGTCCGCTGTCTTCGGAACAACTTCACAACCCATTGGTCACTCCTGTGTAGGCTTTCCAGTGATGATTTTATCTTGCATTTACAGCATCTCACATCAATGTGAGCACACTTGGGCAACCTGGGCAATACTTGTATGGGACAAACTGAGAGAAGAATAAAAGCAAAGTAAATCCTACATCTCTGGGAAGTGCTACAGAGGACCCAGGGAAAACCAGCTGGTGATTTTGTGCTGCCATTTTTTCACCAAACACCATGTGAAAAATTCAAACAACTGTATGTAACCTTTAAGACTAGCACTGTACCTCACATCTATAATATTACTATTAGCTGAGTTGCCTGGCACAGCCCCAGTCAAACAGATGTAGTAGTGAAAATTCAAAAAGTAATAAAATATCATATGATTACCAAACTGTTTTTCCACTAGACTTGTTGCGTTTAGTACATGAGTACTGATAGTGCTGCCGGACAGGTGGACACCGCAGAGAACGACACATGCCAGTCATAGTCAAGTAGAAGGGAGAAAAATGAATTGTTACCATTTATTACCAATGTGTACAGCACCATCTGTTATGCATAATTTCTTATACATTTTTATACTTTTAGATATAATCCTTATCCTCATATATAATAGCGACTTGCAGATGGCAATGACAGCAAACGTGTGTCGACAGTGGTGACGTGCACATAGTAATAACAATGTCCATAAGCATACACGTGTCTGTGTGGAACATGTAATTTGCACTAAGTACAGACAAAAATAAATTATATATCAAACTATAAAAAAGTGCATATAAATATTAAAATGGGAGATTTAGCATTCAGTTGGACAATATCATACACTGTAAACGATTCCTGTTAGCTGGCAAACAAAACCACCACCCCATGCTACCGGCCAAAATCCCCATATGAACGGAATGTAAATTAAGATCAGTCCTTTAGCGTAGGCAAATTTGCAACCAAGCGCTCATAAAACAAACAAGCACCCACAAAATGTTACACCACAGCAAGGAAGCGAGGGAACCAACTCCAGCTGAGGGCCAACTGAGAGCTGTCAGACACTTCAGTTTCACCATCTGACCGCTCCACATTAACTCTGAAACTGTGACAACTGGAGGTGTTTTTTAAATCTTGCAGAGAAGGTCACACGGTGCCACAAAGGAGAGACTAGCTAACCTGCAGGGGGCCACATGCATCCACCAGTGACATCAGGCCACCTGCCTCAGGTGAGGAGGTGCAGCGCAGAGTCAACGGGCAACGATGGTCCAGCTGGTGCTAAAACCACAGCCTGAACGTGGGGAAAAACCCTTCTTCAGCCACGCTCCTCCACAGACACACATGTAAAGAGTTAAACCTTCCGGTCAGATTGCTAAGGGGGTTTCTGAATTCTACGTTCACCTCTCACTTCATGTCATGTGTCAAAGTCCAGCTACACCTACAGCAAACAGATGCCGCTAATGTATTGATCACCACCCTCATTATTGTATTGATCAGTTCAAGATATTGATAATGTCTTTGCTCCGGAGAGTTTAACAAGGATTCGAGTCAACCTCTGCTGGCCTCACATGAGTTAAATTCGATTTTATTAAATTTAGGTGTTAGATATGTTTTTTTTTTCTTTTTTTCTTGACTTTATTACCCCAAACAAAGGTTTTGTCATCTGTACTTTTGACACATAGGGCGAATAACCGGGCTGAAAATGGAAGTTCTTTCCACCGCCATCGGTGGAGAAATCCTCACAGCAAACAGTAGATGTTTTTATTGTTCTTAGAGGACGGAAATGGTTAAGCACGACGTTCTGCTGTGGATCCCAGGGAAAGATGCGCCGCGGGACCCCCCGCCGGGACTCGGCGGTGACCGCAGACTGTCCTGCGGCGGTGGACATTGCGCGACCACGTCCGGACGTCCCTCCGTCACCGGCCGAATGCGTGAACACACTCGGGCCCTTCGCTGCCTGCGGGTTGCTGGTTCGAATCCCGCTGTTAATCCCTCGGTGAGGGTACACAGCCCGACCCGCGCTGCTGCACTAACGGGTAAATCAGTGCAACGATGACCGTCGAATCGCGTAAAACACCACTGCGGAGCGAAGGCTAAGCGCTTTAAGAGCCGAACCCTCAGTAAAAGTTCACGTCCAGTCGAACCTGATACGGTGAAGGCTTAGCATTTTTTAAACTGACTTTATGTGAAATAAGCTAGAGTTTTATTTGGTGACCTTTGCATCGGTGGTTGCCATTTATTTAGCGCCATATTCTGGCCGCACGAAACACTGAAGCGAGCTTTTAGGGTTAAACCCGTTAGCTGGACGAAACGGTGAAGTTAATACGCTTTAAAATGTGAAATTAAAGCACGTTCTTATGCTCGCCTCAACGCCTGAAGTTCCCGTTGCCAAGGTCTCGCCACATAAGGAATTAATAATGCGCCGAAATGTACACTGAGAAACGTAATAATAATGTTTTGTCGCAAATTCGGGGTTTTCAAGTGTCCCCTCTTGTGACGATATCTGCCTAACGGGAATTTTCCTCCAGCCATATGTTACACGGTTATCGCACGTTCCGTGGACTTGACGCACAGAGACGGAGAAAAGGAGTGGAAGCGGCCCGAGCCGCCTCACCTTGACGGGTTGCCCAGGTAGAACTCAACGGCGTAGCCGAAGTAGCTGCCCGCCGGGCCGGAGAACTGGGCCGGCTGCTCCACGTCCAGGTTGAAGGCAGCGCTCAGCGAGGACAGGAGCGCGCCGAGGAGCGAGCAGCTCCTCCAGAGGCGCCGTGTCAGACCCATTCCTGCCTCAGAGCCTTTCTGTGCCTCCGCAGCGGCTTCTTCTTCAACTCCTCAAACTACCAGCGCGTCCCAAAACACGAGTTGCGTTCTTAACCACACGGGGGGGAGGGGGACGGGGATGGGGGGGGGCTTTACGGCGGAACCTGCGAGCGAGCGCGCGCTCACACTCCCGCTCTCATTTCCATGAAGTCACACACACCTCTCTCTCTCCCTCTCTCTCTCTCTCTCTCTCTCTCTGTCTCTCTCTCCCTCTGTCTCTCTCTATCTCTGGTCAGTTTTAAATCAAAATGGTGCGTTGAGGATGTTTTGTAGGCATACCCTGGCATGCTCTGCAATATCGGTTTAAATGTTTTTCAGTTTGGTGTCACTTGTGTGTCTTTTTGTTTTTTGCTCCCTGGTTCTGATGTCCTTTTTGTGTGTGTGTGTCTTCGACGTGGCATGACGTTCTTCTGCTTTCACATGACTGACAATTGATAAATAAAGCATTTTATTTAAAATTTTTAAAAAAATCCTCTATCTCTCCATCTCTAGTTCTATCTGTCTCTATCTCTCTCTCTCTCTGTGGTGGCTGCAAGGCTGCGAGTTGAGCACTCATGCTTATGTTCTAGTAGGGAGCTGACTGTATTCATGGATATTTGGGGGTGAATGGAGCACTATGTACAGTTGACAAGGACAATGGCAGCTTGCGGTTAACTTTTTGATTTTGTTTTTTGTCATATTTTTTTTCTTTGGTTTGTCTCATGTAATACATGAGGAACTGGTTTTTTTTTTTTTTTTTTTGCTTTTCTCTGTAATAATACACAGTTGACCAAATAAAGGTCTTTTAAACTCTCTCTCTCTCTCTCTGTCTGTCTGTCTGTCGCCCCCCCCCCCCCATTCCCTACCATTAATGGGGTGGAGCGTTGGTTTGGCAAAATTTTAGAGGGAGGGGGGTCGACAGAGGCGTGAGTCCGTGTCGTCATAAAAAGATGATAAAGAAACAGAAGTCGAGCGCAGCCGCATATTTACAAGCTGATCGGTGGTCAGTTTAGGGAATTTTTAAATCATCGCGGAAAAAGAAGCTCACGGATCTCCTTAGCAGAACGCGGTATAGCTCACCGTTGTTTCTTTTTCCTTTTCGAATGTCGTTTCTTATACGTGCATTTTTTTCTTTAAACCAGTGCAGAAGGTATCGTTCGTCTGCACGCCTTTTCTAAGCGATGCAGGTGAGGTCAAGCGCGACAGGTGAGGATCTTTAGTGGTTAAGATGCACCGCGGGGCCCTTTCTGGGCAAAAATAATCGCATAAATACAAACGTTTCCAACATTTCCTTCAGCGTTTCATTGCTACAGCCATGAAAATGCTTAGCAGATAAGTATGACGTTTATGTTTAGGATCTTGTCAATTTTCTGCTGTCTGTCCTGTATATGAGTTGCACTAAGTTGGACAAGTATGGATGTGTGGGATCTGGTGGGTCAAACGTGCGTGGGCTTTGGCCTTCGTGCTCAGGCGACAAGCTTGACCGAGCTGCTTACCTCAGTGTCACCAGAAGTCATGCAGATCTCGTTCAAGCCCCAGCTGGGGTGCGTTTTATCTCCACCCCTTCCTGGGCATCTGCGCCTTTATTTCCATCTCTAGATCCTCCTTGAGACATCTCCTGCACATGTCTTTGGTGTGACATTCCTATGAACAGCACTTGTAGTGGGTGCACGGTATGAACTTTGGTGTAAAACTATCCAAAAAAAAAACTTATAACGCACATTAGATCACAGCAGGAGACACTCCAGGGCTGAAGTGGAGCTCCTGGTGATGTCTGGACCCTCCAATGAACTGTCTGCTAGGAATGGCACCTTGGTCTGTACTGTTATTGACAATCATATTTAAGCCATCTCCTCAGATTCTGAAGTTTGATTTTTATTGTTCAGTGGCCTAAATCCTCTTTAGGGCCTACTGTACAGGTAACTCAGTGCTATGCTGAGAAGCATCAGATCTCCAAAATATTTACTGTAACCTTTGGTCCAGTCTGTGCTATTTTCCCTCACTGTACAAAAGACTGTCAAGTTTGCATCACACTGCAGCTTCTAAAATTCATGTGACTGCTCTTGAGAAACATGTTGTTCCTTCTGCTGGTTGTCTTATACTGCCTTCTGTCAACTCTTTAAAGTATGTAATGAGCTTATGGTTTAAAATGTGTTTGTTTCAAACTGACTTATTGTGCAGATTCAAAAAAGGTGAAGTCATTTTGTTCTTATCATTTACACACATTTTCTTTAAAAAAAAAAACATACTGGTTGTTAAGTGTAGGTCCATTCACTTATTATACTTGGGAGTTTTAAACATATTCATTCTGTGTTATTTATTGTTATAAACCTTAAATTTCCTCATACACCAGATTTCTTTTCTACTGTGCACACTTCCAAGCTCTTTGTCAGAGGTGTAAAATGAATCTCCCGAAGGGTCAAGTCTGTGCAGTTTCTTTCCTCTTGAACTTTCATTCAAAATTCTGCCATTTTCATATATTTTAGTCAAACACACTGGTATAAAGGATAAAGCATTACATAAACATTGCATTTTACCTGGATATCATGGTTGCTCCTTTTTCAGAGAGAACTTTCTAGCAAGACTTGTGTGCATGCTCCTCAAAATGAATCTTTTGTCATATTTTGTTATTAAAAAAGGGGTTGGGCTCCACATCATACACACTTTTTCTTGTAGCAAGGGATGGTGCTGGATTTCGTGCAAAAACACTTCCGGTCAGAGGAATACAGTTAAAAAGTGTGTTTAGACCAACTGTTGGTGCCACTAAGGGAATGTCACAGAGCTCCTCCCAGATTGTCACACAACTGACCACTTGTCCCCAAAGAGTTTGTATTTTAGTGAACTTGATCTGAGAAAGAAGCAGATCTGCAGCCATGAGGGGCAAAACATCTTCATCCCACATCCAGGTTTCTACTCATTCGTGTTGCCGCAAGATGCTGTGAGATCGAAACAAGACACCATCACACTCCACAGAGGAGGAGGAGGAGGACATGGGAAAGATGACTTGTTTTGATCACACAGCTGTCATCTGCTGGGAGAAACGTCACTTCCTGTGCGTGACGGCATCGGGAATGCGCGTACATGTGCGTGTTTGACACGGTGTGTGTTTCAACCTTGTTCAGCACGAGATGAATGTGGATGTGAGCTGAGAAAAGAACCGGGGGTCCACTTAACAGTCCGGATAAAGTAAAGAGCGTCCTGGGACTGGAGTGTGGAAAAAAGTGGGAACGAGTCCAACACTGTGTGTGAGCTGCAAAGAGACACATACACACTGTGGCAGCACTTTCATAATTCAGATAATAATTCACCTGGGGTCTGGTGCTGAAAACTCCCCCCCCCCCCCAATTTTTTAAATCACCCGGGTAAATATTCACAATGGGTGTTTGGTAAAACATTCGCTTGGTTTGTTTTATTGCTGGAGCTGGGCATTCAGAAGAAAGAAGGTTTATTTATTCCATTCCAGCCCATACCTCCCACACACAGGGATACACATACATTACACATCACAGCCATGGATATCGGTAAAAAAAAATTTGCAGATTTTCCAAGTATAGAGCAAAAGAATGGCTGTGCAGCTTAACTCATTTTTCACATCCAAATGAACGATCTGAAAGGCAGCAAGTCGGTTGCAGTGAGGAAGGTGTGGACAACACCTGACATGGCAGCTAAGAACCTGGGAGTAAATTCCCATGTAACCTTAAAGTTACAGGTTCCACAACAGACTGCTAGGTTTCTATTAGCTCTTTTGGAAATATTCAAGATGGTTAATAAGCCCATTAACATCATTAGATAAAGAGGTTATTGACACCTCTGTCCTATTTCCTCTTTACTGTCCACACCTTTGGCAGAAGTTTTTAGGAACAATAATTACACCTCCAGTATAAAAGGTATTTTTGCACCTAAATCAAACAAGGGAAAATAAAGGAAAAATAATGGAAAAGTGCTAATAATAATAATAATAATAGGTATGTATACACTGAATGCCTTTTGGTGCTATGCATTTAAATGAACATCTTGCATCTCACAATGCAGGTTCTGTTCAGAAATGGTTCATGTGCTGCAGAAACACGGATTACAGTGGTGATGGCGAACAGCAAAGACTTTAAAGACTCAGATCTGTGTGTCCTTGTGTGAGGTAGACAGGTGAATAATTCTTCTGTTCCTGTCTTTTTTCTCTGGAATGCTGCTCGCAACTTCTTTTTGGTGCCAATACTGTATCGCCAGCTATTCAAAAATGTACTTTCTGTACACACACACACACACAAGGTTATGAAAATACAGCATTAGCACAGAGAAAAAGATATCACACAGTCAATATTGTTCTCAGAGGGATCTCAACAGGTTCGTATTAGTTTTTATCTCTTCTCCATGCTTTGTTAGAAATCTCAGTCTCTCATTACCATATTTTTCTCATTTTGTGCTGTTTTCAGATTAATAAACGTATGAATACATTTGAGACAGACTGATGTATTTTTGTTACTATAAAGCATTAATAAAATGACATTTCAGCAACAGGATGATGTTGCTGACTGATTTGTCTGAGTGTTTTGAGTCATCATATATGAAACACTTACAAAAACAATATTATTAACTCTTCTGCTGGACCAGGCAGATTGAAGATCCTACTGAAAAAGCACATTGCTTGGTGTCCCATTGTTCCAATGTGCAGGAGCTAAAAACTCAACTTCACTTTTGTGGCCAAAAAGGAAGTATTTTTCTGATAAAGCGTTGTTACGTCTGACTCATTGTGGCTATTTTAAAATATTGTGAATTTACGGATGTGTGTTTAACTCAGATCCACTGGAAGGGTTTTCGTCAAGCTTTGGGGCCTTCTGCAGAGAAACCCCCTGAGCAGGAGCCGCCTATCAATGCGAAGGCCTGCTGAAATCCGTGAGGCACCACAGCTGGTCTGAAATGAGAAGCTAGAAAATACACATGCACAACATTAAGCCTGAAATACCAGTACAAAACGCTTCAGAACATGAGCTGTGCAAAAGGAGAGAATGGAAAATAAGAAGGAAGCTAAAAATATGAGTGGGGATGTTCTTTTTTTTTTTTTGCAGAATTAATCTGTTAGTTTAGCAAAGTCAACAAGAGCTTTTGGAAGGATGGTGCTTGGATGTCTGTTAGTAGAAGTTAAAAAAGAACAAAACTCGAGGAAAACAAGCTCTCGGTGAAACGGGTGCCGATCATCCATTGTGGCCGGAAAGTGATGCAACAGCTTTCCTTGCCTCAGATCCCCTCAGTCCCCTTCTGAAGAAACCAGATCTTTTAGAGTGAAAACAGGCAAACATCCCACGTCATAATTTTTGGTTTCTGTTAGTGATTTGGCCTTGGCTCTGGAGTGCTTGTCATTTGTCCGCTGGAGCAGTTGTATAAACCGGCACCTCGCTTGCAACATCAACCCAAAACAGCCCCACCTTATCCACCACCCCTCAACCCCCTCTTCTTCGAAGGCCACCATTGAGACCATAAAGTCAGCTAGAAGCCTGTACTGACCTCAGCTGCCTTTGCAGACAGGGTGTGATGGACGCTCGGTGGGAATATGCAGTGTAGGACAGATTCTGTAAGCTTATACCTCAAACCATGTGCAGTTTTCAGGAATGGGAGAGGGAATTCTGGAGAAAAATTTATTTTTTAACAGATTTCCATTTCAACAAGTTCTGACATTAGTGTTGTTTTGCTCCAGGACAGGCTGAGGTCCAGATAGACAGAACTTTGGTATCTCCGAATCTCTCCAGCTGAGAGAGAGGGATGAATTAGTACATTTGTAGAGAAGAAGAAAATGAAATGGCTAGATGGAGGTAGAGGGGTGCAGATACTGGAATGGAGCGAAAACAAGACGAAGACAATGCCAAGTTGTGCTTCTTAAGGTGTGGTGTACTGTCATAATGGCCAGAAAATACATCCCAAAGCTACGTATTGGAGAAACTGTGATTTTTTTTCACTGAAAAGGGAAAATGATTTTTGGATTATAGCAGCTCCTTTGTTGACCATCTGCAAGTTACACATCTACATATTTAATCTCTGGTGTCCTGGTGGGAATTTCAAACAGACAAGCAGCTTTAGGTCCTATCCTCAAACCAGCTTTCTCATTCCCACTGGAATTGTTCTATACCTGCCGAACGGTCAAACAGGTACAAATGTCCCTTTGCTGGGAACAAGAGCGCTCAAAAAATAACACTTACATAAGTAAAAGTACTGTTATCTTAATAATTACTCAGGTAAACGTCCAAAAATGTATTTGAATGTAGGTTACAAAAAAATTAAAAATCAGGTTAAAAAAAATAAATTCACATTAGGTGTGCTAATAGTTACTATTAACTATTAACTAGCACACATATACTACTACTAACTAGTAACTATTACTATTAAGATACTAGAAACTGTTAAATAAGTTTAGATAGATAGATAGATAGATAGATAGATAGATAGATAGATAGATAGATAGATACTTTATATTTGACTTGGTTTTTTTTAACACTGCATTCATATTTTGAGCTGCTGTACAAGGGAAAAAAAATCGGAATTTATATCTAAAAGCTTATGGCTCAAAAGAGATCACAGCTGAAAAGATTTATGTTGCCATGCCTTTGGAATTTTGTTCTGGTTTATAAAACACATTGCCAAGCTTTTGTGCAACAGATAAAAACTCTACCCTAGCATTCCTTGGGTACAGTACTGACTACTAAATATGGTTCCCTCTTTATGCAAACTGAATTATGCAGCTCACAAACCAGAGCGAGATTAGGCAGAAACAGACACAAAATAGACTGTGCATTCACGATGAGGATGCTGCGATTGTCTAACAAATCCAGCCAGGAGGAGCAGCAAGCTGGTGGATGGCTAGGTGTTGCTATACAGGTGTGCTTTTTGATGGGCCACATGCCCGCCTGCTTCTTACATTTTAAAGGCCCAAAAGAATGTCGTACAGCTGCACGTGTTCATGTGAAAACAATAATGATGCTCAGCAGAAGTCCCCAGGGGCCCAGGACGATGCTGCTGTGCTCAGGATGCAACTGAGGTTCTGTTGCTAAGGACACAAACCATTAACTAAAAAGCTCTGAACCTTCACTGCCATGAGCTGAGTTTGGATGCAACTCTAGTAAACATAGTGCCTGCGCAACTCATTTTTCAGGCAAAAAGTCGCCTATTTCCTATTCTTGCCTTTGTTGAGCGCACAGCAAGTTCTTACAACAACCAAAAGCTGATGTGTTGGGGCTAAACACAGTTCATTGCTGCTCCTCCCCCACCTTGGAGCGTTTAGATAACAGTAATGGGAAGCAGATGTGCTTGTTGGTATGTGCATGTAAATTAGCAAAGGTATCCCCTTGCAAAATTCGCACAGGACAGCACCTTAATGGACAGTTAAAATGGGGGAATTTACTATTCCTATAGGTTTTGCTGCAAAATGCCCGAAACAAGGACCACTGTTTAGTTCCCTCGGGCCTCCTCATCAGTCCATCAGTAGGCACTGCTCCACATGGGGTGCAGCATGTAAAAAAATACTACAATATATCTACATAATGGGCCCCTTTTTGGTTTTGTTACCCCTTGATATCTATAACTCACAAAGTTATCCTCAACATCCTCTCACCACGACGTCTGGAGCACTGCTGCACATTTTGTCCATCTCACTGTTGGACCTGAAGTTTCTGTTTGCTGCTTGTGATCCAACAACTGGAAGAAGTTACCCAAACCTCTGTGGTTGTTTTGTACATAATGCAAAACAAAAAGAGAAAGAAAATTGAAAAGGCAAACTGGAAAATCGGAGTGTGGGGGTGGGGTGCGGTGTTGTGACCCACACGTGTACAGGGCATCGATTTACCAAACCTAAGCCGAAATAAAGGGTCACCTAACATAAATATAAATATAGAATAAATATATATTATTCAGGCTGAGATTTAGCATGCATACCTATTTAATGGAACAGTTCAAATGACAGTGGAGACTGTGGCGGGGTTGGTGGGACACTGTCACACTGCCTGTAGTGTCTCCCCTTCTACATGCACGGGATGAGCTGGGCTACCAGCCCAACATGTTCCTGTACCTACTGACCGCAGTCCATCATTAACACAGCATGAGGCCCTGACCCAGCACACGTTCTGCTCTCCAGGACACCACATTATACAGACCCCCACCCCCCCAGTGGAATTCCCAGCTCCCCAGCTCTGGCCTCCCTTCCCAGGAAGGTCAACCGCCAGTTTGGTCACTTTTGAGATGCATTCAGCCTGTTCGTTCTTTCATTCTTTTGTTTCTAAGCATCCACATCCCATTTATTTGTAATTATTTAACCATTTAGCCTTTTTTTACCACATTTTATTTGTTCAGTTATTTGTGGAATCATTAATGCTGCAATGGACTGGTGGGTCAGGGTTTATTTTATAGCCCGACGTCCTATAAATGCAGGAAATGCTCTGGACCACTGCAACCCGGCTCAGGATTAAGCAGTTAATGATAACACATCAAAGGATGAACGGAGGAATGGAGGGATGGATCTTAATGATTTTGAACCTTCTACCATGGTCACACAATTACAAGACAACCAGTCTGCTATAAACCCAGGCTTACTGGTGGCGACAGAAAAGATGGCAAACTGAGTGCATATTCATTCATTTAACAAGACAATGCAAAACCACGTCCTGCACACATTACAAAGGCATGGCTGCGGAAGAAGAGGTTACGGGTACTGGACTGGCCTGCCTGCAGTCCTGAGCTGTCCCCAGTAGAGAATGTGTGGAGACTTTTGAAGGGAAAAATGCGACAACGTCGACCCCGTACTGCTGCATGCCTTAAGATGTGTTTGCAGGAAGATTGGGACAAAATAACACCTGAAACATTTCATCACTTGGTATCCTCAGTGCCAAACCGTCTTTTAAGTGTTGTAAGAAGGAATGGCAACATTACGAATTGGTAAATACTTTACTGTCCCAACTTTTTTTGGAATGTGTTACAAGCCTGAAATGCAGGAATGGATGTATACTAACAAAAGAAATATTAGTTGACCGGACAAAACATGACATATCTTGGGTTCATACTGTCTGCAATGAAATAAAGGCCAAAGTAAATGTAAGAATCACTGCGTTTTTTTTTTATTTGCATTTTCCATACTGTTCCAACTTTTTCTGATTTGGGGTTGTAATAATAAAGAACTTCAGTCAACAAAGAAAAAGATCCTTAAAAGGAGTGGCCCGATGAGAAGGAAGTCAGATCTGTGGTTCATTGCAAACAAAACAGTACTGAAGAGTGCATGTTTCCCTATGATGACCAGAGTCTACGTCAGCAGTATATCTTTTGTCCTTCTCCCCTTTTCCATTTCTTGGTCCCACTATGTATTTTGCAAGGGAAGTGTAATTTCAGTCAACACTTTGAGGATTTTTGAAAATAACTGCTAACTTTTCAACAACATCTGGATGTCACATAGAACTGTTTCCAGTGTAAGATGATCACAGCCAGGTGAAACATGACTGATGAAGACTTTATCGGCAACTGTACATCTTTACAGTAGAAATCCCCTGAGGTGCAGGGAGGTGTCAATGACAACTTTGAAACCTGTAATCTAGTGTCAGCAATTTTTATGGAATGCAGGTGGGAACAGAGACAGACAGCATGGAGAAACAGGGATCCCTTTTGGTACATTGAGCTTCCCACACAGGAGAAGCTGGGACAAAAACTGTGCTTGGGTTTTGCCACGTGAGCCTCCAAGTGTGACTATGAAGGTGTAAGAGTGCAGTCGCATCAAATTCCACACACAGCTCTCTCAGGAGGGCCCAGCTTGATGCCAACAGCTGATGTTGCCTGCTTCCCGTAGGTGAGCTGCCCACTTTCGCCTTCACAAAGGTGTATAAAGTTAAGAAGAGCTGCAAACGGTGCGAAAACAGCCACGCAAAAGTTTTGTGTTATTGACGTGATTTATTTGCTTTCGTGTGATTTTTGTTTGTAACTGTAGAATCTGTGTGAGAAAATGTCATTTTAACACAAGATATTTTTTGTAGTTTTATTCCCATGGTTTGCAGTTCAAGGAAAAGAGGTTGTGTGTTGTGTTATCTTGTGCTGGCAGGGTGTTCTCTTCTTCAGATGATAGTGTTTGGTCACACATGTTAACTGTTCTCCTCTTCTCTCACAGCTGTTTGACAGCTGGTGCGAAGGTCTTGTCTGCCAACCTCCACAGAGAAAGTGAACCCCCAGCATTTCTGTGGGTTTAACAGTATAAAAGTCCTGGGCTTGGCTCCAAAAAAGAACATCTCCCTCTACCTGTCTTCTGTTGTTTCCTGCATGGTGACAGCATTATGAATGACCTAACTCTCCCAGAACAGGCATGCATGCAGTAAAACACACAGTTCAGTTAAATATATAAAATGTCAATATTTTGAAAGGGATCACACTGTTAACAGGAACCTACAGAACTTCCCCTGTTGATGCACCCATTTCATCCAGTCATACACTACAGTATATGGCCAAATGTGTGTGGTTACCTGAGCATCACATCTATATGTGCTTGTTGAACCTCCAATTCCAAGTCCATGGGCGTTAATATGGAGTTTTTTTTCCCTCTTTGCTGCTTTAATAGCCTCTATTCTTCTAGGAAGGCTTTCCACCAAATTTTGGAGTGTGGCTATGGGAATTTGTGCCCGTTCGGCTAGAAGAGCGTCAGTGATGTTGGGCAAGAAGGCCCGGCTCACGGTCAGCGTTCCAGTTCCTCCCAAAGGTGTTCAGTAGGGTTGAGGTCTGGGCTCTGTGCAACATTTCAAGTTCTCCCACACCAACTGGGGCAAACCAGATATTTATAGAGCATTTATGTGCATGGGGGCACAGCCATACTGGAGCAGGAAACTGTGGTCACAAAGTTGAAAACACAGTTTTCTAGAATGTGTTTGTATGCTGTGTGGGTGCAGCTGACACAGCTCAGCTCAGCCATTAGAAGGGGCATCCTCATACTTTTGGTCATACAGTGTAACTGTAATTGACAAAATTGAAGCTGAGGGCAAAAACTGAGCAGTCATTCAGCAAAGGAGAGAGAAACCAATGAATTCCTCCATTATCTTAAATATGTCTCAGTGCTGAGCATAAAAGAAAAATCACCCTTGTCAGAGGAAGCTGAAGAAAGGAAAAGGCAATAAAGTCATAAATCCTGCCCATTACGCACCTTTCCTAGCACTTGAAGGTTTCTGAAAATGAGCAGAAATGACAGAAACAAAGAACATGAACACATTTTAATCTCTGGCCTCTTGTAAATGCAGCTACTGTTGCAAACATTTCACCTGACTCTGCCTCAGAAATGGGATTTCAAATCTCATTTCTTTCTGGGACACAGACTTAAGGATCCGCTGTGCATATAACACGGCAGGAGTCGCAGAAACTAAACTTTATTATGCTTATGTGTTGGTGGTAAAGGTGAAATGAGTTGAAGACAAAACTATTCTTGCAGCTGAAGCAAATTCCCACATTACTGGCAGCCCAAGGCAGACATTCAACAGACTTTTCTTTCAGCCCCACAGACACGGCCGCTGTTTTCTTGTGCAAAATTTATCAATTTATTCTCATCAGTGATAATCAGGATAGTTTTCTGCCCACGAACCGATTCGGATGCAGACCCTTATTCATCTGAAGCATGTCAGGAGGAAACTGCCTGTGCGTAGGAAACCATATTATCCTCCATCAGTTTAATTCAGAGATTTAATTCAAAAGTAAACATTTGCTACGAGCCTCCAGGTGAACTGTAAAGTTGTCACTGTCACAAGCCGACTGTAGTTTAAAAAAATAGATGTTTGGGCTTTTAAAATATTTTCCATCTGTACACCACAGGAGGAAAAACAGCTGAACCAACAGACTTACAAATTGGAGAGACAATTTTGGAGGAGCAGGACAAAACCAGAAGAAATAATAAAATAGGAAAAGTCACTATTCTAGTACCTACTTTAAGGAGGTGAGTCACTGAAATTCGAAAAAAGAGCACCAGGCAGCTTTACATCTTCTTGGGATGTTGCTGAGCACTTCACATTCTAGAATGATCACAAGATCTATTCATCTTTGCAAAAATTCAGTCCATATCCGTAGTTGCACAACTCGCTTTGTGAGGGATCATTTTTAAACAGCTTCTACTTTTCATCACAGCTGAGGTTTCCCTGTTTTATGACTTTCTTCCTCTTTCTGGCCTTTTTGGAAGCATTTTCACTCATTCATTATACGCAACTATAAATGGGCAGATATTTAAGCGCCCAGAGGCTGTGGGATCCATTAACAGCCTATGGACATTGGTGGTGATGAGGAGCATCCAGCCCCACCGTGAAGGAGGCTGGAGCACTGAGCAGCTCTGGGTTCACGCTGGCAACCACTGTGGCTCATTTTTTCCACTGCTCCTCCTGGGCCCACGTTGGGCAGCAACCCCACACCCTACAGCCCTCATAAGAGCAGAATGTGAGTATGGAAAGGGTGACTGTAGATTGTAGCAGACAGGTAGTCCTTCGCTGCGCTCTGCGTCAATGTGAGTGAGATGTCTTCCACAAAGAAGTCCTTCATGGGGCAGAAAATGATGAAGCATCTCAACCTCAGGAAGAGAAAGTGGTGTGGCATGTGAGCACAGTGCACTTACTGTGTTCTTAGGGGAAGCCGAACCACAGTGCATAGCTAAAAAATCGCTCAGAAAAATTAAATCTCTCTTGTCAGAGCAACATCTTTTAGCCAGGACGTCTGGCGTCCTTCCCTTTTTCAGCAAGCCAGAAATGTCAGAAAAAGCCACTAATGATGTCATGGAGGTAAACTATAGGTCAATGGTTGTTTATAGAACACATCATGATATGGAAGTTAGTTGTGACCGCTCACATATAGTATATGCTTTTGATGTACCGCATTAGAACAAGAAGTTCCAAATTTTGTCAAGATTTGGACTTTCCGAACACTCAAGTTGTTGAGCGTAATCTTTTCATCTTTAACTCCGTGGTAATAATCACAAGCAGGCGGGGTAGTTTCCTACAGGGTACTAAATCTGAACTATATTTCTAAATAGTGGTAAGGATGACGACAGCATTATAGGCACAAAGCAGAACGCGGCCAAGGCAACAGAAGATATGCACTTCGGCCACAAGCTTTTGACTCCTAATAAAACATAGGATACTGCGTGGAAGAATTGTACTATTGGAGAGAAAATCATTCTAATTTATACTTTGATTATACAGGACAACTAGGAGTTTAACAGAGTTCCAGAGAACAGAGAAGGAACGCCTCCCCATGGTGGATTTTTCCAAAATGACCACCATTGAGAGGCTCCATGGAAGGTACCATTAACTACCATTAACTGAGCAGACCAATGAACACTGAGAATCCTTAGAGTGACCAATCAAAATTGAAATATAATAAGGAAGTCCCACCCACACTCTGGCAGGAAAACTTAGACAAAGCAGTAACTTGAGAGCTGCAAAAGTTATTTACAATTAATGGGTTAGAATATCATCATATCGTATAAGGGAAAAAAAATTAGCCAAGAACTGAGAAAGAAAACAATCACTTTTAGACATACTAACTGAAATAAATTTCAATTCATTCAATTAAATTGAAACAAATATAAAAATTCCTTGATAAAAGTTACCCCTCCACAATCGGAAATATAGAATTGGTCTCCTTCAGTGGGCCATTTAAAATTCCAATAACTTTACAGCCCACCACCACACTGACCAGAACTACCAGACCCATGTTCATTCTCCCTATTTACACTACATTACTACATGTGGAAGTGGACTGGCGGGAAATGGATGAATCATTGATCCCGTTCGCATTTTGGTTCTGTTGTTCTTCCTCAGTCTCCTCCACAAAGCAGGTAACATCTGTCGGTGCAACAGGTAAGCACATATGGCACGTTTTTGCTTACTTGGTGCATGACAACCTTGGAATCGACCTAACGCTAGCCGGAAGAATAGCAGTATCAGGTTACTGGTTCCACAGACCTTTAGGAAGAGACTCAACAGCAACTCCTACCATAGCATCTGGAAATATTAAAAATCAGAATCATTATAATGTCAAAAAAATAAAATATAATGTTTTGTCAGTAAAAACTTTTGCGGGGCACTGGATTAAACTCACTCACATCGTCCTTTCCCCCAGGAAAATGTTTCATCTGTATTTTCATGAGTGGCTTCAGTGTTAGTCTTTCTCGCAAGTGCTGCTGTTGAACATAACGTGATGCTGCCCTCCTGTGTTCAAGCTTCCTGTCGAAAATCCTTTGCTGGCTGACACACACTCAAGAACAGTGGCAAGGGTTTTTTGGGATCATTTTGACTCACAAATAATTATTTGGAAATCCCCTTTTGTTCTAGGGACATCTATAATAGGGCGTTGCTGCATTATTTTGATTCAATTGCTCATTTCTTCCCCACTCTGGCCACTCAAACTGTAGCTCTGGCATAACTGCGTATTTGTTCAACAACATGTATGACAAACTGCCCATAATAAAAACAAACTGTGTACCATACTGGAGTCTTAACCTCTGCAGCATCTGACAGAGACTGGACCCTGGGTGAAAAGTCAGGTCAAAGGAACAAGATGAGATTTTAGAAAAATGCAAACATTCCACAAAAGTAAACAAGATTTAGGTGAAATAATGATTATAACCTGGGAGCTGAGGGTTTATCATTTGTCTTACAATGTGTTTGGTTAGGTTATTAAACAACACAGATAAGTCCCAGTAACCACGTTAATCTCAAGATAACTCAGCCCAGTCAGGAAACTCCAACAAACTAGCAGTGTGAGGGTTTAAGGGGAAATTTTTACATTGTAGGAAACAGAGTAGAGGTGGTTATGAGAGTATGAGATGTTGGTTGCTGAGTGTGTTTAATGGGTGCCTCACAACTGGTGGACTGCCTGTGTGGTGTGGGACTGACACACCCATGAAACAAGAAGGTGACAGCAAACCGCTTCCTCTGCTGCTTCAGCAACCAGAGAAGAGGTCGATGACACCTCCACTAGCAGGAGTCTTTGCGACATCTGATCAACATCACCAGCTTGCGCACGATACCAGAGAATCTGGAATTTTCACACTTTTCAAAAGTCAGAGTAAAATGAATAAATCTTATTGAGAACTTAAGTCACACTGTAAAATCATGCTGTAAAGGGTTTCCCATTCACATAATAATAAATAAACTACAGCTACAATAAATGGGGCAGAATGATGGATTTAAGCAAAACTGGCATTATGGGAACCTGCCATAACCTCATATGCTTGTTTCATATTTCTCTTCAGTGAAACTGGCATTATGGTTTGTAACCAATTGATACATTTGACAAGCTATGGTTTGTGTTTATGATCCCACAGGACAGAGTTATAAAATGTGGAAAGCAGCACACGAAAAAAACTCAAAAGTTTGCATTATATTTGCGATAAACATCTACACGATGACCAATAGGACATCTTCAAATGGAGCGTTGTCACAACATACTCTAACGGTGTATTCCTGAGGACTATAGATCTCGCATCTTCTTGCTTGGAGTGCACTTTTCCACTCAGCTCTTCAGGTTTGCAGATGTCACATTTGATGAGCTGTTTCTGTCGCTTTCAGCAGTGCGGTGTATGAGCAGAACCTGAGGGAGAGACAAAAATGTCACCAGTTATCTGTCATCTTACCTGACGCGAATGATAACAAAACATGCAGCCGTAGGTGTGAAAAGGCAGCCGCACCCAAACGCCGATCAGCATAATTATTAATAATTATTAATAATTATTAATTAATGAGCTTATTAGTCAGGCATCTGAAAGTTTCTGTCCTGCCACCTTTAAGAGTCTAAGCCTAAAACCCAAATCATATTCATCAAATGTGAAAGGTTTGAAAAATTGAAACTGTTGAATCTAGGAAAGGATGTCCTACCAAAATATCTCCAGAAGGAAAGCAGAATCTTCAGGGAGCCCTGAAAAGGGAAGTTTTATATAAAATGTAATTTCGGGAGGGAAGAGTATTGGACCAAATCTGTGGCTACGCCCAGCTGTCCGTGACACCCAAATGCATATAAACACCCACCTACTCCCACCTCGTGGGTGCTGTTTTCATAAAGCCACCCCGAGGCATCAAGCACCATGGTGGCAGTGTGATGATCTTGAGAACGTTCTGCTGCTACGGGACCTGGAGTTGCCTTGATAACAGGGAAGGAATCGTGAATTCCTCTTTGTGAAATTCTAAATGAGAACATCAGGGCCATCGGTCTGTAAGTTAAAGCTGAAGAGTGGCTGGATGATGCAGAAAGACACCAGTCCCTAACAGGAATGCAAGTCAGCGTCTGATATAGCTGGAAAAACAGAGTTACGGAACGGCCTAGTCGGTATCCTGGTTGGAATCTGATTAAGATGCTGTCGGGAAACCTGAAGGCTGTTGTCGAAGATCGAAAACTTGCAAATGTCATTGAGCTGCAGCAATCCTGCAGGGAAGACTGGCTCTAAATTCCTTCACAATGATGTAATACTGTGGTCAACAGTTACAGGAAACTTTGGTAACTAACCTCACAATCATCTTCTTGCTTCACATCCATTGCCCAACTCACCACTCCTGAGCAAAGATCTCCCACATCTGGCACCCAGTGCTGATCTTCTGACAGTTGTTGTGCTCCAGTCACAGCAGGAGTAGTAGGATCCACACGGTAAACAGTTCCTCTTTCCTACCCAGACTCGAGGTACACGATGCCCAAGGCCTGCAGTTGGATTTACCACCTCACGTTTGGCAGTAGCTGCAGGAAAAAGCGTTTGTTCAGGACCACACCCTCCACATCCGGATTCTCATCCAACATGTCCTCCAGTGCAACCATGCTGGGTGCCATGCAGTCTTCCATCCCATTCTCCTAGTTCCATGTCAGCTGGGGGGATAAGGAAGGACAGACAGTCCAAGCGTGGGTGGTGAATATCCCTGATGAGACCTGAGCTTACAGCATCACAACAGCCTCGGTAGTTTGTGAGAGGCTGCAAAGCCACTGATCTTCTTCTGATGTTAGTGCCAGCGCAGGATTTCCTGCCAACTGCTGTTCTGTGATGAGGGGCCATGCACAGCCCCCTCCCACCTGAGCATACAGGTAAACATCTGTTGCTAATGGAAACAGTTGATGGTGATGCCATGAAAGTGGATGGTGTCTCCACCTCTGTGGGACTTTTGGCATCAGTGAATGGGGGAGACTGACTGGAAGAAAAGGACATGAGTGGACCAATAAAAGAAATCATGGGGGACCAGAGTGGGACTGTGTGAAGTACAGTAAGAGGAACCAAGACAGAGATAACAGAAAGAAACAGAGGAAAATAAACAGAAGATATTCAGACCTTCACCGAACATCCATTTTACATCACTGAAACATCAAGCAATTTACTTTACCGCACATATTTCATAAATGACTGAAAACAGATAAATTGACACACAAAAAAACAATTTTTTATCCAAAACACTTTTAAATAAACAATTTGAAGGTGATTTCTGGTGGCTCAACGTTCTGAACCCAAGAGCTACAACACTGTTTTTGAATGAGCTCTTTCCCCACTCCAGATGTCACAGCGCATCTCCTGTTTGATTCAGGGTGGTAAAAATCCATCTTTTAACAAAAGGGGAAAAGCTGACTGTGCAGAAAGGAGTGTTACGACACACAGCAAAGCTGTATTTCTTCTACAGCTTACATGTGTTTCCAGTTTAAAGCGTGTAACCAAAAAAACCACACCTTTTACGGTTCGGGGAGACTTGAAACTTGTCAAAAATCATTTTAACTTTGTCTTCTACCGCAGATGCGTGCTTGTGTCGAACACATGGTTTTGTGGGCACAAAGCTGCCTTTGTTTTGCAGCAATTACGCCCAAGTGCGTGTGCTGAGTGGGTAACACAAACTACGCTGTGTCTCCTGGGAGGTCCTTGCCGACAGGGTCTCTTTGTGCGAGGGAGTTTCCCCGGGGGTGTGGGTGGGGTCACTGTTGAAGACATCATCAACAAGACGTTTGGACACGGAGCCGGAAGAGCCACCGTCCACCTCCTCAAACCTAAGCTTCACACTACATCCTTGAGGACTGTACCACTGAGGGGAATCAAACAGAAACTCTTTGGAGAGAAACACCAAGAGGACATTTTTAAACACAAATTGTCTGAATATTTTAATGACTCGTATGTATTTGCTGTTGGCTGAAAAACAGCTTTCATTTCTCTCTCCCTCAGTCTCTTGAACCACTTGCTCAGGGTCCGGCAGTCTGGAGCCCATCCTGGAAACTTGGGCTCAGGGGGCACCAGGCTAGGAGGGCTGCTGGTTTATCTCAGGGTGGCCACACACACATACATCCACAGAGTAACACATCAAGGGCAATTCAGAGAAACTAGTTAACCTGAAACACATGTCTTTGGACTGTGGGAGAAAAACAGGACGCAGATGGAAAAACCCATAAAGTCATGGGGAGAACATGCAAACTCCACCCAGGCTGAGTTGCAATGGAACCAGACGCTATGCCGCTCTACTGCCACTTTCATTTTTCTTTGTTGATATTGAGATGCACTTTCATTTCTTAACACACTCCAAAATGCGAAGGGAAAAAGCACAGGTCTGCAGCACATTAGGAATCCTTTGTAAGATAAAGGAGACCCAATAATCCAAGCCGAACGCTGAGATAAAACGGTTTGACACAAAAAGTGTTTCAGTTTTATGTGATCTTGTAAGATTCAGCCCATTATGGGACAATTCTACAAGTTCATATTTTGTTGCCTTGTTTTTTTTGATCTGGGCACCTTTCCTTAAAATTCTACAGTGTGATAATCTGGTTTTATTATTCAATTTGTATTTTTGTGTAAGAAAACGTCCTTTAAATCGGCATTTAAACATTCCGCATTAATGGCTTGTGTAGATCTGCACTGGCTCCTTTCCTCCAACACTGACAATAATATGAGGAATATTTAGTTCCGCTGATGTCAGAGCGATGTTAAAGGCGGAACAGGTAATGTTGTCTATTTCGCACTTTTACCATCCCATATCTACAGCACAACAAAAAATGCATATATTGACACTTTAATAGAATTATTTCCCTAAATGCTAAAAATATAACCACAAAAAAGTTGAATTTATCCTGAGCGCAGCCAGTCCTATAAGATGCTCTACGTACTTGTGCCACCTCACATTGTGTAAAGTTCATGTGCAGTTTGAATGATAAAGACATTCAGGATATTTAGGCCCCCAAAATATACAAAAATATCAGTTTCAATCCTCTAGGACCAGAAGACTCATAGCCATTGTCAGCAATTTGTCCTATGGAAAGGGTCAGGCATTAACGTTAAGGTTTTGCTGCCCGGACGACTGTGGGTTTCTTCCATTTCTTATTCCCTCTGGAATATTTATTTGAGAGAATGCTGTAAAAACTTACTGGAGATGATGCATTATGAAAGAACCATTTTGAAATCACACTCTTGTGCAAATAAACAGCGTGACAAACAAAAGTGTTTGTGGGCAAGTAGTTTATTTGTTCTGACAGAGGTCCCAGAAATTAAATGACCATATTATTTACCATTTCCTCTCATTTTCAAATTCTCTTACTCAATCTAGCCTGGATTACTCAAAACATAACCAACACTACAGTGGTTACACACAACCACTACACAAGAGGCCCTGCAGAATTTCATAGCAATTCGATGTTGCAACAATTATTAACATTACAAGTAACCAAAAAGGCCATTTAACATGGTATAAAATATATTATTTTTGACATTTTAAAAAGTTAAGGCAAGTAAAAAATATCCAAAGGAGTTATTGGAGAAAAAAAAAAAAAAATCAAAACTTTTTACAACAAAACATACTTCCCACTTTTTTTTTTTTTTAAATTTAAATAACCCTCTGTTAAAAATGCAGTTTTTAATGCAGCGTGATTGTATTGAAAAAGTCAGAGCTGGAACCACACATTTGCTACTACAGTGATGGGGGGGTGATTTGTACTCCTTTCCTTCTTTATATTTGTGCATAAAGATTGAGGAACAAGACTTCTGAAATTGTTTCTTTCCATGTACTGCAGCCACCAGCTAATTCATGTCCCTTTAGTCCTGTGGTTGACAGTTCAAGTTCCTATCTTAGCTGTACTGTGGCAAGCTATAACTTCAGTGCCAAATGGAGAGGGGGGGGGGGAAAGAAAAAAAAAAAAAAAAAAAAAAACAATGTATAAAAGGTTCCCTCTCAAACTTGTTAAAAAAATAAAAAATAAATTAAAACTTCAGTATAAAAATTTAGAATACACAAAAGTGATATTTTCCCCTTGTCTCTTTGCAGCAACAGCACCAGTTGCCTGCAGACCTGTAGCTCGACTGTTCTGTACCACTTGAAAAGCAGAGACAAAGGGAGATGTAGAGGAAACATCTACCTCAGCAAATTCTCCAGTCATTTTCAGAACCAAAAGACAGGTGACGTGGGAGGTGCCTTACCTGCATTCTCTTCTCTTCTAAATTTGACCCTATTACGCCACCAGGACTGCAAACCATAACACTGCTTGAACCCCGGACACAAACGCATTTCTCCTTAAATGCCCAAGCAGAAACTTTATCTGGCACCAGCAAATACTGGGACACTTTAAAGTTGTATGGACCACATGTGGACATGAAAGATAAGATGGAAGCGCTGTTATAGGCAGTCAACAGTCAGCCTGAAGATGCCAAATAACTGACAACTCATACTTTAACCTGTGTAGATGCTGTACACTGCAAAACCTGCAGGCAGGTTCAAACTAAGACAATAATAATAAAAAAATATATATATATAAATGTACATAACCGTGGAATGGATTTGATTGTTCGTATGTTCCTTGGGATGAATAATAGGTTCAGACAAAGCTGCTTGAAGAAGTACACTGCAAATTTTCAACACTATGATCCCCCTCCAGACACTTGGCTAAAAATTCTCAGCCCATTACCATTGCGTTAAAGTAAATGGACAACTTGGGTGGCCTTGTCAGCACTCCAGGGACATCAAGAAGGAATCGAGGTGCTGAAACAGGATCTTGACAGCATTGAGGAGCTGAGAGCGTTTTCTGCTGTCCACATCCTCTCCCTCCATTTACAGTTCAAACACCTTCACTTTAAGATGATGTGATAGCCATCATTATTCTCAGCTGCCAAAGAAAACAGAAGAGACAAGAAATCTTACCCATATAGCACTTTGTTCCGTCATTACAGTCTGGATTATCTGGATATGGTTGGGTTGCAAGTGTGATAAAATACACTAGTTTGTTACCTTTCATTGTGACAAGGACAAAACATGAGTCATCTGGAAAATTCTGTATCATCTAAGATGGCAGGGGGGGGGGAAAGTTGCGTGTTAGTGCTGTGCTCTCAGCTAGAAATACGGTCAGTTTTTAAGGAGTCCAAACACATGAGGAAGATTTACCTCATCGCTGACCAGCACATGGATACCTGTTGGGCCCTGCTTGTAGATCTGACTGATTTGTCTTGGGGAGATGCTGAAGAGCTGGGCAATCTTCTCCGTCAGCTCTATAGCTGTTAGATCCTCTAGGTAAATAGCGTGATACACTGAAAGGTATAGAGAGATGAAGTTCAGCAGGTGGACTCTATTTTTTCGTTGGCAGCAGATACAGTAGTGGGTAGTCATGGCACTGCAGTCAAATGCTGCGAACTGGAATCTTTGCTCCAACTGTAGTAAAACTCCATGCTTGCTTTGTGCATGTGGTGGTATCTAATGCTGTGCTACACATAGATGAGTACAATAATATTTTGTGCTTCTCTGCATGGCTGAATACGTAAGGATACAAACTACCACTGATGGCAACAATACACTTCCAAGGGTTTCCTTTGTGCAAACCTCTGTGTGTGTGTGTGTGTGTGCCTGGTTGTTAATAAAAGAGTGTTTTTTTAAATCACAGTGGTGAATCCTTTTAAACAGGACAGTGACAGTGTATGGTGTTTTACTAATTATTTGGGGTTTTTGGGTTGGAACACAGTTTTCCCCCTTTTCACACAATGCAGCCTTTTCAGGAACCAAATTAGTCACATAAATTAGGGGAAGACTATACTGAACTGCTAATTGTCTATATCTGCTTTATTTATTCCTGTGTTACTCAGGTCTCCTTCAGTCACTACAGTTAGTATGTTCTTTTACAACAAGTATATTTTATTAATAGTTGTATTTCCCCTCTGAGAACAACAAAACACATCCCTATCCATCTATACTGAAAAAGGCCTAGGTTGAAGATGGGAGTCAGTGTGATCAAGCTGCAGGTTCTGACCATAGAAGGTGCTGCTGTTAACCTCTCCATTTTCATGCTTGTGCTGTTGCTCACCACTGTGCTGGGACTCCTGGCACACGTAGACGGTCAGCCTCGGACGCACCAGCCTGTCCACACAGGAAAAAAAAAAGAAGACTGACAGATCAGCAAAACCATCTCCTGTTCCTTTTTGAAACATTTTGATCTCACTGCATGGGTACCCAAGATAGCCCCAAATTGCAAATATTTCCTAAGCACTGTGCTCACTAACAAAAAAAGTGAATGGAAAAATGTTTAAGGTATAAAGTATGCAGTTCCTCAGTTACTCATGCAAGCTCTACTTCAACAGTAAGATGGAGTAAAGGACAAAACTCACCGGCATTTAAGCGTGTTAAAGAGTCGGATGCCATCTGCTGGCCCACAGATCTGAATCACATCTTCTCTGGAGAGCTTTAGGAGGTCTGCTCCTAACATTTGCACGTGCGTACACACACACACACACACACACACACACACACACACACACACACACAGTGTGGAATCTCTAACAAAACTGCACCACCAAATGTAAAAAAACACATATCGTGTGCATATATATGCATACATATAGTACACAGTGATATAGTGAGGAGAAGAAGAGTAAAGAGCATTAAAGAGAGAGAGAAAGACATAACGGAAACTCACCAGAGAAGTTAGTGAATAGTCGGCAGTACGGGGAGAAGCGGTTCCTGTGAAGCCACTGCTGGGCCTCCTGTGGAGTAGCAGTGGGAAGAAGATTCTGCGATCCACAAAGGAGTCAAGACAGAAAAGAGGCAGAGAAAGAGTCAGACAGGCAGCGTTGGCAACGCACTTCAGTCACTAAACCATCTTCAACACTTTGTTTGCACCACAAATGCACCGTATTCTCGATACATCTGGCACAACAAGATGAGTCAATTATGTGAAACATACAAGCGCCATTGCTGAGGAAACATTTCCATCTATTGTTATTTGCATATTCTGACCCAGAAAACTATGTTATTCCTGGAAGGAACACCCAGTACACCAGACAGCATCTGAACGAAAACATTTGTTAACTTATTTTAAATTACAAGCTTAGCATTGCGAGTTCAGTCAGCATTTAGCGTGGCAATCGATCATTTCTGAATTAGTTAGAACTTTTGTGGATCTGGATCTCCATCATAAGGTTGCTTCATTGAGAAAACCAATTAAGAGACACTGATAAATTTGGAATTCAGTGTCTAAAATTATAAAATGGGTCGTTCTGTACAAAGTGTCGCCAACAGCATTAGAATGTGGCTCTATAATTTAAACTTCATAAACTCAACCAGTGGGTTAAAAATAAATGGGGTCCATCTTAGAATAGTCTGAACTTCAAAACTTCAATACTATAATTCTACTTTTGAATTCAAGCAAAATGTATAACAAATTTTTTAAATGATGTATATATGGCTTTCAAACTACAAAATATAATTTTTCAAACCAGAGGTAATGGTGACCTAAACAAGTATATAAAATCCTAAATAACTTCTGGTTTCAGTTTGAGTTTAAAAAAAATAAAAAAATAATAAAATGAGGAATCATTCATTGTCAAACACCCTTGTGCAGCAGGTATACAAGGTAGGACGAAATGAAGATCCTTCAGTCTGGAGTGCACAGAACAGGGAAAAAAGCAGGGACACTCACATCTGTCACCTGCACCTTGGGCTCAGGCTGATGGCTGGGGGAGCCATTTCTGCAGAACCATAAACACAACAGTTATTTGCTGTCCATCATTCATCCACAAGCATATTTTTCTGCTAGCATCAAAAAAAAAAAAAATTGGTATTTAAACATCAGAATTCCTGTCATATGATATCCTATATCCTAACACTTACCCTTCTGGCACTGGGAAATTATTGTGGGAGCTGTTGAAGGCAGGGGTTGGGGAGTTGCTGACATAGGTGATCTCTGGCCATGGAGAGCACTGTTATATATATAATAATAATAAAAAAGTTTCAGACTTTTCCAAAGTTACATTTAAAGGCTGCAATAGATTAATATTAATAATAATAGTTTAAGCACAATCTCAGAAACACAGTTTTCCATAGCCTCACAGTAGGGCAGGGATAGAAGGCATTCATAAACTATTGTTGATAGGGTAGATGAGGTTATCTTTGTTGTTTCCAAAACTTCCCTCTTCAGCTTTCTGGACAAACACACCTCTGTGAGAATGGTTGTCTCATAAGAGGGCTGGTACTTCTCTTTCTCCTGTGGAGCTCGCTTCTCCATCTTCTCCCGGTCTGTCTTCTGTTTCCGGTCTGCCCCTTTCGGCTATAAAGAGGTGAACACAAATACAAAATCTTTTAATATCCAAACATCTGCAGATTGTTGTTTTTTGCAAGTCTATTACATTTACAGGTATTTCCCAATTATGAGTGTAATGTGTTCTTGGAAACAGCTCATAAGGAGAAATCTCTTAAGTCGCATACACAATCACCATCTCAGTGCCAACTTTGAAACTTCTGCCATGTTCGGCTCTTGTTACTCATGAACACGAAAAATCACTACAACTCAGTAAAGGATGCTTAATAATTTCACTTGGATATACGAAAACTTGTAGGCGAAAAGTGTGCATCTTGAGGGATGCCTGTATTACCAAATAACACAAATGTAGGCGCATGCAAATAAACTACACTTCGCCCACAGAAAACAAACAGTTTGTAAAGTCTACCTGTTAAATCCATCTCACCTTGAAAACTTTGACCTGGCAACTAGCTGAGTGGAGGTGCTCAGTGTACTCCTCTCCTTCATTCTCCTTGAAGGTGTCAATCTGGATGCGGAAGGGTACGCCCTTTTCCCCGCCGTGTTTGCGCATGGTGAACTCTGTGCTGATACAGTGGACCTTTGCAGAACCAGAGTTACGACAAGAGTGACAACACAAGTTAGAGAAATCGTACTGGAAAACCATCTTGTGTTTGCAAGTTTGTGGCTGTTTCAATGCTCCAAGATGAATCTCTGTACCTGAATGAAAACTGACGTCCTCTTAGAAGGGTCCCACAGGAACTCAACTGTGTTCAGTTGTGTGGGGTTGGTTCTTGGGTCGATCACACCAACAGACATAGGGAGATCTGCAAAGAATCGACAAGTCGCCTTTATTTACATCTTGCCTCCCTGTGTCCTGAGAACTTCTGCCCATAGGTTTGCATGGCACTAACCCAGGTCGAGAATGCGGTCTCCAGGGCGGTTCCAGCGCCATCCTTCTAACTGCTGGTGCTCGGTGTACTGAAGGCGTCGGTCATGGAATACCACCCGAATGATGCTCTAACGTGAGAGAAACCACCCGGCACAGTTAGAACAGCATCTCCACAAAATAAACTACTCTCACAACACAGCATAAGGGCACCCGCAGAAGTAAGAGGAATATTAGATCCACTACACATAAGAATGTCAAATGAGCCGTCTACCAAGACTGATGAGAAAACTTTAGAAAGTGAGACAAAACAATCTGTCAAAAAACCTCCATAAAAACAGAAGAACTAACAGGAACAAAGGGAAAGACTTACTTTGACCATCTTGCCTGTAATTTCAGGGAGCTCTCCCATTTTCCGGTTGTCCAGCATTCGGATTTCATACGACTGTCCTAAAACCCACAGACGAAAATATTTCTTTTTTAAAGTTAACCAACTGCAAAACAACACTGACATACATTGGAAGGTGAATGAAGCAAAAACACAAAACAACTGGAGAGTTACACAGAACAACACAAGCCAACCTTGGTTAAGGTAAGTGAGCGTCTCATCGTGCAGCTTGACAGCAGGCGAAGTGGCAGCACACAGAACATACTGGAAGGGCAGGACCTTGTTCTCGTTGTCAGGGGGCAAATTGGATTCCTCTTGTTTGAAGATGGGGAGGGCAAGCACATCACTTCAGGCAGAGAGGAGAGCAGGGAGAACCGTAAATTCAGAGGTAGCGTCTCTAAACATTTCAGTTGCAGCTATGAGAAGTGTGAGACTGTGAATCAGTTGTCTCCTGGGTAACACTGCATGTAATCTACAAAAGTAAATTAGTACCCAGCACTTTGACTGTTTGCACAAGTTTTAAAGCCTGCTGGTGTTTTCTGATGGAAGACAAAATATCCAGGACACTTAAGATATGAGCAAGAGGACAAGAGGGTGATGGCTTTAAACAGCACTTATACATATATGTTTATCTCCTTTGCAAAAACAAGCCCTTTCTGCTGTGGTGTGAATACAAACATAAATCAATAACTTTGGTTAAACCTTTGTGTAATAATTTACTACAAATCCACCCAAGATGCCAAAAAGCAAGTGGTAGGATGATGAGAACCAACATGAATTCAACTTCAGATTACTGAAAAAAATGACAGCGATCCAACTGGTGCAATGAAACACATAATGCTTAATACAATTTGTGCAAGGCACTTCCACCTGAAAAATGAACAAGCGTGCTCAAAATTTCCAGCCTCACAGTTCCAGACGTATGCTTGCGAGCAAGGCAAACATTTAAACAAATAAACCGAAGTGGAGGCAGCATGCGTCCACTACACAGCTACAGTACCTCATGCTGTACGCCCCGGCGCCCAGCTCCTGCCCAATGCCAGAGAGACTTGCGTCAAAGTCCTGGACGAGTCCAGACTCGATCACTTCATCGGCCAGGGGCAGCTTCAGAGCCCACGCCATGGCGGCCAAACTCTGAGCTTCCAAAGTCTCCGTTCAAAAGATCTAAAACAATGTGAGGGTTGAACAACAATGATCAGGCTTTACTGTATTTGCTCAAATCACTCCTATATACTGCGCTACAAGTGATTATGGAAGCAGTGACTTGAAAACAGTGATTTATGAGACCTTCACAAAGAAAGCAACCAAATTCATTTTCTTGGCAAGTGACAGGTGACCACACTTCCACCCAGGAGAGCAAGTATGCGTGGAGCAGACACAGGCACACATACGAGCAAAGCAAGAAAGCGAGCAACCGAACCACTTGGCTCACAGCTTGGGAAACTGTCCCACGGAGACCGCACGCTGCCGTGACGCTAAACCGCATTTCTGAGCGGCACATAAAACCATCGGCTAGTTGTCTGACCGGCGCAGCGCAAAGTGTGCAAAGTGCGGAGAAGCGGGCTGCGATCGCGGAGGAAATAAAAGCGCTCCCATCCATACCGGCAGCTCGCGCAGCCGCGAGCCGACGTGATGCTCCGCCGCGGTCGCCTTCACGACATGGCTCGCGCGCCCCTGAAGCTGAGCTCGCCGGACGTAAACGTGAAAGAGCGGAGGGGAACAATCCGAAGCGACTCCGGCTCGCCTGGCTTCACTTCAGAAATTGTGAAACCCGCTCCCCGAAACGAACTGTATGCAGAAATTAATAAATAAATAAATAATAAATAAATAAATAAATAAATAAAATATGGCAGAGCCGATATTAACTGTTTCCTACTCGGTCGTGCAACATCCGCAGTTCGTCAGGAAGTGGCTCCTCACCCGCGACACGTGACCCCGGCACCCCTATAATTAACGCCGAAGTTATTTTGATTGACGTTCACTCTGACCATTCACGCGAAGGGATTGCGACTTCGTCATTTGAAAAGTACCCAATCCCGTGCGGGATGCCAAACTAACACGAAGCAAGGGCTGAAACTTGGCCCAGCTTGTACGGCTGTGCTTTAATGGCGCTTAACATAGCTTCTTTCGCGTCGATGCGCTTTTCTTTCTTGTTTACGTGGGTTTTCCGCGGCGTTCACAATTTTTCATGTCTCTTCGGAGCAGTATTTCACAAATCGACGCTAGGGTCAACTTCAGTCGAACAAACTCGGCACGCTCGAACGCGCGGACCCATCATTTAAGCACAAGGTTTATACACTGCATTATTCATACAAAAAGATGCAGCATGGCATCTTGTTAAACGTTTCATTGAACAAATCCGTTTAGAAGCACGTTTTGTTTATTTCATAGGCACAGTATTGAAGTTGGATAATATATGTCTGAGTAACGCTTTCATATAATGTTGGTAAGACATTCGGTTACTGCGACATAAATAGTGAAGTAGTGAAATGGTAAAATTCTTATTCAATGATGAAAAATTATTAATAAACGGTTGTACAGAATCGCGGAAGTGCAGCAGTCCTATGGCTGTGGTTTGCCACCAGGTGGGAGGGAAGGACAAGGCCCTCTGGAACCGTCACATAACAGCAGACTTGGCGTTTGAACTGTTTCTTTACAAATGGGGACCTCTCCAGCCACAGACACAAATGAAATATTTAAATAATTTTTTTAAAAGAACTTATAATGGCATATTGTACTTATTATTTACCTATTTATTGTATATTCTATTTATTTAACAAATGCATCACTACCGTTGCTTATTCTCTTCCTGCTATATGTGTTTTGCAGCCATTTGTGTCCTCGTCGATTGCACAGTTGGAACATAAGCAATTTCCTTCGGGATAATAAAGTTATCTGATTCTAATTTCATCCATCTGTCGCCATCAAAAGTGCTTTATCCTGGTCAGGGATATAAAACACTACCATCACTGGATGGGACACAGGTACATCACAGAGTTGCAACACACACACAGACCAGGGGCAATTTTGCGTGACCAGGCAACCTGAAAACATATCTTTGGACGGTGGGAGGAAACCGGAGCACCAAGTGCAATAAAGCAATTCAATAGGCTGGAATGTGTCTGCAAAGGATTTGGCACGCATTTGCGCCAACTTAAAAATGCACAATTTCTCGTGCGAATTTTCAAAACCACGGAAGGAAACGGACTGTTTGTCTCAATACTACTGGAAGGTAAAACGTGGACGCAGAAAACAGACCACGCTATACGGAAAAATGAAATTGCTCCGCAAGGTTTTATCCATCTTTTAATTCTGATAAACAGGATTATTCAGGTCAGGGTCACAGTCCCGGAATCATTTTGCATCGGACTATGAAAGCACACTCGGAACCGGACGCCAGTCTAGCATCTCAGTACAAAGTTGCTCTTGGTGTCAGATCCCCCTCCGCCTAAAAACGAGCACTGCACATTACGGGTAAATGGGTAGAATTACGCAACAAATACACGAGATGCGGAACTACTGCCTTTCTTATATATTTAACTCGCATTAACATTGTAGTGTATTCGTATTTGATCGCACATCAACGACACACGGCGGCACGCGTTATGTGCCAAATACATTTATTTTATTTGGTTTTTGCCAATTTCCGCATTCCGTGGCGGCAGGGCCGCATCACGTACGCAGGGCGTGGCGATGACGCGCCACCTCTGCAACGCAAACCAGGAAGTGACTCACAGAACACTGAGCGCTGCGAAAACCAGTTGTTATCGTACGAGGCCTACAGCCACTTCCACCATTTGTTGTTGTTGTTTTTCGTTCTCTTGACGTTTCCACACACAAAAACACAGGACAATGAACAACAAAGGTACCGCGACGTCCGTTTGCCACACCAGTCGTTCACTTTTGTTCGTTCCAACATTGCGCCGCGAACATTTGCGACTTGCACTGTTTAAATGAGCACCCCAGATGGTTTTGTGTAGGACAGAAAACATGGACGTTTTAAGGTCGCGGTCGCTCTGCTTCGGTTTTGGTTTAGTCGCGATGCGCCTTGGCGGTGGTTAACTTAAGTGAAGTGGCCTGGACACGTCATTGTGTTTCTCCTTTTTGGGGATCCCAGCTGCCAAGCGAGCGCCTGAGCACCGTCACTATGCTAAGTTGCTACTGTGTCCTGGCTTAAATGGCCGCTGTGTGGTTATTACCCCGTTTACCTTAACGATACTTTGTGGCGGCTCAGATCCGCTCAAAAGCCTGCCTGTTTTTGCAGTAATGGATGCATTGCAAATTGTAACGAGTTCGCCTCTTACCTGGGCTAACTGGCTAAAACCACCACGAACGGGCGTCCTGCGCACCACAGTTTTAGTTAAACGCTGACGGAGAAACACTTGGAACTCGAACGCTGTTCGTTTCGGTTTCTCCCCCCCCCCTTCTTTCTCAAATTTTTCGCCGCCTGAACTACGCGAACGAACTCAAGTTTGTTTATTTCTGTTATACGCAAAGCAGTTGAACTGCAGCTGCTCGGGTGAATTTATTGGCAGCCAAGTGGAAATCCCAGATTATAGCTCCACTTAAAATAGCAGTAAGGCACCGAACACTTAGTTGGCCACCTACGGAATTTTTTAAAATGCTGTAATTATTTAAGCATGGAAGGACTTGTGTCCCTCGTTTTTCGGCGAACACCTGACATGTTGTAATGTGGTACAGAGGTGCTTCGTGGGGTGTGGACGGCGGTGTTTCTTTTACGTAACGGTGTGTTTCTGTGTTTCAGCTCCTTACCCCCAGCAAAGCCCCTACCCCCAGCAGCCCACTGCACCCCTGTATCCCCCGGCTATGCAGGTGTCTCCTCAGGCACCCCCATACTCTGATGCACCACCTTCCTATTCAGAGGTAACCAAATAAGCAAAAATATTCATAAATAACTTAGAATATCAACTTTTGGGCATCATAAATTGTCCTGATTTAAGTCCATAAATAACACCTGAGAAATGCCATTTTCATGAGTGTGGCTGGGCTATAACAAACCATTTTGTCTACAGATTTCTCTTTCTTTCCCAAAATGAGGTGTTGTTCCCTCCTGTCTTTAGATTTACCAGCCCAGGTACATGCATCCTCCACAGGCCCCAGGTCAGCTGCCCCAGATGTCGAGCTCCTACCCGGGTGCTCAGGTCTTCATGCCCCTTCCACAGACCGTGCCCGTGGGACCCGTGGGCCATGGTGTTCCCATGGCTTACTACCCCATGGGACCAGTGTATCCACCAGGCTCCACTGTGCTGGTGGAAGGAGGTTTTGATGCTGGTGCCCGCTTTGGGGCAGGTAGCACAACCTCCATCCCTGTGAGTAACGCATTCTTTGTACAGATTTAATGGAGTATCCACACGGTGCGAGATATTTTCTAAACGGATCAGTTGCAACCAGTGCTTGAAGTGGGCCGACGCTCAGAAGCTCCTGCTTTTTTCTATCCCACGTCACCATGGCTGAGCTGCTCCGCCAGCAAGTTCACAATAGCTTCATAGCTACACTTCATTCTGCAGGGTGCACCAAGTTACACAGCAAGTTGGCTGTACAGCACTGTAGAAAATTTAAATTTAATACTTAGTAGTTTACAGGGAGCGCTGGCACTTGAGCTTTTCCACTTCGAGCGCTGCTTAGCAACCTAATAGCCATATGTATGTAGAAGCAAAAAATATAGTTTGGTTAGCATTTTTCTGTTTTGTACTTTTATCAATTGCTGCAGATTGATATGTGTGTGTGGGTAGAACCGCATACAGCGAATCTAATCACACATAGCTTACCTGCAGTAAACATTCTGTGTACCTGTTGAACTAAATTACTACCTTTAATTATGGCATCTGTTTCCCCTCCTCTGCACAGCCCCCTCCCCCGGGTCACCTCCCCAATGCTGCCCAGCTTGCAGCCATGCAAGGCGCTAATGTGATGATGACACAGCGCAAGAGCAATTTCTTCATGGGGGGTTCAGGCGGAGGCTATACCATCTGGTAACACTGACACTAAGTGGTCCTGCATCCTGATATCTCTTCCCACTCTCCTTCTGGGCTACCTGCCCCAACACAGTACTGACATCACTTAACAGAATGTAATATTTTAGTGCCCTTGACCAAGGTACAGTAATTCACTGCAACAAAAGACAGGATATGATTGCATACTGCCCTCCCATTTTCTCGCTGGGAGCATAGGTGACTTAACAGACTGGAAATTCTAGAAGGCCTTGTCCTTACTTGTTTTTGCAATTCTATTAAAGTGCATCGGTTTGGAGAGCAAGAGAGCAATATGAAACATCAGAAAGGAAGCATTCTATTTTTACAGTCTCTTCTGTTAGTATTGCCTTCCCATTCCAGTTGCTTGAAATGCCTCTGTATGAGATCAAACACTTTTAGACTTTTTGTAAGTTAGTTTAAATGCAAGTCATGAAACCATGCATCAAGAGCGGTCTTCCTCATACAAGTGTTTTAACAGTCACTAGGAAGAAGAAACCAGTGATTTACTGTACCTTTTATAGGCAACATCTAAAGAATATTAGGTGCCTAAGTTTTGTCAGCACCTGTACTTAAAAAAAAAAAAACAAAAACAAAAAAAAACAAAAAAAATACAAAACCTGTATCCAGAAATGTAATGAAAGTCTAGATGGGAGTTTTGACTTTAATGGCCATTGTTGATTTATATTTTTTGTTTTATTTTTTGTCGGATACCCAGAAAAATGTGGTTTGCCAAGTGTTGTTGTTTTATAGTAGGAAAATGTGTATAATCATCTAGAAAATGAACTATAATTATGTACAATTGATCTCCTTGCCTTTAGGAAGGCTTTAATGCGTAATACACACTTTTGTCTCGGGGTGTACGATCAAGTCTGTTGACCTATTGGTTGTTGACCACTTTTCTCAATTTTTCGGTCCTGCACCTAAAGGAGTACATTTTCACGCATCAAGATTGTAGGCTAAGTTGTTTATGAATTCCTCTGTTTTAATGTATTACCAATAAATATGAATGGGTTTTAAAATGAGGTGCAGCCATTAGCACTCTTAAATGTCTTGATTAAAAGTGATTAACTTAATCAGATCCAAGGAGTAGTGATGCTGTCTCAGGTCTATAGCACCTGCAGAGCCTCTCCACAACTTGGACTGTATATTTTCGCTGAGAGGCATATTAAAGCAGGCAATTGTATAACTGTATAATGATTAATTTAGCATGTTTTTGCACTTTCTTTTATTCAAGGATTTTTTTTATTAATATGCAATATTATTGTTATTGTGATTTGTTTTCAAGACTGCTTTGACATATTAATGAATGTGCACTGTTGAATAATTATTAAATAGTTTACATTTTACTTCTCTTGTACTCATGCTTTAAACTAGAAAATATGTGCAACACATATTTTCTATTATCGATCATATTTTTTTCCAACATGCTTAAGAGTTCTGTTAAGGAGTGCGGCATATTCTCCAAAAATTCTGTGAATGCCTGTACAAGTGAGTAATGTTCTTACTTCCTCAGCAGTATTGAGTATCTGAGCCATGAGGAGGTGATTAGTGTCTAAAAAATATTATATACACAAATAATTTATATATGCATGTGGGTGAAGGGCTTAAGAGTGGAAAGGGAAGGCGATTGATCGGTTGTTCATAGCCGCGTACATTTCTATGTCGGTCGACTACTCTCGAACTTGGATCGACATTGGAAGCTGAGCTTTTCCACAAGGTTTACAAACACCTACCGTAGATATAAAAACAGCAAATGATCTTTTAAAAAGTAGACGATATGAGCTCTTAACAGTGAAACTTTTTGTATTTTCTGAACTAGCAGCAAATTGTTACAAAGATTTATTTGGGCAGACTAACTACTGGGTATCCGACACATTTAAGTGTTGAAAGTTTTGCCCCTAAATAGCGACAAATGATACATATCCATGCGCTCAAGAATATTCCACTGTGTATCGTCCTTGCGACCCTCCAATTTCTTCAGTAACAGAAGTTGATCGTTTTAGCATGCGATTGAAAACTGCATCTCAACTTCAGCTTCTGTCCTGAAAAGGGCTGTCTGTCTCTCCTTAGCACCTCCCAGCACTTGGTAGCTCTTGTATGGGAAAAATAAAATCACGATTTCTTCAAAAACATTTCTTTTTAAATGGAAATCATTGTTCAGAATGTGTTTGGTGCCAATTAGCTGAATATTTTATGTTTAAATAACTTTTTATGGCATTGTATGGGGCATAGCTTTCAAACAGGATTGAACCTGAAATTTCAGAATTGTTTGTGAAAGAACTTGGCCTTGCAAGCCTGGGCTGATTTAAGCATTATTTCAGATAACCATAATAGGTCTCATTTTTCCTTTTGCTGAGCTTTATTCCTTGTTTAGTACTGTTTCAAACCACCAGTACAGTAATTCTGTTTTGACCCATCAGTTTTTATGTACGATTTAGGGATGCTGATCAGTCAGCATGTGTCAGATGAATACAAGCCTATGTAAGGAAGCAATAGTTCAGGGATTCTCTGAATTTTTCATACATGGAGATATATATATATATATATATATATATATATATGGTGTTTGACTGTGGTGAAAAGGTCCTATCTGAGTGCTGAGAAAGAGCAAGAGTGTCAGTGTTTGCTGTCTGTTAAGACTGTTAACAAGCAGACGAGGTCTCTTTGCATTGGAGCTGTGGTGCACTTAACTTTTTTATACTAAACTTAAAAAATGATTAAAAATTAGAATAAAAGAACTATTTTGTACATTTGAATTCAACTTTTGTTTTTAACTCCATCTGTTGTGCATTAATCATGCAGTGATGTTCGTACCTGCAGCAAAACAGCACGGCAGAGACCCGGAAAGTCTGGGTTCCTCATGGGTTAAACTGACTCCTCAGCAGAACAACAGTCATTAAAGCAGTGATTTTTATGGGGGGGATGGGGGGAATAGATTACACACATTTTTCTATTGGGACACTCATACATGTGGGTTATTGGGGTTTTTGGAACCAGTGGCACTGTTACTCATCTTTCCAGTTTGTTGTCTGCCAAAGCAACAGCACTTCTATTTTCTCAGATTATCTAAAGTGTTTGCATTTTTTAAGTGTTTAATGTATTGCTTTATCGATTACAACAGTCTCCTTGAGCTTTGTACATACAACAGCCTGCATGAACAAGGTGAGTGTATTTGTCAAACTGAAAGAAACATTCCTCTGATTAAACTTTGGCCCCTTGCCTTATTAACATTTCAGTTACCATTTTTCACATGCACACATTTTATAGTTTCAATGTATTTTCTAATTTATTCTCAAATTTTTGTTTGCTATGGAGCAAATGTAACCTTAATTGTGGTATGCAGTCAATTTTTACATAACCGATTGTGTAAATACATCAAGGGGCATCTGTATTTTTGAAGTTTTAAATGTCGACAGCAGACAGCAGCTGACAAATACAGGACATGAGATTAATTGCAGTAGTCAGGGCTGAATGGAAACATTTACATGTGTTAGTTTTATTGTGGGATGTTGATAAGTGTTACTGTTCTTAAATTATGGCTGTACAGTAACACGGTAAATCGCTCTGCTGCCACACAGCACCTGGGCTGTTTGGTTGTGGGTTTGAGCACAGCTTAGTCTGTGTGGAGTTCCTCCTACAGTCTAATGACATCTGGAGAACTGGTGGTTTTAACTTGTGTGTGTGTGTGTGTGTGTCGGGGGGTGGGGTTATGCTGTGATGGGCCCACTTTCCATCCAGCCTGTAGTTTCATAGCTCATTGTGCAGTGATTCTGGGATTGGCTTCTAACTACCACAACCCTGACCAGGTTAACTAAAGATAATGGATGGAAGGAACTCTTACATTAGCTTTATTGGAGGTTTTCATAGAAATTCATCAAGGGAATTAACATTAATATAGATTGTGATAAGCTTTTTCAAACAAATCATTTTATGTACTCACTTTAATTTCTGTGAAAACCTCCAATAAAGCTAATGTAGGAGTTCCTTGTGCATTGAAATAATATATATGTAAATTATTCAGAAATTATTCTGAAACCCTTGGCAACATTCATACTTTTATCCTAAATATTGCCAAAGGTTTCAAAATAATTTACATATATACCATTCCAAGTTTCAGTGTCCCAGCTCCTCCTCAAAATGTTCATTTTTATATATTTATGTTAACAACCTTCCACTAGCATCCGTATAGCCTGTATTTTGTTATATTTTTAAGCACTGCTAAAATTATGTGCATACAAGAATTGAAAGAGATGGTTTCTGTTTGCTATAAACATATTTTATCTGTTTTTATTGCTGTACCAAAGTAGTATCAAGGTAGCAATTCTGTCTGCATTTAAAGGATTCTGAAATGAAGTTATCTCCAGTGGAGTATGAATAGTAACAAACTTGTCAAATCAGTGACAGATTAGTAACATGTTAATGATGTAAATACAGCCTCTTGGGAATCAAATGTGACATCTACGAAATGAAAATGTTACACCCCCTCCCCCCAAACATGTCCCAGCAGAATTCTGCTTACCCCTTTCCACAAATCCACTTATCTGCACCCCAGACTTGGTGCTAAAATAATCATGAGATCTGACACACAAAGACAAAAATGAATATAAAACAAACAAAATCAGTACACGACAAGAACATACAGTTGTACGGGTAAAATTCCATGTGTATACATTCATACTTAACACATTAGCCTTTCAACTTGAACATTTTCCACTCCTACCTTCACCGAATGCACTCTTCCCTCCTAGACATACCCGCTTGCGACAGGTGTGATTTATGTCACAGTGATGATGTTCATCATGCACACCTTCACATAGAAAAAATGTCTTGCTGCAAAAGGACAGGGGAAACACAATGTGTTGAAAACAATGTGACCATAAAAGATCAGAAGATGGGTTTAAAATATATACAACTTTACTCCAGCTATAAATTGTAGGACAAAGTATAGGGGACCATGTGTATGCTATTAACTTTGACATCAATACAGTTTCTTATTTGCCTGGATGGACCCAAAGCTTGGTGGTTTTACTGCCAACTGATTATTTAACAGTTGATCTTTGCTAACAGTCACTGCAGGCATGTTAGAACTGATAATGGGGTTTCAGTCTTTTGTGCCTCAAAAATAGGTAATGTGTAGAGATTTAACTGAAATGAACTGTTGGTAATTTGTCAGTTACAACAATTAAACCATAATTAGAATGGCAGAATGAAACACATTGTCCAGGGTGGTAAAAGGACACGTTACCATGTTTGCCTAGATGAAAACAAAGAACATATTTGCTAAGAGGGCATTTAAATGAGAAACACATGAATTCATACTGAAAGAAAGAAAGAACTCAGTAAGCTGCTGCCAAAAACCAAGGTGTCATCGTGGTTGTCAGAACTGTCCCTGCTGCTTCGTGACTCCTTGGTGTAAAGTCATTGCGTTTTTCTTTCTCGCGAGTAGTGGAAATTCAAGAGCTTCCGAGTTATTCAGGGTCAACAGGCTTGATCATTTTCTCCATGACGAAACCAGCCTGGTCAAGGTGATTGTGCTGAAGCCACTGGGTCTCTTTTACTCCTTTCACAGCACCTTCAGGCTAAATGTTGTGAGGGTAGGGGGGGGGGGTCCTTGTTAATATCATGCAAACTACACAATGCACATTTACACATGGACATGTTTAGCACTTGCTCTTATACTATAACCACACTATTCTTTTTTTTTCCTAACTGGGCTTCACATAATTGTTATCTTCCGTCTAGAACACAGATTACAAATTCATTAGTTTGTTTTATAGAACCATGCATGACTGCAGAGCGAACTTGTGCTTCCTGCTTTCAGCAGTGCACGCCTACCGTTTGCTCCAAGTCTGTGAACACAAGAATCATGTCTCCCTCTGTGAACTGCAGCTCTCCGCTTTCTTCTGTTAAGTGACTTTGTAATGCCACCCCCTGAAATGCATAGCAGACATATGAAGCAAAATATCCAAAAGACATGTAGAGCTATGTAACCTGTAACCTAGATAAGCATCTAATGCTAACATTTAACATGTTAATTGGATAAAAAAAGTTTAATATTTATTGAAGTGGGTGGCACAGCAAGTAGCACTTCAAACCCAGCTCAGTCTACATTGACTTTAGTGTGTGTGACCACACAATAATGGACTAACATCTCATCCACAGTATACTTTTTAAGCCTGGTACCCAGTGATTCTGGGACAGACTCCAGACCACCCTGATCCAAACAAGGACAAAGCAGTTTAACATAACGAATGAATTTATTGAACTATTTATAAAAAAAAAAAAAAAAAAAAAAAAAAAACAACTACAGTCACAGCTACTATGACAGTTGACTACTTTATAAAACCACCATCCACATCCAGCTCACATTCCATCACTGTTAGGAAAATTTATTCAGTTCATTAAAATGCCAATTAACTGGAAAGCTTTTAAATAAATAAATAAATAAATAAAATAAAATTCTTTGAAGTGTTCAGTAAGGTTCAGTTCCTCATTAAGCCGGTTTCCAATATTTATACATTCAGGTATTTCTATAAATGGTTTTTGGGTTTAGAACATCTACTTTAAACAAGTAACTAATCCCTCTTTAAACCTACAACAACTGATGCATAAGAAGTAGGTGATTCTCATTTTGTAAGACTTTTGTTAAGTAAAAACATCTGTGTCTAAGACCTGTGGCTGTTTCCCCTGCACTTATTAAAAGTAACGGTTTAATACAGGAAGTGTCATAACAGTATTATATTAATACATTTTTCTTGAAAAGGCATTCACCTTGTAGAGAAATCCAGGAGGAAGGTCATTTTCAGTTTCGCCAGCACCGTTAGCACCAGAGGTGTGTTTGTCCAAAACCTCTGCTGCGTGCTCTGTGCTTTCTAGGTTCACAGGGCTGGACTGGTTGATTGGAGAGCTGTTGCTGCTGGATACAGGTGGACAGTCCACATTTACTGCTGGTTCTGGCATAGCCTGGGGCTCGCTGGCATGTGTAACACTACTGCTTGAAGCCTCCCGGTTATCTGGTTTCAGAGCAGGGCTACTGTTGGAGCACTGGGGTTCAGCATCTTGATCCAACGTCTCTGCAGTTGAAGACTGGTCCTGGACACACTGCCATGGCTGACCTGATGCTTCCTCTTCCTCATCTTCATTATTTTCTTCCTCCTCCTCGTCCTCAGTTTTTATCTCTTCTTCATCTTCCTCATTCTTCTCCGCTTCATACTCCCCAGATTTGAGGTCTTCGTTACTATGACCATTCACTTCACAATCTTGCAGTTCTTCAGAAACCACCTCAGTGTGTAAATTCTGAATAATATCTGTATTGTCAGGAGCTGGCTCTTGCACCAGAGAGTGACTTTGCTCTGCCTCTTCCCCTTGGTGCTCAGTAGGACTGGCTACATCAGACTGCTTCTCATCCTGGACAGATCCATGGTTAGCATTGTGATCCGAGGGGAAGGCGGTGTTACATGGGATGGGTGCAGAAATCATAAGGGATCGTCTCTTTTTAGAGGTCCTGCCAAGTATCAAACAGGTAGTAATGAAGACATTGCTAAAGCCCAATGCTGGTTGTTAAAAATAAAATTGACGAAATCATTCTAAAATGTATGCAAAATACTAATTTACAAAGAATGGACACATATGTAGGAATATAAAAATTTCAAGTCTGAGTGAAAAGCACCCACGTGTTCAGGCCCTTGATGATGAATGCCTTATCTGAATGCTGAGTCTCCAACTTCTTCATCACACTGTAAAGTTCATTGTTGAGCTGTAATTAAATTAAAAGCAGAAAGAGAAAAGTCATACTTCTGCACATATCCCAAATATAACTGAATTAATTGTAAAAGGAAACAATATTACACAATTAAATTTCCATTTATAAGCAACTGTCTTTATACACTACAACTATTTCCTTCTGTTTAGTGTTTTTAGGCAGAAGTTACAATATATAACATCATGAATCTTACATATGGATGAATACTGAAATATCCATAACCTTACCGAGCTCATTTCTTTATAGAACACATCCCGTAAATTGGAGATGTTCTGGAAGACTGTTACATAGCATCCAATTCGACTTTGGAGAAAGAAATAACATTTTTTAAATCATCCATTCGCCCTTGTTGGAAAGCCTTGGTTATAAGGAAGCAGCACTTAATTGAATACATAGCAGCATTCAGAATATTAAATCTGTAGTACACATGACAAGGAAACCAAATTAATTTATAAATATTTGATTAATTTCTTTTATAGAAACTTCATTTACTGTAGTTTGAGGGATTTTTAAATGTTTCTGACTTTAAGCTGCAGTCACACCTTTGAAAGAGAACAGGTAGTTCCTCTCTCAGCTCTTTGTTGATGTCCTCAAATACATTCTGGGCCTTGTTGAACTCCTCCTCAGCCTAGACAGAGGCAACATAAAGATCAGAGAAAATGTGTAGAACAAAACAGTACTTGTTCAGACTGATCCATCTGGTATTTTATTTCCTCTTTTAAGATAAGCAAGTGGACTTCCCACATTATACTGCTTATTCTGCATTTCTGAAGTATAACCAATGCCTGTATCTATAAATTGACCGCTGGCATAAGCTTGCATTAGTCATATATCGATAAAACTAATAGTAAAGCCAAGGGAATGCATTTCTCAGAGTCCTGCTGCTTCTAGAATCTTAACAAAACAAAGATGAGAATGAAGACGTCAAGCTCTTGAGGCTCCTGCTCGGGCGCATCCCAGAAAACAGCGGCAAATACAACCTCACCTTGGTTATTTTAGCTTCATCTTTCTTTTTGGCATTCTGCAAAGCCTCAAGGTGATGGCGGGCAGAATCATAGTCTACCAGCTTCCTATTACGTTTAGCCACTCTCTCCTGAGGAAGTTGAGAGAACCAAGTTAAATTAAAATATTAACATTATAGTGAAAACTGAAAAGAAAAAAAATGTTAATCAGGAAGATCAACTTTTAAATCAGCAGAAGATAATGCACAGAACATTTCTGTAAAAAAAGTTTTGAAGAGTTATAGAGTTATTATTAACACCAGCAACAACAATCTTTATTTGGCAGATGCCTTTGACCAACAAGATACAGTTTTACTCTGTTATATTAGGAGGACTGAGAAGTTATGGGATCAAAACTGACCTTGACTTCAGGAAACTGGCTTGTGTAATTCTCCATAGTCCGCAAAGTCTGGTCTGCTAGCTTCTCCTCGTAATCACTCCACAGAAGGTCTTCACTCTGTCATTGCAAGAAACTTTTTAAATTCAAATTTTCAACTGTCTGTTAGGCCCACGACCAGGATAAAGCAGATAACAACTGGGTATTTTTTCATAATTTAGTATGCACTCACTTATGCTCTCACTCCCTGCATCTATTTAAAGTGGACTAGACTGAACATAAATACCCTATATAACATTGTAACTCTGTGGCTTAAAAAAAAAAAAAAAAACCTAAACTTTTCTACCATGTTTAATACAATGCAGAACATAAGATACAAACTCACATCCACAATAGCTGCCAGATCTTCTTTTCCATTCCAGTCAGATTCGTAGACATCCTTCAGTGTCTGAGATAGACGTTTGGAGGTCTCATGCATCACTGAAGAAAAAGATGCCAAAAGTTTCATGCAACTTTAATACTTTCATTGTTTTCATAATGTGTGACTAAGAGCTGCAGTGAGACACACAACGATCAAACTGAAGTGTTAGTTTGTTTAATAGTACAAAGAATAGGAAAGAAATACTAAAGAGCTGCCACAGAACAAATTGTCTTTGAATTGAAAAGGATGAGAAGAGCTTTCAAGTGGTTCAACAAGTACACGACTTCCATGGAAATTTTGTGACCAAGTTTCAGGTTTAAATAGTAAAATCTGAATAAACAAAGACCAATCAAGAATTTGCAGTAGAAGATCTTAACTAGCACGTTTTGCTGGAGAGGAAAACATAGTTTTTTTGGGTTTAGGTAATCGTCCACTTATGATGCACACCATTTACAACAATCCAGACTTTGGATGGTAGCCTCATCAATCTTTTTGTATAATTTGAATCCCAACTTTTGATTTTAATGTGCAACTACAACTGCACCACTTGTCATATGATAGCAAACGTTTACAGAACTTTGTTTTTCTGTTTTTTTTTTCTTGCATTGGTTATCAAGTGAAAAGTGACTATTCTGGTAGTGCTGAAAAGAAAAAGTAAAAGAAAATAGATTTAGAAATTAACAGAATACCATTTTAAAGCCAGAACTACTACACAAGTTGCAGAAAAACAGCAGAGAAGTGCTATTCCTTTATCATTTGATCAGCTGCTATGCGCTATTGAGACACAAGCAAATACCAACTTGAAGTTAGTCAATAAAGGACACCACATTCTGCCTATGAAACACACTAAGCATGTTGAAGCTCTGCTAACCTAACAGTACACTGTATCATTAAAAAAAAAAGACAATCGGTGTTCCTGTTTGATGAATGGGCCTATCCATTCTTTTACAAACAGATATTTTGGGAAGTGTTTACACAGTTAAAATGCAAAAACAATTTAGTTAGAAGGTCATGCTAAAGGTAATTTCCTGTGCCCCTTGCTACCATTTCCAAATTTGTGTAGCACATGCAGTCGTGTGCCAACTATTCTGAACTTGCTGGCTTTTCCACAATGCAAGGTAGGCTATAGGAATAGCAGAGAACAGAAAGTTATGTTGTCTAACACAAAACTTCACATTTTCACTTTTCTATTCAAAAATAGGAAATAGAGAAAGCATTCATAGCAGACAGCATATTACTGGACCAATGTTATCTTTGCCTGAGTAATTCTCAAAAAAAAAAAATTATTTGGAGGAAAATGAGCCAAGGTGTAAATGTCAAAATACAGTTTTTACCAAGTAACCTTACTTTTTATATTATTTTGTCACAGTGTCTAATTAAAATTCCTCAATATACCTAAATGAATTCACCCATATTCATTATATTAATGGACCAATGTACAGGAAGCAATTGACGATGACAAAATTGTACCTTTCACAGCATTGTAGTATGCTTTAATGTCTTTAAATAGCCTGCTACCATCAGTCTGCAAATCAAAAAAAAAAAAAAACCAAAAAAAAACATAGTTAGACATTTATTTACTTTAACCTTTAATAATTTGTTCTCTTTCAAAAACAAAATATCTTCAAAGAATCAAAGAATTTATTTGTCACATATATTTGTTATCAAGTAGACTAATGTCTAGAATATATAACATGACAAAGATTCATTTTCAAGAAATAGTTTTCCACTATCATGTGACACCCTGAGCCTTCCAGTAAATAAAACACTCATCTTTTAAATAGCCTCACATTTGCTCAGCAAAATTACAATATCATAATTTAAGGACAAACAACTTGGCTGTAAAAATCAGCTGAACTGGCTGTATACATTGATAGATAGATAAGCCCCAAAAGTGGTCAAAGTTTCAGTCATTAAAATTAAATGGCATGTAGACATCAGAAAAACTTCGCAAAGACTGCAAAAACTAAGAACCTGATTGTGGCTTAGGGTGGAGGCATTTCCTGCAGTAGTCTATAAAATCTTCGCAAAAAAAAAAAATGTCACCACCTCCTCACCCTCTGCAGAAACAGCTGTGATAAAATGCCAATGATAAGTGCAATAATGATGTCAGGGAATAAATAGTGAACATATTGAGCTCTAGTACCACACATCTGGTATAAAGATCCTGAGATACCTGCTGTTTGTTAAGATTTTGGGAACACTGCTCAAACTGTTCATCTTTGGTCTCCATTGTCTTCCCAAGCTTCTGTAATACCTAAAACAAGGCAAGAAGTCTCTGTGAAGAACCCAAAATTGTTCCCACTTGAAGCTGTCGCTGCAGAAGAAGGAATCTTAGTACAGTTATTACAATATAATGAAGTAGCAGGTGGTTTTGCAATTGTAGCTCCCACATTTGGTCAAAAGTCACAGATTTGAACACCTCCTTCTGCTGTAATAAATAATTATAAGGCATTGTAGGTCCCTTTGAAGAAAAGTGTCAGCTAAACAAATAAGTGTAAATACACTGTATTATTTGAAAGTTGTGCTAATGAATGTATTCATACAATACATGTATACAATATGCACTTAGAAATCTGGATTTTCAGCTTCTTCTTTGTGGGCATACACCTGCTCTGATGATAGTTTTACTATTGACAACAACACACAGAAAACATACCAGAGGCAAAAGCCACTGCAAGACATATGAGAGGAAGTGAACTGTTGACAGGAAGTGATAAGTCTCTGGGCCGTTGTCGCACTACAACTGCCAAAAAACTAAAACTCCTCAAAAGGGGTAACATTTTTGCTGCCTTTTGGCTTTGTAGTATATGATGTTTTCTACTGCAATTAGAAAATTACACTGTCAATGTACCACGCAACTGCTACAAGAGAAATGGTTCCTGTGAGACATTACTGGTAGAAAATACAAAACACATTTATACGCTGGATTCCAGATTGAGTAAAGTGGTTTGCTTTGCAGCTTTGCACGTCTCAGATGAATTTGGAGAAGCGTGACTGTCCGCACACCATATTAAAAAGGCCATGTCAGTTGTCAGCATTGAAATGCAGAATACAACAGTCGCCATTAAAGCTTAATTTAACAGATTACACTTCAGTACCTTTTACCGGTTTCCTCATTTTAAGGCTTATCCAATAGTACGGTTACTGTTACTCTTTGTTCACCTGACTGCATTGCCTATACTGTGTTTTCCACCGAGTTATACAATAGGGACAATACAAGTGAGAGACCTGACATGAACATAAAAACATATTTAAACAAAGATAGAATCTTATGTACAGTAGTTCTGGGGTATTATGATGTCTAGTATCTGCAAATAAACAAATAATGTAGGACTTAAAATCTGTGCAGTTGTTCAGGTTAGACCCTTCATGATCACAGTGCAGGTTTTTATGAGCACTCTGAAGATTTTGGTGGCTCGAGTCAGCGACTTACCTTCTCCTGGGCTCGGCTTAACTGCTTTTGGACCCGTTTGGCAAAGATTCCAGCAGCGCCACCGCCACCAGCGCCAGACTTGTTCTCTGCCATCTTTTCTGCCTCTTATGTCTCAGACTCTCGTACCGTTTCCTCTTGCAACTCAACGTGTAGGCTTTTACAGCTTCCTTCTGGAGGACAGGAGGGCGGGTTGTAAAGGAAGCAACATACAAACTTTAGCAGAATCACCCACCCACCCACTGACTCTCTCACTCACTCACTCACACACACACACACACACACACACACACACACACACACACACACACACACAGTTACCTGCTGGTAGTCAAGAGGCAGTTAATGCTGATCAAATTGTTCAGGTAGGAACCACAATAACCTGTCCCTTCAAAAAATAACTTGAACTCTGCATGAGATGTTGGGTAACAACCTGTTGCGTTGCCTTTACTGAAAAGTGACAAACTCTCCATCTGGGAAACTCGATATTGCAGCAACCAGTCGGTCATGTCACTCCACGTCCCAACAAGCAGCAACATAGACAGAACACACCTGGACTGTTTCTGCCAAACGAATACCTGTGTCGTCGGGGGGCAAAATACACCTCATATAACGGGAGCAGGGAGGAAAATGCTCAGCTCGAAATTGCTTTCTTCAGACTAAATAAACATAATATCATTGGCGCAGCACTTCAAATAAGCTCGTCTTTTTCACCATGTGATGCGAGAGTCGTTTGATCAAAAAAGGAACTGTGCAGTTAAAGTGGGGGAAAACAAGAGTAAGTTAGGAGAAAACGCGTGCTCAAATGTTAACGGATGCGAAGCTTTAAAAAACAGAAAAACGCGGCTGCCTGTTTTTCTTTTTTTTTCCCTTTTTTTTTTTTAAAAGAAAAGAAATTCTGACAAAGAAGTCCAAAACCTTGGCTGCCTTTCAAGCGCTGCGCCTCAGCGAGGCTCAAGCTGGGACTGCCGCCGCCCTCGCGCGCGGTGACGCACCGCTTCCCGGCAACAGGGCGCGCTGTCAATCTTTAGATGACAGGTATCTGACGAATTTGCGCAGTAATCGATAACCTGTCTGTCACTTACCGTCCAGGCGGACTGGTGAAATGTGCAAGTGTGCGAGCTGGTCTGCAGCTTTGGGAACAGGATGACCCCCACCCCCGCGGACCGCTGTCACAAACTCCAGCGCCACTGTTTGAAACGTTAGTGGACGTCGCAGGGCAGAGCAGCCGTGGTCACGACCCTTTCCTGGAGACTTGGGGAGCGGGGCGCCGTACGCCCAAGACGTCCACTCTCACATACGTCACAAATCCTCGTGGAACCCGAGCGTGTTCTCTTACGTCACACCAAGGCCCGATTTTTTCGTATAGAAATCGAGTTTACGTTGCATTTTGCATTAAAGCAAACACAAAAAAACAAGCCAGTTGGCTATCAGGCTTTTACGCCTCTGTCGTGAACATGTGGGCTGGCTTTTGGATGGATCACGTTAACTAAGCAGATTTATTTGCAAGATGGCACACTTGGTGAAATCACCTCACAGCCAGTTGGACTACCCTGGTTGCTCTCGTTTTCTTAGCTCATGGACTATACGTTCACTCACTGATTTAAAGTTGCCGTTTTCATTTAACCACATTGCTTTGGAAAGTTGAAGAATCTGGATGAAGTCTACGTAAACATAGGGACAGCACCAAACATTTAACAGAGCTGCAGTTTCAGTTGGTCGCAACAGGAGTTCTGGTTTAACAATGGGAGTCAAATTGTGAAATTCTACAGATAGATAGATATAAATGTTTATATCTGCAATCTTAGTTCAGAATAGGCAATTAAAATGAGAATATCTTCACTTTTACGGCAATGAACACTGAAACAGAGGCGATTAACTTGCCTGCTACTATATGAATGACCTTTGACCTCATGTGAAAATAAATAAAATTCATGTTTAACACTTTATACGGGGGGTGGCTATATAAAAATTCTCATTATTAAAGATGGTCCCAGTAACTGCTTGCCAATAACATCTTGAATGTTGTGTCAGTAATTATTGTCATTTGAAGTGCCTGCATTGAAATAGCAGTTCGACGTTTACATTTTTTCCACTTTCACTGGGCTTCACATTGTCTCTGTCGCGTCTTTCTTCTTTATTAAGCAAAATGAAATCAGACTTACTACTTTTTATTCGTAGGGCACTAGGATTGAGATAATAAATGAGATTATAAAAACTCACAACTACGTACACAAACTGCGACGGACCTGGAAATAAGATAACGGGAAACGAGCTGTGACGTATAATTTAGCCGCCTACTTGTCTACGTCATCGAGGGATAGAATGCAATGGAACGGCGTGGAATGAGTGTTTCACTCTAGCGGCGTTTGGATTTTTCACTTTGAATTGGTGACTTTATAAATACGAAAATGTATACATTTTTATTCCATTAAACTTACACTGTTTTTTCGAGCATGAACCAAAAAATACCGGATTATTGTTTGAAGTTTGTGGTATCCTTAGTGGTGTTCAGTTGCTGTGTAGTTGTGCATACTCCTCTTTAACTTTACGAACTGTGTTTTTTGGCAGGCGGTCTTGCATGTGGTTCTCCACGATGTCGCCCTTATATTTATTCTATTTATGCAACTTGGTGAACTCATCAGCAGTCTCGGCAGTGATGATGTTCATTGAATGATGGAGATGCTTGGTAATGTCAGATACTACACTAGGACTCGGTTAACGTTTTGTCTTCCCCACTTTGCGTTTTTAGTGCTTAGTGAAGATGAGAAACTACAAGAACGTACTGTACTTCTGTATGTTCCTTTTTCTGTACCTACATGCTGGCCATAGTGCTAGACAAGGGCAAGACATAAAATGTGGAGGTAAGTTTTTGTACATCAAATAATTTTTCCTTCCACTTTATTATTTTTTTTTGTCAGTGCATATTAGGTGTCAGCAATAATCCTGCCTTGCCCATAGCAATTCTCCACCCTGTGTTTAGCATGCAGAGCCTTAGTGGATGAGCTGGAGTGGGAAATCTCACAAGTGGACCCCAAGAAAATGATACAGACTGGGTCATTCAGAATCAATCCAGATGGCAGTCAGTCCATCAGAGAGGTCAGAGGATGAAAGCCTTATGATGGAAAACAGACGTTTAATTATCTAGAGAATTATGCATGAATAACTTGATAATCTTCTGCAGAGCTGACTGTGAGGAATTTAACTTGTATGCATCATCTTTGTCATTAGGTTCCCTTAGCTCGATCTGAAGCTCATCTCCTTGAGTTACTGGAGGGGGTGTGTGACAAAATGAAGGACTATGGCGAACGCATTGACCCTGCAACTAATCGTAAGACTTATATAAGGGTCACATCAAGAGATGGCAAATCCATGGACCTCTCTGAAACAACGTTTGACTCCCGAGTTACCTCAAGCCTGAAATATGCCGTAAGACCAAAACAGTTGTAGCATTGCTTGAATTTTTTTGAATGGAAATAGTTTGTTTTGCATCTGTTTTACATAGCTAAAGGGATTTTTGTAGTTTGGAATGAGTTTGTGCTCTTTTTTTCCACAGTGTGAAACAATTGTGGAACACCATGAGGACGAACTCATTGAGTTCTTCTCTCATGAAACAGACAACATCAAAGACAAACTCTGCAGTAAACGAACTGGTAAATTGAAAATTAATTTGCCTAGACCTTTTTTTATATCTGTGTACTACTTGGTAATTCATTTTATTATGTTTCTTTCAAATTGACAAACAAGCAGCTATGCTGGTCTCTAAATAAAATTCACTTTTGCTGGATTAGTCTTTACAGGCATCATAATGATGTAGATATTGCTCAGTGATGTTTTCTTTGTTTTCTCAACTTTGTGTTGCTTCAGACCTATGTGACTATGCGCTCAACATACCCCATGATGAGCTCTGACATGGAGTGAAAGACGAACGTCACTTAGCAGCTATCTCCATCCTCAAGGGAACCAACAAGAATAAAATTTAATACGTTACCAACTACATGTTATCCAGTACTGTACAAACAATAATAAATTGTCAACCAAAAACCATGTTTTCTTTATCTTTCATATGAATGTCTCAATATTTAAAATATGCGTGAACAATTGAAATTGAGATGGAAACCGATGATTTTGTTAATAGCTGGGTATTAATCAATCTGAATAGGTTATGGATTTTTTTTCCTCCCAGTCAAAATGATGAATTTTAAATTGAGTGCTTCTAAAACTGCTCTGAGGTAAAATTGTAGATAGCTTTTTGTACTTGTATCGTTCTTGGATACCCTTGTAGACCTTGTTAAAACCTTTTTGTTTGTCATACATTATTATTGTTATTTGTCTCTGATCCAGGAAAAAGTTTCATGTGAGGCTGGTATGAATGTCAGTGATTGCTGATTATCTTGCCCTATGGTCACACAAATAATTGATTTAATTTCACTCATTTGTAGTTGTAGCATTTTGTTAACTGTTCCCTGTAGAGAAATTGGCTTGTTGTTTTCCTACTATTTCAGCTGTTCTCTGTGTACACTTAAATGTGATCTGATCACATTGGTATTTGGTGCAAATTTTTCATTTGAAGGAAACATATTTGTATAATAAATGCGGTCTGTTTTTACTGAACTGAAAAATTCTTGTTTAATAAATACTGAGTCGTCTGTCTGCAACATTTATTTATTTATTTTTTACAGCGGATTAGTGATTTGGGATAAAAGGTGATCAGTACCAACACAGCTCTTAAAGAAGGCATTTAAACTGTACAAGGGATGTGAATGCATCAGCTGTTTCAGGTGACGAGTAGTGGGGAGTGCATATCTCACATTTCTTTACTACCATGGTTTAAATCAGAAAAGTGAATCATATTTTGAAAGCAACATTAGCTGTAAGGTTTACAACTTTCGTCATCTATTAAGAGGCTTTAATTTCGTTCACTGTTACAACTAGCTGAGTTACCTGGGCTTGCCCAGTTCAAAAATTGGGAAGGTTAAAAAGTCAACACATTGTTTCACTATACTACTATCTTTAAATCACCAATGTACCACTTTGTGTGTGTGATGTATAATTCTTTAATTTGTACATTTTCACTTTTATTTTTTTAATCCAATACACCTTTGTCAAACCCTCTCCCTCTGCTCTTTACTTCAAGCACTAGTAATGCCAGCCTCCATCATTTCCCTGGCTGGTCTGGAAGACAGATCAAGAGTGGTAAATCCATGTACTGGTAGTGATAAACTTATTTTTGATTGGTTCTCATATAACTTATCATTGTATGTTTCAAACCTCCTCTCTGTTTCTTATGGTGGGTCTTACAATCCTTTCATGTGGTTTCTTACTAGTTTGTGGGGTTTTCCCAAAAGAGCTTCTCCAAATTGTTGCCACAAAGTTAGGACACAGGTGTCAAAAATGTGTTTGTATGCTGTATGTGTGCAAGTGAAAATGCTCAAGTCAATTAGAAGGGTGTCTACATACTTTTGGCCATATAGCATATCAGAATTTAAAAACATAAGTACAGGACTCATAAATGAGGTACAGCCATTGGGTTATTTAAGTTCGGTGCACTAAAGTATTTTTGGGGATCCTTTCTAGCAAACGCTATCTGCATCCCTAATGCTAAACATAGACTTGTGAACAGTTAGCTGTTCTACACTGAAGGAGCCTAGTGACCTCACTTTGCTGTAGTTGCTATCTGTCTTCTATTTCTTTACTTTGCACCTTTTGTTACGTGTCCTCCATTTAAGCTACTGTATGGGTAAATTTCTCTGCAGAGATGAACAAAATTATATCTAATAAATACTGTATTGAAGGGCCATTACAAAGTGTATAATAATGCTAAAATGTTCAACGCGGTAAGGTTGTGGACAAGGGGATCTGGGCAAGTCCTTTCGAATATGTAATGAATTTAATTCACTCGTTAAAGCAAAATGATGCAGTTGTAACACCTCCCATCCACGTTTCAGTGGTCAAACAAATATGTTTTGTAACTAGCACGGAATGTGCTTAAAATACTTGGTTCAGCTCCTATTCAATTTAATTAAAACACAAATAATAGAAATAAATACCTCAGCGCAACATTAAAGCCATCCTGCTGTGACGCAAACGATTTAACCCGAAGATTCGTGAGACCTTTAGCTGGCGAAACACCAGCCACGTTCAACTACTTTGCGCGCCACGTGTCCAATCACATGCTTTTTCACTGTCGGCAAGTTATGCTTCATCCAATAAAAAAAAAGTGTACAACGGGTCGTAAATTAGATTAAATCCAATCAGAGTCCGCTGTAGTAGCAGGTCAGTTGGATTTCATCCAATCAGAGCCGCGCGCCGACGCGGGGTCCCAATCCTTTTCGCCACCTTCGGTATCTCCATCGGTTCAGGCGGGGCACCTTCAACAAACTCCGTAGTGCGGCGGCGGGAGCTGAGTAATTTCCAAAATCAGAAGTGCAACGTTTGCTCACAGACATCATGTCCTTACTGACGTTCAGCAGACTCGCACCGAGGCTCCTTAAGGTCAGTACGACACTAAGAGCGGCTGTCGGCCGGCTGTATTTCCTTGGCACGCAGAGCTCTCTCTAGTTATTTAAATGTGTCCGTCGTGGAGCGACTAAACTAGGCCTCTCCGACCAAACCGGTCAGTCGTTGCCTCTAGGTCACGTTTTGAAACGTTAAACCTTTCTCCTTAAATTCCTAGCATGACTTCAACTGTTATCTTCTTGAAGGCGTTAGCGGCAATGTGAACCAGCGTGTGAGATAGGAAGCTCGATGAACCCTTGACTCCATTGCCCACTTTGGCGACTAGTTAAGAGAACAGGATTTGGTAGAAGAGGAAAGTGTAACAATGGAATGGTTAGCAGTATCTGCTTCTTGCTCTCTCCGAGCGTCAGAGGTGTAGGTTCACTCCACTGTGGATTGATGTGAATCGAGTCACTGACATGCAGTGTGAGTGAAGCTGAGTGCCAGTGAAGGGTCCTGCTAAGGAGCATTGGAGAGTAAGAAATAGTGCTTATTACCCATGACCCTTAGGTTTGGGGGGGTTAGGGTTAAAGCTGAGCTCCTGGCAGAATTTAAGGGTAAACCCTTAGTAAACACTGGGCATGGTTGCTAGTGAGCAATTTGCTGCTTAGGGTCCTGCATGCACCCATGGCTGTGGTCATGATCAGGTTCACCTCTCCGTTTCCCCCCTTCAAGGCAGTTTTCGGTCTGGGATCAAGCTCAGCTTCTCCAGGCTAACATTCACTTGTGCAGGTTTCCTTGACCCAACTCGAGGTTTGCACTAAAATGTAACCTGATTTAATTCTCCTGGCAAAGAATACAGAATATCTGGGGTGTTTTGAGCAGCTGGTTAACTAAATAGTAGTTTAGAATAGAATATTATTAGCATTTAAATTTACCCATTTTAAACTGATAGCCTTTGATTGTAAACTGCATGGTATGATTTTGTTATTTTTTTAAACAACTATTGGTGTCTTTCCTGTTTGTAGTAAGTAAAATATGGCTTATGTTTAAACAGATGCCAGTAAAATGCCCCTAAACTGAACACATGTGTAGGATTGTCTTAATTCAACTTTATTCTACAGTGTTTATACCTTCTCTGGTGTTCCCATGTTTGTGGGATAAATCTGTTAAATATCTGTGTTGACTACATGTTTGTAGAAATGTGTTTTTATTTTTTGTAATTTTTAAAGTTGTAATTCTAATATTGAAAGTTAATAAAGTTGTACAGTTAATTTTTACAAAACTTAACCTGGAAATAAATTGATCACCATCCATGCAAGGTTTTAACAGATTGCAACTTGTTAGTCAAAGTAGCTTTGTAGTTACAGTACAAACAAAGCAAGTTGGGAACAGCCCTTCTGTCCTAAATGTCTTTTTAAAGTTAAAGAGCCATTGCTTAAAAAAATAAGGGAAAACTCTCATTTGAGTTAAGTGATTGAGTCTGGAATGTTTACAGGAAGTACATATGTTAGGTTTGTAATTACAGAAAACATGGTGAAGGTGAAAAAAGCTGCAGTGATAACTGGTTTTCTTTTTTCTCTCGGGGAGGTATTGATTTCTAGAGTCATGGGAAGTTGGACTTGGTACTTCCTTTTAGTGAGGTTCTCATCCAGGCAGCCACTGGATGTTGTCCTGGGCAAATCTACTCCTCAGAGTTCAGTTCCAGCTGCTGATGTGTTTCCTGCTTATTAGGATCACCAACAGCAATACAATGTTTACACCACAGTGAAATTTGATGGAATTCTGGCACTGGAATATTCTCAAGGTCAGTTTTGTTTTAGTGGCTTTTTTTTAATGTCTTCATCATTATTTATTTGGAGGAACTGAAATTTGTGACAGTTGACTATATAATTTTCATTCCATTTGGGGTTGATGTAAACCTTCCTGATCCTTGTGTTCATTGTAGCTTAATCCAAATCCTTTGTTGAATGACTTCTGTCAGTCCTCTGAATCTTTTAAAGCAAGGTCACAGACTGTGGCAGACTCAGCTCCTCGGCTTTCCTTTTCATTTGCGTGCCATTTATTTATTTATTTATTTTAAATCCATGTTTCTCAGTTTTTAAGGTATTTTTTTGATTAACTTTGTACATGTGTGTGTGGTAATAGTCACTCCTCAATTTTCTCGAACTCGCAGTGCATTTTCAGTAGAACCCAGTTCTGTTTTTTATGCCATGTCTTATGTGCTGGGCTGACAAAAAATATTGGGTGAAAAAAGGAAGAAAAAAAATTGTGTGATTACAGCAATATTAGGTGGCATTCCACATTGGTAAGTATGGTAACAGTTGCTACTGTTCTAAATGGGTGAATACAGTAAGAATATAAGTGATCACTGACTGCAGAAATAGAACTCTATGGATTTTATTTGTGTAAGCAACTAGAATGTACACTTTTTTTGTAGTAATATAGTGTTTTGTTTCAATTATGTCACAGTGCCAAATCATTTTAAATGCTGCCATGACCTTGTAAACAGTGTTGTTTGTTATGCATATAATCTGTTTTTGGTATTCTCATGAAATTTTTGAGAAATTTTTGGGGTTGGGCTGGAATGCATTATAATTTTCCCCTAATAAGTAGTGGAAATAACTACATCAATTTATGTGTTTTCACATATCACAGCCTGTTCAGGAATCAATTTGGTGTGTAAATCAAGGGACAACTGTACTTAAAGATAGCAGTTTTAAATATTTAGGTGACCTAAAGTCTTTCTGTGGTTCTTGGTAGCTAGACCACCTCTTTTTTTAGTACCATTTATGTACAGAGTAGCATTGGGCAGTCTTTGCAGTCTTGGTTGAGTGCATTTAGTTTTGTTCTCCTTTGTTATGAAATGAAGCCATGATAGAGTTGCTTGAAGGTGTAACAAATAAACCACAAGGACCATCAGATGTTGCACCTGATAGCTTAACCTTGCCAGTTTGTATTCCTGTTATTATTTTTTCAGTCTTCATTGCACATGCATTTTTTTGTCTTTTTCAGAATGCCCCTTGTGTCCTTGCAACTGCTAGAAATTCAAGTTCAACCACAGTAAGTGGTCATTTTGTAATGTTTCTGTGCTTAAAAAAAATATTTAGCCAAATGATCCAAAGTATAACTTTTTTTTTTTTTTTAAATATGTGCATCATTCTGTTCTTGAATGATTGTTAGTACTTTTTTATACCTTTAACTTTTCCAGCATGAGCTGGAACATTGGATTTTAACTGCAGAAAATATGTCAGAACCAAATATGTGCCGTTTTTCTGTTTGTTTCTGCAGCAGTTTGCACATGTTGATGGGAGCAAAATGCATGGTAGCTTAAAACAGGAACTTAACACATTTATTTCTTGCAGAACTTGAAGGATGTGTTATCAGATCTCATCCCCAAAGAACAGAGTAGAATAAAAAATTTCAGACAGCAATATGGCAAGACCAACATTGGTCAGATCAGTGTGGATATGGTAAGGATATGTCTTTAAATTGTCCTAATGAGTTTGTGTTAGTGTCTAGTAGTATTTTTTTCAGCACTTTTTTGCATATGATTGTTCTCAGCACTGTGTTAAATAGCTAAGCCCACTATACCTGTGTATCACGAGTGTGGTTTGGTGTTTGTTTACAGATCTACGGTGGCATGAGAGGCATGAAAGGTCTTGTGTATGAGACCTCTGTCCTGGATCCTGATGAGGTGAGTTAAACTTGTGAGTGAGGAGCGAGGCCTCTGGACTTCCGTTCGATGGAGCCCTGCCATTCTGAGAGACTGAGCCAACAGGAGCCTGATCCAAGCACTGAAAGTGTAGTTCATTCTGTACATGAGCCCAGACATTGCCACACACTTGCATAAGCAGAGGGGTTTGTTCAAATCAGGTGACTTATAAAGATGACATTTACCAGCATTAATTTGTGTCAGAGGTCATTCTGTAACGTCATTTCACTGAGTGTTCATGCTGTACAAGGGTGAAAGTTGCAAGAATTGGCAGTTATCATGAGTAAGATTGTTAAATACTTCAATATATACATTTTTTTTATTTGTATACATACAATAAAAAAAAAATAAAAAAAAGATGACAATGGCTTTTTTATCTGTTATTTCCAGGGAATCCGTTTCCGTGGCTGCAGCATCCCAGAGTGCCAACAGCTGTTGCCCAAGGCTCCTGGGGGCCATGAACCATTGCCTGAGGGACTGTTCTGGCTCCTCATAACTGGTCAAGTGCCCACAGAGGAACAGGTGAATTTATTAAAATTAATTATTAAAAAAAAAAAAAAAAAAAAAGGAATGGGCAGCATTTCGGTACTTGGTACAAAACAGACACACAGACCTTTCTGTACACATTCAGTGTAGTAGTATGTGGACAAGATGTTTTTAGTGTTATTTTAAATGTAGCTAGAATATTTTACACAAAGAGGTGTATGAAAGATCCCAGTAAGGCAGCTCTGAGCACATTGTCAGAAAATACATGTTTAAGAGGACTTTTCGTTTCTTCTCAGGCAAATTGGCTGTCAAAGGAGTGGGCTAAGCGGGCAGCCCTTCCTTCCCACGTGGTCACTATGCTGGACAATTTCCCCACCAACCTTCATCCCATGTCCCAGTTCAGCGCTGCCATCACTGCCCTCAACAGCGAGAGCAGTTTTGCCCGGGCTTACTCTGAGGGTGCCAGCAAGGCTACGTACTGGGAGGTAAGTACACTGATGGAATCCACTGTGTAGTCATAGAAACTTTTTAATGGCTAAAGTTCTAATATTGTGTATTTGCTGCAAATGAGCTTTTTTTTTTTTTTTTTTTTCTTTTCCCCCTTCTGGTATTACTGTAATGTTTATTACTTTTGGAGAAATTGGGACAATTAGAAGCTTCATTGGAACACTGTTGGTAGGATCCAGAGTCCAACTTATGCTATCACCAGTTTTTAGTAAAGTGCAGCTTTTCATGCATATTTTAGCCAACAAACTGCTGAAGTTGGTTGGGAACTGACATTTTGACATTCTGATAAACACTCATTCATTTTAGTCAATTTCTTGAAATACAGTGCTGTGGAAAAGTATTTGCCCTTCCTTAGTTTCATATTCGTCGCATTGAATGGTTTCAGATGTTAAGAAAAAAATATGACATTGGACAAAAGGTACTTGGAAAAAATAAATTTAATCACAAAACATGTATGGCCCTTGGAAGGAGCAAATACTTTTTAACAGCAGTCTATGACTCTATGTGCTTCCTGTGTCTCTAATGCGCTTCCTGTGAGAATTAATTAGAATAAGGAGCAGTGTCTTCTAAAAACTTGTGAACTGTCAAGCACAATTAGATCCTATAAAATTTTACCAAGCCTGCTACATTAAAAGATCTTATTTTTTTAAAACATTTTTTTATGAAATCAGAAATAACATAGAGAATGTTTTACTTTGATGTTTTGGAGAAATGCATGTGATGTGCAAAAAAAAGAAGCTGTAATTACTATTTTCGCTTATATAAGATTTTATTTGGCAGTTAGTCACAAACAACTTGGGAGCTAAAGATAGTCTTGCGGTACAAACCTCTGCATTTTAATGAAGCGCTTTATGAGGTTTCTTGTGTGTTTTCTAGGGGCAACCTCCAGTCATACAGATACCAGCAAAGTGATTAATAGTGTTAGTTTTTTTTTTATCTTGTGAAAGTTCACATATTCCTTCATGTAACAGTTGGGGAAGAATTTGAGTTTTTGACACTTTTAGTTGTATAGACTAAAGGCAAATTCCTAACACCTTCCTCTGTATAAAAAATAAATGCTTTAATAGTTCTTATTCTGAGGAATTCTTAGCTGTATAGTCCCCCCCCCCCCCCCCCGCATTACTAGTAATTCTTGTTTCTCCATGTCAGTACATCTATGAGGACTCCATGGACTTGATTGCCAAACTGCCATGTGTTGCTGCGAAGATTTACCGCAATCTGTACCGGGAAGGCAGCAGTATCGGCGCCATTGACTCCAACCTGGACTGGTCCCACAATTTTACCAATATGCTGGGCTACAGCGAGCCACAATTTACTGAACTCATGCGTCTCTACCTCACCATCCACAGGTTAGCATCCCCCCAGCAGCTGAGGAACATAGACAAAACAAGCAGTTGCACATTAAAGGTGGCCATTTTGATCCTTAATGGGTGAGGTCAGACATTGACACTCTGTCCCACTGGCTGGTATTAAGGACATTGAACAATGAAATGGAGGGGGGAAAAAAAACACTTTATTGTTGCGGATTGTTATTTACAATTTATTAACCACAAAACACACAACATCTCATTGGCCTCATGGGTGAAGTTGATTTATGTGCTGCCATCTAGTGGTAGCACGAAGAGATCTAAGTGTTGTTACATAACCACTTGCAGTTCATGCCTTTGACCTGAGTAACCTGCAACAGTGAGACAAAAACTTGACAAAAGTGTGGATTTAAAATCTGCTTAATTTGTGACCCTTCTTCAATTTTCTTTGCAGCGACCATGAAGGTGGCAATGTCAGTGCCCACACTTGTCACCTTGTAGGCAGTGCACTATCTGACCCCTACCTCTCCTTCAGTGCTGCCATGAATGGTTTGGCTGGACCGCTGCATGGATTGGCCAATCAGGTAGGTGCTCTGATCTTGTACGGTACAAGTGAGGAAGTTTCTAAACGACCAGATATGAAAACACTTTCACCACACTGTTATGGCCATGAACAGCTGGTTGTTTGTTAGTCTGTGCAATATTTTCTCTTTTTACTTATTTCCTTCCTCATTATTTATTGTACCCCCTTATTTATTCAATCCCTCATTATTTACACTGATTTTCCAGTGCTGTCAATGCATTTTTGCACTATGGATGTATGTTGTGTTTGTCTACTGTACACTATAAGCCACTGGGAACCAAAGGCAGATTCCCTGTATGTGTGTGCATACTTGGCCAAATAAATTGGATTCTGATTTTGATGTCAAGAGTTTGTGGGTCATGTCGTTGTACTTGTACAGGAGGTGCTGGTTTGGCTGACAGCTCTACAGAAGGAGCTGGGTGGGGAGGTGTCTGATGAGAAGCTCAGGGACTACATCTGGAACACACTCAAATCAGGAAGGGTGAGGCCGAATACTGCACCCCAACTGTACTTTCTCTTACAAAGACTTTTACTGAATAAGCATACGGTTTACGGTGTGGGGTATCCACCTGATTTGGAATCAAACGGACACCTATTCACATGCAGTATATTCAGTGTTTTTATAAACTGATTGTAAAATCCACAAAATAAATGGTTTACGTACATTTACTGCCCTCCTATCATAGGAAAATTTTGGAGAAAAATTATGGAATGCATTTATATGTTGTGGTGGGTGTAGAACAGTTATTTACTAAGAGGGCTTGTTTGCAAATACCAAGTCGATACAAATTATACATACACAAGTTGTTATGCAATATGTTCAAAATTGGGAAAGTTGAAATAAAATTAAAACAAAAAGTTGTGACAGTGCAGCCTGGGTCTAGGTGATGTGCTTCCTCTGAGATGGGACTCTGCTGTATGTGTTAGGTGGTCCCTGGCTATGGGCATGCAGTGCTAAGGAAGACTGACCCACGGTACACCTGCCAGCGTGAGTTCGCCCTGAAACACCTGCCCAATGACCCACTGTTCAAGTTGGTGGCCCAGCTGTACAAGATCGTGCCCAATGTGCTGCTGGAGCAGGGCAAGGCCAAGAACCCATGGCCCAATGTGGATGCCCACAGTGGAGTTCTGCTGCAGGTATCAACAGCCACATCTGCTGCCCCCCCCCCCCTTTTTTTATTTTTTTAAAACTTCATTTCTGCTTTGAGATTTGGAAAGCAAAAAATAGCTCCTCACACATACTCAAGCTGGATGGTGCCTCTATAATAGTTGTGTTTCTCAGCAATTGTTTTAAATCATAGTTTGTACAGTTACCCTGTCTGATTTTCAATTTGTATTTTTGCTTGACCAAGTGTTTTGATTCCACTGCTTACTTGTGATTTCCTCTCTTCTGGAATGCCTTTATTTAAAAAAAAATTTTTTTTTTTTTGGGTACATTCAGTCTGGTCATAAATGGCCATGTGTTTAATGTGAGAGCCCTGGGGCTGTTTGTGTCAGTGATTTGGTTACTAATGAGCACCATCATTGTCCTGCCCTAACCCACACCACCCTTTCCCACCCCCTCTCTCCCCTTCCCCTACAGTACTACGGCATGACTGAGATGAACTACTACACCGTGCTTTTTGGTGTGTCACGGGCTCTCGGTGTCCTGGCCCAGCTGGTCTGGAGCAGAGCACTGGGCTTTCCCTTGGAGCGGCCCAAGTCTCTGAGTACTGATGGCCTCATGACCCTGGTGGGGGCCAAGTCAGCGTAAACCCTGCAAGAAACAATGCAGAAAATATGTAAAAGAAGAGAAAGATAAGGGAGGAGACATGTTAAGCTCCCATAGGTGGGAGGGCTATAAAATATTACACTGTACAAACAGTACACTTTTAAACATAAGAACTAGGTTGATCCCACTTTTTTGACAAAGTAATGCAATCAGTATTCATATAAGCTCCATTTTGCATAAGTTAAGGGATATGAACTCTATTACCTGTGTGTTATCATTACGCAGCTATCTTTACCTCCATGAAGCACAGCTATTTTCCATTTAGTCTACATTGGCTCCTTCCTTTAAGACAGCCCGGGACAGTCCTTCCTGCCCCCAGTGACCGACTCCTGCATGAACGGTCATCTTTGACAGCTGCACTGTGACAAGTGTCTGTTGCACGGTGCCACCCAAACCTGTTGACTGACAGCTCAAAGGACACCAGCTTCTCCTTTAATTTGCAGCTATTCACTTATTTCTGTCTGTTGTAACTACTGTCTCTGATTTGCTCCCAATGCATAGAATTTTGCTTAGCTATTGAGCGAAATGTTGCTCACCGCAGAGGGTCACCGGTTCAGTCTTTGTAATCGGATGAACGGAGAACCCTTCGAAGTGAATAAGCAAACACGTTTAAGCGCTGTGATTGTAGATAGTTTATCATAATGCGCTGCATATATTTGCCAAACTGCTCCTTGAGTCTGAAGAGTTTGCCAAGCCGAGCAGGAGAAAGGCTAGAAAACTGGGGAGAACGATAATTTGTCATTTGAATACTTCAATGAATGAGCAACAGTAGCTGAACTTCCCATCACTATGAGATTTGCTGAAAGGAGCATTTTGGTGAAACAGTGCTTTTTAAACTTGACAGTTAGTGAGATAATGGTTTAGTCTGATTTGACTTAGTTTTCATTGAATTGTGCTCAAAATTGCGGCATCTCCAGGAAGAATTAACCTAGAGGCTTTTTGGGGGGGGGGGGTGAATCACTAAGCTTTGCTCATTCTGTTTAATACAAAGCTTTAATGGCTGGAGGAAGGTTTCTTATGTTTTATTGCAAGTAGTTTGATGTAGACAAGACCACATAGTAAGAGTCAGCGTAAAAAGATTGCTTAAAGTCAGCCTCATGGATTTGTACCTGGGAAAGTTTTGCTGTGAAAAGGATTATGAAGTTTTACATATTAATGTACATTCCTCATTAGCAGTAGTCAGTGTATTACTCATGTTATTTATTTAAGTGTGTGGTGTCTCTTTTTTTTTTTTTTTTTTTTTGGGTGTATTGATGTTTTTATAGAGACATGAGTAGATTTATTTTTATATAGTTGGAATGTCCAGCTAATGAAACATAGTGGAGATAAAAGGACAGTGATTCTCATAATGGGAATCTTGAACATTTCTGATTATGCAGCAAAGGAAAAAAAAAAACTGGTTGTAACGTTCAGTGTTTTTGTTAAGCAAGTTTTTCCCGGGAGACAATCTCATACTGAGCTTTACTGCTAAGAGAATCGCCCCCCAGATGTGGCGTTGCCTCCTGGTTGCGCTGATAAAGGGTCTGGGAGGAGGTGGTAGGCCTCCCCTTTACACACTCCGTTCTCCTTTGTAGCCAACCAGCCTGACTTTATCAATTTTTTCTTCTATTCCGTCATATGCTGAGGTGCTTAGAATGCTACTTTCCTCTGGATGTGTGTGTACTTTTTATACATTGTGTCCATGCTTCACCTTGCCTGTGTTGCAGACCTTTGGGTTATTCTGCATTAATGTAATATGGAGACATATACAACACTGAAAACAGTGCTGATGCAATTTAGGCTTAAAACTTAAACTGTGCTTAGGATGGGACTAGATGTAAAGTTGGAAGTGCAGATGTGAGACAAAAATGGAAAAGAACAAAGGAAACCAATAAATGGTTTTATCGGTCATGAGTTTGCACACTAATTGTGTGATTATTAATAAAAATGCTGTGCAGGTATATTGGCTGACTGGCTGGCTGCAGTCTTCACCTTTTGAGCTTCTGCAATGTTGCTACAGGGACAACTTGGCTTTATTTGCATTTCCCTACAGGCTTCGGTGTAGCAGCGCTCCTCTGTGCGAAGACGGAGCGATGTTCTTTATCAGATTTACCGTGTATGTTTTATGTATTTGTATTACGCAGGAAACCTTTGCTGGGTACATGGGAAAAGGGGAAAGACGACACCATTTCATAGTGTCACCTTTTCCTCTGACGTGTGTGCGCGCGCTCAGCTGCTCTATTTCAGGCCTCTGTTCTCTGAGCTCTTATTAATAGCTATGCCACATGCTTCTGCTTTGCTCGGGTTTCTGCTGGTCCTCATGCCCTTTGGACAAACTCGGTCCTGCTTGCAGACCTCCCACCGCTGTGCTTCTCCTTTGCTCTTGCGAATACATGGTCGTTCCTTTGTGTGTCTTGGTTTTGATCCAGTACCACCCACTACTTCGGTCAAGGGCACTGCGGCTGGGCCTTCCCCTGCTGACCTCGTAGGCTACTGTGAAAGCACTTTCACTTCTTTGTACTCAAAACCATGACTGGGATTAAAAATGTGTATGAGTTGGAATATGAATAAAAAACAAAAACACTCTCCCAGCAAATAGCACTTTTACACTTCAAACCCAACTCAGGCAGCATGTTATAGTTTACCTTTTAATTGGGAATTAATACTAGTTTTCTTTGGATACATACAATATTTAATAAAATAAATCATTTATTAAATGCATAAAATTTCACTGTTAGACATTTGAGTTCTAAATGCATTTTAATGTGTTTGTTTATACATGATCGTAGCATACAGCTCATTCACTGTCCTACTGCAAACACACAGTTCATCAGTTGGTGACACAAGGATAATTTCAAACAAAATAAACCAGCAGTTTAAGAAAACAAAGCTCGAGGTGTTTCGTGCTGCAAGAGTTCTCTGTTCCGGTAGCAGGACCTGCAGTGCAAGCACTGTGCACGAGTAAAGCAGTTAACGTAGAAATTGCAAAGAGTGGCCAACCAAACGGCGGTGAGACAGTTATCTTAACACATTAAGGGTACACGAACCCTAAGCAAGCACCATTTTTGATAAAACCAGGAAAAATAAATATTTTCCAAGATAACGCTTAGCTTTTGTTCACACAGTACGAGTGTTTCTGAGGATCAGGAATGGAAGGCCATCTGATTGTGCCATCAGAGGTGGTCGATGCTCAGGAAAACAATCCATTTCCCTCTTTCACCACAGCAGATCAACAGCTTTGGAAACCGGAACCCCTCAGCTTTTATCAGTTTGCATTGAACACATGATTTGGATCAACAACAAATGCAGACATCCACAGTGAATCTCCATTGTGTACTTGACAGCTCCACTGTATTAAACTGTAACGTAAGGGATGTCCATCTGTATCCTGTGCAGCCGCACCTGCGGTTTCCACTGCCGGCATCTGCGTGTCCTTTATGGAAGAACAGGTGTGTAAAAACCCTAAGAATTACCAAAAACGTTTAAAAATGAACACATGCACAGTTGACACAAGCAGTTTGTGGCTCCAAAGCAATTTCAAAAAGAGCAGCTTAAAGGTGGGGTGGAGAAAAGGACGAGGAGATGCTGTTTGAGGACTGTAATGGACGCGGTGCTTCTTATTCAAACAAACAGCAAACAACCCTCTGCTAGGAGGTCTACAGGTGCTAAACAACATATTGTTTATGTTCATTTTCATACCTTTTATATTTCAGTCCAAAATGAAAATGTTCCTCACAAACCTGGCAGCACAGGCTGCAGTCTTTAAAGTGGACGGCGATGTTCCCTCATCGTGAAGCCGCTTTGGCTCACACTTAAGCAATTGCTGAATTCCCTTAAGAGCTCTCAACAATGGCAAACAAATGGGGGGGGGGGGGCATTCCATCTATCATCCAGAACTGCAAACTACTGCACTTATATGCTTTTCAGAATTTTTGAAATCGCAATAAAGTGATCATTTCACAGCTCTGATGTGAAAACCACATTGTTACAGGTGAGCCCCCTGTCAATGCAATTTACAACATTCAGTTGTTTACCCAACTCCTTTATGAACAGATCTAGTGTTTAAGATGTTGACCTACTGGAAGCCAATTAAAGACGGTGGGTCACCCTCAATTGTCACAATCCGGCCTCTGCGGACGGTCACTGTGCTGCAGTGACTAACAGCATTGTTTCGGTCCTCCATGTTGGCACTCTGAGGGCTACGGGCAGCTTTACCGCATTCAAGTTGCATTAATTATTAACCGTGACTTTCATGCATTTACGCAGAACACTTTCCTGCATAACCTACACTTTACATTGTTTAATAACTTTTAACCACACAAAATGCACTTTCTACCCTTTACCATCCCACAACAAAGGATATCCAACACCCTCCTGCCAGATGGGAAAGACCTGGACTGATTTCAGGGTTCAGCACAGACTCAACGCTCTCCATCGTGCTGGAATGGATCTTAACCGATTAAAAGACCTTAAGTTACCCATCACGTGTGCCAAAATCAAACCTTGATTCCCTTCCTGTGTAAAATTCTGCAGAACATTTGCACTGCAGGTAGTGTAAAGCAGGAGCCCTAACAGAAGCATCTGAACTGTCGGTGTGGACCAATGCCGCTCAAAGCCTCCACGCTGCTATTCACACAACCTGATGATTGCTTACATCTTCTAAAAAGCCTCAATATAAGCAGTTAATTTAGTAATTTTCTACCTCTTACTTCGGCATTATTTGCTTGACAAACATCCGCACTACATTCCAGCCATTTATCCTCCATTTATTAAGCAGGACACCGATTTATTTTGTCAAAAACCTCGCTCAAAGGGTCTGTGGCGATGTGAAGCAGACACCTTGTCCAGTCCTAGGACGACGATTCTGTGCCATAGCCAGGTTTCCGCCGTCAGCACAGCACCTAACACTGCACCAGTCACTTATACATTCTGAAAAGTACAGAGCCTCACAATGACAGGAATATTAGTTTTGAGGGCCTCATAAATACAAGAATAACTGAACCAAAAAAAAAAAAAAACCTTTTTTTTTTTAAACATTATGTATGCATGTCTTGACAGTGCCTCCATTAAATAAATTGTACAGACATTTAAAATAAAACACACATTACACATTTGTTTGTTCATTTTTCTTCTAATAAATATAAGTGAAATATGTACTTGGAAAAAAAAAACTAATAAAATCAACTTTGATATAATACATAAAAAAATAAATCCCTGTAAGGAAAAATGATGGTGTTTGACCTGCTGGAACTGGTGAGATAATTTTCTGGCAGCAAAACAACAAAAAGCGGTCGGCACTGCTGAAAATCTTTAAGCAGCTGCTTAAAGTATTTAACCTGAAGCGCTTTAAAAATACCCACCTGCAATAAATGGACCATGTGAGGTAAATGTAAGCAGTGGAGGTTGTCCTATATAAGGCTTTTGAAAGTTTCTACTGGCAAGCATGCTAATGGCAAAATATTTGAATTTAAAAAAAAAAAAATAATAATAATACAAAAAAAAAAAATTAAAAAGCTTTCGGACCCACAAAAGTTTGAAAAGAGGGAGACAGAAACTGATTGGTAACCGGGGGTGAGGGGATTCCATGGCAACGGTCACTATGGTGGGTAAGTGGTGAAAACTGGCTGGCAGAGGTGCAAGAGTGTGGCAGGTTCACGTCTGGTGCACCTCATGGAACATCAGCTCCCGTGGGATGTGTGTCTCACGGCCATAGAGTTTGCAGGCACGGCGCTCAAATGCGGCAACCATCTGTTTCACAACCTCATCGAAGAACATGGTGGCCAGCTGGGAGTGCAGCAAGGAGCGAAATTCAAAGGAGATCTGGGAAAGGGAGAAAAAGAGGGAATGGCTGAGTAGTGGGTCATAAATTGAATGAACAAGAGGGAAGGATAAACTGCAAAGGGGTCAGCAGAAGACAAGTGACAATGAAGAAATTATCAGAATGGAATTTTTATTTAAAAAAAAAAAAAAAAAAAAAAAAAAATTGCTGACCTGAACTTAGTTGTTACATTGCATTCCCATAAAACAACACCGACCAGGATCATTTCTATGTCAAATTTTTTCACTTGAGGTGGTAAGGAGGTGACAAAGGTATGGATGCATGACAGTGGCAGCGAGCATGCAATGATGTGTGATTGAACCAGCAGGACATCGACTGACCAGCAGGCCTCAGCTACAACGTTGAAGAGTAACTAAAATGACAAGTTGAACTAAAGGCAGTCCTTACAGAAAAGTCCACAGTGCAGGTCCGCGGGTACCCAGGAATGCCGGGGCTGAAACGCCATATTGTTTCTAGGTGGTTAAACAGTTTGCCATCTGTACATACAGCCTAGGGTGTGAGAGTGGAAGAAGGAGAGAAGACATTTTCAGCTTCTTAAAAAAAAAAATCATTGTTCCAAAACAACAGTTTAAATGACTAAATAAAGAATTTTTTAAATTTCTGGACAGATCTGACTGCTTGTTACTGTAGCCATTGGAGGCTAAGAGTAAGAAAAAGAAAGGCAGTAATAGAGTAATACCTTGACTAGGTGAGGTCTCACACTGGTGATCATGGAAGTGTATCTTTCCATGACCGGGGGGAATCCAACCTCCAACTGGGCTTTCGCATGTCCAGACCGCTTCATGATCGTCTGAGACTTTTTGCACCATGGAACGAAGAGCTTGTAGTCATCAACATTGGACACCACGTCGTACATCTCCTGCATCGAGTACCTAGTTATATGGAGCAGCAATGTTTGGCATTATATTGTGCTTTCTTGAATCAGGCAAAAAAAGCTATAGACTGGATTTTACTATATAAAGTCAGCACTGTCATTAGACCTTTTTGTTAACCACACTCCCTACAATTACATAAAGCTTATAGCTACTTCCAGAGAATGACAGCACAAGGTCTGAGGACAGACACCCTCCTGGAGAAAACCTGTGATGTGAGGGGAGAGGCGTACCCTATTATTCTGCGTTCAGAGTACTCCTTCCTTTTGTTTGGGAGGCTGAGAAATGTCCTGCTAGGTGGAATAGTTGCCGTCTCCAGGTCTAAACAACAGAGCATTCTGTGGGTCCTGGTCATTAAAATGCCGCAAGATGAAAGGTACCTGATGGAGCAAAAGTGATCAAGTTACATGGCAGCACCCTCAGGTGTCTGAAGTTATTAGAAAGAGCATCACTGGCAGAGAGAGCAAAGTCCTGAACATCCCCCTTAAACATTCTTTATTCTGTATAGTACATACACTTGCTGTGAAAGATATGCCAGATGTCAACCATTTTCGTTTAGCATTTGCCACTGCGATAAATTACCATGGCCTGCCATCAGCAATTGAAAACACTGCAGATACTGTGCTGTCCTGTACTATACTGTGCACACAAGTTCCTCTGTGGTGTCAAGTGTAATGCTGCACCAATGCTTCCCATCACGAGAGAGGCTGGCAGGAATGGACGCATGGAGTCACCGCCACAGGACTAAATTACCATGTCCTCACCAACAGTCGCGTCCTCTAAAGGTTACCATAAAGTACAGATGTGACCAAATACATAAAAGTGCTTAAAAACTGCTCCACCACCTCATCTACAAATGTTGCTAGGTATTCAAAACTTTTTAGGATTTAGCACATAAATTTATTTTCTGTGCCATAGTGAGCAGCTGATGTGCAACCAAGCTTTGCAAAAAGCTCATAAGAAAATCATTGATTTCTACCAAAAAGTTCAGCTCTGTCATTTTAGTAGTAAATTAAACCTTTACATTGCATTACAATTTTTTGTAATTATTTAACCATTTTAAGGTGGAAAAGTATCCTACCAAGAACAATATCATTGACTGTTTCGACAGGAACTGAGCCTTTAAAGGTTTATTTCATGCAAAAAAAAGTGTCGTTTAAAAGACAAAAAAAAAAGGTGCATCAACAGTGTGTTATGGGAACCAAACCCTCACTGCACCAGGCTTCCAAACACCACGCCAGATCGTGCACTTGCGTTGCTAACCTTCCTCTGACACCACTGTTCAAGGTGACTTACAGTGTTAGCTTATTAACCTCACAATGATTTACACATTTATACAGCGCGCCACTGCTACTGTGGCAGCTCGAGGCAAATACCTTCCTCAAGGATACGACGGCAGCAATGGGACTCGAACCGGCAACATGAAGGTTACAAAGCACCAGCCCTTAACACAGCAGCAGTTCCTGCTATCCCCATGCGCTGTCACGCTAAAAGCCGAAGGTGGGCGACAGCTCGTCACAATAATCGTAACCATGTGGCTGCCGGTTCGACTGAAAAAATTCATTTTGTTTGCTTTTGGTCTCCGGTTCGGTTACGCAGCAAACGCTGAACCCCGTACGTGTTGCAACGGTCACGTGAGCCACTCCTCCTCACCTGATTGGCTGTCGGGCTCTGGACAGACCCGACCGGGATCGGCTGCTGCCCAGCGTGGCGAGCTCAAAAAAGTCGCTGAAGGTCCGAACTCCCATGGGCCACCGGCGGGCTGCTGGGGCGGCCATTCCTCAGGCGAGCAGCTTCCGAAGCCACCGAAACCCAAACGAGTACGGCGCTTTGTCGAGTCCCCCCACAAAGCACTACACTGGAAACCGGTGCGGGGAACAAATATCTAGCAGACTTCGCTCAAATGCTTTTTCACCGCTTGCACAGCACGAACGGCCGCCTTCCAGTTTAACTTCCCCAACAGTTACGCGAGCGAGAAAGTCGTCCAATCACGCCAACAGGTTCATCGTAAAAGGCCGCCCGCTGTTCTCCTGTATAAAGCCGGTGAACGACAAAGCTAGCTCGCGAAAAAACTGCAGCTAAATGAATTTATGCCTCGAAATCCCAAGTCGCATGTCCTCTATAGGCGTTACACTCATCACTCTCCTTCCGAACGTCTCATCGAGTTTCAGTGTAAATGTCGACCTTCCTCTGGATGCCGGTTTCCCTTCACTTGCCGTTCCCCTTCACTGTCACCGTATGAGACGTCACGTGGTTGCCAAGGCACCGCCCCTCCCCTCGTAATGCACTGTGACGTAATCGGAAGCGGGCGACTGGCGGTGGGAGGGCGCGCGCTTTTGTTTTTTACGTTCGAAGCCCAGTGGGTCACGAACTCTCCGTTTTGGGATTATTACACTGGCAGAACAACCAGAATTTGTGTTTGTGAAAGGCTTTCAGATGCAAAAAAAAAAAAAAAAAAAAAGTAGAATAAGTTCCTGCAGGACCGAGAACTGTGAATTCAGTATTAGAGAAACAAGTAGAAGCGGGTGTTGTATAAATGCATAAATAGCCGTGGTGGTGCTGGTGTTGGGCACAGCTGTTGTACGCATTACAAACACTGAGCAAAGATATACAGAATGTGACGGTTTTAATCTGGAATTTCCTTAACGAACGATTTTGTTCTGATTCTGTTACTCCCCTTTTCACTTATTTTGTTCTTTCTTGGTCCTGCAATAAGAATCGTTCAGTTCAACCCAAGATCGCTCAGACACCCGGAGAAACTGCACGTTACACCGTCACAATAAAGCCACCCTCAGAATGCCACACGGACATTGGTGACAGTACGGTCCAGTGAGACCCGAAGCTACTATTTTAAATCAAAAATTGTTTAAACCATTCCCTCTTTTATTATTAACCGGTATTGGCAGCCAGTAATTTTAGGACGTTATCGTCACAGCGATTCACACATTTAAAGAGCATAAATGTTGGCTGTCAGTTCAGTTGCGTGGCTGAGGGGACTGCAGCCGGGCTGGGACTCAAACCAGCAATCCAAAACGGGGCACAACCTGCTGTTGTGTTCGGGCCCTCGCAGGCATTCGTGGACGTTCGTCCGCCCGCGAAACGCGCCGCCGTGGGGATGTGGCGCGAGCCGCCGCTGCACGGCGCTGCGCGGCGGTCCGGTCCAGCACGCGCTGTGCCCGGGGGCGGCAATAAATAACCAGTGGTTGCGCTGTGCAGCAAAGCGGAGCGCAGGGACGGGAACCTCGACGCCGCAGCAGCAGCAACCTTTGCTGCTGTTACCTGATGAAGGAGCTCCGGCCCAGCTGAATTCCGGAGATGGGCGTTCTCAGTATTACAGAGCAGGTATAAATCTAAATATAAAACTGCAAGCTGCGTGCCGACATGTGGCTAAGCTAGTTAGCAAAGGAGCTAAGTGGCGCCGCCTGCGCGCTTACGTCGTTGGTTTTTACTTTGTTTTTCTACAGCTGTTTACGTTTCGTACCGAATATATTTTATGGATAATGTAAGCTTAACTGGCGAGACGTTTTTCTCCAGCGTCCAGTTGAAGTTTCTGCTGCGACCTGCCGGTTTTAATGTGTCAGGCTGAAGTGGCGACGCAGAACACCGTTGTGATTTTGCGGCGTTTTGCTGTCATCTTCCCTGAGCTGTGACAGTGTGGCCAGGTGTCAGAGGGCCATAACCGTCATCCGTACTCATACACACGAACACGAATGGTGCTATGACATATCTGTCCCCTAATTCAGTTATACAGCAGGTGGCGTAGCGGTTAGAGTTGCTCAGGTTAAAACACCCCCCCCCAGGACATCCTCTCATTTGGGGAATAATGTCAGGTGAGTAAATAATATTTCTGTGCACGTTGTGAGGTGAGGCCTCTGAAGATTGTAAGTGAACTGAGGCCACAAAGAGGATCAGTGTCAGTAGCTGTTAGGAAGTAAAGGAAGAGTCCAGGCTTCTTGTGGAAACTCACGTTAGCAAGGGAAACGGGCAGTCATTTCGGTATTTAGCAGGAAAGATGATGAGCAGCATGAGCTCAACCATAAGGACCTGGGTGGAAATTGGGTGCAAACAGTGAGAGACGACGGATGATCCCTCTTTCTTTTAGACTCCGCTGGTCCAGGCCATCTTCAGCCGAAATGTAGAAGAAGTAGAAGCCTTACTGCACAAGAGGGTGGATGTCAATGCACTGGTAAGTACACTTCTGATTTCTGCTTAGTGTTAATATTATTGACAGTAAGATGTCCAACAATCCTGAATTAATGTCTTTTCCTTTTTCATATTTGTAATAAAAAACAGTGTGGTGGCTTTGTAATGCTGTTCTTAAGGCAATTTGTTTCTTCCATCTTCAGGTTACTACTGCAAATATTAGAGCTCATAGATTTGGATCAGAATTGCAGAAGGGGACAGAATCACCTAGTCTCCACATTCCCTGCTTCAGGCTCCCATTTTAGTGGTGATTCTGCCACTGCATTTGCGGGTGTTTGGTTCTAACATGTCTCAGAAATACAAGTGGTCCCTAAAATGCAAATGAAAGTTATTTTCTTTTATTCTTTCTTTCATTTTGTTGTTTGTGGAGAGATGGACACAAACTTCTCCTTCCAAGCTCTTCGTCCAGTTGTTACATAATAACCTACCGTTGACTACAGCCTGAGGGAATCTGCATGTGTTGTCTTTGACAGTCAGGGTCTTTAAACTTTAAAGGAATGTAGGTGTTAATGTCTTTGTTTGGGGCTCACACAGCATATAAGCAAACATATCCTAATAGTGCATTTACTAAATGTACAAATAAAACATCAAGAGATTGAAAACATTTCAGCAAATTGAAATGCAATAAAAAAGGAAGACTTCTTATAACTGAATAGTTATGGTAAAGATCCCTTAGTTATTTTATTTGTATATTTATTTACTGGAATGGATAAAATGGTTTCAAATTTTACAAGTGATTGTCAGTAACTGTATGATAACCTTTGTAACATAATTTTTAAGTATGCTATTTAACACTTTATAGTCTCTACATTAAGGACTATAAAGTGTTGAATAGCATACTTAAAAATTTATGCTTTTAGTGTAAATGCTTGTTTTCCTGGATAAGCTCCATATAACTGAGAGCCTGACAAATACACCTCTGGTATCTCTGTTTGAATCATGAGTCATTTCCAGCCAGTGCATATGTTACTGGAAAATGCATCAGTCCATTCTCAAAAGTGGCATCCTCTCTATTGGTATGATTTTTTTTTTTTTTTTTAAACTTTCTGATTAGAACATTTATTTTTTATTGTTAAGCTGCTTATCTAAGATGTATTTGATGTAAATAAAAATGGTGGCCAATAATCAAATCTCTGGTCCCCCCTAACATGTCATCCTTCCCCTTGTTTCAGGACCAAGACCGTCGTACATCTCTGCATGCAGCTGCTTATCTTGGAAATGTTCGTATAATAGGTCTTCTTATCAATTCGGGTATGTATTTGCTCTTCTGAAGTCTCTCTGTCAGTACCCAAGATTGTTTGCATTACAGTGTAGAGATGCATATCTTTCACAGCAAGCTGAATATGTTGTCCTCCTCCCCGAATCCCCAAACCCACTGCTCTCAGGTGCTAATGTTAATGCTAAGGACCATGTGTGGCTCACTCCCCTTCATCGGGCTGCTGCATCACGCAATGAAGTAAGCACACAGAAAAGGCACTCTGACAACATTTTTGGTGTGTTTATAAGGTTTCAAAAAGCGTTTTTCTGTTTTGTTTCTGAAACTTTAATGTTTGCACCACTTAATATCGTATCTAACTTGTACTTTCAGTGTTTTATGTTGTGTAATTGAAGCATGGAAGGTTTTTTGTTTTGTGTGTGAGTCAGCCAGTAGTTTCTCAACCTGAGTTCCCAGCCCATGCTTATACCATTCTTTATTCCACAAACATTTATTCCTTTAGTTGTTGCTGTGACTTTTGTCTGGGTCTGACTGGCCAGATGATGCTGGGTCCAGCCTCTTGCAACTGATGCAAAGCAACTTGATTACCATATCTTTGTGTGTTGGTGTGAGTAGGGTCTCCTGGCTAGGTGCTGGCTCCTAAGAGAAAAATATCCTCTGCAATGTCAGAAAGATATAAAGGTAGCAGAGGTGTCTTAAAATTGGCATATCTTGCATTATGAGCTATGATATGTACCAGAAATGCAAGTTTTAAATGTTGGATTCATCTACGTGTCCTGTCGACCCTGTACCTGTCATTTAAATCATCTGGTAGTTCCAAGGTTTCCATTTTTCCTGTTATCCCTGGAAGTTACTGGCTGGTAATATGCTGATGAAATAAATAAGAATACTTGTGTAGTATTGTGATGTCCCAGCTCCCTCTGTCTCAGAAAGCAGTGGACCTTCTGCTAAGACAGGGGGCAGAGGTCAATGCACGAGACAAGCAGTGGCAGACATCACTTCATATAGCAGTCGCCAACTGTGCCACGCGCTGCGCTGAGGTCCTGCTGCCCCACCTGAGCAGTCTGAATGTGGCTGACCGCATGGGCAGGACTGCCTTGCACCATGCTGCACGCAATGGTCATTTGGAGGTGAGAGTGACACCATACAGGCATTGTTTGTTGTGTTCACATTACTGTGTTTTCATGCCTGCCTGCAGGGTTTGGTGTTTTTGTGTGACTGTAATCCATTGTTATCTGTAGATGGTGAATTTGCTGTTGAACAGAGGGGCAAACCTTAGTGCCAGTGATAAGAAGGATAGACAAGCTATACACTGGGCAGCACACTTGGGTGAGTCAGACAACACTACTGAAAGCAATGTACACTATTTTAGTGAATGCAGTTTTCATTGAAGTTTTTAATTGATTTGGTCACTGCATATTATAAATTGAGTTGGTGCATCTCAAGCAATCATGATCAGTACATTTAATATTTTTAACATGCTTTCATGCTTGTCAGTTCCTCTAATCACAGAAAAATGTCAGGTGTAGAACTAACTAAAATTTAATTTTCAAGGATTGATCCTTTATGGTAATTCATAAAGAAGGAAGATCTCACCCTCTATGACTGATGCAAGTGATACCCTGGGTCCCCTTCCTGACTTCTTTCTGCCTCTTTTCCTCAGGCCATTTGGAAGTGGTGAAGGTGCTGGTGGCTCGAGGTGCAGATGCTGCCTACAGGGACAAGTGTGGCTATACCCCTCTTCATGCTGCCGCCACCGGTGGCCAGATCGAAGTGGTCAGGTACCTACTCCGGCTTGGGGCTGAGGTGAGAGCACAAGCTGATAATTCAGAGTTTATAAGCAATTCACATTTTTTTTTTTTTTTTTTTTATTCTCACTATTTTAATTTTAAGAATGAATTTCTCAGCATTTTGTTAAATATGTAACCCAACAAAACTGATGTGACACATAGATCATTTTCAGGTTTAATTAATCTGTAGTTAAACTTGATTTGGAAAAACAAGATGAAGTTCTGTACAATATATAGCATGTTCTCTCTTTGGGATGTTGAAGGTAGTTCTGACTATGCCAGACTTCTTCAGTAGTTTACTGTAGAATCTTGTGCCCTGTCTCACTGTTCCCGTTGTTGCTTTTCCAGGTGGATGAGCCCAATACTTATGGGAATACCGCACTGCATATGGCGTGCTACTCTGGTTATGATGCTGTGGCCAATGAGTTGGTGAACCGGGGTGCCAATGTCAACCAGCCCAATCTGTGCGGCTACACCCCACTGCACATGGCTGCTGTATCGACTAATGGGGCACTCTGTCTGGAAATTCTGGTCAACAATGGTGCAGATGTTAATGTTCAGGTTGAACACTCTCTAGAGATCCTTTACCTTAATTTGGCTGGGCAAGATCTTCTTGTGTCTCCTCTGATATTATGGTTTTGCCTATAGTTTGATCTTCTTCAGTTCATTTGTATGTATGTGTATTCTATAAATGGACCTTAAAAAGAGTACATGCACAGCATAAATACAAATTAGTTACACCTTAAATAGTGGCAAATAAACACAGAAACTGTTTTATGGATAACAAATTCCAAAACAGTTGTTTCAAAATTATTTTTGAAATTTAAAAAAGATAAATGATAAATTAGTCAAAACAATAAAGGGCACTGATGCTGAACAGCGCTACTGGAGATGGTGCTTATAGAGAGTGTGTGTGTGTGTGTGTGTGTGTGTGTGAGAGAGAGAGACACTGAAGTTGCTGAAACATGTCAGCATGCTATTAGCCTCAAACACCAAATGTTTTTCTGAGAATGTCATAATATAAACCTTTGGAATGTTAAAGGTAAAGGGAAGTTAATGGCACCCCCAAAAAATGGCATTTTTCTATTTTATAGAACAAAGAAGGGAAAAGCCCATTGCATATGGCTGCTATACATGGACGCTTCACCCGCTCACAGATCCTCATCCAGAATGGTAATGATCACTGAATTTAACTGCTCATCTTTCCTAACCTCACTGTACATTCTCTCATGATACTATTTGGTATTCTTTTCAACTTTCTTTTAGGTGCAGACATTGATTGTGTAGATAAATATGGCAATACCCCTCTTCACATTGCTGCTAAGTATGGCCATGAGCTGCTGATCAGCACCCTGATGACCAACGGTGCTGACACAGCCAGGTGTGGATATAAAGCAGCACAACATCAGCATAGCTCAAGTTATTGTTCAAAAAGTTGTACCGGAAAAGTGTTTTATACAAATTGAATGTTCTGTTTATTTGTTTTGTCTTATCAAGGCAAGGCATTCATGGGATGTTCCCTCTGCACTTGGCTGTTCTCTACGGGTTTTCGGACTGTTGCCGTAAGTTACTTTCCTCAGGTGAGGTTCCATTATGTCAGTCATCACCCACAGCACAGTGGTTGCTAACCTTTGTGCTTTTTTCCCCTCGTAATTCTTTACTCTTTAAATACATTATCAGCTTAATATATCATCTGTTTTTGATTTTGCAAAAGGGTTGATATTGGAGCACATTAGAACTATATTAGAAAGCAGTTGATGTCATGTGAGTCAATACATCTACACTCTCTTCCTCCTCTGTAGGTCAGTTGTACAGCATCGTGTCATCATTGAGCAATGAACACGTGTTCTCAGCTGGGTTTGACATAAATACCCCAGACAATCTCGGAAGGACTTGTCTGCATGCTGCTGCTTCTGGAGGGTGAGCAGGGAGAAAGCACTGGGTGCCAATGAAGGATATGCTTGGTAGCAGCTTCTTACTGTAGCATACTTGTTAAATCCAAAGCAGATATCACTCAATAGCTATACCCAAAGATAGGAAGCAAAGGATAAAGCATAGTTAGTTTTATGTTGCTTATTTCCGCATTCAAACCAGCCAACAAAGACTTGATTTTTGTCCCACTACAAAGTCAAGAGCAAACAGTTTATAAAGTCTTTGTTTTACATTTTTTTTCCTCTTATGATTTCTTTAAAGCCTTAATATTGGAGATGTCCTGCTATTCCACTGTCACATTCACAGAACTGTTTCCACATTTGGTTTTGATTTTTAGTAACATTGAATGTCTTAACCTGCTATTGAGCAGTGGAGTTGACTTCAACAAAAAAGACAAATTTGAAAGGTAAGCGGTGCATGAAACCTGCCTAACTTTGTATTTCAATATGCTTTACAGTTCAGATTTTTGTGTATGTCTGGGGCTCAATATTTTGTCTCAGATTTCCCCACTGACACCCCCATCCAGGACAGCACTGCATTATGCAGCAGCCAGTGGGAGATACCAGTGTTCTGTAGCACTGGTCGGCGTTGGTGCCAATGTGAGCGAACCAGACAGTAAAGGCCGGACACCTCTGCACTACGCAGCTGCTTCACAGATTTGCCGTAGGTGAGTGACCTCTCACCAGACTCCGCTGTGCTTCTGAAATTTCCTTCAGTTTTATTGTTTCTTCAATGTTTGCTTTGTTCCCTGCCTTATTTAAAAATGTTTGTTTCAGTTGCAGTCAAAAATATTATGTTCCTGTTGCAGTGCTTATAGACCTAATGTTTTCTGTTTTTAAAAAGGCAACTTTCATGATATTGTTTGAAAAGTATTCTTAATACTGTATACTTGCTATATCTTAGAATGTGTAGTTTTCTCTCTAGCTTGTCCTGTAAGATGGATTCATTTTATATAAAGCTGATTTGTTGAAAATATTCAATCTGTCTGAATGCAGAGTGAATAAACAAAGCCTTGAGGACAATGAGCATGATGCAAAGGAGGCTTTTTTGTAAGTGTCTGATTTAGGCCTGGTTTTCTTCATGCAGCACATCCTTTTTTTTAATTGTTTAAAATTTAGACTTTCATATTCTCAGTTGACAACATGCACACAAATGTGCACTTTAATCTAATGAACCAAGACATAATTGATGCCAATGCTTATTCATACTTGTTTAAAAAATTTTTTGTATTTATTCCTTGAAATGTATTTACTTCAAAACACTTCAGACATCCATGTAAAGTGGGGTTTACCTGCATGTCTGAAGTGTTTTGAAGTTCCTTAAAATGCTGTACATATTGAAATGGCATATACCAAGGTGCCATTTTTAATTATTTTAAATATTAAAATTTTATATATACTATATTTAAATATTACCTGCATTTTAGTTTATGAATTGCACCTGCATTTTTTCAGCTGCTTGGAGTATTTTCTGGACCAAGGAGTGGACCCAGCTCTGCGTGATGCCAGTGGTTTCAGTGCCGTTCACTGTGCTGCTGCCTATGGCAATAAGCAAAGTCTTGAACTGGTGAGTGTTACTCACTGGCAGGAGCAGTTCCAGGAACATCCAAGGCTGTGACCATTACTGCAGATCTTTTTGTTGCATCTAGCCATGTTCCTTGCTTCTTACTGTACACTTAGCGGAAAGGAGACATGAGTATTGGAATGGAACACAGTGCTTTATGGCTCCTTCAGAGACATTGTTTCCTTGTGAATCCCAATTGCTCCCCTGGAGTTAGCCAAAATGTATGTGTGTGAGATGTATATTAATCCAACATCTTATGTGTCTGTTCTAGCTCTTGGAAAAATCTTTCAGTTGCTTGAGAGATGTGGAGAGCAGCATTCCAATTAGCCCTTTGCACTTAGCTGTAAGTGCATTCACATTCATTTTTTGCAACATCTTGTACATGACATGCAGCACAATAGAGCAATGGGTTACCCTGGTGTCTTGTAGATCTGTGTGGTTAGGCTGATACCTGTCAGTAACTTACTGTACAGTATTTCACATTAGAATTCACTTTAGACAAGGGCATCAACTAAATACAAAATAATACACCTGTACCCCAGTATCCAAGTGGAACTGGTTACTAGAAACGGCCTGAATACTGCTAACTGTAAAACATTAATTTCCATTATTTCTTATGAGGAACATTGTTTTATTTCAGGTTAATTTGGAAAAACCCAGATTAATTTCCTTAAAATATCCCTAATGCCCTAAAATACCTATTTCAAGAATATTTGCCTAATTACAAAATAGTTAATGAGGTAATTAATAGGCATTTGTGTGTTTATATGCAGTTACTTTTTTTAGTATCATGTGTTACTTCCTATAAGGAACTAAAAGTTACAGCAACAGGAAATTGGAAACAGGGCGCTTGAATACGTAGGTATAGGTGTAATGCACTTTTTCAGGAATCTCATGTAATGTCTTCTGTGTGTCCATGTGGATAGGCCTATAATGGGCACTGTGAAGCAGTGCGTATTCTGGCAAAGAGCCTTGTGAGCCTCGATGGACGGGATGCTGAGGGCCGCACTGCACTCTACTTGGCTGCTTATAAAGGCCACAACCGCTGTGTGGAAGTGCTGCTAAGCTATGGGGCCTCATGCCTGGTGAAGGATCAATGTCAGTGGACCCCACTTCATGCCGCAGGTGCACATCCTACCCTGCACCACCAACATGCCTCCGTGTGTATTCTGTGTCCACGGGTCTGCTTGTACTGCACACAACCCTATTGGTGTCCCACATTGTGCTTGCTTTTCTCACAGCTGCCTGTGGTCAGAGTGACTGCCTGCTCATGCTGATCAACAGCAGAGAAAAGGCAGACCTCACTGATGCTATGGACATGCGGGGACAGTAAGAGACCTCTCAGTTCGACAGTCCTGTTATTTTCAAATGGTTATGTAGAGAATTAACGACCACTTTCCTTTGTGCAGGACCCCCCTCATGCTGGCTGTGCTTGGTGGCCATGCTGGCTGTGTCCATCTACTGTTAGAGAAAGGTGCCCAAGCTGATGTGGGAGATGAGGGCGGATGGACTGCTCTACACCGGGGGGTGAGATACAAGCATATTTCAAATATGATTCATTTTGTGTTGCAGAACTGTTCTATAGTAGATAAATTGGTCAGAACACTGTTAAAATTCATTTCACTGTCAAACCCGTTAAAACAAGCTATAGGCTCGCTATTAAACTGATTTACAGAATGTAATGTAATTGACAGTTTTTCATTTGTCAGGCGGCAGTGGGGTGTGACGACTGTGTCTCAGCCCTGCTGGACCACGATGCCTACCCTCTTTGTCGGGACTTCCAAGGCCGCACCCCCCTGCACTTTGCAGCATCCTGTGGCCATTCAGGACTTCTGGGTAGTTTGCTGAAAGCTGCTGCCCGCTCTGACCCATTGGACTCCATGTTGGACTACAGTGGGTACACCCCATTGCACTGGGCTGCATACCATGGTACGTATGAAACGGGCACAATGTTCTTCCCTGTCACCAAATTCCTGTGGAGGACTTTCTCACAGCAGTATTGGGATATTTCAGTTGTTGAATGATTTTATTCTTCTACTGTTTCATTTTCTTAGGGCATGAAGACTGTTTAGAACTTTTACTTGAACACAGTGCTAGTAGTATCCAGGAGGGAAATCTTTTCACCCCATTGCACTGTGCTCTGTAAGTACCCTTGCTTCCAGAGTAGATGTGGTTTTATTGAGACACATGTCTGAAGGGGAAGTTAAGGACTGGTAAATTCCAAGTATTGTCTTTGTAGAATTAACAGCCATGATGGTGCTGCGGAGCTGCTGGTGGAAGCCATGGGAACCCAGGCTATTAATATGCAAGATGCTAAAGGACGGTGAGGGGAGGAAAAATAGCTCAATACATGCAATGCACATTTATTCCTTTTCAGTCTGTTGAAAATGTAATGTTGGGAGCATCAAATGGTAAAAGAATCAAATTGCTAGCATTAGCCAATAAATGGTAGTGTTGGCTATGATCTACTTGATTAAATAAAAATGTACACTAATTTGTGTTTGCCACTACTTTTAAAATGAGGACAAACTAAGCTTTTCCTTGATGTGAAGTTCTAAATATGAGTTTTTAAATATTTTTAATGTGTTGAATGTTTTTGCTGTACATTCTCAAAAATGTGGTGTCCCAAAATGAATACCTCTGCTCATTTGTCTTATCCTGCTTCCCCTGCACTTTGCGTCCAGGACCCCGCTGCATGCAGCTGCCTTTGTGGAGAGCATCCCTGGATTGCGGCTGGCCTTCAGCTGTGGTGCAGAGGTCAACGCGGTGGACCATGCCGGACGCTCGGCCCTGATGTTTGCTGCCTGCAGGGGACATACTGCAGCTGTGGGTGAGTATGCAGAAGCAGAAAAAACACTGTTTTGATATTCCTATGGTTTTCTTAATTTAGTAGCTTGTACTTTCAACCTGTAAATGATTATACTGGAACTTATGTAGGCAGCTCAGGAGTTTTAAGGTATCAATGTTTACCTGCTGTGCCAAATGTGAACTGAAGGAATTTAAGATGGCAAAGAAAAGCACTAAAACTGTTGTGATGAGCTGGCTCAAATGTGGTGATGTGTCTTTTAATGAGACTGTTCTGACCTCGGCAGAGGTCTTATTGCAGGAAGCAAATGCAGATGTGAGCCTTCTGGATGTGAATAGTAATACAGCTCTGCACCTGGCCTGCAGCAAGGTGAGTGTCTGGGAGCTGCACCAAAGGAACTTCCTATTAATTAGTGCCAGATATCTGGGTTGCTGAAGTATACTTTGCAGACATTTCATATATTCAACTTGGTTTCAAGTTTTATATATTTCCTACTAAAATGTTTGCTGCCAGTTCTTGTGGAAACGGTTTCGTAAAGTGTGTGTGTGTGTGTGCACGCGTACACACGTGCGCACGTACAAATGCTTTCCCCTAGGCTCATGAAATGTGTGCCCTGCTGATCCTGGCAGAGATCAATGACCCCTGCCTCATCAATGCTACAAACCGCGCCCTGCAAATGTACGTGCATGTCCAGTAGGCCGTTTTTCTGTTTTGCTCTAGTTTTGTTATTTATTATCTAGAAAGAGATTAGTATTGAAGTGCCCCCTCACCAACCACCCACAGGCCCCTGCACATCGCAGCTCGGAATGGCCTTGCCACAGTGGTGCAGGTGTTGCTGAGCCGAGGGGCTGCTGTACTGGCAGTCGACCGTGAGGGTGAGTTGGGTTCACTGAAAATTTGACGTCTTTCAGTAAAGCAATCTAAAAGCACCCCCCCCTTCTTTTTTTTCCCCCCTTCCTTCTTCCCCTTCAGGGCACACCCCCGCACTTGCCTGTGCCCCCAATAAGGATGTGGCTGACTGCCTGGCCCTCATCCTGTCTACCATGAGGCCTTTTCCTCCTCGAACCCACTCAGGCTCACCCCTCAGTCTGGGCCTGCTGAAGCACTACAGTATGGCGACAACCTGCAGTCCTCTACCTAGCAACACCCTACATCGGGCCTACGCCAAACAGCCCCATGGCTCCATGCGGCTGGATGGCTGCTTCTCTGAGTGAACCCCTGCTGTCACATGGTGATCCCGTTCAAGCACACACAACAGCAGGAACATTTTTTTGTATGAGCCTACGAGTGGTGAAAGTCCCTGTATGGGTGCACTCAGACCAATATGCAGCTACATGCCACTCCACATCTGTGATGCTGTTAGTGCTGCAGTGACCAGCCTTAGAGGAAGCTCACTATGACAATTAACTTTGTCAGTTGCACAATGACCCCAGATACTTTATTTCTCTTCAGTTTTAGTGAATTATATATTTTATTATTATTTTTTGTAACGTTTTAAGACAATTTTGGGTATTAAGTTGGTGTAATAAATTGAAGTTTTCTTAACATTTTGCGAGGAAAGACCAAACCACTGGCCACACCCCTTCATCAGTCACACGCATACAGTACAAGTGCACCTTGCTGGTTTTGTTGCGTTTGCCTCCACCTCTAACTTGTTCATGGAGTTTCAAGGGGGGGACCTCAGCAACCTACTCGATGGCAAGTGCAAGCCTCCAAGCGGACTCCAAATTCAAATGCATAACCAGGATAATACTTCCAACTTCTGAATGGAGGGTTTAAAAACTTCAATTTGTGCATCCTAGGTGGAAGGGGAAGCATGTTGGAAATTTGCAGTTGAGGAAAAGGCCCTAGGTACTCCTTAGATTTTAACCTGCAATAAAACCCATATAGGCATACCTTTTATGATAGTTTAAACTCAAACATTGTTGCATATTTTAGGGCACAGAGTTTTTATTGAAAATGGATTTTACAGTATGTCTTGTCAAGTACTTGGATTGGAGAAGAGAAACTTGTAATTGGCTAGGGACTGGGTTCTATAAACCAAGACAATCTGAAAACCTCCATCTTACACAGTTGTCATAGTTGTTGGATGTGAATTCCACTGAACATCTGCCTACGTTATGGGGAAATACTTTTGGAGGCTAAAACGTGGAAATCCAGCAGCTCTCTGTGATTATCACCTTCTCATTCATTCAGCTGTTTTCTGATAATGATCGCAAGTAGCACCTGTTCCATGAACCCTTCTCTTAAAACTTGTAGTCCAACTCACAAGATTTATCAATGCGTTATGGAATGTTGGAGTTACAGCAGTGTAAGGCTTCTGCGTTTGTCTGAAATACAGCCGTGAGGCAAAACCCATGTCCAACTGATGCAAACCCGAGCATCAGCAGTGATTTACTGTAGTTGTAGTACTTTTACCAGCGGTGTGCCTATGACATGTTAACTGTGAGGAGTAGGCTTCCCCCGTGTTATGCCTTATACTTAATTTAACTTTACTTTTTAAATGAAAAAACTGATGGTTTCAAAGCCATTCTGTTTTAAATGACTTGATCAAATCAGGATCTGCACACATAATAGCAGGGATTCTAACTTCACTGTAACTTTATGTGTTCAGGCTACCAGTTATACTCTGAAACGGTACAAATGATAACTGGAAGGCTTTTTTTTGAGGGGGGGGGGGGGGTATGAAAAACTGCATGGTAACGGAATAGAAATATAACCAAGCATATTTTTTGTGCAGCATTTGTGAAGTACTGTTGTAGCTTTTTCATTTTGGAGGTTTTTAATGAGTCTTAAGATTCATGATATCATGCATGTATGATGCATCATGTAATCATATCATGAAGCTACCCCCCTCCCCAAACAACACAAAGTCCCTCATAGTTCATTAGTGCTGTGTTTTTTGTTTTACTCTATACCAATATAGGGGGCTGGGTGATGTCACAACACAGGAAAAATAAAATCTTTAAGGCCACAAATTCTTTTTTTTTTTTTTTTTTTTTTTTTTACAGCACAAATGCAGCACTAACAAAACATGAGGGTTTTTCGTTAGTGCCATTTGTAGGGGTGCCAGCTAGAAAGCTTTGAATATAAGGCAGCACAATGCATAACCAGTGACGGTGCACAGAAAATAAAATTGTGCGAAACCTGGTGTTCATTTCAGTGCTTATTGGTATTGTTTTTCTTTATTGATTATGGAACGCTCATTCAGGAACATAAATTAGGCATGCATGTGGCAACTTGCACGTTTGCAAAACGTACATATGGCACTAGCTGTTATTTCTCATAGGAAAAAATATGTTCGCATTGCAATGCCCTCTTCTGAATGCAGCTTGTGTAAATCGCAAGTTGACCGCAGTGCTCAGTTCCGTATTAATGGCAGTAGAATTCACAGTACTTAAAAATAAGAGGTGAGACAACTTTCAGTTATACATTTATGAAGGGTTTTTTTTTTTTCTTTTCAATTTATTACCCCCACCCGTGGAAGAAATGTTCAAGAAGATTAAATGTAGCAGTAGTTTTCACCTTGACCTGCATCTGATGTGGCTGTGTATTAGATTATTTCCTGAAGATGCAAACCTGTACCAATGTTTGTTTTTATGACTACCTGGAGTACAGTTGATGTGACAGCTGTACTAGTGGTGAAATATCAGTATTTTCGTTGGGACAGAATATGCAGCCCAAATTCAGTACTGTACTTTGGAATTGTCTTTTGTACAATACTTTATTCAAATAATAGGTTATATAAGCTTTGGGACATATTGCATATGTATATATTTTAATGAGTTCAAGCAAAAAATAAAATAGCAGCCACGTATTCACATGTAGGCTTTTAGAAAATAGGTGTGATGCATTAGGAAGCTTTTTTTCCCAAGACTGTAGTTTTCTTCTATATCATGTTGACATTTTTCTATACTCACCTAATCCCATTTCCCTCCACTATAATGGTTGGTTCTATATTTTGTGGTTCTCTTATTCATCTACCACACTCTACTCTTGCAGCTGCCTTCTCTTGTGTTTCAGCACTTTTCCACCATAACCATCATAGAAGTATCTTGGTACTTTTAATATTTCTATGCTTTAAATATCATACATCAGGAGTTTGTCTACATTAGAAAGTTTTCATGAAGCTGCATTTAACATCATCTGTTACGTTGGTTTTCAGTATTCATATAATACTTGAATTGCCCTGTGTTTTGGTCAGTCTGTATAAAGCTGTGTATTCCTATGTTTTCATCCAAAAATGGAAACATCTCTTGTGCTGTCTTCAGGTCCTGACAACTTTAAAATTGTTTATGGTGTTTTTACCTGTAGTGTAGCTTATATTTTATCATTTGATTAAATATATTGCAATCTGCACAAAAAATTAGCAATATGCAGAATATGTGGACAGCTTTAGGTTTGAGTCTAATGGTTTAGCTTTCTTTTCTGGTGTCTCTGATGTTGGAGTATTTTTCAGTGGTTGAGGCCATTTTGTCATACTTTACCTTTAAATCTATTTTTAAGTGACTGTTAAAAGGACTTTAGGCAAATGTGTCTTTGGAAGAAAGTTTCCATTCTTACAGAGTTGTGCTATATTTGAAAGAAGAAATCAGGACATTGCATCTGGTAGTGCTTGGTCTTCTCAATGAATTTTCCTGGCATCTCTGTTACTGCACTACTGGGGCTATTTTACACTGACATGCCCATTCCATGAAGCTTTGGCTATGCATGTGCTATGGTATTCACAGTAACAAGATCATTTCATGTGTTTATTTAAATGTTGTACTGTTACTGTAGCACAGCTACACCTGATCCATGTTAATAGACTGAATATCAGTCTCTAAACTCTTAGTACTTCTGCATACTTTCTTCATAAGGCAGATGTTTTATGTTTAACCATATATTGGGGATATTTAAGTAGGACACTAAACTTCAAAGTGTTTTATGCCTTTGAAATGGCAAAAGAGAAAAGAAGCTGCGCATTATTTTAAAATTTATTTCTTGTTCCTTCAGTATACACAATGGATAGAATTAACAGATTAGTGAAGTCCTATCTTATAAGACTAATAATATGAATGCACTTGTTTACCTCATATATTGCCCTTTGGGGTGAGCTTCACTTGTGCTGGTGTTCAGATATCGAATGTGAACAGTTTTCAGTGTGGGTCATATTGAACTGAAAGAGCTTTTGTACAGATCAGTCAGTAAGTGCTGGATTTTGGATGCTTGTAGTGCAAGTGTTATTTATTTATTTATTTATTTATTTATTTCTCGCTCCGTGTGCAATTTCTTGAATGAAAGTGCAGAATCTGATATAAAACTACTGTGGCTAAGGGAGCCTGCAGTTTTTAGGGGTTGCCATGTCTTGTGGCAGATAAAGCATTTCAGTACTTCCTTTATTGGTGTAATCTAGAATGTGGAACTTTGCCTTTTTGTTTTAAATGCACACATTGTCTTCCATTTAAACCATGTATCTCCTTTTATTTCCTTATTGGAAAGGAGTGTACAGGTGTCCCTCAGTTTACGAACCTAATTGGTTTCTGAAAACCATGCGTATACCGAGCATTTGTATGTCGAGATTTTGTTTCTATCTCTGCTTGACTATGCAGGTCTGGCAAGGTGCGCTGAGTGTTGCTGGTAGCTCTGGGTGGAAGCTGGTGAGACACAAATTCCAAGCGCGAAGGTTGCACTCCAACATAACATCGGGCTCAGCAACTAATGGTGTGTCAGACAGACTAGAAGTTGTCTGGTCAGAATCATTGAAGATTAAGTGAAACCTAGTCAATAGGAAAGTAAAATCATCCTTGCTTTTCCTTTTGGCTATAAAGTTCTTCCCGTTACTGTACTTTTTGGCTAGAAATGACAAATTATGGGACCATTCAAGTAAAGGACATCAAGAAAGATAAAAATTTTTTTATTTAGCTTTATTTACGCAAGTCTAGCATTTACAGGACTATACAGTAGTAACATTTTCTTTACATATGCATTACATCTACTTAACTTTTTTCATGGATAACCAAATTATGCATTGATTAAATACGTTAAAAATAATGCAATACCTAATAGTAATGCAGCACTAAAAATGACATTGTCTTTGTTTTTCGAGTGTAAATTTAGATTCTGGCTGGAATATCATTTTTGTAACTTCAAAATCCAAATGTGTGCGTATCATGGGAGAGTATTAATTTTCCTGGGGTGTTAAATTTTTATACCGAGGGATACCTGTGTCTTGCAAGAGGCCTCCTAGTTTTGCTGAAGACATCATTCTTTTTTTTTTTTTTTTTTGGCATTTCACGCAATAAACGTGTGCATATTCCACTTGGCGTGTGGTGGTCGTGTTGTTTAGTTATAAAATTGAATTAATAATAAAGCTGGTTGTTTCAAAACGGGAGTTGTTCTAGGAATGCGTCTTAATTTTAAAGACTCCCGGTGAAAGTGCTGTTTGTATTTTGGCACATATTGAATGGGTAACTATGACTTGGATGTGAGTTAAATGGATCTGCTATGCCAGCGTGTGTGCATGCATTACAAATTAAAATTATATTTAAAAGTGCTAGCCTTCCTTATGTACTTTCTTATGAGTACAACACAAGATCTGCTCATCATCTTACTTTGTTTAGGGCTCATCATTACGAGATAATGGCTTCAACCTAACAAACACCTTTAGTTGAAAAGGCAAAGAATCAGTTTAATGTAAGATGAATGGGTGGATCTTGAGCATGCTGTACAAGAAGTATCTGCAGGTAATCTGAGGTTAAAGCTTCAGTGGGATGTAAGAAGTGGGGACTGCAGTTGGTTGTTCTTCCAGGATCTTCACTGATAAAGTAGAGGCACTGAGCACTTTGTTCAGTTTAGACAAATTGTTTCTGATAACTTGATGGCCCTGCTGGGGGATGGTGGATGTGAGTCTTGAAAAGACAAAATTGTAGATTATCAGTCATATAAGCAGGGATGTCCAAGATGCAGACTGTGAGGGAAGCCTGTGTGGTCATGCTCATTCTTTATTATTGCAGTCCCTTTCCCAGGCATCACACAGCTGCACACTTTTCACAGAATTGCTCTCTTTAGATCTGTCTGCTGGCTCTAAATCTTACCCATTTCAAGATTGTTTTAACTTTAAGATAGTTAAAGTTGATGGAAATATTAATAGGTAACTGCAGAAAGTGGTAAGATTTCCAATCCTAATGAGCACTGTAGTGTGATGGATGTGTTTTCTACAAACTTTTTGACTCTGTGGAGTCCTGCTGTAACTCTGCTGGTCTTAAGCACTACTGACTGCTCTACACTGGTTTATTTCATGGATCCATTAGTAAACATTTTTGCTTAAGTCTTCCTCAAATAGCACTCACTTGGGGTACACAGGTTATAGTGAGTCCCCTGCTAACACACCCGTTTATTTGAATTGTGCAGTAAAGCGTTTGCCATTTTGGTAGCTGTGTCTGATGTGACACTGGCTGGCAGAGAGGCTAACTGGACTCTAGCACTGGTTCTCTGCCAGTCAGAGCAAAGAGCTCATATGGATCCAAAATTCTGCACTTCCTAGGACCCTCACATCCTTTGGTAGCTGTAAGTGCGATAGTGTGGCTATGACTAAGTGAAGAACTGCATTTAATCCACAGCAAAATGCCATTTAAAAAGGAGAAAACAGTTGTTTGCAGTGAGATGCTAATTTAATAAGGGCCCACTTGCTGCAAGAAAAAGTGCCATGTTTTCCCTTCTTACATTATTGCATGCAGAATTCATTCTGTTTACAGCACATACACCCCTAATTACCTCATACACATAGAAGTAAATACAATTGTGCTTTGTGTAGGAAGCTGCTTCTTCCATATATTCTTCCTTTTTTAACAGGAAACCCATCACTCCTGTGAGCTTAAACTTTGTCAGCAGTTTAAAAAGTTGATATAAAACAGTATTATTATTTCTACCTCTATCTTAGAATACTGTGTGTCCCATTGAAATGAACTTTATAAATTTTAACTGTTCTGCCGTGAAAATATTTGCCTTTAATGGGGAAAGGAATGTTGCACATGATGTGCATGGATGTAAGAGTACCATTAAAAAAAAAAAAAAAAAAAAACACTAAAATGTGATTTATTGGATTCTGTTTTGTTATAATAATCATATAGGTTGTGGTATGGCTGTTAACTGCGTATTTCTAGTATCTGCAGGGTATTTTTAATTTTTTGCCTAGACCCTCGTCAAAATAGGGGGAGGTATGCAACAGTGTGAGACTGCAGTCACTGTCAGTGGTACCACTCATGCTAGTAAATGTTGTACATTTGCCTTCAAGAGGAGCCATATGTCTAAAATAAAGTTTACAGCTCAAATGGTTTACAACAGTATGTGGCTGAATTTGTCTGCATCTTGATCACAGGCACAGCACGTTTTTACATTGTTTTACGTGAGGAGCAACGTGACTGCGTCCAGCTGTGTACCTTTACGTGCACTAACAGAAGCTTGTATTCAAACTATTAAAACGTTTCTTCAGGCAGAAAGGACAAAAAAAACGGAGGTGGTTGGAGAATTCTGACATCTCATTGTACATTCCTCATACTACGAATGTAACCCCTCCAAGTCCGCAAACATTTTCTTCAACCATTTATTTGAAGTGGTGGTGCTGATTTGAAAAAAACGTGCAGTTTTAAACCATTTGTTAGCTAATGGATATGAGTGATTATTGCATATAAAAGAATAACCGTTAGATATTAAGCATATCCGGACTGGCCTTCCTGCTAAAGTGGAACTGAGCAAGTATGTTGTGCACTTTGTGCCGTGTTCTGAAGCCACTCTGAGTGTTGTGGTTATTGGTTATGTTTAAATAAAATGCTGCTACTTGATGCTTGTGTTCCTTTATTAATGTATGTTTACATTAGATTGTGTTTCAAATGTAAATTTGTATCTCTCCTTAGTGCTCCTACTCCACTTCACTTCACCTCAGGTCAGTGACAATTATTCCCTGAAGGTAGGTGCCCTGATATTACAATCTGTGGTCATGGACCTGTCACAGTTTTAATTTTTTTTTTTTGTACACTTTTTCCTAATGCCTACTGTACAGCCTGTCAGACAGCCTGCATAACATTACAGTTCAGAGCACAACAAAGAAAGCGGCATTTGTTGTAAATATTTGTTGCTAAAAAAATGGTTTTATGCTTTTTTTTTAATGTTTAAAATCTTTCCACATTTAATGTTACCCAAATGCGTGTAATAGGCTCAAATAGAGGAAGGAGTTTGCCTACGATCCGCAACCCCTAAGACAAAATTTAAATGACCTGCGTAGAAGAACTTGCATCTTGATGGCACATGCAGACAATATGCAGCTGCCAAATGCAGTAATAATTCTTTTTATTAAATGCATGCTCTTATTTTTTCCTTTTCAATTTTACACTTGTTTTAACGAATACCTTACATTCCCATAGTAATACCACTAACATTTATAAAAATAAAACACAAAATGCACATTAAAACCATACATAGTCCTTTTGGATATAGCAAATGATACTCAAAAATCTCAAGAAAACAAAATGGTCTCTTTACATTTGGAATACTCTTGCCATAAATGTAGTTAGTTGCTGGCTAAACAGCATAATTTCATTCTGAAACAGAGTGTAGGCATCAGAGAAATCAAGTTTACAAATAACACAAACATGGAGTCCAAACCTCAATGCTGCTGCAGAGGTGGTCTACACAGCTATGGTGAGTGAAGCTGCCTTTGATGAACTTTGTAAAATGACAAGAAATTATTTAAATATTCTTCAAAAAAAAAGTTCAGGTTCCACTTTGGGTCCCTACAATAAAATGACTGCTGGAATAGAAACAGTATGTTGGTAAGACAGTAGGAAGAGTATGAACTTTTTCTTAGGAACTCGCATTTGCTTGTGCTCCCCAATACCACCCTACATACACAGACTGAATATGGGAGTCAGTGACTGGGGACATAATGTATGTATACCTTATGGAGATGGACAGTGACAAAGAAAGTAAAAATATGTATAAAGCAGTCCTTAGCGGCACAGAGTAAGTCTGATTTTGTGTTTGGCATTGAGCTTAGTGAGTATCTTCCGTCTTGTCTTTTGAAATCATCTCTTAGCCGAGCGGCGGGTCTCCTTCCCGTTGCTAACAGCTGTGCCTCCTGCTGCCTGACTGGCTGCCCCCCGGCCACCACCGCTGCTGCCTCTGCCACCCTGTGGGTTACTGCTGGAACTGCTGGGAGCTGACAGGTTTTCTCCATTCCCATTGGAGGTTTCAGCTCCTGTGCATAGTATGTACATACTATATCACTCCCAAGGGCAAAAAAGACTCAGCTGAAAAGCTTTCTTTGGTCTAAAACCACATTACTAAATATACCGTTAAAGACATAGTACAACAAAGCCAACAAATCCACGAAAAAACATGCCCGAAACATCCTTGGCAGACACTTACCAGAGGGGTTACTGGGAGAACCGTTATTGATTGCATTTGACTGGTCATTGAGAACCTGTGTGAGACAAATACCCCAGGGACAGTTGGCTGATAATTCTCAGAAATAGTCATTTCACAAAAGACATACTGTATATTGGTTTGAGAACATTTATCCCTTCAAAGGATGGATTTTTTTTTTTTTGTACTGAGTAGTTCAGTTTTAAGGTGATTGATTTTAAATTAACTGTCAAACAAACATTACAAATGAAAGCCAAGTATGACTACAGTTCTATTTATTCATTGGCACTTTTCTCCAAAGGATTTTCATACCGTCTTATTCATCTGAGCCAGATATTCGGGGTTTGGTTCACTGAAGTTTGGTACCTCGGAATAAACCATGCAGAATCTATACCGAAAAGAAACAACAATGTTTAAGCACAACATTAATTAACCTTAGCATAAAAGAAACCATTAACACAAATTCAACAAAACCTCAAACACAAGCAGTTGCTGCACAATTGAGTATCACTGTAGGACTTACTCGCCGATCTTCTGCAGCTCACCTCCTCTACCAGTGTAGAGTGTGAGACAACCTTTAAATACGGAGGCATATCTGAAAAGAAAAGTCAGTATTAACATTAAACAAGGTATTATATTTAATATTCCAAGGTCTACATTGCAATCCATTTACCATTAGTATTCAAAATTCTAAAAAATTTTTACGGCAAACTGTAAACCAATATTCATAGCAACCTTAAATTGTTTTCAAGGCAGTGTATTTATTTTCCACCTGTGAACCTTTTAAGTTTTTCAGATTTCTTATGAAGGATTCAGCCAAAAATATTTCAGTTTACCAACACTTTTTTAAAAATATTCACTCTAGGTAGGCCTATGTATGGAACCATATTTGCATCTTAATTTGTTTTTTTTTTTTCCCCCCATTCTTGCCTTTCAACAGTCCTCAACCAAAGCAATAATGTGAAGGATATTGTATTATATGTCTGTGTCCATGCTGCATGTAACAAAGTTACCAGTTCATTAGGTACACCTATTTAATAGTCTGTTGTGCATGACTTCTTCTGGGCATGGATCCTACAAGATGTTGAAGGTCTTGTACAGGAATATTGTACCAAGTGGAAATGAATGCCTTGTGTAGCTGCTGTAAACTGGACAGCTGCTCAGTCTTGGTGTAAGCAGCCTTTTCCACCTCATCCCAAAGATGCGCAGCAGGGTTAAGAGCCAGGGACTGTGCAGGACACTGAAACAGTGAAAACTCTATCATGTAACTCGAGGCATTAGGTGATGATACCTGCCATGTGACATGGTGCGTTTTCATGCTGGAAGTGTCCATCCAAGTGCAGATAAACTGGTTAACAAAGATATTTGGATTCTTCAGTGGGTATCAGGGGCTCTAATGTGTTCCAGGAAAATAATCCCCACACCATGACACTGCCACCCATACTGTTGACACCAAGCAGAATACCACTGTGGTTTCATGTTGCTTGAACCAAGTTCTGATCCTTCCAACAGCAGCAGGATGCAAAAAGAAGCTGGACTGATCTGACCAACTTCTTCCACTGCTTAAAAATCCAGTGCAGATGTTCAGATTTGATTCATATGCGATTAGCCTGGTTGTGGCCCGTCTGTTTGCTGCACGATTCTCATCATTCTCCTTTGACCCCTCTCATCCTCAAGTTGTTTTCATCCACAGGATCACCGGTACATTATTTTACTTTGATTTTCTCACTTGAAATGGCTGTATGAGAAAAGCCCAGGATGACAGGCATTTGGGAGGTGCTATAACGGGCAAACCAAGTTCCAACTACCAAGCCATGTTCCAAATTACTAAGGCCACTTGTTTTGCCCATTTCATAGTTCAAATGAACACTAACGGATTCTATAAATGTTGGACTGCCTGATTTATACGACACACTGCAGTCATGTGACATGACTGGTTGAAGTGTACAATTTTTGTGACCGTGGTGTACCTAATAAACTGGAAACTCAGGGTATTTAAAGGTCCTGAATAAGTGTCTGACTCACCCCTTAGTAAGTCGGATGATGTCACCCGTTTGGATCAGCCCTCCAATCTCATCCCACACCGAGATGCTTATGCTACCTGTTTTGTCTGCCACCTTGCATGTCCGCACCTCATGCCCATCCTTGGTTTTCGTCACACGACCTTAAAGGAGCCAGCAGAAAGTTATGATGGTGACATATTGTTTGTAACGATGTGAACAGATCATAAATCCTCAGCATCATTTATAGTTCATCTTTTATTAACTTGTGAAAAAGCACCCATATGTAAATTTGTACATCTGAAACATGCCAACAGACCAGCGATTGAGTTTAACCTCTAAGACTGCAACATATCAGATGAGAACTGGACCACCTGTCTCCAGGACGATGAAGATCACATTGAGATTCTTCAGTCCAGGTTTGATGTCTTTCACGTGGGTTTCAGTCGTCATCATTCAGGTCCACCTGCCTTGATAACAAGGTCCTCACTATGGCCAGACCTAGGATGATCATGAAAAACCAAAAGGTTTCAAAATGCATTTTAAAAAGTTACGGTCAAGCGAACATCAACAGGTGCATGAAATCACTTGAGTCAACCAGCTAACCATTGGACCCACATTTCTACTTAACGCATTAACACAAACTTAGCTAAACATTCATTTATTGTTTATATGGATCCGTTTTTGCAGCTGTATTTTCGCCACACTGTATTTCACATTATTCAAAGGACACGCTTTTTATTATACAGAAGTCAGACAGCTAAAAAAAAGGTTTACAATTGCATAGATATTTAATGCGATCTGTCAACCAGTTAAGAGTATTGTACACTAACTTTTAGCTGCCAATACACTGCTAGTTAACTGCAGCTACTAAGCTAGTTAGCGCTCAAACACACCCAGCCTGACGCTAGCCGGTTAGCTAACAGCCGTGTCAATGGCAACGAGCAGTGCACCAAACCCGCTCTCGTCCAGTTAACGCAGAACTGCACCGTGTCGCTGTCCTATGAGGGCTCCAAAACCATTGAAAACGAAAAACTTCAGCAAAAGGACATAAATTTTCATAAATGAAACCTCTTTTGATGTGTCTTCATATTCCACTTAAATATACTGTATTCCTAGGGCAGTGTAAACATAAGGGACCCGCCCCCACTGCTCGACTCCCGGATGGATCGGTCTTCGGGCCAATCAGAGATGGGCTGGGTGCGCGCACGTCAGAATGCGGACGTTTCACGAGAACGTGCACGGCTACGACCTCTTGCGAGCGTTACGCGCTTAATGTGTGGCGTTGGGTCGCAGTTACCGAGTTAAACTGAATCCAGGACTAGAAGGGAAGAGGAGGAGTGCCACATGAGGAAAAAAATCAAGTACAGTCAACGACTAATCCTTAAAACGAATGAAACAGAAATGAACTGGACTAAAATGCATAAAACAATAACAGTAAATCGAAAAATAATCATGAAAATGGTCAGTATATTCGTAAACAAATTTATTGAAAGATGCATTTATACGCAAATTAAAACATTCTCTTCAAATCCAGGTAATAAGTTATATGCGATTTTTTTTTCTTTTCGAGTCAAGACTTTGTGCAAATTTTAAACGCAAATTAAATTTTTCTTTTCGAATCAGCACTTTCCTGTGTCCACTGCTGAGTTAACGCTGTTTTCCCGGTTGCTTTCGAGCGCGGGTGGCCGTTAACTGAACGTTTTCTTAATTTTATAAGACAGTGAACAACATTTAAAGCCACCCCTGTGGGACTTTCATTATTTATTTCATTCGTCAGCCATGAGTCAAGACGAAGAAACGTGCGAAACCTACGCGCAGGTATCTGCCCTCTAAAACAAGTACGTTTTATACAAGAATACAGTCCTCGGCTAAAATAGCTCGGCGCTGCCAAAACTGTGTTTCTGCTCACATCACATTTATGATGTGCAGTTTTGTTTGCTTTTATAATCTCCCTTTTTTCTTTCAATCTGTGGTCCGATCCCATTGTTGCGAAATTGTTTAATTTTGTTCTGTATGTCGCTAAATTTCCAAATAATAATATATTTTTTTATGTAACTTGATTTTGCCTTGCATCTAGTGTCAGAAGATGACAAATAATGTAGTACATTGTTCCTCAGTGTGCATTTTAGTACAATTTGATAATTGCTTCAAGGTAAAAGGGCCGTTATGAAATGATTTTACAATAAGACTTGTGTGAAAAAATCTTGACCCAGATTAATGTTTCTTGATGTGATATCTGGTCCTTAAGTGTTGTGCTGGGTGATGTAAAGCATAGTGTTTTCTCATTTCATTTCACTGTTGATGAAAAATCTATGTGGTATTTTTTCTTTTTTAACTCCTGACTGGATCACTTTGCCACAGACTGGTGAGGTGCACAACTTTTCCACCCTTTCTGTGCAAAACCCTTTGTCTGCAGGACCGCTTTCTAAAGCCCCGATTACTATACATTTGTTTTAATACAATCACTACTTAATCCTAAATTATTATCATTTGGTTATCAGTCATTTTTCTTTGCCTATTTTGTCAGTGATCTAAATGCACCCTGAGTCCACCTTCAGGCTTCCTAAGAATAAATTGTATTGTACTGCTTATTTATGACGTTCTGTACTGTGTTTTTCCAAGCCCTTGATGTTGTTCCCAGAACATTCAATACATGCGAACACAGAGCTGTAATGACGCTAGAACCAAAATAACATTATTTTTGAAAAGTGAACCTGTGTGGGTGGGACACAATACATACGCACTTGAAATTGCAAAACATTTTTTTTTTTTTTTTGCTTCAAGTCTTTTTAACTTTAACAAATTTGCATTTATTGATTTAGTGGATGACTAAAAGTGGTAAAATAAAGCAACAAGCAAAGTAAAGGCCTGACCGGTAAAATAAGGATGAGATCAGCAAAATAATGTAATGAACAATGTGCCAAGGAAACTGATGGATTTCCAAAGACAGCTTGAATTTGTATTTTTTTTGCCTGTCATTATAGTATATCAATAAATTGATTATTTTCTGTATTTTGTTTTTCCATTTACTTCATTATTTTCTGTATTGTTTTCCAATCTAACGATTAATGCATTACTTTTTTGTTTTTTACATGGAACTCCTCATCCTCCATATTCGAATCCCTGTAACTCAAGTGTCTTTAAACATGTATCTCATTCTTTAACAATAATAAAGAGTATTTCTCTTGAAAGTATTGTCATATCTTCACAAATCAACATTGTTACAACACATGCGTGGCTGTGATAAAGCAAACTTTTGTAGATCTCCATTGGACGCTATTGCTAATTTTTATTGCACCTTAGGCATTGTTAAGGCTACTGTGTTTACTATTCATAACAGAATTGTTTTATCACTGGTTCACCTGAAATCACATCTCTGTAATGTACATATTATATGTTGACTGGCCATTAAAACAATGCGATGTGTTAAATTATTTACTTAGCATGAAAATAAAAAATACAGCGGCATTCATTTTAAAGTCGCGATGTAAAAACTTTTGCCTGAAGAGAGCGTAACAAATGACGTAGAGTGTAGCCAGACCAATCAGAGAGCTGTATCCGACTGCCCGCACTTATTACGCACGGCTTAGTCACTCACCGGTGATTGGTTCAAGACTCGTCAGCAAAAAAAGAAAAGTGACCGCTAAACGTCGTCACTGAGAGGCGGAAGAAGCTGTCAATCACAGGCTTGCCGCGCTTGGCGCCTCCTTCTGGTGCGCAGGCGCCGATGTGCGGAGGCCGGGTGGCTCCGTGTTGCCTGGACTGGGAAGGAATGGCGAGTGGGAGCTGAGGCAGCTTTTTAAGCAGGTATCCTTTTATTTTGTACTGTCTGCATGAAGACGCGACTTTGCCTCTCGTTCGCAACTTCTCAGAACGTTCTTTGTTTCCTAGGCGTTATGTGATGTGTTTGTAGGTGACCTACTGTAGTGGTGGCCGGTGCAAGTGTGGCTCAGGTGTGGGGGGTCTGTGCTTAGAAACCTGGAGCAAAGGTTCATCACCTGTCTGAAAAGGGAAGCCCAGGTCCATTGAAAGTGGTTTTTAATGCAGGCGATGAGCCCCAGTGTGTATATGTTGTTCCAACAGTTTCCAGAATGAATAAAAGGTAAATAATGGTCTTGTTTATCTACACTATGCTGTAATACTGTATGTATGGTCGGGTTTCATCTCATTTCTGATTTCCAGGCTTTCTAACACACAGCAACTCGTCCCAATGTTTCCCTAAACCCAGCCTGAATCAGACTGGTACATGTGAGCCAAGGGGATGCCACGGAATTTACTATCTAGGAGAAGAAAAACACATATGAGTGAGGTATTATTATTATTATTATTATTATTATTATTATTATCAAGAGGAAAAGGTCCTACAGAAACACAAAAGGTAAGAGAAAGTCAGAATATCATATCTCCACATGTACCAACATGATTCATGGACACTAATATTTATTGTGTCCTAAAATATGTACACAAGAGTAAGGAATCAGTCACCATACTTGTAACAGCAGGCAATGTAATTTGTATTAATAAGTGAGACATCATGTTCAGGGGTGATCGAAGCGCTGTTTTTCGCAAGAAGTTGTGAAAGTTTGATGTCACCGGACTTTGAGGATAAGGCTCATAAAAGTTCACCAGCAAATAAACGCTCTGATAACATGACTTGTATTTGAAAAACTCTGAAAGTTTGTTGCATCAAGCAAAGAAGAAGAAGAAGAACATGAATTTGTTTTCAGTTTTTAGAATTCTTGGCCACGGGAAAAATTTGTGTAGTAATGTGTGGGTATTTACTTGTGCCTCAAATAACATTCCTTACCTGTAGGTCTGGGTGGCTTCAGTAATGTGCCATGGGCTACGACGTCACCAGGTTCCAAGGAGAAGTGGATGAGGACCTGCTGTGTCCTATATGTAGTGGAGTGCTAGAAGAACCTGTCCAGGTCTGTGTCCTTTTGTGTGTTATTCAGCATTGGTTGTTCATGAGTGTGACCTTGGACTCATCATTCGGGAGCTGCAGTGTTCAGATTTTTTTTGATCGTGCATTTCTGATGTATGAAACCTGGGTAGACCGTCATACTGTGTGTGTGACAAGCCACCCATTTCTTACATAATGGACTTAATATGTCCTGTGATATAACAGCATTTGGTCAGTTTCCATTGTGAGGTGGTCAAATTGCCATGAAAACAACTTTTTATGTTTTCTAATATTTTTTAGTTATTGCAAAATTATTTGTATGAATAGTGAATAAAAATGTATCTTAAATTCAATATCAATAACCGACCACTTGCTCAATATCCAGATTTTTATATTTTAAGTATTTGAATCCAAGTTTAACTTCAAAGTTTTTCTGTTGCCATTGAACTTAATCATAAGCCTTTTGTTTTTTTTATGCACATTTTCCTAAGCAATTGTAGTGGTTTTTTTTTAACATCCAGGACCCTGTTACAGTGAGGGCTGAGTGTCAGTAATGCTGATTTGTATTCAATTTGTATTAATAGACACCATAAAATAAAAATAGAATTCATAGATATATTTGATTTACTGAAACAGTAGCATATTCTGCAATATTCAGCTTAAGAGCAGAGTTGTGACCAGAATGTTGTTTCATTTGTTACTTCAAAGAAACTATTTACCCCAGGTAGCAATCGGTAAAACCATTATATTACGCACATTGATTTATTTGTTCTCTAAAAAACTCAGAGCTGCTGTAAATGTAAAACAAAAAATACTGTTTAAGACTTGGCACGGAGACAGTCTTCCCAAACCCAGCACTGAGATCTGGGACAGTTGCTGCTTAAACAAGGTGGGCATCACAGGAGACCATAGAGAACCAGTTGGGGAGGGGGTAGAGGGAAAGAGAGCATGAGAGAGCGAGAGTGCTGGTGGTCTGTTTTGTCAGAGAAATGGTGGCAGTGAAAGGCGGAGGACAAGTTTTTATTCTGTCATTGGGCAGAATATTATCTTGCATGCAAAAATAGATTCTAAGGTTTTGCAATTGATGAAGTTCTATTTTTTCCACTAATACAGAGGTTTATTTCCTCTCCATAATGCTTGAGTATATGGTCTCCTTTTGAAGAGGTAAGTGCATTTATATTCACGTGCGAATGTGAATATTGTCTCTATTTTTTAATACCTGTAAATGGACACGTTTGTCCTTGCAGCTCTTCTCCTCATAGGGCAATGTGCGAGCTCAGCTGGTGTGAGGGGTTGTGTGTGACAGCATGTTTTACGAAAGCTGGCCTTTGACTTTATTAGAGGAGAGCCTCCCTTCTGTATGTGTGGCTTTCACGTTTGAAGGACTTTGCGCATAGAGCTGGCAGAAGTACAGTAAGCAGCGTCTTGCTAGCTCAGGTTTCAGGGAGAGAGGGAGCGCAGCATCACACCAGCAGCCACAACCTGGTGAAACTGCTGCATACTCAGAGTCATTTTAATTGTTTTTCTTGCTTATGTGATAGTGTAGCCGTATTCTCCTTTGTTTCCATTTCTACATTGAATTATAACCTGTTTGATGTTGTCTTGTCATTAGAGAAGATATGAGATTGACTGCAAATAGATTAACTTTGCTAACCTGATGGGGTTTGAGGAGGTTGTTTACATTGTTCTGGTTGTCAGAACTGTATCTGTGGTAAAGCCCAGTTGACCTTTGTGTGTGTGCGCGTGCGCACACGCGCGTCCACATCCACTGGACTGGTTCTGAAAGTGCGAGTTTATCTGATACTCCTTCAGGGTTCTCAGTGAAGCGCAGCTGCAGTGCGGAGTGAAAGGTTATCTGGTCACTGATCAAATGGGTTAAATCCTGCTGTATATTAAAGTACCATTTTAAGCTCATCATCTTACTCCTTCTTGCCCAATTGAAGGGTTTTTTCCCCCAAGAAACCCTTACAGGGCAGCATGATAGCACAGCAGATTGTGGTGTGATCTCACAGTGCCTGGGCTAGTGGGTGTGAGTTCAAAACTAGATCTGCTTGTGTGAAATGGACTGGTGTCCATTCCATGGTGCATCTTGACTGATCTTGCACCACATGCTTCTAGGATGGGCTCTGGACCACCATGCCCCTGTCTTGGACAGGTAGTCAATGACAGTGAATGAGGAACCCATAGCCCCAGATTGTTATAATGGGATTATGCTTGCATATAATGACCATGTGTAGTTCTGCAAGCCTTGTCCAATGGAGAACATTGATTTTCTTAATAAACTTATGTGTATCATTGTTGTTCCTTCTCTTTCCTCTTCCTCATTCTGTCCACAGGCCCCTCACTGTGAACATGCTTTCTGCAATGCCTGCATCACCCAGTGGTTCTCCCAGCAGCAGATCTGCCCTGTGGACCGCACCGTGGTCACGCTGGCCCACTTGCGGCCTGTGCCTCGCATCATGCGCAACATGCTGTCCAAACTACAGATAACCTGTGACAACGCCGTGTTTGGCTGTAAGGCTGTCCTGCGCCTGGACCAGCTGAACTCGCACCTCAAGGACTGCGAGCACAACCCCAAGCGGCCTGTCATGTGTGAGGAGGGCTGTGGGTGAGTGAAGCTCATGAGGGTTGCATTTATTTTTGCATACAATACCAATCAAAAGTTTGGACATACCCAGTTCAATATGTTTGTTCATAGTTTTGAATGCGCTTTGATCTAGATGCTTATGCTTAAATGCTTTACATTAAATGCTTGAAGTGTCTAAGACGAATATAAATGGTGAAGTTGATGTCTGCATATGATTTTTTTTCGCTGAAAAGAAACAGCTTGAACTTATTATTTTGTAAAAATATTATTTTGTAATTCCACCACACGAAATAGTTTTCATTTAGAACTTTAGTGAAATTTAGACTTGGAAAATGTTGAACACAGTCATTATATCATCCTAACTATGGTTGTATGTGTTCTTATGTAAAGGTTAGTTTGCATAATTTCTATCCTTGTTAAGGTGTTGAGCCAGTCAGCTGTGCTGTCATTTGGTAGAAGTCCATTATTTCTGGTTGTAGTTGTCCATAGTGTGGGAAGAGCAGCTCAGCCTAGCAAAGAGAATTAACAGTTCATCATTACTTTAAGAAGGAAATGCCAGTCTATCAGGAAAATTTCAAAACTTGAAAAGTGTCTTTAAAACAACCAAATACCACAATGAAACCCACCCTCTTGAGGCAGACAAGGAGCTACTGTACCTCTGCTCCTGTCACCATTCTCTGACATCACCAGTTTTACAAAAAGAATCTGCACCTCAGATTACAGCCCAAATAAATGCTTCTTGTGGTTTAAGCAGCAGACACATCTTAACATAGAATTGCTGCAAAGAAACCACTTCTGAAGGAGACAAAGAAGATACTTGCTTGGGCTAACAAACACGGGAAGTGGACATTAGACCAGATGCAAATTTGTCCTTTGGTCTAATGTGTCCGAGTCTGAGATTTTTGGTTCCAACCACAGTGATTTTATGAGACACAGAGAAGGTGAACAGATGATGTCTGGATCCCCCCCGTGATGTGTGGGGAGGAGGTGTGATGTGTGGGGGCGATTTACTGGTGACACTGTCACAGATTTAATTAGAATTGAAGACACACTAAACCAACATGGCTACCACGGCACGCAGCAGTGACACAGCATCCCATCTGCTTTGGGTTTGTCATCAAGATGAAAGGGGCCTACTGTGAAAAATCTGAAATATTAAAAACAGTTTTGATTTGTTTATAACTTTATTGCTCACTGCATAATTCCATAGCTTCATATTATTTCATTGCTTTGATATCTTCACTAGTACTCTAAAATGTAGAAAATAGTAAAGATAAAGAAAACCCTTCTATGATTAGGTGTGTCCAAACTTTTGACTGGTACTGTATCTTCCATTTATGACAGACATTGCAAGTTACTGTAGACTATTCAGATACCATTTCACCTTTTATTAATAATACAGTTTTTTTGCATATTCTCATTTCTTCACTTTCTGTATCTTACATAGACGCTTATACTGATAGACATTTGGATTTCCTTTGCTGGCTATAGGGAGTTTTTCTTTTTATCCAAACATTTCCAAAGACAGGATTATCTTCCATTTATGACAGACATTGCAAGTTACTGTAGGCTGTTCAGATATCATTTCACCTTTTATTAATAATAGGTTTTTTTTCATATTCTCATTTCCTCACTTTCTGATTATTCCCATCATAAAACCTAGAATTAAATATTACCACTTAAGCTGGATGTGAAACACTGTGTTTTAGTTGAAAGACATACCTGTCTTTACACTAGTTTGGAAACTTTACAGCCGCTGCAAATTATTTCTATACCTTTTAATTTAATAGAATAATTAATCTCAATCGGGCATCTTCAGAAATGAAAATAAATAACAATAAAGAAAAAAATAGCAGTCTGCATATTATCTGTACAATTTATATCCATTGTTGCTGCTACGAAGGTATCTTGGTTTCCTAATAAGGAAATACAAGAAGGGTTGTCTTATCTTTTTTGCAAAATCAAAGTGTTTTTAACAAATTAGCATTTCTATATGATAGTTATATATGAAAACTGTTTTGCCTAAGTATTCAGTTCCAGGGCTTTACTCTTTTTCTTCAGTGTCTCCACCATCTATAACAGCTATGAGTCAGTGTTTCTATATTGGTAAAAATTTCATATCAGACATTGTCATACATAAAATATGGACATGACCAGAAACAATCCCACCTGGGAATCAGCTCCCATCAGCATTTCAATGGACTGAACGCTTTTAACATTACATGAACATAAAGAAGTTCCTAAATTACACTGAAGACATCTGTTGTAGAGCCACTGTGTTGTTCCCAAGGCTGGAGATGCCCAAGGATGAGGTTCCCAGCCACAACTGCGTCAAGCATCTGCGCAACGTTGTGCAACAGCAGCAAACTAAGATTGCTGAACTGGAAAAGACAGCAGCGGAGCACAAGCACCAGCTCGCCGAGCAGGTCAGACTTCCGCCACTGCCGGGTCACATTAAGAATAATATTTACTCACTTAGCAGGTGCACAGGCCCTTCAAATAAAAACAGGTCAGTTTTTCCTCTTTGCTGCTTGTCTGCTGGGTTTAGTCAGCACTGTTTTCTAAGAGGTCGTTGTTGTACCTGACAGAAACGAGACATTCAGCTGCTGAAGGCGTACATGAGGGCCATACGCAGCGCTAACCCCAACCTGCAGAACCTGGAGGAAACCATAGAGTACAATGAGATATTGGAGTGAGTATGAGGAGTTCTGTCAGTAGTGATGCAGTGCAAAGCTCCTACTTTCCAGTGTTTCCTAAAGCTGCCTATAACTCGCACTGTCTGTGTGCATTGACTAAATGTGTGTTTTGTGGAGTAACTTCACATTGGTGAGTAGACCACAGCCTACACATGATGGCTCCCCTTGCCAAACCTTCCTGTAGGTGGGTGAACTCCCTGCAGCCAGCCCGGGTTACGCGCTGGGGGGGCATGATTTCGACGCCCGATGCTGTTCTCCAGGCCGTGATCAAGCGTTCACTGATTGACAGCGGCTGCCCTCTGTCTATAATCAACGACCTGATCGAAAACGCCCACGAGCGCAACTGGCCGCAAGGCCTGGCCACTCTGGAGACGCGGCAGATGAACCGGCGCTATTACGAGAATTACGTGGCCAAGCGCATCCCAGGCAAGCAGGCGGTGGTGGTGATGGCCTGCGAGAACCAGCACATGGGGGAAGACATGATCCTGGACCCCGGTCTGGTCATGATCTTTGCCCATGGGGTAGAAGAAATCCTCTAACGCACCGAGATAGAGATGTGTGTGCTGAGCGCCGGGCACCCCCTCAGAAGGAAGAAGTGTCTTTTGATCCCTGCAATTACTGAGCCTTGCTACTGTCTCCTGTAGCAGATCGTCCTCCTGCTCTCGCTTCTCTTCCACCTTAAAACGACGGAAGGAATGAACAGCCGAACCGAGGGGACCCCCGTAAAGATGTATTGCATTAACACTGAAGTACGTGTGTCGAAAAAGAGACAGACCACCGGCTGCCCACTTCTTCCTGCCTTAAAAGGACTGCGGAAAGAATAAATCCATCAGGAGAAAAAGGAGAAGTACAGTAAGCAGTAAGAAAAAAAGGATCAATACCTAGAAGATCTATTAAAAATAAAATGAAGATTGTAACCTCAAATGCCTATTCCTCTACTGCTGTGTTTGTACTGTAGGCTTAGAAAGGCAAGAAGAAATTCAACAAAATTGTTTTCCCAGATGCTTTCAAATATGTATATGTCAATTAAATTATGCATACAAATATGACCTAATGTCACTATCTGAAATGACCATATAATAATGGAAAAAGTTTTTTGTAATTTAAAATCCTTGAGGCATCAATGATTTCAGGTGAAAGCAAAAATATTTTAGCATTTCAGTATTGCTTGAAGCTTTGTTTCCTAAGAGATTATTCTGGAACTTTGCCGTTTCTGCATCACTTCACTGTAAACTAGTGCAAAAGCAATCACGTCATGTTGCTCATTTTTGGCTGTCATGATCACATATGAGTTCTGCAGTGGGTTGTATTTGAAAGACCGCTGTGATTTATTAATGACGTTTGGTCACTCCCCGCCTAAGGAATATCGGTGTGGAGAAACAGAAATTCCGCAAAAGTCAGCTGCGTTGTGGCCAGATCACTGTCTTTATACAACTCCACCTCAGCAACCAGCCTTACTCTGGCATGAACCTGTATTGAGGACCCGATGGAAAATAAGAAACATGAAGCTCAGGCGTCTGTAGCAAAGGCGTACCGTTGAAAAGAATAATGAAGATGCTGAACAATCACGATTATGCCTGCGATGCTGAAATGGTGTCTTTGGATCCTTTTATATCATGAAAATATCAGATTGTACTGCGACACCAGAGGCTTTCAGAAGAGATCTTTCAGAAAATTTGTGTGTGTGTGTGTGTGTGTGTGTGTGTGTCTGTCTATATATAATAAATGTACAAAGATTGCATAGTCAGAGAAAGAAGCACCATTATTTTCTGCAGAATATAACTTCACAAACAGTGAATGTTTATTTTTGTATTTTTTCCTCCATACATTTTTGTGCAATGCCTTTTGTTTTCCTCCATCTGTATATGTAGCTACTGTAAGTACATAAAGTCTTCATGTAAAATTTTTTTGTGTATATATTTGGTTGTACAAATTGTTCATATTGGTAAGAGTGGCATGTTTTTTTTTGTTTTTTTCTTCAGTTGCAGTGTGTTTTGCTGGTATCTTTATCTTGCCATTTTCTTTCTGCTGCAGCTACCAAATTGTGCATTGTTGGTGGTAGGGAAATAAGCAAATTACCTTCTTTCTTTTGAGACAAAATAATTTATCATCGTGGTTTCAGTTCTAGGGAAACTCAGCACACCAGTACACTGATAATATTCAGCAGTATTGATAGATGAATAGTGAATATTGACTTGTTTGTTGTGATTTGTTTTCTGTATCCAGTGATCATATGTTTTGGTGCTTTCTGGCTCAGAATTAGGGTTAGTTTACCATGGTAACACTTGTTCACTTTATGTAACACTTACAATGCCTGCATGCTCACTCTTTGATCCAGTCATTATAATGCTGTAAAGATGGTAAATGCAGATGGGTAAAAGCTGTGAATAAGCTGGACCTGTAGAGGCCAACAGGAGACCACAGGATCCGCATCTCCTGGCTCCCCTGCAGGGGATTTTTCTTTATAAGCTGCTTTACCTGTAAACCCAAGCAATCCGGGGAGATCATTTCTTATCTGGTAAATGACTGAAGGTTTTGTGTAAATGAAAATGATCACATCAGCCAGTTTGTGAAAGAAATGTTGGATCGGAAAGGAAAGATGTGTTTTGAATTTGATAGCAGTTTATTTTTGATTGATGTAAATAAGATGAAGGCTGTACACATTCAAAAACTCTCAACCAAAATATCCTCAAACATTATTTATTATTGTTATTGCAACTATTGTTTGTGGTCACCTGCCATCAACTGACCTTCTTGTATTTCAGTCAGTTTCATTAAAATGGAATAAAATGACTGCATTTATGTCCTCTGTTGACATTTTCAGTAGTAACCAGGTAGAGCTTTAATGCAAGTGCTGCAGGGAAAAGTGCACGAAAAAGGGGCGACGCAGACATGCGAAACAACACGTTCTGTGATGCGTGTTTCCAGGCAGATCTCACCTACTTTGTCAGAATGAGGATAAACAGGCCACTTCACAGACAGATGCTCACTCATTTGCATACAGTGCTACACACATTGGTGATGGATGCAGCCAGCCAGTTCCCAGCTAATTTGGCAGAATGAGGACAAACAGGCCTGTTCTCTCTCACACACTGGGCACCAGGGAGAGAGGGATTAGAAATTATACATGATATACACACACAGCACTGGACATACTCCTAATATATGTACAGGTAATAAAGATCCTTGGTATATATTTTGTTACTGTTCTCATTTTCACCTTTCCACTGGACTAAGATGATAATATATAATATTATAAAACATAATAGATGTGAAATATAAAATAAAGGAGTATTTTTTATTCTAGCATATCAGGGAAATTTGCAGAGGGTGCAATAACGTGGGGTGGGTTTCGATCTGACAACCTGCCAAGGACATTATGACCCACTGCCAGTGGAGTGTGAATCATGGTGACAATTCATGTGTTGATATATTTTCACCAAAAAGAAATGAACTATTTGTTACAGGATGTGTGTGTGTGTGTGTGTGTGTGTGTGTGTGTGTGTGTGTGTGTGTTGCCCCAGCCGACCGGGGTGTGGACGCTTCAGCCTCCACAGAGCTCGAACTGCGAGACTCGGGCCTCCGGCGCGGCTGCGTTCCTGCGGGCTCCTGACTCCTCCGCTGTGGCTGTAAAAGCGGTGAGTCTCCCGGCACCGTCGCTGTTGTCGCCTTCTTCTCCACAGCCCGCTTTAGCCGGTGCTAAAGATACATTCGGGTCCAAAATGGACTCCCGAGGCGGGAGGGAACGGGTCCGCTCGGTAGCTTAACGATCGCTCGGTTTTGTTTTCCCGCGCCTTGTGTCCCGTTATCATATTAACTTTATGAATTCATTCATTCATAAAATGTCCACTTCAACGCACACGGCCGTCAAACTGAGTTCCTAAGGGCTCCTAGCAGGTTTTGTGTAACTTGGCCGGATAAGTGAAACTTTCGTAACTTTTATTCCTGTCATTTTCTGCTGTGCTCTACAAGTTAGTGGTGTATTTTAATATTTTTAAGTATAGGCCAAGGAGCAAATAACATTACATCAGGTATTGCGTGCGAATTATTATGGGCATGAAACATAGAACCTTCTGGGAAATCAGCTTTGCATCCCCCAGAGATGGCAGACGAAGATCTTCGTTCCGGAACCGCATGTTTCCATAGTCGGTGCCTCCCGCCAACATTTTTGTTAACCGAGGACGAATTGAACAGTCAAGCGTTTCTTTTAATGCTTCCCCTCCCCGAAAAATAAAGACGAGGAATGCGAGACGGAAACCCCAGTTTAACCCAACTTCTTGCCCGCGCCACATTTTGCGGTTTTGGGGGGGGCCCCCCTGAAGCGGGAAACATTTTCTGCTCGAGGCTGAGGCGACTGCTGCGAAATTCACTCTGCACGAAGTTACGAAATGCAGCCTTTGAGTCCCTTCTACCAGATCGGACTTTGTGAGGTAAAATATTCGCCCTGAAATTTTGCACATATTAACATTTCTGTTTATTTTTGACCAAATGTTCGTTTTGCCTTTAATTGTCTGTAATTGTGAACCAGTTGTGCTTTGAAGCAAATGAGCGAATTGCTGTTGCAAACAAGCAGTCGGAAGCGCCCAGGCTCAGGTGGAAGCGGCTGTCCAAGTTGAATCAACTTAAGTTTAAGTTGCCGAAAACCTGATGTCTCGGTGAAGGTGTTCATCCTTGACCGAAAACCTTTCCCTCATTTTGTTGCGTTAGCCCTGTTTTTCTACAGGTGAGACATTTCATGCTTTAACCTGTACAACTGCGTTGTGTTGAGACTGAAAGATCCTGGCACCCTGCACGGAGGTGTTGTGTTCCTTGGTCTTTTTTTTTTTTTTTTTTCCCCTCCCTAAACCTGTTTGGTAACATTTTTTTTTGTTTTTAATTTTATCTCTTTAATTCCTTTTACTTTAAACTGTGGCGTCTGAAATACGTTCACTGCAGCTTTCAGTTACACATTTGAGGTGCATCTGGTGAAAGGCTAGATTTAAAGTACATGACATCACCAGAAGAAGCAAACAAATGAATGACATCTAATTGTTCAAGTTTGTAAAGAAATTCTTGTATGAAAAGAGCAAGTTTCTTTTCAATGTGATGGCAACACCTATAACCAGCTGCTCCTCTTCGTCTGCAACCTTGCATAAGATGGACAGGCAAGTTCAAAGCTCTGTTGGAGTAAAGGAAATTACTCGAGGCTACAGCAGTGATGCAGATACTGAAATGGCAAAATATTATACACCTCACACTTAAAATGTAAAAGGGTGTAGAGGTGTCTTGAATTAAATTGCAAGTAGTACTGACAGTGCGAAGTTTTCACTTGCAATATTTTATCGCTTTCAGATCTTGGTCTCGTGTTCTCCAAAGAAAATGCATCCATGTTTTTAAATCCTTCTGCCTCGATGTGAAATTTAAAAAAAAAAGAAAGAAAGAAAGAAAGAAATGTCTTCCCCTCCCATCTGCCAGCAGGCTACAACACGTCTGTCACCCCACACCCCGGTAGTGTGCAGTTCCCACATTTATCACGTTTCAGAGGCGGGTTAACTGTAAGGTCCTCCTGGTGTTTCTTGTGTTTTATGAAACTGGAATTGCTGCAAACTGAGCTTCAATAGCAGCTCAGCTTGTCTTGCCTGCTCCGTTGGGGCCTGGTCTTCTCATTTCCCTTAGAAGCAAAGCTAATGCCCTGGATGACAGCGCGCACCCTCCTGTTTCCTGTGTGTCATCTTCTCAGTGGTGCAGGGAGTGTCGGTTGTATTGAAACGGTGTGGAAAAACACCACTTCTTCCCATAAAACAATTTTATTAGCTTATTGTACTTGCCGTTCTAGCTATCTTCTCTAAATTATTGTATTTTGTTGCAGAATTGGTAGTGAAAGCCTTTACTAGGTAACCTGGCTTAAATGTGGTGATTTGTTGTTTTTTTTTTTTTTTTTGTTTTGTTTTTTTTTTGAGATGCCAGTCAGTATGAGCGGTCATGTTTGTGTGCAGTGGTTTGTGTTGTTCAGAACCTGGGAAGTTGTGCCCCTTTGGTTTTGCAGTGTTGAAAGATCCTATGAAGATTAACTGTGGTTCTTCAGCAGCACTACGGTGAACATTAAAGGGAACCAGTTGGAAGCTGTCAGTTTGCACATTCTTAATAACTGGATGTTCTACACAGTGTTTGCGATAAGAAGCCATTACATTCATTTTGTTGATCAATTGCCATATCAGCCAGTTATGGTCAGCACCGAATTGCAAATAAAAATCCATAACCGCATCACAGTCCACAAACTGCTGTATCCAAATTATGATGGAAAATTTTTGGTCTCATTCTGGATGTTGGGCAAAGTGCACAATGAAGACTGATAGAAAAGTTTGAGGAAGAAAGAAATTGATACAAACTTATATCTAACCATATGCTCTAATTTTATCATTATTATTATGGCTGTAATGGTCTGAGGGTTTGGAAAGTTTGAATCCTGCTCAGTATTTTCTCTGGCTACTCCAGTTTCATCCCACAGTCCAAAGATGTGTTTCAGCTGAACCAGTGAGTCAGTTATTGTTAGGGTGTGTGTGCATGCTTTCCCATTAATGGACTGTAAATTATTTCTTTACTAATGATTGTTATTGCATATAAGCACGATTACTGTGTTACATATCAGTTGTCCTGCCAGCAGAGTGATACTTGTATCGCGAAGAAAGTGTGCATGAATATGACGAAATTCCAAGCTTGGATGAAATCCAATGGTGTCCGTGTTGAAACTTGTGCTTAAATAGTTCCCTACATTTTCTCTGCCCTCAGGTTTAAGCTGTTTGTATACAGTGGGTATATCACCTGACAGTCTATGCGGAAGGAAAGTGGGTTTAACAGGGCAATCCAAACTTTGACTAAGTGACAGTTTTCTCATAAAAAATTATGACCACACAAGGGCTGAACAGTTGCAGGATATGGGAATGTGGAATGGCTGCTCCCCAGGTTTCATGTGTTAAGATCATTTAGAGGTTAATTTGACTTTAAATGTGACCGCAGCTTAGATGACAAGCGGGGGCCTTTTAGTTGCTTCAGGTATTTTACTGAGGAAATTTATACTAAATATCTGTATAAATAGACAATTCTGCCAATTATGAATGGCCTGCTCCTGGGTGTAATCTGTCTTCCTCTGCAGTTCAGCAGGCACCATGTCTTTTTCCCCACACATGGACCTGAAGGATGTGAGAGGTGTGATGGATGTGCAGGAACTCTGCCCTGTTGATTTCATCCAACTACAGGAGTACATGGACTGTGAGTATCTGGTCTCAGTGACCCCGTACAGTAGGGCTTCTGCTTGGGGTCTCTGTTTCATGATGCAATTGAGGCTCATAATTTTGGCTTTCTCTCAGTTTAAAAGAAAAACACTGAAAATAAAAAAATAAAAAACCTGAAAATCTAGTAGATACCATTTTTTAAAAATAATTATCCATAGTATCATCATGTAAATACTCAAAGTTTATAAAAGTACTGTAAATGAAAAGATAACTCAACTTTATCTTAAGTAAATTTCATGTAGGTTTTGGTGTTTTTAGCAGGTAGCAAGATTTGGGCACGAGTTTGAATTCAGCTCGGTCTGCGTGTGGAGTTTCCTCCCACCATCTAGTGGCGTGCGTTTCAGGTTAATTGGCCAATATAAATTTTGTGTGTGTGTGTGCGTGCACACGCAAGGCCATCCTGCAATGAACTGGAGTCCTGCCCAAGGTATAGTTTCAGAGCCTGGCACCCAGCAACAATGCAATAGGTTCCTGACCAGAATAAAGCACTTCAGGGTGATGGATGGATGGATGGATGAGTGCTTGTTTCATGTGCTGTGTTCTGCTTCATTCAGATAGCAGTATGAAAGTAAAAGATGTCATGAAGGAATTTGATTCAGATGGAAAGCTGGCTCAGTACAGTCATGAGGAGGTATGTAAACTTTTGCACAATTATGTAAGGTCAGTAGAGATGTTTTTTTTTTTTTTTTTTTTTTTTTTTTTTTTCCTCTTCCAAAAAGCATTCAATTATCTTATTGTGTATATCAGTAAAACAGGACTTTGTACTGGACAACTCTATTTCAATATACTGTATACCATTCTGTAACATGTAAGATCTGTGGATGATCCATTAAGACCCATCATCTCAAATTCTGCGTAGCCTTGTGTTAACCTATACTGTATATAAACAGTGATAACTATTTGTCTCTGTTTCCTTTTTAAGAAAATCACTGAAGAGGGTTTATACCGCTTCCTAAAGACATACTTAGAAGTAAAGGATGTTCCCATGGACCTGTGCCACCGCCTCTTTAACTCCTTCCAGAAATCTGGACAGTATCCCTCTGATTCAGCAGAACCTCCCTTAGAAAGTGAGTTTCTCGCTTCTGTTATTTATAGTCATACATGAACCATGTGTTTTGTGTGTGCATGCACACGCACACATGTGGGTCACCCTCCCTCCCCGGTGTTGTTTGTGCTGTGAAAGAATGGTGTTTAACAGAAATCTAAAATGGAAGAACTTCAACAGTTTCCCTGTTCATATAATTGGCCACTGAGCCTCAATTGAATTAAACCATGAGTCAGTTTCTCTTTACACTTCCATATTTAGCAGAACTTCATTCAGGAAGTGTCTTACACCATTGACCACGTGCTCAAGGTGTATGGTTGTTTTGCATCCCAACGTAAAAGCCAAATCCTTAAATAAGCAACAGTTTGTACATGTATTGGTAAGATTCCTTTTAGTTTGCTTGATTTCTTTTACAGTGGCCATCTTTCTTAAGGATGTGTCATGTTACTTCTCCCTGCTGGAGGATGGACAACCTTGTGACAAACTTGAGTGTGAGCTTGAGCTTCATCTTCATTTAAGCTTAAACCTTATATCTTCATGTTCTGTGCATTTTCATTTGCTGAAATTATAAAAGGGTATGAAATGCAGTCATGATTATGTTACTTTTTTCTAGATGCTTTTAAACTTTATGACAAAGATGGCAATGGAATCCTGGATAACAAAGTAAGTAATACAAAAAAAATTAGGTGTTTTTTATTTGTTTTTTGTTTTTTTTCTCCTTTCTTTCTTTTTCTGCCCCCCTCCAGGAGGTGGACCGGATCATCACACAGATGATGAACGCTGCCAATTACTTGGGTTGGGATGTGACTGAACTCAGACCGGTAAGATGTCACATGTCAGTTGTTGCACCATGTAAAGTTCTCTGAAATGGGGGAGGGAAGCAGCCAGGTTCTGCAAATGCCCATAAGTAGTCTGTTCCTCATCAGAAAGACCCAACAGTGCTGGATTGTCGGGGGGGGGCATGGCTGGCATGGTGGTAATAGCCCTGTCACTGTCAGATGTTGGAGGACATGATGATAGCCATGGATGTGGACAACAGTGGTACGGTCTCCCTAGAAGAATGGCTGAATGGAGGGTTGAACAACACACCCCTCTTGGTGCTTCTGGGACTGAAGGTAGGAGCTTATTTTAATTGTAAATATCTCTGGAATACTTCCAAACTCTTATCTGGTATCTCATAGCTAAATTAAACTATTAAAAAAAATAGACTGATAGTATTGCTTACTCAAAGTAACAGAGTAGTTTTGAAAGTGTTGCCATAATGCTGTCTTTGTGAATCTGTAGCACTTGAACCTCTGTTAATCAGATCTTGTTAAATAGTTCATTCTACACTCTTTACCTTTTTATTCACAGGTGACTGAGAGGGATGGACAGCATTTGTGGAGGATGAAAAATTTCAAGAAGCCTGTATACTGCAACATCTGTGAAAACATGCTGCTGGGGTTGTACAAGCAGGGATTATGTTGCATCTGTGAGTCATGCATGGGGCAGTATACAGGGGATTCAAAAAGACAGATGTAGTGCAAAAAGTCAAATGAAAAAACACTGAACACATATTCAGACAGCCTTTGACCTTTCTCTCTCAACTATAGACTGCAAGTGCATTGTCCACGGACGCTGTGCCAACAAGAACCCTTCACCGTGCATTCACACCTATGTCAAGTCCAAACAGGATATAGGGGTGGGGCCTTGCAATGTTAATGGTTGTTTGTGCATTAAAACAACTGTGGTTAGCAAGCCATGATAATGAGTACATGTTCTCATTTCCACCATAATGGCCAAGGGTCCACCCCTAAACATCTCTGTTACTTTAGGTGCCAGCCCATGCCTGGGTTAGTGGGAACCGATCCTCTGGCAAGTGTGACAGTTGCCAGAAAAAGGTCAAGAGCCACACAGGCCAGCACTGCAGATGGTGCCAAGTCAAAGTAAGGACTGGTTAATAGAAGCTAAAAGGGTACAGTGGTCTCTGTTTTCAAAGATCAACACAGCTGCGAAAAGGTTGTTTCTAACCGAGGGATACAGACTGACACCTAGTAGCCCAGAGACAAAATACACACGTGGTGGCATTTGTTTGTTTAACCTTTGTGTTTTGCTGTACTGTCTTGACATTTCCAGATTGAATTTTGAAAGTGCTGCTAATCGCAGGGAAAGTTATTGACCTATTGTTAATGTCTTCTCTTTAGCGTCACAATGAATGTACATCTCAGGAGCCATTGGAGTGTACCTGTGGATCCCTAAAGGACCACATCCTGTCCCCTTGGGCAATCACGGTAGGGTTTGGGTCAGCTGGTTTTAGGAATTCTATCACTGATGTTGATTTCACTGGTAAAGAAAGGTCTTTAAATGTACATTTTGCACAGTGCAAATATGGTCTGTAAACATGTACACAAACATTACATTAGAGTACTGTATAAATTAAATGGTTCTGTCTAGTTTGAGCATTTTTGTTATACAGGAGAACCCAAAGAGCCTGAAATCAACTACCCAAAATGTCAATGATCTCCAGAACCAGACATCTGATAGTCATGCTCTGCAGGTATATTCCTTGAAGCTGCGGGCACACGTGGTATTGGCTATATTGCATGTGATGCAGCAGAGCATACATGTACATAATGTGATCTCCCTTATAAGCACTCAAACACATTGTAATGTTCATGATTGACTAAAATCTGTTACCTTACTGAGGTAATCTTTTCTGTACAGATTATACCTGTTCCAGGCACACACCCTCTCCTGGTTTTTGTGAACCCCAAAAGTGGAGGGAAACAGGGTAAGAGGTGAGAAGCAATTTGGCAGTTTCTCTAACTGATCTACAGTGCTGAGGGTTTTTAGCATAACCTCTGTTCTGTGATATGTTTCAGAGTTCTGCGTAAGTTCCAGTACCTGCTGAATCCTCGTCAGGTGTTCAACCTCTCCAATGGAGGCCCAGGACCAGGGTAAGACTTTGTGATCACCATACAAAAACACACATGCATTTACAGTATACTGTAGAGCAATGGTTCCCAACCATTTTCCCAATAGACCCTTATTTTACATGTTTTTTTTTTTTTTTTTTTTTTTATTTGTTTCAACAAGGGGGGTCCTTTCCTGCAAAAATTTGTGGACCAAGGGGGTACATTAAGCCAAACCTGCAGCAATATTAAATGAATTCAGTGATAAATACTTCAGCCCATTTATTTATTTATTTATTTATTTAACTCCTCTCAAATGAAATCTGCCAAGCAAACCTTGGTTGGGGTTATAACCACCCCCCCCCCCAAACAGAGATGTAGAGTGGTACTATGCTGTAGGATATGTAGAGCTATATTGTAATGAAATACTGTTGTTTATTTTGAGCTTGTGTACACCAGTCTGCTATTAATATTATTAAATAGGCAGTGTTAATGGGGCCCTAATTACACTTAACGTACTGTACGTAAGTGAACAAATAATTTATGTTGGTACATTTGATCTTAACATTTTCTTCTGCTTACCAATATTGAACTGAATATATGTCTTGTAGGCTCAATTTCTTTAGGAATGTAAAAGACTTCAGGATCTTGGTTTGTGGTGGAGATGGCACTGTGGGCTGGGTTCTAGATGCCATAGGTGAGAATTATAATAACTTTTACCTGGAATTGAATACTATCTGCACTATTGAACCATCCAGAATCTTAGAGCTGATAACCAGCCAACATTCTTGACAAGAATCTTGACAAATATTTTGGGCTCCTTTTATAAGTGATAAATAATGTTAAGACTTAACGCAACCCAATGTAACACCATTGACACTAGGGGTGGGGTGGGGGTGCTGATAATCTAGATGCATAATTGTCTGCACATTTCAGACAAGGCCAATCTTCCAGTGTGTCCCCCTGTGGCTGTGCTGCCCCTGGGCACAGGAAATGACTTGGCACGTTGCCTCAGATGGGGAGGAGGTGAGAACCTGCTCTTTATGCTAGCCTGAGGTTGACACACAAACATGCAAGTGTTGGACCAGTAAGAACCAGGGTATGCGCTGTCCTTGCTGTAGGCTATGATGGCACTGACCTGACTCTGATCCTGAAGGAGATTGAGGCTAGTTCCAGTGTCCTCATGGACCGCTGGAGTGTACAGGTGATTCCCGAGGAAAGCCAGGAAGAAGGGGATCCGGTGCCTTTTGAGATCATCAACAACTACTTTTCAGTTGGTGTGGTGAGTCCAAGTTCTGTGTGGATGCGTACTAAAAGCCTGTTGGTGTACCAGAGCTTTTTGCACTGTCTACAGTCAGTATACTTTCATAAAAGCTGTTTGTTTTCTCACTGACAGGATGCCTCAATTGCCCATCGATTTCACTCAATGAGAGAGAAATACCCACAGAAATTCAACAGCAGGTATGTAATTTTTATACTTATTTAATCTTCTCCCTAAGAAGTGTAATGAGTTTTTGCGCTTTCATTTTCTCACTTTTTCAATGCCTCCTAGAACAAAGAACAAGCTTCGATACTTTGAGTTTGCTACTTCTGAGACCATCTCTGCATCCTGCAAGAAGCTGAAGGAGTATCTTACAATTGAGGTGCTGGCTTTTTAAGTTACAGTGCAGTTAGAAGTCTTTTTGTGAATATAAAACATGTAGAAAAGTCAGGCTGCTTTGATTAAAATTATACAATTGTGCCACAGTGTGTTTGTATAATATTGTTTGCATAGTTCTTACTGGTCCAACCCTTTCATACCTGTCCTCCACAATTCAAGAGGTACATTTGCTAACTTCCTAGTCTGAACATCAGCTTAGGATGTTGGATCACTTTCATTTTTTTCCTCCCTTATTGCGGTTTGTTATGAATAACTATTTGCTTCCATAACGGAATACTGTTTGTGACAGTTGCTTGGTACTGCAGTGCAGTTAGTTTGTCCAAGGAAATCTGTCCAGCTAAGGCAACAGTTCAGATCTGCTTCCTTTGGGACTGGTGGTTTTTAGATTTGGATCTCCAGCTCCAAATGTAACACTATTTACTGGATGTTTTTTCAAGTTCATTCAAATTTAAGGGCCAAATAAATGATCAAGTATTAAGAGGTGTTAAAGTAAAAGACCCCTGGGTTGGACTTGAGCAGATAAAAATATTTGTACACAACTATTAAATGGTACTGCCCTTTTAATATGTCAGGGAGGTGTTTTCTTTGGCATATAGTATTAGTTTATGGCTCATGTAAGGTAATTCGTGTATCTCTATATATCTCTTTCAAGTGTTGCGGGACCCCTCTTGATCTGAGCAATCTTTCCTTGGAAGGAATAGCAGTTGTCAACATTCCCAGCATGCATGGTGGGTCTAATTTGTGGGGAGAACCCAAAAAGGCAGAGAGTAAAGAACTAGCTGATCTGGAGCCACAGGAAGTCATCTTAAACTACAAGGACCTGAAAATGAGCGCCCAAGGTAGGCTGTGCTGCTTATATGTTGTTAGATAACACTCTTTCAGCTGTTTTCTTACGTTTATGTCCTCACCCCAAGATCTTAGCGACAAGAGGCTGGAAGTGGTTGGCCTCGAGGGGGCGATAGCAATGGGACAGATCTATACCGGTCTGAAGAGCGCCGGGCACAGACTAGCAAAAACATCCCAAATCACCATAAGGTACTTTTATGTGCCACTTTTGTTGAAACAGGGAAATTTATACAAAGAGAAAAATACACACTGAGTTTAACAAATTTTATCACAAAAATGAAATGGATGATCATGGCTGGTGCATTTTGCTTTCATTAATTGCTATATGATGGACTGGAGTCCCCTCACTAGTCAGGTGCCCTGCATTTCCCAGAAAGGCTTCATGATTATTACATTTATGTACATTTCTTGTATACCTTGTTTTCTTTACACGATAAAATGAATACTTTATAAATATTTCCCAGTGAGTAAAATGAATGGAAACATGCTTAACACCTCCCATTCTTAATCCTCTCTCTTAATTTCACCCTAATAACTGCTTAACCCACCACAGGACACAGAAGCAGCTACCCATGCAGATTGATGGGGAACCATGGCTGCAGCCCCCATGCACTGTGAGTCTCTGCAACCCGGTGTGACCCCTACATAGGACTTGAGCTGATACACCCTCTATTAATCTATTAATTTGTTCTAAATTATCATTCACTGTTTAGTGCTGCCTTTAGATATGAATTCACAATTTCCATGCTTAACCCTTCTTTAACTCTACAGATCCACATCACACACAAGAACCAGGCCACTATGCTAATGGGTCCAACTACAAAATCTTTCTTCAGCCACAAGTAGGATCACTTGCATCTTGCCTGGCTCACAAATATGCTTGGCTGAATCCAGTTGCAATGCAAGGCTTTAAAGTCATTATGGAACTTGTTTATGCTGTATTTTGTGACAAGAGCAGTATCTAACCAAACTTAGAATGGAACTTTATCAGCCTTATGTTTCATTGAGAAATTACATTTTCATACACCGAGGATTTATAAAACAGTTGTACATTTATTGGCCCTTTAAGTAAGGTAATGTCAAAATATTTAGTTATTTTCATTACCAATCAAATACAAGGTGACTTGCTGCTGAATTGTATTGTGCATATTGCCAGCTATGCCTTATCTAAGAATCCAATGTCTTATGTATTGATGTTAACATTTGTATTTTCTTGCTGAACTCTTTACCATGTTTAATAATTTAAAATTCTAATAAAGATATATCTATAGTTGTGTCTTATGTTATTTTTAAAGCAAATTCATACATTGTTGGTTTTACCTACACTTGAATTATTTATCATACATTAAATATGAGTAGTAATCCCTGAGTTTACATGCCCAATTTGGTTCCTGCAAAAAATCCAAATTTCCCCACATTTACTGTATTCAGCCATGCAGAACTAAACTCAGATGCAGAATAGCAATAAATATTCAGTTACAATAAAGCACTACTATTACCGTATTTACCCAAGTAGAGCCTTACTGAACATTCTCACATTCACCTGTATTCCTGAAAAGAATTCACCTGTGTAGCACATTTGATTTAATGGATAAAGACCATACAAACAAGGCGGTTTGGATTCTTTCGTTTTTTGGTAGCTCTGCTCAATTCGAGGCCTGGCATTACAAATCAAGTCGTGTTCTGTGAAGGGATAACCACTCTAAATCATACCCTTCATTTACCTGCTGAAATTCCTCTCAAATGTCATTCTCTGAATTGGAACTAACCGGGCCAAACTCACTTCCTACCGACCGAACAGTTATTTTCAAACCATTTTTGTTTATCATCTCTCCAACATGTGACGTCAGAGCACGTACAGGGAAAAGAAGTACAGAATGACACAGATGAGGTAAAATGAGTGAAAACAGAGTTCAGAGTGAAATGCACATGGGGAGGAAACGGAAGAAACAAAGCACGTTAAGTCTGACGGAAAAAAAAAGAAGCAAACCCTGAAGATCCAAAACCCAACTGGCCGCCTACCTTCCTTCACGTGCTAACACTGTACACCTTTTTCACGGGAACAGATATGTTTGATACGCGGTTCATCCGCACCTGCTCTCAAAAAAGTGAGTTTTTAAAAAAATAAATAAAAATAAAAATGAAGAAAAAAAAAAGCCCCGTAAAAGTGCACAAAATTTGTCAGCGGTGACCTCTGCCTCGACCCCTGTCACCCCGCGCGAGAGACGTCGACGCCGAGGACCAGACGCCACAACGGTGGAAGACGCGGAACTTCATGGAGCCTCGGGTCGCGGAGCGGAGGTGGGGCTCTGGTTTTTGGCGTTGCTCTTCACCAGAATACCGGCCTTTTTGTTGTTTTTTTTTTTTTGCTTCAGTAGTTTGGTAATTTAAATTAATAAGCAATGTTACCCCCATTATTTGTCGACGTTTCGTTCACAGCAGTAGCTGTATGGACGCGAGAGCTAAAAAAAACTGGCTAATACAACACAAAATGGAGGCAATTAAAGTGGAAACAGTTTAGTTTTTGCTCACCTCTGCCTACGAGCCACTGCTTGACCGGGTCTCCCCTCGCAAACGTAGGTAGAGGAGCCAGGGGTTCCTTTCTGTTGTCTTCTTTCATTTGCCCCGATGTTGTGTCGAAGTTCAGTTTTGGGGGATCTGTGGCTTCCGACATAAAATGCTTAGCTTAACTTACATGAAAAGTTTGTTTTTTTAAATATTGGAAGACCGCGGTGCCGTGAGGAGTTGCAGGTGCACGTTGGGTGTCGGCAGCACCACTGCACCCTTCATGCCGGCTTAACAGCATCAGCCCTTCGGCCAAACTGTAGTGTTCAGTCCTGCGTTGTTTGCGCTCACTGCACTTGGGGCTGAAGCAAACCTTCCACACTGATCTATATTTTTATGACTGGAAAAAACGGTTCAGGCTGTAGAGCAACTGTAGAGCAACTGCCAAATATGAAATTCTGCAACTTGCGCTCTATGTTCTGTTACGCCTCTGTTCGCATTGTTTTGTTTTGCTCTTTGGTTGCTGTGTATTGAGGCTTTCAGAAAGTTTTTCTTCTTGACCTCCAGGGAACTGAGCAGTTCTTCTCCAAAGGATGTGTTGTCCACACATCTTGTTCTCTTGATCCTTCAGGCCGCATGACAATATTAAATATGTCCTTTTGATCTGTATGTGCGGAACTTGCCCGTAACTCTTAATCCAAAAATGTATAGTTTGAAAAGAAGTGATGACTCCCCCCCCCCCCCCCAGTTGTGAGACATCCTGGTTATCTTGCAGGTGTCACTGATTTTTGCTGGGTGTCTGCTAGGGTGGACTGCAGCACAGGATGGCCCTCACGTGCAACTCTGCCTGTTCCCAAGCTCCTTTTAGCTCAGACATTATTTTAGAGCAAAAAGAAAGCAACACAAAAAATACACACTTTGGTGTCTGTTTCCCACATTTAAGAAAGTCATCCAGGAGAAGAGGAAACAAAAGTGACTTTTGGGCGCGAGATCCAGGTAAGTCAGTCTCTGGACTTTTCACGCAAAAAAGCTAATATGGTATTTGGATATTTTCAGTAGGCACAGATGGACACATACACAATGACCCTTATTTCATGTAAAGCTAAAGGCACCTCAGTTGAATGTTACCTGTCATCACTGAACAAGCTGGAGTTATTTACTAGGCTGCAGGGCTCAACAGCAGGTGGCAGGGGAGTAGTTTACAGTCAGACACTGCCTGCTTTTGTCCCTGCAGGCATCCTCTGGTGACATTTTACAAACCATTGTCTCCCTGTTAGATAATATTTTATTATTATGAGAGGCATCTTCCGCCTTTCTGACATGGAAGTGTGAGCGGATTATACAAGAGGAATCCAGCTCCACGCAACATATTCCAGTGCGTCTGCTTTTATGGGGACAAGCAAGGAGACCTGCCATTGTGGGTTTTCATTTTTCCGACATTGTTTTCACCCGTGCACGTTTTCTTACTAATTTACAAATGCTGATGTACAGCTTTGAAAGTGCTTTTAGTTGGCCATGGAGGTGTAATGCATGATGGTAATGTTTAAGCTTTTGTTGTTGGAGTAAATATGTGTGGATGCAGATTACACAGGCGGTGGAAGATGTGATGTTCATTTTTCTGTTGAGCTGACGTTGGGGTGTCTGTTTTTCTGTGTGGGAGTTTGACATTCGAGGCATTGGGGACAGGTACATACATTTACAGAGCGCACACACACACAATTACACAGCTACTCCATGGGAGCCCATCAGATTTGGTGAGTAAATGGTTTTCTTAGACCTTTTGCATTTTTTATGGTTTTAGGTTTATGTACCACATAGTGAAACTAGAGAAAAGCTCTTCTGAAATGGATCCAAATGTGTGTTGTTTTTGATAGTTCAGACCAGGGAAAGGACTTAAAACTAAATGTGCAGCAGGTGAAGTGATGGTTTTTTCCACTGATGTTCTTGTCTTTCAGCAGCATTCTCGTTCACTGCCATCTCTTGTGTCAATAAGTGCAATTTTTTTCTGTCATAACCAAGGGACTACAAGTGTGATGTTGCGCTCAGGTGCTTTCAGCCAACAAAACATTAGGGGGAATTAACTCAAAAGACCGATGCTGACTATGGCTGTATCTCGTCCAGAAGCATAGGCTGACATGTCGCGTTAAGATCAAAATACTGCAAGATCTTTATAGTACAAAAAAAGTGGTTGTAATTTTTTTTGTCTCTTGCTGTCTGCGAGGTGGTTTCACTTCTTGGCCTGATAATATCCGTTTTGTTTTATCTTCTTAATAAACGTCACAAGCTCATTGTAATGTTCAAGATACTGTAAGAATTTCGTCACTGGAAACGTAAGTGATCAGCAGTAATCGTATGATATTTGACTACATTTATAATATATTGTTTACCGAGTGTTTGTACAAGAGGCAATGACAAATAAAATGACCTGATCCTTCAGTTAAAGAAATAAATTGGGGGAAACTAAGCAGCAGATAATGTTGTGTTTAGGGATATCTTGCAGTCAGAAGGTTCCTGGCTTGAATCCCACTCACACTCCTACTGCTCCTGCCTTTGCAGTCAGATGTGAATAATAAATTATGAATTAGTCATTTCAAACAGCAATAGCCATTTCCAACATTAGTTATGTCTTGGCTCTTGCCTTTATTTTAAAATCAATTTAATGGCACCATGATTTTAAAAAAAGAGAATTCTTTCAAAACCAAATTTCTTGATTCCAAACTTTTCAATTCTAGTGTACATAAAAGGATTATTTGTCAAGTGAAAGTAATAAATTAATTTACATCTTTAAGAACAGGCACAACTTTACAAACATGTTCCATAGGAGGGCTAAAAAACTGTCAGCTCAATATATAAATTGAATTATGATAATTCCTTTAGTTTTCTAATGATTTGAAGAAAAATATTGATTGACTTGTGTTTTCGTAACCAATAAGCTTATATTGCTGCAGATGTGGATGGCTGTCAGAAGGAGACTGTTCGGCTGAAATGGTCTTCAGGCACCACTGTAAGGTGAGATTTTTTTTGGCAAAAGCCAAATCTTTTGTGTAATGAACAATGTAACTGCATGCCTGTCGATATGCAATTTGTTTCTCAATTAACAGTGCAGAATGACAGCAAGCATTAGCAAACACATTTGGTCTCTGAGGTACTATAGCATTGGCATCTAAAGTGATGCTTTCCTGCCCAATGGTAATAACTGTCGTTCTCAGGATGGATACAAGTGATATCACACGCAAGGTGGAGTTGGATGCGAAGATACAGTATTTAAATGTAAGTCAGCCTTTCATTGTGCAGGTCTTGTTTAAACAGACTGGCTGCTCTTAGTCCTGCTTGACAAAAAGAAATGGAACTGTTGATGTTTTGTGGATGTTAACTAATTTTACTATTTGAGCTTTGAGCAGTGAGTTTGTTTTTCTTAGGTGTTAGTAGGGTATGTTTAAAAATACAAGTGTAAGTGTAAAAAGTGCAATACAATGACATCAAGTACTATACTTGCTGACTTTGCTTCATGCATGTGATGAAATGCACTGCTGTTGTGTCATAAAGAAATTTTGTTAAACTTTTTGTGGAAACTGCTCAATACTGTCAAAAACTCCCATAGTGTAAGCTCCCCCCTAACTTCTACTTTTCTTTTAACAGCAAACCCTACATGAGAAGTGGGAGGAGTACAAGACTCTTGTGATGAAGGAACAGCAGCTAGTTCTCCGTAAGTTTGCTTTTACCCTGTGGTTTGACGGAACGTGGCAAATGTGCGTTTAACCAAGGAGCCATGGTTTGTTACAGTTCATCTTGCAAGATAAAATAAGTATGTTCTACATAAGGTGTGAATCTTCTGGACATGATTTATCTTAATGTGAACCTTTTCTTATCAGGTAAAGTGGGTGATGAAGAAACATGGAAGACATTGGAGTCTGTTAAAATGTTGCTTATTGAGAGTGTGGCCCAACCTGGTGGTGGTCCTCTAGGGGCTTGCTGTGCCATGACTAGTAGCTCAGTCAGCTGCACACAGAGCAGCAGCAGTACTGACAGGTGTGAGGTGTCTAAGGAAAACGTGTTCCTCACGTATGACCGCCAGGCTGAGGCTGACAGGCGCAGCCGGACCTCTACAAAGCCAATGTCAGCTCTGCTGCCACAAATGGGCCCCAACTCACCCACCTGTGTAACATCCAAAACCCGCTTGACACGCAGTGTCAGTACCCGCAGTTCCAAGAGGGTCCCAGAAGGGGGCACTGTTTGTGAAGACAGCAGTTACCAAGTCCTTTCCCGCATGTCCAAGATGAAGACCTTGAGCAGGCACTTCTTGAAGCGGCTCCCAAGACTTGGCCAAACTCACAAAGATGAAAACCATGCATGAGCTCCTCTGTCTTGTTTGGTTCAACTCCTATGACATTTCTTTCAACAAAACCTTTTTCTTTTCTTTTTTTTTTCTTGTTCAAATGTCTTATTTATGTAGTAGTGGTTTATTCGATTTTTTTTTTTTTTTGTTGTTGTAAATACAGTTTGTTGTTTGGAAAACTTCCAAAGATTTTGAAGGTTATGCTTGAATATGGCTGTTCTGAAAACCTTTTGACTCTAACAACCCTTTATCTCCCTGTTTCTTTGAGAAATCCTTTCTGTTCCCTCATAAAATAAAACACTGTGCATGCACCATTTAGATCTGCTTTGTGGAAACTTTTCTACGTATTTGTTTTCGTACTTTAGTGGGTTTGCATGGCAGGGTTTAAGTTCCTCAGCCAGTGTGCAGCTCAATTGTTCTGTTTCAATATTAGTTAAGAGGACAACTGCAGGTAGCCAGATCTGCATCAAGACTCTTAAGTAGAACACATGAGCAGGACTTCTGTACAAAGCATGCTTTGCATGCAAACTGTTAACCATTAGTCACTTTGCTTAGCCTAGTAAACTCAATGTTTGCCTTCATTTTAGTCGAGCAGGAAGACCAAGCCTTCTTCAGGCTTGAGTACACAAGAGATTATTAAATAGATCCTGGATTTTAGGTCAACAGATATTTTAAAGAAGGGGTGGGGTGGGGTACTGGACCAACAATGTGTGTCTAACTTGCGTGGAGAACACCCTTAAATGTAAACGTGACTTTGTTAGCTGCATTGCTGTCGGGTGAGGCGTAGCTGTGTGGGGGAATGGGTACTACTCCCGTCTCTCCGCAACAGAGTATTATGAAGGTAAAAATGAAAATAATTATATTGCTCATTAATACAATTAAATGGAATTTATTATTCCCACATGCTAATTTGATAATCCAAATATATTCATAGTAATAAATGGTATTGTGTGGTACATTTAAAATTTCACAATGCAGCAGAAGTGTCATTCTGTCCCTACAGTTCTTAAACTGCACTCCAGAGGGCATTTGAGTCCTGTATGCTCAACTTTTTGCCTGGAAGCAGAGCTGCAGCAACTCTAAGGCAGGTAATAAATCTTTTCTTGTGAGTAAATTTTGAAAATGCAGAGACAGAGCTACTAGGTTTACTGTAAGCTGAACCAATCGCACATGAAATTAAGTTCTTGCAAGGAGCACCTGCAGTAGTCTGGACATCCATTATACCACACAGTTCAGTGCAGGGAGGAGACCCAGAAGAGACAACTGGTCCATGATGGGACAGTTGTGTCTCATTGCCCTATGTCGCTTAGAGAAGCACTTCTGGGAGGTTGGCTGGCTGCAGAGCTGTGGGTGAAATGAGGTGAGTAATGTGCTTCCTACAACTCAGTCTGGGGTTGGGATGTAACACGGGGAATGAGGAGGAAATGGATCCGACCAGAAAGGAATCAAAACCTGGTAAGAAGTTTTTCTTTTTTTGTATTTGATTATCATTATTAGTCCAACCCAATAACCAAGCTCTTTCTCCAGGGATGAACAAAGCCAACAAAACAGCCAAAAATCCTTCTATTGATGTTAACTGAAATATCCTAGAAAACAAAAACAAACAAAGGTACACCATTCTATCCTGGCACCCTAACCATGGTAAAAACCAGGAGAAAACAATATAATGAAAATAGCCTCATCCTCTTCTGGTTGCTGCTTAATATTTACAGGTATTTATAAAATCAACAGATTCGAAAGACTATTAACACTATTCACACAGATTCAACAATAACTACACTATTAGTTAATGAACACAAGAACACTACAGAGACAGACTTTTACCAGCTATCACTGAAAAATACCACACACAACTGCTTCTGGCACGGCCCAACGCCTTCCTTTCTGCCCTCATCTTGTTCAGGTGTCCTCATTCTTTAAATGCTTCCTTTGCAATTGGCTGGTCAATGGCATTCGACTTCAAATTTTCCAGCTGCTGATGGGAGACAGAAAACACACACACACACGCAAATACTAAAGGCCTTCTGACCAACACTGTAACAGTGCTCTGTTAAGCATCTCACAATCCAATGAAGAGTCCTGGCAGTCCACACCATGTCCACCAGAGGAGGTAGGATTCCCTAAAAAAATTTATAAATTACAGTAATACATTTGCAGAAAGAGAGGAAAAATCTGGTGTACAAAGGCAGTTTCCACAAAAAAAAAACATGAGACTTGACAACATGATGCAAAGCAACACCATCATGTATTACAACTGAGCTATTCATCACTGCACAAAACCCCAGCTTCTAATGACCTTTTGGCTAAGGACAGTCCCCTTAAAAGCTCTATGTCTCACTTTTCCAGACAGGAGAGAGCCTATATTTTACTGCAAACTGAGCCGTGCCTCCTGGACACCCTTTCCCGTTGCCAGGGGACATTGTGCCCAGCACTGGGGAAATGCCTCTGCAATGCAAGCAGTCAGCTCATGTGCTGTACCCTGGCACAGAGAGGGACTGAGCAGCTGCCAACAGAACCCCATCCCACCCGCTTTAGCTCTCTAAATATGAGTTTGCACTTTGGGAACTAAGTTCCAAGATTACAGAGCAATTTATTACTTTGCTCTCTAATTGAAAAAGCTCGCATACCACATTTTTGGGGATTTTTTAAAACTGCTAAATCATTATAACACATATGGCTCTTCTGAAGCAGAAAATGAAGACGAATCCTCCAGAGGCAAAACTGGATGAAACATTACAATAATTTTGATGGCAACAAAATGCTTTTGTCAAAGCAGAGCACTTGTGGGGGAAACATGCCTGAATGCGCTGAACAAGCAAATATATGATATGACCACACTTTTTTTTTTTTGTCTAGCTCCTAAATCTGTTCATTTCCACTTGAGTTATTAATGCTAGCCATGTATAACATTTGTTATTATAAATGTTGGAGCATCCCAGGTATTTTTCATCGTTTGCAGCTGCCATGAAGTCACGCCAACCCCCTCGGACGGTTGATGGGTTTAGGGCTTCCTTTTCTTTCCTTCTTACGCAGCAGAAATATGTTCAGATCCTTTGGAACTCCAGTAAAAAAGTGTCCTCTCTCATTGCAGTACTTTTACTCGACTCTGCAGAAGCTGTTAATAGAAAGGCTGGGGGGGGGGGAATGAAGGCACGCCTGCACCGCATGAACATCAGTACAGTGTTTGTTTGCATGTGCAAGTATTTAGATGGCACAAAACCGAGACTTTAATGCTGATCTAAAGCGTTCCGAGGTGGAAGATGACCGAAGAAGAAGTTGAATTTCGCAGCCGTACGCGCGCCTGACGCGTGAGCTGCTGAACGCAAAGCGACGCAGCCACGAAACGCCAGCCTGGTGCTTTGCATAAACCCTTGACCTCACTGCGTTGTGTCATGGAGCGCAGAGGACGACAGCATTCGGTACGACGTAGTGGTCGCTCCCGGGCCGCCGCATTCCCCAGCGGCAGCCCTGCCTCCGACGCGACCGGATTGTTCCCGAGCGGGATTCCGGCTGGCGCGCTGCGCTTTCGCGCACTCCCGCTGACAAACTCGGGCTATGCGAAACATTTGATCTCAGCGTCACTGCTCTGCACTTGAAATGCTTCCAGAATCCAAACATAGCCAAAAAACGAACAAAAACATGCACTGAAATGGCACGCAAACGGTAGAGCCAGTAAAAAAAAAGGCACTATTGAGAAATAAAACGTACGTGGTTAGAAGCAGCAGGGGTGTGCCAGTAACGGGCAGCACTGACAAAGGAACTGTCCACTGCATCTTTTTATGATGCTTAGTGTCGTGGATGTGTGTTTTACCCCAACGTCTACATTAAAACACGGAGACACGAACTTGCAGGCTACATTCGTTTTTGTTTCTTTAATACTACGCATGCACGCTGCGTTCTACGTATTTACGCTCAACGCGTAACTACGCACAGAAATAACTATCCAGCCGCTAAAAGAAATAACCCTAAATATTAACTCTCATATATTACACTTGGGCAACGATCATTGTTTCGACGGGGCTAAACCGCACGTTTGTGCGTGAAAAGGATCCCCCGGCGTACAGCGGAAGCGCAGAGTGCGAGCTGCGCAACGCGGGCATCCGGTTTTTGTCTGCCCGCGCTTTGTTTGTTATGGCAGCCTCTTCAAGTGCAGTGAAAGGAGCTCACACTGTACGGTGGTCTTCGCAGCGTGGCTCGCTCAGCGTGGAGCAGCTATTTTCGGCGCTCCCTGACTCTTTCTGCGCTCGCAGGCTTCCCCGAAGCACGGCCCCCGCTCCGGCGGCCCGGGATTCCACCTACGTCAATGGGGACCTCGATTTACGTCATCGGAGAGACGCGCCCCCGCGCCCCCGCGGCTGTGCTGGAGACGCGAGTCGGAGGCGGCGAAGCGACCCAACTGGAAAAACGGCGCACCGTCGCGTCGCGGCGCCCAAAGCAGAGACGAAAAAGCGCAGTGCTGCCGCTCCGTTAGATCTCGCCACATGGGCTCCGGCATGGCCTCCGCACCGAACGAATCGGACCGCTGCCTGAACCCGGATCTGGCGGTCGGAGGAGAGGACGAGAGCTAAAAAGAAACGAATAAAAAGAACCGCGACTCGGATGTCCCATCTAATCGCGTTCGTTCGATGCAGCAATGAAAAAAGACACGCAGGCAAGTACAGACCTGGGGTTCATCGCCTTCTTTCGTGAAACGGCATCTCATGCACTGCGCGGTCGTTTGGTCTGGTCTGCTTGCCTTGCAGAGGGGCTCCCACTCTGGCCTGGGCCAGCTGAGGTTATGAACACTGACGTGCGGTGGGATTGGAGCCAACAACCGTCGTCCAAGCACCGCAGTTCCTGCTGCGTGGTTCCGTGCTGCGTGACGGACAGTGATGGGAAACGCAGCAACAAAAAGGCATTCTGTAAAGTGGTCAGTACCGAAGTTCCCCCAGTATGGGACATTGTTGTCATTGTGTACTTTAATGCAGTGTGTGGCCATGTTGTCACGGCTCGGTTATTCAATGCCAAGTGAAAATGAGCATCATGCTTAACACGACTGTAACGACTGCACTGAGTTTATTCAGTTTGCATGGAGGGGCTCGACGTGTTAGCTTTATGTAGCAAAGCACAGCACATTTTCCATATTGCAAACGTGTCTTGTACATGAGGAATGCAGAACGCCACCCGCCACTTTCCATAGCATTGTGGCTTTCTCTCCCTCTGATAGCAGTGGTGCAGAAATGAATCCATGTTCTGTCATTCTTTTCACTTTTCTGAACTTTGAAGTTTAGTCCACACATTTATGGGAACTGTATGAGAACTATTTTTCTATCACTGTATTCATTTCAGGACAATAAGCACTATCAGCAGAAATACTGACTAAGCGAAACTGCTGTTAAAGCAATGTGCTGAATGAATGTATTTTAATCATTAAAACATCTCAGTAGGCTGAGAAACAGAATGCAGCAGAGTTGTATTACTGTTACTCAGAAGTTATATATTGTGCTGAACAGACAAAATTCATTTGTGCATAAGCACACTACCAAAAGTGAAAGTATCAATAATTCATTTGATGTGTAAACTGCACGCAGGTCCGTCTCCTTTCAATGACACTGTAGCCAGCTGCTAAATTCCAAGAATTAATGTCACGGTGTTGTTTAATCTTGTTGGGGGTTTTTAGTGTGAATTTGTACTGTTTAAATGGGTTTTGTAAAAGCTGATGAATCTGACTGCATACTGATTCGTTCTGTCAGTATAGCCTCGTGCTGCATGCATTGTGTGATGTGCTTACTGGGTTGCAAAGTAAAACAAATAATAAAAAGCATATACAGTATAAATTTTGTTTTGTGGTGAGTGTAATCAATCTGGGTGAACCATGTTATCCTGTTCACTGTTACTTTATTTCCCTGGCTGGTACATTTTGACTTTCTTATGTTACACCTGGTTTGCTGTTTCCAGGTTCTTTAGTATTTTTCATTAATATTATTATTATTACCATTTTATTTTTTATGACTTCTGACTGCCTGCTTTTAAAACATTTATGAGGAGTTACTTCTTGTAAACGGTACTAAGAAATAACAGGTGGTAAATGGTGCTGAGCAAACAGGTCTTCGGCACACCAGCCATTGAAGGAGAGTCATGTTCACTGTCCCTGTAATTACATCCTCCTGAGAGAGAGTGTCTGTATGGAGATTGGAGCACTTAGCAAGTGGCAGACCTTTGACCACCATGGAAAAGCACACTCAGGAAATGGGATTCATAGCATCCGGCTTGAAACAGGTGTCCGTGACGCATTTGGTAGAAACCCCCAGTTCCCTCAATGAAGACCTTGTTCATGGGCAAATTTGCTGAAGGATAATGTTTCTTAAAAATCTCTCATTTAAGAAATCAACTTAAAACTTGTGGACTCTTACACAAAGCCAAATGTTTCATAGTGCTTAAGAAACTGGACTTGAAACTGTGACAAAAAAAACCAACATATTTATGCATGCATTACACTGTATTATTTTTGTTGGTACAGCCTCATGTAAAATTATTTAAAACCGGACAAACACGATAGATGACTTTAAAAAAACATGGCTTTATTTATCGTTTGGTCTGTTTAACATTTCCGCTAGACGCATTAGCCTAAGAAACAACATTTGGATGCATGCAGCTAAAAGCAGCATAAAATTTAAATTAAGCAAGGAATGAATTAAAGCAATACATTCGCAAGCCGCAATTAAGCAGGTACCGCTGTACATCTTGAGTCTTTCGAACGTCTGTGAAATATAATATAAAGCAATGAGATTTAATGGCAACAGTAATAAAGGTGAGTACTTGAGGCTTCTGAGGGCAGCATCTAAAGTTCCTGAAGAAGGTGAGGAAAGGAGAACTGGAGACTGGTTTTGCACTAATGGGTTCCAGTAGAGGTCCAGTGTCAGCCTGGGCAGCTGCAGGCCTGCTTCATAGGACCGAGGCCTTCTCTGCTGACAGCTCAGCGTTGACGGTGCTTTCATCGGCTTTGCATGGGTAAGACCGACCCTAGCGGACACGGCTACTTTTTCACATCTTCTCACCTCTACATGTCACGCAATGGCTCTTCAACCCCATACACCTGACCAACCCATCACTTAACCCCTCTGTCATGGAGTCCACCACATCAATAAATGTCTTATCCACATACCATTTCCTCTGTCATAAAAATATCATTTAAATAAAGTGCTTCCTGCTCAATAGAATTCAGAGTATTTTTTGGTTTTGAGTAGTGACACACAGAACAGCATGCGGCTCTGTTTTCATTGCTTCTGAAAGTGCTTCTGTCCGCGGGTGATGTTCCTGACAGCCAGGTACTGGATTGGCTTTTTTTTCCCCAAAGATCAAAGCTTTTTCAAGTCCTTTTAAAATGCTCTAAAATCAGTCTAGAGTTTTGGCCCGAATATATATTGGGTCAGCTGTGTCAAAAGGACCGCAGAAATGTATTGAAATCCTTTCACTTCTTTTAATACGAGTCAAGCTGCTTGTAATGTTTTCCTTCGTTCAGACCTTAAAGTGGGATTATTTCCAGCGCACAGCTCTGAATACATTTGTCTCACATTCAAATTAAAGAGTTAGTTTACAGCTTTGAATATGAAATTTGAAGCCGCTGCTGCGCAGACCTGAGAAACAGGCTTGCGACGATGGGCAAAAGTGGGCGGGGGAAATGCCTACGTCACCAGATAAGCGCGTCGGCCCCGCCCTTCTCTGCGTCATCCTTCTCCTGTTGCATCCCGTGTGCGATGGGCAGATTCAGTCGCCGTTTGTTTAAACATGTCAAGAGGATCACAAACGAAAGAGGTGGGTCTTACTGGGCACGGTGACAAGTATGAAATCCTCCTTTTGAAGTGTTTTGCAGTTTTGCTCCGCTGCTCAGCCGAAACAGCTACGTAGGAGTGCTAGGGGGTGTGCCTTTCCGCTGCTCCCCAAACAGGGTGTCCCCCCATCATTTGTGCACAGCTTTATAAAGCACTGCTAATGTTTTTGGTTCTCCCAAATCTGACCGAGTCGGTTCGCCAACAATTCTCGTGTGGTGTTGCAGCAAGAGCGCTAGATTTTGCAGTGAAAGGGATTTACAGTGAGAGCCCCCAGTATGAATAATTCTTACTGTATTCTACAAGCAATTACACTGCAGTGTCGGTTTGCCCCTGCAAGAGCACTGCACCCTGTAACTTTACTTATTTGTCGAAGAAGGCATTTCTGCTTTGCAAACGTTTCAATTTTGTAAAACACGTTTTCTTTCCGCAACGCATACACTTTGTAAAAGGACTGCACAGTACGCTCAAGGCGCTCCACTGAAATTGTATGTAAAGTACTATAAATATAAATATTGCCATCGCTAAATTATTAATTCGACCATGATTTTTTTACTTAGCGTTTTGCTATTTATGTCATCCTTGTATTTTTAGTCCATTCAAAAACTGTAGTAGCCCCGAAGTCTTGTAGTTCTCCGGCTAATTTTAGATCACATAATCCGCCGGCATTTGCGTCAATGGAATCCCGTGCGTGCGTCACTCCTTCGGACGTCTTCATGTGTGCGATATCATTGGCTACAGGCCGGAAAGTTACCCGCCTTCTTACCATATACGGCACAGGACACACCCTCTGAAGAACTCCTTCTGACGTAACGGCACAATAAAATTGACTGTAAAAGAAACACCGAAGCAGTTCAGCTGGGATCCGCTCAGTCGTGTGGTGGAGTACAATGTTCTGGGCACACATTTGCTAACTGGACTGCAAAGACGTGTTTTGAAGTCCTGTTGCAGAGAACGTGGAAGCAGGTGAGTGATCGTGTCCGTGGCGAGTGTGACTTTTCAGCTCTGCTTCAACGCGGTGCAGCGTGCGTTTGGACACCTGCTGCGAAGGGGGTGTGTTGACAGCCGTAAGACGAGGAGTCTGCACTCATCTCCCTGTCGGTGTTTTTTGCTGCGACAACGCAATAAAACTGCACGCTTGCGGTCGATCTGTCGTTTAAATGTTTCGCACGTTTGGAGAACCGCACATGCATGCTGCCATTCAGCGGCAGTGGTGACTTTTAAATGAAGAGCTACTATAATGAAGAAATATTAACGACGACGACGACGACAATTTCCCTTGGGAATAGCTGTATAATATTTAGCTTTTATTGACTACATTTTGCCATTGACATTCTTTGGTGTCGGAGGGCACGCTGTACACAGAGGAGGAAGGCAGGGAGATTTTACAGAAAGAAAGACTGCTGGTTATTTAATCTCCGCACTCCGATTGTATCTTCTTAAGAGTATTTTTATGTCTTTGCCAAATGACAGTTTGTAGCTTTATGTTTGGTAGAGACAAGAGGCTGATACGTGGTTTTTCAGCCACTGTATATCATATAAACGGGCTTCTTTATCCATATGGTGGGCAAAACATTATGTGCTCTTAAATGAATGCTTTTCTTTTCCTTTGTGTAACTTAGTCTTACGTTTGTGCTCAGTTGGATTAGTGTTTTATAATGGTGGTGCTGGATTGTGTTTGCGTTTGTTCTGACTGAACAGTTTGAACATATTTGCTCTCAAATGTGCATTTCAGATTTTCAGATGGAAACAAGGCAAGCACATTTTGAGGATGTAGCTGGCAGTCTCTGAAATCTTTGTTCTTTTTATGCCTTAATATTTTATAGAATATTTTATTACTGACTTCAGAGGTCCATTATAGTATTTTTTCCCCTGTGGTTGGGCTTTAGTTTTATTTCGTGTGTAACAAAAGCAATGAGATGTTGTGTTTAAATGATGAGCTGAAGAAACCTGGCAAATGAAACCATAGTAGACAATGGACAGAGAAGACATAACATCCCTCTGACCAAGCTTACAGATGTGGGTGTCAGTTTCTAGCCAGCCTGGCCAAATACATAAAAAAAAAAACAATGGTGCTGTTTTATGCTGCTTCTTCTTTTTAAAGTATTTGTTCCACTTTAAACTGACAGAAGTTCTCATGAAAGGATACCCCCATTTCTGTAGACTCGATGTGGGTGTGTTTGCTAAATGCTCATTCCAGTTATAATATTGCAGCCAGAAGGAACTGTAGACCATCAAGTTCTTGCACACTCCCCCAAGACCACTTTTCCTAAGATTAAACTACTGCCTTCACCCCAGACACAAGTCAAATTTGAATTATTCTGAACACCATGCACCTGAGGTTTGCTTTTACAGTGCTAATCTGAAATATACCTACACATTTGGCAAGCAAAGCTATTAAATACCTTGAAACCAGCCTTGCATCTCCTGCCATTGTCACTGTGGTGCTCACCCTTTTCTTTAAAACCTCGTTCTTTGCCTGCTTACTGCTGTCAGTTTTCCAGAAAGTTCGTGATGTATTTATAACTCCGATCCATTAAAAAGTAGTAGTGTTGTATTCTTCCATCAGACAGATTACTTTCTAAGGTATCTGAGTTTGGGGGTAAACTAGCCAAGTGGCAATGGGAAAATGTGAAGACTGGAGTAGTGAATTAACCATTGCTCCCCCAGGCTGTAACTGTATGCTGAAAGGTCCTACAGAGACACCACTATGGGGTAACTTTAGTTCTGTATAGTGAGATCTTTACTGCAGCCACCACTCTTGCTGCATGAAGACCCTCGCTGGGTTTCAGGGTCACAGACGTTAAGGACATGGATCTGCAGTATGGAAATTGCAATTCCCACTCCTTGGGAATGCTAAAGCATTACGGGACAAGTTAGTGAATCAAAATTTCTCGAGTAAGCCTCTGCATAAATGAGACAGATACTTTCTGTTATTCATGTGTCATAAGGAAATAAATAATAAGAATGATAAGATAGACTAGGACTTGACAGGAAGTGACTAGGCCTTTGGCCTTAGTAACCTACCCAGACACTTACGTTTCTTTAAAGCACTCCTAAGACTAACAAGGTTTTCTGAATGATTTCTACTGTCGTGTTATCTAATGCTTTTAACTTGCCATATTTTCTAAAGCCACGATTGTCTTTCTTTTTTCCATGCAGAAATGCCCTGTGTTCAAACCCAGTATGGAACTCTACCCTACGAGAACAACTGCTACACCTCAGAATTCCTGAGCCCAGACTTCACTGCCAAGTTGGCCATGGACATAAGTGGCCAGCAGGATCACTTGTCAAGCCCATCCTTACCCAGCATTAACACTCTGATGGACAATTACACAGGAGAATTCGATACTTACTCATGCCACATTGCGACTTCGACAGCGCCCACATCCATTGACACCAGCTGTGGTCAGCAGTTTCCCTTCAGTTTAGATGATCTTCAGGTGTACGGGTGCTACCCGGGCTCCTTTTCCCTGAGCTACACAGATGAAACGCCGTCATCCTGCGGTTCTGATTACTTCAGCAGTTCCATCTCAGCACCTTCACCTTCAGCCCATGGCTTTCAAAACCAGCCTGTGTCTGCCTGGGACCCGCCGTACAGTCCGTACTCCCCGGCGCCTGGCTGCTGGGTAGCTGACAAGTCTACGGCGACCCAACCACCATCCTTCTTCACGTTTACTCCTCCAGGAGAGCAGCAGTCTCTTCTAGAACAACAGCCTTCTCATGTGATGGAACAAGACCTATTTGGGCAACCCCAACAGCACTCTTCCCCTTTACACTTTAATTCCCATGCATTTGACATGGTTGCCTTGGACAGCCCGCTGCAGACAGAGGTGCACATCACATCTCCCAAGAGTCGAAGCCCTACAGCCAGCGAGGGCCGCTGTGCTGTGTGTGGAGACAATGCCTCTTGCCAACACTATGGTGTACGCACATGTGAAGGATGCAAAGGATTTTTCAAGGTGATTGGTTCTGTTCCATCCCTTTGTTTTTGCCACTTTTACTAATACGTATGCTGATCATCTTTGTGTTAACAAAGGGATGCACATGTACAAAAGCAATTGTGGTATAGCTATTATTGTGGGAATGACTTTCATTTCTGCTCCTGAAGGCTCAGTAGATGGACATCAGGGGTTACTGAAGGCCAGGCGTGTTTTAAGCATCACACCGTCTAACTAAGAAATGAACTTAAAAGTGAAACAAAAATATTACCATCGTATTTCTGTCCGTGACATAATTCCGTGTGAAAGTCATCCGTTTCGGCACAACCAACCGAGGGCAATATTTTCTCCACTTATATTTTCAATGAAAGATCATCAGCTTCTTAGATCTGTGGCCTAAAAAGTTAAGAACCTTTGGTGCACCCTGACTTTGTCAACAGTTATTTTTAAAACTTATTAAATGAGTCTTTAACAATTATTAAATATCTGAAATCAACTTTAGATGGTAAAAACAAGCATATTTACTTATTTTTAAGTATTCATTGTATCTTTTGTCCAATGTAAACTGTAATAAGAGTACAGTTTCAGTTTTTTATGGTTTGAATTATGACTGTGATTCAATGAACAGTTAAATCACATTTTATTTATTTGACAACATTTAGGTGGTTTTATTATTCCAGCTTGTGAAAGACATAAAGTGGAGATATGAAATCACTTTACTGAAAAGTACTTTTACAATGCAATAATATACACTTTTCCTTGGTTTTACAGCGCACTGTACAGAAAAATGCAAAGTATGTGTGCCTGGCAAACAAAGACTGTCCTGTTGACAAACGACGGCGGAATCGATGCCAGTTTTGTCGCTTCCAAAAGTGCCTGGCTGTGGGGATGGTAAAAGAAGGTAAATCCAGGATGTTTACTCTAAAGCATCAAGCTTTATACCTTTGTGAATCACTAACTGAAATAACAGTTCAAATATATTTAATGAATTCCTCTCTTTTCCTTGCAGTTGTGCGGACAGACAGCTTGAAAGGTCGGAGGGGTCGATTGCCTTCCAAGCCTAAGAATGTTCTAGATTCCGTATCCACACCTACTTCAGCCAACATCATTGGCTCGCTTGTTAGAGCACATGTGGACTCCAGTCCAGCATCTCACAAGCTGGACTATTCCAAGGTAAAGCTCCACACTTGCTAGGCTGTTAGATGATTGAAAAGGCAGTCAGACCAACATTTTATGCATTTTGAATGTTTTAAGACTGCATGCAAAGCAGTAGGTCAAGTACGTCAACAAATGTGACATAACTTGCTCTCCCCTTCCATCCAGTACCAGGAGACTGTGACTAACCTCTCAGAAAAGGAGGATGCCTGTGATATTCAGCAGTTTTATGACCTGCTGACCGAGTCCATGGAAGTGATCCGGAGGTGGGCGGAGAGCATTCCTGCGTTTACCGCGTTCTGTCCTGAAGATCAGGAGCTTCTCCTTGAATCTGCTTTTGTGGAGCTCTTCATCCTCCGTCTGGCATACAGGTATGGCTTCCCCTTGGGACTCCTCAATGAAAGAAAACAAATGGACAAACTGTTCTTTCCTGGGTGGCAGCACCGTCATTTCTAAAACTTAGCTATTGTCCGTCCACTTCAGGTCAAGCCCAGGGACGGAAAAGCTCATCTTCTGCAACGGCGTAGTCCTTCATCGTATGCAGTGTTTGCGGGGTTTCGGCGACTGGATCGATTCCATCATGGATTTCTCGCAGAGTTTACACCGCATGAATCTCAATGTCTCCTCCTTCGCATGCCTTGCTGCTCTCGTCATCATTACAGGTTAGTCAGTGGAGCTTCGCGGAGCTGCAAATGCATCCGAGTTTCAAAATTTCCAGATTTTAAAAGAGAACATGCAGTCAGCCAATTGCCTTTGTTCAGTTATGTTTCGTTTTTAACTACTTTTTTTATTTACAACTGTATTTGTTGACGGAAATTTACGAGTTCCGTTAATGTTTTTATGATTTAGATTACACTGCTGGCACTGAAAATAAGTACACAAGTGGTTATGAAAGTAACCATGAAACCGTTTTTTATTCCCATGTTTCTTGCTGATGAAAAATGCCTTCTGGTGAATTTGATCACCAGCAGTGCTTTATAAAGCTGATATCTTTGGTTGAAATGTGGCCTGTTTGTGAAATCTGTTGTCTGGACTCATAAATCTCTTCCTTTCCACCTGTTCCATTCAGATCGCCATGGCCTGAAGGAGCCAAAGCGTGTGGAGGAATTTCAGAACCACATTGTTGCCTGTCTCAGAGACCATGTTGCCAACAGCCCCACAGATTCCTGCCGACCCAACTACATGTCCTGGCTGTTGGGCCGACTTCCGGAGCTGCGGACACTGTGCACCCAGGGCCGTCAACGCATCTTCTACCTTAAGCTGGAGAACCTTGTTCCTCCACCCCCTATTGTGGACAAAATCTTTATGGACACCTTGCCTTTTTGAGTGGGAAGCTTTAGACAGAAGGCATGTGGGTCATACCTGATGGTGCTGAAGGAATATCACATGGAAAAAGGTGACTTTACAATACCAGCAGATTTCCACCACCTTCAGAATTGTGGTTCGGAAGAACAGATGCTTCTGTTTAGTTTCTCAAGCTCTGACATATGAGCGTTGCTCAGCTGATCAGCCGAAGACCACGTCAAAGAAAACCTTTTTTTAAAATGTCTTCTCTCTTGTAAAAAAAAAAAAAACTTCTGCCTTAATACAACTGCTGTAAGTCACGGTGGCGTAAAGGACTGTTTTCTTCAAAGGACTGTCTGTGAGGAGACAAAAATACTGAGAACAATCAGGAAACCGTTCCTGAGTGTTTTGCTACGCATTTTTGTTTTCTAGGGATGGATTTTTTTTGTGGCTATGCAAAAGCTGTGATTGTCTGCACACGGAATGAGATGTTATAAAAACAGGGAAGAGGAATCATATCTCCAAATGTAGGCAGTATTAACATAACTGTGTTCGAAACCCAGTGATTTTAAAAGCCTTAGTTTTGGTTATAAGTGTAAAGACACCCAAAAAACCATCACGGCATCATTTTGTAGATGTTGGCAGCGATTGAGTGGTCAGACATAAATTTCAATGTGTCGTTGCTCTTCTGAATACAACATTTTCAGACGTGCATTGAAGGCAATTTTCATCATTATATTATATGCATTAAAAAGGCCATGGACCAAAAAGAAGCTTTTTAAAACAAGTAAAAAAAAAACAAAGCTTTGCTGGGGTAATGTTTTAGCCCATCAATATGGCATCAGAAATAGGATATTTTGAAAACTTTACTGACAGTTTGTAGTTTTGTACTATTCCATCTTAATGGTTATATTTCTACTATTCCTAGCGATGGATTTACAGTGTCTGTGCACCAACCATGTCCCAGTGCCTTACTGACCGATCTCCAACATAAGCTACTGATCAAAACAAGCATATCTTTTTGTAAAAATGTATAATGAGTGCATATCGCGACTTGGTTGCTTTTTTACATCTCCACCAGTTGTTTTTACTTGGCCTCAGCTTCTAATTTTCTGTCCATAATAGTCTTGGTATATATACATAAAATTCAGAGAACTACTGTTAAAGCTACAAATACTGCCTTATAAATGCCATACCCTCCATTTGACAAGTATGTGTTTGTGGCTTCTTTTAAGAAAAAATACCTTAAGTGACTTTATAGTCATAGCTGATATACGTAACAAACACAATGAGCAGCTAAGGGTGCCTCCTACCTGCCGCAATGTTTTGAACGATATAACTCATTTCCTTTTCTATGTGTATAATGTGTGCAAGTATGCAGCTAGCAAAAATACTTTATATTTGTGCTGTTTTTTAGTTTTATGGCGATATAATGCATATTCAAAAAGAGAGGTATTTAATATTAAAAAAGTTTTAAAACGAATGCAGCTCTGTCTCCGTTCCTCAAAATCCAAATGCAGAGGATCAAACATTACACAAATACTTTTCCACGTGCATTTTCCTGAACCATTCTAACGCCGGGCTAAAATAGACACACAAACTTTATTTCTCTGCAATATGATCAGGCATATAGGTTTAAAAAAGTGAGGTCATGACCCAGTAGGAGCTGGCAAGGCAGCTGTTCTCCACGTCTCTGAGGACAAGAGGCACTGCCAGATATATACATTAAAGTGCCACTAGATACGGTCATGAGACATTTTTCTTTTCATTATAAAACAAGTACTGACTACTGGAATATTTGTGTACATAAAGGATCTATTATTAATGCAGACTGTCCTTTAGTCACAGTGTACTACATTTATAACAAACTTGTATAACCGACTTGACCGGCACTTAACCACAGTCAGTAATAATGAATAATAGTAGTAATAATAATGAAAAAATCAAATGGAATAAAATAGTAAAAAAATGTTTTTTAATGATTTCCAGGAACTCTGGAAAGCTAATGAGCATCTTATAGGTAAATAAAACATATATACGTTATTATCCTCTAATGTATGATCTACAGTAGCTGTACGGTACGTCCAACATCATAGCATAGGTTAGCTTCTGCTGCGAGCCGTACAAAAACATACAGCATTATGTCACAACTGAGCACTTACTGTATATCTTATACTGTACAGGAAAAGTGTTATGAAACCTATTGAAATGCATTATAACATTGCACACGTAAAGAATGTGTACTACACGCCTACCCCACCCACGACAGCCAGCAGCCATCTTCTCGAGTCTCACACGGTCTTAGTTGTTCTCACAAGCAGCAAACATCTTCCCTCAACTGCATATGTATGCCCCATAGCATCTACTTCCTCCTCTACCTTGGCCACACCACTGACTGGTGATCAGCCATCAACAAGCTCAGCAGATTTAGAAACACTTACAGGAGATCACATCGCTTGCACTAACTACATCTCGCTGTCGTATGGCACAAAATACTAAAGAATTTGAACATTTTATGAACATACTGTACCTTTTAAAAAGAAACCTCAGTGAAAAATACAGCAGTGAATAATTTAATAATGGTATAGATGATATGCTATGCTGTGGCCAGAATTTAAACAAAATACGTGAAAAACATTGAAAATGAGATACTGTGTGGTGGACTGCCTGCATTTAGAAATAGTCACTGTGAAACAAGTACGAGTGATGCGTGTTACAACTGGGTGGAACCCGAAAGCCCGGTCATAAGTCGAGGACACTGTGTACAAGTTCTGCGCTTTTCGACCAGTACAACAAGTTGCCCGCTGAACATCATCGGTTGTTAGTGATGAGAATAATGAGCTACACTATACCTTGCTGAGTGACCTTGAGCGGAAGGTCTAAACATGTACAGCACTCAGTCTGGTCCACATTACTGACATGTTGCTTCATCACTTCAGGTGTCCTGTTTCCAGTATTCTACGTATTTAGGATAATTGTGGATCTTGGTCAGAAATAGTCGGTCATAACATGGTAAAGAACACTGGTGAACAGGGATATTGGATCAAGTCACTTTTAACTGAGGAACAAAATATCGTTTCAGCTTTAAAGAATTGGTAGTGTCACATTAAACATGCACAGCACTCCCTTTAGTTCACCGCGGTCTTATGCACCTCTGAGATGAACAGTATTAGAGACTCCAGTCAGGTGGAACCGTATGGGCAGCAGGTTCCGGCCATCTGTCCAGATATTGGCAGACAGAGTGGAAAGTAGAGGGTGGAGAACACAGAGGGTGGCAACATGAAAGGTGGCACCGCATCTTGGATTATAGCAACGTGAGATGGGCCAAGATGGGAGAAGGAAGCTGAGCTTCTCAAGGGAACCGAAAGGGATTCAGACATTTAGCTTGGCGGTGCTTTCAAGAATATATATTTAGGCATCAATTTGACTGATTATTAAAAAGCTGTCAGTTTTATATAATTAACTTTAAGTGATTCAGATATTGAAATATCTATTAAGTACTGAGGATCCTCTGCATATGTCAAAAGTTATTGGGTTGTTGTCAGTTTATGTTATCCTCCCTGCATCCACTTAAGGAAGACAGATAATATTGCTTCTTTGTGAAGAATATGATTGATATTTATACTTTCGATAAAAAGGAGAAATAAAAAGTTTTTCACTTTATGAAGGTAAACACCCTTGTTTGCTAGGAACTGTAAGTGATTCATGCTGTCGAGGAGAACATTTTGTGTGTTCTTCCTTAACCGAGAGAGCAATACAGAGAGACGCAGCTGTCTTCTATTCTTATGATATCGCAAATCACTGCTCCCGTCCTAAGGCACTTCGGCATTCTTGCACTTGACAGGGTGTCAGCCGCCAAAGTAGTCGCTTGCGCATGTAGTGCATGAGCCGACGTGGCTCTTTTTTTAGCAGCGCGGTGCACTTTGCGTGTCTCCGTGACACAAGGTGCAGGGCTCGCACAGGTGCACAGATTGTGCTGCTGCAGCGCGTCACCGTCAGCCAGCATCTCGGCCTGGAGCCTCATTTGGATGGATTGTTGCTTCTTTCTTCTGAAGCGCAGTGCTTGTTGGGGGTTTCAGGAGCTGGATGGCATAACGTACGATGGAGCAGAACATGGCGGCCGACAGAGTTGTGGCCAGAGTTGGATTATATTTTGTGTGAGACTGGCTAGATGTAAAAAACAATCATTTTTGTATAAGTCAATAAACTACAACTACGTGGTGCATAAAGAGCAAGGCAAAGACCAGGTAAATTTACCAGTAATGTAGGAATTTTGTTGACACTTCATTACTACCAGTGACTGTGTGAAAATGGTCTGTGCCAATTATTTGTCACACAGACCCAGACTGTGAGGCCTGTTAATGCACCTACATACCAAGTCACAAGCAAATATAATTAGAAATTTGTCAAAAAAAAATTATTTCATTTGGAGCTTTCTTCTAACTTTCATAACATACCTTTCAACGAGATCTGAGGCATATGACTGTCAGGAAGACCCCCTCCAGCAGAGGCTAGAGAGACACCCCCATGTGAGACTGTGTGTGTGAGGCATTCTCAGGTGCGAGAACCTTGTCAAGGCCGCAAACCAAGAACATCCTGAGTTTCTGCTGCTGGAGATGCACGTGCGGTATTTCCCCCTTCCCCCTTTCTTGCCCTCCCACTCAAACAGCAGCTTTTCTCTTCTCTTTGCTCTCTTTTAAAAGGTGTATGAAACAGGTGCGTCGAGACTCCTGCCGTCAGTGTGCCATCAGTCCTCGGATGAACAAACTCAGGGAATCAGAGAGACATTAGCAGATCTCAAGGAACACAGCTCAAACAGCCCTTTTTTCTGCTAATGGAAGTTCTGCGGTGACTGCAGGACGCCAGTGAGGAAGCAGCAAGCGGACGTGGTGACCAGAAAAAGTGTGTGAGGAATACCTGGGGGGGACACCCTCTCCCAGTGGAAGGAAGTAATACACTCCATTCTGCATTGGGGTCAGCAGCTGGTATCTGTTGATGGACCATGCTGAAAATAACAGTGCGGTGCTCCTCAAGCTCTGGAGAACCATGCTGTAGGATGATGAAAAACCGAGCCAAAAACCAGGCTCACGTTCAGGACAATGTATGTCTAACAAAGAGGGTGCAAATACATTTGAGCACGAAAAACTTTCATCCTGGCACCTTTGCGAATGGCCTTGGACTACTGATTATGCTTACTTGTGTATCAGAGCGCAAGCAGAAATTTACAAATTCATAAAAACTTATAAAGGAGAATACTTTCACTAAGTGCTCATCACCAAACTGCATAGTCAGCAAAATAGTGCTATATGTGCATTTTTCCAGTATACAGTCAACCCTTTAATTCATAAAAATGCACAAATGTTACATCTCAGGCATTGTGTTTATATATCATTTGGCTGCACACAAAAACCCAAAAAGAGGAGGAATAAATGCATCGCTGCTCGATTTTTGGCTCTGCCAGCCTTCGAGCTGCATGTGACTGGCGCTGTGGCAGCCATAGGGGGAGTGTGGAAACCCGGAGGTTGATATTTTTAGCCCCTCATTGTCGAGCCCTGGAAACATCTGTAACCCAATCGCACCCTGAGCTCCGGCTATAAATAACAAACCGTGTGGCTGCCATCAAACACACCCAGCGTGTATTCCGATTTTGGTGCTACCGAACATTGTAAACACGCGAGTACAAAAACCTGATCCCATGCGATCATCGTCAGCACCTGTGTGGCATTTCATATCGTATGCAAGAAAAAAATGGTTCAGAAAAGGGTTTCGAAATGTTTCGAGAAGCACAAACAAACATTTTTCCATCCCTGCAAAAAGCTGCAGATTTCATTTCAGCTTCGGCGCACTGCATGCATTTACCCAAACAGCATTTGGCAGCATCACATATACCAGCAATTAAAAGGGTTATCATTCCCAGTCGAGTGTTTGATGGTTTGTGCAGAGAATAAGAAACCAAATATCTGTTTTTAAAGCTGATGGCCACAACTCGTACTTAATAAAAGGCTAAGGGGGCAACCATTTTTTTCGACAAACAAACAGTAAATTTCAAGAACATACTTGTTTTATTGTACAATTTGATGGTAAATGATTTCTATCCAGATTTATTTCTTACAGATTCCAAAATTCTTGTAAGAACAGATGGAAAGAGACTGCCACACAGCCAGACTTAAGATGGGAGCAAAGGCGTACGTGAGTTTGCATCACAGTTTGTGCAGGTGAGGCATCTGCACATCTAATGGTCAAGTATCATCCTGTGCCCATTGTCACTGGTAAAGTCGCTGCTGACATGACAGGAAGCTCTAAGCTCCTAAAGACGGTGCAGCTGAGAAAATACGGTGTCCTGCCAGCTTGGAAGACACAGAGGATTTATTATCTTCAAAGGGATGGTATTGCGTGTTTCAAGGTATCAGCGCATCCGCACATTAAACACCATGCTGGAAACTTTAGGCCCACAAAACACGAGAACGTTGCAGTTATAAAACCAGAGGCACAGGGAGGCTTGGGTTTCACTTGCATATGACAAGTAGTGGCTCAGGACCCAAAAATGGTCCACCGTAAATCTCCAGTGGGTCTGGACCTCAGAATGAAGGTCACAGCAGAGACTCACTGTACAACTTACACACTGGCTGAAAGCCATAAAACATTTTGTGCCTCCAGGATGAATGACATTCAACACTGCAAGCTAATTTTTTTCTCTATTTGGTCTGAACTGTGATTCATACTTAAAATGATCAAAATAAACCAAGACTAAGTGTGGATAAATAGATCCGTTTTTCTACTTTTGGTACGGTTTGCATATCTCAGGTACAGGGTGTCTGTCGTAAACCAAATTGATATACAGTATTTTAAACTAAATCCAGTCCTCAAAGGTGCAAAATGACAGACACTTTGATAGTTTGTCATTAAAAGTGTATTTTTGTCTCCTGTGATTTAATGAAACATATTCAGAGCAGAATAAACCCTGCAAATAAAATGCATGTAAATTTCTCATTATTCTGAAAGGCATGGTGCACTTCTGGTTTTTAATTCTCCTTTTAAATGTTACTGCTCCTGAGAGCATGGCGCAGATAAGCATGTCAGCATCCATGACAACTTAACATAGTGAACACAATTGACTCTGCAGGGACCCTGTACTTACATTTCAGAACAGGAAGTACTCGGCTATTTTGAGACCGACATCCCACCGAAACCTGTGGTCCAGATACCCTCCCCTTCTCTAAAAGCCTCTGCTTTACTGCCGCTGCTCACCAAATGCATACAACTAGATACCTTGCAGATTATAGCCAGATTCAGAGCAAGAAATCAGTGTGTGCACAGTTAATACGATTATGATGTTCATTTTAATGGTGTCTGTGGTGTAAAGCACTGTTTCGATATGACAAGTGCAAAACCTGGATTTGCTTTCAGTCAAATGCAAAGGTTTTGTCATCCAGTTAACCTTCATTTCCAACAACTGTTTGTCCAGAATTAGGCGCTGATACGGAGCTGTAATAATATGAGGAGACCCAAGTTCAGGATTTTGATGTGCTGCACAACTCGCACACGCAGAGGCACACATTAACTGTGATTCCATTTGCTGGCAGAAAGGCAACGCAAACCCAGAACGGGGACTCAAACTCAAAGAGCTGAGGTCTCATCTGCTTCTTTAAGCCTAGAGCTGTGAGACAAGACCACTGGCTGACGCAGCAGCAGAAGTTTGAGAGAGAAACAGAAGTACTCAAGATGTGGGACCCTGGGAAGGGACAGCAATGCAAGCTTTCCAGACAACAGGACCATTGACCGTAGGCAGGAAAGTGGATCAGCTCAATGGCATGAACCCAGGGGACAAACAGAAGAAGCCTTGAAAAGGACATTAATCATCCTTAGGACTCTACAATGGATCTAATTTCTGTCCTGACAAACAACAAGACAGAGGAATCTGTTTTTCTGTCAATTTTCCCTCCCTTGCTATCATCACAGTAGAACGGTGCAGACATTTTTGCAAGTGTGGGCTTGGGAAACCCTGAATCATAAGGTAAAAAAGCATTTTGTCTTGGCAAAATGTTGCTGTTATTTGGAGAAATTGGGGAGCGTAATACAAGGAACAAGACCCACGCAATCCGCCATACATCAAGAACACAGAGGTTGTTTTGGGACAGTGATGACATCACAGACTCTTAAAGGATGCTATTTGTATTCATTACTTTGTAGTTTATCGCAGCTATGTGCGCTTTCTCGGCCCCACATTCTGTCACTGCTCTGCTGGCGCTGCAGAAGAACAGAAGCCCACACTAGCAAAAATCTCTACTGTGGGGGGGCAAACTCAATGGCTAAACAGAAGGCAATAGCACAGACATTTGTAATGCTCTCACACAGCATCCTGCTAGATGTGTGTATCTGAGAAAAACACGATTATATTTGCTTTTGACATGGGGGGGTCACAAGTTCAGATAGTCATCTGAAAGATGCGCTCAAGGAAATGAGGAAAATTGCTGCTTCTGCTTTGGAGAAAAAAAATCTCCCGGGTTCCTGTAAAACAACAACAGCAGCAGCAATATTATGAATCTATACAGATTTTATTATGTCTCTTTAGATAAAATAAACACAATTTTATAGTGGACATAATAATGCATCATAAATGGTGACCAAACACAAATTTACACTTGGGCACTGATTTTCAGTAATTCTATGAATGAAAGAAAGTTAGGCTAGATGTATAATATGAGCTGCTGTATTTTTGGAATGACTTCATTTTTCACGTCGCATTTTGACAGTGTTGTGTTTTGGAATCTGCAGTTGAGCTGGATTCAGAATTGTTCTCAGTATACAGCAGGTGGATGCAGTGGCTGAGGATCTGGACACTGTATTACGGGGTCATTTCTTGGCATTCATTTTTTTGCGTGTGAATGCGTGTGCACCTGGGCTAAAAGAAGGGCTTTGGGGGCATAACAGCAAATGGAGCAAGAAGCAAGACTCAGCTACCACATGGACAGTGTAAAGGCCCCAGACACAAGTACAAACTGAGACATGCACACATTGTGTTCTCTGTTTCTCACATTTCGTGTCCCCAGACGGCAGGAGTGCAGTCATGAGAACGCTTCTAAAAATAACTCCTGGTGTAAAAATAGAGTCATCACATGAAATCAATAATACCACTTAGAAGTGACAGAGTGTGTGTTGGCAGCGGCGGCCCTGTTTGGAATATCTGTACTTGGCAGCTGTGGCAGTTGGTCACCAATACCGTCTGCTAAACTCCAGGGAACTCCACCCTTGTCAAACATTGTCAGCGTGAGTGCATCGTTCTGAAGAAAATCGTGTGCAAATGTGGTCATTGATATAGTTTCCTGTATAATTCATGATGTATATTAATCTGAATTAACTGTGCAGAGTTTAAGAGTTGAAAAGTTGTGTGAGATGGAACCTCGGTATGGGTTCGGGTTACTTCTGACAGACAGCTGCTTCGTGCCAGTTTTTTAGCAGCCTGGTGAAGACCAGATGGTCCTCCTGAGACATGTAAGCCTGTTATGCGAGGGCTGATGTGAAACAGAGTGAATGACATAGGTAGGCAGCACCATGTGAGTAGTGGATGCAATAAAAGCCTCATGCATGATAACGTCAATATACACTGTATGGCCAGAAGTATGTGGATGCCCCTTCTATTGACTGAGCTGAGCTGTCTGAGCTGTACCTACGCAGCTTACAAAAACATGCTAGAAAACTGTGTTTCAAGCTTTCTGGCCACAGTTTGGGGAAGCTCCTTTCCTGCTCCAGCATAACTGTGCCCCCGTGCACAAAGCAAGCTCCATAAACACATGGTTTGCCCTGGTTTGCTGTGGAAGGACTTGAATGGCCTGCACAGAACACTGACTGAACATCTTTGGGATGAACCGGAATGCCAACTGCGAGCCAGACCTTCTCACCTGACATCAGCACCCGACCTCATTGAATTTCAAATTCCCACAGCCATGCTCCAAAATCTGGTGGAAAGCCTTCCCAGCAGAGTGAAGGCTGTTATAGCAGCAAAGGTGGGAACAACTCCATATTAATGCTCCTAGGTTTGGAATGGGAGGTTCAACAAGCACAGATGGGTGTGGCACTCAGGTGTCCACACACTTTTGCCCATATAGTGTAGCTGAAGGTTTTTATTCTGCAGTTGTGTTTCTATCGTTTTTGCATCTTAGATCTTTTTAGAACAAAACAAAAACTTAACATCAGCAATTAAAGTGTCAGCTGAAATTATTTTCTAAGAATTTTTAAGAATGTTAAGATTTTTTTTTTTGCCATATTGATGTATTAGCAATAAATGTGGCCTTAAATCTGTAGCAGAAAGTTATTAATAGAAAGCCAGGACTTACAGTTCCTTTAATGATGAGCAAACTTGTTGATGACCAGTTGACCAGTGGAAACTTGGTGACTAAAAAAGCTTAGTACAGAACATACTGTATTGACTTCACCATCTAGCTCACTGAACAGATCCTGGCTCTGTCTGCGGGTATTTGGGAGAAGTACACCGCAAATCTTCCTCAAAGCATCCCGACAAGGACAAATATAGAAGCTTGGAGCAAGCAAGAGTATTAAATAAGATATTGTGTTGCTGTCTGTGGATCTCATGTCGAACAGGGTGTCCAGGGCGACAATCTGACCAGCTAATTCTCAGCACTGGCTCATCTGCAAGTCATCAAGTGTGTGTCCTGCTGAGGTGTCTTCTGGACTGAAGTACCCGGCATTATTCTTATATCGCTTTCACAAGGAACGGACTTCAAAATAAAAACGAGAAATGCGGTTCCCTGATTTGTTTCCTCGGCGTCAGAGAGATTTTGAAACAAGAACAAGGCTGAGAATAATATGAGCATCGGGACTATGGGATGAATTACTTTTCACATTTATTTGTGGACATATTATACAAGTTGCCAAGTAATAGTGATAGAAATGTGTGCGTGCAACCCTCATTGTAGATGGAAGAGCCGCGCTATTTGCACCGAAGTGTCAGTTTTCAGTCCGCATTTACATTCTCGGGGAGCGTAACAGTTGTCAGGGAGATACGGGAAAGAAAAGGGTAAAGTGCAGCTCAAGACCTCAGTCCACACACGTGTGTGTACATACAAACAGCAGACGTCATTTTCCCTAAACCGCACGTCTATGGAAAAGCAGGAAAACTTCAGAAACCCACAGGCCCGATGTTGCCTGGCCCGCTGTCAGGTGAGCGGCCCTCCTGCCAATACCACCAAAACATGAGCAAACAGACGAACGGTGCCACAAGTGCGTCATGTTTTATAATATTAAACTTTATTAAGCTACTTGCACAGGATTTTGTAGCAGATATTGTCTAGATATTATCTGGAGCTGCTGCATGTAATTTCTAGCATGTCTGCTGGGCAGCAGTCACTTTATTTCATGATGCATTTTATTTAAATAATTGAATACATGAGTAACTCAGAATAGACAACGTATTTAGTTCATCTGCTTTTCAGGACTTCCACTTCCACTTCCTTTGTGTGTCATTTCACTTTTCGCGGACTGAATTCTTGACACTTCTCCGCTCCGTCGCCGGTTCGCCCCAGCGTGCCCGTGCGCCACTAGAACGCCACTCGTTGAGCTGTGCTGCCATCTAGCGGCGAGCCGGCGTGCGGATGAGCGCGACCGCCACGCTGTCCGAACGGCAGTAAAGGCCACGGGGAAGCGGATAAATGAGAAAAATGGAGGGGAGGGGAAAACTTTAAGAGCAAAGTCACGAAAATGCAGCTTTTTGCGCTGCTGTGCACCAATTCATTCCATCTGGAATATCGCACGGGAACGAGCGTCAAGCGCCCCCATGCGGTTGTAGGGCGAATGAGAAATAAGTTGCAACTTCAGCGCAGTGTCGCATTCTTAACGCCTGCTGTCGCGACAGAAACCGAAAACGGGTGTTTATTTATTTACTCGTTTTAGTTTATTTTATTTTTTTGGTGGGGGGGGGGCGTCCGGCGAGATGTGTTACGGGCAAGGACTGCTGAGAGACGGTTAACACGGGCCTCGCCGGTCCACTTCAGCCCAGGCTGTAGGGACACTGTGTGGGCAGTTCCGCATTCGGAAGCCCGGGCTTCGTGTCCTCGACGCGGGGATCGTCCGTTTCCTCCTTCCCTGCTGCTGAATAAAGAAACGAATCACTCACACACACACACACACTAGGTTTTCCGGCATAGCGGCCCCGGGAGACGTGCCGATCAGCTCTGCCCGCGGTCGCCAGTCCGCCGCCGTTCCTCGGTAAGAGATTCTCCTTCATCTCCGGTTGAAACTCAGTGCTGCCGTGGTTCTGGATCCACGTTTGTTTAATCTCCTGCGGGATTTCGTCTTCTTCTTCACGGCACAGTGAACGTCAAATTGACTAAGAATTCGGTGCGTTCGTTTCAAACACAAAACGCAGAGTGTTGCGAAAAAGTATTTGCCCCCCTTCCTGATTCCCCCCCTGTTGGTTCACGTTTGTCTCCTTCGTTGCTTTTCCGATGTTTAGACAAAATGTACCATTGGACAGAGGGAAGCCAAATACAGAACACGGTCTTTAAATGATAAGGAACAAACTTATTCATATCACCTATCTGGAAAAAAGTAAGAAGAGTAAAAACACAAATACCTTTTCGCCGCACTGTAAGTATTCGTTTTTTATTATCTTTGGATGTCTTAAAGAATAGTTAAGCTTTGGTTGTTGCCGGTCTGTGTTGTGCTGTGCAGCTTCACGCAACTCTGGAGGTCCATTGAACAAATAAAACAATGACTGTGACACAGTCAGTATTGTACCTGGGCAATGTGGTGTACTATTGTGGTATTGTACAGTACTTTTACCACACTGGTGTACTGTCTGGAATTTCCAGGACTGCTTCACGTTCACGTGGTTAACACTTTACCTACCTTGTAGTTTTCGCCTGTAATATTCTCACATCCTTGGTACTGAGACGCGAGTTTGTCTCCATTTCCAATGTTCTGCTGTAGCTCAGTTAAATCATTTGTCATTTCTTCAGGTTCTATTTATTTCACCTGACATTTTGCTGCTGACTTCTGCCCAAATGGTTTTAGTTCAATTTGGAGCTCAGAGGTTTGTCAAGAGTCTGAACAAACTGTCCTGCAGGTGACTGTCATTTTTTAAATGTTTACATGGCTGTAAACCCAACACAGATTTGGAAAGTTGTCTTTCAAAGCATGCAAGGTTATTACATTTTTTTTGGGTTGACAATTCCAGAGGAGACGTGGTTTTTATTGTTTTGTTCAGAAGTGCGGAGATGTTAAAAGCCTTACTGTGGTCCATCTCACAGCAGTCGACACTGCAAAAGACCCCTGTCCAAAAATGGCCTCTCTTCCCTCACTTCTTTATCACTTCCTTTTTTGCTGTAATTTTCACTCTGCGGGGAAGAAAACTGTATCTAATATTATGCAAACTTTCTGAAAAATCTGAAATGAGCCCCAAAGGAAAAAGACAGCAGTTACTCTTTAGGTTGCCAAGTTGTGTATTCTGGTTCTACTGTGATCCTTTACCTTCAGCATCTTATTAAAAAGAATGTAGAGATGTACCTGTCTGTGGAGATGAACTTAACTGTATTGAACACTTGTACTGACTTTAAATGGTTCTAAATACGGATAATACTTGTACCTTGCGTTTTGCAGTTACAAATTAACATAAAAGAACCCCAAATTGATCATTTTTGTTGTGTTTTCCATGCCTCTTCATCATTCTATTTTCTGAAGTTTCTCTGCAGTGAAATTTGCATGCATTTCTACTTTCCACCATTTGGGGGCAGAAAAACACACTCTGGGGGAGAGGGAGAACAGGGAGGAGAGGAGGAAATTGAGGCAGAGGAGCAGCTTTTGCGCAGTTTTTGCGCAGCTTTTACAAACAAATTTCATTAAGTTGTCGGAATTTATTAAGTAACTAAACCCCAGCCTATTATAGAAATTACTGAGTGTATAAATACAAGGCGTGTGTCTATTATTATGCTTATGGTTAGGGTTAGGTGGCCAATTTCTGAAAAATGTTTGTGTGATGACCATAACCAGTAAAGTACAGTTTGAAATTTAAGGTGAAAAGCTTTTTAATTCTTTCTGCAACTTGCTGCCCTTTCTCTACACACACTGTTTCATTGTCCCGTGCCACGTAAAGCACAGAATTGATGCACGAAGTAATGCTGTGCCACTTTGCATGGCTCAAGCATACAGTGAATAGAAAATAGGGACCACTGTCTGTTTTTTTTTTTGTTTTAGTTACAGTCACTGTGTTATAGCCCCAGGTTTAATGTTCTTCCAAATTATATAAAATAATAAAATAAATTGGTATCTTGTTCATACCTATTCTGTCATACAAGTTTCCAGGATAGAAGAACTCAGAGACCCTTCCCTGCTTGAGGTTTTTATGAAAATAGAATGACTAAAGTCTTAACCAATGAATTTTTAGTTCATCGTAACTCATCTGGATATTTTTAACATGGTTTAGCCTGTTTTATTCACTTTGACAGTGACTGAAAGAGATTTGCATGTTGCCAGATAAAAACACCACATAATAACAATCCGCACTGCTTTTTTTGTTTTGCAGTTGGCCAATGGAAGACGCCTACGCCGAGTTGTACCGCGAGTTCCTACATCTGCGGTCACTATGTTTAAAACAGGCTGCCCTCCTTGGTCAACTAATGCAGGCACTTCGACTGCAAGGTCATTCTCAGTTCTGTCGCCCCTGACTTCAGCGTGTGCTTATGGCTTCTCGTGTTCATCCAGAACTTCTACTGAATGTTGTGCTGATGACCCATGTACGCACAAGTCACTGTTCTTGGATTTTATGCATTTTTATTTTTAGTCGCACAGACCAAGTATTATCAGTTTTGTCAGACACTGTACACTGGCTCCTCCTCATTTGTTACAAACCAAATAGGGAACAGATGTGCGTTTGTTGTGTTCATAACACCAATGTCATTTTAATCACTAATTCACAGTCTTTGATAGCTTAATAAGTAAGTCTGCCCTTTAGTTCAGGGACAGATTTTATTTAAAAAAATAAATAAATAAAAAAAATCTCAGCTATCGCTATAACACATACAAATACTTTTGTAAGGTTTTTTATTTTGATTTATTATCTTCCAGCTGAATTAAAGTTAAAACTACATTAAAATTGCATAAAATTAACATGCTGTCTTCACAAACTTCAATGTTCTTCATGTTCCACAAGCATTCAGGAATTCGTGACACGAGAGCTGGTCTCACACTGCTGTGATCTATTCCAGCCGGATGTGTAAAAATGACCATGTTTGCTCAACAAACACTATTATTACTGAATAGATAAGTCCAGAAAATGCAGTAAAAAATTAGCAGGAAATGCTTGTGTCTTTGAAATTAGTAATGCAGCTGGAAGACAGTTTACGCACGAGTAGAAATGTGTCGTGGCATGGGGTGACGTAAATGCATTTGTCTGTTGAAATGAAGTAAAATTGTGTGTTTGTTTTTGTTCAGAGCAGTGTTTGTAATTTTAGGTGTGCACATGGACGTGTCGGTTCCTAACCCTGTCCAAAGCACAGAGAAGGAGTACAGATGTCTTGCTGATGGACCCAGTGTTAAAGGTGACAAGCTGCTGCCCCCGACCATCCCCGGTTTAAATGCCACCGCAACAGGAGGTGACAGCAACACTTGCCACCTGCCTGAAGGATTGACCAGGCTAAAGCTACACACTGCCAGAGCAACTGACAGCAGAGAAACCAGGGCTGACCTAGTGGATGGCGGAGAGCTTTTTGCACATCAAGGGGGCAACAGAGTGTCCCTTGGTGGTTTCATTCACCTTCTGCAAGCTGAGCAGCGCAGGGCTACAGAAGGGATGAATGATTTGGGCACCATACCTGGTCAAGCGGCGTCAGCAGCAGCGCAGGATCGTAAGGTAACGCATTTGAGGAGCACAGCATTAATAAGGTGTTTTTTGCCGTGTCTTGTGAATTTCTCACCCAGAGTTTCTGGTTTATTCTAATTCCTCATTATTGTTATTTTCCTTAGCTGATGCTTTTATCCAACAGTGTTACCCATGTATACGGTTTACGCAGGATGCAGTTTCTATGGAGACGTTCGTACAACTTCGACTTCTACCAAACACCTGCACTCCTCTTGGATCTTGAATTGGCATCTTTTTACTAATTTTAAAGGGTGTCTTTAACCGCAGCTCTACTAGCTACTTCCAGTTTTTTCGGTAGCTCTTCCCTTTCCTGTCACCTGTGGCTTTTTTGTGTTCTTTGCCTTTTCTTTCTCACTTTTACTCCACCTTCTGCTTCTTCGACTCTGCAGTTGCCTGTGCCTACCCAGCAGCCCTGGATGAACAGCTCCTTTCTGAATAGCGAGATGCTGAGTCAAGCTGGCGGTTTTCTGATGTCTGAGGCGGCTCTGCACTCCCAGGTGTGTGAGTTTTGCCACGCAGTCTTCCCAGGCAGCAGCACCACCATGGGGGAGTTTCTGCGCCACCTCAACACACACATCACCTGAAAATGGGCCAAACTTTCCCAGCATGGTGGGAGAGATGAAGAGGCTCCTTAACACTGCACGTTTCTTCTTCTAAAATATGGCATTATGTAATCGAAACATTATATACTTGTTTAATAAAACCTGTTTCAAAATGGATTGTTTTGTTTTGAGTTGACACCATCAGTCACAAAGCTGTCGATCGGTAGCTGCAGAAAGTTTGGTGAAATTTAACTGACTGTGTAGTAATAATCTAATGGTTTTGTTGCGAAGCTGCTATGGAAAGAAGAAGCACCAGGGGGCACAAACTATACACACAGCTTTGATACTTGAACATCCACTGCTGTTACTTTCAGACGTATGAAACTCTTCCGTCCTGTATCTGTCGCAACTCAGTTTTAAATCTGTCTGAAAATAAACACATGGACATAATTCCATTTCTGGTGTTGCCAAGCATTTATTTCTGTGCTACATGCAAGCTGTTAGCAAAGGGGAAGAAAAACATCCTGCAGTTTATTAACAGAAAGATAACAAACAATGGTCACAGAATGAAATGGTAGTCTTTTACAAGTAAATTGACTTGAGATAAATGATGAGCAAACATACGACAATAAATGTGTAATTGAGGAGATTACATTTTTCATTTTCATATAAATTCATGCTGAAATATAAACCTTTAACTTCCATATGCCCCCTCCCCGTTTAGCACCCAGTGGCTGCAGGATAGGCTCAGGACCCCATGAACCTGACCAGGAAAAGTGCTTAATGAAAGTACGTGAGTGGTATGTTAATTCCACATTTTAACTGAGCTCAGTTTTTAAGTTCCTATTTTACCGAGTGTAGTTCGTGCATCACTCTCATAATTTTGTATTCAGACTGTTGCTGTGGATGTTTGGGAGGAAGCACAAGTCTAAGGGTGTGAATTTTTGATATGCGTTCCATCATGTTTCTATATTAATTTTTTTTTAAGCAATACATGTCTTGCAAAGATTTTTCCCATGTTTCTGGACATTTGTTGTTATATTTATCAATTTTAAAAGTGATCATTAAAAAAAGGACCGAAACGTGCACTGTTGGACCTGTGGTGGATCTCTTCATTAAGCTCGGCGGTCTGGTCACAGTACTTGATATGTTTGGCGAAGGCTCCTTATCAGCACACAGGCGTACACAGCTCCTATGATCTGAAACACATGGATGTGATTTACACATACGGTGCTGGCCTGTTGCTAATGGTACACATGCCTGTCCTGAACAGAGCACCTTTTATTAAATCATTGGTGACACCAGCTGGGGTGTCAGGATACAGGCAGGTTCTGCAGGGTCCTACCTGTGTGAGAGCAGTCAGCAGTGCTACACAGACCACCACCACCACATTCTTCTTCAGCAGGGCTTTCAAAGCAGAAATACACCCCTGCATTGGAAACAAGGCTGCGTTAAAAGTGAGGTTTGCATCCCCATGTGCAAAGTTACAGCGTTGCTTATACCACTGTGTGCATTTACACTGAAAAGACACAGACATGAGGTCATATCACTGGAATTATTCCTATCTGGTCCTGGATTGCAAAGCTGTTATTTCAGTGCACAGAAAGTATAGTTATTTCATGCTGCTCTGGACAAAAAAAAACGTGTAGAAGAGTAACACGAAACCATTTGGTAAATCTTGCTATCATCATTCATGGCCTGAGTTCCACAGTTGGAGGTTAGGTTCTTGCAGCAGGAATCGGGAACTGACAGGTGGTCCATTGTGTAGTTGGCCCAGTCGCTGGAGGAGTTTGCCCCACAACACTTGAGCTGCAGGGAGGAAACAGGATGACCCTTAGAAAGCAAGTTACACGGGACAACAGGAATATTTAAAGGAACGGGGGTGAAAAATAAGCACCAAAATTATGAGTGGGTAGAATTTCTGATGAACACGAGCTTCTCCTTGTTGACATGTACACAGTCGCTTCTTAGACGTGTCTTTGTGTTTGCATCTTGGTGACATTAACACTGCAAAAGTTCTTAGTGAATACTCACATCCTCCTGTATTTTATCCACTGCTTTTCTGATACCATTAGCACTGTCGCTGTATTGCGATATCATATTTTTGAGCCCATCCACAACATTTTCATTCAGCTGGTGGAAGGAGAGAAAGGAAAAGGTGGTCATGCCAGAAAACAGTTCACTCCTTGGTAGTAAAGCAGACAACCTTCAAGGCACACTTACTTTGCCCCTGAGCACATAGCCAGTGACAGCAGCTCCAATCTCAGTGAAGATTATGAGGCTGAGGAGAACTGCAAACTGTGGAGAAACACAAGGAAATACAGTGGACTGAGCAAGTATTCAGACCCCTTCACTTTCTCCACACTGTGTTGCAGATTTCATTTTAAATGAATAAATTTGCCATTTTTGCCCATAATGACAAAGTGAAAACATGCTTTCAGAAAGGTCTGTATATTTATTATTACTATTATGCACGTTAAAGTGTGCAGGAAGTGAAGGGGTCTGAATACTTCCTGAAGCCACTGTAAATAGCCAACCAAAGGATCAGACGCCATTTGTATGTTGCACATTTAAACGTTTGTTACCATGATGATCAAGAAGCGGTTTTCCTTCCAGGATCCACAACACCCAAAAAAGGCAATAAAGAATATTATGACTCCGGCTACGATGAGGATGATGGATGCCACAGAGATGCTCTGGATTTTAACAGTATTTTGTATGGCCAGCTGCACCAGGGCACCGAGCAAAATCAGAGCTACGCCACACAGCTTTACAGAGGGGATAAAAAAGACAGAGTTACATGTTAGCATTAGAAAACTGACTGAACTGTTTACTTTATACAACTATTTGAATAGACATTTCTCAGATAAATGACCAATCAGCATTACCAACAGACTCTAACCCCATAAAATAACCTCTAAAAAGTTGCCATTTGAGTAATGTGTGGTGATTATTAAAATGGTCAGAATGTATATCGCTGTACCATGTGTTTAGTTCAGTTTACAGTGACACTTTTTATAATCATTTCCAAAATGTTGGATTTTTTTTAAAATCATGGTCTATTTGTTTCCACTCCTGCCTTTCTTTCACTCCTGTCTTTACCTTACAATTTATTCAAGCAACTTTGTACAAAATGCTTACCCAAAAGAAGAAGCTGAATAAGATCAGAAGGTACTTGACACACTTTGCCCCTCCTTGTAGCGCCATGGCAGCTGTGGAATAAAAAGGAAATTATAAGCAAAAAATTATATGTGTTCAGAGTTTACAGCCACGAAGAATGAAATATGAGTTAGGGTTACTTAGCAGATAGGCTTGAACCTCCTGTTGCAACCATTTGACTTGTCAGTTTCCAGAGATACAAACATTTCAAAGTTTATTTTAGATTGTGTTTTCTTCATTGTTCAATTTTGTAATAATTCTTTGTTGTAGCACAAAAAGTTCTCTACATTTCCATTAAAGAGCATCACACCTTCTTCAGATGGAGCAGGGGAAAAGAGATGAACAATACCAGTGGTTGACTTTGCATGTATTTTTAAATATATTATTGCTATGTCTGAGACTTTTACAGAGACTATTCAGCTAGTAAATAGAGGTATTTTGTTTATTATAATTTATTAAATTATATAAAGAGTTAAAATGTTTTAAGCTCATCATTTATGATACACTGTATGGCAAAAAGTATGTAGGCACCTGAGCTTCACACCCATGTGCTTGTTGAACCATGGGCATTAAAATGAAGTTGTTCCCTCCTTTGCTCCTATAACAGCCTCCTCCTTCTGGGAAGACTTTCCAACAGATTTTGGGAATTTGTGCCAATTCAGCCTCAAGAGCATCAGTGAGGTTGGGTGAGAAGGCCTGGCTCACGGTCGGCATTCCAGTTTATCTCAAAGATGTTCAGTCAGTGCTCTGTGCAGGCCACTAAAGTTCTTCCACAGCAAACCTGGGCAAACCATGTGTTTATGGAACTTGCTTTGTGCACGGGGGCACAGTTATGGTGGATCAGGAAAGGTGCTTCCCCAAACCGTGGCCACAAAGTTGGAAGCGCACAGCTATCTAGAATGTGTTTGTATGCTGCATGGGTGCAACAGTGCAAGGGGCATCCACATACTGTTGGTCATATAGGGTAGCTGTTTACTACACTGGCTCATTCAGGTGTTGTGCAAGACTTTAATGATGCAATATGAATCTAAAACGGTTTGAGGATTACTAATAAAATAACCATTAGTGAAAATTTGTAACCACAGTAGACACAGTCTCTGTGTGCTGGAGGAAATCTGTATTTCATGCAACTTGAAAGTAAACTTTAACACAAAGCTTTTGTAGAACATAGCATTGCACAGGAGACTCGTATGTGAGAATTTGCAGTGGAAAGGTTTTCAAAACACCCTTGAGTCAGTGGCGGAAACCCACACAGTTTAATCACACTTGTGGTCAAACTGCTTTCTGCTTGGTGCTCTGCTGTTATCTGCTCATTCACTGAGTAGCACTGAAGCTCTTTTCACCTCCCTTATACCCGAGGTCCCATTTTCACCCTCTTGCTACAAGGTGCTGCAGCCAGTAAGGATTACACTTAAACAACTGTTATACATTGACTAAAAAAATGACTATCATCCAGTATATAAACTCAGTGTTTTCTCTGATAACTGAACAAGAGTTTCCTGTAGACAAAACAGTGACTGGGTGACATGACACCCATAAGTAAAGTATTTTTACCATTTTTTGAACGTTAAACAGTAATATCAAAGCTTGTTGGTTTTTCGGTAGGAAGCTTTTATGCCATTAGCTGCAGCCACGGCTGAGGTTGCATCCAGTAGTCGTTTCTTCATGAAAAAAATTAAATATTAACACAAGTTTCCATGACAACTCTGCAAGTGCCAGTTGTACAACCAGGGTTCTTGCTAACTTACCCTATTTTACACTTTTAAACACTAAACACCTGAAAACTACAGTGGTTCTTCAGACTTAACACCAGCTCATAAAGATAGTTTATCAAAATCACAGCATGGTGTAAAACAGACAAATAAACCTCTACTGTATGCAATCCAGCTGGGGCTGCCATAAGAGAATTAACCATTTACCTTAATTTTAGTGACATGTAAATGTGAATGAATATTAATCCATAATGGATCTATAAAGTACTCTTTGTTTATCTTGTTTATTAAGAACTCTTGTGTTGAGAAGACCTGTTGTTCATCAAAAACTTTACAATAAAAGAAGCACGTACAGTATGATGCCTGTGAATTGCAGACACTGCAGACTGTTCTCAGAACTGACAGAGCACAAATAGCTTGTTTGCAGCAATAATAATAATAATAATAATAATAATAATAACCGTTTCATTTCAGCTCTGTCAAACATGATCTACGACAAGTCAGCGGAGCCACTGTGTCGTTGGTTATATCTTCCTTCCTGGTTATATCTTTCCGAGGAGTAGAAAAGTTTATGGTAAAATGGTACCACCGAATTCTATATTCAGCAAGGGTACACAGAGGAGTCTTAAATTTCTGAGTCTAAATACGCAGCCACTTACCTTTGTACTGCTGCTATTCCAAGTGATGAGCTGTAGTACCGGTTATATGTGCACAGCCCCACACTAGCACAGCGAAAATGACGTCCCCAGTGTGGTTATTTAGAGTGCTCTCTGTCGCAACCTCTGTTCCTTCATTAAGAAGCTGCTTTATTATCATTATAAACCCTGTATATGCATAGGGTTTCATTTATCAGTTCTAATATTCATAACATTTACTGAGTTGATACCTTTGTTTGAGGTAACATGCTCTGTAGAGATAGTCAATTGTTTGCCCATTTATACAGCACAATATTATAACTGAGTCACTTTAGTGTTACCAACCATAGTCGGGATCCACAAGCAGGAGTGGGGTTCAAACCAGCAACCCTCAGACTGCAGTAAAACGGCACTAAACACTGTAATACAATGCTGGCAGTTTTTTAACACTTAGTTACACTCAGCCACTATAACACTTAGAACACTTAGTTCAAAGACAATGCATTGCTTAGTAGTTAGATGCACTTGGTTGTGCCGACCTACAACTAAAATCACAAATGAATGCTCTTGGGACAGTTGAATGCAGAACATCTCCACTGAACAACCTGTGCCAAACAGTGAACATCTTTCGAAAAAATTGGGATTTTTTTTTTTGCTGTCATGGCACTGGTGTTGTTTGAACCACATTGGGCGGAAAGGTGGGGCATCAGGGCTCTTGGCCTGACTGAAGCTCTGTATGTGTGTGTGTGTCCAGCTGTACTACTAAGCATAGCACCCAGTGCTTCCAGCAATGGGGTAACTGGTTATGGGATCTGACAGTTGTAACAGCAGTAACATTTTGTCTTCATCACGTGTTTTATCAGAAAGTGAGATATCTCAGTACAATATTTTCACAAATTAGAAACATCAATCTATCAACAATTTTTATTGAAAATAACAAGAAGATTGATAAAATAGATTATTTGCTTTACAGTGCGGTAAAAGCAAAAGGTTCTTGAACTCTTCTAGCTGAAGAATCCACATGAAAGCCATTTACAAATCCTCCAAAGACCCCATTTGGTTCCTCAAAGCCGAGCTTCGAAGGTAGGGTTCACAATAAAAACTACACGCGTGTCTCTGCTTATGAATTAACTCTGCAAATAAGAAAGTTTTCGTAACTAAAAAAATAGATTTGTTCTGTCAGCAGTTTAGTGTTTAGCCATATCTCATACCTAATAAAGCATTTAAATGAAAGCAAGTGGATTTTCTATTTTAATGAAACAACAAAAAGCTCGTAAATTATTTGACCCATTTTATACCCAACATCCTCACTGTCTTGCAGTAACCCACATCATTTAAGAAATTATAGAGTTAACAATACACAGCGTACCAAAACGGAAACTCCACAGTATATTTCATTGTAAAAATACATTTGGTTATTGTTCAAGAACAGTGAAATGCTGTATGTACATAAGAAATGTCATTCTAGAAAAGGATGGTTCAGATCAATGACAGAATTTTTATAAATGAATCCCAGCAAAAACAAGTTTTTTCCAGTGTAGATTGCACATACGCCACTTTTCCAACAGTACAACTAAACACTGAAATGCAATAGCACCAAAGGTTTAATAACTTAATGAATAAAGTACAGCTGCAAATGAAAGTTGCGCCAAACAATAATACTGTGATATGCAGCCAGATAAACTATGATCCCATATGGATGTCATTGTTTCTGTGGCACAAACTTTCACTGATCATCTCCCCACTGGATGTGAAAATGCATACTAAGCAGTTTAGGTGTTGGCGGCCTTCAAGCTGATCGAGAGTTGTTTGCATTTTGGAACTCGCTGTCTCCATTCTTAAGACAAGAATCTGTTTCTCAAATAGTTATTTTAAAAAAAGATGTGATTCTGAAACATGACATGAAACATCATTATAACATGACAGTGTCGTGATATTAACGTTTGTTTTCACAGTGTTAAAAATACATTCTTTCTTCATGTAAATAAATGTTTAATTTAATAAAAAATAGGAATGTCGTCCTTTGGAAGTAGAGGTGTTGTACATGGGTATTAGATTTTAGTCAAATATAACAAGGACTGAAATGTGAGAAAAATGTAAATCTGGTCATGTCACAGTAGTTCATTTCACGCGTTTCAGAGATTTCAGTAGGTATCTGAAACATCTGAAGGTTTAATGAGGTTGCTTTGCTGTATGTAGCTGAGTTTTAGCTGTTTTTGGTGCTAAAAAGAAATTTGTAGTAAAATTTAAAACAGCAGGGTGCAGTACGTCTCAACTTTTACATTTGATTGGAGAAAGTATGTAACCATACTATGGGACTGAATCGGTGTTACAGCAGGTAACTCAGTACTGGAAGGTTTTGGTTTTGAAGATGTTTTTATCATGTTTTTATCATCGTGGAGGCCACCACATCAACAGCAGAAGAGGGGTAGATGACACCAAAGCTGCATGCATGTAGGATGGTTTCAGGGCCCAGGGTTCTCTTTTACACTGTTGTTATCCTTAAAGCTGCTTGAACTGCTTCTGCTGCTAGTTCTGTCAGAATCCCCCTTCTCTGGCCATTTGTCTTCCAGGTCTGTTTTTTAAAAAAAACAGCAACATGAAACATAAAAAAGGTGAACAAAAGTAACAAAGCAACAACAATACTTCCTGTGACCACTCTGCGGTACAAATATATTCTGGAAAACTAAACTTTCACTGTGACATTTGATCAGTCATTTTGGGAATACGAGTGTATTCTTTGAAAAATACACCCACTGATAATAAATGTACAAATGCACATTTGTCTATATTGCTTATCACTGATCTGTTGTTAGTGTTCCAGTATGAAACTGTAATTTCACATTAGACTGAATTACACCATTGTAAACTTTTTTAAATAATAGTAGAAGGCAATAGATTTAATAGCTCTTATAAGCCTGCATAATAATCTCCAAAGTTTTCAATCAAAAGTCCATTTGAGCCAAGAACGGAAGGAAATCAGAGGACCGCCTGAATAAATAAGGAGAAACTTAAAAACATCAGACTTGTGAAATGGTCTGCTTTTTATCTAAAATAGACAAAAAGCAGATGACATCCATTCCTTGCCCACACATTTTATTTTTACCCTGCTGTGCTTGAGTCAATGTAGCACCCCCACCCCCCCTCAACAACCACCTACTCGGTCCCCGCTTTCTCAGCCCATCCAGTGCTCAAACCCCCCACTCATCATACATACTTCTTAACATCACATACTGATGTTGGTGCACGTACGTGTGGGTGGGGGGTCCAACTGTACACCCCCCCACGCACTCCCACAACTACAACCTGAGTCTTTCTCTCTCACTTCAAATTAAATGTCCTTCTACAGCGAAACAAAGTGATAATCAACTTTACAGTGATGCTGCTATGCATGTATACGGCACCATTTAATATCTTCAGTTGAGTGAAAATATAAGTACGCATTTTCCATCAAGTCATGTCAGTAAGTCTGTTTACCCGCTGTTTGAATTCCACTTGTCCCTGGGTTGACTTTGCTCATATGGCCACGTGACATAAGTCTAGCCAGTCGCAAACCCTCATCCATGAGCGCCTGTTTCATGAGATGGCGGCTTATGGTCGTGTGGGCAGAAGTGTCAACAGGAGGGCAGGGGGGCTGAGAGTGATTGAACTGAGAGCCCATGTCTGCTAAAAGAGGTAGCGAGAACAACACATTGATGGTTTTTTATCATGAAGTGCTGCTTCTGTCATTAAATGAAAAGTGTTTCATTTGTGCAGAGGGCATAATTTCTCACTTTTACCTGCACAAAGCTTGGTTAATGAAAACATTTGCACAGTTCACCACATACAAAGAAATATGTGAACAGTACCTGGTGTTGAGCCATCTAGACTTTCTCCTGACAGGCTGTCCTCATCTGTCCCTGGCCTTAGGACACCCTGCTGACCGCCTTCTGCCAGACCCTTCGGCCTTTCCAAGATGTCATGGAAGGTCAAGCGTTCTGTCACTGAGGCCTGCAACATGGTAAACATCCAGCTCTGTTATTTACAGTATATTAAAAACCCAGAAAACATGACATGACACTCCAGAGCAGGACTCACTTCTTGTTTTATTCGCTTTGGTGACGGCAGGGCATTTTCTTCGCTGGTCATTCTACAGCAGGTGGACAAAAATGCGTAACAAATAATAGAAGTAAGATAAACTTTTCACAGATGCAGATAAACTTCCCAACTGGCTGAACTTGGTAAACTTCTTCTTTTTGATGGGTGCAAGCAGTCTTCCTCTTTTAAGTATGAACCTAATCTTTTATATGTCAATATAAATGAAAGTGACAGAATTAAATTAATAAATTGTATTGAATTAAATTAATTTTAATGTACAGTTACTTTAGGAAATGCCGACATCATTGCACAGTCATAGCTTTTGTTTGTAGTTCCAAGCTTTTTTCCCAGAGATGCATAACAGTCATCAGTAAGCAGTACTATAACTTAAATTAGATAAAATGTAGTCTTCTTGTTGGCTTTGGATGGGGTTTTTTCAGTAGCTATCAAAACTAGAGGTAACCACCTTCCATTGGTTTAAGCGAGATTTAAATTCAGACTCCACAGTTAATTTCCATGTCAAGTAATACCCAGACACAGGCCTCATTACACAAGGTTTGCTTATTATATAAATGAAATCCTATGATGAGTACATTTTGGTAAGCGCTGCTTCTTGACACCATAAACCGGGGGTGAAAAATGGATAACAGCCGTAGAGGACGGGCTATGACCTGGCATTTTTCAGTGAGGAGAAGTAGGCGCACTCCCGCGCCACTTGCCGTGCCAACGAGAACAACTCCACCCGCCTCAGGAGCAGAGCGTTGTCACAGGCGCAGAACTGGGCTGCCGCTTCGTTGATCAACATCTGAACACAACCATTCGGTGACCAAAAGTACTGTGGAGGAAGACTCATACATGGCAATAACTTTCAAGTAAAGACTCATAGATAAACTCCAGGAATAAGAATGTAAAAGAATTACTGCACAGTTTCTCCATTTTTTCCCTGAGAGATTTTTAGTGATGCCTTTCTTGTCTTTGTGTTATGAATTGTACCATATTTAGGAGAAAAAACACTGGATAAACGTATGTACCAGGTAAAGCAAACTGGTTCTAAAAGCAGGAGAAACTTTGTGACATCCAGCTCTGAGTTGGTGCTCCACTGTGAACTGTGATAGCCATAGGTAGGAATGTGATTAACAGCAACGGGCCATGTTAGCAAGCGTCTCACTGTGTGTGTGTGTGTGTGTGTGTGTGTGTGTCTGAGAGAGAACAGCTATGTTTTGCTACTCAGCCCTTACTTCATGGAGCGAAAGCTGCTTCCCCTCTCTCCGCCTGGAGTCAAACCGGCCGTAGATGAGGCTGTACTTGCGGATTTCTTCTTCCTTGGTAGGGTCCTGTGGGTCTAGCTCAAAAATGTGACCCACTGTTTTGGCCAGCTTCTTGTTCACGTTTAATAGCGTCATCACCTCTCCAGGGTCAGTCTTCGGCACAGTGCGCAGGAGTCGTCCTACGCTCTTTCCCACCAGTCGAACCATCTCGGGGTCCAGTTGCCCTGCAGGCCAGCCCAACATGGAGGATGAAGACGATGCAGGGGGAGTGGAAGAGGCTGGCGGAGGAAGTGGAGGGCAAGACTGATCGTCATCGTCCACCCCTAACCCTGCTGAACCACCACCCTCTGGATCTGGGCTCATCCAGTGTGGATCCATGGGGGACAGTTTGTCTCTGTATACAGCATCAGGGGACTGTGGGGAAGCCTGGGAACATGGACTCTTGGGGCTGCCACTTTGTACAGGGATGAGAGATGCACGGTCCTCTTTTTCACACGGAGACTCCGGCTGACCATTGCTCACAACCTTTCTGCCCCCCACCACTGTACTACTGCTGCTGCTGCTGCTGGAATCTACCTTAAACAGCGGAATGGCACTGAGGGGCATGTTGGCTAGAGGCTGGCTGAACAGGGCTGGATTAGCAGCCCAGTCTCGCAGAGCCTTCTGCAAACGTCGCACATGCAGAGGCTTGGTAGCCATGCCCACCAACGCCATGATCTCCAGGAATTCTTCTTCTCCAGCCTCACACAGCTGCTGAACATCATCCCCACCCTGCTGGATGAAGGTATCGTAGTATGCCAGAAGGTTGGCACGCTGTAGCACGCGGTACAGCTGCAGCTCCCCAAGCGTGCGCGGCAAAGACATGGCAGCCTGGAAAAAGAAAGAGCAATTAAATACCATGCCAGAACTGGGCATAAACAAGACACAAGAGATGTGGCTGAAAGGGGGTGAGATTTTCATCAGTTGTCTGCTTAGCCTGAGGTATTTTTTTATATTAATCATAGATAGTAAGAAGAAGAACAACAAATATGGATAAACAAGACACGCGGTGCTTACTACAGGCAATCTGACTCAGTGCTGTTTCACCTGTTTTCAAGCGACTCCTGCAGATTGCACCAGATTGCAGGGCTCGTGTTGTCAATTTACAGCAAATGGAAGTGAAAATACCTAAATAAAACATTGTAACTTCTTAATAAAGTATAAACACAGCTATATTTTCTCACTCACTTGCTTTTGTTAACTGCTTGTCCTGCCCAGGGGGGTGGTGATCCACAGTCTATCCCACAATCACTAGACACTAAGCTCAAAGGGATGCACTCTGGGTGGGAGGCCAGCTAAACACACACACACACACACACACACACACACAACAGGCAGATTGGAGCGACTAATTCACCTGAAACTGGAACACCTGGAGGAAACCCAAACAAACCAAGGAGGAACATAGAAACCCCATGGAGATTTGAACCCGCACTATGGGACAGCAGAGCTACACCTCCTTGAAGCCCATAAATAAAAACATTATGCAAATCGTCAGGGATAGCCAAATATATTAGGGTATACATATGAGGCCGACTTCAGCCTTAAAACCACGTCAAAAAGCAGTGCGGTGAAGAACGTGGGTGTGACAAGGGGGCGTGGCCTCCCAGCGCCGATGCGTCTTTTGTGGGATTTTTGCGCAATCGAACCTAAGTGCTACATTTCCATTACATTGCTGTTTCCCCAATACCTGCTCAGGTAAAAACGGGGGGAAAAGTGTGCGGATCCCATTTAGGTTCACTGTATTTGGCGTGTAGGGGGGTGAAACCCTAACCCCTTCCGTGTATAAATCACAGAGGGATGCGATGAAAAGTTAGTGGACAGAACTGATTTTAACAGAAGAGGATGTCCTTTATTTTATTTATCCGTTTTCATGGTCATCTCTTCCTCGCCCAACCAGTTGCGCAGTAGCTCGTGGGGTTGAAATATTATTAATAAATAATTCTATTTTTGAACTTGACATGTATTTATGCCAAGAGGCAGAGTTTAAAGGGAACAGAGAACAGCAGGAGCACGAATGTGAGTTACCAAAGGGATGGTTTCTATGCTATATAACAGCAGAATTTGACTCCTGTGAAGATATTTCTTCATTTCTGTACATATATTCGATCGACTTCTTTAAAAAAAAAGAAAAAAAAGCGTTTTCTCATCCCTGTCCAGATAAAAAGAGGTATATTTCATTATTTACACTGGCGGGGATGTCTAAAGAAGATAAAATTGCATAGTTTACATTTACGTATACATATTTACCAAATATAGGAGCAGTTACCATATATTATTTTTTTTATTAACATTTACTTAGCTGACGCCTTTTTCCAAGGTAACATGCCATCTGAGGTTCTTAAATCTACAACGACTTGCTCGTTTACACAACTGTGTGTCAGACCAGGGTAGATACCTTGATCAAGGGTACTACGGAAGGAGAGGGATTCGAACTCACAACCTGCAGATAACGTTAAACCTGACACCTGCTATTTATAAGAATGCGTTGGTTCTCATAATACTGAAATCATCTCCGACACATACACACACACACACACACACCATTGCTACCTCGCCCGGGTCCGACAGCTGGGCACTGGGTGACACAAGAGAGCTTCCCGCAGAGACGCAGCTCCTGAACCTCTCCAGCTCTCACGCACTCCCCTGCTGGACGCTGGGCGCCGCGTTCTTCGGGTGCGGAGCTTCGCTGTCCCTCAGTGTGCGCTGTCTCCGAAGCCCCATCAGCAAAAAAAAAAAAAAAAAAAAAAAAAAAAATAGGAGATAACCGTCAAATCCTTCTTGGTGGGGGACAAGAGTTCAAAAAACTTTAATCGCCAATTTCAAACTGGTTCGAAATGTACATTTCCTAACTGCTGTCAGCGTGATTCCAGGCTCGTACACGCGTGTCATATGCAGTTTCCTTTGCTTTGTTGAATTTTGCTGTGAATGGCTGCCTGTGCCGGACCTCATTGTTGGTGGTAACCTTTTGCTGGCGTGTGGGCGCAGGGACCCGGGGGCGGACCGCACAGCGCCGTCTGACCGAAAAGAGTCTTCCTCTCCCGGCTGTAGACGCAGCTCACCAGCAAGGTTTGTGAAAGGCGCGGTGCTGTGGTCCGAAACACTGCAATTGCACAACCCTTCATTTCACCCTTAACTGTGCTCTGGCGCCGAGACACCGCAACCCTTTCAGGAGCCGCCATTACTGTTGCTGCATGTGAATGGGAGACCGCTCGGAGGACGCCCTCAAAACACCACAATAAAAAGCTGACTAAAACATTCGTTAAAAAACAAGGCGACGCCTATTTTTATCCTTTATTTAGCTGATGTCTTTGAGTAAGGCATAACATCAGGGCACATATGCATTGTATCTCAATTTGTCATTTGAGTGTCACCATTAGCTCATGTTGTACAGTAAAATGAAAATTATTGATTGTAAACAACTTATATAGTTTTGCATTTATAGTGCACCAAACAGAAATGCTGCGAATTAACTTTAAAAAGCGTACAGAAAAGAGATGTAGATGGACTTGGCGCGAAAAATATAGCGGTTTTCCAGTGGGAGGCGCGTGGGCCACTTCCGGCTGGATCAGCATGTGACGCACATTCAAAGGGAGATTCCCGAGTGACGTAACGCGCGTCGCCCCTCCCCCTCCCCAGCAGTGACACGCACGGAAAAAGGTAAACACGCCTTTATTGGGCATTGTCATATCCGGTTCACCTTCCCATTCCGTCGCTCACAGCAGCTATGTATGGGTTGAAAGTCTCAAATATGAGTTTAACCGCAAGCGAAGTTCACATTTTCATCAGGCTTTCAGGTTAGAACAATTTATCAAATCTATGACTGCGTGCTCTAAAATTATATATACTTCCAAGCCTAGAGGTTCGACAGAATGAGAAGAGGAGCGAGGAATGTGGCTCATAGTCCAGCTTTGTTCGGCTGCAGCACAGGCCATCATTGTGCCGCCATTCCAGCGTGGACACTCGGGTCACCCGTGGGTGCTGTATCGTGTCAAAGCGCTCTTTATATCTCCCCTCCCAGTTAAATACTCCAGCATTCCCATTAGAAAAAGATCTTGGGAGTCCTTGCGTTTTTGGTGGTCTCTTCACAAAGGGTTACGTGTGCACATTTTGAAGCTTTATCACATCTACAGTATATTGTGTATATTAAGTATTTATCAAAGCAAGTAAGGCTGAATACTTTGCTCAGCGTGACAGCTATGTTTTTACAGTGAATTCAGAACTGATATGGATATAACTATTGACAGCTCGCAGGATGTGGGCTGGGGTGGAGGTTCTCTGACTGCAGTGTTACTAACGGACAGGCTATATTTGGGAACCCACTAGTTATGTTTCTGCTCTGCTCATTTTAATGGTTTTATGTCTAAAAGCACTGCAATACGGCAATACACTGTGACGATCATGAATGGAGGATGATGTTCTAAAGAAATTTAAGTGGTCAAATTTTCAGATGCTGAAATATGCAGAAACGGTCAAAGCAAATTTATCTGTTAATGGTACCGTATATAAGATCTTTGCAGTAGTGGGTCCGAAAGGCCTGTACTATCGCAGAGCGCCACAGTCCCTGATTAAGCAGATGAAATTTCATTTGTGTGCTGATTTATCTTTATTTTTTCCTGCATTTACTGCATGGTATTTATAATGCCAGTGAGAGAAGAAAAAGATAAATACTGCACTGTTTGCGCAGTCTTCTTATCTTGGTGGCAAAATTTTGCAGTCATAAGATAAAATTTTCCCAGCATTACATCAAGCAGTATATCTATCTTAACCTCCCGTTAGTGTAAATCGGTTAAAACTGTGAAGTTATTTGTTTATTTCAAGCTTTTTGTATGGGATTCATGCCCTGGCATTCATATCTTTCTGTGCCTAATATTTTTTTTGTTAAGAAAATTAGGATGAGAAGTATCTGTTTGCAAAAATTTCAAGTCTGTGGCTTGAAAAACAAAAGTGTGCATAAAGAAAAAAGCAGGCAAACAAACACAGATAAATAGAGAAAGAAACAGACATACAGAGATTGAGCTTTATGGATTTGAGATTCTCAGACCATCTACACATATTCCACACCTTATGAACTCAGCAGGGAATGGAAATCTGTTCCTAGCTTACTTTAGTTATAATTCCAATTTTATTTTTACTATAGTGAGTATATATTCTGACAACATTACTTAATGCTGTATATAAACCACAGTCAATGAAAGCTTAATAATTGACATACTTTTATTAAATTATGACTTATGTTCTTTAAAGGTTCCAACTGTAACTGTAATCAATAATTGTTTTATTTTATATAAAAATTCGTTGTGTGCACAAAAAAACACTATCTGCTGGTGACAGACTGATGCCGGAAACAAGTACAGCTTTTGTAATCTTGTCAATGATAACCAACACTAATGAGCACCAGACACACGCTGTAAACAGCGTGGAAGAGAGTTTACCTGGGCTGTGTTTAAGTCAGTTCTGGCTGTCTAGCACAATAAAACACAGGCCACCTTTGCTACCCAACAGACACAAATTTTGGAAATTGCGTGTAGCAAGGCCATTAAAAATACATCCATTTGGAAAATGTTCTTACTTTAGCGTTCTCTACTCTAGGGCTCCCCCTAGGTGCCGGAAACTGCAATATAAAAACTGCAGGTCCGCAGCGAACGAACTTTCGAGTTGGGTTAAATTTTGCAGTTAGAAACTTTTTTTTAAGCACTTCCTTAAGTTTGTCAACACTCTGGCCCAACTCTGGCCATAGTTGTGGCAGTTTTTTTTTTTTTTAAATGTGGTAATAAATGTGGTAATAAAATAACGATCAGTTTGTTTTTCACCAAATAATCTGACAGCCTCTGTGCCACTACACTAAAGAATATCTTACCTTCTATATTTAACAGACATATCGGCTTAAACTGCCCTATCTCTATAGATACCTTCTCTTTAGGTAAAAATAATCGCCCTGCCCTACACCAGGCCTTCGGAATAACCTGCTTCTTCCACACTATCCTAAACAACCTCCACAAAAACCTGAGTACATCAGGCGCACATTTATATACCCGGTAGGGGACCCCATTCAGCCCTGGGGCGGATGAGGCCTTTACGCGCCTTACCACACCCTGCACCTCACTCCACTTTGGTGGACTAACATCAAACTCATATTCTATTTTTCCCAGTGGTGGCATATCTAATGGGAGGCCCCTCTCCCCAACCTCCCCTGCACTTGAATAAGTGCCCTCTAAATACCTCTCCAACTCCTGCTTGGACACCTCTAGCTTTCCCTTCCTCTCTTGACTAAACAACCCCTTCACAAACCTAGATAAATCTCTGTAAAAACCAGCCCTCGCCCTCTCTTTCCTCTTCCTCCTTAAATATTCTGCCCTCCTAAGTATTAACAACCTACCTTTAACCTCCTCCTGCAACACCTCTATCCCCTGCCTTTCCTCTTCCGTAGCCTTTTTCCATTGCTTTTTTAACTGCCTCCTCTCCCTCACTAGCCTAACAATTTCCCTCTGTCTCCTTGACTTCTTCCTCTGCTGGTAATAAAATATTGCTTTTTTTCTTTAAAATGTGGTAATAAAATATTGCTTTTTTTCTTTAAAATGTAATAAAATACTGCTTTTTTTCTTTAAAATGTGGTAATAAAATACTGCTTGCGGGGGACCCAGACACCCATCCCAGAGGCCAGATTCATTTCGCAAACAGAAATTACTAAATACAATAAAAAAGTCACTTAGTTTAATAGTCAGTCCCTATTAAGCTCGAAAGTACGGAACCACTGTAGTGGCGAAGCCAGTGTCAAAAGTGGGACGAGTTGTATATTTTGTGGTGGAAAATACTGTGTGGCTTTGAGGTATTAGCGGTGACTGAGGAATGTTGTTCCTCCTGCCCAAAGGACAATAGCTGCATTTATTCTTATTTAGTCTGCACCCTCTCGCTGCTTCGTGTTTATTAAACTGTGCCGTATGGAAACTACGTGGAGACAACGAGTAGTTGGACCAGGGCGAGAGGACGTTGGTTCGATAGTCTTGTGCAGTTTTGCGTCTTCTCAGATTCTTCGCATGGTTTCCCCGTGGGTGCTCCGGTTTCCTCCCACAGCCAAGGGCGGCTGTTTGAGATGGATGGGCGAGCCTAAATTGCATGTTGTAGCGCCCCCCAGAGGCGCCGCCACAGAAAGACTCGGGAGTCAGGAGCCCAGGAAATTGCTCATTTATTTGGGGGTCCGTGCTAGCAAACAAATCTTTAAAAAGACAGCAAGCAACACCAATACCAAACCAACACCACTCTCACTGGGAACCCAGAATCCCCCACAGGCTCATCCTGTGTCCGGGAGTCCCCAAGCAGGCAAACAGACTAACAGAGAACTGTACAATAACAATTGACATTTAGACAGCTGCGCCGTTACAATATTTTTACACGAATCCGTGTACGGATTAAGCGAACGCTATCGTGTGAATCCTCTTTTAGTTACATGACCATATTTGAGGGATGGGCGTGCACAGTTTTATTCAGATCGGGTGCTGGACGGCTGGACCGTCACCGGAAGGTTTTGGGGTCGAGCTCCAACTTGCTCGAGTGCTCGGTCGGCGCGAGGGTTAAGAGACGCGTGGCGGAAGTGGCTCAAGACATGCGCACTTCGGTGTGCCGTTCACCCCGGAAGTGAAACAGAGCAAGATAAACAAGGAGACTGGAGTCCACTGCGAAGGGATGAGTACGAGGATTTAGGGGGGAAACTCCAAGGATCACGGTGTGTCGGGGTGCTGTGCGATAAGATTAGAGACGCCCGACCCCGCGGGACTGTGGAGGCTGTGCGGACAGAGCGGATCTACTCATGTACATCTACACAGCAGATCTACATAGCACCGTGGACACACAGATCTAGACAGCAGACGTACACAACACTCATGTCTTTGTTTATAGCACCCGCCTTAGTCACGCAGTCGCTGGAATTAATGCTTATGTAGTTATTGTATCTCGCTTTTCCTCCAGTTTTAGGTAAGTTTTACTCTTTACTCTTTCTTTGTTGAGCAAACGAAAGTTTCGGAGACCATAATGAAGTAGAATTCTTTCGTCGTTTGTCAAAAGTGGTTTTAGGCAGTGGGATGCATAGTGGTTAAAGATATGGGCTTGTAACCTGACGGTTTTCCGCTCGATTGCCGCACCTCTTATAATAGCCTTCACCAATGCACTTGGCTCCGAATTGCTCCAGTAAAAATAGGCTGACGTATAAAGGATAGATCACTATAAAGTTGCCGTTCTTAAAGTGTCAAAGGTACAAATAACGGTTTACACTGGGGTCTACAGTGGTCTGTGTCTGTGATGCACATATGTATTGAAGTGTGCTCCACTGGTGGCGAAAGTATGATCATCCTATATTGCACAGTTCAAACCTGTGTACTTTTGTCCAAAATTGTTGTTTATTTAGCTTACACCTTTGAACAATGTCAGGTGCAGATTTAGAGTAAGTACCTCGATCAAGGGAATTCAAACCGCGAACCTTCTGATTGCAAAATGATGGTACTGACCACTATTTCATCTTCCGATCCAAACTATCTGGCAGAACCACTGTTCTGGAACTCAGAAGTCCATCACATTTTAAATTGTGGAGGAAACAGTAGGAAAGACTGGACTAAAGAATTGCTAATAATGTGAAAGTAATGTGTCTTTGTGTCAAAGTGACACAGGTATGTCTGAGAGAAAGCTGACCCATAACTAGTACAGTTTTTTATTTTGTAAATTATTATTGAGAGCTACTGTATTTTGTTCAATTTCAGAAGGTGGCTATAATGTTTGGATATTAATTGTTGTGATTGTAAATATTTGACACAAGATAAAATGATTAGTTTCCTGTGATGACAAAGGTAAAATGCAAGTAAAAATGCCTTGTTTCTGTTTGAAATTTTACAATATGATGATCCTGATTTACACTTAATTATTCTTAGCCTGCTACAGTCTATACAGTTTGTAAAGTGTCTCCTAAAGTGTATGAAGAATATTAATATATCTGGTATTTGTTACTTTTATTTGTATTTGACAGGAAGTTTGAGGAGCATGCGGCTAGTACAGTGCAAAGCTAAAGATGGAGAAGTCTAACAGCGTTGGACGGGACATTTGCAGTTTGCTAGATGACTCAGGTTCTCAGCAGTGTATTGGCCTTGGGAGCACAGCAAGTAATGGCCTGTGCCCCGGCACTGTGGTCATGACAGAGCCCGGTACTGCTACCACCCTGAAGCAGGGGGACCGCACAGTGGGCACTAGTGGTGTGTGGACGACTCCAGTTATGAGAGTGGAGACCTGTGGCACCTTAAAGGACGACTGGCAAGAGGAGGAAGAGAGGATAACTGAGGAGCAAGGGCAAAAAGACCTGGGTGCCACTTTTGGAGAGGACTTGGATATGAAAACAAGACAGACAGTGTCTCCCCATTCATTTCAAAACAAGACCCCAGAAACTGGAGAGAATGATGAGAGAGAATCAGTGTGGAAGGGGAAAATGAACAATCTTGACGTAGCCGACCAGTGCCTGGAGATCCCTGTTTCTCTCGAAGATGCAAGTAGATCAGGGTTAAAGGGGGACAACTTTAAACCCAGAAACAAAGATGAGGAGATAACACATGATAATTGGGAACAAGTGAAGAATGAGGAAAATGAGGGGGAAATAGATGTAGATGGAGATGAAGCAAAAAGAAGTGAGGGGAGAAGGGATTCAGAGATGAATGACGAATCTGGCTCTCAGAGGTGTGGTGGAGGAAGGAGAGGCAGAGGGAGAAATGGGGGTGAGCAGAGCCAACAACCCATAGCCTTCTCCTTCGCTAAACCATTGAGCTCTTCTGGCGGGAGGCACAAGCAGGCTAGGAGGCGACATCACCACCACCATCACCACCAAGGAAGATCGAGGGGGCACATGAGCAGGGCGGCTGTTGCCTGCCGTGAATTCCTATCAGAATCGCTGCCTCCCTGGTGCCTGTCTTGTTTCCGAATGGTTGTAGAGCTCATTGTTCTGGTGGCTCATCAATGTGGAGAAGTGGTCGAGGCTGGAGGGACCATTCTTTATGACTTTGCCACTCAGCTACTTGGCAAAGCCAAAGACCTGCAGGCTCTGAGGGCAGAAATCTGGTGTCTGCTGGGAAGGATGTGTTGCACAGGAGCAGCCTTGTTGGGGTGGGTCAGAGTTTTGGCAAAGCAAATGTCTGCTACCTGTCTCAGTTTCTTTTCCAGGCTTGTTCTGCTGAAATCTGGGTTCTTCCGAGGCTTATTGGGCAGAGTAGGAGGAGAGAGGGCCAACAGGTGGTGGACTGCATTTTTAAACTCTCATGCTTGGAAGCGCACTGCAGTCATCTTGAAAAAAATACAGTCTTTGTTTTGGAGAAGCAGTCCTCAGACTTCCAGCTCCACAACTGAGTCTACCAGTGGTGCTAGATGTCATCCTGGAAAAGAGCTAGAAAGACTCCTGGGCTTAGCACACATCCCTGAAGATGAGCTAAACCCCTTTGTTGTGCTCGGAGTGGAGGAGGATGCCACTGACCCTGAGCTGAAGAAGGCCTATAGACAACTGGCTGTACAGGTGAATTATTGATGACAGATTATTTTTTTTTTTCTTTAGGTGTTTTAACTTTTTGGTAGTGTCTTTGTCTTTCAAATATGTTGAAATTATTATGAGGTGGTATCAAGCCACTAGTTTTGATCAGAAATTGGAATGGACCTCAACTGCTCTGGAATGATTACATTTCCATCAGTATAATTTAGCATTAAATGGATTACGTTTCAGTATAGTATAGTATAACTGTAGGTGCAATATATATGTTCTACATTCTTTAATCGTTCTTTACAGCAGCATGATTATCAAATCAAATGATCCTGATTTCCCATTTGTCCTTTTCTGTAACTTTACCTCTAGGTCCACCCAGACAAGAACAAACACCCCCGTGCTGGAGAGGCCTTCAAGGTCTTAAGAGCTGCCTGGGACATAGTTAGTAACCCAGAAACATACAAGCAGTACCAGCTGTAAGTTCTCTGAAAATTAAACATTTTACAATCATTTGGATGCTATTATAGCAATTTAACAGCACAGTAGGTTTATTATGGAAAGCGCTTTTCACGCGTGCGCGCGCGCGTGTGTGTGTGTGTGTGTAACTTCCTCAGGAAACGAATGGCAGAGACTGAGTTATCAAAGTCGATGAATGAGTTTCTCACCAAGCTGCAAGATGACCTGAAGGAAGCCATGAATACCATGATGTGCACCAAATGCGAAGGCAAACACAAGTAAGCTGAGGGTTACAGATTTCTACAGGAAAGAAGAAAACTGAACTCACAGTCGGCTCAAGATTCTTTTTTGGTGTTCTTTGCCAAAATGCTTATTTAATCTATTGAAAATTTACGGCACGTGTACATAAGACAGTTTTGACATTTAGTTCTGTTATGGTGAAATTAGTAATACTAGACTATAGCAGCATTCAAGGTAGCATGCAGGTAAGATAGGAAAGTAGTAGTAAATGATGAGAGGCTAACAGTAAATGTGTCTTATTGGAATGCAAGCTTTTGTATGTCTTAATCATTAATTTGCAGTGCTGAGTACAGCTAAGTAAGGGCTTTTTGTGTTTCAAGTAAGAATAAGGACCTTTACCTTTAGTAATTTGCATTTCTGGCAGTCTACTGTTTGTAAGCATAAAGTTTTGTTTACAGATTGTATGACCAGCTGAATTAATGTGCACCTACTGAAAGGGTCAGGACATATTCAAGGTGCACTGTTTAGTGAGCGTGTGCATGCATGTGTGTCTATGCATTCGTGCAGGCGATTTGAGATCGAAAGAGACCCTGGAGAGGCTCGGTACTGTGCGGAGTGCAATAAGCACCACAGTGCAGAGGAGGGGGATCTTTGGGCTGAATCCAGCATGCTGGGCTTGCGGATCACCTATTTCTCCTTCATGGATGGGAAGGTCTATGACATCACTGGTACTGTGCCAACTTTATGAATAACAGCTACTTTGAGCTGAATTATTTTATTTGATTTTCAAGATTAGAAATGCACTATCCCAGAAAATTAGATGTTAAAAGGCAAGTCTGGTTTTGTCCTCTTTTTGTTTTCTGATAGAGTGGGCTGGTTGCCAGCGAATAAGCATTACTCCTGACACTCACCGTGTGCCCTACCACATCTCCTTTGGGGCAAAGAGCAGCAACAACACACGCCACAGGTGATGGCACAAATTCCATTTGTTTTGGTCTGTTGGTTTTCATGTTTTCATGCTGATTTATCTCCCAAACTCATATCTGTTTAATCTCCTCCAGGAGCCCATCAGAGCACTACTCTGGTCCACATTCACCTGCTGATTTACAGGACTTCATTAGTCGCATCTTCCAGGGAGGGCCTCCCAGCAGCATGGCTCCCAATGGAGGTTTCTTCCCCTCAGCCACACCACCTCACCGCCCTGCAGGATCAGGCAGCAATGCCTTCTCTGCACCCCCCCCACATCCAGGTTTCTTCAACCCCAGCGGGCAGCGGTCTGACAGCTGTGAGCCCCGGACTGATGGCTCAAAGCCTGTCCGTAGGAGAAAAAAAGTTCGCAAGCCCTTCCAGCGGTGAGCTCAACCATCCTCAAAAGAAAAAAGACAGGGTTCTTGTTATGTGGTTGACCCTGTTTCCATTACTGTTTCCCTTTGGGCTCCTGATCTGAGGGACCAGCAGAATTCAGAAAGCTTCTATAAGGATTTGCCACAATCAAATGTCAGATGCAGGAAGAGGAGACCCTGGAAAGGAAGTGAAATAAGCAATTTCAAATTTGAAGGACATTGGTGTTTTGCGTGGATCCTAATGTATTGCATTATTTTTAGTTTTTGTGTTGATACTTGGAAATGTAGCCATACAGAAGTTTAACCAATCAGTATTTCAACTGTCTTTTGTTATTCTCTGTGTGATGTTACATCACACGACTTGAAACTTGATTGGGGAGTTTAATAATTTGCAATTAAAATTTTCCATACATTTTTTGACTGTAAGGAGAAAACATTGTGCCTGTAAGATGTAAACCGAAGTAACCAAATAAATAGTACTTTAAATATTTCCAACATATATACAACTGATGCCTACAGAATGTTACAAAGGACACCACAAAAACTGTCCAGATCCAGATCCTTCACTAGTCAATCCTCTGGTAGATTAATTTTAAATAATTGAATAAGTATTTATTTTTGCCAAAAATTTGGAAATGGTGAAAAAAGACAAAATTGGATCTCAGTTCTATGCTTCATAGGTCAGTTTTATAATTCTTGAATAGTTTTTTCCTTAACCTTGGATGACATTCAGAATGTTTTATTTCATTTTATTTAAAATGTCACATAATGTTAAGGCCTTATAATCCCTCAAAAGGAAATTCATATTTACATTTATTCATTTAGCATATTTATAATCCCATGCGTTAAGACTATTTTGCCTAATAACCATGATTATATGAAAAACAATCTACAGAAGCAGGACAGCAGAGCGCAAGTAGCTTCTTGAATATTACAGATTATTACTATAATACATCTTGTGGGTTTTTTTACCCAAAAATCATTGACGGGTATAAGTAAAGGAATCTTTGGTTATGCAAGTTTTACTGCCCAAGTGATACAGGGAAGATAATTTCATGGTGCTGTAGCTCTCTCCCAGCCACAGTAGGCAGGTTATGTGCACAGGATCTACCTGTAAAGCTCGGTTTCCACCTAGGAGGAACAGCCTTTTTGGCTAAGCTACCTTACTTCTCATTTTATCTGCTGAAAGCTTCAGCCTGAGGCAGAACAGTTGCAGTGGGTGGACTGCTGCCTCACAGCACTGTACTGTGGTTTTCTTCCACAGATCAGAAACCTGTATTTCAGGATAATTGGTGATTCTGTATGGCCTCGTGTGTGTGTGTGTGTGTGTGTGTGTGTGTGTGTGTGTGTGTGTGCACGCCCTGTAATTTACTGACATCCTACCCAGGTTGTGCCCTCCAAGCCTAGCACCCTGTGATTCCAGATAGTTTTTGGGCCACCGCGCCCCTGATAAGGACAAGCGGATAATGAGTGATTGAGCGTCAGCCTTTTCAGTCAGTTTTAAAGGGCTTTGTTGATCATTCCAACATACCAATTATCCAAGTATTCACTACAGTGAACTCGACCACAAGTATTCACTACAGTGAACTCATACAAGTTTCGAGGAGCTTAGCTGAGATTTTGAGTATTGCCCGTCTGTCACATTTACTCAGTTTCTGAGAAGTGATACATTACATTTGTACAAGGCAGGCACATCATTGAAAATGAGTATATAATTTCATGAGACAAATCTTTTAACAGTTTTAATTCATTTTAATATTTTCCTTTTCATGGGAGCCAGTGTTGTCCTAACTTGCATACTGGGATTCTGTCCATTTTGTTTCTATTTCAGATACAATGCTGATTACAAGTCATTGAGATGAGAGGAACCTAGACCTGTTTTTCAAATGTTGGTCATATGTCTGAATGGAGTGAAATCCTGGCCTGATTGTGATTTGCGTATTTGTGTTACATCTAATGATTTTATTTGCATGATGTTGAATTGCTTTATTTAAATTTTGTTCCCACAGAGTTATGCAGCAAAGTTGGAAATGCAATTATATACAGGTACTAAAAGTCTAAATGCAGAGTAACCCAGAAAAAAAAACACAATAGCTGAAGAAGGAGCAAGAACTGACTTTGAGAATCAAACAGTATATGCAAAAAATGCAGAAACCATCAGTTTTGACAATCATTGGTGTTAAATACTATGTAGGTTTTCTCTTTCTACCTTGTCAGTCAAAGGCAGAATTTACTATGATTGTACTGTAAAACATGGTTTAATTTTTTTTTTTTAGTTTTGCTTTGTCTTCATAGTAAAACTGATTTCCTACAAATTGTACAATATTGATTTTTTTCGTAAGTCTATTTTACAGAACTAATTTCTGTGCCCTTTCGTACTTTCTTCCATTGTATAGCATTTAAGGATTTCAAAATAACATTCTCATTCTGACCAGCTAACAGACATGTACAAATGACTGGAGGAGGTTCCTTTGAGACTGATAATTACCCGTACTTCCGTAAAGTGTGCCGTAATACTCAGCCACTGTGTTGTCTTAGGTTTGTATTTCTCCGGAAACATACGTGACAAACAGACATACGTTGTGAAAGAAAACCAGTCAGCTTGCTTTAGCTTCAATGATGGGCCAAGCTTGTACAATCACACACACACCTGGTTACACAGCAATTCTAATACAAGCATGGCTAACTTGTAAAATGGACAACAGCAACTGTAGCGTTGGCGATATTTTTAACATTTTCACTATGTTTCAGTAACATGACTTTTACTGAACGTCTGCAGATCACTGCTTCAATTTCTAAAACCAGTAACCTTTAAAGTGAAAGTGGAACGGTTGACCCTTGCTTCCCTTCAGATCCCTGTGACGCTACTACGTATCTGCATATGAGCGCAATCCCGCAGGAATTCTGGGCTTTGTAGTTTACCCTGAAACAAAGCCACCTTTCAATAGACGTCACTTTGTCGTTATTTTTGTTAACGTCTTAAAGGAAGTTAAGAAATTTCTCAGTTAACGCAATAGAAAGACACGTTGGCTGCTGTAGAAACTTGCCAAAGCTTTCCACGTTTTTGACGAATTGCTATATTTAAATGAAATGACATTTATTGTTATTTTTGACTATCTGCATTATTCTGAGAAAATACTTTCTCCGGGGATACTTTTGCAGTGCCAGTTGTTTACAATGTTGTTAGTTGGTGTATTTTATCAAGCAGCGTCCACTATTATTAGTCATCATTTTGGTGGCGTCGTCCTAGTGCAGTACGGTGACATCCACAGCAAGAACCGGAAATAAAAGCAGACTAACTTATTTGTTCCCACTAAAAAAATGAAATTCATTATATGAAATGAGGGCATTTTTACGCAACTACCTTTGCGTAAATATATTTTTTTCAGTTAATATGTTTTAATGCAAGAAATGTGTTTTTTTAATCATGAGTTAATTTTGGAGGAGGTGTGTCTTGTGATTTGCCAGTTGTTTACTCAGGCTGCCTACGATGCAAATGTTATGAAATTTATTAATGCAACTCGGTGGAATTCTAACAAATTTCATAGATAACAGCAACGCAAACCGGAACACATGCAATACATCTGCGCATGCGCATCAATTTTTCGAACTCGATCGGAGGAAGCGCCCCGCCTACTCCGGAAGTACATCAGCTGACGTAATGGTGGGTCTAACTGCTAGTGCACGTCTAAGCAGCGAGCGCCACCTTACGGCTAATGAGCGCCATTCTGCATGTTTCAGACGCCCCGCTTTAACCGGAAGTGGCTGCATCGTATCTGTGAATGAACAAAATGCTGAAGATTTGACATTTTAACGAGGTGCTAAAGGTATGGAAACTTAGTTAGTTTGTTAAAAAAAAAAAAATCAGTCTTTAGCGTGTTGAGAATTTGTTTCTCGTGGTGTTTCGGTTGCGCTTTTCCCGCGCCTCTATTTGCTCTTGTGCTTTTGTGTCAGTGGACGTCTGCAGTAGACCGCCAATGCTCCGACGGATATTTCACCAAAACAAACCATATTAATAACATAAGTTAGCCGCGAAGAGCACAGCGAGTCCAGAAAGTGTCGGATAGAGCAGAATTGAGAGGCAGGTAAATTAAAAGGCACAAACTGAAAAGATAGCTCGATGTCGGTGTGAGGAAACGCGGGATCGACTGGGTTCTCGGTGAGCTCGCTGCTTTCCCCCCCGCTGTCTCAGTCCTACGTATCCTGCACATTTGCTTCTATTTCCTTGCATCCAGCGGAACAGAAGAGACCCGTGGAGCCCATGGCATCCAGTGCATGAAAATGTACTCCTGAGTGAAGTATTAACTGTTCCTTTAAAGCACGAAGGCTATGTGATATCAAAACAAAGAATGAGAGAATAGTAAAAGTATGGAGTACAAGAGAAGGTGTTTAATTCCTAGTGGGGTCGCTTCTCAGGTTGATCTCCGTGGAGGGCAGTGAGGGTCTGGAGTAAAGTGCAGATTTGTCAACTTATGTAGTAACAGACAAATTCTGACTTTCTTGTCATCTCCCCCTACAGCTGTCCTGTCCCCATGATGAATTTTGAGGGGCTGGACGCAGGCATGGCAGACTTCTCGCCAGCCCTGCATGGATCCCTGGAGGCGGGTCTGGAGCCCCCACTGGACCCCCGGCTTGACCCGGGTCTTCTGCAGGGTGTCGAGCTGGACCCAGATGGTCTGGCTGTGTCCGTGCCAGAGTCCGTGCACCTCCTGGAGGGGATGTTTTCAGAACTGCATAGCGTTGTGGCTGAGGTGGGAGTCCCCGTCACTGCAGCCCACTTCGACCTGCAAGAGGAGCTCCTTTGGATGGGCAACCACAGAGTAAGGAGAGAAAACCAGTGATTCTTTTGTTTTCCAGTCTATTACCGGTTACTATATTTGTACTGATCAAGCCAGCTAGTAGCTTTGGTATGGCAGCAACTGTCTTTGGACTTGTAAAGGACTTGTATCTTGGAGGTTGCTGGTGCAAGCCCCTCCATCTCTCTCCTTGCTGCTGTTGTACCTTACTGGTGGAATGCAGGGTTACAAATGTATAGCTGTGTAACCTTAAGATTGCAGTTACTGTTATTTCTTATGAAAAAACACAATGTGTATGCCACCCAAATAACTTCATGGTTAACCTTAATACCATTTTTATGAACGGCCTTGATAATGCCAACATATGTTTTAATGTATGTCAACTGTTATTATTTGTAGTTTGTCTTTTAAAATATTTCAATGTATTCATTCATTATAAGTCTAGCAGAGGTATAGAGCAAAGTTCCTTCTAATTTGTGCATATGACACACCAAACTGCACACAAAGGAAAATATTGTGCACACATGACTCATCCATCCATCCAGTCATAAGAAACTAAATTTAATAGATAATTCATGAAAAAATTACTGATTGCTGCTTGCTCCCATCAGGACAGTTACCATTACTGCCTTGCTGTCCTCAATTATGCTTTTTTTTTAAACTTATAGTTAATAATTTACACCAGTAGCTTGTAACTACAGCAGTGGCACACCGGTGACAGTTTTAGGACTTGACTATACCACATACGTCATGTTGGTTCATTTACTTTCTGTCAGTATCTATATTACAGCTGTGGTTAAAACTCTTTCACAAAATCAGTCAATTGTACACACAGACATGTAGGAATTAGAAAGAAAATTCGCCCAGAGTCTGAATTTGGGAGGCACGTTCAGTACTTTCTCATGGATTACAGAGTAAAGTACATATCGAGCAGTGAATTAACTACCTGTTGTGAAAGTATAATGACCATATAAGTCAGTTCAGTCATTGCACTCAGTAATTAGGCTCTTGTATGAGGAAAGGGTGTATATTTTCACAAAACCTTTTTAGATGGTTTTTCCATGTACAGAACCCAGGAGGGGTGATGTTGTTTTGTTTCTTGCCTGACTGTTTGCTTGTTCTTTTTGTCTAATTTGGGTTTCTGAAGGGCCATGCCAGCTCTTTCTTTGGCCCCACCATGGGCCGCTACTCTTCCTTCCAAGTGCATGCCACGGATGACATCAGGAATATTCAGAGCTTGGAAACGGGTGTGCTTTTCCTGACCAAGAACAACCTCAAGGGGCTCACTCGTGGTGGCCTCATAATGTTTGACTACCCGTGAGTAGCAGACTTCACTCATACACATGCTGAACATCGAGCAGCTTTGTGTCAAGGACTTGTACTTTGATTTGTCTGGACATGCCTTGCTGTAGTCCATATGGGCACAGTTCATTTCAGTACCGTATTTAATAAAATGTGGCTCTTATGTTTTGTGACCAACTTATTTGATATACACCGATTTCTTTAGAGTATTTTGCTGAAGGATCCAAGTAAGGAAAAACAAATTTCTTGAGGACTTTTTGCTTTTTTTGCCCAGCTGCTCTCTAGTCTGTTCTCTGTGTGCTGGCTGAATTTGCTTGGTTATGTTTCAGAATGGAGGAATCTGCAGACATGCACAGCTTACTTCTTACTGACAACAACACCTTGCTGATGGGAGGGCTGCAGAACTACGTGTGTGAGGTTGACCTTAATACAGTGCAGGAAACACAGAGGGTGAGAAAGCAAGACTTTAAAGAGTTTGTCAAAATCAAGTTTCTAATGTTTTTACCTTTAATTTCTTTCTAGCTGACCACAGAGTAATGTGCATATTGGTACACAATTCCTTTAGAATTTAGTGCAGTCATCCCTCAATGTACCTATAAAACAGAACTTGATTTTTAATACTGTTACTCATTTTACAAACCAGTCTGCTCAATGCAATGGACTGTGGCAAAAAAAAAAACAAGTTTAAGTTTCAACATCACAGTTTGATCCTAATATGTAAAAATGTGCAAAAAAGGCAAATTGCACACAAATCCCCTGTATGCTGTTCTGTGCTGTGGGTGGGTGGGTGTTTGTATGTGTGTCTGTGTGCTGCATAATGATTCCCTGTATGCTGTGTGGTGTTGTTCTGCTGAAAAAGGTGTTTTATAGTGTTTTAATGATTTTTGGGAAAGTTGGTTTACGGGTTTTCAGACGGCCTGGGAGCATCATTATTTTTCCCATACACAATAATGTAAATAACATTTATTACACAATGCAGCCTTTTCAGAAACCAGTTAGAAGCATAACTCCTGGGATGACTGTACTTGTAATGCACGCTCTATGTCAGAAGAAACTGAGTCTACAAAGTTGGGTTTTTTTAAAATTGGTTTTCACTTTCTGCCTTTTGCTGTTGTTTTACTATGTCTGTACTTATGCCTGTTCAGTTCACAATGGAGGTCCCAGGTGTCGCTATCATGAGGCAATCCAATCGGTCCTTCTTCTGTGGACACACTTCTGGCAAGGTGAGAAATGTTGTGTTGATGGCTTTTGTGTCATCAAATTGTTTCTGTTTTGTGATGAACTTGGACATAGCATTCCCACCTGTGATGTGGCCCTGCTTGCATAGTTCATAATGAGTATTTTTTCCAGTTTAGTTGACTCACATCTGCATTTTCTCCTTTCAGGTTTCATTACGTGACCTGCGCACTTTTAAGCTTGAACAGGAGTTTGATGCCTTCTCCGGCAGCCTTTCAGATTTTGACGTTCATGGCAACTTGCTGGTGGCATGCGGGTTCTCTAGTCGGGGACTGAATGGGCTAGCATGTGACCGTTTCCTCATGGTGTATGACCTCCGCATGATGCGGGCTGTTACACCATTGCAAGTCCATGTAGACCCTCTTTTTTTGCGCTTCATCCCCACCTACACCTCTCGTCTGGTCATCATCTCCCAGACAGGTACAAAAGGCGTAAAGTGGTGGAATTGAATGAAGTTGAAATGATTTACATTAAAAATGAAAATATGTGAGGAAAGATAAGGAATGGTACTTTGGATAGCTTTAACCCTTTGTAGGGCACTAACTGAAATACTTGGAAATTCAAATTTTCAACTCTTCACGGAGAGGCATGGTTAAGTTAAGTAACAGTACTTAGTGATATAAAGAAAAATATGTCCTTCTGACCTCTTTCTATTTGCCATCCTCCAGGGCAGTGCCAGTTCTGTGAGCCCACAGGATTGGCAAATCTGGCCGACATTTTCCATGTGAACACCGTGGGCCAGTTGCTCATGAGCTTTGACGTGTCCTCTAGCAAGCAAGCATTGATGTTTGGGGACTCTGGGGGGTGTGTGCACCTCTGGTCGGATGCTCCTGAGGTCTCCTTCAATGGATACTCTCGGGACACAGACTTTGCTTTGCCTTGCATGGTGGACTCATTGCCTCACCTGGACTGGAGCCATGATCTGCTGCCACTGTCTCTCATACCAATGCCCTTGACAAGCACAGAGCCACTTCTGTCTGACTGGCCAGCGCCCTTGGCCACTCCAAGCCCCAGGTATCTTACACGTACCTTTTCTTCTATTCTGCTTTTGTGTCATACATTGTGCCATAACTTGACATTTATACTGAAGCTATAAACAAGCATCCTTGCAACTTTAAACAGGGAAAATACCTACATGCTATTATCCTGTTCCATGATTCCCCCCCAAACATCACCCATGTTTTGGTTGTAAAGCAATAAAATGAGCAATGCTACGATTTTCCTCCCTTTATCTTTTCTAGGCGAGCCCCTGCTGTTGACCCAGAGATCTTGCGCACTATGAAGACAGTGGGGTTCATTGGCTATGCCCCCAACCCTCGGACCCGGCTGCGTAACCAAGCAAGTTCAACATTTTCACCACTGCTCCGAAACAGCTTTTGTTGTTTTCCAGTACTGCTCTGCTTGACTTGAAGAGGGAGATAAAAAATATGTAGTGTTTCACTGTATGAGCTTTAAATCAGTTGTTTGGAAGTGTTTTTTTTCTATGGCACTCTTATGCTTAGAAATTTCCACTTTCCTATGTTTGATCTTCACCTACTTAAGAGTTCAACCCCAGCTAATTTTACTAGTCTCCCCAAATTAAAATATTATACAAGTTGGGGTTTGTGAACCTCCTTGGTGGACGCACTCGTATTTGTTTGTGGAACAAACCACCAAGGAGGTTCACAAACCTCAACTTATCTAATATTTTAATTTGGGGAGATTAGTAAAATTAGCTGGGGTTGAGCTCTTAAGCAGATGAATGTCACTACCCAATATACATTCAAATCCAGCTCCATCCATTTGAAGTTTTTATGTTCTGCCCCATGCATTCATGAGTTTTTCTCTGGGTACTCTGGTTTCCTCTCACAATCCAAAAACAAGTGTTTAATTTTAATTTGTCACTTTGTTACCCACAGTGTGTGTGCGCATGCATGTGTATGTGTCTGTCTAGCCAGTTATTAGTTCATCACTATGGTCTTTGGGAGCTAACCTAAGGTTCTCCTGAACAAACTGCTGTAAAACCGATGAGAGAGAGAGAGAGAGAGAGAGAGACCAGTGTCTTTGTTAATTTTATGTGTTCTAGGTTCCTTATAAAATCAAAGAAATAGAGCTGGAGTATGACAGTTACAGCCAGGTGCCAGAGTCTCCCATTGGTCGGGATGAGGAGCCGCATCTCCATATGGTGCCCAAAAAGTACAGGAAGGTAAAGTACACAAGATAATGAATAAAAATTTTTGTGTATGTTTTGTTATGTATTAATGTGACCCTTTTAAATTTTCCCCATCAGGTTACCATCAAGTACTCCAAGTTGGGCCTGGAAGACTTTGACTTCAAGCACTACAATAAGACACTTTTTGCTGGCCTAGAGCCACACATTCCCAATGCCTACTGCAATTGCATGATTCAGGTACATATGGGAAAATACAGAACAGGACTGGCAGTGTAGTGATTACCCTTCTTTGTTTCTAAAAAAAAAAAAAAAAAAAAGAATTATTGTAACAAAGCTAAAGGGAGTTCAGGGTTTTTGTAGATGTTATGGGCTATAAGGATATATATAGTAAGTAGGTAATGGCATGCTGTAAGGTTCAGTAAATTTATATGGTCATGTTGTCTTCTAACATGGACATCTTTTATTGTGTAATCATACATTTTAAGTTCGAAAAGTGTTTCAGTATCAGGGATTGGAAATTACCATTATGAAAAAACTGTTTTTCTTAATGTTTTATTGTGCATTTTTAACACATTGCATTTATTTATTTAGCGGACACTTTTCTCTAAAGTGACATACAATTCAGAATAAACAAAAGAAAGGTATGCTTTATGAATTAATGTTTATGAATAAACTTGGATAGAAGAAGGCTCAAGAGAGAAGCTATTCAAATGTAATCCATGCAAAAGATGTTACCATTGTTAGGATTTAGGATTTATTGAATATTTCTTTTGGATGAAGTTGTGAATGGAAGTTTTGAGTAATCTGATGTGCTAATGTACGTCTGATCTCTTCTTATGCTTACATATTTGTGTCCTCTATCTTCCCATCAACTAGGTGCTGTATATCCTAGAGCCCATCCGCTGCCTGGTTCAGAATCACTTATGTCAAAAGGAGTTCTGTTTGGCCTGTGAATTGGGTTTCCTCTTCCATATGTTGGATCTCTCCAGGGGAGACCCCTGCCAGGTCTGCTTGAAGCGACCAGACACATTTACTCAGTATGACACAAGTTATTCTTTTGTGTGACCTGCACGTTCACTGCTGTTCACCTTTTAACCAATGATCTCCTTCACCTAGGCCAGTAACTTCCTTAGGGCTTTCCGGACCATACCAGAGGCATCTGCACTGGGGCTGATCTTAGCAGATTCAGATGAGCAGACTGGCAAGGCAAGGTTGGGCCGCCTGATCCAGAGTTGGAACCGCTTCATCTTGACTCAGCTGCACCAGGAGACACAGGAACAGGAAGGGCCACAGGCCTACCGAGGACTCGGCAGCAGGCAAGGGCTGGGAGGGCTATGCACTGCAGGGTAACTGAGAGCAGACCACAGGAGGGTGCTGCAGCACACTTCAGGCTTCATACGTTTCAGACTACACACTTACAGTGAATGGGGGAGACATAATGAGTTTGTGCAGTTTGGTGTTCCATTAGATATGTCTCAAGAAAGAAAAATTTTCTATCTCTATGTTAAGATTCTAAAATGCTTAATGATGGTGGTGCTGTGATGGCGTATCTTTGCTGCAGCTCCTTTGGGTCCTCCGGGGAGTCTGTGATAGGCCACTTGTTTGGATGTGAGGTGGAGAACAGCAGCATGTGCCGCTGTGGCAAAGAAACGGTGCGCTCTTCCCTCACGCTGCTCTTCACCCTGCACTATCCTGAGCAGAGCATGATGGGTATGTGTCCACTCGCAACACACTTAATCAATCTTTCACTTTTATTTAAACACATGTAATTTACAGATTTTTTTTTCACTTCAGATAAGACGATAAAAGAGTATGACTTTGCAGAGATCCTGAAGAAAAGCATTTGCTTGGAGCAGAATACACAAGCATGGTGTGAGAAATGTGAGAAGTACCAGCCCACAGTGAGTATAAAAAGCTTGTCAATCACACCAGGATCAGGTGGAAATGATCTAATTGCTCTCTGTCTCAGGACCTGCACAACTGTCGGACTTCAAGTCCTTGGAGAGGGGAAAGGATGGCTTTCTAAATGAGCCGCATCATACGGCTTAGAGGTTCTTATCCTCCACTGAGCTTTTGGGTGCTGGGGGGAAAGAAAATGGATTGGATTTTCATTCAAGAATGCCTCTGTCCTTATTTGGAAATGTATGTCTGAGCCTGTTCATCAAAGTGTTGAGAGTGCCTTTACGCCTCAGTTGTGTCTGTCATTTTGAGGCAGTTAAAGTGTTTATAAAAATCTCTGCTTTTTGGGTTGTAACAGTGCCGACACCTGAGAGAATATATTTTGTACATGACTATGGCATAGTAGGTGCACAAGCAGTTCTGGTTAGAGGTACTATTGTTGTTGTGATCTAACACTGCACTGTGATGTTTATTAGCTACTCATTTACAGCACTGTGCTTTCTGCTTATTGTGTTTTTGCCCACATTTTAAAGATGAACTGTTATGGTGCTTTATGAAGGTGACATAAGCATTTCTTGGTACAGTGGATGTTGCGCAAAAGGCAGTTAAAATTCTTGTGTTTCTGGCCTGTTCTTAGGTACAAACCCGTAACATCCGCTGCCTCCCAGATGTGCTAGCCATCAACTGTGAAGTGAACAGTGTCAAGGAAGCTGAGTTCTGGAAGGCCCAAGCAGAAGTGAGTCCTTCAACTAAACTTAAGCTGATCAAGTATAGAAATTTTTTAATGTTCAAACAACTATTAACATTTATTTAAATGATGAGGGTTTTTTTTGTTAATTGAACAAACATTTTTATGGAGTACGAGGATAAAATAAATGACCTGCGGGTGCATTGGTGTCACAGTGCTTATCTTACAGCCTTTCTGCTCTTCCAGTTTATTGATCAGAGGAACTAAATGCACAAGTAGGAAGTGGATTGGGTGGGTGAGCTGTATAATGGATTGTTTTTCACCTTGGTTGAATGTAATCCTGTTGATTTCTGTGATTGGCAGTATGCTTTCAATAAGGCTGTTAAAAAGGAAGAGATGGAACCACTAAAGACAAAGGAGCCCACTCCCAGCGAGTGGTGTGTGGAGTATGGTTGTTTTTTTATATTTGGGTGTGGTTGTGGCAGATGTGCATTGGAATTGTAATAGTTACTCTTCCATTAAATATTTGTTTTTTTTTAAATTGAGCATTATGACTTACACATGTGAGCTTTTCTGTGTTTATGTCTGTACCTCAAACCATATTTGTGTTTATATTTTTCCTTTATTTGCATTTTCTCTGCAGAGATGAGGTGTATAGTACAGAGGGTCTGAGCTTTGGCACCAGCATTGAGGACCTGAGGCATGTGTGGATACCCCTTAGTTTGAAGATGTCTATTAGCAAGAGCCAGGGCTTGGAAGTCACCAACTGGAGTGAGACTGATGAGGTCAGAGGAATGTGTCTAGAGGTTGACAACAGAAGACAGATGGGATAGATGTTGTTATTAGTAGGAGAAGATAAATGTGTGATTTAGAAGGGAACGGATAGAAAACTGGATTGAAAGGCTGAGGGATATGAGATAGTCGAAGGTACTTGTTAAGATTAAACCTCACTCAACCCCAACCCAGGTTTTAGTGAATCTTCTCACTTTTTATTCCCTTTGATTATTTTGTTCAAATTTGTACCTTATCAGGATGTGCCCAAAATATCTTGGTTTACATGGAGCATCACATTGAAAAATGATTGTCGGTTTAAATGTAATCTTTGAGGTACCGTGGGTTTCAAGGATTGAGAGAACAAATGTGTCACACAACAATTATTTTTCTGTGACTCCACAGCTGAGCCCCTCTGAGGAGACTACAGGTGCTATCATCTATGATTTGGTAGCTACGGTGTCACATCTGCAAGATGTCCGTACTGGTGGAAACCTAGTGGCCCATATCAAGGTGGGCGAGACCTACCATCAGAGGAAAGAGGTGAGCCAGAGTCTGAGACTAACCTGAGTGGATTCCAAGAATACCGGGTTACACACATTGTTTGTTTTTCTGAATCAAGTGGCTGCAGTGCCATAAGAATTGTTGGTTTAATGAGTGTATATTCTGCTGGTCAAAGCTGAAACTTTTTTTTCTGTTGGTTGCAGTGATGGTTGTGGATACTTTTTGACTTCATATTTAGAAGTAGTATCTACAGTATGTAATCTTTTTGTTTTGAAACCTTTATGTAATTGATACTTTTCTCCTTGTCATAATATGTGCAAATGTGTAAATGTGTTGGTTTCAGGGAGTGACCCACCAACAGTGGTATTTGTTCAACGACTTCCTGATTGAGCCCATTGACAAGGTATGCCGTCTTGTGCACATAAGCTATCAAATGATGGAAGAAAGGTGACAGTTACTTAGATGGAGAGCTGTGTAAAATAACATGTGGGGCCTCAGAAATATAACTTGCAAAGGTATGAAATTATTTTTGTCCTCCATGTTTCTTAGGCTGAAGCAACACAGTTTGATGTTAACTGGAAGGTGCCTGCGATATTGTATTATGCCAAGAGGAATTACCCTTCCAAATATGACTTGCGCAGTAAGACCCCTGCCCCCGTTCACTTCTGCTGTCCACTTGCCCTTGTCATTAACCAGCTCTGGTGGTATCTGCTACATGTCATTCAGAAACACCTTCATGCATTCCAGCATTGCATTGGCATTGAAGGCAGTCACAAAGCACTGGCATCACAAGCTCCAGGCAAATGTCAGAGTTCTTGTGTGTTTCCTCAGTGTCCCAAGCTGAGTACTGTTATGTCCGCTCTAGTTAAGAACCCGATTGAGGCCAGCGTCCTACTGGCAGAGGCCTCATTAGCACGGAAGCAAAGGAAGAGTCATGCTACTTTCATTCCACTTATGGTCAGCGAGATGCCCCAAGCAGAAGACCTGGTGGGGTTGGATGCTGAGTTTGTCACTCTCAATCAGGTCTGTAGAGCTGTGTGTGTGTGTGTGTGTGTGTGTGTGTGTGTGTGTGTGTGTGTGTGAGAGAGAGACTTTGTGTGCTGGAGTGTCACTGTTGATCTGTTGTTGTCTTGCTTATCAGCAAAAGGGGGGTATGTGTAAGCATCCTTGTATACATCTTGAGACTGTATGGTTTTCTTTTATATATCTAGATGTCAAAATTGAATCTGGACTGAAATCTTGTCCAGCATACTAAGATGGCCATGTTGTATAGTGAACAGTCCTGTGATGATTAACAGAAATTATGAAGCTGTCTTTGTAAAAGGCTGAACAATTTATGTGACTGTTTCTGTGATTCACAGGAAGAAGCAGAACTGCGCAGTGATGGCACCAAATCCACCATCAAGCCCAGTCAGATGTCTGTAGCTCGCATCACCTGTGTGCGCGGCCAGGGCCCCAATGAAGGGGTGCCTTTCATTGATGATTACATATCCACACAGGAGCAGGTGCAGCACACACTGTTTGCCTATAGCAGCATTCTTTCAAAATGCAAAGTTTAACATGTTACCAAGTAGGGGCTTTTCAATAAATCTCTGGCTCTTGCTGAAATGCTTTAGAATTACAGAACCTGCAACTACTTTTGAACAATATGGTAGAGCTAATGTGTGGAATTATGTTTCGTCTTCTATCCTGTAACACATTTAGGTTCTTTATGTTGTAGGTGGTAGATTACCTGACACAGTATTCAGGCATCAAACCAGGAGACCTGGATGCTAAGATTTCTTCAAAGCACTTGACCACACTCAAGTCTACATACCTCAAGCTGCGCTTTCTCATTGACACCGGCGTGCGATTTGTGGGCCATGGCCTGCAGAAGGACTTCCGTGTCATCAACTTACTTGTACGGTGGCAGCGTGCCGATGAGGTGCACTATCTTTTGAATAACCTTATGTAAAGTTGGGCACTTGTTGCTAACCAGTGTTGCTTTTCACAACCTGTGTAGGTACCAAAGGACCAAGTCATTGACACAGTGCATCTGTTTCACTTGCCAAGGAAGAGGATGATCTCCCTCCGATTCCTTGCTTGGTATTTTCTAGGTTAGTACTACTTCTTCCTGTAAATCTCACCATTCTTCCTGAGTTGAAACATGATGTGTAATTAGGGCCTTAATTTGAATGAACTAGTTTTAGATTTGGTAACCATAATTTCCACATATTTCAAAGTGTATTTGTCAGTGCTGTCAAGTGTTACCAGTACTGTGTTTTTTAAATCAAAGTGGTCAGTGAAGGTAACAAACCTGTGTAGTCCTTACATTTCATACTTGTATCTAGACCTGAAGATCCAGAGTGAGACCCATGACAGCATAGAGGATGCACGCACCGCATTGCAGCTCTACAGGAAGTACCTAGACTTAACTCGCGGGGGTGGGGCAGAAGAAGTGCGCAAGATGCTGAAGGGGTTGTATGAGAAGGGCCGCAAACTTGACTGGAAGGTCCCAGATGGTGATGGTGGAGAGAGTCAAAGTAGCCCAAAGAGTAAGTAGCTGCCATTTCTTTACATGGTTGTTGCTGATAAACTTTTATAAAATGATTCTCCCCCATACAGGTACTGATGTATTTCCTTTTGTGATGAGACTTTGAAATGTAAAGAAGCTGGAGGTTACAGTTTTTCCAAGAAGCCCTAATTTTCCATTTAAATCTGTGTCCTATGCGCCCCTTTTGCATTTTAGCATTATTCCTGATTGGATAGCAGTCTGTCTACTGACATATCCTAGAAAGGATACAAACACTTTACAGCCACAAATCCTATCCAGGCCCTGTTCAGTCAAGAAATCTGGAGACAAAATGTCCCCCTCCCCTCCCCCCCCACTCCATAACCAGCACTTGGCTTTTACTGGATGTAGCAGACATTCAAACTGGTACATATTTGCCTTTGGAGACAAATCCATGCCTTTCCCTCTAGTGGACATAGACTGTAGATATACCTTCAACACCTGCCAGTGTTAACCAGCATTCCCTTTTCCCTTCTTTAAGCCAGCATTTGAAATGCCCTTTAAATGAAATATGTAAATAAACTGGATTTGTACAGTATGAATTTTTGCTTTAAAGGAAAAAAGCTTTTGTATTTGCTCTTTTGATGTATACATTTTGTGGTAATGCAGAACAACAAATTAAAGAGTTATATTCAGCTGTGTTGTGAATTTTTGATAAAGGGACTTTGCAGTCCTGCCTAAGGTGTGATCTGGCTTGTGTGTGCAAATGAACTCTAATTTTCATATACTTGCAATAGCTGTTACCAACATTTATAAAAAAGAGATTCAAAGCACCCTAGTATATAAGCAGATAGTGTTTTAATTGTATCAGAATCTGCTTCCAAAAGAACTCGAGGGTGTTTCAGGTAATGCATAGAAATACATAAATTAATTGGGGGAGTGGTCTTACCCAAACATTGTTCTGTGTTGACAGGGTTCACTATTACTTTTGTACTAAATGTATGAACCAGAATGTGACCATTGTATATGGTAAATAACAAAAAAAATGTTGTGAGGTCTCTGCTTTTGAGGTCTGATGGAAATATTGAATTCATAGCTGTTTTACATATTTCCATTTTAAGTCAAAGCAGCCATTGCACGTGTGGGGCAGTTTGCATGATGACCATAAGCCAAGAATTTGAATTCGGATACTAGGTCTGGAGGTGTTCCTTAAATGTTCCAGTTTTGAAAGTATTTTTATCACCCTTCCAATTTTTCATGTACTAAACATTTACATTCTAAAGTCAATGTTACCTCATCCTATGACCTGTCAGGCAGTTCTATTTAAAAAGTCATGTCTATGGATTTAACATTTATAGTTTTCCTGAAAGTGCTCCAATTACTGTCTTTAGCTTATTATTGTCCAGGTAGGCAATGAGTCCACCATGATTAGCCCAGCGTTCAGCTCCCTGACTCCCTGGCCTTGGCTGGTGATAGGTCAGTTCTGTAGGACTCTCCTTATTCTCAGAAGAAATAAGGGACTCCTTGAGATCGATGACCCCTCCACCCAGGGCTCTCAGCAAGGCATGTGGGGCGCAAGAGTCCCATTTGAAGGTACTTCCCTCTGAAAGAACATACATGTCTGCCAGACTAAGGATCACACACAGGGTTTTGTAACCAGCTCCAGGAGCATAGATGAGCCTCCCGCTACAAAGGGGTGTCAAGGCATCTTTTACCACCTGCTTCTCACTGGAACTCAGGACTATGGAGAGGTTCTCTGGTCTTGAGTCACTGATTGGCTTGGGTATTGATGACACTTTAATGCTGCCGCATGACACTCCCCAGAAATGCTGGCCTTTCCAGCTGTAACAGAACATTGACCCTTTAAGCATCAGACAACTCTCCTGATTTTCTCATGTTTAAAGATTCATTTGTTTTCTCCTCCAGTCTCACCTTTGGTTTGAAAGGTCCCTTTGAGCAAAAGGTTGGTTAATGACGCCAATTACAGGCTCCCCAGTGGCACGCAAATAGGCCCCGATGAGGACGAGGGCACACTGTAGCCCAGATGGACAGATCTCTCCTTGTGCAACCACCTCCTCCTGCCCCTTAATATATTGGCTGGTGGCATCTGCAGAACAAAGCAAGCGGCTTGTGAAGTAAGAATACGGTGGTGTTTTTGGGGTCTGAGCACAACTGTTCCAGAATGCTAAACAAGCTTTCTTCTTTCCTTCTACTCCCCCACCATGCTTTCTTGAATGTAGATTTTTATAAAGCAGTGTCAAGAGTACACAGACATTACCAATGGGGTCGATCCAAATGGCCAGGTCACTCGAGCTTAAGGGCAGCTTCAAGCTTTCTGCCACTTCGTCTGTGAGCCGAAGGTCTTGGTGGACTGCTGCTGCCAAGAGGCTGGCCGCTCTGTCATCTCCGTCTAGCACTGTGGCCAGTAAGGCTGCCGTCTCCTCCTCACAAGCACACACCTTCACCAATACACTTTCTCCTGGAATGGAAACACCAAGTGGCGCTAAGTGACGCAAACAAGCATAAGCATCCAAGCTGTTTGGAACGTCATCTATTTCAGTGGGAACCCACCCTTAAGGGACAGCTCACCTAGTCCATTCTCAAACTTGTTGGACTCTTCTCCATGGATAAAACCTTTGAGTTCAGGAAACTAGACAGACGTGACAATAAAAATGTTTTGATTAATGAGGGGACGATCAACAATTCACAATAGCTCAAGACCAGAAGCACTATTTAAGTTATCACCCTGACCTGTTTGCAAACATCATGTCTGATCATTTCCTGGATTACAACGTCAGCCAATGTCTTGAAATCCTGAACAAACTTCTTGTTCTTGTCCTCTCCTGTCTTCTCCTGAACGAGCAGCTCAAACAAAGGCGCCTCCAGTCTGCAGATGCGGGCAACATTCGCGGCCTTTTCCGACACGCTCAGAAGCAAGCCCAAAAGCTCAGCCATGCCTTGGACAAGACAGAGCGAGAGGGAGTCAGTGCAGCGGTTAAGGGAATAGGCAGCCTATTTATAATGAATGTTTGACCTCCTTCAAGTGGCAGCCTAATTAAACACTGCCAGCGAAGCAGGACATCAGAAAGGAACAAAGGCAGAGCTACAGAGACTGACAACAGGCAGGTCCACCGTCCACCAACCCCGACAGCAAGGACAACCGCCTCTTCACAGTTGCCATGACAAAATGACACCCATTAACTCAATGCTGCTGTCAAGTTGTCATTGTACTGTCACCCTTATATTGCCAGTTCCTAAGCACTAAATATTGATTCAAGGATAAAGTGAAAAATATTTCAAAGTTGCAGTATCTGTACAGTGTTCACCTGTTTTTAACCGATCAAAGCTCTCTGTTTTGGGAGAAAAGACAAGAAAAAAAACGCTTGACTAATACAAATGCACATATAAAGTTCTGAACATTATGACATGCACACAAATGAAGCCGCATTTAGGGATGTAAAATAAAAAAATATATATATTTAACAATACACAGCCTATAAATACAAGAGCTATTTTTTTTTTTTGTCAAAAAATGCTGAAGGGAATATCAAGTGACACAGATGAAGGGTAGAGTAAAATGAAAAAATTCATATCTACATTTTTCTCGTCTTCATATTGTATATAACGTATATGAAGCTTTCACAAGGTTTTGTTTTATATTTATATATAAATGTATAATGTACACACATATAGATAGTTATATATAAAAATATATACAGTATAAATATAAAATGGTAACGGAAACTGATTCCGCATTCAAGCAATTATTTAGAGCATTTGTATGTAGGGTTATTTTCCACGTACGTACACCGCTGAAATGTTAACTGAAGTGTGAGCGAATTAGGATCAAAGCTCCATTCATGTTGTCGATGCTGGCCGGATCACAGACCTGGAGAGATGGAGAGAGCGGAACGACGCAGCGACTTTCGTTTCCTCCGCGGCCGAGTTTTCCCGGGAGATGCTTGCTTTTTTCCCCGATTCTTGCAGTGATCTCGTTTGATGTGAGACGGAACCCTGACAAGTGTGTGTGCGTGCGTGTGTGTGTGTGTGTGTGTGTGTGTGTGTGGGGGGGGTGAGTTACCGGCGGAAACACCTTGCAGCCACCATCTCCCCGCATCGCACGCACGGCGTGTAGGACTGCAGCTGTCAGTTGTAAGACTTCGTTTTCCCAGTTAAAATGTTTTTACTGGATCGGCCTTTTCGTCATTTGCTGCTTAGACACTTAAAACCTTGGCTGCTAAGCAGGGATACAAAACTGTGTTGATACTAGCTGTGCCCTGACGTGGCTCTATTTTAAGCTGCGTTGCACAAAGTTCTCTTCTATTTAACTGTGAATATTACAGGGCATATACTTTTTTATGATTTTACAAATACAACGTGATTTTTTTTTTTTTTTGCTAAATGTCACATCTAAAAAATAAAATTTAAATGTGCATTTACCATCATTCATCTATTGAAATTAAAGAATCGGATTTATAGATTCTTTGAATCAAAACTAGGAGCGAGTGTAGACTTTTTGTTCTCTCGATCTGTGAACGTTTATCTGATCTCCCATAGAAAATGCCAGAAAATGATATACTGGGTCGGTTCTTCTTTCATTTCCAGGATGACATCAGCATGTCATAACTCCTGTATCACAGATAATCACCATTAAAGGAAAACTTGGACAAACTAATATATTCTCGTTCAGTTACATTTATACCTGGTGAAGGCCTTTTTTTTTTTTTTGCAGTTTCTGATACTAAGCTATAATATTTGGCGCCCAGTAAGCAAAGGAGGGTGTTATGACTCTCATTTTATTTTAACTAGTTGTTATTCAAACCAGGATTTCTTGGGTGGCGTAGACATTCAGACCCACACCTGACCAGAGCTAACAACTGTACAGTGACATTTAGAGTACAGGGACATTCGTAGTACAGCGATTTTTTGCGTCCTGTGCGCACAGAGAGCGGCGGCGGTGCGCCGATTACAGCGCACTTTAAATGTACCATAGAATTAAGACAAAAACCCGGGCGCGTCTATTTCATTGGACGACAGGAATTTTGCGTCACTTCCTTCGCTTTCAGGATGTCGATGCTGGGAAATTAGTGGGGCTTTATGGGGTATTGTCAAAAACATTATTTTATGTCAGAAGAGTATCGATTTAAGCGAATAATTCCACATGTTTTTGTAACTGTTAGGAAAAACGAATACAGCGACTTGTTTTTCGAAAGTGGACGGTCAGGTAAGAAAGTGAAAAAAGAGGAAAAACAACACATAGCTAGCTAGCTAAATGTTTTTATTTGCGTTTTAAATAGTCCTGATATTTTTTTGCTGCAGTAACTTGAAAGCTATGATGTTATACATCAAAAAATGTGATGTTATGAGACAATTACATTTTTATTCTATGAACAGGCTAAGCTTTTAGAAAGGCTATTAGCTAATAGTGGCTGTAACGTGTTAGCGAAGGAGCTAGCCGTTCAGCTAGCTGGTCTGACGCTATATCTATATGTTTGTTTTATGTGTGTTTGTTGGTTTATGTACCAGTGTTCTGTTTAGCTGGTTTATTTAGTACACTTTACAACATAAAAAAAATCTCCCCGCTGAATGTCCTGCTTGGCTGTTTGAAAGACTTGGATTTCCTGCAAGGCTATGGAAAAAGGTAAAAATGATTCAAATTGGTTACATAGTACAATGAGCGTGGAGCTGACAAAACTTTTTAACATTCGAGTGGTTTATCATTTGGTTAGCGACGAAGTGCTGTATGTTCATCTTTGGTGTCTGATGGATAATGTAGTTTTTAAGTTATGTGGCGTGAATAAAAGTGAATTTTTCACTAAGCCAGCTCGTCCTTGATACAAAAGTACCATAGTATTTCGTCAGCTATTTCGAATGCAAAATCTAATAAAATTTGTAAAATTCTGACATAGAACTGTGTTTGAGGAAGCTACAGTCATGGTACATGTGCAGTCCTACACTTAATATGTACCTATATTAGATTTATATTAAGATAATTTAATGACACAGAACCTTAATTTCTAATGTAAATTTTATGACCTGCAGCATATGATGTGTTTGTGGTCTGTAGAAATGCAGGGAGGGGTTGCTGCAGCAGCAGGAGGTGCAACAGTAGGGAGCGCCACAGCACAAAGTCGCTCGGAAGATGAGGAATCTGCAGGTGGCAAAGATATCAAAAGAACAGCATCTCAGGCTTTCAGTGGCGGGATCCCTAAGCGCAGAAGTTCCTCCAGGTTTGTATAGATTACTTGTATACTACACTTGATGGTAAAGTAACACTAAATGTTTAAATCTATGGTAGCTATGTTACTGTTCACATTACCTTTCTCTATGTTTTCATCTTTGTTTGGTGAAATAAAGACTCTTTGTTACCACAGTGTTATTCCTGCATCTACCCTGCCTGTGTTTAGTCTTTTGGTTCCTTTCGCAGGTCAATCAAGCGGAAAAAGTTTGACGATGAGCTGGTGGAGAGCAGTCTGGCTAAGTCTTCCAGTCGGGTGAAGGGTCCCCCTTTGATGGAGCCAGCTCGTTGCTCTGGGAGTGAGCCTTCCTCCACTGAGAAGAAGAAGGTATCAGTACTTGACACAAAGGAAGTGGAGGCATATAAGATATGAAGAAGCACAATGTCACAGACATAAAAAATATAATTGCCTCCTCTGTTTCTCTTGTCTTGACACATAGGTGTCTAAGTCCAGCACTACCCTGGTACCCCCCTTGACCATGGTGGTCACACCACCCCCTATCACCAAAAGGGTAAAGAAGAGCAAACAGCCTTTGCAAATCACCAAGGATCTGGGTCGATGGAAGCCCACAGATGACCTCCTGCTCATTAATGCAGTGCTGCAGGTCAGTCTCATATCAACTTGATATGGCATGATTGCAGGGTTAGCCAAGATGTGAGTTTGTCTCTGAAAAGGAGGAGGCCTTGCAAATTATGTAGATGATTGAATGTTTTTACATTTAAAAAAATTGTTTTATGTTACTATAAGAAGAAAAGACGGCTTAATTCTGTTGGGCTATCCAAGTAGCCCCTTACCATTTGGGGAATAGACTGAGATGTCAGTATTTTGTTTTATCAGACAACAGACCTGACCTCAGTCCACCTGGGAGTAAAGTTCAGCTGTCGCTTCTCCTTGCGTGAAATCCAGGAGAGGTGGTATGCCCTCCTGTACGACCCTGTTATTTCCAAGTAAGCCTCCAGCCTTGAAGTACGATATGCATTGAGAACGTGTCTTTTAAGTTTCTTTGCCTGTTATCCTTCACATCCAGCACTGTCATGTCTCCCTCATCCAGTTGAACTTGCCCTTCATTTCTGAGGCTTGAGTGCATGTAGGCTTTATTCAATCTGACATTTGTTGAATTCACAAGCAAAATAAGATTAAGACTCAAAAATAAGTGGAATGCAATTGAACTTTTTTCTAAAATGTTTTTGTACTTACTATTTTGTTTTTTAAAACTTAAAATGGTTATTTTCTTTAATGGGATCCACAGTGAGCAGTGGAAAAAGCAGGGGTATATTCCAGCCTGCAAAATACCTTTGGTTTGCTTTTAATGTTAGCCAGATGACAATTAAGAGGCTTGTTTGTGTGTATGCACTTTGGCAGGTTAGCTTGGCAGGCAATGCGTCAACTCCATCCTGAAGCTATCGCCGCCATTCAGAGCAAAGCCCTCTTCAGCCAGGCGGAGGAGGCACTGCTGTCTAAGATCAGTTCGGTGAGTGAGTTTAGGACTGACACTCTCTGTTCTGCACTAGGATTGTCACTGGATTGAGAGATAGCAGTGTTTTGACATCTGTAGGAAGTTAAAAGTACTGTAGTATATGAGGTAGCGATGATTTGACCTGGAAACAAAATAAAGTAACCATTCAGACAATTTAGTGGTTCTGCAAACCTTTTTTTACTGACTGCAGACTTTCCTTTGGTTTTTTCCACCATGGGGTGCCATGCAAAGGATTTTGTAAACAAGCTGTGCTGTTTCTGTTATGGGGCAAAACAAAATTAATGAAATCCCTACCGTTGACCTGGGTGGAAGACTGCAGTTTGCAGCTAAGACAAAGTACAAAAGATGGTACTACTGCTTCAACAAAGTTTCTGCAATACCTGGTTGTTCAGCCTTCACTGCACAAAAGCCTTGCTAGTTAAGAATTTTCTGTCAGTGGCATGTGTTGTATATGTTTTTCTGCATCAACAGAACAGTCAGCCCAAACTGGAAGTGTTCCAGGACCTCCTGAATAAGCATCCAGGTGTCTTCTATCCCTCACGCACACCCAAGAGCCTAATGGTGCACTGGCAGCTTCTCAAGCAGTACTACCTTCTGGAGGACCAGAGCGGTAGGTTTGACCGGTGAAGCTGCTGAGCCTCCTGAGAAACTGTGGAAAGCACATCTCTGCATTGTAACTGTGGTGTTTGCTTTGCATCTACAGTTCAGCCCTTGCCAAAGGGGGACCAGGTGCTCAACTTCTCAGATGCAGAGCAACTTGTAGATGAGGCTAAACTTAAGTAAGCATAAAGTTCACCAGTTAAAAAAAAAACATGATTTCAGAAAACAATCATAGAATATATTATTATAAACAATTTATTATTTTTTTGCAGGGACAGCAGAGATGAGGTTTTAGAACATGGTATGTATTCGATAGTGTTTTATATATTTGGTTGTTCTTCAGCATAAACATGCCCCATGGTGAGATAATGACCCTTTTTTTTCCTCCCCTCCCCCCAGAACTGATGATTTCAGACAGACATCAAAAGAGAGAGATTAGGCAGCTCGAGCAAGAACTTCCAAGATGGCAAGTCTTGGTGGACAGCATCACAGGTGAGTCTGAATTCTTTGTGTTTTCAGTCATTATTAACATTAACTATTTTGCTGCTCAAATCCAAACATAACCTGTGTCTGTCATTCTTCCATTCTATACACATATTTTATCAGTACTTATACTGAAGTGTGCAAGTTGTGCAGCATTGAATATGAGAGTATCATAGTGATCTATAGTCTATTCCCAGGAACCATTTTCTTTATTAGTCCATTATTTTGTTTAATTTATTAATGTTATGCAGCTTGGATCATTTAACCATATGTGTACAAATCATGGATAAAAGATGAGAATTATGTCTTCAGGAATGAACTCCCCAGATTTTGACAACCAGACCCTTGCTGCCCTCAGAGGGAGGATGGTGCGCTACCTTATGCGGTCTCGTGAGGTGAGTTTCTGGCCAAGGCTGGCAAAGAGCTTTCTGGACAACAGTACATTGTAAGGAGTTCACTCATGGACAATTTATAGTGCTACCATGTTTATATAATTGTTTATGAAAGATAAAGGCTCAAAATTTAAACTTCTACTTGGGAAGCAAAATTTTGTTTTTGCACGTTTTACGAGCCTGATGTTTGCCTCTCTAGATCACATTAGGTCGAGCCACCAAGGACAAGCAGATAGATGTGGATTTGTCCCTAGAAGGCCCTGCATGGAAGATCTCCAGGAAACAGGGTACAAACAACTCCACGGCACCCTTCAGTGCTCCATCGTGGCTGTGTGCTTTGATCCAGTAGTTTCACCTGCATGTACTGTAGTGGCCCAACTGTAGTTCATCTGTCACTTCATGTTTTGCTTTATTTGTGTGTGAGAAACAGAATTTTCTCTGTGCCTTTGTAGGGATTATCAAGCTGAAGAACAACGGAGACTTCTTCATTGCCAATGAAGGCCGCAGACCCATCTACATCGATGGGAGACCGGTCCTGTCAGGGAGCAAGTGGAAACTCAACAACAACTCTGTGGTGGAGGTGAGAATGAACAGGGACAGATAAAGTTAACATAGTGACAGTGTTTTTCCATTGTGTTCCAGAGCAGATTCTTGTTGTTTGGAAGTGAAAAGGCACTGCATGTAGAGGAAGAAAAGAATTTGTTGAAAAACAGGAGACGGTCCTTTCAGAAAATCAGACCCATCTCCCTCTTTCTAGTTGTTGGAAAGTGGGTGTCAGAGAACATTTTGACTTGTTCCTTCCAGATCGCCAGTCTCCGCTTCGTCTTCTTGATCAACCAGGAGCTGATATCGCTCATCAAAGCCGAAGCAGCCAAGATGAACCAGCAGTGAGGCTCCAGAGGCCAGGCTTTGTGTGTGTGGGGTGGGGGCGTAGTTACACACGGTCATGGGTAAGCAGAGCTTTGGGCGTCCGTGGGACCATGAAGCAGGGTGGCGCTGGCTTTGGGACTCAGATTAGCAGCCACTTGCTCAGATTTCTAACTCCACAGAGACCTCCTTGTGTGGGCAGTATCAGTTGTCCACCATGTGCAGTTGGCTGAGCACAGCCCTGAAGGTCAGCAAACATGCAGGACTGAAGTGGTCGTGCTTCCCACCTTTCCAAGAGCTACTTCACACCCTTCTGCCCAGATCCAGGGATTAATTGCATAGATGTTTAAATTGAAATTTAATTACAGCTTTTCCTCAGTGCCTATGAGAGAATGCTTTGGTCTAGGGTATGGGAAATACCACCTCTTCAGTTAGGGCGGGGCTTTAGAAGTTTGTACACCAATGAAAATGTGTGTAAAATACTCCAGTCAGTTTTTTTGCCATCTTTATAAAAAAAAAAAATAAATAAATATGGATAAGTAGTATTTATTCAAGCGCTGAGAAATGGGTGTGCAGTTTTTTGTTTACTGTGTGAAAGATATACTGGATTGTCAATACCCCCCCCCCCCCCAATTACCTGTCTCTAATCCACAACTGAGCCTTGGTGCTAATTTATCACATACAATAATTAAACAGGAGCCGAATGCTCGTGTAAGCTAAGTTACCGCTAGCACTGAGTGGATACATGTATCTTTTCATATTTTAACATTTGTTCTAGTGTATGTAATAGAAGAATGTTTTGTGAATATTCTGTAACCTCTCAGCTGTAGAAATGGCTTCATTTTTACGATCACCCAGGTACTCAGAGGTCTTAGGAGCTGATCCTGGAGGAGGACGAGGAGGCTGTGGCAGGGATTCCTGGCTAGGACTGGAGTCGGCGGGCGTCTCGGTGCTGTGCCGGCAGTGTGTAGTTGGACATTTGCTTTTACATGTACATCAGAGAAAGCAGGGCAGTATTTAGGAGTGGATTCTTTATGAATTGGATATGGTTTTGGCCCTAAGGGCTAATACTTGTCAAGAAACCTTTGCCCCTCAAGAGTTGACCTTACTGCTGTTTCATTTTAATTTTTAACGGAGCAGCCTTTGTAAATAGCGGGGGTAGTGGCTGTAGACAGTTTATCTTGACCATCTGAACACCTCGGGGCCTTCAAAGGCAGCCATGAGCACTTCCCTTGTCCATGTTCTGTAACCATGGAGACAGTGATAGCTAGTTAAAATAAATCAGCCTGACATTTTGTTCAGTAAAATGCTTTGATATTTAAAAACAAAATGAGTAACAAGTAGTAAAAGCTATGTGAAACAGTGGGTGGCATCATGCTATGGAACCCATCAGCAGCATACCAAGCTATAGAAATGGGTACAAAAGTTTGCTGCAAATATTTTTTCTTCAGTTAGACCAGCACTACACAAGTGAATGCAATTCAATATTGCAAACCTTCAGTTATCCTCAGGAAAGGAGAGAACTTCACTGACTTTTATTAGTGACTGCAAACAAAGGTTACGACAGGATTTGGCACTCGGTGTTGTATTTGCCAACAGTTTTATTTATAGTAAATTAAACGCAGCCATGCGCTGCTCAGAGAAGGGCCTTGTAGCACTGCTTACAATCTCCTGTGTGTAGGAGGGCTGTCTTTGGTGCACGGGGAGGGGGCCACGAAATGACGAAGGCACTTCTAGTTGACAACAGAATCAAATGATAGTTCTGGTTTCTACCCAACAGTTTGAACTGTGCTACTCAGCGAATGTGTGATTATCTACACAGTTATACAGACAAAAAAAAAACTTTACTCAGGGGTGTTCAGTAAAATTTAACTGATAGTTGGTATGATCGTGTAGCACATACAACAACTGGTATGAAAGTGGTTACTGTCCATACAGGTAATGGCATGCCCATGGTTCTCTTTTGAAACAAACTCTGCCTGCTTTAACAGTAACAAAACAAGCACCTGTCAGCATAATCAAAAGTCACTGAAGGGTTGAACATAACACTTGAATGCAAGATCCCAAATGTCTGGTGCAGCACATGACCTTGTGTGAACCTGGCTCTAAGCAGAAGAGGATCACGGGTCCAGTGCATGTACTTGGTCACGCCCAAGTAAGACTGCGTGTTTCAGGGTGGCTGGAACGCCCACCGTGGTGCAACCCCATCTTACTGATCTCTGACATTTAAACACTTCACTTTCACAACACTGTCTTCTGATGGCACACCATCTAGAAAACAAACCACTCATTTGCCCGTGTTTGCCCATTTGCCAACAAACAGCTTCACGCATTTGGTGCCACAAGCATCGGTCATTTGTGCAACTGCATTTTACAGGTAAAAAAGGGACATAAAATGCATAATTTACACTACAAGTGTGCTGCTTTCAACCCTTTAGGCCACCTCAAATTCAGGCACCATTTTTAAAAAGATAGCCATTGTGCCAAATTAGACAAACATGGACAACGCTAATGTGCCACAAAACGCAATTTAAATGCAATTTCAATTCCAACATATAGTTTGTGACAAAGCATCTTACAGAAAATCTTCCAAACCACCACAAAACATCTGTACAATAACATTCTGTTACGGGGCACGCGTGCCCCGTAACAGAATGTTGTTGTACATATGTTTACGCAGTACAAACATCTCCTTTGCCTGAACACGGCAGATCTAATTTTTAGTTTCATTTGGGTATAGAGGCTTAACTGGGCCACAGTTATAGACCAGTTAAACGGGACCGCTGTGCTACCCACGTGTCTGCAATCGAATACTTGTTCAAAGTAATAATTAAAAAAAAAAAAATGCCGGACAGCTGAGTGAGCGTAAAGGTAGCTTCTGCCCAAAGAAGCAGCTCCCACCTCGTGTGCACGGTTCCCTCGAGCGAGCTGGAAACTACAGACTGACTGACTGACTTACAGGAAACAAGCATGTTGGTGATTGTCTGCAAAAGGCTGATTTGTTCCCATACCTTTCCTGCAGAAAGTCGGGCTGGGTGGGGAGGTTGCGCTCCCAGGTAAAGCCAAACAACTTTGGGAGAAAAATGTCACTCCCATTAACAAGAAGACAATAGGGACCAAAGTCATCGTAGAGGTGGCAAAATGGAAGATCTGGAGGGTCTAAAACTGTCCAGTGAAGTCCTGAGATTAGGATCAATGTCACTGCATCTTTCAGGTTTTCAGTCTTGTTGGCTCCTTTGTTATACTTGCAGGACATTTCGTCTAGCTATTGCGTTTAGATTATTGGGCTTTTATTAGGAAGGAAGAAACTAAGCATCAGTTACATAAACCCACCCACAGCTGTTCCCTGCCTGGTCGCTCCCCACACCTGACGTGCCCCTGCGTGCTGCACTCCTCTGATGCTGTACCTTGTAGATAAACTGCACTGCCTGAAGGTAAGTATAATGGTACAGCTTCATTTTTAGTCAAATTTAGGATATTTCTTCCTTGAGGGAATTTTTTTTTTGTTCTATGTAAAGCCCACAGACAGCAAATGATTTGTACAGACCTGGCTGTGGAAAAGAACAGGAGAAGCTTCTGAAAGGGGAAACCTTCAGGACAAAAGACAGCAAAATACATCTGACTGGATGGCCACTGCAGCACAGCGCCATCTTTACACGTTTGGTTTCTACTCATTTACGGCACCGCTGAAGAACTCGGCTCAACTGCTGCACACAAATCAAGCTGAAGCCTGAATAGATGGTAACAGAATCCATCACGGAACATGGAGCAGGGAAACATCACTGCACCCTGAAAATGTCAGGAAGGCTGAAGATGATAAAATAATGGGAGTTGAAAGGACCCTCACTTCAACAACAGAATCAACAGTGAGCTTAAGGTGCCACTGGGGTTGGGAGCAAAGGGGAGAATATTGTACTTTTCATTGATACTCAAGGTAATGTGGACAAAAAGGTTTGGCAGTGTCAAGGGCGGTGAGCCCGTGGGGGTCTCTGGGGCAGCCCATTCACAGAGGAACTGGAATGGTGTGAAGACTGGGTGGTGGATGGTGACAGATCATTTCTGGAGAAGGACACCAGGGAGGAGTGAGAGCCACTGCCTGGGCCTGGTGCGGTTGCACCATTTTTCTGATTCTGGCATTGGTGGCTGCTTCGACTGATGTTCTGGTCCCGATGGGGTCCACCGTTGACTCTCTGACCCCCAAGCTGGTGGACCTAAGAGAAGTGAGGGTATTACAACTTCCAAATCAGGAGGTGTGATAACAAAGAGCTGCATTCAAAAGTGCTTACCAGCCTGCGAGGCTGACTGCTGGTGGACTCCTCATCCCTTGAGCTACAGCCCAAGGCCAAGGGCTGCCTGTCTGCCGTGGCTGAGTGGGCAATTGAAGAGGAGGAACTGCAGCTAGAGCGGCTGGAATAGCCTGTCTGAGGGTGGTACACTGGAACAGAAGAGGCATCGGTGCATTACTCATACTTCATAGAGTTGCAAAACCACATGCTGCAGAAGAATGACGTAACCAAGACACTTCAATAATTAAGCATAAAGGCTGCTCTGTGCAAAAATACCTTGCAGCCACAGACAGTAAGTTGTATGAAAGTACATAATGTAAGGACACTAAAAGCTGGAAAGGGATGCCTTACCATGCCCAAAGCTCATGATGCTCCTCTTGAGAGACTCTAAATCATGGGTGAACCTGACTGCCTTCCCCAGCTCCTCATCATACTTGCGCTCACTCACAAAATGCTGAACCCAAAGGAGCACAATGGAGACACAATTGAACATTTGTTAGCAGTGCAAAACCACATGCAATGTACTCATCACGCTGACAACTCTCATGAGCTGAAAACAAAACGTTCATGCATCCTTAGAGCCTTTTTATTCATTCATTCGTTCATTCATTCGTTCCTGCGTCTACAGAACGTACAATAATCTAGCAAACAGAATTACACAAGTGCAGTTGGTCCTCAAGTTCCCAACTTAATTTAGTCTGAGAGAGTTGGTTTGCTACTTGAAAAGTGCCTGTGTTGAAAGAGACAAAACAAGCCAGGTGTTCATCAGTTCTACACATAGACTCAATACATGCAAGGAAAAATGGTAGTATGGGCCAAACTGTCTGTGCTGTGTGAACTGTGTTGTCTGCATCTGTATCCCTTCCTCAGTTGCAAAATGAACTTCTGTTTCCTCTGAGATGCTTTCTGTTTTGGAGAGAAGTTTCTGCTGAATTTAAAATGTAAAGGGCCAACAACTCAAACTGCTCCACAGGGTAGGAGCATCTCTGTCTCTCTCGCTCTCCTAGCAATAGCATTTATGACATGATGTAAATAAAAAAGCCCAGAAAACCAACATGGGGAGCACTAGACTTGGACATTAATCCACATAACACAAGAGTGACCGATAAAATGAAAGCAGTGCTTAATGTTTACAATTGTATTAGTTTGCACGCTTGGTGCAAGGATCTGTCTGATCCTTGGTCTGCAATTTAAAATGCTGTACCAGTAGTTTTATTCAAAAAATATTATGCCCTTCTTAACAACTATCAGGGCAAAGTTCATTCAAAGTTGAGGATCAACTGTACTTCTCTATTCAAAAGCGGTACACTTCCCGTTGGCTTATAAGGCCAAGGGACGCTGAGGAATCAAACATTCATTCCTAGTTGTTACAACAATGGATGTGACAAACAAAATTTCTGTTCAACTGTAAACTTGTACTAGTTAAGCAGCCTGACCTTAATGTCTGCACGGAGTTCACTCAGTTGGTCATCGGTCATGGCAGCTGACTGGTCCGAGAGCTTGCGAAGGCTTTCTGCCTTTTTCTGACGGGTGTCCAGTATTGCCACTGAAATGCAACAGAAACGCCTCACCAAATCATGAGACTGTTTTACAGTTACAGAAGAAGAGTTAGGAAACCACTTTGTTAGTGGGCAACCACTACTAATGCTTGAGAATAATTTAAACAACACAAAAGTTTGGTATGAAATATTCTAACAGGTTAAAAAAGTTAATGATAAACCATTATACTGGCGATGATCTAAATCACTTGATCTTTGTATTAAATGCAAGGACACAAGAAAAGTTTTAATAAAGAAATGCAGGAGATTGAAAAGATCCTGGAAGCATTAGAGTGCTTGGCAGGAAAAGCAAATAGACAGAAGAACAAATCCACTATTCATCCTTCCAGGACACCTGAGACCCCACGCTTTTGCGCTACCCCCACCCAAGTCACCATGAAGGAGTGCTCTTTACAGAGAAGAATTGCACCTACTGGCTTCTGCTTTCACTTTGTCCATTTCTGCCAACAGCGCCACTTCACGATCCATAAGGCTGAATCAGGAGAGTGAGAAATGTTAGGTGTTTTTACAATGCATTGTTACCTGACACCAACTGTGCTCATTACCTCTATAGAATTCAACCATGATTGCCTCTACAGAGCGGTTCTGTGTACCAAAAAAGTCTGAAAAACAACCATAAGGGATGAAGGAAGGAAGCCTTAAATGACCCTCACACTCCAAAGTGAAGCAGAGATCCAGTCACACAGCAGCTGTGACAGTAGTACATTTCCCAGTCTCTGAAAATCATCACGAGCTCATATTAAAGTGACTTCTAACCCATCAGTCTACATTAGTTAATAATGTGCCTGGAACTAAGGTCCTCTTGAATTTATTGTGACAGCCACACCTGGATCTACCATTTTTATTATATTTATTTGTTTAGCAGATGACTATGTAATACTCACCTTTACTCAAGGTGACTTACAGTGCTAAATGCATAGCACTAAATTCCTTACTCGCCCATCTACTGAGCAGATCAGTGTAACACATATTTTGGACAAATTAACATCATCAGTCCACTGACACTTATCTTTGGACTTGGAGCAAAATTCTTAGCCATCTTTGAGATTTTGGTAGAACGTTTAGATCACTGCATTGTAAAAAAGTCCTATGAGTATATAGACAAAGTGTGTCCCTACAAGCTGCTGGCCAAGACAGTGAAGTCAGTGTTCAGTTACAATAATCACACACACATTTTATTTTCCATCCTATCAGCACATTACATACTATTAAAAACTGAAAACTGACCTGAAGTCCCACATTATGCCCCTCATGTTGAGATGCACCAACTCACCAGCTCTGGAGCACAGCAAATGTCTGCTTCATCTTCTTAATGGAGGAGTCCATCTCTTCCTTCACCACCACCCGGTAGCGTGTAAGAGAAGCAGTACAGCGATAGAGGTCCTTCACAGATTTGTCAATATTGGAGGCTGGGGAGAATAAAAAAAGCAACATTTATCTATCTATCTATTTATATATTTATTATGATTTGCATTTAAATCAGCAGTCTGTGGAGTTTTATTATTTTACAACAGAAAAGAAGTGGGTCGCAGCAGCATCAAGACAGAGAAATACACAAAAAGGAAATTCATACTGATACACAGCACAAAATCATGGGAAATTTAGCATCCCCTACAAAGTGGCCACATCTTCCACAATTCAATTATTCAAATTATGATGCAACTCCTTTGCGGGTTATTATTTTTTTAAAAAGGACAATATAGTAACTCACTGGACTGTACCTGTACTGATGCAATAAAACATTTTCTTATTTACTTGCCTTGCCTGACAGTTGGATATGAATGACAACAGACAACTTCACGGATGACTTAAGCCTGCTGCAAGACTGAAGCCAGTGAGAAAACTTCAAAAAAGAGAAGACCTCAAAAGAAGAGAAATCACATCATTACCAGTTTTCTTGTTTCCAGCACCAGTGCGGTGACCGTCTCCCAGGACAGACAGGGACAATGCAGGCTGCTGTTGGGAACCACAGTCTAGAGAAACCCGAGCATTGCTGCCACTTGGAGCCCTTGCTGAACCCTTTCGACTACGGGCTCCCTGGCATGGTGAAGAAGCTGAAGTCAGACGGTGAGGTTTCAAGTCCATCTCTGTGCCTTCAGATGCAGTGCAAAATACAAAATCAGCAAAATGCCATGTTTACATTAAAAAAAACTGGAAAACTGTTTAAAAAATAAAAAATGGATTACTCTGAAAAATGAACGAATAATGTACTATAATCACAGTTTTGATTCTTAGGACCATGCAGACTTAAACTCCGGTTCGGGCTTTCCCAGCTCTGTCTACCTGGAGCAGATTCAAGAAACCGAGGCAGTAGAGCTTCTGAGTCCAACTCAGTTGCATCTTGGGAAGGAGACTCTAGCTGCTCGCTCAGGGAATCTGCCGAGTCTCCGTCAGGAGCAGTTCCATTGCCGTGGAGACCGTTCACTGCGTCCTTGCTATCAGGGAGAGATGTGGACTGGGGCTGAACTGGGTTTGTCTGGCGGTTTGGCTGAGGCTTCACTTTCTTTTTCTTCTTGGGCTACAAACAATATTGAACATTAAAAATGCAGAATTTAATCCCACACGTTTCAGAGCTCCTGTTACGGTATCTGGCAGGTTTTACAATGCTCGATCTGACCTTTTTCTTTCCAGTTACATTCCACTCTTTCAGGATTTCCATGGCACTTCCTGACACAAGGAAGGAAGAAGATTTACATGCAGCTCAACTTTGTCTAAACAAAAACAATTCACATTTCACTATTTTGACTTTTCAGACAAACAAATTTAGGCTTTTGTAAAAACTAATTCGGGGTGCACGTGAGCAGTATAAAATATGGACATTAACCACAAAGAATACGAATTGGTTAATTTAAACAGAAATATCATTTTTACATCAACTCAAACCATCAAGGTACTTTCAAATAAAAATGGAAAAAATATAAACTATATAAGCATGTTAACAAATAAAATGTTTTATTTTCATGAGAACAAATGTACACTTTCAATACAAGTTGGGTGCTTAATTAGAAAACTACATATGCATAAAACAGCCTTAAAAATTATAAAAACTTAGCAGTTAAAAACTAAATTTAATAAGTTAACATTAAAAATAGCCATTTTAAATCCAACAGTGACAACAATATTTACTGCTTAGCTGATGCTTTTATATAAAGAGAGTTGCAGGTTTTTACCCATTGATTCAAGGATACTGCAGCTGTAACACAGAGAGGGTTTGACCCAGTAACCCTCATAATCCAAGTCCAGATCCTTAAAACATTACACTGTGTGCTGCCCACTCAAATTTACAAGGGTATAATGCAATTTATAAATGTGTACAAATTTAAATGATTTCTAGAACAATTTGCTATGCATTCTTCATGTTAGAAAACCAACAAATTCAATCGGTCTAACAATACTCCCATCTCAGAAATGTATTCCTTTATTGTCATGTCCCTCCCGGAAACAATTTGTCTTTTGCCTGATAAATTTGTACCTTCGACAAAGGCCTGGACAGCATTGTCCACACAGTTCTCAAAGTGCTGCAGCACCAGCGCAATCTCATTGTTGCTTCTATTGGGCACTATGGCTCGGACAGCATTTATCTGAAGGAGACACAACACAGACACGGTAGGAAAAACAAGCGTTGAAACTTCCACATCAAGAAGTCATAACAAATCATCTTTTGTTAAAGTTACATTCTGTGACAAAACTAGGTGTTTGCAGCACATCTCACAGACAATCTTTAGCAGCTTTACTGCCCAATCGAGCCTCAAGCTTTAAATCCAAGTTCCAAATCCAACATTCATGAGTCAGTTTATGTCGTGCAAGGTGTAGTGGTATACTGTCTCAGCTAAAGAACAACTGAATTGCCTCACATAAATAAATAAGTACTTGTGAATTTATGTGAACATTTAAGGTTGATTATGTATACAGTGTTTTTGCCATGATCAATTTTCAAAGCATAATGCAGAAACGGGCTTTACCTTTTCTTTCATCCTCTCGAAAGTGCCTCCTTGTGACATCACTATTTTTGAGTGAGTATCAAACACCACACCTGTTGCATCTTTATACAAAAAAAATTTAAAAAAAAAAAAAATGATGGATTAGTGGAAAGTGTACAACCTTAATCACAATGTTGCTGATTTGCTATCCGAAGTGCATACAAACAGCACTAAGGAAAGTTTCCATGACAACTCAAGCTGTACAGAGAGAAAACTTATGAGCATTTAATTTCTCAGGTGCTAGTTACTGAACAAACAACAGCTGAGGCAGTACGAGATAAGGGCCAAAGTACACGAGGCAGAGGGCATAGAACATATGACATACAGGAACAATCTGAAATACAATCTGAAATGTGTATGAACGGGCTCTACAGTGGATCATGTAGATTACAAAAATCACAAACCCTATACATGTCCATAAATATGATGCTACAATGCATCCTTTGGGAAGTTTCACCATTTTTCAGACTATCAACCTGAAAAAATGCCATTTGCAGAACCACTACCATACCATATGGAAAGCCTGTCATTATTGTGCTCAAATGGACTGAACAATGGACCTTCTGTTTCAAACATTTTAAGTGGCCAAAGAAGAAAGGCACAATGTAACTGATACAGAAAAGATGCAGTAATAGCTCCCAGATCTTATTCACACCAACACGCAAACCTTTGCAGCTCCAACTATACTGCGCTGTGCTATACTGTGTACAGTGTATTGGTATTAATGTGAACTTACATTTACAGGACCAGGTAAACCAGTGACCATCTTGCAATCAGAAGGTGCCACTTTCAAATCTTTACTCCCAATGTGGTACCTTGTTCAAGGTTCTTACCCTGAATGCTCTACTGTATAAACTGGACCAATCACTAGAAGCAGTTTTGTATATAAAACTGATGGCGTAAGATAGTTTAGAAAATGACATTGAGTAAATGAACGAGGGCAAATTAAGCTGGAGTCCCTAACTGCGGAAGGACTATCAATAAAAAGTCAGATAGTTTACAGCCAACACAAGTAGTCTCTGATATATCCGGCACTTGTCGTGAAACTACAGAAATGTAAACATACAATGTTAGAGTGCAGGAGGGATGGAACAGATGCCTCCTTCTGCCAAATGAGACAAGGGAATTTTATAGATTTTATCACTTTAACTAAGTTAAGCTTTCTTTTGCCTTTTCAACATATTTTATCATTTTCGTTAAAACTTGCTTTTTTTTTTTTTGCTCATTATTATGATAGCTCGTGGATTTAGTTATAATAAAAATCTCAAGATTTAACAAATCCTTGCAAGATGGAACATGGCTACAAGACAGCTGAGATACACAACAGAAACCAAGCCCTGCACAGGGTAGGAGACCTTGCCTTGTGCAGTGCACACATTTTTGCATAGAATTTTCTATTCTCAATCTTTTCTTGTGTTACAGGAGCAGCTATTTTAATGCACACTGTATATGCTAACATATGCATAAAATATTACAACAAACTGAACTACACTGGAATTTAACCTAATGATAACACAGATTTCCAAAAAAAAAAAAAAATCTTGACTGGTCAAGTATAGCAACCAAATTACTATAATGGGTAGACAAATATTAAAGCCAATTTTACAGAAATGTGCTCATGTATTATAAACGGAGACATCAGCTGTTCTTCTGGTAACCTTTCCAAGTAACTAAGTTTTAAATATGAAAAACGATGTGGAAAACCCATTTCATGCAAACAAGCAGAAGAAAGTAGAAACATGCTAGCCAAGTAGTGATTTGACTGTGATGGAATGAAGTGCAGAGAAAAATCCCTCGATACTTCTTACAGCAGAATTTAAACCCACAGCAGTCGAATGAATGGCTGGAAAAAGGCTGTGAGTATGGGCTTGGAAAATGTAACTCGCTCCATACTTAATCCAAGAAAAGAGTTTGAGAAGCACTACCGGGACTATCCTTACACAGTGCTGCTTCTGTGAAATTGTGTGGCTTCCTGATTTGAATCACCGTTTCTCACTAAAGCATAGAATAGACATTATTTAAAAATGCTTAAAAACAAGTTGTTGATTAGAACCCAGGGGCCTCACCAAGACTCTGACACAAGTCTAAAATACTGACGCTATTACAACTCATTTTTTTCAACCAAACTGTAAAATACTTTTAAATGTAAGCGTATCGCAAGCCTCAAAAGAAAGAAAATGCCCAACAAAATTCCTATGAACATGTCCTCATCTTCCCTTAGCATGGCTAGAGGTGTACCTTTTACTTTTCCCTGTAGCAAAGTTTTAGCATGTTAGGAAATCCTCTTCATTCCTACACAAACCACCATGTTGCCCATTAGACATGGGCGGAGTTGAGGGGCACAGATTCTACCACATACCTACAGTTGAAGTCATTACATGAAAAATTGTGTGAAAAGTCTGTGAGCACAGCATAAAAACTAAAGTATAAAACGAGAAAGACTTACCCTTTGGGCAGTTTCTTCTGGCCATAATGCAACTCTGGTTCACAGCAAAGCTAGGAGACTGTTGGTTCCAGATGAGTGTCGCCAGCTGTTCCTCCACAACTCCTGGGTGTTTGTGTTCATGCACAGCTGCCCATACTCCCAAAATGGTGCCAAATAACGTCCTCAAGCGCTTCTTCTTTCACAAGGATTAATCAGTTTGTGCACCAGTTTTATTGTTTCTACTAAAGCAATACATTTAACTTAGGACTACCGTTCTTGTGCCTTTGCGTTTCTCTCAAGAGATTCCAGGAAAGACTCGCATTACAGATGCTTGGAGCTTGAGGCAGTGTGTTGGAGGGGTGGGGCTTCATCCAGGAAGACAAATCAGGTCACAATCTCCTCTAGAGACAAAACAGGCCATCCAAACTCACAAAACTGGCCACTTCTCTCTGCTCTTAACGGAATCTTTACATCACACGTGTGTACATGTTGGAAAAGCAAGGGAAGAAGGAAAAGGAGAAAGTGGTTAGTCCTCATCTAGCCTGCCATTAGCAAAGGATGATGTTTTGGAAAGGACTGAGATAAGGGAAAGCAGAATGTTCATTAGCAGTGCAATCCCTTTACCCACAATTACAGAAAACCATGACACATCCAGAAAACATGTTCATAAAAATAAGCCACATGGCTGGGGAAAGTAATATCAGGCAATTCTTCTGCATTGTTAAGGCTCTGGGGGATGGTACTAGACTAAACTGACTGAACAACAGTACTACACGATGCAGAATCCGAGTTTCCATTTTAATCACCTTTCCACCCCAGGGCATTACTTCATTTGCCACAGTTTTGTAACAGCTGTGTCAACTGCTGCTTTGACTGTTCTCTGCCTTCAGACTTGCCTAGATGCCTGAAACTCACGTCTTGCTGCCCCAGAACACATGAAAGCTATGAAGTTGCAGGTAGAAAAAAAAAACTGTCGCTGCAATTTTGATAGTGATAGTTGATTAAAAAATGGCAGCGATGCAAGCTGCTTTGTGTAGATGTGCTTGCAAAGCAAATTAATAGGACTGCAATGCAATAATGACACACTTGACAGTCACAAAGATGATGCTCAGTCCCTGAGGCATACACTCTTCACTGAAACAAACCCCTCTAGACACCTGGAGTTGACCTGCAAAGACGTTTTACTGCAGATCGGCAAGCAAACAACCAGCCGTTACACAGAAACCCGCTGTTCAGTTCATTTTATTAAAAAAAAAAAAAAAACGGATATGAAAACTGCAATTTTCTTAGTTTGAACAGTTGGATGGCACCAAACGGAAATGAAGCTGCAATAATTTCTCAATACTTCCCATTACTAGTAGCATGATGGTGACCATCCAGAAATGCTGATGCTGTGGTGTATAAGCAATGACAAATGAGTGATATTCCAGCTCTTTGTGTGTTAACACTGTAGGACACACGTGTGAGGATAATGACAAAGTCTAACTGCAGAAATACAGAATCCAAGCTATGTAGCAATGACATGTACTGAAGAAGCCATGCATGCAAATCTATAATACATGAAAATTTCCCCTCAATACAAGACATTACATTAACTCAATAACCTGGCATGCTTTCAAACTAAAATAAATAACTTTCACAGCAGTAAAAAAAAAATATTTTTTCATTTAGATGATGCTTTTTGTCCCAAATGACAATGTTGTACTCATTTATAATGCCAGGGAAAAGCTTATTATGTTTTGAGTTAAAACCGAGCATGTACTAACTGTAGGATAGTACATGCTGCCCAATGCAAAAAATATGCATTTAATTAAAAGCTGTCACATGTACATATAGACCCAATCATAAACGTAATAGTGTTTCCACAGTCAGATCTGAAACAAGGACCTCTGGGATTTGGGATCCCAGCAAAACAGCAGCTCCCTCAGCAAACAAGTCCTGCTTCCCTCCGCAAGATGTTTTTCTATTACGAGTCCTTTTCCCCACAGATTAGTCTCTGAGTGCCATGATGAGAACACTAATAAAACTACTGACAAACTTTAAAAAAGAATCCATTTAATTACAATAACTCTTATGCCTGGATTTTCATTATAGCGTAAACATCTTGCAGTTAAAGTTGTGAATACTGATAAAGACAATTGAGTAATGACATGCGGCAAAAATCTAAAGCAATGCACCAATGCAGGAAGATTTCTATATGTATCGCTTTACTAATAATTGTTAGATTTTCAATTTATAAATAGCAAGACATTTAATATCATCACTTCTGGTAAAATACGTTGATTTAGGTGATACAAGTCCATCCTCCCCAAAGCCTTGACCCCACAACCTTCTGATTATTTTTTTAAATACCGCTCTACTTTTGATGTCCATTAGTCAAAAGAAGTTTCTACAACTTTTCTATTACTGCATTTCCAACAAACACATTCTATTTCATTTAGATTTTTTTAACCACTCAAAAACTAAAACAGACCTTTATGGACAGCTTACAAGAATGGCAGCTGATAGCTTAGTTCAAGTAAGGGACATGAACAGAAAATGTTGTGACAAAGAAATTTGAATGAAAATACATATTTTTGAAAATACCAACACATAGCTGAGTACTTTTATGTACAGTCAAATACTATTTAAGTATTAAAAGGGCAACAAGTGTGCTAGTATTTACTGCTACTGTGTTGGTCTGAAGACTCCAAGTTGACTCTCAACCCTGGTGCAATAGCAGGAATACCCTGCTATATAATGTAAAGTTATCAAATATTTTAAATCTCCTTTGACAAAGATGCACTGCACATAAACAATAATAACACTAACAGGGCTTTATATTGTATGAACTGAGAATCTTCTGGCCACTAGAGACCAGACAGAAAAACCAAACTGTCCGAAACTGATTGTACCACACCGTTTTATAAATATACTCTTACCCATGTAGTAAATTAATTCTGAAACCACATTTAAAATGTCAGATTCCAGCATCTGCTGAAACTACAACTGCTTGGGGAACAGGTGCATGAAAAAGATAGTCATCTTGTCATCTTAAAATACACTTAAAGCAGATACTAGGTGAATGGACACAACTACGCACGTCGCCATTATTTATCTAATGCCTGCCTCCAACAAACCACTTCTGCAGGTACACCAACATATGAGGAGCAGTGTGTGGTCATCTTAAAAAATGCAGTGATACTACTGAAAAATAAATATAACAGCTGGTAGGAACAGGGCAACATCCCTTATTTTAATGCTGATTTAAGTCATCTTAATTTAAACCCATTCAAACATTCCAAGAGAAAGAGCGACAGTCTGACAGACAGAGGGAGACACAGAAAAACACAATGACTTGACAAGAGACAAAGTCAGAGATGAACAGAAATAGACACACACGGAGTTATAAATAGAGGAACTCAAATAGAGAAAATCGAGGAAAACTGTTAGTCAGATGGAAAGAGGAGCAGTGATGGAGATCCAGGACTGGGTCTGGTCAAAAACCTGTGCTATTTAGCAGTTGTTGAACGAACGGACCGATAAGGTGTATGGTGGTATGGCTCTGTCACTGTACAACACACACACACACTTCGGCCATGTGTGTTTATCACCGTACATCCTCAACACACACCAAGCCCTGATCCCACCACGGCATCGAAGTTACGACAGGAAGACGAAATACAGACAGAGCCACGACGGAGAAGCCCCCCCTACACACACACACACACAGAGAGAGAGTGCCGGCACAGTGAAGGCTCGCTAAGACTGAAGAGAAACGTGTGCCGCCTTTGTTACAAGGCGTTGAACGGCCGCCTGCCGCCGGCATAGCTATACCGCTAACCAGCTAGTAAGCTACAGGCGGAAACATAACCATTCAACCACCGCACTTCTCCACACTTTGTGCGTTTTAACGCCAGACCAGCTCGCTTTTGAATCGTGCGACAAGGAGTTAAGGACACTTTCAGCGGTGCGGCGACTTGTACACGAATTTCGGAACACAGACAAGAGCCGTACCGAAGCCTCCGAGCGTCCGTGTCTCTGTGCGTCGCGGTCCGGTCTGGGGCTCTCGTGCCATTGCCCTCTTCTACCGCACGCGGACCCTCCCTTCGAAGCCCCCCCCCCCCCCCGGGTACCCCGCGGGAGAGGGGCGCGGCCGCCGAGTCGAGAACGCGCACGGCTTCTTCCGAGACAGCGAGTTGGCCCGGCTGAACTGGAAGGATCTTCTTCTGCACGAATGTGATTCTGTTCTTTGTGAAAATCCGGCGCAATGGACAGCATTGTTCTTCCAAATCCCAGGAATAATGCAACCCGAAGTTCAGTTCGTCACCACTGCGGCCTCCAAGTTCCGAAATGTGGCAAAAGAAAAACAACGCCGGCACGACTACAGTGTCGGATATGCGAGTCCTTATCGAAATGTTATTACCTGGAGTTGGTTTTATGGTCAACAAATAGCAGCTGAAATTACGTTATACCTTTCAATATGTTTGTCATGCATGTAAGTATTTATTTGATACTCATTTGAGGGTTTTTTTTGGTAAAACTGTGCATAATAAATTTTTAATAAAAGCATTGACATCAGTTTGAAAACGTTTACACCTAACCAAAGCTCACTCCGCAGTGCACTTGGCGACATGCAAGTTTCACCCCCCCGCGAAAACGACGTTTGTCCTCAAAGTGACACGCGTGGCGTCGCCGCAGACGAGCACGTGCTCCGCTGACGCACCGAACGCGCAGTTGTGTCAAAAACCAGTGAGTGATCGCGGCTGCACCAGTACATGGCACATTGCAATGCAGAGAACCCAAGCCCAAAAGCCTATTGGAATGCATTATAAAAAAAAACGTTTTACGATTGACAGACCCTTGTAAACACAGCCGACACGTGGGGTTTGGAAAGTGCAGTATGGCTTAAAATATGAAGAAACGATAGAGGGCAGTGGAACATTACTGTTTCTGTTTACATCATTGTGCTTTCCTGTGATGTCAGATTTACTGATGTGTGTGACAGGAAAACGGATAAAGGTGAAGGGGCTTTAGTGTGTGGTCTTCCCCCACCGAGCCACTCCTCATATCTCACCTAAACCACGAACCACAGCCCGGACCTTCACACCTCCGGCATGGATCCGCACCTTAGATTTCATTCCACACACCCAAAGGATCTTCTTGCCCCTTGATATCCGCATAAACCCCCTCCCCCCGAGTCAGTCCTCTGGCAATGAATTGCAGTTTGCTTGGTAAAGCAGGTAGCCCTCTTGAAGGGCTGAGCAACTGGAATTAAGTTCAATCCCTGCTGACTTAGTGGAGAGTTTGCCTGTTCTGGTAGCATTCGTGTGGGTTTCCTCTTGGTGCTCCGGTTTCCTCCCACAGTCCAAGGACACGTGTTTCAGGTGAACTGGTACCACTAAATGGCCAGTGATGTGTGTACAGTAAGTATGTAACATTACTGTTGTTTAAATGTGTAAATGGCTCTAGGCAGTTTTTGTGTAGTGCATCCAGCACCGTATGTCACCTTACATGATGGCGTTACCCAAATACTATATAATAATCAATATACATTGGGTTGGAAAACCCATCTTACTAAATGAATAAATGTACATTATCAGTGGGGATCCTGTCATATGTTGCATGTCAATACCTGTAGATATGAAATATTTGTATTTTAAAATAAATCTGCAAGTCTGATGGTTTCTGAGATCATAGTGCCCAGAGGTAAATTTCTTCAAGATGATTGATATGGTGTGAGATTCATGGTTTGCTACATCCATAAGGCTTCAATTTTTAAATTTATGGTAAAATGTAAAATGGTATGAAAACTCATAGGTTTTCAGTACTGAATTTTAGGGAGCAAATATGGAATGTGTCACAAAATCCAGCGTTGAACTGATGTCCCATCCAAACGGCAGTGTCATAACCTACCTGGTGCCAAATGGTTTTGAGAGACGTTCTAGGATTCCAAGGCCCAGAACAGAATAAAGCGGCTACTGAGAATGGAGGGCTGGCTGGATGGATAGATAGATAGATGATGAAATGCATACTGTCATTAGTGGGTAAGTCAGGATTTCCAGGTGAGTTTAAGGTGTATCTGTATCCACTACATGTCCTCTGACCCCTTCTGGTCCCAGTATGAACAGTTATAAAAACTGAGAGGAACATAAGCTGTCACTTGGTTCTCGTAACTCAAAGTTTGAGCAGCACTGTCCTGTACTGGCAGGATAACAAGGTAAAGTTTTCAGTCTTTAGGACCCTTCAGGGGGACTAGGAGATACAAGAGAAGGGTTACAGTTCAGGCACTTGAGTGGTCCTAAGGTTGTTGGATCAGCCATTGGGGTAAGGAAGGGTGTGAAGTACACTGGCTGAAGTGGGGAAGATGGGAGTCCTGTCTTCAACACAGCATGGTGGTGGACAGTGGTGTTTGGAAGAACAAGCTAAGGTAGTGTTTCATGGTAATTTGACAAGGACAAGGTACAGGGGAAGGAGTGGTATGAGCTGATTTAAAAAGAGGTGTGCAAAGCAATGGAGGAAAAACATAGCGTGGTTGAGATGCAGCAGCAGGGAGCGTGCATTTGGTGGGAACAAGGTTCAAGGTTTTATTTGTCATGGGTGCACTAACAGCAGCGTAGCAGTGTTGTGCCCATGAAAAGTGTTTCAAAATTAGGAAAAATAAATAAGGAAAATAAATAAGTAAGGAATAGATGTAAAAATATACATAGGAGTTATAAATATACGCGGAAGTTAAAAGTTAGTAGACAAGAAATAGCAAACAGAGAAAAAAAAACAAGAAATAGCAAACAAGAACGAACACCACAACCAAACCAATAAAAAAACACACAACCGATAAGGGCATACAAGGCATACAGACTCTGATCGACACTGTCTCACTGAGGTGTCAGTGGTTTAACAGTCTTATTGTGTGTGTGTGTGTGGGGGGGGGACTGTCCCGGGAACCTGCTTGTTCTCGTCCAAATGCTTCTAAAGCGTTTTCTGGACGGGAGCAAGGAAAATAGTTTGTGGCTGGGGTGTTTGCGGTCCTTCAAGATGTTATGGGCCTTCTTCTTACACTGCTGGGTGTAGAAGTCCTGCAGGGCTGGCAGATCAGTCCTGGTGATGGTCTGTGGTGTCTTGACCACTCTGTAGATCTTTACGGTCTGACGCACTGCAGCTGCCATACCAGGCCGTGAAACAGCCAGTCAGGATACTTTCAATGGTAGATCTGTAGAAGTTGACAAGTATCCTGTTGTCCATGCCGAACCTCCTCAGCCAACAGAGGAAGAAAAGGTGTTGTGTTGCTGCCTTGATGACAAATCTGGTGTGCTGTGACCAGGACAGGTCCTCAATGATGTTTACTCCGAGGAACCTGAAGCTGCTCGCTCTCTCCACTGGGGCGCCGGCTGTAGAGATGGGCGTGTGGCCACTCCCCTGCTGTCTCCTGAAGTCCACAATCAGCTCCTTTGTTTTGCTGACACTGAGATGGAGGTCATTGTCCTGACACCATGAGGTCAGGGTTCTCACCTCTTCTCTACAACAAGTACTGAATCCAAGGTCACTTATGAGTAACGAGCCGAGTGTAGGAAAGTTTTCAAACTTTGCACTGTAAGGGAATTTTGCCTCCAACACACAAAATTTCTCCTTATGAGCCAATTTCCAAGAATGCATTATACCCATAAGCATGAGGATACCTGTATTATCCACCCAGTTTGTTATAATTGCCCTGTATGGCCTATTATCAGAAATTTAACACCATTTTACAGGGCCATTATACAGACAATAATCATAAACCTTTTGCCTTCTCAACATATTAACTTTTGATGTGTGACAGCAGGTCATAACAGGCAATATAATATAACAATATTCACACAATGTCAATGAATAAAAACATTTAAAAAATGACTTATTAAATCCTGTCGTACATTCTGTTCTGTCAGATCAGTCACTGTGACACAGACTGCATTTTTGAAGAGGTATTCTGAGCATTGCTTTCGTATTGTTTCCATCTGTAGTACAACTTCTTGGAAACCTGTTAAACTGTACAGGTTCTCTCTTTTGTGAAAATCGAGTACTTGACCTCATCTCACTTTTGCAACATCATCATATACATCTAGACCTAAGGAAATAGTTTCATCATGCATTTCACTCTTACATTGACAGTCCATTTATGCAGTGAAAGTTTCTGGAGCAAGATTATGCATGGGGAGCAAACTCTCTGAAAATATATTTACTCTTACAGGACATGGATTTTGGCCCAGCATTTGTAAATGTTTAACTCAAAGGTTCTGACATTCTGTGCTTTATTACAATATTATACAAATTGCATGTGCAAAGAAAATTAAAGCCAGGTATAACAAGAAAAAGGAAACTATTTTTTATGGCAAAGGTGCATTATCCAAAATATCCATTATCAAACAAAATCTAAGGGTAGCATTTTGACCTCCACAGCCCTCCGTGTGCATTAGCTGACATGGGTAAACTTTTTCAAGTTTCTACGGAACCACCTATTTGAACATCGAAACAAATGTTATATCAATTGAACAAGTCTACAATCCACCCCAGATATGAGTCACTTTCAAACTGCCATTATTATTTGCAAATAAGAACATTACCATTCAAGGTTGTCATTCAAGGGCTTAACTGTATAACATTCATGTGCAATTAAACATTTGTTTTTAGTACATTCCAGCTTTATAAGTAACATATATTACAGTGAATCTTATAAAATAACACCATCTCAGACTGAAGCTGATTCCATCATACACAAGTACACAGAAAATCCAATGATACCACACATCTGTACAATTTTACATAGTTATATAGTTGTATGCATATCCCACACTTATTTATACCTACATGTATTGCGTAGATTTTCAGTAATATTAACATTTTTAATGGTGTGCATGCATTTTGAACAGATAACCCAACACAGCCTGCACTCAGTTGCTAAAGGAACTTGTTCGGCCGCTTCCCAGGCTGGCGTGCAAAGGAATAACAGCTATTAAAAAGCGACAACAAAAATATGAGAACATTTAAACGATTTGAATTCCGGGTTTTACTGCGTCTACAGATCGGTCAATGGTGGATGAGAAAACCCTGCAATCGAGCTGGTCGGACAGGACGGACGCCACCGCACTTTCTTCTCAAACTGGCGCGTTTAACACGCACAGCCGAGAAACACGTGACGTGGAAACGCGCAAAGCCGCGCTGCGTGGTACTTTACCACGGTACGTTGCTACAGCACACGATGACTGCCGCGTTTTCCCATTTCGGCTTGGGCGCCGAAGACTAAACAAAGTCATCGATCGGGCTGCGGTTGCACAAGCAGAGAGGCGCTCATGCGATTAGGGAGCGACGCAGTAGCTCATGGCAGCTCACCAGCGGCCGATATCCCCGCGTTAGCCACGCTGTGCGAGCAGCGCACGTCTGAGCTCCCAGCCTCCATTATCGCTGCGCCCCACCGAGGGGAGCGCCGCAGTCACTCACTGTTTTGCCCGCCTTTCAATCGCTAACGCCCGGTTAATTTTTCGCCCTGAACACGAGACTGTAACGCTGGGGGGAGAAAAACGAGCCGCTTCCACCGCCCATCGCGCCCCTTCGTCTCCTTCTGCTCAGTGCCCCGTCGGCGGCCCTCCCCGCCTCTCCAGTGAGCGATCGCAGGATTGTCGCAGCACCGACCGAGTGACTGACACGCGTCCGAGCACCGGAGGTGAGGAACCGGCGGAAAACGCGCGCCCGCGCATCGCAGAACTTTCCAGTAAGATCGTCGCGCACGGCAGATACGCGGGTGGATAGCGGTGGCCGGAGGGACAGCTGTGCTGCCTCCATATTTCGGTTCCGGGGAATAAGCGTGGTCGTGCCTTTTGCTGTTGTTAAGCAGCGGGGTGTCCGTGCATTGAGCCTCTTTCAAGGACTTGGCTGAAGCTCCATAAATCCCTCTCCCATAGCAACGGTTTAAGTATTTTTGTAAGTACATTTTAAAACGTGCTCGTATTGCGTCCAGCTACAAAATGTATTTTTTTAAGGTACACATGGAGTCCATAGTGGTGAAAATACCTCGATTTTAAGTCTGCATCAATCGGTCAGACCGCCGATGGGTGAAATGTAGAGAATTTAGAATTTTATTGAAAAAATTTTATTAAAAAAAAAAATGCGTCGCGCTGAGAAACTTCCCGAAGTGAAACGTAGTGCTCGTTTCACACTAAAGGGAACCGCTGTACAATTGACTAAGTTCCAAAAGCTTAAATAAAACCCTTTTTTTGCTCATCCTCCTCTGTCAAGTTTCAGATTGTGAGCGGGTCGCTTAATCCGAGCACAGAACAGTCGCGAAACGAAGTGAGCCGCGCAGTTAGAAATGGGCAACTAAACGTTGCAATTCTGAAATTTTCAACGCCAAAATGAAATATTGCTGCATTGTGTCCCAATATGCGACAGTTGTCAAAAAAGTTGCAGGTCCTGTAGCGAGTAAGGCGCAGCGCTGTCAGTCATCTCGTTTGCAACCCGTATAAAAATATTTCATTTGTTGTTCTTTGAGCTGCTCGAGAGAGATGTTATAGTCATAACTGCTTCTGCAAGTACACTTTGAAATCTAAATATGTGGGCTGGTAAACCGTTTATGAAATGCCTGTAGTTGGGCGCCAATTTCTTTCCTTTTGGGACAGAATTGAGGACATTTTGTATTGTTAACGCAACATGACTGAAAACTGAACTTTGAGTCATTTAAACATCTAAATAAGATAGGAAATAATTTAAAAAGTCAATTTTTTACGAGTCTATTTTATTTCTAGTCGCACCTTACGCCAGTATTGTAAAGTTATAAAAAGTATGAATTATGTAATCGGATCTCTTTATGGTGGTTTTTAGGAAGGACCAGCACAAGGGCAGGGATTTCTGGCCTGTATGGCTGTGCAGTCTGAACCGTGGCCACGCTTCCACATAATGACTAACTCCAAGACTAATAAATGTCTTAGAGTTATTTTGCTTCACACATTTTGGAGAAAACAAAACACTTGAGTGCAGTGGTTGGTTTGAAGGAATGTAAGTGAGGTAGCATCACTCCACCCACCCCTGACAACCACTGAGTCTGTATGTGAAGAACTGCAGGAGGTTTGGAGCTAATACAGCTCCTGTTATCACTGCTGTCTCAGTTGTTATCGGGTAAAGGAGATGTTGTAAATTTGCTTAAGAATGAGCACTTGATCATGCCTATCTGTTTTATGGCTGGCCGGAGGGTGATATGAATGTATTATTTAGGTTGGTCTTGAAATGTGCAAGACTTGCTGTGCTAAATGGTCACAAGCTTTCAAATGGATCAGTTAGCACTTCCAAATAAAGTGTGCCTGTAAAATGAGCAAGTCGCATTCCAGCGGTGAGTTCAGCAGTGAGTAAGACCAGCTGCATTAGAACGGACGATGTAGCTCACGGAAGACACACGGGCCGGACCTCAGCCATTGCTGAGGTATCTCCGGATCTCGAAATCTCTCCGTTTTTCTGTTTGTCTCTGTCTGTCTCTCTTTGTTCTTTATGCAATTTTGTGGTTCAAGCCACTGACAAATTTTGGCACAGTATTACTTCTTAAGTGATGTTTTTGTGTAGTCAGGTTCATCAAACTCCAAAAAATGGACTTGCTAGCTTGAAAAATTAACATTCTGTCTTTGAAATAAGCCTTAGGTGTGTGTGTGTGTGGGGGGGGGGGGGGGGGGGTGTTGGCTGAAGGATCCACTCTGGCAAATACATGCAAATACAATAACTGTATAAAATGTACTACTTTCTACTGTTGCACAGGGCAATGCTAAGGCAACTCGGCTACTTGGTGTATAAATAAAGACAGTTTTTTAGAAAATGAATGAATGACTGGTGTGATGTTATGGATTGGCATTCTCTCCAGGGTGCAGTGTCCTAGCCCAGCATCCAGTGACTCTGCAGTAGACTTCAGACTACAGCAACTCACACTTGGACAAGCAGTTGAGGATAATAAATGGATAGATGGATAAATAAATGGGATAAATAGATGTGACATGGCATGGCATATTAAAGGGTTTACAGTCAGTGTGTATTGGTGGTGATAGTACAGTAGTGAGTGATGATCACGAAAGGTAAGTCGCTCTAGCTGACTTAAGAGCTTCTGACGCTATGAGTAGGGCAGTCTCCGTGAAACAGACAACCTTGAATCCAGGCTAGTAACCATTAAGGACATTGTTCCGAGCAAGGAATACAAATAACTTGGCTGTAGACTGCACGTTCCAGAGTTTTTGAGGGAAAACTGGAATATAATTCTAGACTTAAGTTTGGGTCCAGGTAGGGTTTCTTTAACAGCTGGCTGATATGAGCAGTTTTGAAGGCAGATGGTAAGGAACCAGAGCAGAGTGAAGAATTAATGATGGGAGAGATAACAGAAATAAGTTCTTGGGAAAAGGCAAACATGACAGAAGAAGGGATGGGTTGAAGGGAGCAGAGTGTTGCTGTGTGAGAGCAGGAGGTTAGCGATTTCACCTTCTGATAGGAGCTGAGGAGGCTTTCTTATGAACTTGCTCAGAACTTAATGGTGATGCATTTGGTTTTTCCTATAAAAAATAAGGAAAAGTTATGTGAAGTGAGGGAGGAAGAAGTAACATAAAGAGGAGAAGGAGGAGGGAAGAAGTACTCATGATTTACTTTGTTCTAGGAACTCCTCAACTTCTGAGAGGGATCAGTATATTAAGATGATGACATCATAGATGCATTGTTTTATGCAGTGTGGACTGAAGACATGATGGTAGGTTAGCCAGATATCCATGCTGAGGGAGTGGTTTTGTGAATGGCTGCATACTGGTTGCACTTACTGTCACTGTGAGGACTGAAGCCATACTTTTAAAGGAGTGTAATGAAAAAGGAGTGTAATTCATATTCTTCATGCTAAAGAAGGTGTGGTAAGTATGAGGTCCAGGCATACCCTTGTATCTGTCTGTCTGTGTCCATCCATCCTGTCCTGTCCTTGGTTCAGTAAGTGTGAAGATACCACCTAATAGATCTTGTATTGTCGTCTTTCTTTTGGGGTAAAGTTGTTGGTCTTTTAGCAGTATTACTCCATGCTCCTCTACCTTACTCCCTTAGGACACAGAACAAAAGTGAAACATAACTACATTTTAAACTGTACTAAATGTGACACACCCTGTGAGACAGTGTACTTATGAAACAACAACAACTCATTCCCTGTAGGGGAAAATATTTTGAAGAAAATAAGTACAGTAATTCCTCGGTGTCCAAATGTAATTCATCCCTAAAAATGTTGGATACCAAATTTTGCAGATACTGAATGTCTGTTTCCCATTATTTGAAAAGGGGGGGGGGGATAAATAATGTGTTCCCTATCCACCTGAAACTTAATATGTCAGCCCATGATTTCAGAAAGAATCGGTGGCACATACACTTGTGTCGAAAATGTTTGTTTTGGATACATAAATAGTTTATTGCAATATATGCAGTATTATTTTTAAATACAGTACACTGCACAGTATTTGTTGATTTTTCTTTGTTATGATTTATGTTTGCATTCTGTTTTTTATTTATTATGAATAAGCTTCAAGAAAATGTTACAGCAGATGTTTCCATTCAGATATTTAGGTATTAATTTTCAAGAGCCATTATAGGGAAAATTTGGATATAGAGGGTTTGGATACCAAGGGATTGCTGTAGTTGGGGAAAAATGAAAATCCCCAACTTTAGTCTGCTAGTACCAGGAGGTTAACAGCAGTGTGATTAGAGATAGAAGGCAGTTTTTAAACAAAACCTTTTGCTTAAACCTCATTTTTAAATCACACATAACTTGAGAAGTTTGGCTATAAGTAACCAAAGAGAGTGACTGTGCTGTGCAGCGCAATACCAGCAGCAACCTTCTCTTTAACTTCATTACAGAGCTTAGAATAACCCTTTTGTTGAAGTGCTTGTCACGGTGTATCTCAGCAAAAGTTTTTTCACCAACTTTTAAAATTCTTTGTTTTCAACTACCGAGTAAGGTCTCATTTCTCATGCAATGCATAGGTGATTGTGTGCTTGTCCCTTGGTTATCTGATTACGCAACAGTAGACTATGCCATATATATCTTTTACCTTATTACACTTTTACCTTATATTAAGTTTAATTTTTAAAAATTTCTCAGTTGTGAAAAACTACCTGTGATTTCATATGGGACCATTGGATGGCAGCAAAATGAACTCAGAATTAAAAATCAAATGACACTATGGGATGTAGTGTTGCTTCATGTGAATGAAAGATCATAAAATAAACTGCTTTCCAGTTCACCTTGCACTTTCCAGAATGGAAGAAGACTGAGACTCAGCCTGAGCTTTTGTTGACTACCGAATGAATCGAGCAAATTTTGAGTTCAGTTTGCCTTTGTCCAATGTTTTCAACAGAGTCTAACCCAAAAGTAAAATCAGGCATCAAACTTTGGGTTCTGAGTTATAAACTGACTTCTTATGCCTACTGTATTTATAAGTTAAGGTACAAGTACTGAGAAATTTTCAATTACTAATAAGAATAAAATGGCTGTAGCTCTTCAGGACCTGTCTTATTTACACTTTTTTCTTTTTAGCTTACCGCCTCAATGCTGCTCCTCAGGTGTGGTCGAGGGCTGATGAGGGTTGGCCTCCTCAGGACTAACAGGTATGAAGTGCATGTCATGGAGGTTTCTTTACATTTAGAGAAAGCACAAAGCCAGAAAAGTTGGCAGTGATTTTATGTGGCGGTGAGTTGGGTCACTTTCGTGTAAAGTGCAGTTAACCTGGTATGGCAGCATTTCTCAGGTGTGATCTCTCACTGTACTTGACACTTCCTAACTCACAGCTACAGACAAATAATAAATATGAGTGAAAATTGATAATACTGAGCAAAAAAATAATCAAATACATATGTGATTAAAGTTTATGTTTTGTAATGTGAAAGTCCCTTACCTGTAGGACCCTTGATCTGGGTGTTTACCCTGAATTACTGCAGCTGAAATTACCCTACAAAAAAACACTCTGGTGACCTTGGATAAAGGTGTCAGATACGTAAAACATGAAAAAGTAGCTGACATTTTGCAGTTTACACTCATCTGTTTTATATAGGTACCAGTCGCTGCAGGATTTGGCTTCTCCCCTCTCCGTGTGTGCAGGGGGCCTGTGTGCTCGGTGGAGCAGCAATGGTGGAGGTCATCACTCAGGATCTCATGGCCATATCCACACCCCCGGCTGGAAGTACCTACTGGCAGGACTCTTGACTGGGAGTGGGGCTGTGCTGTCATATCAGTTGTATCACAGTCAGGTACATGATCTTGGTTTTCTTGTATAACAAAGTCATGGTTAAAGGTTAAGTTTTATAGATGTTTGTATATAAAGACTTTGTGCAGGCCAAAAGCTATTCTTCAACATCTCTGGCGAAGTTTATGAAGTATAATTTAATTGTCAAATGTATTTATACAGCAATACAGACACTTTTGGATAATGCAGTACTGTATTTATGTATGAATACTATATTTGCATTTTAGATGAAGATTTTAAAAGAAAAATTTAGGTCTGGATAGTGTTACATGTAACAGTAATTACCTGTATTAAAGCAAAGTTGATGGAGTAGCAAAATTTACTGTACTGTATTATATTTAAATTTTTTGTATGAAACAGAATGCAAAAAATGCATTTTCAAGCAACAATTTTAGGGACCCTGTGGACAAGGAAAGAGCAATGAGCTTTTGTGACCCCATGTGTCAGATCAGTGAACTACAGTTATTTACTGCAGAGTGTTCATCCATCCATCCATCCATCAGCCTGTTCATCCGTACATTCAAACCGCCAAACTGTACTTTTGGTGGATTATGCCAGCCACTTTTTCTAAAGTAGCAGCTTTTGAAATAATTATATGTAATGTCTATAAGATGTAAATAATACAGCTGGTCGAAGCTTGTATAAAATGGGGCTGTCTGCATTTTATATTATTGTTCCGATTAAGGTACTTTAACATTTTTATATATGGGAACATTTCTTTGTCATTTATAATCTTCTGGCAAAAAACCTTCTGCTTTAAAAAAAATTTTTGTAAATCAAGTTTGCTGACTGTTTACCTGTTGAAACAGCGGGTGCGTCCTCTTTTCACAAACACTGCATTCCTGTCAGTTTTATGATAATGAGAACTATGTCTCTAAATAGCGTGGAAATAACACTAACAAAAATAATAATTTAAGCTGCTTTGTTCCATGGTACTATAGTAAACTGAAGAATGTTAGCAGTTTGAAAGAGTTGTGTAGCTGCACAGAATGTCTTTGTCTTAGAAATTGGCTCAATATCAGTATCTCTCCTTCCAGGCTGAGCAAGCAGCCACCCCAGTCAATTCGAAAGAGGAAACTCCACTTTTGCCAGTCTACACACAGGAGGAGGTGGCCAAACACAACTCTCCAGCCAAAGGTGTGTGGGTTACCTACAAAGGCGGGGTTTATAACATCACTGAGTTTGTGGCTTTACACCCCGGTGGAGATAAAATACTCCTGGCAGCCGGTGGTCCGCTGGAACCGTTCTGGGCATTGTATGCTGTGCACAACCAGGAGCATGTGCAGGAAATTCTGTCTGAGTACAAAGTTGGGGAGCTGAGTCCAGAGGATCGCAAGCAGGCTGTTAGCACCACAGACCCTTACGCTGATGACCCCCCTAGGCACCCGGCGCTGAAGGTCAACAGCCAGAAGCCTTTTAATGCTGAGCCACCAGCACAAATCCTGGCAGACAACTACATAACTCCATCTGCCTTCTTTTTCAAACGTAATCACCTTCCTGTGCCCAAAGTGGACCCCAGCACCTATCGGTTGGAGATCTACGGGCTATCAAAAGGGCCAGTGTCACTGTCCCTGAAGGACCTGAAGTCCCGCTTCCCTAAGCACACTGTGACTGCTACCCTCCAGTGTGCAGGCAACCGGCGAAGTGAAATGGACCAGGTAAAGCAGGTGAAGGGTCTCAGCTGGGGCATAGCAGCCATAGGCAACGCCACGTGGGCAGGTGCCCGTCTCAGGGATGTGCTACTGGAAGCTGGGTACAAGCCAGAGAGCAAATTCCAGCACATTCACTTTGAGGGATTGGATTGTGATGTCACAGGCACTGCCTATGAGGCATCAATTCCTATATCAAAGGCAATGAGTGAGGAAGGGGACGTGCTGCTAGCGTATGAGATGAATGGAGAAGAGCTCCCTCAAGACCATGGTTTCCCGGTGCGGGTGGTGGTGCCAGGTATAGTTGGGGCACGCAACGTCAAGTGGCTGGGTAAGATCACGCTGAGTGAGAAGGAGAGCAGCAGCCACTGGCAGCAGAATGACTATAAAGGCTTCAGTCCCGGAACTGACTGGGACACTGTGGACTATAATTCAGCCCCAGCAGTACAGGAGCTGCCAGTACAGTCGGCCATCACACAGCCAGCAGATGGCAGCATCGTGGACCACAGTCAGGGCCTGTTGACTGTGAAGGGATATGCCTGGAGTGGTGGAGGCAGGGAAATCATTCGGGTTGATGTGTCCTTGGATGGTGGGAAGACCTGGGAGGTGGCCACACTGCAAGGGGAAGGAGAAGGCCATGAGGCTGCCCCTTCGCCACCTCCAGGCCGTGCCTGGGCGTGGAAGCTGTGGGAGCTGACAGTGTCCTTGCCTGCTGACGCCCAGGAGCTGGAGATTGTTTGCAAGGCGGTGGACAGGAGCTATAACGTCCAGCCGGATACCATGGCACCCATATGGAATCTGCGGGGCATTCTGACCAACGCTTGGCATCGAGTGAAAATCACAGTGAGCAGCGAATAGTACAGGAGGCGTAAGGTGATATTAGAGCTCAGTGAACGTGTATGCAAGTGATATGTGGAGAAATGACAAGAACGAAACTTGTAGTGCTTCAGTTACCCTGGAGGTGCATAACCCGAGCTGCTTCTCCATCCCTTTCAGGGGAAACAGCTACTCAACAGTCACAGGAAGTATGAAATCGTAAATTATTTGGATGTCTGCTAAGCAGGACTGCTTGGAGATGTGCATAAAGCGGGTGAGAAGCAATACTCCTTTTTGGCTTAGCCTTTATGCCGCATTCCTGAACACACAGCTTATTCTTATAGGGATTTTAAACAAGGACAGCTTTTAAATTCTGCAAAGGATTTCTCTCTACTTTCATTTCTGACACTATCCCATTCTGTTCACCCCATTCTCACCCTCACCCAGCTGCTGATTCTGTACCCATCCATTGGCTGTGGCTCCATTTACATTTTGAAATAGTTGTGTGAAATGAGATTTTTATGCATTTATTAGTCCTTGTTATTAAATCTGGTGCTTTTCTCTATTTAAATGGTTTGTGAAGAATTAAGACAAAATATTAATGAAGGATTGAAGCTAGATTAATCAAATTTGTATTTGAACGTTTGATTTTAAGACAACCAGCACAGGGGTAGAGAAAGATTTGTATTTTTGATTTTGTAAAATTATATTGAACTTATAGTACAGTACATAACAGTGCACAGTTATGCGACAGAAGCAAGGGCAGTACTTCTAGTGTTTATAGTGTGCCAAAGTTGGGCTAAACATCGACAGCTGAATCAAAAACGTGCTAAAAAGGTTGTTGTGATGTTTAGCTTGTAAGGTTAGTTTTTGAGTTTGTACTCATAAATATCCAACTTTAACTCCACTTATTGGCAGTTATGTACTTCTTCCTGTTCCACAGTAGCATCAGTCCACACATTCAACAGAGCCAGTGTGTGCACATAGCCCTGTTTTTTAAATTTTATATTTTGGAAATAAAATCTGTTCTCTGTAGCTTGAAATCTCTGCAACATTCTGAATTGCACAACAGCAGTGAGTTCATCTCATGATGTCCACATGGTCATTCCTCCAGGCATTATTTAAATCATGTGGGCCCAAGTTGGAAAAAACAGCTGTGAAGAGAACATAAATGTTTCAGAATTTGCCTATATTTTCTTTAAAATATGATATTTATATGAAATTCATTGCTGTTATTACACAATGAAATACAGTATGGCTCACAAACGCAAACGGTCACCACATCTAGGTGTTTCCCTTTTCACCACAAAGCGCTTTTTTCAGTTTCATGTCTGTAACCAGATACGGGCGATCTTATTTAAGGTTGTTATCTTAATGATCAGTGTCCCTTAAGAAAACATATGAAGGTTACGAATCTTTACAGCTGTTCTGAATTTTGAACATGTGCTGAAGTTTTGGAAAGAAACGGGGTGACAGTATTAGTGCCAACGGTGACTGGTGGCAACACATGCTGTTGAACTTTACAGTAATTCATGTCTCTTTAATGTTTAAGAATGCCTGGGAAACTGTTTAGAGTTTATAGAAGCCAAATTGTGATCTTTGGAATTATTTTTGTTCAGAGATTAAATGACATGTTGATCCTCCTAAAAGGCTGGAAGCAGACTTTTGGCATTATGTTTAATGATGCTTAGTGTCACTGTAGTCGCTGTTTTAATACATTTTTACTCCAAAATTTATTTTTGCAAAAATGACACTGCTGTTGATGATGATTCGTGATTAATAAATATTTTTGGAATTGTATACTTTTGTTTTCAGTGTTGATCGCACCAAATAAACATTAATTTGTTTTACATTTGGAATTGAGGTGTTTTCTGTCCTTCGTGTTACGCTGATCTAAGTGTCACATTGAGAGACGGGGACAAAAAGCTGCTGTCTTACAGGATGCGGAATAGTAGCTTATCAGTGCGAATCACAAATTCAGGGACGCGGAAATTTGTCACAAACTTTTGCTAACTATACTGTTTAAAGTTGTTCTCATTGTATTTTAAATAACAAATTTGGTCAGTGTGACAACCTTCTATGTGAGTGGCAGCAGGTCCCATAGTAGCAAGAACTGCTCAGAGACTCATTTAAAATGAACTGACCGTTGCTACAGGTCCTAACAAAGCAAAATGTTGAGAAATCTGCGAGAGAACTCGAGAGGTCTGGAGATAAACAGAGCATAAAACTGAGACTTCATAATAGATTCTTACAGGGTTAGTCTATATAAGGATTTTTTTCCTTCTGCACTCTGCATTGTAGTGAAGTCACCGCTATTCTAACAGGATCACTACCACTGCTTCAAGTTGTCCTGCACTCATTTACCATTCTCTGTCATTTACTTATAGACATTAAATGCCACTGTAAACCTATGCATTAATAATATTTCTATATAGTGAAATAATTGGCTAGATACTTAAGTAAAATACTAAATGCCCACGTTCTGGAAAGTACATTTTTACCAAAATGCAAACAACTTCTATTTCAAAGTCTTACATTTATGGCAGGAATTGAAAGCAGGAAAAATGGGTAAGCGTAAGGATTTCAGCGACTTTGACAAGGGCCAAATTGTGATGGCTAGACAACTGGATCTGAGCATCTCCAAAATGGCAGGTCTTGTCAGCCTTGTGTGATGTTCCTGGTATGTAGTGATTAGTACCTACCAAAAATGGTCCAAGGAAGGACAACCGGTGAACCAGCAACAGGATCATGGGCACCCAAGGCTCATTGATGCCTGTTTGGTCTGATCCCACAGAAGATCTACTGTAGCACAAATTGCTGAAAACACTGATAATATGCTGCCTGTTATAGAAAGGTGTCAGAACACATAGTGCATCGCAGATTGCTGTATAAGGGGCTGCATTGCCACAGAATGGTCAGAGTGCCCATGCTGATCCCTGTCCACTGCTGAAAGTGGCTAAAATGGGCACGTAAGCATCAGAACTGGACCATGGAGCAATGGAAGACGGTGGTCTGGTCTGATAAATCACACGGCCAGGTGTGTGTGCGTCATTTACTTGGGGAAGAGATGGCAGCAGGATGCACCATGGGAAGAAGGCAAGCCAGCAGCAATAACGTGATGCTCTGGTCAATGTTCTGCTGGGAAACCTTGGGTCCTGGCATTCATGTGGATGTTACTTTGACCTGTACACCACCTTGCTGCAGACCACATACACCCCTTTATGGCAACGGTATTCCCTGATGGCAGTGGCCCTGCTACACTGCAAAAATTGTTCAGGAATGGTTTGAGGAACATGACAAAGAATTCAAGGTGTTATCTTGGTCTCCAAATTCTCCAGATCTCAATCTGATCGAGCATCTATGAGACAATCCGGGAAAGTTAACAAAAAAAATGAGCGGACAGCAAAATGTTGCTGCAGCCCTTGGCATTTAAGAAGCAAACAGCTGTCAAGTTTGATTATTATAATGAAAAGTAGAATTTTAAATGTAGCAATTCAGCAATTTTAAACAAATAGAATAAATGCTTTCTTTTATGTGAATATTATCTGTATGTGTAGCTCTCATTATGGGTAAGAACAATAAATACTTTCCAAGCTGTCCAGCTGTGAAGGAGAAGGCAGTTGTAGGTATAGAATATCAACATCCCAGGTAAACTGGATAACTTGGTAATGTTTTATAAATGCTGTGCACACACTGTAATGGGGAATATAAACTTTCTGACCACAATAACCTGCAGTTACAAATTAAAACTTTCATTTACATTTATATGAAAATCAAATCTTCCACCTTGGCAGGGCTGCAGTTTCAGAGAGAATCTGGCTGAGATGCAGTATGGCTAATGCAAGTGCATAAACGGTGACGTCCTGAATAGCTGTCTTTCTGAATAACTCTTAAACCCCGGAAGATGCACTTGAAAGTTTGCGTGATAAACAATTTTCCGGGACAGAAAGGATTTTATCTTTCACAGGAAAGATGGGACACAAATGGCAAACCGTTTCAACTTTCAGACATCCAGTATCGTCACGTGTCAAGCACATAGACATACCTCTAAATAGCAAACCTAAGTGATATAAATTCCTGTCTGAGCATAGCTACAACACAGACAGGGATTTGCAGTGTGGGAATTGGATGAAATGACTCCTTGGATTCGATTGGCAATTCCAGCTAGCAGGAAGCATAGTTCTTTAAAAAGTAAAATAGTTATTATCTGCTGAAGGTGTGCACATCCTTTTTGTCTCCTTACGTCTTAAACAACAAATGTGAATATGTAGAATGTGAGGGATAGGAGAAGTCTAGTCAGACTGAACACATGGCAGCTACTCACTTTGTTTTAATGCTGAGGGACACACAGAAGTGTCTGCTGGGCTATTGTCAGGATTGCAAATCCAGGGAGGACATACAAATTCCTCACCCAGACTTATATTTGAACCAATACCCACATTCATGACTTAGGCATTGTGTGGTACCAGTGTTACTGGCTGTGCCGCCTTGTCATCCATTTAAAACTTTACCGTAAATGAAATGTTCCATAAATGAAGTTTCCCATTTAGAAATGATTTCAGTTTTTTAAAATTTTTTTAAATGTTCCCTTTAAACTGTAATGACTTCTAGTCCTAGGTAAGTGCTGACAAAAGAGAGTCGGCACTGATTTGTTGGGTGGGAGGCAGATTTACAAGTGGGTTTTTTTTTATCAGATACGAGGAGAGGAAAACTCCCCAAGGAAAAATTTGCCATATATGCAAATTCCAGCGTCCCTGGGGCAGAAGAAGAGGGAGCGCTGAGGGGCAGAAGATGGCAGAGCTCAGCAAGCCTGAACAGACAGGCAGCAGCATAGTAAGACCCAAGCAGGGCCTTCCAGGCAGGTTCCAGGCCTACATGCTGCAGCTTGTTTGAAACTTCGCACATTTGCCGCAAGTCAGCCAGGCACAATTTCCAAATCTCACTTTAAGCTTAAGCTCTTATGTGGCCCCAGAAAGACATGTACAGTATTTGTTTTGATTTTTTCTGTTTAATGTGTAAACAGTTTTATCAGAAATGGCACGTGGATGGGTAAACACATCTCCTGTGTCCTTTCATGGCTCTGAGTAGCACATCCTTGACTTTGCAGCCAAAATTCTGGTTTTAATAAATAATTTTTTTCCTTGGCATTTTTGGGGTTTGAAACCAAGCATTAGATTACAAACTATAAATAAAGGCTAAATATTTTCCCAGTTTAACATCTGAACACTATTTACATTTTGATAATGAAGTAGTTATGAACAGTTTGTGGACTCTGAAGTTTAACCCCCTTTTATTCCTTCTCAGCTTTTCGAATTATGGCTGAGATTTTAATAGAAGAACAAAATTAATTTCAAAGTCATTTACAAAAATTTCATTAAATAGTTCAGGTGTTACAGCCCCACTAGTTGGCTAGGGACCAGCAGTAAGGACCGTAGCATTTTAAGTAAAAACAAGAAAAATGTAGGTGGTAGGAGAAAACCCCTTTAACAAAGAACCCCAATATACAGCACAGTTATCCAATTTAAACAGTGACAAAGTGCAATTTATTTACAGTGAAACAGAATACTGAATGAGATACAGAACACAGAAAACTAAAGAAAACCAAGCACCAAACAATAAGGCATAAGTGGGGGGTTCCCAACTCAAAGAACAAAATAAAACAAAACGGACATCCCGATCTGGGCCACCAAAAGAGAAAATAGAAGACAAACTAAGGCCCTGTCGACCTCCACTACAAAATTCACAAAAAAAAGAACAATACAAGGGTGGATGACTGCCACTTTGCCTAGTGTTCTATCATCTGGTTTCGGGACCATACTTATACAATGGAACACGGAGTGTTAGCACAGGGTACACCAAGTGGTTGGACACTCACCGGTGCCAACACTTTACAATAAGGGCAGACAGCCAAAACCCCCACTATACTGAATCGTATATAAACCCGAAACATGACCAAGACCAAGCTGCTGCTGCTGCCTCCATGGCGGTCCGCGCAGATAAGCACTCGCAAGGGTGATGTCATCCACCGGCGGTCCTATGTCGTGCTTCCCCTGACGGACCTGTCGAGTGCCGGACCCCTATAGGGAGAGACTGCAAGCCGAGGGACAAAGACCAACCACAGTTTCCAGCCCCCCCCAAAAAACAATAACCATAACACAGGCCACAGGTGAGGCCAAATTGTGACCTACTAGCTTATAATGTGAATAAATCCATCAATAAAATAAGCACTCAGATGAAACAGCTGCACCTCACTGAGCGTCTGGAGGTCCAGGGGAACTACCATGGCTTTACACTGTTGGCTTTGAACCTGGGACAACCCTGTCCACAATTTTTGTCCAAGCTGAATTTCTTTTTAACAAGCTTAGCCCCATCTCCATTAAACACTAAACAAATCTAATGAAAATTAAATATTAACATTTCATAAAATGGAAATATTTCATTACAGCGTATGCATGTGTAATAAATTTTAAATTTAATGTAAATTTAACTTAAACTTTATTTTAAAATGAAAGTACTTTTTTAATGTAGTGCAGTTTTTTATTGAAACTTGCAACAAGTGTTCTTTGCCTACTCGCCACTTTACGTTATTTGAATTAAATGGTTTATTCAACAGTTCAGTCAGTAACCGAACCAAAGGCAAAAACCATCGCACACAGAAGGTCTCCTGGACCTTGACAGCAAATAGCTGCTCTTTTTTGCCCGTGTATAAGGCCTTATTGGATTTCTGTGCCCTCTGTTACCAAACACCACTCCAGTATCTCATGTAGATTTCAGCTTAAAATTATCATTTGTTATCAACAGTTAAACTAAATTTCTCCATTTGTTCTATCTTGCACAGTGATTCAGACTCCACGTGACTAAAAAATATCTGACTTTAGCTAAACAAAGAGTTTAATTGCCCATATAAAAAGTAGGCCAGATTTTATGGACATTATTGCTAGTTTTACTGAACACTAAAAAATATTAATTTTACTTTTTACTTATAGTAGACTTAAAAAATAAGGCCGTTAATTGTGGGCCAAATAGCCGAGTAAAGCTCTTATGATGCACCGGACTATTGTTGATTTGTGCCGAGTTTTACAGGAACTGATATGTGACTCATGACTTTTGTTCTGCATCAGTTTTTCACCCCACATCTTTCTCTCATAGTCTAGGGAAGTATGTCAGCAAAGTGACACACGCTTGTGTTTGTGTTTAGGCCTTGTGGTTATGTGTGTGTGTGTGTGTCACATACATGGTTACACAAAGAGAGGAAGAAAGCGATAGATTTTGATTTATCCAACTTGCAAATTTAACACAAGCTCAGATGTTTACTTTATCTGGTCTCCTAGGCAACTGGCCAGCAATAACAGCCTGGACCACACTTCCCCATCCTCTACAGTAAACACTGGCACAGTCCCAAGACATAGGGAAGAGGGGAGGAGAAGAGAACATCTGTAGCAAAGTTTCTGGCTGAATGCACCATATAATCCTTAGTATCGGTTCCTTAGTTACCATGAATGTACACAAAGTGCAAACAAGTCTAATCTTGTTAATAATATGGCTATGCAAGTATTATGACTTATTAGTATTATATATTATGTATTATATATTCATCTTCTGACAGTGAAGTGCAAGCAGGCAATTACCCCCAGACCTGATGTGAACACTGGTATCAGGCTGTGCGTGAACTGCCTTGTGACTCACGTGAAGAAATCCAGGTCCTTTCCAAAGACCACATTTGCCCCCAAACGTCTCAACTTGTTTGGTCACCGAACCACTATGACAGTGATGTGCAGTAGGTATTAATTTCAGGTGTTGTTGAGGCCTGCAATGGGTAATGTTGTTACCTTTGTCTACCACCACCCACCCCCCCAGCAGTCAAACTCCTTAATCCCGCTTCACACAAAAGATTTAAACTAATACAAGACACCCTGGTCCTGTGACCCAGATTAAACAAAAATTGTGTTATTTTATAGGAAGAGTCAGGAAGAGTGGGTCTCTGGTTCCAGTTAAAACAGTTGTATTTCCCTTTTGGATGGGTTGTTGATTCCAGGAACACTGCTAAACCATTCCAGCTGTATGGAATATTCACACTTCAGTACAAATGCGGTTCATTTTATATGTTAATATTGTATTTTAGCTTCCACAGTGCAGAAATAACTCTCTAAACAGACCAACTGGCTCCTTCAATTGATGTGTGTCACTTGGTGACTCAGTTTTAAGTGCAAGTTAAAGCAGCAACCTTAAATAAGGCCAAGTAAAGACAGAAGTGATGGATTCCTTGTCCGACAGGGACCTAAGGAGATCAAGTGAGGAACCATTTAGCCGGTCAGTGGAAACATGCAGTAGATCCAGTTATGCACAATGTAATGGCTATTTTTCCCTTACAGATGAACTTCAGCAGCTGCACTCTGAATAAATTTCAAACATACATCTCACCAAACTTGTTGCTTTGGGTTTCCAGTTTTAAATTTAACCCTAAGCTTAGGAAAACTGTCCTATTAACATCAGTTTTTTGGTCTTTGACTGACCGGTGGAAGGACAAAAAATAGAATTTAAAAATCGCCATGGAGGAGAAGGTGACCTGAGCAATACCTGTATTATGCAGTGATTTTCTGTTTTACTTTTGTTTAGCTTGGATGTTCCTTCCATCCATTATAGGAGTGTACTATGTTGGTCAGGGTCCAAAGTTGTTTTTTTTTTCACTTTTTCTGAGGATTTTTCTTGTTTCTTCTTTTTCTCTTCATTCAGGCTTTACTCTCTAGAGAAAACAAAAGGCTTCAGTCTCATTACAGTTACATGGCTGCCAATGGCTACAACCACAAAAAAACTAGGCAGATGGAAAATGGGCAGAGCAGGACGCTTACTGTAAATTTAATTCAGATCCAATGTTCTCATTCATTGTAAAGAAAATAGGATGAAAAATTTTACATTGTCTGATCACATGGTGAGACAGTGTCTTAAATGATGACACCAGCAGTTTCACTTCTGGTAAGTTCTCCAGTTCACACCATTACAGCTGTCTGTCTACCACAGGTGGCAGGAGGGAATCTGGAGGAAACCACATGAGATGAACCACAAAGCTTTCATTCAGGACACTGCTGTGATCCTTGTGGATGCATGTTAGGATTATTTGTGAGGATATGCCCTCTTTTTTCAATGTGGGAATCTACTAGTGAGGTGTACATATGCAAATTCTCCAACGGTGATGATGTGTGAAGCGATAACAAAGCCTGAGACTCCGTCAGTAAAAGCGAATTGTGCCTCACTGTGGCTCTGGTTGCATTTTTCCTGCAGCATGTTAGCAAAGCAGGACGTAAAACTGCATTTCTTGTGTTGGCATAATAAGCTGGGACACAGTAACTGGCCAAACGTGTATATGGGAAAAGGTCAGATACTGGAAATGACTCCAGATCACCACCACTGTGTCATTTCCTTCTGATGGTTTACAAAAGTTCACGGAAGAGGAGCAATAATAACGCAATGAAGGTCGGATACCATGAGAAATATCATTTTAACAGTGAATATTCATAGGGAAAAAATCAGAACTTCTCAGACGTAAGAACATACTGGGAACAAGGGAAGTCAGTTTGATGATAGTTGTGGAATACAAATATGAGTCAACAAAAAGGGATTCTGTTTTAAATCAAGAAAGAGCCATATGGTTTCATCCTTAGTGTAACTATGTTCCCTTCTGAAGTTTCTCTGGAACTCTGTTTCTGGGTAAAGGCAGAGGCAGCTGGTCGGCTTCACGTGTTTATTCATCTTCAAAAGGCTGGAGTTAGCTTGTAAAGACAGAAATGCTTGCAGTGATTTAGCAGCTAGGAACCCACTAAAAGACTCAGGTTTGGGTGACACGATGGCCCTCTGGCCTCATACTATTACTACACCATCTGCTACCTGTTGTCGTTCAGAACAGTTAAGACTTCTTTTGGGGTGGATCTCTGTCTGCTGCAACCCTGACCAGGAGAAGTATTTAATGAAAATGGAAGGAAGGATGAGAGCATGGATGGATGGATGGATGGCCTGTAAGCCAACATCCAGCTGTGGTTCTTTGCAGGACTTTTTCAGCATTTTTCTGACACATGACCACTCTCCATCAGTGTTACATGACAAACACCAGCTTGAAAGACACATTAGCCTGTAATTTACTGTTGTTTGTTTTGTTTTATTGCCATGATTTTTGTTTTCCCAGTAATGTAGCAACTAGCAAGTAATGTGGTGAGCTATATATATAGAAGGTACTGTGCAATAAAAGGACATTTTATCTATGAGATTACTATTTTTTTATAAAACATTAACTAACTGTAAAAAGCCTTCAACTGAACAGCAGGTTCCTTTACTACTAACCAAGTTTGTGTCTCTCAGGAATGGGAGGAGTAAAACACAGTTGGCCCTCAGTCCTGGACACATGCATTTTCATATGCTAGATTCAATTTTAGGCCACAGGAATAAATGCTTTAAAAATCTTAGTACAGAATAAAAATTAGGATGGTCTTCCAACTATCCCTGTTGTTGACGTCCTTAAAGATTCTAAGGTTTCTCCATTTTATTATAAAGGGGTCACACTGTTGGGACTTTGCTAGCTTTACCCAAAAGATAAATTCAGCACTTGGTTTGGTGACTAAGGTACAGGCAGGTGTTGACATTTAAAAAAAAAGTTGGTTTGGGGAAGCTTGCAAAATGCCCTTGGGAGAAAAAAACAGATTTATTTTTCCCATTAAAAATTCTGCTGTAAAATGAGAAAAACTTGAAGCTACTTTTTGAAAAACCTATAGTGTGAGCAGGATCAGTTTTATCAGTTTTGTGTAGTTGTGTCTCTTGTGCAAGCTCCTGAATTCCTCTTCCGCAGTGAGACTGTGACTGTACTTTTGATAAAGTTTTAGTGTATTTTCCATCTTGCCTTAGGTTGCTGAGCTGCCCTGTTGAGATGCTTTGGAGTGGTGAATGGTGAAGGGTTTAGCAGGAAACAGCACATGTGGGACCATGAAGATTAGCGGGTGTTTCTATACATTGCGTGGGACTGAAACCTGGCCATGACCAGGGGTTTGGTCCAGTGTATCTCTCCCTAAATGCAACTTCCACAACGTTTGTCTATAGTTGATTCAGCCTATATGGTTTCAGTCCAGAATTAGGTCAATGTATAACTGACTGAATACTTAAAGCAGAAAGTTTCATACTGGAGCAACACACATTCCTATGTGGATCTGGAAACACATGCCAGCTGGAAATCATGCAAGGGGAGATGGATTGATCTGCAACAAATTATTTTTTAGCATTAACTTTTTTTTTTACTCCTTTAGACAGTTTTTGAGCCACTCTGCCATTCCAGAAACCAGCTGCTTTGCAGCAACTATGTAGCTTAACTCCAACATCTGCAATAAGGAGCCATTCTGTTCCAACATTTTGGGTTATGGATTTAGATTAAAAAAAAATTTCATTCTGATGACTATATTGTAATATTTTATACATATTTAAGAAAGCAAAATGTAAAATGCAGATGAATATGAACAAAGTAATTATAAATAAATGGATAGCTGTAGAGTGAGACTTACACAGGAACTGGGTTGTCCCCCCCTTTCTCTTTCTCTCTCTCACACATGCACACATGTATACACACACACACACACGCACGCACGCACACCCTGGGGCTGCATTCCATGGGGGTGGCTCATAACCGTGGGGGCTGGAGTTGTGTTCTGACTCAGACGTGACGGCGGTTATAACCCTGAACTGCAGCCCAGCACAGGCCACAGAAACACGGCCCAGAGCTGTGCTTATGGCCAATAGCAAAGAACAAAAAGGCTACAGCTGAAGAAACGGCTCATAACCTTCACATCCACATTACACACTCGAGCAGGACTCTGTGGAGCTGCAGAACTGGTCGCCCGGAACTGCAAACATGAGTGTCGTGCAGCAGGTGACCTTCTTGTGCGCAGCAGCACTCTGCGTCCTGTCGTCTGTCATGGACCGCAGGGACGAATTCACTGAAGCCACGGTAAGACTGCGGGGGTCAGGGGCTCTGGGCGTTTGCACGTGCACACGTGTGTGTGTCTCACTTGTTCAGTACACTCACACTCTGGTGTCTGGTTACAACTGTCTGGTAGTTCATTTTTACTTTTCTAGACAAGTGAGACTTCATTTGGTGCAAATGTAAGAAAAGAAGTGATGGCTTCCTGCAGCCCAAATGTGGCATAAATATAAAGGGGTACCGAAAAAGTCCCCCGCCAGTACCTTACTATCACTCCATTGAGTACTACTGATAATATGGTTACTCCTATTACCTGAACAACTTTTACACTTCTTTAATTTACCAGTGTAACTGTCCCTCTAAACTATTGATAATATACATAATTTGTTATGGTACTCGTGTCCTGTCATACTTCAAGTTTTACTTTATTTTTAAAACTTACATTTCAACTGAATAGGTGCTTGCATTGTAACAATGGAAAGGGCCACACATAGTGGTGATGGAGGACAGCAGAGACAACGTTTCCGGTGAAGTGGCCATTGCTATAGGCTTGTTTCTGCCATGAGTGACCACACTCAAGAAGCACCGTCGATGGGATGCTAGTCCATCGCAGGGCAGTCATACACACACACACACACACACACACACACACACACACACACACAGTGCATGATTTATAGTGTGCAATTAACTTGGAACATATATGTTTGGACTGTGGGAGAAAACCTGCACAGACAAGGGGGAAGAACATGCAGGTTCCACAGATTGAGGTGGATCTGAACTTGTGGCCAAATGGGCCAGGTGCTGTGAGGCGCTATTCACTCTACCACCGGTATTCAAACAGGCCAGTGAAGCCCTATAAGTACCTAAGCAATGAGAAGAGTTTGACAGAATTGGCTCTGTGCCACAATTTAAGGGATACCACACCTGAACTGGGAATATCTTGCAGGTTTTCCTACATTACCAGTCTTTCCTGGGTGTTTTGTCACCACTTCAGCTACAGATGTTTCTTCTGCTGTGCTCTCTGGCCTTCAGGCTTACTTGAAGAAGTATGGTTATCTGCACACTCCGCTGGACCCACAAGCCCAGGAGTACAAAGTGGAGGAGATTCAGGAGGCTCTCAGGTAACAACAGATGGGAACTTCAGTAGAAAATGGGCTCTACAATGCAGTGCACGTGTCCCTCAACTGCGGGACAATCATCCCTATGGACTTCCAGCCAAGTGCGTCTGGAATTAACACGTCAGCAGTTTAGATGCCAAACTCCATTGTGGTTTCTAGTGACGTCTCACTGTCCTACTAGAGCACGGAAGTGAATTAATCAGCATTAGTATGGTTACGCTTCCTCTTCCGCTCTGCCAGAGTCTTCCAGAGGGTGACCGGTCTTCCCACCACTGGAAAGATTGATGAGGCAACCCTGGCAATGATGAGACAGCCCCGCTGTGGCATGGAAGACCCTTTCAGTCATAAATCTTTCAGATACAGAGTTATGGGTAAGAGCTTTGCAGGCTGAGGAAAACACACTGCTTTACTCTCAAGTCTCAGCAAACCATACCACAGCTGCATCACAAGATCCCTCAAAACCATTTTGTCCTTTGAGACAACATCTTTACTGCCAGTCCCTTCCCTTTTCTAGTCAACAGTTAACATAGATGTACGCTCCAACAGGGTGGTGGCGCAAGAATTACCTGACCTACCGAATTTACAACTATACCCCTGACCTGGGATTGGCCAAAACTCGCACAGCTATTCACTCAGCTTTCAAGTACTGGAGTGAGGTAACTCCCTTAGTGTTCCAGGAGGTGCAGGGAGGCCGGGCAGACATCAAGATTTCATTCCACAAGAAAGAGGGTACTTGTGCTGTGCCCTTTGATGGACCAGGTAAGTATTTTGACTCTGCTGGTCCTGCTGCAGCTTCCATGTGTGGGGTTATAGGCTTCAGAAGGCCTGAGCCAATTTCTCTCTGTTCCCAGGAAAAGTGTTGGCCCACGCTGAGGCTCCAGAGTCAGGCATTGTGCACTTCGATGAGGATGAGTACTGGACAGAGGGCAGATACTATGGAGCCAATCTGAGGATCATAGCAGCTCATGAGATTGGCCACGCTCTAGGCCTGGGCCACTCTCAGTACCGTAGTGCTCTCATGGCACCTGTGTACAGCGGGTACCGTGCCAACTTCTACTTGCACCCTGATGATGTGAGAGGCATCCAGGCTCTGTATGGTGAGCATAGCTGAATTTTTTCACATTTGGAGACTTTATGCCTCCAAATGAATGCTGGCCTCACATTTCAAATATACTATATAGCCAAAAATATGTGGATGCCCGAGCATCACCCCCATAAGCACTTGTTGAACCTCCCATTCCAAACCCATGGCCATTAATATGGAGTTGTTCCCCCCTTTGCTGCCATAACAGGGATTTTGTGCCCATTCAGCCACAGCAGCATCAGTGAGACTGGGCAAAAAGGTCTGGCTTGCAGTCAGCATTCCAGTTCATCGCAAAGGTTTTCAGTGGTGTTGAGCTCAGGGTTCTGTGCAGGACACTCAAGTTCTTCCACAGCAACCTGGGCAAACCATGGAGCTCACTTTGTGCACTTTGTGCACGAGGGCACAGTCATGGTGGAGCAGGAAAGGAGCTTCCCTAAACTGTTGGAAGCATACAGCTATCTAGAATGTGTTTGTATGCTGCATGAGTGCAGTTGAAATAGCTCAGCTCAGTCATTAGAAGGGGCATCCGCATACTTCTGGCCATATAGTGTACACATACTGAAAGCCCATTCACTTCTGTCTATATTATATTACATAACAAATATATAAAAATTCATGGGAGCAGATTCTTAACACTGACTGATGCAATATAACAAACCCACTTTCAAGAACTGTCATAATTTTCCAGGGAAGAGTGTGACCAGCACACCCACTGTCACCAGTGACTATGATTTTGAGAGTCCAACAACAGCTGCCCCTGAGGGACCCAATAAAAAGCCAGATCCTTGCACTGCAAGACTAGATGCCATTATGCTTGGTAAGAAGCTGACCGTACACATATGTCCATTTTCACCTGAAATGCCTGGATTTGCCAAGAATTCCTTATATTAAATTGTTTCAGCTTTTGCTCGTGACAAACATTAGATTTTTTGCTACAAGTATGATCACACCCATTCTTTCATACGTATGTAGAGGAAGAGTGCCGATCTGTACATTTTACACTGACTGTATCTTTCCATTCCATATATTAGCATGAGGTGTATACAAATGGTTAAAAAATTATTAGGAACCAGCAGTCATTTGTACCAAGTTGGTTTCATACAAATTGAGTCCATGGAGCTCCATTTTAAAAGCTGAAGCAGCTGTTACTGTGCATCTTCATCCCAATGTCCCTGTTCCCATTCAGGACCCTTTCAGAAGACCTATGCCTTCAGCGGCCAGTATGTATGGATAGTGTCTGACCGTGGACACAACACACCCATCAAAATGAGATTGCTGTGGAAGGGTCTGCCTGGAAACATCGATGCAGCCGTCCATTCCAGGAAAACTGACAAGACCTACTTCCTGAAAGGTACCCTGATATTCTGGAAGAGATGGAAAAGTGAGATGAAATGGGGACAGGAATAGCTTCAAACATTTTGTGTTTATGTTCATGCATGGGCATCAGTATGTTCTACACAAGTCTGGATTGCTGACTTTGTTTCCATGTGTGTTGTCATTGAAGGGGACAAAGTGTGGCGGTACACCAGTTTCCGGCTCGATTATGGTTACCCCAAACAGCTGACACGCATCCCCCCCAATATTGATGCCGCCATCTATTTAGAGGCCAACAAGAAACTCTTATTCTTTAAGGTAGAGTTTAAAAAGTGCCTTGGTACTTAAAGCTGAATAATATAAGCATGAATGAAGTGTCAGATGAACTACAAGGTTAAAGCAGAATAATATGTTTCTTCCTGCATGCCTTCCTTTTTCTTGCTAGGGCTCAGAATACTGGCAGTGGGATGAGATGGCATACACAGACCTCAGTGTGTATCCCAAACCCATCACCCAGATCTTCTCTGGGGCACCCTCCAGTCCCGATGCAGCATTCACCTGGACCAATGGCAAAATCTACTTCTTCAAGGGCGATAAGTACTGGCGTATCAACCGGCAGCTGAACGTGGATCGAGGTTACCCCCTGAGCACAAGTAAGCACTGGATGCAGTGTGACAAATAGGCCACCGGGTGGCAGGTGACTTCGGCTACGCACACCGAGTTCCAGCCATCTGGGCTGGCCTGAGCTGAGAAACGTGCAGTGCAAGAGCTGAGGAATCAGTCACAAATTTCAGCAAAGTGTTCACAAAATGTGTTTTCAATCTTTTTTCCTCTGATAATCGATTATAACACATAATACTCACAAAGGGACATAAATGTAAAATAGTTGTTAGAACTTTCCACAGTGATCAAAAACATACAAGGACTGGAGTTGTACGCAGAATGCAGTGGTGACAATGAGTGTGTCTGGGAAAAAACAGTGAGGCTGTAACCGTGGAAACTCCGTGGGATGGAATTCACAATTCTGAAATGCCCCATCGCGCTGACTGCCTAGGGAAGCACCTGTGGACTGAGCTCATCTTAAACCTACGTCTGGGATAGACTCAGGAGCCCTGAAGCAGGCAGTCTCGCTTTCAGCTGTGGCCCAGAGGTGTAACAAGAACCACAGGAACTCACAATAACATATAGCTGTAAACACACAAATATTATTCTTACATTTGTACTGCGGTTTACATAGGCATGGATGTGATATGTGTTTGCAGATTCAAGCAGACAGAGAGCAAATGATTAATATCAACAAGAATGGTTTGAACTTTTTTGCAGTGCTCATTTTTTATACCTGAATCCTCATTGCAAATCATTTTCTTGCTGTACATAAGTAACAGTACAGAGCGCAGTTACTCAGCAGAGTGCTGTTACTCTAAGATGTATGAGAGCAGTTGCTGGATAACTGTTTAAAGAAGAACCCAGATCTTTAAATAAAACACACACGGGCTCATGCCATCTTTTTAAGTGTATGTCTTGCTGGTTCCTATCAAGTGTAACAGAAGAAGTTGTACATGTTAAACTGTAAAAATACAACAAATTTCACGTTGTGGCATCAGGCTATGCTGCTCCATGGGCGAAATGGGAGGGGAAAATAAACTTTTTTGTGCTGCCACAGCAACACTGCTACTGCGACCAGTCAGAAGGCAGGAATGGGCATCTGAAGGACTGTTGTCCCTTGGAACCCCCTCTAATTGACATTCTGAGACTGCGATTGGCAGGGTTTGTTGCTAGGCAGCCAGTGGGGGGACATGGGATGTTTTTCTTTCGACAGCACACAGCCGGTCAGCATCTTCTTTCTTTTTAATAGTCTTTACATTTTCCTATGACCATTTCATTCCAGAATTCACAGCTGTAACAACATAATCTCAGTAGATTAAAAGCTGGATGGGACTTCATATTCCATACGAATCAGACAAGGTGGCGCTCCGCTGAGCATCTCTGCAACTTTTCCATACAGAACAGAAAAGTGTTTTAGATATTCCATAAATGACAAATGTTGTAAAAGAATTTCTTTCCCAAACAGCTGATCACTACCGTTTCTTACTTTCGGATGAACAATAAAATGCAATTCAAACGGCATCAGCTGAGTGATTTCAAAGTGAGTCACCGCTCACCAATGTGAGGGATGTGCAAAGAACTGAGGCGTACAGTGCAGCAGCTACCCACACAGAGCTTCCATGCGGGCTTTGCCGAGGGCACGCTCCTGACCACGAGTAAAGCCCCTTAAGGTCTCAAAAGGAGTGCCATGCTTATTTATAACATGCAATTAGAGAAGGAAAGAAATAACAACAGACACAACGGTGTGAATCTCTGGAGCAACTCTGCTTCAAGGTGACATCCATGCTGTCTATTTCAGTACTCGCATTTGTCCCTTGACTGTAGCGCAGCTTTGTACTGCAACGCGCGTACCTGCGCTCTTCAGCACATATTGTGGAGCTCACAGCAAGAGTTTTATTTGTAGAAAAAAATCATGTTATCAATGAAAGCACACATGCTGCAATATATTACAAAATTAAGAAGAAATAAAGAACAGAAAGCTTCTATTTTCACTGTTGAGTAGAATGGGCTTAAAAAAAATAATAAAAATACGTTAACACTCCTGACCTCCAGCCAACATCACATTTGAGGGCCTCATTAGTGTCTTCCCCATAAAAAAGGATCTGAAAGTATCTGGTTTGTTTTTCTGCCCTTGCTTATTCTGATCCTGTTTGTAACTTGTCTTGTGTTCACGTTCTCAAAAGAAGCGTGTCAATCTTGGCACAAACCATCCATCCAAGAAGGAGATCAGGTCCTAGTTGGTTGAAAGAGAAGGCACGCAGTACATCCTAGAACTGAAAAATGGTGGGGAATAGGAGAGCTCCATCCCCCAAGTATTTTGAACAGGGAGGTGCAGACCCACTAGTTCTCCACTGGCTGGCTGTCCTCCAAGGAATCACAGGGGAGCTTAAATTTCCACAGGAAGTCTGAAGGTAGGTCTGGATGCGGACATGACCAGTGGTTGCCGGGGGTGACCTCCTCAGACCCGCATGAGTGGCGCAGGCCCTGTGAGGGGGACCGTCGAACTTGTCTCATAGTCAAAGTCAATCGCAGTGTGGTTGGCATTGCCTAGGCTGCTGAGCGAGGTACCTGTGCCCATTTGGCGGTCACGCAAGCTTTGCAGGTAGCTCTGTGTGTGGAACGGAGGATAAGGGTCAAGGGTTTCATCCTACTGTGGACTCAGGTCAACAGAAAAAACATAAAAGCGCGCAATAAATATTTAACATATCAACAATGTAAGCTAACTACAGCAATGTGGGAGCGTGCGACAAGATGAAGAACAGCACTAAAGGTGAGCATGCGTTACTGGTGACCTTCCTTCATCAGAAACACTCCTGTATAGTAAGCTTTCAAGTTTGTGCTGTCCAGGCAGTAAGAAAGATGGGAGGACCGCGAGGGACCTACCGGTGCTAGGAGGTCTCCGGCATACCGCTTCACGGGTGTAGGTTTGCGGCGGTAGGTGCCCTCCTGCCCTGCACTCTGCTCTTGTTTTTTGGCTTCCTTCTGACGGATCCTCATCAGCTGAACTCGTTTCCGCCGCCTGCTGATGATGACTGAGTGGGTGGATGAGAGACAAACACATGTACAGATCAGACACCCCCCACAACACACTGCAGACTGCCACATACTGTATACGAAACAACACTGATAGTCCCATACAAGCTAATCTAGCAGACCCGAAAAGCAAAAATGGAAAGCATTTCTATCTATAACTCACCTTCTGTGTGGGAGAAGCCCTCAGCAGTGAGCTTCCACTGCACCAGCACACCTAGGAGACTAAGGGCAGGCCAGATGCCCAGGATAACCCAGCTGTACCAGCAGAGTGGAGCCACAGGCGAGAGGCGCAAACAGTTATAAATATGCATCGCCAGCACCAGCATTTCCACAAAGTAGTCGACACACACAGTCATGATGGCAGCTCCAAAGACAGAGGTGGACAGCACAGTGAAGAGCTTCTGCCACTGCAGGCTGAGGACAGCACACAGCATGCCGGTGCCCAGCAGCGTGCCGAGTGGCACCCACACCGAACTGGGGCTGTAGAAGTGGCTGGCAATGAGGAGGGCAGCGATGGCGAGGAGGAGTCCTAGCAGCAGGCCGGTCATGAAGAGCCCCACGCTGCGCACCAGCATGGTGACCAAGCCGCACAACAGGCCGATGCCCAAACCGATGCCAGCGCTGGCCTCCATGCTCAGCTGGGTGTCCAGCACCCGCTCCTTGTGGCACAGCAGGAAAATGATAACAGAGCCGAACATGAGGCCCGACAGGAACATGACTGCCTTGAAGCAACGATAGCCTGAGGAGGAGAATGCGGTTAACACTGGTTTACACAGGCTTTACACTCTCACGTTCAGGTTTTACAGCCACCGGCCTGGGATGGAAAAGTCATCGCTTCCCTACTATTGACTACAAGAACCATTTCTTGTGCTAAAACAACCTAAATTGCTTAGTGATAAGAGGAAAAAAGTTAATCCCACTGAACTTTTATAAGCCAGTTGAAGGCTAATGGACAACGATATCAAGTACAGGATTTGACTTTTCATTACGGTGCAGGGATTTTCGGCTGTCGGACAATTACCGAAAAAGCAGTAGATGATGCCAAAAAGACAGCACATGGAACAAATGACAGCAGGGATGACGTCGTACTTCCGCTGAATCTCCAGGTCACAAGTGTGCATCTCGGCCGTGCTCGGCCACGACCCATCGAGGGCCAGCTGTGACGAGTCCGTCATCGTTGCACCGTGGAAGTTAAGGGGACACACCGTATGGGGACAACATGATCATTTTCGGTCCATTGATGCATGTGGTTTGTCTGCAGGGAGAGGGAAAACAGTGTTACGGGCACATGGACCAGGTAAAAGAAGCTCATGCTGCTTTACCACAGTCAGAATCTGTATAGAAAGAAGCACAAAAAAGGATTCTTCCAGCCTCTTTCACTCTAGTGCTGGTGCGGTGAGATAATCGATTTGATACCACGGTCATTTTCCACAGTTTCTGCGCTGACCTTCTAAGCAAATGGACAATCAGAGCTGGGTGGATCAGTAAGAGCAACACGATAATATTAAGAGACGCCCAAAAGCCCATGGGCCCTGAGGGGAGGTGAGAAATCTGGCATGTGGGTGTGACTTTCCCATACGAATGTACATTTGTGTCAACCTCTTGCCGTTAGTTCTCCTTTGTCTAACACAACTTCGTGTCTAGATATTTGCCAACAACAAGTAAGACCTGCTAAAACTACCCTCTTTGTAGCAAATGTCGTCTCTTTCTCTCTGGGATAGCGTACAGATCAGGTGGTTCGCCCCAGGGCTGACATACGTCCTCCCGTGGTCTCGGCTGCACGACGTGGAAAAACTGCTGTGGTGAAACCAATATTTGCAGACTGACAATCAGATACAGAGACAAACGGACTACGGCAGGGAGCTGAAACAATAAGGCCGCGAAGGTGCCCCATTTGAATGCGGTGGAGCTCCTCTGGATGTAAAAAAGCGAGGAGTCCCCTTTCAGGGAGGCTTGGACAGAGCTTTGGGCAGAGGTGGCTTTTCTGCGGCTCTGGAAAGCCTGGCGCATGAGCTCACCCCAGCTGAGATCACATTACAGCAGACTCACGTTTTCAGGACAGGAGAAAAACAACGAGTGACCGGCGAGTCCCCTCCGCTCCCCTCTCCTCCCTACACAGCACCCCCACCCCCCACCGCTGTTCCCCCTCCTGCTGCCCGGTTCCCGAGACGCCGACTCAGGCTGGAGCTGAACCGTGACTGAACGTGGAAAGAATGAGAAGCAATTGGAAGATACATGCCCAAAGCTTTATTTGTTCACTGCTGTGTTGCTGGAGGCCACCATATGGATGCGCTCGACTAACATAAGAGCGGGAAGCCAAACAGCGCAAAGGCAAACCGCGTCTTTCCCTGCCTTTTGGGTCACCGCTGTCACCATTTTGCACAAAGTCCTCTGACAGAAAACATCACACAAGAAGGGGAAAAAGTGTCACCTGAATTCTGCGCAGCTGCACTAAAGTGAGGGAACACCCCTCTCAAACGCGTTACTCTTCCAAAGTACACTGTGCAGTACACGGTCTGAATATTACACCAACAAAACAGGGAAAAGGACCAGCAGAAGCTGACGTGGTACTGCCGCAGAAATATCCAAATGTCCCGTGCCATGAGCACAGCCATACACACCCCACACACGCTCCCACGTCCATGCGTCTGCCCTTTTGACACCCTTTCCTTGCAGACAATGGGAGGCTGTGTAGGGCAGCCCAGGGCTATTGCAGCTCTGTGAGAATAGAGCCATTATTATAGATGGCACAAAAGGCTCGAAGCGCGGTCATGACCTCTACTGGCGCACACTGTGGTGCATGCTGGGTAACCTTTGCCACACAGGGTGGAAGAGAGCTCAAAGCAGGTGTGTCTGGGAGATGGCGATGGGAACTCTACAAAATGATAATGCTGACACCTCTTTAGAAATGAAAAAGAAATGAAAGGGCTCAACATGGGGGTGGGGGGGTGGGGCGCGGTAGGAGTTCCCACAAGAAAACGGGCTGTTGGGCCGGGGTGTAAGTTTTAGCAGACAACACTACACACCTTGCGAGCATATGTGTGTGGATGAAAAGCAGGACCTGCCCTGGGGGACATGTGGTAACTGCAGGCACTAACCATGGTAAAAGGGTTCCATTACAAAACAACAAGAGCATGTTGCTGTTTCATGGATGAATTGAAAACTGTTGTCCTCAGGAGGTTTATGAGTAAGAGATGTTTACAAAAGCAATTTGCTCATTTTTGGGTTCATCGGTAGTCCTTAAAAATTAAGATAAAACTCAGAAAGAGTCTCATAAACACACTTTACATGCATACACAGTGGTGCACTGCAGGTGTGTACAAGTACGTTAAGGGTTTGACGTATTTTTAAGGACACACGCAACAAACTTGTCCAAACCGGCAAAATGGCTTCTGACCCGTGGCCTCCGCCTCCACCCCCCTGCTCGCTCTTCTGCAGGAAACACCACATCAGGAAAGGAAGCTGAGATCACCAGCAGGCCGTTGTTTTTCCCCTGACCTTCCCATGAGGGCAGGAAGCAGAGCAGGAAGCAGGGAGATAGAATAAAGGCCAAAGCAATGGCTCTCGAGTGCTTCTGTCACAAAAAAGGCTCCTGCTGTGCGGCAGAGAACGTGCACCACAAAGGTGACCAGAGACAGAGGAACCGCTGTCTTCAGGCAAACCGTGAGGCTGAAAAACAATACATTTGTCGTATGATCTGAACACCGTGAGGGGAAGTCAAGGTACCTGAAGCCGACCGCTGGGGTAGCAACACGATGAAGTTCAGGCAACTGAATAAAAGGCAAAGCTAAAAAATTAAACACAAACTAACAGCAACGCTTGGTTCGACCTTCCTCGCTACTGAAGCCTGAAGTCTGCATCAGTCTCCTTTCGACTGGTTTTGTTCTACATCTGCTTCTCTAGGTGTCTGCTGAGCCAGGCAGAACCGTGTGGGATGCAATATAAATAGCTCCTTTTGAGCTTCTCAGAAGCATTAAAATCTTCTGCACTGAGACTGGGCTTCATTATTTTAACTGCTAGGACACTTTCCAGCTGTGTGATGCGTGGCGGTGGTGCAAAGCAGCTTTTATCCAACTTCCAGGCAGGAGACCTGCTGGTCGCCTCTTCTCCTCTAATCCAAATATAAGGAGTGCCAATAAATAGATGGTATCAGCCGAATTTTGCACACTTTATCGGCAGACTCAACAATACAAAAAAAAGATAGCGAGAGAAAAGAAACACTTATGTTCCTTAAAGTAAAGTTAAATAGAGCCCTGTCTCTCCACCAACTGTCGTGTTCATCCTTTGTAATTTCTATCAATAGTGAGAAATATAGTCCACCCCCGCAGTCTTGCAGTCCCTCTCTTCAACACACACTTTGTTCCACAACTGAAAAGGGGCGAGCAGAAAAGAAAAAAAAAAAAAACGTGGTAAATTTGGCAGTGCCCCACACACTTTAGCACTGCACAGGGCTGGAAACTCACGGCTTTCAGAGGTTCAGTTTCAAACAAGATCCAATTTAAACAGTCACTGTGTAGAAAAGCTGTTACAGCCCTCAGCCAAATAAGACAAAATATATTCTAAATTCTGCCAAACTGTATCTTGCACTTCTTATTCACTCCTGAAGTGGTGAAACAGCACATCTTCCTTGAGATTTGTGACACTAATCTGAAATACGACAGCAAAAGCCCTCGCACGCGTTCGCATTTGAGAGCAAATAAATTTTTTTTTTTACCGTTTAACCTCTGAGCTGCACTGCAGCGGGGTGACCAGAACTGCGTCATATAATGAGAATCATGTGATTTGCCAAAGCATAACCGGCAGGGAAGAAATGCAATAAATCACACCAAGTCACAGCCTTCGCTGGTATTTAAAAAAAATACAGGAATTATGTCTTTCTGCATGAAGAAGGAGATGAGCTACTTAACTAAAGGGAATGAATAACACAACACATTGTGAAGTATTATAACTCTACACATTCAGCACACGGAAGCGTCCTGTCATACCCAGTGTGTGCATTACCACACTTAAAAACTCACACACCTAGAACAACCAGTCAGTGTCTTTGTACTTTCCATTATTTGGAATCCACAAAGGCTAAATGGTGAACTGTACACGGCGGGCCATTCAGCTGCGACACACGGTGTAAAGCGTCCCATCCAACACCCCAGTGTGCTTAGAAAGCAGCGTCTGATAACCACTTGATGCACTAGTGCAGGGAAAGAGAATGACAGATGTGAGGATTTCAAGCTGTGCAAAGGAAGAGCTCATCTTTAACGCTGCGAACGAGGTAACCGAACCAGAGCCCTGGGAAAGGAACGGGTGCAACGGCCTTGCATCTCATCCATACAGAAAAACACATTTATTAAGACGCAGAGAGGATGCCTTGTGTTAAAACATTGCGTGTTGACAAGAAGAAGAGTTTATTAACTCTTCTACTTTATAATTCAGAGGCAAATCTGCAGCTTAAATCGAACACCAAAACGGTGACAAAAAATACATAAAGAACTTCATTTAGGCCCCAAACAAGTGACGTGGGTTTTCCGAGCAAGGAAGCTGCCACATTTCAGTGAGCTCCTCCATTAGTCCTCCTCCCTCCTCCGACTGTCCCATGTGCCCACCAGGTCTGTCACCCAGCAGCTGGAATGTGGTGCTGACTCAGGGTGTAACGGTGCATCTGATGGCCTCCAGCTATCTGCTCTGCTTCAGGCCTCCAGATGCTGCATACCTTCTGACAAACAGCAGGATTGCCCCCCCAACAACACGAGGGAACCTCAGAGCCTCTGTTTGCAGGGTTTGAACTCAGTTATTGTTGAATTTAGGGAGGGCAGAGCCTTACTGCCCTGTTGGGCTGCTCACATAGTCACACAGTGTAAAATTAAATCACAGGATATACATGGCACTCTGTTTGTTGCACGGGGCAACAGCAAAATGCCTTTTTTGGTTTTTTTTTTTAAAGAGGTCATTTATTTTGATAAAGATGTTATTATTGGAGAGTGTATATATTACACTAGGGTTGTAAAGAATAAGGTTTGTATTCTAAGTAAACTTTGCTAGAAGTGTTTGAAAGCTCAATTTCCTGCACCTTCACCATTAACTTTCTACTCTTTAGGAAATCATTTCTGACCAATTCTGACTCTGTCTGGACCACATTAGGTGTAGCCATCCCTTCCAACAGAAAAAGGTTTGTCACTTTGGGTAAATAATAGTTATTAAATAGCAATTCTATGAGTCTGAACTTTAGGCTGGCATGAGTAGTTAAACACATTCTGAATGTCTTACTATCATATTTTGGAATGACATGATGGATTTACAAAGATAAAAAGTCACAATTCCACCTTTGAAATGATGAATAAAAAAATCTACTTATTCTCTTTAATATGGGCTAGGATAAGAGCTACCTTTTAGGTTCTGAAAAACATTGTTAAATGAAAGTCAGCAGTTCTAATCGCCATCCATAACTTGCAAGATTAAGGAGCTTGTTGAAATCTTACAAAATAAGAAAATAAAGTCAGTAGTAGGACAAAGATCAACAGATGAGGAATTCTGAAAATAGGACAGACAAGGAAATGACAAAAGCAGAAAGCTGTCTGCGTGGAACAGTATATCGTGAACACATAAGGCCTGTTCAGCATCATACAGGTAGGCCAAACATCCAGACAACCGGAGGAGTGCTGAATAAACCTGTGGGAATACAGCAAATAAAATGACAACAATACACAAAATAGATGGTTAGGAAACCCTGCAAAACAATGGCTTTATTGCTTTGAAAAGTAAATGTTCTGGCAAGATGTCAGTCCTCTTGAACCAAGCAAACTGTGAGTTCAAATCTTAACACAATATCTCACTTGGCATCATTTCCTCTGCCAAAAAGACCTGTACTACAGAAAATCTGACAACCTCATGGTAAAACCTGGGTGCTCTGACATCTACCGGTGACATACAGCTGTCTTCATAGCAATACGTAGTCAAAGCTTTATGGTACAGCACAAAATGAGCCAGGTGAAGCTCAGGTCCAGGCCCTTAAAATCTGTGTTAAAATACTAAACCCCTCCAGTGCCTTTGGTTCTTACCATAGCAAACAGAGATATGCAGGCAGGGCCATTTCCTGCTGACATATCTTATTAAAAGGCCAATAAGCTGAGAAAGGGCAACCCTTCCACCCCGGGCCATTTTGTGTAGCAGATGTGGGGGGGGACAGAGGCCCCCCGACTGGCTGTGTCTACACTGCTCTGGAGGTGGACAACAGAAGGAATGGAACAAAAACTGGTGGAACCCTTAAGTTGGAGCCCTTTCTTTCTTGCGTCCTATAATTTTTGCATGTTGAAGAAAAGAGCTTTAAATAAAGGTCTGAAGATTTTCCCAGGCTGGGCGAGGCCAAGCCATCTGTTTCTAGCCAACAGGGGTGTAACTGGAGACCCACTATGACTGGCCAAGAAAAGCCAGGCTATCATTACACCTTAAAACACAACCACCCAACACACTCCTGCACAAATACACAACTCCAATCCATGCTACTGTCATTGCCTAGATGCACTTCCCAGTAACAAAATTAGCAAAAGAGAAAAAGTAAGAAAAAGGTTGAAGCTATAGCTGAAAATGTGGCTGCTTGAGTGGGGGAATAAGTGCAATGCAGGTAAAGAGTTCTGACAACTCATCTTTAATGCAGGCATCTATTTATTATAGCAGACCTATAATAAATAGATGCTTTCAGACATTGCATGCGCGCACACACACACACACACACACACACACAAAATTTGGGTGTCTGCTGCAGGCAAAGCCCACCACATCAGTGGACAGGAGACCCAGCGCTTGACCAAACACACCTCACAAGTACCTGTGAAGAGCCTGGAAGGAGTTTAGCTTCTCACCACCTTTGGAAAGGGAACCTGCTGCATGGAAAAGCTCAGCTTCATTACAGACTTTATTTAAATCTATTATCCTCAATTCCATAATTCTCTTTCAATGTGATTCCAGCTTCAGTAATAAAATGTGAACAGTCCTGCTTAACGTATAACAAGCTGCAGAGAAAAATTGTTAATCGGAGTAACACTTCCATTCTGCCGTGCTTTACCACATTTCTAACTACATTTAAGTGGACACTATTGTTATGTTAAAGGTTCCCTTTGCAAACTATCTAAGATAAAATATCTAGCAAGATTTGACAGAAGAAATAATACAATCATAATTAAATGTGAAATAAGGACTTTTGGTTGTTCATTTTGCTAAATTGAACCTTTGGAATTTGTGCTGAAACACAGATTAAATGGGAAACCACATTTCCCTTCACTGAACGATTGACCACAAGCAGGATTATACTGATATGCCTTTATATATTTATAGTTTATGCCTATATATATTTGTAGCTTTTACAGGTGTTACTTAACCAAAGTGAGAAAGTTATTTATATATTTTTTAAACAATAAACATCAGTGTAAATTGTGCTTAATGCAGTTCTTTACAAAAACTGAGCATACAGTAACTAAAGGAATAAGACAACAAGGCTGTAACTGCAAGAGATGTTATGATCGCCAGAAGGTTGCAGGGTCAAACTCCAGGAAGGAAGTTGATGTCCTGCTGCTCAGAGGCCAGTGTGGTTCGGCACCCTGTTTTCTCCCTGAATGTAATATTAGGCTTCACCTTTACATCTATAAACTCATCCTGTGTACAGCTGAGTAAAATAAAAAGAAATACAAATGCTGTGAAAACGCTCCTGTAAAAATAAGTACATCTAAGCAGAGCATCTCATATAGTTTTTACCACAGGAATACAAAAGTAATGCTGCGGTAAAGGAGGCTGACAGCACTTGTCCAAAAATAAGCACAAAAGAGCCACAAAAGTTGTAAAAGTGATTTTAGGAAACTTCCTTTCGAGTCTTTAGTGAAAAAGTAGTTAAAGGTGAAAAGGCTCCTCACCTCCTGCCCGGCGCTTCGCTCATTCGGACCCGCGCAGTTTCTGGGGCCGTTCGCGGGACGCTTTCCTGCGGACACTCGGCCCCGCTGTCCTCGGTGGTCTTCGGTGCTTTTCGGTGGTCCTCAGCGCGATATTTGCGCACTTTCCCCTCTCCGTGAGTCCGCGGACGTGGACACGGCAGACAGAGCAACGGGCGATGTGGCAGAAGGGCAGCTCAGCGTCCCGGGACCCGGAGAGCAGCCTTGTGCAGCGCCCCCCAGCGTCCGGAAAAAGAAAAAAAAAAAAGTTAGCGGAACCGCTGGGATCCCCGTGGTCCTCCTTCTTCTCTTCCTCCTCTTCCCCTCCTCCCCGCCTTAAAACTCATTTATGGCGACGGTCTGATGAGAAAAGCGGGGTTTCGCCGACACGGGGTTTGCAGCACAGCGGAGCGCTGGGAATGCCAGGCCACGAAACACGGGAGGCCATATGTCACAGCGGGGTGGGGGGTGCAGGAAACACGGCTAAGGCAGTGAAGAGAGTAAAGGCAGGAAACATAGTGAAGGTCGAAAAACACAGTAGAGGCAGTAAAAAAGGTAAAGACAGCAAACAGGGTAAACCTCTACTGCCTCTGCTGCGTTCACCCTGTTAATGTCCTTTGCTGGCCTGTACTAAATGGGCTCCAGTTGTTGCCCTGTGTTTTAATATCACACAAGTATTGATGTGAACATTATTTTATTAACTGTGTATTTATGCAATATTGTGCATAGTTGTTCTACTTTAGTTACTATTCCAATAATCATTCCTACTGGCCCTTGAAACAGGAATATTTTTTCATCGACCGTCCCATGACCCCGAAAAACACCCTGGTAAACCCTCGTGTGGTCGTGATCGCAGGTTTGGGGACCACTGCCATAGGAGCACAGTTACTGCTCCAAAATGACTGAATTAATCTTCTAAAGCTGTGTGAAGATAAAGCACAGGTGTGCAGGTGAGCAGGTGAGGTGTGTGTTGGTGATCACTGCTGAATGCAGGATGAACCCCTGATGCTTCAATGTAAATAGTAAAACGCGGTGAAAAACTCTGTCCCCATCCAGCACTGAACTGAAATGGAAATTCTCCAGAACTTGCTTTTCTGTTTTACTGGATAAACAGATTATAAATATTGAATTGTATATGCAAATCCTTGTAACTTTGGTACCGATTTAAGTCTGCTGGCAATGAGTCCTTTAAAAAGGACTGCAGAGAATGACAGTCTATAAACACGGTGTTTCACAGTAATGCAGAAGAGGCAGAATTTCCATCTCCAGGTTCTTCACTGAAATTCCATAATTGTTAATATGATCACTTGTGTCTCCGCCTGTTTCGTTTCCCCTTTCTCTTTTCTCAGTTTCTGCTTCTTTTTGCTAGAAGAGTAAATCTAGCTGTAAGTGAAGTGGGAATTCAAACTGTATCTCAGAACCACTGGGGACCTGCGTCTGTTCACCTTTCCCACACACACACACACACACACACACACACACACACAACCACCCCCAGCTCCAGGGTTTCCAGATGCCAGTAATTGTACACAGAGATCTCCGCACTTTAATTTCCAGCATTATAAATAGGAAAACTCCACCCAAAAGAAAGTTGCCTTCTCCTTGCCACACGTGTATTTGAATGTTACTTGACTGAATATGCTTTTGTTGACCTATTATGTTACTGAAACTGATCTGCTTCAAAATTGCATCATCCAAAGGACATGAGGAATACGCTGGGCAGGCTTCCTTGGTATCTGTGCAACCATTTTTATTTGTGCGTCTGAGCTGGGAACCACTGTGCTTTGTACAGGACATCCATTTGTGTTTGTTTTGTAAGACTCCAGTTCTTCCCAGCGCCTCTCCCCCTTGGTCCTCCCCTGGGGGCTGTGAGAGGGAGACTGGGCCAAGCAGATGCCTCTGGCAGGAAGTGGTTAACACACTCCATATGTGGGAGGAGGAGGCTGGGGGGATGAGGAGGTCTAGACATAGACATCAGATGTGATTGTAAAGCAACTTTCTAAAAGAAAAAACTTCATTATATTTGAACTCTGCCCACCCATTCCAAGATTGTTAATATTCTGCAATCATGCCCAACTTTTCTCTGGAAAATCCCAATATTCACAGAAAAAATTTCACTATTGAACTGCCAGCATTAAGACACAAAGCTCCTCCTCCCTCTAGCGGCCTAGAAGATCCAACTCAGTTTATTTGTTTGCTTGTGCTAGTTACGGTTGCCATGGCAGCAGGCCAAGAAGCTCGGCTCAGGCCCTAGTGCTCCCCACAGCAGTCTCCAGCTTATCCTGGTGGATCTTCAAGTGTTCACAGGCCAGCCGAAAAGCTCACATTCTTCTGATCAAGATGGCCACTGCACTTGCATTATAAGTGCACACCTGTACCATGGCATCCAACTGAAATGGATTGAATAGCACATTCAAATATCGAGAAGCAATTTCCAATACTTACGAAGAAAATTGTTTTGTTCTGGGTTGAAGACCCCAAATAATTTTCTGACACTAAATAGCACATTTCACTCTAAAAAGTCACAGTAGCCCCACATTATGGAACCTCTTCCATATTTAACTGCAGGTAAGCTCCTTTTCTTATGAGCATCACTTCTTCACCTATAAACAAATGGCTGGTTTACATTACCAAAGAGCTCTATTTCAGGTTCCATCAACAGAACATTTACCTAGAAGTATAATGGTTTCTCTGGGTAGGGTTGGGCAAAGATCAATTGTTTTTTGTTTGTCTTTCAAAAGCAGGGTCTTCCTTGGCCTTCATCCATAAAACCCATCTCAGTTTAATTGTGCACATGATGCTTTGAGTTGAAACTAACACTACAGATCACTCCAGGTCAGCTTGGAGTTCTTTGGATGTTTTGTGTATTTTTTAAAAAGTTCACACCAACCTTCAAAATACTTCTGATGAATTTTCATCTTCCCACATCTCGGGAGGTTCCTGAAGCAAACTTCTTAATTTTGAAAACTGGAAACAGGGATATTGAGGTCTCTGGAGATGGTGTTGAACCTTATGAATTTTTATGGATGGTGGTGATAGTTTTTCTGGTTTCAGACAGCCCTCATCTTAATCGTCATTGCTCACCATTGTCATCTTTAAAATTTAATTATTGGTTAATTCATGTCAGGTAGATTGAGCAGAAAACCAAGCGCTTTGTCCAGAAACTCAGTTCCTGCTTACCATCACAGACCAGAACAGTGACCACAAGACTGCTGATGCTGTACCACCTTTCAAACTCACCTGAGGGGCAATATGCACTATTGTAGAAGAGGACCATAATCTCAGTCTTAGAGGTGCTAAAACTCAAACCTGCTGCTTCACACTCGGCAGCAAACAGTTCCAATGTAAGCTACAGGCCATAGCCTGACAGTCATTTTAAACAGCTTTCCCATTTATTTTGTGTGGATGGGAAAACCAACACCTATTCAGCCTTCACATTACAGGGTAATTTCACAATTTATTTTTCAGAAATGTGCATTTAAGGTCACTGCCAGAATTGTCTCTCATAGAAGGATGTATCTGACTAAATGTATAGAACTATGCTTAGGAACAGGAGACAATGCAATTTCTTACAACTTCAGTTTATTTTTTAGCAAAATCCATAAATCCCAAACTTAAAAACTGTAACATGAAAATATGGAGAAACTAAAAACCATACAGGCCACTTATCCTCTTAAGTAGTCAAGATGCTCAAAGAGGGAGTTGTGGAAAAACTTGTATGATGGAGGACAAAAATAATTATTGGTCAAGTGAACCATGGAGAAACTAATTTTGAAACTAGAACCTGTGCAGTTGAAGTCTAGTACAAAGACACATCAAATCCCTTTACTGTAAATAAAATAAAAAAGTAGTGAGTGTATTCACAGTATGATCTGGTAGATCATTTCCCAGGTTTAGTCTTATATTTGAGTGCATGGTGTCCGTAAGGGATGCAGCAGGCTGTCTATAAAACATTGGCAACTTCTGCTCTCATAATAAAAACAGAAACAGACATGAACCATAACCAGGTCAGAGTGGAACTGTACTCGTGTTGAGACAGGGCTGATTTCTGCTGGATGGTGTGAAGGTCTGTAGCAACCTATCTCATCTTCTGAGTGCTGCCAAACTGTGGTGCAGGAGCCAGCAGGCTCCCTTAGTCCTCATCATCATCAATGAGTGCCTTCTGACACTTACGTTTGGCAGGGGCTAGTAGGGAGCATTCGTCTGAATCCAGATCTTCGTCAACCCCTATTTCCATTTGGGAAGTTTCCTTATCTACTGCAAAACAGGTTGATGAGGTTAGTGCATCCTTTTGGATCATAAGAACAACTAAGTGTCATGTGACCTGAAGAATGAGGAGTTCTGAATGAAAAGTTACTTCAGCATTTCAATTCGCAGACAAGTGTTGAACCAACAACTTATTTAAAATGAACAGAGAGGAAAACAGATGAATGCAGTAGTTACTCCTCACACTACTGTTTAAGTAAAGACCAAAATTCTGCTATTCTGCTCTGATCCCACCTGACTCAATATGTGGTGGTCACTAAACCACCTTTCTGAGCTGTTAGGGTAGTGGGAAGAGCTACTGTAACCTGCATATGACACAATCTGTAGGGAACAGTACCTTCCTCATCATCACTATCCAACACTCTGCTCCTCTTGGCAGACATCTTGTTCCCGTCAGCAATTCTAGATGGGGACAGAAAGAAGAGTAAATGGTGGCACAGCAGCTGAAACCCTGATAATGCCTGGCAGTGTGGAACATCGCCAATGCTTTGTTTGAATTGGCCACATTAGTCCCTAAACATGCCAGGCACAGTTACTAATTCTGACTGCAACACAATTACAACTCCAGATTTCTCATGCATTGGAAAAACATATTTAAATGGCACTTTGATTTACGTCTTACAGACAGGGAAGAGCAAGAACCAGGACACCTTGCAGCCATTAAACACCAGGCCTGTGCAGTCATACTTTAACAATACACTGCATACACTTCATAATCTGTACAAACAATACATCTCCAACCCGCTTATATGATAATACTTTTGTGCAGCACCCAAACAATCTACTTTGGACCTTCTGGAAACCCGTGACCACTACCTACACCCAGGCTCCTTTCTTTCAACACTAGCAAATACATATGCTGGCTCACCTAGGGGTTTCAGTGTCAAAATCCAACTCAGGCTCACTGACTGAAGAATGTTTTCCTGGAAAAGGAAGCACAGCAGGATCAATGCCAGTGGAAAAATGATTTGGGTCAGGAAGAGAACAGACTCTTGCCAACATTTGAGATAAACATTTTACTCATCACAGGATTCGGTGGCTGCACCTTTCCTCTTGCGAGCCAGTAGCAGTGCTCGGAGGGCTTGCGCTCTCTGCTCATGGTTGTCCAACTCCTCTCTCTGTTCTTCACCAGATCCCCTCCCCACATCATTGCTCTCCTCCACCTGAATGTCCTCGTTGACTGAAAGGGAGGCAGCTGCTGCACGTAGCTGGGCTGGGCTCAGTTTTGCTGGAATCCTCCAGAAGGACTCCTGTCAACAGTATAACCAGAAGTTGCATCATACACGCAGTACCAGTGAACAGGTGAAACAAATGCTGCTGTGATGCCTAGCAGCACTCTGAGCTTACATGAGATCTATGAAAACCAATCATCTACTGACAAGTCTCACAAACATCATATACAACACTGAAGGGATGCAAGGAATATAGATACACAGAAGCCTGAAATTAATTAAAAAAATTCAAAACTTTTCCTCATTAATTTATAAAAATGTTGATCACTTTGCTACAAAGTAGATGTGTATACATATAAATTTAACGGGTCAGACTTCACGTGTTATATCCAACCTGCTCGTTGGCAGGGGCTCGGATTCCAAGTTTGTGCAACAGTCTCTGGAAACCTTTGTTCTCCATGGCATCCTCATTCTCCTCGGTGAGAGGAACAAGTGGTACAGCCTGGGAAATACCTGCATTCAGAAAGAATGTAAGCCTTTCCCATTGATAGTGTTGATGCTGCTTGTATGAACGACAATGACAATGCATATCATTGGTTTTAATGCAAAAACAGTAACAAAATCTCACTGGTAGTGAAACAAGAGTGACAAACTGAATAGGAACAACGGGAACTCTTTTTTCATTGAAAACCCATTGTACAGCACTCACCTTCTTCTTCTTTACTGTCTGCAGTTCTGTTCAAGCAATTCTGAAGCCACAAGATCGGTCCAGACATCCCTGTATACAGAGACAAATCCATCACTGAGATTCTGATTGATCATTTGCTGTACAGTGCATGTGAGGAAGAGTTAAAACACTACAGAATGGGAGTAGTCACTCTCACCTTCCTCTCTAAGAGCATGAACCACAGTGCCTAGGCTGATTTTTCTTTCCCCCTTGCTTTCTTTGTGCCTTTTTTGCTTCTGCTGACTTTGGGATGATCCTCTGTCTTCCACTTTTTCATCATCACCATCATCATCACTGCCCCCTGAGAACCGATCATCTTCCTCTTCATCAGCACCATCCTCATCAGATGGCTGCTCTCGTTGCCCATCAGCTATGGCAGAGAAAAACTCCTCTTCTGTCTAAATAGTGAGGGAGCAGAAAGAGAATTACTGACACTATTGTATTAGATGTAAGAAAAGTTATTGTCTGATATAAATACAGTTTTTTGAGACATTCTGAAATGTAATTACAAACAATTCTGGTGGAAGAGGGAAAAAGAGCTGTAAACCAAAACAAATATGGCCTGTTTCGACTGCACAGCACAACAGGCAGGTGACAGTGCTCCCAACCCCCCAGATCTCACCATGCCACTGCTTTTGTCGCCAGCTTTGCGGCGCCGCTTCTTATACAGATCCCTCCTGTCGGACACCAGCCCCAGGCTCAACAGTTTATCCACCACCCGGGCCCGTGAACGCCGTGCTGTCAGCTTCTTCAGGATGTTTCCCAGCACATCTGAAGCAATACAACACACACCAACACACATTAAGACAAGCCCTGTTCTCAAGTACAGTGTATATAATGTGTTAATTGTGCCCTTTTGAGACATTGTGTTATACTAATTAATGTAATAAATAAAATTAAAAAAATTAAAAAAAAATCAAGAATCATTTATTGCAAAACATCATTATATAATAGTTAAACAAGGGGGCTCAGTCCCTCATAAGTTCCTCAGGTCCATGGTGTGCAAAACAGGGGAAAACTTAAGAACAAATAAATAAGGATGAACAAGGCAACCCCATAGGCACCCAAAATAAACTTAGAAGAAAAAGTCCAACAAAACAATTTACTGCAAATAAATGGTAAAGCACATTAAGATAATAAAAGAATATGCAGTTTATTACACTTTGCCCCCCTTCTTTGGAAGTACTTTTTTAACATTCAGCCTTTCTCCAGAGAAAATACTTGCAATTTTCACAAACCAATGGGCCACTGGAATGGGACCTATGAGATGGGATTTTTGGAGTGGACCTACATATCCAAATCCCATTTGCAAAACTCTATGGTATTAAAACCATGCTCCTTCATTTATCAATCATGTTATAGCCATACTGTATAACTGAAACATGTTACAGCACATCTGATTGTACTTTTACCATTACAGACACACAGAAATAATTTTTGGAGTTTTAACCTCATTTATTCATAGCAACCTGAATTATGGCCCATTACATACATCCTGGCTCCTTAACTGGTGGTAGTTGTTACACTGATTTTACTACCAAGACAATTTTGAGAACTATGCAGCATCAGAGTAGAAATGTGAAAAATTAAATTATAAATAAATAAATAAATAAATTACAAAAAACAAACAAAACAAAAAAAACAAAAAGCTTTTGGTCATTTCACCAATACCAAATGTTCCAGTCATGGAACAGGCATGGATCCTGGACACAGAACAGGCAGATCTGTGTTGGGGTCTCAGAAACATGTTCCATACCATCAGAGCTCCGGTATTCTTCAAACAGTGTCTGCAGCTCAAGCTCCTGTTCTTCTGTCCACAAGACAATGCCAGTACCCTTCCTGGACATAGCAAGACAGCAAGAGATGGGCAAACTAGGTTTTTTTTTTTTTTTTTTTTTTTTAAACTAAACAAAATCCCAGTTACAAATTTCTGACAAAGAATCTCACTTAAAAATAGTAATAATACAGTATTTATTATTACAGCCCAGTAGAATGCATATCTTACTTCACTTTCTTCAAGTCCTTGACACTGTCTATCAGGCCCATGTTCACCATTTGAACGACAACTTGCCGGCGGGTGCGAGAAGTGTTTGACAGCAGTGGTATCAATGTTTCAACAATGTCTGGCACTGAAAGAGGAACAGTAATGGGACATTAAAAAAAGAGGAGACAGAAAAGATATGGGAGGTGAAACTAAGGTGACTGTGCTTTTAAAATTGCAAGCTTCCATGTAGCAGAGGGAATACTGGCAAACCCACTGACAGGTGTGTAATGTAAGGCACATGTATTCACCCCATTTGCAGATAAAGGTCTTTTACAATTTATATTTATTCAACACCCATACATTTTATTATTTTTGCTTATTTATGGGTTTAAGAGCTTACAAACATAAACCATAGAATAACAATAGTTATGCATCATGTTTTCTGCTGACTTAGTTATAAAACATTATTTAATCTTTTACTATTATCCTTTCATAGGTTTACATGTTAGCTTTAGTTAAGCAAAATACTGAAATTTGTAAAATATCAGTGCTTAATACACCAATACATACTGTATTATAGTTTACCGTTTCAGGAAGTCCATAATTTTACATACTATGCATTTAAAAAAAAAAACCTGCACATTAATTTGGATGCCTAAGTAACATATTTATATCGTGTTTTTAGCTATTTCACATTTAAAATGGCTGCATTTAAACAAGTCTGTGCTGTAGGTGAACAGATTTCCAGTTAGGCTCACCTCCAGAGTCGCAATATTCTTCATACAGCTTCCGCAGTTCCTCCTCTTCTTCAGGTGTCCACTTTGCTTGCTTCTTTGACCCAGGTCTAGGGGGTGGAAGGTGTAAATGAGTTACTAAAATAACACACTGATCCCAACACTAAGTTACTAAGGCATGAACTAATCAATGACAATAAAATATAAAACCACCAGTACAGAGTCTGTACTACATTAGAAGAAGAAGAAAAAAAAAAAAAAGTTACCCATCGTCTTCTCCAGACTTCCTGTAGCCTTCGATCATTTCATGCACAGTTCCTATATTCTTCCAGAAGAGCAGCTCCACAAATGCTTTATTGTTGCGTGCCGCCAAGGCAAAGAAGCGGTTCAGCACATACTTGATGAAAGTTACCAACTCCTGTCAGTAAAAGCAGCAAATGGAAGTAAACTGGTCTGCAGGTGTCACTATAATACCCCATTACTGCCAGATGCTTTTTGCTCAGCAAGAACTTAAGAACTTAACTGTTAAAAAAATATTTTTACATTAACTTCCAAGCTAGAACTGCTGGTTCTGAAAATCTAGACATTAACTTTGTGAAAGCTAAATCTACATGTAATTTTGTGGAACATGGAGGGTGTTGTGCAAAGTGTAATGATTCCATGCTCATTAGAAACTGTACCTTATAAGCAGAAGCAGCTGGATCTCCCAGAATCTTGTTAAAGAGGCAGAAGACTGAAAGTTGAAAGAGCAGGGCATCCATCTTGAAGTCAACAGCAATGCGGTGTAACATACGGGTGATGCAGTGGTTGGTGTGAGGTGTGTTCTGGGAGTAAGATCTCAACAGCAGTAGGTAGGATCGCACAATATTTGGGCTGGCAAACCTGTATAACATTATGAAGTGTTAACTGCAAATTCCTACGCCTTTTCCAAGACATACACAAAGAGACACATGGTAAAACCCCACAGTAGTACCCCCTGCAATAACATGAATTTGGATATAATGTGATTAGCTCCTGTCCTCCTGAAATGAAAGGGGTGGGGTTTGGCTTTTTCATTTCATTGCACGGTCAGTTGTGTACAACGTAAGTTTCATTACCTTTATTGTTCTGTAAATGCTGACATTTAAATATCCCACAGAAATAGACTTCATGTTCCCACAATTCAGTGTCATGAGTCCTGCTTTTCTAACACTGCCAAAAGTATTGCTGGTGTGAGTTGGTACAATATATTTGTCAAATCATTTTTAAGTATTCCCTACATCTCTAATAAATTAAAACTTTTTCCGTTTTTATATAGTAACTGGAACACTAATTATCCTCACAAAAATGTGACATTGCATTTTACACAATTGAATTTTTTTAACCACATTTTTCACTTTATGGTGAGTTTTATGGTGTTTCCACCCCTCTTGATTACACGTGTTACCATTATCTGTACTTGCAAAACTGTAAACCCACTGGAGCAATTGTCTGTTCTTGACAATTATCCATTAGAAACAAGACTTCCCAAAATGTTTTTTAGGGTTTGAGGGGAGCTCTCACCTCTTTACATAATCCAAAAAGTTGAATTCTGTCTCTGACACACGAACAGTCTCAAGCTCTTCTTCTTCCTCAATCTCTGCTCCGCCATCTGCTCCACCATCCTCATCTTCCACAGCAGGCTCTACAGGTCCTGTTTGTGAAGAATTCAGATCAGAGATACACGTCAACAAAAAAAGACCTCTGTTTAACACATGGTTCAGTTTTATATAACTTTCTTTAGCTGTCAGATAAGATGGAACAGTAACCAGTTCACGCACACACAGGACAGGAACAGGACTGATCATACAGAGATGGCAGGCATGGTGCTTACTGGGCAAGTTGGCCAACAGGATTTGTCTCAGCAGTTGCAGCTCCTCTTCTGGCTCCACATCCACCGACCCGAATACATCACCCTCTGGCCACACTTCCCTGGGAGGGAGACACCCAGAGAAAATGACAAATAAGGAAACAAACTTTCAATGAAAGTTAATACAGGAAGACCAATGTGAGTAGGAGTTAGGGCAAAGTGTAAAAATATTATATATTTAAAAATAACATGACTGTATGTACATGTGGGTATACTATATGGATGCTATATGTATATACAGAAGAGTGTCACATTTTAGCTGACCTGGCAGCACGAAGCAGACTGAGAGCCTCAGGCCCCTGACGAGCCAACAATGCATCTTGAATGCGCACCATGGCCTCTGTTCTCTGGTCCTCCATTGGGGTTTCTGAGGCAGCATCAAATGGTACAGTGCCCTCGGTCAGTGACTCTGGCAGCTACATTCGCAAGACAATACAAAGCTGAATTAACTCCTTTGCGTTTAAAAAAAAAAAAAAAAAAAAATCAGTGACCTTGAAATACATCCGCAGATAACTACGTTTCATTACGTCAGAGGATGGTGTGAATCTGTCAGAATACGGACCTGAAAGCCTGCTGCCCGGAGTTCCTCTGACACCAGCTGCCAGGTCTCCTCCAGCATCTCAGGAGTGTTTTCCACATGCTCCTGCTTCTTATGAACTCTTCTTTTGCGCTTTTGCTTCTTCTATAAGGGGACAATGTGCCCACAACAGCTTTATTTGAGGATCCAGTTTTGAACATGTGAACTGTAAAATAACTATGATTTGCTTCCCTCACTATGACGTAGTCAGCCAGCACTAGCTTACCTGAACCACCAGGTTGTTACGGCCTTTACAGAAGCGCTCCAGCATCCGCATAAACAAATGAGTCGATTCTATTAGATCCCGCAAGAAGGATCTAGGCTGTTTTGTCTCATCAAACTTGCGTAGCAGCGTTAAAAAAATTTCACGATATTCCATCAGGTAGAATATGTTGCCTGTAGGGTAGGAGAGAAATGCGATGTTTGGCAGACATGTAATAGCAAGCAAAATAGGCAGACAAACATAATGAGATGGAGACAAAATAATGGGCCCTCACTTTTGATGACATTGGCACTTTGGCGGATATTCTCCTCTCGGGAATGATCCATCTCGTTCACCGTCAGCAGCAGCTCCTGGTAAGCCTTAAGGGCTAGGTGCATCCTGGGAGTGAGAGATTAACCAACACTAAAGCCAAGAAGCAATGAACATAACATTTTTGCAGACAGACTGGAGGATGCATTGCAAGTTAACTTATTTGCTAGTATAGCTAAAGTATTAATCTGCTATACACATTCTGATCACTACATCAACCTTCTACACTATTGCAATGCTCTCCACACAGCCCACCTCTACCGCAAACCCTGAATGAAATCTTGCCTGCGGGACCAGGAAGTGGCCTCCTTTCGGTCTGTAAGCATCATTTCATAGTAGTTTGTGATGTTGCGCTCAATGAAGTGGAAGGTACGAATGGACATGGTCTCAGAGACGAGGTCAGGTCGAAAGTTGTGCCCTCGATTGAAGGCCATGAAGAAGGTTAAGGCCCAAAGGTAGTAGGTTTCATCATGCTGCTGGGTTTGTTCCCTGCTCAGTCCTTCCTGTGTAGAGAATTGGCACAGTTCAGAATTTCCTACCTTTGTACTTATAGAGTTACAGAACACCCCCCACTGTACCCGACATGTTTGTTTTCACTCAAACAGCTTGCGAGCCCACACACCTTGACGAGATACATTAGGCGGTTGTAACAGTTCTCTAGGAAGTCAACGCAGAACTCCCGCAGGAAGAGACGCACGCTGAGAGTAGATCGACGTTTGTCACCTAGATCAATTGCCTTTTGCCGCCGCTTTGGGACTCGCCTGATGTCCTTGCCCACATCATGCGTATAACTCTTAAACTACAAAACATGGGAAAGAAAGTATACATTAGTGGAATAACATCAACGCTCGCATTTACATATCATCCTAGTGTCAACCTCATTTAAGAATGAAGTAAGTCCAAGGACCATGGGAAAACCAGAAACCAAATGTTAAATGACCCCAATTGTTTTTATCAGCAGGGTAGGTTTACATAACATTACAGATTTGAAGCTTAACTGTTTTTCTACATACATATATACATTGCTCTTGTACCGTAACCCAGTTTACAATGAAGTAAGGGTTGCTGTAAACAGAATGCATTTCAAAATAAAAATTGCCATTGACCCTAGTCTTTCATTGACTCACATTGTGAAGACCTCTGTGATAAATCACATCATTGTCCCCGATTGACTTCAGTCCCTTTACCACATAGGAGCCTCCAAAGCGAGAATGCCTGTCGAAAAGGAAGATGACAGCAAGTTACCACTTTTTTGTTCATTAGGATATAAACTATGAGCATAAATATTTCAGGCCTAAGTGATAAATTAAATCCAATATCACAATATTTAGAGTGCAGACTTCCGGGGATGGGAACAGCTCATCCAAGGAATTCATTCACATTCTTCAGGTCAAAAAATTCACTAGCTACAAAAATTTCTGAAAAAACTAATCATGAAAATAATGGATTTTGCTAGTCTTTCCTTTTTATCTTCGGGTCAACATGAAAATCACAGAGGCACTGCAATTTTCCTGTTGACATAAATTCAGCTTGTTGCTAAATGCTGTTGTAATATAAATTCATGTGATCAACAGCTTCAGCCTTTTTAAAAAAAAAAAAAAAAAAAAACATAAGGTTTAAGAGTAGGCCATCAAATTTAGCTTTAACTGCAAGCATTACAAGAAAAATTAAACTAAGATTATATGCTAGTATTTTCTTTTAAAGTTAAGCAAAAAACCGAAACAGAAAAACATAAACGGTAATGTACCGTTCCTCCACAATTTATATGCACACAAGAATATGTTCACAATCAAGAGCTAGCACACTTGTTTACAACTGAGGACATGTGCTCAAATTGCATCAGTAGACCTGGGTTATACCTCCTGTCTGTGCTAACTGTCTGGGTATAGGGGAGCTTGTTAGATGAATCATGTTAGTACTTTTGAGTCACTTACTGCAATTCTTATAGAGTAACATTGTACATGCAACTTGCAATTACACTCTAAATGAGAAGTTGTCTTCTTTTTTCCTCTGCATTGAATATGTCAGTTTATAACCAGCACTACAACACATTCACATCAGATTGAATATTGAAGTCAAATGTGACAGCACTAGAGACAATAGAGCCAAAGCTGTAGTGGTGCATGCAAACACAAAGAGTACTCGCACCTTGTCCCCCTCTGCAGCGTGCGGGTCCTCTTCTCGGCCTGTTCTTTCTGTCGCAGTGCTTCCAGCTCTTGGATATCTTTTTGCTTCTCTTGTGCAGAGCGAGCTTGACCTGCACTGACCAGCTGCTCAGGAGTCTATAGCATCAAATAAATGCAAATCCGACATAGAATAATGACCTTACTGTGCTATAACCTTAACATGACAACTGTTCTACTGATACTGGGTTTTCCTGTGCAAAGTAAACTATAGCTATCAAAGCCTGCAAAATGTGTAGCACAGCAATCATATACATCGACTCAAGGCAATTACAGATAAAAATGGTTATAATGACCGTAAAAGAGGTGGAAAATCAATCAACATCCTTTTCATTGAATACAGTGGCTACAAAACTGGTTTTTAGTTGATCAAAAATCCTTTGTATACTGGCGAGTCACAGGGAGAACAGAAAGCAACAGTCATACCTGGTCGCAGAACATGAGGGAGATTATCTCCAGCACATGCATGCTCCACTGCTGCTCACTTGGAGCACTGGCCAAAAACTTCAACAAGTCATCCAGCCCACTCATATGGATTGCCCACAATATCTTGTCATGGACACTGGCATCATCATCCACATTCTGGAAGGATCAAGGCACACAAATGGTAACATTAATTTATAGTTTAGTCTATTTATGGAAAAATAACAGCTAAAAGACAGATACATTTTAAAAGAAAACATTTCAACTAAATTAACCAATAAAGATCCAAATAAAATTATACCAATTAGTGAAAATAAACGCTATCTATCCTGACCTTCTCTTCATAGGGGTCAGCAGGGACATGAAGAACATTCCTGACTAGCAGCAGGATTCTCTCTATGAGCAGATTGTCCTCCTCCTGTCTCTGTTCCCAGTCCTAATGTGGCAGGGGAAAAACACAGCATTAAGCACTTTCTCCACCTACATGGAGATCATACAGTGTAATTTAATAAATTTAAAAAAAAAAGATTTGAACATTTTCATTATATTATTTAGTAGCATACTGTACACAGTATAGATTGTGTAGTATATTGAGCATTTGTCAAATTAAGAAAAAATCCAAACTGATTTAGACTACCTGTTCATACAGTATGTAGATACTAACACATTTGAAAATGTTCATTTTTTGACTCAACATGTATAATCATGACCCAACCAAATCTACCTCTCCTATAAATTGAAAATTCCTGCCCAGTAAAAATAATACTCTTTAACCTAATAATCCATGTGCTGTAAAAAAATATTTCAATTTCTTATGACATCAGACATCTAATTACCTAAATCAATTCATAATCTTAATTATACACAATATACAGGAGTTCAGCCCCACATTATGCAGCAACATAACAGCTGGTGTGTTACAGATCACCAGATGGCTCACTTTCTTGTGATCTAACAGCAACTCAAATTAAACAAAATCGATATTTGTGTTGTGGCAAACTCACCAGCTGAAGAAAGTTGTAGAGTGTTTCGCTTAGCACTCCAAACACTTTCTCGCTGGCAAAAGCCTGTGGGCAGGACCAGAGCAGACACATATCCTATTTCTCTCTGTTTTTAATAGAACTGGCTACATACGTGAGCATTACAAGCCTTAAACTCATTTCTTGCATGGTGGATATGACACATACCTCCTTGTATGCCTGCAGGTAAGACACAACTTGCAGGAAATGGTGCCTGAAAGCTGGGTCCTCTGGTACCTTCCCAAAGCAGAGTAATGCAGGCTGAGTAAGGTTGACCATCAGCCTGACAGAGAACAAAGTTCATACATTTATGTCTATTCATTTGCATGACATTTTCCTCTAGTGTGACTTAATACATTACAGGTTTATATACTAAGCTGCTTGGAATGACTTACCCATTTATACACCTTAATGTTTACTGGAGCCATACAGGGAAGTACCTTGCTTAATGGTACTACGGCAGGACCAGGAATTTGAACCTGGGTCAGTTCAGCACCAAACCACCTGATGCCCCATTACATGTGTAAACCAAAGTAAATTAATAAAAACCTTATAGGGAAGATGTTTAATCTATTTAAATGACAGCGAAGGCTACCGAGTCAAACACACCTGATGCAGGCATCAAACAAAGGCTTATCGTGACTGTGCTGGGTGATGATGGGCAGCAAGTCATTTTGAAGGATCTGCCCAGCACCCAGCTGCTGCCGAATATCTCTTGTGTCATCCTCATGACGCAGATAGCGGATCAGGTCCTTCACACTTTCTGTGTGCAAAGCATAAATGTTATCTAATAGAGTCATAATTGAGTAATATAATGTTACCCAAAAAAGTTTAACAAGTTAAGGTAAAAAAAGGTGGCATGTTGTTTGCTCCAGGACAGTAGTGAGGTGACATGTTTGAACTGGAGGGTTACAACGCATACAAGTTTTAAATTATCCATGAATATTTCAGTGCTTGAATATTTAAAAACTTCCCTAAATTAGGTAATTTAGGGGTCTTCCTTAATAATGAAGTTGTTAGAAGTGCTGAGAACCCAGCCCAAGAACCAGGAGTAAGGACTTCTGATATTAGTCTTCAGCTCCAAAATTCCCAAGCCCTCACCCAAACAGTCTGGCTCACGGTGGTAGGTGTTCCCCTCCAAGTACCCAAGGGCACTGCATGTTGCCAACAGCTCACAGTTCATCATGTACAAGTCCATATATCACTGTCCTACCAGAGGAAGAAAAGGGCTTCTCAGTCTAGAATGGAGAGAAACAAATACATGACGTAAATCATAATTCTTCCTGGAACATGGTCACACAAAGAAAAAATAATAGGAACGTCACCTGATTCTCTACAGCTGAGCTGAGGTCCAAAGACGTCAGTTCAAAGAGCTGTTTAAACCTACAAGAACAAGAGACAAGTTGAAATCCCTACATTCTAATAAATTAAGCTATCCCTTATCAAACATACAAACCAAAAGAATATTTTCAGAATGCAAGGGTTTTTCTACTGACTTTTTGTAGATATCTGACATGCGTAAAGTGAAGTGTTCGGAGTAAACAAACGCACATTTCACAATAGTCAAGAGCTTCACATAAAGATACGCTATTTATTTTCTGACACCACCATTTTCCTGATACACATTACTTAAGTAGCTGTCTTATGATAACAGCAGGAGGTGTCAAATTTAAGCAGTTGTTAGGAGAGAAATTATTTTTAAAGAAATGTGTTGAAACACTTCTTGAATGTTGGGAGCAACTCAGCAATTCTAGAGGACAGAGGGAGTTTGTACCCCTAACGTTACGATTGAATCCAGTAACATGGAGACTTTCAATTTTGAACCCTTGATGAATAGGACAAGCAAATTCTCAGACACGGAGGGGTATTGTCCATCCACATTTCATAGTAGCTGCAGTTGATTTACTACTTATAATATTAACTGAGGGAAAGCACTGTTATTTGGACCCTGAAACCAGCATTTCTCAATCACAGCTTATCTCATCATCAAATTCCAAAACCTTTTCACTGCCTTCAGATTTACAGCTCATGTTCTAGTTCAGAATTAAAAAGTAACTAACATTTTATACAATGTTGTTTTAAGTACAGCTATAGGTTCATCCCAAAATGTTTGTAAAAAGTATCTGTTTTTTGTAGCATTAAACTGTATGCACACCAATGAAATTTTGAGTGCTTGCTTTAAAATAAATAAATAAATAAATAAATAAATAAATTTTAAAAAATCATACTTATATCCTTTGAAAAACAATGTCAGAATCCACATTTTTGCATGCTTGTTTTTCTACCCAAAAATGTACAATACACAAATAAAAAACAAACATTTTGTTAGATCAGCTATAAAGTATGACAATACTTTTCGTTTTTCACTGAAAATGGGACACATTTCTCACCTATCATTTTGTTTTTCTTCTGAATATTAAACTCAAAAAGTCATTCCTCCCATTTATGTCAATGTAGGGTAGTGAAGAAAGTGCTGAGCTGATGATAAATCCCACTTTCAGTTTTACAGCTTTTTATCAGGCTCAAATTCATCCTTTTTAACTCTACCAAAACTTTTCATTAAGCTTGTTAATGTTTTTAGTCAAAATGCACACTTTGCATGTGAATTAGTGTAAAAATGACACCTTATAGAGCACAAAAGGGGTGGGGGGGGACTTAAAAATTTATTTCAAAACCAGACTCAATTATAACAAAGGATAAGGTTGTTAGCTGAAATGATGATATATCATTATTTCTCAACTATGAAGAATCCAAATGTAGGCAATATAGAACAAGGAAGGACACCTTTCTGATATGCAGACTGTGTAGGAAGAATTTACATAGTATTAAGGTGTACAAGCCGGAAGTGAGCAAGTAATCCAGTACACAAGATGTTCCGAACACATCTGGAGGTTCAACATAAGACATTGGAACGTATCAACGGCTGCTTGCAGCATTCAGTAAGCATCCTGTGAGCATCTCAACACCACCCTACTTACTCTGAGCTCCACTTGCCCGACATGCACTCCTCCGCCTTTCCCTTTTCCAACAACTTCCACGAGCTACAGGTCAGAAAACGCAGAATAATGCAGTTCCTATGATCTGTGGTTATGCAACCGGAATACTTACCCAGAATGCTCTGTGACTAACCTAACCAAGATGACGAGACACGGAGAGAAGCTTAACTCTGTCAACGCCAGTGACAACACATTAGTGTCGGTGGTGATGGCAAGAGAGCCTCATACCAGCCATTAGAGCAAAGTGACACTCGCCAGCATTCACAGTGCTTTCAATGCAGTTCCTGTCCAATGACAATTACAGTTTCTGCGACAATAATACTCACATTTTACACATAAACTGTACTTCCACACTACTGAAACATACTGGATGACCACTCAGAGAGTGAGCTTACAGCACAACAATTCACTAGGACATTAATAGCTCCAAAAATATGTATATTAAAATGTCAGTTATGCATTAAGAACTGCAATGATGTAAATAAAATGCCTGCAAAAAGATAAAGTGACTATAAAGTCCTCATTTACAACGCATGAGTCACTGCACGTCCGCACATTAATTTCTTAAAATGTACTTATTGTTAAAAACATTATCAAAAAGTGTGCTTGCAGGGTTTTGCTAGACGTCGAGCGGAAAATTATTACAAACGCGGTTCCCCATAACGTTGCATTTGTATTAATGTGCGGATTTTCTATTGTAGTGAAAGACTAAATCTTACTACATTACTACCCATATGCGTAGGAACCAACAGGGAAAAGTTGCCGTTCGACACTTAAGTTCTCCGTCAAAGTTTTTGTGTTTGTGCACCAAATAACTGCTGTAATAGCTGCAATAACACGCCTTATTTTTAAAAAATAAACCCAAAAACGTTCGATCTGGCCAATGTGGAAGCCAATGAGACAAGGAAACCTAATCGATTCAATCGCAACTGGCTTTAATAACAATTTAGTTAACTTACCAGACTGCAGATAGGAATCGGTGCCCGCGAAGTTTAGGATATTTTAGCAAATTCTCAGAGAAATCACTCCTCGATAACAACAGTAACGTGAAATTCGCGCGCTTCCCCCGCTCCCTCCATCGCTGCGGAGTAGCGCTCGTCTCGCGCCCAAACCTGGCAGGAACTCACCTTTGAACTCTATGACGTAACTCGCTTTACTCTTTAAGAGATCCTGACATCTGTGCGCACTGCTTGATAGCAAAGTCTCAGCCGACTGAAACTTCATAAAAATGTGTTGCGTCAACTGAAGACCAATATCCGCCGTTCTACTCCTACAACATACAAATGCGATCTGGGGTTCCTCAAGCATGTAACGAGAACGTTATCATGAAATCGGGTAATTATTTGAGCATAGTAAAATCAAGGTGAGCAAAAGCCGACGACGAAAAATGGTAGGAAAAAAATAAGTAAGGAGCCATCTGTCGCTCTGAAAAGTGGCAAGAAGTCTTCTGCATTTTTATTTGAAATTTCATATGGAACCGTTAACCTACATGATTTCCAACTAAAACAATTCTCAAAAGAAAATAACAACAATAAAAATACGTTTTATGTAACTGGAATTTCCAGGACTGACATCAGTTAAATACTGTATCTCTGCAGTTCATTGCATGCAGGCTTGCTTCATAGCAATTTTTCCACAAACACCAAGCAGTTTGTAATCTTTTTTTTTTTTTTTAAATCAACGTACCTGCTAAAAGTTGGACGTAGCAACAAAATGTTAAATCCTTTTTTTTTTGGAGTCACTGCCGACCTTGCTATTAGCCACTGTTTACATTTGTCGTGGGACCTGTGATGTGCTAATGTTGTCTTCTAGACTGCAAGTACACACCACTTACAGGGGCCATGTGTTTATATAATTACAAACTGCTTGCACACTTTACAAAAACTGTACCTTACGTTGATATAGTCGTTAAAAACAACTAAATAAAAGTGCAATACAATTTATTAAGTGTCAATATTTGCAGCTTGGTTTTTAAAATAAGTTCATTTGTAAAGCTTTCGCCTCCCGTTCTGCTTTTACGTAGTGGTTTCGTCCTCAGTCATATTCGAAGCCCGCGTGATCGGCACCGTCACAGGGTCGAGGGACGTGACTGTGCGAGCTGGGAGCGGTGGCGCTGACGTCACCAAGAGCAACGTGACCGCCCGGTGCGCTGACAGTGTGGATTAGGCTTTAATTTAAAATGAAAAATATAATAATGGCATACAAACTACAATTACATTATGCTGATTATACTAAATCTATTTACCTGCCTGCCTAAATTTAAGCAAGCGAAAACTAAATAAATTAAATTTCTATGAACTTCACAAATGCAATACAAATCATGTTAATATAAGAAATATATTTATTAGTTTCCCAGTCGTTCAACAAAAAAAACCAAAAAATGTATCGGAAAAAAAAACAGAGACCAAGAACGTTTAAATGTAGAAAGCCTAGCAAAAAAAAAAAGAATAAAGAAGTATTTAAATTAATCTGAGAACTTTAATTTAAAGATTAAGCAGTATGTTTAATTTTTGGAGAAGGTTTGCACGACAGGAAAAGTGTACATGGCGGATATCTGTGTGATAGAGACAACGAGCCAGAGTGAGAGAATATAGAGAATTACAGCTCTGATCAATGTGTTAATCCAACAGTTTATTTTTAAAACTGTTTCTATGTATATCAATTAAGCAGATAATGTAATTAAGGAATTTGTGAAGGATTTGAACAAGTTTCCTCAGCAACTCCCCTAAAGGTTTATGCCTTTACTTACATTGTGTAATATTCTCTGGGTATAATGAAAAGAAATAATTTTCCATCTACATGAATTTGTGCAAGTTCATTTCTCTGCTTACTATACAGTATGTCAGAAATATAACCATAGAGAAAAGTGCCAATTTACTTTCATAAGGTAATGTAGCACTGTTGAAAACACACATTCTGCAGGTTAAAATAATGCCTTAATACAGTGTAAAAATAATATGAATGTCACACTCTGTTGTGTAAAGGCTGCAGATTAAAATCAAAAGAAGACATTGCCGTGTTAATACAATAGTTGAAAGCTAAAAATAGTTACCACTAATGGTGATTATGTAATCATATTATGGATAATAGTGGATAAAATGATCTTTACAAGCTTATTAAAGTAACACACACAAGTACAATACAGTACAATGAATGTACCAAAATCACTGTAATTATTCTAGACCATAGTGTTACTGTAGAAATGGCATTTTCATCACTTTGTCTTTTGTCCTTTAAATGGGAAAAATGTAGTGATTATTTTTTCAGGTTGTTACTGCACAGCTTCATTCTTGTTAAATAAAAATCAAACATTTCGTTTGTCTACATTCAGGAAATGGGTTCAGAATGTTTGTTTCCTTGCAAATTTATTCTTGCTGTCTGGTATTTGTGTTCTGCTTATTATGATCCAGAGTGTATTTTAATATTGTACATTTATTAATTTACCTGTAATTAGCCTGACTGGATAATTAATATGTTAAATTAGATCAGATTTATAGATACAAAAGCAACAACAACAACAACAATAATAATAATAATAATGTATATTATAAATATACACATTTTCTTTTTTATTGTTTTTTCTTCTTGTTGTTTTTGTTGTTGCTGTTCTTTTTCTTCTTATTACGATTATTATATTTGAAGAAACAAATGAAGAAATAGCTTTGCAATGCACAAAAATACATAATTTAGAACTAAATCTTTAAAGTTACAGAAGAGAGAATGTAAAAATGTGCTTTAAAAGTATTAATTTAAAGTAAAATCTGAGCAGTTACTGTGTCAGTGGGGTCTTTTAATTGTATTTAGTAATTCTGAATTTACAGAAAAATCAGTAGAAAGTGCTGTTTTCTGTGTCCAGTAAAAAAAAAAATAAAACCAGTAACAGTATACAAACTGTAATAATGGCTGCAAAGCTGAACTGCATCCTTAAGTCATCAAATGCTAGTCTGCCTTAGCAGCATCAGGAGCCCTGATTTGCTACTAGATACCAGTTACTCTTTCTTTTACCTTCACAAGCCATAACTTAATCTTATCTTTAAATACTTCTTCCCATTTATCTCACACTTCCTGTTGCTGCATCCCTACCATCCAAGCTGTCCATCCTTCCTCTATTCCTGCATGTACAGTAGCTCTGCCTGTACCAGCTCCTTCTCCTATACCTTGTCCTTGTCATACTGCTGTGCTGGAATATTGACCAAGTTCACCACCATGCAGTGCTGAATCAGGGACCCCACCTACCCCACTGCAGCTATTGAGCTCCACTTTCTTCTTTTCCTTACATCAATGCCCAGTCCAGCAGCCCTAGCATCACTTGAGTGTCTGTATTACAGCACTTCCCTTTGCCCATGTCAATCTCCTTCTCTAGGCTCCTAAAGGGTAACTTTAACAAAGCAGTGCTGCTGAGGCTTTGACGTGCACCAAGCCACCTGCGTAAGTAATACCTTATGTTCCTCTCAAATGCGACAGCAGTTATCATTTGCCCAGGCAAAATCAATACACGGAGCCTATGTTTGCTCCCGCTGACTTTATTTGCTTCTGTTGATCAAGAACACAATGCATATCAAAACACAATGATGCAAGCATGCTTTCTAGGTGCGGTTTTGTTCTGAGAGGCTGATGGAGTGTGTGATAACACAGGCTGTATTACGTGATCTCTTTAATGAAAGGTGTTGATGACACTGCTGTGATGGCACAGCTCTAACACAGCCGCAGCTCCACCACTTGAAGGTGGGTTTATTGTTTCATTTAGTTCTATAAATCTTTTTATAGTTGCCTCTTTTGTCCAGGGCAGTTTAAAATGTTGGGTTTGTACACTAAGCTACTTATAACTAATACCCCTTTTATATAGCTGGGTATTTTTGGTAAAGCAGTTCAGGATTCAAATTGTGAATCTTGAAATTCAAAGGCAATGGCGCTAACCACTATGCTACCTGGGTTATGGGATGTGAGTGATTGTTTGTTTCCCAGCACAACTGCATCAAATCATAATGATGTTTGCCCAAAACATGTATTACACAGAGAATCTTTAATGAGTGCCAGAACGTGTCTTCTCATGTCTCAGAGACTTCTATATGTTAGCTACTTCGTGGTATATAAGCGGTTTGTAAACCATGTGTTATAAAAGGAAGTTAAAGTGCAGACCATGAAGCCAGAACTTGAGTCTATTTTAGGTTACCAATGTGAAGCAACATTCCACACCTGTACCTGTGCTTGGGTACAGTAGTCCCCCCTCATCCACGGTTTCACTTTCCATGGTCCAAAAATATTACGTGGAAAATTCCAGAAATAAATAATTCATAAGTTTTAAACTGCGCATCATTCTGAGTAGCACCATCCCACTCCTTCTGGCCAGGGACGTAAATCATCCCTTTGTTCAGTGTATCCACGCTGTATACGCTATTAGTTATTTAGTAGCCATCTTGGTTAACAGATCAACTGTCATGATATCGCAGTGCTTGTGTTCCTTATTTTACTTAATAATGGCTCCAAACCATTATTAAGTAAGATTATGTATGTATAGAAAAAACATAGTATATATAGGTTTCGTTACCATCCGTGGTTTCAGGCATTCATTGGGGGTCTTGCGACGTATCCCCCGTGGATAAGGGCGGACTACTGTAATTTGAACACTGTCTAAGGTTTATTAGTATAATGGAATGATATTAAAGCTCTTTAAAATGAACGAAAGGGAGGTTTTAAAAAACTTTCTTTTTCTTTCTTTTTCTTCCAGGAGCAAGGCCATTTCTCTAGTCTTCGCCATCCAAATCTCGATCTGTTTTAGACTCCTTCACAACCTGTTGATGAACCAAAACCACTGTCGATGAGATTGTTAACATGGAAAAAAATACTGCCCATGCATTAATGTTCAAGTTGTGTTGCACTTCAGCTCTAATGGAAACCAAAACTCAGAGAAATGTCAAATACAGTGATCTACTTTTGAAAAAGTTTTAAAAGCATTAACAACCAACATGCAGCTCCAAGTAATGATGTTGTAGTATGCCACTTAATGTTTCTGCAGATGTGAGGTTCTGCTCGTGTAGTGATGTGTTTTTTGGTTAACTGCCGGTGGATTTCAGCACATTTGCAGGCTCACCTCTCCATCACGAGTCTCAATGGTTTTTATCAGCACCGTCTTTTTTCGGGTTTCTTGGGGGCGGTCGGGCTCTGGATGGAGCAAATGAGGTTCAGATGTATATTCTGTATGTACTGAATCATGCAAATAAATTGAAGTGAATTGAACTGTGACACTGCTGAGATATCATAGTGGCAGCCTTTGTGTTTATGCATTGTCATGTAACTGTGTATACACTATATGTAAGCATGAAAATGGTCTCACCAGCACTGCGAATACTCATAGAAGAGATGTTTAGGACAGGGACAGCAATCCTTTAAGAGAAAAAAGGATATTATAAGACATCCATTAGCTAGTGGGGCAGTGATATTGTTAAAAGCAAAGTATCTTAAGTAGTATACAAGCAAGACACTTTCACAGCAACATAACTAATTAACGTCAATTTCTTGTCACTCACCGGCTCTCTTCACCCTCCAGCAATTTCCTGTAGGTGGCGATCTCAATATCCAGCGCCATCTTGACATTTAGCAGGTCTTGGTATTCCCTGAGGTGACGGGACATCTCGTCCTTGAGGTGACGGATCTCCTCTTCCAGACGAGCCACCGAGTCCTGGTACCCAGCAGCCTCCACCCCAAACTGGTCTTCCATCTCTCTCATCTGCCTCAAGAGAGCTTCATTCTGGAGGCCACCAGCAGACAGTTGTAAGGTGAAAGGAAAGGGAAAAGAAAGGTGTTGTGTTAATCACATTTTATAGTCCAAATACCCAAATTAAAAAAGGTGTTCTAATTCTGAAAGACCCCCAGTATATGGAAGTATGAATCCTACCGTGCTCTTCAGAGCATCGACCTCACAGTTCAAAGCCTGGATCTGTCGCCTCGATTCCATGGAGTCCTGCTTTGCCTGCCTCAGGGCCTCGTTGTTGCGCTTTGCTGAGTCAGTCAGGTCAGCAAACTGCACATGTCATGAATAGGAATTAATAAATCTGTATATCTGTTTCTAATGTAATTTATCACTTGGTACTGTGTTAATCATATATAGTACCTGTAGTTAATAAAATTAAATGTAAAGATGTAGTAATTTGTAGTGCAGCTTCCAAATACAAGTATGCAACAGGCAAAAACACAACAATTCATATACACACAACTTTTTTTCCATTTTTTTTGTTATTAAAGGTCTGTCTGTGTTTGTTGGTCACCTAACCTTGGACTTGTACCACTCCTCAGCCTCCTGCATGTTCTTGGAGGCTATGCTCTCATACTGGGCCCGGATGTCCCGCAGAGCTGAGGTCAAGTCAGGCCTACTGGAGTCCACCTCCATCTTCACCTGCTGGGTCTGCACACTCACTTGGACATCCTGGATCTCCTGATTTGTGTGGTGGTAGATAACAGCGAGGCATTAAGGAGAGCTTCATGTTTGAATATCAGCAGCTAATACAACATCTGGGTGTTACAGAGGTGGGGCTACTGAGAATCCAAATGGTTCAGTTGGTCACAATTTTATGATCAGCATGTTTTTTTATTAACTATTCTATTTTGTGGTACGTTCTCTACGTTTTTGTGAGAACTGAGAAATAAGTTAATTTATGCGGCAACAGATGACACATTAACCGTCAGTCTGATAGGGTGCCTGTAGTGGCTGTAGTCTGGCAATGAGGTCTCACACACTGAGGATGATGCAGAAATAAAATAAAACCAGATCCCAGCATTTACCTCATCGTGCAGCTTTTTCAGAAACTCAATCTCGTCCATCAAAGACTCAATCTTCCTCTCGAGCTCAAGGCGGGACAAGGTGGCATCGTCCACATCCTGAAGAACAGTTGTTCCCATAGTTATTAACAGTCACAAGGTGGCTGCTCCTTAATCCCCTTTTTAAATTTGTGTTTATATATTGTGTTTCGAACAAAGTGCTAACCATTCTTTTTGCTTATCTCTTTAGCACCGTGAGACATCTGACATTTTCATTACTTGGTGGCAGGAAAAAATATTGCAGAACTGTCTGGTTCTGTTGCATTCACCTTGCGGAAGAGGACCAGGTTGTTTTCAGCCTCCGCTCTTTTCTGGGCTTCCTCCTCAAGCCTGGTGAAGGGAAAGTAGAATGAATTATTAGCACAAAACTGTTCAACTCTTATGTTATCTATGTACAGAGGCGTTATTTGTACAAATAGCAGAAATGGGGATGAGTATCGCAATACAGTGGCTTTATTAAGATTTCAGATCCCTGCAGTCAACTGACCTACACCCCTCAGAAAACAGTGAACAAAAAGGCATGACGTCAGGTCTCTGGGGAGCTGCGAGTCCCCATCGAAAGGAAGCAGCTGGTGTAGGCAGGCTGATCAATCTGTGCATTCACAATTTCTTTAAAAGGGTCAGCTGAGGCAACAAAAGAGGGTCAGCAGCATGTCAACCAGTCTTTCTCATTTACATTAAGTGCACCACCTGACACCTTTGTTCCCCAGCTGTTCCACTCCTCTTAAAATTTAAGATCTTTCTGTAAAAGGAAACCTAAAAAACATTTCTCTCCATTGCCATGCTTTTTCATTTTTGGTAAAGTCACCCACATCTTTTATGAAAGAAGTTCTTTTATGAAAAGAAGTTTGACTAATCCCTTTGTTAAATATGTAAAAGTATAATGGAAAAATTGCATATATAAAAATTATTAATTTTAATAAAATCAAAAAGTTCCATTGTGTTAATATAGTGTTATCTTGTTTTACTCTTTTGTGCTCATTTCTAAAGTTGTTTCTGCTTTTTTTTTTTACTTAAATACCCAGTTAATGAAATAACTGTACACTTAGTTTCACATGAAAGTCTCTTAAAAACATTTTAGACATTTGCTATCAATTATTATTTTTAAGTGAGAATAATGACACTCCAGAGTTTCACTGACTTTTTGTTAATAGAGAACAGCAAATCTTTGTAAGGATTTGTACAATTACTGTGACCGTTTCAGGTGCTGATAGTCTGCAGGCCAGAATGGACCTCCTCTTGTTTCCTAGTGTGGGGATCAGTACATTAGCATGAAGGGATGAGAGAGTGAGGCTGGACTCAAGTGCCCCTCTCCTAATAGCTTTCCTGGCACGTTCACGGGGGGGCATCAATGATCCCAGCATCCTAATGGGTCATCCCGGACAGAACTGCATTGATTTTCCTGCACACTATTTTCTGCACGCAGCCCCGCCTGCTGCCCCGCCATCACAGACCCCTCCCTGTGCACCTCTTAGTCATCCTTGTCGCGTCATTCTTTCAGGCTACATGAGGTCATTGTCTTACAGCAAGTATATGGAGAAACAGCTGTTAAAAGTACTATAGTTTGTCTGTACATAACACCTTTTCTGACTCCTTAAGTCACCCATCATTTGAACAGTAACATATCAGTTATTGACTATTTTCTGATTTTCACGTGATTACACATTAAATATATTTATTTTGTACTCGATGTAAATGCCACTAAATGTGTTTCAGAATTCATACATAAACAAATAAATATTGCATGTAAATTTAACTATAATTTTTGTTACAGTACAGTTCCTTAATAAAAGCAATTATATTAATATATTTTATTTACATTTAAAATATACATTTTTTACACCTAAATGATCAGTTCACAGACATGCTTTTCGGTTTAACACACTCCATAAAGAGTTTCATTGGTATGTGGAATTAATTTATATTGGCAGGACTTACGCCAAGTTTGAGTTTCCATTAATAGTCATACAAGGAAACTGAAACTGTTCAGAAGTGCAATGTGTATAAACATATATAATGTTCCACATTTGTTCTTAGACTGCAAGGAAGCACACTGAAGACTGCAGCCACTCGTGTGGACAAAGGGCCACGCCCTCCTGCTGCTGCTCGGCCTGCTGGGGGTGTGGGGTGTGGCACAGTGTGTGTCCTCGCGCTGGTCCGCAGCAGTGTGTGAAGCAGGGTGGGGGTGCTGCCATCCTGCCTCAGCAGCCCCATCTTAGCCCAGTTCTCATTAGAAAAATATTAGGACCCGAACACTGTCCAAAAAAGGCATTTATTTGAGCTCACCAAAGTAATGACTAGTCAAAGCCTGAGATGGTCCCGATCTCCACCCATGTCCCATACTGACTTTGCGCTACTCACCTTTGCTTCAGGAGGGCCAGATCGTCAGCCAGGTTGTCCCTCTCCACCTGGAGCTGGTCCCTTTCCTTGCCCATGACCTCCAGCTGCCGACGCATATCACGGAGCTCCTGCTGGAAGAGCTCATCAGCCCTGCTGGGCTCCTGGTGGCCCTTGTAGTGGCTCAGCTCAGACTGCAGGCTCGCATTCTGCTGCTCCAGGTAGCGCACCTTCTCAATGAAGCTGGCAAAGCGGTCGTTGAGCTCCTGCAGCTCTGCCTTCTCATTGCTGCGTGTGGCCAGGAACTCCTGGTTGACTGCCTCCGCTAGGGAGAAGTCCACCTTTTCATAGGACAGACGTGGAGTGGGAGCGCTGGTTCGAACCCGGTACCCGACGGAGCGGGTGGAGGCCAAGGGTGCAGAGCTCAGATAGTGCCCCCCAGAAAGCGAAATCCTAGAAGACACAGGAGCATAGAGGGGCATGGGAGCAGCAGCACCAAACGTGCGGCGGTAAGAGGTGCGGACTGTCGAGTGACTCATGGTCTCGCTTCTTTCTCTGTGGAGTTGGGAGATGTTTCAGGAGCTGCAAGAAAGGAACTGAAGCAACAGGACTGAACGCTGAGTTGTACGGTGCTTTTATACACCTCATCCGCACATCCCATCTCCCCCCGTTCCCATCTTCCCGTATCCCAGCCTCACTCCTCATCAATCACTACTGAGTGTGTGGGCCCAAGCCCCTCCCTTCTCAGTCTCCACACCTCCTCCTCTCCTCCTGTCCTCTTCCACCTGCCCCTCCTCCTTCCCTTTGATCCTGAGTGCTCAGAATGGCTACAGATGCCCTCCCTGATCAACGTATCATCTCCCAAGATCAGCCTGTCTCTCGGCATAGCTACTTCCCATGTCCACCGCATCCTTTCCAGACCTCTCCCATTTCCTAGAGCTTTACTGTTCTCTTCACTCCAGGTTTGTTCATTCATAGTGCAATCTGGCAAATGAATGGAAACACAGGCATTTGGCAGTCGTGCAAGCAGAGTTTATACAAAAACTTATTAGGAGGAATAAACACAACATTCATATTTTGAGAAAACCAGAGATAAACAGATTTTAATAAAACTTGATAAACTAGACCAAACAACAAAAGGGAAGCTGTAATGACAAATGGTATTGAAATAGCCACATAATATCTATAATTTATAAGTGTTTTCAGTTTCAGGCATCGCGCTTAAAACTCACATCTAAGCATTCATAATAGTGACAAAATATTCAGTAAAAAGTCAAGCAGAAATATCTGACAAACTGAATATAACTTGGTCAAACATACCACAATGATGGAGTGATTGGAAATGCACATGATCTCTCCCTCCAACATTTTTGAAAATGAAACTGGTACAAAAAAGCAGCTGAACAATGATTTTTGTGTGAAGCTCTTATGTTACTGTTGTAAATCTATTGTTCAAAACATTGCTTGTAGTTTATTGAAATTAATTGAAATCCACTGACTGACAGGTTGTAATATCTCTAAAACAGCAATGAAGATTATTTGTTCTTTTGTATTTTTAGTATTTTGAATAAGCAATATTTACTCTTACATTCTCACACTAAGGTCTTTCTGTTCCCAGATTATCGTTCTTACTCATTTTAGGGGACCTCCATGGTCCACCTGACAGTCTGACTGTCCTCATCATAAATTATCTGCAGAACCAGCCTCACCAAAAATGCTGGAGCTTCATGTCTGCTGAAGGAAGTGATCATACTGTATATTAAACATGACCTTGACTCCTGCTGAATATGGTGCTTTACAGCTTTTATTTTATAACCTACCGAAACCTCAGCCACAGCCCATGTCCCATTCCCCCTTTTAATTTTCCTAAAACCCATATAGATAATTGATGCTCGTTTTATAATTTAACACAGCCCTGTGTAGAGAATGAGCCTGACAAAAAGAAAGTCTGTCCTCATATTTGATGCTTTATTTGAAGAAAGCGTGTGGCACCATGACAGGGAGAATTGATGGTGGCTAAAATTAAGGGAAGGTAACGTGAACTCAGGACAGCATATTGCTTTAATGTAAGACAGCCAGACTCTCTGTCTCTCCCTCTGCTTTCATTCATTTGTATTTCTGCCTGTAAATGGAATAAACCTCTGGGGGCAACGAGGCCAAACCTTCTGTCCAGCGGCTGTTGCTGTCTGCCTGTAATGTGCTTTGTCCTTACAGCATAATCTAATCAATTTGCCATGCAGCAAATGAGAAGCTATCCTCTTTTTCTTTCTACCACATTTGTTCCACCCTTCCCTTTATGTCTTGCTCTGTCTCCCCTTTTCTCATTCCTTCGAAAATTACATCCCATAATTTAAGTTTCTTTATCACTTTTGTCTGGTATGACACAGTGCCCACATAGCCCCTCTTATGATATGATTTTTTTTAGTCTACCATACTTTGCCTGGAAGAAAGATTAAAAGCTCCACACCCTGTGATGGACTGGTGTCCCACCCAGTGGTTGTTGTAGAACGCAGTGCCCGGTCACTCTAAACTGCCACAGCCCTGCCCAGGACAATGGATGGATGGATGAATGAATGGATGGATAGAAAAACCACACCCAGCCTTCCTTGCCGCAAAATTTTAAATAAATTTTTCTTTACAAAAAAAACAAAACTGATCTGTAAGTCAGTTATGATTAAAATGTTCAAACATTATTTTTAAATTAATTTAAAATAATTTTAAAATTTTACATTTAGCTGGCACATCAGCAGTTAATTTTAAATGTAAAATAAAATTTGTTGTTTCTGGTACAGTATTTGTATGGTTGCTCTCAATCATTGCTCTCTACTTGTTGCACAGTAATGCTGTGTATTCCTGAACTTTTTAGCTTTTAGATGTGTGTACATATTTGGGTTTAGCTTTATATTTGCTAACTGTGAATCCATATTCTCTGTGCGTTCCTCAAATGTCAACCCTGCATTCCCAATACTAATCTTCAGAAACATACATACATTTTTCCTAAATCGCCCTTTTTGACATGCCACTCTCATGCCTTTGTTGGAATCCCATCCTTCCCTCGCTCCCTTTAGCTCTGTTGCCAAGAGACTCGTTATTAGTTGTCAGGGCAACAATGAGCTGAACTAGAGAAAGGAATTATTTAGAAGTCCGACAGGACCAGAAGGAAAGTGTCAGACAGAATCATAAAAGTAAAATATGTCCCACAGGTAAATGGCAGGTGTGTCTGGCAATGTGTCAGTGTGTACTTTGTGTGCACAGAAGATAGAAGATGAATGCGCCCTCCTCCAAGTTTTTAGCATTTTCTTGTGTTAGGATCTGGACATGTTTTGCCCACACAACAACCCATACGAATGCAGTGAAACCATTTTAATGTGAAAAAACTGATGTTCATTTGGAAAAACTGAAATGTTTTAATTTATTAAGTATGCCCCCCCCCCCAATGTCACTACTTGATGGAAGCACCTGTGGCAGCAACTAAATCTACCGGTCTTTTGGAGTGGCTTTTTACAGGGCTGGCACACCCAGATTTGGTGTTCTTCCTCCACTCCTCTTTGCAGAACTGTTCAAGCTGGGAGAGGCAAGATGGTTTTCGCTTAAGAACAGCAACTTTATAGTCATTCCAAGTATTTTCGATCAAGGCTTTGATTTGGCCACTCCAGAACATTCACCTTCTACTTTGCAAGCCACTCCTCGGCTTCTTTTGTGGAAGCTCTTTAGAATCCATGTTGCTTTCTTTGTGTGCGACTGCACCTGCAACTGAAGGGTGATCAAGTTTTACTTAAGTAGTCAAGTTTGTTGCAGTGATTCCATACAGGTGTTGGACAGGTAAGTTAATATGTGATCCTGAAGGCAATTGGTTATTCCTGAGATATTTTAAGTCATGCTATATTAGACAGGGTTCATACTTATCAAATGATGATATTGTAGTTGTTTATTTTTAAATAAGGAAATAAAAGATTAAAACTCCTTTTCATTCAATTAAGTATTCTATGTAGATTACTAGAATATACTTCTGTGTAGATTCTGTCTAGAAAAAAATGTAGACAGATGAAAAAAATGAATGTTGCATTTTATCTTTAGGCTTTAAATGACCAAAATGTGAAAATTGTTAAGGGGGATATATTTTTATCCACTGTATATCCCACAGCTGAGGATATGCCTTGCTGAAATATAGTTTCTTAGTCCTCCACCATCTTGCATTGCACCGTTCTGGTGGCCACAACAAAGTTTGCCTTCTAAATGTCTGTGTGTAGAATTTTATAACTGTCAATTACACTAGTTACACTGGTGGAGTACCATGAAATATGTATTACCCTTAAAATGGTTTCAACTGCTCTATTTATGATAATGAAAAATCAGTAATGCATCTCAACATTAATAATTTAAATGCAAGGAGGTTTGAAACCTGTTTATTTATTACTTGCACATTTAGTGAACTTGTGATCTATTGCTTCTTACAGCAATTTTTAGTCTTCGTTTAACCATGAATATTAAATACGGTGATATTAAAAAGTATTTGCCCACTTCCTGATTTATCCTATTAATGCATGTTTGTCATACTGAATGGTTTTGGATCTTTAGCCAAAATGTAATATTGGAAGAAGAAAGCACAAGTGAATGCATGACAGTGTTTTTATATTATCAATTTAATAAAAATGTAATTATTATTATATTACTTGATTTAAGGAACAAAGTTATCTAGCACCAGTATCACCCAAGTGAGAAGCAATTGCCCTTTAAAATTTATAAATGATTGCTCGATCTAAGCAATGTTTTTTTAATCCCAAATACAGCAACTATTAGTATTGAAAAGTCACTTTTACTGTATGTACTGAATATGATGGCTTAAAACTTGTAAAATTGTTTTGTTTTTTGCTACAACAGAACCTCTGGAGACATGACACCAAAGCCTGAAGTGTACAGAGTGAAAAATAAGGGAGCCAAGACTCTTCACTGACAGTCTTGGATTATCTTTACATTCACATTGCTTTTATTTGGCTGATACTTCTTTCAGAGTGAGTTGCACTGTTAAATAACTTGCGACTATTTCCCCATTTAGACACCATTGTAATTTCTGATGGAACAATGCAAGCTAACTGTTGTTCAAGGGCAGTACACCAGAAACTGGAATTCAAACCTGGAATTATTCAATACCAGACTGCAGGTCCACCCACAACTCTACCTGTTGGCTCATTAAATCACATTATGTTTTTATACCTTCAATGTCAATGTCAAATGGATAGATTTGTATACAAGTTTTGTAATTTATATTCTATTAAAATCCTTGCCAGGCAGAAGAGCATATAGCAACATACTGTTTCCTGAGTTACACCTTACATTTTAGCAGTCAGTGTTGAAATGTATTGCAGAACTTTTGTTCCATTTCTATTATCATACCTAAATGGTTGAGCTAATTTGTAAAGGGGTTCATCCACTTTAATGCAGTGAGAAAGTACCAAATAAATCTGGGTTTGGGGAAGAAGGTTTATATTAACATTCTTCTAGTTCCTGGTTTCTCTAGTCTGTTCACAGAAAGTCACTTTGACAGGTTAATGTTGCCAGGATATGCAAACCAGGGCAAACCTGAGCACACCAAGTATAAATTCTTCATTTTGGAATCAATTTTAGCCTTAAAAAATTCTTATGTCTTCCTGAAAGCTGACTTTCAAGCAGGTAGCAACTCAGGTTCCACTTTTGACACAGCAATTACTCACCAACTGCTCACCAGCATCATCATGATTATTTCTTAGAATCTACATGTTGACAAGTATGTGGTTTGTATGAGTGTTGCACAAGAGGCTGTGGAGCATAGTATGCAAAATAACACATTTTTAAGCTTTTCATTTTTTAGAAGCAACTGCTGTTATCGCTGTTCCTTTTCATTATGCTACCATGTTAAATGGTAAAAAGAGGTCAAAGGAAAGAATCTGAACTTCATTGTATTTTGCTGTATGTTTACATAAAATTCTTAGCAAATCTCCATAACCTCTGCAGAGAGAAGATGCTGATTTTTAAAGGGACTACAGGTAAGAACTGTTAAAGGAAGAATCCTTTGGTTAGTAGTTTCTACCATAAACAAACATATAACATTATATATCAACAAGTGTAAAGCAAAATGAAACCATGTCTGTTGAAAAATGCTGCTATTGCCTATACAGATTGCACTGTGATTTATGAAAACTAAAGTTTAGAATTTTTTTGTGAAATAATTGTTTATTTGTATATTTGTGTAAAGTTTGTATATTTTTAGATGAATGAAAACAAAGCAACTGGCTTCACCTACAATTACATTTAGAATACTGAGCTGTTATTTTACAGTAGTTTCCTGGGATTTTGTTGCCGGCTTTTCCCATCATTTCTCTTTTTCCTTCTAACTACAGTGTAGATCCTAAATAACTGTAAATTATTTAGTTATTGCACCAAATGTCCAGCTGATCTCGCAGCTGTTCTAATAACTCAAGACAGCCTTTATATGTTGTGCACTTAACACCCACTGTGTTTCATTGTAAAATTAAACTGCTTACTTTTAACCGAAATTCACGCATCATTATTATACACCTCATCCGCACCTCATTATTTTTATACAGAATATTCAGATATAATCCATGGATTTTCAAGTGCCTGTGGTGCACTATTTGAAATAATGTTCATAATCCTTCATGTGTACAGGTGTAGCTGTAAGTAAAATACACCCCAAAGGTCCAGGCCTACTGCTCTACTTTGGTGTTACCTCTGAGGCTCTCAGCTTATTTTGTATCCTCAGAAGCTTCAGGGAATCTAGCAGAAATGAAGGGAAATGAACAACCTAGTGGCTGGCAGCATCATTAATAATTCAACACTGGCAGACATTTTATCCTGGGTGCATGGGGGTTCAGTCTAATCGATGACTAATCACTTCCTCTGTAAAATGAAACTCAGCTCTCCTGAAATTCAAAAACAAATATGTGGTAAAACTTACCATGCAAACATTAGACTTAAAAGGTTTCTGTGAGGAACAAACAAGAAGGTCACACTGTTTTGAGAGCAGTCATATTACTTAAGTGCCCAGCCTAGACTTTCACATAATGCAGCAATCGCAGAAAATGACTGGTAACCAGACGGCTGAAGGTTCAGCATTCACTCCCTGCTGTTTCTTACTCTTTCATAAGAAAAAGAAAATGCAGAAGGTGGTACATAACGCACTGGCAAGTTGAAACCGGTATCTTGGTAGTAAAATTACATATTTAGTAAGTTATCATTAAAAATAGAAGCTGAAATGAAAAGCTAATACAGCACATGTACTCATGACAAGAAATATATGACTTTGTGGAAGATGTGACAAATGCTTATTTACAGTTTCAGTTTAGGAACAGAAAGTGAGCAGATCTTGGTGTAACAAAGTAATGCTTAAATATTACTTAAGGTAACAAAGTTAAAGCACTCCTTGTGTAAGCTAGAAAAATAGTAATGTTACTATTAATAAATGATTAATGGACTATTTTGTATCTCTGAAGGTGTTTCTATGACAAAACTCGTGGGAAAGAGAAAGGATGCACTATATTTTCCATGTATAGATGGAGCAGTATTTTTGGTTTAAGCCTTTGCCAGCTGCGAGCAGCGTGAATGTTCTGCAGGTGCAAAAGGTGAACTGAGAGGTTTGAAATGCAAGTGCTTTTACACCCCCGACTCTTGAGGATTTTATTATAATGACAGCTATGGGACATTTCGGTTAATTCTTTCGGAAGCTGTCTGCTGTACTTTATGCATAGATCCTACTTGGTAATTTTCAAAGTTGATATATATTTTTCATTTACTCATTTTGCACATATTAAAGTGTATTTTTTAAATTCCTCAAGAACACGGGACCTTTTAATAAGGCTGCCCACGAACTGCGAGCGCCTCAAGTTCAACATCATCATGGTGACTGTTTTCACTTTTCTCAAAACTGGACTTTCCCTGTGGAAAGTGGAGCGTTCGAGCCGCCAGTTAAACACTTTTAAATTTGAAATTAAATACTTTAAAGTTATTCCTGTGATGCGGGGTCGCCGCTGGGACTCGTGTGCTGCTTGTGCGCATGTCTATAATAAGGAGGCGCAACAGCCATTCATGCGGAGACAAGTCGGGTGCTGGAAAAGTTTGACAATGCGCTAACCCAACCCATTTTATCTTCTGAGGTGAGCAGTTTTTTGGCATAGATGTTCTTCGATTGCCTTCATAAAGTCGTGCTGAGGTTCGAGGGCTTCACTGTGTAGTGCTTACATGAGATTATTTCAAGGGCGGGATGTTGAACTAAATGTTACCGGGTGTGCTTTCTCATGGTTTATCTCAGGAACCTGAGGACAGCACCACCCCCGGCCCCCGATGCACGACTTCCATGCCCTCCTCCTAAAGTGGAGTCTCGGATGGAACCGCGTTGCGCTCATGTGGCTGCAATCTTATTGCCACATTGGATTGGTTTGCATTTGTAAGCATTGGTTGTGCGGTCATGTTTTTCCTTATTTAAAAACCGTACCTCATCCTCTGTACAAACCGCTGCTCTTCAGGTTCACACTTAGCCAAACTGGTGTGTAAAACGCAAAAGTATTTGCTTGAAGTGTGGCTGCTAGCAAAAATTACCCAGACGCCTCAGCGCTCCTCACCGACCACTTCGAGTTCTGTGTGAGTTGCTGGCTACTTTATTTCTTCCTTTTTATGCTTTTATCCTTGTACTTCACTTTAATACTCAACTACGAATTCTGTAGTTCAAGCCAATCCACTTCATCTGTTGAAGCGCTTATTTTTTTTATTATTGTTGTTTAATGTGCCCCCCCCCCACACACACAATTGGCTGTGCTGTTACAAATCTTGTTTGCTGAGCCTCAAAATTAAGAAGTTTGTATACCACGTAGCACCAAATGCAGCTGGAGTTCTGTGCAAGGAAGCATCATGGTCAATGTCCATAGATTTAAATTAATGTTGCTCATTGAGATTTGCTTTCTTTAAACATACAGGCTTCGTCTGGATCTTGATCCCAACACTGAATACATGTTAAATGGTTAAATGTAAGGTGTTGACTTAAGTCTTTTACCTTCACTTTATCAGTCTCTCTGACCCTTGTCAGAATGGACCATCTTATTGTACTACTATATAGTCTGTATTGTTATAAATGAAAAGTAACAAAGATGTTTGCTATGGATGAATTTGTTCATAGTTCACCTCCCATAGTATTTTGTTTTCATGTATTTGTTGATGGATTTATACAATTAAATGTTTTGAAATGTAAAATGTTGTTTGGCCCTGATCTTGTGTGGAGCCTGGATAAGCTTTTGAGCATGCATTTTTGCATAGCTGCAGAACAAATCAGGTGATAGGAAATGAATGAATTGGCTTTGGTTTAATTAACATATTTATATTAATATATTTAAGCCAATATGCTACTGAAATAACTTGCTCTGCTCCTATTACATCATGCAGCGCTATTACAAATAAATTGCAAGTAACTGATTTGGTTATTCTTCTGAGGTATTTCTAAACTTTGTAGCATGTCTTATGAGCCAGAAGAGGGAGCTGAAGTGTACATTTTAAAGTTTGTTTTAAACAATTTTAAAATTTACTCATACCCTTGTGCCCAAAGATGGTGGTATTCCTGAAAATCTCTCTGGTTACCACAGAAGCTTTTTATATTTGTGCAGCAGTGATCTCCCTCATGTATCAGAGGCTGCTGCTACATACTGGCTGTTGGCAATAAAAAGCAGACTAATCTGTGTCTGAGAACTACAACCGTCCCTAGTGAATAATAGAAATTGCAGGCTGAGAACTGAACTTGTAATTGTACCCTAATTCAACAGCACAAATGTTTGGGGGGGGGGTATATTGGTCTTCAGATGCCTGTGTGGAAATATGGTGATACAACCAGATTTATGCATAAACTCTCAAAATTCATCAATTCTGGAAAGGCAAATGCAGACCAAACAATAGTTTATCATTGTCCTCATTAAGGACTTAAATATAAAGTTCTAGAGAACAAGTAGGAATACCATTCCACTTACATTTTTTTGTAACACTAGGAATGTATACAACTTTGCCTACCACACTGTACTTTTAAAACTAGCAAATTTTGAGACTCGGCACATCTTTTCTGAAAAGCTAAATGACTGTAAATGTACATAGCCAATAAAAAAAAGTATGACTTTAGTCAAGGTTGTATCCCAGAAAAAATCTAAAGATTGCCAGCAGTAAATTGAATGTTCATTCAGTGTGGAGGTTCCAGGATGGTGTGATGAATGCTGTGACATTTGGCAGCTACTGTTTGTTTGTGTCCGAGCACATGGAAGTTGCTGAATAAAAGGTGACTCAGACAGCCACGGCAGTCGAATCTTAAGCTGTTGTCTTAGATTTCCTTACACATTTCACATGGCCTCTAAATTGGAAGGAAATTTAAAGCTGGTATATAATGCATTAATTTAATGTCTTTGAAACGTACTGATTTGGGAGGCTAAAGCTTTAAACAATGGCTTCTGCTGCTTTGTTAAAGATGAATAAGGACAAAGACATGAGTCACGTGATCCACTGCAGGGGGATGACATCACTGCAGCAAATTCTAGGAGAAAGAGGGTGGAGGCTTGATGTGCTCGATGAGGGATGCAGCAAAAGAATGGGAGCTGGAATATGACTGGCATTTATTTATTTTATCTGAATGCAAAATGCAGTGCATTGTCTTACCTTGCTCTGTAATGTTAATATTAACAATTCACACTTCCCTGGTGAGATCTAGCAACATCTGAATCTTTGTTTAAAGCACAAGGTTAAATATTTATTCTGTTTCTTGCCCTTTGGGCTTTTAAACTAATAATACAAAACAATTTTATTAAAAGTACAAATGGCTATAAAGTTTATTCAGAGTATTTAAAAGCCATTGATTTTATGAGATTTCAGAAATGGTAATATGTTATTTTATAGTGTCTTTGAAATGGAGCTTCTCAAAACACTTAAGAGATCATTTTTGAACATCTTTTGTTGCATTTTATGCGTTGGCATTAAAAATCTTGATGCCTACAATGAACAAGCATACAATGCCGTCCTGGATCAGAGTTGACCTATTCTAATCTATGGTAAAGTATCCACAGCTCCCTTGCCGAACATCTTATACACTGTTTTCAGAGACTGAAGTTAGTCAAATCAACATTTACTGGGCAAGAAATACTTAATGGACAAATTTTCTGCATCTGTGATAGATGCCCCCTCTGTGTTTTCAGATCCAGAGTGAAAACCCATTTAGCTTTCCTGTAGCTGTCCAATACTGTGATCAGGAGTTGTTCTCTTTTCCTACCTGTCTTTGCACATCATGGCACATTTTAGGAACCTGTGCGCCAGCTGGGAAACCTGAGATTGAACCAGCGCATCAGCTTCCTCTAAATGCTGTCTGACCTCAAGAATGGATAGACATTTGCTACCCTCACTGGATCTGGGGAGTAACTCCTGTCTCTAGACTTGAGCGCTTTGTTCTTTGTTGTACTGACATTTGGTTATAGACATATCTACAGAGGTTCTCTGTAATGTCATTTGCATGCCCAGGAAGGGTGGGCTGGAGCTTTGACTGGGAACCTTGCAGGATTACTTTATTCCTCAACTGGCTTTCCTGTTTAACTCTGCTGTATGTTATCAGTGTCTATTCAGCACTGTGCCTCAGACTCCTGAGCAGTGCTGTATAATATAAATTAAAAATGTTTTAACAACAGTTCAAGAATCATTTTAAAACATGCAAGGTTTTGGGAAAACCACAATATTTACAATAGAACTGAATTCTTAAATCCTTCTATGTGCCGTTTCCCTCAAAATAAATGGGTCACATCTATATCTCACACCGGCCTTATACAATCTGCAATGGAGAATGTACTGATTTTTAATGTTTATATTTGTTAGGATGGCCACACAATGTCTGTTGTACATGCATGTAACCTGAACCTGTTGAAATATTTCTGTTCTAGTTTTTTTTTTGTTTTGTTCACTCTGCGCTTGCTTCTTACTGCATACATTCGCTCAGCTTGAACTTATTTACAGAACATTGCATTTTAGTGCATTAATTTGTGTCTCAGCTCAATAAAATATGAGAACTGTATCAATAAATAAGCTAGGCGTTCAGCGCGCCATCGTGACGTATCTTCAGTCTGCGTGGCCCGAGAAGCTTTGTGAAGTGCGTGCGCGCGCACTCCGCGCCACTTCGCCCCGCCCTTAATTTATTCACGTTTGCAGCGCACCCGGCACTGCGGCGGTATAAATAGCGGTACACGGCGCAGCCTTTCAGCAGTTACTGCAACGACTCTTAGACGTCGGAGAAAGTAACAGGTCTTGCTGCCGCGGGGGAGGAAAAAAGCAACGCTTCAATTTCTTTTTCATCCTTATAGCTACTGTTAACGCACATCCTCTCTAGTAAACATGGTGAGTGCTGTAATTTGGGTTGTTTGGTGTTACAGTTCGTGAGCAGTTGAAACAGTCGTTGCAGCGTTCATTCAAACGCAATGTGGACATTTTCTATTCATTTTGTAAGCCTGGCGCGGGAAATGAAAACATAACCCTAATTCAACAAAAACAGCAGTACGTAGAATTTTGCATTAAAAGGTAAACGTTGATACTGCATTGTTAACTTTACCTTCATTTTAAAACGGATTAAATTCACAATAGTGTAAGTACTATGTTATTTTTGGTACTTAAAGGGGCATAAAGCAGTAGCAGCTCTCTGAGATGAAAACGGAATAAAATCGAATGTTCTAGACGGGTTTTTTTCCCCTTTCACCTCGCGCTCCTCCCGCGCTTTTTGATGCTGTCTGGGGTGGGGGGCGTTTTGCGCTTTTTTTTTCTAGCGTTCGTTTTCGCGGCCCTACTTCGCGCCATCAGAAAGTGACGGGGGACGGAAATTATAATAACTGCAATTTGTGTATCTGTTCCATAGAGTTGATGTCGGGACTGCTTAGCTTAGTTATGTCTGTAGCTCTTTGTTTGATAGCAGCATGGCTGTGGCGATGAGTCAGCCATCTTTCGGAAATTAATCGCAGCACTGACATTTGAATAGACCGTCCAAGTGCAATATCTTTATTTGAAAAGAGGCGGAACCCACCCTTTGTCTGCATGAGTTAACGAACAGATTATGCGACGGAACAAATTGTCAGGTCTGAACTGGACTACAGGTATTGCGTTACTGGGGTTTTATGCTTGAGGAGGATCCGAAGGGCTCTAAATTTAACAAAAGGAAATTACATGACCCCGACCAGAAGAGGAAATAAGCAACTATCTTAAACTGACCGTTGTGTAACGTTGCGATTGCTGATATGTAAATCCCTGCCGGTTGGGGGGGGGGTTGCTAGGAAACTGCGGGCTGAAGGAGCTGCATCTGCGCAAATCCTGCCTTCCTCTGCAGACAGGGCGTTGCCTTCTCATGGAAAGAGGAAAAATTACCACTCACTCGCACACCATTTGTTGAAAGCAAATGGATATAATTGTGAAATATGTGGTAAAAGAGCTTGGATGCTAACATCTGAATTTTATAAAATGTACTGGATGTTGAAATAAAGGTGGCAGGACCATAGGATGTAAATTGTGGCCAGATGGCTGTTTAAATGTGCCTGTTATTTGACAGCGTGAGTGCATCTCCATCCACGTGGGCCAAGCTGGTGTCCAGATCGGCAATGCATGCTGGGAGCTCTACTGCTTGGAGCACGGAATTCAGCCAGATGGACAGATGCCCAGTGACAAGACCATTGGGGGAGGGGATGACTCCTTCAACACCTTCTTCAGTGAGACAGGAGCTGGGAAGCATGTCCCCAGAGCTGTGTTTGTTGACCTGGAGCCCACAGTTATTGGTAAGTAAGGAAGAGGATGATCTCCAGCTTGATTGTGAAGCTATCTAATGACATTAATAACATTATCAATGTCTCCAGATGAGGTGCGCACCGGAACATATCGCCAGCTGTTTCACCCTGAGCAACTCATCACTGGCAAGGAAGATGCTGCCAACAACTATGCCCGTGGCCATTATACCATCGGCAAAGAAATCATTGACTTGGTTCTGGACAGGATCCGCAAGCTGGTGAGTGTCGCTGTGAAATGTGTAATATCTGCATCCTTTTGACTGCTGATCCAGATTTTCTCATGCAATAGCTGTTCTGCTTACTCTTCAGGCTGACCAGTGCACAGGGCTGCAGGGGTTCCTGGTCTTCCACAGCTTTGGAGGTGGTACCGGTTCCGGTTTTACCTCCTTGCTGATGGAACGCTTGTCTGTTGACTACGGCAAGAAGTCCAAGCTGGAGTTCTCCATCTACCCAGCTCCCCAAGTGTCCACAGCAGTGGTGGAGCCCTACAATTCCATCCTGACCACCCACACCACCCTGGAGCACTCAGATTGTGCCTTCATGGTTGATAACGAGGCCATTTATGACATTTGCCGACGTAACCTTGATATTGAGCGTCCAACCTACACCAACCTTAACAGGTTGATCAGCCAAATAGTTTCCTCTATTACAGCTTCCCTGCGATTCGATGGTGCTCTCAATGTCGACCTGACAGAGTTCCAAACCAACTTAGTGCCCTATCCTCGAATCCACTTCCCTCTAGCTACATACGCCCCAGTTATCTCTGCAGAGAAAGCCTATCATGAGCAGCTCTCTGTGGCTGAGATCACAAATGCCTGCTTTGAGCCAGCAAATCAGATGGTCAAGTGTGATCCCCGCCATGGCAAGTACATGGCTTGCTGCTTGCTGTACCGAGGTGATGTGGTACCTAAAGATGTTAATGCGGCCATTGCCACAATCAAGACCAAGCGCACCATCCAGTTTGTGGACTGGTGTCCTACTGGCTTCAAGGTTGGCATCAACTACCAGCCCCCTACTGTGGTTCCAGGTGGAGACCTGGCCAAGGTCCAGAGGGCTGTGTGCATGCTGAGCAATACCACTGCTATTGCTGAAGCCTGGGCTCGCCTGGATCATAAGTTTGATCTGATGTACGCCAAGCGAGCCTTCGTGCACTGGTATGTGGGTGAGGGTATGGAGGAGGGTGAGTTCTCTGAGGCCAGAGAAGATATGGCTGCCCTGGAAAAGGATTATGAGGAAGTGGGTGTAGACTCCATTGAAGGCGAAGGAGAGGAGGAGGGAGAGGAGTACTGAAGCGTTTGACTCCCACTTTCAGCTAATTGCTCAAGCATGCTTATCATTAGTCAGAAGTTTACGTATCAGGTTGTCAAACTTAGTGAATTGCTAGCAAGTGCTGTGACATCTTTGGTATTTGTTCTTGTGGCACCTTGACTGACATTCTTGTTTTTCCTGGGTACCTGACTGAAGATTGACATTCACTGATCTGTTTGTGTATTTTTAATGTGTAGTTCTCTTCTGACTGTGATATGCAATAAATTATTAAATTGTGTTCTGGATACTGTTATTTATTTGACTTTTGTAACTAATTCAACATTCTTCCAAGTGTTATGAATCTATTTAAAGTGCAGAATGTTTAACCTGAAGGTCAACTGTGTTAAATTCAACTGGAGCATTTTTTTTCCATTGATTTAAACCTAAACACTTCCCAAATGTCCTTTATATGAACAATTATCCTCTAGTACATAAATGGTCATAATGTGTTCATTAATACAGCTGTTTATTTAGGTGGCATTAATATAAAAAGATTCAGTAGCAAAACATAAATTTATGAGTTGTTTCTAGCACCGTTCAAATGTAATAAGCACTCTGTTCCTGAGATGTCTCATGTCATCTCTTCCTAACCTTGATGTAGTTGACCAGGGCAATATGTGCATCTCATGTCAAATTTGCAGAAGTACACACTTGAATTACAATATGGTTGCCCCCCCCCCCTCCATGTAGACTCGAGATCTTTGTCAGCCCATCCATACACCAGCATACAGTAGGGTTGAAGTGCCCATTCTCTAACAACATAAAGTGCAGGAAATGACATCACAGTGCAATAACACAAAAAATACACAAGCCAAGCTGAAAAAATTGAGCCTTTTTGAGGTTTAGGTACTGTATACGGTCCTTAGATTAGCTGCTCAGTATGAGAGTAAATGAACAGATTTAGTGCTCGTATTGGTCCGTAGAACAACTCAAAACTCCAGGCCCATTCTCATCTAATGAGAACATTCAGTCGCTGGAACTGTAGCTGCAGCCTTTCAGCTAAAAACACTGATCCTCAGCAAAATTTGCATATCTCCCCAGGGTCAATCTTTTTCTAAATCTTTACACTTGACTGCTCTGCCCGGTACAACGGATGTCTGAACAGTAAAGACACCAGGTTGTTTTTGCATGCAGAGCGGAAAGGTCATTTTACTTTTTACTGCAGGCAAATGCTTTCGCTTGGGGCTTCTTTCAGCCTGCAAAGGCAGTCATGCACACAAACAGCTGAAAAGATTAATTATCCAAATCAGTAGTTTATGTCAAATATTTACCGGAGCTTTTGTCAAAAAAAGAGGTTACCTTGTTAACACACACAATAATATTCTTAAACTAATAATTTTGCCATTTGGTTTGCAGTTTTTTTTTTTTTTTTTTTTTTTGGAGTTTGTCGAGCAGCCTGCTGACAGCATGTCCTGCGCATGGCTACAGATGAAGTTAAGGACTTGGCTAAATAATCTGCCCTGTCTCAACATCCGTTTGTGTTTCCGTTGGGGCCACAGCTTTAGGAAGTTTGTTATGGTAAATGGACAGCGTGGATTAAATTAACACATTACTAAAACAAATGTAAGGAATAAAAGGATGAGCTCTACAGCATTGTCTCATTTAGCAAAAATAGCCAGCAGTGTTTGTAGGAGACATTTTAACATAGTGCATGTATTAGATTATTTACTTGTTTGCCTTTGTTTGTTTTATTTGCACACCAGGTTAGGACACTATCAGTCACACAGTGGCAAACCAAACTGGTGCCCTGTCCTCAAATTCCCTTCCCTCTGGCTGCAAATGCCCCACTTACTGTACATCTGCATACACCTGCTAACCAGCTACTGCACCATATTGATATTCTATACCATTTACATTTTATCAACCACTTGTACAGTAGTGATAACAGATATGGGGCAGTGACATAGGTAGTGATTTCAGGCGATGGTGAAGTCAGAAAGAAGGGAAATGAGAAGCTGGAGAAACACCAGAGGCTGAGAGAGGAAGTGAGAGAAGAATTATACACTGTATATAGTGGCGTGGATTTTAGATTTAATCTCACTGTACTCTGTGTACTCTGTATGCTGGGATACACGTTTACTGTTTTCATTTAGGAAAATACCCCCCTGCAGCCAAAACCAAGACATTTTACATTAACACGTTCCTGTTTTCTGCCCCTTAGGTGGGCCAGGGTTAAGCACAGCACGGATAGGATCATGTTGGTGTTCACTGTAATTGTAATTACCCCTGCGTATGTGAATATGTGTGGCCACCTGCAGAGGACTGGTGTCCCATCCAAGGCGCAGTCCCCTAGCCCAGCAATCAGTGGTTTTGGATTAGATTCTGGACCACCATGACCCCGATCAGGACAAGTGGCTAATGATGGTGATGGATGTATAACATATATAGCACCCAATACATGGAGATGTGGTGGTACAGTGGGTTTAGTTGGGGCCTTACAGCTCCTAGGCTGCTTGCATGGTGTGGGGTTTGAGCCTCTCAAATGTACCCAGATGAAGACGATAGCAAAGCACCTTGGTTGTGGGTCAGGTTTGACTCAATGACATCGATCATCATGTTGTAAATATGGTTTTTAAAATCCAATGAACTGCACTGTTCAGAGTTCATATTTTATTGAGCTCAGCTGTGGGAACAACACCCAAAATCTAGTCTTAAACAAGAAGAACAAAATAACACTGGATGCACAGGTAGACAAAAATAGCAAAATTACTAAATCATTTCCTGCGGTGTTATATCATGATTATAAATGACACATAAAAAGGATAACTGAGAACAGCACGGTGGCACAAAATGACTAAGGCATCACTAATGTTCTTTAGGATAACACAGGATGTGGCCAAATCAACCACTTCTACACCTGTAGTCACTTCTCACCATTGCTCAGGAAAAAGTCGAGATCATACGCACTGCATTCTGTTTAAGCTTGAGTGTAGAATAAACAGTTTATTATTTTTGAAAAATTAAATATGATAGATTTGTGTATGTAGTCTTGATCAGGATAAATAAATAAAAACATTTATTCAGTTTGTCAGATTCAGCCTTTATTTACCTTCGTGGTTGAAAATGTTTTCAGATTGGGACCGAGTTTTGGGTGCATATGTGTGTGCGTGTGTGTGTGTGTGTGTGGGCGTTTAACCATTCCCATCCAGTCTACACCACTCGGCCCTGAAGAAGGGGACGATTTTCTCCAGTTGTGTGTCGACTCAGGAAATTCCACAGCAGCACAGACACAGGGGTCCTTCCAGGGCCCCCCAGAGAGTCTTCCCTCAGAGGGTCATACTCCTTAAAGCGCCTGAAGAGGAAGAAAGTTGCATCACAGACTCTTCCGGATAACATGCTATCCAGCAAAAGAAAAAAGACTCCATGAAGAAACCAGCGACATATTTTGGTGACTTGTGGATTTTGGCTCTGTACTTCCTGAATCACATTTGTACATTTGGATTTAAGAATGGTGACTACGTGGCTGGTGAAGTGCTGATTTACTTGTCCTTTGTTTAATATCTTTTGTTTTCTCAGCAGCTGCTCTTTTCTTGTTTATTAAGATTCAGAAGCCTTTTCCATTCATGTTGTCTTGTGTAGCTGATTATTCAGGTCCTTTAGTGTGTTCATTGCTGACATTTTGGGATGGGCGGATGAATGAAATGAGCTGGAAAACCCCGTGCCTTTGCTGCCTGCCTGGTCACTCTCTGACCCTGGCTGCCCACCGCTGTGCTATAAATGTGTGCAGTGCAATTCAGTGCGGCATGACCAGACAGAGTATGAGGCTGAATGACAGGATGGCTCATGCTGGGCTCACCTGTAGGTAAAGGCTACTGCACCTACTGCACAGGCCAGGATCATGACCCCCAGCACAATGACTATAGTGCCAGCTGTAGTAGGACTGGAACCTGCAACCCAAAGACACAGTAAAAGAGAATTGACATGGATGCTATAAAAGATAAGAAAGTAAAATTGCATGAAAACATAATGGCAAAACCACAAAGACTGATCAGCTCTTCCAAGGTGTAATTTGGTTCAGGTTCTACCACACCATAACTATAGTAATTCTTCACACAGTGGGTTCATTTGTGGTCTGGAATCAGCATGTTAACTAAATTCTCATCATGCAGGGGTTAGTTAGCATTATTTCTTATGGAAAAAGATATTGCCTGAAATTCATTAAAATACCAAAATAAAAGGGATTTCAATCCACAATAAACATCATATCTGTAAAAAAATTCCTTGGTTACTTTTTTAATGCCATGTTTTAATTTGTTCCTTTGCTCATTCACTATGAATAACCATCTATCCAGTGTAGTATTGCAGTGGTCAAGGCCTTTTTTAGAGAATTTGTGATTTACTGAGCGTGAATAAAATCCTCAATTTTACAATCAGTTCCATAAATTTAACATAGTAAACAATAAATTACTGTGTGGCTGTCTGGTCCTACCAAAACAGTATGCACTGTTACAGTCTTGTTGTTTTTGTTCATGCCATCTTTGCAGTCTTTTAATTTAAATGATGTTGGATTGTTTAATGTTGTTGTCATGGCTGTATGAACAGGGTAAATCACTGTAAAATGCTTAACTCTGTGGAAGTACAATGACTGCCTAACCCAGAAAAATGTTGTCTGAACTGCCTAACCCAGAAAAATGTTGTCTATTGCATAAAATAATGCATGTTTTCGGAAGGCACTGTGATTCTTCATCGTATGGAACCCTGTGAAGGCCAAGTGTACAATGTTAATTCTCTGGTGGCAGAAATTTAGCATTAACTGCAGGGAAAAACTTTAATTCTACTATTAATAATGGAATTGTTGCCGAGGTAGTGCACACACCTGTGGTGACGCTGACTCTGGCACTGGCCGCAGCCAGACTGACATTGTTAGTCATTGACACATTGATGCAGAAGACGCCAGAGTCGTTGAAAAACTGACGGAGGATGAGCTGGCACTCTGGGGAGGGCGTCACTGCATCGCATATGGTCTGCACAGGGGTAACACAGTCCGCATCCGAAATCACGGTGCAAACCTCATTTGGCAGGCTGGTTCCACAGAAAGGCAGACACACAGGAGAAAGGCAGAAGGGGCAAATAGAGCAAAACCATGCCATCAGTAACAGGACAGCTGGTCCATGATGAGAACATGACACAAGCATGTTTCACTTCTTCAGCTGGTGTCCTCTGGTCCGGATTCTCACCTCCCTCTGCATGTTACAGTGAGGTCCACAGCATTCTGCTGCATCTCGCTGATCATCGCGACGTTGGAGATCTGCACAATCTCCACACTTTCGATGCCCTCTGTAGACGAGTTAAAAGGGCAGGTTTTAGAGGGTGAGATGACAGGAGAAATTTTACGCAGTGTGCCATGTTATGTTAACAGGAGCACAGCTTACGAATTATGTTTAGGTCAACAGAATAGGAGCCATAGCGATAAATGGTGCAGCCATTTGCAGGCACTTCAGGAGCTTGTCGTTTGGCCACCACCACAGGAACTTCAGCTGCTGTGTTCTCTGTTGGTGCCTGCACCTCTGCTTCGGCCTCTGAAAGAATAGATGTTTCACGTTGCTGAATGGATTTGAGAAGACAATGTCAAAGTAGTGAACGTATGTGTGCAGTTTATTCATCACCTTCTGCCCCAGCAGCTAACTCTGCTGCTTCATTCACTGCTGGAGGCGTGATAGAAATTTCCACAACTGCAGCAGCTGAGACTGAAACTGCAGGAGTGACATCAGCTTGGGGAATTGTTGCAGCAACTCCATCCACGGGAGCCACAGTGTTTGCTGCATCCGCTACGGCTACAGAGACAGCCAGGTCCACATCAGCTGGAGCAGCGGAGGCAGCAGCATCAAGGACCTGAACCTCAGCATCAGCTGGATCAGTCCCGCCTGCCTCAGCCATGGCTGGATCTTGTGCAGCAACAAGGGATGGAGCAACCACAATTTCTCCAGCAGCTGGAGTAACGTTAGCATCAGCTGCAGCAGGGATTTCTGCTTCTGGTGCCAACGTGGCTGTTGCATCTCCCTCTACCTCGGCAACAGCGGGCTGCGCAGATGCAGCCAAGGCAATTTCGTCAGGCCCGTCTACCAAGATGTCATCAGCCTGTTGTGCTGGGAGGTTCAAAGCAGCTGCTCCTTAATAAAATAAAAGTGAAGGAAGTGAAAGCTGAGAGAAACAACTGAAATAAAACTATTGCTAATGTTCTCTGTAAAGTCTAGACTGCACCTACTGAGTAGTAGCGCTAAATGACTAAATCACACTAAATTTGGACCTTGTGCCACCTGACTTAACCCTGTCTTCTCTTATATGTACATTTGCTTCTTATTTATATACTCTGCTTATTGTCTTTTTTACTGTATGTATGTACAGTATGTTGTATGCTGCTGCATCAATTTCCTTCTGAGACTGATAAAGTTTCATTCAATCATTTGTTTACTTATTCTTTCATTCACAGGCTGGAGCTACTGCTGGTACAATCCAGCTGTCTTCAACATTGAGACATCAAGAAGTCCAGAATTCTCACCAGTAGAGCCCTGTTGTGCAGAAGCTGTAGGTGGTTGGGAGGTGACGAGGTTAGCAGTGGGGTTAACAGGGGCAGGAGGATCAGCTGAGGTCGTACATCCAGGATTGGGAATGGAAGCCTGGAGCACTACGTGGGGTCTGAAGGAGCCAGGGTAGATGTACGTGTGAGTGACACTGAGCTCCCTTGAGATCAGGGTGCCACTGTTGTCACCAAAGTCCCAGTTAAATATGATGTCTGAGTCCTTCAGGTACTGGCTGGGGTCATGTAGATTGATGCTAAAAGCAATGGCTCTGTTCTGAATGAAGTTCTGGTCAGCTTCATTGACATCGTTCATTTGTGACACTGACACTGTGAATGGGACCAGATCTGGGGAGATAAAAGAAACAGTTTGGAGAGAGGGTACTGTCAGAAAATTCATTTTCCTTGATAATTTGCACCATGAAAGGTGCTGCAGACATTCACTTGTCAACAGGCTTATTTTCCGGCCAAGACACGAAGCTCACCTGTGACTGAAAACTGAGTGTAGGCATAGCCCAAGGGAATGAACTTGTCCTTTCCACGGTAATGATAGATAACCACTTCCATGCTGTAGGAGCCCAGGGGAATGTTGTCTGTCCCAATAGTCAGTGAGGACGAAGGGCCATCTGCCACTTGCCAGTAACGTCCTGAAACATGACACACAGAAATGACAGAAGACACAAAACTCTGTTACAATGGAAGAATAAGCATTCAAGTTTAATAACGTACATTAACAGGTTGACCTAGGTGTCAGTTAGATTCCTTAACACAACTTAGAACTGTGAACATTAAGGAAGTAAACTCATACCCCAAGTCTTCCAGACGTACACATAGTGAGGTTTCCTCTCAGAAATCTTGGTGAAGGGCGTGCCATCTGGAAAGACTCCATTCCACTCACGGGTACCATTGTGTTCAGGGTATACAGGCTGTCCCTGACGGTATTGCGTCCCTGGAGTGGGTGACCAAACCCGCAGCAGTTACTATGGCATCGCTGTGTACACAAAGCAAACTTGGGGCAGGACCCTGTTTCATCCACAGATCGTATCATGACTACAGCTTTACAAGTTTATGGTTGCAGTAGCAATTATAGCCACCAAAACCTAGGAAGGCCATGAAACTACACAAAACAAATAGAAACTTAATTTAGTGTTCTAACCGCTCGATAAAGTGATGGTAACATGAATACTGCTTTACAGTGTCAGCCAAGATGAGCAGAGGCAGGCGTACTCACCATTTACTGTGCAGTTCTGAGCCCACACCACTAACCCATCAGGCAGCACCGTTTGTTTTTGCGGGAAACCGAGGGAAATGTTGAATGTAGTTTTGGCACCAGTAAGTGTGGGTGAGTCATTTCGGATGTCAAATGTCACCTGTCCACCTAGAGGATGAAGTCACAGAGATGGTTGAAGATGATGCATAGCATGATGGTGCTTTTTGCCACAGGTGGCTTTTCCGTCCATTGAAACGGCAAAACCAAACCATACCTAACTGAAATGGCAAACTGTGTTCAAACACAGCGGGTGAAAGAAAGAGGTGATGATGAGGTCAAGGAAGTCAAGGCCTAGATAAGAAAGTGTCCTTAACTCAGTTAGTTTGACTGAAAATGAAGAGCAAAAATGATTGAAAAAGAAGTTAAGATGATTGTAGGAATGACTGCAGTTAACCATGATCCTCTGTCCCTGGTACAACCATTCTCCCATACAGACAGATTGCATTTTACATTTTTTGTTTTTAATATGCCCCACCCAATAGCCAAACTCAACATTTTTTTGGGTTAAGCCAAACAAAAGCAAAGAATAAATACATAACAAATAAAAGACAAACATTTTCAGAGAAATTACACTTCTCATAAAAAGTGTTTGGTGAATAAAGTATAAAAAACAGAAAATGTGGATTTTTTTAAACTCAAAATGAGAAACACACCTGTCCAGCAGTCTTTATACCGAGAATCTCCATCATTCCATACAGGGTACATCCGTGAATTCCAGGACCGATATCGTGTGAAACGGGTCCTAACTCCTAGAAAAACAAATAAAACAGCAGTGCAAGTGTGACGCCTAGAAAATAAACTTGCAACATTTAAATTTTTCCTTTAAAGAAGAGCTTTTACTGAAAGTTAATTTAAATTTAAATCTACATTAGATGAATGCTGATATAAAAATGGCTGAAATGTGAGTGAGCGAGTGAGGGGCAACAGGGCCAGACAACGAGTGGCACTGCCACTTTCCCAGTGCTAAATGGACATCACATCCTGCTCAGTCTCTGTGGCGTTTAGATGTTCTCCATCATGCCTGTGTGGGTTTCCTCCCACAGTTCAAATACATGTATGTCAGCATAAATTGCTCTTGTGTGTCTCCCCTCCTATCAACTTGGTTTCCATCCAGGGTGTAGTGTCATGGCCCAGTGATTCTGGGAGCTCTGGACCAGGAAAAGTGGTTAAGGATCATGGGTGAACAACTGGTCTCATCACAGAGGTAAACTGTCTAAAGAGACAGTACTGCAGTGAGAGGGGACTGGGCTCCATTTAACAGGAAATTTACATTATTTGTGAAATAATTTTTATTGACTTGAATAAGTAAAATGTTTTGGAAAGAGAAGACTGGATTCCATAGACACTACTGTAAAATCTGTGCCCCAGGAGACCCTCCTTTTTCTACATAACCAACTGCCCTCTACTTGCTCCTGGCAAAGAGTAAGCTGTATCTGTATCTGTGTGTGTGATAGTGTGTGTGTTTTGTGTGTTCTGTCCATTTATAGTCCATTGTGCATATACTCTTCAGGGGCAGGGGGAACAGAGGAGGGGTGTACAGCCTGTGAGAGTCACATGGCTGCTACAATCTCCCTCAATCCCTTTCATGTGACTATCAGCTGAGGCTGTGCAGCCATAATCCTCATTTCAGGGAAGATAGTCTCCACATCCTATAGAGTAGCACAGCCACCCCCTGTGTGTTCATCTACCCGCACAGCTAAGGATGAGCAGACAAAACCCTGGTGTTTATATCACAATGGTAATTAAAAAACTAAACATTCAAAGCGCTGTTTACACCGGCCTAAAACTTTGGCTTTTCTGTATTCGCTGCCCATATGCATGGCAATATTTTAAATTTTACACAATATTGCAAACAATTTCTGCTAAAGTAGTGGCTTCCTGGATCTCTATAGATCATGCTATGAGGAAATGTATGTGCCCATAAACAATATGAGTCAGTTCTCATCCACACGTTCTTCACCAAAGATGCTACACAGTAATATTTAGAAGATGAATAGTCTGAAGGTTCATTTCTATGATCCTTGACAACTTTTAAAAGACAATCATGACAATCATTCCCTAGTCTTGTAAAAAGAAAGTCACAGACCTGGACACTTTGGAATATCGGAGGTAAAAGCTATGTGGTGATTGCTGTGACTTCAGCAGTTTGAGGTTAAGTGAAGAGCAAGAAAATTCTATTCATTTTGAATATTTTTGACACATGGTGGCAATGTAAACTCGGGTAAATCTACACAACTGGGTCACACAGGGTTACTTCCAAACACAACAACATGGACTTATTAACTGCTGTCCAGCCTAAAGAGCAGTGAACAAAATGACAGGACAAATGTGAGCAAAAAGAAGAAAACACTGAGAAAAACAATTACTTTAATAATCATGTTTGTGTAGTTTGGAAGCACAGTAAATATGGGGATGATAACCACTAAAGACATTCACTTATATATTTATAACAGCTGTACAAAATGGGGATGAGCCAGAAAAAAATCCCTTGTATTAATAATAGTTTTGTGTTAAGTGTGTCACTAATGCACAGCTCTGCAGTGTTGCATTGTTTTTTAAAAACATCATTTAGGGTAAATCATTCCCTTAATCCTTTACATTGGAACAAATATTTGGATTAATATTACTACTACTACTACTACTACTACTACTACTACTACTAATAATAATAATAATAATAATGTAGATGCATAAAACAGAAAGTGGGGTCTTTCATATTGGTCTGAACCAGAAAGAAGAACTACCTGGACTGATTTTTCTGAGAGATTCAATTGCATATTCATTTGTACATTAAACAATCAAAAAAGTTTTTAAATAAATCTGAAAGTGTGTTCTAATAACTGAAGCCATGGAATGTGCAAATTTATTTGTTTATTATGTTGCATTTAGAGGAAACCTTAATTCAAGGTGATTTATAGTGTGAGATATACAACTTTAAACTCTATAGAGTCATTCATGCATGGCCACAGTGTAACTCTCTCACACACACACACACACACACACACACACACACACACACACACACACACACACGCACACACGCACAGTATATACACACATACATAAAGTACACAAAATACATACATACTTACACTACAGGCAATCATTTAAAGTCACAAGTCCACCTTAACATGTATTTGAACTATGGGAAGAAACCAGAGCACCCAAGGGAAACCCAGTGCAGACATGGAGAGAACATGCCAGCTGCACACAGATTGAGGGCGTCAAACCCATGCCCATTCCAGCATAGTGAGACACAAATACAATCCACTGTGTAATGTAAAAATAAGTTTTCTGTATAACCTCTAGTTGATTATGTCTTACATATTCGGTAATAGATTATGAATATTATTTTTAAGCAGCCAGTGTTCAAGTGAAAGTATTCTACTTTGCCCAAGAGTACTACAATAATAAATCACTAGACAAGACATGCTTAAAAACTTTGATTTAGTTTTATAAAACTCAGTGCCAAGTCAATTCTACAATTATTCTGGAGAAACATACATATAAAAATATTCCATAAAATTATTTCAGGCACATCTATATCTCACAGTTATAGGCTGAACATGAATAAAACTCTCCTTTAAAAAGGAAAAATGTGACAGATTGTTACACTAAGGTATTAAATATAATCATAGCTCATCTTATTTTTTATTTGCAACGGCTTCATAGTTTTTGAAGTGATTAACATGCCTATGGATAATAGAAGAAAGCAGCATGGTGATAAGTCCCAATCATTCAATGTTAAGAATAATTTGGCACATCAACTATAAGCACCAACGATTAATAAGTTTCTTTAAACTGATGACAGCTGCAGTGTAATGTACTTACTTGCTAGAGCTGATGATAAGACGGCCAGGATCAGGGCTGTGAGAAAAGTCTTCATTTTTATTTGTGTGTTTATGCCCTCTTCTTACTACCTGCTGAAAGAAAACGTTTCCCTTTTCAAGAACTCAGAGCTCTAGTTTAACTCCTGAAAAGAATGCTGTGTGTGAGTTACTCTTTAAAAGGGTCCCAAATACTTATATTAGCATAAACTCTCCCCCAGGCTCTGACATCATAGGTGGCCTTCAGGAGGACCTTCCCACAGCCATGACTACCTAGAGGCACAGATACACCGCATAACTCATTTAAAAACAGACACATAATACATCTGCTTGTGGGCAGAAAGTCTTCCATAAAGAGTCATATGCCTGTAGGTAAAAATCCTTCCTAGAATTTTGCACAATACTTAATTAACATACACTATATGCCCAAAATTATGAGGATGCATGACCATCCCATTTGAAACCCATGAGCATTAATATGGAGTTGTTCTCCCCTTTGCTGCTGTAACAGCCTCCACTCGTTTGGGAAGACTTCCCACCAGATTCTGGAGCATGGCTGTGGGAATTTGTGCCCATTCGGCCACAACAGCATCAGTGAAGTCGGGGACCGATGTCCAGTGAGAAGGCCTGGTTCGCGGTCGGTGTTCCAGTTCATTCCAAAGGTGTTCAGTGGGGTTGAGGTCAGGGCTCTACAGTTCTACAAGTTCTTCCACACCAACCTGGCCAGGCCATGTGTTTATGGTGCTCATTTTGTGCATGGTGGAGTAGGAACGGAATTTCCCCCAATTGTGCCCACAAAGTTGGAAGCACACAGTTGTCAAGAATGTGTTTGTATGCTGTTTGGGTGTGGCTGAAGCAGCTCAGCCCAGTGATTCGAAGGGGGTCCACGTACTTTTGAATATACAGCATATATACTGTAGTTTTAGTTGAATTATAATAATATTCTGATATTTTGCATTTTAGCCATGTACTTTTATCTAATAATGAAATGCAAATACAATCACTACTAACAAGAACTTGGAGGAAGATCCCTAATGCAAACTTACACTATAAGGGAGTAAATAGCTATGAAAAAAATCACAAGGCTAAAGTTTTTCAACCTAAAGATCTTCAACTATTTTAAAATTTAATCTGTGCACATTAATTTCTAAATATCATTTTAGGATACATACTATTCATTCATGTCGGAAAGTTAGGGCAACAAATATTTGTTTAAAATAATTTTGAATGTGGGTGGCACGGTGCCTCACTGAGTAGTGCTGCTGCCTCAAGGTGTTTGTGTAGTCCACCCAAGTTTCTATGTTCTTTTCGTGTCTGTGTGAGTTTAGTCCTGCAGTCCAAAAAGGCGTGTTTCAGGTTAATTGGTCACTCTAGATTGCCTGTAGTGTGTACATGTGTGCCTGCTTGACCAACCTGAAATGGTTTGGTGTCCCACACAGGGTGTACTTTAAAGGTCTAGTGTGCAATAATTCTGAGATACGCTCTGGACCACTGTGACCCTGATAAGCGATAAGCAGTTAATATAATAGATGGATCAGGATGTTGAAAATGATGTACATATGAGGTCTGTGGAGACGTTGTTTCATTATTAACTATGAAATTTGCTGTGAAATGTGCTACAAAATGTGAATTAACTCTGTTAGCTAAAGTGAAATAAAATAAACATTATTCCTTTCATTTCTCTTGCATTTTTGTGGAAGGAAAATTAGTAATGGTGACGCTGTGATGAAGGGGGATGACTGTGGAGTGACCTGCATGATGACTGGTATATGCTGTCGTCTGATAGTCCTTCTTGGGAAAGACCTCAGGGCTGTACAGGGGGTCACAAGATAATCCTGCAAATCAATGGAGCCCATTTATTCTCTTCTCTTCCAGTTCTGTTGTATGCAGAGCCTCAGCTCCCCTGCGCAACCTATTACACCATCTCATTTTATCACGTTAAATTCCCGAGACTTTGAAGTTGATGTGCAAAGGAACTACAAATAAACTGCTAGAAATACTAGTCATATAGTTTAATACACATTTACATTTATGTATTTAGGAGACACTTCCCTCCAAAGCAATGTAAACTCATTGTAAACAAAAGTGCAGCAGATAACAGCATTAGGTAAAAGACAATGACTATTCAAGCCCACCTTGTTTGCACTACCTGGCTCTTTTAAAGAAATAATAATTTCATGTTTTATTTCTAATCTGCGACTGGAATGGGTCTCGTGTTTTAGTGTATTGTGTGGCTACTGTACTTCTGAGTCCAGACAAAGCCAGAATTAAAAGAGAGACTTAATGGGCATCTTTGAAGGAATTACAGCAGGTCTTTTATTTACCTTAGAGACTGAGCCTAATCAAAGGGGCCTCTGTTTGTAAATGTGCTCTTGTAGAAGCAGACCATGGTAAGTCCTACCATTCTGATGTCTTGCTCTGGCAAAACCTAGTACGAGCGGTTCATGTGACCACTCATGTGCTCATAGCAGTCCTTATGGCCTAGAAAATCCCCCTGAGCACCTGACTAGCCATGCTGTTGAATAGGTTCCCTGGCACATATGCATAATACTTTTATACACAATAACATTTATTAACAGATATTGAAAGTAGTGGTACTGCACAGGTCAGTGTTATATGCACAGAATATGTAATGACAGGTTAAGATGTGATAATTTGTTAAAGTTCAGGGGTGATGTAGCGATGATTCTATAAGGTGAACTTCAGTAAGTGAAGGAAGTAAAGAGACCAGGGGTGCCTTCAGTGTCTCTCAGGTTTCACCTTTAGGCCTCTGTGGCATCAAGTCCATGGCCACCCTAAGACAGTATCATACTTTGATGTACATTTGGAGAAAATGTTCCCTGAAAACAACTTATACCTGTTTAAGACAACTATGTTGAAAAGAAGGCAAGCTTTACTGGCAGATTTAATTCAATTTAAAAAGGAGAAAATGTTTTAAAGCAAGTTGTTTCATTGGTATTGCCACTAGCAGTGCATTTATGTTACCTCATGTTTGTAAAAATTAGTAGCAGCATTTTAAGGAGTTAAAGAATTACTTGGAAAGAGGTGATGAATAGAAAATTGGTGTTAACCCTTAGTCATCATTCAAACAAAAAAAATTGCCTTCACTAATATTTGTGCATCACTCCAATGAGAATTATGTCTAAAAATGTTTGGGCCCTCAGTACTTGACTAGTTTTTATCTCTCCAACTATGTACTTTGGTACCTGCAGAAAGACAGGTACATGTTGGGTAAGAATGCAGGTATGCCTTCTGAAATGGAGTGGTGTTTTGCCTAGAGCAAAACCCTCTGTAGCCAAGTGCATCTATTGGTACGGCAACAAAACACAAGGTTATGGGAATGTTGTTAGTGTAACTGCTTTAACTGACCGTTACCTTAAACATTATGGCTTTATTGCACCTTACATGTATGCAATGCTGTAATAAGTTCGGGGATTTTGGGGAGACCAAAAATAGTGACACACTAATGCTGGGAATTATACACACACAATGGAGGCAGTTTAGGCGGCTTGAACAAGGCGAAAAAGTTAATCTGCAAGAGGTGTAACCTTCCTGTCATGAAGTGGCCCTTTAGACAAATTCCAAAAACATAAGAGTATTAGAAACTGGTCGCTGGCTGTCTGCCCTTTCTTGGTCCATGGTGTGTGGCTTTTTATACCCTGTTTGCATGGCAAAAAGCTGTAACTGCTGACCCCCCGAACCATTGCTCACAATGCCAGCGTGTTTTTATCACAGTAAATGGGAAAATTGGAGGCATGGTTTTATGTTGTATTTGAGTTCCTTTAATATTCATGTGTCATGTTTGTAGTTTACGGTCAGTTTATGGTGGCTGTTCTACTGCACTTAACACTTTTACACAATTAACAAATAGCTACCCTGACAAGTTCAGTAAAGACTGATATTTTGTCAATATCTAATTCACCGGTGGGACAATATTACCTCTTGCATTTACTGAAAAAGGAAATTGTACCAAGTACATCATTGTGCATTTACCCAATGTTAACTGTGATAGTGTGTGTGTAATAAAGCTGAAATAATAGTGAACAGACAGAGCGTTTATGTCTGAAAGCAGATAGCAAATGTTCTGGTTTGGATTATTTTGGTAAAAACTGCACTAAATAGAGTGAAAATGTGAAAAAATTTTCACTATTTAATTCAGAATTTATTTTATATTAGGACACAGAGAGGTATTAAGGTGTTAATGTGCCTGCTGTACAACAATAAGTTTACAGTGTGGACCTGACAGGAAGAAACTGTGCATGGCACAAAAATGCCTGGAATGTTATCCCAAGTTAAGCAGGATCAACAGGGCTCTTGTGACTCCCAAAGTCTCTTGGTTGGCTGCAACAAGTTTACATACAAGTGTTTGGAGACTAGAGCTCTCCTGTCAGTGACAGGCAGGTAAAACTGCCCAGCTGTGCAATCGCCTTCACTCTCCACAAGGCTCTCTCCCACCTGGAACAGAGGAACACGTATGTGCGAAAGCTCTTTATCGATTACAGCTCAGCATTCAACACCATCGTGCCCTCTAAGCTGGTCGCCAAGCTCAGGAACCTAGGACTTAACCCGGCTCTGTGCGGTTGGGTCATGGACTTCCTGACGGGCAGGCCCCAGGTGGTGAGATTAGGGAACACCATCTCCTCTGTGCTGACTCTCAGCACAGGGACCCCCCATGGCAGTGTGCTTAGCCCCCTGCTGTACTCCCTGTTCACGCACAACTGCATCGCCTCGCTCAGCTCCACCATCATAGTCAAGTTTGCTGACGACACCACAGTCATCGGCCTGATCACCGACAACAATGAACAGGCCTATAGAGAGGAGGTGAGAATCCTGACCTCATGGTGTCAGGACAATGACCTCCATCTCAACGTCAGCAAAACAAAGGAGCTAATCGTGGACTTCAGGAGGCAGCAGGGGAACGGCCATGCGCCCATCTCTATAGCCGGCACCCCAGTGGAGAGAGCGAACAGCTTCAGGTTCCTCGGAGTTAACATCACAGAGGACCTGTCTTGGTCACGGCACACCAGCGTCGTCATCAAGGCGGCAACACAACGCCTCTTCTTCCTCCATCGGCTGAGGAGGTTCAGCATGGACAACAGGATACTTGTCAACTTCTACAGATCTACTATTGAAAGTATCCTGACTGGCTGTTTCACGGCCTGGTATGGCAGCTGCAGTGCGTCAGACCATAAAGCTCTACAGAGTAGTCAAGACAGCACAGACCATTACCAGGACTGATCTGCCAGCCCTGCAGGGCCTCCACACCCAGCGCTGCAAGAGGAAGGCACTTAACATCCAGAGGGACAGCAGTCACCCCAGCCACAATCTATTCTCCTTGCTCCCTTCCGGAAGATGCTTTAGAAGCGTTCGGACAAGGACAAAAAGGTTCCGGAACAGTTTTTTCCCCCTCACCGTAAGACTGCTAAACCACTGACCCCTCCCTATCTCACACACATTTTTCTGGTACTTTTGTTGTTGTAGGTTTGGTCTGTTGTTGTAGGTTTGGCTGCTGTGTCTTCTCTCCACCCACCTCCGCTAATCCCCGATGTATATCTTTTTTCCCCACATACCTATTCCTATTTATTACGTTTTGTTTACTCTCTATTATTATTTATTTGTTTTCCTCTCCCGACTATCCTGTACCTTACTTAATATACTTTACATATTTTATGTCCATACTGAGGTTGCCTGGAAACAAAAACTTTTCATGGCGACAACACTGCTATGCTGTGTTGTTCACCCATGACAAATAAACCTTTGACTTATCCATTTTTATTAACTGTTTGTGCTGCTCAATGTGGCGGTGGCCCAGAGTCCATCCCACACCAATATGTTGTGGGAGGAAACCAGCACACTTGGATACCCCTCAAAATACAGCGGAAAAAAGATGCTAATGCCACGGGCTAAAGCCGATTCAAACCCACGTCCTTTACCACTAATGGATCGCTAATGCAATTGGAAAAAAGGTGGCTCTGCAATAAAATACGAACTGATTTATCATTTTTGGACAAATAACATTTCTCAGAGAGACAAACACTAGCGGTAAAAATATTACTATAAAATTTAAAGGTCAACACAATGTTGTACAGCATACATTTTTTCAGAAAGTTTAATTTTCTGACACGGACGTGCAAGACTTGGTGCGAACGCGACGCGCGTCCCGGCTCCGCCATGTTTTGTGCGTCACTGACAGTTGGGAGAGGACAACGCCCGCCTTTTCCCTTCGCTTATTCGCAGGACTAAAGTTAAGGTGTGCAAGTTGATTGGCTGTAACAATTGGTGGGCGGACTAAGATTCCAAAATGGGCGGGGCAGAATGCAACACGCTTCATCTGAATGGTCAAATGGACTCTATGTCACTGGAATGGGTGGGGACTTTATGAAAAAAAACTTTGATTCTAGGGGCGTGACCTAAAGAACGCGGGAACTGGCGCGTTCGGTTACTTTTTGTTTTGTGTGGTGGACGGCGTCTGAGTGAATTCGGAGGACGGTTTGGTTTTTATTGTATGTGGGGTCAAATTTTACTTTCCCGCCCCGGGGTGTACGAGGCGGGTCGTTCAGGAAACAACAGAACCTTAAGTTACGCAAGTTTTATTTTAAGCAGCGTTAGACAGTCGGAAAGGACCTGGCCTAGAAGAGCCGAAGAAGTGTGTACGCGAGTGTCAGGGACATGGAGTCGTTTCAGAAAGTTGAGAAGATCGGAGAGGGGACTTATGGAGTGGTGTACAAAGCCAAGAACAAGATAACGGGCGAAACTGTCGCTCTCAAGAAAATCAGACTTGATACGTAAGTGCTGGGTGTCTGTCGCAGCGTATCGTCTTTTTGTTGCTCTGCTAAAGAGATAAAAACTGCAAATACTAACGATCCTGCGTTTTTTAAATACTGTTTTTAGAAACCGTTTACCAACTTGTGTAGTCGTTGCATTTATTGCCAAATAAAAACGCAATTAAACGGGCGACATTCAAACTTTACTGAACATTGGTAGACTCCTCATTGTTAATTCTTGGTTATATTTTCATTTTTTGTTTAATATTTTTGCTGGTATGTGCAGTGAATGGGGTCAATTCGGCCAGTATGCTGCCGACTTCACAGTTCATTCGTTCCGGTTTGACGCTTTGTCCCTTCATGTTCTTCACTAGTGAATTGTTTCGTGTCCACCTAATGACACTTTACTACTTTTATTGGATTTTTTAGTGCAACAATGTAATTTTCCTTTATAAAACCACATTTTGTGATTTAACTGTAAGTATGATTTGGGCAACCTTCGAAGAGGGAAGTGTTTCACGGATGCACGTCTTGTGTATCCTTAAATATCTTCCCCCGCCCCTCTGCTTTCTGCTAGGAAAGTTTGGTTATGGTCACCTTTCTGGGTTTTCTTTCAGGGAAACAGAAGGAGTTCCAAGTACAGCTATTAGAGAGATCTCTCTCCTCAAGGAGCTCAGTCATCCTAACATTGTCAAGTGAGTCCATGACCCAACTATCACATTCCTTAAACCATTTGTTTTTCACTGGTGATTATGGGATGCAATGAATTTGATTCATTTTCTGCCGTTCTGGGTTATGGAGCAATGCCTAGAACTGGTGGCATAGTTGTTAGTTACTGCCTGTACACTTTAAAGTGGCAGGTTGAAATTCCACCTCTTTTTGTAGTACCCTTGAGCAAAGTGCTTGCCCTGAACTGCTCCAATAATATTACCCAGTTGTGTAAACTGGTATTTCATTGTAGGAAGCCTACACTTATAAACGTCTCTGTAATTATTCTGGTGCCTGTTTTAGATTATTACCCTTGTGAAGCTTTCCTGTATATCTCACTATGCTTTCTTCTAGGTTGCGTGATGTAATTCACACAGAGAACAAGCTCTACCTGGTGTTTGAGTTTCTCCACCAGGATCTCAAGAAATTCATGGACTCTTCCTCTGTTACTGGCATTTCCCTCCCTTTGGTGAAGGTAAAAGCTGTGTGACAGTAGTCTCAATGAAAATGAACGTACTAAAGTGTTAACTGTCAAACAGTTTTTCTTAGCATGTTTTTTTTAGCCTTAATCCAAAAAATTGGGTAGGACTGCAAATTTAAGTGAGGCAATGCAGGGCCTGCAGAATGAAGTAATGGCTGTTGTTTTATCAGTGTTCTGTTGACAGCATTGTGGCATTTTTTTTTTACATGACCTCAAAGTCTCACTGTCTGCACAGAGCTACCTGTTCCAGCTGCTGCAAGGCCTGGCTTTCTGCCACTCCCACCGTGTGCTACACCGAGACTTGAAGCCTCAAAACCTGCTCATCAATGCCCAGGGAGAGATCAAGCTTGCTGATTTTGGGCTGGCCAGGGCCTTTGGTGTACCTGTCCGCACCTACACCCACGAGGTGAGACAATTCTTCCAGGGTGTGCATTGATATTATGGAAACCACTGTGGTTTCCTTGTTACTGTTGGAGTCATTGTGTTGGGAGAGTAAGAGATTTTAGTACATGTTGGTTTTGTTCCATAGTCAAATTGCAAAGTTACGTAAAATTTGCAAGTGACAATTTTTTATACTCTTTGTTTATCTCCTAATCTATGCTTAATGGTCAGTTTAGAATCGCACTTTATGTTTCATGTTATAAGATTATTATTATTAATAATAATAATAATAATAATAATTTGTCTGCTCAGCAATTTATGTTAATGATGTTCTGTTTTTACCAGGTTGTGACGTTATGGTACCGAGCGCCAGAAATCCTCCTTGGATGCAAATACTACTCAACAGCTGTTGACATCTGGAGTCTTGGGTGTATTTTTGCTGAAATGGTACATGAGTTTCATACTCAGTACTTAGAGTTGGTGATGAGTGATTGGGGCAGTAGTTGGCCATATGTATACTGTATACTATTAAAACTCAAGAAAATAATTTGTTGTTTTTAAATTGCTCTTTATGCCTGTCTTCTGAAACATATTACTTTTACCCAAATGCTGTTTGGCAGGCTGTCTGGCATTTTTACCTTATGCAATGCCATACTTTTCTCGATCCACACATGTCTCCACACCTTTTCACTGAGTTTATATTGTGTATAATAAAATAATTTTATTTGGTCCTGGAGAATTCTTCGGTCCTATGGCTGCTGGATGATAATACTGACAAGTGTGCAGAGCTATCCCACTACAGCTTCTATTATAACTACTTCTTAGTGTTACTCAGTGGTGATGTACATATGTATTTAAAAGTTTTATGCTTTCCTTCCAACTCATTTCTTCATCCAGATCACAAGGAGAGCCTTGTTTCCAGGGGACTCTGAAATAGATCAACTTTTCAGGATTTTTCGCACCCTTGGGACACCTGATGAATTGACGTGGCCTGGTGTCACTTCTATGCCAGACTACAAGCCCTCCTTTCCCAAGTGGGCCCGACAAGAGCTGTCCAAGGTGGTTCCCCCTCTTGATGAAGATGGAAGAGACCTCCTGGCAGTGAGTAATATGTTATTTGATATGTCATACAAAGACTTGAAAACCTCTTCTGAAGTGAGCTGTAGCTACTTTAGGTCCAACTGACAGCTTCACCACTTAGAATATTACAAAATAAAAAGACTCAAGTTTATTTCTCTAGGATCTAAAAATGGTGGTAAAAATCATTTGTTTTTCCATTGTGCACCAATTTCTAAAAATTACATTAGGACTCTGCTGTAGACCTGAAATTGTGTATTTTGATAGACATGAATAAAACATTCACACCAATCAGATAATTTAAAGAATTACTTTAACTTCCATCATGATCTTCATATAAAATTGCAAAGAAAGTTTGCAGTCTGAATTTTGTTTTTTGTTTTTTTTTTTTCTCAAGCAAATGCTGAACTATGACCCCAACAAGAGGATCTCTGCAAAAAATGCCCATGTCCACCGATTCTTCCGTGATGTCACCATGCCTGTTCCACACCTACGTCTCTGAGACACTCAGAAAAACTGGACACCCGCTGATACACAACATAAACAACTGACTTTAAGTGTGTCTCTTGCTATCTGCAGAAACAACTCAGGAGGGGAAGAATCAGTCTTTTCAGGATTCATTGGACCACACTTGAGAGCTTTTTACTGTGATTCCAGTAGCTGCAAATTTCAGGTGAACTTGTTATTGATTGGTTTATTTGAAGTTTGTCAAGCAATAAGGTCATATTTTGTACCGGGTAAAAGTTATTTATAACATGGAAGTTGGTCTAACTTTCCACATTTTTCTCTTTCAATGAGTAGTAATTTTGCTGAGGGGTGACTTTAGGGGGGAAATCAAAACAGCCACACATGGATTTGTACAGTTGCCAATTTTTTTTTCCCCCCCCAGTAACTGAGCATAGAACATTAATGGTGAGCTATGACACCCCCTTTTCCACAACAAGATTATTGCACTCATTTTCACGCCAGATCTACATCTCAGGCCTGTTGAAAGTTGAGATTTCGTGAAATTTGGCTGTTTATACCCAGAGGCTTTGTACAGCATCATTTCTGTTGAGTTTACAGAAATGGCTCTGGAAGGGAAGGTCAGCCTTTTCACGAGTGAAATCGGTGTACAGTATCTCCAGTACCTTCCTATTTCACATGGAATCATTTCGTGTTGGTTGTTTTATTAGAAGTCTCTGCCAAACAATTCACTGACAGTTATTGTCTGGGAAAACTACTATCTTGACATGTCAGTTACCATTCCACAATTTCCTGTTTGAGTAGATATCTTTTTGAAAGATGATGTTTCAGAGGGTAAAGCCAATCAGCCCTTTCTGGATATTTGCAGTTTGCCAAACTGTGTTGAGTAATTGGGTGTTTGGATTTTATAATTAGTCTGTATTTATAGGCTGCTTCATGAGCATTGCTGATTAATGTTTGTAGGACCTTTTACATTTAGAACTGGGATTTTCTACATATTCTCAGATGCAGAGTTATACTTAAATATTATCTATATTTGTAGGTGGGAAAATAAAACCATTTTAATGAGATTTTTGAAATGTAGTTTCTGGCTTAATTTTCTAATTGTAGGTTTTAACGTAGTAGATGTTATCCATGTTGATGTTTTCACATTTGTAAGCTACTTGTTTGTCTTTCAAAATCCATGTTGACAGTTAATCCTTATGTTCATCCTAGATTTATAGCCGCATATTCTTTGTCATTTATAGGAATACAGTCGCTGCTCAATGTACAAACACATTTGGGACCAGAAATCTGTTGTTCAATTTGTTCATAACTCCGAAATTACTTTTACCACTAAGTTACAATCAATAAAAGCTGCATTCATGGAGGGCTTAGGTTTTCTAAAACTCTCAGCTAAAGTGACAATAAACAAAGAGTAGAATGCAGGGTTGCAGTGGTCTGCAGGCTAAGACTCTGGCCAGGATGCACCACTCTTGTCAGCTTCAGCCTCCATCAAAACGATGAGTTAATGCCTTACATCCACAATCTTTTCAGTCCTGACGTTTCCCAGTTATGACTGATATTTTTTCAGATTCTGGTTTATTATTTATTACCTTGGTTAAAAGCTTAAGTAGACAGAATTGCCTCTGTTTAGGTGCTTTACCCAACATTAATGGTTAATATGCAGAAACTTGGGTCACTTCCACACCACAACAGACTAATTTCAGAGAAGTAAAGAAACTATGATTAGAAATAACTGGATTTGGTAGATGGAAAGGGGCATATTCATGACCATAAAATTTCAATTTGTTGCTTAACTGACACTCGATGATATACAGCATGTTATTTTTATTTACCTTGGATCAAGGGTACAACAGCAGTAGTGTTGGGTAGCGCTTGAACAAGCTTCATTCAAAACTGTGTACTACTTCGGAACCATTGAGCTACTTTGCCGGTTTCTTCCCAGCATATTAGAGATGATTCAAAGGTATCAGGCAACCTGCTCAGCCAAAGAATCAATATGCTGAAGAACTTTTTATTTAAAAAGGTTTAAAACCACTAAAATTGAAAGAAGTGTGTTAAACCAAGAAATTTGCATGGCAGTATTTCAAATCACTAAACAGGAAAAGAAATGTGTAGTTAAAATACAGTTTACCATTTAGGAAGATACACCTAGCAAATACTTGCGTGAATTCACTTAGCTCCAGAACAGCATGAATGGAGCAGTAAGGTGTTGGGCACGTTCTACTGTTCAAGAGTGCAAGGCTTGTGGGGTGACTTCTGCAGATCTGAGCTGTCTTGTAGGTTTCTTCTGATGAGTGTCCCTTGGTAATGACTTTTTATCATTGTGTGAAATACACAAGTTTCAAAGAAAGTGCCTATAAGAAGCTGAAAAGGCAAAGGAAAACCTTGCATGTCAGCTGAATACTTGCAGTGATAAAATGTTGAATTTTCTTTAAAGCTGGTATCTTTATGAATTGCTGTGTGATCTGATTTACTGTTTTTATGGTAAAATGTACTTCACATATAGTTTATTAGAGGTGAGTTGCAAGAGTTAAGAGATTGCAGTAATGACAAGCATTATGTCCTTTGGTGTTCTAGTAATATTTCACACAGAAGTGCATTTCAAAGCTTATTCACAAAATTTCTTAATAAAGATAAATATGCTGCATCTCTAAAGCAAACTATGTAAAAAGTACAATAAAACAGCATATTAAAAATACAACAATAAAAGAACATGCATATTCATTTATTATCAGTAACCTTTTGAATGTAGGGTGGTGGTGATCTGGAGTCGGTCCCAGAAGCGTAGTGAACACCCTGAAGAGGGTGCCACTGCATCACGGTCGTGAGCATGCCTACACACACACACACACACACACACACACACACACACACACACACACACACACACACACACACACACACACACACACACACACACACACACACACACACACACACACACACAGTGCAAAATTTAGGATCACAAGCTAACATGAAACGTGGGTTGTTGAACGAACTTGCACAAATAGGTAGAAAACCATCAAACTGCATATAAACAGCAAGGACCTGCGAGGCACCAGTGCTACCTGCTGTACCACCACACTTCCCAAGAACACAGAATAAAGCGTTTGTTTCTTTCTGTCATTCTTTATAAATAACTACAAAGTGTGCTGATGGTATAAGGGAAGCCTGTGTATCCAACGGTAACAGGCACAGATTTTTCATGTGTATTTGAACGTATTCCTCATGTGAAGCTTCTGTTTCCTTGTGCTGTTTGATGCAGTTGATGTTCTGTCACCAGTAGATGGTAGACTGGTTCTACATTCACACAAGGTCGTTGACAACGCCACACTTCCCACCAAACCGTGCTTAACGTGTTCTTACTTTACAGCCGCTGAGACGAATGGTAAAATATTTTCAAAAATCCAAATAGGTATATTCTTCAAATAAGCACTTATAATATATGCAATACGAAAGCATATGAGAAATATCATAGTTAATACATAGTGACAAGTTCAAATAATAGGCTGTACTGAAAAACGGCATCAAGTATCATCCATGTTTGTAAAAATATACAGAATATAAAGTGCACAAAATATGTGATTTTAATCACTTATACATTTATGCTATTTGAGATTGCATACCATCCTTTGGCTGGTTTACCTTAGTGGCCTCAGTTATCTTCACCGTAGCGGCACTTTCTGTGCACATCATGCGGAAAGATTATGTGGAGGGCACTATAATATGGAACAAAGTAATTTTGTTGGAAACAGAACTTAGCTTTAGGCCAAGCGGTACTAAAAAATAAGCAAACTGGCCGCCTCGGAAAATGAGCTTTTGTTTCTGATGTGGCATGGAAGTGCTTCAAAGCACTGATGATATCTTAAGTTAAAACTTCCACCATTATCACATAAAAATACAAGTAAATATTATTCTTACATGGAAACAATTAGATTTTTTATTTTTTATACATTTTTGTTATCTTTAAGCTGCTTTACGGCACCATTTCAGCTTATATACTATATGTCCTTGTCAAAGGTAAAAATCATTTAAAACCGAAATATTTGAAAAGTTTTACTAACGTTATTGCAAACACTATATTAAGTCAGATTCATATCTATGGCTTCCCACGGAACACAAAATGTGAATTCTCCACAACTTAACAATATTTTAATTATGTTTTTGCTTTACATTCAAAGTACTAGGAACTGCAACTAAACATCGAGCTTAAGAGCAAAAGGACGTTTGATATCTTACTTAAGAAAACATTACCTTCAGGTTGCTGACATATTGAAATTTAGAATTTGTAACACTGAGAATTTCTCACATTAAATTTCAGTTCAGTTCCGAGCAAGCTGACAGCAGTTGCTGTTGTGCTGAAGCTGGGGAAGTTACAGGTGTCGCTGAAGGAAGCTGCTGTTGAGAAATCAGCGCACCATGCTGAAAGTTGAAATGCGTCCCAATTTTTCCTGTGTTTCTAGTTTTATTTATTTTCATTCAGCATATTCTGAAGTCAAGATTTTTAAGAGGCAACTGATGTGTTTCCAAACTTTGGTTATAAATGTTCTCATTCTCCAAAAGTGCTTTATCTCTGCTTTAAAAAAAAGAGTTTCATTTACATACCGTAACACACATACATACCGTGTTTGTATATTTTATTTTGTTTTTGTCTAGCTCTAAGGTAAACTACATTATCACTTTAACTAAAGGTAAAGTTTATGGCTTTAAATTAACTTCATATTAACTGACCTACAAAAGTATCTCCACATACTTTGTTGTACTTGAAAATTAAAGCAAAACTATTATAATTCCTCCCAAAGAAAAATTATGGTAAACAAATCAAAAATTCAACTTCAGTAAATGAAGAAATGATTATCAGGAAAAAATAGATTAGACAAAACTGCGCTTATGTTTATGTAACATTTAGAATCAAAAATATACTTTAAACTTTGCTTTTTAGTCATTTGAATTCTTTATTTACGTTTGCATTTCTTCTTTCACGGAAACACAAATATTTGGTGCTTTGGAAATTCGTGTTGACCTTTCAGTCCTTCTATAATAATAAATATTTTTCAAGGGTTTGTGAGGATTTGCAACTTAAGTCCTTTCTAGAAAATCACAACTATATCCATAATAATTGTTCAAATGCAGTTTTCACGGTGTTGCTCATTCCAATAATCTGTTAGAGTTTAGCTTAATGTCACAATACTGTGACATCAGTTATTCTTCCTATATTTAAATGGCAGGTTTCTGGAATGTTTAGCGACTTCAGCTAATCCAGTGTTGACTGGTCTCTTCCAAATTCTCACTTATTGTATGAAGTTCCATCCAAACTCACCTTGTACACTTTTAACTATTACTTTTTAACACAACGGAAACTGTTGGCCGCGGGGGGCAGATATAATAGCCCCTGTTTGGCGGTAAATGGTGTTACGACTGTGCAGTGAGTAAGGAGCAAATTCAATTATTGTGGCAGGGCTTTTCAGCGAGGGCTTTGTGCTGTCGGAAGTGCCGGGCACCGGGCTCCTGGGGAGGCAGCCCACTACGCATGTGGTGAAATGACAGCACACATCCACTTCGCTCCCTCTCTTCTCTTGCCATTCAGCATGGTTTTTGGGGAGGATGAGCATTACTGAGGAAATGGAACCATGTTTGCTGGTTTTGAACAAGAATTCCTAGTCTGATCTGCTGATGGAGCACAATTGTATTTGCGGGTAAAACTAGTGCAAGTGTTGCAAGAAAACAAAGTGTTTACCGGTGCCTGGATGTGACCCCAAAATGCTCTGGCATTCATAAAAGGCAGCGAGATGTTTTGTGCATTACCACTGGTGTGACTGTGCTAATACAGAAATATCCGAAGACCACTTGAATCAAAGCACAAAAGGAGATTTTTATTCAGTATTAACTTTGAGTTTGGTTAGTTGTCTTGCTGAAAGGGTCAGCTAAGGTTTAATTCAAATTGCTTAATCTTTTTGTACTGCCAAATGAGGTATAAAAGCAGCGAATATTCGGTAAGTTTAGAGAAGCTGGCAGTTTGCAAATGTGTAATGGTTTACTTTTATCAATGACGCACATTCACTATTACAGTTTTTTGCGACTTTTTTTTAAAGAAAGCAGAAAAAAACATTCATGCCTGTGCTGTGTGTATGTGAAGATGGGGGGTGTACTATACAGCAGACTTTGCTCAAAGCCCCAGCCCCCCCTCAAACCCTCCACCACAGCGGATTGTCCTTGAACGGGTCTCTCTGGTCAGGGATAATCAGTAGTGACAGGGCAGAGAATAGTTCTGGCAGCCATGGTAATTGTTACAGAGAAGGGACTGTCACTCTGGCCACCCCCTTGAGAAGGATATTCAGAAAAGAAAAGGCCCAAGAGATGAGCTGGTACACCTCGGGGCTTTTGTGCTGGTTCCACCAGGCAGGGCTGGAGCGCACATTGTTTTGGGTGTATGTGTTCTTTGGTAAAGAAGTCCCACCGGAATGTTCCGTTGCTTTGCAAAGTAATATCATAACTCGTACTCTCGCAAAAAAAAGAATAACGCAAAGCAGCGGCAGTGTTTTTTATGACCTCGGTGATGCGCATGTTTTTCATTCCGACGCCTTAGAATTAGCGCAACCTTTTTAGAATCAGCAATTATTGCCGTGTCACTGAAGCATTGAACTCCTTTCCTCCGAATAAGTGCTGCCTCACTCCAGTTGTCTTGGGTAAATGCGAACGCTGTCGAAAGAGAGAAACTCAAAGGGAGAAAATAAACTACTGCTTTGGTCCAGGGAATGCGGTTGGAATACAGAGGGAGGGGGCGAGAAAAGGCCTTCCCGAGAGAAATAAACCGAGTTACGCGTTAAATAAGATGCCGCGTTTTAACCTGGCACTTGCTTGGTTTTCTCTCTCTTTGTTTATGTTTGAGGAGACCTGGGGAGGGGGCAGGATGCGGTCACATGCACACGTACATGCATACATGCAGTCTCACACACACACACACACACACACACGCAATTTGCTTCTCACTTGTCCAGCATTATCCCAGGAAAAGCAGTCCATTGTTAGCTGTGAAAGGCTCTTGTTTCAGCTTTGTAACTAAATCAAGAGCTGCTTCTACACAATGAGGGCTGCGCTGCTTCACTCCGCAGCCTGTGTCCATTCGAGTGTCGCTGAGGTATTAACTCTGTTCCCCCTTTGTGTCACCCGGCCCACTCCTCTATTCCTTTCTCTTCCAACTGTTCTCCCTTACAGCTCTTCTTCAAGCTTGAGAACCGATTTCACTCGTTTAAAAAAGCCATACAGAACTTGAGCTGCTTCAGCTTTGTGTGGACATGTCTAATGAATTAAACATACATATTTCTTATTTCGCTTCCCATCACTCATTTTGTTTGGCCCACTTGTCAGTCTCACAAAGCCGTTTCATCGTCCAAAATATTTCCTCGCATCCTGGATTCCAAATAATAATCTCTGTTTCTGCAGGTTGTCTCCTTTCTTATTTAATGCCCAACATGTTCACGACAGACAACATGAAGTTCTTTATGTCACCCGTTTTGCTCTGTGATGTATAGCCTTGAACTGCATTTCCACTGAAACGCATTGCAAAGTTTTGGGACCTCGGTAATTTTTGCTGTTAGCTCTACGTATGCTTAGCGGAGTTGCTTGCTTAATTCGCACACGCAGATATGTTGAGATCTGTGTTTGTTTTATGCTGAGCAAAAAAAATGCTTTTTGTCAGCGTGGAGCACAGGGGTTTAACTGCACTGCGCTGAAGGATCCTGTCCTCTACTGAGTGATCCTGATTTATTTGTGGCCACTGTGAGAAAAAAATCTCTTTTGTTCTGGACACTCAATGCAACTTGCACTTCTTTGCTATTCTTCTATGTCACTCTTGCGCTCCCTCACCCTCCTTCTCTTCCCCAGTGTATGATGTCATGGTAAATGGGGCTTAGCCAGCTAACCCACTTTGCAGCCGCAACACTGCTGTCAACTAGCCAAGCTCAAAATTCGGGGGATAAGAAGGAGGCCGAGAACGAAATGGTGATTTCGGAGAATCAATGATCCTTCATCTGAGGCTCGCTTGTCTCGATATCTAAAACTTAAGTGTCATTTGTGTATAACTTTAGTGCCCTTTCAAATTTAAAGCGACTCATTTGCAGCAGCTGCTTCTGTATTAGACAGCTTCGTATGTGTTAAGTTTATGAATGACAGCCATTCGAGAGGAGGAAAAAAATTGGAACTTGCGCTCATTTAAACGCAATCATTTTGCTTTCACTCACATCGGTTTTCCTTTACCATTAATTTTTCTTTTCTTTTTTTTGCAGCATTTGCTCAGAAGTAACGCTTTTCAAAGTTTAAGTTGGGTACCTCTTGAAAGGGAGTATTTTTGCCTCAAAAGCAATCACCCAGGAATAAAGTGGACCATTAGGTTTCTACTCGGGGGTTTGTGAAGAGGGGAGGGGAGCGGAGCTCAGGATGTGATTAAGTTGCCCGATATGAGGTTTCTCTGCTGCATTATAAATAAATGGGTGTGTGTTGGGGGAAGATAGTTTAGGGTATGGGGGAGCAGGGAGTAGTTCATCTCATATTAATAACCACTCCTACCCTTCAATAGTCCTTTATCGAGATATATGGGGGTGGGGTCAATACAATGATTTTGGGCAGCTCAAAATAAATTAAGCCTTCCACAATCATTTGGTTCCTTTATTCAGCCATTGCACTTTTTTAATCAGTGAGGGTTTATCAAGATCCTGCTTTGCTGCAGCTGGAGTCCAGGCCAGGGTCACTCACACATAATAAAAATTCCCTTAGGACCAGAACTCAAATGTTATGTTGCTATGGGACTGGCAAAAAGCAATTAATTTGAATTGCCTTCGATGCTTATTTCAGCAATTTCTGCTCCCCCCTTCGTTTTATAATATTTACTGCAGCACACATTTCTGTTTAAAAATATACACAGGATTTTTGCACAAGCAGTGGAATTGATCTTTCCGTATTACAAACACTGTTGGACAGGCGGGAAGAGAAGAGCGCAGAACGTAATGGGTATATACGCAGCAGGAAATGGTATTTGAAATAAATTGTCAGAGAAGTCAAATTTGTTACTATTAATTTGTTCGTATTAACCAATTCATCTTCATTACAAGGAAGAGGTGTTCATGAATCTGCTTTAAATGCTTTACAGCCATGTCCAGTAAAATATTATCATTTTTTAAACAACGATTACATTAAATGTCATGCATTTCAGCCCATCAGTTTATTTTGTGCCTAAAAAAATTAAACAAGATATGGATTAATGGAGCACAAAGACATGCTCCTTGCATATTGTTGCATCAAAATATATATGAAAAACTAACACAGACATTGCAGATGATTTGTAAAAATGAAAGGTTTGCATGGCATCGACTTCTTTTTTTCAATTCATTGATTTTCTACTGAGCCGTAAAAGTCGTAAAGTGGCAGTGTTTTCGGGAACCAGGCCCCGTTTCAGTTTCAAAGTGAACCGAATTCTGAAATTCTGATAAATCCATCTCTTCATTTTCGCAGATTCACCGCCCAGTTTCCTCTAATATGTCTCCTTCTGTTTGACCAAAGACATTACGAATGTGGAAAATTTGTAATGACCGTGACTACGACTTTTAGACGAAGACAAAGGCAAGAGCACCTCAGCCGAATTAAGGCACTTCATTCAATTTGTCTTAATAATGTAGAGCGCTTCATTCTTTCCAAACTTATCGCGCTGAGCGCTTATTTAAAAACCCCGAGTATAACTGCGATACTATATCGTTGTAAGAGAAGAAGTGTTCAGAACGTTCCCGCATCAAATGATAGTTCCCTTTTCACATGAACACCCGCATGCGAAATATACAGAAAGGGCTGCTCAACACTGTTTCTGAAAAAATTATGTAATCACAGTTCTGAGAAGCAGAACCTCTTAGTTATGCACGCCTGGGGTCTGCAACCGGTGAGCCTACATCCCCCCAGCTTCCTTTTCCACCCTTTTCAAATCCAAATCTCATTTCCTCGCGGGCTTCGCTTTGGCCCTCATTACCACACCTTGCAATACCGCGGCCCAGAGAGGAGGCTGCCTAATGAGGAGGCCCCTGGGGGCAGGCAGGGACCCGGGCCACTGACCTGCCCGTGGATCTGACAGCTTCTGGGGTTGGCAGCTCGCGCTGATGTGATTGTTTAAATGACTAATTAAGAAGCCATTATTGGTAGAGCTTTCTGGCAGCTGTTGGTTGGCAAAGAGGAGAGCGCATTATGGGAAAAGAAAAAGACAAATAGAATTATAGGGAAAAGGACACGATCGTTTTTTTTCTCCTTCTTCTTCAGTGGATGCTTACGAAACCTTCCTGCAGGCAGATGTCATGGGAGTCGCAGGAGTGAACATGTTGTCATGACTCAATCAGCTGTTTGAGTTGCCATGGTCCTCCAGCTGTGAGCAGAGCACCAAAGATCACGGCGGTCTTGTCAGGGAAAGAGGCTCGCAGTGCGCTTGCACCTGCAGGAGTGTAAATGGAAGAATTCGGGGTCAGAGGCCCGTATTATCCGCCGCCGACATTTAGAAGAGGTGTCGCAAGAAGCCATTGATCAGTTTCCCTTTGTCGAGCGAGGGGTGCAGTTTGTTCTATGCTGCACGACGCTAAGCTCCATCTGGGAGGGTTCCTGTGAAAATGAGGGTTCCTGTGAAAAGCACGAGTAGTTAAAACAATGCAGAGCCATTGTGTAAGCTACAGCTGAAAAGTATCCATCCATCCATCATCTTCAACCGCTTTATCCTGCTCAGGGCTGTGGTGGTCCAGACCCTATCCTAAAATCACTGGAAGTCACTAGGCTATGAAACAGCACCATCGATGAGATGGCAGTCCACTGCAGACTTAATGAATAGTTAAAGTAAATGATTTAATGAATAACATTTATTTTAAACTTATAAAGAATATACCTTATGTTACAAAACATAAGAAACATCTCATCTTTTTAAGGAAATGCACATTTATACAAAAAAATTACCCTTATAAATCCGTATGTTCACGGTCTATCCTTAGGAATTATATTTTATTTTAGCTTGTATTTTTGAAAGAAAGTACAGCATCATTTTGGAGGTTGAGGAATCAACATTCCTTGTCACGGACTCCATATTGTCTAATATACATGAATGATGTTCAACAAACTTTGCATTTTTGGTTGATATCAGTGTTGGACAAATGCAGTAAATACAAAACATTTTAGAGGTGTGTTTCCTGCTGCTAAACAGAGCAAAAAGTGAAAAAAAAGCTGAACGTTTTTACATAAGGTCTTGCCCTGAGGGCTTGTGTATCCTGCTCATCTTTCAGCGGTAACATCTTTTTTGATGGCCGTGTACCTCCATCATCAAAGCACACATTTACATAGAGAACAGGTTCATATTTATCATGCTGTTAACATAATAGTGTGACAAAAATACTAAAACGAGACCTTGCTATGCAACTGCATAGCTGTGAAATGTGGTTCTAAAATGTTGTCAGCTTGCATTTTGACTGGTGTTGGGAAAATGATTCTTTATTTCACCTTTCTGTTCCTCACATGGATCCATCAGCGTGATATTTAAGGTATTTTCAAGGCCTCTTTCAGGTGGTGTCTAAGGACACTGAGCATGCAGAAATTCTTGTTGTCCAAGCAGGAGAAATGATAACTTTTTTCCAGACTTTTCATTTGTTCTAACAACTGGGGTTATTAGTCTGCTGCTGCTGAAGCTGCGTAGCAAAAAGTTAAGGAATAGTTTTTTTTAGGGAATAGCCTAAGACACCCTGGAGTGGATTAGTTATAACATAAGACGGTTTCAAAAGGGATTTTAGAGTTTTGCTTCAAATGTGCAGGATTAGAGAAGGAATGATTGCCAAGGGGGGGATGACTGTTTTTGAGGACCTTCAGTTGAGAAGGTTTTAGATGGGGGGGTGGGTAATTCACTATTTTTAAATGCCTGTGACACATTTGAATGAGGAGGAGTGTTGCTGGGGGCCAGAGGTGGAGTTGATGAATGTGTAGATACTGGCATTTTGATAGGGGTAATTTTGCTCTGACGGGGCCCAGGCGATCCCATGAATCAAAATGTGTCAGCCAGGCGTTAAAGATGGAGGGCCGCTCATTGTGGGTTTGACACCCACGTGAGGGGCTGGGGCTGCTGGGGGTCAAGTGTGACACATCATTATAACAATGTTGATTTAGTAGAGCTGCAAGGCAACAGACCTCCTCCCTTGGGGGTATGGGGGTGGGAGGGTGTATACGTATCAGTGTGTCACACAGGGGCCTACTGCTCTGTGTTAGCAGGCTAGTGTTACAGCAGCCTGCAGTCCGGTCTCATTAAACTTCACAACCTTAGTCAAACTGTGCCCTGTAGACGCACCACACTGCACCTACCGTACACTGTTAGGTTTTCGCTTATTCCAAAAAGCTGTACTCATTCACAATGCATGGTACAGGGTGATGCATGTCTATTTATTGTTGTTTTTTTCCCCTCTGTCAGAACTTCTGTGACCTTTAACCTTTGATCCTTAGGGTTGAATTTGTTCTCTATAATGCTGAGATTAGTTTTGACAATCTGCAGTTGTACTTTCAGGTCAATTGAAAACTGATTATCACAATTGAAATCACAGATAGGCATAGTTGTGGGTTGCAGGGTGGTTGTGAGATGGAGTTTGCACCTTTCTGGAGGAAGTTTAATGAGACTTCAGGTCTTATTTCAGATCTTTAAGGCCTTCAACAGTAATATGACACCTTGGCTGAGTTCTGCCCTAATCTGTTGTCCAGTTGTACAATTTAAAGGCTTTTTTGCCCACTTTTTTGGACTTTTTTCACTCAAAGTGAACAGTGGAAGCGCCGTCACCATCAGCAGCCTTCACTGAATGCAGTGATTCTCAATGTAGATCCAGGGGATCTAATATTTAACCTGCAAGCGTGTGAATATGTACAGAGCTTTTGTATGTTTGACCTTTATAGGACAAGCTGTAGCATGCATGGATCCTCTCACTTTCTGGTGATAAAGAAGCATTAACCCACAGATGACTACATATTCAGCAGCATTTGCACAGTAAAACCTCTGGTTATGTCATCCGATATCCAAACTGTGAAAGGAGTTTATATTTTTCAGATGTGGCATCAGCGCGTTCGATTTTTCATGGCGTGTACACATCACTTATTCCTTTACTCCTTTAGTTGTAACAGTTTGTGTCAAGTTTGAGTCATATCAAATTTGTACTGTGTTTGCTATGTGAATTACATGCATATTTTTTTTCTGAAGTCTAACTTTTTTTAGGGAATTAAACATTTTTTAGTAGAATGTTATGTTCAAATGCCTTTTAATCAGTTGAGTAAAATGTATAGAATAATAGCAGATTCATAATTCATTTCACTGCCATATTTTTAAAGGATTACATGCAGTTTTGTGTGAGACTTGTTTAGTCCAAATATTTTAAAAACAAGCCTCTTTCTGAGCCAGTCTGGTCATAACTTGCAGTGAGTTTGAAGTGGTGGCAAAATCATAGCAATTTTTAAAAAAACAAATTTCCTGCACACTTCATAGCTGTGCACTTTGGTATTTGACATTCCGAGACGAAGAGATTATCACAAACATATTGTTTCTTAATAACACCCTGGCTGTCATTGTTATTTAACAAATAGCTGCAGGCTCATAATTAAAATTAATAAATATATATTATGTATATAAAATCACAATGGGACAGATAAAACATTGTAAGCTTAAACATCTGTGCATGTTTTCCACAAATGTAATGAATGATGTCTTAATCATCCATTTTTCTCACTGTTTAGCACTTATTGTTGTATTTACAGTTTTTTAAGAATTACAAATTTTATGTAATTTGTCGCGCATTTTTGCTGTTGTTTCTCAGCACATTTTTAGCTAATCCACACCTTGTCAGAAATTTTTCACCATTGTAAAATTATTTGGCTTTTGTCCGAAAAAGATTTGTACCTTTTTGCCCCTTTTTGCCTGTTTTCCTTCGTGTCTTCTTTTGAGTAACTTCATATGAAAATGAAATGAAAGTAGCATTCATAAGCTCTGCTTAATTTGTCTTACAAATTAGCAAATGGACAGTTTCCAGTTTGTTTCATATGACAGTTGCACCCGAGAAAATGTTGTTTTCCCTCCAGTAATATATTCTGATATATATATAAGGATTTACCATTCAGTTAGATGATGGTGTTCAATTAAACTGCAACAAGGAATGTCTGTTTCCCTGTAAAACCCAAGTTTGAGTTAGTAGCCCTAACTTTCCATGTAGCCATTTACTCCAAGGGCCACCTGGAACCCATTCAGTCCCTTGTGACTTTACTCCGCATAAAGCCTTTCTTTCTGTACTTTACAGTGCTCATTATTCCACAAGGCACTGTCTCTTATATCTTGTCAAAGGCTTTAGCCGGCATCCAAATCACTCACATTTTTTCTGGAAATTTGAATTTGAGAAGGGGGTTAGTGATGAATTACCCTGATGCATCTGAATGATGTCCTCAATGTGCCTCGCTGCTTACACCTAACAAAGACAATTAATGGTCCTTTTTGCACAACTCTTCGCACACAGTAATGCGAATCGAAGGAAAGCAATGAGCCAAATTAATTTATTAGTGCCCAGTGAATATGTGAATCCCAGGCATCAGTCATTTGTCATTCTTTTGTATGTAGCCATTGTAGTTCTTTAAATATTTATTATTTTATTTTGAAGACGATTTTCAACTTAACAACTCTATGTATCTCTTGTCTCTATATCTGTATATCAACCATCCATGATATCTATATTTCTATATCTGTATGTACATATCTACGTATGTAGTACACTCTTGAATTCGTATGTATGTTAATACAAATGGGCAGCATAAAACAACAATCAGCATCAGCCCAAGAGCCTCTGTATATCCCTCAAATTTTCTTACGTAATGTCTGGCAGCATCAGTCTTCTTGTTTCGGAAGTCTTTGGAATAATGCAGCCCTCACGAAGTGCCAGTTAAAATTAGTTATACATTTATAGCAATCTCTAGTACAAAGCCATTGTATTTACAATTCTCGTAGAAAATATAAACTATTACAAAGGGGTTTTGGTGTTACAGCGCTGAAGTGGATGCACTAAAAATGCATGTGAACAAGCTACATGATCATTCTTGCATGTTTATTTTGTTTAAAGTATTTTTAACAACAGAAAAGCAACTCTAAGGCTGCAGAGATCTACGGTTTTCACAAAATTAGAATAAAACCCCACTTAAGTGAGTCTGGTCTAATCTTTGTGGTAAATAACTGTTACTAATTCAAACTGTCCTAAAAGGACTTCATGAATAGGGCCTTGAAGATTAACTCAAGCTTTTGCTTGAGGCTCTGGATTTGTTGAAATGTTGTTCTAGAGAATTGAAAACATGACAGAAAAACAAGTGAAGGCAGCAAAACGAACTCGATGATCTCCAGGGACTGGAGGCCTGACATTTGCAATTAGATTGGCCAGAAGTGTATCAGCTCTGGCACCCAGTAGGACATGGGGACGACCCCCGCTGCTCTCTCACAGTTTGCCATGTGAACCATGGAGACCCACAGTGCTTTTCACTTATTGCGTCGCTTAAGAAATGCGGCCTTTTATTTGCTCTTTCCAAAACTTGCACTTTGTGGCTCCTTTATATCAGACCAGCAAACCATTGGTAGTTTTGTCATGTCAGGTGCCGAAAAGTAGGCCCTCTTTGTGAACTTGCAGGTTTCCAGCTCAACTATGAAAGCCTCTTTAGCTAACAAAACAGCATCATATATGAAAGGATTAAGATGTATAAATCCAGCTTAAAATATAAAACACTGGAATTATGCACATTTATTTCTTTGATACTTCTTGATTATAACTTTTATCAAAAATATATTTTTAGCCATCAAAACACAAGTTATGTGGAAAGACATGTTTTTAAAAGTCTAAGGGATCACATTTGATAGTTACAGCTGTGTTTGGCGTCCTCCATTCTGGCCCCACTGCTTGGAAGGTGATGTTGTGGATGGTGTCAGAGGGGTCATGTTATTGGAAGTGTGACCAGTGACCTGGAATCTGTCAGTTTGTTCTTGTTGGCAGTCACTTGCCAGAGCTCAGTGTGTGTGGGGAGGAACTCGTGTCCTCGTATAAACCTGAGTCCAGCAGCCTGCGTGCTGCACAGCTTTCACTCACACAATATACATCTCTGTAGGTGCTGTTTTTACTGCTGCCACTTACACAAAAATTGAAAGGCAAAGCTGCTTGCAGGGGACAAATTTGGGTGCGTGTTCACTGAAATGCTGAAAAGAGACTTATCGTCATCCCTGAGAAAGCTGATGTTCATAAAAAAGTTAATAGATTACAGATGTCACCTCATGCCATTGTACAGAAAGGAAGTTGTGTGATTTTTTTTGTGTGTTGGTCATCATCTACTTTTATTAAAGTAAAAACAATGAAACAATTGAGGGCAAAGTCATCTGAAAAGGACGTTTTAGTCAAGTTTGACTTTAGAGAAATTAAAAGGTTGACAGGAGGACAATGAATGAAGGCTGAGGAAGTGCACTGAAGCATCGCTTGAAGGCTGAGGAAGTGCAGCAGAGGCAGTGCTAGTGCGTGGGTTCAAGGCAAGGGCACCTCTATTGTTGAGCAGCTTTTGAGGGGAGAAGCCACAAAAATGTCATGTTAGCTCTTAGACATTTCTGAATTTATGTATGAATTACTCCTCATACCGTGGACTTTGTTTCTAGTATTATTTTGCATTTTTTACCTTTTTGTTCTGATGAAAGGCAGCCACCCTCTAGAAAGCACTTTAACTCTACATAATTCAGCCTTATGTAACAATTTTACATTTCAATGACACTTAAATTTTCTGTTTAGAATTTTTTTTGACTCATCTCTTCCTGCTTTTTATTTAGCTGATTCTTCTCTCCACAGTGACTTACATCATTGAGCTGCTTGCAGTGATTTTTCTATAATTTATGAGTTTGTCTATACAAAGCTTGGTTATTTTTGCCAGTGCAGTTTGGCATGAGTACTCTGCTCAAGGGTCCTACAGCAGGAACTCGGATTCAAATCGTGCTCCTTCAAGCGCACGGTTGCAGCTACAGCGCCGATAAAAAGTATTCACCACCCCCTTGGTGCTGTTCCATTATTGTTGAATTACTTGAAGTAGATCTCAGAAATAACATTAAAAATACAACGTTTATTTAACTCAAACAAAGTAAGAAAGCTCAAAATATTTTGTATGATATTTATGCCGTGCAACATTACGAAAAGCACAAAACTTTACCAAAGCCTTTGCGTAAACTGCATTTTGAATGCATTAGAGCTCATTTTTGGTGAAGGAGGTTGGTTTACTACCAGGAAAGTTTTGAAATTAGCCATTGAATAAGATTTTTATCATCCACTAGCACTGCATGTCTTGCTTAATGTTCTTTTTCTGGATTTTTCAAGGATTATGAGTTATTATAGAGTCCAGTTTTGGAAGCGCAAAGATATAAACAATATGTTTTGGGGACATTGAGTATTTCTTGCATTTCTGCAAACCAACATCAGTCTATGGAGTTTATCGTGGTAGCCAGCGACCCAGGGCATGGGCAGTTTTCTGCCTTAACCCACAAACACTCTTCTCTGTGCTGTATTCGTGAACAATCGCTGCTGAAACCTCCCTCCTAAACGATGCCTTATTTCCATCTCAAGCTTCTGACCAGAATCCTATCGCATTATTCCTTTCACTTTTTAACATGCTATTAAGAATATCATACTCCCTAACAGATGGTTCGCCGCTTGAATGAATGCCCGAAATTTATTCAAGTACTTGAGCAATAACACAGCGGTGTTGCTTCAACAAAGGTTGTTTCATGCGTCCCTTGGTTTCGTATAAGGATGGATTCCCTTCCAGGAGCTGGTGTTTATGAATTTACAGAAGACACACACAACTCTTCTCATAAGCATAAGCAGTGAAACAGGCTGCTAATGGTTGCCTTCCAGCTCCAGCTAATATGCAGCAGGTTGGACAGATATACCTGCTGCAGATGTTGCACTGGATCAGAAGGGTTTTACACCGGCAGCATCAACACAAGGTCTCGTGTGCAGACCGAAACAGGGGTGTTAGATTGTGCACGTGTACTTCTGTTAATGTGAAGGGGGAACGGAGCGGGGAACGGGGATTGGACTTTCTCCCCGTTTATGTCATAGTTGGCATGAGGCGGCTCTGAGCGGTGCTGGGTGGTCTCGGTTCATTTGCATTAGTAAAGAACTCTGTCTCTAGCCTCATTTGTCTTGCGCTGATTCCCTAAATTAGGTTGAAGAGAGGCCCTTCTATCAGGTCATGCTGTATCCTATGCGTGGCCCAAACAGAGGCCGCCCTGCACTAAAACCTCTACTTCGGGCCTCGAAGCCTCCTCCACCAAGTGGCCCTTTAACAGCCAATGAACCTCCTCCCTACCCTCGCAGTCCTCAAGAGCCTACCTGCTCGCCTGACTGTGGAAGTTCACGAAGGGAGATGGGAATTTCCGGCACTGAAAAACAACGCAGAAAGATTACACCATGCAACCGCTGTAGGCTAAATAAATGATTTATTGTAAAAATAAAAAGGCCATACAAGCAACAAAATAGAAAAAAAAAACAGAACAGTTATCAGATACATCATAATCCATCATACTACAACATGGAATGAATTTTATCTGCACAACACCAAAGGAATAAAAAGAATAAAGGGGAAGAAACATTAGAAGCGGAGAACCTTTCTGAGTATCGCAAAGTGTGAACATTTGGGTTCTATTTACAGAGGTTCAATATTCTCATATATGCACACACTCTCACATATATAGTTATACAATTAACAAGTGTCAAACGATGCAATACTAAGAATGACATTACCAGTGTTTAGAAATGGTCCTGGGCACAACTAGTTGCCTTTAGTTATATCTTAACGTATTTCTTCAGTAGTCCTTTCAGAATAATCTTTAAGCGTATTTGTTCTTTTTCCGCAGGAACCTGAGAGCAAAGCGACCCTTTTGATTTTATTTCAACAAATGCGTGAATGTGCACAGCAGAAAGCATTTTTCACACAAGACCTTCTTTCAAATTCACAGGGGCAACGTTTCAGAGTGACTTAGTGAGGTAGATATTACTTCAGAATATTTTGATTTTTAAGTGTTTGCTAACCGGATGATTTGTTTCAAATAAAATGTGAAGTCTTTCCTGTGGGGGTCGGTAGCCGACATTCAAGCTCTTCTGGCTGCAGGAGTAACAGGACGAACACATCGCACTCGCTTTGGCTGACAACGTATGGGTTCCCTCCCCACGTAAACCACGGACACTTTAATCCAAACAGAAAATATGTGTCAACGACAGTTCGGATAAGTTTTTCCGATCCAAAAACAGAGCCATCATTTCGACTCGCACTCGCATTGACCGAATAATCAGGTAAACATCTCTTTACGCAATCTGTACTCCTCAGATTGGGTGCTTGTCCGAATGACCCATGTCCAAACATCTCCCAGACCAGTTGGTCCAAATGTCTGCATCTTCAGGTTTGTGACAGGCTTATGGTGGGGGGAAAAATAGGCTTCCGCTTCAGATGAAAAGGGGAAAAGCATGACAGCAACAAAAGAGGAAATCGACTCACTAGTTTATCCACACTGTGTGTTGTCAGAACCTTGGACAGTTTTTCTTCATTTCCATGGTCAAGCTCTTGTGCTCAATCAGGTTAAACACAGAAACAACAACAGAACTCCTCTCATCTTTAACTTCCCATAGTGCAAAATTTATTGTTGGCAAGGTAGAGTGCCTAGAGAGGATTTGGTACCCCTTTTATTATATATATTATTTATACATACATAAATTGTCTGAAGGCTCTTCCTTTATCCAACAGCATAGTGCTTTTGTTTCCAACAAGGAATGTCCTCGTTCAGACATCCAGGAGACAGACAGACTTCTGCTTTTCTAATCTTCACTTTTTTTCAAGCACTTCCAATGTTCACCGTACCTTATGGGCCGGGACTTTAAAAAATGTTTAACTATATATATTTTTTTTTTGTAACAATAAAAATGGCTGTAAAATTATACTCTTATCATTGACGGCATTTCCAAATTTATTCAACGTGAAATAAGTCCTTCCCTTTGCTTGTGAGTATAGCCAACAAGTCATTGATATATTTGTTAGGTTCCCTGCACCACAGCCAGCTCACCGACACTTTAAACATGGCAGCGTTTTGGTTACTGTTCTCATTGGGATTCTGCTTGCAGAGGAGTGAGGGGATGTGCGTTAACCGTGTCCCAGTGACATGAGGGCTACTGTGCAATTAACTCAGACAGGCTGGTAAATACTGTGGTCGTGGGGCAGGGAAGAGCGTAACACTGTAAGAATGTCCATATACATCTTGAGCATTTAAAAATATATACAGCATACTGTAAATTCTCAGAAACTTTGGAGGAAAGTTCATCATTCTGAGCCGCTATATTTTATGTGCTTGGGTTGCCTCCCACGTTTTCATACTACATTCTGAAAAGCTTCTATTTGAAAAGGATGAAACCACGTCGGTGATCCCAGCACTTTGAAATCTAGCACCTTAAAACGTTTGACTCAAAGTAGTGATTTTTAAAAAGGAAAGAGTAGAAGAAAGAGAACAAATCTACCGCTTTTTTTTTGTACAAGCCCTTGAGTAAATACTTGACTTAGATTCTGGATTTATAAATGGGACGCGTGTCCCAGCACAGTGCAACTGGGGCACAAGTACAGTGAATTATAGCGCATCAGTACTACAGCGTGGAACACAGGCCTTGGTCTTTCATGGCTTAGATAAGTGTCTGCATGTATGGGCCACAGCAGTCAGAAAGTCTGCATGGTTTGCCCCAAAATCCAGGCTCCGCGATACAACAAACATTTGGAATGATGTAGTGAGACATGATCTGACCATCAGTCATAATTTAAGTTTGGCATGAGTTTTATTCACCTAATACTGAGCTGTCCAACCTTAAATTGGCAAAAAGTCACTCAAGCTCTAGCAAGAATCCATTCCAGCTACCCTTTCCCGTTCACTTGTAAAGACAGCGGAGTAAACTGTTTTCTGTCTTTCTACTTCTTTTCGTCTTTTACAAGATAACAAGTAAAAGAAGATCAAAGGAGTAGTGAAAGGGTGCTTGGATTTCGCACAGAGGTGCAACCTACATGAGATTTCGGGAGAGCGGAAAAACGGTCTAAATGTTTTAAACTCTTTTGTATAAATGCAGCAATTAAACGTACGTTTTTTAGCAAATAACTGCAAAAAGTAAAGTCAAAGTAGAATTTTGTTCAGTTTACTAAAATGTAGTAGCCTAGAAAACCGCTTAAATAATTCTGAAAGTATAATTGTAGTGTTTGTAGAATTCATGCGTAATCAGTTGACTTGCGCTAAAACGGTGAATTATTTTTACTGTGCAGTCCCTCTCAGTATGGTGACATTTTTCTCCGCACTGAGATGTGAATGATGAGAATTAAAATGAGAATCCCACTTGATGTTTTTGAGGCATAATATCCTACTGTTCAGATGCAAAATCCAGAATATCGCAAGCTTTTTCTTGAGAACCTGATAACTTTTTTTAACATACGAATGAAAGTAATCACCACAAAACTACACAAAACAAACAAAAAAAAAAACTGTAGCTTTGTTTCACCCAACCATCGGTTTTCAAGCTGCTCCGTAACGCTCCCTTTAAAGTCTTCAAAATATAGGCCTAGCGAGTCTTTAGATTTTGATATTTCATTCTTATTTCTCCAGTTTAACTAAAACAGCTACCTAAAAATCATCTTCCTTTGCTTTGTCTGTACTTTTCACCTCTTATCAAAGTACACGGGGGGCAGGGGAGATGGACATCCAGCAGATGTTTGAGGTGGAGCAGGAAATATATTAGCTGTTTGGGAGCTCCGTCGGAATAAAGTGTTAAATTATAAGTCTAAGAGCATCCGCAGCGGTCCACCACCATTCCTGGTATCTTGCCATGAATAATCTGCTGCTTGTCATTAAAATAGAGCATGTTGATGGGTGACATCTTTGTAGGAGTGCAGCAGGGGCCAGCTGAACCGCGGGGGTTAGCATGCTGCACCAGGTGAGTGTGCGGGTACTTCTGCATGAACATGTACTCACACTGGCCTGAGCAGTAGTTAGCTTTATACCGCTTAGGTGCAATGATCCAGTCCCAGCCGAAGGCTTCGAAATCTACTGTGAGCGGGTAGCGACAGCAGCGGGATTCTGTGGAGTGCTCGTCGCAGTCTAAACCCAGATTTCTTCGCGATCGCTTGGTTGTCTCAAGCACCTTCACTTCCAGGAATGGCTGCTGGATATCAAGAGAAGGAAAAGTAAAGAGTGTTCAATGGTGACAAAATCCAATAAAGCAAAATAAAACATTTTCACTAATAAAGCATTTACAGACTGTTTACGTTAGAACCTTTTCACTGCAACCAGTTACTTCTTTTTTTGCTTGTGTGAGTAATGGCAGCCACCACAAAAGTATTTTCAGTTCACAACCGCGGACTTTAAACCTACATAAATACACAACATTTAGCACTTGGGCAACTTCTGTCACCCGTTTTATTGCTAATGCGTCTTTTCTTTTGTGAAAATGCGGTTGCTGAAGAAATTCTGCATACACAAACTACATATTTCACTGTAAAGTATAATGATGATGAACAGCTAAAATATTTCCACGTCACAGTGGAAGTCACGTACTTCTAAGCCGAGCACAAGAACCGTTTGCTAGTTTATATATAAACCCCCATTCCTTGCACAATTTGCTGTTACTTTATTCCATGTAACACAAATTCCAGCTGTGAGAGAGTCAAATTCACATAATTTCTTTTGGATAAAAACTAGTACCCCGGGCAGAAAATATGTCATCTAAAATCATTTAAAGTACCAAAAGGAAAAATATTTTTACAAATGAATATGACAACACTATCAGATTTTACTATGCTTAAAAAAATTTGTTTCTACTTTGTATTTTAATGTTATACTTTATTAATTTATCCATTCCTTATCAATAAATGCTTGTCTAATACAAGGTGAAGGAGGTCCAGAATCTATCCAGAAAGCACAGGGTGCTGAGACAGAGTGCACACTGGACGCAGATATTTAGATTATTTGCTCATTGAGGTTTATGATATAGTGAAATAAGCAAACGTCTAGCACTCTAGTATTCCTGAGTAAGGTACTTACAGTGAATTTCCCCAGTAAAAATTACTCAGTGGAACAAATGGGTAAATAGTTCACTTAAGTAAGCAAGTAAGTAGTTGAAAAGTATATGGTGCTTTGGAGAAAAGTTAATGAATACTAGTATTAACTCCGCTAATTCAGTTATAACTAAAACATGTTAAATCAAAGGATGTGATTTCCTGAGATGGCAATTGTGATTTGATGTCATTCTCCTGTATTGCCTTGGACTAATAATCTGTAGGACTGTCCGCAGACTGACCCCGCTGAGGGGTTTCGGACCCCAAGTACTTCAAGCGTCTCTGTTCCAGCACATTTCCTACAAGAACCTCCTACAAGCCATTATACAAAACAAAATGGCTGCGTAACAGGTAGTGCTGTTGTACTAAATAATAACTGCACTGGCAAAAATGGTGATATGAGGGCTTAGTGTACATGTACATTAAAAATGTACAGTAACAAGGAATGTGGGCTAGTGCCCCGTGTTTCAGGACAGGCTTTGAACTTTTATTTTAAAAAATGGTGTACAATAGTTAGTTAGTTAGTTAGTTAGCATAAAGGATTATAGTGTCACAAAATCCTTTTGACTATGTTTGAAAGAGTCAGCAAATGTCAAAGTCTGAGCTCTTTTAGCTTAAGTCTGTCTTTGCTGGTTAGTCTATGAAGCCAAAAGAATGACACACTCACCAAAGGCTATGCGGACCTTTGACTTTGAGGTCATTTTAGGCTACCTTAAGCTTGACCCTTGCCTTTTAGGATGATTTTGGTCCAAAACATTTTAGAGCAAAAGGAAACAGCTGGACTTGGGCATGAACATAATAATGGTCTTCTCATGAAAGAGACAAATAACCCAGAAGGTCAAAAAAACACAGTTTGTCTTTTGTTCTCTTTGTTCAGTAAAAAGGTGAACCATGGAGTTTACTTGGACTTTTTCTCAGTCATTTTGTGGCTTGTTTTAAAATACTTCTTGCAATTGAGGAAATACATATGTGTTAATTCAAGGGTGTTTTGTTCTTCGGGCCGTAACTGATCAAATGAGTATTACACTGTTTTGCACACAATCTTTTTGTGACAGGTTTATGTCTGAAGCTATGGCTGATGCAGGTCTTCCTCAGGTTCTTTTTGTTAACATATACGCTTTGATATCAAAACCACAAGTGTCAAATTTTGGGGTGACCAAAAGAAATGAGAAAATCTGGAGTTACACACAGAATAGCTGAGAGTCACCCGGTAATGTCCACATCAAAAAAGTGTAGTGGCGTGAAGGTAAAGAGTAAAAAGGTAAAAAAAAAAAAAACACATTATATAATTACCAAACTGTTTACCAGTAAAGTGGCTGTACTTAGTACACAAGTATGTACACTCTATGCAAGTGTGTATATGTGAAGTGGGAAAATCTGTTGGCTTCTTTGCGTACCATCTGTATGTGTGACGTTACTATGCCCGACATGTGCTGTCACTACTCCAGTTCAACCCTTCCCAGAGACCAAACTTTAAAAATAGTAAGCAGCCTTTTTGGATATTAATGAACTTGACTACACAGAACCCTCACTTAGGGTGAGAAGTACCTGCATGGCAAATTTCACATCTGTGGCTTAAAAAACAAAGCTGTGCATAAAGAACAAATGGCTAAACAAACAGACAGAGATTGAACTTTATACATATGAAAATATCATGGAGGAAAATTAGACCTCTGTGATATCTTGCACATTTGGGGGACACATTATGCCTTTGACAACACATGTAACTGTGGTCTTATTTAAAATTTATGTGTTTCTTTTTTTGGCTCAGATTTAGGTTAAAAAAAGGTTAATATTGTGAGTACAAATATAGCATCTGCATAATATTGCATAGCATTATTATGTATGTATGAGATTCAACTAGGTTATCTAAAGAACAGCTCTAAGGGTCCTTACCAGCCCTTCTTCTCCAGGTCTGTGGGAGGTCACAGCCAAATCATTGCCACTTTCGTCAAAAGCGTTGATGTCGATGCCCCAGTTAGTGTGCGGTTGCTTGAACCAGTTCTGCAGCACATGTTTGAAGTCAATGCTCTGCCAGTGACCAGCTCTGGAGGTCAGCTCAATCTTGAGGGAGCGGATGCGGATGTGGCGGCTGCCCTGCTCTGTAACAGGCTTCAGACGTAAGATCTGCAGGTACACTGTGGACGTCTGTTGCAGTGGCCGCAGATAAACCCACAGCTGGGCTTTGAGCACCCTCGTGAACATGAGCTTTGGGCTGAACTTGAAGAAACAACAGCTGGGCTTCCCATCAACCTGCACCAGTGGTTCTGCTGTTGGAAAAAGAAAGGGAATTTAGGTCCAATAAAGCAAAGAAAGGGACCGTGAGTGACACCTCGTAGCAGACAGACATATTGCCTCCCTAAGAATAACAAATGAGCAGAACTGCTAGCACCATTAGCATACAAGATCCATGTGTTCTGACCATTCAGCTCCTCTGTTTGTCTGCCAAGTAGTTTGGGTTGTTTCCCTGGAACCAATGCCAACAGAAGGTTAGGAAAGAGCAGTGTGAAGTTGCCCTGCCAAAACGGCATGTTAGAAGACCAGCACCTGCATCTTGCCTGTGTAAACATCTGCTGCTTGGAGGGATCAATCTGAGATGTCCTCTAGACAGCAGAGCCTCCTTGTGTCTACAGCATCATTCAGTACTCATTACTCATAGTGTATTACTGATTTTTACACGTTTTTGGGTGATTTCTTTGCTGTAATAAAATTAACAACTGCAGTTCAAGGATCATTTATTCTACAGTACATTATTTCCAACATGTATATAATGTTTATTACACCGCAGTACTGAATTTCAGCTGTTCAAAAAACAGTCACTCTACACAAATGAAGCAAAATTGAAATAATGAAAACATTTTAGAAATGACATTATTTTGCTCCAGTATATAATATTTTAGATATTTCAAGTCAGTCATGTCATAAATAGTAATACATGGAATTTATAGTTAATTTTATCCGTGGATATTACTGTTCAACAGACATTGTGAACAAATGCAAGCTGCCAAGAGAGATATTTAACATTTTGTTCTTTTCTGTATTTCAAAGGCTCAGCAACATGAAGCGTACAGTTACCTAATTTTAAAACATACTGATTTGGCCAAATGCTGATGCTTATTTACAGTACATAATGAATAGTATATAGTTTATACTTGCAATAAGCGACAATAGGTTGATTTCTAGTAAATCTGAAGTTACCATGGTAACCTCCAAAGGCTTCTTGTGTCAAAATGTCACTTTGGTATCTAGGCCTAGTTAAGAAATGGGGTCAAGGGTTAAAACCGTCAGTCCTTTACATCGTCAGGGGAGCTAGGGGTCAGGCCTAATAGCCAGATTGGGTTTGAAGGTCAAGGTCGACTAGGTATTGAGCCCTTCGGTGATGGGAATGTAGGCTTTTCTTCAAGATCAGCGTACACTGGGCCAGCTCCTATTTGGACAAACAACATTACATTCCCGAGTCAAACTCACAGGAAGTCCGAACCAATGGTAAAAGCAGTGTACATTTTAATGCAAGACATGTTAACACATTATTCAAAAAAGTATTTTTCAACTTCCGCCAACAGCATTCTTTACGATGTCAGGCTAATCGAGAACAAATAGGACTGCATTTCGGTTTTGCGTAACCAGATTTAGGGGCCCTCATTTACTGTCATCCGAATCACAACAGATCACCGTTTTGAGAAATTTAAAAAAATACGTCTCTTCCCAAAACGTGACGTTTGCCCCATGTGTTACGGTGTCACCTCAAAAACAGGAAATAGGGATTAAGAGCTTAACTACATCCTTCACACTTACAGTGCAGGAGCCATAATGGGCCTGGGAATAGTGGTCCCTTATTTAAAAATCACTACAGTTACACGTGGCCTTATGCAACTGCGAGTGCCCACCTGTGACTTTGACAAGCAGGGGGGCAATAGCTGAGGTTTTGCTTAGAGCACCACCTTCTGGTCCATTGGCATCAACAATCACTATCTGTACAGTTCTGCTTGAGCAGCTATATGCTAATTAGACCAGGACACTTGGAGACTCAGATGCTGAAGACCAGGCGAGGGTAAAGAGTGAGGGCAAGTGGCCTGAAGACAGGGTCCCAATCATATTTCTGCGTTTTCTGAAGTGCTTGGACAACTGTCTTTGTTATAACATATGCATTTTGTTCCGCATACTTCCATTCCATTGCCAGCCGCGCCAAGATGAAGCATAAGCATGCACTGCATTTGGTAGCGAGACATTTTTTTAGACCAAGTCAAGAGCATCACAGAGTTTGGTTTTTTGGCCAACGTCAATAGTCAAACAGAGCCAATTACAGCCGCATGCTTTGTAATGGCCACAGTACTGTATGAGATGTCATTAAGTCTGCCCATTAAGGGCCTAATAGTTTTCTGAAAGCCAAAGTGATACCCAAGCAGGAAATATGCAGGAAAGCTTTTAGCAAAATAAAAAAAAAAAATCCTCCGGAAAGAAAAAAGTGAGATCAATACATTTGATAATATTTTAGGCTTGCGTTTTCATTTAATGGAAAAATTTCCAGCTGATACCCAGTGGCATGTGGCGCTAGCAAAGTGTTGAGGCGCACGGTGAAATAAAGTGGTATGAAGCCCGTTTTGGTTGGGAGCTGCTCTCCAGTCCAAACACTGAAAAGAAAGCTGAATGCTATTTGTGAAGCCGCCATACAGCGTACGAAAGTATGAAACATAATTCATAGGCAACTGTAGACCTGAGAACATATGAAACTCCTTGCCCATGAATGGGAGGTATGACTGCCTTGTGGCACTTTGAAAAATTGCACTAAAGCTTCTTGTGCGAGAATAATTTGTAGTGACAGTCGGAGCAATTTGTGTACTGTGGCCTCCATCAAATGCTTAATCCCGAGTGGCAACCGCTACCAATGTTATTTTGTGGTTGCAGGACTGTGTATTTGACAGGTTATGGTCTGTCAGTAACACAAAATGGGCAAATGGACTTTTCTTCCGAAGTAACACTGAACGCGATGAGTTAATATATAGTAGAGATCAAAACACAAAGCATTATGGAGAAAAAAAAAACATTTTTGTTGTTTATCCACCACTGTAAAAGAAACTGAAAAGACATTTCATACTTTCTGGAAACAAAGGAGAAACCTGGCGCTGTCTGTGAACCCTAACCCAATCCGCTATCATTTCTGTGTTTGTGTTTTAAGTTTGTGCTACGGTTGCAGCATCATCGTCACTCTGGTTTAAAACGGCGTTGTGTGTTCAGCTCTCCAAGCTGGGATACGGAACAGTGAGCCAAATGAGTCTGAATAGACTGAAAAAAAGAAAACGGTCACCTATTGTTAATGTCCGAAACGATACCGCATAATGGCATAAGCAAAAGGGGGATTCTATTTGCATATATATCTATATTTTCTTTTCTTAATGGGAAATGCAAATGTGCCATTTTGTGGCAAGTGTGCATTTGGGAGCACCAGCGTTGGATAAATGTGGCTCTAGGGTATCCCCCTGCACCTCAGCAAATTAATCATTGTGACACGTTCATGACCCCTCTAATAAGACAGGGGGCACAGTGCGCCCCCTCAACCATCCCATCCCACCCCGGTCCAACTCCCTCTTTGTTTCACTCTCTGTCCCAGGGGGCATCAGGAGAGAGTGGGGGAGGCACGGATTGGAAGGGGGGGCAGGCCAGAGATGAGGAGTGTGATGTTAGCCCCCTTATTCACATTGTCCCCTGGGACGCTGCCAGGCACAAGACTCCTATTAGGACTCCGTAGAGGAGCCCCCTAGGAGCCACAAAAGATATCTCCTAATACCCCTTGTTCCAACCGAGTGAGTCCCCGGTTCTGCCAGATAAAGAGACACACGGACATATGCACATGGACACAGGGCTTCAACTGACTCTCCCAGGACAAGGCAATGGGCTTATAATCAGAAGCATTGAAAGGGAGGCACACATCTCCCACAAAGAGACAGATTCAAGATGCTGAGCAGAGGGCTCTGAACCGGACAGCTGGACTTGGGGCCGCTCTCTGCACTCCCAGCAAATTCAAATTCTGCAAGCCGCCCCCATGCTTTTTGTATGTGTGCAGCAAAACCCACTATGATTTATTAACGTTAAATCCAACTTTTTGTAGAATAAGGATTTTCAGCAGCACCGGAACAACAGCAGTGGCCATCAACACTGGTATTATTTCCAGCATCGCCATCATCTATAAGGATAATTTCCAAATAAATCAGTTCTAGAAGGGCTGCGGTGTTTCACTGTGGAATTCTTACATTTGCCTTTCACACTGCTTACATTTAATACAAGAGAAAAAAATAAACATTTTAAAGAGAAAGTAACTGCACCAAATTCAAATGCACACAGTGGTCTGTCTAGGATAAAAGCTGCCACAGCTTTTATCCTAGACAGACCACTCATTTGAGAGACTTGTTGCTATTGCTATACTTCACCAGGTTTAAACCGACTTTGTAAGCCATTTTTGTGATGCAGTATTACAGATTCTGTCTTTTCTCATCATTTCAGCCCACATTTTACAAAGTACATTAAATCACATTTTATTAATTACACCCACTTTTACTCTCATGGTGATGCCTTTTTGGACTGAGCTTATTGTGTGAACTGCAATGTCTAGCACAATACTTGCACTGTGCCAGGATGACAATGGAATGGTCTGTACTGGAGGTATCTCTGACCCCCTCACTCCCTCTAGAGCGCCCTCCCCTGCTACTTCTCCATCTCCTGCTTCATCTCTCCTTACTTCAACATGGGCATGGCCTTCCTGGAGGGGGAGGAGGCCAAGGCGATGCACAAGATACTAGAAGATGCCTCTCTCTGCAACTACCTGTGGATAATGATGCAGATGCAGACCTGCCAACTACGTCTATAGTTTCTGACTCAGTGAACAGGATCGGAATGCCATTTTGTTTCATAAAAAGGAAAGTTTTCAAAATGCTTTTGTTAAACCAGCATTACATCTGAAGATGCACAACATACAGAATCATACACTTAGTACTTCAGCGAATACTGTAAGTAGTAAACAATTCAAAGTTTGACACAATATGGAACCAGAAAAGGTCATTTTAAAATTTGAAATCCAAAAAAAAAAAAATTCATGTCATTAAACTGCACTTTGGTCATTTTCCAGTAAATGTACACATGAAAGTACAAAACCAACTTTTAAAAGTAAAAAAAAGTAATATAATGTAAAATGTAATATTTTACAAATTACAGTTTATTTTTAAACACTTGAGTGGTTTTATTTTTAGCCATAAACATTTTCAAGCTCCAAGTCACTTAATTACTTCAAGTCAGCAATTCATTCCTAAGCTAGTAGCGCTTAACATCTGTTTTAGGTTTTTTAAGCATAGCTATAAAAAAAATCCCATGATTCCTGTCCCAGGAGAAAAAGTGTAGACGCCTGGTGGATCTCTGTGGAAGCCTGAGCCACTGCAGACTGGATCGCGGTAACCTGAAGAGCCAGTGAGCAGTTTGTAACCGACAAGCAAATGCAAGGGAATGTGCAGTAAAAAGTCCACCGCTGAATCTTATTATTTTACCAATATTTACAACTGCAAAAACATCCTAAAACAATACGGTTTTATGTTATTCTCTACATATAACTGTTCTTTCAGCCTTTGTAAATTGCTTTTTTTTTTCTTTCTTGCCTCCGTGCGGCTTTTTTACTAGAACTTTCTGTCCTGCTGTGACATCTTTTGCATCCCGGAAATACAGACTATAAGGATGCAGAGACACATAAGCGTGGGAATGAGGGACGAGTGGTAGATAGAAGGGGTGAGATTCCACCAGTCACTGGTGAAATTTTGTCCAGGCTATTAATGGACTTTGGTTCCTTTGAAATTTTATTAGCCATAAAATTGACAGCATGTTGTGCTATTTCTAGGGCCTGCGCTTTTTAAAGGTTTTACTCCTTTTTAAACAAACCTTAAATGAGCAAGCTCTCAACATTCAATATAAAAGCTTGCTTTTCCATCTCTAATACAGGGACAGCTGGACGGAAAGGGAACAGGTGTCACCATCTGAAGTTCTTCCACGGATTAAACAAATATATAAAGACTTCACATAGCCATCAACTTCCCACAAATGCAGGGCGCTGCTCTTACGGGAGCCGAACTTTTGCTGTGTTGTCTTTTTAACGCTCTCCTCTTAATGTTTATGGTTCCTGCACTTTCAGGAAATGACCCTTTTATAGGGTCAACACTATAAAAGACTTGTGTTTTCTGTTTTTCTTTTTTTAGTGGGAGTGGTTGGTGGATGGTTGTGGGGGGGGGGGTAGTGCTGTTTAATCTACTACCGGTTCTCCTTTTCTGTCAAAGAAAGAGACCCGATGAGGTTAATTGGCTCCTCATCCAATATATCACATTGCTGTGAACCCCGTGACCCTTTTTGTCAATAGGGGTATTTTTCTCCAGTGTGTGTGGGTGTACGTGTATGGCTGGGGGAAGGGGGCAGAAGACTTGCTATTTCCCATCAAAATGAGCAAACTGATTATTGCCACATTTCATTCTTACAACCCTGTACAATGGACACCAATAATCAATGCAAATGGAAATTTATCACTACCAGTTTTATTTATCCAGCCAGTTAGTTTGTACTCCTGGTTTATTCCAGCGGGTTAAAATACTGAGGTACAGCCGACTCTATTACACAAGTATCGACGGAGCAATAATGGGCGCTAATTCAGCAGCAGCTGTAAAAATAATGCCTGCGATTCATAAAGCCGCGTACCAGGACCATGTGCCTAAAAAACGGACTGCGGCTGTTAGCAGCCATGAATGAAGATTCCAAGCTGCACAACACAGGCAATTTACTGCAAGCACTGATTTGTGCCTGCACTTCAATACACTGCTCAGTTTATACACATCAAACAGGACTGCTTTCTGTACATAAATGAGAAAATTCAGCTGCGGACATAAAGCTTGTTTATTATTTATAATACCGTAGCTGCAGGACACTGCACCAGCATTTGATGCGCTCTGCTCCTCCAACAGCTCACATTAAAGCTTGGAGAAATGCTTCGCAAACAGCTGCTTGAACGCAGGTGTGCAGCAAAGTGGTAAAGATTACCGCAAGCTGTCCAATTACCGAAAATCAGAAGGGGGAAATGACAAATTATCAGCAAACGTTTTCAAATGTACATAGTTGAGGCTGCTAGAGGAAGGGCATTGATGAGAGAGGAAGGCCTGCTTTCAATGCATGGACATGTGACAAATGAGGGCCCTGCAGGGTCATCACCTCACTAGGGCCAACACACCAGCACCAGAACCCTGGACTCGCTCCTGGGGATCAACCGTAGGAAATCATTCACACACACACACACACACACACACACACGCACGCACACTTTCTCAAAAAATGTGCAGCTGACACAGCTCAGCTAAGACCAGCAAAAAATATTTAAGGTCTTGTGTAAACCCACTTTACAACAAAGCTCTGCCCCAGTACAACATTCTCTATAGCTGTACTTACCGTATGTGGCACTGTGTAGTAAGTAGCACATAAATAAGGACACGCTTGATAAATAAAAATTACTTCACATATGAATATAACCCACACACGAGCATACAAATAAATTTGAGACTGAAAAAATGAATTAGGAAGTTGAGGCACTGTTAAGCAAAAACTACCTGTGCAAAAAATGTATTTCACATCATTCTGGCTTTTAGTTGTGCTGCGAACTCACAGCAGCATCAAATACTGAGCCAAAGTGCCAGTGGGCTGGTGGGTTTGAAGCCCTTTAATTCAGGGGTAGAGCAGCACTATCCTTCTATGGGGTCCACAACCATGTGACAGGCAGGAGTACAGCAGCAGGCTTCCTAAAAATGCTCCTCAACCAACAGATAAACTATGGCAAAAGAAAGACTTGAAATATTTGGCCAGATTTTCCCCTTGAATTCATCCAGAGATACAACCTGTCTTGGAGCAGCAAAGTAAATAAATTAATACCTGTGTAAATATGCATTTAATAATGGGCACATTTTCTGAGGGTAAGATAAACAATGTTAAGGATGGGAATGTATCTAAAACCTTATGGGAGCCAATGTTAAACAGTTTTTTTGAATAATTATATATATTAAAAACAGAAATGTGTCCCATTATGAAGTGTAGAACAACATCACAGAAGGAAGAATATATATGTTTTGCTGCACAATGGCTTACATTTTTTTGGTGTAAAATGGAAGGTTGGTTTTGTCCAGTCACAACTGCCTTATGTCTACAAGTCAACATGAGTTTTCATTCCAGTGAAGGCTGGTTCACATCTCAAAATGCAGAGAAACATGGGACAGAGCTGCAATGTACTGTAACAGGAGGGCGCAGCTGCACAGCTTGTGAACACAGAACACGCTGTCACACAGGATAAGGTGGCGCTCCAGTGCAGGGAAACACACACACACACACACACACACACACACAGCACTCAGGTTCCAGATGGGCAGAGGCAGCTGTACATGCTGGGATCGTGACTGTGACCATCTGATCATCATGAGAAGCATCAGTATTTAAACCCCAAAAGTCTTGTTATACTTAAATTTCTCACCAGCAGTAAAAACATCAAAAAGATAAACAGAAAGAGGACCCAGTTTTCAGGATGTTGGTTATAATGTTAAACATTTTTTAACTTTTAAGTCTTGGATCAAAAATGAATTTCAGTATGATAAAAATTATGACAAGATAATGCGAAGTACGAAGTAGGAGTCACACACTACACTCCTGTCAATATGTCAGCATGCTGGCAAAAATGCAGGCAAAAACTGAATTATTTAAGGAGGCATTTTATTAAACCCAAATTGTAAAAAATGGTAATAAACTGCTTTTTTACTATTTGGGTTTAATAAAATGCCTCCTTTCTGGAGAAGGAATGACCATTCTAATCTCCTCACTGGATATGTGTAGCAGTTGCTTGGCTGCAAAATGGGTATTTTTGCAAGTTTTGCAAGACCCCACAACTAAGGTCTTACAGGGACTGCACACACACTGCCAGTGAACCATTTACCCAGTTTTACCAGCTACACAACACGTAAAGGTTAATTTGCCTTCTAATACCATCAAGTACAGGAGGGTAATAGTGGAGTACAGGGTCTTGGCACAGCTGCTCATTGACAGATGAATAAATGAGTTTCTCAAATGTGACTGTGCTTTGTGAACATGGTGACGGTGCTGTAAGGGTGCCGCCCTCCTGCCGCCCACATTATAGGTTTACACTGGGTGCTAGCAGATGTGTGTGTGTGTGTGTGTGTGTGTGTGTGTGTGTGTGTGTGTGTGTGTGTGTGTGTGTGTGTGTGTGCGCGCGTGTGTGTATGGCCGACCACTGCAGGTTCATTATGCACCGCAGATCCCCTCGCGACGTGGGCTGTGTAACAATCATCCCAGAGGTTAGTTAAGGGAACACAAACCTACCTTTGTTCACTCATGGAAAAGGGGGGGAGAAAACGGATTATTTGCTCGGCTTTTCGTCCGCCTTGTGCAGAATACATTACGTGTGTAAATGTTGTTGAACCCGGGCGATTCTCTGCCGAAAGGTCACACACTCCCCTCGACCCCAACTGTTTCTGGGGCTTTGTGCTCCTCAATGAAAAAAAAACGAGCTGCGCCTATAAAGTTCGCATTTAAAAAGGCAAGTGCTGTCGAGAGGAGCTGCTGCACGACGACACAATGGCCGCTTTTTCGACACACTTTTTCTCAGTGCGCTGAGCGGCAGGGGATCCGCTTAGAAAGAACTGATGGAACACAGCTGTCGGCTGCAGCCGCAGTACAAATAACACACACACACACACACACACACACACACACACACACACACACATACACACACTGCGTGGCCACATGTGTGTATCTGTATGTTGGTGACTTGAGTTTTCCTCCTTGCACAGGCGTCTCTCACTGCTCTGTCTCTGCATTAACTTCCTTATTCAAACACCTGTTTTGTTGCTGCTCATGCAAATGATACATTTTTGGAAAATATGTTTAGAAGAATCTAACAGTCTGCTGGAAGCCCAAGGCTCAGTTACCATGTATTGATTTGTAAACCATGTTGACAATGGATCATCAATAATTAGGGATGTTTCCAAATCAATTGGAAAACATTTATAAGCTTTAAAAGCTACCCTGCGTTGGTGGCACTGAATTTATAAAAAGTCGGTTGCAAAAAGTGAAAGTAAGGCAATGTAAAGGGTTTGTGTTTTGTTTCAAGTGCTTTGCTGAAAGACCTGATGAATGCAGGTTTGCTGACTGCTGTCCAAACACACAGCCTGGTGAAGCCAGGACCGAGTACATGATCCACATCACGCTCAGCCCACTGTCCAGATCACACTGGCCAAATTGTCAACTTCACACTGAACCTCAGTGTCAAACCAACCAGGGCATTTGTGTTTTGAACAAACTGTCAGGAACCCAATGAAGCAGAGGACCGAGGTACTGGTGGCCCGAGAGCATCGAGAACAATTGACAGCACCACTGCTACATCCACTAACACCATCGTGACTGAACTGCCCTGACCAGGATAAAGCAGTCACTGGTTATGGATGGACAGATTGATGGACAGATGGATGGACAGCCTACACTCACCAGTACCACTACTGCTACTTAACTACTATCTGCGACCTAACACCTTCTTATACACGACTGGGACCAAGTAGCAGTGATACTGTTGAAACTCTCAGCTTTGTCAGCCCTTAGACAATCTTATCAATAAGCTTAAATGTAATGAAGTCTTGGCTAAAACGTGCCCTGCCTTCAGTGGTCAAAAAGCGCCATCCATTGTGGATCTGTCAAGTTCACGCAGTCCCACTTTTATTCTGACAACCGTGCAAACCAGCAGATCTCGTTTTGGAAGCGATTCCTTCACGTTAAGCTATCGGTTTAACAGCTGCATCACTTGCAGGTTTATAGGAGCGCAGTGAAAACTACGAAAGGTGGCTGCGCGGCGACTGTGCGCGCAAACGGGCGCCGTGCGCAGTTAAGTTTTGTGCGTGCGAGCGTCTGCGGCGGTACTCACGCTCCGAGGCCATGGTGATGACCGACTCGGTGGTCGCATGGTACTCGTCTTCCTCCATGAATTCGTCCTGGGAGGAAGCGTCTCCCTGGAAGTCGTGATGGTCCAGGAGCTGCTGCAGCGGGGGCGCCTTGGGCAGCAGCTGGTTCACCACCTCCCGGCTGATGTTGGGCGCCTGCTTGAGGCGCAGTTTGCTGAGGATCTGCGACTTGATGGTCTCCAGCCTGAGCACTTTGCTCTGCTCTCGCCACACGCACGCCGAACACGCGTGGGCGCCCGGTTCATCCATGTCGATGAGCGACAGACCGGCTTCCGTGGGCATCTCGCTGGCCGGAGGGAAGAAGAGGTGCGGCTCGTCGCTGCCGGACAGTCCCAGAGAAATGAGGAGCGGCACACAGAGCAGAAAGTTAGACCTGGGCATGGTCCTCAGCTCTCAGCACCGCTCTTCCTTCTGTATTCTTCTCCCCTTTTCACTAACAGCTCTTCGCGATGTAAATTATTCTCTCCTCATAAAGATTTGCGGCGATTCCACTTTAATGACCTTCATAAATTATTCCTTAGACAATAAAGCAGACGCCTACGTCCAGTCATAGACGCTACAAGTAAGTATGTGTTCCAGCCTTAATAAGTAAGTTGATGCTGAATTCAGTTGTATTTTTGCTTTTGCGGGTTTGTTGCGCTCATGCCAAACCGGTTACGATCACGTGTACGACCGCCGCGTGTTCCGGTGACTCATTGAAAAGTGTGCGGGTTCGTCCAAAAAAGCGTCTTTTTATATCGCCGCTGCGCGCTGTCGTCATTCGTCTCCATTGGCTGAAGGCAAAACAAAAGGCTTTCAGGTCTGTCACCAAGTCAAGAGCGAGAGGGAGGGTGCGTGTGTGTGCGTGTGTGTGCGGGTGTGTGCGTGTCCCAGTCACTAGGTGATTTGATTCAAACGAACGCCGTGTGCTGTTTTACGAGCCTTGTAGCACAAAACGAATCCAAATTTACAACCCTCCCGACTTTGCTACAATTCATTAAGTTTTACGAGGATACAAATAGCGATCCGAGCGGTAGCCCACACGTAGAACCATAAACTCAAACCGGGGCACGGGACAGTGAAACAAATGCCACCGTTCATTTTCAAGCCGTTTTTTTGTTTGAGCCGCAAACGCGCCTTTCACCTGTTACTCCTTGAAAAGTGCGTCGAACCTGCGACGGAACAAACGTCGCTTCTCTGGGTCGTCGTGCAGGACCGAGTACCTGTTGGACCCTCGCTTCTGGAGTGCCTAATGTCGGGGTTCAAGCACGTTGGCCACTTGCAGAAGGTTCCTTTCAACACCTGAAAGTCGTACTTAAAACTGAACATTCGCCGAACAAGAGAGGACAAATTGCTCTCGTTTTCATTTCATTGCCGGTCCTGGTCGCAGTGGTCTGGAGTCCATCCTGTTGCCGCTGGGCGATGGACATTTAGCACTGGAGGCTGGACACTGGCTCCTGGGCGCAGGGCACTCGGCATTGGACACCGGACTCTGGACACTGGACCAAGGTGGCTGCACCCCGCACGGCGCGCCGGTCCGTCGCAGAGAAAAGGTTTTAACCGCTGTGACAACATGTAACGCTGTGCTTAATAAGTACTATCGTAATAAATACTGTAATAAGTACCGATACTATTAAAAACATACTTTTGCCAACTGTAACTTAGACGAAACAATGAATGTGATAACGAAAACAGGCGAGTAAGAAACATGGCAGAGAAAACGGAGCCCAACAAAGAGTAAAATGAGGCTTTCAGTGTAACAGGGCTCCGTGTCAGAGAGAAAGACGAGAGGAATAAACATCCAGCTGCCTCTTTGGGGAGGGGCGGGTCAATGCTAATGTGCTTTTCACTGTAAACTCGAGTCATTATTATTATTATTATTATTATTATTGTTGTTGTTGTTGTTGTTGTTGTTGGCTGGAGTCTTATTAGGTTCATTCAGCATTAAACACATTTGTGCTCTGTGATAAGAGCTTTGTGGATGTTTTTTAATCCGAGTGCACTTGTGAACTATTATAATATATTCATTAAATGTACATGGCGCTACACCAGGGGGCAGCATTGTGTCAATTTAGAGTGTAAACAGGGTTCAGATTAAGGTTCGGATTAAGATTAGGGGTCATATTAGGACAAATCTAAAAAGTATCTTCTGTCCTCTTCACTGTAACGGGGACTAATATGGCTATACTTGCACATCATGCCATCAAACAGTTGCTCTTTGATTTGCTTCATTACGAAAATATAATATTTAATTGTATAGAATCATCTATCCACAATATGATTTGGCCAGATTCATATTTGGGCACTATGTGTTTGATATGAATCTGGCCCACATAGTTTGATGTTTTTAGCAATACATTTAGCAATAATTTGGACAGATCATTTTTGAACATTTTTTTCTGTTGTTCTGTTTGGAAGATAATTTGGGGTGAATTTTTTGGGTGGGCTGGGATATACATTTTGAAAATTATTATTTTCTTGTACTGTAGAGAACTGTGATTTTTCATTGAATCTGAAATAGTGCCACACCTAGAAACTAACTGGTCTCTTTAGTAGCAGAAAACAAAAATGTAGACAGCTCATCCAGTTTAGAAAAAAAATCACAATTGTGTCCTGTAACCCAGCAAATAGTTGGCTCACAGGTTGGAAGCTAAAAGCAGGTTCACCCTTTAAAACTGGAGGTGACAAATCACTTAATCAGAATAGCTTTCTCAGATGATACATAACATCCCTGCAAGGTTATATAGTTTATTTCCGATTATTTTTTGTAAATAAATGAATTTTTGAATGCTGCTTACAAAAGATGTTGCCTTAAGGTCACAGTGTTGTTGCAGTTGATGTGGGACCTTTGGGAAAATACTTACTGACAGCATGTCTATGAGGGAACTTTTTTGTGCATTGCTCATAATCTACAACTGCGAAACTTATACCAAGGCTCTTGAAACTTATTGTAGACTTGAGACAACAGTGGACAACAAGCATTTATCCTACTTAGTATTTAACTGTCAGTTTTGTCGCTCATCAGTTTTTTCAGCAGTGTAACAAACTCATTCACACATGCACACACTAACAGCAGTTTACATTCCCCAGGTTGCCACATTTGCAATATTTTGTGAAAACACTACAAGCTATGCAGTAATAACCGCTAGTCTAAATAGGCCTTTATAAACATTGCCATAGTAACTCCTGTTTGTGGCCATTAAAGCACAAACGTCATTGTTAGGATAGCTCTTCACCCTGAACTTTAATGGAACGGCACGGTTTATTTATACATCCTGCCCATTTCGGCAAATGTTTACATGGACATCAGTTTGTATCCTATTTATTTTTAATTGACAGTTGAAAATTAAACAATGTAAAGTTACTGTCCCTGTATTTGAATTACTTTGCATTTTTAAAGGTGAGTCTATTAGAACCACATATATACACCTAGAAATCTGTGCAAGTGTGTATGCATAGCAGACTTAGATATGCAGCTCCTCACACAAGCAAAAAATAAAACTATTTTCAGTCAGAATAGACAAATTGTGGTGGTAACGCGCTAAGAATTTATGCATTATATTCTAATACTTTAATTATACTTTAAAAATTATTTTATTTTTGTTTCAGTAGGACAGACCGTAGGATAAATACAGTGAAAGTTAAAGAAAAGAACTGGATGTTTGAACTGGTTGTTGATGTTCGTAACTAGCATCCTTTGGTCAAACTTTGGTCAATAGGATCTGTACTGCGAACCTCACCGCTCCGTATTTAAGCCATAGCATAAAAACTGACACAGCACTGCCATCAACCGATAAAATGTAAGCATGCATATAATTTGTTTTAAGTTCATTGTACAAGAGGCTGATAAATGCAACTCATGTTTATTTCATAATAAACACACATTCAGTTGACTAAAAAATGATGAAGCGCCTTTATAGGATTTTTAATTAAACCAACTGCTAAATAATGTGTATTAATAAAACATGCGTTATTTGTATACTGCATTGTTGATCATTCTTGCTATACAATATATAAGTACAGTAGTAATAATAAGACATAAACGTCGTAAGATGTAATGAGATCATTAAATACTGCGTTATTGATCGCTTCTGTTCACGTCTTGTGATCCTCTATTTATATACTAACGTCAAATTGAGCAGTTCTTTTTGATTTTTTTATTTGAACCTTACAACCGAGATTTGAAACTTTTGCATCTTCTTACTTTTCAGTGTTCAAAGAATAAGGTACTGGATTATGAATGAAATACGCAGTCTTTATACGGAGGCGGAAGTGACGCAACTTCCTGTGAGCGCGCGTCTTCGTTCTTTCAAGTGTTTCTGTAATAGTTGCTAAGTGACGCTGCACAGTGTACTTAAGTGAACTACGAGGGAAAAACTACAGTTTTGTTTTAGCTGCTGGCAGTGCTGTTATTCATATAGCTGTCGATGTGGTATTGTAGGACTCATTTATGCACAGATTTCATGGCAAATGCAGGCGGAGGTTCAAACCTACTCCTCGATGATGGATGCAGTTTAAACGTTGACTTGATCGTTTGAAACGATTTTGTCTGGACTGCATCGTTTATGAAGATCTGGATTCATCTGGGCTGCATGATTCATTTTGAACGTGTTTTTTTCTTGCCTGCATGGTTTATATTGAAATGATTTTGTCTGGACAGGATGGTGTATGCTTCAAGCGTTGTGTGGTAGTTTACTACAGCCATGTAGTGTGGTTTCTAGGGCTGAAAGCTTTTAACACTCCTCCTGAACCATTTTTGACATTTACTGGATTCAAAAAAAGTTTTTTGCTTTGTGGAAACAGTGCAAACCTGCAAACTAGTGACAATAACTCCACTACAAGAATTTTAAAAAATGAAATGCATACTAACCTACATCATTTTAACAATGTAGCTGTGTATTACAAGTAATTATATATTAAATACTTAATTTTGTATTTAAGAACCACTGCACTTTAGGTTGGTTGTATCATGCTGGACAAAACAGGCTATAAATGTAAATTATTAGAGTTTCCCCCATTACTACAGAAACTTCTACTAAATATTCTTGTTGTGGTGTAAGATGTGTTTTTGCTACAAAACATGTTGCTGATGTCCACCTCTGTTGTCATGCTTATACACAGTCATACTTGGGCCAGTTGCAGAAATGAACACAATCCGACTAACATCTTCAACACCATTACAGTCACTACATTACATTAAATAAGCAAGTTTAGCATATTTGTTGTTTCACCAACTTGTCATTTTAGGATGTCAGAAACATATCTTTACATTGCAGCAGAATTGTCTAAAACGTTAATTGCATTAGCCAGCAGATGTCAGTCTGTCTTTCTCTCGCTTGCTCCCCCCCCCCTTTTCCCTGCTCTGGTGAGCTGGGACACCTCTTAAACCTTGGCCAAAGATAGAAGTGAGTGTTGAAAAAGAACTGAAGGAGAAAGAGATCCTGGGACTTAGGCCCACATTGACTGGCAAACGGGGACCCTTGGGGAAGAGAAATCCTTCGGGCAATGTTTCACAGAAACGTGCAAGTAGTCACCACTGGGCAAAGTGAACTTGGATCATGCAGGTTGTACGATGTGTGCTGGTTTCATCTGAGTTTTGACAAGCTTTAAAAGTTCTGGGTGTTCATCTCTTTAAACTGAAACAACTCAGAGGCTTGTGTGGGACTGCTGCCCTGGATCTCTCGACTCCTATATTTCCAGAGCACTGATGTTTGCCTGTGGTAAGAAATTCCAAGAAATCAAGTGTATGTTTCCTCTTCCCCACTTATGTTTCAAGAAACAAATGAAGGAAACAACTAATTTATACAAGTGACATAAGGACATTTATCCCATTTAAGGTGGGGCAGAACTTGAATGTGGCAAACAAGCTTGGAAGATTATTTTGCAAGAATTACCTCTCTGGTTTAATGTAGGCTTCCTCTTTGGCTCCCAAAGTGTTATTTTTAATACCATAACTTAGACTATTATGTTCCATTACAAGGCACCTTTGTTAGCAGTGAATAAAATTTTGAAAAGCTCATACAGAAATTCTAATCTTGGTGAATTCATCCAGGGGCAGCCTGGTCAGCCTTGAGTGTTTCTTCCACCAGGCTCTGCCAGACACACGGGAAGTGGTGAGAAATGGTGTAGGGCTACACCAGAGACACCACGTTAAATTAAAGCTATATCTTCTGGCAGGCAGGACTGCACTCGGGGTATCAATGAGTGAAAACTATGCTAAATATGTTGATGGACTGGTTGAAAAAGTATAAATTACAGTATCCTGAGCAGTATAAAGTACAAATGTGCCTCTGGAGTTCAAGAAGTCGCAGAAATAGCACCAACGGTCTTTGTGAAAGTAAATTACGTATTAATGTCAATCAGTACACATTTTAATGCTCAGTGCATGCACTTTTTTAAGATCCCATTGCTATGGATTGCTCATGATGAGGAATGGAGGCTGCCAGATGTTTTGAAAAGCAAATATGAAGCACTACACCTTCCTGAAAAAGTCTTCACACCACAGTTTCCTCTTGCTCTATCAGCCAGTGTTTATAAATTCTCAGAGTCAAATTCCTGACTTTGTTATGACCATTCTTTTTAATGCTTTGTGAGTCATATTTTGACAACAGGCTAATGTTTACTTTTTCTCCTTTGTCATTTTTTTGTCAATAATCATATATTGAAGTCACACTATGCACTCAGCTCCTACAGTATATGATAAGGTCCTATATAGTTTACAAAAACCCCTACAATGGCATATGGAAATATATATGGAAATGTATCAGATGTTTTGGACAGATATAGCAGAGATAGCATTTATGCAGAAAATCTAATTCAAAACACTATTTATGACACATGTTCAGAATTACTTTATACTTAATATAATTTTTATACTTTTTTATCCCCTGTTCTGCTTTCCTTATTTATACTTTCTCCTGTTTGTGAGTAGCATTATGACACATCTGGTGTTTCATATTTTCTGCCTGGGTAGTATTTTCCAACATGGGTTGGAATGCAGCTTGGGGTCTGCACAGTTCACATGTTCTCCGTGTTTGCATGCGTTTCGTCTGGGTGCTCTCAAGTGAATTGGTCAAACTAAATTGCTCTTAATGTGCTTACTGTGTCAGTGAATGTGTGGTACTGCTCTGTGGTGCACTAGATTCCTTCCATGGTGTACATAGCCTTCCTTATGGCCCATCATTCCAGGATAGGCGTCAAACATTGAGACCTGCACTGAACACGCAGTTGCTGATGGCAAATGGATTTACAGTGAAGAGTGTTCAGAAAATACTTTTAAACTCGCTGAACTAAACAAAGATTACTTATCATTCTTGGAACACTACCGAACCCGGCAGCTGCCATAATGCAACTGTAACCCCCTTATGCTAAGTTATTCCTGAAGTATCATTTAAATTAAATGAATAGCAAATTACACAAAACCATTTGTAATGATATTGCCTTTCAGGAGAATTTTGTGAGTTTTATCACTTTAGAGTTTTGAACTACTAGATTGAAGTCATACATCTAGGAGATGCTTGCCAGTGGGCTCACCAGGAGCTCCTCAAATTGCGTGACCCTTGACGTCATCAAGACTCGCCAGGTAACGTGAGTTGGTAGTTGTTCTGCTCTGGGTTTTCTGCTTTATTTGCATGACAAATGTTCACTTTAACATGTAACATGAACAATAAGACCACCACTGTACAAGAAACAGCAAGGACCTGGATCAACAAGTAAAAACAAACAAACGAACTAATAATAATAATAATAATAATAATAATAATAATAATAATAATAATAAATTGGTAAATAAATAGTGTGCTTATTTTCGTCTAAAAGCTCTCTTGTTCACTCGACGCCAGCCTGTCCTAAAGTGTCCTGATTCGGCGTCGCGGTGGCCCAGAGCCGTCCTGGCAGTTTAGGGCATTAAGGTGGGCGGTGCGGTGCGAAATTGAGTCTACAAAACACATGTGCTTCAAAGTGCGAGTTGTTATAATATGATCGTCCTGTATACCCAAAAATACTGTATTTTAAAGAGTTTTTTTATTAGTTGACTTTTTCTCTTAAAGTCTGACACTCGTCGGTGTCTTTCGGTTGTTAAACCAGTGCTGTATGTAAGATGCGCCGTATAATTTACAGGCGTTACTGTGGCAACGATAATTCAACCTATTGGGGTCTGATAGCGAACTTTTAAGTACTGTCTTATGTTTGAGCCTGACGAATAAAAATGCATTTTTTGTAACGCGAATGTTTAAAAGTAAGTGCGGTTCTCCGTGTTTATGTAGATTGCGTAGCTTCTAGGCGTTCGTGAAGTAGCCCTCTTCCCAAATATCCTCAACATTAGAGGTTTTGTATTGGTTTCCATTATTTTTTTTTACACGTTCGGCGTTGCATTTGGAACCGTTCCTGGACATTAGTACACGTGAATTTGCGTCTAATGTATCGCGGATGTGCGCTGGCGTCCATTTTTGCGCGTTTTACATAGAACGTTTACTTCGAAAGAGGAGAGCCGCTTGAGCGGGCTCTGTGGCAGCACTTCAGCAGAACCCCGTTGTCTTCTCACCATTTCGAATCGTTCTTGCAGGCTGCAAAACCTCAGCCAACTGGAGCGAACGGAACGCCCATTATTGTTCACCCAGTTCCCTCCCATGATCGAGCGAAACTCCATTTCAAGGTTTCGCCCACAGCAAACGAGCCACCCACCCTCAGCGGCACTCCTGCGTCCCGCACCGTCTTCGTAGCAAATATATATGTATGTATAGTTCGACTGGGGAAGTAACTGTTCACAAAAATGCATTCGGGGGCTCCAGAAAGAGTAAACACGCCAAGACGACGGACTCTGTCTCGGGGAATGAGCGAAGACGAGTCACTTCGACACATCAGGAAAGAGGTGAGCGGGACCACTGTTTATATGTGCTAACTTCTGTCATTAATAACATATTTCCACCTCAAACGTACGGAGCGTTTTTAGGAGGGAATACATGTATACGAATGCTCCAAGTTTGTCATTTGTCGCACCGATGCTGCCTTAAAAACTCCCAGGAAAGGGTTATTTTCATTATTTACGTGCGGAATTTCTTTTAGTTGCGTATAAATGCTGTTCCTTTTGGAAATAAGCGTGTTTGCGCGAAGGCCATGTGGCCACTTCGCACCGCACAGGCTGCGGTCGCTGGCAGTCGTCGGGATTTTAAAGTCATGATTTCCTACAAACGTCGGGCTGTAACTTCTGCAGCTTCCGTGTTTCAAGAAGCGAACGCGACGCAGTGGTTAAAAATGACAAAGAGGAGCAAAGTAAACAAACGGCAACGGAAAAGTTCCCCCTTTTCCCCGCAAAATGTGGGAGTTGTGGCTTTGGAGGCGCCCGTGTTGCCAGACCCTGGCGATGCGAGCCACATCACCGCGCCTTCACGTCTCTGCGATAAACATGTTAGTAGCTCCGTTAAGCGACGTCACGTTGGAAACCGGGCGACCGAACACGCCGAGGGTGAGGTGTGGTAAATTGTTAGTATCATATATGTTGCATTTACTTGCCATTTCTCAACTGATCGGTTCAGATTTTTTTTAATACTCGAGCCTTATCGAGTATTTCTCGCTATCATCTCACACACAGACACACAGTGTGTCACTTTTCTTATAAGGTGACAGAAAAACAGAAACTGTCCCGCCACTTATGCTACAGATCTCCTCCAAAGACTGGTGAACTACTTGAATGAAATTGACTGTTTTGTGGATGAAATCCCACATAGCTAAATTGGTAACCTCATCTTTTTATAGATGCCATTTCTGATGTATACTGGCGAAGTTGAGTGGAGCATCCTTACAATTTCAGGGTGTTTAAACTTTTTAAGCTGTTGCCGTAGTTTTGCTAGATATTCATAATTGTATACGTTCGCCGAATGGCATGCTGTCTGGCAGTAATATGTATTAAACTATTTTTGGTGTCGTGCCTGTTTAGATGCTTTTATTTCCCGAGTAACAAGAGAGGCATTGGTGTATTCATAATTATCTTAAATTGCTATATAAAGCCTCTATTGTACCTTCTATTACCACACCAAAAACTATAATTGAGATATTGTATCTGAGGAATCTGTTACATTTTCACATTTGGTCATCCTGTAGCCAAGTGGAAATTTTTCCCCTGGAATGTCTTTTGGTTTCCTCTTTGTAATAAGTAGTGTGGGGATCATTTCAGTATTGAGTTATTTGGGGGTTTGGCATAAATTGCCAGGATTATTCATTCTTTCTCCAATCTTTCATTTCAAGGTAAGGCTAAAAATGGAGTTGGATGAATTTCAATATAATAGAAACTTGTACTCATGTATTCAATGGTCCTGTGTAAACAGCTTCTGTGATTTATGTTCAATTCTTCATGTTTACAGGTGCAAAACCTTTCTTGTGTACATATTAATTTTCATTCAAAATTATCATTTCATTTTAATGATCACGATGGCTCTTTGAAGTAAAACGGACATATGATTATAGTAATTCTCATGCTGGGGCACATGTTTCTGTCATATCGCACTCATGGTACCAGGCGGAGAGCTCGGCCAGACGGCTGTCGCGTGCAGATAGTCGAATGGGCTTCATCAAGAAGCTGGACAGAGGAGAAAGCCAGGTAAACAGCAGTGCATTTCAAATTAATTTGTTAATGGGTTTATGGTGCGGTTTATTAAGACATATTTATGGCAGTGTTTATGTATAAATAATATGTAATTTTCCTATGGTAGAGCGAAGATGACTTGGTTACAAGACTTCCTGAGATGGTAATTATTTTCTTATTATAATCACTATTCATTGTTAAAGAGTATGGATTTGGAAAGAAACAAAGTTTCCCACTATGTAATTTTTAGGTCGACTAATGTACTATGTATTGTGTAATTCATTATTGTGGTTGTTTAAATTATCAAGTTACGGCATCTGTCAGGCTTCAGTGAGTCATTATCATTTCGAAACATTACAAGTTCGATGCCTGAAAAGTGTGTTGCGTGGCTGTACGACATGCTCTACTTGCTAAGGTTGGTCTTGCACAAACATTTTACCCCAATGACATGTTGTTTTCTTGGTTTCGAAAGTTGTACTGAATAATATTGTCTTTAATTGCTGTTGCTGCTGCTTGTCACATGGTGTGGATGTATGAAGCCGGCTGTGTGTACTGAAAAAGAAATGGTATGGTGTGTGGTTACAACCAGTATTGTACCTCTGCAGCTGGAGCTCCAGGAGGCCTACAGTGAGGCCATGCAAGAGCTTCGACAATTGGAGCTCCATCAAGAGGTGCTGATCTTTCAGGTTGGCTGCCTGCAGGATGCCCTTGAAGGGGCGGAAGAAATGCTTGCTGAGGCACAACGGGAGGCCAGCGATGCCAATGCGGTACATGGTGTCAGTTATACTCTAAAGCAAAGGCTGTAAATGGTTGTAGAAGTCTAGATAGGTTGCTAAGCTAATTTGAGTTGAAGGTGTGTATCCCTGTAGGAGCTGGAGCGGGAGAGGCTGGAGAAAAGAAAACTGGAAGTCACATTGGGCTTGCTCATGCAGGAGATGGAGAAGCTGAAAGAGGTTTGAACAAGATGAGATTACGAATGGATTTGTGTGATTTTTATTATTCAATTATTGCAAGTGATACTTTAGGAGTAGCTTAGCATCAGGGGTTACATATACACACACGTAAAAGCTCATTTCTATGTTTACCCTATCCATTTGAGTGTCACTTGTGGCTTATGTCATGTTGCTGTTTAGTCAAGATCCACTGAAAATGTTTCCTTTGGAGGGGGTAATGGACAATTTCATGGGTCTGGAGTCTCTTCCTGACAAACACAACTCCTTCCTTCAATGTTTATGGCTTAGTATATTTATGGAGAAACTGGCTTGGTGCCTACATATTACTCACTTCTTAAAAGGGAGGAAAAAAGTGATTTATGTTCCTAAATCACATAATGCGTATATTAAAAGGTGAAGTATTATAAATCCTACAAAAAATGTTATTACAAATTAAATAATTTTTTGATAGTGATTCCAAATCAGAACATTTTATATTGATTCTGTCAATAAGTACATGATCTGTTGACTGTAATGCTGATATAAGAAGTTGAGTTGAAATCAAGTGCAGAAGGAATGCGGTTGTAACAAAGTGGTGGCATTGCTTTTTTAAATTTCAGAAAAGCTTTTCTGAAGTCTCTAAGCAGCTGTGCTCTTGAAAAAAAACAATGGAACTTTGTAGTAATTTATTTTTCACAGTTAGAAATGGTGGATGTGTGCTGCTCTTTTGTTTTGACTGTAGAAACTAATGTTAAATTGACATCTTTTCAGTTGAGGCAGACACTTGTTAGTCATGTTTTGAATGTTTTTTTAAATTTTTTTTTTTAAAGAATTCTTTTTAGTTCCACTATTAGGTGCTTTTAAGTAATTCGCTGGACAGATTGTTCAGGCTGCTGTTAAACTTTTGACTTGTATTATAGTTGGCTTACTTTTAAAAATGTTCACAGGAGAGGGTGGCCGTATCAGCAGTCCCTGTTTACACCAAACTCAGGAATTCAGAGCAGGAAAGCAACATTGATGTGACGGATGAGGGTATGAGGAATGAAGAGAGGGATAACATGGGGCATGCAAGTCTAAAGAAGGACTTGAAGAATGGAATATCAGTAGAAGAAGCTCCTCTAACTGTTGTATGCCTGGAAACTATGTCAAGTCTGTCAAATTCTGGAAATGAAGAAGGGACAAAAGAATCTCCAAACAATGTGTCGTCTCAGAAAGTTCCTGGGGGTATGTTCAGTTCCTTCTTCAGAAAAGGGAAGGAGGAAGAGCCTTCGGTGGAAGAAGGCAGCTTCTACCTACCATCACATGGCACATCCCATCTGGAGTCATCTGTAGACTCTGATGATGCTGACAATGAAATGGAGTGTAAAAAAGCTGAAGAACTAAAAGTGAGCAACGAAAGCCCGCTTGCTAAATTCCAGAGAATAGTCCACAAGACCTTTGCTCAGATGCCTTCTTTAACCATCACTACCAGCCCTTCCCAAGATGGGATCTTCAGGAATCAAGTTAACCAAGATGATGTGTCACAAAGGAAAGAAGTGGTGAGGGAGGCCTCTGCTGAGCAAACTGATGCTGTGCCCCATGTAGATGCCTTGTCTGAAGGGGTGGAAAATATTCCTGATGCTGGCACCCTTGTGACACAGCCCCAGTCATGTGAAGAACCAGATCGTGCAGAAGTCAGCAATGAAGACAATGGGGTAGGTCTTCCCCAAACTCTACCTGAAGAACCTTTGAGCCAAGAAAATCTCTTGGACACCAAGAATCTTAAGAACCCTGAATCCTGTGCTCTGTCTTAAAAGCTAACTTTGCTTAACCTTGGTGTACCACAGCTTGGTTTGTACCTTCAAAAAGAATTACAGAAATGTCTTGTTGTTCTCTGGCTAAGACAAATATGTTTTTGGCTTTGTTTTTGCTGCTGTTTCAACTCTGTACACAAACACATTTTTCTGACTTTATACTGTAGGATGCTATGTGTAACAGTCAGCTTTTTCTTGTGTAATATTTATTTGGGCAAAGAATGATGTTTGCAGTCTAGATATTTTAAGATGCATTAATGATTAATTTTAAGGAGAAGGTAGATGGTTACATGTAAATTAGCGTAGCATGTAGAGCATATACACGTTTTAAGTATTCCTGCTGAAACGTGTACAACTTTTATGTAGGAGCACGCTTTAAATTTATGCATATAGCAGTTGTGAAACTACTGAAAATAGAAAAGGCCCCTATTTTTAATCAGACATTGCTGGACTGTACTATTTTTTTTGTTTTGCCCTTTGAGCTCTTAAGCACATCTTACACTGTATTTGTTTTTAGGGCTGTATTGTAAGGTTTGTGTTAATCATCGGAGGCTGTATTTGTCTTGCTGAGTGGGGGGGGGCCTGTCTTATTGAGCAAAATTTGTATGCAACCTTCATTCTCAGAAGGGCCAAATATGGTACTTTAAACCACTGCAAAGGGAACACAATTAGAGCTGACTGTAAATAGTATTTGAGTATCTTTTTTGTCAAATTTGAATGTGCCCTGAAGTTCTACGATCTTCGTGTGTGTATAGTGAAAACACTGTAGTAGGTCTGTCAGAAATGCGGAGGGGTATTGTTACTGTTACAAATGACAGAAAATGGTAGACTGCATTCACCTCTGAAGTAGTTTTGCATCTTTCATTCTTGTATTTTCATTTCTATGTAGAAGGAGTCATATGTTTGTCAGTGGAATGTATTGTACACTAAAAAGCATTCTGATCTCATGGATTAGACTGTGGTTTGCACTTGAAATCAAGATCTGTTGCACGAGGCACACGGTGAATTTCACTGGTCTCTTTTTACTTGGGACGATGCAGCACACGTGGAACATGCAGCTTTTCAAACCAGGAATGCAACTGCTCTTAAATCAGTTTTTACAAAAAATTAAATTTTCAGCAGTTAATTTTGCTTCTGAAGTATGTATTCATAAAATATGATTTTGACATAATAAAAATGTACATTTCCTGGCTTTTATGGCTTTGTTACTTTTTCCCAATACACGATGCATTCCTTAAATTTCCACATATTCGTATGCCAAATACTGCATTACAAAGCTGTTTTGTAAAAATTGACGCACTAATCTGTTTTTCCATGTCTGGCAGCAGGAGCTCTGTAGCAGCATCACCCTGGTACAGATTGTTGTTCTCTAACTTATTCATGAGACTACAGCAGAATTCCAGACCACCTCAGATGTTCTCGTCAGCTCTCTACAGGCCTGTTCAGGCATAGGTGGGTGTGCCTTACACGGCCATTATTCCTCCTGCTGTTATTAATACCAATTCCAACTCAAAAGTTATGAAAGGCAATTTATTTTTGTACATACAAGACAGGACATGAGATTATTTTTACTTACATTAAATACCTAATGAAAATGATAATCGGCTTCTCCTTGATTTCCTGTTCTTAACCAGGACAGATGCTTTCCTTTATGTTTTTAAGCAGTTTATACACCAGATTTAGTGAAGAAACCAAAAACTGTAAATATTATGCAGAACAAAAAGTTAAAATGTTGCACAATCTCCAAATTATTTAATTTGTAAGTCAGTTACTACAATATGCCCATTCCCTGTGATAACCAAGCACTTAACACAGAAACCAAAGATGTGCTAAGTGATAACACCTTAATCTTTAAGAGACCATTGTTTTCACAATGGTACCTTGTGAACCTGTTGATTTTGCACATAACATGTATACTGGTAGTCAGGTTTTACTCTGGGTCTCACTGCTAAGGAACAGTAATGATTAATATAGTATAATTCTTAAATGTTACATTGTGTGGCAGTTACTATAAACTGGAAAAAAGATATAAAGCAGTTAGATATGAATATATTTTACTCTGTAAAATAACTGCAAATGCATTGTACTGTATCTCTATTATATGCTAGGGCTTAACTTTTGAATCTGCTACTGGGGCAAAGATAATGCAAAGAATGAAAAATTAATTTCAAAAACAGGTATATAATTGTGTGGGAGATGTCATGTACTTGTAAGGTGCCACGTGCTCTTATTTAAAAATTGCAGTGACCAGTATTGTGACTAAACTACATGCATCATTTTATCTATGGCAAGTACAAGTACAGCAGCTCTTATGCCACTGACGTATAGGTTGACCATGTACAGTAAAAATGGAGAGCTTTGAGGACTCTGCTTTAGTGCAAATATGCATCTGGGCTGTGCCTTTAATCCCTTTATTTGTACCCACCTCCATGTGACAACCACATGTGGAAATGTTTACTCTAGGTGTCTTCACACTACATTTTCATTGCACTGTACTGCACGTGTTAATGTTCCTGCGACAACCTTGACTGTTTACACTTTTCCAGTGTGTTAAATTTGATGTGGATAAAATTGACTAGGCAGGCAATCAGTTTTGACAATGGCAATTACTCTTCACAATCATGTGATGTCATTTCAGAGTTTGCTCTTGGCCTCTATCCACAAATGTCATCCAGCAAAATTGTCATGGCCTAATCTACGGTACTTGTACTCTGTAAGGTCATACAAGCTTCAATCCTATCACAGTTCTAAAATGGGGAAAAACAAAATCAATTATCCCTATCAAAAGCATAGTCATCTTCACTATTTTAAAGTTTTGAGGAGTAAAGCTGTTCCAATTCTGATACCATTTGTGATTTTAAGGTTTAGACTTCTGGCATCCACTTATAGGAAAAAACTGCATGTGAAATTTTAGAAGGCATGTAGCTTCAAAGACATTTTAACCAACCATGAAGAAACCCAGCTGTGTTTCTTCTGAACATCTTGCACAGACAAAAAGGTTGAGGTGAATACTTGGTGTCTCCCGTCATTGCTTGATGTCCATACTTCAGTAGAGACAGCTGTGCCCCACAGTCACATTCTTCCTTCACCAATCTGTATCTAAAGATGTCTGATCGGCTGCACTTTGGCAAGGGAGTTCAGCTGCATTGAATCACAGGAGACTTCAGTTTGGGGGCATAATGTGAGACACCTAAATTTGTTCCCATCACACATTCTCTTGCCACCAAACCAAACATACAACATCTACCTGTCCCTCTCCTCCCGCCCCCCCCAACACTGTCCTCTCAGTTTCCACAGCACTGGCTCTTGTTGGCCTGGCTGGGCTGGTTTAGGTCCACGCCTGCTCGGTTTCCTCGTCCTGCCACACCACCTGCACCAGCCTGAGGGTCACTTTTTGGCAACTTCTTTGCTGGAAGAAGGGAAAAAAAAAAAAAAAAAAAAAAAAAAAAAACACAGGCAACAGGAAGGTATTAATCAACACAGATCAAAAACATAACTTTAACAAGACTTGAACTTTTGGCATCCAATATTACTGTAAATGCATTAAAATACTTAATACAGAAAAACAAAGCATAGATAAAATGTAATACACAACTTAAAATCACTGTCTACACAGGCATTAGCTGCCACTCTTGGTGGTATTTTTTTCCCCTTCAGTAGTTATTTTACAAATGAGACTTTGCAAAGCAAACTAATGTCTGTGTTTTATTAATTATGTGAAATGTCAAATCCTTAAATGCATAACAGCTTTACCTGCTCCACCACTAGTGATCACATGCAGCACAGGAAGAATGTTTGGCAGGTTTCTAACCTGAGCAAAATAAACACTGCCAGTACTCCTGTGTCACTACCAATATTTGTTTAATTATGCATGTACACCTGACATGTTTGTGTTGCCACAACAATTATCTACATTTAAATATTAATATTAATTATTTAAATTTAAATAATATTTAATGTATTTAAATTTCAAATTACTGTATTTAAATTTAAATGATAAATATTAATATTTAAATGAAGATAATTTCCCCTCTGTGATTTGTGAAAGGTCTTACCAATGGCTAGGAAAAGGTCATTGACATTCATGGCAGTCTTGGCAGAAGTTTCCATGAACAGCAGGCTGTTGTCATCTGCATAGGCCTGAGCTTCCTGTCAGAACCACAGTGGAAGTCAGACCCCAGTAAACTGTGTGAAAAGCTGGTCTTAAGTTGCAACAGTGGTTTAGCTCAACTATAGCATACAAGTTGTCTTACACCAAAAACAGGTTGTTCGCACCAACAAAGGACACAAATACATTTTAAACTGACATAATAAAGCTTTAACAGTGTACCTCATACTCCACAGCTCTCTTGGCAGACAAATCAGCCTTGTTTCCAGCCAGAGCAATAACAATGTTGGGACTGGCTTGTCTCTGAAGTTCCTTCACCCAGGTCTTGGCTCGGCCAAATGTCTCCTTGCAAGGTACAGCACACAAAGATTCACGTGAAGAGGATCTGCTGGATTTTTATTAATTGCTGTTCAATTTTAAGTCAACGTTTCACTGAATAAAAGTAATAGCCAAATAATTAAGTTAATAAAAACATGAAAGGACTGAAGTGTTACCGTATTGGTGATGTCGAACACAACAATGGCTGCCTGAGCTCCTCTGTAATACATTGGGGCCAAACTGTGATAACGCTCTTGCCCTGCTGTGTCCCAGATCTCAAATTTCACTGTGGTGTCATCCAGGCACACAGACTGAGTCAGGAAGGCCGCTTAGAAGGTTGCAGCATCAGGGCGGAAATGCAATGGTTGGGGGGGCAGAGTAGTTTAAAAAAAAAAAAAAAAAAAAGGAAAGAGGAAATTAGAAAAACTGAACTGAAAAGAATGACAGAAAAACCCTAACCAGTAAATTACATTTATGAATCACTGCTACAAGGTGGAAAGTGTGTCAGTTGCCATATTAATATCTATCCATCCATCCATCCAAGTTTTATCCACTTGCACTGGTCACAGCAGTCCAGAGTGTTTCCCAGAATCACTGGGCGCAAGGAAAGGAGGGGCACACCCTAGGGCAGGATCCTAGTCCATCACAGGCTAACCATACTTGTGCAATAAACTAAACAAAAATATTAAAGACTGTGAAATGTGACCAGACAAACTGTGGGTCTGTTTCCATTTTGCTTTGTGTTTTGTTATTTATACCTCCAATGGTGCTCTCCTGGTACTCGTGAAATTGTCCTTTAACAAAGCGCAGCACCAAGCTGGACTTGCCTACCGCAGACTCCCCTAGCAGGACCAGCTTGAATTGGCAGATCTTGCTGGGTTGAGGCTGGCCATTGGGGCGCACGGGGCGTCCTGCCATTTGGGCCTTGGGACACTCTAGAACTCACAGGAGAAACCAAAGCGATGAGCTTCCAGTGGGTATCAAAGTCAGGAGAAAGCGAGAGGAAGAAACAATGCTCCAACTGCAAATTTCAAGAATTGGCACAACAAATGTAAAATGCAGATTTACAAAAAAAATAGCTGCAATCATTGTCATGTTTTTAACCATAAACATCATATGGTAAGTGTGTGAAGAAGACCTGAAGGTGCTGTGAAGTTCGGATTTCAAACTATCTGCATCGGAAAAGTAGCGAAGAGGAGCACTGCTGTGTTACTTGCATAAAACTAATTTCTGTCTTTAATATGATGCACTCAATATTATTAACTTAACAGTAAATACTATAGTTTAAATAAGTACAATTTTTAATGGAAACAACTACTTGTCTGATATGCTTCTGCCACCTTTCTCAGCAAGTCAACATTAGGTGGTGTCATGATAAACCCGAAAGTTGCGGTAAGCCAACAGCAGGTTGACCATCTCACCTGCACAACGCGCTGCGTTTCTTTCTCCACAGAGGCTTGTTTCGGCCCTCAGAAGTTGGGCTGGAGGCTCCCTGGGGGTTCTGACGCAGGAACAGAGGGAAACACCACAGCCGCAGACACACAAACACGGATACAAGGCAGCCGTCAGCTAGTTCGGTTCATACAGTTAGGACTTCGTTCGCTTTCCGATCACAACACCTTAGCCGCGAGTCGGCTGTCTTGCGGTGTTTTATGACCGTCCAACATGTCGGCAACCATGGCGAACTGCGCCGCCGCTCCGTCTGTAATTCTGTCGATTATGTGTGGTATGTTGTGTTATGTTACGTTGACAGACCGCACGGCCCCCACCCCGCCAGTCCATCACAACAGAAGCCCCCTCCCGAAGTCTGGGCAAAGACAGCGCCCCAGGCTGGACGTGTGCTGCTGGCTACAGGAACACCACTGAGCACCTGGACCTTGCAGACAGACACCACATCCCTTCAACCTGAATCGTAGGCCCTGCTCCTTACCTACCGCTCGATCGTCTTCTTTTTTCCCCTGTCGTTTTATCCTGAGGGCCGCGTCGTTCCTCTGCGTCTTCCGACGTCTTGGGTGGTGACTGACAGACAATTACACCAATGGGAGCGACCTTCTTCTTCAATTAGTTATTATAGTGCAGCAGAAGTTACTCCAGCCTTTTTCTGCCCTCTACAGGCTGGAGGTCTATGTAACGGTACAGGAATAAAATCACTACTATGGTAAAACATTGCTGTACACCCGTTCCTCACCCACCCGTCACACAAAGAAAGGTCGACTTACTATTATTTTTTTCTGGAAAAAAACATCGATTCTCAAACGAAAATTATGAGGCATAAATTGTTAAAAATACCAAATTTGCAAGTATCTATCAACATGATCATACCAATATAAGTTTATAATAACAGGTATGATTTTTATACAACTTGTCTTTAAATGTCATCGTTTTATTCATTCGTTCAGTGTCAATGTAAGGTCATAGAAGCCTGGGGTCCGATGCAGGGTACACCATGGATACAGACATTGGTAATTTGGCCACGGAACTTTATGAATTGTTAAAATTAAGTGTATAAGATCGCTGGCTGTGTCATTCATTCTGTAAAGCAGGTGAAAATGATCATTAAATTAAATTACTAAAATAGTTTCCAGAAACTTCTATTCAAGGATGGGTGACAGTCTCATAAAATTGACTTTGCACCTAAAATTACATTTTCTAAATAAAAAAATATATATTTAACAACGTTTACCCAGCTTTTATCACATGTGCAAAAAATATAACAGGCTGGAGAGTAAACCAGTCAAGTGAAAAATGAAATGATGAAAATAATACATTAAAGTTCAATACTACAAACACATCTTGGGTTGCAATACAACCCAGCTTATCAGGTTACAGAGATGATCCAGCACAATCTTATATTCTTATCCAACACAGAAGACCAAAATAACAATAAATGTATTTGTTGTTGTAGCAATTTGCACAAGACAGTTGTGAAATGTTTTATAAAACAGTACCAGGAAATGCCCTGTTATACAAACTGTATATAGATATGACATATAATGACAATGATCTGAAAAAGATAGGATGAAACAACAGTATTTTTTCCATATCCACAGGAAGAGGATCCGTAGGTGGCCACAAATGTACTGTGAGCCAAAACCATGTGTACCTGTCAAAAAGAACCCTTACTGTCTTACATTTCTAAAACCCTGAAGCTTTGCATATAACTTAATATATAAATACACATAAATTATATATGTATACAGCTTTACGTTTTGTGTTTTTGGGGATTACAAACTGTTGTGTGTTACCTCCAAATGGGGGCTTCAAAATCATCTTTGACAAATAAATAATCAATACTTAATGAATCTACAAGAGCGTTTATACTTTTTTTAACATCAAATACATATTTTATGTCTACAGCACATTACGGTCTGTTAATATTTGCACTAAAAGGAGATTTTCTAAGGCGCCCCTAAAGCTTCGGAGACCGCTATAGAGCGCCGCCGGAAAAGCCGCCAGACCATCCCGGAAGAGGTGAGAACCACGGCTTCTAACCCCTCCACTGGGTGGGTCAGACACGCTGCTCATTGGTTAGTATCGTTTTTAATAAACCAATCAGCGCTCAGGTTCAGGAGGACCTTGTGAGACTACTGAATAAGCCTTCACTTTTAGCACAAGCGGCTGAGGTAAGGCTGTTAATATAAGCTGTAATATAAATGAGCCTTTTCTAGCTATTTTAATAGGATGACCAATAACAAATAATGCATTGGTGAAGTATACTTTTCTTTATGAACAACGATTTGTTCACAAAAGGTGTAATCTTAGTGTTTTCTACTTATGAAATAAAATGGCGGATGCGTTTTAGGCGAAGGGTGCTTAGACTATAAGGGACAGGGAGTTTTGTGGGTTTGCAAAGTTTTCAAAAAAAAAATTTCCTGAGGTGGGACGACAGGGAAAGTAATCCAAATGTTTATCATTGTGCAGTCATTTTGCGAGCGATAGCTTTTCTTTGCTGTCTTAACCAAAGTCTGTAACTCTTCAGATTCGAAAAATGTGGAACCCGTGGGACCTGAAGCACGTGCTCGGCAATGTGCTTCAGTGTTGTGTTGGGTCAGTTTTTCCATTGTCATTTATTTCATATCTTGTACCAATGTCTTTGTGTGTGTGTGTGTGTGTGTGTGTGTGTGTACACATATTACTAAGCCCAGTGTGAGGATTTTTCACTGTACAGTCCTAAACTCGCTCCTTCCACTTATTGTGAATCCATCCACTCCTCTACCTTGGTTGAGTAAACATATCGGTGTGCTTTTTTTAATACTAGCATGCTTTTGATTTTAAAGGTTTGCATTTTATCTGCAACAGTTTAATAAGTCATGCAGTATCCAGGTTGCTGTGTCTGTCCCAAATTTTAAGACATTTGGGCCTTAGTAGATGGTATTCTGAGTAACAAACATGGCAACTGAAACTTCTGTGAAGGCCTTTATGTTAATGACATTATTGAGCTATGAAGTATGTGAATGAATTATGTAATATTGCTTATTAATCAGTTCAAAATTGCAGAATAGTATTATTTCATGTTTGTTGGAGCTCTAATTCTAGGTTGTTCACTAACAATTCTGATTCAAATAATTGCCTTGTGTTCTGTGTTTTTGTTACAGATCATTATGTGAAGATGTCTGAATTGACCATGTGGCCTCTAACACTGAGTAACTATGCAGACCTTTTCATGTGAGAAATATACATTTTTACCCCCATGCATTTTCAATTGTCAAATCATTGTAACACTGATCTGTGCATTTCAGCTGCAGTTTCAGTCCCAGGGATGCATACAAATAGTTTTACCCCATTATCTTACCAGTGTCACATCTCACCACATTTTGTAGCAAAACAGATTTCCTGCCATGGGCTTTCCCCTCAGAAGGTGTCCACCTCACTTTTTACTCTCAAGATGCATGGAATGTGTCACTGTCTTTGCAGTTGTCCCGTTATACTGCCACTTGCAGTTGACAATGTCTTCTGATGCAACACTAACAATCTGGTGTTGACTAATGTTTTCTGGCTACCCACCTCCATGCAGTGCTGCTGAAATCACATTCAGCCACGCTGTTCTAGTCCATAGCATTAAGTGCTGCTTTAAGTGCATCTCATATCTTATGTTGTAATAAAATATGAAGCAAACTAAAGCAGTTTTGTCTGCAACAGAAGAGAAATCTGGATGTACAGCAGTTACCCTTCAAAAACACAGCAAGTAATTGCAAAGTTGTTTAGTGAAAGCTTCAGCAGGCATTCTGTAAGCAAAATTCTTCTGACATCTTTAAGTCACTAACCTCACCTCTTGCCAAAAATTTGTTTGGATGTGGATGACACTTTTTTTTTTTTTTTTTTTTTAGCTTGGCCTTAACATATCCAGTTCAGCTTCATGATTAGATGACAAGCTAGATGTTAATGCTGTGGAACAGTGAGAACAGTCCCTTGGGTTCTTAGGAGTAGAATTCAAGGACTTTGTCAAAATTGACAAATGTAGACATGCAGTATGTTTGTTATGTTTTTGTAGTAATATTGAAATTTAATGATTTCACAACTTGCTTTATCCCAACTTTTTCATCATTGCCTTCCACTTTTTCTGCTTAACATTTTTTCTGAAGATACTGGAGCCCTAAATCAAGGCCCGTAGCTTGTTGTAGCTACTGGTTTCAAACAGAGGCCAACAGAAAGACCTTCCAGCATTCTGATGGTTTTCTTCTGTTTAAAAGGGGAGACCCAATTCAGTTGGAAGAAACAATTCTATATTACTTTCTTCCTTTGTTCCTTTGCTGTGAGCAGGTTTAAATTGAGAGCTGATGCAGCAGGTGGTATAGTGGTTAGATACTGCTTTGCATTTGAATCCCACCTGCTGTAGTAGTACCCTTGAGCACACTATGTATATTGAATTTTTCCAATAAAATATACCCAGCTGTATGAATGGGTAAATGATCATAAGTAAGGTTACTTTGAAGGAATGTGGCAGGTAAATAAATGTAAAGAAAGTATGCTGGATCTGCACTGTCAGATAGCTTCTACCTCAAACACAAATTGATTTGGACAAAGAGCACTTGATGTAGGGGGTGTGGAGCCTAGTCACTGGGGGTTGAAGGATATACCAGCTATTTCCAGATTAACTGAATTTAACTGGGGCTGGGATTTCTACTGAATATGTTGCATAGTTCAAAAACCTGTTGGATAGAAGGTTTTAGTTGAGAAGTTGTGATTTTTTTTTTTTTTTTTTTGGAAACAATGCTGAATTGATATTAATGATGAAAAATCTATGAAAAATCTTATTTAGATATTTTGTTAATGAAAGTGAATAATACTTTAGTCACTGAATTAACTGATTTAAAATTAAAATTATATGCTTAATTTTTAGTTTAAAATTTTAAATTAAACTTTATAAACCATATTATGTGACTAAAGTTAAAATATATATTAATAGTACAGAGGCACGTGTAATAAAAATAATTGGGAAAAACAGTACGTTTTAGACTAGAAATTTTGAATGTGTTTTGAATCCTTCAGTGCATTAAAATTTCACTCAAGTCTGACTATTTAAAATTAAAACCAGCAAAGCCTGTAGTCTGCTAAGAATTAAAATTCATACCCCTGGTTCAAGGTTTCTGCAAATTTGGTCTGAATTTGTCTGTGTGTTTGTGTCTTTTGTTCTTTATGATTAGGAGAAGAGGTGTGTGGCACACTGGCCTGGAGAAGACTGAGCACATCCTGGCAATGAAGTCTGCCTGCTCTATGGGGTAACCATGTGGACCCATTTCAGGTGACAGCTCCAGTAATTATTTTTCCCCTATAATGTCACAGCCAAGTGATACTGAGAAAAATCTGCAGAGGAGAAATGCTTGTACCTGTACAACATGTTTGATTTACATGTTCATTTACAAGAAAGATTTGTGAAAGGACTGGGCCCATACTGAAGACCTGCAGCTTCTTGTAGCTGCCTGTTTCAAATTGAGGCCAACATAAATTCCTTCCTCTGGAATTCCTTTTTCTGTTGGTTTTCCCCATTTTTAGAAGGGGACACTCAATGCAGTTGGAAGGAACAGCTAAACATTTTCTAACCTGTTTTTCCTCAGTTTGTGTTTTAAATAGTTCGCCATCTGTACTTTGGTTAAGTTTGACAGCTTCTTCCACAAACATGAATCATATGTAAATGTTGATTCAATATTCAGCCAAGGTTATTCTTTTATAAAGTAGTTTTTTGGGGTATGACATATGTCTGTATCTTACATAAAGAACTACTTACACAGTTAACTCTTAGAAAGTTATAAAATTGAATTTTGTATAGAACCTCTCTACTTTGGCCTGAATTCTGGATGTGGTTTTCTAGGGGAAAAGGAGCACCAACTAGCTGTCCTCCACAAATAAGCCACAGAGGAGATGCCGAGTAAAGCTAAGACCTAAAACTATGGTGGTGAATACGTGAGTCTTTGAACCAGCCTCTGTTGTAGCCACTTGGCTAGCCCGCTAAACATGGGAAAGAGAAGGAAAAGAAGAGAGTTGTCTGAGGAAGTTACAAAGATGGTGATAGCCAAGTATAGTCAATGTAAGGGCTACAAGATTATCTCCAAAGAGCTCAGTGTTACAGTGACCACTGTTGCCAATATTATCAAGTAGTTTAAGGCCCACAGGACTGTAACCAACATCCCTGGATGTGGCCACAGGAGGAAAATTGACCCAAGATTGATGAGAAAGAACAAAGAAAACATCAAAACAAATCCAAACCGACCTTCAAGTTCAAGGTGCAACAGTTTCAAGTTGTACCATCCATTGCTGTCTGAATGAAAATGGGCTCCATTGGAGAAAAACTCAGGAAGACCCAAAATCTAAGAAACACAAAACAGCCCATCTGCAGTTGCCAAAATGCATGTCAACAAGCCATAGTCCTTCTATGGTACAAAACAAAATTAGTTTTTTGTTAAATCGCACCTGTATTCACAGAGAACAAAAAGAACTTTTCAAACAAAAGAACACCATCGTTACTGTGAAACATGGAAGAGACCCAGAGATTTTTTTGGGGTTGCTCTACTGCTTCTGGCACTGGGTGCCTTAAACCTATGTAGGACGCAGTGAAAACTGTCAAGGCATTTTGGAGGGAAACATAGTTGAGTGTCAGAAAGCTGTTGCAGGATAATGAGCAAAAACAAACCTCAAAATGCATGAGAAGAGAAACTTGGACCGTTCTGAAATGACCTGCATGAGTCCTGATCTGAATCCCATATAACATCTGTGGAAAGAGCTGAAAATTGCAGTTGGAGGAAGGAATCCATCAAACGCAAAGGAATTGGAGCAGTTTGCTCAAGAAAAGGGGGTCAAACTACCAGCAGAGAAGTGCAGAAATCTCATTCAGAGCTACAGAAAGCAGTTGATTGCAGTCATTGTTTCCAAAGGTTGTGTTACAAAGTATCAGGTTGAGTTGCAATATTTTTGTCCATGCCATTTTTATTTGTGTCATTATTTAACAATGTCATGTCATAAATCAAAAGCTAATTTTTTTGTTCTATTAAATATAAAATAAAGAATGCATGTTCTTCAGGATCGTTGAAGCTCGGTGCAACATGCAGAATGAGTACTGAAAATACAGCAAAGGTGCTCTGCAGCCCACCCTCCATTTCATTCCTCTTGATGCATCATTTTTGCTTTTAGTATATGGCAATATGTTCAAACTTACATACTATAACTTTTGTCTTGTCTGTCAATACTGATTGTGCAGCTCTAAGATGAGATCTCACTGGCAATCTATAACTTCCTGATGTTTAACCATGCTGAAACTGGATGTAAATGTAAACAATTGAAATGTAAAATAGGAAATGTGTCATACTTATTTATATTTGCATATTTATGTACATATTGCACTACTGAGGATGCCCGGAAACAAAACTTTTCATGGGGACAACACTGCTATGCTGTGTTGTTCACCCATGACAAATAAACCTTTGAATTGAATCCTTGAATACAGTCAATGTCTGGACTTAGTTGCAAAGCAGTGTGTATCACAACAGAAATCTGGGTGTATTAATATAATGCTGACTATTAAATATGTACAGTATATTATAAAAGATTAACAATTTTATTACTCTGGATATTTTGAAGTAAATGTTAGAATTTGTGGTTTGTTTTGATCTCCCAGATTTAGGTGCACAGGAGGGGCTGCAGATAAGAAATTTCAATAAAAAGTACATTGAATACATTAATTTTATTGGTGCTTTAGTTCATTTGCACATCAAAAACATTTGTACATTTCAAAATACAAATTATCTCAGCCTTTGAAATTCCTTTCAAAGTATTTAAAGCAACTTGATTTGAGCCAGGCATTATTAGTAGCTTAAATGACCCTTTGGAATGTGTGGTTTCCTTTGCTGTTTCTCATTTAGTGGTTGCTATAAACTGGGTGATGCAACAACCGTGGCCTCAAAACTGCCCCGCTAGAAAGGGATAACCGCTATTTATGAATCCCTGTATAAATACACATGTAGTACAATTTCCTCGTTTCCTATGTATAGGCTAAAAATAAGTGTCGAGAAGAGTAAGTGAGGGCCGGTGTGGAGGGAAGCAGCAGGGCGGCGCAGGTTCCTGTTTACGGAAGTTTGGGCACAAATGCGGCGGACCGAATAAAGCGAGGGAGCTCGGTCCAGTTCCCGCAGGAGCGCCTCCCGCCCGCTCCAATCTAGCCGTGTCGATTCGCCCGCAGGCCGCCAGAGGGCGCTTTAAACGCTTTAACAGCAGCGCACACTGCATCAGACGGCCGAGCGCGGTCCACAAGTGCGGGGATTGAATGTTAACGGGTCAGGAAGTGGTGCTCTGACTTGTTTGGGCGAGGAGCATAGATATGGCTCTGTTTACACATCATGGTCATACTGGGGATTAAAAAGTAAAAGGATGGAATGAGAATATCCTGTTATTGTAGGGACTGATATCATTAGCGTGCAAACCGTAATAAACCTCTTATCCTGTCGCTTCAATCTTGTGCATTTCCTCTTTCACGAAGTACAGGTTTGAGTGTGAAAATAAATGGCTGTAGTTTCTGAAATTTGAAGTGTAGACATGCACTTTAAATACGAGCAGCATAAACCCGCAACGTGAATCCAACTAGAACTCGGTGTCTGAAGAGGCATTCGAACTAGGACTGATTTATTTTAAAGGAAAAGGGAATCAAGAAACGACTTAAAACCCTTTCAGAGTCAAACATTTGGGTGCATTCCTAAGTTTTACTTCGAATTATTACTTGCCACCATGGGACAGATTTCAGCGAAAAGTTAAGAGGGTTGCAGTGGGCCTTTATAAATAAATGCACATAATTTCAAGTCACTGTAAGAACATTGCTTTGTTTGCGCCACAAAACCGAGACCATACATGATGGCTTTCCCTCCCTCCTGTCCAGCACATTCGTAGCTGTTATTTATTTAAAAAGGAAAAAAAAAGTTGAGCCCTTTTCTTTCCAAAAAACACGTTGCTTGCTGGAGTCGCGCAGTGTTTAAGTGGTCTTGGCAGCGCGCACTGCGCGGCCCCGCCGCCCCCACCATGACATCACTTTTCCTGACGGAAGACCGCGAACGCGGAAAGACCTCCGCGAGGATTCTCCACAGGCAGTCCGGGCCAACGGGAAACGCAGCCTTTTCCACCAGAACAACACCGCGTTCCTCGTTTTAGCACCTCTGTCGGGCTGCATTTTGTGCGCCTCATCTTCCGCGGCACACGCTCGCAAATGAGGTAAGTGGCTTATTTATTGCCCGTTTAGCTCGGTGCAGAGGAAATGGGCTGGCGTTCGTCCCCCCTGCAGGCTCGCGACTGACAGGCGCTCTCGCTCGGACGCGGCTCCTTTTGTCGCGTCTCGCCCTTTCTGCCTTGTGCTTCTGTGTCCGGGAACCGGGCGAAACGGGCTCTTCTCCGCTCCGGTGCACGGTTATGTAAGGATGGCGAGCAGGGCAACAAAGAGCTCCGGCACCGGGCTGCCTGCGGTCCCCCAGGCACATGACTTGCGGTCCGAGCGCTCGTCCTCCCGGCAGCCTCCCCGGCCCGGCCTGGTTCTCACCTTCCTTACGCGCAGCTCCCTCGTGCTACACAATAAAGCGACCTCTTCAATCCTATTCTTTACCGCAACCATAAACAGTGTTCGCTGTTTACCTTCCCTGTTGTGTGTAGCTTTGGATCCATGACTGGTGACTGTTGGAAATAGCTGCATCTCTCAGCTGGGTACAAAACTAAAAATAGCTTAAGGGTCTCTGGGATGCTGTTTGTTTTCCGTATGTATAAATGGCACCACAGGCGCAACAAGGGGGGAGGCTGTGTCCTCACCATGGCAAAGTGAGTCTAATGGGCCCCCAAGTATGTGTGTACAACTCCAGTAGGATCTCTTGATCATATTTCTGGCCCTGCGACACCGGATATGTACAGTAGTTACACACCGAATGGTACAGAGGACTGCCTCCCCCTTGAAATCATTCAGCAATAAGAGAATAAATGTAAATGTCAAACAAAAGTGTTGAAAGAAGACAGCTGCTGCCGTCTCTCAAACAGGTTCTGAGCTGCAGCAGTTTTCCAGGCGACCGAAACGCTTGCAGAACATTGTACTCTTACACCAAGCAACCCCATAATGGAGTCACAATACAGGGTGTTAACAGACGCACGACAAAAGATAAAACGTGTTCGGTCCAGAGGTAATCCGAGCTGCTCGGCTGCACTCTCTCTGTTGGGGTTATTTTATTTGGTCAAGATGAAGTGACACAAGTGAAGTTTGAGTAATGAGTAAGACTGAATGAAGATATAATAACACGTGGGGGTGTACTATGGATAAAACTAAAATGCAACCCCCTAGCAGAAAAAGCACAGTTGTTTAATGTCAGTTTAGCTTGTTTAGCCAGAGCTTTAAGTATGATGCAGTGATTTATTTTTTCTTTTTTGCTTAGTGCTAAAATAAATATTTTTCTTGAAATAGCTGAAAGCCTCTTCTAGAGGTACCTGGGCGCTGATGATGATTGTTAGAAGGTGCACAAGTGGAACCCATCATCTCTCTGCTGTTTGCATGTGTGAAAACAGCCTGTCCACCAGCTGAAATGCTCCTTTTCCCATAACGGTGTTGAGAAACACCTCAACATGTCTTGTGCAACCGAGGTCAACGTGCGGGTTCTGCCATTTGCGAGCGTCCGACCATCAGTGGCGATCCCCGGCTTTGATGGCGCTCACCTCACCCTTGACTCTTTCCATGCAAGTAAAATCAGGGTGCCATTTAATCAAGACCTGTTTCATTTTTCTTTCATGTTTTGTAATTCAGAACCTGAATGTGCCAAGGTTTTAGTGACAGATGGTGGGCTTGGGGCTAGCAAGTCTCGGTTTTCTGTTGGTTATGGCGGAAGACTATTGAAAAGATGAGAGCATTACCCTATCAGACACATTTCATCATGACTACTCTTAAATGTGGCAAATAGAAAGAAAAAGGAAAGTAATTTAAAAACTTTTCCTGAACTTTTGTGGAATGAAAGAAACTTTACTTGATACATGATTTCACCAGTCATTCATGAAGTGATCATTTACTGCAAAGAGCTTTTGTATTTATTATAGACTGTAATGGAAAAAACATTTCAAGTTTTGAGTTTAAAGCCTCATTTTCATTGTAGCGATTTATAATGGACAAAAATAGAATTGTCAGTTAAGATAACTTTTGCAGCCTTTAGTCTGCATGAATGCTGCCTAATACATATGCACTTTGACATCTTAATTTTTCTTGACATATAGGAAGTTTGCAGACATAACCAGCCAGGTTTATCTCCAGCCATCTGGGAAAGCCATTGGTGTGGTCTGTCATTCTTTTGCCATTGTTTCCTTTTTATGATGTAGGATTTCCACTTTGGATCTGCTTTCTGTAACTTTATGTTGTGTTGAGATATGTTTGCTGGAAGTAAAAGTAAAACAGTTTTGCTGAATGCCATCTTGTATCTGTATCTGCGTGTCTGTCTCTTGTTATCTGGTCTTAAACATTGAAGCAAGCATTTGCTTCCAGTGCTTTGAGTCTTTTTCTTTGTCGGGAGTCTTTAGCTGCCACTGCAAAGGGTTCACTGCATCCCCTTCTGTCTGCACTGTTGTCCAACCTCGCTTTTAATTTTGTCTCTTGCCTCTTATGCCAATGTCCTGAGCTTCCACTGCGTACAGACTTCAATAATTGATGCTTCCATAAAGCTCAAAGCCATGCTGAATCCATTCTTAGCTGACTCCGTTTTTGGTTTCGGCTGATAAGAGCAGTGCCTCACTAAAATAAACATTTTTACAAAAAACAAAACATCTAAGAATTACTCTTCTTGATGCTTTGGTGGTAATTGTTCAGTAAATTGTTGGAAATTGTTAACAGAGTTGTGAGTTTTAAAGAGATTTTGGTCTATTTTCATGAGTTTTGCAGGTTTGTACAGCTGTCCGTCTTTAGGCAATGTACTTAAGGGCACTTAATAACTAGGGTGAAATTAATTTGTTGTTGAGAATTTACTGAATATAAGTAGTTTTCATTTTATTTCTCTTACCCCTTTTCACAGTCATGTACTGTGTTTTATAATCATGTTGGAATCCACAAATCCTGCTTAAGGGATTTTCCTCCAGCTGCGGCAGAAGTATCAATGACCAGAAATGTAGGAGGGAAAGATTATTGGCCAAAATAATGGTTTATTTATGTGTATGTCATTTTTGTACTATACATTTTAAAAGCAATAAGTCCCTGTTACAAGTTCTGTACAGCTGCAGAAAAAAAACCTCAGTCCCTTCCCAGAAAGTGCCCAGAACTTTGCAGCAGAGGCATCGTAAAGTAGATATGTGGTAGCCCCCGGTGCTGGACATGAGCTGGCAGTTGGGGCACGATGTAGCTGTGTGGAAATGGAGAGCTGGTTGACATAGACCCCGTGGGCCCCAGGAGCAGGCTGCAGAGGTGGTCCAGGTGGGGAAGCGAGGGTGTTTACACACTGCACCACGATTAGAAAAGGCTTCTTTCATTAGCTCTTTCATTTTCCCTGTTTAAATGTAGGCCGATGTACACTTGAGGGCATATCGCTCTGGCAGCTGCAGTTGCCGTTTTCCAAAAAAGAACGTATTGTGTAGAGCGGATAATCAGAAATGTGGTATTTAGACTATTAAAGTATAAATGGTTTAAAATGTGAAACAGTGACATGATTTACGTTGCATGATCTATTGTGAAGAAATACCACATGGGGACAAAATGCGATTCACCTCCTGTATATTTCATATTTATACATTTTTTGTTTGGGCTCAGTCCAATGACATGTTGTATAATGCTGAATGAACACAAGTTGGCAAAAATGTTCAGACTGTTTTCTGTTATACTGAAGGCAGTGCATAGTTCAAACAGATGAAAGAAGCTATATTTGGGAAGTTTTAATATTTTATTGCATGATTTTTGCACATTTTATACAAATTTTATCTACATGTTTGCATGTTGTTCTTTGTGTGTTGTGTGACTGAGTTCGTTGTACTGTACCAGATATTAAAAACACATATATGTAGCAAACAATGCAGTAGGGAAACATGAAGAGAATCTGAGCAGTTTACGGATAAAAGTCTTCCCAAACAACAGTTTTGCTTATGGTGTAGTTTTCAGTTTATGCCCATTTTTATCACATTAAATTCAAATAGGAAAAAACCACAGCACAGCAACAAAAGAGTAAAACAAATCTTGTGTTGAATGTAAATGTAAATTTTCTAGTGACTTTGTTAATGTAAACAGATCAGAGTATAGAAAATAATACTAATTGTATTTCACTGTGACATTTAAATGTATACTTTGCTTAAATTGAGATCGGTCATTTTCTGAAAACTCAGTTCTCTCGTATACTTACAAGCTCTGTTTCATCACACAGGAAAAAGCATGCATCATCTAAATGATGAAAGGGATATATATTCACTTAAAAAAGTAACGTATTATATATTATATCCTTCCTTTTAGCGCTTGGTAGCTGTGTTCAGTTCACACCCACGTTTTTCCCACTGTAAATAGTAAGAAAAGAAGCTTTTATCCTAAAATTGTGCTCCATATGGCTTCAGGGCATGGTGCAGAAAATATTGCTGTGAAATATATGTGCATATTAAATGATGTTCTTAAAGAGCTAGCGCTTTGGCCGGTGAGTTTTTAGGAAAGTAATCTTCTGGATGAACACCCAGTATTGAGGTTCAGTTCTTGCTTTTTAAGGGCTGTGTGTGTACAGGCAGGGGTCACAGAGAAACTGCATGAAATATCACTTTGTATATAGAAAGGTGCTTATTTAAATATTAATTTGTTTTGTCTTGGTAACTGTACTAAATACTGAAAATCTACATTATAGTACTGAGAGAGCTGCAGGCTGTCAGTCTAAATTTAGCCCTACTTTGATTTCTGTAACTGCTTTTTATTATTATATTTGATGGATCAGAACTATGATTTATTTCATGTTTGAGACCACAGTCACTGAGTTGGACTTGGAAAATAATATACAATAACACCATGGCTTTTTTCAGTTCTGAGGAAGCACATTAGTTGAGCAAGATGTTTTAAAATGGAGAAAATAGGGGAAGTTGGGTTTTGGCTTGAAAAAAACATACAAATTGCTATGAGGCACAAGCAGTAAATGGGAGTGTATGTAATTGTATGTGTTGATGTTGGAGACCCTTATTTTCCTTATCTTTTCTGATGACTGCAACCAGTTAAGACCAGTGAACCAAGGAATTGTTTATAGTGCACATGATTTATCATTTTAGCTAATGAGACTAACTCCTTTATATATGAACGGGGAAAGGTTTATGCATTGCACCCCCCAGATGGAAGAATAATCTGCACAGCAAATAAATTAACTGTATATTTTGATAATACATACAGTACATTAAGGCACGTTCATTAATACCACAGTTTCTCATGAAAAAGCTTACAAGGAAAGGCAATATCTTACTATGCACTACTTATCCTGTACTATTTATGTAATTGTCTTATTGTGTTTATTCAGAAATTGAGAGAATTGTACACATTTATCCTGTTTTAAGGGATAACAAGATGAAGGAATTGTAAAAAAATATAAATGCTAGTGATTTTGGTACTGTAGATAATGCACTTTTTGAATTGATTTCCATTGTTTTAAAGATTTTTACAGTGTTTTGGGATAAAGTTAAATCTGGTCTGTTTTATTTTAACTTTCATTTCTCCCTCTGTGTCAGTCCAGTGGAAATATAGCATAAACGCGTTTTAACAGTGACTTCTGCACACATTGTTTACTGTACTTTCCCAGCTTCTGTGTAGTTTCTTTCAAGCATTTAGAAATGAGGAAGTTCTGGAGTTTTTCTAATTTTCACACTCACTTATACATAGAATGCTTCATAAATTCAAGACATCTCTTCAATGTGTGTACAGTATCTGCTGCTTCAGTTCGTGTTCATCAAGTCTGCAACAAAGTACAGGAAATATGGGACCTTTATGATGTCACAAGAGGATATGTGTGCTTGTGGCACCAGTGTGTCCAACAAAGAGGAACCCTTCTGTTTTTTTCACATCTGCTCTTTGACATTGTGTGTACACTGGGGGAGGGGCTCAGACTTCTGCTTTCAGGCCTTTCACCCCAAGGTAGCCTGTTGAGTCCAATGCACTGAACAGCCAGTGTGCAGGCTGAAGCATCCTGAATGCTGTGCAATCTCAAAGTGTAAACTTGAAAATTCATAATGTATCACTTGTACCTTCTGTGACATTGTTTTGGGGTCAGGACCCCAGATGAGTTGTTGCTAACACTCTTCCTTATAGGTGACACAGTGTGCTGCTTGTCATTTCTGCTGCACTCTGTTCGGACTTGATTGTCACTTTTTTTAAAACAAACACTTTACTCAAACATACATTGTTTTAAAGAAAGTAAAAGTACTACAGTGTCAGACACATTATTTAAATACAGACACATGATTATCAAAGCACACCTTTGTCTATTCATCCACCATTCTGTGGTAAAATTACTCTGTTAGTTGCCTATAGTGCCATTCAAAGACCAAATATATCAGTAATCATAGCAGATGGTGTTGGGCAAGTTTGTGTAGCTGCCAGGATTTTTGGAGGGAAATGGTTCTGAAGAGGTGTATTTTGAAACCCCTCTTGAATGCTTGGAGTGATTTAGCCAATGTGAGGGGAGTTTATTCTACTGCTTCAGGGCCAAATCTGAGAACATGGGGACTTTCAGTTTTTGACTTCTTGTGGGGGGACCAGCAAGAAAACTGAGTTGGAGTAGTGTAACACTCTTGTTGGGATGAAGGGAATGATCCAGCAATTTTACAAGAATGTTACAGGTATTTGCTAATGAAATGGCTTACTTGCTCTATTTTTAATTGGGGAAGAATACATTTCCTTTTATTTATATTTAGTCTAGGTTTATGAGACATTAATAGTTAATTGTTTAAGGGCTTAGAACAACAAAAAGGTGGACCATTAATTCTCAGTTTTCCATCTGTAATTTCTCTACTAGAATAGTTGCACCTCACTTGATGTACTAGGGTGTTTTAACACAAGTCTCAGTTGTACAAGAGAAAGTCCAAGTGTACAAAAGAAATTCCAAATGCATCTGCACACTTCCCTGAACATCTCCTCCTGTCCCACGCTAAGGAGTTTAACTCCTGCCTTTTCCCCTGCAATGTTTTTCCTCCTCATGTTACTGTTGCCATGGTTGTGCATCAGGAAAGCAGTTTTGAAGAGATTTAGCATGGAGAAACATACCACAGTTACCTTACAGTGCTGTAGAAATATAACAGGAGCACAGCCTGGGGGGAAACCCAGACCTCCTGCAGACTGTACAGAGCTGCAGTTTTCACATGCAAGGCAGATCCATGCCAGATCGGGTTCTTTTTCATTTCCTTCAGTGTGGGCCACTGCTTTTCTTCAGCTTTTTAGTCAGGGTAGCAGAAGTTCTGTGTGTTTGCGGTACATCTAGATCGTTGAATAACCTTCAGCTCCTGCAGTGCCCTTAAATCCCCCATGCAGTCTGTACAGTCTTGTCTTTTTCTATGTATATATGCATTTTTTAAAGATTTTACTCCTCAAACTGCAAAAATGAAGCTGTAAGAAGTGTTCAGCTGTCTTCTAAAGCATTAAATGTCAAGATTTAACTTTGTATGTCACCCCCCCCCCAAACCATTTAAATCTATAGACTAAACTGCTTTCTTACCATGGAGCCAATACAAGTAAAGGCATCTTTGAAATTCCATGTAATAATGTAACATTGATTGAATAATGTAGAAATTGCATTGTTGCTGGTGCAAGGACAAAATAAAATGGCATCATTTCAAAGTTTGTTTCAAAGGGAACCTTTCACAAAGTGCATAACATTTCAGTTGAAAAATACAATTTCTCATTCCAGAGTTGTCTACATCCATAGATAACCATAGACATAGTTGCTCCTCTTGGACTTAATTAACTCTTTCTAAAATCTAGGCTAATCCTTTTCCCTAATTTGTGTGTGTGTGTGTTTTATATGCATACATATGAACAGCCACGTATGTGTTTCAAAAGTTCTCCGTCTAGTGGTGCTCTTGTTCAAGTGTGCTACATTCCCAGCTTTATAGCCCTTGAAAATCCTCCATGACAAATGGTTTGAAGCAGATTGAATTCTTTTTTTCATATAAACTGGTTCTTTTAAATATACCATTCATCTCTAGAACTAACCAAACTGATGGTTTCAAAGAAAATGTGCTTTTGGAATGCAGACAGAATAGTCAGCCAAAGTGACTATAAAGTATTTCTTTTAGTTTCCAAATACATTTATAAATGCAACATGCCATCTGAGTTTTATGTAAAAGAATGATTCTAAAGAAGTGTCACAACTATATAAAAATGTTTATAAACTGAAATGTAATTCTATTAGTTAACAGGAAAATACAAAAGTTAGGTTGGAATTAAAATGAACCTTCAGGAAAAATAAATGCACAGAGCATTACATCATATGTTTGCTGAATGTGATCTTTAGAAGATATGGGTCGACGACCAGGTCTATGCTGTACTAATCACAGCCAGACTCTTTCTGAAAGGACTTCCCAACTGTCGACTGTGCCCTGACTGTGCTTCACTAAAGCTGCTGCACAGAAAGGGTGACTGTGCTCCTAAAACAACAGGGCCATTAATCCAGTCCTTAAGCACTCACATGCTACAGGAGATTATTGCTTGCAGATGTGTGTGTGTGTGTGTGTGTGTGTGTGTGTGTGTGTGTGTGTGTGTGTGTGTGTGTGTGTGTGTGTGTGTGTGTGTTTAAAGTGTTTGCTCATGAGTAATACATGTGAATATGTTTGCATGGAATAATACAATTGTAACTTCATGCCATTACGTTTTTTTTATGTTATGGTTCAGGTTAATTTTTATTTTTTTAACACACTTACAGGGAACAGCACTGCAGCTAAGACATAGCCAATATAGCAGCTGAAGTGATAGTAAAGCATTTATTATAGACAGCACTACTGTCTCACAGTGTCTGGGGTGGAGTTTGCACTTCCTTCTTATCTCATGACATTTCTGAATGGTTCATATGTAGTACTATACTTCCTTTTGCTTTTAAGGTTTGACATGGTTTTAAGATTTCAAAATCTCTGTGCTGGGGTACCACTTGCTATTATTCTGTTGTTTTAGAATTGTTATTAACAATTTTAAGCTTTGACATTGCAGACTCTCAGCTGAGGAACCAGCTGTTATTATATTGCAGTTGCTATTCATGTATTGCAAATGTATTTAAATATATACAGTACATACTGTTAAGTTTGATATTACATGGCATTGGTTTTTAAGGTTGGAACAGCTGTAGCTCATCATATTATGGTGTAGGTAGGGCCCAAGGCCCCCACCCCTGTACATCTGGCCCTGAGGAATGATCAGGTGTAACTGTAAAAATGAGGAAAAGTTTGTACATTATATAGTACTCCAGTTTCTTGTCAAAAACAACTTTGTGCAATGGTCTTCATAGCTAGCTTATCATATTTACTATTTATGCTTTATACAAGTAGTGTGTGGTAAGAAGACATGGATTAGATCAGATTATTGTTGCTTTTACTGTTGCTTTATTTGACTTCTACAAATTCAAGAGGTAATGGTCTGAATTTTAAATCTTTCTCTCAAGTCTCATCTCAGCATCTTACATTTTATTTTTATCTATTGGTTTACAGACTTATTGCCCTCACCCAGCGATCAGCATCTTCCTACATGGCTCTGATGCGATAGCAGTGCATGCTGCAGGAGGAACACAAGAATGGGACAGGTCTCCCACAATACACATCGCTGTCTGCTTTCCCAGCTACCAGAGGCTGCATTGGTGCACTGCCTGAGACCTACGTAGCCAGCATTACTGCCTTCGAGGTAGGCTCCAATGTTCAGCTTGCATAGCTGCTCTGAAGTCAGTTGTGGCCAAGTCTGAAACTCACATTTCACTGTTCATTTTTTTTTTAATTATCCATAATAACATTTCTCTCAAGTGAAATTAAATGTGTGGAAAATGTCAGTTTGTTTTATTTTCTTGTGAAAATACTATTTTCTTATGGTCAGATTCTCTCTAATGAAGGATGTGGACATTGCTTATTTATAAATATAAACAGTTTAGTTTCAGCACTGTGTAAATGTTCATTGGTGGTGGTCTGTCATTCTGCTGCTGTCCCTTTTATACGCTTCCTCATCCGTTCACAGCAGATCCTCGCACCGCTCACACTGGGTTTGCATAGCCTAATTAGACAGCCAGCCTTGGGTTGATGTCAGAGATTTATGACCCATTCAAATGTCCAGGTCTCAACAGTGGTGTTTCCACCATAATGCTGATTTATACCCTCCATCCCAGACAGTGAACTGAACTGCAAAGAATGGACAGGGGTTAGCTTTTAAACTGGAGAAATGAGCCCTGGGTAAAAATTCAAAGAATGCCAATGAGAATGGGCGAGTTGGAAAGAGCAGATGCCATCTGTTAATGAATTATTTTAATTTGAGATTCCCCTTGATGAATTATTCAAGTTACCCGCAAAAGAAGACAGTTTCCTTCCTCCAGTTCCTCTTTATTTTGTTTGTCTTTGTGTGTGGATTCCTCAGGGTGTTTAACTCTTCCATCATCATCTAATGGATAATATTACTGCCAAAAGGACTAAAATTTGCAACAAGAAAAGCATTTAATAACTGACACTTATTTCATTAAAATATGTTGTCACTAAAAATATTTTAAGGAAGCACAATTTGGGTAGTTACAGCTTGGTATTGGGGTTTCAGTATGATAGACATTCAGATACAAGTTGAGGTCCTGGTGTACACACTTTAGGTAACAAACATTCAGCACACAGAAGAGCGAAATTTTAAGCAAATATGTTTAGAGGAGTGCTTTCTTTTCCAGAGATAGTGGTAAAAGGTAATGTAGTAAGAAGGCATTGCCAACAGTGTTTTTGTGCCAGGTGAACAAGCATGACTGTTGCTCTGTGACAACTGGGGGCCCTCAGGAAGTAAAACATTCCAGAAGGGAGTAGCCGCGTTGGTATGGATCTGGGACCAAAGTGGCCTCACCACCCTATATGGTGATTTATGGGCCAGCAGCAGTTCCAGGACTCTGAATTACAGCAGTCCCAGTTTTGCTGGTAGCACAGAAGTTGTTAAATACATTTGTTTGGCCTGGTTTATTTTCATGGGCTATATCAAAATTCCATAAGTTCCAGTGTGAGACAGAAAACAACAGTTTGGGCTTACAGGGACTTTATCTCTGTTAAATATTAGATTGTAGATTTCCTGTCTAATGAATAGCATCTATCTGCAAAAGAAAGACAACAATGAATCTCCTTATGCATCCACTATACAGCATACTTGACCAGTTGCTCTTAAATTGTTACAGTTTGCAATGGTTTGACTGACAGATTGAAACTGGCTTTATACAATGACCTCACTGTACTGTAGAATGTCAACTTAATAGCTGTTTTTTTCTCAATATTTGTGTAAATTTTCACCTTTAAACATTTCTAAAAACAAAAACATGTCCATATACCACACTGTAACTCACTGACTTTAGTGTTTAAAATCTGGCTTAAGTGCTTGGGGTCCTTTTTTAAATCAATTTTGGCTTTGTTCTATTATTATTTAATCAGCACTGCAGATGAGGGGGAGATTTTTTTGTTGCAAAAGCAGCTTCATTTATTCCTGTCATGGTGGGTCATACAGTTTGAAACTTGAAGGTTAGTGTCACTCTTTCATATAAAAACACAACCCGACAGCCAAGGCTACCATGGTGTTTCGCAGTGCAGATATGGATTAGTCTAAATGGCTAAAGGAGTGTGTCAGACCTGTGATCTCTCAGGGTTGCCGATCTCCGCTTGCTCCAACCTCTCCTGTCTCCTGACAATTGCCTGCACTTTGATCTCAGACGGCTGTTGTCTCCTCATTCCTGTTTATTTATTCATTCTCATCTCTGTACCAAGCAGGGCCCTTTAATTCCTTTATGCCCCGTTACCAGGGTATTAGTAGCAGTCAGGAAACATTCAGGAAGAAAGGCATAGGCTAGGATTTAGAATATCAGCACCTTGCAGGCTGAAGGGTCCAATGTGTTGTCATCGGGTCAGTTCCCAGAGAGCCAAGTGGCACCCTGCAGTGCCCCTGCAACAAAGTGCTTCTTTATTTTTGTCATGCTGTAAAGCTGCAGGGCATATATATTTCAGAAATGTATGAAATGTGACCCTTTAACACACCTGCAAGGGATCTGGTAAGCAGTGAGGTGGCAGGATATGAGAAGAGGGCCTGAATATGGAAGAAAGTTTCTCTGTAAGGTCAAATCCGAAAGTGTGGCCCCTGGGAGGATCAAAGTAACAAATTTGTTATTGAGAGTCTGAATTTAAGAAGTGCTTTATATTTGACCCACAGTGTCAGGAGACACTGCAATTAATAAAGATGGATTGAAATAAGCAGCTGCTTTTCACTGGCTTGTCAAAACATGTCACTGGGTGCAATGTCAAATTAGAGTTTGTGTTATATTGCTAATGGTAGCATTTATCAGTACATAATTAGTCTGGACTCTTGATCAAGTTAAATATCAATTTTTATTAGCTACATATGGATGTAATTATAAAAAAAATCATCAATTTCTTCACCATCCATTTTCATAAATTGCTTATCCAGTAGAGGCTCTTGGTTATCCAGAGCCAAACCCAGGAAGCACTGTTCAGAAGGTAATTCCTGCCCATCACAAACATGCACATGCAGATTAGACGGCCATTTTAGTTTCATCAGTTCATATAACATAGGTCTTAGGACCATGGTAAGAAACTGCCTGTATATACAGTACATGGGCAAGACAAGGCCAGACCTGAATCCACACCCAGCACAAAAATTAGCATGCATCCATTTAGTTGTGTTGTGTTTATTTTTCACACTTTACAAAAGCATGCATCTAAAGAGTGTGTGTGTGTGTGTGTGTGTGTGTGTGTGTGTGTGTGTGTGTGTGTGTGTAAATGTTGTGTATCTTTAGTTTATATCTTTAAGTATGTATAAATTAGGCTAGTTCTTGCTGTTGTATATGTCGTCTCTCTACGAAAAAGGGTCAAATAACTCATCAGGGATATCCTCTTCCAACAAAACCTGGCACAGTACTTTTGTTTGCTCATCTCAGTAACAATTTCTTCCCCTTATATCTGAAAGTGTTGTTGCGTAATTGCCATAAATGGTTGCAGATAAGCTTAGCGACAAAACATCAAAGGTATGGAGTAACTGGATTCATTAAATTATTTGAAAACTTGAGCTGCTTAGCTAATGTCTAATAAGTCACATACATAGCTTATACTTTTTGCCTGTTTTACTGAAGCAGCTCAGGGTTATACCAGTTTACCCTCCCCTCAGAGCTGAACCTCCCACCTTTGAGCAAAAAGTCCCACTCACTGATCATTGTGTGAGGTTGAGTCTGATAGCCTAATAGCTAGTTCATAAAATTTTGACAGTATGCAGTCTATAATTGAAGAAGGAGGTATGCAAATCTTGGTTGAAAGTCTGGCTGAGACTGAAATGAAATGTTGTGTTTTGCTACAGTGATGTCAGTTCTGATGCGCCAATCGTGCAGATTGTATTTTTTTACTTTGGTAATAAACACATGGTTTTGTGAAATCATTGTTTTATCTCTAGTTTCTTAATCTGGGCTGTGAGCCAAGCTTTCCTGCCACGTGCAGCAGCTGTGGAGTCCTCTGTGGGCAGAAACCATCTCTGCTGGTACATTGGAGCCAGGCAGCTTGGCCTCAGGTCCTGCATTCTCTACCATCTATTGAAGAGGAAGCTGCGCTCAGGGCTGCTCTTCCATTCCTGCTTCTGTTGGTTTAAATATATTCAAGGACAAGAAAGGTGGTGTTTTGTAAGTCTGCGGGTTTTGGGCCCTTATGGTGTATGTGTCTTTTTCCATACATCAAAGCAACAGGAATACCACATCTGTTCTCTTGCAGCAGAGCTATTTGCTGGAGTAACATAAGGGCAACTTGAATGGTACTTGGAGACCACATCCCTGGCACAGAGTGATTACACCCACCGTAGTGGGGAAAAAGGTAGCCAAGGCACAAAGCAGGAGTCCTATGGAGAGTGAGAATGCCAGTGGATTGGCCACCTGTGCAGGTGATGCCACCTGTCCTGCTGACTACCAGGAAACTGCAGATGTCTTATAGTCCTCAGATCTTTGTGCTTTAGTTGGACTCTGGGTTTGTTGTGCTCTTTATATTGGTATTGAACATTGGCTAGAAAGTGGATTTATTGTAAGAGAAATTGCACTTGAGCAGCAAAGACATCAAAGAAATTTGGGTTGGATATACTTAGGATTCCTGAGTTACCTGCCGACAGAAAATGAAATGTTTAAATGAAGACAGTTTAGAAAATATTTTTGTGCTGTTAGGTTTAAAATAAGGCTGCTTGACCTCCTTCCTTCCACCACAATGAAACCTTTTCTTCATGGCAACATTTTAAAAAACTGCATGGGTGTTGTTATTGATTTTTGGTTACGATTTGCTCCAGTTCTTTTTGCACTGTTATCTGTGTCTGTATTATAGTGCAATCTGCCATTCATTTGAAGTCAAACAGGGCATGAAAATCCTCTTAGTTGAAACCGTGGTTGTGCAGCCAAAGCTGAATAGCTTGCTAGACTCCTTTCATTCGGGCAACCAGTCGGATATCCTTTCCCCTTCCCTGGCTTTGTCTCTCGTGCGGCATTGTTCCCACTCAAGCAGCCGCCTTCTCTTGCAGGCTCTTCAGCAACTCCAGGGTTAATACCAAGAGGTAGCTCTTAGAAGGAGGAGGAAGAGGAGAGGGGGAGGGGAATGAGCAGAGATGCGGGGCGGGGAGGAGGGAGGGACCTGGTCCACAGCTGTTGTAGTGGGCTGGCTCTGTCCGACGAGGAAGCCTGCCTCTCTCTCTTTCCCCCTCTGCTCTCACTCTCCTCTCAGGCTCTAGAACAATAGGGGACATGGCAGCCGCCGCAGATGGCACAGACACACAGGCAAAACAGTGATCCAGCACAGCTTTAGGTTCCACACCATAACGGGGAGTCAGCTTTACGAGAGAGGAGACATCCAGTCCTTTGAAAGAGTTGGGAGTGAATGACACCGTTCCGTTTTGGCAGATTGCTGGTGCTTTCCCTCTGTGTGCCCTCAGTCATGTGGGACAGGGGTTTGCACTTACAGGATGCTGATACCAGATGTACTAGGAGGCTCGCGATGAAGAGTTTCCAGAAACAAGGAATTCCACACTAGAAGGAAGGTACTTGCCTGCTTCTTTGGACAAGGAAATGTAATGGAAGAGATATGCTGTGTGGCTTCACATTGGGGGTTTGTGTGGTTCTGTGGTTGTGTGGGTCACAATGGTTGTCAGCGCTTAATTATGGTATCAGGACAAGGAAGACAGACAGATTTGTGGTGAAGGCTCTGGGCCCTATTGGGAACCCCAGTACTTGTGTTCCCTTTGGGGACACCTTCCTCACTGTTGGGCCTAGGGGATCCTTAGGTGGCTGTTGCCATAAACCTGGGATTCGCAACTGACTGATATTGCAATTTACTAATCGCATGTCAGTTTACCACAATGCATCCTCCTTGTCCATCAGTCCCTTAGAAGAGTTTTATATCCATCATCCTCATATAAACACCCACTGCCTTTGAGAAGGCAAAATGCATCTTATGGAAGGGAGTGAGTCTTATAGAAAGGAATGTGCATCTTATCCTCCTCTGTTGTCATCTCTGCGGAGTCACTAACCTCATCCAAACGCACATTTATATTTAGCACGACATTCTGGGCCTCAAAGTGAGAAACTGGAAAAGCGAGTATGACACGGAGCACCTCTTTGACTCCAGCAGCCTCTTGCTGGTTAAGGGGTCTCCTTTTGTGTGGCATGAAACTCCGTTAAAGGGATCTGCCTTTAAAATGTCGCAGGTGCTTCACACCAATGGTGCCAACACAACAATGTGGCTTTGTGAAGAAATGTCCAGTGTGTGTCCCTTGTTAATCTGTGTGTGTTTTCTGTGTTGATTGTGAGGCCCAGAGACAGTGCTGTTTTCTTCATGTTTTTAAAAGTAGACTGCTGAGCTCTGCTGAGACTGACCTGTACTAGTCTGTCTTTGTAAACCTGCTTTATTAGTGTGGAAGACATGGAAGACCACTAGCCTGGTGTGGTGTAAGACAAATGTTTACATTATTAGCCCAGCATGCAGGTTTATTGATTAAATTTACATTTATTACTGATTTATCTTTAAGAACAAAGGCACCACAGTGGAGAAATGGGTAGTACTGGTGCCTCACAATCCTGAGCTGTTGGTTCAGATATGAGTTCAAATCCGGCCCTGTCTGCATGGAGTTTGCATGGGTTTCCTTTCATTGCTTTGGTTTCCTCTCACAGTCCAAGGAACCAAAGAATTCTGGTAAACTTGTGACAATAAATTGCCTTTAGTGTGTGACTGTGAATGAGTTTACTTTGCTCTGTTGTGGGGATGGGCACATGCTTATAAGTTTCTTGGGTCAACTACTGTTGTAAGTCAGCATGAACAAAGGCTAAATATTTGTAACAATGAAGTGTGCATTTGTGTGTGCATAACATTAAGTAGGTAAATAGATAATAGTAGATGTGCCCTTTATGAAGAGAGCTGGGAGAACCCCGATTCAGGTTGTCCACACTCACTGCTTACCTGACACCCTATCACCCGCCCTCTTTGCTATCCCCCTGCTGCGTGCTGTGCGATGACGTGGTCAGTAGCAGACTTCTACCTTAGTCAGCTTGGAGGAGCATGAGACACAGAAAGAGCTCTGAGGTGACCAAGATATTGGAGCTCTTGAGTCACTGGTCTGGCTCAGGAGACTGCTATTTAAACAGGGGTAAGTGGAGGCCCCAGGCTGTTAGCACATTAGGTGGCGCTGCCAGAGTCGCTCAAAACTGCAAATTAAATAGCACCAGCTCTTTATTGTGGACCACCAAAATATAAATAGCCCTTTTCCATTAGGTATAAACATGTTGTATGAAATGAAAAGCTATCATATAGCGCTGGATTTATAATTTGCTTTAGACTCTGTGGTTAGAATTGGGGTTTAAAAAAAGACCTTGGTTGCCTCAACCAAAAATTTCCTTGTAGAACCATTGGCTGCAATGGGAGTGTTTTATTTAACTTCTGCGGTCAAGATTTTAGATTTAGCTCAGTTACAAAAACTAGTTTGTCATGAAACAATGTCCTACTTTGTGTTTTCGTTTTGTTTAAAAATGGTGTTTTAATGAACAATTTTGGCAGAGCTGAACTTGAGAGTACTTACTGAGTTAATGATGTGCAAATGTTGTTTCATGCTCCGATTTAAGTCGACATGTCTTCAGCAGTCCTCAAAAATGCATTAACGGAAGGTGTGTAAGGCGATGACACTACAGCTGGCTTTTGTCTGAAGGCAGACAGGGTGTTCTGCTGACTCAGCAGCAACTGTTTTTCTTGCTCCTGCAACAGCAGTTGCTAATAATGTAAAGACATTAATTAAGAGCTTTTACAGATGTTACGTGGCTTTGTGTGAGATTTGTACTTCACTGCATTCAGAATCAGACAGTTCTTTGGGTAACATTGCTCGCCCATTTATTTACAGCACATTGCTTCAGCAACAAATATGTCCATATGCCAAAAAGCAACATTATGAAGTCACCCTTAATGTTCATTATGCACCTGATCATAAAATAAAATTTTATCCATCAAATTTGATTTAGGGGGGTTCATGCGGCCAAAGTGAATCAAATATTCTGTAGTAAAAGCAATCATTCTGTTTCAGCCTGACTAATAATATAAGCCAGATGTAATGTAATTATGAAATCTGTGTCTTGTGAGACATTTTGCTGAAATTTGTTGCAAAGGGCACTGCTGTGTATGAGATACTCCTACTCTGACTTTCTAATTTGTTCTTTGGATCACCTTCATTGGATCTATTGTATCACTACCATTGGATCTAAATGCATACTACTGCCTTGGTGTAATGTAGTCAATCTGTAAGCCTTTATTGCTGTTAATTTGCATATGACTGGAGTTAGACACGTGTGCAAATATTTGATGATTTTACCCTGACAGTTACAGTGGGGACCCCTCCTGTCTGTACTCCTTCTTCTGGCTGATGGGAGGGGTGCCAGCCGTTTGATATCTGGCAGAAAGAATTGTTAATGCCCTTTCCCTGCAGCCCCCCCGCTGTCCTCCCAGTCATGAATTCCCCTGTTGACTGGCATGACTAAAGATGTCTTGTGAGTATGTCTAGTCTTTGGCAGGGATTTTGGTTGCAACCCTACAGGTCTGATTTTGCCACACTTTGTCTGTTTCTGCCTAAGGAGATCTTAGTAAGCATGTGATTCACAAGACCTTGACACTGGACACTGCTGACGTCCTTTTGCGTCAGAGACACTACTCAACATTTGCATTACATTTTTAACTTAATTGTGTTGTTTACATGTTGCCATATCAGTGATAATCTAAATCAGCAATTCTTAGCCGGAGGTGATGGACCCCTTGGGAGACTGTTTATGGGCTTTAGGGGCTCTCTGACTTCTTTTCAAATAACACTGTCTCACTAAATTAAAGATTAAAATAAAAATGTTACTCTGCTGTTATTATCTTTGACATAATTCTGTGTGACAGTAATCAATTTTCCAAAAATGAATGAAATGTTTTCTCTTATAGAAATTTTTTTCTAAGTGGGGTCTGTTGCTGTCATTAGATTCTTAAGGGATCTATGGTGTAGAAGTTAATAACTTCTGATCTAAATGATAACCTAAAAGGACCAGTCTATTCGGTCCACTGTCTTTTAGCTCCCCAGATCCTTTGTTTTTGCTTGCTTTTAGCCTTCAGCCATCTGCACATGTGTCTGTGTGTGCTGCTGCAGAGGCTATCAAGTCAGAGATGGTGGTAACCATTGTAGCCTAAGATCTCTTTCAAGTAACGATGGCTGTACCTTACAGGTGCCGTCCTGGTGTAAGGAAAACCCCCGGGTGGGACGGCAGATGCTGTACTCTGGTAATCTCATTTAGGGTTGATGAAATCTAAATGGATTAACTAGTTATCCCAGAGGGCTGCCTGAGAGTGAGGAGTTAATGCTGTGACTGTCAGTAGAGAATACGCTGGAGGATCAGTAGGTGCTGTTAAGAAAGCCAATGGTGTGAAACACTGTAAAATCTTACTACTGTTCTTGCAGTACTAACTATATTGGGCAGTAAGTTACAGTTCCTTCTCACTTAACTTCCTTCTCCCTTTTACTGCATGATTTCTTTTTTTGTAAAGTGCAGTTTTTATACTTTTAAAGCAGTTAATTATAGGTCAGTAGAGTGAGATCCATCATCAGATCAATTTATTCAGTCAAGAAAGGACTTCAAATAGATGTCTTTTTTTGTCTTCCTTTCTTTTCTTTTTTTACCTTTCTTTTGTTACTGGTTACATAGTGGCATGGCATGGTTGTACATTTCTGAGTAGAAATAATATGTTAAAAAAAAATGAATGGGTACGTAGATTAAAATGACTTGCTAAAATTTTCGTATCTCAAAAATCTATGTGCTTTGTTATATGCTGTTTCATTCATATAGAACCTGAGATGGAATTTTCATTTTCATTGTGCTCTTGAGGACAAATGTGATTTTCAGTGAGTGGCAGGTTTAAACAAACCATGTTGTGTGATGTGTCTGTCAGTTGTGTGAGAGTGCAGTAGGAGCATGTGGCCTATGCTTGATTCTGATGTAAGGGAGTCTATTGGTCAGTGTCCAGCCTAGCATTTGTCATGGATGGGCTTCATAAGCTAGGTCACAACCCTGTGTCACAGTCTTCGTGTCAAAGCAGGACATTCAGCTGGAGCAACAGAGCAATAGTTCGACACCAGTTCTCTTCCGCCACTTTGAACATTCTGAGTTCCACATGGTATAATAAGAGAAAGGAAAAAGATGGAAGTATATACATTTTTTCTTCTCATTTTGTTTCTACCCAGGTTGTGTCCTCGCAGACAGAGATTGCAGAGGGTGGTTGGTCAAGGGGGACATTGCTGCCTCTTTCTATCCTACACTGAGGGAAGCTGGGCTCGCAGGTGTGTTCCTCTCCTCCTCTCTCTCCTGCCACAAACAATTGTCTGTGTCTGCTCTTTATTTACACATTTGCATACCTATATTTAGGGGATTTCACACTGACTCACTTTAGTTGAACAAATAATTCCTAATTATTCCTAACCTAATTCCAGGACCTATGAAAGTGTATAAAAAATACTACTTGTAAACATAGCAAGAATGCATTCTGCTTATGTGGGCACATCCTCAAATGTCTTTTTTAGGGTTTGCTATCACTATCATTTTCAGCATCCCCTCTGTGCAGTAAAATAAAAATAAATGCACACACAGGGTGGACAAGGTCAGGGTGTAAGCCAAGGGTGAAGCAAAAGATTTTTGTTTCAAGACAGCTAGTGTAGCATAAAAAATTGAGTAAACAGAACTCATCCATCCTCTATTCATTCATCCATTATGATTATTAAGCTCTTGTCCAGTCCAGAGGCGCTGATGACAGAGACACAGGTTTCATAGCAAGTTACACTCTTGTTCACCCCAGGGCAACCACTGCACACACATCAACATACACTGACACCTATGGGCAATTTAGAGCAGCTGACTTACATGGAGTGCATATTTGGACTGTGGGAGGAAATTAGAGCACCTAGAGGAAGCCCCCCCCCCACAAGTCAGGGGGAACATGCAAATACTATACAAGCTGAACAGGAAATAAATCTATGTCTAGTCACCATCCCAGCACTATCTACTGATCCTATATACTGTATGACCCCATAATAAATCAACAAATGTATAAATAGTATCTGTCAAATAATTTCCTAAAAACCTATTACACGTAAATATTTTAACAGTTCTCTGGAAAAGAAGTATGTTTCTCGTCACAGTATAAACAAAGTGGGCATGGAAAAGATCCAATACAAAAGGATGGACATCTGTTTGCTATTTGCTCCCAAGGCAAATATTTTTCCCTTAGACCTTGAGTATTGACTACACAGTTAAGTTATTGATGAGGAAAAACATTTGCAACTATTAGAAGACCTTTAATGTAGCCACTCAAGGCAATATCTTAACTTTTATGTGTCATTGAGACCTGTGAGTTATTTGCTGTGAAAGTACATGGTTAACAAGTCTCAGACTTGGCAAATTTTCAACTTTTGTGTAGTTCTTCTACAAGGTACATTTGTTTGTTTGAATTTGTATTAGTAACATAGAATACATCCCAAGGTCTTTAAGATTTTATATGTCAATTCTCCATTTGGTTTAGGCCTCCATGGAGGGATTTTCAGGAATATGTCTGCAAAAAATGGAGACATAATTGCCATACTTTGCTAGTAGTGGGTTATCGTCCCAACAAAAAATGATAAACATGTTAAATGTTCTTATGCCTCCTGTGTTCAGTGCCTGTTTGAGCACAGCAGTGACAGTCCATCATCTATGGCATGGTTGCCCTGGGACAACAATTTCACAAAGCAAGGAACACAGAATAGAAACAAAACACATGACTTTTAATAGTCAATATGTGATCGGGATTGTAAAATACATAAATTTGATCAATTTTCCTTAATTGCTTTATCCTAGTCAGGGTTACAGAGTGGTACAGAGCCTATCCCAAAATCACACGTAACATGTTACGAAGCCATACCCTGGAGGGGGCACCACTCCACCATGAGGTGGTCCCAACACGCACAGTCACACACATGCACACCCTACAAACAGTTTAGATTGAGCAGTTATTATGAAACGCATGTCTTTGGACTGGAACCCAGAGCACCCAGAGGAACCCTCGACAGAAAGGGGAAGAACATGTAAATTCCACACAAACTAAGCCCGATTCAGACCCATATGTCAGCACTACTCACTGCACTGCTGTGCAGTCCAAAATACCTTCATTCCTTTTTTCAAAAAACAAGCCTTAATTTAATTTAACATCATTAAATTATAGGAGAATTAGTAGACAAAAGAATTATTCCTTATGGTATCTTAAAAATGTCACATGAAGATGGACTTTGAAAATGCCATACACGTTCATCGCCATTTTCATTGGGCCCATTGCGAGGGTAGGCTCTGTTGGCCTTGCATGAAACCAGCTCCTTATCAAATGCTTGACAGTGCCACTGTGCAGAAGTTCAGCATGTGAGCCAAAACATGATGCGTGTCTCCTGAAGCCTGATTTAAGTTGTCCTGCTTGTTTGGAAGCCCCTTAGTTTTTGTGTCAAGGGCCTGTCACCCTCACTGGAGGTGGGTTTCCTTCTCAAGGTGTCCCTCCTTCCATCGCCACTTAACCGTACCTTGTCTTCCGGTACATCATTACAGTCACAAGTTTAAAATAGCCCTGTCAGACATCCTTCCTAACAAGTAAGTACAGATTAGGGTATAAAACCTAGTGAACGTGTGAACGGCCGAGTACTTGATCATGTGATTAGGAAATAGGAGATCAGCCATTCTTACTGTACTAGTCATTTAATTTTTATCCTGTTTACACAAAGGAGGGAAAGTCTCTGTCTGTTTCACAGCCTTTTTAGTATGCACTAATCAATAATCAACAATTATTAGACAGTACCAAGAGTCACATTGTGGTACTTTCACACTTTTCATACACTAACCTTTTACGGAAGAGCGTTGAGTATTGTAAATCAGTTTGGATAAAAGCATGAGCTGAGCGCTAGTGAATAACAGAACATGTTTTCGCAGGATGTCTGTTAGTCGTTTGAAATCAGCTCTTTTCAGTGCACCCAGGGTGCAGTGATTAGATTAATTCACATCGTCCATCCATTCATGTATCCATTTTTATAAAGCACTGATCAGTTCAGTGTCAAAGTGATCCAGTGTGAATCAAGAAAAGCACAAGGCACAAAACAGGACACAATCTGGAAGGGACCTGAGTCTAATGTAAGCCACTCACACATGCAACATAAAGCAAGGGGAACTGAGTCACCGGTCCACCTAATCCCTGTCTTTGCATCATGTGGAAGTCACGGTATTGGGGAGAAACTGACGCGGTCATAAGGAGAACACGCAAACTACACACCAGATTGTGAAATAAGGGTCAGCTCTTCATTAAATCCACTCTACACTAGAAGAACCTAGAGGCGTCAGGTTAAAATCCCAAATTCTCCAGCAAGGTTTGAATTGTTCCAGCAAAATTTACGGTGCTGTAATACACGAGCAAGTAATGCAAATCACTTTAGAGAAATGCATCGGCCAAATAAATAAGTTTAAATGTAGTTGTTAAACAGCTTGTGTTTCTACATCCTTTCCTTTGTGTAATAGTGCTGTGTACAGAGTTCTTTTATTGAGGACTGCTGCTATATGACGTTGCATCCTGCATAATGAGTACGACAGCAGCTGTGGTAACATCACAGCCTTAATGTTTTACCTGTAGTTGGAAATGTCTGAAGAAATGGAGCCCAGAGAGTGTGATGAAGCCTTTGAGTCAGAAGAGGGGGATATTGAGCCATACCTGGATGAGCCGGAGAGCAGCAGGGAGCTTCTGGAGAGGCTCAGGGAACTGGAGGTGAGTGTGCAACTGGCCAGCAGCAGACGGCATTGAGAATTGACCTGACCAGCCGCAGTTATATTGGGACCACAGCACTGCACCTCATTATGCTCATTTGGAGCACAGGCTATTATTTCCTGTGATCCAGAAGGGCCATATCATGTGCAGCTCTTCCAGCTTTCTTAACAGCTAACATCTTCTGTACTGAGCATTAACACTACATTAATTTTGTTAGGAAATTAATTATTTCACACTGCTGCCCTGCAGGATAGGGAGTGAAAACCTGTAATTTAAAGGGCTGTCTGAGATTTAAAATGTGTGCACTGGTGGGTGGGGGGTAATTATGTTGAATGTACCTGTTTTTTTGTGGACAAATGGTTTTATAAATTATTTTCCGCTTCTGAATGCAGCCCTCTTTGCAACCAGAAAAATGTAAGACAAAATATATGCTTAAAGGGTCAGAATGTAAAGCTGTTGAATAATTTAAAGAATAACATTTTACATTCCCAATCAAAATTTTAACACTGAGGATGAGGTTTAGTTGTGATGAAATAGAGGTTTACATTTTGCAGACGTTTCAACTGTTAATCATTTCGTTTATCCTTTTCTTGTCCACCAGAGGTCTCCCTGTACAAATTTACTGTATATTAAAGTTTTTTTTTTTTTTTTCTTATTCTTTTTTGTAGAGTAAGAAAATTTTGTTTTGGGGTGGAATATCAGTTGGCTTCAATTCTTTTTTTAATATTTAATGTGTGCTTTAGTCTACCATATATGTGCTTGACCACCATGGTCTCAATGAACTCCTTGAGAGTTCCTTGATATGTTGTACTCTGTTGCAACACTGCAGTTAATACAGGCCATGTCAGAACAGTTAGAAACACAGAGTAATAAATTATATTTTCTTTTCATTGTGCATATATTTATGCATCTTCCCAATTTGAAAACAATTATATTTATGCATATTTATTAAGTCTTTGAGTTTCTGGATTATATAGGGAGGAGGTGTCTAGATATAGCAAAATTTCAGAAGATTGAAAGCACAAGTATAATATTGCCACCATTTACTGTAGTATGTACTACAGTAACACTTCTATAACCTATTGTAACATGCAATGGGTATGTGCAGTTCTGGTGAAAATTATTGGTTCCTTGCCTTTTAGCTATATGATACACAGTATCTCATGGAAGAAAATGGAAGTGAAGCAGCTGGTCTATATATACTAATTTGTTTGATACAGAACAGTATGAGATAAAACAGTAGCAATTAAGAAAGGATGGTATAAAAAAGACTATATTAGTACAGTATAGATAGTACCAAAGTATTACAGATAGGTATTAAAACTGCGACAGTTATTGGTATCCTTTTGAACAGTTTAAATCTGTTTGTTTGGAAGAGCTAGGTTGTCATTGTAGTGAAATTAGATTCACATGCAATAAATTGTCAGTTACTCACATAACACGAATGAAGCAATTATTAACCAGTGAATCATGGCTTTAATGCTTAAAAAGGGTATTTTTTCTTCGCTCCAGTAGGTCCACTAAACTGAGGATGGACAGCATATACTTATGTCTGATCCTTTATTGTAGCTAAATAAGACACAAGTGTGGTTCTAGCAAGATTATATCTGTATGCAGTTATCATTTTTGCTTGAAAATCTTCATTCTGAAATCTTTCACAAATATAGCCAAATATCCATCTACACAGACAGTGGATCGGTTTAAAGTGTCTTCCCTTATGAATCCCATCTTCCCTTATGAATCAGTGTCTTGCTGTTGACTTGTGTCTTTTGTTCATGGTTTTCACCTATGTAACTTTTAACTACACACCTGCATCAATAGAGACCCAAAGTCTTCTGCAGCCTCTTAGGTCCCCAATCTTCTGAATTTAACCAATGAACATAAAAAAAGTCCCTGGAAAGCAGTGAACTCTGACGTGGTATAAGAAGTGTTATATTGAATTTGTTTAATACTGCCAGTCCTGTAATTGGATGCCCTCCCACCCGAGATGTAGCTGGTCTTCTCACGCAAGTGCAGCAGAGGGGAGGAATTCCAAATGGCCTCTGTCTTCCTCATGTCAACACATCTCCGTCATGGAGCTTAAACTAAACTCACTTGCATGGTTGCAGTGCTGTACAGAAAGTATTGATGTATGAATCTTATTTATTTATTTGTCTGTTCCACGTGGTCTGTCTTGCTCCAGTCTGAGCATAGTGCAATTATATCGTCTCGGATCAGGTTTTATACCCACAGTAGGTCCCCATGCATGGTGTACATGCACTGTGATTGCTAATGCCCCTTAATCCTTGAAAGGATTGCCTCTGAAAGCACTCAGATTGAGGTCCCTGAACCGTGCAGCAAACACTGCAGCAATACACTTCAATTCATTGTCAGAACACCCAATTTGGCACGTCTGCTATGTATCATTACAGCGCTTTGGGAATGAGTGCTGGCCATCACACTTAAGATAGCTTTTAGTTGCTTCTGTCCTATTTAAAACTATGAAGACAAGTATATTGAAAAGTAGACCTGTGCTTCACAATTTAAGTTGGGAATCATGTTAAAGGAAAGTGTTTGACCTCTGAACTTAGAGTTGACTACGTAGTCAAAAACTGCACATTGGTTTGTTGTCATTTTGTTTGTGCAGGTTTTGAATGGAGCCGACCTCTGCCAGCAGATTGATATTTTCTCTTGCTGCGATGATTATTAGTTTTTCTTGATGCGGCTGCTCTGTGACTGTGTCTTCTGAGCTTCTTTGCTGCCTCTGGGAGAGACATTCTTTTCATCAGCTGGAGAAACACAGTGTGTACTCGCTATTTGATCAGCTTGCCGGACCATACCTGCTGGGGGGGCAGCACCCCCTATCCAAATCCCTTCTCCAGAGATCTACCTCAGCTTCATTTCCTTGGTTTTTCAATTCCCCATGAAATGGAGTCCTACAGATCCCAGCCAGGGTTTGCCAGTCAAGGGTTGTTTTCTCCATATGGGAAATTATGGACAAATTAGATTTGCATTGAGGCATGCGGAGATTGAGTGTGTTTATGCTTGTGTGCATTCTGGAGAGAAAGTTCCACAGAACTGCTGTGAGGTTTAAATAAGGGTCTTTAATAAAAAATAAAAAAAACACAGCAATCTCTCTTTCAACCCTACAGGCGGAGAATTCAGCTCTTGCCTTGGCAAATGAAAGTCAGAGAGAGGCGTACGAAAGATGTCTGGATGAGGTAAGTTATGAGAGACCCTTTTCAGTTATCTGACTCATTCTTTACAGAGATGGTTGAGACCCTGGCCAGTGATTTATATGCATTAGTTTTTTTTTTTCCACCCCAGTGTGTTGGTTTCATGTGTGAATTTACCTTATTGTTAAAGGCAGTACTGTTATTACATGTTATAAATGTTTAATTTGGCCCTTTCTGTTGTTAAAGGTGGCTAATCATGTTGTACAAGCCCTGCTCAACCAAAAGGTAAGCAATACCATCACCGAAGGCCTGTAACATGTTCGTATCAGTTTCAAGGTGACCCATTTAGCCAATTAAATTATACCTGAATTCATGGACAAAAATCTGGGATGAAATGCAGAATTTTAAATGACAACAGCTAGCTATTACCCAGTAGTTGGAGTTTTGCAAGAGAGAGATGTTAATTGATGCCAAAAACAAAAAGGTGTACGCTGTGCTTAAAATAAAAATCTTAACATGGACACTTCTGTGCATAATAAACAACACATTTCATTGTGTGTATCTCAGGACTTACGAGAAGAGTGCATTAAGCTGAAGATGCGGGTGTTTGACCTGGAGAGGCAGAATAGGACACTAACAGAGCTCTTCCACCAGAAGCTGCACAGTCAGCCGGGCACAGCACAGCAGGTAAGGCATGCCCCAGGTGTGTCACTGTGCTCTGCTTTTGCTATTTTTGTTTTTTATTTTATTTTTGTCTTTGTCTGTTTTCCCACTGTATGGGTGCAGCCTCTCTTGTAAGGGCCCCCCACTCTGTGGAGCAGGGCATATCCTTACAGCTGTGCTAATATAAATCGTTTTTGCATTTGTGGATTTGGGGAGAGGAATGAACCCCTGTAATTTTCTTAGAAGTACTTTGTTGGTCTGATTTGTTTTTATAGGACTTTGAAAATGTTCACTTCATAAGTTGTGATCTTCACAGCATATACTGTAACTCACAGTCTGACTTTCCGTTTTCTGGATGGTGATTAGAGAACATAACAATGCCGGCTTTTAAAGAGGGTTTCTATTCCCTTGGCTCTCAAAATGTAGTGAAAAGGGGAAGCATATTTACAGTAATTACTGTGTTTCCTTTCTTGTTCCCAGTTACCTGATTAATATGTACATTTCTCAAAGTACAACACACACCAGTTCACAGACATGCTGCGAGTCACTTGCTTTTCTTCATTCTTTGCTTTGTGTATTTTATCCAATGTAATGCCTGTGAACAAATGAGGGAGGAGAACTCCAGCTTCAGCCACTTTGTTTAGTCAGCATCCTCATCCCACCATAGGGTGTTCAGCATTTAATCCATGTGTTACTATGTTAGCCTCTTTGTTTATGACTTTGACAGTGTACATGTATTTGTACCTTTTTGTATTTGCTGTAATATTCCAAGACATAATATGCAGTGTTATTTATATTTTAATTCTACTAATTCAAATAAAAGAAAGGAAAGAATATCATGTGCTTACAGTTCAGTTAGCAAGTTGCTTAGGAGATAATAGATGCAAAGTACAGTGCATATTGTTAATAAAAATAAATGTGTTAATGATGGTCACTAAGGCAGAAGAGTACTGGATTTTTTTGTTCAGATGTACAGTATTTGAAGTGGCAGATTTTGTTATATGCCAGATTAGAAAATACATTATATTTCAGATGTAAAAAAAAAAAGGAAATGTATCAGGGACTCTGCATGAAAACTGCAGTAAACAGGTTGAGTGAGGAATTTATTTTTCTTTGTGCTTCTGATGGTCTTGGTCACACTTGATATAGCATCATTAAATCTGTTTCGCTGAACTAAATCACTTGGGTTCTTCTCTCTCACTTTCGATCTGTTGGACCTGGTCCACACACACTCTTATCAGCTGTATTTGCGTTCTGTAGACTCTTCCAGAGATGAAGGAATAAATCAGAAAACTGGCCAAGGCATCTGAATGTAGCAGTTAAAGTAGATGTATTCAGACTGTGTTTGGCCATGAAAGTAAACTTGCACATTCCATTACTGTAAGAGAAAATGAGACTCTCCTCTCTTATTTTACTTTGTTTCAGTATGCTGGGCCTGTACAGAAAGAGAGAGAAAACCCCTTTTCCAATAGGTACACCCTCTCGTGATGAATGTATGTTTACTATATGGAAATCCAATACCCACTTCCTACCCGGAGAGTAATTATAAAGATCACAGCTTTTCTTGTGCATTGGGCCACGTTTTGAAAGGGGATTTTGGTCAGGAACTTATTAGCTGGCTGTAGTTCCTGTCTTTTTGTTTGTTTATTATGCACTCCAGCAACACCTGGATTCCGAACAGTACCACAGTTTGTCCTCTTGAATGTCATGTGTGGTGTAAGTCCATATTCACATGATGTGTTCAAAATCCTTATTCACATGTTGTAACTGTTGAGGTTGTCATTATTATAATTTATTTGGCTATCGATGTGACTTGTACTACTAAACACTTAACTGAAGGATATTTTTAACAAAGCTTGCATGGTTTTCATTACTAATCTGCAAAATAAAAACTAAATGTTCATTGTGTTTCATAGATTGCCCTCCCCTATTAGTAATTAACTACAGTGATATAACTATTATTTATAATTGTTCTCACAGCAAGTCCATGTAAGTGGAAATCCAATGTAACCTACTGTGTTCTAGTTCTTTTTGTTCTCTTTAAAATGTCTCTTCTCATGTTGTTTTTCCTTTCAGGAACATATGGGTGTTTTCATTTCCATCCTGAATTGTACGGAATATTATTTTTACTTTGTTTTCCCCTCATTTCAGCTGCTGCAGGCGTCTCACATGTCCCACCATGCTGATCTCCAGCTTCAAGGTCCAGACAGACCAACAGCAACACACAGTGAAGCTCAGGCCAAGGTGAGTTGTTCACCATGACTTGTACTGCAGGCCCACCCCTCCCTCACTCCCCTTCTGTTCTTCCCAGTTTTCTGTTTATGGTGGCACCTCCATCACATAAAATCCTGTTGCTTTTCAACAGCTTAGCTAAGCATCTCTTGGGGTCCCAGTGATTTGCTTTTATGTTTTCTTTTTAAATGGTTTGACCTCATTACTAGAGCCCTGAGGCTGAACTGAACTGCACTTTCTTGCTTTCAAACATGAGGGGAGAAAAAATGCAGTTTCAACTGATTTGTGCTGCTCCATCACTGTAATGAGAGGGCAGAAGAAGTGTCAGATTGAATATAGATTTTTTTCTTTCTCAACACAATTTCTTGATCTCTTTCTCTGAAGTTGTGCTGTTATCAAGCTATAGCTTTTTTGGATTTTTGCCTCACTGAAAACAAATCTTAAGGTTATAATAATGTTCCAGAATTTCTGTACTGCAGCTACACATTTCATTGTATTTAACAGAAATGAATAAATTACTATATATGAGATATTTTGTCTTTTTCAGTGTGATTATGCTGTTTGTTTATTGCAAGAACTTTATGAAGCTGTTTTTGGAATAACTTCATCAGAATCAGTAATATCTCTGAATTTCAGTGTCTGTCTATCCTATCTTTTTGCTTGTTCTTTATGCACAGCTTTGTTTTTCAAGCCACCCACCTGAAATTTAGCACACAAATACTTATCATTCCAAGTTATCTTTTCATGTAGTCAAATTCAGTAAACTTACTACTTTGAAAATTGAAAATTTGCTCTCTGACAAGGCCTGGAGAAGGAGGAGTTGTGATAGTCTGTTATGTGACAGATGTGTGTATAAATACATAAAGGTCCCTACATATGTTCCAGCAGTGGTTGCTTTTATCTTGTTTAACCCTGTGTTTGAATTTATTTTAAGAACTGGACAAGTTAAAACTAGTTAACTTAATAATACTCAACAGAACCCTGTAAATTCCTTTATTTAACATACAAGTTTGAGGATGTAACCTTCTATACCCTGCACACTTTTCTAGGTCATAAAAAGAGTTATATTCTGATGGTGACCACCATATATATTTGGTTGTATTAATTTCTTTATTCCTTCTCTTGAATTTAATGTTTTCACAATTGCATTTGTGTCCAATTTACTTTAGTACACTTGAGTGTAAGTGACAATGAATTGCAAAAATGTCAAACAATTCCCAAGCAGCAGAACTATATAATGATATAGTCTTGCCTTTGGGTTTTTATTTTCCTGTTTCCTAAATTATATTTAATGTATGAGGTCTAACTTCACAGGGGAGTCATCTTTCATGAATATTTAATTTTACTCATATTTTGTATGTTACGTGCACAATGTGCTATACTGTTTCTCTTGGTATTTTGCTATAGCTGGCTTAGTTGTACTCTGTTTTCATCTATTTCTGCACATTATGTATCTATACTTACTGTCTGACCCTGGCAAAATGAATTCTTTTCAAATTGCGTGGTGTTTTTTTCCCCATGGAGTGTTTTAAATTCCTTAAACTTGCTCTCAGATGGGCCAGACATAGACAGGTATTGCATTTTGTTCCTTTTGTTTTCCTCAACTATTTTCAAGTGAGGTGAGTAGTCTGTGCCCATTTTAAAATGACACAAAAACATGAACATCAAAATAAATTTAATCACTTAAAAGAGCCCTTTTGTTTTGTTGCTTTCCTTTTCATGTTTATTTCATAACAGATCCCAAAAACAGACAAGGACTACACCAGTTATGCATTAATTCATTGTCAGTCAGCTGAACAGATGCATGATATGAATAGCTACACTGCATAGAGATTCATGGTACATCAGACATTAAACCAGACATAATATGCTGGATTGCCTTTGCTTTTCTTGTTACAGAACAATGGTGACTCCCTATCGAATGGCACAGCAGACACTCGAGCCCCACCGACGTCTATGGAAGCTCTCTCTCCATTTTTTAAGAAGAAAGCACACATCCTGGAGGTGCTTCGCAGATTAGAGGAGACAGACCCCCTGAAGTTCCATCCATGCCCAGGACTCTCCTCTTGTCATGAATTTAGTCAGGCCCTAATTCCAACAGAAGCTGTGCTTGTCCCCAGCGGTATCCCCATGCAGCCGAAGACACATCAGCCTCACTGCCGCCACTCCTGTTCAGACTCTGACATACACGAGTATACAAATGGTGAGGGGACATTGCTAGGAGAGCACAGCCTGGAGCATGAAAGCTGCCAGTCTTGTCTAATGCTGTCCCAGAACAGTTTGTCCAGTGTTTTAAAGTGTAATCAAAGCCACATTGCCTCACACCCCAGCAGAACAGAGCAGCTCAGAGGACTGAGGTGGACAGAGGTACATGGAGCCTCTGCACACAGTACAGACTTACAGACAACTGTCCCTCTTGCTCATGATGCAGACAAGGTTTGCATACTCAGCAGCTCAGCTGAGCAGAATAGCCTTTCTCCATCAAACAAAGAGAAGTCTGATGACCTCCCACAACTTGCAGACACTGATGCTTACTTCTACTCAGGACTCAAAGATGCCAGCCAGAATGGTCCAGTGAATGGAGAACCAAAAGAGCACCCAGTTCAAGGAGGATCAAAGACCTCAGGCCTCCATGAGAGTTGCTCTAACAAGTTATCCAGCTTTTCTTTTGTGGTGCAGTGTAAAACTCCACAGAGTGAATCAGTTGATCTTCCTATAATAGAGAGCATGAAGCACATTAGTGATGGAGATGTCCAGGACTTGAGCGCAGGGCAGGTTGTTAGAATGGACGAATGTTACTTTGAGGTTGCTGCAGAAGAAGCTAATGTGCAAAATGACTTGTACACAATTACTTCAGACATGCCAGAACCTGAGGTGACTGACAGCTGCCAGAGTGAATATCGTGAGCAAGAGGATGGAGAAAGCAAAAAGCTTTTTTTCTCCTCTAATGAGACATCTGTCTCCAAAAAAGTAGCAGTAGACTCTTACCTTCCATCCCCTACACTTGAGAAAAATGGCACAACCCAGAATTCTCCTGTTGAGAAAACCAAACTTATGCTTAGTCCCACCTCTTTTAGTGAAGTCAAGCCCTCACCTATCTCTTCCCCATCCAGGCTGTTAAAGTTCCTCAAGATTCCAACACTTGGAGAACGAGCACAAACCACCAATCCGCTCCGACTCAGCCCTCAGTTGACTCGTAGCTCTAAGATTCCCTGCCGGAATAACAATTATGAGGTGCACCACTCTCCTGTTTCAGGCCGTAAGGCCACTACTACAGAGAGGGAAAGGCAGCCTCCATCCTCAAGAACTGAATCTTACCCCGTGACACATTCTGCTCCTACCTCCCCACCAAAGCCTGAGGATTCATGTTCACCTACTTGCAGAGAAATTACTTTCAGTAGTCACTCTGCTCCAAAGGCCAGCCATAGTTCGAAGATGACTTCGTCTTCTCAGTCACAAAGGGGCTATCAGAAGGTGCCCCATTATGAGAATGTCTCTGAAATATCTACATCCTACCATGTGGATTCCTCTCCCCAATTCTTTGAGGAGCCAAACACACCCCATTATCTTCCATTTTCTCAAAGTGAAAACAGCAGTGTAAATCAAGAAAAACTGCTTGAGGAGAATGTTCTCGGTCATTCCGTCCAGCAAACCAACGTGTCACCCACGGTTGACCAGAACTGTGATTTCTCTCCCTCAGATACTGACACGGATACTGAGAGTGCAGGGTGGTACAAAATCCATGATCACCACAGCCTTCCAGCATATTCTGTCTCTCATAAATCCCAGAGTTCTGAACCTGTTCCACCTCAATGTGGTGCTCAAAGAGGTGATCCACCTTCCAAGAAAAGTGTAACTGGGAAACCCCCAAGTGAATCCAGTCACCATTTATTTAAGGAACGCTTAGCAGTTCTTGGGAAGCTGAAAAGCACAGAGGATTTGAATGTCAGTGCACCAAGCATGGACAAAAAAGATTTGCAATGTAATGCTGGTAAAGCAGTGTCCACCTCCATTGGTGAAAAAAGTAAAACTGCTGAGAGGCAAAGTGATTATAATGCTGCAGAACACAAACACCCAAAATACACAGATTCCCTTGATGGTAAATCTTACTCCAAACCCAACACTGGTAATAATCCTGTCAAGTGCACAGGCCCCAGTCAGCAGTATGAGCCAGGAAATAAATCTCTGAGCACCAGCTCAGCAACCACCAAGGTAGAGATAGAGACCTTTCCCTCTAAAATATATGTAGCAAAGGCAGAAGGCCCAAAGATGAAGGTAAACCCACAGTCTTCAAGCTCAGAACCCCCGCAGGTTTTGCGCAATTATATGAAATGCAGCGCCACACAAAACCAACCTTATAGTAGCAAAACAACCCCTAGCCCACAGAGTAGTCCCACCAAAGTCCCATCCAAATCTCCTTCTAAACCTGCCCAGGCTTCTTCCAACCCTAGAGCATCTAAATCTGTCCAGGAAGATCGTATCTCTCAAAAGCCATCCCCTCGAGCAGAGGACAAAAATAGGCTGACAGCCAATAAAAAGAAGGGCTCAACCTATGCAGAAATTCTTCCACCAGTTCCACCTAGGCCATCAGAAGTCCTTGATGACAGGAGACCCTTTGCTTCTGGTCCTCAATCAGCTATTGAACAGAAAGTTATGAAAGGCATTGAAGAGAATATGCTGAAGCTCCAAGAGCAGGACCGTGGTCACATGGCAGAAGTGAAACAGAAAGCCTCCAATGGCATTGCCAGCTGGTTTGGCCTCAAGAAGAGCAAGCTTCCAGCTCTTAATCGTAAACCGGAGATGTCCAAGCTCAAGCTCAGCATGCCATCCGCAAGTAAGGATGCAAAGGCTGCTGCCAAGAAGAAACTGGAGGTGGAGAGTCTAAACATCTCCAAGCTGATGGAAAAAGCAGAGGATTTGCGTAGGGCATTGGAGGAAGAACGAGCCTATGTGAATGGGGTAGCCCTAGACCGACCTGGGAGAGGTCACTCGTGTGAGGTGGTGATGGATCAGGCTCAGGGACAGCTGTCAGTCATGTACAGAGGAATGTCATCAGACAATTTTATGCAGCAGCTGTTGAACCGGTTAGTAACATATGAAATCTTTGCTTTAATTTTTGTTTAAAAAAAAAAAAAAAAAATTTAAAACATCAGTCTCTTGCAGCACCTTGCTTTTGACATATTTCAAATAATTGCTTCCATGTACCTGTTTATTAATTGTTTATTAACCTAATTTCTCATGATGTTCGATTAGAGTGGATGAGCGAGACAATACCAGCTTTAGCTTGGCCCCCAGACGTCTCTCCTTTGACTCCAAGAAGTCCCGACCCATTTTCAGCCATCAAAAGAATGGTATCAGTTATACTAGCAGCAAAGAAGAGATGGAAAAGGTAAAGAAATTTTTAGATGGCATGTGCATCATACGTGGCTGTTGTATTCTTGTGTTTTGCATTGCAATAGTAGTAACAAATTAGTACAAAAATTGTACAGCTTAACATCTTCACAACTATTGGTCCTAGGGTTCCGATCTGGTTAGTAAAGACGTCCCATCAGATGAGAGGCTGGCAGAGTCCATCAGTTCTCAACATTTTACAGGTAAGAAAGCAACTGCATCTTCATTGTTAGAATTAAGGTACATCTTTAAATGGTCTTTACAAATTTTAATTTCACAACATATAGCAGAGAGCTAAGAGGAGGTTAGCACTCTTGTCTATCACGCAAAGTTAGAATTGCCAAGGAGTTTGCATAGGAATATGGTTCAAAAGTGCATTCAGGATTAATTCAGAGTTCCACCTCAAGTGAAAAAGAAATATGAAAAATGCCTTGATGATATTTTAAAATTTGATTTCCATAAGCTTCCTTCAGCACTTACTATGATCAAAATTGAAGGATGAATGCGAAACAGTCAGGTTTTTTCCAAAACTTTAACAGGCTTACTTTTCCATGGTTTCTGCAGTGTTTTGCATGCATGACTTGGTACTTGTTTATATTTTATATTTTCTGTTTATATATAAATGTATAATATTCTTCTCCAGTCTCTCTTGTTTATTTAGGAGTCTGCCTCTAAAGTTTTTGACAGACATATAAACCTGCAAAGCACTCTATGCTGTGTAATGTGGTTGCATCACACCATACAGTTGGTATAAGCAGATTCTCAGTGGGAAATAATTCAAAATGCAGAACTCATAGTTTAAGATTTATTATGTATCATTGTGCAGGTGAACACTCCATAAAAGTACAGATTAAAATTACCATGTTATTTAGTATTAGATGCTGCCAGAACAACGTTAAAGAGAAACTTTACATGACACACAATGTCATTTTTAAATGACAGTTTTTGGATGCAATAAATTGTCATAAGACTTTTCTGCCTTGTGCTTTCTTGTGCCATTATTCAATAAAGTAAATGAATCCATAATTATTTCAGGGTGCATACATCATCCAATGAACATTTGTCATTACAAATACATTACTGTTGTCTGAGCTTGCTCAATATGCTAAAAAAGCCATCTGCCCTTTGTATTCATTCTGTTATCAAGATGATGGTATTATTCTCCAGGCAAAAATGACTTGTTCACTAAAATATTCAACATGCAATAACCTGTATTTTTTTAAAATAATGCTGGTGGCTAACAAGATAATAGTTTGTCTGAGTTGTACTATTAAGCACTTTATAATGATGTAATTTAATCAGAATTGAAGTTTTATTTGCGTGCAGAGTGTAAAATTGGATTAGTGCAATTTTTATTGAATTGCACTAATGCATTGAGACGATAAAGCAGTGGTAAAGGTTAGAATAAAACACAATTTGGGCAGAAAAAGGGGGAATGTTGTGTATGTTAAATTTCTGCACTGAACTATGATTTGCTTGTACACCTGATTACCAATTTATTTTATAGCTGGAACAATTCAGGTACTTTGATAAAGGGTAAAATAGCAGGACCACATTATACTTCCTACAGTACCTACTCCATATTTGTTTGCAAGCGTTTAAAACTGAAGACGATTATCTTTAGTTGCCCCATGTTTTTTTATATATTATTGAAAAATTAATATATTCTAAATATTCTTTTGCTCTGTTTACAATCAGTTAAAATTTTGTAAAATTTGACACATGGAAGGAAACCAGGTTCACCAGCTCTGAGTTTGATAGATTGTGTAATTGTACCACTCTGTTAACAGTGGCATTTTTCTTTTTTAGGCTCTGGTTCCTCCATGCGCACACTTGATAGTGGCATTGGTACCTTCCCTTTACCAGACTATGCTGGTGGTTCAGCAGCAAAAAGTGTCCCCAAGTTTAAACCCCAAGGAGAGCAGGAAATATTTATGTCCCAGGGTAAACTTGGACCGATGGCAAAGGCCTCACGCAAGGCCCACACCCTGGAGAGGGAGCTGTCAGCCCTGGATGAAGTGAATACTTGTACTTTGTATGGCTCTGCACTGGAAGGAAAGGATTTGGGCATTCATCTTTCGAGCACCATCAGTGAAGGTCAAGCAAGCTTTCACCTAACATTCTCAAAAATTAAACCTAATGCTGCAAGACCTAGAAGTACTGTATTAAAAATGTATGACTTTATTTTAAAATAATTCTCACACTATCAGCCATTTGGTCATGACAACTGTCTTCTATTTACAAACTTGTTTTTGTGGAACAGTTGTACATAAGGGGACTAAACTGCTCCCATTCTTGATTCTCTACAGATGTTGACGATTATGGGGCTGATGTACAATCTCTACCCTCCAAGAACTGGACTTTCCCAAACCTGAAACCATCAACAGGATCCACTGACATGTACCTAGGTGTCAAGGAGGAGACGGAGCCAACCACCCATGGGACACCTTTTAGGAGGGTCAGTTTCTCACCTTCTGTGCAGAAAACTTCATTATTCTGCTGCAGAGAAAATAATGCTCAGCTCTACATGGCTGCAGCCCACATTCTGTGTTCATTACCAAAAGATCAGCAGCAAATAGCATGGGTTTGTGTTCCTGATGGCTCCTGGAGGGTGTATGAGAGCATTGCGTGCAGAGTAACCATTTACCTGGTCATTATGGGACAGGCTCAGGATACAGCCCCATTATGTTGTGGAAGAAAGTGTGGAGCTGAGCCAGTTGGGATGCATGCGACAGTGTTCCACTGTCTGCTGCCATAAATATGTTTAGTCTTGGAGATGGATGAGGCAGTGTCTGGAGAAGAGAAATCGCTGAGGGAAAGTGCTGTCTGAAGAGGCTCTTAAGGTGTCATTAGTTGCTTTAGTTTCATTACTGCGCTACACAGAGATGGCAAACACAACAGCTTAAGGCATCTTTGACTATAAATGAGAATTACAGACTTGACACAAGCTAGAGGGAATCATATGTTACAGCTGTCACTCTATAATCGGCCTCCATTGCACTTGAAATTCAGTGTAATTGCAGCTCTAAAAAAAATACATTTTGAAGAAGTTTTTTTCTGCATTCTTATTTTTTTTTTGCACATAGCTCTTGTTTTTATATTCTAACACATTCCAAGCTTTTCACACTGCATTATTTTATTGAACTTTTCTTCCAGGTATAAGCATAACTCTGTGGAGTACAATAAGTGGAATCGAGGAGTTATATGGGCAGTGGAATTACCTGTGTGCTGACAAAAACAGCCTTCAGTGCAAGGAAAGAAGGAATATTCTATTTAGATTTAGAAACCCATTTCATTTTGCTTCTGTCTCATTCCTTCCTGCAATATGTGTCATATAATTGCTTAAGAAAAACCTATCACTTTGGTTCAGTTGAATTTTAAGTATCCTCTGTCCCTTCCCTTCAACCTGATTTTTTTTTTTTTTTTGCACAGGCAGTTATATCTACAGCAGAAGTACACATTATCTTAATAAAGTTGGTAGTTTTGTATAATAAATTTACCAAAAATTACATTTTAAAATTAATGAACCCTTTTTCTCTTAATCGGATCTAAATACTGTATATATACATAATCCCACTTTTTAAACTAGGGAGACCCTATAAAATTAGGGTACATTTTTACATTTGAATTCTACAGAGTGTTACAGTTGACTTCCCTGAAGTTATCCACATATAATAGTGTGGAAATTATTTCTTTGATTTCTTTTGTCCAAGCAATTTTCAGCTTCTGCATGTCAGTCAAGGGGTTACAAAGTAGGGGGAAAACTGGTACGGTGACAACAGAAAAGTTCAAGTTGGTGTTTAGTCTCTTCCTATTTATACATTGTACTGTAAGAATCATAATGTATTATGTAAGATAAAGGTGAACAGGCAGCATAGTGTTTCAGGCTGTCCGCATGCACTATGAAGCTTCCTGATTCGAATCCTCACTCACTGTATGCTATAGTACTCTTAGCCAAGGTACTTGGAACTGGCTTAGTAAGAATACCTTGCCTAAATGGACAAATAAATTCATCACTTGAAGTCAAAGTTAATAAAATAAAGATAGCAACACAACATTCGCTCAAGCTAACCACAAAAAAGCGACACACAGAACATTACTGTATAATCAGCCCCAATGGGGTGAGTAATTCCAAGAAGCAAAATGGTCTTATAGTTTGATGAGCTGGGCACTGAGATTGTATCTGAAAGCATTGTGCAGTCCTTAAGTCTACTGGCAAATAAGTTCTTCACTGGAGAAGTTCACTGGTATACAGCATGGCTGTGACATTGGGGGACCACAAGGCAATGAGTACTTAGTTAAGGAGGACTAAACAGTGAACCAGAGGTTAACTGTACAGACTAAAGTAAGTGAGAAGTGGAGTGTGGAACTGAGTTTGGGTTGTGATGTGGAGCCCAATTAGAGTACAAATCAGATTTGTGTGCAGCAGGCAGCATAAAGAAGCAGCAGGCACACAGCAAAGTGGTTTGTGTAGGTGATGCAAAGACACCATCCAGCAGGAAGCTGCTTTAGTCCAATCTGGAAGAGCATGATTTTGTAAAGGTTGCTAAGAGCAACTTGTTATATCTATGGAGAGCAGACCCAGAAACCACTTTGCTGAACAATAATGCTTAACTCTGAAAGTTGCCTTCCTCTACGCCTTGTTCTGAGAGCTATAGCTTTCAGTTTTTCTTTTACACATTTTGAGTCTTTGTTCACTGTGTGCGGTATTTTACAGAATGTGTTTCTTTCTTACTGTCTGATTTAATAACCTTGATATCTTTATTCTTTCTTGTTTCCCGGCATCCTCATCTCCAGAGTGCAAGAGCTTGCGGCCCCCCTGCACCTCGTGAAACTGAGCCTGCCAGCTTACCACTTCCTCCTAAGGCTGGACTAGGCTGCAGGGGCAAAAGTCAAACTCCTATTGCCCCAGAGATGAGTAAGGATGGGGGGGTGGAGCTGATAAAGGAGCGGCCAGATGATATCCTTTCTCCCAGTCGCCCTCCAGCACTGGAAACCCCCGAGTCTCTGAGCGATTCATTGTATGACAGTCTTTCCTCCTGCGGCAGCCAAGGATGACACGTGTGTGTACGCGCGCGCACACACACACACACACACACACACACACACACACACACACACACACATGTATATAAAAAAACATGCACAACTGAAACTGTCATCCCCATTGCTGCACAAGTGTTTAGACACTAATAAACTGAAGCACACACAGGGGGTCAAGTCCATGGCTGTTGTGACTGCTGTCACCCTGGAGGATCTTGCCTTGGCTACACATACCCTCACACCTGGAGGCCAGCATCTCACACTTCTCCTCTGGTCAACTATTGTATGGACTGGAGGAGAGGATGTTCGGTGCCATTGAGCTCAAGGAAAACACTTTCCTTAGATACGTACATATTTACTTCCCTTGAAATGGAGGCACAGTTGTTTATCCAGCAAATGAAGTCCTAATTCACATCCACTTGATAAATATCACATACTACAGAAATCACCTCAGGACCATGGGCGATTTCATGGAATTATTTTAGACTTCATTGTAAAGCGGATTTGTACATTAGCTATAACGCATTGGGCGTCCTACAGCTGTTTGAAACAGATTTAGCCATGCTAATTTGTTTCAATTTTCCTTTACCTTTTTTTGTAATATATTGTTACAATGCAAATCAGGCTTCCATCCATTTATCATTTTCAGTATCGTTTTAAAATGTGAATGTCATTGCTGTGTTTTTCTTTGCTGTTCTTTATTATTATTATTATTATTTTATTATTATTATTTTTTAACTTAAATTGCACAGAGACTAACTCTGTTTTCTCCAAATAAACAAGTTAATGTCAGTAGATCTGTGTGTGAAACTGATTTTTAAATGGAAGTTAACAACGAAACTGATATACTCAGTCAGGGGACTGAAATGACACATGATCCAAAGGTTACAGTTTATGCAGTATACATGAATTAGGGATAAAGAGGGGTGTGGAACTCTGAAATGGTTTGTATGTCCCTCAGAGCAAGACAAAATGCTCTCAACTTCACAATTCTGCTCTCATGCCTTGTTTATTTCAAACAATCACGTGCCCTGAAAAATGCATTTTCTGTAGTAATGACTATTTCACAAGTGTCACTGTAAAATCATTTTAAAACAATATTTTGCTCCTGTATGTCATTCAGATTAATTTAAAATGATTTTGTCAGGCTGCTGCTGAAAGTTGTCACTACAGCACTGAATAGCTTTATTATGCGGTTCATAATGTGCAACTGTCAACCCAGCTTTTGTACCAGCGAGTGTGCAAGGTAAGTCTCCTCTTTCCTTACCAGCATCTTTGCATATTTCAGAAGGAGGTTCTTGCAAAGCGGTCAAAATAAGCAGTAAGAGATGTACACTGTTGCTTTATTACATGTAGCAGTTATGTGTAACAGCGTAACTGCTTGTGCATGTGTTACATTCACAAGCAGTTGCAACGGTCCTTCAGTAAAGTAAGCAAAAAATCTTCCTAAAAAACTCAACTGTTTAATTTTAAGTTACAGCTCAGTCAGTCGTGTTCTATATCAAGCTATAACACTCGCTGTTAATTTGTTGATGTGCTAACCGGTGTAACTTACTTTGTTTTCAGTTATGTGTTTACCTTTAATTGTTAGAACCGGAGTGCATCTTGAAGAAGCCATTCCAGCTCCATCATGAAATCTGGGATGTCCAGGACACTGGAGATGGAGTGGTGGACCCTGAATTCAGTGGGCCTCTCGTGTTCATGTAAATCTCTGCTTTTTTGCTGGAAGTATGAATTACACTACATGTTCCGAAAATAGCAAACAGAGCATTTAAAATACTCCTTGAGCAGATTTCATCATATTTAGTTGGCTCTACAGAGTTTGTATTTGAAATATGTGGAGGTTAGTTCAGAAGTTACCGTGACGGCACTAAAATACAAATCCCCTCTACAGAAGTGTGGGCAGTTGGCCTTACAGGATCTTGCAAGTGGAACGATGCTGAAGCTAAGAAATGAGAGAGTAGATTACAGAGCAAATGCGTGAAATCCCTTCATTACTGAATTGTTCAGGTGAATGATCAGCAGTGACACTTTGGTGATTCATGGCTGGGAGAACCTGTGCACTTGGAACAGAGAGCTTTGGCACATGGTGATGCAGCACTTGAGCATCTCCTCTGTCAGCCAGGGCTTTGTCCTTCTCCTTCTGGACCGGGGGCCCCGAGCACGGGGCTGAGTCAAGCTCGGCTGTCCGATCTCCACCGTATGATCTCGACTGTCCGGTGTCGGTCGTCCAAGCTCGGCTCTCCAAGCTCAGGTTCTGGTCTCCGCTGTCCGAGCTCAGCTGTCCGCAGGGCTGCTCCTATTTAATTTCCCCAGTGGGCTCTCGGAGGCCAGACGGGTAACCAACGCTCAGGTGTCTTGAGCTGTGTGAGAGCAGACATTTTCACAGCAGGTCCACGGGTCAGTTGTACACCTTACAAATTTCCCACACCGTGACTAAAGCACTTGCATTCAGGACACGCTGGTGGTGAGAATACTGAAATAAAAAGGCAGACAAGAGCCAGTTGGACCAACGGATACGTGACACCTTTGAACGCTTGAGGGGAACCTCACGTAAAACTGTAATAGTGGCTCACGGACACGAAACAAAGACAGGCGTCGGTGTGCGTAGTTGTTTATTTCGCAATAAAATCGCTTGGGTGCGGAGGGCGCGCGTGCGCGCGCGTAGCAGGACCGCGAACGCGGGCTAAGCGCGGCGCACGTGATGGACGCGGGGCTGCGGGCTGAGGCGCTCCCGCGGTGGCGGCCGAGGTTCGGGTGCCCGCAGCCGGCGGTCCGGTGGTCCAGCAATGGAGTAATCGCAGCAAAGAGCTCCGGCAAGTGAACTCGCCCAAAGATGCGCTAGAGCGGGAGGAAAGCGGCGAGGACAAGACGGAGTGGCGGGAACATGAGCGCGCTGATTCTCGTCGCCACTTTCTTGACGTGCCTTTTCCCCTCAGGTTTGTCTCAACTTTTTCGCCACTCGAACACTTGTGTGCTTAATGTCTCCCTTCACCGCAGGGGATTTCTGTGTTTTGCACGTACTGACTTGCCTTGTGTGTGTTGCACGACGCTTGTTTGGGGTCCGCGTCCGTAAAACATTTTGACGGCGGCAGCGGCTCTGCTGAAAATGGCTTTAAAGCGCCGTCCTGTGAGGCGGTAGGAAAAGCTGCTGGTGTTCGACGGCCGGTTTCGTTCGTGGAAGAACCCTGACAAATGTGTTTTGTGCATTTCCGCGCTGCTCCGAACGCACAAACACACAAATACGTCCATTTGCCCAACTTGGTATTTTATTTTATTGGTATTTTATTACCGAATGCGAATAAACGCTTCCTGAGGCGCCGAAATAACGAGCACAAGTTGCAGCGTTCGTGCTCTGTGGCATCCCTGAAACTATGGTGCTGACGCGAAATTACTCACAGTTCTTTGTTAATCCCTTATAATATCAGCAGATTTTTAGGACTTAGATGTGTCCTTGATCCTTGGTCGTTTTTAAATGCACAAACAATATCGACATTGAATTATCTTTGCTGTGTTGCAGGTTATGCATGGACTGATGGCAGGCAGTCACACTAACAGATTCACACAGAGGAGGGGGAGATGTGGGAATATTTTTATATTTTATTGCTGTAGTGACTTAATGAGCCATACAGCAAACTGTGATGGGAGATCAACCTGCAGAGGAGTGTGTGTGTGTGTGTGTGTGTGTGAGAGAGAGAGAGGTGATGGACTGTTTGGCAGTGTTAAATGTGCTGCAGGACTGATGCTGTGATGCTGGAGGACATCATCAACATCTCCAGTCTCTCATCTCCACTCCGCTGCCAGCATCCCTCTGGCCAACAGGCTCCTCAGTGCCGGCATCACTTTGTGGTTTTCAAAGTCCAGGAGAACATAGCGAGGCATAAAGTGTGAAGCATGTTCACATCTGCTTTGGCCCTTGAATCAGAGCTGTGAAGTGGACGTTGCCAGACCGGAGAAGGGGCGCCATCTTGTGGCCGGGCAGCGTACATCTCCTCCTTGCACGTCCCTTCTCTGCTCTGTTTCATCATCTTTTGCCGGTACTCGTGAAGGCACTTCAGTCCGTGGTTCTTATTAATGTGTCAGTTATGTTTAAAGAAAGTAGCAGCAGCATAACCCCCCCCCCCAAAAAAAAAAAAAAAAAAACTACTGGAGCAGAGGGGACCGTACCACCCGTATGGCGCAGCTCCCTGCCTGTGCTGCTACTGCAGGACTACAGGTGTGCTGCTCTGTGTGTCAGTGTCCTCTTTGCAGATGCAGTGCTACCACTGCGAGGAGGGTCTGTTGGAGAACGACTGCTCTGCTCCTCAGTTCATCGTCAACTGTACGGCCAACATCCAGAATGCCTGTCAGAAGGAAGTAATGGTGGGGACCAATGGTGAGACCGGCTGTGTCCTTCATATGACCTTGTCCTTATCTGTATAACATCTACAAATTTCTTTGAATGGTTTACAGTCAAGTTCTCAGTTCTTACTGAATGTGAAATGTGTACTTTGTGGCTCAGAAAATAGTTTGAAACGATTTACACAAATTTCTGATTTATCATTTATGTATGATTTGCCTGATAAGCTTACAGTGTTGCAACTGTAGATTTTTTTTAATGATTGAGCAATTAAAAATTTGTAGATTTGTAAGGACACAGATCCTTTGCTTACCAGGGTTACTTTATCCTGCAAAATCACCTAGTTGGACAAACTCCTGTTGTGAGGGGGATTAAATAACCATAACTTCTTACAGGGGAAAAATAATTGGCTCCACAATGGAAAATGTTATCTAAAGTTAACAAAAAAAAAACTTTAATCTATTTTTATGCAATGCAGCATCACAGTGGTCCAGAGTGCTACTGCACCAAGTGAGAAACGGAATACATGGAGACATTTTGATAATTTGGCTCATAAATGTTTACAACATAAAATTGCTCAGATGCTGTGCCTCATGCTGCAAAGCACTGTAAGGGTTAGTTTTATTAAAGCTGTTCATGTGGTGGTAGTGTGTGAGGAGAGGGAGGGAGTGGATGGATGGATGGATGTGTTTATCAACCTTCTGCAGCAGAACAGTGAACAGCCCTGAGTGAATGCAGCTTTTCCCTGAGTCCAGCCCTTTACACAAATAAATTTTGTATGATTGCAGGCCAAAAGAGCGTTTTCACAGCCAAGCTGATTTGTTTGGTTTTATCTTTTAACGCAATAAAAATTATTCTGCTGTATGAATTGGTAAATAATTGCAAGTAACCAAACGCCATAAGGTGCCATGGAGGCATAACAGCTGCAAAATAATTAGTAGTAATAATAACGGTATTGTGTAGTGTTCTGAGATGAAGGCAGTGGTTCTGATTGATTGAGGTTCACAGTATGAGAGGATGTTCTCCCATGGTGCTCTCTGCTCAACACAAAATTTGTTACATAATTTTTTAATATTTCTTGAGCATTTATTAGATGTTTTCGTTGTTGTTGTAACTGCCCTGAACTGGTAGCTGGGGATGAGGAGTTGTGTGGGGTTCATTGTTCCATCGTGATGGGTGTTAACGCCACTGTACTGAATTGTGAGGCCACGGTTAGAGGAGATACCAGACCTGTTAGTGGGTTTTTAGTGTGTAGGACTGCATTCTGAGGGGTGAGATGCAGTAAACATTTATTTTTATGTATAATTAAGTCATTGGGAGCTGATATGCATATAATCATGTTTGTCATGTATGAAGAATTTGTTTAGCAAAGCTGAAAAACTGCTGTTGTTCCTCTGCCCCTGCAGGTGTCTCTTACCGGAAGGCCTGTGCTTCCTTCACCACCTGCCTCATTGTGTCTGCAGGATACCAGTCCTTCTGCTCACCTGGCCACATAGGCTCTGTCTGCATCAGCTGCTGCAACACCCCCCTGTGCAATGGGCCGCGGCCTCCGCGCATCTCGCAGGCTCACACCGTCCATCTCCAGCAGCTCCCGTTCCTCCAACTGGCCATGCCTGTGGTCAGCAGCCTGGCTGTCCTGCTGTGACCCTGTACAGCCGTCAGGGACGGGAGCGGGACGTGGCGACTGCATGGAAGACGTCCCCGAGGCGGAGGTACCGCGTCGAGGCAGAACGCACACAGACCAGCATCCACCCGTTTGTTTTATGCAGCTTAGTGAAGTTCACCCAAAACTTGGTGTGTAGAAAAGCTGCCGTATCTGCACACTGAGGGAGTGGTGTTGTGTCACCGTGTTTTTAGGCCACCGAGGACAGCAGCAGTCAGGCCGGGACCCCACATGAACTCTGCGTAAACTGATTTTAAATATATTTCTTGCTTCAGATGTGAACCTACAGTGGCCACCAGCTGGGTTCTTCCCGTTTTGCCTGCGTTGCTGTTGATGGGGGCTGATCTAGTGAAACCTGATGAATGTTACAAAAGCTGAAATTGAAATACTGAAAGGGGTGTGTGGTTAATTATCACCATTAAATGTTGCAGTGTACTTTGAGTAAATAGTGGCTGTTTGCAGAAACTGTGAATGCTGTCCTATGTGAAATTAGAAGAAATTATTTAAACTGTTCCCACAAACATTATAAACGATTGCAGTTTGATCTGTTATCCTTGAAGAAATTGACATGAATTAAGCAAAACTAATGGCAGCTCCTGCTAAAGACAGTGGGCTTAACTTGTGCTTTTATTCCTGCAGCAATGTCATAACTGACAGACAGGACAGCGATCACATCATGTGGATGGTGTCAGTAACTGCCGCTGGTAAAGTTTAAAAAAAAAAAAAAAAAAAATCTGGTTCTCAGCCCTGAAAGTATTTAAAAGCGGATGAAAACACAATGCTGTGTTGGGGTAGAGACTAAAGTATTCAGAAATCCACTGTAGATGTGAAAATAGTGGGATTATTCCTTTGAGTTACTGTACATGTAGAAGAACTCCACCTGCTTTCAAAAACATGTGTTTAACAACGCCCATAGTTTTCATCAGCGAGATGAACAAGGAGGACATGAGCTTGGCTCCTGCAGGTGTTGACAGTTCCTGCTTTGCAATGAGTTCACACCAGGAAACAACATTTCTCAACTGGGTGGAGAAAAAGCCTCAAATGTGTAAGCTGTGATACAAAAATGCAGATGCTTCAGTAAATTAGAATAAATGAGCAACTGTGTCCTACTTTGCACCAGAAGGTGGGACAAATGTCAGGCAGCAGCCACACACTCCTACATTGTTAGAACAGAATAACTGTTTGCCATAATTTAGTACAAATTGTATCTGTGAAGTAAAACTTAAAGGGCTCTAACCTACAACTGAAATGATTATTTCCTTGAAGCTGAAACCTAAATAACATTCAAAATGAAGATGCTGTATTAAGGTACAAACTCAAAATCTAAATAAGACCTTAAAGTGCTCCTGGTCCTCAAGTTTGTAATGATCCTGTAACAGGTTCCTGCCACAGTCTACTTCTTTTCTTTCTTCTTGTCCTGTAACAACAAACACAGCATAAGTAATAGTAGCAAAGAAAAGTTATAATTTAAATTTAAAAAAATTTTTTTTTAAAAAACTTGGTCATTTTAAAGCATTTGTTACCATGGTCCACAGAAAATACACTGTCCAAAATATATAGTGAGATTGAAGTGTAGGACCACAGACATGTTTTACTATGGTGAGGAAAGTTTTAATTTAAAAAAAAAAAAAAAAAACTCCACTTTCATTCAACAGACAACTGAAGAGTTAGGTGAAGTTTCTAGAACTGAATGTGATGTTCAGTTCCTCTCTGCATCGGGTAAATTCCAATTCATATGCAGGTTAAAACATTTTCCCCACTTAGTGCTGTGCCACACATGGGCCCTACGACCCATAGGTTTGAAGCGCTAAGTGTCGATTTGCTTTCTGTCTTCTATCAGCACTTCAAGCCCATGAGTCGTTCGGTTTGCAATTACACAGCGGACATTTTAGCAGGTTAACGGATGCCGCACACCCGGGTACCGCAGGATCCCGATACACTGCAGCTGCTGAGAGTTGTACGTGTCAAACTGCCACATGTACGGCATCTCCCCATCCAGAACACGGTGCAGACCAACAGTTCTGCTTTTGTTAAAATCGCACAAACGTGAGTGCCCATGGGTAAGTTAACAGCAACACAGAGGTTGCCCTAGACAGCAGCTTTGGGTGATACTGGTTTGCTTTCAGCATCTACCAAAATGCTCACTGCTGGCAACACAAAGCGTGAGGACCGGCTCACAGAAATTAGGACCTAAATGTAAAAAGCCCGTTTCTGCACTTCTGACCACAAAAGCCCAGCAGAATGAAGTAGTGTTGCCCAAAAGCACCACTGCATCCTCTTAAGAGCTTTGCTCAAATTTGCTCCAGTGGAAAAAACCAATTAAGCCACAGCAACAAGAACGCTGTTTGTTGACTGGACACAGGAAACCATGTGGGGCCAGATTAGAGCTTTCATCAGCGGTTACATACTTCCACTTTCATGTGAACATCCTACAATTTGGGGTCGGTTTTCAGAGAATCGCACTACAGCCACAACACTCGGAGCAGATTAACAGCTTGCAATTAGCTTTCGGATTACTTGTGCGAAGGAGGCTGTTGCGTTAAAGGTTAGATCATCTGGTCTCATCCTAGAGTTGCTGTAAATTCAGAATCCTGCATTGCACGTTACCTTTTCGTTCATGGCGAGGATCAGCATGAGCTTTCTGAAGATTGTCACAAAGTCAAGGAACAAGTCCACGCAGTGCCTGAAAAAAGGAGAATCACTCAATCATGCAATTCCTTTCCCTTGGGTGTGAAACATTTCACCACAGCACAGGTCCCTTCTCCAGCCACCTCAGTGGATGCACCCGGTTAGCAGAGCCAACGCTCCTCATTCAGTTGTGGCAGCGGCTTAGAACGCCGCAGTAACACAGATGCTGCCATGGACCATCCTGCTTTGTGTGTGCTGTGACCTCCAGATGACCATGTGAACTTAAAACTATTTGAGAAAGGATGCACTTGATCCGTAACAACACTGATAATGGGACAAACATCATCTACTACATAAACTAAGACCATAAAGAAAATGGTGTGTGGCATAAAAACAATAATCCCAATTAATATGGATAAAGTAATAAAACATTAAAAATGAATAGACTCAGCATTATGAGGAACTTGCTCTTCCAAGCAAATTTTTAGCTCTTGCTTCAACTTGTTCTTTAGCTCCACTAACTGTTCTTTACTGTAGATTTTGACAAAAAGTTTAACTTCTCACTACATTTAATGCAATTTAGCACCTCAAATTTCAGTTCTAAATTACTAACAATGCCTACATTTTACACATTTTTAACTTTTCCTGTGAGCTTTTTTTGTCTCCTCTTTTTTGGAACTCACATTTGTGATAATTTGAATAGACAAAACCGAAAGGTACAAAGCAAAAACATTTGAGTAAACACAAGACCTCGAGCAGTGCAACTGCCTGGAACACCAGTACGAAAATGAGGCAGCGCATGTCACCCTGCCGCTTGCCACCATCTTTATCTACTTTGCACTTGTGGGCAGGAAGCCTCCACCCTGACCAGTTCAACAGAAATTTCAGGAGCAAAAACGTGACTTTAATAGCCGAGATAAAGATAACTGAAAAGCCAAACAGTCAACACATGGATACACACACACACACACACACACACACACACACAATATGGCTCAGATGGTAGATCATCATTTTTATTTTAATTTCTACATTTGGACCCAGTGTGTTCTGCTCCTGCTGCTTCACCAAGTTGTACTTTCACACATGCCCTTGTTCACATCACACTTGCATGCCTCCTGAAGGCTTTAACACACCTGCCTGTTCTTCTCTGTCTTCTAATGAACAAGGTGTTCCTGCCCCCAGAAGTACCAGACTGACTGTTTTTTTGTTTATCACAGTATTATATGCAAATTTTATTCTGTAAATCATTTAGACCATGCATACTGTTCACTCTGAAGCTCAATCACACAGTAACTGAAAATCTTGATCCCTTCTGCATGTACTGACCATACATACCAATTCACAACCGTGTAACTTGTTAACCCTGGTTGGCTGTTTACGTAATCAAGTGCCCGCTTGGTATGCATGCCAACAACAAACAGTGTAAAATGTTGGACAAGCAAAGCAACACAGGGCTGCAGGACAGAAAGGGAATGTGAACCTTACCAGATGTAGTCCTTGTCTCCCATCTCTGCCTTCTCAATGATAAGCTGAGTGTCAAAGAGCACGAAGCCGCACATAATGATGAATCCAACATAAATATGAGCCTGTAAAATACACAACTTATCATTGGCCATTCTTTAGGGTCCAGGTGACATGTATTATAGTCAAAAAGGTAATCTTCAGTTGTGTCTTACTTTAAATAGAGCTGCTGACCCAACAAACATGTTAACCAAAGAGACAAGGAACAAGATGGAAAGTCCAGACATTAGCACACCTAGAGACACAATGGCAACCGGAAGGTTAGAAGCATCATTAGAAATTGACAGGTAATGTCAGTTTATCTTGTGCACCAAACAAGAAATGGATAAAACTCAAGACATCTTCATAAAGAAAAAAGCCTACAAGTTAAAGCACTGTATTATTTTTATTTCACTGAGCCATTTCTCCAAGGTCACTTACACTGTTTGCAAACAAAGGCACTAAAACTTGCATACCCATTTACACAATGGAGTAGTTTTTTTTTTTTTTTTAAATGATGCAACTGCAGGTAAGAACCTTGCTCAAGGGTACTGTGGTGCAACCAGGGGGTCAAACTGGGGGTCTTGTGATAGTAAGGCAACAGCTCTAACCACTATGGCACTTAAGACTGCTGATGATGGTTTTACCACCAAGTCATTTGACAGATGTCCAAATGCAAGACTGTTTAAAGATGCTGGGAAATAATAATAATTAAACAGGAAATGGATCTGGGGAAATAAAACAATCTCCACTGTGGTGTAAAGCTAAAGCTATAGCAGTTCCCCAGAAGGGATCTTGAGCTATATGGCAGTCAGCCTGTATACATGAGGTAAGCAACATCATAATCTGAGTTGTTTGTGAACAAACAGCTTTAGAGAAATGCATCTGCTAAAGGAATAAATCAATGAATGTGGCACTGTTGACAAAACAGTGAGGATAAGTCTGCATTCAAAATGTGTTGTTGATCAAGTTCTGCAGAACAACAGTGTGTTAGTGGAGAACCTTACCTCCTAGGAAGAGATAGCTCCTGCGTTGAGCATAGAAGGCACTCAGAGTGAAGCACACAAATATTACCGAGGTACCCAGGAGTGCCGTAACAATGATGCTGGATAGAGAGGAAATAGACTTAAAAGAGACCCTTTGAGAAAAAAGAACACAGCTGCAAAGTGTAGTACCATACACAGCATAAATCAATATTTATAAATTATGGTATGGCCACCCACAACTGGTAATCAGCAATGATATCTTACCTTGGATTAATGGCAATGACAAAGTCCAAGACCGGCCCTAGTCCAACACCTGATAAGGAGGAAGAAAGCATTATTGCTACAGTTTCCACAATGACAGATGTTCTCAAGTCAATGTTCATAACTGACCCATCTATGTACTAGTAATCCATATTTAGATTAGTTGGCAACAACTAATATATTACCTGTGAAGAAAGCAAATCCTGCAAGAATAGCAAACCTCTTCTTCTCAGTCTGATAGTTGTGGGGTGTTAGCAGCAGCCAAACCATCATTGCCAGGGACCCCAGCATGGACAGCAGTCCGTCCTTGCATATTTAAAAATTTAAGTCACATTTACTTAGTAGAGACCACCATTGTGACTATGTGTCAAAGTAATGATTTTGCACAGCCATTAAGAATCATATTCTGAATTATTTAAACCCTTTCATCAGCTTTGTTAAGCCTAATGTCCAACAGGCTGTGTGTAAACATGCTTTTTGTCCAATATGTTCTTAACCATTTGCTATGTACTGCTAACTGCTTCCTTGTTTAACCTACAAAGTGCCTTTCAACTGTTCTACCAATGCCAGGTATTCAGAAATTCACAATTAAGTGCAGATTTTTTTGTGTGTAGTAGAAACAGACAAAAACAGTACAGGAACTAACTGGACCAACTGTGCCAAAGGGAAGAGTTGGTCTGGAAAGTAGTAAACAAACAAACCACAGTTTAACTCCACTGCTGTCAGTTTGTTTTTGCTACTGCTATTGCCCAGCACTTTTTACCTCCATGTAAAACTGCATATGAGAATGTGAGATGTGTCCTCTGGTTGACAGACCAGCACAGACCACCTCCAGTTATTTGTGTCAAGAGAACCCATCTTTGTGCTGCTAAAGTGAAACTGTGCAAATACAGTCTCAGACTCCCTATCATTCAGAATGACTGAATTTCTTCAAAAGGGGTGTCAAAACGCATCTTCCAGAGGCAATTCTCTCAATCTAGCTAATGCATAAATTTTCACTGTTATGTTTTTAAAAATTGTATTCAATGTCAATTCTAGGTACTGATATACTGTACACTGGCAGAAAGACTGGTATTAGGATAAGTGACTATACTTCAAGAAACAGGTGTCTGCATCTGCATTTGTCTACAGGTGAAATACAGTTTAGTTAATTTGCTATTTTCATAAATGTAAAATAAGTATTTTGATCAGGAAAGTTTGGAGTTAGTGATACAAGACTTAATTCACTATTGTGAATTAAGGTTTACCTGGAAGAGCCGTGTGACAACATGAATGTAAGAGCCAGCAGCAGCCACAAAAAGGCACACCGCCAGACTCGAGTAGACATTCTTCAGGTGCTGCTGGGTGGTAGGCGAACTGAACAGAGAATTAGTGAAGAAAAAAAAAGACAGAATGAGTCAGAAAATCAGTCAAATGCACACAGCACTGCTCAGTGTCCAGACAGAAAATCATTTCTTGAATTGATAATTATCCTTCTCTCATCATGAACAGTGCATTAAAAGGCAAATTTTTAAGTGGAGACTGAAGCATCATTTCAATCAGAAACTGATGAAATGTTGCTGCAATGAACTTTTAAACTGTTTGGGGGGGGCGAGGACTCACATGTGAGAGAATTTAAATAAAGCATCAAAGTTGATGTTGCGATCAAAAATGTTCATTTTCAAATGGTTTTCTGTGATCTGATCTGTAGAGGACCTGTGAAACAAAAAGACATTAAATTTTATTTGCTCTCATTTCTGCATGCACAGGTCTTGTTATATTTTGAAGTTCTCCTCAGTTTAGTCTATAATTTTATTACAAACATAAATTAACATCATGTACATAAAGTGGAAGTGAACATTTACGGTCAAAACCAGGGCTCAGAGTTAGTATGGCAAAGTGAAGGACTGTACTGATGACTTCAAATGTGACACAACAGTGAAAAAATTAACCAGTCATTGGAGCTACAATGGAAACATCAATAGAAGCGATTAGACTGCAACGTGAACCCAGGTAAACATGGAGAGAACTTGCATTTTGTGGATGCACACATGGTTCATGAGCTATGACAGGACAGCAGAGTTGTTTCAATGAGGACCACATTTAGAGGAGGAGGGGCCTCAAAAGTTCCCGCTGATCATATTTACATAATCTTAACCACCCCCCCCCCCCCAAAAAAAAAACAAAAAAAAAAACACAATATTAGATCATATTAAACTGTAGGAAAAAACTGACAGATGCACCCCACACACATAAAAACTGATTCGTTCTGACTGTTGCAACATTCAGGGATCCATTCAATTAAAATGTCCATATTTGTGCTGTATGCGACCTGGTGAAAAGAACCATTTCTGTTTATGGTTTCAAAACGTTGCAGCTTTATGTAAGCGTTTACAGGTCATCTGAGAGACACAGGGCACAGCCTTACTACACAGCTGTAGTGACTTGCATTTTTTCGCAATGTTCCTGCGAACTTTGCACCTATTAAACGCTACCAGCAAGCAGAGGGGTCCACGGTGGATTATTGAACTATGACGCTGGTTAAGAACCAAAAATAACTCAACAATTACCAGCTCATTCACTGAAACAACATCTTACATACACATATTTTCTGTATTGCTTCAAGACATATAACTTATAATTAGCTAAAAGTATCTGACAAATACAGTACACTGCCATACTTCAGCTCATATTAGTGCAAATTACATTACAGTACTGCAGTCGTACCTTATTTTGCTCTATGATCTTTAGCGTTTACCTGTGTTTTCAATAAGATTCCTCCAGAGGAGCGGCTGAACACAGAAGCCCACAGGTCAGCTGATGGCAGTGGCTCAACCTGTGCCAGCTCTCTGGGCACTGAACCTAAAACGTGGTGATCATTATCTGAGTTGTTTGCCGCACAGCACAACGTGAGGGCAAAGGGACACCTTCAGCACAGCTCAACACTACCTACTTCATGACAACAAGCTGGCCAGGTGCCTCAGCGCTACGAGCGGCTCATGTTTAACCTGAATGCTGTTTGTTCACATCCCACTTCTGTTGTACCCTTATACTCCCCACATACAGGTACAGTACCCTGCTTTATAAATATATAACATCATAGTAAAGCTGGTTAACTAACCTGGAACAAAGACATCAGCTAAATAAAGGTTGACAGTTATATTGAGCTGCCACATCCTGCCCAGTCACGACACAAAACAGCAGGTAAGTGCAGGTAGTTGACATACCTGGAGTCCACATTACACACAACAAATGACACATTTTCTGAAGCAATCGGGCAGGTGACCAACCCGGATTTTTAACCACCTGTAAACACGAGTAAATAACTTTAACTGTTGGTAGCTTAAGATCACAAGTCACTTTGAAAAGCTAAATGAATAAATCCAACATGAAAGTTTTTACCTGTCTCTGTGGCTCTCCCCCCCCAAGCCAAGAATCAGCCAATGAGCCCGTTTTCATTTTGTATTGACTGCACCAGAGAAACGGTTCCGTTCCGCGAAAAGGATGAATGATTTTCGAACTAACCCAGTCCATGTGAGGCCAGTTCAACAGCTGCCTGGCGCTGTTTCAGTAAGTCGTGCTCGAAATACGGAACCTTCCTAATTCAGTTCTTATTTCACCACCAAACCTGTGAAATATATTAATGCGAAGGCGGTAGGAACGCCGTCGCAAAACACCTCAGCTCAGCCGTCCTTCTCGTTCTTTCCAGCTGACACGAAGATTCTGACAGGAAAAAAAACGCTCGTGGACTCGAACGCACCGCAAACAAAACACAAGCCCAACACCTTCATTGTTCCACTACACAACACGGCGACACGTACGGTCCAAACTGGGAACTTTTTGCCGTTTCGCCAATATGCGCAGTCCTCACGACCCGCCAAACGCTCACCTGAGCTGAGCACTGATTCCTCCAGGCGCGGAGCGCCGCCTGATGACGTCACGGTCACGCTCGCGACCCGCGCGGTTGCGCAACAGAGCCCTCAAAATAAAATATTAACGCATTGCCTGCAGCTTCAGGTTCATATCTTAATATTAATAAATGTGAATTTATGGCAATTCTGGCTTATCTCATATTCATCTCATTTCACGTTGAAAAACTGAAATAATCAAGTCAGGAAAGAAGATGTTCAATCAACTTTAATCCCTTTATTGAGAAGACAAAGAAAAAACTCTGTCTCTGGCTTCAGAGATCTTTTCTCTGTCAGGTAGAGTTTTACTGAAGAAAACAGAGGCCATTGCCAGAATAATCTATGCTGCCATGTCTTTGCATCTCGGGAATCATACCAGCAAGGTAGACCAAATACTTTGATTTATTTGAAGAATAAAATACATTACATGAAAAGGTCTGTTGTTAGAATACATACGACCAAGGCGACCTTCACTTTGTGGACTTTATTTCCTTGAATCATACATTTAAGACAAACCGGATGAAATAATATACAAAATTCCCAACTTCCAACTTTATACCTTATTATATATTTTCACAGTTTGGTGATAGGAATAAAGGAAAGTAATAACCTTTACTTAACCTAATTTTTTTGTAGGTAAACAAAAGAGCCAATTTGCTAACAATTTGCTAACTTTGTGGCTCTCAAATGAAATCCCTCAGAATACATTATGACTATCCAGGTACTCCATTAATACAGGAGAATTTACAACACTTATACTCTGTAAATATTCAATATCAGTTCACTGAAATCTTACAACTGTATCCTCCTGGCTTCTACATATTACTACATTAGTGTATAAACTACGTATATGTATGTTTTTCCTATGTGTTTCTTTTGCATATGGTTGCACTTGTTTGCATTGTTCCATTAATAAAAATTAAAAAGGCAACAGAGATACAGCTGTTGCATGTGTCACACGATAAATATGTAGATGGACCAAGTGCAACACCCATCATTAAACAGTAGGAAAGCACAATTTGCCAAAAACAGGTCTTTCCTTTCATGTGTTTGTCATCCTCAAGTGTCATTTTACCTTGAAAGGGTCAGGCTGTTTCCAAAACACTGTATACAGACTCTTAAATATCTCCAGTTTAATATACAGTAATATGTGCAACAGGCTATGACAATAAATAGCTAATAAATTCATAAAATTAGACAATTCATTATGCTTTTAAAATATGAATGAAGTCTGTGTAATATTTATAAAATACGATGTACTATCATATGTACAGCAGCTTATTGAATACACAGTTTTAATGTATTCCAACTGAAATGGTGTATTAAAGAAAAAGGTTGTACAAATGAATGCATTAAAGAGTCCATGCTTTTATTGCACCTTGGAAGACAGTAGCAAGTAACATATTTTTTCCCTCTATGCATGAATTTTTAAAAAAAACCAAGCAGAACAAAAGGTGTTTACATAGAACAAACAAAAAACAGCTCAGTGAAATGTGTTAAAAGAGCCCTCTGCTCTTCTTCATGTTTAACTGTTTCCACGGAGGAAGGCTGGCAAACTGGTCTTTGGAGAGTCCAAAAACAGTGCTGAAGTCAGAGTCTGACAGGTATTTCTGGTGGGGGAATGGAGAGAATGTGAGGTCAGCAACAAAATATAAACACCACTTTTCAAGCAAACTCCATTTCAAAAGAATCTAGTCTAAATGAACTTTGATACAGTACACACTAGGCAATGGAATGGATGCTTACAGTAAGTCCCCTCAGCACCACCCCCTGTACCCAGGCCTACCTCTTTCTGCCCAGGGTTTACCCCTTCTGGCAACTCGTTTGCCAGCTTGTTGACCAAAGCCTCCAGGGGGTAGCTCTGAAAAACCTGACTGCTCTCTGCACCACATGAGCTCTCACTGTTAGTCTGATGGAAGAAGAGCAAACTAAATCTCAGTATTTTCATGGCATCTTTTAGACCCTTATTTTGGTGCAGACAGAGTAGGAGTCATTGATTCAATATGTTTTATTTACAGGTTTATACCACGGTGGCTCATTTGTGTACTCACACTTGGGACATTAACTGTGGCTGTGACATCACCAAGCTGCTTCTTCAGCTGCTCGTAAGTCTTTCCCTCCTGTGAGAGAAGCAGTGTTTGAGACACGTACATGTCTTCAACATGGTCAGCAGCCCTTCAAGAATGTGATAAACAACTCAAACACAGCAATAGCTACTGAACGAAGAGACAGACTAAGGAGAAGTAGAGTTTCTCACACTCCATTTTGAAGGGTCCCAGGCAGTGAACCACCCTGTGAATGTGGGAGGCTCAAATCCCTGCTTGATCAGGAGAATAGGTGTGTCTGGATCCCTGCAGCCTGGGTGGGTGCGCAGGTACTCTCGGCTGATCTCCACTGTTTCTTTACGCTCTGTCTCATTGGCATTATTTCCCAGCCAAAGAAATATCTGAACATTTAGAGGGATGGTAACTAGAATTTCATACCTCACAACAAGTCTAAACATTTTTATAGACAGCAGGTAGCATTATGCATAAAAGAAAAAGCTATCAGATATCAGTGGTGTCCCTGCTCTTGTGTCTAGTTGTATGAATCAGTAGAGATGACAGATGATGACAGATAGAAAGTACAAGCTACTTTGGATAAAATGATGTGTAAAGCAGTTACAATAAACCTGTGTGGACATTTTTAACATTCTGTTCCATTGAATTTCCTGCAGTACCTGATCCCATGTGTCTAAGAGCATGACATCGTCCTCGTTGAGGTCATCTTGGGTGAAATGGACTATTTCGGTGACAATGAAGCGTCCCGTCTTGTTGGAGCACTCAAAGAGACGTGGGTGATGATCCTGAGTTGCTTGTTGTAATCTGAAACAAAAGAAACAAAAGACACAATGCAAAATAATAGGAAAAGTTTTAACATAAAAGTATTTATTCTATTTTTGAGGATCTTATAGAATAAATCTTCATTATACAGGTGGGAGAGTTTGTAATGACTTAAATGTACACATTTAACTGAACTTTAAATAAAATAGTAAAAAAAAGTCATTAAAACCATATTTATACATTCTTTAAATATCACGAAAATTTTCTAACAGAATTTCATTAACCAGAGAAATAAACGCCTTTAAGATAACATCTTTCACTATTTACTAAGGAAGTATGTCAACTTGTGCAGAACTCATTACCTGTGGTGTTTTTTTTTTTTTTTTACCTTTTATCACTCGCATAAGGTGCCTTTCCACCCAGTAGGTTCCAGAACTCTACTGGCTCCAGGCCTTCTGCTACGGTTTCCTCAAAACCCTGGCCAATAGTTGAACTTACTTCCTTTGCCATGGCACGCTCATCTCCACTGGAACCCTGGACCATCAGGAAGAAAGTAACTCAATAGCATCTTCCTCTTCTTTACCTTTCCCACCAGACTCCCTTGCTTGTCTAGTTGAACTCACCTTCCCGCACCACAGGTACCTTCCCGCCTGGCTTACCAGCAGGAATACATCATTGGAGTTCAGCGACGCAGCAACTGCTGACACCTCAATAGCCTTGGTGTTGAGTGGCTCCGAGCCACAGACCTGGAACAAACGAACTGGTGGCTCTGGCTCCACAGCCCCGTTCCTGGAGGTCCCACCCTGAAGGGCAAAAAAGCAGGATATAATGTTTGTCTTTCATAGGTACAAAAGAAATTAAACTGTATAATTCACTGTTATCTTCTTATTTTAACATTGGATAAAGTATAGGATTTTGAACTTAGAGATAAAATTATTTTTCTCCCCAGAAATACTTGGCATCATTAAAAAAAAGTTACCTCATACACAACCATTTTGCCTTTGAACATGGCCATGAAATGGCGAGGCTCCTTGCCCATTGTGACCTGCACCTGCACAGGTTTTCCACCGTACTTTTGGTCCAGACTCACAGCCTGCAAGGCTGAAGCAGCCAGTTCGTCCTGAGACGCATGACGGCCCTAAACAGGGGTCAGAGTTTACACTTTGACCTACGCTACACTCATATCCCCTATATAATCCATTTACATTTTAATACTAAACAACAGGAGGAAACTTACCTGCCAGATGTACAAGAGGTACCTTGTGCCGTGACCCTCATAGGTGTAGAGAATGAGGTAACAGTCTCCACCGTAGAAGCTGCCATACAATTTTGGATCCACAGGAACTAATTCTAGATTTTCAATTCGCCATATCTGCAAAAAGTGTGCACAACAGTTTCTCAGGCCTGTACAATGTTTACCAAAGAAGTTTTACACTCCCATCACATCTCATGCATTGTTGCAGTGTTGTAATGTGCATTGGCTTGCACTTTCTCAATCACCTCAACTTTTCCAGACCCGTCATCCACCATGCGCTCCTGAGCTGCCACTTCTGGCATCACGTGCATCTGAGTGGCATCAAACTTCGTCTGAGCGACCTTTGCTGAGCATCAAATGAGAGATACAGTATCAGCACTGGAAAAGGTTAGAGTTTAGCAAACCCATGCTGTCTCTGAACCAGAGCAAAACTAGCGCTTCAGATGTTTTAAGTGATTTTTTGTGGTGCAGTCTTTACTGAAGCTTTAACTTCAGTGATCCAAGCTATTGAATGAAAACAGCAGAAAAGTAAAAAGATGCTCAGTTTGACTGAGTGGAAGCAGAATGCAGTCCCTCTGGTGCTGCAGCTCTCTTTTCTTACCTACTTTGCCCACAGCGTTTGTCCTGCCCAGACCCACTGCCTGCTCCTTCACCCTCCAGCTCTGGAATAGCTGCTTGAAGAGAGCCGATTCTGCACCGTCATGGACTGTTTCCACACTGGTGGTGATGGGGTAGTTCTTCAGCTTGATGAACTCCTGTACAGTGAGACCAACCAGTTCACCATTATTAGATGGAAATTCCAGGCAGTGGAAAATTCTTCTGGTTACGAAATCTAAGCCTGGACATCTCGACCATGGAAATTCTATTCTAACATTTGCACAACATCTCCAACAATATTTAGCATTTCTTGTCCTTCAACTTACTCTTAAGACACAAATTGAATGGCAAAATTGAGAGCAGCGCAGGAGACAAAATGAATCCTCAGTGTGACTGTCTGGTTAAGCCCTGTACTGTGCTTCTCATCGATATACCTTTTTTATTCTTTTTAAGTTATTAATTATGTACTGTATGTTGTTCACTGGAACATTACTGACAGGGTGATTATTAAGATAGATGAATAAATGAATAAAAAGAAAAGAAATCATTGTAACCTTGGAAAAATCCCAACAAATATAAAATAGACACAAATATTGAGTGAGGTGAAGTTGTGAGTGCTGTCATGCACACCATAGCTCTGGACATCACTGCCTGCTTCTCAGTCTTGTTTGCCCTCTTGCCCTTCCACACAAAGAGCTTCACCCCTCCCTGGTCGAGGATGTAGCAGTCCTGAAGAAAACAAACCAAATGAACCAGAGCTGCCATTACAGTGCAGGATTCCAGGTATGGTATTCAAGCTAGCATGATTAAAATTTTGAAAATATATTAAGCATTTTATTAAAAAATTCTTTTGCGAGTACTCATGGACAGTTTAAAAAAGCAAATTGAGTTTTTAAGTGAAGCATTCCCAACGTATGGCAGGAACTAACATCATGATTCAGCAGATCCTGGATCAGGGGTCTAGTGCCAACTTCTGTCACCTTCAATTGCCCATCTGCATCAGAAACACTTTGGAGGAAACACAAAAGGGTTATTTTGTCAGTCATTTTTATTACTTATCTAGAAAAAAAATGTCATTTAAAAAATATCTTTTTACAGTTTATTTAGAACCAGGGAGGAAGCACAAACTATTACATGAGACTTTCTGGCCTGGAAGGCTGGTTTGAGGCACACTCACTGATACAGAGTGAGCTGGGACTTCTGTTCCTGGTCTGCTATGTTGTCAGATGTTCCTTCGGCCATCTTAGTAGTTCTTTCTCCAAGGATGCTTGTCAAGATCTCCATGAGCTTAGGGGAGTCTCCCTCAGCATCTCCCTCGATCACACCAATCTCTGCTCGGCCTCCCCTCTCTCGGTCTCGGATGTCCTTTGCCAGCATCATACCCTGAAATGCACAGGCATTAATTTCTGTGTGTTAGAAAAATTATCTGTGTCAGTTGAATTTTCTGCCAGGTTGCTTGATGCAGAAGTAGCGGGCTCAGGCAGGAAGGCTCATGCTGAAGCGCTAACAGTTGTGTGCTAGACCACACAAGGAGCATGAGGCATCATACCTTGATACGTTCCTGTTTATTGCTTTCAGGCCCATTCCACTGAATAATGAGTTTGCCAGTGTCCACCAAAAATATATCACCAAGGTTGAAGCTGCTCCAACTCATTTCCACCTTGGAAGAAAAGCATATGTTACGATATACTTATACCTGGCTAAAATAAAGCCAGTCTGACACAAAGTAACTTCACAGTAGGTAGTAGGCAGGTATATTACACAGAGTGCTTTAAAATCTACAAAAAATAAAATGATTAACCAAATGCAATCCCCAGGTTAGAATGAGTTCATAAATGTTTCCACAGTAAAAATAAAAAGGCCAGAGGAAATGTTAAAACATTATTTTGTCTGGAATTGTCTAACAGCATTTATAGTTCTCCTCAGTTTTTAGTATCTGGTGCACAAGGATAATACATCTGCTTTCCTTGTGAAAATGCGTAATTGTTGAGGTAAAATGAGTAAAGCATATTCAAACGTCCCAGCACACATGAAAAGGCCATTCATTTTCCCATTTTACAGCTGTGTTGAGCATCTTCCGTCCTCCTACCTCCTTGGCTGTGACCCTCTTGTTCCCCTTTACATGCAGCAGGCGCTTAATGTCATAAATGTTGGTCTCTGTATGTTTCATTCCTGCGGCCACGCCACCTTGTTTGTAACTGAGAAAAGGGTGCGAGTAACTGTACAGAATAGCTAGAAAGGAGTCTCCATTGTAGTTTGTTGTGCTTTACAAAATGCAAAAACTGTGTTCCATAATGAACAGCATAAGTGCAATAAACAATGATCTGATCCAGGATGAGTTATAGATATGTTTAGTCTCAGCTGAAGCTGTCTGGAAAAGCTAAGCAATGAAATAAGAGAATTATAATGCTTTTGTTCAAGTGCTTACATGATCCCCTGCTTGAAGTATCCACGGAAGGCTTCAGACTCGTAGCCCTGCACCTCCCTGTGCTGGATGGGTCCCCCGCCCAGGTAGTCATCCAGCTGTATTGTGTACACAGCAGCCACACCTTGCTCATCTAGACTGGACTGAGAGCCAATCCAGTAGTGAATGCTGTACGACAAGAAACTGCCTGATTTCTTTGTCTGGAGAAGGGAAAGACGTCAGAACATTTCCATCAACTCAACTTTTTCCATATGGATAGAAAGGTCATGCTAAATAAACACAGTAGCCAAAGTACATGTCTATTCTTGCAATAAACAAACTGGCAGGACAAGAAAAAGGTACTTAAAAGATGGAGAAGCAAAAATGAAAAATAAAGCTTTGATTCACTGGCATTATCATACATATTTTTTATTGTATCTACAGTGCATTCAGACCCCTTCACTTTTTGCTATATTGCAATGTTATGCTAAAATTGTTTAAAATTCATTTTTTTCCCTGTATCAAGCAACACTCAGTGGCCCAGAATGACAAAGCAAAAACAGAAATTCAGAAATTTTTGCTAATTTATTAAAAATAAAAAATCGAAATATTACATTGACACAAGTATTCAGACCCTTTATTCAGTACTTAATTGAAGCATCTTTGGGAGCGATTACAGCCTGGAGTCATGGGTGTGATGCTACAAGGTTTGCACAGCTGGATTTGAGGATTTTCTGCCATTCTTCTCTGAAGATCATTTCAAGCTCTGTCAGATTAGATCAAAACTGTTGGTGGTCAGCCATTTTCAGGTCTTTCCAGAGATGTTTCATTGGGTTCAAGTCTGGGCTCTGGCTGGGCCACTCTGGGACATTTACAAAATTGTCTTTAAGCCATTCCTATGTTGTCTTTGCTGTATGTTTAGGGTCACTGTCCTGTTGGATGGTGAACCTTTGGCCCAATCTGAGGTCTAGAACACTGTAGAACAGGTTTTCCTCAAGGAAATCTCATATCTCTATATTTTGCTCTGTTCAGCTTTCATTCGATCATGAATAGTCTCCCAGTCCCTACCGCTGAAAAACAACCCCACAGCATGATGTTGCCACCACCATGCTTCACCGTTGAAATGGTATTGCGCAGGTGATGAGTGGTGCCTGGTTTCCTCCAGACATGATGCTTAGAATTGAGGTCAAACAGTTCAATCTTGGTTCCATCAGACTAGCAAATCTTGTTTACATTGCCTGAGAGTCTGTCAGGTGCCTTCCAAACAGGCTTTCATGTGTCTTTTACTGAGGAGAAGCTTCTATCTGGCCACTCTGCCATAAAGCCAAGATCGGTGGAGTGTGGCAGTGATGGTTGTCCTTCTGGAAGTTTTTCTCATGTTCAAACAAGTTCTCTGCAGCTCAGCCAGAGTGACTATCAAGTTCTTGGTCACCTCTCTTGCCAAGGCCTTTCTCCCTTGATTGTTCAGTTTGGCAGGGCAGCCAACTCTAGGAAGAGTTGTGATTGCTCCAGAATTCTTCTATTTAAGAATTATGGAGGCCACTGTACTCTTGGGAACCTTCAATCCTGAAAAATGTCTCTAAGTTCTGCAAGCAATTCCATCAGTCTCATGGCTTGGTTTTTATTCTGATATACATCACCAACTGAAGGACCTTACACAGATAAGTATGTGCCTTTCCTACTCATGTCCAATAAATTGAATTCACCACAGGTGGACTCCAAACAAGGTGTAAAAACATCTCAGATGATGAATAAAACAGGATGACGTGCTAGATTTCAAGTGTCACAGCAAAGGATCTGAATACTTATGTCAATGTGCTTCGTATTACACACACAGTGCCAAATAACAGAATACATTTGCTAAATTTACTAATTTCTAAAATCTCATTTTTGCTTTGTCATTCAGGGATATAGAGTGTTACTCGATGGGGGGAAAAATCAATTTAAACAATTTTAGCACAAGGCTGCATCATAACAAAATGTGAAAAAAGGTGTCCAAATACTTTCTGAATTCACAGCAATTTGTGTTTATATGGACAACTTATGAATGATATGAAACATAAATGTCGAACATAGAAGTCATGGAGTGTCACACAGGATTTCTGAGAAGAGTTGACCATTCTTCCTATTCCTTCCATACTTAGCAAAGAAAAAAGAGGATTAATAAGATTATAGAATAAGATTATAAGATAACTGTACTGAGGAAGAAGGGTTGTGGGAATCAGACAGGCACATCGTAACTGAGGCCATGCTGTGATAAATGAGGAAGTCCTAATTTGGCACTTACTGACAGCACTATGTAACAGTCTCCTTCAAAGAAGTTCCCATGCGACTTTTCGGGGACCTGAACCAGTTCCATTTTCTGCACAAGGGGAGCAAGCCATCAAAAACAGCTTTATTATGATACCAGCCACACCATCACGTCTGCCCACATATTACATCTGTGTATCCACATCACCTCAATGCGCCAGATTATGATCCCTGGCGTGTGGGTAACTGCACGGAATGTGTAATCCATGTTTCAGGTGACCTGATGTGCGTTAGCCCTGCTGTGGAAACAAATGACACTGATATAAATGTGCCAGAGGTTTATGAGCACACAGGAAAAATCATAGTGAAGTTCCTTTTTGTTATCAGTCTCAATTAAACTTTAATTCTGACACCATCTGGCATGGTTTGCATTGCACATTTGAGAGTAAAAGATGTGTGTCTTGTGAAAATGAACACACCCAATCTGGGAATGACAAACTGCTGAAAAGCACTGCCAGCAAATACAAACAGTCGCAGATCAAAGTGCAGAAAGTATTGATAAAGCTTCTAGTAAAAGCAGCAGGTAAATCATGGAAGGCAACAAAACAGTGATGTTGCCCTCGCAACTTACTCCCCCTACATCTGACTACCCATCCCTTTCCTCATATTACATTTATTACATTCCTGGGTCCTGGCTCATGCTATTCCCAATAAAACATGTTTAACATGTTGAATCTATACATTGTAACCTATTAGTCACAGCAGGTGGTTTATTTCCATCAAACCTCAAAATTAACACCAGTAACAAAATTAAATGTCTAAAATCTCATACCGCAGTAGTGATGCTTACGAGATCAATGTCACACATAATAGAAACCGACATGAAGAGAACAAAGGTACCTTGAAGTGGACAGTTGACAGGAGAAGTGTAGCCGAGTTTACTCAGGACCGAGTTTGGTGTCTTGGGGGTATGCGTCGACACTGAGACCGAGACCCTGTGACGTAATAAGGTCTCATTGCCTGACACCCATCACATTTGCCTGACTTTGCATGTTCCAGGCCTCTCCTATCTGCCCATCCAATCAGCGAATAGAAAACGAAAAGCTCTCCATCAAAGCAGGCAAATGAAGAGAATATAGGCGTACAGTCGCATCCGCATCTCTGCACGGAAAAGGGAAGTTGAGGGGATGGGGTCTGCAGGGCTGTTACAGCACTGTGCCAGGAAATGGAGTCCATTAGCCTGGGAGCTGGTAACAGACATATTGATCTGTATTTCTGCTAAAATTATTCATAAAACAAGGGCTGGGAAGGAGGCACGGTCAGTCTTCCCACCAGCCATTAAGAATGTTTTCACAGTCGGCAATTAGTGAAGGTTCTCTTGGGTGGAATATGAAGAAATAATATATTAATAACATGTGCCAGTAAACTAACATAACTCCAGACACCACTTTTCCAATATGGGGTTATAGTGATGCAAAACCTAAAGGAGGCAAATGGCACAGGACAAGATAGGATTAATCCCTCATACATACAGTCTGGTAAGGGCATGCAGTGGGGAAAAAACTAGAGCATCCATAGGAAACCCACACAAACTTAGAGAGAACGTGAATACTGGACATTGACTGAGAAAGATTTGGTGTTCCCGTGACTGAGGAGCATAGGCACTAGCACTACATGCTGTGCCAATAACTCATTGCTACATCCGTGCAAATTAAATTATATCTCCAGTTTTCACAAACTATCTTTCGGCAGCTAACTACACACAATTTATGTATTTAAATGTTCATTACCTATAATATGCTTTTCTGACTTCCGAGTAACAAATGTTTACATTGTTTAGACTTTTTGATGGGATTCAAAAATACTAAAGAGAAGTTCACTAAGATCCACATATAATAAAAACAAGGAATTACAATGAGTATAATTATTAACACCAAGATATCAGGAGTTGTGAAACACTTTGGTGGTTTTGGTTATATATAGAGGAAATGGTTAAGTTTATTTACAAACCCATTTTATTGGGCCAAATGCAATGTGAACTAGGTGTCTAATCTTTTCATTTACATCTATTTATTTAGCAGACACTTTAATTCAAACAAGTTACGTTTCACTGCAGAAGAATGTGCAGAATATAAAACTGTATAAACATGAACTAAGATTGAGATAGAACAGACGAAAAAGTAACAATGCACTTGAAAGTGTGTAGTGACACAAAAGGCTATTGTGACACCATAAGGACATTTACATATTTAAAGAACTATATTTGCTTGGGCTCTTCTGTGCCACAGATAAATTAGAATGACCAGATATTGTACGTTTGCTGTTAGAAATAACTCAATGTAAAATTGTGGCTAACAGAAAATTTGCTTTATTCAGCAGGCCAGGCAAAGAGAAGAGTCTCGTGTGATCACTGCTGCATGACGCATTGGTCGGTAATTCCCACCAAGCATCCCAGTGGTTTGCGTTGCTACCCTGAGCAAAACTGCACAACTCTGGATTTGCATGCTATTTGAGAAGTGTCCGATCCATGCAAATGCTGCCATGTTTGGCGACTTCACAGCCTTATAAAGTCAACGTTTATGCAGGGGGCTGGAAAGGCAGAGGCATCACCGTCCGCAGGCAGCGGTGGCTCATCAGCATGTTCAAAATGACACTGTGACATTTACATTCGCTCAGTAAACACAATAACACAGCCATTAAATCAAGGTTTTTATTCATTTTGAGCCATTTAAAAACCACTTTCAATTGCTTATTTTTCAAAAACTCCAAAAATACAGTATAGAAATATATATTTCAAGTTTTTTAATACTTAAAATCCTAATACAGCATTTGGAATTCTGTAAGTGATATCAAGAAAATAATATTGGTCAGGTTTACACTGCATGACTTTATGCTAAAGCTTGTAAATAAATTCATTCAATGGTTCTCCATGGGGATTGGATTTTATAGGCAGTTTTACGCGATGTGGCTTGTGGCAAAGTCATTGTCAATGGGATTTATGGGGGAAATAAAACTGAGTGACTGATTGACTTACAGAATTATGAGCATTTAACAAACTTACATTGGAGAGCAAATGCAGCTGTGACTGGGGGTTCCTCATTGCATTTACATTAGAAAAACACTATCAATTTACTCACCAAAATCTTCCAACCATTCACTCAGTTATCAGCATAAATCATTCCCATTATTTTTTTTTTTTAACATCAAACCATAACTGCAACTGAATGGCAGCAAGATGCAGTTAAAGAGAAATTAGTTAAAATGAGATTAGTTATAGCTACTAATAAATCGCTGAAACATATTTAGTCTGCCCAGTTTTCGTTTGGTTGCCTTGCCAAAATTGAGCTACTACTCATATTTTCACCATAAAACATCAGTCTGGCAGACAGCTTTGCTGACTGGGTCTAACTCATTTGGTAATTTTAAAGCAGGGAGATGTGTACACATGAAGAACTTGCTTCAGGAGTTAAAAGCTTTTTATGACATGCAAAGCTGTTGTGGCAGTCATTTTCAGTACTAACATTTTTTTAAAAATAAGCAGTATCACAAAACACATTTGGATATCTGAGTAAGTAAAGCAAAAAGAACCAGGGATTTGCAAAAAAACTGTTCAGTACCTCACTGACGTTATGTGCACGTGGGCTGGTGACACTGATCAGGAATTACCTGGAACCACCAAAACCACCACCAACAGGAACTTTGTCCAGGTGATTTTCTGGAGCAAGAAAAATACTGGCACCGGTAGGGATAATACCAACCCACACATTCATTCACTTGTCCTGCTGCACAAATTAATTCACTGCTGGGGTTAAAGACTAAAAATAATGTGTAGGGTTTGGTCCCCAATGGTGATGGAGCCCCTTTACCTTTTTCCAAATTTAGTTATACTAATACAGTATTTCATCAGTTTCATACAATTAAGTTCATTTCTTAATACCCTCCACCATATCCCACCACCAAAGAGTAAACAAAATAAAAAGCTTTTATGAGTGACAAATCATGATTGCAAAAACAAAGAAACATGTTCATGAAGATAATTAACCCCCCCGTTGACAGGATATGACAGAGGATAACTGTGTCAAAAATGTAAAATGCACACAGGATCCCTTTACAAAAATTCCAGCAACTGTCACCTGCAAATTGTACACTGTAAAACAGACAGACCAAATTCAATTGAAACTTATTTCCTTGAAGTAAGACTGAAATCAACCTGTGAAATTTTGTAGACTTTATAGTGTGCAATTTTTTAAAATATATATAAAAGGTAGTGTTTGTCACTCAGTCACATGTATAAATGCCCAAGGCACTTTCTGCTTACGGTAAAAAAGCCTGTGATTATTTAAGAGCAAAAGACTGAAAAACATGTCCTACACTGCAGAAGTACAGGAGAACAAGGCATTTTAATGGGAACGATCCCTGGGTTCAAAAAATATATGGAGCCACTGATCAAAGACACCTTTTATACAAAACACGAGACCATCCTAAAACAGCTCTGAAAACACTACCAGGCATTCATTTCCTTGGTAAATGTCAAATGGACACCAATCTGTCATAATGCACGGTATCTCCAAGGCAGAGAGAATTCTTGAATGTTAGTGAAGGATGCAGTAACATGCGTGATGTAAAACCAGGTGTGCACGCTAACGCAGCTTTAGAGCAGATTTGTGAATCAAACCTGTACTTTCCAGAAAAAACATGCCTCCTCCAAAACCCAATGGTTAATGAGGTAACAAAAAAATTCTGAATATCATCATATGCTGCTACTTTTTGTGACATACCTTCTCAGAGAGGTGTGGGGGGGAAAAAAAAAAAAAAAAAAAAAAGAATTTGGATGCACTGTATTTGCATAGAGTAAACCTGGTGTAGTAGATATCTAGCGTAATACTGTGGTATGAACCCTCAGTCATGGTCCCAAACAGAAGGAAATGATTTTCACCAACAATATTTTCTTTAAAAAAAAAAAAGAAAAGAAAAAGTGTATAGAGGGTTTGTATGGCTGTTTTTCCTTGTACTACCTTTAAACATACCTGTATTTTATATAATGGACAATAAAAGACATTTAAAAATATATAAAACCTAAGAATATTTATAAAAAAAATAATAATTAAAAAAAATTAAAAAACAACCAAGAACAAACAGAAGTTTTAATCATGCTGAAATTGTTTAAAAAAAAAAAAAAAAAAAAAAAAAAAAAAAGGCACAGTGATGGACAGCTCAGGGACCCCCAAGTCATACACCAGGCCAAACTGGCTTTGTGTTAGTCAGAGAAACCCTGGTTCAGTATTTTTTATTTCCTCACTTAAGGCAACCTATGAAATGAATTGCTTTCCTGAAAACAACTAAATGTTCCAAAACTGAGCACAAAAATATATCCTCAGTTTTCTTTATGGTTTTTGTGTAGGATCATTTAAGATGCAGTATAAGGGAAGTCCAAGCTGTGATAGTGCTATAATCAGCCTCAATTCAGAGTGAGACAGTGCTTTATAAAGTCCTTTTGAAAGTGTGAAGACTACTGAAAAGTAGAACTTCTCATCTCAAATGTGGGCGTGATGGACTCTGCATTGGTACAGGCTTTTCACCAGCAGTGAATGGCAGTGAGCTCCCGGATCAGCTGGCTGCTGCAGAAGCTGTTGCAGGGGTGCAAAGTCCAAGGCTCAAACAAAGAACCTGCGTTCCAGGAGAGTTTGGATTTTTCCAGAAGAGAGACACAGTCCGTTTTAGAGGGAGGGACTGCAGGTCTGGGGTCAAGGTGCTCGCAGCTGCCGGAGTTTGGCATAGACGTCCTCTGCCTGACTGAGCTCCTCAAAGACAGGCAGGAGATTGAGCAGCTCAGTGTCTTCTATGTCATCAAACCAGGAAACGACAGGCACCTGAGGAGAAAAACAGCATAAAGTCATTTGACTGGGGGCTTCACATGGGGCCCTCTGGGGCTGCACTTCATCCAGCATTGGTTCAGTTTTTCAGTACCAACAATAGAAACCTGTTTCTTAGCATAGTGTTTGTCTTCATGTTCAAGTGACCCAGTTCAGCTCAATTTTGTTATTAGTTTCATACAAATTAAAGTTTAGGGTGCATCACATCAGTGGGTTTGGGTAATTTTTTAAAATTTTATTTATTTTTTAAAAAAATAGTAAAGGGGAATCTAATGATGTAACGCAGAATAAATCCCATCTATATAAAATGGCAAAATATTAACCGCAATTAAATACTTTCCCTGACTCAGATTAAAACTTTATTTTCTTATATATGATGCAGTACATTGTGTATTAGTTGCATAGGACATGCTTTTTTCGAAGGTAACAAGACAAGCATTTCATTTTATTAATTTATTTTCACTGAAGCAATTCCTTGGTCAAGAGCACCAAAGGTTGGTCCTTCAAAAAGAAAACTTCATCAACAGTTCTGAAATGCAGCTTGTTATCCAGCAGATTAATGATTAATAAGAATCCATGTAAAACTAACTTAGGAAGATGGATAAACAAAAGCAGACTGTCTCACTAAGGACAGCATAGTGTTTAAAGTCAGTATTTCCATCCATCCTTCCATTTGCAGCATCTGGAAACTATCCCAGAATCACTGAATCCAAATCTAGCAGAGGGTAAACCTTGCATGGCCACAGAACAGATACCAATTTTTATTTTCCCCAGTTACATCTCTCCATGTCCAGTATTAAATCAGAATGTATTAAATGACAATAAAAAAGCAAAAATGACAGCAGCAAGAATAATTAACTTGCAACTTGTGTGCAAAACATGGTGACCTCATAGTATATACCGAGCTGTAATATGCAAACCTTACATTAGTGCTCTGCACTGCAAATACAAGGTAGCCACACCTAATACTGAGATATTAACAGTTCATCTCACTGGAGAAAACAAAACAGCAGTGACAAAACTGGGCATGATTACAATTCTTCCAGTATTTTTATTTTAATTCGTATATGTGAAAGAGAAAATGGAGAACCAGGAATTTGTGCAAATACAGTGATGTGATTTAGTCAGCCTTACTGATGACCTTCATTCACATTTCATGCTGTATTCTGTAATTTTTAAATTAAATCCCACCCCAAAGATGTTGTCACATTTCCTGCCAAGAGGGAGTGAACTCACAGCATTCTCAGGGTGGAAGATGTAGGAGGCCGGCGAGTTGTCCAAGATGAGCGTTCTGTGGAGGTCCCGGCCCAGCCGGCTCAGGTCCTTGACATAGCAGCCCTGGTGGAACACACAGGACTCCCGGAAAAGCCGGGCCCGAAAGACACCACTCTGATCCAGCAGGTCAGTCACCGGGTCCGCATACTGGGAGAGTCAGGGGCAGTGGGAGGAGGCAGAGGAGGGGTGCAGAGGGAGAAGAAAGCCAAATGGAATGGAGGATCAAGAGGCATATAGGGAGTTGGAGGGGTTCTTCTAAAATTCCTCTAAGGAGTAACACAGAAGTCTAAGCAAGGAAAACCTGCAGGTGTACATGAGTGTTGGTCATATTCATCTTAAAAGCTGCAGTATTTACAAAATGTGTGGTGAGGCTATCAATACTGATCACCCTGCAGCTTTGAGGTGAATAAGTGCAAGAGAGGAAGCCAGAGGGAACGCCATTGGGCTTGAGGGAGAGGGACAGATCTGCAGGACACAGCACACAGTCACTGAGCTGTAAATACAACTATGCAAACTAAAAATATTTGGGACTGTTTACCTTAACACCTAAATTTGTATGGCAATTAATTATAAGTGAGCCAATAATTATGAATGACTCAATTTTAAACAGTATTCATTATACTCAACATCATACTTTCTTCATGTTATTCATAAAAATTATTTGACCAACTTGGTATATTATAGTTGATGAATATTCCAAAAGACACACTGAAGTCCTTAACACAGACCAGCCACTATTATTAATCCAAACATTACAGCTATACAAATGTGTGTTGACAAGACATTGTAATACATACAACACACAATGCAAACAAAGATAAAAGAAGGTTTAGGGTTAGAAAGATCATAATAAGGAAAAAGAAGCACAATGATCCCACACTACAGACATTTTCCCCAGAGTCTTTATATGATACTGGAGATGCTTTACCTTAGCCAAACTGGCAGTGAAGAGGATGCACTCAAACATCTCTCCCATCCTCTGAAGGAACTCATCCACGTGTGGCCTCTTCAGGACATACACCTACAATGCAAGATCACTTCACTGCAACAGTGTGAGACGCTCAGAACAAACGATCATCCTCTAATCCTGATGCCCAACACAAAACAACAAATCCAGCGCAAATCAGCCAGGTTTTGGCTTAAACCTTGTGGATGGGGAAATCAAACTCCACAAGCCTTTAAAATGCAACATATCACCTAACAAAAGCTGTGCAGATGTTCTAATTAGATAGTAGCTGGGGGGGCTCAGTTTTCATCTATCCATGGTGCCAGCAGCCACATCCTGAAACAAGTAATCACGAATAGGCCGAGCTGGTGGGAACCAGCCTATCCTGGATTACTTGAACCAGGCAGAGGCCATAGGTGTTGAACCCCTGGTCAAGTGAAGACTAGAACTAAGAAAAGACCTGAACCTCAGGAGTACATTAAATCTGGTGAGCACATGCACAATTCAGCATAAACAAAATTCACTTACTCTTACCCAAATAAACCAACTAAAGTTATATTTCTTTAAATTTAATGAGAGTTATGTTTAGTTTATCATTAACTCAATTAAGTAAACAAAGTTACTCATGTCAACATATTTTGAGTACCATATTTGGACAGATTATTAACGCCATCACACAGGCTGATCATTCACATCTGGCCAAAAGGGGGCGCCTTACACCCATATATTCCCTTTATAAGCCTGGTCTGGACTTGTGAACACACAAATCAGCCCACGGAGCTTGGAATCAGTGCAAAAGTCAACTTTTTTTTTTTTTTTTTTTTTTTTTTTTTTTTAAACTGGGCTATCTTGAGGGGGGAAAATAAAATCTAAAAATCTGGTTTTCATACATTTGCTGTTTTGACTGCATTAGCATCTTTGAATTTATTCTCAGATTATCTTTTACCCCTTTCATCTACATCAATGAAAAAGAACAAAAGCACACGAGGTCCTCCTACCTGGTGTGTTGTCCCTTCAATCTCCACTGGCACAATGAAATCTGCATTGCTTATGGGCTGCAGGACAGAAACCAATCCACGTGTTGAAAGCACGGGTTTAAATATACAAGAATGCATTTTAGTTTACTATTAGAATATTCTGTATGATTTAAAACATCACTATTCACATAAGGGACATGTGACATTTAACCAAAGACACCCCCCCCACAGACACACATAAAAAGTGGTTCATCTGCTGCCACTAAGTCATGATTCAACTTCCTTAACAACAGTTCACACTGTGGCAGCATGGTGGCACAGAAAGTAGCACTGATGCCTTAGAACATCAGAGCTGTGTTCAGATGTAGATTTGTATCTGGCTTGGTCTCTTTGGGGTTTGCATTTTCACCTGAGTTTCACATTATTTAACCACAGTATGTGACCACCTGAGGTTGCCCTGTGACAATTTGGTATCCCATCCAAGGTATACCAAGCATTACAGTCTATATTTCTGAAACAGACTCCTGGCCACCATAACACTGCATCAGGAAAACAGGAACTGACAATATTATGAACGGAAGTTCCCTCTATACAAGTATAAAGACTGAGCTGGACACCTTGAAGGAACTGTGCACCAGAGTCTCATCCAGGTCGATCACCACACATATCTTGCCCTGGTCCTGGGGGGTCACCTCGGGCAGCAGGCAGGTTCCTGGGATCTTTTAAACAAGGGGGAAAGACAATATGATGACTACAGTCTTAGAACAGAATCCCATCCACATGAAACTAAACCATGTTTATTACCTTCCAGTACAGCACCAGAAACAGTCAGCAAAAACACTAACCTACCTCAGTACACTACAAGAAGTCACAACCACTTGAACAATTCGCCACATTAACATTTGTATTGTCCTGACAAGTGAGCCAAGCAACACTGCCATTTCACATATACGTTTAATAAAAATAAATAAGCAAGTGAAAGTGCTACTGATTATGTATGGCACATACAAATTAATACAACTACCGAGAACCCACTTTTCTCACTACCTTTTCTCAAACCACGGATGCTTAACATTTCAATTTAGATACTTAAGACTACACTAAGAAAAAAGATACACTGGCAATGACAGGTGCTAGACTCTGACTAGAGACAGACATATGTATCGCTTCTTGGCCTTTTAGCTAAGATCAGTGTAGAGACTGACATATGTGCTAAAGTCTGCATTCATTCAGGAATATGTCTCATAGTTTGTAACTGAAAGGAAAATATTATAGGTCAGAAGCGCAAGTAGATTATTGAAAGGCACACTGTAACTGTAGCAGTAACAAATATTGGAAAATGAATTTCAGATTATGAAAATTAAAATATGTACAGATTTTTACTGAAACAATAACCATAATGCAAATAACCATAACACAAATACCCCGCCCCCATTTTACATAAATTTTTTATGGTTTCAAGACTTCAAAGTGATTTTTTTCTTCTGGTTTTAAAGCAGTCGTTCCTTATTTTCCAAAACATAAATAATGAGTACTATTTTCTGAAAGCATCAATAACATACATAACTTTTCTGCCTGTATAAAACAAAACACACTCAATGAAGAGAATATCACATGCTGGGCAGGTAACAAAACACCAATACTGTGACAGCTAACTGCAAGACTGTTCAAGCAATCACACAACAATTAAGTGTAGTGGCACTGAATTTTCATATTTTTTAAAATATTTTGGAAAAAAATATATAGTATTCTTTTTTAAAAATACCACAATAGAACAAAATTACACAATTAAATGTATGCAATAAATGGATCACACTGAAAGAGGCCACATTTCTGTGTTTGGTTGCTGTGACTTCACTTAACACCGGTTGTTACATCAGCGTTGGCAACGGATGGGAACAGCAGCGTTACCTTGGCAACCGTCCCATTGTTCTCAGGCGGCAGCAGAGTATCCTGGGCAGGGGGTGGTGGCTGAGGGGCATCCTGTGCTCGGAGGCAACAGAAAAGCGCTTTGAAGATATTTCTGCTCCGAGGCTTCTTGGGGGAAGATTTGTTCCCTTGGCCTGTGCAAATAGAAAACAGTCACTTGTCAGGCCTCAGATGCGATGGATCCTCCCCGAGTTCCCAGTACAAAGAACTTTAAAACCCTAACATCACAAGCTCCGTTCTCATTCTGAAACACTGGCTGCTGTTTTACATAAGCACAAAGCCAGGAAAACTAAGAAAAGGGTCAGAACAGGAGAGCGCAAACCTACAGGAACTGCTGCATGTAATGCACTCAGAGCTCTGGTCAGAAGTCCCCTGGTCACACAGCAATGGGTGTTAACAGCAAGGTGTGTGTTTGCATTGCTCATATTTAACCTTATATGCAAGTATTACATAAATTACATTTTGCTTCCTTTCCAAACAGCTATCTACCCAACACTGGCAACACAGCACTTTCCGAACTCAAAGCTTACTGGTCCTTCCCCATACATGGAAAAGCACTTGCAGTTATTTGTAAACATATCTCAATGTTTGCTAAATATGTTCATTCCATTTTTGAAGTGACTAAGAAAATGTAACAAAGTTGCAAACAAACCAAATTTTTTGTTGTATTGAACTGAGTATGTATTGTGCCGATGCTTTCACTACACTATTTCTCTCCCTCCTAATAGTTGTAACTTGGGTATTAATTGAAACCTAAAATATACATAGCTTATTTGTTTTAAAAGACTTTAGCAGAACAATACCATAGAAACCTTTAAGGCAGGAAACTTTTATATGCAGGAGCTTAAAAGTAATCATACTTGGTAGACATTTTACTGTATGATTGCTTTAATTTTTGCAGTTGTTTATACTCTAGCTTCTGTAATCCTTTATACAATCTATACAATAAGGAAATAACGCTAACATCATGGTTGTGGCACTATAAACTGTTAAGAGAAAATTTAATAATAATTTAAAAAATTTAAAAAAAAAACCCAAAGCTTTTAAAATCATTTAGCTTCTCAAGCAACAGTGTTGTTTCTGGTACAGGATACTACCAACTGGACAGTAAACTACGTGGGTTACTAAGCAAACCGGTCAGAAGCAAACATCCCACACAGACAACAGCAACGAGGTAATTCTGTCCCTTCACCAAAATATGTCTGGAAAACTCCATATCTTTATGTACATGGATGCTGTATGTAGATGGACAAATTTTATTTCCAGTTATACAAAACTGCTATAACTGCATTTTGAAAAAGCAAATTGTTCATAGAACTAACTACTAACCAGTTTAACTATGGAAATGGGTTCCAATGAAACTTCTACAAAACCAGGTGCTTCCAAAACTGAATGTGACACTGTTCCAAACAGCAGCACTAAAGAGGTACATTAAGAGCTGCAGCATGTGGACAAACAGCAGTCAGACAATGGGTCTGACTGAGCACCAGGGGAGGTTTGGGGCTTTGCTCTTATTCATGACCCAAACCTGCAAGACCCTAGATCCCTAGATGCAGACGGAAACATCGGTCATCTTCCTCTCAGCTCATCTGACAAGCCTCTTAAGCGATCCTTCACCTACGATTGATGACTTCCTCACATGCTGCAACATGGACCTACAGCAAAGCACATAATGTATATACTAACAACCTCAATTTTGACTGTACTCTTAATTAACCTGAATACAAAACATTACAATGAACTAGAAATAATAGCTCCCTGAATAGGGAAAACACAGAGATTCCCATGAGGACAGGGAAAATCTGAAGGTAACAGCCTGGTACACCAGGACAGGAAACACTTCACAGTTCCATACACTGTGGACAAATTGTGGAACACAACTGTTACCTCCACTCACTGAAGCTCCTAACTCAGCAGTCCTACTTCTGCATGGACAGCATATGACACTTAATAACCCCCATTCAATACATTTAAGACCCCCCCCCCCCCAAAAGAGAGCGAGAGAGAGAGAGAAGCTGTGTCTATGCAGCAGGTAGCAAACACTTCCACAAATGTAAAACACTGGTCTCATATGGCTGATGATACCTGAATATGTGCTCTTTCAGAGATGGGTATTCTCAGCACACAGTAGCATTCATATTCATGGTTGTTCCTTTGCTTCAAAGCCACATCTCATTTCAATTCAAATCTGCTTATGAAAATTTTCAGGGATATTTTCCCAGTGCATCAAGATGCTGAGGCCAAAGAGTTAAGGAGCTCACCCAATTAACATGGAACATATGCTGGTCTACATTTTCCACTAAAGTGTCCAGCCAGTTCATAAAAAAGAAAAATTTCTCTTATGTCCCTTTAAGAGAAATGGGACCATTTGTCTATTTATTTCCAAGTGAAAGTAAAAATGCAGTCAGAGATTTAGTATTTTCCTGCTAACAGCCAAATGGTCATACTTATTGGTCAGTCATTTTCAAAACCAAAAGCAGAGACTTTTTCAGATGACTCTTAGCTGCAAATCAGCAATATACACTACAGTATGGTATAAATACATTACAAACATTTTGGATGGAAAACAAACCATATACTTTAGCTCTTCAGTGTCACCTTCTGGCACTACTTATGTCAAAATTGACTGTAATAAATTCAAGCCACTCTACACATTATATGCATTCAGAAGTTTGCTACATGTATTACACCTTAACAGATATTGTTTTTTTTTAGGCACTAACAGCAAAAGTTTATATAAATGTTGTTTAAGTTAACATATACAGAATAATATAATTTAATAACAATAAATATTAACAGTAATTACTAAAAATAATTATGGTGTCAAATCCAGCAGTTAACTGATTGTGATCATTGGAATTTAAGATTTTTTACATCCAAACAGCTGCTAGAAACAATAGTGTTCATTACTAGCAGGCTTGCACAGATCAGCCCCAGTGTGAATCTTATATTGGTATTAACTGCAAACTGGGTTTTCAGACATCACTTCAAAATAGGGAATGTGCATAAAATAATGCCATACCCTGCATGTTTGAATATTCTACTTGATCACCTATTGTTTTTCTAATGTAATAATCTGAGACCACGGGAATAATTATCCAACTTTGAATTCAGCTACATAATATTTAATGTACAGAGGATAACATGGTAACAGATTAATCAACAACAGCTGAAACTTAACACAAATGGTGTCTAACAGCTGCCAAAACTTCACATACATTACCTGTCAGGACAAACCAGAACTGTCTACATTAATTATCATCAGGTTCACTGCTTTGACCATTTCTCCTAGGAAATGAGTCCTAATGTTTGACCATTTCTTTTTCCCCATTTTAGTTAAAAAGTTAAGAGATTTTAAGTGCATTTTACTAGTTAGATACTGTAATCACCAACTGTAATCTAAGTAAAGGTAATAAAGAAAACATGTGAAAGAAGAAAATGAAGACAATGCTCAAGGAACTGCACAAACAACCGACAGCAAGGGAACTCGAGTGAAGTGTATTGAAGGTGATTCCATGTGCGTATAGTAATGCACATTCTCACAGATTAACTGGGACATAATCCAAACCCTCCACACATACACTTTCACCAGGAAAAGTGTGAGATGGAGACATCTGCATTTGACTCCTGAGTATCCTATTCTGAAAACAAAAAACAAGTTCATCTTCATATTACAGAGTACTTTTTTCCCTGTGTCCATGGAATATAATAAATAAATTGCAATGAGAAACAGAAAAAGAACAATCTGTGGGATGAGAATTCAAAACCAATAATCATTAATTTGTAGAGGCCAGAAAACTGATTTTTCTGCAGTCACATTTTGCTCATATACCTTTTCAGCTATTTTTTTTTTGTCACAAATGAAGAAAAACATACTTGAAAGGCATCAGAATGTGGTAGATTTGTGTGGGCCAACTTTCGTGGGCACCCTAGGGGGCATGTAAAATGATCCGGTCCTTGCAGGCCAACAGCAGTACAAAACCAAACTTGAAGCAATGCTTCAGTGGTGCAGAAAATTACCAGAGCAGTAGAAGTAGCTTTGAGACTTTCTCTATTTGGAGCGTTACTAACACCAACTTTCAGCCTCAGAAACCACAGGCCACATCACACTTTTCCTGGGATAAGACAGGTCAGATGGTAGGTGCATTCAGACTACAGGTGGATGCACAGATCATAGCTACAATGGTAACTACTCCAGCCAGAACCTCTTCCAAGAACATCTATAAATGCCCCCCAATACAGAACTCTTCCATGAAGCAATAATGAATTCAGTGGTTTGAACTTTTGAATTTAAAATCCACAGACAAGGGTCCAAAACCATAGAAAATATCAGTATGTATTGTTTCATAGCTGAAAAGCTTTGCAAAAATAATTTCACTGCATATTTAATATATAATAATAGTACTGTTGCACTTTTAATATGTACGTAACTGTATTTTAAATATATGCATACAGTTAAAAATCAGTTTAAATTACACCAACTTTAGTACAACCACATGATTTGAGTACAATCTTTGACTATTCAAATAGAAGCAAACCTCAATTTTAGAACAATAGTCAAATAATTGAATTAGAGATGTATAGTTGTATGGAGGTGTGCAACTTAATCTCTGTAAAAATCTTTCCTATTACCTGTGGTGTAAACTTGTTTCGTGGTGAATAGGACCGATTAACATAGAAATACTAAACCAAACTGGGAGTGAAGCAGTAAAGAAACTCGGACATAGAGTGTAAGCGCACAGGACACGTCCACACACAGCAGCACGACACAAACACGTGGTCAGGACTGCACTACTGAACGCGGGCTTGGAACAGCGTCCCATTCAGCACAGGAAGGCCCAACTTGAACAAATGTGGACGTGAACCATGCCAGCTTCCATCACAACATCCTGACATTCAGATACCAGAAGACAGCAAACAAAAACAATAATAATCGCAAATCACTGACAAAGCCTCTTACATGAGGCCAAACGTTTATATAGTTTACTTTAACATACCGTCTGATACAGACATTTATATGCCTAATATATGTTTATATTCACTGATTACTGAATAATTTTCCAGTAAGTGTAATATATACACTGGATCTTATATAATGTGCTATATGCCTTGAAGCTAAATATTAGCCCTTATGGGTACACGGCAATGTCAAAGTCAAAGGCAGCATTATGTCAACAAAGGACTGGCTTAACAAATAAAGAAAAAATACATGTTAAAGAAGTAATCCAAAAGGTGTCTTATGTCTGAATGTTACAGTAAAAGCATATGAACCCCATGTATAAAAGCTAAATAGATATTGCAATGTGGTGCATGAACCCAGCATTAAAAGTTGAATAATAGTGCCAAAATAGGAAAAGAGCCACATATGTAATGGCACTGCACATTTTCAGCTTTTTTGTAAACTTTTTAGCCGATTTCTCGAACACAACTGTTCTTCCATAACTCCGCATCTCCACGACTACATATATAAAAATCTGTGTAAAGATTTATGTCCATTTCAACACAAACCTCTGAAATGCCTTCAATATGATGTCAACGTTAACATGAAGCACACTGACAATGGTCTCATCTGCAAATTCACCATTTTAAAATGTCATATTTTGGAATTATTACTATTACTGATTTTTTCCCCCTCTGCCTCTCACTAAGTGAGTCTTATGTAAGTACATTAATATAACATTAGGACTCATTTCCTAGGGGAATAATGGTTTTAACGTTTCTGCTAGAACCCAGTGGAAATGGACACACAGCCCTGCCCTCCCTCGGCACCGAGTCAACATGAATGAATTAAATGAAGGGAAAGGAGGAGAGCTCCGCTACTACGGGCTCTCCAGCGGTGTTAAGCTGTGCTCGTTTGATGCTTAAGAAAACAAAAGCAATAGGAAATGGCTGACAGATTACAGTAAAAGCAGTGTAAAAGCCACCTGGAACGCGGACCATGTGCCCTGGAAGTTGTAAAGGCCCCACATCTATTCAGAAGCGCTGCCAAAAACTGCAGCGTTAATTTCACGTCTAACAGGAAGTGGGTACGTTTGCATTTTCAAACGTAAACACGCGGCGTCGGCAATACTGAGGAAGAGTTTTAATGGGCATTTCGGCAATGAAGCGACGTGAGGCTGTTTTCTGCACTGCTGGTGGCGAAACTGCACAAATACACAACACACACGGTGTGCAAACATTGCGCGCACACACAAACGCACGCTGTAGTCAAAGGGCTTAGGGCGACGCGCCACACTCGCGAACGCCCAAAGAAAAGCAGACGTCCGCGAGTGAAACGCGAAGACACCGCAGCGCCCGAGTCGCCGGACATTTTCGAAGCTGCTTTCCCGCTCACGGCGCGCGCACACACGCACTCTCACTCACGCACACAGGCGAGCGGGCGCGATCGGTACCTGCTTTCGACTGCAGCGGAGATTCCTCTTTCTGCACTTGCGTGATGATAGAACTTTCCATCTAACAAATGCGCGGTCCAACAACATCCAATCACTTTCCCCCGCACGCGAGCGCTCGCGCCTTGTCGCCGTCGCGTCGATCCCCTCCGCCGCGTTGCTCTTTACATGGAGTCCGGCTCGTCGTTGTGGCTGGGCGTCTCGTTTCCTTTTCTCCGGATCGACGCGGGCGAGGCTCGCTCGGAGGCGCTTCGCGTTTGTCTCGTACTGCTTCTTTACCAGGCGTATGTTTGTGTACATTCCCCCCCTGTCGTTATGAAAGCCCTCGCTATCGCTCCAACATGGAGAATCCAGGCGCAAAAAAAGCAAAACAAGCGAGGAAATGGGGCAAGAGGCGGTTTCAAGTTCCCCTTACTACTGATAAACAACCCAGCGAAACGCTCTTCTGGCGGAGGAAACCAAAAGCTGGGGGGCGGCAAAACGGCCCTTCTTCGACGTGCGACTGAGCGGGGGTCTATTTGTGGCAAACTGTGCGTGTTTTGGACCTTTGACGCTTTGTTTTCGCCGTTTTGGACACTTGGCGGGTGCCTTGAAACTGCTGTCGGTCGCGGATTGGATCCCGTGGAAGTGGGAGTAGCGAAGGCATTCTCCGCGCCGCACGCGCAGCCTCCAACACATTCCAGCGCGCGCTTTGTTGCGGGAGCGCGCTCGTCACGCAGCGCTGCCCCAAAGCATAACCTTCACAACGCGCGCGCGTGTGCGTGTCGCACTCCTCGGCGAAGTCGCATTAATATGAATATATGTTGCACCAGGTAATGCAGTTACACCGACGTCACATCAGTCTCCGTTTGAGACTTACGATTTCGCTGCTAAACCTATGTGGGATGACGTAACAGGGATGAACGTGTGAAGTGTGAACATTGATCTCGAATGCAAGCCTCTCCCAGTTTGAGCTGTAGGTTACAGAATAAAATCTGTGCTCACGACATGAACGCTGCGAGCTCTAAAATAGGACAGTCGAGCTGTCCTTTTGTGTATCATGCGTCATTCTTTTTCTACATTATAGCAGATGTATTCTTTTTCTTTCCCTGTGTTACACCCATTTTATTTGTTTTGCCTAGCATTACTGGTAATTGAGTTCTGTTATTTTTGCAATTTTTTGGTTTATGTGTTGGAATCTCCACTTTCTGTTATGCCTCTTGAGTTAAGTACATGTGAATTTCCCTGCATGGCCTGATAAAGCTCTGCTTTGTTCTTTTTGTGTCTTTGGTTCTTTTTCTGTAACATAAAAGACACAATTAGTGTTTGCAAGCAACTTTTTATAAGATCATTTAAATAAATGTCCATATTTCTTATTGAAATAACTTCATACTTTAACATAAATTGAATGGCTTTCTGAGTTGATGGTTCGTTTGCAACTTTTGCTAAAACCCAAACCTAGTTTCTATTGATTTACTTTTTTCATTCATAGTCCATACCATGAACATTTCTCCAGTTAGTCATAGTGCGAGCTATAGTGTCAACTTACCGTGGTTAAGAGTAACACTTTGGCAGCACAAAAATACCACCGACTTGCTCAAGGGAAGTGAAAAGCAGTTAGTAGTGTTAGGCCTCTTATCAGAACAGCATAAAGGAAACAGTCGCCTTAGCAGAGTCACCACTGAAGTGGCACATACTTTGTTCTGGACTCAAATAAAAATGCCTAGCACGTTATTAATTATTTATTAAACATTATCAGATGTTATTCCTTTCAGTATTACAACCAATGTGACAAAATCAAACTGACAGTTGGCCATGTCATGCACAAATAGGACAGCAAAGGGTACGGTACAGTGTGCATTCTGTGCAGCAGCTGTTTGTGTTGAAAAACCTTTAAAGTCACATGGTCTTTGCTGTCTTTGAAATGTGATGCTGGAGTGACGAAAAAGGTTAGGTCTGCATAAGAACCTAGAGCAGCTTGAGCTGAATCCTATAAACAGAGTTAGAGTCTATCTCAAGTGCTTCAGGCCCTTGTCACAAACAAGTTCATTCCTGTACCATCTATGCAGCCTAGAATGTTGCTGTTAGTCAGGGTGTAGAATGGAGAAGCAGTGAGCCCTTGTCTTTTAAGTAGGCAAACAAGCATGAATTGCAGAGTTCTAATTTGAATCTATAATTTCATGAAGGACATGACACTTTTGTTGTGTTCTGAGATGCCCTTCTGTGCACCACTATTGTACTGTTATTTGCTAACTTGTGCTGTGCCTTTTATGCTGCGCAAGTCCTGCCATGTACCACTAACCTCTCTCATCCTCATGAGGAATTTTATTTGCACGACTCCCAATAACTAGATTTTTTTCCATTCTCTGTAAACTTTTGACGGTGAAGTATGCATAAATCCTAAGGAAACAGCCTGTCCTGAGATTCTAGAACTGATATGACTGCCACCAAGAATCATGTGACTTTCAAAGCTGCATATCAACTGTTCTAGTGCCCATTCAAACAGACACTGGACCTGCTGACCTTTTCTGCATACTTTATGTAATGAGTCAGCAACAGGACTCGGTTTGTGTGGGTGACAAGCAGTATGTTTAAAAGGACCAATGTACCTGAAAAGGTTCACAAAGAGTTAATGCATATATACTGTGCATGCTGAGCTGTCACAATAAATCTTATTCTAGAAAATAAACCTATTCTTCCTTTGAGCCCCCTGATCCACAAGCTTCTTCTGTTCAGAATATTGCTTTTTTTGTTCAGAGGTAGAGAGTAAACATTAAAAGCAGATTTAACAGGAAAATGTGCAATGGGCTGGTGTCCCATCCAAGTAGTTTCATAGCCTAGCGGGCAATGATTCTGGGATCCAGGCCACCACGGTCCTGCTCAGGATTAAGCGGTTAATGATAATGGATGGATTGATAGATGGATAATAGAAGTACTTTATAATTAAGAAGTACTGTTCAAAACTGTACAAACTACATTCAGCCACATAAACTGTTTGGCTGCATAGAGATTGACAGTACTATAGTGTACATACAGGCTCCAGATCAGTCTTTTTAGGCACCCACTAGTTTCTTACAGGCAGAACAGGGAATGAAGAGAGCCTTGAATCATGTGATTTGCAGGAAGGAGCCTCCCACTCCTCCTGTGCCCTTGAGTGGCTCCATTTCCAGGAAAGAGGCCTTCTGGGTGAGCTGTGGGGCCCAAGCAGGGAGAGAAGCTCATTCAGAAAAACAAAACATGAAGAGAACAGACAGAGAGACAGAAAGGCGGGAAAAAACCTCCACTGTTATATAACAGCATTTGCTCAAAAACTTTTGTATTCCGCTTCTCCTTGGTCAACACTCAAAATGAGTGGTACAGAAAGTAAACACAGACATTAAATTCCTTATTTTTTTTAGTTCCAATGATTTTTTTTCCCCTCCAAGGAATATGCATGGCATGTCATTTTTAAAACAATAACTGCACATGAACATAACCTTTTAACACCGTTGGTTTAGAAAAATATTTAAAAATCTAAGATTTCGATAGAAGGAAACATAGTGAGTTAGAAGTGGCTTGGAAAGTTTACACCAGAATCCTGAATGTCCCCTTGAAATCTGCATGTGTTTTAGCCCGCTTAGATGAATTAATTCTAGCAACGAGTGTCATGCTGTGTAACACTGCAGAAGTGCACATTCAACAAAACAGGTCACACATTCTGTAGCAAAGTCTAGTGTGTCTCCTTGTGGCCATGTTGCAAAGTGTTCTTCCATCAATAACATTTTGATCACTTATCCATCTCAGCACAATTATGAAATCATGTAATATGGTTTAATATAATGCTATACCTGGTTTTACTTGTGCCTTCTAATTTTTTTAGTAACAACTGAAGTAGTTATACACTTCCATCCGTTTATAAAAGAGTTGGGTTTGATGAAAAAAAGCAATGCCTTCCTGTATCCATTATCAGTAAGTGGTTTTCTAATGCGGGGTGATGGTCTGGAGCCTGTTCTGGACATGTTTTGTATTTTACACTTTTTTTTTAAGTGACATTAAATTACAAGAAAAGGAAAATAAATTTTAAAGTACTGAAGACAAAAAAAATAATCTCCACCACATCCTGACTACAAATTGATTTAGGCACAAACATATCCAGTGACCATCAGCTTCCAGCCATTTTTCAACGTTGTTATTTACACTTCATCAGTAAATACTTAATGCTTACTGATGGAAAGAATAATACAGAGTCCCCTTAACTTATTTACAGGTAAAGTTCTACAAAAATCTTCGATATAGGTATCAAAAATATTTTTTTACATTCACATTTAACTTGCAGTTTCCCAATAGTCCAAATAGCCAACATGAAGGCATCTATCTGCATAAAGAAAACTGCATTTTATTTATCATTCTGTTTTCTAAAAACTTTAATAGCCTAAATTTCTATTTGAGGCCAATAAGGGCAGCAAATCACACTGACATAAATTAGAAAAATAAAACAAACTGGCTTACAGTGCTCCTGTGAGCTTGTCCTCGTGCCCTGTGGATAGGCAGATTCTGAGACCTTACAATGTTGATGACTATGACAAAAATAAAGTCATACTAATTTTTAGCTAATTTTAGCTATATATTTGTATCCTGTTTTATATTCCCTTTGTTTTAATTCGTTTGTGCAGCATCTCCATTTTGATCACATAAATAAAGTGCAGTCCAGCAAAATGGGGTCAAAAAGTTGAAAAGTGTGCAACAAGAACTGAAAAGACAGTAATAAGACTTAAAAAGTGCATAGGATAGAACTGAATGTTTTAGGTGATTCCGACAGTTGAAAGAGGCGAGTCCTCCACCACAGCTCACAACCAACTTCTTTTCGTTGGTGAGAACAGTAACAGTTCAGTACAGTAAACTGTTGTTTAAGTTAAATCGTACGTATCACTTAAACTCATATAATAGATTTTGCACTAAACAGTGTACAACCGAACAGGCCCAATGCTGAGCACCAGGGTTGCTGCGCAACCATGAGGGATTGCTTCAAATTTTTGTTTGTAATACGAGGGCCCAATATTAAGTATTACTATTTGTAACGTTTCTGAAAGCATTAAAATGAGGGCTTTGTAAAAACGTATTAAACTGCTACACATAGTATTACGGTAAGAGTGATGTTGTCACGTGGTCTAGTGACGCAATCAGGAAAGTGACAGACTATTAGGCTGAGAAGCCGCATCTTCCGTCTTACGCAAAGGCTGTCAAATTGCAATTTTGGAGAAAACTGTACGGGTAAGTCGTAATATTTTAAGATATGATAAAAAAAAAAAAACTGTCCCGCAAGATACCGCAACTACTCAGGCATGATAGTGCGACACCCTTCGCTGCCAGTCGTTGCAAAAAATTGGACCGGCTGTTGTTCTTCAGGTTAGATTAAATGTACAGTAGATGTCATTTTATTTGGAAAAAAAATAAAAAGTTTTTTTTAAGGAATTTCCTGTCACAGCAGAGTTTGATATGTATAGACAGAAACGTGCTGGGAAAGCCCAACAATCTTGTTTCCAGAAGTTGCTCCCCTCGTCTGCCTTGTAATCGCTGTCAGTCCGTCATGACAGTACAGTAATAACTTACACCGATCAGCCACAACATTTAAACCAGCTGCCTAATATTCTGTAGGTCCTTCTCGTACCATCAAAACAGCTCTGACCCGTCGAGGCATGGACTCCACAAGACTTATGAAGGTGTCCTGTGGTATCTGGCACCAAAGCATTAACAGTAGATCCTTTGAGTCCAATAAGTTTTGCGGTGGGGACTCATGGATCAGACTTGTTTTTCCAGCACATCCTAGAGGTGCTCGATCAGATTGAGATCTGGAGAATTTGGAGACCAAGACAACACCTTGAACTCTTTGTCATATTCCTCAAACCATTCCTGAACAATTTTTGCAGTATGGCAGGGCCACTACCGTCAGGGAATACCGGGTGTATGTGGTCTGCAGCAATGTTTAGGTAGGTGGTACGAGTCAAAGTAACATCCACATGAATGCCAGGACCCAAGGTTTCCCAGCAGAAAATTGACTAGAGCATCACGTTACTGCCGCTAGCTTGCCTTCTTCCCATGGTGCATCCTGCTGCCATCTCTTCCCCAGGTAAATGACGCACACACACCTGGCTGTGTGATTTATCAGACCAGGCCACCTTCTTCCATTGCTCCACGGTCCAGTTCTGATACTGCTCACGTGCCAATTGTAGTCGCATTCGGCGGTGGACAGGGGTCAACATGGGTACTCTGACCGTTCTGTGGCAACACAGCCCCATACGCAGCAACCTGCGATGCACTATGTGTTCTGATACCTTTCTAGAACAGCCAGGATTATCAGCATTTTCATTAATTTGTGGCACAGTAGCTCTTCTGTGGGATCAGACCAGACAAGATGGGCCAGCCCTCGCTCCCCACGCGCATCAATGAGCCTTAGACGCCAATGAACCTGTCGGCGGTTCACTGGTTGTCGTTCCTTGGACCACTTTTGGTGCTGTAGGTACTAACCGCTGCATATCGGGAACACCCCAGAAGGCTGGCAAGACGTGTCATTTTGGAGATGCTCTAATCCAGTCGTCTAGCCATTACAATTTGGCCCTTGCCAAAGTTGCTCAAATCCTTAACGCTTGCCCATTTTTCCTGCTTCCAACACATCAACTTCAAGAACTGACTGTTCACTTGCTGCCTAATATCTCCCCCCACCCCTTGACAGGTATCATTGTGACAAGATAATCTATGTTATTCACTTCATTTGTCAGTGGTTTCAGTGTTGTGGCTGATCAGTGTATTTGTTGCACAATGAGCCACCAGTACAGGACACAGATCCTCTCTACCTCTCTTATTGTTTAACTTGGTCCAGAAAGGTCACAATAAGTCTTAAAGATAAGAGCTGCCAGGTTCATCTCTTTGCCAGGAATGTCAGATAATGGCTGTGCCACCCACAGGAAGTGATTAGAAGCCACAGGTGTGGCTGTTACACCCACTTTACCACAGTCCTGACTGTAGTGCCTCCTCCAAAACCTGTACAGGCCAATTTCTCAAGCCAAATGAGTTTATTGTGAGATGAAATGAAATGGAGTACCCTCTCCCTTCCCTATTCCCACTGTCATCTTTGACTTTAACTCCATCCTGGTTGGAAGTTCCATTGATAAAGAGGTATCAGATATTACTGGTAGGTATCTTTTTGTCTTTAACTTCTTCCAGAATTCACCATGTGTTCAGACAAAAACTGGTCCTCCTATGAAGATGCTCAATCATCCAAGCTGGTGAAGAAAGCAAAAGAGTCACCTTTTGTACCTGTAGGTAAGTGATAATCTCAGAAGGCTTAAAGAACTGTTCTGCTTTTTAGTCTTCTTTTGGACTCCTTGTTCAGGTCCCCTTGCAGTTCTTTTGATATTCGTAGCATTTTTTATTACTTGACACTTCCTTGAATCTCACTTCCCTGTGAATCTCAAACAAGTCCTTGAACTCTACCCAGTGTTATTTTACTGCTTAGCGTGTGATTCATACATTGCATTGTTTTATTTATAATGCCACTCTTAACATTATTTAACTTTTTCACATTTAGTTTTTCCACCTGTGTGGCTACAGGCTTGGCTGGGTGTTTGGCTGTTGTTGCTTATGGACTGTACAGGCTGAAGTCGAGGGGAGATACAAAAATGTCCGTGCACCTCATCCACATGCGTGTTGGAGCCCAGGGCTTTGTGGTGGGTGCCATGACAATGGGTAAGTTGTTGAGGTAACTTTATTACGCTTAGTGTCTGATGTCTCTCACCTCCTGATTATGCTTTAATTTACTGACATCTTCGTAACAGAATGTCTGTGAAAGTAGACAACCAAAGTAAAAAGTACCCTTTATTGTTGCTCAGTAGCCTAATGAGCAATTCTTTTTTATCCAGGATTATTTATTTGCATCGCAGGCCTGTCAGTTACATTTCCTTTTGAGTTTTCACTTCTGTTTTTATAAAATGCATATTAATGTCTTCATTGTTCTTTCTGTCTCAAGGTGTGGTCTATTCCATGTATAGAGAATATCTGGCTCCCAAGAATACTGGAAGTGACAGTAAATAGTGGCCCTGTGGCCCAGAACTTTCTCAATATTTCTTGTGTCTCACTACCACTACTGCAGTGCTTTTAGGAGCTACACTTGTACCATAATACTACATCCAGTTGTTTGTTAGTTTTTAATAAATTTGATTTAAAAAAATATTGTTTCATTAGAATTGTATCAGAAATCTGATCTCATTGTCACTATAGATGTTATGAGGACCACCTACATATGCAGGAGGTACAGAAAATTCAGACGTGAAATCTGTCCTGCTGGATTCCATGGAATCTAAAGTTAATGAGATGGAGAGGTTGTCTCTTCATAGTCACCTAAGATCAGTAAGGCTTCTAGTGTCTTAATACCGGATGTATTTTAATGAGTGACAATACATAGTGTTATCTGCAAAAGTTAAAAATTAAAATGTGCTCAAAGTAGTTTGATCAATAAATTGAGTAAAACACAAAAGACAGCTGAATTTATCTCAGGTATAACTTTTATTTTTAGAACAGATGTATCAGTAGTGGAAGACATTACTTTCATATAGCTTGACTATTAGGCTTCACAGTTGCAGAAGATTGGCAAATACTGTTTTCTGGTTTTAAGTGGTTGCTGTACAATATTGTTCATTCACCCCCCCCCCATGCATAACATAGAAAATGAATGCAGTGGGCCAAATCCAAAAGCAAAATGGTACCATTTTTCTTCCATTCGTGTATTAATGAAATGTAAATGGACTGATGTTGTCGGAATACCACTAAAATACATAGTGATGAGATGGATCTGTTATGTCAATTATACAGAATTTATTTTGGATAAAAGTAGTAAATAAATTAAAAAAATTATACATCTGGATTAGTATGGTTAAAAACTGATGTATTACTCATTTAAAGTTAAATAGAAATTTTTGTTACACATTATCCAGTAACAAACACATGTGAACAGTCTTGTATACATAAAAACAGGAGCAACAGAGGTAGTGTGATTTTACTTTGGATTGCCATGAGGCAATGGTAGAGCAGTTTAAGCTTGTATTTTCCAGCTGCTGGGCTGCTTGGTGGCTGCTGGTGTGGAATTTGAGCACAGGTACAGGTGTGTGGCTTTTGCATCCCTCAAACAGATGGAAGAAGGCAACACCAAGCAGCTTCTGTTCCTCCTTCTGCCAGTGGTTGTTCATAAGTCACATTTGCCTTGATGGCAATTCCATGCATGATATGGTTCATCAGAGGTTTTCCAAAAAAAAAAAAAACATGGCTAACACTGCAGGTGCTTTTCAAAAAACAAAGTCTACTTCACATGCTCAATTAAAAATGCTTGCCTCCCAAATTCCTGTGTTTAAGAGAATGCAGTGATGTAAAACATCAAACCTACTTCCACTGCAATATAAGTCCTGATTGACAACTGCTGTTTCTCACTTGTACACATTTTAACAAAAATTCTCACTGTGCCCTTTCACTACAATATACAAAGTTAATGGTGTCATTTCACAAGCATAACATTTTGACAGGAATTATAGTTATACTGTATATAGTTCTTTTTTTTTTTTCCAAGTGCTACATAATGCAGTCAAATAGCACTGTTGTATATATTTATTAAAACTCCTGAATCGCTACTAAAATATAACAGTAACAGAAGATGAATGCATCTCACAGTACAGCTTACTAACTGGTGACAGTACATTATTTTATCATTCACTGTCTGACCTCTGTCAGCAGTTAAAACATTTTTAGTCAGTAGTGAAGATGCAAAAAAATGTAAAGAATCAAAAGCTAATTAACTGAATCCAAAATCCATCCATTGTTACTGTTCCCTACCTTATTTCAATATCCAACTCAAACATTTAGCCTGTTGCTGAAATTCTGAGGAATAAAAACACATCTTTGTCTCCACAATGTTCAATTCATTACTTTCCATTACCAGAGTAATTACATCCTTAATCATTACTTATGGGCTTTAGCAACACATTTGTATATGCATACTTTTTGAAGTAAAACAAAGGATTTTAACATCTAAATAATGTATTTAAGTTTTATTGGACACTTAAAATAAAAAATAAATTAAAAAAATCAAAATAAATGACAAAAGTTGGGATGGCATTACACCGTCATTCAGTTTGTTAATATTGGTTTACAATGAGGGTGGTTGTAACAACCTCCTTAAATAGACTTTAAAAATGTGTAAATGCCAATGTATATGAAACTCATAACCCATTTGTTAAAAGAACCTGGTTGCTCAAAGCAGTTATCAGTTAAATAGATCTTTCCCAGGTGCATGTCCCTCCTTCCTGTTTTATTTCCAGTGACGGACAACCTCTCTTTGGGAAGAAAAGACAGTAAAAAGTGCCAATTCGGCTAGGGTGTTTAAGATTGAAAATCTGGCTGTTCCTCTGATAACACCCTGTGACCATTCCTTACCCTGCTTCCAACGTCCAAACAAGACACGCCCAGGGCAATGAGGCACTGCCAAGCCTGTGAATGTACAGATGGGAAGCTTTATAAACAGGATGCATAACTACTCGTGTCCACATCTCCTCAATTCTGCATTTTGTTTACATTAAACAGTGGATTTCATGCATGGTACTTCCACACACACACATCACAGAAATATCTTAAAATTGTGTACAAACTCAGCAATGTACTGTTTATCCATATTACATCTGAAATACATCACTGCATATTTTAAATACATCCATCCTACACATAAGTGGGTGGCCTGACATCTCTCCTGAAAGTAGGCACCAGGGTTCACTCTGGACAGAGACATTAATACAGACAAATAAAGTTCACAAGATGACCGCCTCCGTTTCTCTGCATGGCATGTGGATGCTATGCTGTTAGGTGCATTGTCCAGCATTACTGACACGTTTCACATTGGATGATTTTCATTTGACTGAATTTAAGCTTTTATTTACACTACAGTAAATGTATTCATGCTATACAAACTGTTTATGTGAATAAACAGTTAAATAATTGAGTTAAGTAATCTGTTTATAGTTTTTTTGTTATTAATAAGGGTCAACAAGTAGTATTACAGCTGTCCCCTTGAAGTGAAAAGATCATGATTCTTTGAGCAAGATACTTACCCTGAATTACTCTAGTAAAACATAAACAGCTGTATAAATTGGTAAATAATTTTAAATAACTTAACCCTAAAAGTCACCAAACGAACTAATAATAGTACTGAATCGATTTTTTTTTTTAGTTACTTTATGCTTTCCATTTGTTGAGACTGACAGTAATACAGAGGAAATATATTCAGTACATAATTTTGTTATGGAAGAAGTATGACTGTATTAATATTACTGCTGAAAGGAATATCTGTCCTCATTCAGTGCCTATATTAAAAGAGAGAAGTCTGGCCACCACCATTTGAATCATGGACATGGTTTCCATAGTAATGTACTGGTTAATACACTAGACTAAGTCAGAAGACAGCCAGACTGACACCAATGAGGGACAAAAACCCTATGGGTTTGAGATAAATTCATCCCTCTTGCTGTTCTAAAAATTCTAATAAGTACTGATGTCATTGTAAAAATAAGATATCCATTATGGAAGTAAAATTAATGGACAAAATGCTGAAAAAGTAGTATAATAAAAAAATGCATATATTTTCATATGCTGTTGCAGCAGTTTTTTGTTGTGTGGAAACTCATAAGTTAACGACTGAGTGTATGTTACAATGATAATTATGCTGTTTTGGAATAGAATTACCTTAGATAAATATAAATCACTGATCAGTATAAAGGCCATAATAACAACAAAATATTAACATCTGTCAGAAACAGTGATATTCATCATTTTAACTCTACAGTATACAACAGGGGAATTATTTAAAGCAATTGTTATAGATTCAGTCTCTGTTGCCTATGTTTATGACCTTTGTGTAACATTCACCTTGCTGAAAAGAGCAGTACATAAAAATAGTAAATTGATATTCAATTCAGTTAATCTATAAATGTATTTTGACTGAATGCATTTTTTATTTAAATAAAGCACATTTGATAAGCTATTAAAGTCACATTTGTCTAAATACTGCATTGTGCACTCACCAGATACGCCACGAAGCAAAGGTAGGCAATGGAAAGGAGGGCAGCGAACACATAAAGTAAGGCGTTATTCAAAGTGGTGACATAAACAGCTACAAAGTACATGTTGATGGCACAAACCACTAGGATCAGAATTCCTCCACCAATCTTCCACACCCTGCACAGAGGAATGTAATAAAGAACTTATATCAGAGCATATACACCATAATTATTCTGCATGATAATATCCTGCTAGGCTTACAGCATCTTACAGTAATTATTTCAAGTTAAGAGAAAAAAAAAAAAAAACTATTATACTTACAGGCTGTTTACAAATTCACTCATAAGGGAGGACAGGCTGGTGAATGTGAGGATTGGTATTAGTGCAAATGGAAGCTATGAAAGGGAAGAAGGCAGATAAAACGTGAGACAGAAAATAGGTTTCCATGGACAACACACTGTCCACCAGCCATCCCATTATAGTGCACAGGATATCTTGCCATCCTTCTGCCACCCCCGCACCTGCATACTCTGCAGCACGTTGAGGAAGTCATTCATGCCCGTAAGATGCTGAACATCCTGGAAGATAGCCACTAGCAGGGTTGGGGTGATTGCAATGGAGCGTGTCAAGAGCACCCGTGCAAAACGAGACCAGCGCAAATTCAGGAAACCCTGAGTTGGAAAAATCCGAGTCAATAGCCAGGAAGAACCACATAAAGATTTGGTTAACTTCCTTAAAAGCCATACAACCAACCTCCATAACAAACTGCCCAGAGTAGGTTCCTGTCATGGTGGAGCTCTGTCCTGCAGCAAGGATCCCAACTGCCCAAATATAGAGTGCAGCAGGACCAAAGTAGCAGCCAAGAACCATTCCCTAATGTGCAGAAACATGGGACTAGTCACATGAACAATGAGTATTCATAAATGACTATGATAGGAAAAAAAATATATATATGAGAAAAGAATGGAGAACCACACTGAAACAAACACCAAGTAACTAATATGGAGCAGGGACCACCTTTTATCTTTAGAAAACCTCCATTCCATTTTGAATTTCTGTGGTACAAGTCAAAAGCTCTGTATGATGAGATACTGAGCACATTCAGCACTATGCAAAACAATTCATATGGAACACATACTGCACAGTCTGTGCTAAAAAACATCCAGTTAACATCTAGTTCAGAATCTGTATATTCCTACTGGTCAACTCTTAATTGGTTTCATTATTTTGTCTACCAGCTATATTTACTAACACATCTTCTGTTAACTTGTTTCAGCTAAAATGCATACAGTATGTATGCATGCATGTGTACTTATCCCATTTATTGCCCTTCAGATGCCAATGTACATACTTACTCCTTTATAGATATCCACCTCTAGTGTAGCATTGTTCCGGGGGAAGAGGTCAGTGTGTGGGCTGCCAGTTTTATTACACTTATCATTCTGCAACATAGCAAATGTGAGATATATACATATTAAAGTTGCCAATGTAAAAATATCAAAAAGTCATATCAGCCATTGTTACGCATACCTACCACATCAATGTTACGGCGTTCAAAGAAAGCCTCAGCAAAAACTGCCACCACAAAGACATTGATGAGAAAGGAGACCATAAGAGCTATGGATGACTCAATGAAGAAGTACTTGTTGGCTTCCTTCACTTCCTTCTTATTAGTGCGATCAATCTGCCGAGACTGAAGGGAAAAAAAAATTATCATTCACAAGCTAAAACTGATGCCCTTTTGATCCCTCTGCAACATATTTAGAGTTAATATTAATGGGGTGTACATGAGCTCCTAAAATTACAATTTGCAACTGAAGAATTTTATATTGCCCATTTCATTTGCATCTATAAATGCTTTGCATGTTGCAGTTCATTAAGGTACTTATGAAAGTCTCACTTCATAACTGTATTGCGGTTTCCTCAAAGCATTTTTAGAGCCTCACATAGGGTAAATATCAGCACTAATACCTTGACGAGAGCAGAATGCAAGTAGATGTTGTGTGGCATTATGACTGCACCCACTATTCCAACAGCCTGTTCCAGCTGGACAGGCCCGCAGTTTTTGCAGTACGGAATAAACATCCCCTTCAGAAGTTCACCTTGGTTTGGACCGACTACTACATACTGCAGGGTACAAGAATGTACAGCAGACAGTGAGGTAAAACAAATTCTTACTTATGTAACAAGTAATTCTATGCAATTTCTGACCAAATTCTACATTACAGGAAGAGGGATTTACCTCATATCCAAACGTGACTGCCATAATTGTGATTAAAAGCCCAAAAAATGCTTCAAGTTCTCAAACCTAGTATTTAGGAAAAAGCAAGTGTTACTCTATATAGTACTGCATCCAGTCAACCGTGCTGTGGCATCATGGTGACTTTATGTTAACGTGACTCTCTGAATTGCGCAACAGCACTACAGTGAGACAAGGCTGAGGAAAACCTACCGTACTTGTCCAGAAAAAGGAAAACAAATGTGTCAAAGATGGTGATGAGAACACCAGCCCACAATGGGATTCTGTAAAGAAGGAAAAACATTTCAGTGAAACCAGTACATTCCCCCAACAACTGGCCTCAGGAGCGACAGAGCAGTAGCAATACCTGCCAGCAGAAAGGAGGCTGAAAGCAATGGCACAGCCAATGACTTCTTGCATGTCTGACCCAACAATGGCCAGCTCCACCATCAGCCACAAAATAATACGGGGTACCTATGAGCAACCGTAAAATGGAGAGAAATGAAATTCATCATTTATAGTAATTTTTTCAATAACTTTTTAAATTGACTTATTGTACTGATGATGCACTCTAGTGTAACTGCAGACTCTGAGAGTTTCTATAGGAGCAACAACTCAAAAGCAATTACATGTATATCAGACTATTAAAATATTCTTTATGGAGAAATCTGCAGCTGTCCAATTCTCTGTTAGCCATACATTTCTGAATTTCCTGCTTCAAAATGTGACCAATCACTTGTGAAGCAAAAACAGACAAGTTCAACTTGATACGTGCAGCCTCGAGTAAGATGTTAAACATGTGAAATGCTGCTACATGATTCTCTAGCTGAAGGTGAAACAAGGACAAGGAAAGTGAAGGCACAAACAGAAGAAAGCAGAAACGCACACCTGGCTAACAGTGAAACTTCAATTTTCAATACAAAAACGTGCTAAATTAGATTTTCACTGAGAGTTAAAGGAGGCTCTGGAACACTTACAGTGGGATATTGCCGGTTGCAGACTTCAGCAAGGTGCATGCCTGTAACAACCCCCAAACGTGCTGCCAGTCTTTGCAGCAGGAGTCCAATTATCGTGGCCCCCAGCAGAATCCAAAGTAGCTGAAAATAAAGGAAAGCACAAGTGGCGGACAAGACATATTAAATATCAAAGAATTAAAGTCACCAAACCAAGGCACTGAGCATGACGATACTTATAAGGTTAACATTTACACGACTGAGTTTTGAAATTTGGTTGAGGGAATGATACCTTAAATCCTGCTTTGGCACCAGACTGTAGGTCTGATTCAATGTTGCCTGGATCCAAATAGGCAATGCTCATCAAGAAACCCGGTCCTGTGAAGGCCCACAGCTTGCGAAAACTAAAGCACATCTAAAAGGAGTGGAAGTGTTTGGACTTATCCTTTACACAGCATTGGTTCACACCAAATACAGTATACTGCGCTTACTTGAATTTCACCACCATTCTCACAGACAAATTTTGGGAATTTACAGTGGGGGAAATAAGTATTGAACATATCAACTTTTTTTTTTTAGTAAATGCATTTCCAATGGGGCTATTCACAAGAAATTCTCACCAGACATTGGTATTAACTCAAGAAATCCACAAATATAAAGAATTCACAACATTAAAGGCCATACATAAAGGTATGTGTAATAAAGTGGAATGACACAGGGAAAAAAGTATTGAACACACTAATTTAATACTTAGTGGAAAAGCCTTTGTTTGTAATGACAGCTTCGAGATGCTTCCTGTATGAAGAAACCAATTGCCTGCAGTGCTCAGGTGTGATTTTTACCCATTTTTCTAAAGTAATTGTCTTTAAATCTTGAACATTCCAGGTGGCCCTCTTGTGAACCCCGATCTTTAGTTCCTTCCACAAATGTTCAATTGGATTTAAGTCAGGTGATTGATTGGGCCATTCCAACATCTTGATTTTCATTCTCTGAAACCAATTGAGAGTTTCCTTTGCTGTATGTTTTGGATCGTTGTCCTGCTGGAAGGTCCACCCACATCTCATCCTCATCATCCTAGTGGATGGCAGTAGATTCATTTCAAGAATCTCTCACTACATGGTCCCATTCATCATTCCTTCAATTACATGAAGTCTGTCAGGACCATGAGATGAGAAACAACTCCACACCATGATGCTTCCACCTCCAAACTTCATTGTTGGTATAGCGTTTTTCGGGTGATGTGCAGCGCCATTTCTCCACCTAACATGGTGTGGAGTATGACAGCCAAAAAGTTCAACTTTGGTCTCGTCTGACCAGACTACATTCTCCCAGTATTTCACAGGCTTGTTCAAAGCTAACTTTAAACGAGCTTCAACATGCCTTTTCTTCAGTAATGGAGTCTTGCGGGGTGAGTGCAGATAGAGGCCATGCCGGTGGAGTGCATTGCCTATTGTTTTCTCTGTAACAATTGTACCTGCTGCCTCCAAGTTTTTCTGGAGCTCTTTCCGAGTGGTCCTTGGCTCTTGGGCTACTCTTCTGAGTATTCTTCTGGCTCCCTGGTCAGAAATCTTGTGAGGAACTCCTGTGCATGGCTGGTTGATGGTGGAGTGCTCTTCCTTCCACTTGCGGCTAATGGCTCCAATGGTACTTACTGGAAGATTCAGAAGTTTTGAAATATATCTGTAATCAGTTCCATTCATATGGTTTCCAACAATCAGGTTGTGAAGGTCTTGGGAGAGCTCTTTGCTTTTACCCATGATGAGATGTTTCTTGTGTGACACCTTGGTAGCAAAACACCTTTTTATAGCCCATCAATATGTACTAACCCAGCTGATGTTAATTTGCACAGATAGGAGGTGGAATTACTTTCAAACTACTTACGGATTTCAGCTGTCATTCCACTTCATTACACATGCCTTTATTAATGGTCTTTAATGTTTTGAATTCTTTATATTTGTGGATTTCTTGAGTTAATGCCAATGTCTGGTGAGAATTTCATGTGAATAGGCTCATTGGAAATATATTTACTGGAAAAAATGTTGACATGTCCAATACTTATTTCCCCCACTGTATTTCAAATAAGTAGCAGCTTGCTGCCTTACAAGGTCCATGTACCATGTACTATACATGCAACAGGCAAGCAGTTCTGCGATGTGAAATAAAGGAAGTCAACATTTCCTTAACTAACATATGCTAAATTTGTTTAAATAAAATTTATTTAATTTTCAAACATTATAATTGATTTTGATCTTAATTTTGCAAAATCAGCAAATAAAATAAATATTTAGTAGTTTATGCAAAACCACAGGAAAAAAATATAATTCCATTATTCTTAATAGCCTATTTAATCTACTCTCCCATATTAAACATGATTACTATAGTGAAAATATCAACTCATTTTCAGCTCCCTGTGGACTGTACTTCATGCGTAAGATGTTTAGAATCACTTCCTTTTAATTATTTTTATATTTTGTGACTCCCAAGTTAATTATAACATTGTGGTTTTATATTCATACAGTACATGTATATTTAATTGTAGTTTTATTACAAACCTACACATACACCGAGACTAAATTTAATAATCAATACCTCATCACCATCTTCAGGAATTGAGACCTTCTCTTCAAAGTAAGTGGAGAAAGGCTCCTCTTGGGATACTGGAGAATTTGTAGGGGAGACAGAGCTGTACTGTGCAGATGATGTCTGAATAACTCCATTTTCATGAGCTTCCTCTGTGATAAGACACACAGGAAGCCAAAGATAAAAACAAGGCTGAATTAACATGTGTACTCATATCTGCAGTGGTTGCACAGTATTGACAGAAAAGGAAGTAAATGCTACTAAGACTGTTTACAGGTTTAATTCAGTTAAACAAAGCAATATGCACAGCTTTCCATGCAGTGTGTCTGTCTGACACTCATAAAATGAGTGAGTCGCTCTTCTGTGTATTTTTCACACTCACTACACACTTACCAAAATTTAAGAATTGCACAAATTTTAAATTGCAACAATCAATCAGCAACAAAATCATTTAAGTTCATACAAGTTCAATGCTGGTGTAATACACTTTGCAATACAACACTGATAAGTAAGCAGTGCTGACTTACATGGCACAGAAACGCACCAGTCCGTAAAATATATTCTATAGGAAAGTGCTGTCCTATCTCTGCTTTTTAATACCAATATTCATTGATCAAACAAGTTAAAGGAACTTACTGAGCCTGGAGCACTCGCTCATGATGTGCTGCTATCCTTTATACGTGTCTGTCTGTGAATAGGCTTCTTAATCATAACCTACTATTTTCAGTTCAGTCTATTTATTTGCTCCTGAACCAACTTCTGCAATTGTCTCTAGGCTAAAAAGCAGCCTTGCCGACACGTTTGCCAACTACTTCCCATTCTAACATGTGACTGCATTTCTCAAGGTAACTACCATTATTCCGGATGTACCAAGGAGCCTGGTCACCACCACCTCATCTGCACAAATTCCACTTTCATGCAATCCTACCCCAGTCATACAAACTTCAGAAAGCTCTGGTAATGTCTCCCCCACAAAGTTACAGAACTTGGCTCCAAAATACTTTCAATGGTGAGTCACACAGCACACAATCTCTAAACTAGCTTGCAAAAGAAGAATTAAAGAACAAAAAAGGACAACAAACTAACTAAATTATGGATTTAAAAAGAAATGCTGCCACACTGTAAATGAACTGGCAAAATTAATTTCAAGTATTTCACAAAACAGGTTTTTATAACTTTAACAAAAAAATCTGATCAATGATACTGCATAACCTCTTGTCCTATGACCACAGCATTACAGCAGCAGCTGACCCTGTAGTGTTAAATTCTGAGAAAATTACTAAATTTTTGTTACCTTCTAGGAGATCTGGGTCCTGGTCGGTCTTCATGAAGATGAAGGACAGCAGGTTGATCTCACGATTCTAAAGAAAACAAACTTTGCAATAAGCAAACACAGGCATAGACAATAATAACCAATAATGCAGTATTTACAACTGAAACTGGTATTCAGCCAACTACTTATGCTACTAACACTGATATAACTTTTGACCCACTTTCTCAGTGTTCAGCTCAAACCAACCCTCTGTAAATCAGGGACAAATGCTGAGGAATACTCATGACACACAAAAAAAAAAGTGAAAAACTGCTACAGTTGAAGGAAAAACTGCCATGTCATTATGACACTAGAAAAACAGTCCTGAAGATGTTCATAAAAAATGATGATGGCACAAAAAAATGTTTTACGGATGTTAGTGACCATTCTGTGGGTAGAAAGTTTTTTCCCATCCTGTTGCTACTTTGACTTCCCTCAATAAAAAGAAGAACACTCACAGTAAACTGCCCTTCAACCCACTGATTTTAATTAGGCTAAAAGTTTTTAACAAAGTATGCTCACCTATATCACATAAAAATAGCACGGTATTTCTAACATAAAAACTATATGCTGCTGAGTGCCTGTCATACTGCATAGTCTCTAATACAACAAAAGATCAGTTACCTGTTTTCCCTCCAAGATAAAATTTGAGAACAAATAATACAGAATGAGAAAGGATGACGGCCGTCATTCAGTTTGTCGTCATAAAGTCCAAGTGGAGTGTGTGAATATCTCTGCCCCATTTAACAGCTAATCTTCTTGCAGCAGTTTAGTTTATCTCTTTCAGCAGCCCAACTGAACAAAAACATTTACACACCCAAACATGTAAAAGAAATTATGTATCAGCTCACAGTTTTACTTACACAAGTAGTTTATTCTATAGAGAGTGGTCATAATTTACAAAATGCATTCATAACACAAATAATACAGATTAAAAAGTTTTAAAGCCCAAGATTTATACACATCAGGAGTAGGCAGAGTAGGTGCTGCTGATTCATATTCAACTCATGGTGACCATGGTAAGGAAGGGTAAAGAATTGTTTTCCCTTTGCCGTCTTTTGTGTGACTTCAGACTGCAAACAGGAGGAAACAAAAACTCTACACACCTGCATTTGAGACCACAACTGAACGTGCCACACAGGCACCTTGAAATATCAGGGTTACGGATGGTATTCATACAAAAACTTAGCCAGGGAATGGGAAGAGGGAAAATGATTCCAAAGGCATTAAAAGTCTTACATATGTGTGTCAACTGCAAGGTTGGAAGGAAACTGACAAAAAAAGGACAGTAAAAATGCATGTTTCAAAGTATTCCTACAGTAATATTCCAGAACACCCTAAATGCAACTACATTAGACATGCATAAACGCATGCATACACGCTTGTGTGTGTGTGTGTGTGTGTGTGTGTGTGTGTGTGTGTGTGTGTGTGTGGCAAGAAAAGATAGATATAAAGTGTATAGCATGGACTGCAAAGGTCAGCACAGTAAAGGGTGGTAGGGACGGCGGTCAAACTGAGGCCACTACCTGCCTCGCACGTGACGTAATCGCGTAAAGAAAACCGAATAAGTGGCGCGCGAGACTCGGTCGACATCAATTTATTTCATTGTACAGTAGTAAAACATTCTCTACTCCCTGCGAAAAAAAGCACATTCTGCTGTTTTTTTTATAATCCTTAAATTCTGAAATTTATTACATAGTTCACTAAAAGGTAACGTTTATTGACAAGCATTGCAGAAAAGCCGAACAAGGATATAACCGCAACAGCTGAGGTAAACAAGCTCTGTCCGATCACATTCAGGATTTATAACTTTATTCGCATATTTTCACATTATTATAAACCAAAATAATGTGAAGATAATGTAACGCAAAAAAAAACTCTTACCTGTGCAGGTGTTCCGTCTGTACATTAATACACGATAACGTCATGTAATTATTTAAAATAAAATTCTAGAAAAAAGTAAGCAGGGACATGGGGCACAAACTGCAAAGCTCTGTTATTACGTTTAGAAAATCAGCCTTAGTCACTATTGGCTGCAAGCCTCATAAATCCGTGCTGTCATTGGTCCGCCTCATCTGTCAATCCCACGTGGAACGGAAGCTGCTATAAGACCTTAAAATGGAGTGTCTGGGAACAGTAGAAATGGAGAAAGGAAGATTTGAGTTATACGGCGCCTTTGCGCAGTCCTGCTTTCATGTAATTCGTGAAATATGTCCAGTTTATTAAGGAGTTATACGTGTAATGCTGGACTATTTAATGTGTGTCATGTGTCGTAAAATTAAGTTGTAAATCGTAAGATTTCCCAGTACTTGGAATACTCGAGAAACGCGACTCGAGCATTTGATTTCATGCTACTTTTCAGTACAATACCGTGGTAACACATGACCGCCCCATATGAGTACAGAATTATTTTACACAAAAGGAGATCCAATGACGGAAAAATGTGAGACATTAAGCTTTTATTGGGCTCCGGATCGCCGCTACCCTGACCAGGGCAAGCGAGGATGGGTTAAGTGCTTTTATTCAAAGCACCCGGGGCTACAACGGCATTAATGCATCGTAAAAATGATTTAAAAACTTATGATACATGTGTACGTATTCAAAATAGATCGGTTTGTGGTCTCAAATTTTGGCTGTTATAAAAAAAGTCATTTTAATATATTTTGCAATAAACTTTCCGTATGCGATCATATTTTTGAACATTCACTTCAATTTACTGTCGCAACCCTGGCAAGGACAACCGGTAAACGAAATTTAGTGAATTCACTTGATTTATTTCCAAAACTGTCGTTCCAGAGCACTTAATGTATGATAAAGTACAAAAAATGAGCCATCCAACAAGTTAGCATCCGTAATTACAACTCAGTTAAAAGATCAAAATAGCCAAGCTCAGTGTGAAATATAACTCAAAATGTTCTAAAGAATACATGGTACTACATTTTACCTCTGAACTATAAATTTCAGTCCCTTGGCAAAAAGTTGTTTTCCAGAAGACTCCCTCTGTGCTGCTCGTATGTGTTGTACAATGCCTTCAAAGCAACAGCGGTCTCCCTCTTCATCCTTCAGAACAAAAGCCTCCTGAAGTTCCATGGCTCTGTCTGCCTTTCTTTTCTTTGGTCATTTCTATATTCGTCCTTCCAAGATTAGGTACAAAGGTTCCATTGCTTGAGAGTAGTTTTAATGTACGACATCCCAATCCACATTTCACTGCAATGTGTCACTTTATCTCACATCATTGTAAGATCCTTCTAAACAGCCTAATCATTCTTTAATAAAGTATCCAGACATGAAGAAAATCCAACCAGGCCCAACCAAGCTATTATTCTCACTTGAATGTCTTTAATCAGCTTATTGGTTATCTTTCTCCTGTATTTACTACTCTACCAGTGGGTAATTTTCACATTTCTAGAATCTTCCCATAATTCCCATCCTCTTCATTCCATTGTTCTGTACTTTGTCTCAGGAATTCTATTGTTTCACACCTCTTTGTTCTTACTTGGGTTGTGATCTTGCATACTTTGCTTTACATTCATCTTTAAGGATTATATTTGCTTTCTTCCTGCCCAGTTTCATAATTTCCTGTTTGTACCTCATCATCTTGACCCATGATCACAGTGCCCTTTGATGTGTGACTGTCTGAGCTGCTCCAGGACAGTGTATCATCCTCATCTTGTTCCTCTAGGTCATTCTCATATTCTTCTGGAGCCCCTAGTAAGTGTGACTCTTCAGTTCCATTTAGAAAGCTGTTTTCATTGCTCAGTCTACTATGACTGTCATTACCTACAACCACTAAAGGGTTCTGGCTCTGAAATTTCAACTTTTCCTCACTACAGTCCTCAGGTTCATGTTCTTTCTTGATTTCCTTTTCTTCACCCGCATTCTCTTGATTATCCCATATTTCCCCCCATTCATCTTCTTCATTGTCCGAATCTGGAGCAGTGTGTCTGCGGATCCGATTCACAGCATCCCAGAGAGCTCTTGGGCAGCAAGACTCTTCTACTGATTCAGAAGGGGGTGAAAAAAGTTGCATCTCAGTACTTTCAAGTGCAGAGACATGGATGTCAAGACAGAGGGGAGATCTGAAGTGAGAAGGTGGATCTAAGGGAACGTGAGGAAGAGAAGGACATTGGGGTGGAGATACATTGTCTTGCTGAGGGCCTGAACCAAGAGGAGAATTGCTCAAGGGAGAATCTGGGGATGATCCAAATATGGTGCAGAAGCCAGTGTGAGATAAAGGAGAAGAGACAGAATCTGACATTGAAGGCAACTGCAAAGGAATGCTGCTGCCAATACTGGATGTAGTTCTTTCCTTTTGTTCAGGAATTAGGTCTTCTTTCTTGTTACTGACAGAGTAATTGCTGACGAAAAGACTGGGAGACTGAGATCTAGATGGAGGCACTGGAAGATCTGGAGAAATTGAGCATATGTTTGCAGGGGAAGGAGGTGACAAAACTATTTCTTCTGTGTTACTGGATGTCTCCTGAGGGCTGGGCAAGGGTTCATCATTACAGATGCCCTCTGTAACAATGCTGTCAATTTTTTCAGTAGCATCAAAAACAATTTGCTTATCACAAACACATTGTACTGGTTGCTTGAGGTTATTGAAATCTTCTTTACTGCTTTTCACTTTTGGTCCTTCATCTGTAGATTTTTCTGTATTTGTGAAACATTTGTTTTCTGATGCAAAATCTCTCTCTGCAAAATTAGTCACTTTTTCAACTTCTGTTGAACTGTCTTCTGGCTCTTCTTGTAGCTTTTTGTGAAGAATTTGGGTTGAGAACTCTGAACTTTGTTCTGTGCCACATGCTGGCACCTCCTCGGATGAAGTGTTTTTCATTGTTTCCAGGAGAGTAGAGTCCAGGTGACTGAGTCCCAAAATCCTCAAGGCCCTCTGTTGCAGACTTTCATTGACAGGAACTGCTGCACTAGGCAAATGGATCCACTTTGTTTCTTCTGAATTATGATTTTTCATACAGTGCTGTACATTAGTCTCTGTAGGAACTTCAGAGATGAGATTTTGGTAACTCTTATTGTTTGTTTGTTTGAAGTGTGCCTCTGGACACTGAATGTCCTCCTCATTGCCTTGAGTACTGAGGTTTAGTGCAGATATATTCAAGTCACTTTGATGATTATCACTGGTGAGATGACTAAGGAAATCATTATTTACACCATGAGGTGTGCACAAATACTGCACATGTTCTTTTTGAGGGGGCAGAATAAACTCTGCTCGGACAACAACACAAGTAGCATCTATAACCACAACACCACTACTGCTAGATGATGTATCTTCCTGTTGTTCACATGTTCTTGCTTGACTGTGTTTATTGAAGGAATTACTTAGCTGGTTGTTATCTTGACTGTTGCCTACAACTTTTCCTTGTTGCTTCACACTCCTTTTGTTGCATTGCCAGAAAGGGGTACTTCTGGACTGAGCCAGATCCCCTGGAATTTTCCATAAAGGAAATGTAGTAGAAGATGGACCACTGCATTCTGGTATTCTTTTTCTCAGAACTGGAGACCGGCTCACTGTAGAGCATGATGCTGCTGTCGCTTCTTTACTCGTTGCTTTTTTTATTTGCAATACTGTTTTTTTTGGTCTAGTCTGAATAGCTCTTATAAGCTCTTCTCTGTGTGCAGTTGTCTGTTTTTTCTTCATCCAGGCTGGCGACTCCATGCTTTGCAGGGTCTGCAAATGAGGTTCGGTGATGAAAGAACCGTACTGATATTGCTGTTGTGGTTTTCCACAATCAAACTCATCGGGGGGCTGGCAAGCTCTGATGTCCTCTATGTATCCTTTACTTGACATCTCTTCATTCTTACTTGGTATGTTGACGGGTGGTTTAAGATTTAACTCTGGTGAATAGTATGACTGTAGAGGTTTTTCATTTGAAGTAGGCATCCCATTGACTCCACCAGGTCGGGAAACTAAACAAAATACAGTCCCACTTCCCATCCCCTTATTTACCTTAGCTTTACCACTCAAGGGTGGCTGACTAGAGAATTCTCTAGGTTCAGCTGTAACCTCTGAATGTCTTGGGGAATGAAGCTGAGCAATACCATCTGCTGGCAGTTCTAGGTGCGCACTAGCAAATTTCCATGTCTTGTCAACATGTCCTTGCCTCCTGTCTGTATTTGCCTTCTTTTTCCACTCTTCAGAGCCCCCTGACTTGCTGCTTAAAACCCCATGAAATTCCTGCTTTTTGGGGGCTGGAAGTGTATTATATTTATAGTTATGTATGTGATGTTGCTCCCGTGTTTCACCTTGTTGGCTTATCGTGTCTTTAATGGAATATTTCAGAGGCAGTTGTATTCCATATATATTATGGGCAGCACTGTAGGGAGGTGGGGGAATATATAGTGGAGGTTGGTCTAACATCCTCTGCTGACACCTGGGGTTATTTTCCTTTCTGTCTATGCTCCAGGACTTTTCAAGAATGGATGGCTGAGGCACAGTATAGGAAACAGGTTTATTAACTCTTTCTCCCCATCCTCTGATATGATGATGTTGGACTGAAGGACTTATTATGCCTTTTGTATCTGTGTTACCACATGGACTCACCCAGTATGAGGCCCTCTCCCTCTCATGCACACCTTGGATACCATGTGTTCTGTATAGCTCAGTTTCCAGGTGCCTTTTTCTAGGCAGCGAGTGACAATATCGGGCAGCCCAAGCTTCTAGCTCCCGATAGCTGGCCTCACTCATGCTCCTCTTACCAGTTCTAGAGTAAAGAGGGCTATGTGAGTCCCACTTTTTTACTGCTTGCATTTGTATCCTACTACAATTTATAGGTTCCTTTTGTATTCTCTCCATGTCCATCTGCATCCACACTCCGTTGGGTTGGGACTTACTAGGGGGTGAAGCAGGGAAATAGGATTCTGTTGGCTCTGTCCAGTTGGTGTAGTCCTGCAGAACCCCACCTGTTCTGCACCTCGGCACTGTCCATCGGTTAAGATCATGGCTGAAATTTCTCTCATGCAAATACTGCTGGAAATCTGGTACCTTCTGCATGTCTTGGTACCTGGACAATACATATTTAGGGACTATTACTCTTAAAATGAACATTTTTTTCCGCATTTTAATTGCTTCATATTATCAAAAAAACAATGCTGGAACAAACATAAGCTTCCATATTTTTTCGTTCTAGTTATTTTTGTCCTTCAAAGGCATCTGTAAAAATGCATTTGAGTATTCACTAGACATTTACCAAAAATTTAAAAACATTAAATAAGGTCAATGTTGTGCTAAAAAGCAAAATATGAAACAGTATCATAATGGTTTTATTATATCCCAGAGGTTACGTTCTGAAAACACTTACTTATGTGAGATGTGCCGTCCAGAGACAGTCCAAAACTTGTCATATAATGGTGGCTGCCGCTGATTCTCCGTCCAAGACTCCATCACAGAAGTTCAGGAACTGTGTACTGCATGCTGTAACATAACATCAGTACCTTAAAATTGATATAACTTTGAAATATGTTTAAAATATCAAAATTAGTGTTCTCCACACACTGTATTTTAGAGTCAAAGTCAAAAGAGTTTATTTGTCACGTACATGGTTACGGAGTATACCATGTAGTGAAATGTGCTCTGAGTGCTATGCAAAACTAATATTATTAGAAGACAATTTGTAGGAAGGTGACAGTTCAACATACCTCTCAGTTCTGGGCTGGGATGGATGTGTCCTGTTGCTGCAGAGCAGGCAATTGTACTGTGCTAAATCACTGAACAGCAATTTGTTTTTAAGGGACTGCATGTCCGTCCCCCAACCCCACGTGCCCTTCTCCATTCGTCACTGTTACAAACCTCCCTGCTAAAATAACAGTTACTTAATGAACTTCATATAGAATGGCATGCAGTTCTCCCCATTGCCTCCCTGTCTCAAAGGCAACTGGAATGATGTTGCCTCCTTCTCAAGTATAGTGCAGAGCACATGCACACCATCTATCTACATTTATTCAACATTAAGTTCTGGGGAATATCATCATCTTACAAAATAATGGTTATAACTTGATAAAAACAAGAAGAAATACTGGGTGGAGTGACAATTAATACGAATTTATGTACAAGGCTGGATCCTCAGCAGGCTTTTTTCCAAATATGTATAATATATTATAATTAGGCCACCTTTTAAATTTTAAAATAACATTAGGCTGGATCAGTATTTTTTGATATTTTTTTTTACTTCTGTTCATCCTTAAAGATTAGAGAAAAGTTTATATTTTAAAGACACATAAGTGTTTAAAGTGCAGAAAAATTATGGACCTGTTTGGGGTGTTGTGGATCTTGAGCATAGACAGGAATTTGTTTTGTTCAATGAGCTCAAGCACATAGACAGGGAGGTAACATTTTCATTCTCTGAAACTCTCCAGCGGAACAAACAGGCTTTCCACTCTGAACAGAAAATCTGTAGATCAGCAAAGAGTGAAAGGGGAGGATGTGTTTGAGGGAGACTAGAAACTGTGGTTGCTACCATCACCTATCTTTCAAACACATGGACATGCAATGCACTGTGATCATTTTCTCACATTTAAAGAGGATTTTCCAGATTTAAACTTTTTGAGATACTTTTCAGTTTCCCTAATAAAACTAGCAAAGGTTTATTTCCCAAAATAAAAAAAAATAAAATGGCAAAGTTATTTCAAAACTTTATTTTATAGCTTTATAACTTTAAAGCTTTTTTCCTTACATCTTTAAACTGTTGTCACTGATTTACAAGATGAGAGAGAAAGCAGAATAAAAAGTGAATTTTCTTGGATTTTAGTTTTAAGAGCAGTTACTTGGTCTCTTTTACATACAACCCTAAAGGTTGGTAATAAATGTGTGTGACTCACACATGTTGCTTTGTTTTATGCTGATCTGTGTGAGCTCTGTTCTGTTCTCCTACTCTCTTCAGGGTAGCATAATATATGTTTATGTTCTGCTGAGTGTCACAGCACACCAGCTGACAGTCAAACCTCTGTGGAAGAATGTTCTCATAGAAGTCAGGAGTCCCATGTTCAGCACGCATCTTTGACGACAGGTACACAGCGGCTCCATCCTTACACAGATGCGTGAGTGTGTCCAGGAGCTGGCTGTAGGTATCTGACAAGTACACAATGTCAGCACCAAGCACAAGATCCCAGTCAGTGGAGAACTGGTCATGATCCAGGCCCCACGATAGGGGAAGGATGTTGGGAGAAACAGAAGGCCACCCAAATGGAGGCCTGTTAGCAGTGACATTGTTTTCCAGCTGAGGAACAGCATGAGGGAGGTCAGTCAGTGTCACATCTGCTCCTGTGGAGGAGTGATAAAGACAATCAGATCTTGGTCATTGTATTTACTGATGTTCATCCATCCAACCATCAACTGATCCAGCCATCTATCCTCACGGTACAATGCAGGGTTGTGGCCCAGCACCTGTCCCAAAAGCGTAGTGTCTGACACAAGGTACACGGTGGATGGGATACCAGTCACAGGCCATTTGCTGACTGACACTTCAAGACTTATCTTGTAGATTTTTTGTAAAAACAAAGTTTAAATTCCATACAATTCTTACATGACAACACCAGGGGACATATTAAAGAGTTTTGTAATGCATATGTACAACTCAAGAGGCCCCCATTTGCGGCACAGTGGACCTGCAGCACACGTACCGAGGCGCGCTGCCAGGATGCCCACGATGCCGGTGCCGGCGCCCAGCTCTATCACCCTCTTTCCTCTAACATCGAGCGGAGCCTCATCCATGTAGCGGCACAGACACACAGCCTGTCGGTCACGGGCAAAAAAGTACAAAAGATAGAAGCAGTTTAAGTTTTTATTAATAACTCGGATGCGGTGTACAGGATCAGCACAGCACTGGCACCAAGAAAACAGAATCCAAGACGGAGCCACGGGCACCCACAGCGTCCCACACGGGTGCCGCCACGCCGAGATTGGCTCCGAACAGCTGGTTGATCTTCAGTTCCTGTTTCCCGAAGTAGTACACACTCTCCTCGGAGAAGGAGTCGGCGAACAGGCCGTCATCGACGGGAAAGACGGTTCCCTCCAGCTCCTCACTCATGATCGCCACACCCGGGTCACCGTCTCCACGTAACACTGCACAAAATACTTCACTTTCTACCGCAATGGTTGTCTAAGAACATTTCGTTGACAAGGTTTCCGGTTCTCCTGTTGATCGTTCATACGCCATTTACACAAACGACCCCAAACACCGATATTAACGTGAAAAGGTAAACACCAACGCACACGTGTTCGAGCCCACACGGACGCGTTGCGTGAGGCACAAGAATGGCAACGTATTGATGACGTCACGTCGTTTTCTCCTCTGCGTCGCTCCACTTGTAGCGCGAACGTAGAAAACACGCCGTGCAGCCCGGAAATGGCGCTCGGTTGGCCAGTGCTTGCAGCTTTTGCGGTTTAGCTTCGGCTTTTGGTCTCTTTAGCAACATTTTTGGCGTCTTCAGTCCTATAAATCCCCAGATATATACAGATTCGATGTAAAAGTCAGTTAGTCAATTCGGTCATGATTAAAACAGAGCTCAACTAAAGCGCGCTTTCTCAAAACTCCTTTCTCAGCTTCAGGATGTTGCCGTCAAGATGTAGCGTGCATGAATAAGGTGTTTTAATTTAAACCCTGTTATTGTACTCAATTAGAATATCAAAACACTCTAAATAGACTTTTCAGCAACACATCCAACGTCCCGCATAAACAAAGATCTCATGCTTTGTTCATGAAAACAGTTCTAAGAATTCCTTGTCACCATCCAGTTTAGAATCTGTAAATTACGCAAAACTTCAAATGCTTAAGACACCAGATCTCAACGTGAAGACGTAACAGAACAAATACTCTGACGGACACGGCCTCCCAGTCGCTGTGGTCAAGTCCAACGCACTGTCCTCGGGACCAGGACCACACGGAAGTCCCGCAACTCCCGGTCCATCTATTCACATGCACTTCCCGCCCTGACCCCTAGGGGCGCCCTGGAGTAGCGTGGGACGCTGCAATATTCCAGTCTAATTCAACAGATGGCGTTGTTACCTCCATTTTAGTGCTTGACTAGTAAATAAAAGTGGATTCTGTTCAAATGCTTTTCCCTCAGAAAATGACAAGCATTTTTTGTTGTGTTCATAAATTATTTTTTAAATAATGTTTCTACGAGGGTGACAGCTTCGAGACAGCGTGTGGTACAAAATCGGATAAATTCTCCACCAGTAGATGGCGATAGCGGTCACACAGCTGGATTCGGAACATTGAACATTCTTCTAAACATAAAATGATGTTCACACGCTGAAAATAGGATGTGTCTCAATATGGAAAAAATGTACGAATGTGTTTTACTTCTAGTCTTCTCACACTCCATCACCTTCCTTCCCAACTCTTCCTCAAGAACTCATTCCTGCTTTTGACTGCTTGCCCCTGTGCACCTCCTTTCTATAGGCCTTAAATGGGTGGTTTATTCTCACTCACAGCTACTAAGAATGACTTTACCAAAAAATAAATCTGGTCCAGTCTTACAGGTACCACTTCATATAACACTTGGGGCCTTCTAACCTCATCTTCACTCTTGATGTTTGTCTCACTTTGAACTTTGCTTTAAGAAAAGTTTTAAAAAGGTTATTTTCATTAAAAACATGGAGAAATCCTTCCAATAGCTTGCATTATATTCATTCAGCTGTAGTTGGGCTTAACACTCCTTAAATCTAGTGTTATGAGATCCAATTATTTATCTGTTAAAGTATCTGCCTTGAGACCTAACTGGAATTCAGCATGCCAGAGTATAGATTGGGTTCTGGCTTTGGCCCAGTACACATGGCTGAACAACCCTTGAACCACTGACCAGCATGATCAGTTTGGCTGTGTTCCCAGATCTGTCAGCCTTGCACTGCAGATCAAATTCTCCTTTTGCTAACCTCTCACCCCACCACAGTCTGCAGTCACACTACACACTGTGTCACGGTCACATGGAACTTGCTGTTTACAATATAACTTACTGGTGTTTCCTGAGTCAGGACACATGGACACCACGCAGCCAGCTGCTAAAGTCCAGTAAAGTCCAGTTACCAGCTAAGCTCACTTCCTTGAATGTGGCTCAGTCCTGAAGGGAATCAGGGGTAATTCTGTCAAATGGTGACCTGAAATGGAGAATCTTTGCTAACTGTTTGTCAGTCTTGCTCCTGCATGCAAATCAGAATAAGGTTATCACCTTTCATCACAAAATCACGAGTGACTCAGCCACATCAAAACTGCCGCTGAATACATCCTGGCCCTATGAGCAATAATATTCCCAGAAACATAGATAATTTGTTCTGGCTTTGAAAAGCTAAAGTACCCAGATATAGTCCATTACACAATCCTCAACACCCTTAATGTTAATAGCTGGTAATTTTGTGTCAAATACACAAGAAACCAAACAAATTTCATACATTTTATTAAAGGATATAAATACCAAACATATTAACTGTGCTAACATGGAAAATAAAATACAGTGAAAACAAGGTAGTAATATGACTAGTTAACTGTGTCCATAGGCTTTACACTTGTGCATTTTGAGTATGTAGACAGTGTCAATTTTTCACAGAAGCATATCTGAGTCTTAGGCATAAAAATAATACAAATGTAAACAATGTTGGTTTTAACAGTTGTTCAGATACATACAGTACATTATGCTCATTTCTGTCTCTGCCGGCTGAAGGACACTTCAGGCAATGAGGGAACATTTCTTATCTGACTCCTGTTTCTGAAACTCGATACAATTTTTATTTTTGTTTCATACATGCATTTCATTAGCAACACCTGAGCAAAAATTTTTGCTACTTTTTGTAAATAGACAAAAAGCTCCATGCAAAGTAGACATTCATTCAGCTTCACATTCAGTCACATTTGAAGCTACACATTTTCCCTTTTCTTACCAAGATTCTTAGTGCACAGTACAATACAAAGCCCATACACAGTAGATGTGGATGGTAAAAATACTGCAGTGCAACATTTTATGCAAGTGGAGACATGAACTGGTAACACCTGAGAAGTTAAGGAACATACACAGGATGGGTCTGGGCCATGAGATCTTTGGCAACCACTCAGATTTCCTTTTTTTCCCCAAGATTTTTAATAAAAAATTTTTTTTTAAAAACCCCACGATCACCTACCTTCTAAAAAGGTCTGTGCATCACCCTGTTATGAAAACAATATAACTAATTACTTCTATTACTCATGGACTACAGGTGGCAGCTACAAGAGGAAGATGTTTGCAGTTCAATAAAATTTCAGTGGAAAAGTGCAAATGCATCACATTTCCTTCAGATTGTCTTTTCAGTCCTTCAGCTCATTGTTACTGCTTCCACGTGTTGAAGTGGGCATTATTTGTGGGTCCACTGCTACCAGGCCTGAAGCTGTCAGCTGGATTCCACCTTCTCTGTCTGACTCAACCCTTGCTTCTAATCCCCAGAGGCTATAGGAACAGCATATCTTTCATGTCTTCAGTTTACATCAGCGCTCAATAAACCGCAGATTGATTGGACTTTTTGGCACCAGTAGAGTTCTGGTCATGGGGCAGACAGTTTCACCCTGTGGGTCGGGTTTCACTTCAAAGTGGATCAGGATCTGCAGAAAAGAACAAGATATCTTAGTGTTAGATGCAAGAACCAAAGAGATACTTATAGAAAACTGTACACTGAAATGTCCCGCTGCGCACAGATACAAAATCTAACGGACCCGTGCCAACGCCAAGTACAGCTCCAGCTGGGCAATACGTCGTCCAATGCAGCTGCGCTTGCCCACGCCGAAGGGCACGGAAGCATAGGGGTGATGACTCTGCTCCCGGCTCAGCCAGCGCTCCGGCAAGAAGTTGTCTGGGTCTGAGAAAAACCTTGTGTCACGCGATGTTGCATAGTGACACAGAGTAATGAGTGTCTGGAGAAGCAGAGACAGCACATCAATGACTATGCACAGTATGATACAATATCAGTTTGTTCTGGGTACCACCTAAATATTTATCCAGAGATACAAAACATTCTCTCTTGAGTTCAATAGACCAGAAAAAATATAATGAATTGGAAAAATATAATGAATATATAATGAGTTTCAATATTTATATAACAATTTCTACTTACATTTTTTGGAACGATGTATTCTCCAACCTGGATGTCCTTTTCTGCTATGACTCTGGCATTGGCTGGTATAACAGGGTAAAGTCTGGACAAAACAGCATACAGTAGTTTATTATAGCTGTCATTTATTACAATATGGAAATGTCAAACATAACTGTACTTTAACATTTCCTCCTCTTAATCTCTTGATATTAATATCCCTGGCAGCATCCTCACCTCAGCACCTCCTTCACAACAGCTTTCATTAGTGGCATCTTGGCCACATCTGCAGCCCTGGGAATTTTCTCCCCCTTCAGGACAGCCAGGACCTCTTCTCGCAGGGCATCCTGCACCTCGGGGTGCCGCGATAGCTCATATAAGGACCAGGATAGGGTGCTGGATATCTAAGACCAAAACAATGAGGGTCAGTTAACAGAAGCAAAGGTGTGCTTATGGAGTTTTATCTGTATTCCAAAGGTAGTAGGTCTGGTAGCACTGATGGCAGGTTGGAAATATGTGAACCTTGTTGGGAGAAAGACAGAGGAACTACCCTTACCGTGTCCACCCCAGCCAACAGCAACTCAGTCACATTACTATATACAGTCTTCATGGGCAGCCCTTGCTTGGACAGGAAATACACAAGGTACCCTCCTTCTCCTTTCTCCCCAGCTGCAAGTTTTCTTGCTTCTTCCTCCAGACGTTTATCAATATGACCCTTTGCTATAGAGAGAAAAAATATAAATAGTAAATAGGAAGGAAGAAATGCTAAGTTTTGAAAAAAATGCATGCCTTCGTGATGTTATATTTGGGACACTGCTCACCAAATTGGAACATGTAGTCCCAACACTGACAGAACGTCTCCCAGGGCTTGGTGAATATCCGATGCAGCCAGGCTGGCATAGCCATAGTGAGGAGGGTCAAGATAAACATGGTATTGATAGACTGGATAAATTGGTCAGTCTCAGGGGGGACGTGAGGATCCAAGCAACCTAGCCTCGACTCAAACAGCACTGAAGAAATGCCTGAAACAGAATCCCACAATCACCAAAGAGCAGCATCCAGCTAGGTTCCCCATCATAACCTTAATCTGTCTCAAGTCTTTGATTTCAGCATTCAGTTGGTAACAATCAGTCATATAACAAGGAATATGTGTAAAATCATATATTATACTCCAGTATACTTATAGATTTCAAGCAACTCTCAAACACATACTCTTATGCCATAAGGAGTTAGGCTCCATATCAGAGAAAAGACCCCTAACCTTCCAGGCCAAAGCGGTAGAACTCATTTGCGATGTCGGTGACAAGGCCGCTGGTGTTCTCTTGGTGGCGCATCCGTAGCCTGGCGAGAAGGTCGCTCACCACACTGTTAAGGACAGCATCGTAGGCCTCGACCGCTTGTGGACGAAGCATGTGTTTTCCCAGGAGACTGCGGATGCACTGCCACTCTTCTCCCTCTCTGAACATGTGTCAGTGGTGAGAAAGGTAAGTCAGTAATAGAATGGGTCTGAATAACATGGCTTTTCAAAATTGTATGCCCCCAACCAGGAAATGCTGCAACCTGGAGGTTTTAACTTACACACATCAGTGCAGAAAACTGACACTGATTCCCTTTAACTATAAGCATTAAATTATCAGTGAATGCATACATTATACACATAATTAACATGATTTACTGAGTATTAAATATAAATTAATGTTTTAACAGTTTTTCAACAGATACTACTTTGATGGATGCATTCGAACTGGGAAATACCTACATGCAAATAGTGCACACTTGCAATTTAACCATAATAAATACTGTGTGAAAATAAAAGATAAATAATTTATGAAGAACGATTCAAAGTGATAATGAAACCATTAAGGGAAGTATACTCTGCTTTAAGGTTCTTTAAGATAACGTCAGTACAGACACCTTCACAGAACAAGGTGTAAGCCATACTGAAAGGTAAGGATGCTGCATTTGCATACACCTGCGACTGCTGTAAAATCTAAGCAAAAGAAAGCAGCGATCTGTACTGTGAGCGCAGCAGCCGGGACCTGATGTGTTGTGGACGACAGTGTTCAGGCAAAGTAAGCCGAATAAAGTGAATAATTTAAACAGCGCTCATTTCCTGAGTCAGAATGACAGGCGTGGAGCAGTGAGAACCGTGAGGGGCGGCGCTCACGCTGTCAGAAGCCCGTATCCGTGTCCGCGCTGCTGTCGGTAGTCCTTCCATGAGGACAGTTCGGAGCGGATCGGGTACCGACCCTCCTGCCGCAGCACTTGTTCTATGAGCTCCGGCTCCGCCACATGGACCGTCAAGATCGGCCCAAAACTGGCCTTCCACACGGGTCCGTACTTCTGGCGACCCTCCAGCTGGTGGAAAGACGTTACAGACGCATTAACATTTACAGCAGCACCTCAGCAACAGTAGTCGCAATTTGACGCAACTCTGAGGCGCCTGTCTGGGATGCTTCGCTTGTTTATATTCAAACACTTGCCAGGAAGCACTTTAGGTGAAACATGAGCAGATATTATTATTACTATTATTATTTTGCTGGCCACACATTTTATTTTCGTGCGCACCTGTAGCTCATGCAGGCGGGACAGCCCCCTCATGCCTATGAGGTCCCACGCGAAGCTGAGGAAAGTAGGTCCGGGCATTTCCTCGAGACTTTTCAGCTTGCGCGCCTCTCGGCTTTTCACGCGAGTGATGCTCTCAGCCCACTTCTCCGCCCACTTGAGCAGAGGAGAGACACTTCGGCCGGGAACTTTGAAGACGTGCTGCAGCATTCTTGATAAAATGTGTCGTGCACCGCCTGCTGGAGAAAGACCAGGAAGATGCCGGCACTCATCTTGTCTGCAGCCCTTAGGATCAGTATTTATATTGTTCAACTCACGCCGAGTCCTCTCCGACTTGATACTTACGAACTTGTCAGCTTTGACCAATGGCTGGGGGACGTCGCTGAGAAGCCCCGCCCAGTGTCAGTGCTGGGAGGCGTGGACTGGGGGTATGTGTCCAATCGGAAGGTAAATTCGAAGCCACACCTCCCAGAGACGTAGCTCAAATCCACGCGGTTACGAATACGGTTACATAGTGATTTTCTGGGAATTCGGAGAGATGTTGCTTATGGGAGAATTTTCGATTATATCGGTGCTGAAATCCTTGGACATGCCAAAAAATATCAAGAAGTTTTGATAAGCTTTTTAAAGTTAAACAAAAAAGAATCAAGAGACTGAAAAGGTGGTTTTATCCTGTAAGTTTAGGGAGCGTTTTTTACGACTGCTGTAAGGAAGGGGTATGGGGAGCAGATGTTCCTTTTTGAAAAGGATAGGAAGTCCTTTTCAGATAAATTTCACATGATATAAGTATGCAATAATATATGTATATTTCTACACTAGGAAATAATAAACATATTGAAAACATGACACATGACTGCTGAATAAAGTATTAATACAATGTACCAGCAGAAAAGTTTTGTGTGCCAAACAATTATTTGCTCTGTGTTTTTCTCTACAAATAAAAACATGAGTGAGAAGACATGGACTTGACCTGAATCCCTGTGAATTGGATGAAACCAAAATTCTGCAATACCATTACTCAGAATTAGGTTTTACTTTGCCCCTTTTCTTTTAGTGTGTACTTATAACCTAAGGCCCTTCAATTATTACGCAACATACCAAAAAGTTAATTTTCTGACATGATACAAAGCAGCTTTGGCGCTAAAAAATATTGGCCAGCATACGTTCCTTAGCCTCCTATGTCTATACCCAAAACTCACAGTTCCTACTCTTAAAAAATTGGGAAATCAAACAGAATCATAATAAGTTTGTTATTAATGTGATTTAGATTCATTTTTATTGTGCAGTACATAGAGAAAGGATGAAGCTTCACATATACCTTTTGTGTATGTTCATAAACTCAAGTCTGTATACAATTTGTCAGCATAGATCAAATAATAGGGTCACTTCTAAATCTGAGGGACTTTGTTAGTTACACATGGGAGGGATATGACAGGTTGGAACTTTATTAATTCTTGGAAGGAAATTCATCTGTACAGAAGCTTAAACAGAGGGCACATAACAGAATGTATAGATAGATAGATAGATAGATAGATAGATAGATAGATAGATAGATAGATAGATAGATAGATAGATAAAGGAAACAAGTTTGATAATTGGAGAATAAGGCTAAATACTGCACTTTATATTGGATTTTCACAAACATCAGATGCATTTTCTTAGGTTGGGAAACACTAACACATCATCAGAAATAAGTTGTCAAGGAGGTCCCAAGCTTACACCAGATGCATATACTGCAAATCCACACACATACACAAGCACCATATGGAGATTTGGAGTCATTGGTCCACCAGAAACACTTGTCTTTGGGAGGAAAGTGGACAAACCCACATGAAAACAGGGAGAACATGCAATCTGCTCCAAAACTAAATGGGTGTTGAACCTATACTTGAAAGCACAGCTCAAGTGCTGTAAGTAAATTGCTGCGTCCACTGTGCCGTCATCCAGCTCCAGTTGCGGAACAGGAAGTCAATATTTCGGAGTGAACAAAACAGTCCATCAATTCTGCTGAAATATTTCTTACATTAAAATTGCACTTATTTTTGGTATTTTATTTGGACCCATGAGCTAAATAAGATTTTGTGAGATTTCAGGGCATCTCAGTACAAAAGTGCAGTTCTTCTGATATCTTTATCAGAAAAGGGATATGTGCATAAAGAGTATCAAAGAGCAAACAAGTCAATATATAAGACTAACCCAAAGTCACTGGACTATTTCAAAGTTAAAATAGAATCAGTTCTATCAGACATGACTGCAAAGTGTAGAAACGTAGAAATTAAGAGTGTAACAAATACAGCAAAGCTAAGCTCCCTAAGGCATGATCTTCCTTCTGAAAGAGGGTAGAATTTAGCTTTGAACACTACTGCATTTACCTGGAGAAGCTTATATTTCAACTTTCAGACATGCTGTGACAGTGTAGCACACAAAGGGGCAGTTGTTTGCAATATTATATTTAATTAATCTAACAATGAACAGTTTCCCAAATTTTAAATTACTTTGGAAAAATCCATCATGGGTGTAGGTATTCTTTGAGCCAACAAGAAAGACAAATGAGTACATATATTTTTAAGTGGGTAAAAGTTCAGCAAAACTGAACACTTAGAGCACTGGTTAGCTGAAGCCAAAGGTCATCTGCTCCCTCCAGACGAACATGATGCACCGGGAAGTTTGTCAAACTTGGTGAGAAGAGAAATGTCTGCAACGAAAGAACTTTCACGATACAGTTTTCCTGAAGCAAACTCCTTCCATCACATTTCTTTGAAAAAAGTAGAAAAAAGCAGGGCTAGCATCACTGAAACTCCTATTCTCCAGCACCACCCTCACCCATGTTACCCAGACTCACTCCTCTGCACCCCTGAAGGGTGATTATTCTTTGTTATAAATTCTGTACAACTAAATCTCAAACCAAATCAATTTTAGAATGACTAAATTAACTTCTTCATGATGCTAATGAATGTGTAAAGTGAATTGGGACACCAGGGCCACTATACCATGCTTGCTGACACCATGAGGACAACAAAGGCTTCTGAAGCCACCTTAGATTAAATTTACTTTCCTGCATGTTTATATTTCTTGCTTGAAAATAACAGGATATTCATTTTAAGTCCAATTTTTAAATTGATCTTGAGTTTGTCATTATGCAGTCATATACTTTGCCATGTCTTGTTTAAAAATGTGACAGTAAGCATATCAGCAACAAAGAAAGTTTTTAAAGAGAAGGATATTTCAGAAATAATGTGATATTCATAGAACTGTGTGCAGGCAGTGTTGCAGGAGGTCATTTGTCATGGAGCAGGTACAGGTATAGCCAGCAGTTTGTTCCCCTATCCCTGAGTTATCACCCCGCAGCCACAGGGATTTACTCTTTGCCCAGTGTGTGAAAGTTCAGGGCTTGAGTTTACCCGTAAAGCCTGTGACAGATGTTTCCTGCCTGGAGGTGTAGTACCAGGACCCCCAAACTGCATACTGTTGCTCATGAAGATTGGAGGAGATTGTTCTTCTTGGGAGGAGCCACTACTGGGGACATGGCTCTGTGCACATTGTAGCAAACAGTCACTGGCATCAAGGTTTGATGCTGGTCCTTTCACTGAAATGACCCTTAGGTCCATCAGAGATTAAAATACTTTGGGTTTTCAATTAAAATACTTCATTCAGAAATGAGGATTGCACATATGGTTGCTATTTGTCATATGTGCTCTTTCTCCTCAGCTTTCATCCCATACCCCATGTGTGTAAGCCCAAATTATTCAATTTGCTTTATTTAACTTTTTTCCATTTAATTAATTCAATTTGCAGGGCCTGGACTGAACATGTAAGTGGTTTGTCTTACTGAACATTTTTGTTAGGGGACTGCATTGTCAAGGCTTTGTTTTGGCACTGGTTTGATGACCTTCATACATTTTTCTTTGACATAAATGAAAAACTCTCATTGACAGAATACAAACTTGAGGGACAATGAAAGCCGATAGACAAACTCTTTTTTTCAGTAGCAAAGTCTTGTTAATGGTCATTGATTAACAGCTTTAGTACTTAAGTAAAAATGATTTGAATAGTTTTTTTCCTGAAATTCTCATGAGAACGACACCAGGGTGTTGCTTGTTTAAAATGTTCAGACACCCCATTCATTCAATAATTGGGAAGACAATAATGTAGGCAGAAAAAAAACAAAATTAAAAGATTTGCTACAGTACACTGTGTTTTCAGTGAGCAATGTTTGGCATGGCATTTCAGATTTTGGTGATCATTGCTCAGCTATTCAGCTGTGTACTCACAGGATTTGGCAGAGAAACCACGGTGTAGCACCACAAATTACCGCCATATCTTGATGTGTTGCAAAAGCTTGTTTGCCTTTCTTCTACAGGCCCATGAAAAGTACAGCATAAGTTTATCCATCTCAGAAAAACACACTTCTTTGTGCACAAAAACCCTCCCATCGGTGACAAATCATGGCGGATGACAATGAAAGGGGCTAACTGGTGGAAATGGCCCAAAACTAATACAGTGAAAGCTGCTCAGTCCTTAGATGTTTGTTTAAAGTAAAATAAAGTCCCAAGCCTTATTGTATGTTTGAAATAAAAAGTCACTATTTGCAGGGACTACAGGTGAATCCCAGTAATTCTCTGTGTTGAAACACAACAAATGCATGATTTAATCCACCGTTCAGAACTGAGGGTTGTGGCACAACCAAATGTAAGCAAGCAAAATGTGTGACCAATGATTTTATTACTCTTGTATTATGATGTAAAAGGTAATTCAGTATAAGGTGTGGAAAATGGTGCTCTTGGACCAGATGTATTCCTTTTGCTAGGATCTGAGATTCCCTCAGATTTTGGCTGTGGTGTTTACACTCCTAGGTGATGCCAGCAACACAGGGATTTCTCACACTCTGAGGACACTTCACAGCTCTTCCTAACATGACAGGTATGACAATCTCCAGATAGGCATAATCTGAAGTAGGGAGAAGTATATGAAATATTATAAAGAAACTTTGGATGAAGACAGCCTAATATGTAATGGAGGAAATGGTCCCTCGTGGATTTATGTAAAATATTTTAATGGACATTATTATTACTATTTGGCAAGTACATAGTGGAATTTACTTTTACTGAATCTGCAAATGCACCTAAAAGCTGAGATTCTAAGTTTTTTGTTTAGCTTACAATAATGGTTGTTGCTGTTGAAAATTATTGATAACAAAGAAGTTAGTGGGAATTCAAAGAGAACTGAAGTTAAAAGGATTAAAACCCAAAGCCGTAAACATCAGTGGGCAGTTTTCTGTACCCTTGATACAGTAAAACCCACATTGTAGATAAATGAATAATTGCACCTACTGAGAACTGGCAGGTAGGCTTATTTCAGGCAGTGAGAGCTGCAATATTCTGGGAAGTTCTGATTGCATTCAAGGAATTAATGTGCAACTTTCACTGACACTGTCTGGAAACCTGTACACTCACACTTAAAAGGCCTGTGCATCTGTAGAGAATTAACCGATTAAAAATGAAGATACTATTCAAAATTGTTATAATAAATTGCCTAAAACATACTTTTAATCCATTAATAATTTATCTCGCTACCTTTTACTAATTTTGCCAAAGCATCAGAAGTGCTAATCTAAATCTGTCCTTGAAGTTGCTACACAGATTCATTTTAATCCCAGTTGGATATGCATTTTTGGTTACAGAAAACTGTTACATTTTACATTTTTTTTTTGCAGTTATTCCAAGTACAAGTGGACTTCATATTTATTCTATGAGGCAGCAGTGAGCAGATCAATTTTTATGGCTCATCTTTGTATGCTTAGTTGCTATTGTTTGTTTGCCAACAATTACTATAGTGTACATTCAGGAAATGTAAAAATGAAATTTGAGTAAACATTTAATGAACACTACAGCTGCTAGAGACTTACAACCTCAGCTGCCAGTGTGAATACCTGTTTGAAAGCAAGATATAAACTTTTTGAAAGAATGATTTAATGTGAATTATAGGAGATGAAATTTTAAACATTAATACCTGAAACTTTATTATTCTAGAAACTTGCAATCAAAATGCACTGTGACTTTTTCCCACTTAGGTCAGATTTTATTTACTACTGCTTACTTCCTCAGAAGACCCATCTACTCATACATACACATACATTACATTAAGGATCTGGTGTAATAGTCCCATATTCGACTCATTCAAACATTCATTACTATCTGATGTCTTCTCTTTGTCTCACTGTTTGCCTTTCAATTGCTACTGAAAAACACAAAAGCTTCCATTGCAGATATGCTGTAGTAACCACTTCACATGTCTTTGGACTGTGGAACCCAAAAATAGGGAGAATGTGCAAACTCCACAGACCAAGGTTTATCCAAGAAACTGAGGCACCTGCTGTATCATCATGCTGCCCAACAAAAAAGGGATAAAATAATTAGAAAGCGGGATCACAATAAAAAAAAGTTTAAAAAGACAAATTAACTTCTTGTATTTGTAAGACTCCTTAAGCCTGAATTTAAATAGCAAATCTGATGTTCTGGACTTGTTTTTGCGTTCGATAGAGGAATGCAAGACATTTAGTTTGGCAAAAAAATTGAACATTTTGTGGCTCAGGAATGCACTTTTCTTTGTCAAGAATTCCCTTTAGGAACAGATCTTCAGGAAGGAATTGCACTTTTCATACAAGAGACACCTGTATCACTAGAAAGTAGCTCAGTACAAGCAAGTTTACTGAAATGCTGAACTTGTACAAACTCACATTTAATAGAACATCTATTTTACACAGAGGTAAATTTTATACCTTTACAGCCTTGTAAATCCAGATTGGAAGCTAAATCCCAATATGTAAGATCAGCAAGGTTCCCCTTGTACCCCTCTGACAATTAGAGGGGAAGTGATTTCTACTGTTTGGCAGATTCTTCTGTTCAGTTGCCAACACCTTGAACTGTTAATAACTAAGAACAGCTCTTCCCAAACATTTGCACACACAAAGTGAGAAAAAACAAGGGGACAGAAACAATGAGTAAATTGTCTTGAGTGCCTCATTCATCAACCCCCCTTTTATTGTGGGTTTTTATTCATGGAGACACGCAAGCCATCGTGTCTGCCTTTCAGAGTCTGACTCCAGGCTCTGGGTTGGATTCATGTGGAGTCGTGTCTCAGCCAAACCCTGCAGCTGAGGTCATGTTAAACCATATGCTGCATTACACTGAGAAGACTGTGTCACAGCTGCATTTCTCTTATAATTACACCTTTCATTTTTCGCAAAGCCATGTTATACTGACTAAACCTCGCATTTCAATGCCACCCTTGAATTTTCAACTTTACCAGAAAAAAAGCCTTATGTTGTTTTCTGAATTTAATGATTTCCAGGTTAGGGGGACAAATTGTCCTGAACTGAACAAGGGAGGCAGAATTCTTAAATTATTTTCTCAAAAATTTATCAGTAAACAAAATAAGCAATAGTGTGTGTGTGAATAACTAATAAAAAATGTTTATAGCCTTTCATTTCTAAAGTAGAAATGAAATTTATACAGATTAAATAAAAAAAAAAAACTTTAAAAAATTAATATAAAATTCCTCATGATTATGATCATGTTTAAAATTCAGGTTTATGGCCTGAATCATTACTTTGTAGCCATCAAAACCATCAAAACATAGAAGCAAGCAAAATCAGTTTGTTTCTCTGTTCCTGTTTTCTTGGTCTCATCTTATAAATCAGTTCTGTGCTCGATCCCTTCATAAAGCCGATACTATGCCTCCAACCTTCTGAAGACAGCTAGATAGTTCTTCCCCCCATTCCGCTGCACTTTCTTGCCCTCTTCTGTGCACGTCCCCAAACGACCGATAATGATGTCATCAGCCTACAAAAAAACAATGACAAATAATTTAGCTCAAGTATTATCCTACAAATCAGGACAAAAAATAAAAATAAAACATACTTTTGAAAAAAAAAAAGAACTGCAGTATTTGAAAGGTACAAATAATCATACACTCAACCCACATAAACACAAAGTGCAACAACTACTCCCAACATCTCACATCACCTCAAAAACAGGAGTATCAGATGTCAATGTCACAGACAGGGAATGTGGTACAGCGCCCTGCATCCTTACCAGCTCGTCCTCTGCAACTCTGGTAAAGAGTGGATGCTCGACAAAGTGTTTAACCATCCAAAGATGAACCTCTTCCACATCTGTGATGGTGTATACCAGACCCTGGAAAGAGGAAAGCCGTACAGTACAGATGTGATGCCAGAAGAAAGTACGTTAAAAATATTCTCACATAGTATGCAATGTTGAGAAAATCACATGCATCGCACACTCTGCAGTTAAAGAGACGTATTTTACATTTTTTTTGTATCATGGCCCATAGGATAACCTGAGTGGAGTCCTCTTAAATACATAAGAGGACAAAGGTTTTCTCGAGGGGGTGAGGACAGAAATAACCACTAGCAAACATTCTGAAATTTACCACCAATGTCAGTGTAGTTTACTTTGGAGCTTATACAGCTTATTATTAGAAGATCATTTTCTGAGAATGTAATAAGAGTCCTTGGGCTTACACAGGTTGGTTTACTAGCTCAATGCTGCATTTTTTTGTACTGTGGAGATAGCAGGGCAATCTTTCTCCGTGAGGCAATACTGAGGAGGAGAATACCAGGCATGCAAGTAAATTCCCCTGCCAACTTTTCCCCCTGGCAATGGTGTTTGTCTGTCTCCTGCTTTCTTCAGCATGTTTTAGAATTGCTGAATGTGCAGTCAGCACATTAATAGCCTACATTCGCAAACACAAGCTCCCCATTGTTCTCGACAGCAACACACACCCACACACATTCCTTTCTCGCTAAGGAGACCTGCTACAGGTTTGACTACATCAGAAACACAGAAATGCGTCCCTTATATAAAAACCCCAGTGCGTGTAATGTTTATCACTGCTACATGGTTAATATCTTTCAGCAGACCACCATCACCCCTTGTGCTCTTACCCCAGCTCTTAGTGTATAGGCATATTCTGCCAAAAGGGTAGGGCTGATAATCCTCCACTTGTGCTTTGTCTTTTTGAAATGAGGATCCGGGAACAGGAAGAACATCTTACTGAGCTGGATAGTTAATGCGAGAAAAGACAGATGATTAGCAGCATGGTACTCAGTTGATAATGGAACCATATGGGGCAGTGGGAGTTGTAGCGGTTAGCGGTGGCACCTCTGGTTCTATTCTCACCTCCTACTGTAGCAGCATTGAATGTGGCAATTACCCTAAACTGCTACAGTAAAAAAAAAAAAAATTACCCTTCTATCCGAACAAGTAAATCTGTGTAAGCAGCTTCTGTCGTTCTGGAGAAAAGCATCAGCTACGTGAATAATTCTATGTAGAAGGAGAAAGTCTCCATTGAAGAGGACAAGAACATTTTTATTATTTTTATGAACAGTAATCTGAACTTCAGTCATGCAAAAACATTTAATTGACAGTTAAAATTGAATTATTTGTATGAAAATCCAATTCAAGAGTCTTATTAAAACATCAATTATAAACATCAAAATCCCCTTTAAGCCAAACTACTCAACATGATTGACTCATTCCTTCCTCCCAAACTGGGGTTCTTTAAAGACAGGAAAACAGACAATAATATTTTCTGGTGTTTTCTTTGGAACTCTTTGATGATATAGAAAAACCACAGCCCTTAATTATTGCTTTGTGGGGGGGAAGTCTGGAAAACCGTATGGTACATCTATCCTTTCCGTTTACGCAGATTCTGCTAAAGGGTTTTTTTTATTTTTAATTAATTTTTTCAAAATGTTTCATCTTGTTAAAAAACAGATGGAGCTGAATGACAAGACCACAGTGCTGCCTCTGTTTTTGCACTCACAGGCAGTTAGAATGGTACAGACAGTTTAGATAACATGAATAATGTAAAACATAACCAACATTAACAACCAAAAACTGACCATTTCATTTTTAAATACAGTTTTTGGATTGTTATAACTTCAGTGATCAATGCTGTCAACATTACAACACAGGACTATTTGTTCCAGGATAATTAAACATTATTTTGAGATGAACGACATGCAGGGACTAAAGGGGAGTCTATGACACTGCACAGAAAACTCAACAGCTATCTGTAAACACATTTACAATACAAAAGTACAACACCTTGAAATGTTGCATTTCCCATAAATACATAATAATGTGCAAAGGGACAGGTACCTCCACCATGAAAAACTGAGGCTCTGTTAACACATATTAACAGCTTTATTGAACACAATCACTTGCCAACAACCTTTACTCATGGCTTAACAACAGCGCATTTGTGACAAAACCTTGTAATAACCCAAAAGATCTGGTTGCTGTAGTGATAAAATGCGCATTGAGGCACAATGGAAATGCAACAGATGCAAAAAACAATCAATACTTGAATAGACAACACTGTGTTTGTACTACGTATGTTCGGTGAAAATTAATAAGTCATTCTTCTACCAACTTGGAAGGAAATATATCTTTCTCAAAATTTTACAACCTATATATAACATCTTCTTCAACATTAATATATGCATATAGTTCCATTTTCTAAAACTGTCTGTCTTTTCTCAAAAAAATGAAAATTATTCAGACCCCCGAGTGACAACTGTGATTCCACAGTAAGCACCTTGACATTTAATAAATTTTTGTGTTGCAACTGGGCCTATTTGTCCATGCCAATTATAAAATAATAGTGTCTCTGGGCTTAGGAAATGTTGGCCATGCACATTTAGAACAAACAACCCACAGACAATGCTAATCTCCTGGGGTCAGGGGGGCATAATTATCTGTCAAGGCCATAAGTCTATTATGTATATTTATCTTTAGAAACTGGAGATGTATATTGACATAACGTCTGAGTGTGAGAGATGTACAAGAGCTATGTAGATCAAGGACACTCCATTCTTCGTAATTACAGGAATCTGGTTACCGTGTCACCCAGCCTTAAACAAAGGTCTCCACTCTACAATTACAAATGATTTGTTTATATGACAAAATATTACTTCTGTTGTAAAAATGTTTCATGCTTGAATGGAAACAGACATTTATAAATAGTGTAAAAAAGCATGTGCACATGCTGTAAAATTACAACTTAAATTTTCATTGATTAGTAATTAAAGACCGATTTGTTGCATTAATGCATTACAAAAATAAATTGAATTAAACCCAATCCTACATATGTTTGATCAAATCAAATGATTACATTAGAAAAGACACGGTAGAATGACCAAACAGGGACTTACCTGCCCTTTAGCAAAGAAGTTTGGCAGATATTTCATGGCATTGCTCCGCAAACACGCAATATTCTGGTACTTCCCTGGCTCAGCTGCACGGAGTGAACAGATCCGGTCCTGCACATAATCCGATACTTTAACCCGAATCTCAAGGCCCAGAATGAGCTTGTCTGGGAAGAGTGGTGATAACTCCACTGCAAACAGAATCAGAAGTAAGGAGTGTCAGGTGAATCTGCAGAGATGCTCGACCTACTCTACAGGGGCAAAAGCATGCAGATGCCCTTTCTAATGGTTGAGTTCAGCCGCACCCATACAGCATACAAACACATTCTAGCCCCACTGAACACCTTTGGGATGAACTGGAATGCTGACTGTAAGCTGGGCTTTCTTGTACAACATCGGTGCCCCACCTCACTAATGCTCTTGTGGCTGAATGGGCACAAATTCCCACAGCCGTGCTCCAAAATCTGATGGGAAGCCTTCCCAGCAGAGTGGAAACTGTTATAGCAGCAAAGGGGGCAACAACTCCATATTAATACTCATACTCAATACTGTTTGGAATGGGAGGTTCAACAAGCACATAGGGATGTGATGCTCAGATGTCCACATACTTTTGACCATTTAGCATATACAGCACAGCAAATTCAAATATTACTTTTGGAGATGATGTGTTTCTATAATTTACAGACAGTAATTTAATACATGTATAAACAACAGACATACCAAAGGGGTCCACAACACCAGAGAAACTGTTACATGACCTCTAATTACAAGACTGCATTTATCAGCAGTATTTGACATCCTGTATGTGGGAGAACAGAACAGCAAACAGCTGTGATATGGACTGAATTTAACTTCTGTCTGAGGATTATACAATAACTGCTTTTCTAGGGCAGGGTGTTGGTTGTCCAGAGGCTATGCTTGAGACATAGGTGGTGAAGTAAGGTGCCCCCTTAACAGGATACCAGTATATGCCTGAATAGCTATACAAACATTTATACACTATGATCAAATGAGAGTCACTAGTTCACCTGAAACATGTTTTAGGACTGTGCAAGGAAATTGGAGCACCCATAAAACGGCATGAACATGGGAGGCACCAGCGCCACCCACTGAATCCAAAATTCTCAGTCATTAAGAAATTTGTTCACATTAAAAATTAAAATTAAATTTAGGTAAATGTAAGGGAATGTACAGGATCAGCAGCCAGTAGCTAGCCTATTGAAAAACACTTTCTATGCACAAAGCTATTTCCTTAAAATACTAAAAAGCTCCATTTCACCCGTTCTGCTGTACATTTGCTTCAACAATGTAGCAATCATCTAACTGGAACAACATTAATGCATTTCGCACATAAACATAAAAATATATTAAAATACTGTCAAAACCTGAAGATGAGTTACTAAATTTTAGTAATAATGACGAGAGAAAGGTTCACTTTGTTAATTATGGCTGTTTTGTTAAAATAAAAATAAAAAAACACCAACCGTCGGCGCCCTCTGCTGGACACCTGGGGAAGAGCAACAGTTACACGAAATCACGCTAACAACTGATCTATCAGCGCATCTCCGCAAAAAATAAATAAAGATGGAAATAGGTGAACGGTAAAAACAGTGTACAGCAGAGTAAAGCTGTCAGCATCGGCCCAGCTTACAGCCCGCAGTTGTACGTGAGGGAAGAGCGAGAGACGCGGCGTTGTACCCAACAGCCCCCCGTATCCGCAGCCGATGTCGGCGAACTCGACGCGGGCGCCGCCTGCTGAGGTTTCTTCACCACAGCTCTGCGAGGGAGTGCTGAAAAAGTGCGGGTACAGCTGGGACCAATCCATCTCCTCCGGGCAAACCGGGCTGGGGAGCACACACAACAACGAGCAAGTAAATACTCTGTTCCCATACATGCAAAGGACAGCATATGAACCTCTCTCTCAGACAAACTCGTAAAAGAAACGTATTTGTAGGCAGCTCGCATAGTTAGTTATAACCTTACTTAGCACTCAAACATGACTACAGCTGTACAGTGTATTTATAAAAAGCAAGTCGTTAGCAACGCATTCAACGGGTGGGCTTGTTCTCGTTTCAAGGGCTGAAAGCGGAGAAACTGCACTGATGGACTCACTACTCAAACGTGTGGTCCGCCATGGGGTTTGAATGGGCTCGCTGGCGGTAGTACCGCTTCTGGGGCATCGCCACACTCATGGTGCACACGGGCCACAGCAAAGCCGCACAGGTTCGGCTCAGGTTTTAAAACGGAATGTATTCCACTTCACCGGCAGCGTCTGTCTTTAGCACGTTGTGGTGTGGGTGTCGCTCTCTGATGACGTTGAACGCCGCGACCCGTTTCTCACTGCTCAGGAAGTTGCTGTTTTTTTTTTGAAGAAACACTGAACAACTGAGCGACCTTACAGAAAAAAAAACTGGAAACAGATAACAGTAGGCGATACAGCTGCATTAAACATTTTAACATTTCTTGAAATATATTGAACTTTATTTTCATTATTTTGTATAATAAATTATGTAAAAATAGACACACAACTAATAAGATCACAGTTTATCCAAAACAAGTCAATGATTTGAGAGGTCTTTGTAGCTTTCACGATCACGGAAAATATTGCAGATGAATTGGAAAAAAAATCGAATTTAGTTTAGACTTAATACACCTTGCTTTGTGGATTTGGGGACAAAGCTGCACCAAAGGAGCACTGGGGTGAAACGTTATCATTAAGTTTATTCAAGTATTCATTGCAAAGGATAATAGAGGTGGACAGTTTAATAGTAATAAAATAGTAATAAAAGTTTAATAGTGTAACTTTTATTGTGCATCAGCAATTTATTTGGAATCAGACATGTCTTGTAAGGATTAACGGATGAAAGGAAGTTGCTGTTGTTAGTTATGTTGTAGGTTCTTAGTAAATTCAGCTCTGCAGATGGAGTACTGTATTTTGTTCCGGTCATAATTTCAAGTAAAGTAGTGTAAAATAAATGTTGAAATTCAAATTTAAGGCAAACAGGGTCTGTTAGGAAGTAGGTTAGTCAACATTGCCTTTTACCCGTATCTAACGTTCTCATTCTGGTTGCTAGATCTCTGGTCACCAGCTTTTCGATGTTTTAAGTTGTTCTTTATGTCAAGTTTCCTTAAGGCTAACCTGTCGTCTTTTGCCGGTAGGTTAGCCTTATCTGAAAACTTTTTAAAATAATCACTTGTGAATGGCGGCAGTCTGCTTACAATGAAATATCATGTATTGAACACCACCTGTTCATTATCCTTGTGATATTTTCTGACCGACACTATATTTGGTCCTTTAATATTTTTGTTAATATAGTTGACATAGATATTTTACTATTTTGGACAGTAGATTGTTTTTACTGGAGAAATTTTAAGGGAGTGCTGTATGCAAAGGTATACAACGGAATGTCCTAAAAATGCCCAGTTTTACTAGGTTTCCTACATGTTTAAAATTCACTAGCTGCTTCATGAGCATAGCTATACTGGGTTCATTAATACTTGGTTTACAGTTGAGACTCTAAAGTTAGTTCTTAACATTATTATTATTAATTATTTAATTCAAGCTCAGCTATAGCTGGGTATTGTGCTGGAGCTGTTCAGAGTAAGTATTGCCCAAGGGTATTAGTGAAGTAACAGGGACAAGGGCTTGAACCAATAACCAGTTACAAATCCATGTCCTTAACAACTTTATTGCTTTCCTTTGTGATGATTATCCTTTTCCAATCACCTTCCAAATAGCAGAAAACAGCTTTGAAATACAAAATATTGATGCACTTTCCTGCATAAGCCAATGCTTGTTTTAGTCCCTGTGAAGCTGTGAATATTAATCAAAGCATGCAAAAAGATTTGCCGAGATAAACAGTATGAATGTTTAGTCTTAAGAAAAAATTGTTTCTTCAGAAAATGACAAAGATTTAGGTAGAAAAAAGTTTGCATAACAAATTATGTGATATTGTGTCTATAGAACAATGTATTTTTCTAATTTTAGACAGCAAAATATTAAGAATTTGTAGGTGTTTGTACGCGTGTGACACTCGGCGGACGTTCTTACTGTTTTCATGCTGAGAATTTTGGCAGGACAAAAATTCTGCGTCCCCAATTAGCAGTCGGGGGGCAATCATTTCAGCAAATAGACTTTTGTTAATTTGTTGGTGCTTTATGTCAATTTAGTTTGTTTGACTTTAGGATAAATTTTTCTAGCTAGTCACAAATGTGACAGCAGTTTTTTTTAAATTGTGCTGGACTGTGACAAGGAAAAAAGCTCCAACTCATCCATCAGTCAAAATGGGACAAATAATTCTGTGTAAGAAAATTAAATCTGGAATTGTTTAAACGATGCAGTACAGTATGTTGATCATATCCCATGTACCCCGAAATTTTACATAATTTTCATTTGATGGCACACTACATATTTACAACTCGTTCAATCATTTTATTAATATGGCCAATGGTTGTAAATATGTACATAGTACAGATATATGTACATACTTCCTAAATCAGAGATGAAATTCAAAAATGATCATTCAGAAATGCAGTTTCAGAAATATCACCCTGTAGCGGTCCTGTATTTCTGTATGTTAAATTAGGGTTACATATGGACATAGGTAGAAAGTAAGCTGTGGTATTTAAATAAAAACAGAAGTCAGCTTCTTTAATACCAGTTACTCAAATTTGTAAACAATATTATGTTCCAAGTTATTTTCCAAAGACCACGTAGTATTTCCTCTTGTATTACAAATTGAATAAATACTGTACGACAGGGATAATCATGCCTAACTTGTATAGTCGTTCAAAATTTTTCTTTGCAAATTCAAGGCTTGTGTACGACTGTCAAACTGAGACCCCAAGTTCTTGAGATCTGCCGGGTTTGTTCTTTGTTTTGCTGCTGAAAGTAATTTCAAAGCAATCATCCAGTTATGCTTGAGGGATTCCACTGAGATTGAGAATGAACTTTTGAAATCATAGATTATTTATGTGCACTTCCAATCAGTCATTTCAGTTTATCAAGCTGCTTTTTATTTTCAGTATGCGGGCCTAATGCTCTGATGACGCCCTAGTACAATCTTCAAAACAAAATAGTGGTTAAAGAGAAAATGCCTCAACATACCTGGTACACAATGAGGTCAGGTCAAGATAGAATTTTTATTCACCATGTCATGGAGTGTTTTTAATTACTTAACATGTAAATTAATAAATTCTGTATACAAATATTTGTATCAAGCACCTTTGGGCTTTTAAAATCCCAAAATAACTTGGATATATGGATTTCAATTTTACACTTGCAGACTATAAGAGAGCAGTGTCTTCTAAGCCAAAAAGAGACTTTTGAAGATATAGTAACCTGCAGTGATGATTCACTGATTCAGCAATTATTTGCCTTAAAACAGTGTTTTCTGAGGCTCACCCTCCTTCAGTGTCAGACAGGAAAAACAGTGCTGCTTAAACAGTAAACTGGAAGAGAGAGAACAGCATAAGAGATAAGAAGAGAATATGAATAAGACTGTTCCCTCAAGCAGAATTTACTGTGAAACATATAGGTACCTTTATTGCCAAGACAAATTGTACTTTTGGAATATCAGTATTATTGTTCAGAACTCTCCTTATTGTTTTATTGCAGTGCTTTGTCTGGTTCTTGAATCCTCCACTGTGACAAGCCTGTGCTGTCCTAATAACCTCTACATTGAAATATAGAGGGAAGTGGGAGATGGTGCCATAGGGGACTAATGGCTTGGGCCATGTTATTCAAATGTTGTAATTCTCTTACAATGTATAGTCTTAAAAAATGAAAATTAGTAACAATTATAATCACAGTTAAAAAACAGGAACAAGGGCAACGACAGTACTTTGTATTTTCAAGCTGGGAATCGAAAAATTTCCAGCATTTTTTGTTTTCATACAAAGCGGCTTATTTGTGATTTTTGTCCTGTTTTTTTCTGTTTGTCCCATTATTTGCAGTTAAAAATTCATTTCTCCCCTTTTTCAAAAGAAAGCTGGGAGCAGTAGATCCATATACTTCTTCAGTACTGCTGCACCATGCATTTGTTCAGAGGCCCTGGAAAAGTGGGAGGCCAGTTCCCAAGCTTTCACCTTTGTCCGCAAGCACATTCAACTTCATACGGTGGTGACCCTCATGACCACCTCACGGTTTGCTGTGGTGCCTATGCGATGGTCATTCGGTCGCAGTTGACTTAGAATGTGCAGGATGGTGTAGCCACAGTGGTGGTTCAGAATAGTCCTCACACGCTGGCCCCGTCTGCCTCCTCTGTCACTCCCGGCGATGCCATGGGAGTTGTTTCGTGAGCCACGGCCCCCTCCCTTACCGCTAGAGTTTACTGGATCCTCTAAGTCCTTGGCCTTTTCATAGTTCAGAACTTTCCACTGTTGGTTTACTGCTTGCCACCGTTTGAAAATCCGGTATACCGACGAGCCCTCGTGGATTATAAGGCCTGTGCGACATGGAGGGAAACAAGGGGAGAGAGTAGACAGTAATGAGAGCTCTTCTATGGCAAAGATGTAGCCCACTGGACCACAAGCTATGCAAATTTGTGTTCTACCCCATCTCTTCATTATTCAGCCACGACAGGGATTTTGATCGAATGCCTCGTACAGTATAAATAATATTACGCTGAAAACCCAGGCTGACAACTTGCTCTGATTTTTCAGTTGCATTACTCCAGACTAAATTTTGGAGAACAGTTATGGATGAATCTTTGCTAATAAAATATTTTCCCTTTATTTGGTCATTTCTGCAACTAAAGCATTGTAGCAAACAAAAAATATGTATGTAATGATTAACAATCCTTTACTACTCAATTTTTTAAGTGTTATCAACTATTAAGCAACCACTTAACTCAAATATTTGATATTATTAAGAAAAAGCAAAACACATTTTGTTTTTTGATTTTATATTCACCCTTAGGGCAGGTATTCATTAATCTGATTTAAAATGATATATACATTCTCATATTATGCATTTTTTTGGGAGTCTTCAAATATGCAATGTATTCAGTCAAAATCCCAGTCAAGACTTGCTCATCTGTATTCTTAACAGCTCTGTAACAAAAACCATTAAAATATACCCAACAGCCTGCGCTAATCTGGGATCCCCTTCCCCATGGTCTGTGAACACAAATTAAGAACACCAAAGCACAAAAATGTTTTTAAGATCTATTAAGTGATGAAAATGCTGATGCATGAACAGATATTTGACACATAACTTCTGTCAGTAAGAAACAGCTCTGTCTGCAGAGATTTAGTTCTAAGACATAAACATAAGATACAAGAGTAGGAAACAAGGAATCCTGGGTATTTTGAGTAAACTGTACTTCAGTATGTTTTACAGTCCATTCAAGCACACGTGGAAAGGCTCTCTCACCTATGCACACAATGTCCATAAAACCGTACATGCCGTAGCAGATTTGGAAGAGCAGGTCTTGCCGTTGCCACTTGGCAGAGGGGCTGAGGGATGACCAAATGAGCCAGGAGATGCTGGCAATCAGAAAAAGGGAGCCCAGGATGATGGCTGCGATTTGAACCTTCTCAATCACTGTTAGGGAGATGGCCTGCCACTGAACATGGAAGACCAGAAAGGAAATGCATCAGATCAGTGTGCAGTCTGGTACTAATATTTGCTTTCTGTGAAGAGTAATGCAACACACAGTGAGAAACTCTAGTAGATATTGAATATAGACATGTGCCCCTGTCTTCAGAGTGTTTTCAGTGTTCTCAAAGCAGGTGATGCGGTACGGCAGGGGATGTTACCTGCAGTGGATTCTTGGTGCTGATGGCCAACACCTGGTACTTGAAGTAGCAGAGTTCGCAGCTCCAGGAACCACGTTCGCTGATCCAGCGAATGAGGCAGGGCTGATGAGTGCAACGCACTGAGCCATCACAGCGACAGGGGCTCAGGAGCTCTCCCTGCAGTTTTCATAGATACACACTTGTCATACTAGTTCACAGATGTAGTATTTTACACAACATAATTCCACCTGAATCTCTCACCTGAAGGAACAGACATTGTATAAATAATAAGATGCGTAATCCCATCAGCTTTCAGTATTTGTCTCTTTTTAACAAAAACAGTCTGACTTTACAGGCGGCCTTCAACTTTTGCATGAAGTTCAGGAATTTTCTTTTCCTGAAGAAACTCCAAAACTACACATTCCTCTTGGCAATATTATCATAATCCTAATCTTTATTTATAAAAACAAATCATGTTTTTACACAGATGACTGAATGGTTATCTATTATTTCAGTAATAAATCAATACATTTATTATTTTAATATAAAAAATAACCTTTTGATTTACATTTCGAATGGTTGCTTTTAAACAGACTCTATTTTGGGCCATGTCAGTTGAGTCATTTTTTCCATCAGGACTTGTGATTTTGTGGTTGTGCTGTTGACAGTGAGTTATTTGCCTGGTTTTTCAACATATCTATTTTTCCTGTCTTTTTGAAGTTATGCTTATTTTGAAATCTGCTTTTGATTGAATAACATTTTTCCTCAGTTCAAATATAATGAAGTAAAAGTAGCTTTATAATTGCTCCTAAACTGCATCTGTTTAAAATGGATAGAGTAACACGAATAAGTTTAATGATCAGGCTTCTTCAGAGATCCCAAATTTGTGGTCTGACTTTGACTTTGTTCTCATATATTTGAAGTGTCATTCACACATATTAAATACTTAACTTGGCTGAGATTGTCTCTCGTTGCAGATGCTGAAACGCTTGTTCATACTTTTATAATATTGTTTTGCAGCATTCTGCTCAGCAAGTTGTCCAGCTTAACTTGTTTCAGTGCATTAGTCTTGTCTCTCAAAAGTCATGTAGGTTTATATATTATACATCACCTTGTTTATCTTCTTATCCAAAGAGCAAAACATAATACACTGATAGCATTTATGTAAACAACCACCATATAAATATAACTGATAGAAACACTGTAAAATCATATTGCTGGCCCATGTAGCCTCTATGGTTGTGATTTTGCTTCCTTAAAATTTGCTACCATAACACACAAATTAATTTGACAAAATGTCAGTTTTAAATGCATGTATTTATTTTGAACTCATCACTTTGTATATTATGTATGGTACCTATTTTTTCATATTTTTTCTAGCTTTTCACTACAGTCAGCAATTTTAAAGTTTAGAAACTTTTTCATTTAATGTTCTTAGTAATTTCTATAGTTTCTTTAGGTTTTGCTGTTTTGTGAAACCTAATGCTCATGTGCTGTATTTCCTTTGCATAAAGTATACTGTAAAACAGTACTTTGTAAAGTAAATGTGTTCTCATTCTTGCCTGTAAATACTTAGAAATATGGATATGTTCCCTTTTTACCATTTCTATTCTTTTGTTTCAGAGTAGTACATGAATTTGTACAATATATCACACACATATACCATATTTATGTATTGCTTGTACAGATACTAGCAGTGGGTAGAAATAAAAGAGAGCAGAAGGAAGACAAAGCACTTTGAATCATAGATGGTGCAGCATTATAAGTGGTGTGGAGGGACTTGCAGACATTTCTAGATGGGAGTTTTGTGAGTTTTTTGGAGTGATTTCTGCAGAGAACAGTTAAAAAGGATGTTTTCTGATGTCTCAATTACACTGTATGTCTGTGGAACAATGAGGCTTGCCAGCCGTGAGCAAACCTGTTGCCCTGGCATATGGGCAGCTGTACAGAGGTGTGTGGTCCAGATGTGTGCACAGCTGTGTGAGTGCATATAGAGAGAGAGAGAGAGAAAGAGAGAGAGGAGGAGGATGAGAGAATAAGTTGAGGTAAGGCTGAAGAACAAGGCTATGGGAAGACATAGGGAATACGTATATTTAAAACCATATAAAAATAATAAGGAAAGTAGATATAAGAAAGAAGAAAGACATAAGAAAACAACAGGAAGATTAAATAATGCAAAATATTTTACTATATTTTTTACAGCAATTTAGATTTTTATGGCATGAAATGTTTATATTGGCCTTTTATTACATTTTTATAGTGGGAAAACTGATAAAGACATATTTGTGCAGTATAGCTCCCTATTTATAGCCTGAGGATGTTTAAAAATTGTGCCAAATCCTGCCAGTATTTCTTATTGTGTTTTACTTACTTTAAGAGGAATGCTGTGTCAATAATACAGCTGAAATATTTTATTGATATTTTATTGAATTCACAGTACAGTGTATTAGATAAAAACAGAGTACAGAAGTGAAATCCTGCCTGCTTTCCTAAAACGCATTCATTGTCTTAAAGACTCCAGATTCCTTTCATTTTTTAATCTTTTTAAGTGCTTAAAGTGCCTGCCTGTCTCTCTTTCTGGAAAGTTAATATTTTTGTTGGTATTGTTAAACTGCTTTTCAGATATGTGTGTGTAAGAGTGAGATGAGTTTGTGTCTGAGATATTTGTGTACTTGCTATATGCATACCATATATTAGTGTATATGTATATATATTATATGTATATTTATATGTGTATGTATGAGTGTATATGTGTTTATATGTTTATTTTTATATGTATATATTAGTGTACACAAACATACTGTGGACAGCCAAAGGGCAGCTCGAGAGGCAAGAAGAAGGTGGGTGTGGTAGGGCTGGGGGGAGGGGGAATGAGTGGTGGTGAGTCAGCGCTCACTATTTCTTTCCTGCTTGCTGGTACAGCAGCCCATTGAGACTGAGCTCAAGTCAAATGCCACGTACACACAGAGCACATGCACACACTCGCACAATAAACATATCAAATGCTGCGAAAGGGTCAGAACTGCCCACCTGTTCTTCCACTGGCAGCGACAACACAAAGACATTTGCTGTCATTGTTCAGAACTGCACATGCACTAATAACGTTCAGCATCGCACACCCAGTGTGCTCTCCCAGCAAACAAGCAACTTGGCTCCCTTTCCTTTTCACAGTTTAATTATTTTGGGATTGGAAAAGGAATTTAATGCAAAAATTAGCCCACCGCTGTCTTTGCGGGCCCACCGGCCAAGAGAACTGTGAAAATGAAATTAAATGGAGAATTTCTGTGATCACACTGACACTTATGTATTGCATTGCCGAGCTTTACTTGTTTCTCCACAGAGTAGATGTGATTTTCCCAAGAGAATGAAAGGAATACTCATATGTTTCATATGCGTCCACAGAGACGGGAGGTACAGGAGCTGAAGAGAACCAGCAGGTGGAAGTGAGGTGAAGCACTCCTGCTCCTCCTCCTCTCCTGCTAAGTTGTACCCTCCTGGTGAACTCAGTCACTGTGCTTTTCTCCATCACTCTCTGCTGGCACTCATCCCCTCAGTCAAACACCAGGCGCACTTTCACGGGGGAGCGGAACACACGAAGATGGGTTACATAAAGACAGTTACTTGTGGGATGTACAATCATCTGCGCCAGTTAGCGGTTCAGCAGGCAGGGCCTGAGGGAACAAGCGAGACGGGTGCTGATGGTCTCAAGTCAAGGATGGCAGGCTCTGTAGACAACCAGCAAGTGAAGATTCACCCATAAAGTAACAAGCACAAAGAAACAGATGGAAAGAACTAAAGATGTGTCTGCGGAGCCAGTAAGACAGGTGCATACGCTGCTCTCAGGACACACCGAACATTTCTGTTTGTAACCTCACGGTGTTGTGACAAATTCTCGGATGCCCTGAAAAGCCTGACGTGCTGCTAATTAGTGTAAATATCTTATGGCTCCATGGCAAGACAGCTGTGTTTGCTGGATTTACTGGACAAACAACAGCAAGTTGCTGCTTTCACCTGCTTGAAGGCAGACCTTTAAAAAAAGAAAGTGTTGCAGTACATAACCTGGTTATCCACCTGAAATCATTCCTTTGCCGTTGTTGCTGGTAATCTGTCATAAATTAAACTAAATATGGTTTCGAAAACTTGGCATTCGACTGGGATTAGACATCTGGACTATAACTATAATGATTTTGAAATATTGCTTTTTCTTAAATTTTCCTTAAATATTGCTTCATTGTTGCTGGTCTGCAGCAAATAAAGCTTAATATGGTGTTTGATGTTTTACATTTTTTTGAATATTTAGCATTTGTCGTTTTGTATGAAATACTTTTATATTGTTTATTTCATGATACCATGAACAGTGATTAAGTGATCACTTTAAATTGCCTTTAGTTCAGTTAACACTGGTGTCCCTTTTAGCTAAGCTGCACGTAAGGCTTTTACTTTCCTGGATTTTGAGCCTGAATGACAGGTTCTTTATGATACAGAGGTAAAAAAGAAGGCCATTCTTACAGGATTGAAAAGTGCATACTGCCGTACGTTGAATTTTATATGACATTGTGCAGTCAAACCAATCAGCCTTTACAATACTTGTTAATTCATTGCAAAGAACGTGTTATATTTTCTTTGGATTGTTATACTAGAGCTTTTATGTGAAGTAATATTGTAAGTATTGTAAAGTTGTTTCCCTTTTAGAATGGAAAACAATTTGTTTGCTTTATTCTGCTAGTTTGAAGATAAATGTTTGCTATTCTGTATGGTCTTACACCTTTCAGTGGGTTTGAAACTCAGTGCAAAATTAAAGAAAAAGAATAAGCATGCAATGCTAATGATGAAAAGGCAATTTCTACTTATTTAACCTGGAATTTATTGCTTCATTAATGTTTTGCCTTTCAGCAAACACATATGCAGACCAGGTTGCACAGCATAGTTCTTGTCTACCTACCCTGATGGGTTTACTAATAACAACAATCTGTGACTTGGCACGTGAAACTGGCAGTGACACGGCTCTGGTAGAGGGGAATCTTCAAATGGAGGAGTTCCATTATGCACAAAAATATCAGCAAACTGCCCAGAAATTCCACCCGTGAGTTCATGATAATAAAAGTAATTAAATAAATCTAATGTGAAACACAAATGTACCTGTACTGAAGAGCGCTGAACATTGTTCAAACAGAATGCCCCCCCACTATTGCCTGCTTTTGTTAGATTGCATCTTCCTCATGTCTCATTCTCTTCATCTGCCTTGATGTTTCTAACGCCCCTCCCCCATCCCCTTCCTATTTCTCTCTTTATTTCCACAGCATTTTGCTACTCTGCATTAAACTGCAACACATAATGCAGAATATGTCACGTACTTGGACCCATAAATATTGAAACGTGGGGTTATCAATGAAAAGATCACGACTTGCCTCTGTTTTCAGACAAAGTGTACTGCACTCCTAGCTACATGTAGGAAAAGCAACAACTAACTCAAAGGAAGGGTATCTGGCCTGTAGATGATAGTTTACCTATTGGTAGTGAATGTGTTTAGATGATGAAAACCCATCTGTTGTCCTGCAAAAACAAGCCATGTGAAAATGGCCATGCAAGACGTTTTCACATAATGTCTTCCAATCCTGGCACCATGCCGGAAAGACACAGATAGAGATAAAAATGACGTGCTGTGTATATTAGAATATTGAATTAAGATTGCCAGTATAGTAATAAATAGCTCCATTTCAAGACTCTAGAGAGGGTGGAGACCTCAGGGAGCCCTAAACTGTTCCACTGTGACCAAGAAATGCAAATGTTGAGCTCTGTGTCACACCTGAACGCTGGAAAACTGACCCAGAGTTCGAACGGTGTGTAAACGAGAAACCAGTGCAATGCATGGTGCCTATAAAACCGTAAGTGCTGAGGTTAAATGTAACTGTAAATATTACATTGTATTACATGTGAAAATGTGCTATAACACCACATATTCAAATTATTCGCTACAACTGCCAGAGTAAAGCTGCCAAGGTTGTAGTAAATTTTACATTTCTGAGCCTGTTGCCTGCAAAAACTTTTAAAAATGTTATTATTATTATTATTGTTATTATTATTATTATTATTATTATTATTATGCCATTTTATCTTGTAAAATAAACAAGCAACTGAACTCTCTTCAAAAAGGTAGTAGAGTGAGCTCATAGAGTTCATATCAGTTATGCTGACTTTCAGCTGCTCCCATCAGGGGTCGCCACAGCGGATCAGCTTGTCCGCCTAGTTGGTTTGGCAGATTTTTACACCGGATGCCCTTCCTGACGCAACCCTCCATTTTGCCCGGGCTTGGGACCGGCACAGAGGTGCACCCCCTTGTGGCTGGATTCACACCAACGCAGGGCTCGAACCCACAACCCTGCGATTACAAGTCACATGCTCTACCGACTGAGCTAGCCAGGCAGGGCAGAGTTCATATCAGTTATATTTCATTTAATTGTACGATACTTCCCTTATGCTCTAAATGTTTCTAAATATAATGCATAAAACTTCCAATGAGAGATGCTTAATTAATCTGCTGTGCCAACAGACCTAAATTACAGGCAAGACTAATAACTAACTCCATCCACCAGGAGATGTGTATAATATGCACATTGAATTAAATAACCCTTGGAGATATTGAGGAACAATATGGTATTGCTGTGCACAATTAACCGATGAAAAGGTCAAAAAGTTGTATTTCAGGCACACAATCCATGTTTTCCCTTCGAATAGGATAAGGTCGTTCTTTAAAACCTTCAGAACATTTTTGTAGCTCTGGTCAAATTTTAAAAAAAAAAACAGGGCCTATTGTTGTTCAGCAGTTTACAGAACTGTTGTGCATCTTTTTATTAAGTGCTCTGAGGTTTATCTTTTCAGGAAGGCTTTAGGGTAAAAATTTCATAACTTTAAAATGGAACATGTTTGTGTCAACATTTGAGTGAAATTGATAGGTGACCACGGCAAACAAAGCAAGACCTCCATTTAGTAAAATCCCCTGTGGTCCCATCAGCACTGTGTTTTGCTGTTTGCCAGTATATGTTTGCCTGACATTTCACAGAACTCCTTTTCTACAATCTGTGACCATGCAAGGCAAGCATATTGACAAAAATAATTAAGCAGCCATCATTATCAGAGCGTATTTTTATAGAGAATTCATTGTCACCATTTGCTCTACAGGGTGCAACAGTGTGAAAAATTATCACTTCCCAGGGACGAATTACATTCCACCTATACAGGATGTGTTTTGTTGCTTCAGCCCAGATGCATCATTTACAGTAAGTCCAGTTGGTTTGGAGATAAACATCTGAAGATGACTGCTTGGAGAGAATTTGATTTGCTTTCAAACAAATTACTGATGATTTGAGGGTTTTAAAAGAACCGCACTGATACAAGTGGTATTTTGGCAGGTTCTGATCACACATTAGAGCCAAGGTATTACTGGATCTGTGGCTTCCCACACAGCTCCTTAAACACGTTCTGAGCCCTGTCCAAGGAACCACCTGCAACGATAAAAGTGGGTGTCCGTTTCTCTGCCTGTATTGGCCACAGGCCATAGTCTGCCATGCCTTTGTTGTAAAATCTCTGCACACTAAACTGTTATTTTGTAAACATAAAATGGTTTGTGATGTCGAAACCTGGGCCCCATCTCCCTGAGACATCACCATGCAATCAATACATCTGAATTCGGGTCACAGGTGGCAAAGTTGTCCGAACTGAAGTGCACTTAAAAGAAAAATGTTATATTTAAGTGGGCATGGGAATGATAGGTATCTTTAATAGACCTGGGGGGGGGGGGGTATCCAGCTATTCCACTAACAGGACAGTGTAAAATAAAATAAATGCAATACTGGACAAAGGGGGTGAGCACCTACGCTGCTAGAATGTCTATTTTAATTCAGCATGAAAAGTGATCAGCAGCAAATTCCCTTCGGATGAAACTCCCACAGAAATCCGCTAAGGCCAAGGTTTAACATCAGGCCCGGTTATCAAATCGATGCGTTTTAAGAGAGCAAAATGCCTGCAGTTATTTGCTGGACCCAGTGAGTGCTGGACAACAGTTTGATCGCGTTCAGATGTGATGAAACGGAGGAAGTGCTCTGACTCTCCAAGGACCCTATGCGACGTGACCCGCTGCACGGTGGGACACGGCGCGAAAGTCCGTCGCAAGGACGTTACCTGCTCAGGTCCCTGGAAGCAGATCCGACACTGCGGCGAGCGCATTCCGCTTTCCATGCTGCTGGAGAGCGACACGGCGTCCAGGCCCGCCTGCAGCTTGGCCTCCTTCTCCTCGAAGGCCAGGCTCCGCGGCCGAGGATCCGTCCCATAGTACTCCTCCTCATCGTCCCGGGAAGAGCAGTCAAACGGCGGCCACCCGCAGCCGCCCACTCCGAGAGCCCGCATACCGGTCCGCCTGTCTGCGTCTGCGTCTGGCTCGGCTCGTCTCGAACCGGACCGCATCAACACCAGCACTTTGAGTTCATTGAAAAACATGCGGATCCGGTACTTAAACATCATTTACTACATAGGCAAGCGCAGCCAAAGAACGGGAAAAAAATTTGTATTTCAATAAAAGAAGTGCATTATGTGTTTCATTCCAGATGCAGGTCTTGTCAGCCAGATGTGGCTTTTTATTATTACTTATAGCTATCACTTTGAATGCAAGTAATAATATCATTTAAATAGCCGATATTATATTTTCGGCTTAGGCGGCGAAACGCTGATATCAAAAATAAAATGTTGGAGTAGGGAGAAACCCATGGCTGCCCGTCAGAACTGAAATAAATATTCAAGAAGAGATATTCAATAAATAGTGAAAATAAGATTAAATAGTAAATAAACAGCGTAGAATCGGGCGTTCGCTGTCATTTCCACCCTTGCCACTGAATATTTGCGTTCATCAATGCGGAATTTCTGTTTATTTCTGGGCTGGAGCTCCTTGTATTCGTACCGAATAGAGGTCCAAACAAAAGGCTACCGGTTGTTTAGATCGGAAATCGAAGTAGGACCACAAAAATGTCAAATGAATTCTCAGTAGTGTTTCACTGGCAGTTGCATATGGGTTCGGCGCTCATATGTACGGGAATACGTGCCGTCCTGGGATTGCGATGAAGACCGGGAATCCTGTTCAAAGGACAGATACGGAGGGAGCGGGAGAGCTCAGCAAACAGCGCGCAGAATGGCTTTTAAAAAATAAGAAGACACCCCGGTCTCACAAAGTCCACTCAGCCTCATATCTGCTCTTCCCTCCCGTCGGCATGATCCGAAAAGATGAAGGAAAAAAAGGAGCCGTCTGAGATCAGGCGTTATTCATATCATCTGTCTTTTTGTCCCTCGGTGCCATTCCCAGGTATCAGATCGTGTTCATTTTTCCCTTTGCTTACTGTGTTTTTTTCTGGTTGGTGCATGAAAAAGACGTCCCACACCGTCCCCCGTCCGAACGTCGCCGTTACAATCCAGCGTGTTCGCATTTCAAATCGGATCTGGACGGATGGCGAAAATGTGCGCGAAAGCACACATCCCTGTTCCGTCGAGCATCCATGCTGATCTCCCCCTCTGCATCGACTCCTGCAGAACGCAGCCCGGGAACGCAGCGTATTTTCGATCAAACACACATGGCAACACGGCGAGCTGACATACGCGGATCGCAAGCGGCGTCGCCTTAAAAAAATGTCACATATTGTCCTTTTCAAGCCCGTAAAAACGTGGAGGGCGATACTAACGCGAAACCAGGCTCCGCGTCGATGGCATCTCTAAGGCCTGGAAAAATACCTCTTTCCTCCGCAGTGGCATGCTAATTTCCAAATTTAAAGACGTTTTTCGGTGTTGTTGTCCGCCCCCGTTTTCATGTTACGAATTTTCCTCCCTCGGTATCCGCCGTTCGGCTGCGCATTGGCAGATGCCGCTGTCCGAGGTGCTGATCCCGGCGTGACGTGGAGCCACGTGCTCGGCCGTGTTACCCGGGAAATGTGAAGAGCTCCCCTGTATACCTGGGCCGAAATTAACTCGAAAACAAACACTTGTAATATCACTACACCTTGGCAATGTACGATTTAAAAAGAGCTCAGTACTGGATGTCCTAAAATGCTCGGTATTCGCTGTGCACAGCCTGAATGTCGCCCCCCCCCCACCCCATCTCTTCGGTGCAGGTGACTGCATTTATTGGCTTTTGCAATTCCATTTATTATAGAGAAATTCAAATGTGTGGTTTCCAGGCTGATCTGAGGAACCACACTAACCTTACAACAGCCTTTATTTGCGATAGACAGGAGAACAAAAAACACTGCAAACCCCAGAGGTTTTATAATATTTACTTTTGAACAGGATTTTAAAAAAAAACATGACCCATTATTCATTTTAAGCATTCCAAAGTGTCTTCTTTTCCTTTCATATGCTGTTTATTTGGCATCTTTGATTTCGCATTCAGCTGGGTTAGGGTAGACATACTGTATAATACTTATGTATAATAATGTGTGGCCATAGCCAAAAAATATTGTTTTATTGTATAATGCATGCAGTGCATAGTTATCTGAGCATCATCCTCTAAAAATCAGATCATGGGGCGATGACTTGTGGCAGCACCCAGTCTACATTTTGTCACTGTCCTGGATTCTAAAACATGTTGTGTCACAAGGACAAAATGAGCATATTGCAAAAAACAGCAAAACATTAATAGCGCACCTTTATTTGGTGTCTCAGACCCTGTGAAGATAAAATAAGATCACAGTGAGACAAGCAAACCACTAAATATGTAATAAGGGTTGAGTCAATGGAGAGACAGGAAGATATACAAAATTTTCACGCTGTTAATCGATTAGGACAAATTTATAATTGTGGAAAAAACATATCTATTGGAGAAACAATAAATTCACAATAAGCCAAAAAACAAAATAATTACAATGTCACAAGGACTGTGATGGTTTATTTTAGGACAAAAGATTTTAACAATTGTTCTCATCATGCAGCTGAAGTGTCGCCACCACCCCCATATGACAGAGCTGCTCATTTTAACATTTACTTTATAAGTCAGTGCTGTTCATGCATCGGGAACATTTGCGAGAGTCGCTTAAAACCGAGCGCGTGTGCAGATTGCTCTGCAGCATATGGAGGGAACAGGGAGATGCTCCCATTCCAAGGACATTTCTTGAAAATGGGGAGGGTAAGTAAATAGGAAGCTTCCAGAAAGAATGGTGAATAAGGCCAGTGATGATGTAAGAGGAACACAAGCTACTGGAGATCAAAGCCATACCATGTGCTACACAGGTTATGGACATGGGTCGCGTTGGTGCCATTTGAGTTTTCCCAAGCACAAATACACACAGCGAGACGGTACAGCCTGACCACCGGCTCGCTGCTCTCGGCCACGTCACCCCACCAACTGCAAACAGATTGTGCTGGCAGCGGCTGAAGGTACAAAAAGAACTTGCTCAATTCTACTCATACTGTTTATCCTGTTCTCATCGGTCAGCACAGTGACACGGCTCGAGATACAATCCGAAGAAAGAAAGTCCAATACACAGCATGTAACATTCATCACTGAAATGTCAATTATCTGTATATCAGCATAATGTTTAATATGCATTTGTTAGCAGTAACTGTTTCAGAACAAACAAATACAGTAGTTCGGTGATACAGGGAAGCGATATAGATGGCGATATAGGGAAATTCTGCAGGATCTGTCCCAATAAAATTTTATTTATATCAGAGCTGTTAGCTGCATTACATTTTCAGTTGTAATGTAATGTACTTGGGATATTAAATATGTCAGATGTTTAGACATTGTTCCTTGATGCTAGCATACAGATGTTGAATTGCTCAGCCATCACAGGTGCCCCTTTGTGTAACTGCATCTCTCAGACAAGATGAGCATCTCTGTGTCAGCCCTGTCTGCCAGGTGCTTGCCTGGCTGCGCTTCTCAGGACTGTGCTGTGTCCTGGCTGACAGATGGTCATCCCAGTCAGCACCGTTCTGCAGCCAGTCCAAGAAAATATACCCGACATATGGACACGCTTCACAGGGAGGGCAGGGACAAGTGGACCTCAGAAAGCTGGCTGAAGGATGGAGGCAAATGCTTGCTTGAGTGTGTCCCAATTTGTCACACACTGGAAGTCTATTGAGGTGAGTATCAGCCTGTTCATATTTCACTCACAGGGACTCCTCACCTACTCTGTTGAACATTTGTACACTTCAGGAAATACTGAACACTTAAAGACTGCATCAGAAAACAACTTGCTTGCAAACTGGTGATTTTCCCAAAAAAAAATGGTTCAATTTTTGCTGTCTCCTTGGAAGTTTGACACGCAACCTTAATGTTTCTCACTAGACCGCATCTTAGCAACTTTCTGATGCCAACAGGTGCTGCAAAGCACAGGGAACAATGCTCCACCACAATGATGTCCATAGAAAAATTTTTTTTAAAAACATACGTATGAATTCTAGATTCAATCACTCACAATCAAATATAGTTTTTAAGATTTTTTAGCACTGAGGTTTCGCATGATTTTTCACATTAGCAAATGCTAAATCAAAATGTGAACAACAACCTCACGGTACAGAAAAACACAAAGAGGCTGAAAGCATGCAAATGGAAAAAACAAAAAATGAACAATACTGATATCACTGAGCAGCTTGTTTATTGTGACTAAAGGTTTAAAAAGTTTGCTCTTTCATGCAAAAAGTTCAATTTGGGATGAGATAGAAGAAAATGAATTCATAAATATCATGGCACCATTGAAGGCTCTGTGGATGGGGCAGTGATGCTACGGACACATGGTTTTCCACATTAAAGGATTTTATTGACCAGAAAACTACGACTTAATTTGAGTTCCACAATTGCTTAAAAAGTTATAAGCAAACACCAAGGAAAATGCTGTTAACATTATAAAACTGCAGGCTTTACAGAATGAAACAATGAATGTGGATGACTTTGACGTCAAAAAGGACATATTTACATTATGTTACTGATTAAATCATTATAAGTAGAGCCAGGTAGTTTGGGATTAGTTGAGATTACACACAATACAGATGCATGTTATCTATTTTGGCTGACTCTATTTTGTTATAAAATGCCGTTTTATAACCAGCTGTGAGCAGATACCTCATAAACTTGACTTGTCAGCTGGAGATGAAGTAATGGTAACAATAAGGAGCAGAGAATGCCATGTTATTGCCTCAAGTACATTCACAGAATTTGAGCCTCAGAGATGCCATAAATGCTGCAAATCACTTTGCGCTTCCCTTGCTGTTTTCTTCTTGACTCGACTTTTTTAGACCATTGGTTTCAGAAGAGCAAAGCTGATCTCATTGCTTTGATCGTACCTCATGTCTCAACAAATTAAACTGTGTTCTCTTGATACATTCACACACTGCACATGAATAGTTTTAAAGTAATATTTATGCTTGGGTTTTTAAAATGTTAATCATCTGTATTGACTTAAAAGGGTACATTCAAGTTGCAGTGTTGTTATGCTTTTTAAATCCATTTTTTCAGTGACATAGTCTTTGCCAAAATCCTGCACATAATCTGAAGGAAGTGCAAAAATCTTGGTTCTTAGTACAACAGTTACATATCTCTCTTAACAGTTAGATGACTCTCTGTCAATTCAGCAGATACTGCAGAAATTGTGGACATGGCCCCATGACCTGATGGTTGCTGGTTCCAGCTTCACTGGTTACAAGGCACCTTAGGGATGACACGGGTAAGAACTCTGGGCCCACTTGAAAGAATTTTAGACCCCTCATCAATTTTTGTGGGTCCTCTCCTGGTGGGGTCTCTACAACTGGTCACTACTGTTCTCCCCACCAGTGACAGCCCTGGATACCTTTGATCAATGCCCTTTATGTGAAAACTTGAATCACCCTGGACAAAGGCATCACCTGGCCAGCTAGGAGGATAGCCAAATACATAAATAACTTATAATAAAAAATACCTAGAGGTACTAAAGGGGTAAATAATGCAAGATGCTTTGAATAAAATGGCAGTTAAGTAACGAATTAATAGTAGTCTATAATCTTGCCTTTTCCATCTCACTTTTCACATGAATTACAGTTGTAGGGTTATTTTGAGCTTTGCAACGCAAAGCCAAACACACGCGGGCAGATTAGTATTTTTTTTCCCCGCAAATATGCGATTTGTGGCTAGCTTTTAAAAGTCTTGTACGGCTGCTTGTGACTACCTAGATGTGTTTGCCACATTCGTTCCAAGCTTCCGAGGAGGGAGTAGTGTCGCAAGTCGTTCTAAATTATTTTGCGGAACGGATGGCGCCGTCAGCGCGGTGAGAGCGACAGGGTAACCGTGCTGGAAACAGCACTCGTGTTCGAACTGATGCTGTTTATTCCGTGGAATGATGTGTGCTGAACTAAACGAAATAACGAATATTTTCTGTTACCGGCACGACGCGGCCCCTCCCGCGGGCTTCTCCCGGGGAGGCAGAGCAGCAGGCGAGCCTAGCAACAGGAGCGCGCGCTTCTCCACCAATTGCAGTATTGCAGCGAGACGACGGGGTCCGCGTGCGCAGTCGGCGCCACGAGGCCTGTCTCCGAGCGCGCGCGCGCTCGCCAGCCACTGGGCGGGGGATCCGGTGCGTGCTCTTTTGGCGCGCGAGCTTGGTGATCCGTGCGTTCAAGTATTGACATTAATAAGGCAAAAATAAGAACAGTAACATGCGATTGGGCGATTGTTTGGAAGAACATAGCGGCGTATTTTTTTTTTTTTTTTTTTTTTAGAATGAAAAGCTGAATTCATGTAGCGCTGACTTCTGACTTCCCCAGTTGATGTTTTATTTTAGTGGGTTTAGGAAGTGCTTACCGCGCCATGCTAAACTATAGTAAAACGTAGGATGCAATGGTATATGTTGCCCAGAGCGTTTCAAAATACATTCTCAATGAAGAGAAGTCAGTGCTAAAAATATGTATTTTAAGTGACAAAGCTGAATGAGGCTTTCGGTGAGTAGCTGAAGAAGCAAGCAGCGGGAGGGAAGGAGGGGGGCTGCGGGGACGTGAGACGTGATTGGTTAAATTAATGATATGGGCGTGTCGACACGGCTTCCCTTCAACAGGAAGCACTCAACTATGTTGCTTAGTGAGAAAAGTAAAGTCGGGCCTTAAAGTTTGGTACATTTTTAATGAGAAACCTTCCAACCGCAGCTGTCATTAATAAAGCGAGTGTTTAGCACCCTGCAGCGGATGCGCAGCGATACTGGAGATTTGTTGAGCAAAATGATTTCTTTCCCAAATTAAGGCAGCTGGACATAGCTGGCTGTGCAAAGGAAGGGAGAAGACGCGTGGTGAGTGAGCGCTTTGAATATATCGCCGTCAAATAAGTAGCTTTATATGTCAGCGGTATCATAAATGTCGCAGCTTATAAAGTAGCGCTTTGTTGGTCTGCTGTGCTCAGTTTAGTTTCATATGTGATAGTTGTTTATAATTGACGTGCAAAGTTTGTGTTACGGGCGCTGTGCTGTATTTGTCGAAACAGTACTGTGTGGACGAGCTGATAGAGTCCATGTTCGGGCAACGGTGTGCGCGCTTCGGCCTCCCGAACCCCTCTATTTGGCTGCTCGGCCTCCGCTTTAATGAACAAAGGAACGAGCGGCGCGAACGCGCACCACGTGTCGGGGACCTACTTCCGTTTCGTTCTGTGTTCGACCCCCCCCCCCCCCAGCCTTTATTTAAGGTTTTCCCCGGGGTGACTTAACGGTGCTAAATGATCGACTTTATAATGATCTGCCCTTGTATATAACAGAATATTCTTACTGCTTCGATTCAAGACAAGAAACCTCACAGCGGGGTCCAACAGCATGAGTGGAATTCGAATCGGCAGGTGGCAAAAAGTAGCAGCAACGCTTTTCTGCCGTGCTTAGAAGTTGTTCTCGATTGTTTGTCACAAACACCCACTCACTTACCTGTTTGTCCAAAGTACCACGACTGTTTTCCTACCAGTTATACGAATATGTAGTTATGCTAAATTCCCAGGGAAAACCAGCCCATAATGTTGATGCAGACAGTTTTTAGAGTTGTAAATTACTTTATGAAAATATAATTTCAGAGAAAAATGGGTTGTCTGGTGACCCTGTCCTTTCATTTAAAGTCCCCCCCCCCCCAAGCTTTTAACTTATTGCAAGACTCCTTTGTTTTTACTGTTCTGACACACACTTACTGTGGGGAAGAAAGCTTTATTTTTTTCTTGAAGGTTTAAGATGGATTTTTTGCTAATTGACACTGACTTGTTAAAACCCACATGTCTTCCTTTTTTCTTTACAGGGTGGCTGTGGTTTGTCTCAGGAATGTATTTTTGACTGACCTGTTGTTTCTTTGGATATCAGGTCAGATTCCAACACCCCCTTCCCACCAGCCCCTTGTAAAGTTTATGGGTATGAGCATGAATAGGAGAGATTAAAAACAAAGCAGAGCTTTAGATGGGAAAGAGGAGCCAGGGACTGGAATGTGTATTTTTGTATGGTTTTCAAGCAACTGTATTTCCACATCTAAAACCCTCGTGAGACAATTCTGTTCTCCTTTAGGAAAAATCCCAACCTAAATTAGAGCTGACTTATGATAGCATAAATGTAAATCGTGTAAATTTGTAAAGTTCCATGAGTTAGGCCTGCTGAGGGAGTGTGTCTAGCATTGTCACAAAATACTAATGAAAGGGTAATATAATTTAAATATATGACCATAGATGAAATGCTGATACCGGTTTGTGCTTTTCTGAGAGCAGTATGACTTTTCTGACAGGCTGGGCATGGCGCAGGAGTGTGGGAGGCAGTACGAACGAGTGGCCAAGATTGGTGGTGGTGCCTACGGGACGGTGTACAAGGCACGGGACCGGCAAAGCGGTCAGTTTGTGGCATTGAAGAGTGTGCGTGTTCAGACAGACCAGGATGGACTCCCGCTCTCTACCGTCAGGGAGGTTGCCCTGCTGAGACGCCTGGAGCAGTTTGATCATCCCAACGTGGTGAAGTAAGAAAGCTTGACACCCAGCCATGAAGTTGAGCTTGTTAAATACACATGTATTTATTTCGAGATCTGTGATTTCATTGACAACTTGTTTGTTTTCACTTACATGTGTAAATGCCTTTGGGGATACTTATGGTTTTCAACTCAAGATGGCCCTTGTGTTGTGGTGTTTGCTAGTTAGTGTATGTTTTGTTCCAGGCTTATGGATGTGTGTGCCACGCTACGAACGGATCAGGAAACCAAAGTAACTCTGGTGTTTGAGCATGTGGACCAAGACCTGAAGACCTACTTAAACAAGGCACCCGCACCTGGACTCCCACCCGAGCGGATACGAGTAAGATGTTATTTTCTTTCCGTCTCAGTCTTTAATGTGCTGTCCCCTGCATTGCTGCCGTGCATCTTCATCTTCTGGCTGAGCTACACGGTGTATTTGGTTCATTGGTGATCCGAGTTTCTGTTTACAGGACCTGATGCATCAGTTACTGCATGGCTTGGAATTTCTTCATTCACACTGTGTTCTTCACCGTGACCTGAAGCCAGAAAACATTTTGGTGACCAGTCGAGGGCAGGTCAAATTGGCTGACTTTGGCCTGGCTCGTATCTATAGCTGTCACATGGCCCTCACTCCAGTGGTGAGCATTAGTGGGAACTTGCCCATTTTTTGTACTCGCTCTGGCAGAACATAATGCCAGTGTACGGAAGACATAACTTGTGAAATTAAGGAAGCTTTTATGAGAAATTTACTTTTTTAAGGTTTAAGAGCTCAGTCTTAGGTGACAGTTTGAGACAGAGAACCTTTTGTTTTTTTTTTTTTTTGAAAGTTTTGTTACTCAATCCTTAAATGATGCTTCAGAAGATGATCAAGTTGGAATTCTGTTTCTGTCACACTGTTTTTTTGATAATCGTACAATTTTACGCCACACTCATAGCCCAGTGTGTGATCCTTCTATCTCTTCTCCGTATCAGGTGGTCACTCTGTGGTATCGCTCCCCCGAAGTTCTGCTCCAGGCTTCCTATGCAACTCCTGTGGATATTTGGAGTACAGGGTGCATCTTTGCAGAAATGTTTAGACGGAAGTGAGTCTGCTGTTAAAAAAAGAGAGATTTCATTGTGTTGTAAAGGCAGTTGAATGTTCCTTTATATGCAGTGCTTTTCCATGCCTTTTCCATGTTTTTGGCTCTTTAAATGTTAGAACAGATATGAGCTTTTAGGGGTGTTCGCTGCTGTGCTGCCATCATGTGGTCAGCTGTAAAATTACACCATCATGTGGTTCACTGATAAGCAGTGAATCTATAAGCAGTTTATCAATCTGTCTCAAGACCAACTGCCACACCATGCAGATGAGGGGAGGGTCAGCCCAAACTCCAGTGATCTCCCTCCAGCATGTGGTCATAGTCCTGCTCCAGAACACACTGCAGTAGACATGAACTGCCCTTTGAACAGATTCCTCTAGTGGAAGTGCAGTCCTTTGCAGAGTGTCTGATGGTCTCAATTTTCTTACCCCTTCCCATAGGCCCTTGTTCTGTGGTGATTCTGAAGTAGACCAGCTGAGAAAGATTTTTGAGTGAGTATTATATGAAACTTACTTGATAATTGTAAAGCCCTGGTATCTCCACAACCCCTGGGTTGTGAGTTTGAATCCAGCTCAAGTCTGAGTTTCTGTGGGTTTCCTAATACAATCCAAAGACATATGAATTAATCCATTTAAAATAGCTGTTGTGTGAGTGAGTGAACAATAGTGTGCCTGATTGCATTGTGTGTGATAGAATGGCTTCCACTCCAGGGTGTACCCTGCTTTATGTCATAATCATCCAAAATATGTACTGGACAACTGCAAGTCTAAACTGGGCAAGCAGTTCTTAATACTGGATGAGTTAATAAATGAGCAATGGTGTGTGTGTCTGTGTGAGTGTGTATTTTTTAATTTGATTATTATTTCTTTGATTTGCACACCCTTTATGTTCACAGTGTCATTGGCTTGCCACCAGAGGAGGAATGGCCTGCCGATGTCACACTGTCACGGGACATATTCATTCCAGTTAGCCCCCGTCCGGTCACAGAGTGTGTCCCTGAAATTAGCCCACAGGGAGCAGCCTTGTTGAAGGTATGACAGAAGTGAACATGTAAAATTGTACTGCTGCAGTGTTTGCATCATGTTGAAAGCCACATTTTTAGAAGGATGACCAAGAAATTGATAGACTATAGCATTTGGCTTTAATCCCAAACCCAGGTTCATAAACTTAATTACGATTATTGTTTAAGTTCTGCTGATTCAGTCATTGAGCTATTGAAGTGCAGCTCATTTTACGATAGTAGACTCTTGTTACATTAAAACCCAGAACAGAACGCCGCTTCTGGTGGTGGCTTCAGATGTGTTGATTAAACTGTTTGTATGCAGAGTCTGTATGTCCTCCCTGTGATTGTGTGGGTTTCCTTCCACAGTCCAGTGTTGTTTCATGTGAATTTTTGACTAAATTGCCCATAGTGTGTAGAATCTCAATGGATGGGTGTGGGTGGAACATGTTGCTTTTTTTAAAAAATAAATAAATAAATGAATAAATGGGTAAGAATTGTAGTAAGTTTAGCGTATTTGGCATTGTGCAAAGGAATCAGTTAATAGTTAATCCATTAATGGGATAGCAATATGTGTGAAATGGTTTAAGAAAACATGTTTTAGGTGGAAGAAGTACTTCTGGGATGTGTACACAAATTCCTCTGTATCCAAACTTTATCCCTTTTTTGCTGTAATGGCTCTTGGCCTTTGCCCAAATTTCAGTGTCCAACCTTACAATTTGCAAAAAGAAAATTTTAACTGAAGCATGTTTCGGAAACCATTAAAAAGCAGTGCAGGTGAAGTACAAGTAATGTAATTTGAAAACAAATTGCCTGTAATAATTTCAAAGATAAAGTCTATGCTGTCAAAATGGGGCCAAAAAAGTTGAAAAGCTAATTAAGAAAACTTAAAAGGAGCAAAGAGGGCTGCAAAAGCTTACCTTAAATTGTCTACATTTTAACAAATTTCATTAAGTATCCATTGTGTATTTGATAAGAGGAAAATTGTGCATTACTGCTTGCAATGTTTTCATTATTTACCTGTTTTGCTGGTGTTTGTATTTTTCCCCTCATGTAAAGTAATTGGAAATGGGCTTTGAGTATCTTGGGCATTATTATGTTTTACTCCATTGTCTTGTTTTCACAGTTATATTTATGTGCTCTTCATTCCAGGAGATGTTGACCTTTGACCCACTTCGAAGAATCTCTGCTTTGAATGCTGTCAATCACCCCTATTTTCAGGAGGGGGGGACTGACTTGATTCGGGGAACAGTGTGACCAACACTGGCCTGAGGGTATTGAAGGGGTCTGTGACTGCAGAAAGGTTAGATATGCAAGTGACGATGGGTGGATTAGAAAAGGCATCTGAGGCCTTGTTGGGGAGGGGGGATTCTGTTGTTTGTGCCGGTATTTTCAGGATTCAACCCATCATTATTCACCTGGTGTCTACTGTCTGACTTTGCCTTAAGTGCTAGTGATATCGGACAATGGCGTGTCCTATTTGATGCCCCCCCCTTAATGGCACCCCCTCCCCCCCCCCAAATGCAGGGAGGGGCTGAACAAATGCAGCAGGATATCAAAAAGGCCAATAGACACCCTGTCAGTGGGACCAATGACATATGAATTTTAGGAGGTTTGAATCTAAGGGTTTAAAAAAACAGCCAGACATTTAAGCATCACTAACAGGGCAAAAATAATTGTTTTAATACATATCCTATCTAAAAACAAACACTAAAGAGAACATTACATTTTCATATATTCTGGTCATCATGATGCATTGCATTCATGGCTTTGTGGACAAATATTTACTGGCTGTGTGTGAATTTCATTCCTTTTCATAATTTGTCAGTTCCTTCCCTTATTTACTTGCTGCTGTTTTGTCTGTCCTTGCTAATCTTCCTACTAGTGGAACCAAAACATGATTATTAGTACAATGTACTGTAAACGTATTAATATAGTCATGGTTAATAAACGCTGCTTTGAAAGTCTTGCTTTACCTCTTATTTCAGTCAAAGGGTCATTCAGCTGGGATATTGGCAACTTTAATATGGAGAAATGCCAGAGGAGTATTTACAGTGGGGGAAGAAAAAAAAAAATCAAAACACACAAATGTATATTCATGTGAGGCTGAGCAATGCGATCCAGCGGTTTGCTAAAATATGACCAGAGACCAAAGACCAAGTGTAGCTTTTTTCCTCTTTTGTTACATCAAGTTTGTTTTTTTTTTTTTTTTGCCCATAGTCAATTACAAAATAATGTAATTATAATGAAAGACCTAATGATCCTCTATTTTTGACTCTTGATGCCCAAGTAGACCCAGTATACTAATATGGATGTTTGGGTCCAAGATATTTTACAACTTCTACCCATTTTTCACTCGCATACAATGAAAGCTGAAAGGGGGCCCCCATGTCATTTGAGGTCAACATTGTATTCTGGGGAGTGTTGCTGCCAGCCTAGATGACTACAAATGGACAAAGTCTAATTTACAAGTAGGCAGCAACTGGTTAGTCAGCTCTGGTCCCCCCCAGACACAACTCCTCACATTTGTGTGGCCTTGGGGGGGCAGCTGACCTGAACTTCTGGACAGAATACTGCAAATGTGAGAGTCCAGTTTCATCCAAGCAGTAACACAAATACCACATGAACTAAGGAGTGCCCTCTATTCTTTCTACAAATGTTAAATATTTATACAAATTGTTATATGAAATTTGTGTGTTATTTCCTTATTAAAAAAATGCAGATCATTGGAAGCTGATCTACAGCTGTTAACAGATTTTGTCATGTCCTCATGAATAGACAAGAACCAACTACTGAGGGTTTACACAAGACTTAATACATATTAAATAGTACAGAGAATTAAATAGAAAATCTGATAAAACTGAAAGCTAAACAAACACCTCATTACTTGTTATCCATTTTATGCTGGATGTACTGGCACTCATGAATGTGACCTTGAGACTTAAAACATTTATTTCCTGTAAGATTTTACATCATTTAAATTATTAGAATAATACTGCTTAATTTAGATTTCTATGCTTCAAATTGAGCAATTATGACTGAAATTTACTTAAAGATTCACTGAAATAGGCCAAAGTTCATATCAGCTATAACAAAATGGAGAAAAGCATGACATTTGTGGGAGATGTAAATAAACATCACTTATCTCCAGCTGAAGCATCTGATTCACTGTGGAAAACTATTTTCTAATTAAGGGTTGCAGAACATCTCCATCTTAAGTAACTGCACATTCATTTAGAAATCTTCCAAACCACTGCTGCTGCAAAGGACCAAGGCTTTACTAGTGTTCATTATTAATAAAAATGTCCTTTTATGTGGCAAAACACTGCAATTGAGCACTGCCCATTTAGCATCCATAACAATATTGCACATCTGTTGTTAAATGACTGCAAGACTGATAATTCTGGTCCCACAGCAATAATACCAACACCACATGTAACAACATTCTCATCTTATTTCTTTGTATAATCAGCTGTCTTTAGTCATTGATCCAAAATTTTCAGGTACAACATCAGTGGCCATTGTCTCCGATCTTTTAGCTTTTTTCCTCGTCTCTTAACCCTAAAAATAAAACATTCAACTGAAATAAAAATCACAACAGATTTGGCAAAATATCAGAACTGCACACTTCACTGGCAAATTTGGTGATAAGATGGAGAACATGCCTCTCATTTCTTCTGTGCTTACATACTGTAATCTAAGCAAAAAAAAATAAATGTTTGAAGTGGGCATTTTCCATCGCCTTTATACTTTGATACTCTGTTACTAAACACCAAAATCGTTTCTAAATGGAGCAGAAAACATGCTACAATTGGAAGAACATGAGATGAGGAGAGCCTCAGCCTTTGTAAATTATTTTCCCACTCAACAAGACACTGTCGCTGGACCACAGAGCTGTGAAAATGTTACGCATCTGCTCAACTTACCCTAAGGTTTGATTAGAGAAAGGCAACACAGGCTCTGCTGAGGAGGGTTAGATTGAGGGAAAACAGGCTATTGGTGCAAAACAGGCTCACTGTCACCCTGTAAAGCACTTTGAGCTACAGTTCTGTATGAGAATGTGCTATACAAATAAATGTTGTTGTTGTTGTTGTGTGAGTGGCAATTCAGGATCCAAACAAATCGACAGTTCTTGTCAAATTCAGGCAGCGGCAAGAGCAAAATTAACAAAAAACAAATCACCAAAATTCTGGCACTAATGTACACAAAAAATTTTGAGGAAATAGGACACAGACCAATTTCCTCTATCGATTCTTGCATGTGTAAATATACTTTTTTCAATGCTTGTCATTCGCAAATTTTTCGTACTACACACATTTTATGTATATGAATGTGTCTGCATATACAAGTGATGGACTGAGTACAAAATGACAGACTGTAAACTGATGATCCAACTGTGTTTACATGATACAACACAGTTGGCATATTACTTTTTATGTGGCATGTGTCTTGTGTATTTTGCGGTGCCAAAAATTCTATTGGCAAGTTTCAAGGCATCTATCATGTGCAGATGTGTGTTTAGAGAAAAGCACTAGGATTTGCTCTGGGGTCTTTCTGGTTCCTATAGCGTGCAGCAAGCCACACACCCAGTATCTGAAAGAACAGAGAAAAATCATATGGCATGTTAAATAGAAGTAATCTTTTTTGAAGCTGCTTCAAGTTAAAAATGTGGTACAGAATTTCAGCACTATTATCCAGGTACAGCAAACTAACCTCTGTAAAGCTGAAGAAGAGACCAAGCCCGCCAAGTATTTTCAGAGCTTCTGCTGAATGCTTAAGCATCTTTAATCCACAGCTTATACACACTTTCTTATGTTTACAGTCCTGAAAGTGAGACAGAAGAAAATGTTAAAAATACTTTCCCAAGTGAATCTAATTATTTTAGATTCAAAATTACTGTGGTTTTTAATACAAGGACTAATATCTTTACTAATTTGCCTTTTTTCTATAAAGATGTTTGGTTGTCATATTGGTTAAGATCAAATAAATACTGTATGCTTACTGTAGTAATTATAACAAGAAAGTACTGCAGCTGTCATTCATCCCCAAAGTAAATCCTGGGGCATTAGTAAGTGATGATTTATAACTGATCCATTTAAGTATCTTTGTTCTTATAAAAAAAAGGTAAAAGCACAATTTATAAACTACAATTCCTTAACTAAATCGAATCCAGTTAAACCCAGCAACACAACGGTCTAAAAATGCTACATACAAACAACTTAGCAAGGATGCATACAGCAGTGGGGGTACAAGGATGAACAGAACTTACAGCTGGGCAGTTGTTAAGATCATACACGTATTGTGCATCTCCAGTCAAATTGAACAGGCCACAGCAATCCAAATTCTTTTCCAAGTCTGTCTTTGTTTTGTTTGACATCAGCCTCCATGAGGCATTCAAGACTTTTTCCTGCACAAGAATGGCAGGTTGAAAAAACAACACAGATGATGAAAGAAAAGCCAAAGTCTAACAGACATAAAGAGAATGATAGATAGAATAATTACTCTGGAAAAAGAATTAAGATATACTGAAGCAAAAATTAAGGATAACTAAAGAGAAAGAAAAGGAACATGAGGATACCAGGCTGACACTCACTTGCTGTTCCTGATTCATTGCCAAGCAGGAACATGAAACTCCAAACTGGAAAAGAAAGACTACAAAGAGAATGACCATATACTGAGGGAGTAAGTCAAGGAAGTATCAAAGCTAGTGGATAAATCAAAGCACTCTTTCAATACTTCAGGAGCATAAATACACATTACAGTAATTCCGGACAGGGAAAAAACCAAACACTCTATAATCTTACAAAATAATTTGTTCCAGACTCTTTCACACCTTAAATGATTAAGAAAAGATACGAAGAAGAGCATGACTTGGTGGTGATTGAGGGCTCCAATGAGGCCTACAATGGCAATAATGAGCAGGAAGACACCCACAGCAATCACGCCACCGATAATGTGAATGCTGGAGACAATCCCAAATCCTTTGCCCCATGCTGCTACCCCAATCAGCAGCAGCCCCACCAGCTAAACAAAAGAAACAGAAAAGAGAAAATCACCATGATGAGACAAACATCAGCAATGCATATTCTCACATGAATGCCAAGAACGTGCTCAGTACATTAAATGTCAAGAACGCATACTGGAAAAGTGCAGATGGTTTTTGAACAATGCAAAGCTGTATACATGATGTTTCATTTCCTTATATTGTGCAGGGAAGAGGAAAAAATGCTGTTCCATGACTTTTGTTGACAAATGGAATGGATGCTAACCACTTCCTGTAAAACATTTGATTTATTAGCATAGACTTCTTAGCCCTGTAACACTTCAAGCATCATAATGGTCATCATAACAAAATTAAAAAGTACACAAATGCACGACTCGAAACAAGATCATACCAATTTCAGATCCTAAGTAAAATGCAGCATCATTATATATTAAAACAATTCTTTTAACTGTAAGGTCTTTACAAAAGCAAACCTCAATGTATAATTCACTAAAACTACGTGCTGTTTTGCCATTAGTAATAGCATATTTACTGTTCATATTAGTAGTTTAATTGTCATTGGTCTTCTGAAAGGGTCTCATCATATACTTACTTAGATTAAAATTCACTTTAAAAGATGTCGTTAGATAAGGTTTGTTGGAAAATCATTTCAGTGTAAGCAAAGAATGTAAAAAATGAAGAAGCTCATACTAACGGGAAGTGACGTCATACGAGTTTCATTTCGCAGTCGTCCATTAATACTTGGCCATCCGAATACGTCCTCACACTTTCGTATATATTATAAAACAATACACATAATAGCATAATAAAGTTTTTAAAACGCTAAATTATCGTTTAATGGGGATGTGTCATTTTCACCCCTCTGCTAACCATTTCCCCAATCAGAAGCGAATATTTAAAACCAATAACGAAAACTGTGCGTTACCCTCCAGCCAACTGTAAGTTATACACAGGAAACGACATCAAGTTGTCACATGTTGGCCGTACAGCCCTGAGGGGACAGGCAGCTACTTAGTTTTTGTTACGCACCCTATATAGACTACTTGTTGATATATTTTAGAGCTCGCTAGCATCAGACAGTTTTGACACGGTGCCCGATATGTTAGCATTTTCAACGTTACTGAAGCTACGTCAGAAATATCACACTACTTTCAGCTATCTGTTATATCAGTACAGAAGAAACGCTGATGAAAGTCAACATCGGTCCAGACTAACGAACTGGCCTCTGAGGGGGACGGTGTCGCCCTTTGTTACTCACCATGTAGACCACGTTGAGGGAACAAAGCGCATTTTTCGAACAGGTGAATCCTCCACACACCATTTTCAAAATGTTTATTACAGTTATATAAATCCCAATATCTGAAAATTCTTGTGATTCACTTTAATTTCGAAAGCCTGAGAGGCACTGCTGCCTCTTTAAATATGAAAAACGTTCTTCCGTCAGTAAGCCGGCGAATAGCCTTCGGCTTCCGTAATGATGTCACCAACTGCGAGTCACGTGGCCTTGCTGCTCAAACAGGGTGTCGCCTGCTGCTGTCACCTTACAGCCCTATAGAATTATGTAGCTTCACGGGACAGGGGAAAAACTCAAATAAAGATATCACTGATCAGAGATTCGCAGTAAGTCCTTTACTCCATTTAATGTATTTTTGTCAAAACGATTGCTGTGTTTCATTTGCTCTGCAGTCAAAGATTTAACTGTGTTAGATATTTAAAGTTTCAAGTAGGTAAACAGGACATGTTGCAGCCTCAGACCCACATGGTTGATATTCCAAATCGAATCAAGGTTCAGTTTCTTTTGTAGCAATTTGGAAAGCGCTGTTCCTCACTGCCTTCAATTCATAGCCTTGGCTACATGATGAATTTTGGCTGCAAACAATTCAGATGGATATGTACATATGCTTGCATATACAGTATCTGGCACAGAGGCCATAAAACTGGGAAGTTGGTTGCGGCACAACTTTTTGACTGCTTGGTCAAGAGCTGACAGGGTTTTCCAGCAGGAAGAAAAATCCCACATCTCTGATTGCCACTCCAGTATTTGCTTCTAAACATACATTACATACATACATACATACATACATATATACTGTAGTGAGCACCGGTCTGGGCTCAGATGGAGGGACCGAGAACACTGCGCTGTTCTCCATAATGCAGCCTTTATTAACACTGGGAAGTGGGAGAACAGCCAGACAGGGCAAATAGAACAACTGCTCTTTTATTCCCCACCCCAAAGCTGGTTTACCACCCCAACCCCTTTTTCCAGGTCCCACTGTCAGGCCTCTTAGTCAGCAGTTTCTCCTCCATCCTCCACTCTACTTGGCCGGTGCCGCTTGACTGTCCCTCATCGATCCGCCGGTTCCATCCTGCTGACTTCTTCTCCGGTCACCGTCAGCTGCTGTATAATCCAGCTCCTCATACTTCTGACACCAGTTCAGCGAGCGCCAGTCTGAGCTTGGATGAAGAGAATGAGAACACTGTGCTGGTCTCCATTTGCCCTGCCTGGCTGTTCTGCAACTAGAGACCAGCACAGTATCCTCATTCTCTCCATTCGAGCCCAGATCAGTGCTTGTTACAATACATACATACATCAATACACACTTTGTTTTATGTCATTAAACTGTGGAAGAAAACTAGAGACACGGTGCCATTCCTGAAAATTAAAGTGCAATAACAGAAGTAACTTCTGTAAGAAAATCTCAGATAAGATTAAGATTTAACATTTTTGTTAACTATAAGGTACATCAAAATGAAAGTTAATTTAAAATGACTGAAAATGAAATTATCATTATAACATGCATGACACTGTCAAATGCATTATTGCTGGTGAAGAGCTCATAAGACAGGACTCACAAGAATGCGAACTTTATTATGCCACAGTGTGTCTTAGGAGCAAAACTCAACAATGTTTGCACAGTTGAGCTGATCCACAGAACCATGTAGGGGTCAGCTAAAAAAATCCATAATCATAAGTTCCTCAAAATAGTTTATTTAAAACACACAGATGAACTTGGACTCAAAACCTAGCACAAAACTAATAACTATGCAATAAATAGAAACAATGAATCCCTTGCGTCAAGGGAGAGTCAAAACTGCCTTACTGCTGCTAGGATATGTTGTCTCCACAAATTCCCATTTATCACAGTTGTTGACTGATACTTCTCATAAATTTGTGCAGTGTTTTTCATCTGTTTAATTGATCACAATACTCTTGAACAACAGACATGAGCTGGAACAGTGTGGAGGCATACTGAATAATTCCTGTTGTACATACGTACACTCCTACTTTAGGGGGTCACTTCCAACTAATAGCAGATAAAAGAAAATACAACTAAGAACAAATAAATAATTGGAAAAATATTTCTATCTTTAAGAAATCACTGATGGGGTTCAAAGGGATACACATCTGCAGGTAAAGTCATTGTACAACTTAAGTCTCTGCTAGAGATACAGCCCTTGGCTGCCATCATCAGAAATCATATTAAAGGGAAATATTTTCTTTTGTTCCCGTTTCTTCAGAAGCAAATCTGTGATCGTTACTCTCTGACTCGCGTGCAATTTATACGTTTCCGTTGTACGAAAAAAAAAAATAGAATAGAAAACATTGAAAAGTGCCAGCATTCTATGGGACTGAAGATCTTTGTTTTCGTATGAAACTAGTAGGTTAATGTAAAGAAATTTTACCCTGAAGTTCAGAACTTTAGGACAAGGCTCACCAATTCAGCAGTATTAGAACCAACCGAAAGATATTTTATTCTCATATAAAGGACACATATGACACTTCAGTAAGGTACGGGGATTAAGTTAGTTTTTTTTTCTAGTCCAAGTGCCTGACGTGGAAAGAATGAAGAAAACGTGTGGCGCGCGGTTATCAGGAAGTAAACTCGACGGAGGTGTCGAAAGGCAGAAAACAGAAAAGCTCCTTGCGTCCAGACCCTTGTCAGGACGTCGCAACATTTGCAGAAGTTTTTACCAGGGTAATTGAATTTTATGCCCTTGTCAGAGGGGCTGGCGCGACAGGTCGCGGCTCGTCGCTGCAGGTGACCATATTTCGCGGGAATGTGCGCCGCCAAAGTGTCACAGCAGAGTGCGATCCGCGCTGAGGTGAAGCGACACGAAGCCCTGAAGAGCTGCCTTGCCAAACTTGACAAACAACTCGACAAAGTGCCTGATGTGGCGCTCCGCTCCACACTCAAAATCTACCTGCACAAGGTGGAAGGTAAGGACAGTAAGACATTCACTCTTACGGTGATCTTGGCGTGGAGATGCCCTGAAGGTCGCATCTGCTGCTCTCAGGTGGCCAGAACCAGCTGTCATGCCCAGCGCTGCACAATGTTTGTTTGTTTTTTTAACTAGAATATAACATATTTTCTGGTCTCGTGTTTATTTTTCAGAAATTACATACAAGTAAATATAGTTATGGGACAGAAAAACTTATTTATGTTGTATTACTGAAATCCATATTTAATAGCATGTATGGGATAAACTAGGTGTATTTTTTTATTTTTTAAAAAAGCTTTAAATCATTTTGAACTGAAAGGTTGCCAAGGAGCAGTCCTGGGGGCATCCCGGCGTTTACTTTTACAAGACTTTTACATAACATTTAGTCATTTGGCAGACACTTTTCTTCAAAGCGATGCCCATCTTAGGCTGAACACGAGTGTTTTCCATGTACAGGTGGAGAGACACAAGAAATGTTTGCTTAAAATACATTGTTTTAGGATTTAATTAACTGTAAGCCATATCCGAAAAAAGCATCTTCGGCAGCAAAATATACTCTAGACATTTAGTTCCTACCCAATCATTTCTTGACTTTATTTTTTAAAGACACTATAAATGCTGACCCAGGGCTGGTACCGACTATCATATATTTGACAACGTGACACTCTGGGCCTTTGCTCATTAGCTGTAGAGAATGAATGGCAGGATAAATTGATGGTTATGATCTGTCTGGTTTTTTAGAGTTTTATGCTGTCTTTTTGTTTTCAGAGATTTTCCTTGTTGTACATGAGCTGTAGTTGATCTTTGAATCTGTTAGACAATTCTGAATTTTCACTCAGTGTTATAAAAGAACTGTACATAGATATAATGCTTCCCATTATATCATATCTTCATTATGTTCAGCAATCCTGTGCACAACTTCAAATATTTTTGCTCCCCCAGTACCTGACAAACAGTAATACCCTTGGTACTGGGCTGGAAACAATATAGTAATTTAGGGACTGAACTTTTCCAAGGAATTAAAGTAACTTACATCAACCAACACAAGTTATCTGTGGTGTACTCTACTATTATAAGCCTTCAAATAGAATAAAAAACATGTTGTATAATTAAATTTATAGCAAAAAGAAAGAAGTGTGTTAATGAGAGCACTTTCTACCTGCTAAAACATTTAAGGGCCTGAACATGGACAGGCAGGAAGAAAGTTTGCAGTGTTCCGAGAAGTAGGATTAAATCAGTACTTTGTGGCCTTCTCTTTCTTATAGAGAATGAGATGCCGCGCCATTGCTGTGCCACACCATGGTTGGAGTTATAGTTAGTTGGCGCTAGTTTTAATAAGGTAGCCATTGTGTAGCGGATTTGTAGGCGTGCTATGGGGTTAGGATGGGTTTTAGATGGGCGATAGGATCCCCTTTATAATCCAAGCTACTGTTATTTGGCACTGTGTGTGTAACATGAACCTAACTCTAATTATATTAAAAGTGACATGAATTACTATCTCTGTCATATGCACATACACAAATGCTGAAACACGTGTTATATTCGCAGCTATTTACTTATGCGGTACAGCGTACAAGTTTGCTGAAAGTAGCAACCTCCTAATGGGAATCGACTTTAGAGAACTTAACAGGACTCAGAGACCAGACATCTTAAATCAAGGAAGGCTTAGAAAAAGTCTAGACATTCTATTAATAATTTGTCCCTGAGTTGTAATTCAGACATACATGCTTCAAAGTGAGCTGTAGGAAACTTTTTGTGCCTTCCACCAACATATTTGCATAGAAGATGTAAACTTCAGCCAAAAAACTAAATGTGATGCAGCTCTGAATGGGCATCCCAGTGTAAGTCCATACCAGTGTGTATAGTGTTAAAATATCATTCAGCTGTATGAATGGGTGAACCTAAACAGCAAAGCAAATCATGCAACATTCACTACAGATGCATAAGTTACTTTGCTTCCTGCCTGGATGCAATAGTGAGGCAGACCCAGAAACAATGCCGTTTGCATGGTCTCCCTACATCTATGTGGGATTCTTCCCAGGGCTCTGGTTTCCTCCAGCAATTCACAAATATGTGTTTCCTGTTAAATGGTGATGGTAAATGGCCAGTAGTATGTGTGACTCTGATGGACTGACTCTGTCTGTCATATGTGGAGCTTACACCTCCCAGTCAGTGACTTCAGGACAGGTTCTGGACTGCTGTGACCTTAACAAGGATAAGAGGATAATGTAAACTGAATAAGTGAGTTATTTTTTTATCCGAGCTCTATGCAGTGACACATACATTTGTGTTTAGGGGATACTAGCCAGTGTTTTGTAAGATCCACAGGAGGTTCTGGATTTCACTTGTATGGTCCTGATGGTCAGGCCTCCTAATCATTTTTCCAGTGCAAAAGTACACACTGACTGGCTCAGTACATGCACCCACCTACTTCTGCAAACCGTAAGTTGAAAACTACTAAAGTGAAGAAGTTATTATTATTATGGTAATTCCCCTGTGCTTGGCTCTTGTCACTTGTAAGGATAAAAAAATCAGCTTCATTTTTGGTCATCACTCGCTAAAGGGTATTAGATCATTTCAGTCACATGGGCAATACCTCCTGAGTCAAAGACTTATTTCTCAAGGGAGAGAATCTGTACTTTAATATATGCATATTAAATTGACTTAAAATTACAATAGGTTAGCTTAGTTATTCAATTCTGAGATTATTTTATATAAGGCAATACAAAAAAATTATTTTGTACTTTGGAAAAATATGTGGTGGAGACCTTTACTGTTAATAGTGACAATGTACAGCATTAGGCATGAATATGCCTGTTATTGCTTGTTATTTAGTGAGTGTTTGATGTGTATCCCCCTGGCACTGCTGTGGTAGCTGCAGGACTTTGCATTTCACTGGCCTGTTTCCTGTCTGCCACTCTTCAACTGCTCAGAAACCCACTTCCTCCAAGTTTGAGAGAGCACCTCCCTCAGTGTTCTGCTCAGTTTCTCTCAATGTTCCACAGGCCAAATCATCCTTTTTACCTTACCTTGTACACTTATACTTCCTACTGCACTCTGCATCAGTCTACCACTTTTGTCATTTTTAGTAATTTCCCAGCTTGCACTCAGCCTTGGTAGGAGGGCAATGTTTCTTCCGCGCTGAACATCCGTTCAGTTCACAGGAACTTCTTTTTTATCTGCAAAAAATGACTCTCCTTGCCAAGGCACTAAACACTTTCAAATGCAGAGAGAATAAGTTAAGCCATTTCAGGGTTCCATGTTAAAATTGGCATTTACTGAAGGATGGTTCCCACTTACAGTATTTTTAGCCTCACACACACTGTTCCAGAGGGTAACTGTTCTAGGCTTAACTTGATCTCTGAGTAGTACTGAAAGATACTCCAAATCGCTAGAAAGAGTAGAAAACCACCTGACCTGTGATGCTGTAAAGCCACTGAGAAATGCGCACAATCTGATGACAAGCTATCATTGCTCATGTTATCAAAACAACTGCTTGATCAGATATGCCGTAACCATAGAATAAGCCAAAACACACCAAACCTCTGATCTCTTGCCTCCATACACCCCTGTGTAGTGGCCACCTCTAATTTCATGGCTCTCCTGCCCCCAGACCACTTCAGTACTCATACTTACTCCCTCATTCACTCTTTAGTTTCTGACCTGACTTGTGGTGCAACCTAACCAATATGTCACTCACCTAAATGTTCACAGTTAAACATTAAACCTTATGCCTTGGCCTTGTGTGTCACCATAGAAACCTTTCACATAGTCTTCTCCCTACTATAACCTAGGATCTATTGCACCAGGCATGGCATTAGACTTTCTTGTTTTCTATCATAAACTTGGGTTGAGTCTGAGATATTTTGGTATTATTTTCAATTAAGACAGCATTAATGATTTCCCTTTTTCTTAGCCAGTATTGTTGTATCTTATTGTATATTCATATAATACTTAACATTCTGCCATCTGTGTGGGAGGAAGAGATCTGTGCTATGAAGGTGTCAAGAGATGCGACTGTTCTATTGTTCCCTCTGCTCAGTGGTCAGTAACCATCACCTTGCTACTAACAATTTTTTCTCCTAATCCATTATACCACACCAGTCCTGCATCGTGAACAAGCAGCTTGAAAGTTTAAATATGATTTTATACAGTCAAAAATTCTCTATCTTTGGGAAATATCCATTAAGTCTCCAAAAAGGGTCAATGATGAACTTGAGACCTCCATATAGATGGAATGCGGCTACTTCGGAAATTGAGGATGAGGTTTGTAGTTCTGCACCAATGATGCCTTTGAGTTAAGAGTTTAGGGGGGGGGTTACATCTGAATTGTTGTAAAGCAGCAAAACACCAGGTTTTGTTTGCAGAGTGCTGTCTGCATTCCATAGGACAGTGAGGAAAGTTCAACACACATTATTTACTCACAAGTATTCACTGCTTTATTTTGGAATGTGCAGAATGCATACAGCAAGTAAAATCTTTGGGCTTCACCTTGTGGCATCCCCAGGGTTGGACTTGAATCATCTTGGTTTCCATTATTATGATGCTCTCGTTCAAGGATTGATTTTATTCTAGATTAAATAGAAAAAAGTAAAAGCCTATCCATTTGTTGTTATGCTGTAAAATTTAATATGCTGCTGACTGAAAATTGGAGCAGAGGAATTTGTTTCAAGACTCAAATGAGTTAATGCGGTGTGATCATGACCCCCTTGGGCAAGAAATAAGGAGAAAATCAAAAAAGCATGTTGCTGATTATTAGGTTGGTGTGCTGGATTTTCAGGAAAGTTCAGGCCTCTGTGAAGTCTGTGTCAGATACTGACAAAGAGAGCAAAACGCTGTAGAAAGGGTAGCATCTCTCTGTTTAGGCAAATAGCACTACACACAAGTTCATGAATAAGAGCATCGTGCTGTGACCTGTGCATGTCTTATTGACACACTGAAAATCAAACTTGAAAGCTGACTGCTGTATTCATCACGTTGTCAGCATGTACAACTGCAAGCTGATCCAGTTAGGATGGAAATGGAGTAAAACCTGCTGAACTGAACCATAGCTTGAAAATGCAGACACAGTCATGCTCCCTTGCTCATTCACCAAAAGGCACACATGGATGCACAGAATACCTGTTATCTTTTGGGACACACATTTGACAATGTCACTGACATATCTTTACATCTAATATTGGTCTGCTTTGCGTGCCGGGGAAGAAATGGCAGAATGCTTTATGTTAGATGTGTGCTGTCTATGGTGAATCCCTGGTAATGAACCAGTCAACATGAGGGAAGCTGATCAATAGCTTGGAGGTGGAGCAGGAGACAGGGGATGAGTAAGGGGGGGTTGCCACCATGGATGGCCAGAACATCCTCAACCCTTGGTTACAGGCAGGAGCCAATCGGGAGAACGGAAGATGGGAATGCTTTGGGTTTTGTGACCACAGCACTCAATGGCTGTGACTAATGCTGCTGAAACTGGTGCTGCAGCAGAAGCAAAGGGAACCACCCCTCTGTCCCCTCCCTTTCTGCTCCCACCTATGATTACTCACTGCCTTTTAGAGTCCCCTGGTCCTTTCTCTGTGTCATTCTCTTCTGTTTCAGCCACCTGCTCATTTTTCCCCTCTGGTCCTACCACCTCATTCCTATCATCCAGCCTAACATTCACTCTTGCCTGTTTTCTTAATTGCATCATTCCTCCCCCGGCTTTTCTGAGATCGAGCAAGAGAGAGAGGGGGAGAGCAAGAGGGAGAGCGAAAGAGAGAGAGAGCAGGGACTGCCTGGATACTGCCTTGTGTGAGAGGGGGAGGGCGAGCGAGACAGAGCAGGCAGGGAGGGAGATATAGAAGGGAGTAAAGCAGAGTCTTTCTTCCCTCTGTTATGTTTAATAGCAGACAAGCATGAGAGCGAGGGAGAGCGACTGAGGACAAAAAACCCCACCTTGGCTCCTGCTTCCGTTGTCTGGTTGCTTCAGGACAACCTGTGTGCGCGTTTGTCTACAAGCTGACATCCAGGATGCCGGGTTTCACCATGTGGGAAGCTCGCTGAGTGGCTTCTTGTTGCAAGCTGACTTTAAAGAGCTGTTAATTGGCCGACACACTCAGAAGATGCACGGATGGGAGAAGGTGCTGAGGACGGAGACATCGCTGTGAAATCTTTTCCTACATTCCTACATTCTTTCATTTCGGAATGTCACCTTTTCAATCTCCCCATCGGTCCACTCCCCGGGGAGACGTTATATATGCTGCTTTTTAGCCCATTCTTTCATGCTCTTTGTTACTGTTATCGGTGCTGATTATTTTTTTCAGCATTTTTTCAGGCGTTTTTAAAGCTGGATTTAGTATTCGTATGTTGCTTTTTTTCAGTTACTTTTTGAAGTGGATTGCAGAGCAACATCAAAGAGAAATGATACAGCTGGCAAAATATTCTGTATTCAGTAGAGGAATAAAGAGCAATGATCATCACTGATGGAGGAGAGACACACTTCCATGCTTACTTTCAGGTAGAGTAGGGAGATACCCGGGTGTACATACGACAGGGAACACTGGCCTTAAGCAAAGTGCGGGAAACACAGCTCTCTTTGCAGGCTCATATTAATGAGGATAAACACAGGAAAGTGGAGGAATTCTGCTGCTTTCCTGTTTTTGTCACCTTCATGATTTTAAGACATGCTTGAACATTTTAGTCTTAGTTTCTGTTTAGCATGCCCATTTGTTTTGTGCATGACTTTTACTTCTTTAGGGAATAATAAAAGAAACAATTATAGATACCTGACAAACCAAAATCATTCTTTTGAAGTCGGTATTTAATAAATAGTATTTTAGTTACATAAAGTCAACATATCTCTGCGGCACTGTTTGTGTAGTATCACATTATATTCCATTCCAACTGCATGCCATTTTGGTCATTTGCGTACTGCGTGGTTCCAAACACCTGTAGTCCATCAGCTGAAGCCCGAGCACATGAGCCAAGCCGGAGCACAGCACCGACGCACCACCTATCTCATCTCCCTCACCCTTGTTAAGGTTGAGGCACTTGGAGAGGGAGAGGATGGGGTTCAGCGGCCTGGAGCAATTGCTCTTGGAGGAGAAACGAGACAAAGGAAAATTTGTGGGTCACTGCAGGAAGTTGAAAAATCACCACCAACATCTGCACAGCAGTTGGAAGAAGAGAATCCGCAGCTGGAGACGAAAGAATGTTTTGACAAATCAGAAAGGGAATGGAACAGAGAGAAGAAGGGACATGGACAGCAGTTTGTTGTCTCTAAAGACAGAGAGCTTACAGATGATAGCGCACACCTCAAACTGCAAGGTTGGGATGCAAGAAGTGGCTGGGCAGAAGTGAGAGGAAATAAGACAGAAGCTGAGATGTTCATAGAAGAAGTACCTGAAGCATGCAGAGGAATATCGCACTTTGTGAAGCCTGTGGAAGCAGGTCGACAAAAACGAAACATCCACCTACAGATCAGTCAGTGGCCAGAAGTCCAACTGACAGACCCCAGCAGTCTGATGAACAAGCAGAGACTTAATCAGTCCAAGGGCAGCATCCCTGCCTTTTCCCAGGGCCTTCAGTGTACAGGCAACAGTCTGAGGACCAAGTCAGAAGTGACCATCATGCCAGGATCTAGCAGAGTGTCCTGGACAGGTGGTGAAGAGAGGGCAAGAGCTCAACCTGGTGGTAGCACTATGGCGAGAGGAAGTTCAGCCACACGTGACAGTCCCAGAGCAGAAAGACTGAAGACTGGCTCCACCTCACTCCCAGGACCTGCTAACCTGACCTCAAGGCCACCACACCAAGGGAAAAGCCGCACTCTAGACAACAGTGACCTGCACTTATTGTCTGAAGACTTGTGGCGAAGTCAAGGGGGCCAGACCAACACAGGCCCCACTCCTCTATACAATCATACACAGCGCACATCTGCCCGTGACCGCAAGATGTTAAAGTTCATCAGTGGAATTTTTGCCAAGAGCACTACTGTCCCATCTGGAGCTTCTACAGCGCCCATTGTCTATAGGTCTGTCCAGAGAGAATCAAGTGAAGAGGAAGGTAGGACCTCCCTTTGTCCCTTCTTATATCGCTGTCATCTGATTTTAATCCCATTCACCCTTCCTCCAACCACATCACCACCATGCATTTAGCTCAGTATGTATGTCATTCCTCCACGGTTCTTTTTTGCTACACAAGCAACCACCAAGATGGTTTCAGACACTAAATGCAAAGAAGCGATAAAATCTTGTGGTGAAGAGGGAAGAAAAGGATGCTTTCCCATGTGATGCTTATCTGGCCTGATCACTGGTTTTCTGATGCTGCTAACAGTCAAGGTGCAAGACTGTTTTGAAATAATCAGTCAGGCAAAGAAGCCCAAATCCCAGTATTTCTGTGTATTTCAGCCATGAAAGCTGGCTTGTGTTGAAGAACCTGTGATTCATTTCTAAAAAGGAACTTATTTGTAAAAAGGTAATGTAAGAAACCAAGCTGGTAATGTTGGTTGCTTATTAAGAGATTGCAATGATGTGCATAAGTGAATCACAATTTAAAGCTGTTTTTTTTCCATCCTTTTTTGGTTGTAATGTAGGTGGTCTTAATATTGCAGTAGGTGTCCTCTTTTTTCTGCCATGAAAAAACAGAAATTGGTGGCTTCTCAACGAGGAAATGTCCTCAACCGGCTTTGCTTTCAACTAACATCCCTGGTGTGTTCTTTTCCTTTTGAATCTCTCTGCTTGCTGGAAGCTTATTGCTCATTCCCTCAGAATAAGGCATTATCTGCCTGTCAGTTCTTTGTGTTTAATTGATTGTTTCATGACGATTAGGGTCAGCCATGATTATGATATAAAAATAAAGTAATAAATGATATAACATTGTGCATTCACAGTCAAGTAAATTAGGGGATCCAGATGCATTTAGTCTTTGACCTTCTAGATGAATTGCCTGGAAGAAACACCTGTATCATTCTTGTAACACACCCACAGGGCCCATTTAAATGCTGGCAAAGCACCTTCAGACAACTGGCATAAATTCCCAACCTACTGTGACTGAGGGAAATAAAACTGCAGCAGATGGAAAAAACTGCGGCTTTCCAGCTCCTTCCGGTTTGTGGGAGGGAAGAAAAGAGTGAAGGAGGTGATGGAGAACAGTGGAAGGCACTCCCTGCTGTCTTGCTTATAAAAAGAGAATGTAGACCCAATTACATTTTGAGATTGTATATAATTTACATCTGGATAACAATTTGGCACCTGCAGTTGTGACTGAGCTTTGAACAATTTGCCAGAAATATGTGTTGTGTGAGTAATTGAATGTTGCTGTAAGAAGAGCTGTTGAAAGAGTTAAAAAAAGGTGGAAGGAGGTGGTTTGCAGACTGACTGTGCATCCTGCTTTGTATTAAAAGTTTCCATTTAAACAGAAGTCGATTATGTCACTCTGGTTATCTTAGCAGTATGAATATGAACACTATCTGTGAAGGATGGATGTATAGGAGTTACTGTCTAGAACATACCAATCTGTTGCAAAACATAATATTATGATTATTGAGTTTAAATGTAATGTGGATTAGGGTTAGTCTATGTAATGTGTTTGCCATGACTGTTTTTTAAATGTATGTGCATAATATTTCTGTAGATATATGGTGTGTTGCATTAATGTGTATTTTGGTGTGGTGTATGAGTGACATGCATCTGCTCTGTATGCGTCTGTGTCTTTTTAGTTCATTTTGTCATGCAAGAGAAAGGCAGCTGCTGGAGGAAGTGTTGTCATGGCAACAGAGGCCTGCGAAAGATGCCTGTTGGATGATGGTGTGAAGCCGAAAAGAGAGACCGGCATGGACAGTAGAGAGGGGGCGGAGAGTGGAGAAAAAAAGTGAAAAATGTCTTTGAGATGCCAGAAGAAAAGGTTTATTAATGTCAGTGACGTGTTAATACTTTCCTGTAACTTGGTGTGCAAAACTGAAAGATATTCTGCTGATATCTCCACCTTGACTTCACTGTCACATTTTTTTTTACATGAAAAGGCCACATTATTTAATAGCTTTGCCAAGAGCAAGTGTAGTTAAAGCATTACGCATCCTGAGTTATAATAAGAAATTGTCAGTTTGTGTGTCTGTATAATTTTATTATTAATGCTCCGACCCGTAGCCTATACCTAGATAAAGTTTATAAAATCAAATTATAGGACAATCCTATTCTTATATTCTACTTGTGTATTATTGGGTCAGCAAAATATACAGCTGTAAGCAGGCTGATGAACTTCATCTCTTTAAGTAAGAATAAATAGCAATGGGAGAGGCAATATTCAGGACTGATGAGTGGGCGGGGTATCTGGTTAAGGCCCAGTGCACTATTTCTGGAAGTGACTTGTGAAACTTTTTCATCCCTCCTTTCCCCTTTGTCTGGTTTTAAGTTGAGTTCATGGGGCTGTGTTGGGTGTGTCTGGAAGTGTTTGGCCCCTCTTCCACTCAGTCACCTACTGCACTGGAGACCACGCTGTTTCATAGTCACCCTAAGGACTGCACACCCTAGGGATTACCCCCCCAGGCAGTGCTATCTCTGTCAGCATTTCTAGCTTTCAGTTAAAATTGTGAACCATTTGTGAAATGATTCAGACTTTATTGCTAGTTGCATATTTTTAATGTAATTTGAATAGAATAATTCTCCCTATTTGTTCTTGTACAGCAGTGCTACATCTGAGCAGAGAGGTTACATCTGTAAGTGGATCAGTGCTCCTGGCTCTTCTTGTTTGCATGGCTGGTGGAAAGCAGCGTCCACGCTTTGCGAGTGGGCGATTTTAATAAGCGCCTATTAAGGACTGGGAGAGAACACTGACCCCTGTGGACTTGCATGATTCTCTAACAGCATGTGTTCAAATGCATTGCCGCACAGAACGGTGAGCGTGTGTTAGTCAGCACGTGGGTGTGCTCTGACTTCATTCTGGCGATGGAAATGTTTTTCAAGCAGGAGGTAGTTGTAGATTAGGTGGCCTTCCATAAGCATGCTGATGGATTTTGGGGATGGCAAAATCTGATCTGTACTGGCATATGAATAAAACCTAGAGGGCATCTCATTTTCACAACATTCCTTAGGGAAGCACAGGCATGTCTATAGATTCTCTCTCTGTCCCTCACACACACACACACACACACACACACACACACACACACACACACAAACAGGCAGGATAAACAGAGCTGCTAATGAACTTGGGCTTCACTGGTGCTGCACCTAAGGAGTGCATGCAATTAATTTGGACTTCTCCTCTGCACCTCGTTCTGTGCTCTCCTTTACCTTCTTCCCTCCCCCTTCATTTCCCACTGTGCACCATCTGGGCCTGTGAGAAGACACATATGGAGCCCTCCCATTGATGCCAACCCCCAGTGCCATTCCAAATAGTGCACAAGTGCCATCAGACATACTGTGACTTTGAAAGTTTCTCTTACTGCGGACCTTGAGCAGAGGCCAGCTGTGCCCAGTGGATGCTGTTCTGGCTTCGTGTTCAGGAAAAACACAGCTATGTGTTGGGCAGAGTTCTCAGAATGAAACAACACGAAGAAGCCAGCCAAACGTGTTGTGTTTTTAATTAGTTAAAGACTGGGACTTTTGGCAAGGTCATTTATAAGTAGAATCACACCTTCATATAGCAGCACATTTTCTTTTTATAGTCCAGCCTGGATGTCAATTAGTCTGGTTGTGGTCCCTTGTAATGGTCTGAAAATGCGATGGGAAATAACCATCAAAGCTTGTCCATTATGCTTTTGAAATAGATTTCATGTCCAGCTCCCTTTTTATGTTGGTCATCATCTGTCAATAATATTTTACAGGGTAAGTATAGTAGTTATGTATGTGGCAGCTGGTAGCAAAGCGGTTTCAGCTGTCACTCTAGAACTGAAAAGTCCTGTATTTAATTGCCTGCTCCTGCTATAGTACTCTTGTCTAAGAAACTTACCCTTAAGCTGTACAGTAAAAAATACCCAACTCTATAAATGGGAAATTCATTGTAAATTGCTAGGTGCACAAAATTATTGTTAATTGTTACTGCAGACAAAAGAGTCACCGAAACAAGTAAATAAAGCTCATTCAAAAATAATCTTAAAAGCAATGGAAGGAGACGTTTACTATACAAATTTATTATGTGAAAAAAAGTCTTTTTTCTAAATGTAATATCATTCAAGGACCCTTTTTTCGCATTCCATACGTTATTTCTTCTGTCTGCTACGCACACACATTCCCTCATATCAACACCCTTCATTTCTCTTTGTCTCTTATGCAGTAGCCTGTGCCAGCAGTCAGGAGTGGACCTTGACTCGCTCAGTCCCAGAGCTTCACCTGGTGAGCTAAAGTTTATTTGTGTTAAAGTGCAGATAATGATCATTGTTTTTTTCACCTTGAACTAATAGGAAACAAGGTGGCTCAGCAGATAGCATTGGTGGTTCACAGCTCTTTGTCTGCAGGTTTGTATGTGCTTCAGGTGTTGGTGACTCTAAACTGCCCTCAGTCTGTATGTTTAATTCATTATGGAGGAAGGAGTTTGCTAAATATGAATAATAGCATTTTTAATGGCAGTATTGTGAATTTCAACTTCATATATCCCTTAGTTCACAGGGACTAGCAGATCATGCTTAGTACATACAGTATATTGCAGACAAATTAGGGAATGCCTGAGTAAAGTCATAATAGTCTTGAAAACATGTAAGAATAAGTAGGAAAAGCTCTTAGAGACAATATTGCTGATGTTTCCTGGGCTCACAGTTTTCTGTCTGCACAGGGGGTTTTAGGCAGTCTGCACAGCAACAAGTCAGCCCTAGTGAACAGGTACATGACGGGAAGCTACCTACCCCTGGAGTCCCCTGAAGGTAGACACTGCACTCAATTTCGAATACTGGAATTTGCACACGTGGTCACAAGGCTGATGTTTCCACTGTCTGTCTGTGGCTGCTAGGGGGAAGGTACAAGAAGGAGGTTCTGATTGATGGCCAGAGTCAACTGCTCTTGATCAGAGAGGAGTCTGGGCCTCCAGATGCACAGGTGTGCTCATCTGTAAATTTCACTGTGATCATTTTAAGAAATGTTTTATTAATCCTTTAAGCTTACATGTAATTTTGTTCACTTTGTTATGGAATGGTTGCATAGTTGTTCCACTTGAATCTCTTCAAATCCTGTTCCTGTTGTAGTACCCTTAAGAAAGGCACTTGCCCAGAATTGCTCTAGTACACATTATCCTACTGTATAAATGGTTAAATATTTGTAAGTAGCTTAGCATAAAGCCCAATACTGTATGTTACTTTGTAAAAAATTGTATGCAAATAACAATGGCAACAACAGCAACAACAACTTTGCCAGGCCTCTTACATTTCTCTATGCTTCTTTTACCACTTGCAGTTCAGCTCCTGGGTGGACGCTGTCATTCTGGTGTTTAGCCTGGAGAATGAGAAGAGTTTCCATGAGGTTTACCAAAATTACAGCAAGCTGAGCACTTACCGTGACATTCTTGAAATACCTTTGGTTGTAGTGGCTACACAGGGTAAGAGCGTACCCCAGCAAATTAATGCAGAAACATATTTACTGCCTCATCTTACCAGACAAAGTAATAGCTGCACCATCATCTGCAGCATCCACATTTTAGTCACTGAGATGCATGGATCCTTTATTTGAATAGCCAAAAACAGGTAGTTTCTTACTCACTCAACACACAGTACTCAATTTGGCATCAGAATGAGCACATTTCTGAAACTTCTAGTTTGCTTATAAGTTTCTTATTCACAGGGATTCATCAAGTAAGATCACTGGGGGTTTTTCCATTATATACGCTTAATGAAGCTCCACACTGCGTTACACCATCAGCTCAAATAGAAAACACCATTCTGACATGTAATCATCTTAAATAGGAATTATTAGATGACTTTCAATTTTATTTTATGCACAATTTCTACCTCCAGTCTCTGAGCACTGTCTCCTTTCAAGCAGACAAGATCAGCAGCACGAACCCCCGTGTGATCGAAGATGCCCGTGTCCGCCAGCTTTGCTGTGACTTGCGTCGCTGTGTGTACTTTGAGACATGTGCCACCTACGGACTCAATGTTAATCGTGTCTTCACCGAGGGTGACTCTCAGCTCCTTCTAGACTCTTCTGTACTATCACTTAAGGCAATATGGAGGCTTGTTTGCGATAGGCTCATACTACTGTATATTCTGACAAGAATTTAGGCTGCAGGCATTGTGCTGTAACCTTAATAAATCATTTCTCTTCAGTTATGTACAGTATGTATTAAGGGTAAGGATGACACAGCTTTCATCATAATTGCCAGTTAATTTTCTGTGTATGTTAACATTTAGAAAAATGTTAAAAGGGTTAAATTTTGATAGATATTGGAGTCTGTATATCAGGCTATACAAGTAATTTTTTGTTAATTTATTCAAAGCTGCCCAGAAGATATCAGCATTAAAGAAGCAAACTGCCCTACAGGCCTCCTGCAAATCTCTGCCCAGTTCCCCCAGTCTCTCAGGAGGTTCAACACCAGTGTCAGGATCCATTCCAGGACAGGTAAAAACCCAAATTACAATTCCATATGCTTCAGTTACTTTTCTAATGCTGACATGCATAATGGTTAGAAACACAGATTTGTAATTTGTGCATCCTCATCAGTGCCTGCTGCTACCCTGCTGTTGTACCCTTGAGAGTGGTCCATAACCTCAATTTCTCTACAAAAATAGCCAGCTGAAAAATGAATAATTTCAGAGCAATTATGGATAAGCAGCAGCATGGCAACCATGAAATTCTTGTCGTGCTTCAACAGTACAGTATAAGACCCTCTATCCTTAGATACATAGTGCTCCATCCTGAATACTCATTCAGAGAGCATTGTTATGGGTACTGAAAAAACACAAGAAACTATCACACTGAACATGTTTTAAAAAGACATTATTTTATATTCTACGATAATAGGAACGAGGTCCACCTTGCTTTTCTTTTTCTTCATTCCTGCTCCTTCCTCTTCATATAGCACTTCATTGTTTTTTTACCCTCCCTTTAGGCAAGCAATGGAGGTCAGAGCAGCGACTACTCATCGTCCCTACCCTCCACACCGGTGGTGACCCGCAGGGATTTGCAGGGGTCTTTGACAGGAGATGGAGCAGGAATTGCCACCCCAAGGGTACAGATGAACACGTCTGGTCAGCGGCTCTCACGTTTCACGGTCAGACTTCTACTTGTAATTTACCGCTTCTTTCTTGCTTGCTCACTGTATCCTGTCACATTCCCCTATTTTCATTCTGTTCAGTCTGTATATGGCATCTCCTGTGCCCCATCAAGAGGTTGTAATAGATGGGGCATTTCTGTGGACCCTGTCTTCAGATTTCCTCAACCAGTCATATCCTCTTAGTAATAATCTGCAGGCAAATCCACTGGTACTTACTAACTGCTCCTGTAATCTCTGCACCCTCACCCTCATGTGCTCACCACCACCTTGTTTTTTAAAAATTATTTGGTAATTTTGCATACCAGTTTGACAATACTGTGTCTTTCTTGCAATTCTGCCTTCTGCTTCAATCCATTTCAGAATTCCCGCAGCAATGACTCAGAGAAGAAGGGCCCAGAGGGCAAAGGAGAAGTAGGCAGTGGGAGGTCCATCCCCATTAAACAGGTCAGTGTGTGAGGTCTCCTTCTCTAATGCCAGCATCTCACTAGACTCAGACTTAGTCTCAGCGTGTGCTTTTCTCATCTGCTTGTTCTCTAATGTTTTCCATATTTTCCTCCATTTTGGCCCCAAGAGCATCCTGCTGAAAAAGAGTGGCAACTCCTTGAACAAGGAGTGGAAGAAGAAGTTTGTCACTCTCTCAAGTAGTGGCATTTTATCCTATCACTCAAGTGTTCATGTAAGCCAATGAATCTCTGAAACAAAATGTTATTTGTTATTAATAACAGCTGCAAAATGCCACTCATATTGTAGATACTGTATCCTGCTGTTGAACCCTGGGGTGTTCCTGCAGTTCAGTGATTGGTCCTGTCTGTTTCTGAGCTTCTTTCTCATGTTGTAGTTGGGTGCAGTAGGATCTAGGTAGACATCTTCAGGATTAACTCTAACCCTATCACCTGGTAGGAGTACATGCAGAACGCCCACGGAAAGGAGATTGACTTGTTACGTGTGACAGTGAAGGTGCCTGGGAAGCGCCCTCCCCTTGCTGTGCCCCCCTGTGGGCCACCAACAAGCCTGAATGGACTGGCAAAGAATGCATCAAGCACTGAGGGACCCACTGCAGGTGGGATTCCACAGAACAGGAATGAGATTAATTTTATATCAGTGAAGCTGATTGTGCTTTGCAGCTCCTACTACAGAACTGTTGTATACGTTCACCTTCACTTTTGCAGGTCCTCAATTTCCTAACAGCCTTTTGCCTGTGGAAGAGGTGGTTGGAAGAGATGGCAGTGTTCCACAGCGAATGGGAAGGGGGATACAGAGATGCCCCTCTTCGTTGTCCAACAAATCCCAGAGCATGGGTATGTCTGTGTGTTTTCCCTTCATTCAAAACCAGTGATGGTTTTTTTTGACTCATGTAGTGCATTGCATACATATTAGAAACACTTATTTGCATGTGTCTCTGTACTCTGTACTTACATCCCAGACTCAGCCATTGAAGGGATGAGTAGCCCTCCTAGCGCAAAAGACCTTGTTCCATCCTCCCCGATGACTTCCAGAAGCAAGACAAGAAGGAAGAAAAGCATGAATCAGAAAGGAGATGCTGCAGTTGGACAAGCTGAAGGTGAGGATTCACCCAGAGATTAGGGGAGCAGTACCAGAAGCACACAGGTTGTAAATGGTTCAATAAATTAAGGAGAATTACAGAAAAAGAAGGAAGGTTATTGCCTACACCATAAACTCTAAAAAGAAATTCATACAATGGTCAGGTAAACACAGGTGAATGGTAAACATAACTTAATCACTGGTTATTATTAAAGTGTGTTTACTGACAGTGTAGGGCATTATTGTTAGAATAAATACAATATTCCCCTATGATAAAAACGATGGGGCCTGTAGAGGTCTATGCTGTAGCTTTTTAATCTTTTTCACACTTTTTGTAATTTGTTGCTTTTTTGCCCTGTGCTACTTCAATTGCCTCTTCTTTTTCCTGTTTGTTTTTCTGCTGCGTCCCGGGGGCTCATACTAATGTTGCATAGCAGCCAAGCGCAAAATGTGGAAGCTGAAAAGCTTTGGTAGTTTGAGAAACGTTAATAAAACAGGTAACAAAGCCTGGGGAGGGAGAGGTGTGCTGTTCTGCATGGCACAACAATATTTGTATCTGTTGTATTTGCATTTCTCTGAGTTTCCATCAGTTGTTCAGCAAGGAAGGTTTATCCCATGGCTGTAAGTTATGGCTGTTTCTATAATAACTTCAATTTGTGATTTTTTTTGTGTGCCTCGCCATGAACTCGGTATCATTTATATATTTTTGTTGGATGAGTGTTCATTTGCTTGTGGCTGTTTGTGAGCTGAATGCAACTGTCTGCATATGATAGTTGGAGGTATTTTTTTGATATTTATGAAGGAAGATATCAAAATCAAAGTTATCATTTAACTTTGACCAGTTTAAATGATAAAAGCTGAAAGTTCCAAATGTTACAAGTATTCCTTAGTTTATATTTACATTACATTTACATTGTTTTGCATTTTTCAATTTGCACTCAATAAATGCAGTCTGTGTTTGTTCAGATGAAGAGAATTTTGACTTCATCATCGTGTCGAGTACGGGTCAGACCTGGAACTTTGAGGCTTCAAGTCTGGAAGAACGGGATGCCTGGGTACAGGCCATTAAGAGTCAGATTTTGGCCAGCCTGCAGTCGTGTGAAAGTAGCAGGAACAAGGCAAGTGTCAGGTGTGACTACAGCCTGGAGGCTACAAGCATCTGCATGATCATCTCATTTTTTTCCATTTTCGCTTGTCTGTCTTCACAGGCAGGAAGGAACAGCCAGAGTGAGGCAGTTGCATTGCAAGCCATTCGGAACGTCAAAGGCAACAGCTTCTGTGTGGACTGTGGAGCACCCAGTGAGTTATTTTCTTTAAGTCCTTTGTTCTCCTTCCTCCTGTTAGCCGTCATGTGGACTGCTTGTGTATTGATGTGTATGTGTGTGTACGTGAGGAAGCGACATGCCTTCCTAGCTCCTGCTGTTCATGGTTTGCTTTGTGCTCTCAGACCCAACGTGGGCCAGCCTCAACCTTGGGGCACTGATCTGCATTGAGTGTTCAGGCATTCACAGGAACCTGGGCACACACTTGTCACGCGTGCGCTCACTAGACCTTGACGACTGGCCACGTGAGCTGACTCAAGTGCTCATGGCCATCGGCAATCACATGGCCAACAGCATTTGGGAGAGCTGCACAAGAGGACGCCAAAAGCCCTCGCAGGAAGCCACGCGGTAAGGACACCAAGCTGGGCAGAGAAACATCACCAGGAGCAATTAGACACACGAGACCTGTGATTTGTGGGTACGAGTTTACAAATCATAAGCTATCGGTTGGACTTACAGCAGTTGCACCTTTCAGAAAACCTGAATAGCCTAAGAAACATTATATAGGAGAGGATTGTTCGCCTGTATAAACTGGGTTTTATATAAGATGATGAGGATGATAATAATAATAATAATAATAATAATAATAATAATAATAATAATAATAGACTTGCAGGAGTGACATCTCCTATCCTGTTTCTCAGAGAGGAACGAGAATCGTGGATTCGGGCAAAATACGAGCAGAAGCTGTTTGTTGCTCCCCTGCGTGAGGGGGGCAGCATGGCGGCGAGTCTCCTGTCAGCGGTCACACAGAGGGACCTCCCACGGCTGCTCCTCCTGCTTGCCCACAGCAACAAGCAGCAGATTAATGCCCCCCTGCCTGCTCCCCTGGCTGGTGCCCCGCAGCAGCTGCACTCTGCCCTCCATGCAGCATGTCATCTGGGCGATGTGGTCATGACTCAGTTGTTAATTTGGGTGAGGGTCCCTTTTTCTGTAGTGATAACAGATTTACACATTTTCTGGCCTTCCATTCAAGTTCTATCCAGCCTATAATGTGTTTGTCATTTTGCTCTTTCACTTTTGACGTGAAACACCTGAACTCCACAAGGAATTTGTACATAATCTTTTTAAATAGTATCATCAGAACTGAATAGGTGCATACTGACATTTCTGTGCATAATGTATTGTGAGTTGTGTGTAAAGTTACTATCTGAGCTATAACCAAAGATCTGTTAAGTATTTAACAACTAAGGGGCCATTCATAGGTCTAAATAAATTGAAATAAATGTTCTGTTATTAGATTTTAAATATTCCAATCAATTTCTCTGCTGCCTTTCTGTACCTTTCTCTGTAGCATGGCAGTGATGTGAAAGCCAAGGATTCCCAGGGCCACACTGCGCTCACAATGGCGCGCCGTGCAGGCAGCCAGGAGTGTGCCGACATCATGCTCCAGCACGGATGTCCCAGTGATGCTCTTCCGGCTGCCCCAACACCTGGACTCTCCCGCAAGAGCAGCACTGCCAGCCTGAGTCGGACCAGCTCCAAGAGAGGGCTTTCTTAACTTTAAAAAGAACAATGTCACATGCAGTTCTTGGGTAGCGAACTGAACATTTTACCAGAAGTGCACTATACAACAGTAACTGTGTTTTTGCGCGTATTATTGTGTGGTTGTGAATACAGTATGTATGTTGGTGTAATTTCCTCTTGCTCAACACTGTGGCTCTCAGTGTTTGCGCAAACAATGAACTTGAAGGTCTAAACACAGCATGATATAGGAAGAAGAACAAGTCTCAACTCCAAGCAAGAGACAAATATAGCACTTCAAGTGCTGAATGTTAAACATTGATGAATGTTATAAACAGAGGTATGTCCTCCCAAAATGAAAAAGCAATAGATTTTTAACCTGTGTATCTTTCACTGCCACAGTCCTGTATCTTCGGCTGGAATTACGCAATGCATTAGCAAAACTTTAACCGTACAATGTGCCATAAGGTTGAAAGGAGAAGGATCTTTGCACAAACAAGCAACAAACAGTATTGGACAGTAAGGGACTAGGATGCAAAAGTCTGTTCTGTCTTTTTCCCCGAATTTTTTTCTGCATTCTTTCCCTCTGTTCACGCTGGCAATTATTTACTGTCATGATCAGTGGCTGTACACATACCATGGGGCGCTGTGTATCCTTCAGGTGCCCAACAGCTATAAAGAAGCTGTTGTTACCCAGGAAGTTTCTTACTTCAACTAGTCCAAAGTTGACTCATTTTGAACAAGTGGGTGAATTCAGATGATCGATTCCACTATCACACCACCACCACAGTAGCATTACAGATGTGTGGCATCTGCCTGACTGCATGTAGCTCTGATTTCTGCTTACACAGTTTTTGTAGCAAGTAGCAAGGCCTGGTGAAGTGTTGGGATGGGGGAACCTCAGTGTGTATTACTGCCTTTAGTGTGATGTGGTTACTGAACCCTGTGATAAATGAATAACGCAATAATGTGGTTACTAAGTGGAATGTTATAAATGTGTGTTTTCATGCTTTGTAGGTATGGGATGGTGTTTTAAAATATTATGAAGATAACATTGCATATTTTGTCCCCATGTTGCAATTGACATAATTTGAACTGCAGTGGTTAATCTAATTTTGGAAACAATTTAATGGCCTAAAATTAAATTTTAACAGTGTTCTCGCTATGAGAGTGAGGCAGTGACCGTTTGCACAACTTGCACAGCGTTATTAAAAATAAATAACAGAACCCACCAAATTAAAAATGAGAGGAACCTACATATTAGATCTGCCAAATTAGATCTGCGAAAGAGATCGGCTGTTTTCATAAGCCGCTAGAAGGCATTGATCACGGGACTACAGTTCTGCACATTGCCAGAGTTCATTTCATTAACACACAATAAACATCAGTGAGACAGACCGCAGTGAAAATTATTGCTTCATTTAACAATTACTGCCCTACTTCATGTAAGGCTGAAGACTAAATTCGATCTGGGTAAGGAAATATATTTTAAATTATGAAGATCTTTTGTAGACATAAATAACTATATAACATTACTACCATTGTTGTTTTTATTAATATGCACTGTATTTACAGTATATCACTTTAATTTTTACTGTGACTGTAACATCTAGGACTTGTTTGTAAACAGCAGGTTTTGAAAATTTCCATTGTTAGAGTGGTTTCTCAGTGATTTTTTTATGCTGATCAATGTCCATCTATAATGTAAATAATTAAAACTGATACATATATTTTACTATTTCCCTCCAAAAATATCCCCCCAAATTCTGAAAAAATATTTAACTCTAAATGAACTTCAACTTCAGATTTGACATTTATTTGTCTATAGTTTTCATTTTCCCCCAGGAGTGAAAGAAAACACGGGTTTTTGGACTGGAACTGTACAATAAAGCGATGCACTCACTGTAGCACTGTGCAAAGGCTCAGCCAAAATTAGGAAGAGATTTGTTCTTGACGTTGGAGAATCTGTAGCAGTCAAAGTTATTTTTTCTGAAGCATTTAACAAATATTTCATTAACACAAAGTGACTGCAGTAACTTCTTATTGTGCTTAATGAAATGGATTTTAAGAAGTTTGGCTTAAAAAGTCAGACAGCTAAAGAGCTTGAGTGGTGGATTTTTGATGAACTTATTAATGTTGCAGCACAGGAAGCCGACAGCCACCGATGTACACAAGGTTTTCCTGTAACCAAACCATCACCCAGCTGTGCATCCCCTGATCACTGAATGTAAGATGATACCTGTGCCAGCGGGACTGCAGTTGTAATGGTCACTGTGCACAGTGTAACTTCTGTCACTTCTAATGCTTGGACACGCAAGGCGGTCAGTCATGCGTCTTTGCTGAATGACACACCTCCCAGTGCGGTGAGCAGGTACCTGTGACTCTGGCTTGATGTGTGTAAATGTGCTCACCTTTTCATGTGTAAAATATCTGAAATCTTTGCTGACTCTACCATTCTCTGTGTGCTTTCTTTTTCAGGACAATTTTTGCTTCAAAAAATTTGTGCAAAACCTACCTGCTATACACAAATAGAACTTGAGATAATGAAACAAATAAATGTTTTGTAAGAGCTCATGGTCTGCAGTGTAAATAAACACACCTACCTGCTGTGGGTGACTGGACAGCACAGTAAACGCGGTGGTAGTTGTGTCACTGTTCAACCTGTGCAGCTCTGCATGTGGTCTCCAGGGAAGGAGCAAGCTGAGATGCAGCAGCTGCAGGATACTGGACACACAACTCTGCACAGGTGAGAGGCGGCCTGACAAGCGTTTGCATTTTGTCGTGTGGCCACCTGAACTTACACATACATCAAGGTTTCTACTCACATGCGAGTGGACACAGACAGCGGCAGGTCAACCTGTAAATGACTTCAGCAATGAGAGGGTTTGATGGCAAACTGACAGTTTCTGCACCACAACTGTAGAAATGGGAAAACAATTGTAAGTAGCTTTACAGTGTAAGCTGCTTTGAGGATAAGTGTCTGGTAAATTAATAAACATAGTCCGGTCTTCATAATCCTCCTCTGACGATGGACAGTGAACAGCTCAGCCTCTGTGTTTCTTAACATTTCTGTCCACATGGAGGCGAATTGCACCTTCTCTGCTGTTCCCATCTTTTCCACTAGGGGCAGCACGATCACAACTCGTTCAAATTGAAAGAGTAAGCCATGAAAACTGTCCCTTAACTGTATAAATTTTTTTAAAAAGTCAAGAGTCCAGTTTCATGCTATTACAGCTGTTATGAAAAGTCGTTAATTCTTACATTACTTAAGACTTGTTTAACGTAGCTGGGCTTGTAATAATAGACCACAGAGATAAATAGGGTTTAAGAAAAAGTCCACGTATGCGAGACTGTGAGCCAATCGACTGTCGACTGCTCCCGTTTCCGTTTCTTTGTCCAAACTCGCTGTCAGCGGTCGAATTTTTAGGAAAAAACTTAATGAAAAGAAACACATTCGCTTGTTTGCGATTTGGCAGCGCTCTTGGAGAAACGCACATAGCCACCACGAACGCTACAGCGGGATTGACGACTGCTAAGCGGCCTCGCTATGGGGTGATGCAGCCAAGGCTGTCGAGTGGACCAAAACCCGTTAGTTTGTTGCAATTTTTTTGCTAAACCTGATTCAGGTCGTTCTTTCAACGATTAAAATTCGACCTTAACGTTTACAAATGCTGGCATTTCAAATATACGTGCCAAATTAGAAGCAGAAATATAGAAAACATTAGTTAAATATCCTTCCTAGCAGCTTCTGGCGTCATCTCCTCGTTAGTATAGTGGTGAGTATCCCCGCCTGTCACGCGGGAGACCGGGGTTCGATTCCCCGACGGGGAGTAATATAAATTTTTGGACTCCGCTCGAATCCCACTCCTGTACAGCCTACAGTAAAATGGTGTTTACTTGTTTATACTACTGTGAAAAAAACGATCAATTTATATTTCTGCCATCACATAATTTTAAAGGGAAACGTAGAAAACATATCAAAATCATCACACGCACCTTCCGTTTTACTGCTGTACCTTCACCATCTTCATTACTTTTCTTCATACTCAGTTTTACTTTGGCCACCCATGTTTTAAAACGAAATGCGGCACATGTGATGCGGCGTGTCAGTCGCTGCGAGCTTAAAGCTGACACGTGACCGAGCGATCTTCCCGCACTTTTGGGATCGTCACATTCGCCCATGCCAGTCGCAAAGGATGGCATTGTGTAAACCTTGTATTTATTCGTAATTTAAGTGAATAAATGAGAAATTCAGTGTTGAAAATGTTCAAGGCTAATATATATTAAATATTTTACATGCTAGGTACTGTGTTATTAACAAATAGCTTTCTATGATGCTCAGAGAATCAAATAGTTTTCATTTAAAGGCTTAACAAGTTTAATTAATTTATGCATACATTGTTTTATGCCTTTTTTTGTAAAATACAAAAATTGTATAGTTCAGTAACATCTCTTTAAATGTAATAAACAACTGAATTAAGCAAGGTAAAGATCACTGTACAAAACTGATGTTGAAGGTTTGGAAATGTGAGAATTGGCTTTAGTGTTTAGTTTTTGTCCTCTTGTACACTTTTGAATTTTTCAGTTTCAAACTCTCACAAGGATTTACGTATAACTTAGGAAACTGTGAAGTTTCTGCATCCTTCAGCACACATTCATACCATCAGAAGCTGCTTTTCTGTATGATCAAGAGATGGAATAAGATGAGACACGGCTATGAACTCATCACTCACATAGCAGCTGTAAGCATGGAGACAGAGCAGCTACAAACACACATATTTACCAGCAAATTCTCTTCAGGGGTTAACAATGGAATGGCTTGTGCTGCTGTTGCTCACGTCTTGCTCTTTTCTTAGTGATGCTGGGCCCACCCCGATTCCATCAGGGACAGTGGGGGCATTGGGGTGGGCCCCCTGGGCCCCCCCTACATATGGAGAAAGCAAGAGCACCAAGGTACGAGTGAAGTGTTTCCGAAAGCTCTGATCAAGGAAGTTGTACAAGATGGGATTGGCGACACAGTGAAAGAGGGAAATGCACTGGACTACGCTGTAGGAGAAGAAGATGATCTCCATCATGTTGCAGCTGAAGAGAAAGGGGTCCTGGATATCCACTAACATCAGGACTTGCACCAGGTGTAAGGGCAACCAGCAAAGCACAAATACTAGGGAGTTTACATGCAGCAGCCACCTGTCACGTTGTCCCTGATTACCCGTGACCGATGCCAGTTTCTGAGCCATTTGCACGTTGCAGCCAATGATAACAGCGGTAGGGCAAACAAACTGGAAGATCAGACTGATTGCGATAATGGATGCAAACCATTCATCGTAGCTGTTTTCAGGCAATATGTAGCACCCTGGCTCATCCCACTCCAGGAGAACCACATGTACATTCTCCAGAAGAGCAAGAAAAATGGCAAGTATCCAGAGCCCAGCGCTCAGCAGACCCCGGCGTCGCCTCTCCAACTGGCTGCCAGTCCTTGACTCGGGGTGGAACACCAACATGTAGCGCTCTGCCGTCATGTATGCCAGGAAGAAAGAGCTGCTGTAGAAGTTGGAGGCATACATAAAGTGTGTGAACTTGCACAGGAAGGCACCCCATACCCACACCTTATCCATGACCATCTCCAGCATTAAGAATGGCAGCACCAGCACCAGCATGAGGTCCGAGATGGTGATGTTGAGCAGACAGAAGAGCACACCGTTGCACGAATGCCGCCGCCTCCAGTTCACCCACACAACCACGCAGTTGGCAGCCAGGCCCACCATGAACCACAGCAGGTAGAACAGGAACAACACCACCCGCCTGGAATTGTTGTCCAGCTGCAAATTGCAGTTGAATATGAACCAAAGTGTGTCATTTTCAAGGTGTGAGATGTTGTAGAGGCTCTCCATGATCTGTAGGAAACCGAAAACAAGAGCTCACCTACTGAAGCTACAGTCAGAAATCAAATGCTATCCATAGGCCACGGATTATAATGCCCTTAATTAATCTTGAATCATATAGTTATTTGCATGTTTCACAAATCCAGTTTAGTTTTAAGACACTTAAACAAATGTATCCACATTTGAGCTGTTGAAGACAAATATAGAATGTGAAAGTCAAAAAATGCAACGAAATTCAGCACAAGCTGCAGGGGGTCTCTGTTCACAATGGCATAAAAAGAATAAAGTACTTTAGCTTGGATAAAATGAAAAATCAGGACCATTCAAATTTATAATTTAAATAGGCAAATTTCAGTAGAAGCTCATCTAATGAGAGGAAGGGGCTTATGGAAAAAAAAATAATATTTCTATCAGGTGTTAAATGTATGTGTACAGTTACAGCAGCAGCAACAAGTGTATTACAGAGGGGAGAAATTCTGAAGGAGATATATTTACTTATATTTAAGTGACTCCTTGTGGTCTCTTCACCTACATGAAAATAATGTAATAATAAATATTATTATACATCTAACCCAGACACTGACGAGTAGTAAAAATATTATCAACATTTTAGGAACAAAGCTTTTTGTGCCAGATGTGTACATTGATGCTGGTGCAGTTAAAGTACAAGAGACATTTAGTTCCTTGGACCAAAATTAAGAAGGAAAACTGGTATAAATTTTGTGTATGGCACTGGTGCTAATTTTTGAAAATAGGTTCTTTCATTTGTCTTTCTCCATTGAAGGGATGGCATAGTTGCAGACACATACCTGTAGCAGCAGATGTTTCAAATGGGAGATGGAGGTGGAATGAAGAAGAAGGGAGTGCAACACCTCAAATGGGTTTTCAGAAAGACTGGCTGAAAAAGACCGGCTGAAAAAGAAGGTTCTGTCTCCGTGAAGAAGACTTGGTGGCTGTTTGTGTTCCTGCACGGTCTCCAGAAAGCCAGGCACAAGTGTAAGCTTAATGCCCCCCACCAGACTCCTCCTACCCTCCAGACCACGCTGATTCCTACTTCTGTTCATGGGAGGGGAATAAAGAGTCAAGGACAACGATGAGTAACGGAAAGGGGCTCAGGGCTGTAGATCCTGTCATCGAGAAAAAGTCAGACGTTGCATTCCAAGTCCTTGTCCTCATTTCCCACTCTGTTACACCTATATGTGAGCAGTTACCAATAAACCCACAACCTCCCATGTTTATAAAAAATCTGACGTTTATTCCTCTGCAACAGGAAGGTCACAGTTTGTATTGTCTGCTGTAGTATTTGTTCACTGCTGGATGAATATGAAGACACACAGAAGGGCAGTGTGTGAAGATCCAGTGCCTTTCTGTTGTTATGTTGCATGAGGACAATTTAAATCGCACATGACTTCAAATTTGTTTTCAACAGTAACAGGAAATTTTCAAGGCCATGAATTTCTTTGGTGTGTAGCAAGTGGACTAGGCAGAAGTGCCACGTAAATAAAAGAAGAAACATTGGTTAATATTACTGGTTCAACTTCTGGTGAGCGACCCATTGAGTTACACAATTCTAAGTGGATTAAAGATACATTGGAGATGAAGCCTGATGGATTACCCCCTACCGAGGGGTATTGCTGTTTTACGGTGGACAGGTCAATTTTATCATAGATGCTAATTCAGACACATTTAAGATAGCAGAATAACTTGAACGTTACCAAACAAGAATAAAATATCGGGATTTGAATAATGATGATATAATAAAACCTGTGGCGGTGGTACAGTTATTTACAGCACTTTTAAAAGAAAAGCTATTGGCATCCCATGTGACATGCAGGTTTGGATTCTCACAATCGTGTGTGATTGTGACAATAGCAGGAAATGTCACATGTGTAGAGGGACAGAGAATGCAGGGGCTAAGGGGGCTGGTGCAGATTTTAGGAAGCCTGCAACACATTAAATCTGTGTGAGGAAGGAGACCCTTTCACCCTTTCTTTCTTCCAACCCGCATGTGATCCTCCTGTAGTCAGCAGTGCGGTCCTGCCATGGCTCTGCTGGAACACCACCCACCATTGTGTGATAAGGGTGATCAGAACACAAACCCATTCCATAAAAAATACTGGACAAAGACTAAAAACAAAATCACTTTCCTACTAAAACATCCTGTATCAGGAATCATGTAACCATAAGAGCCCTTTTGCCTTTGATTCTGCTTCTTCACATTTATTCCAAATCCAGAAGGTACCACAATGCTGCAGAATAACAGTTCATAAGCAAAAAGATCCCAGATGGAGAAATGTGGAAATGTTCAGTGTCCTTCTCCATATCTTGCATAGATGACTACTTGCATCAATAGATGTGTGAAGGTCTTAGTGCCGAAGTACTTTTGGCTTTGGATGGCAGATGCTGCGAGCCTCTGCTCTGGTGCTGTGGTTTTGTTGGGAGGGAACGAGCTTCGCTCTGGTCAGCATTTTCCCGCCCAGGACAAGTGCATCGGTATTTGTCCTTTGTTTCCCTTCCTCTTGGCCTCCTCCGGCTTCTACAAGCACTCTGCCCCCTTTTCCTAAAGCAACAGGAACAAAAGTCAGCAGAATTACTGCTTCTGAAAAAGAAAAAAGAAAACAAAACTTAACTTCTTTTCAGGGCTTTTAGGATTAAAAAAGTGAGATAACCCTCATTTGAGCTCCCACTGCTCCTCTGAAAAGCTGATTTCAGAAACATGGCCTTGCAGAATGATGGATAGTGAGATGTCAATGTCAGGCCACAAGCAAAGGGACTAAGAAGAAAGATGCATGAGGCAGACATTGCAAGAACTGCTCAGACCTGCTGAGTCTAAACCCAAAAGCAACTGTTCTGCAGCCCCTATCCAGCCCCCCACTGTACACATGCAACAGATAAAAGTGTGTAAAGTTTCCAAACTCAGTATGTGGGACAAACTCACTGTGACAAGCAGAGAAAATATGTTCAAAATCACCTGTAACTGATGTTTACCACAACTGTGTTACCATAGCAGCTACAGCAAATAATGACCAGTCCAGCAGGACCAAGCCCACTCATTTAACTGGAAGATATTATCATGCACCAGTAGGGCATTGTCACAGGTCCCATAAATTGGCCTGAGGAGCAATGGCTTCTGCAAAATGTCAGCTGCAAAGTGATCCTCATCCTAGTACAGCCATCACATTTGGCTGGAATGAGTATATTTGCCTCACCGGAACATTATCAGAGCTTTTTACAAGTATTTTCAATGTTCATTTTTGTCCATTATGCATCCCTGTGCACCATTAGAACACATTACCATTGTTGTTAATGAATTTCATAGATTGATTCCCTCACCCTGATGTAAACAGGCTAAATCTACCACATAATAATACAAGTACTATAGATGAAAATGTAAATAACCTCCAAGTTGTATGTAGATAATATCTGCTCTAAACTGAGTTTTGGCATTGATTCTATTTGACAGCTGGAGGTACACAGAACAAAAGTAACTACTGATTCATTTAAAACTTATAGCTCATTATTTCTTGGATTTTAACCTTTATCAAGCCACCATTTGTAAACATGGTCTGCAAATCCATAGGATTGTTCCCACAAATGTTCAAACCCATACTGAAAAACTCTGCTCCCCCACATCAGAGCTGAGAGTTAAACCTCAGATTAACTTTAATGACACATTTTAATGAATGTCTATGAGCTTCTGAATGTATAGATGTTTAAAAAAAACATTGGGTTTTTTAACACTGTCCAAAGAATGATGTGCATGAGTGTATCTGTGGCTTTTCTGTGCAGCAATGTGTTCAGAACTGAGATGTGATCCAAAGCTGCAGCAGCGTGAACAGGATGGGAAAATTCAATCTGAAGAATTGTTCATTTATACATTTTTAAACTGAGCTGCATATTACAGCTGTCAGTCAAGATATCTTGAACCACAGCCAAACTCCAGTTTTATGTTACAGTTTATATGGCTTTTTCTGGCCATCTGTCGAGGGAACAGTAAAATTGGTTGGCTGCTCTAGGCAAAATACAGCATATTCTCTCATATTCTTATAATGCGTTTGTCTGTTTTAGCTGGACAAACTGCTATTTTTCTATTGTTGTACTGTGTCAGCACATTACAGAGGTCCACGAAACAGCTCCTGTTGAGGATCACCTGAAACACAGATGACAACTGACCCTGATGTCTCCATCGCACTTCCTATTCTTATTGACAGTTGGTAGTTATAAATTTCAGGTCTCAGTCATGTCTGACCTCATTACAAAAATCCACACCAACACAAACTTACCATTCTCTTTCTTTACCAAATAAGCATCAATGTTGAGGTCCTGCAATACAGTCCCTGGGAGGGGGACAAGCACTGTAAGTCAGAATTGTTTGTAAGTCCACCCACTACATCAAGATAATCTTAATAACATGGCTGAATCCCTGGATTAAATTGTTACATAAAGCTATAATGAATGAATATTTGCTGCAACAGTCTTTCATTTTTTTAAAGATTTTGTTTGCTCATCTATACTGGACACAACAGGTAAAGGACAATATGGACAGGACACCCATTTTATTTTTATCACATTTTATTAACATAAAACAAAATTACCACTAACCCTACATTAAATTAGTAGAAATTGAATAATTTTGGATTAAATCCACTAGCGGCTGCAAACTACCCACCTCTCAGTATTTTATTGTCCTCTAGTGGCAATAAAAAATAAAACAAAATGGAAATGTAAATAATTTTGCAGCACAATAAATTTAAAAAAATAGAACGGTGAAGGAAATTGAATTACACTCGAGAATATGTGTACTGGAAAAATTTGCAGCACTAATGTTTATAATACATTGGTTTGGGCCTTGTACTGTCTATAAAATATGTAAAATACAGGTGGTATAAAGCTACACTTTAGAGAAAGAGGCTCCTCTTCCATTTGTGCCCTAATTGTTGGAAGAAACTTTGGTGTTGATGTTAGTTTTCATCAAGAAACAATATGACAGGTATGAAAACTTGGTTCATATCACTAATATTTTATGACAGAAGCACAAACAGTTCAAATAGAGGCGAAACACTCACACGTTTACTCTCCACCTTAATAACATATGTATGAATATTCTAAGTCCATGAAGACATACATACATCCACGTAGTTTGAGAAAGTGTTATTCACTGTGTAGTTCACCTGTAATTCCAGATTATAACTGTAGCTGCCATAGCAAAGCCTCACTTAAGACAAAACAGTCAATGTTTACCAAACAGTGCTTCTAATTGTTCTAAAGCTTATTTTATTTTACTGTGTTTTTTCAGTTCTTGGAAGAAACCAGATCATTTTTTTAAATAAACAACCACAATAAAACAAGTATCAGTGATCTAATTTCAACTTCATTTATTATTTTTGTGAAAAGCAGAGGATTTGAAGTACAATGACATTTTAGATATTCATATTAAATTAACATGATATAAATAAAACAATAATTAAGAGAATACTATTAAGTACAGCAGGCAGTTTCTAGGATGCAGGTCAAACCATTTTTGTTTCCCCAATAAGACGCCAGTAAGCATTTTAAATATAGTGGAGAAGGCCTTGTTAAATACACAGCAGATAATTAAATATTAAGTAATACTTTTATGTGTACAAAAGTTTATAAAAAATATGCTTAAACATTTCATTAAGGCCAGCAGTATCAACTTCTCTGTCCAAAACATCATCACAATTATCACCAAAAGGCAAGAAATTATTTCTTAATGGGTACATATATTGTTAAATACTATTTATAGTATTGGAATAAGTCTATAGTTAAGACATGCACAGCTGTGCAAGCTTCCCTCCAAGTAAAATTGAAAAGAAAATGAATTATATTAATGCAATTATGTTTGATATTAACACTGTGAAATGAAGAGAGGAAAACTGGTTTAAAAAGTCATAGTTCGGACAAGATTCCGATATTAAAGGCAAAGTTAAACTGTTATAAAGAATAAGGGTGTCAATGTATACTTACTTGATCAAAGCTCTGTGTCCCTTTACTGAGAAGAGAGATTTATCGAAAGTAAAATCAACCAAACTAAATTTGAGTCTAGAAAAATTTGCTGTGGCTCTCTGTCTATAATCTGGATGACAGAGCCTTGTCCTTTAGGGCTACCTCAGGTTTTATCAGAAGTAAAAAATAATCATTTTTATTTCTCTAAACAATGAATATGTCATTAACAATAAGGAAAAAATAGACTGCAGTTCTGTTCGTTGTTTGTTGTCCTTCCAAGAACAAAGATGGTGCTCTCAAAATAACCTTTAACTGTAATATACAAATTAGCGGATCAGAGCTACTGGCCCATGTCCCACCCATAGAACATCAATGAGGAATTGTGTTTTTTAAATAAAAAATAAATATGTCATTATTAATACAATCAAGCAAAATGTAAAGCTAGCAAATAACTCTTTTCTTTTTTTCCTTTTAGAATCAAGAGAACTTACAGCACATTTAGCCAATTTAGTAAAAGTCACCACTAGAGGGCAGAACAGACCCAAACTGCAGGGATTCTTAACGTTTTCAGCCTCTCTCTTCAAATGAAAGTGAACCTCAAGTTTACACCTTCTGTCCAAATTAATTAAGGAAACCATCAAGAGACAACTTTTCTAAATGTGGTGGGGACATCTCAAGTCCCACTGGTTAAATACCCATGACCAAAGTTACTTCCTTTCCTCCTGAGTTTAGCGTTGGAGTTTTTTAAGCTCCTGCCCTCACATTGACAGTTTGTTCAGGCCTAAATAATTTTCCACACTCTGCTAAATATGATGAAAGAAACAGCTATTTGAGCAATAAAGCTCTTGGAATGATTCTGTATAATTATAATATTATCTGAAGTTACCTTGTAACACTCTTTCCAAGAAAAAATCTTTCACAACTGAGTACACTGTTGAGAGCAGTACACAAAATCCAGCTGTGGTCATAATCCCCTAAAAGAAGTGATCATCATGCGCTCTTTCAGCCACCAGTTTTTTTTAACTTTACTTTTTACATTTTTTAGCCACCAGGTTAGTCAACATTTCTTGGGGTCCTTCATACCATGAGCCATCTACTTCCATGAGGGCAAACAAGGAGCTGTGAGCAATTAGACTGTGTTATGCTATTAATGTATTCATCTATACATATATATTTATTTGTTTGTCTGTCTATCTATTTATTTGTTTATGTATTTGTTTATTGTTATGAGTGTCTTATGTTGTGTGGCCAGTTTACCTGGGGGATCAGTGAAGTCCATCCTATCCTATCCTATCCTATCCTGTTTTGCCCATTCTATCATTTTGTTGACCATTTTGTTATATTTTGAATTAAAATGCATCCATATCAACTTTTGTGTCAATAGCTAAAATTTCTAATGAATACTAGTGGTTGTCTTTTCACAGGACTGTGACTGCATTATAACATAAACAGTGAAAAGTTTACCGAAGTGAAATTCCTCACTCAGGTTATTCATGACAGTTTTCCGTAGATTTTGCAGAGAGAAAGAAGCAAACATTTGATCCCTGCCATCTTCTGGTCTGGCAGTGTTCATTGAGGCATTTCTTCTAGGCCCCCCTCGCCTTCCTCCTCCTGCTCCTCCTCCTCCTCTGGCTTCACGGTATCACAGAGAAGCTCCTCACTCGCCATCACATTGCAAGGCGCCATCATCTCCAGTGTGCGAAGGTAAAGATGTTCCGTATTCATCCACACACCAGCAGTTGCCTCTCTGCATGCCGTTGGATGACCTGCACTGGGATACAGAGGAGACCAAAAATGGGTTAAGTCCTTGTCCGACAGCACCAGCACCAAAATACATCCAGCAGCACAACTGTCCAGTCCAAGGGTCTTGATCATCCGGTGAAGCAAATTAGCATTCACTCAGCTGGAATTTTAATTTTAATTGTAATTATTTTGCTCTTTTTGATGCTTCAAAGAAAGCATTTTAAGTTTCCCACAAGAAATGTACACGTTTTATTATATGATTTAATTTTTCAGCAGATAAATTATTCAATGGTGTGATGCATTTTCTGGGAAGCTACCTGCTTCCTTCTGAAAAAGCCCCGTGTGTCACAGTTTGGGATGTAGATGTCACTGTTGGATGGGAAGATGGTGAGCTGCAGACGCTGCAGCAGAACATTCATCAGCCGACGGCAGGGAGCCTAAACAGGAAGGAGGAGGTGGGAAATGAGGGAGGAAGTTGCACGGAGAAAAACGCAATGTCAGACATCATTTCACTATGCAAATCTGGTGAACAACACAGTGATAAGATTAGACATAGAGATATAATTTTCAGTTGTAAATTTCTCAGTTCCTAAAAACCTGTGTGTGGCACCACCTTAACTCAGGAAGGTCTTCTGTCCTACAGACTGTGTCAAGACTCTGGTATTTTTGCGCCATAACAGCCAGTGGTATTGGTTAGCTACAATTTTCATACAGACTTTGTACTGAGAGGAAGTTACAGCTAAAATGAGATTCCCAGGAGCAACACGAGAATATTGAACTTTAAAATTTCATCACTGAGTTTCAGCATCACATACAGCATCACTCTGACACAGAGTGGTGTCGAACATTTTGCTATGGCATTAAGAATTAGCGAGGATGCATAAATTTACCTTTTCCAGCTCAGTGCTTTGTGACGGCTGCACACCTGAAAAATAATTCCAAAACCAGAAGATGCATGAAGTCCCGCTGAAGCGATACCGTAGTTCAGCAGTCATGTACAACAACAAGCTTTGCATAAAATAACTGCTGACACATTGACAACAGCAGTGTAAGACATGCATTATGGATGTATGCTTTGATCGCTGATACTCTGATTTACAACAAAGAAAGCAGTGATTCATATGCAAAACAGAAAGTATTTCTGATAACCAGTCTTTCAAACTAACTGTAATATAATTTTTGCTATGTTACACTAACCTGTCAGTGAGCCAGTATATAAATGGATTAGTGTGCCATCTTTAAACTCCCACCCCCTACTCATGGGAAAACAACAGGCGGGATCACTTCAGTCTTTGCTTTGTGAGATTTTTCTAAATCTTACTGTCAGTGAAAAAAGCTATCAAGTATCTGTGCGCAGATGAAGACTCCGTTGTGCTTATTCATGCAACTAACGCAGTGAACTCAGCTACCATCCAGCCATTCGCAGCCTCGGGTACCGATGTGATTTACCGAGGCAGTACTGTAATTCCACTTTCATCCAAACCACATCTACATGTTTGGTCTTATGGTGCTCTCAGTTATTTCTAATCTTCAGCCAGACAAGCTTGAGCAATGTGTTTCATTGGTTTATGTACATGTTTAGTTGGGTAACTGATTGAGTAACCTGGGAAAGCATCTCTGGAAGATCTCCGGCTCCCACTTCATCCATTCTGCGCTCACAATATGATCGGACCCCTTTTATTCTCCACCACCAGTTCTCTGAACCCCATTTTCACTGCAATACAGAATTTTACTTCTATGTCCCTGCACCCACATGTAGAAACTTGTAATGCATCATTTGCCAAAGATGTTGCTTGCAGACCAGGGATGCCGTACCTGTGGGATGAGGCTTCTCTGTGTGGATGGTCCTGCCGCCCTTGGTGCAGATGCCCCTGCCCTGCAGCAGAGCCTGGAGGGGACTCTCTTCTTCAGGTGTGGGCATACAGCGCAGCCCATTGGCGCAACTCAGGGTGTAGACTCCACATGGCTCCCCCAGGGCCAAGACTGTTGTGCTGACCTCCCCTGCCCGATCCCGGGGACTTCTGTTGGACTGTGCAGGCTCTCTACAGGAGGCGCAGGCTTTTTGGAGTTGTACACGGGCAGCTATGACCCAGGAGCTGGACAGAGCAAGCAGCCACAAATAGATGGTCAGCAAGTCACAGAGAACCATTTTGTTCTGATCTCAGATCCTACACACTGCAGCAGAGGCTCCTAAATATGTTCTTGTTTTTAAATAATGCCTAAAAGGTATATGCGTCTCCTCTCTCTCTATTTCCTTTCTCTTTCATGAGCTTAGCTGGGTGCTCAGCTTGTTCAGACAAGAGACAGAAATTGTGAGCAGCAATAGCCGAGAGTAGAGTCAGAGAGCAGAGAGCAGTGACAGCTGAGAGAGCTGAGGAAGACACTGCGGACTGTGGCTTTTAAAGACCTCAAAGGTGGAGAGAGAGCTGGAGAGAGAGGACTCTTATGACACCTTCAGGGGCTGGAACTTCAGAGGTGGGGGTAAGCGAGAGCGAGCAACGTGGAGAAATGCAGATTGTGTTTGTTTTCTTTCTCAGTTTTGCCAAGAAACTCTCCCTTCCCTTTCCAACTTTGCTATTATCTTTTTATCCTCTCGTAAGCCTCTATACTGATATACCTGTCATGATAAAGTGACGTTTATGTTCACCAACATCTGCGTTTAGTGTTTATATATAATTTTTTAAATTCATACAAGTAAAATATCATATATTGATACCTCCCCCTCTCCTTTTACACCACAGATGTGCACTGATCAAAGAAAGCAAGACAGCTAAAGACATAAGGCATATGTCTGTAAATTGTAAGTACCTAGTACTTCAGCTAATTCTAACTGAGAGGTAGCAGGCAGCAAAGTACCTACTGATTCTAACTTGTAATTATGAGATTTTTACTTTGCTGTGCTCTTGAACAAGATTCTTACCCTGAAGTACTTCAGTGAATATCTAGCTGTGAAAAGGTGTATTTAAGTCCCTTATGATTTAAAAAAGATTGTATTGTAAACAGCCGCAGTGTAATAAAACAATTAATTTAGGTGTTCATGTTGTGCTGGCAGGAGAAAACTTCATTTATTGTTAAATTGGGTGGACGTAAACTGCAGCAAGGCTTGGAAAAAAACCAATTTACTGTGTTCACTACAGGGCATTGCTGTGGGTGAATGAATACACAGGATCTTTTTGCTTAATCATACAGCAGTAAGGCAATTCAGAGAAAAATCCTGTAACAAAGGCGAGAATTTTGTTTTAGGTGGATGTGTTTTAATTTATAATCCAGACACCCTCTGTGAAAGACTGATGGAAAGGACACATAGCCAGAGTGAAGGGAGTATTTTGTTGAAGAGACCTTCCTCACTGACCACTCATTGTATGTGATTTTTTTTTTTTATATTTTCAGCAATTTGATTCAGCCCCAAATGGAAAATGAAGTCAAGAGGAGCAAAATATTATTTGAATTAAAACCACATTAAGATATCATTTGGTTCACACATGAAATATGTAAGCTCAAATTTTTGAATGTTAACAGTTCTAATTTTTGTTTGTCCCATATTGGAATACTGAGTAAGTTAGAGTATGGAAATTAGGGGCAGGATTTTTATAAATAAGCACAATGGAAACACATAACTATAACGTTTAGTGTTCATTTTTAGTTTATTTGTAAGGGTGGTAAGGAGAACTTCTCCATAATGTAGCCTGGATTCACAATATCCGACATTTAAGAGACTATATTGTACTGATTGTCCAGCTGAGGGCTTTTTAAATATCGATCCGTTTTTTATCAAGTTTTGTCATTTTGCAAAAGCACAGACTTGTGATTTGTGATTTTGCGTTTCAGAAGTAATATGGAGGCACAAAAGCGCTCTGGAAACCAACTCAGCAGGGGTTTCTCAAGTGAGGCGCCTGTAGCTTTAACGGCCAGCGCAAGCTCGGCTTGGCTCAACGCTGTAATTTTCTGGTTTGACGTCACCAGGAAGTGCCGATTGCGCCGATCGATTGGTCGACTCGCCGCTGCTTGTGAAGTTTTCGAAGAAAACGTCATCAGAGGGCGCCGAACTGCGCTTCCCCGGACGTATCTTAATGGCGAACACGATCCGACGTTTACAAGCTGGAAAAAACAACGAAAGAGTCCGTTAAAACGTTAAATGACGCACAGCACAGGATAAGGTAGGGAAGGAGCTCGCCCACGTATTTAATGGCGAGCTGCGAGTCAAAAATCTCGTCAGGAAAGCAGTTTTGAAATGTTCGAAGCTGTTCTGTCTGGAGTGACATGGAGATCTGAAGATTATAACCATTGTAGCATGATCAGATTCATACGTATGGACAGTTTGTAGTAATTGAATTTTGTTCAAGGTTTTAATTGTTTAGCTACTTAGCTTACTGTTTACTAAATTGGTTACAAATGGGCTCGTCCGCGTATTTGCTAGAACTGGCAGCACATTTATTTACTTTATTGGAGTTAATATCTTTAATAAGGTGACACAGCATAGTGAGCCCCTGAGTTACACAATTTAGTTCCTTAAGAGAAGGGTTGTGATTTTTACTTCAGGTAAAATGGCTCCACTTAAGTAACTTTAGAGTCCAAAAATATCTGTTGAATTGTGCAGTGGAACAAAAATGAAGAACACTGCCAATTGTACATAACAGTTTAAAAATAGTAACAGGAATTTATAAATGTTCATTTAGATCTTACTTCTTCCCATTTTATGTTTTCCTCCTCCACAAATAAATGGTCTAAAAAAACATGTTTCTGGACCAATCAGTATCATAAATGGAGCAATTGTTGTTAATTACTTCTAGATATGGTAAAGCCACTGTTAAGCCATGGTGTGCTGACATAGAGAAACAAAAGTTCAGACCTTTGTAAACACCAGCCTTATGGTGAAAAAATGTTGCAGTAAACAAGATAAGAACAAATGAATGTCTTCTCATTCAAGACTTTACATTTTGTTTTGTTTTCTTGGACTTCAGCAAAGCAGGGAGGCATGGATGACATCAATCTACACTACAGGTTCCTGAACTGGCGGCGGAGGATTCGCGAGATCCGCGAGGTGCGTGCCGTCCGCTTTCAGGAGCGCTACAAAAGGATGCTGAAGGATGGAGACACCTTGAGGTGGGTGGGAGGCGGGCGTCATGGATGTTGCTTAGTTTCCAAATTACTATTTGAAATGAGTCTGATTCCTTTTAGAACTATTACAAATGGTAGCTTTTTGTTGTTTTTATTGAATATATGAAGCCAGACAAATGTTAAACTAATTTTGATACTACTAGTGATGCGTTCGTATAGACTTTACTTTCCAGAATTAGGGTGGCAAGGCATTTCACAATGTGTTTGTAGTGCAAATGATTTTTGAAGGGCAATTTTAAAATGTAGCAGACAAAATAGTTTATGTAAAACATGTAGGTGAGACAATGGAAGGAGGATGTCAGTGTTAAAACAAGTCTGTCTTCCAAGTATTTATGTGTAATTATTTTGAGAACTATTCCTCATATTTGTGGTTCCCCCAATGTATGACAAATTGTTATTCCCCTGGTTTAACCCAAAATCAACTATGTATACTTGAAAAATATGTACTACATTTAAAGGGTGCCACTCCTTACAGATGGAGAACTTGGAACACACAAATAGTTTTTAATGTGTCTGATGTTTAAACACTGATGAAATCTGTAAAAGTTTGAAATGGATTTTAACTACAGTAGTAAGGCCTTTTTTAACCTGTATGATGGCACAATATTTCATGACGATTTATGCTGCTTACAGTACCTCTTTTTAGACAGTGACAGTTGATGGTTGTATCTTGTTTTGTATATGTTTTTAAGATTGCTTAAACAAAATGGAAAGACTGTGGCTGGAAAAAGAAAATGAAAAACCTTTCTTGAGCTCAGTGTTTATAGATGTGTTACTCTAAAAGTTGGCAGGGGAACGCCCAGTGGTCAAACAATGCTTTTAAGGGCAAAGGAGTTAGCGATAGATAACATAAAGGCCTACATGTTGGAAAGTTCTCTTGGATCTTGTGAGGATTACTCAATCTCTGTAAAATCTTCTGATGCACATAGACACTGCTAAATGTGTTTTTTCCACTCAAATTGCAGAGGGCCACAACTACTACTACTCATTACCTTAAGAAATTATAATCTCTGCAACTGTCAGTAAAAGCTTGTTTTTTGTAGAAACCTCAGATGAAAGAAACGCTATTAACATAAAACGTTTCTCTCTATTTGGAAAACGAGGATTCCATAGGGCATTCAGAGACAGAAGAATATGTGTAGAGATTGGATTATTGTGAAATGTCTTTGCCTAGAACCACTGGGATTAAGTGCTTATGGATTTGTCCATTTATAGAGGGTACAGGCCCTGACTCATGAGTCACTACTAAATTATCTAAGGAATTCTGTTTTTTATACCATTGCAAATACTGTACCCACATATACCACATGGTACTGTATGTTTGATCATTCTAAATTTTATTGGGCTTATTGCCTTTTTGAGCTTGCTTTTAAACTTAGGAAAAAATCATTTTTAAACACCTTCTCTTTTAGTTACCAAGGGAACTCAGATGAGGTTGGCTGCTATGTGGCTCCCCGTCCTTTATCCAGAGGGAACTGCTACTTTGAGGTAAGATCTAATGCCTAGTTCTATTTGGGCTGAGCTTTTGAAGCCGATAAGAGCAGTGCGATTCTAGGCTGACCTGAGCCCCGGAAGCCAAATGCAGCTGAGAAACAATATTTTGAGTAGATGGACAATTTTATGACATGCCAGGTTATTGCTGCTTCATTATACGGTTCCTGCTTGTCATTTCAGCCTGCTGAGTGAAAGGTTACTTGTGGTGTGTACTCTGCTAAATTAATCCTATCTCTTAGAGTGAGAATGATTTTCATATGTCTTGTTAGGAAGAGGCTTTCAGGATTTAGTTGTAGTCCTATGGTTTTAGAGAAAGGTACCAAGCATAAAGGTAACCTACCTTTAAGGTTACAGTGACCACTTATAATTCTTGATTAACTGGTATTAATTGGACTTAAAACTGAAAGAGCCCATGACACACCTGTCTGAGTCAATGTTAGAAACAATAGTTCAGCTTCCAGACACTTGGGTCTGGATCCTTAGCATTTAGTAAACAGTAAGCTGTAGGATGTCCTAAATGGCGTATCAGAAAAAATACTTGATACTTTTGACTTGAGTTGTGCATTTTAGAAGGAATAACTGTCTGGTTGCAAAACATTAGTTTTTACATATTTGAACAAATGGCACAATAGAGTTGGTGGGGTCAGTCTGATTCCATGAATGCATTCTATCAGCATTTAGAGGAAAATATATGATTGTCTCCTATGAAAATGTTTACAAAAGGAAACTTAACTTTTTAAAATGTTGTCGGGCTAGTGGGAAAGCAGTTTGTGTACTTGTTTAACTCAGTTCCTGCTGCTCACTTTTGTTGATTAATTTGTGTGTTTGGAATACAACTTACCAAGGCTTTGAAAAGGCAATTCCCCCTATGATGGAAAAAGGTTTATAAGTATGTAACAACTAATAACTGAAAAAAATGTTATTTCACTTTTATTCAGATTTAATATAATAATGGTCTCCACTGCTTTGGATTTGTTAAGTTTAAAACTGAATTGTCATCTTTGGGGTTTAGAATAAAGGAACTGTAGTTGTTACAGCACTGAGCTCACCTTGCAGTGTGAACTGTAACCAGCTGGGTTGTTCCTTGTGTATATAATACAGATCTTGTCATTTAAAAGCCTGCCGGTGTGATAGAAACTCTACCTAATCATTGTTCTTTTCAACACACAATTTATACTGTACTACTGATCATTGCTTCTGTACAGAGTCTATACATTTTTACTAGGGCCAGCTGCCTAACGGGACCTGGGCTTTTTGGACATGGGTTCAAATCCAGTTTAGCCTGTGTGGAGTTCACATTTTCTCCTTGTTTCTGAATGTATTTCCTCCCAAAGTCCAGAAGCATGTGTTTAAGGGTAATGGGCACATGTGTGGCTGCCCTGCAAAGGGCTGGCATCCCATCCAAGGTGTAGTTTTGTAGCCCATTGCACTATGATTCTAGGATAGGCTTTAGACTACTGCAAGGACATGGAGTATAGTTAACAATAATGGATGAATGGAATTTTTACTTTTCTTTTGTTATTTATAATATAAATGTTTAACATGATTTATCTTAAATTAAATGCCTCCATACCTGAATATTTGAATGGTATCAAGTATCTGATATTATCAGATGTAGACTTAATTGGCCAAGATCATTGTATGTATTTGTGTGATGGAAACATTTTGGAAATGGAGCACTGTTTGGGGAGTATAAAATATAAAAAAAGTGATTAGTTACAAGTGTAGGTTATGAAAGGATCTGCAGTAGTCACTGAACTTAAGGTCATTTTACTTTTGTTTTTGTTAATGTAATTACACTCAATGTTATATATTTAATTAAATAACTATTTATCTCTCAAATTAACCCATTGTTTTTTAACTGTGTGCCAGTTTTCATCTCCTGCTTGTTTAGCTGAGTATCAGCACACAATCAGGATGTCATGATAATGACTGCATGCATCTTAGTAGTGGTTACAAAAAGCTCTGGCGCTACGGCATTATCTGGTACAGATCAGAGTATCTACCTTGTTTATTGGTAGCTTCCCTTTTATAATTTCACCTTGAACCTTGTGCTACTGTAGTGTTTATCTGTTGTGGCTGTTTTGGAAGTTTATGTCAGTACTCTCTGCTGGTGGAAACAGTGTCTGAATGGGTGTTGAGCAGCAATTCAGCTGTGTGGTTAATCCAGCTCTGTAACTCTGCTTCTTAGTTAACCTGTTTGCAGTGGCACCAGTGATCCCACCACGATTAATCCTCATACTGAAGTGCTGCGTGTTGTCTGGCAGCATTACAAATGCAAAACCCTGCTCCTCGGTTTTCAATTTGCATGTGAATGACAAATTATACTCCAGGTGAACTGACACTATTGCATCCCCTTGAATTACATAATGGAGAAAAGTAGTTCTGGGCTGTTGGGGTTGAATATAAATTAAAATGAAGGCAAGATGGAAATTAATTCACTCTGTTCCATTATTAGTTTCAGATATTAGTTCAGCTGGCCACTTGGCAAAGCTGTACACATCAAGATTTTCCCCAGACAAAGCTCATTTTGGTGGTTCCAGTGTATGTTGAATCCTACAGGTCTGCTGTGAACCTGAACCATGCTGTGAACAGCAGCTGTTAGTAGCTGGTTACCAGCAGTGTGAGATGAATCGCAAGGGGACTGTGGCATGAAAATGAGATGATGGATAGTTTTTAATTGTAAACAAGCAGAGCTCCAGCCACTATTTGCTTGTCACCATTGAAAACAGGATGGTTCTGTCCAGCCTCTCTACTTTGTGTCCGGTGATGGAAAAAAACTTTCTGCAGTTGTGAGACCCCTGTGCTATTATACATTTAGTGTCTTCTGTGATGTTAATTTTTTTTTTGTTCTGTTATATTTGAAATAAGCAAGAATTCTTTGATTTATGTTTCTGCTTATTAACTTCATATTTCATTGAATTAATCTAGATTTCCAGGTAAAATTTTCATTTTTAAAACTTTTCTGATTCTGAATTTGTTGAAGTATGTTTTTATGAAAGATAAGGATTACATCTTTTTCATATTTTTAAAGATAAAGTTTTCTTGAAATAGTGTCTTCCGTATACTCTTTTGATGTTATGTAAAGCTCATAAAACAGTGAGATCATTATTTGACGTTTAAATGTTTGACATATTAAATTATTGTTCAGCAGCTTCAGTTGCCCCTGTCAATGTGTAAATAAAGTGTATCTCGAGCAGATGTTTCACCCTTGGGAATTGTACTTTCTGCTCTCGTGAAAAAATTGTACTGGGGTGTTAACTTCAATTTCTCTTCAAATTCTAAATAGTTTGCAAATGATGTGGACGCACCTGTAATTATTTTTTATTTCAGTATGCCGGCAGTTTGTCTCTTAGCAACAGTAGAAAATAGAGTGGCAACACTGAAACTATATGTTACAAGCTCACAGTCTTAATGGTTTGATCATCCTAAACAGTGGCGTGGAGCACCAGCTATTGTGCTGGTGTAGGACATGGATTTATCATCTGCAGGTTTTAAATTCAAACTTTACTGCTATAGTTTTGTTGATAATGTGTTTACATGTAATTGTTTCAGTGAAATACACAGATGGATAAATAGATGAAATACCCTTGGGAGTCATCCTGTGCCACTTTAGACAAATAGATCAAAAAGCATTAAGTTAGTATGAAAATCCTGTTTTCAATATATATGATTTTTAACAAAGTCCTTATGCATGTACTAGCTCATATTCCTTCACCAGCTTTTCCATGCTGCTGAATGTTGATAAATATGGTGAAGCTATTTTTATTTCTACAAAAGGTTCACTCTTGGGTTCCGTTCATCAGTTTTCATGAAGGGGTGAATTTGTCACTGTTGGGATTGTGCCTGTTTTTTGTAGGAAAAGCTGTAAGCAGAGCTTGGTGGGGATTGGCAGGTATTCATTCTTTTTTGACACATGATGCCATACCTGAGTCTCTCAGGTGAAGTTTAGATTGATCATAAGTTAGTGACTGGGAGGAATGTGGCCCAGAATAAAAAGTTTGCATATCCTTATTGGATCTCAGAGGCACAGATACAGTGATGGATGAGGTAATGGGTAGTGTCTTAATGCTTTTTTTTTTTTAATTTTTTTTTTATTCAAGAGCCTTCAGTCTGTCAGTGATCTGATAGTCGTTCATCCATTGCCACCTCCAGGGTGATGTAACTTAATTGCCATTAACTGGAAAGTGAAGCTCTGTCATAAGTGTTTACAAGTGTCTGTCTTAGAGTAACGGTGAGGACACTTTTTCCCATGGTCAGGTGGATAAGCTTTGCATGCCCTGCATAATCTGGCTTGATTATTGTGATTTTTCTGGACTGTGTGCCTCTTGGGCTATATTGGTCCTATTTCACCACACTGACTCCTTTTGGAAAAAGTCAATCATTTGATTTCCTATTTTGCTTTGAAGAATGATGTGAAATTCCTTCCTGGGAGGAGTGAGACTATCTGTCAGTACCTCATTCTGAGCTGTAAGGACATTTGCCTTGCGCTCTCTTTCAAGGCTCTCAAATGTGATGTGCAGATGTGGAACAGCCAGGAGAGTTTTAACATTTAAATAAACAGTTGCCTAGCTTTATCCAGCTATTGATAGGATGTTCATTTATTTCACTTATCAAGCAATCCTAATGAAGCAGGTACCAATTTTTACAATTTAGACATTTGTAATAGCAGCCATTTCTAGTGCAGCAGTGTTCTTAACATTTATAAAACATGTAATGTTTTAGGCAGAAGAAAGAGGTTTTAAACATGGCAGAGTGGAACCAAGGATGAGCGCTGGCCAGCGTTCATGTAAAGTGTCTTTAGGTGATGACTGTAACCATCTTTGTTCCAGGTGACGATCATGGACACAGGTGTGAGGGGCACCATAGCTGTAGGCCTGGTGCCACAGTTCTACAAGCTGGATCATCAGCCGGGCTGGCTCCCACACTCGGTTGCATACCATGCTGATGATGGCAAGTGAGTTGTTGTGCCACAATGGGAAGTACTGTGGGTGTTTGGTTTGTGGCCATGACATTGCCTTGAATGTTTTCTTGACAGTCAAGCTTTATTTTAGCTACTCTCCTGCACATTCTGTTTTCATTTAAAAATCATTAGATGTTACTATACATATGATGTACTTGAATGTTAGGATAGACTGAATGCTAAGGAATGATGGTTTTCATTACTGCGTATTGCTGTTTTTCAGAACATACATTATCCTGAGCATGTAAAACCACTTATAGAATCATCAACATTATTTTTAGAGCTTGTCACTTGATGTGACTAACTGAATTAACCTGCTTTTCTGGATCTGCAGGCTATACAACGGTAATACTGTGGGACAGCAATTTGGGCCCAAATGCAATCGTGGTGACCGAATTGGCTGTGGCATTCACTTGGATTCCTTTGAGACAGGCCTCACAACAGTGTTCTTTACAAAGAATGGGAAAGAGGCAAGATTCTACTCATCCTGCTCCTACTTACCTTGCTTTTGTCAGAATACCATGGAAACAGATCAAACATAGCATTTTATTATTTTTGTGTTAGCGCTGTATGCAAAGTGCAGCTAAATGCCAGAAATAGGAAAATTAAGACTTTCAGAATTTCTCAATGAAAATGCTGTTGTGTGTGGTGCAGGTGGGCTCAGTGGGGGTCCCTGCGTCACCAGAAGGACTCTTTCCTGCTATCGGTATGCATTCACTTGGGGAAGAGGTGCGGCTGGACCTGCAGGCAGAATGGGGCCCTGAAGAGGATGACAGTGTGATGATGGTGGACAGCCATGAGGATGACTGGGGCCGTCTGCATGATGTGCGAGTCAGTGGCACGGTAAGGGGCACGCTGCATTCAGTGAGTGGTCTGTGATTCTGGTTCTGGCAAAACCACCCCAACCACCCTCACTGGTGGAAAAATTGCACTCTTGTGAAGTCGATGCATAATAAGAATATAAAGAAAGTAAGACACCATTGTTTTTTCTTTGTAATTTGAAGATAAAATATAAATTAGCTGGTGGAACATTTGAAAGGATTAATACTACAAACATTGTACTGTCCAAATGGTGTTTGCACCAAAATGTCAGATGTTCTAATTGAGATAGAAAAGGTGTGATTTGCTGTGGATAGCACTATCTGGTTAAAATTTACAAGTGAGATTCACTCACTTGTCAATTTTATGACTTACTAACCTTTTCTTTCCTTTAAGTGTAAATGAAGTCAAATTTTGGAAACACAGCACTACTGTATATAGGCCTGTTGATAACATATTCAACTAGCATTAGCGCTGACATTTCAGTATTCTCTAATAAAGTACAAATTTTAACATCCATAGTAACGTTTTCACTATATGTTACTCACAGATACACCCATTGGTGTAATGCAAAATGGAATTGGTTAGATTAATCCAACATTAAGCAAATTATTAGGGTTGTTCCAAACTTTTGACTCACTCCAGATTTTTATTATATGGGTTAATTTATGTTTTAAGAGGTATTTAGTTGTATCACCATGTGCTTCGTTGTTCAGCTGCCCTGCAGCCAAAATTTGATGCCTTCTTTCCAAAAAGCCAAGGCACTATAACTGGAACAAATAAAAGAAGGTGGAGTGCTAATGACCAACGCTGCTGCTACTTGGCAGCCTTGGCAAATTTTTTTTTTCCCCCCACCACTTTTTTCTATGCTCTGTAAGTCACTGCATAAAATACACAGATGAAGCAGCATTGAGTGGGAGCAGGATTTGTGGGGAAAGTGTTTACACCCACCTGGACTAGTGTAGCCAGCCATATAATAGTCAGAGACTTTGATTTTATGGTTTTAATTGACTTGGTATTCATGTAATTATTTGCTTGATATACAAGATGTATCTTGTAAAAACATACATGCTTCAACTTAAAACCTGTCAGCCAGGGTTAACATATTTACAAAAACTCTGATGAGCTTGTTTGGATTTTCAGCTGATGTGTTGATACAGGTGACTGAGATGTGGTCCTCTACAATGGAATGAAATGTGTCTTGGAGCTACTTTTTCACCTGTGGTTAAGATCGGGTTTTGCATTTGCAAATCTTGTGTTAAGTTCATTTTACAGATTATTTACATTTGCTCAGATAGGGGCTAATATGTATGTTTTTGTAAGAGAACATCATTATCCATATTCAGGCAAGCTTCAGATTAACATTATTAGTTTTTTGTTATATTAATTTTATTTATAAACATTGGTGGAGTTCCCCCTTCTGTATTTAACTGTGATCTTTTTGCCAGTTTTCTGAATTTCACTTCTGGACATCTGTAATGGGACCCCCCCCCCCATGTTAAAAAGCATAAATTACAATGCAAGAGTGACCTCAGACACATTATTGTCATTCACTGGATATTTACTTGAAGACATCAAGAGCATCAAAAGGTCTACATTAGAAAAATCAGCCCACCAGCCTGGACATAATTGCAGGAAATTAATTTAGAAATCTGATTTGATGTGGTTACTTCAACGGGTACCAGTAGAAGTATCAGTGCACATTTGTTTGACATAGCACATTATGAGAGATCTTGCCGTTTTGAGAGATTTTGGTCTTGTGAGCCTATCTTTTATTTCTGACTGTTGTCAGAATCTTTGGTGAGTTTTGCTCTTCTTCCTCACTGACCGTAGCCAAAGAGTTTCAGTGGGGCTGGGGTATATTGAAATTCATGCAGAATGAGCTGATTGTCATGAAAATGATGCTGGCTTCATTCTAAGAGTGTCGCTTGCTGAGTGTGGACTCGTGTTACATGCATGCTTATTTTCTGAATTCCCTTTCTTTTGTCATGTGTATGTGGAGAGAAGAGATATGGTGAAATACTGCAAGGGTGGTATTGCAACCCCCGCCATTGGTTTTATTTGGTAAAAGACACTGTTGCTAAGATTCTGTTGTGGTTTTTGGTGGCTTGTCAGCACAGTCCAGTGCAGGGTGTGAGTCAGACCATAGCAATGGGTCTGTCCTCTGCACTGGTGCGTCACACTGCAGGCTCTACCTCTGTCATAACTTGTTCGCTCTCATTTTCTCACTGTCTCACCTAACCCCCATGTCCTTTTTAGCCACACTCTTTCCCAGAGATTTATGAATGGGGTGCATTTTCACTCGTATGAGTCAGAGGGCTATACCTGGGGTACCTTTTCGGCTCTTCCCTCACAACAATGGACAATTCGAGAAATGAAAAGGAGCAGCTGGGACGCCTCAAGCCAGACAGCCTACATTCTTTCTTAGCCACCTTCCTCCCCCTTTGCTACTCCCACGTCACTGACACACCTAGAACTAGACAGGAGTTTTTTCACATGTCCGTGACATTTTTCTACAAGAAAGCTTGTCACCCCATGTCTCCTGGCCCTCTTGCACATAGTAAAATAAGCAAAAAAAAGCAAAATGCTGCAACTTTAATTATTCCATTTGCTTTACTAGATCATGAAAGTATACAGGTGAACAATTTGTAAACCCCTGCAAAAATAAGAAAAAACTAAACCTGTAGAAGAAGGCATAATACTTTTGTACTTGTCGGATGATTTTGGATTGTTTTGATGTTGATGCCTTCAGTTCCTACTCCGCATAAAACATGGACAAGCAATAAGAGGATTGACTGTTATCCTATTTAAGACACCCCCATTTCACACAAGGAATATGAGGTTTTTCAAGATAATGGAGAAAAATGTGTTGTCTTTAAGAAGCAGATGTTGCATAATATGGGATTTTATATGTGCAACCAAATCTTCTTTAGAGCTTCTGTCGGGTTTGCCATATGTGCTGTAGCATGTCAACATGTTCCACTGCTACTGCAAGAAAACTGGGCTTTAGGGAACGTCTAAATGAGGTCAGTTTTCCATGTAATGACATGCGCCTGTCAATGTCAGTATTCTAGCAAACCTAATGTCTCCACTCCACAGAGCACAATATTTTTTTTTTTTGCCCACCCCTCAATAACAGACAAGTTGCTCCAGCACAACTGATGTAGAGTGGAGTGATTATTTTTGTCTATGGCTTGGTGAGACAATCCATAAATAGTTATTTTACAGTGGTAAGCAGGATTTGAACATGGAAGAGGTCGCTTATATGGTTTTGAGTATAAAGCGCAATATTTTTCTTCATCTACACTTTTGTAAACCGTACATGTTCTTAAGCGGCTGAAATATTAAGTGTTTATAACACAATAGCTTTACCCAAGTTTCTGAGAATTTGCTTTTACAGGTACGTACAATTTGATTTACTTACCCTACAATTACGAGAAACAGCTTACGGGCAAAAGAAATTATAACTACTGCGCTCCAACATGATACAGAGGAGTATACAGTTCCTGCCAGCAATGTTAAAGCCACAACAAGTGCATCTTTTTCTGTCTCAGAGTGCTGTAAGCCACACCTAAGTTGGAGATTTATCTCATGTTTCCTTTATTTTATGCATTTTAATAGCATAACTATGGTTTTTGTTTCTAGTCATTGTAACTGTGTTAGGCTAAATCATAACTTTCACAGTAACTCAGGCAAGCTATAACTTTTATGAGATACATAAAATAAGAGGAGTTCCTTGGTAGATTGTGTTAACCAGCTAATAACCAGTGCTAAATACTTGGATGTTTAGCCTTTGTTAAATAAGTTTATAAAATAGGACATTCAGGTGAGGAATGGGTGAATTTTGAAAGCTTAGGAACAATGTTTAATCTTAAATAAAAAATTAAAGTTTGTGAGAATTTTAAGTCACAATTTGCAGACACATTATTTTCATAAGTGAAGGTAAGAGTATACATTTTTAAAATGCTTTAAAGCTGAATACATAATTTCTGAATTGCCTGACTACTTGTGGAAAGGAAAACATCGTCCTCCTGGCTTTTTACTTTTCTGGCATTTGACACAGTCCAGAAGGTGGCAAAGTGAAGTTAGCTAAGTAAAATGGCAGATTATGCTGATCACCTTGACTGCTGAGAAAACAATGACGATGTTGCTTTTTGTCGATTTTTGCCATTTCATAACAATTGTTTAGATTTGATGTGTCATGTTTGATTTATTAGGTGGCAGTGCTTTGACCTATCCGTGTTGATGATGGCATGTGTTCCCTTTTATGACGGGTGAAGGACATCCTAGCTGTCACCTGCATGCTGCAGATATACTATTACAACTCTGTTATACCTGCTTTTTTACCTCTGGGTTTCCCAAATACCATCAGCAGTGATGGGCCAGAGGCTCACTGTGACACCCATGATTGGTGCATTTTTTTCCTCTCTCATAGTATGTGTCAATTTGGAGAAATTGTACATTTTAATTCCACTGCTTTTTATGGTGTTTTCCAAAGCCCTTAATACTTAATTCAGTGTCACTGGAATGTCTAGTTCACATTTACCAGTGGCAAAAACTTTTCCAAACTATATTCCTTTTAAAGCTGATTGAACAACATGTTAAATATGTGTTGTTGAAGTGGGTTGCATTTTTATTGATCTTTATGGTTATTGCTTTTTTGAAATCTGTGTAATTTATTAAAACATTCAGATAGAGCATCTTTATAATATTATTGATTTATAACTATGCATAGTTTTTGGATCCATGACAAACAAGGTTTGGAAATTAACAGGCCTTACTATGTACATTATTGTTACTGAAACCAAGTGCGCTAATTTTTGGGGTTCTGCATGATTTAATATGAAAATAAATGGCACCTAACATATGAGGACAGGAAGAGGCAGAGCCATCAGAAGAGGCTGCCATACTGACACACCACAGTTGGCAGCAAGTTGAATTATGGCCTCTGGTTGGGCCGATGCATTAATCACAGCATGGTGTGAACCCTTTACGTAGAAAAACATTTTGCGAAGGCAAATACTGTACTTTTACATTTACTTTACTTTTTATGTACTAAAGCAAATACTTTTTGTTGAACCTGGATGAAAAGCCAGGCATAAATATTCCTGAAGTATGTAGAAGGTACAGATGGTAAACCCGAATAACAGCCTTGCCCAAGCAGCGAAATGTGAATGACATAACATTTTCTATGGTTTTCTGTCTTCAACATAATCATTCATTTTTATTTTGTGTGAACATTTTACCCGAAAATGGTTGAGCTTTACATAGTTCAGTGTTGGAAATGCAGATTAAGGTTATTCAAGGATCACAAATTTAAATGCTGACTTTTATTCCCTCCCTGTTGTGCACATGTTGATTCCCGCATATAATGATAGTTGGGCAACTTCTGGGCAACAGCATCCCTGAAGTTGTTAAAACAATTAGTCTATTAACAGGTGGTGACAACTTCCACATGCCCAGAGACTGACGAAGGCAGGTGTTGAAATAATTCTCTGTGAGATTTGTTTTTGGATTTATGACAAAATTGCATTACCAGTTTTCTTGGTGTGCCTCACGTACAACAGTGAGCATTCACACTGTAATGTGTCATAATCATAAAGTCTGGAATGTTGATGTCCTGGATAGAATTTTTCCCCCTTTGTTCATCCTCAGGAAAGTAATTATCAGAGATAACTGTTACAAGCTAGTTTAAAGCATTTGTATTGTTCTTTAAAACAAGGATGGCATATACAGTAGATCATTGGTAATTTAATGTGCAAACATGGTGTGAAACATTATCCAAGGATCTTATCCAGTCTGATCTCACTGATTAATATTTGATTTGGTCCAGTGGAAATGTCACTTGAATAGGCAAAAGTTTTATATAATATTATTAGATTATCAGTTTAATGTACCAGGTATTCTCTATTTCACTATTGTATTAATTAAGTAAAAAATTCACCAGATGTATAAATGAGTGAAACATCACAGGTTGCTTTTGAGAAGTATCAAGTAAATAAATACATGTAGACCTAAAATGGATTAGAATACCATTTAAGGTGGAGTAGTGTTTGTGTTGAACGCTCTAGTGATATTTATGCTTTGCTAATAACAAATGTATCATTATTATGTTAATTTAATGGTTTACATGTATGAAGTAAGTGTGAATTTTGTAACTGGATTATTAAAGTAGGGGAGGGAAATTGAGAATGATTATTTATCTTAAGAAAATTGGCAAACATCTGCCCACCATGAAGTCTGGGTGATTGAGGACCTACTGTAATTCCACCTTACTCCTGAAAGTCAGAACACGTTTGCAGTGAAGTGATTGTGAGGTGTAGCATGGTGGTTGCCATGGTGGATGGTTGTAGGTTCTGCAGTTTGCACACATGCTTTTCCCACTAGCTTGTGTGGTACTGTTTTTATAGCCTGAAAGTTAGGTTTTCATTAACCCTAGCAGTCTGCACAGAGGCAGTATTTTGGGAAGTTCAAGGAGATCGAGCAGTAGATGTTGCGGGCATGTATACAGACAGAAATGCAGACACACACCCACACTACATTCTGATCAACTGTTAGCATTTTCTCTAGAATGACTTCATAGTGAAACAGGAATACTGCCAGCATGCTAACCAGTGCATGGTATAAATTTTGTTTTAATCATCTTTTTAAAAAGTTGCTATTTGGTTGTGATTTTAGTTCTTTAAATAAATAACTTTAGGAAAAACACAAAAAGGAGTGTGTTTCACGCCAAGTGCAACCCTAAATTTGATTTACTCATTTCAGATACCTTTTTGCTGCCAGCCTTGGAAGAAGTCTGAACTACTTATTCAGGAAGACAAGGATATGGGTTGTAAATATTAACTCCCACCCATTGACTTGTTTAATTTTTCTTTCGTTAATATTTAATTTAGTCAGATTTGCCAGGTTGAGCCACTCAGAGTGAATTTTCTATGACTGAGTGATGGGATGTGTACTATATGGGCTCAGGCAAATGTTGCGTTTTGTGTGAATAGGAAACCTGGGCCTTTCCTGTAGCTTCAGCCTGCAACAGATGTACATTGAGATTATCAGGGAAAGCATTATGGGTAATGCACCTGTTGCCTGGGCAGCAGGGCAACAAAACACTCCTGCCTCACAATTTACCTACATGCCCCCCAACAGTCACACCCACAGTAAGGATCAGAGTGGGAGGGAGGGCAAGAGCAAGAGATGGATCTGTCAACGCTGCCTGAGAAGAGTATAGAGGGTTGATATGGGTACAGACCAAATCAACGGTCTCTCTCCATTACTCAGCATCGGGGGGCAGAAAGGTGTGATTAGGCGTAACCTTCTGCTCCTCAAAAGAGCAGGAATTGTTCAGGCATGAAGGTTACACTGATGGAATGGAACAGGGAAAAATAAAGAGGAAAAGGTTTCCTTTAATTGAGCGCTGCAGCTGGCAGTGGCAGTGACCTAAAACTGTAATTGCTCTGAGGAGTGGAAAGGGAAAGGGGAGTGGGCGACAGATTGTCATACTGTAAAAACATTTGCTTGCATTCTGTTTTCATATTGTACTTTTTTCTTGGCTTGGAAGAGGGGCTCAGCTGAACCTTTGGGCACGTACCATGTGCAATTTCTTCCTTTCTGGGTACATTCTTTGCTAAGAACATTAACATTTTATAGGCAGATTGATTTCTTTTCCATATAAGACCTTTTCCATCTTACTCACATTCCAACAGGTGAAGTGTGTTTTGCATTATACATCTTAAAATCTCTTCTTTAAATTTTGAACAATAGAGGTAAAGGTCTTTGAAGAATAGACAAATGCTATAATAGCTTACTGAAATGGAACAACAGCAGTAGCAGCAGTGCTGCTGCTGCTTACTATTGAGGGTGAAATAATATTTGTTATTCCCCTAGAGTCATATGTAATGAGAAACAGATTGTCCACTTGTATCTGGCAGTGGACAATCTGTTCCCCATTACATACGACTCCAGGAGAATAGCAGATATTATTCCATTGCTAACAGTAAGCTTATTAAATACAAGTTAACTAAGCTTTATTAAATCTTGCATTGACTAGTGCATGGTTAAACCATATGTGAAATACCTGTATTAAATGTAAGCAACATACAAAATTATACAAAGATATTATATAGGGCTAAAAAACATATGTTGTGCTGGTGTGGTATTTTAAACAAATAAAAATGTTCTGAAATATTTCACATCAAAAATAATATTTATAGATATAAAATTAAAGTTGGACTGAATGTTGGTAAGAACTTTAATAATATTTGAAATTTTTTTAACCTTTCTTTGTAACATTTTGCAAAGGTTTAATTTTTAACCACATGGTAGGCCTAATTTTTGCTTTTGTGTTTATTTCAAATCATGTCACACTGATACTATAGACACAGATACTGTGGTAAGTGACCTTCAGAAAAAGTCACCATACACTGATTAGGATGATAGCAAAATAAAAAATAATGATTATGCATTGACGTTGATAGAGACTTGTGTGGGCTAAAATAATAAATATGTGACAAAGAATATACAGAACAAACAATATCAGGGGTAATAGTGGAAATGCTGTTGGTTCATGCCAGTAGTCTTTGTGTGAAACACAGCTGATGGCTCTCAAGTGGTGCTAGAAGGATGCCTTGTCAGATAGGGTCACTTTGAATGGGGTGAATCACACCAGATCATTAAACCTAGTTTATCAGTTAAGTTAATGGAAGGTCACAATGAAGGATCAAAGAAAGTTATTTGGGTTGCATCAATTCCAGATAACACATTTGACTCTCATGACCTGGCCATCAAATTTCCTATATTTACTTCTCACTTTCCTTTTTACAACTCAGGTTGATATGATAAACCCTGGTGGTTATGGTTGCGCTGAAAACCACATTAGTTTAAAATTCTTTTTAATACTGCACTCATTTCTTGCAGCAGCATAAGTAATCTCTTTTATCAATTGATTCCCTGTTATGTTAAGATCCCTGTTGCATCTTGAGCCGCTTTTCCCATTGTGATTTTCATCCAGTTTTAGCAGAGTGACATCAAAGGCAGAGCATGTACCTCTATCACATGTGGGTTTCTGGCAATGGCTTACTTTCGACATTGATAGTTCCCATCAGAGTAACTTGTGCTAACTAAACTCACTCTGAATGTCTCTTGGTGGTAGCAAGAGGTAGCCTGCAGTTGCCTAATGGATATGTAGTGGTGATAGCGGCCCATGATTTTAGTATAGTACAGTCTCTCTGCTTATAAGTAGGCAGGGAATGTAGCATTTTGAGCTATGATCTTGCAGTTTGAAAAACCTGGGTTCAAGTTCTGTACCCACTGAAATAAAGAGACTTAACCCTGAAATAATGCAGTAAAAGCTGCTCTGCTGTATAAAAGGGGAAATGGTTATAAGTACTATAACATTGAATTCAGCTTTGGAGGAAAGCTTGAGCTAGTGGTATAAATTAAATGTTACCGATGAATTTTAACTCAGATTCTTAATTTATCTTTATGGGCTTGGATGCAATAATAATACATTTTTCTATGTCATATTACTCTACTTCCTACTTTCATGTTTGTAAATTGTATTCATTTGGTTTTACTTTGTGTCAAATGCTAAATCTGTTTAGCAGATTACAGTTCAGTTGTTGGAACCTCTTCCCTGGACAACTGTAACATAAAAGAAAGAAGAAAAAAAAAACTAGAAACAGGATGTGAAACTTTTTTGTTTGAAAACCTGACTGATGTTTTTATAATACACATAACTTTGACAATATGTGGCAGTGGCTTTCAGCTAGTGGGAAAGCAGTACATTAGATACCGCAAGACATACATTTCTTTGGAAAAATTTCTTTCAAAAATTTCTTTTATTTTAAATTAATGCAGATAAAATCAGTGAACTTAATTTTGTTTTCTGTCACTGAAATGTAGCCGTATTAATCTAATAACCAGCTCTGAAGTCCCGGCTCATTGTTTTTCCTGTAGCTGTCAGGATATGACACACATATCTCCAGTGTTTGAGAGTGGAGAGCTGACCTGTACAGCCATCAGATGCATAACTGGAGTGAAGAGCAGTGCCGTTTGTTCAAGAGATGTGGGCTCTAGCTGCAGACACAGCAGGCCTAGTCTTTTTTGCGGGGTGACTTGTGGGGAACATCTGCCTGTACATGCCTACTGTTGTGGTTAGAAAAGGCTGCTTGCCATTAAAAAGGCTCCATTGTTGTGTAAACCTTAAAGTGAAGGCGAGCCAGATAACCTGTTGCCACACTTGTATTAAAACACTTTGAAAGAATCTGAATTCTTCCCTCGGCTTTACTTCATTGCTGGCAATTTTTTTTCAATGTCAATATGTGCCTAAGCTGTTTATGTTTTTCATTACTTTTATATTAGACAATGGCATACCTTTTTACACAGAACCCTGTTTGTAAAAGTGGACCATTCAGCCAAGATTTTTTCAGCTGATTATGTAATCTCATTTCTGTTGACTGTCGGAGCTCTTGAACTCTTGAAATTTCACTGCCATGAAAATTTGAAGGCTATCTAAGCTCAAGTCAGATTTTGTTAGTTTCCTATATCTGCTAATTCCAGGCTAAAACCTGAATATTATTGCCATATAAAGTTGAGTTCATATCAGTTTGGTGGCAGTGACACTTGTGCATTGTGTAAACAAATTGTTGTGGTTGACATTTGTCAGGTTGTTTCATATTTAAATATTAGGTTATTTTGAGATCTCTTCTGAAACGAACAGATTCCATTTACCATGCTTTTCCACATCATTTACCATTGGCCAAAAGTGGCGCAATACTGTATACAAAATGGCAATATGCAGTTTTGCTGCCAGTTGAGCTTAAGTGAGCTTATAGCTGGTTGAAAAAACAAATGCCTGCTTAATTTGCTCTGCCACATGCTTTCCACATGGACTTTGTTCTGGAAGTGGAAACTTCACATTTGTCCACTGAAAGCCAGTTTATAATTTTAGCCTTTGGCTTGGTTTGTGTTCATATCTCCAGCAGGCTATATGGGCATATGAAGCAAAAGTAAAAAGGAAGTAAATGCCATTCCGATGTATCAGTTGGATGTGTCACAGTTACAGGGTAACTGATATGAGAGAAAATGTTCATTTGTATGTCAACATCATTGTGTGGGATGCAGCAAGAAGGGGAAGCGCTAATGTCTAATTATTAGTGCTGGGCGTATTGCAACTTGTTAGTCTCTTTTCATACACTTTTATGAGAAATAAGCTTTGAGGCTCGTGGCTGCTATTATTTATTACTTTCCTTACTTAGGTAATGTGTTTGCTGAAAGCAAATTACAAGTTGTATAAAAGTTACACAGAATTTTATTTTGCAGGGTACTGACTTGTTACAGTGACGTAAGTTCTTGTTAGTGCGAAGTATCTACCCCAATTAGAAATTGTGTGTTGAGAATCATAAAGCATTACACATCATTATAACAAAATGTTTTAACAAGCCTGCAGCACAGCACTGATTCAAGCTAACCATAACCCACGAAGATGCCCATTAAAACAAATTACTGAGTTTGTGCCTGAAAAGCATCAGTGGTGTTGCAGTTCTGATGTCAGTTAGGCAGTTCTAACAGTATTTAACTAAGCAAGAGAAGGAGTGTAGGCAGGCAGAAGAGGTGTGAAGTGGGGGAACCACGAGGCAACAAATGGCAAAGGAGAGGATGCTGCAGGGGCTGAACAATGGTTAGCACAAGTGAGGGCCACAGTCTTGAATTAATTCTACACTGTGGTGGGGGTGTCAGTGTGCAGCTATAATGGTTGAGCAGAGGATGCCAGGAATGCAGAAATTCTGATTATTTTAGATTGTTGATTTGTGTTTCAAGGATGTGACCTTGCCCTGTACCAGCAGTTTAGTGCTGGCTAGCGATTTGCCATCTTATTCGGGTATCAAATCCGCACTGCCCATGTGACATTTGAGAATTCACAGAATCACCAGTGCCTAGAATGCACTTTGTGTGTAATGCTGGATGAATGATTTTATTTGAAGGTGATGAATGATGTTTTCTGTGTCTCTCCCCAAGGTGCTGGAATACACAGGAAAGGGAAAGAGCATCATGGATGTGGGCCTTGCTCAGGCTCGGCAGTCCCTCAGCACGCGAAGCCATTACTTTGAAGTGGAGATTGTGGACCCCGGGGAGAAGTGTTACATCGCATTGGGCTTGGCACGCAGGGTTAGTATATCATTGTCATCTTCATCCTCAGCTTCATCAGAGTTTTTATGGATTCTAAAAAAGTCTGCTATTAGAAAGAATCATGTGTCGGAGCAGTTTCATTGGTTGGCATTAGCTTTGATGACAGGATTCCCTAAACAAGGCTTCACTATACATACAGATCTGAGTAGCATGACTTTTCTTATTCACCAATGATAAACACTCTTGGTCATTGTAACCTCACAATTTTCTCTTTGAACATTGTGGAGTAAAGATGAGAAATTGGATCCGAGTGTCTGCTGCGCCTTCTAAAGCCATCAGTTGAACTGACAGAGTGACTGAAATTAGTTGTGCGTGGATGGGCGTAACAGAATGACGTACGGTCTGTTTGTACATTCTGTCCAGCATTGTACTTCACCCTTCAACACAATTAGTACATGTATATGTGCTAAAAACACGAAGGATTCATGAATGTCGCTCTGACTCTGAAATGCATGCAGATAAAACGGATTTTGGTTCAGCTTCAGGGGTTGCTATTGAAAGTCCATCTAATCTTTAGTACACGTCTGAGCATTCAAGTTAAGAAAGATCTTCGGACTGTCGTGGATTTGTACAATTCAGTGACTACAACTGTTTATTCCTTTTGAATTACTGAAGCTTGCAGGTTCATAAATGACATACAGTGAATTTTGCCTCTGTCAGCGGCCCTTGTGGAGTTGTTTCCAGACTCTCAATTATATACGGAAAGCAAATCTGGCTTTTGGGACCATTGAGATAATTGGTTCCTCACCCTGCATCAGACTTTTTGTGCTGCTACCTTTACAGTCCAGTTATTATTAGGGAACATTTGGGCAGGTGTGTGAGGTACAGCTTAGCCTCCTGGACCTGTCCTTGTCGTGAAGACACTGATCAGCCGTTGCTGTAGGAGTCATGTAGAGTCATCCCTGAGTGAGATGGAAGTTGGATTCCATGAGCCAGTGACTCATTGACACTTGGCAGGGTGAGAGTAAAGTTCTGCACAGCTATCAGCAGCTAACAGCTATCTGTCTTCCTGTGTTCCTTTGCTGGTCTTCAGCCCTTCCATTATACGTCCAATGTAAGTTCTGTTTCAGAACAAAAGTGATCCATTTACTTTACAATGTACACAAATGTTCCAGTTCTCTGTTTCCTTTTTGTGTGTCTTGTTTCTTAATATCCAGAGTCAGTTTCATTCAGTACAGTATTACAACATTTTGGAAGAGTCATTCTTTACAGAACAATCGAGTTGTTTCAAAGAAAGTATAAATTACAGGCTTGAACAGCCGCATAATTTGATCTTGAGTCAGCGTGTTTGTCATTCTTACAAAAGATTGACTGTACAGTGTCATGTGCTATGTGTTTTAGTCATTGTAATATCATTCTCAACTTCTCTTCAAAGTTTGTGTCTGGATGTTGAGGAAAAGGAGTTCCCACATAGCAAAAAAGCAAAACTTTAAACAATTAAATCAAATGCTGAAAAGGAATGAAAAATGTCATTTTTGAGGATACTTTACAAAATAACCATCTTTGAAACTGACAGCTTTATGAATGTATTAAAAACATTTTTTAGTTGTTTCTTTGCAGATATGATACATATTTTGGCTATGGCACTTTCATCAATAAATGTGCCAATTTTGTACATAAATACATTAAGCACATGCTGATACTGCAAACAACACAGGCACAAACTGTGTTACATTTCTGTTTGACTAAAGCTTTTATTTTGTTGGTTTTATTGTCATTTGTTTGTTGGTACATTGTCCTCACACACCTGATTGAGAGTAAAGTAAAAGTTATGGAGAAGCACATTAAAGAACAGTGATTTCATCTGTTGTTTTGGAAGAAACTTGCAGGTTGTAAATCCATCTCTGTTTTCACTGCTGACGTTCAATTCCAAACTCCCTCTAATTAGACTAACATAATAAATGAATAGAGTTTTCAACAACGTGTTGATCTCAACCAAATTCCTTTTGGCAAAAAAAAAAAAAATCATAACATTGAATACGTCATTTATGGGACAGGTATAGAGAATACCAGGGCTTGTGGTTAACCTGGAAAGTGCAGACTTGGCTTGTGTTTGTATTGCGGTCAGATTTTGTTTCTTTATTTCTGCCTCTCTGATTTCTGCAATGCTTCAGCTGGATAAGTGTTTCTTACAGCTTTTAAAGGAAACAGAATTTTAGTATCATTTTTGTCACAGTTTTTAATAAAGGTTTAATTTTTAGCTAGCTTGGTGTAGGTTTTTTTGGATTATTTTTCTTTATATCGTATTATTGTTTAAAAAAGCAGCAAAGATGTTTGACTTACTTTCTTTTAGCAGCTGATGTTATGTACAGTTCATATGCAACTAGAGAGCTCAGCGAACACATGGCTGTGGTTTGGCCATGCAGATGACTGAGACCCACGGAGACAAGTTTGTCATTTTTCTGAATTAAAGGAGAGGTTTGTCTTCCTGTTTGAAGCCTGTAATTGTCTGCTGATGGAAGTTTACTAGTGCTACTTTTGGGATTAATTTTAAAAAAAAAAACATTTCTGGTTATTAAAACTGAGTCATTCTGTGATGGTTGTCAAATTTTGGCCCTTGTCTTCTTTGTGTTGGCAAGGTGCACCTATGTTCTGTTTTAGTGTAAGCAGAGGGACAAAAAAGACTTCCTGAACATCACGAGCTTCAGTAGCCCCCTCTTTCCCCCTAGCCACCTACCTGTATAGGAAATGGAAAATGTTCATGTTTAGGGACACTCTTTCTTGAGCAGGAAGGATATTTGCTAGCATTAGTTTTAGCATTAGCTGAGCTTCTAGTTAATTTGTTGAATTTGCAAATGATGGAATTACTCTTCAGTAATTTTGTAAAAATGAAGAATCAAGTTTACTCTGCTTATGTAGTAACTTGAATAACTGATGAGAGACAAGGTTGTGTTTAGTCACTGTATGTTGCTGTCGCTCTGCAGGACTACCCCAAGAACAGACACCCAGGATGGAGCCGAGGTTCTGTGGCCTACCATGCGGGTGAGTCAGGGTTTTTATTGTGCCTTAAGAGTATCACGCTGCATTCCTATATATCATACTAAATCATACCATTTTGGAAAACCCTTTCTTGTGACTGTCTTAGTTAAGACCTTGAATTTGGGATTAAAATCTGAAATGGTTCGTAACAACATATTACAATGTAAAAGCAACATACTGCAATATGCACTTTACCTGCATTCAGACTCTTTTGACTTGGGTCCACATGTTCCGGGTTGAAGAATGATGCATCCACATCTGACTGATTTCTTCCCAGTACTGTCTGGCTTGGGTCCTGGTGTTTTGATTCTCCTGTGGCATGTGGAGTTCACAGCACTGGGCTGAAGGATTGTTGTGTGGACATGCTGGAGCACAGCATCAGTGTACAGACGTGATGGAGCGTGCAACCTGCAAACTGATAACACTGATCATACAGTAATTTATTGACTTTATTGTTTTGTTCTTGGTTTACGGGAAGTAGATGTATTGTTGAACCAGGGAAACCAACTGATGTGTGGTTGTGAGGTATAGGCAGATATACAAGACAACCATTTAATACTAAAATAAAAATGCTTTTTATGCGCTGAGTGTTTTAGAGATATGGAGTTTTTGATAAACAGTTGAAGCAATTATGTAAAGGAAAGGCAAAATATAAAGATTTGTAGAACATCATGACTTGTGTGTAGTGGTAGTATTTTTCTTCTGATATTCTGATTTTCACAATCTCCCATGTTTTCAAAGCTTCATATTTTACATTATCTGCTATCACCTTACTCCTCACACATGTATGTCCTGGGTTCTGTTAATGCTGATTCCTTGACCGTATATTGCAGCCCAGCCAAGGTGGTGAGCAAGACATGGCTCATTGCTGTCCCCCTTCCAGAGATCTTTAAGGATGATTAGTAGTACTTCCTGTTGCTGTGTTGTAGGTCAAGTGGAGTTCCTCCTTCTCTAGATGTGTGAAAGGAACATGGTGGGGCTGCATCTGATCACCTTCTCTTTGAAAGACTGCTTCTTTTTCCCCTCACTCGGGTGTGTGGGTGGACCACCCTACTGACCCACAGCTAAGGGAAAGTCAGTGGTGTCCAACATAAATGCTTTTCTTCTGGTAGAATTAATTTGTCAAGGAGGTTCTACATTAAAGAGCCTTTGAAGGAGTTCTGATATGTTTAGATTACCTTTTAGCGCTACACTGTGAAACCTCACCAGCATGCTTCCCTTGCAAGAGGATGACATTTAATTATCTTTACTGTTTATACTGAGTTTTCTGAGGAAACTCCCTTCCTTTCCAGCAATTTTATTATGGCTGGTTTTCCGTGTCTGTTTGCCCACATCTGTTTTGTCCTCCTGTCCATCCACAGACCATGTCAGTGTGTTTCTCTTTGAATTTCTGCGGGAACATCTGAGTACTGCAAGATAAAAGCTGTTGAGCTGGAGCACTAGAGCTGAACAGGATATCAGTTTTATGGGATTTGTGGGAACACAAACATGCTTTAAAAAAAATACTTTTCTACATTTCAGTATCACAACATGTGCATAAAACTTTTGCTTACTTCAACCAAATGGGAGTTTGGCACTCAGGTCTTCATACCACCTCTTCTCCACACAGATGACGGGAAGATTTTCCATGGCAGTGGAGTTGGGGATCCTTTCGGCCCTCGCTGTTTTGAGGGTGACGTTATGGGCTGTGGGATCATGTTTCCTCGAGACTACATTCTGGACAGTGAAGGTAAACAATGAGAGAATATGTAACAGCCTTTCCTTGGCTGTAATGCACTTGAATACATAATTTTTGCCATCTGCCAAAAGACATCTTGTATAAGTATACATTTCATATCCCCACATACTGCCTTACAACACATTTTTCTGTGCACACACTGTGTGTGTAGATGACAGTGATGATGGGGAAAATGTGGAGGTGCGACCCAAGCAGAGAAGAGTTCAGAATGTGTTGTATCTTAATGATGAAGATGAGGAAGAGGAGGATGGCGAGGAGATGGAGCAGGAGCACGAGGGCAGGAAAGTCATGGTGAGCTGTGCTCTTGGTTCTGCTGGTGTAGTCATGTGGTCGCAGAGCACATTATTGACCATGCCACAGGTTTGTGGCAGCACTAACTTCTTCTTTATAGAAAGGGCAAGCAGCATGGTAATGATGTAAGAGTAAATTTGCACTGGCCCTGCCTTTTAACAAAAAAAAAAAAAAAAAAGTTTAACTTACGGTTTCTGTGCTATGGGCCCGGCCCGTAAGACATTTTCTCAGAGGGTACCTGGAATACACAAATACTCATAGTCCCCCTCCCCCCAGGCTAACCAAAGCTTGTAAAATGTGCTGCGGTGGTACTTTACCCCCCACGTCTCCTTTGTTGCTACTGCCATTATGAAAATATGACCAGATTCAAAATAAATTCAATATTTATTTTTTTAAAAAAGTGGCAGCTCTACTCTGAATTGTAGTGTGTAGATCAGCAGTTTAAATGTTTTTGAGCTGTGTGTATAAGTAATATAATAAAAAGTAAATATTAAGCTTAAGTTATTAATAAATGTAGGTACATCTGGATGGTGTTAGTCTCTTTGTGTTTTTGGGAGATTTGCTGGCACATTACTCTCTGTCACTCCATGTCTTTGCTCAGGTTTTCTTCACCCGGAATGGAAAAATCATTGGCAAGCGGGAAGTGGTGGTACCCCCTGGGGGATTTTACCCAACTATTGGGATGCTGAGCAGTGGGGAGAAGGTGAAGGTTGACCTGCATCCTCTAAGTGGCTGAGGAAGGAGGGGGACAAAACCATTCCCTGGGGGAGGACCTGCAGCAGAAAAAGATATGCTACTCACACAGCTGAGAGCTCAGAGCAAAGGGATGAAGAGACCAGGGACTCACTGCATTTCTGTCCTCTAACCTTGAAACTTGTGACCTCCACTTTTCATGTACAGCTTTCGCTCTCTTAGGAATGATCAGTTTCCACTGTGGACCCACCCCACACATGCTCAGTGCAATGTAATGCTTTCAGTATAAAGCAAGGTGATATTGTCAGCCAAGTATGGGAAATTAAATATTCCCTTTTCTGGTTTCATTACTCCGCTCACATTAATTAGCTAAAATTTATGTTGGTTCAGCAAGCTGCAAAGTCCCCAGTTTGGCCAAAGCAAACAGTTTCACATAGATACTCTGCAGACATTAAAACCTTTATTACCCCCCCCCCCCTACTGGCCACGAGATGTCGCCATTTCTCCAAGGTCTTTATCTTGACCTGTTAAATGGTTAACTTTTTGGTGATCATGTAAAAGTGACACTTTAAAATTTTTTATTTTAAAAAATTTTAATTAACTTTCTTTACATGGTTTATATATAAATGGGTAAAATAAATGAATGGTTAAATTAATAAGTATATAAAATAAATATAAAAAGAGCTCAATCTATTTTTGAATGTTATTACAAATGCTATAACCCTGACTTAGGGGTATCACTGTGGTGAACAACACAGATCCACATACATGCTGTCCTAATCACGATGATGTGCTGTAGGTTTCTGAGAGGATATGAAGTGGACAAAGACATTGTTCTCAGCCATAGATGCCACCTAGATTTTGTGTCCTACTTCATTGTTGAATGGATGGAAAAGATTGTTATTGAGTTGTTTGTACCCCCCAAGTACGCTCTTGGTCTTTTAAATGAGAATGATAGATGTGTATGGTGTATGCAGAAAAAAAGTGGAGTCTTCTTCTCCAGCCTTTCTCTTCCTGGGTCTGTAAGTTAGTTGGCTGTGCTGCTGCCTCCTTAATGAAATCTTGAGCCTGCAGCCTTGTAACATTTGTCACTTAGTTACATATAGGAATACAGATCATAGGATAACTGTGGCTATTGATAACTATGCACAAATTACAGGAAGTGCTAAGTCACTGACTGGGTTCCATGGAAGTGAGTGCTGGAGGTGCTGGTCAGTAGCTGGTTTAAAGGTGTGCTTAGCCAGCCCAGCATGTGTCCAGGTGTTCCGCTGCGTGCGAGTGCAATCCTGTTGTCTTTGCAGAACCTCACAGGCCTCATACTAGTAAGAGTCAACACAAGAAATAAACATCATTTTTAAAGTTATTCTGTGATCTGAGCAGTATCAAATGGTTTTGCTAGGAAAAAAAGAGTCAGGTTCAGTTTTTTTTTATAATCATGGTATTTACTATATAAACCAGCACGTTACAGTTGTCTGGTCTTCTCTGTTTAAGCAATGGGATGGGAACTTTTTAGTTCAGCCACCTCAAAGAAAAAATGGTTGGAGGTGGCTTATACACAGCGTTTTTTTTTTTGTTTGTTTGTTTTTTTTTTTTTTTTATTAAATATCTGTGTTTAGTACATTTTTGGAGACATTTATATAACCAGCTTTTCAGTAACTAACTAAAGTTGGCAAACTCAACCTATTTATATTATGTCATGATTTTGTTGTATTTAATTATGTAGATTCTGATTGTTGCTAAAGGAATACTGTAGACCACTCAGCATATGAAGTACTGGGGAATTGGGTGTCTGTCACAGTAGCCACATCCTTCTGGCTCCTTTTTTGGTCAGGAAAAAATTGTTGGTCTCGGTTGGCGGATTTGTGAATTACAGCAGCATATGGTGCTGCAGCACATTACACCACTGAGTTTAAAATTTACCTACCATCTGTTTCAGATCCCATGAAACACATGTTCTTGGGTTGTGTGACTGCTCCCATGATGAATACATACAGGTGCCTTCTCATGTTGTTAAAGTTTATGTGAGTGCGGCATGTGATATTTAGCATTGCCCCTTTCTCTGGGTGCCACACGTTTAAGCTTAGTCACTTTAATGGATACACTGCATGTTGCAGGGGTCTCCTCCCTGTTGTTTTGCTGTAGGAATATCATTTTACTGTACAAATGCAAACCAAGGATCTCAGGCTCACGTGCCCTACAGCTGACCTAAACCCAGTGTACGAGTGTAATTGCCACAAGCTGGACAAAGGGGCTTACCAAAAAAGCCTCCTGATGCTACCTGCAGCATGCAGATTTGTTCTCTTGAGAACAAACCATGTTTGTGTACCTGAAATAAAGATGGCTATTTCCATACACTCAGTGTTAAAAGCTGCTTATTTCAGTATGCTTCTGTTTCTGTGATGATGTTGTGTATACTTAGTGCTTTATTAATGTTATGCTTCTCTGCCATATTTGTAGTAACTTAAATCAGCACCAAAGCCATTGCTTCATTACAACTAGGATGCCAGTGTAACTTTTTAAAATTAAATTCTTATAGTACAAATATAGAAGCAAAAGAAATATGAACAACACAAACAAAATGTGTTTATTTAGCTGACTGTTGTTCAGTGAGCTAATGGGTAAGTAGGACTCAGAAGGACCGATTTAGTGCCTCTGCATAGAGCTGTTGCCTGCAATAGTTGCTGTTTGTGAGTGCAGTGCTACTCTGGAAAGATGCTCATGAAACAATTAAGGAATTGGTCCTTTGTTAATTAACTGACTCTTTATTCAAAGCAACGTACCAGTTTTGCCAGGTTTTACATGAGAAAAATTCATCGGTGCAGTTTAGGTTCATACCTCAAATGTATGACAGCAGCTTTCCTCCCCACGCTAGCAGACTTCAGGTCCTGAACCACTGCATTACGTGCTGCCCACATCTCAGCTCCACATCATTCATTATATAAATTAAAATCGTTTGGTCCCTTTAAATAAAACTCAAACATCTATTTAAAAAAAGTCATGACAACTTCCCCTCTCTGCATGGATTTTCAGTTCAGTACAAATCAACAAAATATATTTCATTTCAAAACCAGAAAATAAGATCCAGAATGATTGCACTGGTCATTCTGTCAGCCTGTGGCAGATTTTTGACCACAAAAAGTGGTCTGTGGATCATAACTACTCCATGGAGTCCTTTTTTGTGTCTGCATTTCAGGACTGATGTATTTTCAGTACAGCCTAAGGCTTAAGATCAGTGCTTAGAGGAAGGGTTTAAAACTCATTCACCTTAAACCATTTTGCTATTTTTTTTGCGTGGCTAAAGATTAAAATATCTTTTGTATAAACACAATTTTTATTAAAATACACACATTTCAGTTCAGATCCCCTGTATCACACAGTAAAGTGTTTTCAACTATGATCACTTTCCCCATTGTTTAAGGTAGTTAATACTTCAAATTTATACTGAGATTTAAAATGCAAGTAGCAAGTACAAAATACAAAAGAAACTTCTCATAGTAAATGCTTTCCCCAACCATTTTGCTATGGTCTGGTGTTCAGAAACTATGTAGTGCAAGCAAACTTTAAGGCAGGTCTTTTCAAGAGAAAAAATTGTTAAGAACAGATTGCACCAAAAAATTAACAGTTGGTCCCATTTATATGTCGTGTGTAAGACCCACAAAACACCTCTTCTCCAACACTTGTAAGTTAATCTTTAAAGTTATAATTAAAACATTGCTATTGGAATCTGGAACGCATGATTCTGCGACCATGAGTGTAGTTCATGGTAGAGAAGGTGATGCTGATTCAGTCATCGTCGTCGTCGTCGTAGTAACGGTTCCTCTTGATCAGCTCCTCTGGAGACATCTCTGTGTTCTCCACCTTGCCTGAGAAGCCACCCTGCTGAGAAGTGTGTTTGCAATTGCTCGCTGACAGGGGTTCCACAGGTGACTGCTGGTCATTCTGGCAATGAAGAGTGGACACCTGCTTCTTATCCTGGTGCTTCTCCACTGCCTCCACTTTCCCTGCTAGCCCTTTTTGTGATTCTCCTGATTTGTGGGGTGGATCCTTCCCCTTCTCATCAGAGCTTTCTTCCTCCTTCGGACAGCTCCTCTTGTCCACAGCACTGTGCTGCATCGAGTCCTTCTCCTTTCCTTTCACCTTGATCTCCTCCTGCTCTGGTTCCTTTGCTGGAACACTGAGAGTGGGGTTGCACTGCTGCCTCAAGGAGGCGCTCCTCTCCAGCAGCCCCCTGCTCAGGCGCCGCCGAGGCTGTCTGGAAGGTGGATCTGCTTGTGGGATGGGGGGGGCAACGGCCAGGGTGAATGGCCGGCTGCGCTCTTTCAGGGAAGCGCTTCTCCGCAGAACCTTGATCTCGCTGTGCTCAGGATTCTGGTGGGAAACTGGCAAGTCTCCCTCTGGAGGCCATTTGGCCCGGAAGGGCCTCGTTCCTCCAGTCTCCGCTCCAGGACTACAACTCTCAGAACTCTGCGCACCTTCGGAAGGCGGTGGCCAAGCTACTTTCAGGCGCCGAGACTCTGTGGGTTTCTCAGGGATCGGCTTCTCTCCCATCACTTTAGTGTTTGCCTTTATCTCCAGTGAAGCTGCTAAAACATTGACCTTGGCCAGCGGCGCATCCTCCACCAGGGGGTTCTGCGAATGCTCAGCGGATGGGGTTCTCGGATGTGCTGTGTCTTGCGACTTTGTCAGCTCCGCATCACCTTCCTCGCTGTCCTCGATCCGACCTTCCCAAAGCTCCTTATGTGGGCGGTGACCAAACCCTTCATCATAGTTGCCCTTGGACTTGAAGAGCTGGTTGAAGTGTGGCTTGCAGTAGATGGAGCCATGCAGTGAAGCATAATTTGCTAGGCTAGCCAGCAGAGGGCAGCAAATAAACACAAAACAGGTGTTACTCAGGGCTCGCATCCCATCGCTTTTCTTCTGCAATGCCCTACAAAAGGCTGAGCACAGTCTAAAAAGCTGTTCAAAAAAGTTGGATGAGGACACAGCAGAGGAGAGGAAACATTAAGAATGGGGTCTCACCTCAGCTTGGTGCTGCAGTGTGAGCAGCAGAAGCAGGTTTTGTGGAACACCTGCTGGTTGGCGACGAGGCGCTCCAGGGGGTAAACCGTCTTGTGGCAAGAAATGCAGCTCTCCCGTGTGGGCAGACTGAACTTCTAACAGGGTGGCATAGAAATCACACAGCTCTTTAACAAAACATTACCCTGCGGCTGTTGTTCAGGACATGCATTTTTCCTGTTATTTTGAACTATACTATAGCCCATAAGTTCAGCTCCTGTGGTATACAAATGTTGCTTGCTTCATAAAAGCTGTTGTGTCAAAACATATGAAAAGCAGGTGTGATTTTTGGGGACTCACCTTGAGCACTTTGGCCTGGGTGCTGTCATTGTGGATTGGTGCTGCTAACCCTGTTGTACATAAACAGCAATGAGGCAGAGATGTCAACAGCACCCCTCAACTGAAGGATAAGGTTAAAAAGTGAAACGCAATGAAAACAACTCAATTCTGCTAAACCCCTCAGATGTCCCAGATATTCCCCCTGAAATGCATGCGTCCCTGCGGAGCCTAAGTCAGAGAATGCCAAGCAAACATGAGTGAGACCATCATCTGAAGCTGCACTACTCGACATCCTTGCACAAAACACCAGAACAAGTGGAATTTGGACATTCTGTATCAGACGCCTCCTCCTTCCCTCCTGCCCTCTTTGACCATGAAACTCAGTCCCCTCACCTCTCAGCCCTTTTTTTCATGTGGTCTAGCTTGACTGCAGGCACAGCCTTTAGAAACCATCAGTGTGAAGGCCTTGAAATTTAATTAAAGTTTAATGCATTCTCAGAATTAAAACATGACCTTTGAGGCAATGGGGAAGACCTGCTAACATTCCCACCACCCTGTGCATGCGCTTTAATGTTCAGAACTGCAGCTAAAATGGATTTTACCACTTGGCTGTAGTGTGCAGTGATCCACAACCTGTTGTATTAATGAAGATGTGCAACTTTACCGATGATGCAGCAAAGAACTTTGTCTGGTTGATGATTCACTGTTAGCTCTGTATTTCTGGAAGATTTTGCAGCCTGACTCATGCGTGACTCACCATTACTCTTTGCACAGGAGTTCTCCCCAAGGCTGCGATCTAATGACAGGCTCTGGAGAAAAAGAAAGGAGAGGAGAAAGGTCAGGTGGGGGGCATGTCCTAAACACATCTTCAGGCCTCATGTCTGTGCTCCCAAACACAAAGAAACAGGCACCAACATGCCCAGTTCTCCTTGGCTCCCCCTCCACCTCCAGGTGTGCCAGTATCAGTCTACCTTCGAGTGCATGAAAAAATCTTAAAAGAAATCAGAATTATTCCCTGTATATAAAAACATGGTTTGTAACTACAGGGCGTCTTCGAAAAAATGACTTGCTGAGAAAAGCAGCGGCACAGTAAATTGAGGCAGGAAAAAGGGGCGAAAATGCTGTTTCCCACTGCTGACGGCAACACATAAATGCTGAGGTTTGTGAGCGACATGCAAGCTCTCCCCACCACAGATGCTCCAGATCTGCCAGGATCTCCAGATCTGTTCAGTATCGCCACAAAACATGTTAAATGGGAGACGAGGGAACCACATAAGGGCTGCCGGAGCAGAGGTTAGAATCTGCAGAGCGACAACCGGGTTCATTACAGGAGGTTCAGCTGTCAAACGGACTGTTTGGGGTTTGGATTCGCAGAACAGACACAGAACGGACAAAAATGAAGCAGAATTAAAGTGGAGAGTTAACCAGATGGAAGGACCTTGCACAAAGTCTGGGCTTGTGCTGCTCAGTTTAAACGGACCGAACACACAAGCCCTTGTTGCCTGCTGCTTCCACCATACGGAGTGCAAAATGTAAAAGAAATTAAACCAATCTTCTACTTGTTTATTCCTCTTAAAATATTGTAAAAGGACTAAAAGGAGAACATCTTGCAGAAGCCCCAAGAATCTTCTCACACAGTGGCAGGAGGACAGACTATGATGTGTTTTGCAAGCCACTTTTCCTTTTTGTGCTTGCTGTGATACATGCAGTGCAGGCACCTCAACAAGTAGTGTAGTGTTTAGGCCGTGACCTCGTAACCAGACGGTTTCTGGTTTGAGCCCTCAGTCTGCAATCCTGCTATGATGCTCCTCAGCAAACGCTGTAAAAACACCTAGCTGTGTAAGAGGGTTGAATCCTGATGCGAAAGGATCATGTCATTATTTTATGAGCAATCCCTGCAGTAGGCAGTGCATGACTCCACCATGCAACATTACTTTTTGCCTCGAGGATTGGTATGCAACAGTGGAGAAATCGCTGCTGAGCACAGTGTCAAAATCGCCTGTTACTCCTGGCAGCAGTACAGAAGGGAAATCCGCAAGTACGGGTGGGTCCAAAGTATGCCGACGGTTAAAAACATGCACAAGGGATTCCACTGAAATTTGAAATGCCATGTTGACAAAGGTGTTTGGTGATGCAGGCTTAAATGTCACATACTTTCACATAAAGGGAAAGAAAGATTGACATTCATTTTGGAAAGTGGTCCAACATTTATTACTCACTGTTTTTAAAAGATCACTTTTAATCCCACACACACACATGCACTATATTCTAGTAAATATAAACCATATATACTATTCATAGTGTTTATATTAAAACAATTCATGCAACATATACTGTAGATTGAAAATAAACTGTATTTAATATAAACAAACTCACTTATACAGTGGAAAGAATGGAGGACATGCTTGGGAAATAAATTATTTCACTTTTTATACATAATCTGCAACTCAGGAGTGGAGTTCTAGAAGATGGCTTTTCATTCAAACGCTTCTTAATTATACATACAAAATAATTCTTAAAGTTGACGGCTTTCCATATAAATATTGAGGACATTTGAAAGCTATTCAGAACTGTCACAATAAATAGGAAATTCTTCAGATTAACACAATACAGAGCAATCTTGAGACAATTTGTCTGTTTAGAGGTCTGAAATACCAGTGAGCTACAATAAGAAAAACGACTAAAGCCATCTTAAAAGGTGGTTGGTGCCAGCAATATCGTGGATTGTTAATAGTAATTTTGTGAGATTGTTTTGCATTACTTTTAGACACTTCGGCGATATAAACTGTTTCACATGGCTGCTTAAAAATAGTCAGATTGAAAAGATTTATTCTAAAAAGATATAATCTCTTACTCACTTAGTTTTATGCTCTCATGACCAATCAGTGCTGGCTGCGAGAGTACTATGGGAAACAAAGAAATTGGCTCTCAATGAAGTAACTGGGAAAAGACCGGTGCACTGACATCACTACATGACTTTTGAGAGGAAAAGTGTCTGATGGGGACTCTGTGACATCACCCTAAAAAGGAACAAAGAATCACGAATACTGACCCAGCACAATAGCATGGTACTGTGACCAGTGCCTTTAGGGTGTGGGGTCCCCGACAAAATGCTTATCCTGCTTCCTTTCTAACAGCAAACATCTCTGACCACGAATCAGTTCCTGTCAGGGAGGTGAGAATGTTTCAACAAACTGACCATGAATCCCAATAGGGAAGGCCATCAACATGCTCAACACAAGATCCCCACAGAGTCTCAGAATACCCAGGAATACTAAATGGCTTGGTGCTTCCTCTTTCCCTGGGGCTGGAGACACAAGTTTAATTCCAAAGATAAAGGCTTATTGACATGAGCCTGTAAACCACTCTCCACTTCACTCCGAGCCTGTAGGGCAGATAGTCTGTTCCTCAACTGCATTTTTAAATTACCATTTTGGTCCAAATATAACATGATTGCAATTACAAGACAACCCCCTCTTTTTAAACACTCATTTTTGGGAAAAATGTTTTTGGAACATCCAGCCACAAGGGGGTGCACCTGTGTGCCAGTCCCAAGCCCGGGCAAAATGGAGGGTTGTGTCAGGAAGGGCATCCGGCGTAAAAATCTGCCAAAAACCAAAATATGCGGACGAGCCGATCCGCTGTGGCGACCCCTGACGGGAGCAGCTGAAAGTCGTTTTTTTTAATATATCTTATCTTTAGAAAGAAAAATCATTTTTATTAATATTTACTGTATTTTAAATGCCTTTGAAAATGACACTGTGCAACTTTATATTTCTTGGCTGCTTGAGAGCTGTTTGACACCTCTGCCTCATTGATCCCCATAATCTTAAAATTGGCATCATAACTCCTCCTCAGTTCTTGGTTCATTTTGGCCTAACTTTGAGCTACGTTTTTGCAGGCCATCTAGAAGTTTTGCCATTTCCCCCCACTTGCTAGTTCGAGTTGATCATTTCTGCGGATAATTGATACCAGTGAGTAAGTGAGACCACCTAGGACTGTTATACGGTATATGACCTTTATAGGTGTAGTCCTTGAATATAAGATGTCCCCATCTTTTTTTGATGTAATTCCCAGAAAAAATACTATCTTATTTTTGGGCAAGTATGTACATAAATATTTGTAATATAACCACTGAACTCTGTTGCTCTGTCAGCATTTTATTTTACTATTCTATATTAATCCTCTATTATAAGCATCAAGTAACGATACCACCCTAATATCACAATTTTGAACTGAGAAATCCCATTGCTTGAATTCCCTATGAGCGGAGCACAGACTCATGGAAGTGGTAAAAGATATTTTACAATGGCAACTCAGCTTCTGTTTTCGGCACAAGTCATCACTTTGCTGGAAGGGCCCACTAGCAAATGAACTCAATCTGTGAGAAGGTCACCTGTACAGTAGGTGCTAAAGTGGGTATTTATACTTTTAAACAGGCTGAAGGAAATCTGAACAATTGTGTAACACTTGCAATATCAGTTGGCTTAAAAAAGAAACACAGTGGAAGTTGCTGACAACATAGGTTAAGCAACCATTTTTGATCAGTTGAAATCTGCAGTTTGTCTCATCTGTACCTGAGGAACAGTTAGCGCATTTGTGCCTTTTTTGTGCATCGAATGGTTTGGTGTTTCTTCTCTTGATCATTAAATGCTGCACATGATTTTTATTGCACTGGCTTCCCTAACCTCAGACAGCTTTGTTGCCTTAACTGCTGCTTATTGGAGTCAGTATTGGCTTTTCCCTTAAATATGGGCATGATTAAGTTAATAACGGCAATACATTTCAATTGTTTTGTTCCCCTTGGATCCCAGTCCGTACTCAAAATAGTGAACTGCAAAATGTGTTGAGAAATATTCTAGCTGAAATAACCGAATGAAATAATTGGTATGTTTCCATGAAATGACCCACTTCAGACTTCAGGATGAGAACTTACCTTGTTCTGAACTCTCTCTTCCTTCTCAACCTTGAGGTTGTTGAATGACATGGTGGATTTCTGAGGGGGCTCAGCAGACACAGCAGCTTTCCTGCTCTCATTCTCCAGGCACTCCATTTTGCTCTTTGACTTTTCAGCTAAGGTGCCCTCGTCTTGCCCCTTCTCACCAGCTGGGGGATACTGGAAGTGGGTGTAACCATCCTGTGGAGCTGGGGACTTGGATGTGGTGGGAGGCTCTTCTGTGCCGCATGGGCTGGGACTCAGTGTGGCGCTTGGTGGGGGGGTGATACGTGGGCGTGGTGGGGCACGGGGAGCAGTTGTGGGCTTCTCCTTAACAGCAGGCTGCTCCCAACGCTTCTTCAACACACTTAAGTTGCCAGAGCGGAAGGTGGAAGGCAAAGTTTCTAGACCCTGCAGATAGATGGCACAAAAAACTGGATCAAACTAGTGCATTCATTCCATACAGACCGACTTATTTAAACCTGCACCCCAGAAGCCAAGAGATCCTAGAAATGGCTTGAAAACAGCAAACCTGAATATCGGGAAGCTGTTTTCATTACTACATTATGATCTGTTCCTTTCTCTGTCACTCATATACAACAGACACGTAGAACTGAAAATGCAGGAACAGAACTGAAGTGACCAAAAATAGTTGTCTGAATATTGGATGCATTGCTGCATTTTAACCTGAATACCACAGAAAACCTTGAAACTTACTGACCTTGCAATGCCTCTGTACAAAAAAAGTGATAAAATGCTCCAATAGACGATAGCAGTTAGAAGAAGTCAGAGCAGGAACTATCCAACCTGTCTTGTGTCACAGAATAGAGACTAAATATAGGTCCAAATCCAGGAAATAAAAACAGAGGAAATGTGACAAACAGAAAAGGTTAACCCTTTCCTGATGAGTTAATCCCAAAAGAAAATATAAAATATAAATAAAAAGCAAATAGTAGAATTCAAAGCTACTAAATATAATCTACAGGCTCCTCTTCTTACCAATCTTCAGGTTATGAGTTTTAAAAACTGCAGATATTTTCCCTTGTTTGTTTTTTATTGCACTTTCTTCTCTTTCCTGTCCTCACTGTGACAGCCTAAAATCTACGTGACAGCAAATTTTGTGCATAATTATGGAAACAATTGGAGAATTTGTGGAAATAAAGTTTTTTTATTATTTCACAGGTGGTTAGTAATAGTGTTTGGTTTGTATTTGAATTTAAGTTAAATGCTCCACTTTACCAATTTTATGAATAATTGCATCATGACTACATTTGCACATCTCGTGATGTATATAAGATAAAATAATTTTCATCTCAAGTATTATAGTTCATGTGCACAAAATTGAAAATATTCCTTAAAATGTAAATATAACCTCACATTGTAAAGAAACTCAGAATAAGAGCAGTCCCTAATGCAGTGTAAAATTATTAGTGAGGCACCAACCAACCCTAAAGGACCCCTTCTCTCTAACTGACACTAAAACATTGCCTGTTTTCATTTCCTTGTCTGATACCTCTATTTTCAACATACTCTCTGCTCAGTTTGGAGAGATTCTTACCAGTTTCTTTTTCTCCGTGTTCTTCTGAGTTTCCTCTGCTGCCTTCTGGTACCTGCAGAAAAAGGTAGGAGACAGTGAGAACAAAAAAATAGCAAACTATTATAATATTTCAATAGTAATATGAAGAAGCTTTGGTGGTGATGAACTGAAGGCATGTATTAGCTCTACACTTCTTGTGGTAATGCAAGAAATACTGCTTAAATCGGACAAATTTTGTTGTATGTGGTGGTTATAAGTGCTATAGTGATAGAACTGCCCCCATTCCCTGGAAACAGACTCTGGAAGCTTCAGTTGCACTTGTTAGTTAGTGGCTAATACTAATACTAATACTAATAGTAATACTAATACTTACTCTCAGCTGCACCAGTAAAATTTACCCAGTGGAGAAAAACATCAGCGAGGGAATAAATGCAAATATATTAGCACACTCAGGCCTTACATACAATAACAAATGCTTGTGCAACAAAATTGACTAAGCATATGCTGCTTTTTTATATATGTGGGCTTATTTTTAGTTGCAACGGCATTTTTTGCATATTTTGTGGCGATTTTACGCTGAGAAAGAGTCCTATATTCTGCATAACAGCTGGTATCAGTCCCAGTGGCTCAGTATTATGAACTGTAGACACTATCCCAGAAGAACAGGGTGCAACACAGATGGGGCAGTAGTTTTATTTTATCATCTTTTAACAAGAAACAACAATAAAGTTAAACCTACTGTAAAAAGACTGAATAAAAAAAAGTCAAGTTATTGCCAAAGCCTCTTTTTCACTGGGTTGTCTTCTGCTTTATGGACCTAAAATAGCACCATGTTGCTTCAGGTGCTACTTCTGCACTTCAGGCACTACAGGAGAATGAAAGTGACATTGTGTGTGTGTGTGTGTGTGTGTGTGTGTGTGTGTGTGTGTGCGTGCGCTACAGAGAGAGAGAGCCTGATCAGGATAAGTGGTATATAAGTATAATGGAATGGAAAAGAAATATGGGTGTAGCGCTCAGAGGTCTGAAGACTTTCTGTGTGTATATTTTACCAACAGTCACACAAGCAATGAGAACTCTGTTCAAATGACGATAAAATTGCTCTTAAGTCACCCAGAACTGCAGCTTTAAGGAGCCACATTGAACAATGCATGCCAGCAGTCTGTGGACTGACAAGACATGTACAAAAACATGTACACCCTTCACAAGCACTGTTACAACTGGCAAAATTCTCACTTTAACAACATTCCAATACCTCAGACTTTTTTAAACACAAGAACAAACCACCACATTCTTTTTCATCGGTAACAGTAAGGACTTAGATCAGCAACAGCAGGCCAGCTGTTTGTCCACGCATTCCAAAGCAAGTTAACCCGCAGGCCAAGCAAGAATAACCAGTTTTCTGTGAAGTAATAGATCAACGTGTAAGATCTTTAAATGGCAGAAGCAGAGATTGGGGAGAGTGACATACAAAAGAAAAAAGTTTCGTAGAGAGTGTTGTCTTGCTTGCAACAGGCTTGTGAAACTGCTGTACCCGTGAACTGCTCTGCAAAACCTTGTGGCTGTCAAACCTATCAATAATTAAACATACAGACATCAGAGAAGGACAGTGCAGGATGTGCGTAAAACATTAACGCAGTCTTATAAACCTTTTGTTTCAACCGGCTTTGTTAAATTGTATTTCAAGCCAAAGCAACACTTAGACTAATGAAGTACAACAGCATTTTAGCTGCTCTGCATCACAACTCAAGTGTAAAGGAGCTGCAATGTCAGACTGTGGACTTCTATGTTAAATGGGTGTAGCAAGAATTTCCTACAAGAGGATTTCAATCTCACAAAGCTGTGTGTGTGTGAAAGAAGAGAGAGACACTGTTTTATGAAAACAGGATAGGATGCAAGTGTGTGAATACACTCACTGTTCACAACAAAACAAGCGGACACCTACCTGGAGAAGCGCTCTGCGATGGCATTGCTCTGGCCGCGTGAGCTCACCAGTGAGAGCTCCTTGGCGGTGATACGCAGGGAACTTGATGTCCATGATCTACGGTTAAACGGACTGGCCTCCATTATAGATCTTTCCCAGAGTACATTCAGCTTCTAAGACTTAAAGAATTAGACTGGAAAAAAACAGAAGAAAACATTTATTTATACATAGGCCAAATAACTGGGCACAAACAAAAACCCAAATAAGATTAGACATTGAACAGAACAGATATGATAATCAGAAGATGTTATTACATTTACCAAACAGAAGCAAAGTGAAAATGCATGCAAGGACATCTTAAAGCAAACTAAAAAGGCACAGCCAAACACAAATTCCTACATTTGAACAGTGAGTCACTGGTCTATACACACACACACACACCCAACCACTGCCTGAGCTTTGGGTTTGGCATGAACACATGAAAGCTGAGCATACACGAGGATGCATTTGTACACAACTGTACACGCTAACTGTTAATATTACCAGCTGGCCTGCAATTGCTGAGTTTGATCCATTCACAGTTGATGTGGCAGGCAAGGAAAGAAAGCTGAGATTTGTTGTATAAAGTTTAAATGGGATTTCCTGCACAGCTTGTTTGGCCAGTGGAACTACCCGTTTCTTCCCAGACACACACACACACACACACACACACACACACACACACACACACACACACACACACACACACACACACACACACACACACACAGAGGAAAGGCACTGCCCTGAACAAACATAATACAACAGCCCTGCCCTCCAGCTTCACACTATAGTGACCCTTTCAGAAAGCCACCTATTCTACTCCATGATTAGCCATTAAGGAGCAATTTTTCTATGAGTGTGGCATCTTTCCTGACAGCCAGCAGAGGAATATTGGTTTTGGCTGGGCTACTCATGAAATTTTTTACACACCTGGAGCAACATGCCAACCTTCTCGGTTAACTTTTCCATGGCTGGTGTTGCCTCTGCGTGTGATCTTCTGCACCATCACCAAAGAGGCACTTGGCATCCCCATAATCAGCTGCCATCATCTTAATGTTTTATCATTGTACAATGGAACTGAAAAATCACAGCGTGAAGAAGAATTTCTGATTTTGCTTTTTGTCAGTTAAAACTGTGCAGTCATCTGAATGATTATGGATGAGCAAAGCAGACATTAGAATAAATGACTGCCATTTCATCAGTGTCTGGCTTTGCTTGTCCTAGCAGGAGCAACCTTTGTGTTGCTTCATCAAAAGATCATGAATAAGCCTGATGCAGTCTATGGCTCTGTAGACCAGCAGATTATTGCTAGACTTTGACCTGAATGCCGGTTTTATTATTGACATTGACTATATGCACAAACACACATATCCAGGTGTGGCAGAACCACGCAGGCAGACTCGTGGGTTAGGCCGACAGTTGCGCAGTGGCCAAAAGAGCTGCTAAAAGATGAGCCCTTTTGTGCAAATGCTAGCAATAGCAATGATTTTAGGCAAAAAGCTGGTGAACTTTCAAACCAAATCACAGTACACAATAACTTTTTTTGGTCTAGTAAAACTATTTGATTAAGCGCAAAGCACCATGATAAACATTTGTTTTCACACCCATCACTCAGGCTAAAATGGGTTAGTCAAGCCAGTCTTACAGGTTCTGAACACTGGTTTTCTTTAGAAAGTCTAGCAAGCAGCAGCAGGTACCAGAAAGACATTGAACAGAGATTGCTTAGCAGAAGCTGCTCTTCCAGATGCATACCAGCAGTATGGACAAGTAAAATACTTTTTTGGTGATTTTTTGCTTGGCTTCCACTAAAAACAGCATTAGTAATAAACAACTGTAAATTATCAGGGGACATCGGTCAAGCTAGTTTTTCTGAAAAAAATAAGCTCCACAGAATTATATTTGCCATGGCCAATGATTTACTTGACTGAAATCAGGAAGGGATGCATAAAAACTGGTTAGAGGCAAGACTGCTGAAGGCGAAACTGTTTCTTTCTATTTAAACTACCCATTCTCACTCATTCATTAACTGCTTGTTCTGCCCAGGGTCATGGGTTTAAGCAAAGAGGGGTACAGACTGGGTGGGATGTCAGTTGAAGCATAGGGCCGCCACACGTTTACTGAGACTGCCACACACTACAGGCAGTTTAGTGTGACCAGTTAATCTGAAACACGTCTTTGGACTGTGGGAGGAAACCCATAGAGGCATGTTTGGGTTTCCTTGGGGTAAACAAGAAAACTCCACAGAGACTGAGCTGGAGTTGAGCTGAGGGGCTGTGAGGCAGCAGCTCTACTTGCTACACCAGCATGCAGTCCTGTTAAACATTAAAGCAGACCTTCAACAGTAGGAACAAACACTGTACTTAAAAGCATCAGGAACCAAATTAGATGAAAATGTGAAAATAAAAAAAAGTGAAAATAAAGAAAAATTAATTACTATTTTTGGATGTTAACAGAAATTTTTAAACAGAATGTCACTTGAAATGTAAAACCTAGTGACTACAGCAAAGCATTCCAGAATCATAACTGCTGTAAAGGAAACATCTGGCACCTTGGCAATGGCATAGAAAGGGCTTTATTTTTTTCCTCCTTGAAGAGGCCTTAAACATGGGTTTATGTGGGATAGTGAAAAATGGAAAGGCTAGAGTTTTGGGATACAGACAAACAGGAAACCATAATTTTGCAGGGAGAAACCTTGCTATCCTACAAAGTGCAATGGTCAAATGTCTGAGAAGCAAAGGTTTTCACTGTTTGCAGGACCCAAGACAGAGATCTGTGGGCACTGCATGTACTGCTACACCTGGAAGCAGAGAAGGAAGATAAAATTCCAGCTGAAAAAGCAATTTTGTTTCTGTCACCTGACAGAAGGAATTGATCAGCAAAAGCAGTAGTGAGAAACTTCCTGGGCAGAACAGCTTCAAACGTAATAAAACCAACAGAAATACTAAATAATTCATGCATATTAATATTTAAACACTAGTAAGTAGCAGCAATAGTAAATGTTTCACAAATATGGCTTTTAGAAAACATTACATGAAACCAAAGTTCAAACTATTTTAGGATTTGTAAAATCAGTTCACTGCAAATAAAAAACGTACCGTATTTTTTCCAAACCTCTGTACCTTCTGAAATAAATAAAATTTCTAATATACTTTATATTTAATTGCTATTCCTTCACTTCCCAGACTGAGAAATTTTAGATCTTGTTTGTTCTCTTGTATTTGTTTTTTAGAGAAACTGGTATGACACAGATTTTGTTCAAAAAACAGACATAATGAGTTTTTGCTATTCAAAAAACCTTTCTTAATACATTTCACATTCTTAATATAGCATGTTTGTAGCTAAATCTCAAAGTTAGTTTTTTGAGGACCCCTACAAACTCCTGGCCTCTAAACTTATCATCTGTACATTTAACTTCCCGTATTCAGCTTCTTTTCAAAGGAATCTTATTGCAAATATGACAACCAGGAAAAATAAATATTGTTGAATTATGAGAGCGATGACAAAATACAGCCAAGAATATCTCACTGAAAATATACACACTCCTGATAACCATGGGACGGGCAAATTAATCAAAAAAAGATAAACCAAGAGTTTGAGGTTTCTTTCATACTGTGGTATAAACACCAGCTCGAAACAGTGCGGACTTAAGCAGAGAGCAGAATTCATGTTTAACCTGAAGCACCTGATCGGGCGAACACAATCCACCATAATTCACCAACCACACGCCTTTCTTCTAAATTTTGTATGAAGATAGAAAATATATTTGAGTGAATGTTTCCTACACACTCTCCATATCAGCCATGTCAGGAAAAACATGGTTGCTGTGTTTAGAATTACATCATGTTTACTTTGCTGAGAACTTTGTTGATAAACTGTTTTACCAACCCTGCTGAGCACTCACCCTTTAAAAGCCGTTTAGTATCTGAACATTTGTTCTTTCCGGCCCCTCTCTGTTTATACCACCATGGCACAAGCTTCAGTGTGCAGTCTGTCACTCTCCTTCCTTCATTCCTGGTTCTCACTCAGTCAGTGTAACTTTGCAGTACCTGACACTGTGTGGGAATGCAGGTGGGGGGTTGTTCTCAGGTCAGGTGACTTCCTGCAAGCACAGTGTGCAGGAGCTCCTTTTGCTAACCAGGTAGGAGTCACCTGCCTGCTTCCTCTATTTCGAGGGAGTAGGAGAGAAGACATGAATGCCCTGGCACATAACCAACACAACTTCATTGAAATCCATGCGTTAGGGCAAAGTCACAAAACATGAAACTAACCTGTGTAATAAAAACTGTTGTTTATTACGTTTTTTTTTTTATTGCTGCTCATTCTTTACTGTGTGGGGGGAAAACAAAGAGAAGGTTACTAAGGAATGCTGGACAGGAAGGTAAAAAAGAAAACTGAATAAGAAGCTCAGGTTTCTCTTGAATGAAAGAGCATGAAACCGAACCTGATGTCACCAAGACCTCCCTGGGGGCTGCACGTGTCATTTGGCCCCAACAACACGTAATATTTAAGCTGCAAATAAAAAACACAGCTGCCTCTTGTAATACAGAAAGGCATAGGTTATAACAGCGAAACACTCCTCAAATTAAATTTACACAAATATATGTTTTTCAAAGTGGACATCCTCCTTTAATCTACTTAAAATAATATTAATAATGCGATATTATTTATAAAAACTAGATTTAAATTTAATGTGATTTCAGAAAACCCCCCTAAGGTTAATCTGGTTCCTTGAACAACTGAAGTACAATACAAAGTATATTAAGTAATATTATAATCTGAAGTATCCATAAAAATTTGACATTGAGTCTATGATCTTCTGCAAATACTTTGGTTGCTAAACGGGTAAAACTAGTACATTTGGGCTTTTGTATAATCGGAAGAAAAGAATTTTCTTTACATTTTTAATCTGCTACAAAAAAATCAGTTTTTATTGGGGAAAATGTCACGATTTATGATTACATATGATGTATTTTACAATGATCAGCTGCAGTTGAACACAGTATTGCTTTGGGTGAAATCCTGATGTACCAGCTTCTGTAAGATCATGTCATGGTCCTGCTCCTCAAAGGCCACCCCAGACTTTCACAGAGAAAATGTTTACCAAATGTAGGCCAGCATGAGGGCCACTGCAAGGGACAGGAAGTGGGAGACACAGAGTGAGACACTGTGGCCCTCTGTGAGACAAAAGGATGAGTCACTGGAGGAGAGCTTCAGAGAAAGGAGCCCTTATCCTTCCCGAGAGGCTGGTGGTACACTCGTATCAGATAGCCGAGATCAGAACCCCTCTGCACAGGTGGATGTCCCAGCGCTGCATTCACACCAGCAAACGCACTCGCATGTGACACTGGCTGGGTTTTGGAAAGTTAGGCCCCACGTTCAGCACCCCAGTGCACAGCCAACCACGGCTATCAGCTTTTCAGCGGGGTAAAAAAGCGGGAATAACTTTACGCCCGGCACACTTCTGGGGAATTTTTATGTTGAACGCTCCCAAAAAGAAAAGATTAAATTATACATTGAAAAGAAACGGGCAGTTACTGCATAATTTTAACATTTTCCAATGCAGTGACATCAGTATTTCGGGAAGCGTTGCTGTCCTTTAACTGTCTGCGGCTGCGGTCGGTTATTGTTCAGATGTGTCCGAATTTGTCCAGTTTAAATTTTGGTGGGTTAGAAACCAAGGGTAAAGAAAAAGGTTTCCACTTAAGTGTGGGAGTTACTCTTTTTGGACACGTTCTGCAGCAGAGAAGGTGGTGCTCGTCTGCAGAAGAACTCCCTTGAAAAACCAAACTGCTTATGAAAGTGGGTGAAAACTTTGCTGCGTAACCGAAGTGTTGCGCTAGTGTTTCCTTTAACTCGCCGAGACTGCGGGGCTGCCGTCAAGTCCGAGCCGCGAGCAACACCACCGTCGTCTCCAGCAAAGGTAAGAAAACCAGTAAGGAGACTTGGGGGGACAGACCTGCTGTGGAGCAGAACCCGGAGAAGGCCAGAAAGAAGCAGAGAGATGAACACAGGCCTGCACTGAGCGCGCCCCTTTCCGGGGTGGCCAAGGTACAAAGAACAGAAGCGGGGGCGCGCCTAGGATTCAGAGCACGTCGGCGGCGCGCAGGCAACCCGACCGGGCGCGCCATGAAATGCCGACTCGCCCTGAAGGTAGACGCGAAAGTTCCGTCAAACTTGTGCACCTGCGCGTCACAAACACTTGCAGAAGCTCCTCCGCGGCTTTGGTCGCTAAGGTTCAGCACTGAGCGTTTGGGTCACACGCGCGCTACACGCCGACCGGCACCGTTTAAATTCCCTTTCACGTGTGTTTCAGCCGCGACCGAAACGGAGAGCTTCGCACGCCGCCGTTAAACCGTTCGGTACGCGCAGCGCGGGCGTTGGAAAGCAGAACAACAGAAACGAGTTTGGTCGATGCGGTCGATTTCCTGCCTTGGACCCAACTCACATTATCCAGGCGCCGGGGTTCAGCGGTGGTGCCGGTTCCGACACTGGAGACCAGGTGGTGTCCGTTAATGTCGCCCCAAGAACAACCGCCTATTTTAATGCATTTTAGGAACAGAGCAGACAAGGCTGGTTCTCCCCTCGGTGGTCGTCGATTAAAATTACTGACAGTAAGTCGGCACCTCCTTCCATTCAGCCCGGACTCCATGCAGGGCGGGACGAACTTCATTATTGTGAGTCTTAGAACAGTTAAAGCTTTAAACCGTGCTACAGAATTATTGCAGAAGAAGAAGAAAAAAAAGATAAAAATCATATAAACGACCCAAACGCGTGGCATTCCTGGTCCTGGCCACTCTACTTTTTTTTTTTTTTTTTTTTTTTTTAATTTAAAGCCTCAAAAGTAAAAAACTCAATACAAAACGTAAACTCAATCCAACCAATAAATACACATCACTGCAGGGTCATCTAAATAGGCTACACCTCTGCTTACCCAATGTATAAAAAACTTTACCCAACACAAGAGCAGTATCCCTGCACATCAAAACTATTCCAGAGCAAACACAAACCTTTACACAAAAAACAAAACGTTGCTCTGAAAACAGGTCTAAAATGACTTTGCAGTAAAACACAATAAAATCACGAATGGGCGTTAAAAATATAAAACAATAAATCCATAAAACACAATAAAATCAACAATTTTCTCTAAGAGGTTCTCCTCTTCCATGTGCAAGTGGGGCCCCTCAACAACAGTCAAAGTCTCCCAAGGAGACCCCACCAAGTCCATCAAAACTGAATCGGTCATCTGACCCACGGGGAAGAGGAGAGGAGCTCGCTTCCCGGCCAATCTGCGAGGGTGCAGAATCTTCTGCTTCCCTCAAAACAGCGCCGGAGAAGAAAGCCTCCCTCCGTCTCCTCTTCTTCCTCCCGGTCACCAAAACAAAGTTCTGCTCAGAGTCCAAGGTGTGACCAGGAGGATCGGACTCTTTGGAGGCCAGGGACCTGGCCAAAGAGACCACCAGCGGTGCCCCGTTGATCCTGGCCGCACCTGGCCCGTCCTCAGTGTCTGCCCCACTTGCCGCTGCCTCTCAGTCACCACAGGTAAAATTTCCCCATCTGTCGCCGTCGCAGTCTTCCCTAGAACCGCTTCGGTGAACCTTGGCTTCAGAAGGCAGCCCCGGGCAAGGTGGCCCCCATTCCCACATCTGGTGCAGCGGCGAGGTCCGGTGCAGTCTTTAGCCATGTGGCTCTGCTCCAGGCACCACTGGCACTTCATGGTCCAACATCTCCAGCTGGTGTGTACCTGGCCAAAACACAAAGAACATGAGGGAAGCTGCCCTGAATAAAAAAGGTAGCCCCTAGCCTTACCCAGGTCAAAATGTGCAGTGGGGTGGGAAAACCCCGCAGGGTGCAGACACAGACGAACAGTGAAACATCTGCATCCAGTCCAGATGCCCAGCTCTTCACTTTCTTCCTCCTGACCTCAAAAGACATCAACATACCTCCCCAGGAAATTCCTCACCACAACCACAGACACGAAGGGGTCGAAAACATGGACCATCAGCATATACCTCTCAGTCCTCAACAAAAATTCTATGGAGTAGGGGAGAAGCTTGATGTTACTGGGGGTAACGCCTCTTGGACCTTAGCTAAGGGAAGCCAATAAGCCACCCGGCCACTCTAATGTTGAATTTTTTTAAGCAAATGAACTCAACATTTATAGACCAAGACTGATTTATAGACCAAGGCTGATTTATAGACCAAGGCTGATTTATAGACCAGCTGTTCAGCGACCGCAGATCATTAATCACAGTAATAACCATAACAGTGATAAATGTAAATACATTTTATTTTTGTTGACTTGAAATAAATATGATGCGTTACCGCGCAACTGTTTTCGCAAAATAACACTAGAAACACTTATGTTGGTTTGCGGAACGCTACGTCACAGGTTGTGGAAATGATGCAAATTTTACTCTTTAAAACAATAGCAGCCCAACTGTGCAAAATCCGTCAGCCAAATAAAAGCTCAAACCCAAAGGCAAAAGTAACTGACATTTGCTAAGGTGCATGATTTAATATGCTAATATTTTATCATTTATAGGATTGTTAATGAAGCATAAAATGTTTTTAATAAACCAGGTAAGTTTCCTTGAGCCATGGGACATGTCTTTATGGTTTCTCTCATCTCCGTCATGCAAAGTTTTTATTTGCTGGCTTTAATCTAGATTTTATGGATTAGTTTTTAGCATGGCATAAGTTTTTAACAATTTATTGTAGGGTTTTAAATAAGTTGTTTTAAAGTAGATGGAGATGATGGCCTTGCACCAGGTGTGGTCTCCTTTTAGGTTTAGTTGATCTAGGCTAACAGAGGACTCTCACCTGGGGAATAGAGAGGACAGGGGTCCTTACAATATTTAAAACTTGATTTTGTGTTTTAATGAATGGACACACACATCATTGAGCCTTGGGCCCTCATGACCCTGTCGTCGGTTCACCAGTTGTCCTTCCTTGGACCATTTTTGGTAGGTACTGTACTAAACACTGAATACTGGGAACAGCCCACAACCCCACAAGACTTGCCATTTTGAAGAGGCTCTGACCCAGTCATGTAGTCATCACAATTTAGCCCTTGCAGTTTTAGTGTTGTGGCTGATTGGTTTACAGTGTGGTTTAGCAGTCAGGAATATCCTGAACTTGACCACTTTCAAGCTCGCCTTCTACTTTTCACCAGATCTGCTGTAAATTCAGTGGCTTCCTCTTCCTGTAAGGGTCTGTGACAATTCGCATTGCAGGATGTTATTGTCAGACCCACACCCAACTCTCAACCATGGAGGACCTGGATGGGCAATTTAGTGGACCCAATTAACTTGAAACACACATCTTTGGATGATGGGAGGAAACCCACACAAACATGGTGAGAACATCTGAACTTCAGATAAACAGAGGAGATGAAACCCACCTTCTCTCACAAATTCCACCTGATATAGTATAGTTGACTATACAAATGGGGCAATAATCGAAAGTAGCTTAATGTACAAGCTTAACACTGCCAGTTTCAAAAAAATCAAATGCTTAAACAGTGTCTTTAATGAACCAAGTGGTGATAATGCACGTAAGTGTAAAAAATGAAAAAAGAGCATACAAGGTGCATTTTATATGCTCCACATATATAAAGTCTAACATTTTCAGCTATACATATTCTACCTTGCTTACTTTAACCTGCAAAGGTCAATAAATACACAGCCAAGTTCATTCATATACATAGTTGGAGCAATTCCAGTTTATTAGTAATTCACTAGTAGTTGTATACCATTTGTATAAATGTGTGTCACTGACGCTAACCAGTTATAAATATACTGTCAACAGTTTAATAACAAAATTTGTTTAAGATTACAAAAAGCAATGAAATTATGTCTGAAAGCATACATTCCCATAGTGTAAATAAAATCAAAATACAGCAGCTACTTGTTTTCCATTAGATGCAGTTTCTGTCGCTTCTCTCCACATTTAAAAATTATGCATAACAGTTCTGTGCTCTAAAAATCTGACAGTTTTCATATCCAAACAATTTTCATGTTGAACCAATACTTTTACAATAGAATTTATAAATTTACCTTTACCTATAAGACAAAGTTGAGCTGTCATTAGTGTAGGTCACTTAGAGCTGAAGTATAATTTGTAAAATGTATTTTTTAGGTTCATGCCAATTTAAGCCACATCTCAGGTCATTATTCATGTCATGTAACATCCTATGTAAACTTGTATTTGCCTGGTTTAATAGTCCTTTCTATTTTTTTTTCAAAAGCCATGACTGATTTTGATTAGTCATAATAATTTTATCATTTTTTATCATTTTTTTTTCCACAGTAAACACTCAAGGAATGCATTTTAACACTTAAACTTATCACAATTCCCAAATTTACAGTGGACCTCTTATCTGACTGCCAGGTTTACATCTCAGCGGTGCCAAAATTATGGTTCTATCGCCTCTAATCTGCTCCCTCAGATCTCCTACGGTCTACTTGCTTTTCTTATGGAAGCCGATAGGCACAGATCTGGGCTCTTGTATAATCGGAAGAAAAGAATTTTCTTTACATTTCTTTACAAAAACACTAAGTCTGCTGTATACATTCTTACTCCCAAGTTTTATGCTGTTGTAGTACAACAAACTATCTTTTTATTGGCTGTAAACCTTTTGAACACTGTATATTAGCTATGTCTAACTTTAGCTTCTAATTTTTGCCCTTCAAGAACTAAAGGCAATAGAAATAGTTATGCTAGAAGATACCCCTTCAATATGCAGAGGTGTATAACCCTTTGCTATCAGTTTTTTGTCAAAACAAGAAATTTTGTGACTAACTTCACAAATAAATAACTCTATAAAAAGTATAAAAAGATGCCAATACATCCATATTCAGTTTGACAGTTTGTTTCTCATTTGTACTGAAAAACAATCCTTATGATTCAGTTAAAAAGAAAAAACCTGGCAACTGGTTACACCACTATCAAGATAGCGCTTGAATTTGGATCTAATGTAGAATAACATACAGTGAATAAAGCACATTTGATTGACTTAAAAAAAAATACATTCATAGGAGCATACAAAATGTTGCTGATAATTAACCAAATACAAATATTACCCTACTCACAAATCACACTCCTCTCAGGATGATTTCTTACTGGATATTTCACCATGAATAACATCCTCAAGCTCCCTTTATTATGTCAGTTCCAGGGTTGATGTTAAGGATGATGGTTCCTTGAACTGAAGAATCCAAAGGGTAACAGGGATGGTAATGAATGGCAGAATTTCTAACAAAGAGACAAAGACAGAAAGTCATACAAATTGTTGGTACATCCTTTCATCCATCTATCATCTATCATCAATACATTTTTTTCAAAATCACTGATGAAATACCAGTGCAGCACAGTGATCTGGAGCCAGCTTGCAGAAGCATAGGGCCCAAGACTAAGTGCACCTTACAAAGATGCCAGGCCTAAGTTCAATTTAGTCTGAACAATTCATTTGAAACATGTCTTTGGACTGTGAGGAGACCAAAGTTTGAGCAGAATGTGTAGAGACACAGCAGGATTCAAACACTGAGTCCAGCAGAGAAAAGACATTACCACCTGCTGTGCCATAACAAAGTGGTTTATTTGTGTATCCTTGGAAAATATTTTATTGCTGCTTGTTTGGGTTTTGTGTGCACGTTGGCAGATTACCGGTATTTCAAATGAATGCATAATCCACAAAGTAAAGCAAACAGCGCCAAAGTAATCACGATGGGAAGTATGATGTCAACCACACTGAAAAGAAAAGAGAAAGAGACATACATCTGACAATGGGTTCACGATTAACACAAATTAAATTCTGAACAGTGGTGATCCTCAAAGAGCCACAGAACATTTCTGAGTTTGAGTTCTTAGTTACGGTTCATGTAACTAACTGGGCAATAAGTCATCTGAACTGCTATTCCCAGTGTTGGAAGTTACCATCAAGTCATTACTGACACCTGGGCAACTACTGAGATGGTTTGAAGCAAGAAGGAATATAAGTGGTTTTCTATTGGCTTCTTGTTTTTATTAGATGAGCAGAAACATGGAGGAGAGCATGCAAACCACACACACACACACCTAAGCTGGGCTTGAACCCCACATTAGACAAGCACATCAGGAGCTGTGAAGCACCAGCTTAGCTCGCTAGAACACCACATGCATCTTTACACTGTTAGCAAGGCACAAATACAAGTATATATTGGCAAATCTGTAGAAGCAGCAGAGAAAAATAAAAGTGCACCACTACTTTATCAGCTCAGGGAAACAATATTCATCATAAGATCCATGGTTATATTAACAAGGAGGAAATCATCTGTCCTGAGATGTTTTTATTCCAATATCACAATGAACCCCCTCATTTAACCAACTATTTTAATTCAACCTATTTAACTACCCACTTGTAACACTCTGTGCTGTAAGGAGCTGGAGAACTTGTTAGATTTTGTCCACTAGTACTGGAGTTAAATAAACAGGCACTAAAACTGAGAGAATCTTACAGCATATTGACATCCCAACATGTAGTGCTGGTCTCTGAAGAAAAGAAGAGGAAAAAAGAAAACAGAAAAAAAGACACATCAAAGCTGCATTTTGGCAAAATAGGTTTTTCCCCCCAGTATTGCTAAAAATGATAAAATTATTATGACTAATCAAAATCAGTCATGGCTTTTGAAAAAAAAAAAAAAGTAGCTGAGAGACAGGTATAGGAGTTGTAAAAGTGCTGCATCAGGCAAGCTGTAACAAGAACTTAAGTTTTCATAGATTTTTGTGGTTAGAGGGCATATCACTTTCAATACCATGATAAACTTTGGGTCTGAAAACAAAAAACAAAACAAAACAAAAAAAAAAAAACGTACCTTTATCATGACACCGGGTGTCTGAGAACAATGTACAGTTTGCTTCAGTCGTACCTATGAGATTGAGAACAAATATGATCAGACAACTTGAAGGACAGAATGCATTTGTTGTAAACAATTAGCTCACTGCACTTAAGTAGACATTATTTTCCCAAAATTTCCACACCTTTTATTTATTTTTAATTCCATTTTCTTGTCCATTTTGTTTTCTAAAATTTCCTGCTGCACAGTGAACCGGCTTGCGGCTCTGCTTTGTCATTTATGGGGAGCAAAATGTGTTCACAGCATTCCTGAAATATTTCCTTTCATTTGGCCGAAAAACCACCTTCATACCTGGTGTTGGCAGTTATCCAGTTTGGTTTAATCTTAAGACCTACGGGAATGAATATAATTAAACTGAACAGTATTTAATTCCTTCTAACTAAATCTTACACTCTTCCAGAAGAAATTCAGGTAAGCATCTCGTATTATGATCGGAAGCTGATAGTGACCAGATGCCAAGAGACATCTTTATTTCAAGTACACGTTGCTTTCTTGCGGCCAGTATTGTTGAAGTTTGCCATGAGACATGCAGCTGACATTTACGTTCCTCCACTGTTTCATACTCTTATGTTACCTGAAAGGAGCTGACCACTGTCTTAAATGTACAAACCAGATCACAACTCACTAAACACATGGCTGTGGAGACTGCTCATTTTTCTTCAGTTATTCAACAGTAGACTTAACATAAAATAAACTGGTGCCCCATCCTCAGTGTGCGTTACCTTATGCACAGCGGTACCAGTGTACAGTCTTACACCATTACCTCACCCGCCGCTATCTTGCCAAACTTGCATCTCACCTTAGGTTGTGGCAGATTGTATTTTGTCATATTTTGCTTGCCCGCCTTGCCTCTTACCCTCACCCTGCATGGAATGTGTCCCTATCTGTCCAAGTCTACCTTGTTATCTTCCTGCAGACAATAATAGCCTCTGACGGCACACTAACCAGCTGATGTAGGCCAAAGTCTTCTGGCCATCCACCTCCATGTGCTACTGCCAAAAGTCACATTCAGCTGCGACACGTTGTCTGCCACATTAAGCATATGTTGTCTCATCGTTTTGCAGTAAAATGTCCGGCAAACATAAGCCACTTTTAGTACTGACAAAACAGATCTACATGTACCTGTGCACAGCAATAACTCTTCAAAACACAACCCAAAATTACACAATTGCTTAGTGAGCACTTCAGCTACACTACTTGGTAGGCAACGTGAGACTACACAGAGTATACTGTATGTCTTGCACACACATGTGCACACACACACACACACACATACACACAACCGAATATACTGCTTTACTCATACTCATTGTGGATTATCTGGTTAGACCACACAGACCACACTGACAGCAAATCTCTTCTCTGATAAAAAATTTGCATTAGATGGATGTGGTTGACATTATGTGGCTTGACTGTAGAGGAACACTGAGACTCTACATCGTACAAGATGTTAACAAAAATGGAGTAAGGAAATGTCTGATTTGTTCCAGTTTTACATGATATTTTCACTGCACCCACCCTAAGGATAAACTGAAGGATTTTGCTTTGTTGCTGAGATTTTTGGACTGCGATGCACTGAATGGACTTTAAATTACAAAACTGTCTTCAGATCCCAATAAAACTTGTAAGCTGAGAACTACCTGTGGCCATATGTTTGTCAAAAAACGTGTACAAGCAAAGAAACCGACCTGTACAGTTACTGCAGAAGTTTGATACGATGCCAGTTTCCAAGGTGCAGTTTTTTAAAATGTACTGACCTGCAATAGTAACAACAAAATGGCAAATTACACTGTAAAGAAGTACAGTAACTGGCTATACACAGTGAAAATGAAAACAAGTTAGAGAAAATCTTGGCAAAGATTCCCACTTAACTTTGCTGTGAACATTTTTAATAAAAAATTAAAAAAGGTACTGCAACATTTATACACAACCATTGCTAGAGATTATATAAACAAGTCGCAGACTGAGGAGTTTTAAAAACGGACGTTTATACTTGGCTGTAAGAATGACAGAGGCACCTGGAGGGGGGTATCGACAACAGTGCCCATCCTCCGTGCCAAACTCGCTTCCATCACAGGGGGGGTTGCTGGCGCCCGCCAACGTATAGCCAGCCAAGAAGACCTGGATACAGCGAAGGTTATTCAGCAAGGCTTCGAACCAACAACCTTCGCATGAGGACGCTAGCTCGTGTACCGCTACACAGCGAACTGACGTGAGATACACCGTCCACACGCGACAGAAATGAGTTCCGACAGGTAAGTTAAACACGCGTGGAAACGGGATTAGGAAAAAGGAGACAAGTAAACGCTGGATTGCCGTGTCCGTGCAGGTGAAGTTGCTCGTACTTACGACTATCGTAGTCCGCATTCTGAAGCCACTCATAAGCGCCTTTGGGGAAGCCGAGCAAAGACAAGATGCTCGATCAGACTCAGACTTTTGTTATAAAGAGGCTCACGCCCCCCGTGACGTGCGCTGAAGCTCGGTCATTCCCAGTGGCGAATGACGTCCTTTCTGCTGGTCTAACAATCGAGTGGAGCGACAGTTCCAGGCGGCACGCCACAGTAAATCATTACTTCGGTATGCAGTACATAGCCAGAAAAATGCTGATCCTTTGTTTAAGGCAAACATTGCGCTTCGAACAAAAAACACACACACACACAAAAAATATATATATCGAACAAACACATACACACACAAAAAAATATATATCGAACAAAAAACAAAAAAAAACGCACACAAAAAATATATATTTTTTTAACTGTTAAAAAAATATATATGTAAAAAAAATGTAAAAAAATATATATATTTTACATATATATTTACAGCTTTTATGGCTTTCGGGACTGTATTTTTTTTACAGTCCCGAAAGCCATAAAAGCTGTAAATCTACATCTCTGATGGAAAAACGGTCGCAGTGCTCCATAAACAGCTTAAATCGGCATTTAAACTTTCAAAGAGACACGATCTTTGGAGCTAGCAAAGCGCTAGCAAAATACGCAGTCTCACGCCTATAAAAAACGTGGAGTCACCAACAACTGCCTTTGAGCGGCAAAAAGTTAGGATGTTTGCATGTCTAGGAGGCGTCCTTGCGTCGCAGAGCCTACAATACAGGACAGAGGGATCCCGGCATGGACGCTGTACCTTGTTTTACAGTGTTTTTAGAATATGCAAAATGAATTTAACTAAAGGCTAAACTAAATTTAGATGCAGATGCTATGTGAGCAAAGCATACTGACTTTTATGAATACGCATAGCGGGTGATTCCTGCTGCCGATACCCCCCCACCATGTGCCCCTATTTTTTCCTATAAGTGTGCAAACATTCATTTTTAAAACTCTTCAAACCGCAACTTATCCACATGCTCTCTAGCAAGGGAAACGCAATTTCTCTAGAAGTGAAAGACTTGCACAGAGGAATTTGGGGAAGAATTATAAAGATGCTTACTTTGCTTTTTGTAAAGTCACATACACGTTCAACGTCCACATGAGTCACCTCTGCAACAGTTAAGGTTAAAGGCGTAATCCCTCTCTTCAAAAACTATCATTTAATAACTGGAAGTTGCATTTTTATCAGTGATCTGTCAGCACCACACACAAAACTCGGGAAAAAAAAAACTGCAGCTGGATTCCGCATACTGACCGCGCTATTTCCGGGTTCTAAATGGAGTTCAAATGTCGAAAGGAAACCGGGGACCAGTGACGTTATTTATATTTGCTATGGCAACGTTTTTAGTATCCATGGCAACGTTCCTGGATTACTTTGCATGTTTACGCGGACAGAGATATTTATAGCTCATGCCCGGAAGTGCTTGTACATTTTATGGCAGTCACTATGAAAGTCTTTCGGTCATTTTACACAAAATTAGCGAGAAGCGTTAGGCCGCCTACTCCTGCGCAACAGGCTGTCGAACACAAAAATAGTGTAGCGGGTGCGGCCGTACGGGGGGCAAAGACGAAGAAGAGGAAATGGAGCGGAGATGGCGACGTAGCTTTTCGTGTTTAAGTGAGCTGCAAGAAGTTAGGCTCAAGAACGGTGCGTGCACTTCTAGGAGGTGTCCTTGCGTCGCAGATCCTACACTGCAGGACAGAGGGATCCCTGCATAGACGCTGTACCCTGTTTTACGGTTATGTTAGAATATGCAAAGTGAATTTAACTAAAGATCAGAAATTTAGATTTAGAAATGTGAGCAAAGCATAATATTATTTTTTATGCTCACGATGTGTGTTTTCACGACGAATGGTGTAAAGGTGCTTAGTCGTACAGTATGTCCTGTACAACTATGTGAGCATACAGTACCGCTGCTGCTAGTATCAAAGCACAAATCTGTTATGCGTCGTTGTAAGTGTGCGCAACGATTGGTTGTTTTTGATTATTATGCATGTTGCGACCAGAAAGGATTCTGGGAACACGTTGCTCACTGGGGGGCGCTACATTGTGGGAAGCGGGGCGTGGGGGGATCGAGCCGCACCAAGGGACACGGAAGGGAGGAGAGGCCAGCACAGTAGCACAGCGCCCTCCAGCGGAGGGGCACGGGGAACCGCGCACACAGACCATGGGTTTGGACTCGGCTGCAAAACGTGTGTCAACCCCCTTAACGTTGTGCAGTTTGTAGCAACTTTTTACAAACGTGAGTCGCAATTATACATTTGTGATTCAACAAGAAATGAACACGTTCACAAATTTACGTATGATATGATCATGAGTATATTCAGCATTTGTTAAGATGAAGAAAAAAGTGATTCATGAATTATCATATTAGCCACCTTGCAATACGTTTATGGAAGTATTCAGTTCTTTGTGAATCACCCTGTATTTATCCATTGTATTGTCGTGTAAATTCAAACGTTTAACTGAATAAAAAGTTTATACACCTATTTCACCTACAGTTGTTTAATGATGTAGATGTTTTGTGTTCTTAATTTTGAGGGAAAACTATCAAATATATCCTTTTGTACCTTGAGGAATATTGTCATACTCTGGGTTGGTTTTCTGCCAGTTAGCTATTAGACAGACTAGTTTTTATTAAAACATGATATCTGTGTAGAGCATTGTGACGTTGAGCTGTCGCACAGCGATAGTGTATGGAGGAATCCGGCGAGCGCGAAGCAGGTGGAGAGCACTGCGAGATTCTTGTCCTATGTCATCACAGAGTTGTTTCCATAGTTTCCTGAACTTTCAGAGCTGGTTTATCCAATCCAATTTGGCAGAGGTGCTGAATAATGGGATCCCCTGCAAAGGACTGCATCAGACCCAGCCAATGTCAATACCTCAGGAAATCCTTATTTGTCTTTGAATGCAAGGAGGGAATTGCAGAATACAAGGCATATGCTGACTTCATCGCTGTTCTAGATTGCCAAAGTAATTCTCTATTTTTGTTCTCAATCTGGCAACCAGATGTCTCCTCATAACCAGAACAGCTTAGTAAAAGGGAAGAGAAGAATGATGCTGAGGAAGACCCTTCCTTTGTGGGCCAACGATCTGAAAGGGTGATGAGGAGACACCCAGCTGGATAAAAGATGGAGCTGGGAAGATGATGTTTACCAGAGCCCCCACCCCTCAGATAATGGCTTAACTGCATGATGCATGGTGTACCTGTAAATCATAAGATTTATTTGGACAGCTGGGGCCAATGGTGAAAATGCACAAAGGGTCTTAATGAGATTTTGAGAACAGGGACTACAGAGTGGGAACAAAAATAAAGTCCTGGAAGTCAACTGATATCTGTGTCAGGTTTTCAGAGGGGTTCATCCCCTGTATTCCGTGAAAACCATTAGAGATCATGCTTTGCTTACATGGTCACATGTCGAGACTTATTTGACATCTGTAGATAAGAGCCTATGATTTACAGTAATCCTCTGCTATGGAAAGTGTCCTGTGGGTGCTAAACAAGCCACCGTATCTGGGGTTTATGGAGAATTAATCAGCAGAACAATTATTCTCTGTGAACAAGTTAGCTGTACTTTATTCTGGAATCAAACCTTACCAAAGATGTTGGCACTTTGCATTTCCCTTTGGCTCCAGGGTCACTTGCAGTGAGTAGATGTGTGCCAGACATCATTATCAGTTGAAGAAACTGCTCCTTCTTATTTAATGAGCATTTTTACCCTAGCAGGAAGTAAGGTTGAAATTCAAATGAAACATTTTCATAGGGTTATAGAACTTATTAAAACTAGCTGGATATTTATGAACATGAGTTTTTTTTAAGTGCTTAACTGCTTTTCTTGAATGCTGATCCCAAGAAAATGGAAAATGTAATTGCTACAAACACATCTAGCATAGCCTGAAGCACTTTTGGCAAAAATGGTAGTGAGTTGTGATTGTTACTGACAAATCTGTGTTTTCCTAAATTATATTTAGGCACATACAGTATTGATTGCAAGGACAGATTTTCTGCATTGTAGGATTTCATATTTTTGAATACTATACTGAGATATATTTAAGATATGAATGCACTTTTGCTCAGATGCTTATCAGGATAATGTGATTAAGGAAATGAGATGGATGAATGGAAATACACATATTTTTCACATGCTGGTTTACTCCATTGTTCTGGGAATTTAATTCTAATTTGTAACCATGTTATCTTTTTTTATTGCACACCTCTGAGAGATCTATTGCTTAATGGAGTTTGTCTCTACAAAGACATAGAAAATCCCAGTAATTTCTATTGTAAATAGTTGTCCAAATCTATTGTGTATAATTCTATATTTGTAAATTTGTTTTGTGATTGGTTGCTTTGGTTCTTCTGTGTGTTACTGTTAGAAGGGATTCTGGGAAGCAAGGAGTTACTCAGCGAGGGTTCTGGTTTGTGTGTGTATCCACGTGTGACAACAGTTGTCTGACTCTACATCCCACTGAGGGGAGCTACAATATAATTTGTGATTCTAGTTTATGCATCTATCTACACCTGACATGTACACAACATTCTGAAAAAACACTTTCTTACAAATACACACACACACACACACACACACACACGCGCGCGCACACACACTAATGTACTACATTAAACAAATTGAAAAATGATAAAGCTCAGTGTTATTTGTTATTACCATCTCCACGTCGTTACGGCCGGCATGGACATTGCTGTCAGTGTCATCCGTGTGTTTGACCATAGTATCTAAGTACCTGTTTGGCCTATTCAAATAAAAATGTAAAAATTAATAATAAATCATACATGACACACACAGCACATATTAGTGATATACTGTAAGAAAAATTAAATTTAGAGATGTACAATTTGTTTTTCCCTTTTAATTTGGCTACTACCAGAGTGCATCACTTTCTGTGGCATTAACCTGTCCAAGTGCACTAACTATATTTGTGTACTAAATACAACCACTTTAATGGTAAAACAGTTTGGTGGTGTATTTGTTACTACTTTTTATCTTTCCACTGCTACAACTTTTTGGCCCAGGCAAGTAACACAGCTGTTGAAATATTAAATATCTGCCAAACACTCTAAAACTAGCTAAAATGTGTATTAACTTTTAAAATGTTGTCATTAAGTGCTCAGACACTCAGTCATCTTAGTGTTTCGACATTGTGCAGCAGTGTTACAAGGCCTACAGCACAGTACGGTACGTGTCAAAACATACACGTAACACATTTGTGATGTCTTTCGCAGTTACACGTGCACAGCACTCTAAGGACCTCTCCCTGACGGCAGGAATTACTGTCTTAGCATGAACTCAGGGTCCCAGTGGCGAGCAATTCAGAATCATAGATTAATCTGAAACACATGTCTTTGAAAGTACCCATAGCATTTGGAAGAAACCCGTGAAAACAAACAACACAGAGACTGAATCAGCCACTATGACATAGGGCTGCTGCCTGCTGGGGAACCAGTAGAAGAAGAGAAATTTAACAAATCTCTACTTTCATGCAGTCTTCTCTTTATGGTAGACTTGAATATCGATATGCCTACCCCCTGGAGAGTGTTGTTCACTTGGTTGGCTGTTGTGAAGGAGTTTCTCTTCACCATGGAAATGATTCTGCGATCATCCACCACTGTTGTCTTCCGTGGACGTCCAGGTCTTTTTGCGTTGCTGAGTAACCCAGGAGTTTATTAAAGCAAAGAAGTGGAAAATTCTTGAATGGCCAAGTCAGTCACCTGATCTTAAACAAACAGCAACTGAAAGCCGCTGCAGTAAAGGCCTAGCAGAGCATTAAAAAGGAGGAAACCCAGCATCTGGTGATGTCCATGAGTTCAAGACTTCAGGCTGTCATTGCCAGCAAAGGGTTTTCAACCAAGTATTAGAAATGAACATTTTATTTCCAGTTATTTAATTTGTCCAATTACTTTTGAGCCCCTGAAATGAAGGGATTGTGTTAAAAAAATGCTTTAGTTGCCTCACATTTTTATGCAATCTTTTTGTTCAACCCACTGAATTAAAGCTGAAAGTCTGCACTTCAACTGCATCTGAGTTGTTTCATTTAAAATTCATTGTGGTAATGTACAGAACCAAAATTAGAAAAAAGTTGTCTCTGTCCAAATATTTATGGACCTAACTGTATAATCTGTAAATGCAGTAAATTATAATAAAACTGTTTAAGTGCTGTCATAAAGTGTTTATTATTTAAGGCAACAATGTGGTTTGCTTTTACTATTGATCTTTACATTTAGCTTCAGTTGCTTTTGTTATTTTGTTATTGCAATTGCTTGTGTTATCTGGAACCTGCATTTGAACTAAAAGCACACAAACTACTGGTTGTACCTTTATGCAATTTAAGTAAGATATGCACATTTCTCATTTTAATTCCTTTATTGGTTTTCGTACAGAGTTAATTATTTTACATTTGTGGATGTGCTAATAAGGATATAAAGATTTGAGATTTAAGGGGAAAAACCACTTAAATATTTGAAAGCTACCCTTTAAGACATCTTGTAATTTAAATAAAGTGGGATACACATTTTATACAGGCATTTTAATTATAGTCTCTGTGCTTTATTGCCTTAAAGCATTCCACCAGGACAACCACAACAGACCACTGACTGACCACATAGAGAAACATGGAAAGAGGAAATAGGTTGTTTCCAAGGGAGCAAGGGAGTGAAAGAGAAGGTGATATTGCTTGTACAGTCTCTGTTTTTACACCTGATAACCTGTACTGTTACCAGTAAGATTCTTCTCAAGCTTCTGTTGCTTCCCTGGACTTTTTGGAGGCTTTTGTCATTCTGTCTTTTTGAATTGTGGAGAGCACTTCCAAAGGGTCCTACTGGATTAGGGAGCCTAGTGGACCTCAAATTACTGGAAGATGGGGAGTCACATTATCAGCTTCTGTAGCTGGTTAAAGATGTGGCCAAGTACAGTGTCAAAACCAGAAGGCCACAAGTGTTCATAAAAGCCACACACGCAGGGCATCTGTCTGCTTATAATTTAACTGGAAAAGTTGCTGGAGAAGTGGCTGGTATTTCACATTAATCTGTCTCCATGGAATATGCTGCCTTTCCGCTCAGGCACACTACAGTTAGAGACAGTGCACTTTGTTGTAATGCGACCACCTACAGAGGCAAAATTTTCTGATGTTAACATACACTGCAAACACACTTCACAGATTACAGTCCCCATCATTCAAATCCCTACTCATTTGGTTCTGAAATTCTTCAACAAGGGGGTTGAATAAAAGATTCTGTGGAGTATATTGGAAGGACAATAGTCTTCAGTATGTGCTTTATCTCTTGTTCAGGATGTGCTAAAGTGCTACCACTATCTTTTTCAGCAATACAAGTTTGGACAGAGGAAACAAATCTGTCCAGTGTAGGTGCAAGGTAGACTGCCTAAAGCTGTGGCTCATGTGGATGGCTATGGGTACCTGGGGCCTGGCAGAGCATGTGGTAAAAGTCATCTTCTACACCAGTTGGGGCACTGAAGTGGCAAAAAGGCAACCAAGCCTAGAACGTCAAGGACATGCCTACATTTTTCCTGAACAGTCGCATTTAGAAAATGTGGTATAGTTTTACATGCAAATTAGCTGACTTGATTTAACTTAGAGATTTATGTATTTTAATTTCTTTTTACTCTTCCAAATTAACTGTAAAGATATTTATGACATTGACTCCATATTTTCAGTTCACGAATCCTAGATACCTTGTAAAGGAGATAAAGAAGGAAGGATTTCAGTTTGTAATACATGACTGAACTGGTAAACTCGCCAACCCAACGGCATTATGCAAGTTTAGAAGAAACAAACCTGCCATAATGATACAATTCAAAGAGAAAATGGACCTTATATTTTTGCAATCTTATCACATTGTAATATACAGCTGATCTGTGATACGTTCATGTTTTGTTTGTTTAATTTACCTTAGTGTGTGAACGTACACTTCTGGCTCGGTCCACTAAGTCCAAGGGGACAACAGAATGAGGATGATCATCAAGAAAAACTTTTCAGGGTTGGTTTTTTAATAAGGTGCAGTTTCAAAAATTACTTTCAATACCTGAATTGAATTGTATGGAAAACTCATGTAATGTATATTGTTATGCATATATTTATTCATTTAAATTCTGCCTTTATTTATTTATTGTGACTGAAATTATACTCTGAAAAGTACAGAAATAGGTTGCGCAAGTATCTCGGCAGATGTTGTAATTACTTCTGCCGCTAGGTGGCTCCAGCGACACAAGCGCGCAAGGTGCGTGAAGGAAGGATGATGACAGCCTGCCAACCACCGGCTGGGAGATTTCATTTTTGGTGGTTCACTCCCCTCAGGTGTCGGAGCACGACGTGGACTTCCTTCCGAATGAGATTGAGAATCATGGGAAAAACTTGTAAAGCAAGCCTCTGAAATTTGATTAATTCAGTTAATCAACTCTTACACACGATCAGCCAAAAAAGCAAAACCACCAACATGATGAAGTGAATAACATAGATTATCTTGTTACAATGGCACCTGTCAAGGGATGGGGGGATGTATTAGGCAGCAACTGAACAGTCTGTTGTTGAAGTTGATGTGTTGGAAGCAGGGAAAATGAGCAAGCGTAAGAATCTGAGCGACTTTGACAAGGGCCAAACTGTGATGGCTAGATGACCGGGTCAGAGCATCTCCAAAACCCCAGGTCTTGTGGAGTCTTCCCAGTATGCAGCGGTTAGTACTTGCAGTACCACAAGTGGTCCAAGGAAGGACAACTGGTGAATCGGCGACAAGGTCATGGGTGCCTAAGGCTCAGTGATGCACGTGGGGAGCGAAGGCTAGCCCATCTGGTCCAATCCCAAAGAAGAGCCACTGCAGCACAAATGGCTGAAAACCTTAATGCTGGCCATGATAGAAAGGTGTCTGAACACATAGTGCATCGCACGTTGCTGTGTATGGGGCTGTGTTGCCACAGAACGGTCAGGGTGCCCATGCTGACCCCTGTCCACCACCGAAATCGCCTGCAATGGCCACATGAGCATCAGAACTGGACCACGGAGCAATGAAAGAAGGTGGCCCAGTCTGACCAATCATGTTTTCTTTTAGATCATGTGGACGGCCGGGTCCGTGTGCATTGTTTGCCTGGGGAAGAGATGGCAGCAGGATGGGTTATGGGAAGAAGGCAAGCTGGCGGAGGCAGTGTGATGCTCCGGTCTGGGAAACCTTGGGTCCTGGCATTCATGTGGATGTTACTTTGACCCGTGCCACCTACCTAAACATTGCTGCAGACCACATACACCCCTTCATGGCAACGGTATTCCCTGACGGAAGTGGCCCTGCCACGCTGCAAAAATAGTTCCTGAATGGTTTGAGAAACATAACAAAGAGTTCAAGGTGCTGTGTTGGTCTCCAAATTCCACATGTGCTAAAAAAACAAGTACAATCTATGGAGGCTCCACCTCACAACTTACAGAACTTAAAGGATCTGCTGCTAACATCTTGGTGCCAGATACCACAGGACACCTTCATAAGTCTTGTGGAGTCCGTGCCTCAACGGGTCAGAGCTGTTTTGGTGGCACGAGGGGGGCCTGCACAATATTAGGCAGCTGGTTTTAATGTTATGGCTGATCGATGTAAATGTTCAGGTGCTGGTACTATTGTTGCCTGAGGTGAATTTATGCACCATTTATGGTCATGATGAATCCATGCTCTGCAGCAGTCTGCTCAAGAAGTCTGAGTTTGAAATGTATTCATATGAGTAATTGGTAGAATTTTTGAGCTAATCTATAAAAATATTTTCCAAACATTTGGTAGCATACAATGCAATAAGGTAAAACAAAACAATGTCATGCACAGTTACTGTACTTACAATTTGATCATTAAATTGTAGGATTTAATGCTTAAAAATCAAGAAACAGCGCAGCCTTACTGTGATGTATCAGTTTGAATGAATTGGATTATAATCCCATTTTAGTTGAAAGTAAGTTTGACAAGGCCAGTGCATCTGTATGTTGAACTCGCAAGTGGGAGCACAACAAATGGACGGGGGGTGAAAGCTGGCAACCACGACCAAAATGGAGGGGCCGCTGCTACCGCTACCCTCTAATAAACATGGCAGACATTTTTTTCTCTCGGGTCACGTGGCTCCCCTCTCCCCGGGGAGCACTTCCGGTAGCGTTTCCTGTGTTTGTAAACTGAGGGAAAACTGGAACTCGGGGCGACACACTGAAAATTATCGAAACGAGAGGAAACCAGTAAGGTAAATCAATCGCGCTGAATGTCGACGGGATTCGAGCCGGGATTAAAAAGCGGATCTGCCGTCACACTCGGCTTCTGGCGAACACGCAGGCTGCACAGTTGCAATGAAAGGGGGTCGGGGAACACGACTAGTTTGTGAGCTGCGGGTGACGACGCAACAGACACATCACGTACGAACGTCCTGGATTATCGCACAATCTCAGCGGAGCGGCGTGCTGCTCCGGGGCTTCGTTTAGCTTCAGCCGCGCTCAGTTTGAGCCACCGCACACCGCAGAGCCGGCTGTGTAAAGGCGCCCCTTTTCCTCCGCGTTCACTTCTCCGCTAAGCTAACGTAGCTATGCGGCTAGCTAGCTAGGCTAGCGTCCGCTCGCCCCTTTCTTGCAGCAGCCAGCCACCATGCTAGCGAGTCAAGCTGGAGCGGACGCATTGTTCTTTCCCGTGTGCGTTACCTAACGGCGGGGGGAAAAAAAACGTTAGCGCCCAGTTTAAGGGTTTACACTGTAATTTCCCTGCACTGGCTGACTGGTAGTATTTCAAAAAGCTTACATTTATCACAGATAATGAATACGTAGCTGCCCAGGTGCTCAGTGTTACGGTCGCATAATAAAAACGTTGAACATAATGGGCCATGTTTGACTGCAGTTTGTAGTTGGGCAGTAACGGTGATGGTGGCGGGCCGAGCCGAGCGCCACACACGAACGTCGGCGGCTCCGTGTGGAGCGCGCCCCTGCGCTCTTACCTTGGCGATTGCACGAAAACGGGCAGCTTGTGGTTTTGTGCTGCGCGTTGTTCAAGTTCTGTTCTAAAACTGCGCTGGAAAGGTAACGATAGGCTGTAGCAGACCCCAGTTTGAGGTAGGCCTGTCGTGCACGGCACCGAAATGCGGCGCATTCCCCGCTCTTTCGGGCGCACCTTAACTGATGGCCGCTACAAACGTGTGTAGGGCTGTGGCCTTGCATTCCCCGGCGGGACTCCGCGTGACCAGGTGCATGCTCATCTTGTGTGTATTTGGTGCTGTTTTCATGACAGATTTCATATCTGAACTGGTTATAATTTAATAATTTTTGATTATTTAAAATGTGTCATATTTGCAGGTCTAACATTTACTCTTGCAGGAGGTGGATAGCTTTCCGACCTGCTGCGTGTATTCGTTCCATATTTCATTCATCTGCCTTGTCCGGGAATACTGTGTGTAAAAGTGTGGTGTCAACAGTTGGATAGCGAATGTGGCAAAGTGTTCATGAAGAGGGCGGATCACATACCTTGCATTTTTTTTTTTTTTTTTTTTTTTTTTTTTTAACTGAAGGAGTACCCCGGTGTAGTGTGCTGATGTGGTGCTCAGTGCCGGGTGTGTCGTTGGGAGTGCGACTTGTGTGCAGGAAAAGGTGTTATTACGCCCAGCGTGGTCTGCGGTCACACACTTGAGAAAATGTGCTGTTTTGCAGCGCTGCACGATTGTGGCCACACTTAAATTTGTGAGATTTTGTTCTGTTTTCAGTCGAGCTGCATCTAAAGTTTAAAATTTTACTGAACAAATCTCTGCAACAAGTCCACTTGGCAGCATCAGTTTTGTGCAACAGCCAGCCTCTAATAAATGGTAATGTGTACCTTTTCAATCGGACACAGAGCTTTTGCTTATTTTAGTTCTCTTTTACTTATTCTAACTTTTCAAGTCAACTTTGGTGGTAGTTCTTGATTATGCCATTATTACCAAGTTATTCATGTTTGGGACCTTCTGCTGTTTCCATCAGCAGAAATAACGGCTAAATCCAGTGTTGATCAAAATGATGGTGGTAGCTCTACTTTTCTGCTGTAGATGATTTTAAAATAAACAATTTGTGCTATGTTGATATATTTTTTTCTGACTTCAAAAGTAGCTACAAATGTGGAAAAACCGCACAGGTGAAGGGTTGCATATTGAAAGTTACAAAATGTACGGAAATCCCTTAAGCAGTCTTGTGCAATGACTGTTATACTTAGCATATGTAATAACTGTTTTTTGTCTTATGAATTTTTGTGCTGTTTTTATGTTCATGGTTATACATTGTTAATGTGTGGGGGGGTGTGTTTTCTAATCACAGGGACATGTGCCAGATGATTGGGCCTGGTCAAATCTAACAGACCGACTACCCAGAGTGAGCACCCACCCCCTTGTTGCCTTGTCCCCCTCCCCCACCCTGACACACAGCGACCACGGCAATGACACACCTGCCCAGCAGCTCGGTCCGTGACCACATGAAATGGGTCAGTGTTTTCACAGATTTTGCATTTACAAACTATTACTGTATTATCCCCCCTGCCCCACCTTCTGGCGTGTCACCCTGGTCTTTGAAACATGGCTGTGCTTATCTCTTCAGGCAGGACTGCTGGGCTGTGAGGCTGTTCTTTCCAGTATGGCTTTGATGCAGGCCAGTTCCATGGCCGCTCCCAAGAAGATGATGTCCCCCCTGGGCCACGGGCAGAGAGACAGCCCAGAGCGCGGCCCCCAGAGTCACATGATCTTGCCCTCTGGCATGAGCTGCCCACCACTTGTGAGGAGTTGTTTTACACCTTCCCAATATTTTCACACTCAAACTGTATTTTTGAAATATGGCAATTATTTTGTTAGGCAACCTCAAATAATAGAGACATTTTCAGAGTTAGATGAAGATTGGTACTTGTATTTAAGAATATTATTTAATTTTGCTGCTTAGTTGCCTGTTATATTGTCCATTTATCAATTGCGTACAAGAAGCTTTTGTATGGTGTGCTTTAAACCAGATTTTATTTGGTCCAGTAGAGGCATACTTGTGTAAAATATGCCAATTTCTATTTAAAAACTGGTAATGCTTTAAAATACAGCTTTAGTTTTTCATTTTTCCCAAACTTCCAGCTCATCCGTAAGGAAGGAGATTTCCACTCATCCCGCTTGTTGGATGAGAAGGAAATGCGAGAGAGCGAGGATATGCAGCTGAAAAAGAAGAACAGGAAATCAGGAACGCCATGCAAAGTGAGAGAGGGCAGTGGGGGTGGGGGGCTGAGACGATATGGAGGGGGTGGGGTCACTGGAAAGGAAAGGAGGGGGATGGGATTGTGAAATACAATAACTTATTGTGCATGTGAGCAGGGTGGGGGTTTGGTGTGTTGGGAAGGGGGGGGGGTTGTGATTAGAGTATATTTGCTTTTTCAGTGGTGAAAACATTAAATGCTACTGACTTAAATTTGTTTTTAACTATGTAGTTGCTTTTGCTGCTTCTTATTGATTTAAAAAAAAAAAAAAAAAACTAATCCGGTTGATACACTGGGAGTATATTTGTGGCTTGTTCTGGCTCCTTCTAGCTTTCTTATAAACCGTTCACATAAACGTCACGTTTACAACATTATTATAAATTCATTAATAGAAGTTGAGTGATATAAGAATTTGGGGTCTTATAACAGCATATGTTTTATCTGGTCAACTGACAACATTGCTTAAGTATTTTGACATCGATAATGGGGGAAATGTACAACTTTTTTTATTTAAGAAATATAAGAACTTTAAAGCCATAAACATAAATGTGAAGGATTTTAAGCACTTTCACATGTATTGAAATGTAACATAAGCCTAATAATTAATCACCTAATTATTTTGTTACCAAAGCATATGCAAGTGACCTTTAAATGTTTTCTATATATTAGTTTGATATAAAATGCCCAAACTAAATTGATTTAATGCATAAATTTAATTTGTAGCTTTCCTAATTTATTTAAAGGCACTCACCTTTTATATGCAAAAGAATACATTATGGCTGCAAGTATATGTTGAAGACTCCCAAGTTTTTCAGATTTTCAGCCTAAAACATAATCATGTTTTTAAAATGCCTATTGGGAAAAGATTTTTATCTTTAAAACATAGTATGGATAAGTCAAATATATTTGAAAGCATAGTGTCATGTATAAAAGCACTCCTAATAGTTCATTTGCGTATCAAAAGAAGATGTGCTGTGTCAAGAAGAGGTTGGTCTATTGGTTTATTATTAATTTACTTTGCTTGTTGCTTTTATCCAAAGCAGCCTGTATTATTTGTAAGTTAAAGCCATTGCTGAAACAGGTATGCAACAAAGTGACTAATACATTACCAAAATGTGATATGGTCAGTAACTCATATATATTTGTTTTATTAAAGAAGAGTAATATAATGCATCTAAAGTAAGAAAAAATGGTTTAGACATGAGTGAGTTAAGTGGTAAATTGAAATTATACAGTTGTACACTTTAGAAATACCCGCAAACAGAAACTTCAAGTTTCTGTTTTACTGTGTATGTTTGCTGACCACAAGTTTCATTCTAAGGTGGTGGTAGTGGATGAGAATGGTGAATGTCCACTGTCCAAAGTACAGAAGAATTTCATCTGTGAGCACTGTTATGGAGCATTCCGGAGTGGTTACCATCTGAAAAGACACATTCTTATTCACACAGGTAAGTTGTCTTAAATGTCAGGTCATTGATTTTTGTGGTAAGCTGCATAATTGGTTGGGTGCTCTGGTTCATTTTGAGATGTTCATAGAGGAGTAATGTTAAACATAAAATTTTTAGGAGTGCTTAACAATTTGTATTGCTCATGCTTGCCCTGTGATGGACTAGTGTCCAGTCCGGGGTGCCTCCCCACCTCATGTGCTGTGTTGTAGAATAGGCCACTGTGGCGCTCCATTGGACAAGCAGTTATTGATAATGGAGGGTTTGAATAAATAACTGGCCATCAAGTTATGTCTATCATATTTTTATCCCTTGTATTTTAAGTCCTTCCTTTTTAATGCAGAGAGTATAGCTTTCTGTTTAGACTTTAAACATAAATGTTATCATATCCTTTAGGGAACTAGCAAATCATATTTCAAACACTATGAAACAAGTCTTAGAGCAATTTGCAATTTGTTGGTCAACTTCAGGAGAAAGATGATGTTTTTTTTGAATGAGCCAAAGTCTATAGTTATAAAGTGTTGAAAGTGTGATTTTTGTTGTGCTGACTTAAAGGTAGATATGATTGCTAAAACCATTAATGGGAAAACCACCTCATTAGGTTGTGTTATAATAAGTCAAAGGTACTGATGAGCTTTTTTTTCTGGTTTACATAATCAGGTAAACATGGTAATATTTGCACTGAATACTACATGGGTTTTCTAATTTCAATTAGCAGTAATTTATGCTACCATTTACGATAAGAGAATAGGGGGAAAAAAATACAACTTGCACACCGATTCCGGTATTTGGGACTTGAATCCCACCCATTCTGGGTACTACTACAGGATGTGTGAACCTCACAATAACTTTGTGTGTATTTTTAGGAGAGAAACCATTTGCATGCGATATATGCGACATGCGGTTCATTCAGCGTTACCACCTGGAGAGGCATCGGCGAGTTCACAGTGGAGAGAAGCCGTACCAGTGTGAGCACTGCCAGCAGGTAAGAAGACAACACAGCATTTGTGGGTTTGTCAACCCAGTACACAAAATCAGGCCTGTGCTTGCTGGGCTCTCGCATCCCATGTTATTGATACTTTCTTTCAGAACTTCTCACGAACTGATCGACTACTCCGACATCGACGGATGTGCGGACAAGGGGCTACCAAGGCCGGGAACCAGCCGTGCTGTGAGGCGAGACCCTACTCCCAGGAGCCCCCTAATCCCACTGCTACCTGGACCCCCCTGCAACCTCCCTCAGGTCGCCTGGCGGTCTGACAGTCATTCTTATTATCCACCACTCATGAGGGAAAAAATAGAAAAGCAAAAATATTTGCATTTGGGAACTCAGTGGCACCATGCCCTGTATAAATTTATACTGCAGATTCAGACGCTTGTGTCTGAGAGATGGACTTCAATTGTTTTCTATTTGAATTGGAATTTTTAAAGTATCGTCCTATCACTACTTATATTTACGGTTGTATTTTTGATGATACTAAAAATACAGAAAAGAGAGGGGTTGAGTGGGGTAGAGGTAACTGATAACATGACAACAAAAGTGGGTTTTTTTACAGGCATAAATGCAATAAAGGTTTTATTATGGTACAGCATAGCATTGAAATATGTGTATGTGTTAATGAGCTAGATACTGTAATGAAAGACAAATGATGTATATAGTTCATTTACTGGTGTACACCAACCAATTTTTAGACAGTTGAGGTGAAAGGGTACAATACTGCTTATAACTCAGGGTATGGTACAAACAGGAAGCTATGGTAGTTTCTATACTTTTTGTTTGATATACATATGGACTTCCCTTGCAGAATTTGTACCATAAAATGTACTGATAGGGTGAAGCAAATGCTTAATTATTATTAATTTAATTGGTAAAAAATCCCGACTCACAAATGGTTCACCTTTTTTTGTAATTTATTTTTTTTTTGACCCACACGTGCAGAATTACTGCCTTGCCTTTCACAAAAAATTACTTTAAAACCATGTCCAGATAATGAGGTTATCTTGCAGTGCTTTTAAGTTCTCTCTTCTGAGCCATCTAGTATTGTTTGTGAAAAATGAATAGTGAATCGAATCAGTCATTTTATTGATAGGGTCATATAAGAAAATTCTGTATGTAAGGCCTTCCTTTGCCCAACCTCTAGAGGTGGCTTTATGTCACCAAAGCTTGCACTATAAAAAAGCTGTAGGTCAGGCAACTCAGATCTTTTTTTTTTTTTTTTAGGCTTGAATAGCTTTTGGGAGTAACTGAAGCTCATCCCTTTGACGTGTCTTTTATTTTAAAGGTTGTGGTTTAGTATTGTACACCAGGGACCTTACCACTCCCAACAATATCACATGAATATATGTACATTAACTGGCTGTGCCTTGTACAGAATACTGGTATTGGAGAACCACTTGATTGTGCTTTCCATGGTTGTTACCCAAGTCTACAGTAGTTCACTCATGCATATAGAAACCCTCAATGTTGGAAATATTCTGCCTTGTTATTTTTAATACTTATTTTAAAATACTTTTAGGTAAATGTATAAATAGGATTGTGTGACATCATGTCACAGCAGGAAGCCACTTTGTTTTTCCCTGCTGTAATCCAGTTAGTCCGGCAAATGTAGTCGGCTTGCAGAATATGGCACTTTCTATACTGAATACTTTTTTTGTGAATAAGAATAATACAAACCACATCACTTGGGTACTAGTATGTGTAAATGTTGCTAAATGGGTGTTATTTAAGGTTAATTGTTTGGGTGAAACATAATGATTGTACAATAATGATTATTATTAAAATGATACACATCATTGAGATTAGTTGCGCCTCATGGAGTGAGGTTAAATAAATAGATTTTCTGCCAAGACTCCATCTGTTTTGTTTATTTGTTAATTACAGCATATGCTCTTAATTCTAGTGATTGATATAAGTTGTATGTAATCGTGGCGTAGGGAATTTAGCAACTATGTATGTTACTTGTGTGGGCCTGGTGTTTTATAAATTAATAATTTACCACGCAGATCTGCTTGTCGCACGCATTTAGCTGTGGGACATGGGATTGGTCAAATAGTCAACACAATAGGTTTATGTGGCTGTATTCTTTGTTATACATGACAATGAAATGTATTAGAAGAAGCTTCATTCAAAAAGTCTCTGAAATGTGGTGTACTTGGCTTGAGCTAATGCTTTTAAGTTGTGGGCAGCTCCTGATATATAAGCTAACCAAAACTTAACATTTTATGGTGACAGAGTGGTTTGCAGAAATTGCAGACCTGGGAATTTTGGATTATATAATAAGCCTGTCATAACTAAGTTCTCGGTGTTTTTAGGGGAGAAGCCGTTTCCATGTGACATATGCGACATGCGGTTTACACAGCGTTACCACCTGGCAAGACACAAGAGGATTCACAGCGGGGAGAAGCCATACCAGTGCAGCCACTGTCAGCAGGTAAGGAGTCTCCCAGAGGCCCATCTTCCTTTGCACTCCATACTGGTGTTTGTGTGTAGCGTGTCTCACTGTCTTCACACTCTTCCTTCCAGAGCTACTCGCGAACAGACAGGCTGCTGAGACATCAACGTCATTGTCACGGACATGTGGCTCCCAAGGCCGGGAACCAGCAGTGTTACGAGGCCAGACCCTATTCCCAGGAGCCACCTCACCCCACTGCTACCTGGAGCCCCCTGCAACCTCCCTCAGGTCGCTTGCCGGTCTGACAGTCCTCATTTCCAGCACTCTGGAAAAACATGACAGTCAGGAGCTCAGTGGAGCCAAACCATGGTGCAGATTAAAACTGCAGCTTCAGTAAGGAGTGGGAGATGGAATGAGGTGTAGTGTTTGCCACATAGGTTCTTGAATTAAGTGGTGGGTTTTTGTGTACTGAGTTGATTTTAGCTGAAAGTCTGTTACTGCTTGATTTTTTTTTTTTTTTTTTTTTACTGGTTTGTTTTATGAAGTGATTGAAGAATAGGGAACAAAAATTCTTGGGTACAAAGAGGACAATTTTGATAGATAGTAGGTAAAGAAATGGTGGGGAGTTGTAAGGTTTAGCAAAAAATTTTAATACGGTACATTTTTAAAAGTGTTAGGTGAGAGAAGTATTTTGCAAGATGTGCAGCTTTAAACAATTTCGGTGGCAAACCATGTCTTGTAGTTGGCCTCAAAAAAAAAAGATGGGAGGGAATTAAATGGAGAAATGCATTGTTTTGTGTTGTGTTATTTGGTTTGGAGAGAACACCATTTCAGTGGAGTATAGAATAGTGATGACTCAGGGCAGGACTCAAAAAGGCAGCTTTAATCTCTCTCTCCTCCATGTGCACATATGTGTGCTCGGTAAATAAATGAGAAAACCTTGTCTTCACACTTTATGCAAATATCTTTGAGTCAGTATTTATTTTGCGCAAACTTTTTCATTAGTTGCCATCATTTAAAGAGTTTTATTTTGAAAGAAATATTTAAAGTTTTGAACTTCTCATGCTGACATTGAACTACCGTAAAATACTTTTCAGTCAGGGAACATTTTGAAGAATAATTAAACGGATGTGAGTGGCAGTGTCATGTTAAGCTCTCATTTCACTATGAGAAGGAAACAGGTGTGGTTTTTTTAATACTTGTTTTTGGCCATCATGTACCTGCATGGCCAAACCAAGTGCTTGGTTTTTATTTATTTATTTATTTTTTTAGTGTTTGGTTGTTTTAGGAGCTGCATTTGGAGAAAATATCCTCATACTCTGAAGGCTGTCATTAAGCTTTTCAAGCAGATCATGCCAGGAGTTGGGGTTTTAGAGATTTCTCAAATTAATATTAAATACTCTCTGGTTTTTCACTGTACTCCATCCCTGAACCACCCTGTAAAACTGATCATCCTTTCCATGCATTATAACAATGTTTAAATCCTTATAGTAACTTTTTGGGTTAAGCAGATGCATACTGATATTCCTCAGTTCATTGCTGCATGCGGGTGCCTTAGTGTTGGAAAGACATTAATGGCCTGCTTGTGGGATATGTTGGGAAATTAATGAGAGAAAAAATGTGAGAATGTGACTGAAGACCCTAGGAATCCCCTCCTGAGCTAGGACAGACGGTGCTGATGTTCAGTTCTGCACTCGCATGTTGGCCTGTTGTACTTCGTGGTCCTGAACACTATGGTTGAGCACTGATGCTTTGAGTTTGAGGGTCCCACAGTGGGTAAGAAGAGTGTGCCAGGAGAAGGCAAGTCAGTAGAGGCTCCTTCTTCATATCCTTTGCATTACAATAAATCTGGTATTGAAGCTCAAAGGCTTTTATTTTTGTATATTTACATAAATCATACACTTGATTTATGCCAACAGATTGGTTATTAATGTTTTTTTTCCTTTCAAAACATTTTTAGTGTTGAGCAAAAAAAAATCTTCGCACAGTTAATATTAGTATTATGTATAATTAATATTCTGTCACAGTTCAAATTAGTTTTATAGTTTAAGATTGGATTTTTTTTGACCAGAGATAGAGAGGTGTGGTACCTCAAACTAATTTTAGGATTGCTGGCCATCACCATTTTTTAGTGAGTGGACCTTAGGAATTCTAGAAAGAAGGTATGAGTGTAGCAGTCAAAGGTTGCTGTTTCCATTTAATAGTGTTGCATGCATGTTTTCTTTGTGTTAAGGAAAATTGTTGAAACTTTGTGTTGTTGCCATAATGAATATAACTGTTACTTTGAGATAGCCAAAATGATGTGTACTCAAGGTCCACTTACATTTTATGGAGTGAAGAACAGGGTTTCCCCATATGATGAAATAAATGGATTTTTAAGAAGACTGTATCTGCCTTGTTTCTTCACTAAATATGGTGTGTATTCTATAGCAATATGAATGACGGACACAAGAAATTTCTGCAATAGGCTTGGTAACTGCTGTTTAAGAAATACCTGCTTAAAAAAACGTTGTGAAGTAAGAGTAATTATTCCTGCTGTTAAATATTTCATAATTTTTTTTTGGGTTTTGATTGATGGGGACCTGAGTTTTTTCCTGATCAAGCACATTTATGACCATGGCACCTGAAGTGCTGCAAAGTTTTCTTCATTTTCTGACCTGCCATTATAATCCTTTGAAATGACACGGTTCCTCAGGACAAGGATCTTGTTAATGAGACAAATGCGAGCAGAAGACCAGTCATTTCATCTAAAACTTGCAGTTTTACTGTCGCAGGATGACATGTTTATGGAACTTTAAAGTCATGATGAATCTTGCGCGTGCTTTTTTCCAGGTGCCCCCAAATTGAAGAGACTTTAAAGTGATCGTAACTTTTGAATGTTCATACCTGCTCGTACCATTTGTTAAATTGCTAAATAGTGTAAATCTGTGCAATTCTACTCGTAAATAATTTGTAACTGTTCAGACATATTTTTGTAATTTGAACATATCATAACTTGGCACTTTTTTTTATTATTTTAGGGGAGAAGCCTTTTCCGTGTGACATGTGTAGCATGCGGTTTACACAGCGTTACCACCTGGCAAGACACAAGAGGATTCACAGCGGGGAGAAGCCATACCAGTGCAGCCACTGTCAGCAGGTAAGGAGTCTCCCAGAGGCCCATCTTCCTTTGCACTCTGTACTGGTGTTTGTGTGTAGCGTGTCTTACTGTCTTCACACTCTTCCTTCCAGAGCTACTCGCGAAGGGACAGGCTGCTGAGACATCAACGCCATTGTCACGGACATGTGGCTCCCAAGGCCGGGAATCAGCAGTGTTACGAGGCCAGACCCTATTCCCAGGAGCCACCTCACCCCACTGCTACCTGGAGCCCCCTGCAACCTCCCTCAGGTCGCCTGCCGGTCTGACAGTCCTCATTGCCAGCACTCTGGAAAAACACAAGAAGCAAAAATACTGGCACACACTCAGTTGCTCAGTAGTGCCACCCCCTGCTGCAGATCCCTACTGCACATTCAGACATGTTTGTGTGAAAGACTGAGATTTATTTTTACCACCTATTTTCTTGAATTAAATGGTGGATTATTTTGTACTTACTAAATTTGGTTTTTGCTGGAAATTCTGTTATTAGTGCTTAGATTTTTGGGTTTTGCTTTCATCAGTTCTAAATAGTGGGGAATTGAAATTGGAGGGTCGGGTAACATCGCTGTGTGTAGTAAAAACCAAAATGGAAGTCACACCGCTTTAAAATGGCAAACAAGCAACTGATCATGTAAAATGAATATAGTTATGAAGGATGGACCTTTTAGTAGTTTAGATTTACAAGAGTTTGCTAGGGGTAGTAAACTAGTTTAAACCATTGCCTACATTACGGAACTAGGTTTTAGTGGGTGACCTGTTGGTTTTAAAGAATTATCAGTCATGGAAAAGGGTCAGAGGAAGATTGCAGTGTTTGGTCTTGCGTTTTTGCACTTAATCTGAAGAGAACACCTTTAGACTACAGTGCAGCTTAGCGCTGATGACTCAGGACAGCACAAAACCAAGCAGCTTTAGTAGTTCCTACCTTTTTCTATAGCCTTGTTGCCTTCAGACTATATATATATTTATTTATTTTGTTTCAGTCTGTATTTTAGACGTACATTTCTATAAGAACTGCATTTTACAGTATGACTTTACACATTTGTCTTAGTGGGGAAAAAGTCTGCGTCAAGCAGGGAAGATTTTTGTTGCAGGAACATTTTTGTTTTAGTCTTAGTGTTTGGGTATGAATTTCTTGTTTAACATTCGGAAATACATGTTTGCGTTTAAGTGGTTTTCAGAAAGTAATGAAATTTAAGTTTATAAGTATGTGGTTACGGCAATGACTGTATTGGGCAAATCACAGTGAAGAATGAATTCTTTTTATCACAGTAGAAGTATATGTGATGTGAAACACCCATGACAGATCGATTCTTCTCTGTGTCTTCTAATACAGTATTGTTCATTTCACTTGAGTAGTCTTCGCTTTTGGAATGTAGCTCCATGTTGGTATTCTTAAGGCACCGGAGGATGCAAGTCTCCTAGTATTACACAGATTTACGTGGCCTACTTGCCAATTATTTTGTTGAACTACTGTCAAGAAAATGTGGATGATGATGTGGGGATGCTTGAAAATGTGGGTGAACGACAAAGCAACACCCCACTCATTTTCTCAGTTGCACCCCAACACAGAAGCAGTGCTTCCATTTAAGCTTTAACGTATTTTATTAGGCTGTTGACCATGTAGTACTCAGTCTGAGGGTCTCAAAAAGGGAGGGCAGGGGAAGACATCCTTTGCATTAAATTAATGAATTTCATGGACCTTGTTTTTCTGGCATTTTTTTAAACACTGGAGTTTTACCGACAGGCTGGCTGTTGATTTCTTCTTTTTTTAACTGATGTTTTAAGCCATTAGCTATAGAGTTTCTTTATAAAATGAACTATTGGCCAGTATCTGAATTACTGTTTTAACAGTGTAGCATTGTATCAGAATTCAAAATGTTTAGTGAGTTCAAAATGTATTTTTTAGCTGGGTTTTGGAGGCTGTGGTTGAATATAGTGTCACAGAAAAAGGGTAGTTTTTTATACTAATGTCCCATCCCCATGTGTAGTGGTTTAATAATTTAGTATGAAGTTTAGTGTTTCTATTGTAATTGTACTGCATGCATAGTTTTGTTTGAAAAGATTTAGTTTTCTGTTTAGCTAAAATATATGGGTAAACTTGTCTTTTGCTGCCTCAAATAATGCTGTAAAGAGGCAAAATAATGTGTACTTCTAAGATCCGCTTAGTTAAAATTTATGGAGCAAAGAGCAAGGTTTCCCATATGATGAAATAAATGGATTTTTAATAAGACTGCATCTGGCTTGTTTCTTCTCTAAATACGGTATATACATGTACTGTATACAATACAGTATTATTCCGTCATAAGTGCTTTGAATGAGACACAAAAAGTGCCGTGTCATTGTACAATAGTAACCCGTTACTGCTGAAGGTCCAGTAAACCGAGTTACTGATGGACCTTCCTAAACAATGCTGTACATTATAAACAGGATGAAAACTAGTGCATGACTGTGGACAACAGCTTTGGACAATGAAGTGAGATATATATATATATATATATATATATATATATATAAAATAAAACACGTGTTAATAAATGAGCAAGGCATCAAATTGCAGTTCCAACTCCCCAAAAGTCAATTTCACTTCAAGAACGATAATATTTACCCAAATGCAGCACTTCTGAAGTATGGATTAAGGGACGTGTAATTTTATCATAGAATTAACATTTGTGTTGAAGTTTTTTGAATTTGATTTAATTATTGTTTTTGGAATGCTTACAAAAACTTTGGACTTAAAAGCTCGATTGCATTTTTATTGCTGTAACAGTAGCTATTATTGGTATTGCAGCTTCATGAGCTTATCATAATGAAGTTTTCTCTCTCTTTAGGGGAGAAGCCGTTTCCATGTGACATGTGCAACATGCGGTTTACACAGCGTTACCACCTGGCAAGGCACAAGCGAATCCACAGTGGGGAGAAGCCGTACCAGTGTGAACGATGCCAACAGGTGAGGACTCCCGCACTGTGCATACCCTTCCTGCGTGGTGCTTCGTCCACCATTTTCGATGAGGACCGTCCTCACTGTATGATGGCCTGGTGCTCTTCCTTTCACTACACTATTCTTCTTTTCAGAGCTTCTCTCGAACAGACCGACTTCTGCGACACCGACGGTTATGTCAAGGACAAGGGACTTCCAAGGCAACAAACCAATCCTGGTATGAGGCTAGGCCCTACTCCCAGGTGATCCCTCACCCCACTGTTGTCTGGACCACTCTGCAACCACCTGCAGGTCGCCTACCGGTCTGACAGTCTCCTGATGTCAAACTCGCTGGGAAGGGGGGAAAAAAACAAGCAAAAAGGACAGTTTTGGAAGTTCCATGCAGTGTGAACTGAAGCCACCGCTTCAGTAGTGACAGTCTGGAAGACAAGCTGACATTGTACATTCTCTTTTTTAGTTTTTAAGTGTACCCCGGCTTTAATCCTTTCTCATTAACAGTCTGCTTGGCTGAGTGCAAAGGCCAAGTGTCTGCTAGGTGGCAGCATCCTAACCTGCTCTTGCCAACACTACCAACTGACTGGCATTTGTAGAGATCCCAGGCAGTAATAGGCAAACTAACATGGCCCTGGCCACTGCCAGCCAGTAAGTGACAGACTGCAGGAAGATGCCGCTGCCAATACCCTCCCCTTGCCAGAGGAACAAAGCCAGTTTCCACTCGCAGTTGGCAAGAGGCACAGGTCTGTTTGTGACCATCTGACTGCAGGATTCGGTCTGTGTGTGAAGAGCACCTTAACCAACGGAGACATCTTTCTTAAACAACTAAGGTCCACAGTTTGATTTTATCTAAGGTTCTGTTCAGGATGACATTTTGTTTTTTGTTTTTTTTTCTCCATGGTACCGAAAATTGGGAAAATTAGGGGTTTGGAGGAGTGTGACTGTTTATAATACCATCAGTGCAATGATGAGATGCGGTTTATACATGGATATATAGTATAAACGAATTTAAAACCTAATTTAAATAATAAACAGTAATGTAGTTTTGAAGTGGCAACGTTTTAACATAAAGGTACAAAAAAAGTCTAAAAACACCCAATGAAATCACATGTTGTAAGTTTTCGACCCGTTCTTTTTAAAAACCAGATGTTAGTGCCCTGTGAATAAATAGAGCAGCAGGAGAGGTGAGTGTTTAGTCTGAAGTTACTGTATTTGGTGTAGAGAGAAAAACATTAAATAGATGTGTAAAATAGTGCTGATGACTCAGGACATGACACAAGCAAGCTGCTTTACAGGTATCTGTCCTTTTTATGCAGGCGTGTAGCTATATATGTATATACATTTTGTCTTTTTAGTGAGTAGTTTCTTTGTCTTACACAAAATTTAGCAAGTTACCTTTGCTAGTTTTTTTTTTATTTTTAAATTTTTTTTTGAAGCTTTAATAATGGATCTTACTACACTGAGCATTATGAGTTAGGCAGTGCCACGTAGAATAGTTAATGTCAACATGACTGAAGAACCTGATGTTGCTAGAATTTCTGTTTTGCTGTATTGAAGTATCATGGAGGCCTTCTTACGCAAAATCTGAGAGAATTTCAAAGGTTCCTTTACCACAAGGTGAATCTGTACGACAGCCTTGGATAGTTTAGAAGTGTTTCATGTGTGAACCACCCCTTTACATGTTGTAATGTATAATTTTCAAATCCCCGGTCTAATCTTTGCTGCTGGGTTTCATGTGCATACTGGTACACTTATGTATGACACTGGTGCGTACAGGTATCCTACTGTTACAAAAATGCAGATACCCTGGTTACTAATTACTTTGGAAATTCCTGTACAGAAATGTCAAGATGTGGCATTAAATTGCATTTGGGTTCTGCCGATTCAGCTTTAAAGTTCGCACAGTGGACAAGAGGGGAGGGCAGGGGAAGATCGGTCGGTTAAGTTGTTCCTTTCTATATCCTTTGTATTACAGTAATTATGTTAATGACTCAAGGACATTGTTTTGTAGTATTTTTTTAAACACTGGAATTATACAAACTGATAATGTATGTAATCCTTTCATAAACTTATTTTTAGTCTTCGGGGGAAAAGAAACTTCGTAAGCCTTGATAGGAATTAGAGAAAATAATTTAGTGTAACAGTAAAAAAAAAAAATAAAAAAAAGTCTTTCATTTTTAATAGTAATGCATGCAGTTTTGCTAAATAAGTCTTATTAATTCCTTAGTTATAAGTTATGGGTGAAACCTTGTTTTATTGTTATAATGATTATAATTGTTAAAACAAATGAACTGTGTACCTTTAAGACTCAAATTTTATGGAGTGAAGAGCAGGGTTTCCCATATAATTAAATAAATGGCTTTTTCTGAGGACTGCATCTGCTGTTTCTTCACTAAATGGGCCTTGGTAGACATTGCATCTGCAGCATTGCGACTGGGCAACAAATGAAGAAGTGGTGTAATCGACAAAGGAAGTTTGGAATTAGGTTTCAGTACGGATGATTTTAGACAACCCTGCATAATGAAATATGTAAGAATTGAGGAGGAAAAAAGAGGATGACTGAGAAAGTTGAAGAGACAAAGGGGGAGGTTCTATTATAATCATTTGCAAAGAAACTGAAGACGGACACAAATGTCGAAGAACAAGGGATTTTTACCGGAAGATCTGAGGAATCAAAAAGTTCCAGAGGTGGGATACTTGGATATAATGAGAAGCAGAGAAAATGAAACGGAAGCAAAGAATGCACTGAAGATCTGCTGAGCAAAGATCAACATTCAAGACGTGTCAGCAGACCCTCCTTAAGAGCAAGAATCCTTAATAATGGAGAATGATACTCAGTAAGATCAGCACTAAAATTATTCCAAGAAAAAAGGCCACTGGAAGCGATGTGACTGCTACAGAAATGTTGTTAGCAGATGAAGAACCGCACGGTGGCCAACAGACAGGAAGTGACCACTTCACCTTAACATTCCTAAGGAGAAATGGCAGAATGTGCAAACCATTAGACTATTTTCCCAATTTTACAAGCTGTTAGGGTCATTGATCACACAGTTAAGGAGAATTGCCTGATGAACAAGCTGGAGTCAGAAAAAGACAGGAAAGGAGATATTTTTCTGCTTTCATTTGGATAACTGAGAAAGCGAGAGAAAGCCACAATTGAGCTGTATGTGTGTTTGAATACACCAAAGCTTTATTTGCATCAAACATGTTAAAATGTAGAAGGTGCTCCAAAATATGGAGGTATCAGCAAACCTGATTATCCTCACCAAGATGAAAGTTTAAGCAGACAAACCGGTTCAGCAGAATCTGCAAAATAAATTAGGCAAACACTGATGCCAGATGCAGACACAACTCCCTGAGCAGCAGTGATGCTAGAGGTGAGAAGCAGTCCTCTCCTGAGTGAGCGGAGATGTCGGATGCAGACGGCCCTTCAGTGGAGGAGCAGGGTCCGCGGTCCAGAGGTTGGTGACATTTCTTTTGTCCAGCACACTGGCCACAGTTCCCCCAGGACTGTCCCCGATCGAAGTGTGAAGTTTTGTCCTGCTTTGACTGACAGTTTAGTTCTCTTCAGGCTGAGGAAATTAACCAGAGAGAAACATCCATTTAAATATGTATAATATGTTAAGAACAAGTTTCTCATATTGTCAGAGTTAAGGTATTTTGTCAGCTGGCATTCAATGAGTCACTCCTGTTTTATGGGCTAACATTTTATCACATTTTTAACATTAGTAAATGAAATGCTCGAAAAAGAAATTGTTCACACGCTCCTTATGTCACAAACACAAGTTGGTCTGAGGAGAATATGCATTTTTATTTTTAGTCATTATAAATTAGTTTTGAATGTGATGCAGTCTGAAGTTCGAACACCACATTCCGTAACTTTATATTTCTTGGCTCATTGATCGGCGTTATCTTAAAATTGGGTTTATAACTCCTCCTCAGTCCGTGGTTGATTTGGCCTAACTTTGAGCTACTTTTTTGCAGACCATCCAGAAGTGTTGCCATTTTCCTCCCACTTGCTAGCTCGAGTTAATCTTTTCTGTGGGTAACTGACACCAGTGGACAAGTGGCGCCACCTACTGGTGTTATACGGTATTCGACCTTTCTAGGTCCTCGAATATAAGACGACTCCATTTTTTTTAAACTCGTAATCCTCAGAAAAAAATACCGTCTTGTATTCGGGCCAATGCTGTATATTTATTACCAATAATTTTACACAAGCTGAACAAATGCTGGACATGTTTATGCAACAAATTGATTAAGGGCACCGAATGGCTTAAATTAGTTTTAATGTAATTTTGTTGATATAAATATCAAAACTGTCATGTTGTGATGTAGTGGTGTCAGACCAAGGCCATATACTTGGCACCTCACTTTGCACCCTATGCTTTAGACTTACATCAGACCACCATCACCCTATAATTGTTTGGATGTTAATAGTAAAAGTACGTTGGAAATATTTCGCAGCATTTTTATTATACAATGTTGTAGCTTTTTCTACATTTTTTACAAAACCTAACCCCCCCAATAAGTAGAGATTCATGTATTATTCAGTTTTTACTTACTAACTTAAAAGTAGACAAAATTGACTTTGAGGTTAAAAAGTGTCGTATTCATAAGTTTAGGCCCCAGTCCATACAGTTTTAAATTATTGTACACCCACTGTATTATTCCCTTTAAGTATTTTGATTCATAACTGAGCAATTGTAATCCAATTGTAGTTCTGTAAAGTTCAGAATTGTTAATATGGGATTTACTGCGCATGCGAGTTGTAGCCTTGAGTGTGATCAACCTTTAAAAGCATTAAAGTAAAACTATGTATTCTCTTTCCACCGACAATGTACTTCTCATAATAAAGTAAATCCAGGAAATAAACAAGCCGCCAGGGCTCAACTTTCGACAGACACCAATGCCAAAAACCAGTTTTTAAACACAGTAAGCGAAATAAAATAATCCTTAAAGACCAAAGTGCCTACTGAAGAGCTTTTCCACACATAATGAAGAAACAAAGTTGAGGTATCAGAAACACACCAACGTGCACCACAACTCCCCGTTATGCAATGCGAGTGTAAAACAGTGTAAAAACTAGACATCAAACTTATTTAAAAGTGCTCGTTTGTCAATTATGGAGCACCAAATAGACAGCAGTAGCGTCAAACAAACACGCGCACACTAGCGGATGTGCGTCACCGGAAGCTGCTGCCCTTAACACCGATCCAGACACTGCTAATCAAGCACAGAGCTTTCCAGCCGAAATGTAGGCATTGTTAATCGAGCGCAGTTCGCTGGTGCTGTACCGCACAAACGAGCGTCAGCTTCTGCTTCTGGTGAGCAAATGCGCGCTTCGAGGTTTATTTTAGCTGAGTTGTGAATGTATTGGTTTGTCGTCTTTAAATAATTTGAAGGATTCAAATCACGTCAAACTAGATACATCAGTTTTTCAATAGTATTAAAGCAAACAAATATTGACAAAAGTCGGATACATTCTCAATATATAGAATATATCATTTTACAGAGAAAGGTCATTTAGTCATTTTTTGCAGTGCTTGCCTGAGTGTATTGCCATATTTCGTAATTGATTTTTCGTTAAATATGTCTCGTTTACAGTGAAAATAATAGAAAACGTGAGTAAAAGTTCCCTTTATGTGAACATTTGAAGAATTTAGTACATACGGTACCTAACTGGTGCACAGCTTACAAAAATGACTATAACAGTATTATAATAAATGGTTGAAACAAAGCTCCATGTTAGTCTGAACAAATGGTGTGGAGAATTTTTTCTTAGATCTTGTATAGACGTTGGCTACCAAAGGTTTAAAATTAGCTGTCATGTCAAGTGTTTACATTTTTGTGTGCAATAGCCCAAGATGTCTGAAAATTGATGTGAAGTCCAAAAGCCATCAATTTGTTTTCTCGTCTCAAGCAGCAGATGGCATCTTAGAAGTTGCAAACTCAAACTGATCTGCCTGGCCTCACAAATGGTGTCCTGTGCATGGTCGGCCCAGGCCCGGTTAACAGTTTGACCACAGCCACTTTGGCCTTTCCAGCTTCGAACTGGTGAGTAGCGTAATCATTCCCAGTTTGTGGGTTTAAAAATGAGTTATTATAAAGCATCGTGATCCATGCAAAATACTTAGTACCTTCAATTTTCATGAAAAGAGTTATGTGTAAAGGTTGCAAAAGGTGCCTTTAACTTTGAAAAACACGTTTTAAAGTAAAAGGGGCGGCCTGGGATTTCTGGGTATTGAACACAAAAAAAATTACTCCCTTCAGTGTGAGTGGCTGTAGGAACACTCCAGACTTTCCCAGTTTGTCCTGCTATGCTCTAGCTGACCGGACTGAAAGCTGCTGGTCAGATACTGTATGTTAGCTCATTTTAAGATTTTTAAGCGTTACACTGGAAGCACTGGTCTTGGCTATCCGCCACTTTCAATTGTATTCGTTTTGTTAAAAAAAAATCCCAAAACTTTGCTATTCTGGAGATTAAATTGTTTAAGTTGATACCTAATGTTTGTCTTAAGGTTTATTTATGGTTTCATGGAGTGTTACATTGCTATTACTGCTCTTTGCTTCCAAACAGTCTAAAGCAGTATTCATATTTTAACTTATTATTCCAAAAATATGACTCCCAAAAGCTTTTAAAACAGAGATTCAAATCTTTATGTTGAGGCATATGTTTACATTATGGTTTATTTATGGTTCCACTGGGTGTTGCATTAAATATACTGGTTTATGCTGTCAGTCAATATCCAGTACTATCCATGTTTTAAGCTCGTATTCCAAAAATTAAACAGTCAAAGCTTTGAAAACAGGTGAATATTGTTCTGGAGATTAAAATCTTTATGTGGACGTTAACGTTTATTTATGGTTTTACTGAGTGCTACATATACTTAGCTTAGGCTTGCAGTCGGCCTCCAGTATGAGCCTGCTTTCCAGTCTCCTCCTGCACTCTGTAGTAGAGTCCATGTTAAACAGCTTTGGTTTTTCAAGTTGCGTACATCTTACTGTCAGCTGGACTTTGGAGGGATACTGTGTGAACAACTCATCTTTTCTCCACTTCCACTGTACGTCTAAAAATGCGGTACACTTCAGTAGGACTGAATGCCCTGCTGTTGTTTTACTTATGTCAGAACAAAGCTGGTTCATGCCCAATAAAAACTACTTAACCTAACTACTCCCAGAAATTTGAATTTTCTTTGCAGTTGCAGCCTATACTAACATGTTATTCTGCTGCTAAAGACGTATAATAACAACAAAATAATAATAATAATAATAATAATAATAATAAGACTACCAAAGCACGGCATTTTACTATATGTAAATTGTTCTTGGAGGGCGTTGACACTGCTTGATATAATCACAACTCATTTAAACTCTGGCAAGTGAGGTTCACGCAGCTGCCTGCGGCAAAACTGGAGGGAAGGGGAGATAAAAGGCATCACGAAGAGAGCATGATGTATTCAGCTTTATGAACCATCTGTAAGGCTAAAAAAAGAAGTCTTTACGTAAAAGAAAGGTAACTGCTCTGACAGGGGTGTCCCAGCCAAAACAAAACAATCATCTAGCAATCTAAATTCAATGAATGAATAAATCAAACTGGTCTTACGGCAATATTGCAACTCTTTCAAGATTTTTCCAACAAGACAACATTTTGATTAATTACCGTTCGTCTACAAAATAGACCCAGCTTGGAGACAGTAGGTAACAGGTTTACAAAAACCTGGACAAGTCTCAGTTTACATTTCACTCACTCTGCTTATATGGTAAAAGGGAAATTCAACACCCAATGATCACTAAGATGGCAACAGGTTATTTTAAAATATTTAGACAATGAAAACATTGCAAATTTGAGGGGGAAAAATGCTGCTTACCAAATAATGGCAGCTTATGACAGGCAGTGGACAAAGTAATATAATAAAGCAGGTTCACGTCATTAAAAAGTGCACATCACGGCTATAAAATTATATTCTTACCTGTTTTCAATCTCAATGAAGATACAGGAGGTGGACAAAATGACACAAGCACCACACGTGAGAGAAAAAGCATTAATTTTGAAGTTACAAATCACAAACACAGCAGCAGAGGTGAGTTAAATCGATTGCCATTTAGCAACGTGTTGCTATAAGAGGTCTGACTACTATCACTTTGAGTTTTCAAAAAAGCAAAAGAGTTCTAAAGAGGTCAACCAGTTTGTGCCCAAAATAGAGGTACATCAGCTATAAAAACTGCTAAATTGTTTGTTGTGTCAAAGGGAACAGCCTCAAAAATGACAGTATATGAATGTGACCACACTGAATCAGCACAGAACAACAGTGGTCACAGGTTGAAGCTCATGGGCAGGGCAAGATGAACTGTGTAACTTTAAATGCCACAAAAGTAGTCTGAAAAATGACCACAAAACTCAGTCAGCAACTCTGTGATGCAGCCTCACAACAAAAAAAAAAGTGCATTATGAGCTTCACAGTACAGGAATTTATGGTAGGGTTGCCACTCAGAAACCAACTGAATCCAAACACATGACCTAGGACAAGATGAGGAATACCTGGATTCCATTAACCAAACATATCCGTTGCCAACTGTTGAACAAAGTTGGAGACCTGTAAAGGTCTCTTGGTGGAGTCATTAGGTCCAAAGAGCATCTTGCATTGTCTTGTAATTAATGGCCACTAAATACCTGTACCATTAATGACCATGTGCACCCTTGGGTTCTACTGCTGTTCCATCATGATGTTGCCATATTCTAGGATAATAATTCTCCTCACACTGCTTAAACAAATCCAAGAGTGGTTTCATAAACCACCATAAAATAAAGTCAAATGCCTACAGAACTAAATACTGTTCATGGAAAGTTCTGCATCACAGAGTGACAAGTAGATTTCCATCTTCTTCATCCCTTAAGGAACTTTAAGCTTTTCTTGATGAAGAATGGTGAAATGTACTATTACATAGTTCAGAATTCCAAAAAGGATTAAAGCTTTTCTGAAGGAAAAGGGTTGCTCCACTCTTTATTAGGTCCTTCATATTAGTATATCCACCCATTATTCATTTCCTTAAAGCAAGTATAAGACCTTACAAGCTTATTGAAAAAAATGAGGGCAACAGGAAGCAGTGTGGTCATGGTCATTTACACAATCTGTAGGTTTTAGATCAAATTATATTTCTGCTTCTGCTGTAATACCCTTTGGCAAAGAAGCTACTAAGCCTAAACACCCACCAATATAAAAATATTCAGACATTTGTTTTCACATTTGTATATTCTGTAAGGTAGCAACAATAAATTAATGAGGAAGCAGTCTCATTTCCCAAACTGCCAAAATGCAAATGTTAGTGTACAGCTGGTGTATTTTACAGAAATAAAGTGGTGACAAAATGAATTTTTGGTATTTCAGGCAACAGCACCCAATAAAAACTGTACATTACTTTATGCTGCTGGCCTTTTTGTTGGGTTATACTGAATACATATCATACAGTGTGTGTAATCCAATAGTTTAAAAGACTCAAGTGAAAGTATGGATCTCAAACTCTGGTTGTGAATTTTAAAGACAGAGCTGAGAGGAACTCAGGCAGACTGCACAATTTTGATACACTATTGACAAAAGAAACTGTCAGCTTCCATGTTGATTTTCATGGTCACACTACATCTTTTGCTTCTGTTAAACCCAAAGGTAAGACCAGAGCTTGACTAAAGCAATTTGAATTCCAGCTGTTTCTCCTTAAACATTACAATAAAGATATTTCACTGCTCAATAAGCTGAATTGATAGATTAGCCACAATTAACAAAGCTGGACACTAATACACTACATCAAAGATGTTATGAGTGCATCCTCCTGGAGCCACTTGTGAAGATCATCACAGGAATTCAGAGAGCTTTTCCTTAATCTTCTCCTCAACATTGTCAAAGTACTTCATTTGAACCAGAAGAACTTTTGCTGACTGAAGGTCTCCTGAAGAGAAAGCAGTCACAAAGTAGAATAAATTATGTAGTTTGTTTTCTTTAGTCACTGTTATGCAGAGGCATGTTTCCTGTGAGTGACTACTCAGTTGATAATCTGTAGGTCTGAGCTACCTACATGAAAAAGAGCCATCCTTCAATTACCTACCAAGGTAATTGGAAGAAAAGGCAAATTCTACAAATTCAGACTATTAAAAATTACCATTGCGGAAGGATGCATTTATTTCTTCAGTCAGGTTGTGGAGTTTACCTAAAAGACAACAATTTATTGTTCAGACATCATCTGGACCCAGTTCATTTCAGCGATTATGGTAAAGTAAACCAGTGGAATACAGTAAAGCCAATACACTGAACCTCTCACTGAATGCAAAATGGCCTTGGCTTCCTCTTTGCTCTGCGTCTCTACCAATTGCTCATTAAGATCCATGATCGCAAGGAGAAACTGTGAATCCGCTCCATCGGTCCCTTCTTCAAAATGCATACCCATCAGGTCCAGCTGAAATGAACAATTAATGGGGCCTTGACAGATACTCACTTGTGCCTATAAATAGAATATTCAATACAAGGTGTTGCTGAAAGATTATGGTTACCTTATACAAGTAACATTTATTAGTGATGGACTTACCATATATATGCCACGACTTAATGGCTTGAGAAGAGTCCTATATGCTTTATTTACCAGTGCAGACTGGGTCTCTGAATACTCCTGTTCCTTCTGTAAAACCAATGCAACACAAAACATCATATAAACTACAATCATATAAATTGACTAAAAAAAAGACATCATAATGTCAAAAAAATACTAAAACACAAACAAAACTACTTTTCAGTTCCCAGAGTTGTCAAATAAGAAATGCTCTTAAAAAAGGCATGAGTCTAGAGTCATAAATCGCTAGTCATAATTTGTAAATGTATACATACCAAATTGCAAACAGTTCAGAAATTATGTGCAAGTTTGCAGAAGCATGCAAAACATTGTGCTTTTTTTCAGGCAACAATATTTTGTGTACTGTCTGTCTTTACCTGAGTTTTCTGACTGAAATTGTCAGGGTGTAGAGAGCGCTGAAGCTGCAAATATCTATACTGTAGTTTATGGGTGTCCACAGCAAATGACTTCTCACTAGAGAAAAACACAAGCAGTCATTTTACAAAAGTCTTGAAAATCACATTTTTTAAAATATGAAACCATCTGTACTGTTAAGAATGTTTAACTTAAAAGTTTAGATGTCTGGGAAACTATTCATTAGTATCAAGTATTCAACAGTATCAAGTACTGTGGGCCGGGGAATGAAATTTTTTACTTTGTCATCAACCTATTTTTGCAAATATAATAATTCTCAATCAAAATTCTATTATTGAAATGAAAGTAAAACATGTCAGTGAAGTGGCATCCTTCACGTATTTAACTTCTTCCCTTTTCACAGGATACCTAAAAACATTTCACTTATTTGCTATCTTTTCAGTCAAAGGGGAAAAAAATGGTTTCCACATGTCAGTAACAGTTCTAAAAACATTGCATATGAAATGAGCTTGTTAATGCTATCCTACATTAACTCTATTTTCAGAATTAAAACACCAGACATCCATCCATCACAAGCCAGCAGAATGTGTAAGAGTAAGAGTAAAAAAGGAAGTTACCAGAAAATATATATACTATACATTTGTGTATTTTTTTAAATTGTTTCTGATTAATTTATACACTGCCCGGCCAAAAAAAAAAAATAAAGTCACCACCTGGATTTAACTTAGTGTTATGATGTGGGGTTGCTTCAGTTAATCGGGTCTAGGTTCAGCAACGTTATGTGCCCAAAAAATTAGCTCAGCTGGCTACCTGAATATACTGAATGGCCAAGATTTTTTTTTCCTTCCCTAATGGCATGGGCAATGGATTTTTTCTTCACATTCAAAGATGACAATGCCAGGATTCATGGGGCTCAAATTATGAAAGAATGCTTCAGGGAGCATGAAAGACATAATTTTCACACATGGATTGGCCACCACAGAGTCCAGACCTTAACCCCATTGAAAATCTTTGGGATGTGCTGGAGAAGACTTAACATAATGGTCCGACTCTCACCATCACTGATACAAGATCTTGGCAAAAAATTAATGTTACTCTGGACGCAAATAAATGTTGTGACATTGCATGAACTTATCAAAACAACGCTACGGCGAATGCGTGTCGTAATCAAAGCTAAAGGCGGTCCAACAAAATATTAGTGTGTGACTTTTTTTGGCCGGGCAGTGTAAAAGCAATTACATGGCACAATTTTCATAATCATGTTTATAAATATGTATTGCAGTAAAACCCATCACATAAAAGTAGAGTCAAAATATTCAATCTTGTCAGATGTGGGGTTGACATTGCAAAATTAGTGAAAATATTTTGCAGTTAGTCTTCTATTGTGTGAAAAAAGAAAAAAGTATGAGAAATATAAAGATTATTACAAATAAAACATGCATGTGAGAACTATAATATGAACTAATACTACAAGTATGAAGCATCAAATTGTTGTAACAAAAGCCCGTTATACAGAAAAATCCACATTTCATTTATTATTCAAGACTATTTTCTTGAACTTTAATTTATATTGTTATTCTGTTCTTCAGTACATCCACCCATTCACCTACCTATTTACCTAACTAGCATCCTCAACTGCTTGTCTGATATGGGGTTGCCATTGTCTGCAGCGTAGAGTGTGAGGCACGGAACACCCAGGATGAGATACCAGTCCACTGCAGGGCAATCATGCACACACACACTCGCACCTCCAGACACAAAGAACAGTTTACAGTTTCCAATGCACCTGAAACACAAATCTTTAGACTGTGGGAAGAAACCCATATCAACACAGGGGGACATGCAAACTCCATGCAGACTGAACTGGAAAAGCACAGCCTAAAAGCACTCCTATTGTTATTATTATTAATAAAAACACTTCATTAGCAAGCACAAATGCACACACAAGGAACATGAAATGGTTAATTCAGACAGTTTATGCAACTGAATAACATTATTTAGAGAATAAATTAAGTTTGAAATTCACTATATAAAATACAATAAATACAATACAAATACACTGGGTTCCTGACTTACAAATTTTTGAGCAAAAAAAAAAAAAAAAAAACTTTTCCATGCTACATACTTTTGAAAAAGAATAATTTAGTATTTATTTCTTCATATATAGAGCTGGCATACCAGTTAAAATTGCACAGGAAGCTTTACCCAGTTTACCCCAAAGATACTGATCACAAATAGTCAGTGCTGCTCTGTATTTTTTACCACCTTGCTCTGGCCACAGGTCTTTAATGTACATTTTTGTCTACAAAGTGTCACAGGTACACCTGCCAGGGGGTCAGGATATGCATGCGTGCACACAAGACATCCTAGCTCACCAGCAGGAGGGGCTGCCTGTCAGCCTGGTGTCCATGATCTGCTCAGTAGAAGACAGAAACAGTGCTGCTCTGTTCCTGTTCCAGAAACCTCACTGTTGGCTCCCTACCCACAGTGCTTTCTTGTAACATTCCATTTATTTGTATGCCAGCTCTATTTATGAAAAAATAAATACTAAATTATTATTTTTCAAAAGTATGTAAATGTAACATTCCATTTATTCATTTAGCAAATGCTTTTCTCCAAAGCAACACACAATATATGGCCAAAAGTATGTGGACCCCCCTTCCAATGACTGAGCTGTTTCAGCTGTACCCATGCAGCATACTACATACACCTTCTAGACAACTGTGTGCTTCCAACTTTATGCTCACAGTTTGGGGAAACCTCTTTCCTACTCCAGCATGGCTGCGCCCCCCCCTGTGCACAAAGTGAGCTCCATAAGCACCTGGTTTACCCAGGTTGCTGTGGAAGAACTTGAATGGCCCTCACAAAACCCTGACCTCAACCCCACTGAAAACCTTTGGGATGAACTGGAACGCCAACTGCGAGCCAGACCTTCTCAACCGATGTCGGTGCCCAATCTCACTGGTGCTCTCATGGCTGAATGGGCAAAAATTCCCACAGCCATGCTCCAAAATCTGGTGCAAAGCCTTCCTGGAGGAGTGGAGGCTGTTATAACAGCAATGGGGGGGACCCAACACCATGCCCATGGGTTTGGAATGGGAGGTTCAGCAAGCACATATGGGTGTCCACATACTTTTGGCCAAGCAGTGTATGTAATAAACAAAAGATGCAGATATGTAATTCAGAAAGTACAGTGTCAATCCAATAACAGTTTTTGCCAGCCCACATTAGACCAGTAGCTGAAAACAGAATTAATGAAAAGCTCCTCTAGCCTTTTAGCATTTAGCTTAAAAGCTTTTGAAATAATAAACCAGGTCTTGGTCCCACTTTAGTCTGTAAGTTGGGGTCCCACTGTAGTACAATTTTTTACAGGGTTGTGTAGAGCAGAACAGCACGGATGTACTAAAGTAACAAAGTTTGAAGAAAATATACGACACTACACAGTAATAAGTAATAACATAAGCAATACAAGTGAGTAAGAGGAAACAGGAGAGGGAATAAGTACAGTATATAAATAATTGTAATAACTTTGCTATGTGTAGAATCGGAATGTCTTAAAATTCTTATTTTGTTATATTGTGAACATGCAAGTTCAGACCGAATGAATTCGTGTGCCTGTCGTCCACCCACCAGCCCATGATGTCGAAGTAGCTCGCGCGTTCATCTGGCCGCTGGATGACGGCGCACTCCGGGCAGAAGAAGACGGGACTGCTCCGCAGCGGCGTCCCGCATTGCCAGCAGCGCAGTGCCGCCGACACGCCGCAAAACGTCCTCCCGACGAACCCCTCGCCCGCGACACGGTCCGAACGCAGCGGCCACACACTCGGACGAAGCTCCGCTGCTTGGTGGCCGCCGAGGATTACAGCTGAGGCGGTCGCGGCGCCGCCAAAGACGCTCGCCCCGCAGTTTTGGGCGCGAAGCCCGCGCGAAACGCAGCGAAGCGCGTGCATGTTCCCTCGCGCCCGCTCCCCGCTTCCTGAACGGCGTCGTCATAGTCGTCGCGCGAGCCGGCAGACCTCGCGCGGAGCGCGGTTCGTCGACACGAACAGGAAGTTAATGTCGCCGTTGTTTCATTGGACGCCGTATGAATAACTACATTTCCCATATTTCTGTAGTGCTCGGGGTGGCCTCTGTGATTGGCCAGGTTTGTAATACGCTTTTATCAACGTTGATATGAGAGTTGCCAGTGTTTCGATTGGAGCGAAAATATCTTGTATTCCGGCACGTGCTTCTGAAGGTAAATTACAGAAAATCCGATTTTGTCTAGAGTTGGATTTATTGAATAATAGCTCTAATGTGCACTATTACGTCCTCGTGTACTCATACGCAGTGTTTCCTCGTAAATTTCTATAGTATTTGCATACGCGAGCTGCCCGTTTTTCTTTTTAGTAAAGAAATGCGTGTATTTCTACGTAACTGGACGGTTAAATTTGCTCTACATTGTGTTACTTGCATGTAAAAGGTGGAGACCGACAATACTGTCAAACCAACGAGTTTCTTTTCGTTCGTTTCTTTGTATAGTAGGAACATGGCACCTGATTTTCAAAAATGAAAGTGACCCGAACGATTAAATTATTCGTCCGACTTGCATCTTATGGCTATTAATTCGCAGGACATTAATTTGATCATTTGCATGTCAGATCCCGTAGTTGCTACTAAAACAATGTTATTTTTATGAGCAACAGTAGCGGGAATGATGGCAAAAGGGCTGTCGTTAAGACCACATTTAACGCATAATTAGCATTTTTATTTTGTACTTATGATGCAAAATTATGTACAAGTGAAATAATAAACAGACTTTATATAAAGGAAGGAGTACCGGCATTAGAAAAGGTAAAGTGATGGTTTTAGGCAGTGTCTCAAGATTTGGGCAGTGTCTGGACATGTCCTTTGAGGAGTGCTGTTGTTTTCTCAGCACAAACTTCTGCTTTCTTAGCCTGCAGCGCTCACATTCGTATTTATGGTGTTTGTAGGCTGAACTGAGCAGCGAGATTACCACAGCTTAGTGCTAAAGCTGACTGCACTCAGTGTGATGCGCCTCACTGTTTTCAGGGGGACAGCAACATGTCTCAGGAGCCAGAATCAAGCCAGTCGCAGACCCAGTCCCAGCCACAGACCCAGTCGCAGGGCGGCTCGAGCTCCTCGTCGGGACCTGGCTCCGCTAGCCAGTCCTCCTCTTCCTCGGGCTCCGGCACGCTCAGTTCTGTGGACACCATTCCCGTGCGGGACCTGGCCTCCATCCCAGAAGAGCTAGAGGAGCCGGAACCCCAGCCTTGGGGCCGCCTGCTCCCCATGGAGAGGGGCTTCCGTGTGCACAGTAAGCAGATGCTCCCATCAGCTGTTTCTCAGATGATGATGGGGTTTTACGGCAGCAGAAACAAAAATCGTGGAGGCAGCAGGAGCAGTGCTGTGTTTTTGTTAAAGTGGAAGAAAGACAGTAGGTGGTACAGTGGTTAAGAATCTGGACTTGGAGAGAAAACATGGGTGGCTTAGATCAAAGTGTTGTAGGTGTGCTGTGTGTTCCCTTGAGGAAGGCACATTGTTTGGATATCGTCATAAAAATTTTACTGCTTACTAACTTTTCATAGACAAAGAGATTTAATGTTAAGCAGCATGGTTAACATCTAAAGACTTACACAGACCTCTCTCACATAACTAGCATAATGCTTTAGTTAATAAAGTGAGTTCTCATGTTAAACAAACTGTTAATTACCATTCATTTAAACAGAAAAAATGATGTGCTGCTCAGCCGCAGAATGTAAATCAAATTTTTTCTATTCCATATCTTTTAGAAACAGACAAACTCTAAATCAAAGCTAAGTCTAGAATATAAGAACTGCTCTGGAAAATTTAAAATCCAGGTTTAAGACCCACATGTTAAGAATCATTCATATTCGTATTTTTTATACATATCTTTTTTCTATCCATTTCCATTTGAGCACAGTGGGTAGCACTGGTGCCTCATAGCACCTCAGCTGTGGATTTATATGGAATCTTCAGATAACTGAATACTGATAATGGATGGAGGCGATCTGTTTTTTAAACTTCTAGTTTTTTGAATGCTGCAGTTTATTTTTTTGTTTTAAAGCTGTAGGCAATCTATTGTTATTATTTATTATAAAATGCTTTGAGAAGCTGCTTTTAACAAAATGTACAAATTTTATATTAATATTATCTGTATTGATTGTGCTAGGGAAGTCTATACATGATGATGTCTTTACATTTTTGATTGAGTACAGTTCACTTTGTCAATCCATGATCTGTAAATGGTCACATAAGAACACATAAGAAGTGTGACTTTGTTGCGTTGTACTTTCAGATTGCATAGATGATGAGTATTGGTTTGGACGGGACAGATCTTGCCATTACTGCTTTAATGACCCGATTATAAAGGGGTCTGATAAGTATATAACTTACAGCAAGAGGCACTTCAGGATATTCAGGGTAAGTTTGGCGAATGTTGTCTTCTGTGTGTGTTCTGGATTAGGATCATTGTAATCATTTTGGTGGGGTGTACAGCCTTCCTTTTTTAAGATACCAAATGTCTTTTTTTATTTTTTATTTTTTTTGCCAGAACAACCACTACCAACCACCACTTGCCACTGTCATTTATTGATATACCAGGGTAAGTCAAAAAGTATCTGCTGTCACCCACTGTGGTCAAGGATACAAAATATTGCAGATACTTTTTGACATGCCCTCATATTAGGACAAATACATTACCTTGACAAATTTAACAAGTATGAAGATTAATTTTGGGTATCAAGTTGCTTATGTAATTCTACGATATCTTCATTTTTTAGGAACAAGACATTGTTTACATAGAGGACAATAGTGGAAATGGGACCTTTGTGGATGGAAAGATTATTGGCAAGGGAAAAAAGCACCCCCTGGCAAACAATGCTGAGCTGGCCTTAGCACAACCACATCATAAAGGTAAGAGTGTTAACTGTGGGCTTTCACTAAGATTTTACTATGATATTGCTTTCTGTTCTGTGGTTAAAAAAATTCTCAGAAACTTGGAAACTATAATGTTGCCCAAGTTTCTGAAGGTCAGTGTGAATTTTGTTCCACTGTCTTCATGCCTTTATTTAATGAGCTTGCGCCTATAATTCATAATTTGACACTTTTCACACATGAAGGGTGCTATGAATTATGTTTTTATCATTTTTCATACTTCAAAGTCATTGAAAATGAATCTAATTCACTGAAAGTATGGGATGTGCTGTATTACTGTACATTGTTTGATGCCCTGTATGTCTTAAAATGTGTTTTTTTTTGTCCAAGTGTTTATAACATTTTTCTCAGTGTACTTGGCCTTATTTAATTTTTTTTTTCCATTTAGTGTTTGTTTTTATTAATCTCATGGCTGATGAGCAGTCTAATCTCCCAAAAGAGTTCAAAGACAAGTACCTAATTTCCCGAAAGATTGGATCGTAAGTACACTGGTGTTGGAATGGAATGGATTCTGCTTGCATTTCAATCCTGTTAGATTACATAATTTGGACTTCATTCAAATGCAATATTGTTTTTCATTTCATTTCAGTGGAGTTTGTGGGGAGGTCAAGTTGGCATTTGAAAGAGCAACGTGCAAAAGGGTTGCAGTTAAAACTATAAATAAGAAAAACTTTCCATCAATGGGGGTAAGTTTGGTAATTGCTGATGGTGCCAGTATTCTTTTATTGGTGCATAATACAAGCTATTGTTTTTTTGTTCCATAATAAAAAGCAATGACCCTGTTGTTTTGTGTTTTCCAAAACTAGACTGTCACTCAAAATGCAGAAAGAGAAGTTGAAATCCTGAAAAAAATAGATCATGTGAGTACTGTATATTTTGAATTTGTAATCATACACCTTACCCTTGTAAAAAAAAAAAAAACTCAGTGATCTGGAGCCTATCCCAGAATCAGTGGGTGATGGACTAGGAGGGGCATACCGTGGGCAGGTTGTTGGTCCTTCACAGGGTAGCCACACACACATTCACAGTCACCAGTTAATGTGAACTATGTCTTTGGACTGTGGAAGGAAACCCACACAGACTGAGGTGGATTTGAACCCTTACCCTGTGCACTAGCAGTTGTATCTACAGCACCACTTAAAGACCCATATAAAGATATTGTGGCAAAATTAATTGCTTGTTTCATGCTACTCTTCCTGCTTTAGATGGTATCGTCTGTATTTGCATTTCATTCAGCAAAATCTGCCAAAATGAATTTGAAAACATGACTCCAGTAAACATAAGATGGCAGGGTCAATTTCTTTGAAAATTAAATTAAAATTAGATTTAGTGAAGTATTTGGTACTTATTCACATTTTAATGCTGAATATTGTTTATATACCTTGCTCTTATATGTTGTGTCTCATTCTTTTTTATTTCCTTCTTTAGCCTTGCTTGATCAAGACAGAAGATTTTTTTCAAACAGAAGATTCTTACTATATTGTTTTAGAGCTGTAAGTAAAGCATTCTAAAATGATTCTTTTGTTCCCTTAATTGCTAGTGTAAGAAATATTAAGTACATGTTTAATCTATATGAAATGTAAATATTAACTCTAGGGTCTATTATATCTTGCAGAGCATGAAATAACTAAGCAGCAATAAAGCTTCTATCTAGACTTCCTGCTTATTTTTTTTTCACCAGCGTAACAAGATAAGGTCTATAAATCTATAAAGAAAGTGTTTAAAAAATCTTAATCCATGGACACTGATTGTTACCAAAAAGATAGGTGGTTAATGCCCATTCAAAATGAGGTAATTGCAATGATCCAAAGAATCGGAAAGCTACTTTCACATGCAGTGCTTGTGAATTAGTAACTGGAAAATTGTGCACTATTGTAAGATTTTCTTAAAGACATTGTACGTAACAGGTTTTACCTACATGAGCACAGCTGATATGTTTAAAGAGTTAAAGAGAAGGTAAATATGAAATTTTTCCTCAGCAGAAGAAACCTGAGGTTGATTCAGTTGGATTATTGATGTTCTAAGAAGAAAGTTATTCAACCAAGGGATAAAGCAGGTTAAATTATTGATAGAAGATGTCACAAGGCAACACTCGTTCACACAAAATGCATGCAAAATAAAAATATGCAGTTGGCTGAGTTAGGCTTGTGCCATCTCTTACTGTGAAATCTAATTTCTGCAGGGATGAATTTGGTAGACTGTGAGGGTACAGAGCAGAAGTTCTTAACCAGTGGTCCATGGACCCTTTAGAGGGTCTTTGGATAGGATTCAGGGGCTTTGTGAAATGCAGGTTAGCACAAAATAAATAAAACAAAAATCAAATCATATAAACCATTACTGTGCTATTATTGTCATTGAAGTAATTCTGTGTGAAGGCAATTTCAGTGAAATTTATTTATTTAAACTAATTTTTTGGTAATATGATTATTTTCATAGGAAGGGGTCCTTAGCTTTAATTAAATTCTTAAAGGGGTCTGTGACCAAGAAGAAGTCAAGAATCTCTATGTTAGAGCTTAATTTTGCAAAACAGTTTGCAAAACCCCCTCTTACAGAACTGATAATGCTGTCAGTAACCAGTAGTGAGGGACACAGCAGTTTAGCAGCAGCAAAGTCTCTAGCAGGGCTTTTGTTCTGTGTGTAAAGGAAATCCACTGGCTTAGTTAGGGAGAATATGGGGGGGGTATAGAGAGTCTAGGTAGTCCTGTGAGTGGTTGTGGACAGCTGAGCCAGTGAAAATCAAATATGGGGAGGGGATGTGTTTAAACTTTATCCCCACTTTTTAAATTCCATCATAGAATGAAATTATTAAATGATAAATTTCTGCAAGGCAACATAAATATCTGACAACCAATAGATGTGTTGTTACCAAAGGTTAAGCAAGTTCCAAGTCCCAGAGCAGCTTGTGAAGATGAAAACAATAATCAAGCAATTTTAAATGCAGACCCCTATTATGCCTGAAGTGTTTCCCAGCAAATGTCATCCTCTCAAGAAGATTAGAAATCACATACACAACCCTGCTCTCATGTTACCTCTCTAACACGGGGATAACATTTTTATGTTTATATGTTTGTTTATATGAAAGGTTGTTCTATAATAACAAGACTGCGAATAAAACATTTGTTTACTGCATTGCAAATGTGAGCAGCTCTTTCAGCCCATGGTATGAATCCCTTGAATACCAGATTGAAATGCGACTGTTTGCTGCAGCGCTGTCCTAGGCTCACCCCGTCTCACCAGCCCTCCGGGTGTATGATGAAAGTGCGCTCTGCCAACACTGCACACTTCAGCTGTTGTGTAACCACTCCTGGGATGGGGACAAATCCATTTTTTGTTTTACATTCACTTTGTAATGATGTATAAGGCAAGACATTACACTCTTATATTAATAAATCAGTTGTTCTTTGTCAGTAATGACAATGCAAACTGTCAGTATGAAACGACTTGTGTTATGACCCTAGTTGATGCTGTTAAATAGTTAATAATCCGGTCTGTGCAGGTATAGTAGAAAATACAGTCTGCATTCTCTATAAGCAGTTTTTTGCAGCATAAATATAAATTGTACTGAATATACAATGTAGTTAGGCTTGTGTGTTTCATTGTTTAAAAATATCAGCTGTGTTTGGTGCATCACATCTAACTAAGGATATCTTTTTCAGCATGGAAGGTGGAGAGTTGTTTGACAGAGTCAAAGAGAAGAAGCAATTAAAGGAATCCATTGCTAAACTGTATTTTTATCAGATGTTGCTTGCAGTTGAAGTGAGTACACTGAAATTTATCAGCACCTTATTTCCTTTCAAATATTTAAATAATATTTTTATTGAACTTTTTGAGTGATATTTGTTTGGTTATTGCATTTCATTTTTTCTGTATCCATATTCAGAAGATGAAGTAAATGTACATTTTTGGTTATGAATATTTTGTGTAAACCATAAATTCTTTTTTTTATTTTTGTAATTTTTTTTTTTATCTCTAGTACCTCCACAGCAATGGAATCATTCACAGAGATCTCAAACCAGAGAATGTGCTGCTTTCTTCTAGAGATGAAGTCTGCCTGATTAAGGTTACATTTTTTGTTCATATTAACTGTTGTCTCATCTTACCTTTATAGTTTATATGGTGTCAAATGTTGGTTAATTTGATTCGTATCATCCTCAATGTTCTGGTCAGCACCATAAATATGGTTTACGTTCTTGAGCTGTTCCTGAAAACCAGACTTAAACTGGGAAACATAAATAGGCAAACTATTTCTCATTATTTCAAATTGGGGGAATAATATAATCAACCCCCCAAAAAACTCCATACAATTTCTCCAAATATTGCTAAAGCACTGTAAAATGCCTGTATAAATAAAAAACCATCATTGGATTAGCAAGGAGGAAGTTAGGGCAGCTATGAAGAGGATGAAGAATGGAAAGAAAGGCTGTTGGCCCCAGATGACATACCTGTGGAAGCATGGAAGTATTTAGGAGAGATAGCAGTGGAGTTTTTAACCAGATTGTTTAATGTAATCTTAGAAAATGAGATGATGCCTGAGGAGTGGAGAAGAAGTGTACTGGTACCAATTTTTAAGAATAAGGGTGATGTGCAGAGCTGTAGTAACTACAGAGGGATAAAACTGATCAGCCACAGCATGAAGTTAATGGAAGAGTAGCGGTACTAGGTTAAGCTAGGTTAGAGGAGGTGATGATTGGTGAGCAGGAGTGCTTCATGCTGAAGGAGCACTGATCTTGAGGTTTACGCTCTGAGGGTGTTGATGGAGAATACCGAGAAGGTAAGGAGTTGCATTATGTCTTCATGGACTTAGGCTGCAAACACAATTTTCAAGGGGATTGTGTGTGTATGAGAAGTGGGTGTGCAGAAAAGTATGTAAGAGTGGTACAGGATATGTACAAGGACAGTGTGACAGTGGTGGGGTCTGTGGTAGGAGTGAGCCAGATGCACTTTCAAGGTGGGGTAGGATTAGATCAAGGATCAGCTTTGAGTCCTTTCTTATTTGCAATAGTGGGCAGGTTGGCCTTGAGATCAGACAAGTCACGTGGACTATAGGCGTTCACGGATGACATTGTGATCTGTAGTGAGTAGGGAACAGGTTGAGGAGACCCTGGAGAGATGGTGATATGCTCTAGAGAGAAGAGGAATGAAGGTCAGTAGGACTAAGAACCGGTACCATGTGCATAAATGAGAGGGAGGACAGAGGAATGGTGAGAATGCAGGGAATAGACTTGGCAAGGTGGATGAATTTAAATACTTGGGATCAACAGTTCAGAGTAACGGGGAGTGTGGAAGAGAGGTGAAGAAGAGAGTGCAGGCAGGGTGGAGAAGAGTGTCACGAGTGATTTGTGACAGAAGGGTACCAGCAAGAGTGAAAGGGATGGTCTACAAGATGGTAGTGAGACCAGCTATGCTATATGGGTCGGAGATGGTGGCACTGACCAAAAGACAGGAGGCAGAGCTGGAGGTGGCAGAGTTAAAGATATTAAGATTTGCATTGGGTGTGACGAGGATGGACAGGATTAGAAATTAGTATATTAGAGAGTCAGCACAGGTTGGACGGTTTGGAGACAAAGTCAGAGAGGCAAGACTGCGTTGGTTTTGACATGTGCAAGGAGAGATGCTGGATATTTCGGGAGAAAGATGCTAGGGATGGAGCTGCCAAGCAAGAGGAAAAGAGGAGGGCCCAAGAGGAGATTTATGGATGTGATGAAAGAGGATATGCAGGTGGTGGGTGTGACAGAGAAAGATGCAGAGGACAGGAAGAAATGGAAACAGTTGATCCGCTGTGGCGACCCCTAACGGGAGCAGCCGAGAGATGAAGAAGAAGAAGATAAATAAAAAACCATCATCACACTCTTGCTTATCATACAGAAACAGACATTTAGTAATTCCAGTGTGCTGCATAACAGATCAAAATTTGCAGCTGACTGAACAGAAAGCCGCAGCAGATCCCCTCACTCACTCCTCCCCACAGTCTGCTTGGTGGGCTCTTTAGAATTCCTTTGCTCATGGTTCTGTTATTACAACAAATTTTTGGAACATGGATGGTGATATATGAATGACAAGTTAGACTTTGTTGCAGAGCAGATGCTATGGGTATCCAGTAGGGACAGTACAAGCAAGACGCATAATTAACTGTCACACAGTTCAGCTGGAAAACTTTGTTTCAAGCATTTGAAGTGTAAGTGGGACTTTTTTGTGCATGGCTAGGCTAAAAACCATATGAGGAGCTTGTAACTGAATTTCTGATATGCAAAATTAGGAGACCTTTGAAATGAGGACATAAATAAGGAGGACATAAATAGGGATATGACTGTATTTATATATATTTTCAATGTATGATGTGCTTATCAGTAAAAATAGATGTTGCCAATTTGACAAACAAAACTAATAAAAGGCATCATCATGTAGATGTCAGTATTAAGCATTATTTAGCTGTAACCGTAGTCCAAGTTGACTTACAGTGTAAGGTTTGTACAATCAGTTATGTAGAGTTTGTCATTTTTACAGCTGGGTAATTTTTACTGAAGCAATTCATGTTAAGAACCTTGTCCACGGGTACAACAGCAGGAGATGGGATTTGAGCTTTTGCTCTTTGACTGCAGGACTCTTAACCATTATGCCACCTGTTGCCTCCAGCAAACGTTAATAACAGTTATTTGCCACTTACCTGAAGTCTTTGTCCAAAGAGAGTTACAACTGGTTTTCATTTATTCAGCTGTGGTCCACTAGATAGCTGCTGGGGCAGTGTGGTAGGGGCAGGAATATACAGGACATAAGGGTGCATAGAACATAATGGTGTTGAGTTCATAGTTCATCAGAGCACTTCAGTACACAACCATGTGCTTGACAAATAAACTCTTTTGACTTTGACTTTGACTTCATGAGAACAAGGGAGACTTGGGGTTATGGTTAGGGTTATAGTCTTCAAAGCAGCTACCGTTGTGACTAGATGTCACAAATAACCAGGGCTGGTTGTGGAACAGTCTCCTGAGAAAAAATAAGGGACTTAATCTGGATTACTACAGAGATGTCATCAGGAGGTGTAAACATTAGATAGCAGGGTCTTTGTCAATTGAAGTAGATTGCAGGAGGCTTTCTCAGAAGGTCACTGTTTAGGGCTTAGTTTGTAGGGTATCACTGGTAACCAGAATAAAACACAGGCAGAAGGCAAGGACCATCCTGAATGGGTCATCAGTCAGTTGCTGGACAATCTGTCTCTCATATACACACACACACACACTCACTCTCTCTTTCAGATCCTACACAAGTTTTATGCTTTGTTTTAGAAAACACTAAGGTGTGATTAGTTACATTGCACAGATGAAATTGGATAACAGCTTCAGTGAAATGGTAATAGAATAAACAGAGACCAATAACTGGCATTGCTCAATTAAATCCATTGGTAACCACAGGTAAGGAGGTGTTATTGTTTCGCAGCAAAAGTGACTTCATTATGGGAAACTTGACCGTTTTCAGTGGCCAGTGAAATCTACAGAAGATCAAAACTGACAGTTAGAAGGTGCTGACAGTAAAAATGGAAAAAATCTACAGTAATGAACATAGTATGACAGACATGTAATCTAGGAAAGCACCTTTTTTCTTTACAAATGTACGCAATTATCAAAGGCAACAACTAGTTTGAACCTTCCACAAATGTACTTAAGTGAAATTAGCATAGAAAATTGAAGTTACTACTACCAACCTGTAGATTTACGGTACATCTCAGTTTGTACCATAATATTCAATGAAAAGATATTAGAAATGCAGTCAAGTGCCCAGTTTGTAAAATAAATTTATTGATTTTAACAATTTTATTTATTGATTTATTAAGATCCCCCTCTTAATGTTTCAGCTCACAGACTTCAGCCAGTCCAAAATTCTTGAGGAGACATCGTTGATGCGGACTTTGTGTGGAACACCTACATACCTGGCACCAGAGGTGTTTACCGATGCCATCACAGTCGGCTACAGTAGCGCAGTGGACTGCTGGAGTCTTGGTGTCCTCCTATTTGTGTGGTATGTCACGCCTTTGCTTTCTTTGTTGCCATATGGACTGCTTCCTCAAAGTCTGTCTCTGACAACCAGAGTGTTGAACTAATTCAAGTTTGCATAAACATTTATTTACTTAGGGGATGGTTTTCCTCTGAAGGGCCTTAGGGTTTCAAGCTGTTCACAATGATTTTTCCCATTTATACAACAGCATCATTTTTACTGTACTACAGGAAATACAAGAGCAGGTCCCTTGAGAAAACACCAATAGAACTTTCTGGAGCTACTTCTCCTACTTGAGAATTTACTAGTCAGCTAAGAAAAAAAATGACTTAAGTAATTTAAAATGAGTTTCACCCTTATTTGTTTCTGTTTTATTTTTGTAGAAATGGTAAAAAACATAATGTTATGATAAGAAGGTGATCACATGTTATTTTTACGGATGTGCTCATAGGGTCAGTGTTTTATACTCATGAAGTGGAAAGCATTTTTTCCCCTCTTTCCTTTACAGTCTGGGAGGGTACCCCCCATTCCACTCGGAGATGGTGGAGATGACCATCAGGGAACAAATCACTCAGGGATGTTACAGATTCATTCCATCCAAATGGGCACACATTTCAGATCAAGGTAAAAATAAAAATATCTGGGGTATTGAATTGTTGTCCTATTTCTTGTTGCAGATTTTGCTGTACTTCCCAGTTTAGTAGTTGTAGTTTTAACTAAGAAATTTTAACATATTTAGAACCAGGAAAAAGACATGGTTTAATTTGAACAGTTTAACACCACTCCCATCCCCCCTTCTGATGTGTAAATGAAAAACATTATAGTTTTGATTTTCCTTTTTTAGCTAAAGATCTGGTGAAGAAACTTCTAGTTGTGGACCCAAAACAAAGGCTCACAATTAGTGAGGCACTACAACACCCTTGGATGGAAGTATGACCTTTACTACAAGTGCTGTTTCATGTGTATTTGTGTGTCAGGGAAACAGGGACAACACAATTTGTTTGAATTTATTTTAGATGCTATTAGTTCCCTTTATTAATAAAAAGTCCTGCATTTCAACTCTAGGAATGTCAGTTACTGCAGTCATCACGATGTTGAGTACTGCAAACCGTAAATCGTTCCAGTTCTCAGGAGTAATCCATAACCTGCTGAAATGTATGTGTGTCATTCTCTGTAGATAATTCCAGCATCAGTAACCAACAAGCTTCGGTTTTACAATTTTAGCAAAACCGGTAAAGTTAAAGTCTGGCACTGTTGGGTAGAAACATTAGCCCATGCTTCCCTTTTCTCCACGTGCACTGAAATCCAAAGCATATTTTTTTCCGTGCATCATTTTCAGCAACAGTGGAACACCGTGCATCCTGCTGATTTCTCCTCTCTCTAGGATGCAGAGATGAAGGAGACCGCCTACAGAGTCATGCACCCTAATGGCAACACTGCAGACACTGCAAAGGTAAAAGATCGGATGGTAGGAAGGCGTTTCTGCTGGGCTTGCTGACTGTGCTTTTTGTGTAGACGGGCACTAAAATGAGAAGATAGTCACTCCTACGTTTTGTGTCCCCAGCCGTCCACCAGTCGCAAACGTCCCCTTGAGGACAGAGATGAAACACCAGGGAAGAGGAAGCCCAGCCCATCTTCAGCTTAAACTACCTCTGAAAACACAATTTTTAAAAAAATTTCTCCCTACATACATATGAATTTTCAGGTTAAATCAGTCTTATATATTCCACTTCTGTTTGATTTTGTCTAATAAATAACTATTTGTATATTTTTAAAACAAAAGTATTTTTTCTTTGCTCAGAATGTGCATCTCATGGCCTTAATTTAGTACATTAATTCTTGAATGATTGTTTCTTTAAAATATAGATACAGGTCTCACAACCAAAGGCACAGTTTTTTTAGGTAAGCAAAATAATTAGAACTCATTGCACTGAGGATTTTTGAAACTAGTCAAAACATTTCCACATGGATGTTAAAAATGAGCAAAATCACAGAAGGTACAGATGTGTTCACAGCTCGGATGTTAACTTGGCCTGGAGGTGGTGGTACAACACCTGGTGTTGTTGAAAGAGTCTTTAGCACTGATTTCACTCTACTCCATGCTTCTAGCTTGTGACATCCCTTCTGAATGTCTGTGCCACCACCCAGGGGTTGAAGGAGGGGAAAGAGCAGTTGGGCTCACCCCCCCCCCCCCCAAAAAAAAAATAAAAAAAATAAATAAATAAATAATATAAACCTACCTGCATTATCTCATAGACAGCAAGCAAGTCAGCCAAGGTGATGCTATCTTTGCAGAGGAAGGCCTACCTCTTTACAAGCATTCTCCAGCTTTTCCAGGGTCTTGCTGAGCTGCTCCAGGTCCCTCTCCAACTTCAGCTGATCAGCAGTCTGCCCTGACATACAGCTACATAAAACAAATTAGCAAGAAACAGAAGTAACTTCATCAGGTATGTTTACAACCACTTCTTGCTATGGAAATGAAACCAGTTCTTTAGCTGGTGCTCTTATCCAACAGCAACTACAGTATACAGTAAGAATGAGTACACTCCCTCTGAACATAAGGATGTATTTCTAAATTATAACATTACAATTCACAAAAATATAATTAAACATATACAAAGATGTTACCAATACCTGTAAAATAAGTAAATTGGACAAAAATTGCTTGGTTCAAAAATGAGTATATCTGTGGCTAAATTCTACAAATATATTCTGGTGCTCAATATGTCCACCATTTTTTTCCCTTCTTGGCAACGAGTGTACAAATTCATGGCATATTATCACATTTATCCTATTGCACTCCTGGAGGATAACCTCCTTGAGTGCGTTAATGTTTGATGGGGAGGGTGTGCAACTTGTGCCTTTAAAATTAGTGACAAACATTACTTGGCCACTCAAACCCCTTCACTTTGTTCTTCCTTAAGAATGTAACAGTGGCCTTGGAAGAATTTTCTTCCAAGGCCCTCCTGTGGTGTTTGTGCAATTACATGCACCCAATCCCTCTTGCATCCTACTTCTGACACTCATGTAATGCCCCTCAGAGGCTCTGTAGTCAGGACTTCAGAAAACTGCTCTTTATTTCAATGGTATATACTGATTTACATGTCTTGATAAACACAGCAAGCAGTACCAAACTAAATGCATACACGCACACCTGGAACCTAGAATGCCCACCCAGACACTTCACTCCCCACTGAGCAACCCCTTATTCCATTTCCCAGAATCCCCTCTGGTAGTAGTATGCCTAATAACCAAGAGCAACCAATCAGCACAAATGCAGAACTATTCATTATGGGGATCACTGTTGCAACATTAAAAATTATTACATCAAGACTTCAGCAGTAAATTAGTTTCCTTTTGATGGTGAAACACAGCTTCTTCAACTAGGAATTTTTCAAATACATGTATTATTTATTTAATTGAACTTATCCCTGCACTGGACTAGCAGTTATTGATAGTTATTGTTGAATTTGCCTTGCATATAATCCATGTTTGTGTATATGTGTGTGTTTGTGTATAGAAGGAAGGGGGAGGTTACTGCAGAATTATTTTGTGCTAAAAAATGCACAAGCACTGCCATCTCCTGGTTACACATAGCTGTGGGTCTTACCCATGTAAATCTTCCCATCAGCACACAGCTCATTGTGAAGGCCCCAGTTGTGTGTGTGTGTGTGTTTTCACACCAGTGACTCTTAAACAAAGTGCATAACCAGTATCATATGAATATTTATGATGTTTACCCTGATAAACTTAGAATATGTGAACACATTTCTGCATGTGAGGCAAAATCATGTTGCCACTGGAAACATTGATTTGTGGCTATAAAAGTTCAAATATTGACATTTTCCATAAACCCTCTTGGCTCTTCAGCTTATGAATAATGAATATTGAAAGATTTATCTGAGGCAAACAAGTGATTATAATCAGACCATAACTTTGATCACATATGTTTTCTACATGAAAATTATTAGTGTATTTCCTGTTGTTCAGCACAGTATAATAATTTCTTAGTGTTTATAGTGTGTATTAATATGTTGAAAATAGCAAACTGGCTGACAGTGCAAATAGAAACAGACAATGTAACCCAGAGCAAAAGGTGTAAGAAGAGAAGTAAGCAGAGAACTAATTGAATTGAAATATTCCACAAAACAAGTGCTAAACCACATAGTAATATGGCATTGCGATATTAATATTCTATAAATAGGTGACAGCAGATGTTGATATTCTCTGGGTCTGTAAAATTTGTTATGAAGTAAAAGCCAACAGAGCAAATGAAAAGAAAGTTTTCTATAAATATTTAATACGCCCTTGCTGTTTTCAGTCTTCTAGCACCATTTATTTTTTTGAAGGTTGCCTAAGGTGTACTGTGTACTCTGTTCTCCTTTTTCCGACAGTCTGATGATATGAAGACGCTCTATATATGTTATATGTATATTAATACTGTATATACACCCCCCCACACACACACACACGTAGACAAAAATAGATCAGTAGTTCAATAGATCAGTGCTTTGGTTAGAATTTTCTACAGAATTCTGCAGAACAGAATTTTCTTGCCTATGGTTATGGCGTTGCTCTGGATTTACACTAAAATCTACTGCAGGAGTTATGGTGGTGCAGCAGGTAGCGCAAGTGGCTTATTGCGCTGCACTGGGGTTGCAGGTTTGAACCTGGCTACGGTTTGTGAGGATTTACATTGCTCCTGGTTGTGGATTCAGCCAAATGAAAGAAAAGTTGTCAACATGCAATATTTACACAAGGTCACTAGCTGCAAGACCGAACCACTTTGCACAAAATTGTTATTAGAGAAATAACGGATTAGCCATGAGTAAGCATTGAGTACAATATAACACGGCAAGTCATACGTCAACATAGCTTAGCGGAATACATACAAATATCTCTTACTCTTATGCTAGTCCACAGTTATCAGGATATACAGTGATTTATCGAGTGCTGTCAAAACATCTCCAGCAATGAGTGAGCCCATTCAGCACCAGCTGAGCACCATAGAGGCAGCATGTAAAGCCACCTTAGACCTCACTTGGGTCTTCTGGCAGAAGCGGCAGACAAGCATTACAAACATTATGCATAACAGCGAGGACACCTGAGTGTTTTTGTGTGATGAGTGTATGATTATGATATGGAAATGCAGCTGTCCAAATTTGTACCCCCCACTAAGTTTGTGTATCTGTCTGGAATAAATGAGGTTCCTGCAGACACTCTGAACACTTCAGTTTCCAGTGACAGTTCGACAGTCCTCTTCCTGGGTATTACGGTTAGGGTTAGGGTTGTTTTAAGTACATTTCAAAAATATCTCAAAAAGTACATAAGTATTTAAGAATTGCTGCATTACATAAATATTTCAGTCATATGAATTGAAATTTCCTGTGGCATGAAAGTTTTAAGTGAAACATTACAAAGGACCCGTGTACATAGTGGCAAGTATGAAAACTAGCAATCCATCTACAAACTTCTGTAAAGTGTTCAATTCAGAGCATTTATTGCTATTGCTGTTGTTTCTTGACACTTTTAGCTTGTCAGCCCTCTGATTTTAAAAGTGTAATAATGGAGTCAGTCCTTGTTTGCAAGATTTAACGGAGCAGAGTCAGGTGTGAGGACAGAAACCAGATGATGGACTATTTCACTCCAAGAAACTGAGGTGATGGAAGCAGTGCTTGTAGATTTTTTAACTGCATGCGGCATTTATGTACACAATATGACCAAAAGTATGTAGACCGCGATTCTTGGCCTTCTCACCCAACCTCATTGATGCACTTGTGGCCAAATGAGCACAAATTCCCAAAATCTGGTGGAAAGCCTTCCGAGAAAACTGGAGGCTGTTATGGCAGCATAGGGGGGAACCACTCCATATTAATGGTTATGGGTTTGGAATGGGAGGTTCAACAGATACATAAGGTTGTGACAGTCAGGTGTCCACATAGTTCTGGCCACACAGTGTATCTGTAAATTTTTAGTTATTATTTTTTTATAGATATACATTCTGCTTCCTGTATTTTCATTTGAGCCTGTAGCTGCTCACTTCACCCCTATGCATGAGGAAAATATGAAATATAACTGAAATACACTGAGATGGTTTCAATTAATTGAATAAATTGACTCAATGTTAGTTTTTTTGCTTCACTTTCTGTGAACAATAGACACTTTTCCTTGGGCTGTTTGAGAGATCAATTGACCTGAATGTGCTGTAATCTTATTTTTTGGTCTGCATATATTTTGACACCATCTATCAATGCACTGCTTCTTCTTCTTCTTCTTTTTCTTCTTCTTCTTCTTTTGGCTGCTCCCGTTAGGGGTCACCACAGCAGATCAATTGTTTCCACTTCTTCCTGTCCTCTGCATCTTTCTCCGTCGCACCCACCACCTGCATGTCCTCCTTCACCACATCCATAAATCTCCTCTTAGGCCTTCCTCTCTTCCTCTTGCCTGGCAGCTCCATCCCTAGCATCCTTCTCCTGATATATCCCAAATCTCTCTGCACATGACCAAACCAACGCAATCTCGCCTCTCTGACTTTGTCTCCAAACCGTCTAACCTGGGCTGACCCTCTAATATACTAATTTCTAATCCTGTCCATCCTCGTCACACCCAATGCAAAATCTTAATATCTTTAACTCTGCCACCTCCAGCTCTGCCTCCTGTCTTTTGGTCAGTGCCACCATCTCCAACCCATATAACATAACTGGTCTCACTACATCTTGTGAACCATCCCTTTCACTCTTGCTGGTACCCTTCTGTCTAAATCACTTTCGTGGCACTTCTTCTCCCACCCTGCACTCTCTTCACCTCTCTTACACTCAATTACTCTAGACTATTGATCCCAAGTATTTAAAATTATCCACCTTTGCCAACTCTATTCCTGCATCCTCACCATTCTCACATCCTCCTCTCATTTATGCATGTATTCTGTCTTACTGCTGCAGCCTTCATTCCTCTTCTCTCTAGAGCATATCTCCACCTCTCCAGGGTCTCCTCAACCCTACTCCCTACTCTTGCTACAGATCACAATGTCATCCGCAAACATCATAGTCCACGGTGACTCCTCTCTGATCTCATCTGTCCAACCTGCCCATCCTGTTGCAAATAGAAAGGACTCACAGCTGATCCTTGATGTAATCCTACCCCCACCTTGAAAGCATCTGTCACTCCTACCGCAGACCTCACCACTGTCACTGTCCTTGTACATATCCTGTACCACTCCTTACATACTTTTCTGGCACACAGAAGCTTCCTCATACAATACCACAACTCCTCTCTAGGTACCCTGTCATGCTTTCTCTAAGTCCACGGAGACACAATGCAACTCCTTCTTAGCTTCTCGGTACTTTTCCATCAACACCCTCAGAGCAAACCTTACATCTGTAGTGCTCCTTCTGGCACTGAAGCCATACTACTGCTCATAATAAATCCTGCCTCCCTTCTTAACTTCAACTTAACCTAGTACCGCTACTCTTCATAGCTTCATGTTTGTGGCTAGTCAGTTTATCCTCTGTAGTTACTACAGCTCTGCACATCACCCTTATTCTTAAAAATTGGTACCAGTACACTTCTTTTCCACTCCTCAGGCATCGTCTCACTTTCCAAGATTACATTAAACAATCTGGTTAAAAACTCCACTGCCATCTCTCCTAAACACTTCCATGCTTCCACAGGTATGTCATCTGGGCCAACAGCCTTTCTTTCCATTCTTCATCCTCTTCATAGCTGTCCTAACTTCCTCCTTGCTAATCCATTGCACTCCCCTATTCATAATCCCTACATCAACCAACCTTTTCTCTCTCATTCTCTTCATTCATCAGCCCCTCAAAGTACTCTTTCCCATTTGCTCAACACACTCTCCTCGCTTGTGAGTATGTTTGCATCGCTATCCTTTATCACCCTAACCTGCTGCACATCTTTCCCAGCTCGGTCCCTCTGCCTAGCCAATTGGTACAGGTCCTTTTCTCCCTCCTTAGTGTCCAACCTCTTATACAATTCACCATATGCCTTTTCTTTAGCTTTTTCCACCTCTCTCTTTGCCCTATGCCTCATCTCCTTGTACTCCTGTCTACATTCTTCATTTCGCTGTCTATCCCACTTCTTCTTCGCCAGCCTCTTCCTCTGTATACTCTCCTGTACTTCCTCATTCCACCACCAGGTTTCCTTGTCCTCCTTCCTCTGTTCAGATGTCACACCAAGCACCTTTCTAGCTGTCTCCCTTACCGCTTCTGCTGTGGATGCCCAGCACATTGGTAACTTTTCATTGCCACCCAATGCCTGTCTTAATTCCTCCCTGAGCTCCACCTTATAGTTTTCCTTTTTCAACTTCCACCATTTGATCCTTGGTTCTGCCCTCACTCTTCTTCTCTTTTTGATCTCCAATGTCATCCTACAAACCACCATTCTATGCTGCCTAACTACGCTTTCCCCTGCCACCACTTTGCAGTCTACAATCTCCTTCAGTCTGGCCCTCCTGCATAAGATATAATTCACCTGTGTGCATCTTCCTCCACTCTTGTACGTCACCCTGTGTTCCTCCCTCTTCTTAAAATACGTGTTTACCACAGCCATGTCCATCCTTTTTGCAAAATCCACAACCATCTGACCTTCTGCATTCCTCTCTTTGACACCATACCTACCCGTCACCTCCTCATCTCCTCTGTTCCCTTCACCAACATGCCCATTGAAATCCTCTCCAATCACCACTCTCTCTCCCTCAGGTACACTCTTCACCACTTCATCCATATCACTCCAGAATTCTTCTTTCTCATCCATCTCACACCCAACTTGCGGGGCATATGCATTAACAACATTCATCATCACACCATCAATTTCCAGTTTCATAACCATCACTCTGTCAGACACTCTCTTCACCTCCAAGACACTCTTGACATACTGTTCCTTCAGGATAATGTCTACCCCGTTTCTCCTCCCATCCACACCATGATAAAACAGTTTAAACCCCCCTCCGATGTACCTAGCCTTACTCCCCTTCCATTTGGTCTCTTGCACACACAATATATCAACCTTCCTTCTCTCCATCATATCAGCAAGCTCTCTCCCTTTACCAGTCATACTACCAACATTCAAAGTTCCTACCCTCACGTCCACTCTCTTAACCTTCCTCCTCTCCTCCTTCCTCCGGACATGCCTTCCTCCTCTTTTCCTTCGGCCTCTTCTCCTTCTTCGGCCAACAGTAGCCCAACTTCCGCCAGCACCCTGTTGGCTAGCAGTGCTGGTGGCGGTCGTTGTTAACCCGGGGCTCGACCGATCCGGTATGGAAATTTGTATTTTTTCCGCATATTTGGTTTGGCAAATTTTTACGCCGGATGCCCTTCCTGACGCAACCCTCTCCATTTATCCGGGCTTGGGACCGGCACAAAGAAATACACTAGTTTGTGCATCCCCTTGTGGCTGGATTGTCTATCAATACACTGCAAGCTGTAGAATTTAATTTGCTGAAACACTGATCCCGGTGAGTCATATGAATGCATTTTTTGCAAGTTACGAGCTTAGATTTTTATTTTTATATGGAGTGTGATGTGAGGATTACAGCTATTAACATTGTGCTAATATTATGTTTTAAACATTAGTATAGGCAAGAATCTGGCAAGCTGATCAATAAACTCAAGGAAGTGAGTGAGAAAGAAAAGAAGCAGACTTCCCACAAGCAGAGCAGTTTGACACTGTTTCCAGCACACAGAAAATCTGGAAAAATTCTGTATTTTTTCCTGACAACTTATTTGTAGCAGTAAATAGAAATAACAATAAACAGAATTTGATGGATGGAAAGCACTCTGTTTATTAGAGCTAATACACACAGTTGTACAATACAATTGTTAACAGTTGCAGGCAGTACAATCGACTTGGAAACGGTGCTGAACACATTTACTTTGTGCATTAGGCTTCCCGAGCAATGCATTCACACACACACACACACACACACACACACACACACACACACACACGTACACACATAGACGTAATGCAATCTACATTTTAGCTTTAATGCAGTATGAATTTGAGAAATGCAAATTTATTGCAAATAGCCTTACAAGAGGACCAAAAAGCAGAGGATATTTTAAGGAGGAGAAAAAATATGACAAGCACGAGTGCAACAGTCAGGGAAAGAAAAACAGTGTTTTAGAGAAAAAAGATCAAAGCATTTAACTTAAGAGGCAGCCAGTTTAATTCCAGGGGTAAACCTTAAAATGGTTTCTGCCATTACAGTGAAGTCTTTTTAAAATTATATTCAGAGTTTAGTTGGACTTCTTCAGTAATGCACCAATACAGCAGATATATTTAATAAGCATCGTTTTCGTACATACCACCTTAAAGCACTTGGATAAAATAATCAGATTTAAATGATGCGAGAAATTAGTTCATTTTACTGAATAAAAATATTTTTGTGCTGGTTGATGTACTTGCACTCTTGCTCAATCTGTAACTATCCTCCAAATAAATATATGTTATGTGTAAGAGAGCAAACTGACATCATAACAGCCATCCACCTGTCAAAAAAGATAAAATTTACTATTTACATATTCTTCTCTTTTCATCTTGTACAAAAAATAATAGATTAGTAAAATGTGATGTTAAGATCACAACTAAGCATAAAACATTTTTCCAAATATTTCAATGTCAGCATTTAAAGAACTGTAACCTTTTTGCTACTACTGAAAAATAAAGAGAAAAAATAGCATTAAACTGTTCACAATGTGAATAATTCTGATCTTATTTACAGAAAAAAATAAGACCAAAAAATCCCAGCGATTAAACTGTAACTTACATCAAAACGTCCGATGGGGGCTGCTGTCTGATTGGTCTGCATGACCTCTGTCAACGCCCACATCTGCTGGATGTTGGATGCCACGCTCAGAGGGTCAGGAAGTCCCTGAAGAGCAGACCCACAAGTGCAAAGTCACACGAAAACGCTCTCGCTGGCCTTCTTCCTCACGTTGTGCACTCACACAGCTGACCTTAGGTTAGGGTGCCCTTTGGGGTTTGCAAAATCTGATTAGCGTTTAGGGCCAAAGTTTTCCTTTACAGGAGCACTTTGTTTCTGTACGCCTATCTCCCACACAGGGGTTATTTTTATCGCTAGAGGGCAGTAGGGAACCATTAAATTTCTGAACATGCCCATACTGTGTGTGTATATGTGTGTGTGTGCGTGCGTGCGTGTGCGTGTGTGTGTGCATGCAATTGCCCAGTGAAGGACTAGCATCCTGTCTTGGGTGCTGCCTGCCTCACACCCTATGCCTCTTGGTATCATTTCTGGACTGCTGTACCCCTGAACTGCATAAATAATTCCTGAAAATGTATCAATGATCATGATCACAAATGGTAGAAAAAAATATAGCATCAAGGCATCTCATTCCATATTCCAAGAAAAAAAAAGAAAAACAGCAACTCATTACAATAAATAGTCAGCAACTTCAGAAATCTGAACTGAACATTAACTGAAAATGATACTTTTAAAGCTGTGAATGGATAAAATAAACTTTCCATGAAATAAGATATGCATTTTAATGTTTTGAAACTCCCAATATGGAGTTTAAAAAATGCTATTTTTTATCCACCATTTAGCTGGTATGTGGCCACATGTTGCTGGATTTACCACGCATGCTATTATTCCAAGAAGTCATACAAAAATGTTTATACTTTCACATCCCATAACCATTCAACTGTTCTTCATTCAATTGGACGGAAAATAAAGTCAACAGCTAAACAGATATCTGATGTAATACATCAGTTCAGACAAGGGATATTTATACTATAACATGGTACATTAAACACACAATGAAGAAATTGCACACAACCAACTGAGACGTTAGTGTAAAATAACCCGCCATCAAGAAAGATGAATATTTCTGACAACACACTACTGCGTAGTGAATCAACAATGATAATGACTATCTCATTTGGAAAAATACAATTCATTACATCCTTACAGTTGACAAAAATGTGTAAGATTTGCATCACTGGCTTATCTGCGTGAAGCTTATTTGTTCCTGTCATGTTGAAACTAATTAAACTGGCCCCATGACCATCAGATTTTTATTTTTCTTTTCATTTGAATCCTCTGTGCATGCTGATAATCTAACTGCAAGACACAGTCACTAGCAGAAAACCATAAGCTCTTCTCTAATATCTCCTCACATATTAAAAATAGTCTGAAGTGAATGGAAAACATAAACAAGAAGAATACAATTCAATTAACTCAATTATGCTTTACAAGAACACAAAATTAACAGAATATATGGGAACTGGCCATTCATAAGGGCAGAAATGCGCTATAATGTATATTTAAAATTCACCCTCTCTGAAAAATGAACTTTGTTAATCCTTAGCATTCAGCAACCTAAAACATTTTGGGTGGATTTATTAATTTTAGTAAAAGATAATCAATTGTAAAAAGTACAAAAAAGACAGACGAAAAAGAGTTTCTTATCATGTCTTTAGATATAGCACACATCTTTATTAAGCTTGAATTACACCTCAAAAACACAATCTTTTTTACACTACGTATGTATGCGTGTGTGTATATTTCCCACCGCACCTCCCTAAATTACTCAATATACAGCTAATTCTTTTCTTTCTATTAAGTCAAATATGTATTTTTGGTTATTTGGACATGCAAGGATTTGTTTGGGAAGGAAACGTTCGGCAGACACTGACAGATTCTCGAACCAGAGAGTCCTGCACTCTGAGCGAACACTTGGTGCATCTGAAACACTTTGCCTGCTTTTCTTAATCATCTGTCAGTGATTTTTCTGGGAAGCTTCGGAGACTCAGCGGGATTCCTTCTCCACTGCAGCTGAGTGCTTTATTGAAGTGGAGCTTCCCAAGCGGAATATTAGTTTTCACGCTTGCAACTACGTACGCAGGTCCTTTGAAATGCAAGCTTCCCGGTGCTTATTGGTCTGTTTTTGCTCAGAATCATATTTCCAGGGCTCTGCACTGATCATTAATACAAACAAAGAAACTACCTGGCAGCATAAACAAGGCTAATATAACATCTTACCTGCAAGTCAGGAGCTTGATCAGCCGGTGTTAATTGGGAAAACCAAGCCGGAACGTCTCTTTCCAAATCCTAGCAAATAAAACAATGACTGTTCGGCACCATTTATAACAAAGGAAGCCATTAGTATGATCCTGTAAATGGTGACCATTTATTCGAAACACAGTCTACTGCAGGGTCACCACCCCACAATCAACTATATTCACCATTCATCCACAAACCGTAATATTTTGTTTGTGTCAGCTGATTTTTGTTGGAAGTAAACTACAGTCATAGCTACGGGAAACTATGGCAGGTTCAGAGCTGCAGATAATGATGTTCTGTACTTCCCACAGCAGCACTGTACCCTTGAGCATTTCATTATAAGCGTTTCTGAATACATTCTACATTTACATTATATTCTACATGTTAAATAAAGTCTAAATATATATGCTATATATTCTATACATTTCATGCTATCTAAGCAAATATACACTGCATGTAAAGAAACACTGTTTTTTAGAAATATCAATATCAGGGAAAAAGGCCAGGTGTAATATTAAATTCTCTTAAAGTAAAATGTTGGATTTCAAAAGGTCCTTCTTGATACTAAGGTTCATACCTCATCCTTAACCAAAAGTGGATCGTGGGACTTTTCTAAATGTACTTCTGTAAATGTCTCATGTCTGTCAGCGATGAAGAGAGTTAGTGAATGCTCACTCACGTCTTGTGCACACTGGTGAATCTTGATGTCTTCCAGTGTGAAGTTCAGCCAAGCTGAAGATGGCTGCCGCAGAATAAGGCGCACGGAGGTCACGTCATCAGGATCTACCAGCATCTGAGACGCACGGCACAATTATCTAAAGATACAGCCTGTGGTTCCTAAGATTACAATTGTGCACAGAACGAAAGAACTAAACCGACACTTTCAAACAGCATGCACGTAAATTTAAATTCCAACATTTCAGCACTGTGACATGAATTGTTATATGAAATCACGCTTTTTTAAATTCCAGAAATGCAGCTGCTCTTTATGTCAAACTGGCACTGGTCAACCTTGCGCTTCAACAGTAGGGAGTTATTCATACTCCTGCAATATAAAATACACCCAGAAAGAATCTCTAATCAAAATTCAATAAGTGTTATACATTTAATAGATATAGTTTCCAAAATCCAAAGCCCTTTCATGTTCCGTGGGGTGTCTAAATTACAAATCAACCTCATTGCTTCAGAAGAGGCAGCATAAATATGCAAAGGCTTGTGAAAAGGCTGCATCCTCCACTGTGCCTAAATGATTGGGAGCCTTGTGCTCTTTTAAAAACACTACAGATTTATCACACTAATGCTCACTAGGTGTTACTTTACCCTTCAAGATTTTCTCCTAACACCACTTGACAGTAAAATTCTCAGGAGAGAGAATTTTCACTTATTTATCTTAGCTTGTTGTTGCCAAAGCTCTGCATACAAAAGCCTTTGGCAGACAGAGTCTTTTCTACCATCTTACCACTAAAGCTGTTTGTTTTTTCTTCCATTTCACTGTAGCTGCCGAAGGGGGAAAAAAGACGACAATAACAAACTTTGCTGAGAAATATAAAAATGTGGCTTTGAACACGAAGCATTATGAACATGAAGTTTGGTTGTGATCCATTATGAGTCTGGAGGTCGTGTCAATCTTCAGACTATCCTTTCCCAACAAGACGCATTCATATCCCCAAATTCATTTATGGAAACCAAACGTTTCCAAATACAATAAAGTCTGATAATTTCCCCACAAATATGGAGAAACAAAAAAAAAATCACGTTTAATGAAGCAAATAAATCAAGGACTCAGCGTCAAGGCATCAAGAAGAGTAAACCAAATGGCCCTTTATCATCATCTATTATTCTAACTTGGCCTCTAAACAAAATCTGTTGAAAATTCATATATGACAGATTCATAAATGATTTTGATAAAAAAAAAAACACACACACATATATATATATCAAAATTTATACATATGATATATAAATACTTTTGTGCGTATACATGGATCAGCCACAACATTAAAACCACCTGCCTAATATTCTGTAGGTCCCCCGTGTGCCATCAAAACATCTCTGACCCATCGAGGCATGGATGGCACAAGACTTCTGAAGCTGTCCTGTGATATCTGGCACCAAGACATTAGCAGCAGATCCTTTGAGTCCTTTAAGTTGCCAGGTGGGGCCTCATGGATCAGACTTGTTTTTCCAGCACATCCCACAGATGCTCGATTGGTTTGGGATCTGGGGAATTTGGAGACCAAGACAACACCTTGAACTCTGTCGTGTTCTTCAAATAATTCGTGAAAAATTTTTGCAGTGTGGCAGGGCCACTGCCATCAGGGAATACCATTGCCATGAAGGGGTGTATGTGGTCTGCAACAATGTTTAGGTAGGTGGTACGTGTCAAAGTAACGCATGAATACCAGGACCCAAGGTTTCCCAACAGAACATTGCCAAGAGCATCACACTGCCTCCGCCAGCTTGTCTGCTTCCCATAACCCATCCTGCTGCCATCTCTTCCCCAAGCAAACAATGCACACGGACCCGGCCGTCCACATGATCTAAAAGAAAACATGATTTGTCAGACCAGGCCACCTTCTTTCATTGCTCCGTGGTCCAGTTCTGATGCTCACGTACCCATTGTAGGCACTTTTGTTGATGGATGGGGGTCAGCATGGGCACGCTGGCCAGTCTGCAGCAACACAGCCCCATAAGCAGGAGCTGCGATGCACTGTGTTTTTTGACACCTTTCTATCATGGCCAGAATTAAGGTTTTCAGCAGTTTGTGCTCTTCTGTGGTATCAGACCAGACGTGCCAGCCTTCATTCCCCATGCGCATCAGTGAGCCTTGGGCACCCATGCCTCTGTCGCCGGCTGTTGTTCCTTAGACCACTGCTGTAGGTACTAACCACTGCATAACGAGAACATTACACAAGGCTGACAAGACCTGCTGTTTTGGAGATGCTGTGACCCAGTCATCTAGCCATCGGAATTTGGCCCTTACCAAACTCGCTCAAATCCTTACACTTGCCCATTTTTCCTGCTTCCAACACATCAACTTCAAGCAATGACTGTTCACTTGCCCCCCCCCCCCCCAACTCCTTGTCAGGTGCCACTGTAATGAGATCATCAGTGTTATTCACTTCACCCATCAGTGGTTTTCATATTGTGGCCGATCGCTGTATGTGTGTGCATACGCTCATACACACACACACACGCACACAATGCCTTGCAAAAGTAAAAGTAAGAATATTGTGTATAAACAAGCAGTGACATAAACATACAGCAGCTATAATTATTTTCCTCAAAATCATGTTTTATTATCATGCCAGAGCTGTTTGTGCAAGACAAATTAGTAAGTCAAAGTGCAAAAGTTACAGCAATGTAACAGAGCAGACTCAGTAATCTGCTTTGGCCTCTAGCGATCAATCCCCAGACACCTATGGTCTGCATACTGATGGAGATGCTCCTTCTAACTAGATTGTGGCCATTGACAGCCTCTCGACCACAAGCGTGTCCAACAAAAGCTGATGGTGCCGCTTCATTTATAGGAACTACAGAAGACCTTTAGCTCCATCACAGCCTCACGTGTTGGATTTAACACACACAGGCTCTCAAAGTGACTGTAGCCTGCTGGCCCTTTCAGTTTTTTTGCCTGTCAGCAGAAATGTTGTCAGCTAGGCATGACAAACGGTCACTGAGATTACAGCTCCAACCGCCATCACTTTGGCATAAAACACAGCTGGACTGGCAGACCTGAGTGTCAGCAGCTTGCAGCAGCAGATAGAAAACTTTTGTGTCTTATCTTGTGCCAAATCATCCTTTGTTGCTCCACAAATGCTGGTGTTTTCCTACTTGGGTTCAGGCCCTCAGAAGAGAGGTTTTAAAGATGCGCATGCTTTAGCCCCTCTTAAACCATCACTGAAACTCTGTTGATATTTCATTTGTATGTTCTTGGCAAAACTCTGATTCCAACTTATTAACCAATGAAAAAAATTACTTTTGGCACAACTATTTCAAGGCCAATACACCAATAATTGAGAACAAACCAGCAATTCAGGAAAACAGGGGATTGTGGTCAAGTCAAGTCAAGTCAGGTTGTACAGAAAGCATTTGGCCTGTTTGTTCCAGAAAAATTTCAAGATTATGAAAGGGAAATAAGGAAATAAAAAAGAATGAAATGTTTTTGTGGTTCCGTGTGTTTATTAAATACTGGTGCTAGCACATTCTTGCTGCTGTGCTAACTGCTTGCCACCGCTCATCACTCACTCTGTCAAGCCTCCTCTTGTGCTAACAGTGATGGCTGGGCAGTCTCTGACTCTCCTTGTCATAACCCTACATTTAATCCTCTTCATTTGCACCAGACAGCCCTTCGCCATCATCCTCCATAAACCCCAAAGCCTCTTCATCCCAGCTGAACAGACTCTTCCACCCGATCTTGTCTTACTCTTGTTCTGTTCCCTTGTGAAACCCTTGTCTTTGGATGCATAACAAAATGTGATTTTATATATATAGCGTGCAAAAGGGTGTTGAAAAGTAAGCAATGTTTCCCATGAAAAGCGTGGTTTTTAATCAGTTTAATTGATTCATGTAAAGAGATAAAATAGGAAATTAATCTCTGCCTGCTGTCAAAAAACACCAATACTGTCATAGTCACAATACTTGAAATTTATAAATTATAGACATATTACAACCCTTAATATTGTCTTATACATCTACTGGCACTGTTTTTCTTCTCCACCCACACAGTTATATGGATAATACCATTATTTTATGTCATGGCTTATAAATGCATATATACATAAATGAATAACAAGTGGACTTTAAAGCATGTGTCTTCTTACCTGGTGTCTATAGATAGAGAAGTAGTCCTGGGATCCTTCTTCTGTATGTGGATTGGGCATGAGGGGATGGTTTCTGAGGCATGTAACCCATCTTGCACCACCCCCCAGGTCGCTAGGTTCTTTCTTCTGTATGCGCACCATCAAAAAAGCTGTGTAGTAGTTCTTAAAGGTGATCTCCTGAATCTGCAAGAACAGAATGAGCTGAGAAATACTGCTTTGAAGAATGCAGCTGCACAACATCATGTTAGAACTGTGAAACCAAGTCTGCGCTTTCATTTTAAGGTGCATGTGTTGGCTTAGACTGCGCTTAAATGAAAAACAGCTACAAGATTTACACTATAAAACAAAGTTAAAAGTTTCTGTTTTGTTTTATCTGTCTGTTCAGTACAATTTGTGTTTCTTAGGTACTACTGTGTCTTAGAGGGACCTCAACATCTTTTTGCTTTTATTTGCATTTTTCAATCTTTGTTCACTTTGTTCAAACTACAGGAAACTAAATGTGCATTTTTCACTGTTTATGTGAACTTTCAGACTTACTCACCTTTACTGCTTCACCATGAGGGAAGGTAACATCAATAACATAAACCCCTGGGCGAGATGTGTCTGTCTTGGCATCTCCAATTTGAAGGGCCACCGGTGACTTCACGGTGCTGGGTACCACATTGTCGGACATGTTTAACATCTGGTGAACAAAGATCAAAATATACGTGAATGTGTGAGTGAACAATCTTTGTGTGGCTGTTTTGCAATGGACTGGCTTCCCATCCAGGGAGTAACCTTCCTATAATTCCAGAATAGGACCTAGACCACTGCAGCTCTGGACTGGACAAGAACTTATACATAATGAGTGACTTTTTCTTTTATTCTTCAAGGAAAAAATTGATTTGGCTGTCATTTTTATGAACTTATCAGAGGGGAAAATTCACAAGTCTCTAAGGTTGGGGTTCGGGTTCTTACATGTTATAATTAAACTCTGCAGCTTAACTGCTTATCGGGTTTTGCTGGGACCAAAAATATTACCAATAATGGTAAATGTTACAAAAATAAGGCAGTGGAATAAGCTACATAAAGACCTCAGCCCCTGGGGCCACTGTAATGGCGGTCTACACTGAGACCTCACCCCACCAGAGGCGTGCCTGGGACAGCACTGGACATGAGTCTTCTGGGGATGGGTAAACCACAAGGATGTGGCCATTTTTTATAGCGGGGGCTACGCATGTAGTGAGACGTTATGTAAAGGCATCCCTAGTAGCGGGTGTCGGTATGACATGTGAAGAGTTGTGTGGTATTGTGGGGATCTGCAAAGTTCTGGTGGGTAAGTAGGTAGACTGGGGTGGTTTACTGGCCTCAGGGTGGAAAGCAGTCCTTAGACCGGCCCTTCCTGACTGCGACCTCCTGCCCTTGTCCAATGTAAATAAAGGATTTATTATAGAGTTTGCCTCATTGCTCTGGTTTCTTCTCCAGACCCCAACCCCACACTTGTCACAATAATAACAGAATTATTGTAGCCAAGATCCAAGTCCAACCATCCTATGAGCGGATTTGCTAAATGATGCTTCATGCAGCTCGCATTAGATTTCAACTATATTGTTATCCTGCCCGATGCTTATTATTATTATTATTATTAATAATAATAATAACAATAATAACAACAACAATATTTCACTGCGCAAACTGCTTTAAAAACAATATTTTATTGTGAAACCTGACATACATGCACCGATGAGTACGTTCTTTGGTAGAAACAGAATCATTCGACTGTGCAGAAAAATAAGTTACTTACATATTATTCCTTCCTTTTTGAAACCTACCCGCTGAAACCGTACCGTACAGCTGAGTATGTTTACGTATTAATTCGTTCTGAGGTGCAATTTCGGCCCATGGGTCCCACTGTCTGCACCGTAGCGGCAAAACACAGGCTGCATCGCCGCCGCCCGTCAACAAGCCGACCGGGCGGCCATTTTACCGCAGGTCCCTGGAACGACCAACTTCCGGTTTCGTAACCACGGCAACCGCGTCTTAAAGGGCCCGCAGTGTCGCGTTGTCGTCTCTTACGCCTTTTCCCAGCTGTGGACGGGATTATTTGGGTTAAACTGTTGCCACTGGAAACATCCTCGCCTTAATGGCCTGGGCACCTTGATCTGAGGTTCATCCATCAATTAAATTAGGACACTGGATTTTTCATTACTTGCAGCCAACTCAGACGTGTCCTTTATTTCCACTTCACAATTCTAGCATTATATTGACAATAAAGCTGATTCTTTAAAAAATTACTGTTAAAGATTACAAGTTTATAAAATATAAAATCCAATAATAAATAGAACATATGATGTTGTATTGCAGCAGAGTCAAGGAGTGAAACGTTTAACATTTGCATCAGAAAATTCATATCTATCTCATAAAACAGCAGTGTGAAAATGAAAAAGGAAATATGGCTGGAAATAGATGTGCAGAAATATAAAGTGAAAGAAGATCATTGGTGGAGATATTCTTGATTGAAAACCTAAAGAAATTTTGCATGAAAAAAGTTAATTACCTTTTAAAAGGCACACGGTTTAATGTGATCATCACAAATGTCGTTCTTGTTGTCTACGCAGCAGCTGTGTATTCACATCCCCCTCCAAAGATCTGGCATTCCTTTAAATGGTGGATCTTTCTGTCTTTTGTATGGAAAAAGGGCAAGACCCACTCAATGGAGTGTCTGTTCTCCAGACTGCATATTTTAACGAGTCGATGGTTAAAAAGCACCGAACAAAAACGCGTTTTAAGACAATTTTTAAAATGCTAGTCATTCACTGACCTCTGGAAAAAGTGTGTATGGAGCATAATGGTATAGAAAATCAAAAGTAGAGCACAAGCAGCTATTCAGTATGCTAATAAGTTTTGACAGCTGAGAGAACATCCACAGGAGGCTATGGTGGTCTGTGGGAGTGACATTCCATCCAGTAGATTTTCCAAGGCAGACATGATTTTCATTAGGACCTTTTGATTAGAGCAGATCATCTGAAACAGGAAAGGAGTAGGAGTTTAGCATAGGCGGAAACGGAAAAATAACATGGACAAGTATTGTGTGTTATGTCATATTTTAATAGTAAAAAAAAGCTGTGAAAGCTACAAAAAAGCAAAAGAAGGAGATGTACAGTGGGCAACTGCCAATGCACAAGAACAGAATGAGGCCAGAGAAAGGAGTTCAAGCCAAGGCACAAATTAGCTTGGGCCTTAGAAGCCTGCTTGACAATTGAGTTTAAAAGATGTTATAGGTTTTTCTTCAACTATGCCATGAATCAGCAAGCTGTTCATCCCCAAACAAGAAAGTAGGGGGAAGGCCTAGAGATTTAAATAATGGTCCAAGTTCTCAATATTTTTCACAAGCTAACAAGCTGAATATTTTTGTGATGCCATCAAGAAGGCACTTTCATTTACCAAGTGAGCTTTCAAATTTGAACTGGTCCATGCATCCATCCATTGTCAATAACCACTGAATCCTGATCAGGTTCACAGTAGCCTGGACTCTGTCCCACTATCATTGAGCACTAGGCTATGAAACTACGCATGGATAAGTCGCCAGATGATCACAAGGTGAGTTTGTAATCAAACTGACTTCCCTGTCATTCCAGTGCCAATGGCTCTTCTGCATTGTAATCTGACAAAGTCACAAGGTTTCATTAGAAGAACTTAATCGGTAAACATTTGCACAGCAGTCCATCCATCCATCCAGCCAGCCAGCCAACCAGCCATTGTTTTTTTGCTCTGGTTCACAAGGGCAGCTGGTGTTTCAGCGGTTAAAACTGCCACCTTGAGATGCGATCAAGTTTCTTGCCCTGAACTGCTTCAGTAAATATTACCCAGCTGCACAACTGGGTAAGTCATGGTAAGAAGCTTAATACTGTAAGATGCTTTGGAAGAAAGTGCAACCCGTGACGCAGGGGATCATTTGGGATTTGGCTGAATTAGAGATAACATCTTGGGAGGTGTCTGCTAGTGTGGAGCCTTCTAGGGAATTCCTTAGGGCCTGGAATGGGAGTTGATTTTCTTAGGGCAGATTTGCCCGAGTCATCTGCCTGGTAAGAAGTGGTGTCAAACAAACGCGATGTCTTAACTCTTAACAGCGACTTATCCAGTGCTTGTAAAAGAGCTGCAGGAATACGTGAATCTCTGTCTTAAATGTTTATGGAGCACACAGCAGGCTGAACGTTGTTTGTCAACTGTCCACAGTAGTTTTACAGGAGTTAATTGAGTGCAGTCAAATGGTTTCTCCATATCTGCACAGAGCTGGTTTGCCTGCCAGTGAGATGGTTGCCTTGGCACCAACTTCAATTTGCCTTTTAACCCTGGCATGGAGATTTATTGGTTTTCTGGGGGAAATTTTATGCTACATGTAATTCTGCTCTGGGTTCTTGGTGGCCAGTCGGGTGAGGTTGTAATTGATTACTGTTCTAGGACTCTTGTGGCAGTGAATTGCATTGAACAGCAGTGCTGGCTTTGGCTTGCACAGAGCAACAGCTGTGACAGTAATAAGAATAACTCACAGAAACCTGTCTATTATTATCATAATGTGACAAAGATATAAGAATATCTGTATGCAAATATAAACGCAAATTTATGTCTAATCTGTATCCAGTTTTCGGCAAAAACCCCTTCCCTTCTTGTATTTACTTATTACATTTTTCTTGTTTTGTGTCTTGTTTAGATCTTTTGTTTATATCTAATACATTTGGCTTTTGGATCTATTTGAACATACTTATTCTGCAAAATTATTGTAATTAATGTATTATGGTGTAAATACAAAAAAGGATTAGAAGAAATTCTTCCTAGCACTCCAGAAGGATCTCAGAATGCATCTCTTTTGGACCCACTCCTCTCCTGACATACTGACAGCTCTGTAAATTTGCATCACACCATCTGTCAGTTTTAACTTTGCATTTTATATTTGACTCTTTTCTACAGACAGTAACCCATATAATGCGTGCTAGCAAAAACAATAATTTTAGATTAACCGACTGTATTTTGACCACTTACTGTTGGTATCTAAAGATCTCGGCCTGTTGTGAAATTGTTTTCACTTTTGTTTACCTTGAGTTGCATCTTACTTTGGAGAAAAGCATTCATTAAATTAGTAAATGTGTTTTTTCACATTTAAAAATAACTATGCCGATACCTTCTTTTTAGTTAAGTATCACCAGAAACAGCTTCATTACAGTTACTTCCTTATTCTTTGTTTCCCTAAACATATTGATTTTACACAGATTATGACATGATGCTTAATATACATGAAGGTAGAAGGTTATTGTTAATACCACTGTTCGGCTCATAAGTAAGATATTTCTTTTGCAAATACTGCCTTTTTCTAAGTTGCTCCTGGGTGGTGCAGAGGGTGCTGCTGATTCCTCACACCTCCTGGGCTGAGAATCTGAACATATGCTAGAATCCGACTCAGTCCACATTCTCTCCATGTGTTTCTATGAGTTTTCTGCAGCAGTTCCAGGTTCTCCCTCAGTCCAAAGACATGTGTTTCAGGTGAACTGGTATCTTTAAATTGCCCTTAGTCTGTGAACGTACAAGCAACATGCAATGAGTTGTTTTCTGTCTTTGGCTTGTGGTGAATCGATGCCCCATCCTGACTGTACTCTTCCTTGTGCCTTGTACTGCTAGGATACCCTTCTGAACCACCGCAACCTTGTGTTCAACATCTGATTATTGGTAACAGATTGATACAATACATTAAACCCGAGTATATACGTCATACAAAATTGTGACTATCAAATCAGAGAGCAGGTGAATCAAGTCACTGCTATGAATAGATACATACAAGTTGTACCTTTTGACTTTCACTTTTCTACAAACAGCAAAGACTCATTTATGTTAATAATGTTTCAGTGACCCAAAAAAAAAGTAGTTCTGAAGTACATGAGCTACATCTGGTATTATATAACATTAATAATGGAAACATTCCATTCTTGTTAAATAAATGTATAAAGTGAGACTCCACCCTAGTGGCTTTAATGGAATATCAGGGTATTTAGAAAGATTCAAAGGAAGACATAGCAGTTACTGGTAACAATGTAGGATATCCTTGTCCTCCTCTGTCCTTCTGGTTTATTCTTGCATTCAGCAAAAAGTAATTTATTTATGTTATGGCCCCCATTTTATTTATTTATTTATTTATTTATTTATTTATTTATTTATTTATTTGTTTGCTTGTTTAAGTCTCTGTAGTTCACATGGTTAAATAGCAACATAGTAGTGCCATATGACGATGACATGTATCTATTTTGGTGTATTCATTTGCAGATAAAAGTAAAATGACAATCTGTCAGCTCCCATGCTGAAAAATCCCAGTATTACGCTGACTACGGCAACCTGTGCCACGCTTGGTTAACCATGTGGAAAGAAACTTGAAAAGCACACACTGGTTATAAAAAAAAATGTTTGCCAAGCTCATCCTTTATAATGTTTTTCGCTGCCTTCTTTCAGCAGAAATTCCCAGGACATTCCGAGAATTTGACTAATGCATGTGTTTCTTTCTTCCGTGTCTAAATACATACTTATGTAAGAAAAAAGAGAAACCTGATCAGGTAAAAATTATATGCAGCAAACAACGTTCACCTTTAACTATTTTCTTTTCAATCACTTTTTGAAAAAAAAAAAAAAACACATTTGATGCCACGCATTAGAAGCAATATTTGTGCAGCACAAATGTGTTTGGCAAAATTGTCTTTTCGACTTAAGCCGAATACGGTGGTATCGCCTCAGACACCACTGCGGAGATAGGCTGGAGTTTTGCGAAGAGAAAAAAGATAATCACAGCACATTTCACTGATGTGGCCCTGGTGAATTTCTAATGCTGTTTCAAACATAGCATGCACTATATTTCATACCTCCTTATTACAGAATATATATTCCCAGTTTAGCTATGCAAAAATAAGAGCTGCTTTTGATGAAGGCTGAACCTGATTAAGACAAAACCCTCAAGATTTTCTTATCCTTTGCATATTTTTCCCAGATGTGCAGTGGTTCTCAATTACCAGCTTTGTCATTTTTATCAGTACTGAGGGTAAACACACCCTAACAAAACTCATTAGAACTCCCTTTAGATTTTTAATGTGCCAAGAATCTCTTGTCTTTGCATTCTTCTGCTCAGCGGAGGCTTCTGATTATTTGTCACTCAGCGTAATAACCAACAAATTTGTTCAGGTTATATAAATACGCTGTTAATAATTTTTTAAAACTTTAAAGTTTTAAAGCAGCTAAAACAAATGTCAAATGTGGCAAACAAAAGAACAATGGAATCATCCGGCAATTATTCCCTGTGTCTTTTTTTTTCTTCCTTTGTTCTCCAGGACTGTGCTGAATACATTAACACTGGTGGATTTCTTTTGGCAGAGTCTACAGGTGAAGCACTTTGTTCTGGAGGTTGACAAATGTTGACAACACAGATTTTCAAACACTGCAGTGGTGACACTGAACTGGGTTTCTAGAGATTTCATTCTAAAATCAGAAAATCAGGCCATTAAACATTTAACAAGTCAGGTAAAATAATAATACAAATGTTAACAGCTAGTATTACTACTTCTACTACTATTACTACTACTAATACTACTACTACTAATAATAATAGTAATAATAATATAAAAAGGGAACGGTAACATGAACCAGCAAACTTCATATCTAGTATTAGCCATTTGTTTCTCCAAGTACATTGCATATTGTTCAACAGGAATTCAAATGAAAGCACTAAAATGTTCACATATGTTTATGTCATATCTATCAGTCAATTTTCTGTCTTGCTTGTAACGATGAGGGTTACAGCAGGAGCAGTTTGAGAAGGTGGGTCCAGATTTTTCTGTTCCCCGCAGTGATCTCCAGCTCCTCCTGGGGGATTCCCCAGTGTTCCCAGGTCAGCTGAGAGGTATAACCTCTCTAGGGGTTGTAACAATGAGACCGTAACCTGAACAGTAAACCAAGAGCTTTGTTTGACAGCTGAGTTGTTGTTTCGCCACCCCAGACCAGCACAGAACTACCAGTGCTGTGTCAATCCGTCTTTCAATCTCCTGTTCCTTTCTTCCATCACTTGTGTACAAGACCCTGAGATACTTGGATTCACCTGCTAGGGTCAGCTGTCCAGCACTTCCCAAGAAAGGGCAATCCACTCTTTTCTGTGAGAACACCTTGGCCTGACCACAAGGTGCTGACTTTACTGTTTCACATTCGGCATCAAGTTGCTCCAGTGTGTGCTGAAGGTCATGGTCAGATGAGGCCAAAAGGACAACATGATCTGCAAAAAGGAGAGCCACCACCTTTAGTCCCCTGAATTGAAAACCCTCCTAACCTCAGATGTGTCTTGACATCCCTGTCTATGAAAATCACAAACAAGAGTGGAAAAAAAACACAGGTTGTGCTGTGGGGAGTCGGACGCCCACACTGAATAGTTTTGACTTAATGCCGAGACCATGGACACAATTCATACTATGCTCTTACAGGGAATGGATACCATATTCCTGCAGGACCTCCTAAATACCATGCTGAGTGACATGGTCATATTCCTTTCCCAAGTCCACAAAACACATGTAAGCTGGGTTAAAATGGTCCATGCTGAGCCCCCATGAGTATACAAAAAAGAAAGATCTATACCCTGCCCAGATCGGGGTAACTGGGACCCACCTGTGCAGGTAAGCTGGGGGGGTGGCATCTATTGGCCGGTGGCTGGTGACCAAGTGCCAGGCTTAGTCGAAAATGGTAAGGTAAGGCCATTTTATTCACTACCTGCAAGGTGAAAGGTATGAGGGTGGTTGCAACGCCAGCCAAGGAGCATGCTGTCAGAGTCTCCAGGGACTGGGGAGGGGACCCACGTATGTGGATACAAAGGTAGGAGCAAGGGTTCAGTAAGGAAACCAAGTTTATTTCGAGTACACAGGATTGCGGGGATCACAACACATGAGTGAGTTATGGTGCTTCTAAGTTAAGATCCTCCATTTGACCCTGTGTCTATTATCACTGTACTGATGAATTGACTCGGTGCGTCTGTGACGGGTAGGCAGGCTCTGCCTGGCCGGTCCCTGACACATGCATGAGCTGTGCTCATGGATATGTTTAAAAATAATATCATATTGTTCTTACATGCTATATCTTTATATAATAAAGTAATGAAAATATATAATATATAACTCCTAAAAACAATGGGACTTTGAGAGGCCAGGGGTTATGAAATGAGACAATTAAAAAACAACAGAAAAAGCAGAACACAACTTTGTTTATAAATTTATCAGTGGAGTCCCTCAGGGTTTAGTGTTAGGCCCTATCTTTATCCCTGTATATTATGGCTACAAGAACGTCCTTCATGTGCACACTTTTCACTTGGCTCGCCTTTAAGTCGTCTCAGACAAACCACTGTCTGGTACAGAAATAGAAACAACTAAATTTAGAGGCAAAAAAGGAAAAAAATGTGTTGATGTCATTGACATATTTAAAGGTCTGCCTTTCCCAAATAATGGATTAATTATGTTATACCGACAGCGATTGTGACCTTCCTGGGGGAGGCAAAAGGACTAAATCACTGCCAAAAAATATATTCAAACCCGATGAAAATGGCATGAACAGGTTCTGTTGCTGTAGTTCCTGATCTGTTTTCAGAGGATCAAATCATTTTTATAATCAAAATCAGTTTTTTGCTTAAACTATGGCAAATGCTTTTCGGAATACATGCAGGCTATCAGATTTAATACTTTGCAAAAATGTAGAGTCTGTGGGTACTGGGATAATATAGTGCCCAGGTAAAACTAAAAATTAATTGTGGACAGATATTTTCCACTTTCTGCCTGTACTTGCAATGGCGATATGACACAATAATGGAACTGTCATTTACATTAATGCATCTTTTATTACTTTTGAGGTGCAGATAACTGTTGTCACTGTCAGCAGCTCAGGCCAAGTGAGAAAAAGTAATAGCCGATTAGATGATTAACATTTATACACTTTTTCTGTTTTTCTGTATGAGATCATGGTTACAGAAACCAGACTGGGGTCAGCAAGGGTCTTCTGTGTAGGGAGGTTGTTAAACTCCAATACTGTTCACAACGCAGCGCAGTCTAGTCATCGTGGTATTACTATAGCAGTGGTGCTGTCCATCGTCTGTAGTATGAACCGTGGCAGTTTAATGTTGTAGTTTTATTGTGGGAAAAGGTCAAAACATATTACGAGGTACCCAGAAAAATGGAAGGACAGGATAGATGAAAACAATGCAAAGAAAAATGATGCCACGAATACACGTGTAAGAGAATAACTTATTTTGCGCATCTTTGTTAAAGCGTGACGATTTGTGATTATTGCAGTCTAAATGCAGTTTGAGGAGATGACAAGAAACAAACAGCACAAAGAATGGAAAAAATCAATAGCATGTAGTGATGGAATACATTTTATCCTCAGAACCATATAACAGGGTAAAGCATTGCAACTCATTTTTTGTAATTGGTCCTTTACTTTTTACCATCAAAACATGCAGTTGGATAGTTCTTGCATCATTTCACATCAACAAATCCTCCACTTAAACACATAAACAGATAGAAATAGTGGGTAAAGTCTCCAAAAACAGCCTAAACACATTAAAATGCATTTTGCTTAGTCCCTTTGTCGACAGAATAAAGGGGGAAATATTTATTCTCCTTTATTTGATAAATACTGAGGCCCTTTTAATGTGGTTGATGTCTTGCAAGAGGGTTGTCAGTTACATACTTTATAAAAAATATGAAACTTTCAAATTATGTTGAAGTATTTACATTTTCTCGCTTCCAGCATGTCACAGCCCAAATGCAAGGTGTGGCACAGTACAGGACGACTGTCTATTTTCCCCGGAAGGGAAAGGTCACAAAAATCTTATTGGTATTTTGCAAACTGCAGAAAAAGAGGACTGTAGCACCATAATATTTTTCACAGCGAGCCTGCAAACAGATGCTGTCCTGTGTATGCTGTATTTTGGGTAGGCGGCTGTTGCTAGGAAACAGCTCAGTAGGGAAGCACAATGGTAACAACAGTTTTCCCGAGACAAATCAGATAGATAGGTACTGTGACATATCTGGCAGGTTAATTGACACACAGGGGACAGAAATCCAGTTCAAATACAAAGATTTTAATTATTATAGGAAGCAGTAATTGGACCATTTGCTAAACTCAATTTGACTTTTCAAACCCGACTGCAGCCGAGTGCAGAAGTTTGATGCATCTGAAAGACAGCATTACAAACACAAAGTTCTAGATGTTTCTTGCTGCCTGTGTTTAGTGGTTTGATTCAGAAACTATATATTTTTTTGTAATTCTTAAGTGACAATTTCTCCATGATATGATTACTCTTTATACTAAACCTTGGACAGAAAACAGTGGAAATAATACACAGTTTCAAAAAAAAATTAATCTTGTTTTTTTACGCATTCGAAATTCCTAATTTCTTGATGTCATAGTTAACTGGAATGATTATGAATATAATATTAATTATGCTCATAACAGTATATTTAAGCATATAGCATAGTATTTCTATAATATAATGGTAGTTTATCAAATAATTGTATATTTAAGGTTATAGGTATACATATTTAAAGAACGTATAGAAAAATGCAGTTTTATTGTTCAGCTTAAGGGCAGCAGGTTTGAATCTGGCATCAGCTCCTTTCCACGTCTGTAAATGTGTGCTAAAGCAGTCAGGATGGACTGGCATCGCCTACAGGTTGAACTCCTGATCTCTCCTTGCATGTCCTGGAGTCAGTGCTCCATGGCCGCGCCTCTGGTGGGATGAACGAACAATAACCGGAAATCGGATGCGTGCGCTAAAGCAAACTGTTTTTCCAACACATTATAAAAATAAAAAAAAAATAAAAACAAAAAAGTAAATTGGCAGCCAAAAAAAATGAAGAAATGAAAAAGGTAATTAAGTTTGGCTCAGCTTTTTTTTCAATGGTATTTAATAGACTGGATGACTCAGAGGAACAAAGCAGCTTCTGACTCCAAGAAGCAACAGGAAATGAAGTGTGACCTGAGAAAGGGAAGATTCTGAAGGTCAAGAAAGTGACAAGGAGAAGGGTGGCTGCAGCGTAAGTAAATTCAGCTTCCAAAAAAGGCCTAATGGGCCTAATGGCTTTGATAGCCGAAAACATATCTGCCAATTATTTTGAATGAAATATGGATACGGATATACATTCAAATTGTGTACTCTGTCACTAGTAAACTCGGTTTATGTGTTGAAGGCAACAGCATTCTCTTCTTTTCCAGGGTAAACAAAATGTATGTGCTGTGTGATTATTTGGAAATACTGAGGGTGACAGGTTGCCGCTGTACACAAGAAATTATGCTTAGCCACGCAAACCATGCGAGCTTTTAATTTGAAACAGCTAAATGGCTGAAATATACAGTCGTGACTATTTCTCTACCGAAGAGAAACATATTCCTCTGTGTTGCCGGGTGTGTGCTAGTTAATCCAGGCAAGCCAGATGCATTGTGTGAAACGCTACAACCTTTTTTGGTTTTTATGCATTTATGCATTGTCTACATTAAGGTAATGGCATGCAAATGGTTTGCCATTTCCGTCAATGAGCTGAAATTTTACCAATAAAAATGTACATATGTGACAGCATGGGATATATTTCAAATGAGGCCCTTTAAATGAGGAAAGGGAGGAAGTCTAGAAACCGGACTGATATCCTGTTTTAATGTCTAAAATGACACTGCGGTGACAAATGAATATTTGTGAGAGCCAATATTTTTTTATCTTGCTTTTATCGCGCTAAGACATCAGCAGGCTCCTTAAAGGCACGTAACTGAGAAGAATCAAGTTTTTATCGTACGAGTTTCAATTTCAGTATATTACATTTCATTCTGCCCTAACTTAACCTCAGTGAAAGGCAAATGTATAGATAAACACCCTTTGGCCTTGTCATTAGCATGATCTAAAAAGCTTTTTTGTAGAAAAAAACTTTAAATAAGTGCTGCTACTGCTAAGCATGTGTCAAAAAATCTGTTCCAGTATTTAAAAATGAACACTTTTTTGTGCTCATCATTAATACAGCCTTGAGCTTTAGTACTGAATTTTTACATTATAGCGCAGACTAAACAACACTGACAGTGAAAATATTAAAAAAATGTCAATTTAATTCCTTTACCAGATACTATTTAATGTCAGAAGAGTGGTAGTTGCAGCTTCTGTGTGGCGAGTTGGTGTTCCGAGTACGACAGATGCCAGACTTTTCTTTTTTATATTCATCCGATATCAGATGGGTTTATTCCCAAGGGAGGAGTTTGTGTTGTTTTAACCTTGTGGACAACGTTTAATAAAAGGCTTTACAGCCTATAAATTCAAAAAAATCAACTCACCTGCAGAAGATATCACAGACACTGCACTGGGGGAAGTCCCGTAAGTGATAAGGTCACCATATGTAAGGCTGAGTCTCATCCCTGTGGACATTTCCGTGCATTTCTGCTGAGCAAACTGTTCCTGAACAACCAGAAATCGCTGTGAAGCCCACATTTACTTACGCAAATTCTTTACATCCCTGAAGGTGATCACTATGCTGTCTGTTAGACGAAATGCTGTTAGAAATTTCATCACCAGGATAAAACAAACCATGAATTGTGCAGTTATCCAAGGCCAAAGAATGACCTCTTCATAAAATATGCATATATCCAAACTTAATTTTATTAGTGTAAACTATTTCTGATAAAAATGAATTAAATATACAGTGTATTGTATATAATACTAGGCCAGAGATGCTTACATGTGCTTACAAGTATATACATAGGCACAACATGCAAAAAATACTGCACATTTGGAGATACCATGTATGCTCAGTATACATACTGTATATTGTATATATCAATAGTAATATGCAGATCCTGCACCGTTCCAACTTTATTTGCAGCTGTAGTTGACAGTATTCATTGAACACCAGTGTGAATTTGTTGACTGAGGTGTTTAAGCACTCCAGTGTTTGTGCAGAAAATTTATTAGCTAACAGTTTGTTTTCCCTGTATTATATGAAATAGTAAATACCATGGGTGGCTTAACTGAGTGTTAACTTGGGCCATATTCTCTGAAGAGCAGGGACTGCCTGTGATTTAAGCTCAAGGTATATGTTGGATAAACATTTGTTTGTGAACTGCATAACTGGAGCAAAAAGAATGCTTGTTCACATCTCTTTCAGTTGGCACGTTGCTAGCAGGAGCCATGTCCCTGGTATGGTTCTTCAAATAAATATCAACCACATTTTAGTCATTTTCATAGTGTGAACTGATTTTTTAATGCACCTATCTATTCTGTCTGTTACAGTTTTACTGAACCCTTTAACACTTGTGTGAGGGAGTTGGAATGCAGAAACTTATTTGTTCTAAAGGAAAGGATACACACTTAGTTGGGTACATTTCCAAATTGCACACAAACACTTGCAAATACTCAACTTTTCTCTCTGTTTAATGTATGTAATGTGCAAATATACCTTACACATCAGCATTGGCTCCTTTTAGGTCTGGCAAAAGTAAAGTTTTAAGGAAGCCTCTCGGTCACACACGCTCAGCTGGAGCTAAATGGGAATGTTTGCATTTAGCTTGGATTTATGACTGTATCTCACAGTAAGCGTAGATTAATTTCCATACACTATTCATACATAAATCCACAAAAATATCTGATGCAACACTAGGGTCAAGTTGTGCTTTACAAAATACCATATTATGATATTTGGAGATGACAAGCGCATAGTATAAAGTTAATTTTTGCATGTTGTGTGCTATCTGCTTGCCTTCACAATTCCTATCTTTCAGCCCCCCCCCACACAGATTTACTATAACAAACGCCTTTGGCACTGAAAGAGTTGTTATGACTTACAGTTAAGACCCCTCGAGGATGTACATTCACTCCTCACCAAGACCTAGCATGTGACAAAAGAACTGATGGACAGACAAGGCGAAGGAAAAAAAATTGTCTCCATTTGAAATTGCTTTTTACCACTCTGCACCGTTTAAGGTGCAATAAAAAAGGGAATGGTGTGAACTTCACTGCCTGTAAAATGTGGAGCAAAGAATGCTGGATGTTAGGTGCTCTGTCATTCTTTAGGGCTGTCTTACATTTGTTCCTGGGGCTGCAGGACTTCTTCAGGTGGAAGGATGGATGGAAAAAGGAAAGAAATGACCTGGAAACAAGATTTGACAAAGCTTTGGATAGAGTTTCACTTTCATGGTGGGCAGTAAATAATTTGTGATTATTGCCTGTCACCACTTAATCCAGTCATAGCCATTTTCTTATTTACGTTTGTATGAAGTGTATAGACAATTTTATATATACTGGTGATTTGGTGTGGCATTAGCCAAGGTAGGGTCGGAAAGGTGGGGGTAGAGCAAGTGATATGAAGAAGGAAATTATTATTATTATTATTATTATTATTATTATTATTATTATTAATAATAGCTACTAGAAACTGCATGAAGCAAAAGCTGCTTCCTTTGCCTGCCTCTGTGCAGTTGTAAAGGATGCCAAAATCCATGATGGTTTCAGCTTCATTACAATCTCTCCAGCCCACAGTAACTTTGTACTTTTGTCCTTTTGACCCCAATAATACAGGCACAAAAATAAAAAGATGAGAAATTATCGTCTGCGGAAACTGAATACAATCTTCTACAACAGCAAATTCTAGTCTCACGGGGTTGGTTCCTCTATCCTGTGAGAATATTCCCTTCCGCCGACGCAGTCTCACTCATTTGGACAACATTCGGCACGGTCTGCTGTTACACGCCTTTGTTTACTTTCTACCCCGGGTTATGATTATTATAAAGGTTATTATTTGGATGACAAATCACATCTCCTGCTTTTTCATTTGGTCTTAATCAGTTTGTAATTGAAAACCATAAAACCTACAGATAACCTCTGGCCTTGGAGGCCCGAAGTTGCCCACCTAAGTTTTACTTTGACAAAAGCAATTTTGTATTTCATTATGTCTCCATTAATGCATCACTAGAGAGTTTAAATGCATCCTAGCTGACTCCTAGATACCTGCATAGTCAATTGTATTACAGCCACAATCATTTTCAATCCGATAATGAACATTTTCTTGCTCGATTGCTCTCTACCTGGAGGGTGAACAGCTGGTTGAGTAGGTGGTTCAGGCACAGATGAACAGAAGAAACATTTTTAGCCCATGACAAACACAAACAAATGTCCCAGACACAAAATGTCACATAAAAGAAATTTGCCGCGCATAAAAAAAGTTCTGATTCCACAGAAGCCAACAAAAATATTTGCATAACATGATTATTTTTTAAAAATTTTTTCTATTTTTTATTCACCGTAATCTCCTCGTCGCGAATACATGGCGTACTAAATATATTGCGGGCTTTTTTTTGCAATTGAATATAAGAAAACGAGCTTAAAAGATGGGAAAAGTCTTGAAGGAATTCCATACTGTGGTACATTTTTCCCGGTGCCCTCATTCAATAGTGAGCCATGCTGGTGTTATTAAAACATTATTCTTAAAAACCGGTACTAATGTGCCACAGCTCTGCATCTGTACTTTCCATTTGGTGGCAGCAACCCAGTCAAGAAAATACTTCATGCTGTCATGTTCTTTCAATAGTCTGACAGCTAAGAAAACAGTTACCTGTCATATGCAGACAGCAGTACTGCTACACCATAGGTGGTGACTTCTAATTTATCGGGGATGCAGGTAGGAGATGAGAAGATGTGCGGCAACAAAAGCATTTTTTTTTTTAAATCCGTCCTTTAAATCTTGTGTTGCTGGTAGTGGCTTGACCTTTACAAGCCAAGAAAATGAGTATGGGAGGAGAAAATTATTTTTTGAGTAAAAACTTTGTTTCATCCCAGTATAGATATATAATCCTGTGATGAACAGATTTGGAAACAGCTGTGAGCTTGGTAGGTGCCTGTCAAAGAAGCTCATTCTCATTGTCCCCAAGCTCTTCTCACCAAGTATAGGAAGGTGAACAATGCGGTCCACGAAATATCTGAAAGGGGGGGGCAAAAACAAAACAATTTACTTATTTGGCGTAGCTGCGTTCACCGCGTAGCATCTACCTGACACCTTTATCCAAGGTGACTTCCAATATTTAAAGGATGGATACTCGGCACCAAGTTTCCTTCTACCTACTCATCTATGCTCCAAGGCATCTTACATGCATACATACAGTACAAAGGGGCTGCATAGCGACCAGTTCACCTGAACCTTTTTCCCCCCAGGAACCTGGAAGGAAACTGAAGCACCCAGAGGAAACAAAGAAGGAAGAACACGCAGGATCCACAGAGAGTTGATCAACTGAAGAGCCCAGGCTCTGTGAGATGCCAGCGATAGCTGCTTTTTCCAAAATTGATAAATAAGAAAAGTATAAGCTGTGTTATTTGTCCTGGATGGGGGTTCCTGCCAAGCAATTAAATGAATGTGGTTCTTGTTTAAATAAGGGCCATCTGCTGTTTTGATGGGTACAATTTAAATGTATTTTCAAACCTTAGACTAAGTTCAAAGTATTTGCTTCAAACTTCCTTGGCCCCCTGCAAACCTGTTTTAATTATCCTGGTGTCCTGACATGATCACGAATGAAATCCCGGTACTTTAGACACATAAGTTAGTAAATAAAATATAATGTAAATATAAATATGCTTCATAAAGTCGTACTGAGGTTCGAGGGCTTCACTGTGTAGTGCTTACATGAGATTATTTCAAGGGCGGGATGTTGAACTAAATGTTACTGGGTGTGCTTTCTCATGGTTTATCTCAGGAACCTGAGGACAGCACCCCCCCGGCCCCCAATGCCGACTTCCATGCCCTCCTCCTAAAGTGGAGTCTCGGATGGAACCGCGTTGCGCTCATGTGGCTGCAGTCTTATTGCCACATTGGATTGGTTTGCATTTGTAAGCATTGGTTGTGTGGTCATGTTTTTCCTTATTTACAAACCATACCTCATCCTCTGTACAAACCGCTGCTCTCCAGGTTCACACTTAGCCAAACTGGTGTGTAAAACGCAAAAATATTTGTTTGAAGTGTGGCTGCTACAGTAACATTCGGCGGTGCAAAAGTTACCCAGACGCCTCAGCGCTCCTCACCGACCACTTCGAGTTCTGTGTGAGTTGCTGGCTACTTTATTCCTTTCTCTTTTTTATTCCTTCCTTTTTATGCTTTTATTCTTCTACTTTAATACTCAACTATGAACTGAATAGCCAATCCACTGTATTGGGTCTGATATTAGAAGGAATTCTTATTTTTTGATTATTGTTCTTTTATGTGTGATCCCAGTGTGTAGCACTGGAGTCTTTCATCACTTTTAGGCTTGAAGTGTGAGGACCAACAACCCTTCCTCAGTACTCTAACTACTATGGATGGACAAAATACAGCTTCTCAAACTAAGCAGTATTCTTTCCTCATATACAGTATATAAGAATTTTATTGTCTTAATAAAGGTTATATTTGCCTATTACCCTACTTTGGCTCTCTGTATTGGCATATTTGCCGGAGCATCCTGCAGCTCCAGGGCTCAACTGAGGGGTGGTGTAGTCATCACCTACCGCACGCTACACTACCATCTGCACAGTTCCAGAATAAAAAATAATTTTATTGCAGTCCCATTGGATCTGTTTGTGTCACCAAGAATTTTTCTTATCAAGGTCTAATGTGGAGTTAAAGCCATGGAATGGTTTCTTGTATGCATCAAAAACAGAAATAACAGAAATAATTCTGCACACAATTTACTTGTACCCACTAGCTGCTTTACAGAGAGAAAGTCCATTGTTCAATTTATGATCATTCTGCCTCGTACAGGTGTACAGAAGAGAATTAAATTTTGTGACCTTCCTGTTGGTTTTAAAGAATCAGGCTATTCTTCCTTGGCTTTGGTCATTAAGAAGGCAGTTTCACACACAGGAGCGCCCCTGAACAGCTGTTTTTTTGTTTATTGCACCATTTAAGCTATTGAGCAGTGCTAGTGGCCAAAAAAATCTGTGGAGTGTGGCTGGTTTGGAGATGCTAAAACCATCACATTTAGCTTCAGTATCTACACCATGTTGGAAGCCAGTTTGATCACAACTTGCCCATTTTAATGTTTATACCAACGGTAACTGAACCAACTGCAGTTCTAACTGTTGAGACTTGGAAAACCCGAACAACATCTTTTCTTTCTTTTTTTTAAAAAAAAAAAAAGTCTACTACTCCTAAATGCACTGACAAAACTTATTTTTAGGAGTTTAGTAAAACTTTTATTTATTTATTTTTTTACAAATCCAAAAGTTGGAAAACATGATATATTTTACATTTAAAAGAAGTTTTCTTGTAAAGGCAGTTTGGCGCCATGCATCTTGACATTTTATTCAAGGTTCTTCGGTTTGCCTGAAAACTTTCAGCTGTATGTAAATACGGTTGTCACTTACTTGCTGTATGTTACTGAAATATGAAGGTTATGAAGGGAATGAAATATTCCCATAAACATTACATCTACAGAGTGCATTTATTATCTTGCATCTTTAAAATCTGTGGCATATTTTCCAGTCCATTTTGCTCAACTTTCAACAAATATAATTATTTTTTGCACAGATACCAGTGCATTTATTTGTATTTACATGCAGGCTAATACAGCAGAATGGTAGCTCTGTCGTCTCACCATAGTTTGGGCATGGGTTTGAATTTGGCTCAGCATGTGTGGAATTTGCATTTTCTGCTCACGTCTGTGTGAGTTTCCTCTTGGTACTCCTGTTTCCTCCCACAGTTTAGCAACTTGTTTCTGGGTAAAAGTCTAAATTTCCCTTAGCCAGTACATGTGAATGTGAGCAGGGTGTAGTTTTGTAGCTCAGCACCCAATAATTCCTGGATAGACTCTGGACCTAAGTGACCCTGATCAGGATGAAGTGGTTACCTTTGATGATACAAGTACTGGCCATTTTTATTTCACAAAGGCAGTAGGCATAAAATCCTGTAACTCTCAGGTCAGAAAATGTTATAGGAAAGCATCTACTGAATAAACTATATATCTGTATATGTATGTATGCATATACTGTATATTTAGTATAATTTTAAAAATCCATAAAAAAACTAAAAGCAATAAACTGACTACTCTTCTGCAAATGATAGTAATGTCTTGCTTGCCAAAGTCCGAGCGGAGACTGGTGGATACATTTCAAACTCATTAAAATTTGGTTGCAAGGAAAAAGTTAAAGTTCATAATAGACACACTTATCTGTGCTCGATGGCCATAATAAAATCATTAAGCAGTCTGCCTAATCCGGCACTTCTTTATCATGAGAATTGACAATAGAAAATTAAAGTGATGAAACCATGTAATTATGCCATACATAATCCTCGGATTTCTGTTTTGTCGTCTTGTTCATCCACTAACCATCAGTAAAGCCTGTGAAAAACATTCAAGTGAAGACTTTGTTTTTTTGGGGTCCGGCGTTAAGAGTGTGGAATGATTTCACATTATTTAACACCCATTGTGCTGTAATGCAAAAAATAGGACAGACGGTTTGGAATTGCAGCAAGTTTTATGTTTTAGTCATACTTCTATATTAAAGCTCCCAGATATCCTAACAAGCTTCACAGTTTCATATCCGCAGCTGTGATATGATTGCTCTCAAGTCTATTCATACAATTCACTTAATTGTTTAAACCGATTCCTTAACAGAACTCGCACACATCTTTGCAGTGCAGTTAAGACAGCACATTTGCGAATTAAGTCGGATTTAAGAAAATATGCCATTTTATATTAGTAAATGTGAGATGCCGCAAAACGCATGAAAAGGATGTCAATCAGGAGATACTGTATATTTTTAGAAAAACAAGTTTAAAGAGATGTGAGTGAAGGAAACATAGAAAACTAGCCAATTTACCTGGTGCTGTCTTGGCCAGAAAGTGGAAAAGTAAATAGTAATGACACATCATATATCAGCAAACTATTACTTTAATAAGTGGCCCATTTACCACATTAGTATTAGCGCTGTTCAACAGGCAGATATGCCATAAACAATGTGGGTTGTAGTCCATATATATTACTCTAATATATATATATGTTTCAGATTTTTTAGATCAAGGGTTAATCACTGTGAAGCAGGATAAATTTTATCATTGGAATAGGTTTTATTTTTACATACTTCTTCTTTCTCCTGTTGCCTAATGTTTCATTAAAGGTGAATAATGATCATCAAATGAATTATAGGACACGGACTAATATTTGCACACATCTCTTAAAATCAGTGATAAATAATGCTAACTATAAATAAATAAGCTAAATAAGTGTACTCATTTAAAAAATGCATAAACAGTAACATTACACTCATACAGTACATACACTGTATGAACAAAAGTATTGGGACACCTGATTTTGGAGTATTTCTGTGTGAATTTGTGCCCATTCATTCTGTAGAGCATTTACGAGGTCAGGCACTGATGTTGGATGAGAAGGCCTGGCTCACAATCTCCATTCCAGTTCATCCCAAAGGTGTTCAAGAGGGTTGAGGTCAGGGCTCTTGCGGGCCAGTCAAGTTCTTCCACAGCTTACTCACCCAACCATGCCCTTATGGACCTTGCTTTGTGCACTGGGGCACAGTCATATTGGAATAGAAAAGGGCCTTTCCCAAACTGTTTCCACAAAGTTGGAAGCATAGCGTTGTCCAAACTGTCTTGGTATGCTGCAGCATTAAGATTGCCCTTCACTAGAAGTAAAAGGCCTAGCACAAACCCTGAAAACAGCCCCACACCATTATCCATCCTCCACCAAACTTCACAGCTGTCTTTACACCACTCCATCTGATGCTTGGCATTGGATTTGGTGATGTGATGCTTGCATGCAGCTGCTCAGCCATGGAAACCCATTCCATGAAGCTCCTGCCGCACAGTTTTTGTGCTTACATTAATGCTAGTGGAAGTTTGGAACTCTTCAGCTATGGAATCAGCAGAGCATTGGCGACTTTTACGCACCATGCACTTTAGCAGTCGCTGACCCCGCTCTGTGACTTTACGTGGTCTTCCGCTTCATGGCTGAGTTGCTGTTGTTCCTAAATGCTTCCACTGTGATACCCCTTACAGTTGCATGTGGACTATCCAGCAGGGGTAAAATTTCACGAACCGTCTTATTGCAAAGGTAACATCCTATCACAGTACCACGCTTGAAGTCACTGAGCTCTTCAAAATGACCCATTTTGTTTCACAAATGTTTGTAAATGGAGACTGCATGGCTAGGTGCTTGATTTTATACACCTGTGGCAATGGTTCTGATTCAATAATTAAGAGGTGTGTCCCAATACTTTCGTCCATATAGTGTATATGTATGTATGTTTGGTATATACTGGACACACTTATCTGGGTGCACTGCTATTTATTGCAAATTTTTCGAGAGATTTGTGCAACTATTACTAGGTTTCCTATCATTTATTTCATAATTATTCACCTTATTGAAACATCTGACAAAATTGTTACATACTGTATGTGTGATTTCTTTGTGTGAGAATGTATATGAACGCATACCGCATATGCATTTGTGTGTCTTAAATGTGTTTAAAGAAAATGTTATATTAATTTCCACACCTGCTCACGTGCACTGCACTTTCCAGACCAGGACATCAGTCTCCTCCTTTCCAAATCAAGCTTGACAGACTGCAATATAGCCACACCATCTCTTGACATTTTGGCAAATTGTCATGGTAACCACTGGCACATATTTTGAAGGAACAAACGCAGCCACCCTTACGGGGTCATGTTATTTCACGTAAAATCACGTTTTTTTTTTTTTTTTATTTCTCATGTTGTTGAAAGCCCAGGGTTGCATGTGGCATCCTTGTATGAGATTTCCTTGCTTATCTCAGGTTATGAATTTGATCGCCGGTGACATTCTTATTGATGCCGTCCATGATAATGAGGCCTTTTAAAATAGCCTTCGTGCTTAGCATTGCATATTTTTGGCTTTGTGCAACACTAAATGCACACATTATTGTAACCCGTACCTTGAAAATCCGCATTGATCCTGCAGTGCTGAGGCACGCAAGCTTGTTAGGAGTACTCTCATATCTCCTGCTGGTCGGACCTTTATTGACAAACCCCTTAAACCTCTCCTTCACCGTGATGATGTGAGCAGTCCCACCAATGCTGACCATTAACCTCAGCTGTGTGGTGCCCTTTTCTGAAGGGAAAAACATGTGCAAAAATAATTTGCCAGCCCTTTATGTGCATGAGTAAAGCATTGCCATTAAACTTTCTGAGCTTAACAGAAAAGAACAATAATTATCCTACATTTCTTATTCTTCTGTACTTATGACTTGGCAAATAACCACCTGCTGGCATAAGTAAAGATGGCTCAAATCGACAAGAGCGATTTTAATCACTTAAAGCAATTTAAATCCTTATAGATGAAGTGGGTTTGGTAACATCTACCGGCAGGTTTACACTTCAAGGGCCGATTTCCATTAACACATTGCCTGTACAGTTTTACACATTCGCTTACTTCTCAGTGGTAAAAGTCCAACATCTCAGAGAATTTCCTTCCTGTCCTTTGAACAAACTTCTGCTCAGCCAGGTGATTGCTGGCTATCATCTGGATTTCACTCACATGGTGGGCTGTTTAGAGTAGCCAGTTTGCCCAAAACTTGTGAGTTGCTGTGGGAGGAAACCAGAGCACCTCGATGAAGCCCACACAAATGCAGGGAGAGCATAAAGATTCCATAGCAACTGAATGGTGATCATACAGACCAGGTGGCATGAGGCACCTCCGATGGCCCTTTCATTTGGGCCATTTTCACACAAAAACAAAAGGCAAAGAACTTCTTTGCTTTTAAACCACTTTATTGGTCAGATTTACACTGGGCAATACACTGCTGTCTCAGCCAGGGGTGATTTCATACCCTCGGGCTAGACCATCATTTCCAGGATGGGACTGGGTCTGACCAGTATTAAGCTGTTACCATAAATGGATGGACTCGTATTCAGATTTATAGACAACATAGCCTTTGTAGAGAAGTAAAAAGGGAAAACCTAAATGTTTTACACGTAATGTAAATGGGTACTTTGTAGTTATAAATCTGTCTCCGAAAGACCTTGGTCTTATAGCCAACCTTAAGCTCTGTTTTATCCCACTAATTGAGAAAGAAAAATAAGAACACCTTTCTGCTACCCAGATAGTAAAGAAGAAATAACAAAATGCTGCTAATGGATGAGATAGATGAATGAAAGTAACAAAGAAGCCAGGGTAACTGAATAAACATGTGGTAATGTTAGTGATTTCTGAGCCCTGGATCAGAGTCACAGCTGCAGACATGTCACGTTCTGACCAGCTGCTTCATCCCCGGCCTCTGGAGGAACCACAGTCATCCACTACCTGCTCACAGTAACACTGGTATGAACATCAGGGATAAAAAGGTTTATTGGCATGCAAATGACACATCTTACTGACAGCTGTAGCTTTTAATTCAAACCAGGCTTCCTGCTACCTCTTACTAGTTACAGACCGGCTTCTGTACCGTGAGGTTTGCAAACATCTTCGTCTCCTTTTTCAGCGAAAAGCGCGCCATTGGATTCTGACATTTCTGCGGTGACAGACTGATGCGAGCAGAGCGGTTTCTTTCGAGCATCACCCGACTTTCACAGCAAATTCCAGTATCGCTGAGGAAACGTTCACCTGAGAATGTTATCTTGAAGCCGGTACACAGAATGGAAGTAGTGAGGGCCAAACCTCATTAAGATGTTCAAGAGAACTTCAAACATATTATGGTGCCTATAATTCCGATGTGGTGGAGGTTCTTGGGGAAACTGATGGGCCTTTCATAGAAGTGGATTCCAAAACTCTTATAGTCCTTTATAATTCCATTTGAAATTCTCTCATCTAATAATAGAAGCGTTGGGCTCGCAGCTCCTCCTTTGGAGGCAGAGGCGTTCCAATTCGGAGCTGTTGCTAGGGCCTGCACGCTTGCTGTAGTTCTACCGGCTGCTGACTGACACTCCTTGCAACCCACTGTGCGTCCCTGTGACCCGCTGTGACCACTGCAGCCTCCTGGCTTCTCCTTCCTTTGCTGTGAACACATTAGAAGCTCACACAAACCACCCCCAACATTAAAAAATGAGAGAAAATCCCAGATTCCTCTATCCTCAGATTATTCATTTCAATCGGTGACGTCGAACCCTTTGAGTGTCTTTTAGGAAGCTGCACACATTCTGCATGCATACCCTTTGTCGTGTTTTTTTTTGTTTTGTTTTGACAGATTTGTACTTATTCCCTCCTTCTGCTGTTCACCCACTCGGCCGTGTCCCCCCGGTACCTCATTTTTTTTCCAAGTCCACTTTGTTTCACACTTGGCATCCAAAATCATCTGGCAGTGTTTTGTAGGCATCGGCAGTCTTTCCAGTGCGCATTGATTCTTTTAGCAAAATGCTCCAACCAAGACCAAGTTTATTCGAGATTTAATATAAGCAAAAAAAAGAAGGTATTAATAAATTATTAGGACTTATACACACTGGGAAAGTGTATATATGTATAGTACTTTTCCCCATGTGTTCAGCAGGATTTGTTCCCGACCTCCTGAACTGGCTGTGAGGAGGGGATTTGGATCCCAAATAAGTTATTTCCATAATTTTTTAAAAAGTCAGACTTCAGAAAACACAATTTCACTTAAAAATGACCTAACACAAGCAGAACAATTGAAAATATTAGTACTGCATTGTAAATATTTTAATAGTATCACTGTTGTCTTTTGTGTAACAATGTTGTTAGCATGTTTTTATGTGACTAATTCATGTGTTATGGATATTCCCACTAGTGGACTGCATGACAATGTATTTACTTATTTAAAGTATGAATAAAGTATAAATAATCGATGATACATTGTTATTGATTATCAAGTAGTATTGTGATACTTTAAAATCTTTTACATCCGTTTGCTACTAAGTAAGAAGAAGCAAATGGACTTATTTTAATAAAATTGTTGCGTCATATTGATCAGTCAGGTGACCCCCCCACCCCACCCCCAATTTTCCATGTGTATGAAAGGGTTTAATGCATGACTGTTGAAACAACTCAATTTGGATTAAACTTTAAATGTATATGAACGTTATAAGTATTGTGTCAGCGTTACAGGAAGTTGCAGAGATGCTGAAGACTTTTTGACTCAATTAATGTCAAAACCCCATGTGGTTCCCAAGGGCTAAAATTAACAGCTATGAAATCAAGTCAGCCTCTTTGTAGTGATTTTCTGCTTTGTTCTCCTGCCATTTTCTTGTGGAATAAGCATCTTTAGGAATATATGTATTTTTGAGCAGCATTTTTTGCAGCTATTCTTCCCATCTTAACTAAATGACATTTTTGTTATTGGTGTAAATATCAAACGAATGCAAAACAGACGGCCGTCCCACAACTTCTGCGGGTGAAGGAAAGGTACAATGCAATTTCTTGCTGCCTTCACTTAATTTTTTAACCTATAAATTCAAAACTATCCTCTACAATGTGAAAACAATGGTGCAAAAATTATATATAGTATTTATAACCATATATATTTTACAGTGGCAATGTGATGGTGTGGGGAATGTTTTCCTCGTCCCTGATACCCACTGAAGAATTTGTACATGGCACAGTGTATCTGAATGTCCTTTCTAAGTCACACACACACACACACACACACACACACACACACACACACACACACACACACACAGCGATTTCCACATGGTACATTACTGCACAGCTCAGCTAGCATCTTGCTGAATCCAAGCTTTTCTGAAAGCCAGCAAAAGCACAACAAGCCACTAGTGTACCTAATAAACTGGCAATAGTTTATTTCCATCTGTGATGGACTGGGACCCCCATCAAAACTTTGCTTCCTAGACTTGGGACCAAATGGTTCTAAGGCTTTGGACTGCCATGACCCTGAATAGGATAAAGTGATTATTGATGATGGCTTTAAAATCAAATTACAATATTTTTAAACTGGTGACTTTAGAGCAATAAAATGCTCTGCAGTCCTTCAACCCCCTCCCCACTCCCCACACTGCTTTCTTCATGGCTGCTCTTATTGACCCCAGGGATTAAATAATACACACATAGCACAAAGATAAAGATTTGCTGAGCTCAAAGCAACAACTGGACAGCAAAGCTTCACCCCAGAAATAAGCAAAACAAATCTCTTCCACTTGGTATTTGCCCGGTTGCTCCACCCTTTGGCTCCGAACGACACATCTCATTGCAGAGCACATTTTGTGACCCCCGTAGGAGTAAAATAATCTGTTTGTAAAGAATCTTTACAAGAGAGTACCTTCACTAAGGAGGTGATTTGCTCCACACCCCCATAGGGATTACCTGGCCAGTGATAACAATCTGAAGACAAGCACTGTCTTTTCTCGCCTGCTTCCCCTCCCAACCCCAGAGAGGTTGTGAATGTTTGATCTTTATTTACTGAATGAAGCTGAATTCATGCGCCACACGAACAGCATCACACACACACACATACACACACACACACACACACACACACACACACACTGCAGTTCACATAAAACTGCATGGAAGGAAACCAGAGCATCAGTAGAAAACATGGAAATTACCCAGAGGCTGAGCCACATTCAAATTCACAGCCCAGATGTTGTGAAGCCCACAGCCATTCTCATTTCTGCAGCATCCGAAAATTTCATTCATAAACAAAAAAAATCACTGTATATAACCATTTTATAATGGCTTAAATGATCCTAAAAAGTGTTATTTCCATCCAGTGAAAAATGATGACACAAATGACAGAAGCACTGCGAATGCTGACGTTGCGCTTGGGCTTCTGCTCGGAGGACGGAGTGCTACGTTGACAAACCACTAGGGGGCAGCAACAAGCACCGCGTTAAGTGCAACTTGCGACCACAGAGATGCTGGATGAAATTCAAGGAGACAAACTGAAGATGTTCAACAAAATAAGGAAACCAGAAACATAGAAATTCAGACTTAAACAGAGTTAGCGATAGTAAGAGTTCATTATTATTATTATTATTATTATTATTATTATTATTATTATTATTATTATTTGTTGCTGTTTATTTATTTGTTAGTAAACAGCGGGCTATCGGTTACTGGAGGCCACCACATGTCATACTGGATAGAACTGCTGCCTTGCACTTGAAGGACCCAGGACCAAGTTCTGCTTCCGGGTGCAGTACTTGTGAACTCAGCACTTACCCTGAATGCATGACTAACTGGAATTAGTTTATACATAGACAATACTGTATGTTGAGATGTATTTCTGGCTCAGTATCAGTGGTGCAAAACTGGAGTTTGTAAACATTCCCTTTACACTAAGCATTCAGCTCATTGCAGTCGCCAACACTGGGGCCTTTTGTGCTTTTGTCTATGATTCCATGTTAAAAGCAAATGCAGCCGGTGGCATTCGGGAGATTATCATATATAACAGCGTTTGCACATTGCTTTTCAAATGACTTCCCTTATCATGCAGCAGAACCACAACTAAGAAGATGTGGGCTTGCATGAGATCATCAGCTGGAAGCAGGGGGCAAAAGCATCAGTTTTAAGAGAACCAAATCCAGTGCAGGATCCAAATTACTGAGCAAGAACCAGGCAAAACTCACTTTTGTTCACCACCTGCCCTTTCCAGGGTCTCGTGGTCCAGAGGCTTTTCTGGGACCAGTGGGTACCAGTCTGGAAGGCCTACACCTTGGATCACCAGGTAGATGCCTACGCCCTGGCAGAGTGAACATTTAAACCTGACATGTAAATCTGGGCTGTGGAAGTAAAGCCATGCAGACAGGGAAAACCTGAAAAGTACACAGACTGAGCAGAATTCGAATTCTCACTCAAGCCGCCCAGGCACTGCGAGACAGTGGCAGCACAAAACACGTAGTTTATTAGTACAAAGGAACAAGTTAATTTCACATTTCAAAACAGTGTAATTTTCATATTAAAATGTGGACCGTATGCTGAATGAAATCCCACTGCAGACATGGCCAGTGTACCTTGCTGGAACTGCAAAATGTAAATCTCTTACAGTACTCTGCTCCCACAGCCTGGAGGTAGCAAGTATTATGTACTGTATAGCCTTAGACCTTCGATAAATAGAAAAACTTTAACTTGTGAAGCTTATGTGGTGCCTAGCTTAGGTAAAATATAAGTAAAACTATATTTCAGGTTAAGAATAAAAATAACAATGAAATGCTGACTAAAAATAAGTAAAGAAATAATCAATGCTATTCGGATGCTAATGTTAATGCTGTTAACAGAGTGGACTTTTGGCTGCAAATATGACTCTTCTCAAATTAAAGGGATGGCAGAGGTTTTTTCCTGCATCTACCGGGAGACTAAGATGGGCGACGTAATTGATTTAAAGAATCACAGAGAGACTGCGCGTGTGCACCATACCATGAAATCGTGGAACAGGGCACCATCTGTTGACCTCAGCCTGCCTGCTGAGCATGAGGTGGTCCATGGCGCTGGGCTGCTCCTTAGCACCCCAGGAAACCCTGAGGGCTCTCAGAAGTAAATGGGAATTTGGGAGTGGAAATGGCGGCACATTCAATTAAACATGGACTGTTGGCTACCCTTTCAGTCGAGAGGAGGGGATATAGCAGGGGTGGGAAAAAGGGAGACCAACTCATTTGTTCCCATTGAGCCTCCCTTCCCTTAATGTGCTGTTGCTGGAGGCATTTTACTCAAGGCTTGACAGCTACAGAGATTTTTAATAATCAAAAGATTTGGCTATCTTCTGTAGACCTCTAAACACGATTAGCACACATTTCAGTAAAAGACTGAAACATTTTAAGATACTCTGAAACATAGTACTTTTGCATATTTCTGACATCGGTTTTTACGGAAATGAGGGGGAGGTGGTTTAAATTACAGTCTAATACATTGCACAAAATCACAGTACATTACTTTTTCCAAATTTCTATTCGGTGCTCGGACCTACACAACACATCAGCATTCAGCAGTTTTCTTGTAAATGACTAAAGGGAAGTGTGGGCCCTGTGCTTATTTCATACACTTAACACAATCATACACTGTACGGCCAAAAGTATGTGGACCCGACCCCTCTTCTAATGACTGAGCTGTTTCAGCCGGAACCAAGCAACATACTAATGCATTCTACACAACTGTGTGCTTCCAGCTTTGTGGCCACAGTTTGAATAAGAAGATCCTTTCCTGCTTCGGCATGGCTGTGCCCCCATGCGCATAAATGCTCCATAAATACCTGGTTTACCCAGGTTGGTGTGGATGAACTTGAGTGGCTGCACAGAACCCTCAACCCCACTGAACACCTTTGGGGTAAACCTGAATGCTGACCGCGAGCTGGGCCTTCTCATCCAACCTCACTGATGCTCCTGTGACTGAATGGGCACAAATTCCCAAAATCTGGTGGAAAGCCTTCCCAGAACAGTGGGGGCTGTTATAGCAGCAAACGGGGGAAAAATTCCATTTGAATGCTCATGGGTTTGGAATGGGAGGTTCAGCAAGCCCAGATGAGAGTGAAGCTCAGGTGTCCACATACTTTTGGCCATACAGTGTATATATTTGTGGACATTTGTGCCATTTAATGCTTAATGCATGTTTTGATGGAAGAGAAACTGTTTTTTATTTCTTGTACATTTGTTGAGGTGCATGATGTAATCAAGCAAATACTGCATACAAGCCAGAGGCACTGAAGGCCGACAAGCAAATTTCCAACAGCAGCACACAGTGTTTTAACCCAAAGATTGTGTTCAGGTAAACTCTGACCCATGCTGTCTCTTATAAATATGGCTTATTTTATCTGATTGTTATAAGGTTTCATGACATCCTCCATACTAAGCATCTGAAAATGTAAAAATATTGATCAACAGTTAAATTATACATGCTTGTTTTTCAGATTTTCTATATGTATGGTGTGACTGGCCGTGACTGCCTGGCCCCAGAAAATAAAGGGGTGAGACAACAGTAAAGAGGATGGATTTTGTTGGACACAAATAGAAAGCTTTGCTGTTTTATTATTTTTCTCTATGTCGATTCATTTTTTCCAGTTTGTTATTCCCTTCTGGAGCCGTCGGTTCTAGGAGCAATTTTACGACGTCCGTGCATTTAACAGCCATAGCATTCTTCTCATTATTAAAGTAAAGTGAAAGAGCTCTTTCTCACAATCTTTATGCCATGTCTGACACCTGAGGCCTGTAAGAGATTTTTGGGGGCTCATCTAGGATTGGCGCCTGGCACACTTCAGAGCTGAGCCAGCGATTGCTGAAACACGAGGTGGACGTGACACGTGAGCAGAACAGCGACTCAGTGTGAACAGCACGACAGTGGTGGGTGAGAAGGGGAGCCTGGCTGAGAGTGTGAATGACGGTGAGTAGAAGACCATCTGTATCGTGCATCGTGTATAGGAGAAAAAGAGGTGGACAGTCAGATGAGAGCAGTTCAAACTGACTATTAGATGCACGGTACGTGGTTCACTTGGCTGGAAGTACCAGGCCAGGGCCAGATGTGAACCAGTAGTGAAGTGAGGAATTTGAAGCAAGCTGATTATATATTTGTGTGTGTGTGTGTGAATTGTGATGCATTATTAGAACCTGAGGATAGCAGGTTATCACAGCTGTTGTTTCACTATTTACTTGTCTTGTGATACTATTCATAACCATAACCTTAGTTTCATAACCAAAGTAGGTGACAGCAGCTTGGCTACCGAGTTAGGCGATGCGCCCCTGCAGTATGTTGTCACACCTAACATGCATTTTTTTGTTTGGCGTGGAAGAATTTTATTATTGAAGAAGAAACTAGTCAAACTATTGGAGTTTAGCAGAGTTTATACCCATGCATGGATGGGAATCTATTTGGAGATTCGACCTCTTCTGGGCATGAAAGGCCTTATACAGTACAAGGTGTCAAAGTATGACGGCTACAGTAGCGGACCTGGCCAATGAGAAATAAGTATTTTTTAGGCAGAGCAACAAAAAACAAAAGTATAACAAGGGAAGTTATACTTTTGTGTTATACTATACCTACACTATGGTGGCAGAGTTAGACAAAGAAGTAACTTGAGTGCTACGAAGGTTATTTGCGATGAATGGGGGGGTTGGTGTAAACAGGCGGCAGTAGGACATATAAAGGAAAGAATTTCATGGCCAGAACAGAAAGAAAATGTCCACCTTCAAAACAAACAAGTCATTCAGTAGAAACAAATGCAAAACACTTTTTCGCTGGAATAATTCCTCCACACTGGATTACTTATGATAGAACACAATAGCAAGCTCAGCCATAAATGTAGCTCATATGCACAAACACTGCGAAATGATAGCATAATCTTCTTTTAGAGAGAAAGAAATTTAAAATTCATGGGATCACGCAGCTGACATTGGCCTCTGGAAGCAGACTGAAGAAGGGGTTAAAGAAATAATGAAATTCAGATTATTTTAGGTGTTTTATGGGTAGTCAAAAAAGCCCAGTTCATCCAACTGAAAACGTGAAGCCCCATAAATTTACTAAAACCAAAAAACTTCTGTTTGCTCCTAAGTAAAGTGACACTGACACCAATGTGATGTACACCTGCACTATAACGCGTTTCTTCACGAAGTCTATAAAGGCCTACGATAGAATTGTGATGCTGTCAGAATTGAGACGAAACCTTGTTTATCTCTGATGACACAGTGACTGATGAAGCTTTAGTCACCTCCCTAAAACAGACCAGGTCTGCTGAACACCTTTGCCTGTATACTGCACAGGCATCAACCTCCTGGAAGAGGCAGACCTTATGGATACCCCATGTGTGTCCAGCAAGGCCCATCCAACTGTGGTAAAGAAGGACAAAAAGCTGTAGGTTGTTTTTAGAAACCAAGGCTGGCAGCCATAGCACCAAGCCAGCCTGTGACCAGCAAGAGATCAACAGTGAGATTGAGCACATGCATACAACAGACCAACGGACAGGAGCTAGTCTTCAACCACAAGAAGGTGGGTCACTTTATTGGTAGGAAACGTCTTTCAAAACGGACCACGAATCCCCATGATGTCACAATTTTATTTAAACGTGCGTGTCCTCACCATCATATAGGAAATGGGGAAAAAAAAATCCATCGTATCATTTGAACCACAAGTGAAAAACAATCGACAGCACTCGTTTCACAACAAAGGCTGCTCCAGCGCGCCAACCCGGGTGACAACCACACGTACACGAGGACCACAAATTCAGGTACTGACTCAGCAAGCAAGTCTGTGGCCCCTGCTGCTGATGTGAACCACTTTAAAGTACAGCAGAAGGCTATGGTAATGCTTTACGAAGAAGCAAGAATATTTGTTCTTGGTGATGATGATGATGATGATGATGGTGGTGGTGGCGGTACTGGGTGTCTAATACACCTAAAAAGGGCAATTTCTTTGAAAGACAATGTTCCTGTAACAAAACCCTATTTGAAATTAGGCCTAACCCCTAACTGGAATTTTTCTACACTGACTGATTCGCTTCTTTTTCCCCCAAATCGATTATTCTGTTATGCTCCATGGGCAGTCTGGGTTTGTCCTGTTCATAGCCATTATGGGCACGCACGTAGGAGGACACAGTGACACAAACGCTGCTATGTTCTTCTCATTATTGAAGAGAAGCTGAAGCAAGAAGTGAAACGTTTCTTTAAGTGAGTTTTTAGCCCAACACAGCGTGGAATGAAGAAGAAGCCTTGTGCGCTGGGATGTAATAACGGAAATGTGGTGCTGGATACAGAAACAAATCTCGTAAATTGCGTTCCAGCTATGGAATTCCGTAGGGGAAAATGGTGCCAACTTTTGTTTGCAGTTCACAGACGTCACTTCTGACAGGAGGAGCATAACTGCTGTAGCAAGATAAGTTTTTTATATTCTTTTATGGTCAAATTGATATAAATTTTGTGTTATGTGTGCACACTTTTTTATGTCATGAACTTCTGTCTGTTTTACTTCTTTTCTAACTTGCAACCTACAGATTAAAAAAAAAAATGTACGTTTCAGTGCTTTAGTTTAATTCATTATCAAATGGCCGATTCAGATAGTGGTCCACGCACGCACATGCACGCACGCACACAGTGATATTACTATGGTGCTCATACCATAAATTTCAAAAAGAAATGCAGAACTCTTGGGAAAGATTAAGAATTAAGTTAGTTAAAAAGGTGTAACACAACACTGGTTGCTAATGTATAAGTTTTCTCACTTTGAAACAATTATAGCTCAAAGTTTGACGTCCAAAAATGGGATGCTTTTCTGAAACACAACCCAAAGGTTTAACTTTGTAAATTTATATCTGGGGACAGAATGCAATAAGTATGACTGGAAAAGAACAAGAAGCATGGAAGTTGTCAGCAGTACACAAACAGCAAAGTAACTTTCAGTGTAAAGTAGCCTGAAATAAAAGTTGCCAGAGCACAATTATCCTTCAGGTGACATAAGCTATGGGGACTAAAGGGTGGAAGTCTTGTAGGCAGCACAGCTAGATCACCAAATGATTCATGACTAGTTTGTTCACAGGGGCAACCTGCGAGGGCACGGAGAGGGGAGGAGAGAGTGTCCAGGCCTTATCAGAGCCGACTTCATTACCTTCTTCCAGCTGCGAGGAGAAGGCAATGGGGGAGCAGTGAGCCAGGCTCAATCAGATCGCCCAACGTGATGGCAGAGCACGATTTCAGGGGACACCAAGAAAAAGAAGGTCGCTTTCTCACCAATGCAGAGACGCTATTTTCGAACATCGGATTGTAAAGTAAATAAGCAGACTTGCAGTGGAAATAATTACAATAAGGAATAATGTATTTGGATATTTACAGAAACCAGAATGAAGTGAAAGAAGCAGTCATGGATTTTTTAAAATAACTAAATATTTATTACTGGAATATTATTTTCAGACAGTTTCTACCCATCTTTATCTTTTGGTCTTAGATTTGTCTGATCACGAGTGGGCTGGGTTGTGAACTTGGGTTTTACCACATCTGCTGTAACAGTGAGGGTAACAATAAATGTGATGCAGGAGAGGGAGAAGATAAATATATATGTGTATATGCACTTGTTTGTGTCACATGCGTAGACCTTTATCTTGAAAGGCATTTCAGATTAAAAATAATTGCATTACAAACACCGTCTGATGTGGTGGTTTACTGTTATCAGGGAAGTCAGTATGCTGGCTGCTGCGCATTCTGGCTATAATGTCCTTTGACGTCATATTCGGAGATGATACCTTCATTTCTCGCATCTCCTGCATTCTCCATCGACTGAAAACATGGCCTGGATCGTGAAATCGAGACGACTGATTAAATTCCAAGAATTAATTCCCTCGATTCATTCCGAGTTGAACTACACGATTTTTTTAGACTAGTAAATCTGTTAAGAAGTAAAAAAGTACTGTGTTCATAGTATCACAGTATAAGAAAGGAATTCATTGCAACTGAGCATTGCATTTTTGAGCCAAGAGGGGGGTCAAAGTATTTCCTAATGTGTATGAAGATATGGATTTTTTTTGTATAGATCAATAAAAAAGTTGCCTATTTTGACAAATATTTTTCATCTATGTTGATGAAGGTAGTAGGGAAGGAATGAACAGAAAGGCACAAACTAAAAACACACCTGACCGACTACAGAACCCTGGGAGAAGTGCCCAATAGTTAACCTGAGTCATCCACTCTACCAAAGCTGTGATGAATTCCTATACCAGATGGAAAAAGCAGAGGTTTAATCTCCAAACTTACAGTTCACAGCAATAATGAAACACCAAATTTATTGCAACAAAAATGTAAAACCATACATCTCAAAAGGCCTCAGTAAAAGCAAAATAAATAATGTCTGTCGCTAGAGTAGGATGGAGGTTCAGGTCCAATGGATCCAGTCTGCAAGCTTTAGCAATTCAGCATACAAACCAGCCAAAAAAAAAATTTGAACCTCAGCAAAATTTTCACATGAAACCAAATCAGAGAATAGTCAAAATGGAAATAAAAAAAATGAGGAATATCACACCCACATCGGTTATAGCTCAGAAAAAAGGAGAGGTATTCGATTCTTACTACACTCATCCAATTGCTTAAGGTGGTCACAGTTAAAGTTATAGAAGTAAACACAGATTCTGCATTTCACTGACACCGATAAACCGAAAAAGGAACACTCACCACCCATGTATGTTGGTTGGTTGTTGTCTCCATTCCTTACTGCTCTATCAGTAGCCCCATGCTGCAGCTAAAAGAGTTTCTGCAGAAAACAAAGCAAAAAAATTTAGGACTCAGTATACCGTTACTCCAGTTCATCCTTGGATGTTTGAGACTCTCAAGAGCCAGTGTTCGAAAGCAGCTTTAGATCTGTGAATATCAGGCGTCCACACTGCGGATGGACAAGCTGTGCAAATGAGAAGGGACAGAGCAGGTGAACACAACATAGCTTCCCTGGCTGGCGTGAATAGCGCGAATGTTGGTTCTTAGAAGTTCTGGATGCAAATTAACAGTCAGGGAGCCTAATGTCTGTCCTGTAGATGAAGCAGAAGGGTGAAAAAGTCTCCAGAGGAATAAAGTTTCAACCCTTGCCAAGGAAATCTTGAGTCAAACAGACCTGCAGAAAAGTGAGCAAAAGGCCTAGAAAGGGTGGACAGGGAAGGGGTATAAACCTATACGACAAATCGACTCAAATCATTTCAAGTTTTAGAAAAAACCTCTCATCACATCTTTGCAAAAAACATTACAATCGATGGCATCAAAGCTGATGTGTCAGAAATTCTGCTGCATTAGACACAGATTATATACTTGTCTCCCCATCCTGAATCTGTACTTATCGCAGCCTCTGATCATGCATTAGCATATACATGACAAGGAGACCAAGGTTGTCAACACTTCCTTTGGCTTAGCTCTAAAGAAAGTCTTTGCCGTTTATTCATCTTTATTTATTTATTTTCACCCCCTCCGTACTTTGAATCAAGGAAATTTTAATAGCATCGCACGTCTGGAGGTGGAGTCCATACTACGAGTACAATCCCAAATACAATTAATACGTTTTCATTATAGCCTCCATTTAATTACCTGTCTGTTTCTATTATTGTGAGAAATTCAGACGAGAGCGCCGCTGCCATTTCATCTGCAGCTTTAGAGGATTCTTTGATTCTCCGAATTTAGCCAGAGCTTCTGAATACTCCTATATCCGCAACTAAAGGCTATAATAGGTTAGTGGGTACGGTAGCAGAAGTTACCTCACTTGTTTTACATGGATCAAAGCTTAAAAAAAAAATAAATAAATAAAAAAAACCCCCAAATTTTTCCCTTTTCTTCTACTAAATGCTTCATCCTTTTTAAAGCTACACTTTCTGCTTAAGGGAACAACTTTTCTGCTCTTAAGGCAAATTTTCTGTTTAAGGACCGGTGACAGAAAGTTAGTGCTGTACCAACCATTGTCACCATAATTAGTTCTTAAAATGTATATCTGTGTTGTGCTTTCTATTCAAGGATAAACCACATTTTAAAACTTTTGACAAAAAACAATTTATACAGCGGTCAAAGGGCTGTGCGGAAACAGCATTTGTTGTTTTTTTTAAGAAACTAATGATATTTTCTGAATTTTCCACCTGCCATGTAAAGTATACATTCCACAACCCTTTAAGAACGGGTCTGATGAAAATTTAATGTGGATGGGATTTCCGGTTGTCCGCTGTGACCTTCGGGTGACAGCAAAGTCAAGATGCGGACCTCCATTCCACAAAAAAAGGCTTGCCTCGCCATTCTAAAGCGTGAGATGTTGGCGGCAAAGGTCCACAAATAGGGGCGATTTAGTGCCATCGTGGTGTTGCAGAACCTCTTCTGAAGCTTCTCAGGGCTAAGGAAGACTGTAGAACATTCTTTACGGTTACAATTTAGCAGATCAGGCCTAATTCGCTTTCTCTACTGCCTGTGTTCATTACGGGGGATGAAGGGACCATACAAGGGCTGACATTCGCATCACCCCCGGCTGCACTGCCGCGCTGTTACCTCTTGAAAACAGATTTAAATAACAAGATACATGAATCACTAAAGATATAACCAATGGATTTTAGTACATGTAAAGTTGGTGTGTCTGTTGCGCTAAAGATGAAGATATTGCTGTGTGCATTACTCATTTTAATTTAAAGGGCCTTGAAATTGTACTGTGATATCTATAGTTTGACTAAAATGTACTGTTGCTTGTGCCCAGGAAACCACTTCTTCACCCCGCTTATTTAAACAATGCTTTTGGGGTTTTTTAACAATTGTTTAAAGTTTGCTGTACTTCCAGGTCCTCAGCAGCAGAGAAGCTGATCAGCTGTTCCCAGTCACTGCTTTTAGGAGCGAGGAATAAAGTAAAAGATGTGTCAGCATGGACAGACTTTGCTGAACCATAAAGTCTGCAGAACATCAATGCCCCAGCACCCCCCTCCGCCTTTCTTTTTTGTGGCACATTGCTCCCCCGAAGTCCACTGTTCATTTTAACAGTTGCAAGAAACACTGCAACCGAATCCAGCAGTGTTTTGGAGAGGAGTGCCATTATACCGTGGTATTATTATGTAAAATTTGAGAATTAAAGCAGATCTTTGTCACACTGGTAAACATCAGTAGAGAGGAAAAAAACATTTTTCAGATCTGGAATAACTGCTGCAGTTTGTTTGTTTGTTAACTTTGAATGAAACTGAGCTGAAGCGGAAACATCTGCCCTGCAGAACAACCTGCTGCTTTGTTAGAAGAGTTTCAACAGTGCAAACAACACTTTGCGACCATTTCAGACTGTAAATAAAACAGCACATGGTCTCTGCCCAGGAATATCATTTTAACCAGTTGGACAAAGGCCTCTCAAGGCTGTGTGCCTCTTTTTTTTAAGGTTAAACTGATGCTGGATGCAATTTATTACAAAATGACCAAACTGCATAAGGTGAAGGGAATGCTGTTGTGCCAGCATGGTGATCTTTGGAACAGAAAAATAGGTGTGAATAGCCAGCACTTTTGGTTTGTGGGCCACTTGTCACCATTAGCCAAGCGCAACGCAATAAGCAACGATAACAGGGGTGCATTAGCAAGAAGCAACCTTTTTCCATTAAAAAGGTAAAGCAAAAAAATATAAACACAGATGATGAATCCCTCCCTGGGTAAGCGATTTCTTAAATATTTTTTTATAATGGTTTTTTCAAGTTACCTTGGGATTTAGCTCATAAATCAAATGTCTCATGAACCCATTTCAGTTGCCAACAAAAAGAAGTTCTTCTAAACTGCCTTTTGGATGAACTAAAGTATTTGTGTGCCTTAGGTATGACCAGCAAGGCCATCGAGGTTTTGCAGTGTCGCATTTCTGGCTGTGACCCCAAATTGAGCCACGTTTGCTAAATCAAAAATAAGAATAAAGAGGGGTTATGTGCTGCGTGATGCTGCAGTCTGGAAGTCTCCTCCATCATGTCTCGCTCAGGCTACTTTGGCGTCAAACTATTTCAGTTGACAGGACACAGCCGGGACATTAAATTTGCCAGCGCTTTCCCATTTCCTTCGACATATTTGTAAATGTTGTGTAAAAGTTTTACGTCACTTTACTGATATTTTTATCCTCAGTCACTGGCATGACCATGTATAACACATAATGAACTGATGTGCTTTACAAATTTAGGCCATCTTCAATTAATCGGGATCTTTAAGCTGTTTAGGCAAATTTCTCTCTTTTTTCCCCTTTTTGTAGAATTGCTCAGCCAGCGCTCACTCTTAGGATTCATTCTCGCATTATCAGGCATCAAAATCTGAATCTAAATCACTTGTGGCAGGTAATCGAGAAGAAATGAGGGAGCTCTTGCAGACATTTTTTTTTTTAACATTATGTGCCGAATTTAACGTGAACGTAACAGCGTTTTACCTCGAGATGTCTGCCGGCGTTCTCGTGTCACACGTCGGCTTCGACGTTTTGAGTCGCGCCATTTCTGCTAGCGTGCCCGAATTAGATCGCTTACGCGACTTTTGCTATCTAGGAGTATCAGGATTTAGAAGCCTGTGGGCATCATCCTGGATTTAAAAGTATTTGTGGCAGAAATTGCTGCTGTTTTCAACTCTGCGACTTTCACAAAAAGCGGCTGACATCGCGCCATTTAATTCCTTGATTAAAAGTAAAGGCATAGCTATTTTACTGCGGGTCATGCTTTTTTGCAGTTAGGCTGCTATCGTGAATCTCAAAATGAGAAGTAAATCATTTTAGAAACCGCCATCTCATTTTTGTCCTTCAAGACTCACTAAGTACTGGAGATAAGAACTGGACAACCACTGGCTTATAAATTGCTCCCCACTACTTTTTTGTGTTGCTAGATGTGAAAATGAAATTCCCCTACGACTTTCCGAACAGAAACTGCCCCGTTGTGCACTGACTAACCTTTAGCAAACTGCCTGTCTGCTTTGGATCCAAAGTGCTTGCAGCGTTTAAAGCAAATAATATAAGCGAATCTGCTAAGGTTATTTAGTGGCAAAGGTCAAAGAAAACATCGAAGGAAACCAGCACGCACAACGCTCTTGTTCTGGGGTTTACACGTCACTAAACAGTCTGTCTGTGGAATACTAGCGATCCTGGGCCCTCGCGCCGGGCCGCAAATGTTCTCAGTCCTGCAGTAAGGGATCATTTCCCAGCTGCGAGCAAAACCAAGCCCGGGAATTGAGCATACGCTTGGGGAGATGGCGGAAAACAGCGAGACCTTGCAGAAAGACTTGAAAGGGAGTCATGGATTTGATGAGGATGCACCTCTCGAGTCGCTGATCAAGGCAGAGGTTGTCATGCCTTGCGCTCGCGCCGCAGCCGGTAATTGGGCTTGAAAAGAAAAAGTAAGCGCGCCCTCATTCATTTCTCACACAGCGTGAAAAAAGGGTAAAAATATCAAAAGGTGTGTTTTAGCAAGCGGGACAGAGAAGGGGATCGTCTTGGACAGGTCAAGTGCTGCAGGTACTGCCCCCCCGCATATATAAATCGTAAGTGTTTAAATTTGATATTTTGTTGGGTGGGAAGTGGGACTATTTTATTTAAGGTTGAATGCGGAGGGAGCGTGAGTGAATGATGTGGCAGTGAGGCGAGAGCGCAGGAAAAGAGAAGCGTGAAGGCGTTGGAGTGAGCGGGACGCACGTTTTGTGGCAACTTTCTGTGCAGTGCTCGTCCTGGGATTATATATTTGATTTTCTTTTAATAAAGTAGAGCTGCGTATCCCCGTGACGCTCCAATCTCAAATGAGTTTTACTTACTTTTGAAGCCACAAACGCATCCGGAACTTTTAAAAAGGAACGCTACAAACACTACCTGTCCTGAAACTGGCAGATTTAAATGCCGCTTAGAGATAGTAACCACAAGCACTGCATGTGAAATGTAAATATATGGAAAGCAGTGACGTGTTTGTGACAGCGTGCTGAAAACCTGATAGCAGAATCTTGAACTTCTCAGTTTTTTTTTTTTTTTTTTGCTCTTAAGCGGTAGATTTGTTTGGAAAAGAATACTATGTGTACAGATATCTGTGTGTTTACACAGTGAGTGTATATATGTGTATAAAAATCATAGTGAGACCATTGATCATTTTTCTAATTTTACCGAATCACAAATGGTTCTGTGAAATTTTGCTCTGTCCGCTGTGTTTTCAAAAAACACCGAAATTCTAATTATTCAGCTCCTATTAACAATTGTGAGGACCACCTTCCTATGATGTAGTATGTGGACCCCCTGCGTACAAAGTGAGGTTCATAAACACATGGCTTGCCCAGCTTGGTGTGGAAGAACTCGAGCGGCCTCGAATTAACATGGAGGAATTGGGCAAAAACGCTAAAATCTCAATGAGCAAAGTTGACACTGGCAGAACCATGAAGACTGAGGCCTGTAAATGCTGCCAATATTCTATCTACAAAGCATTGACTCCAGAGGGTGATTAGCTCTGCAAATAGATATTTCAGCATCCATATTCCCCTGTTACGGATGCATGTTCCAAAACTATTTAGTTTAAACCCAAGGCGGACGGATGTCCAGTAAAATTGTCCAGACTTGCTTAGTGAGGACAGACCAGCAGCTTCTTATCAACATAGAGGTCAGGATCGAATGAATACCTCTAACTCATTGTACTGCGATAAGTTCTGTGACTGAAATTAAGCGGGAACAAACGGAATTATTTTTGTTGCTCTTGTTTTGTTCCTCCTTTGTCCACTTCAAGTGCACATGCACTTTTCACACAAAGGGCATTTTTTGGTCTCAAACCTTCTATTTACATGACTTCCTCCGGGTTGGTCTGCACATTATGGAATCATGGACATCGGCTACTATGTAGTTTGTCCTCTCTTTGCCTTAAAAAATCTGTTACCTAAAACTCCCCAAAGGTGTCCATGTTTTATTTTACTTCATAACTGACACTAATGCCAGCTGAATTCCTTCTCATCTACTTTTAACTTTGCCAGATTTTAAAGCCCTGCTCTTCTGTAAGCTCATTTTCATCGTACTGTCAGACCATCGTACCTGGCTTATAAAAGACTGCAAACACCTTGTCCTTCCTCCTTGATCTTTGGTTTGATAAAGATATACCGTTTCATCTAAAAATTAAACAAAAAAAAAAGCGTTTTTACTGTAGCTTTCATTTGTGTGTAAAAAACTCTTCATCTAAATAGACTGACAAATAATACCTTCATCATTTGTTTGTTCTATAATACTCAGAATATCATTATCGTTGCATGGCATCCTAAGTAAGAATGAGAGGTGCCGATGTGCGGGATTCTGTGCAGCTAAGGTGCTGTGTTTGCAAATGCAGCCCAAAAACCCTATGAAAAATTATTTAACACGAACGAGGCGCTCATCTTGGAGCTGTGGCAAAGCCATTGAAGTCAAACTGCAAAGATGGGCGTGCGACGCACATTTATTTCCTCGAAACCCACGAGCGGATGTTTCGTCTGTAAGATCACAAGATAATAACCTCATTATGAGATATTTACCGGCAGCTAATGAAGTGCTGAGGTTTTGGACAGAAAGACACCTTAATGCAGACATTTGGCATGCAGACAAATTTGCTGCAAATATTTTAAATGGGGAGATGTCACCAGGGGCCACCGACGAGACCACGGGATTGTATTTCTGTTGCTATCGGTGAATTTAACAAAGGCCAAAAATTCAATTTCTACATGCATTTAATTAAATCATTAAAATCTTCTGAACTCTAAAGACCAAGGAAGAGGGCTTAGAATAAAGAAGATGCAGAGGGGTTTATAAATCTAGCGCTAATGGTAAACGTTTTCACAGTCTTAATAGGATTTGGGCAACAAATTTGTAAGCAAAATGAAATGCAGCAACTTGTACTGTGATGTATGTGTAGCTGTCTGACAGCCTGGCGTACAAAGAACGTGCCCAGCAGACAACTTAGCAGGAACGCGCATGACACTTCGTATTGAACGTGCTTGCGACATGATGGTGCAACACCCACCGGGATGGCGTTCCACGATTTGAAAGCAAGAAATTATCCTTATAAGATGACATTAATCCCACTTGTGTAAACAAGGGTTATTGTTTTGCGAAAAATGCCTTTTTAGCTGACGGCCCGCTGTGTCGAATTAATTGATCATTTTTAAAATTTTTAAATATACAAGGAAGTTGAAGAATGAAAACAAACATGCAGTTAAGTAGAAGATTTTCATTTTTCATATCTTTGTAATTATCAACGTTTGTGAAACTGTGGCAAGAGGACCCCCCCCCCCCATCGGAAATACTCACACACAAGTTCACAAAAACATCCTTACACCACCCGGTCACAGCAACACTCCCCCTTTTACAACAATAAGTAAAGGCACATTTTACTGAAACCGCAAGATTGACCGTAGATGCAGATTTCTGTAGATTCCATCTTCTGGACTGGAGGTTGCAGGCTGTGGCAAAGGAGTTCATAGATCTAACCTGAAGTCTGCATGTTATGCTTAGCAAAAAACAGCATAGACAGAGAGACTCTTGATGCAAGTGCTTTAGGTGTGTGTGAGTCTTAGCAGAATTTACGGGAACGATTTGTGGAAAAGAGCTAACATTTTAAAATGTGTTCAAATGAAGTTGGAAAGTGCCATTGAGTCATGGGTGACCACTCGCGTGGTTTTCAAGCTGAGGAGGAACAGAAGTGGTTATCGTTGCCTTCTTCCGGCATATTTTTTTCCCTTAGAGAGGTGCAAACATGGAGGAGAAAATCCAAAGTCCACCCAGACTCCTGAGCTGGGCTTCAATCCCACATCAGCCCTGGAGCCACGAGGTACCAGCTTAACCCTCTGCAACACCACATGCCCATACAGTGCTGTGTTTAGTTATAATCAACAGTGTCAAAAGGACAATAGTGTCTTCATTTGAACGGACGCATGCCAAACGTTGCGGATCGACACTCATCGTTCAACATTGCCAGTGTTTTTCCAACAAAAAAGCATATAATTCAAGCTCATTTGAGCTTCTGCAAAACTATTTCAACAACTCGATATCGAAGGTTCCACAGGACCATCCCAAGCCAAATAAAATGACATTTATCAAATTGGAACTCATTCAGTGAGAAACTTGGCCTGTACAACAGGACTGCATCGGTACTGAATGTGTGCAGCACATAACTACTGCAGCTGACAGACTGAATAACATTATGATGCACCAGCCAAACCACAGACCTGCAGAAAAACTAAAGTGTGCCAGCTTCTTCAAAGTGGAAAGAAACCCTACATTACAATGGCAGATGAAACCTAAACAACTTGGAAATATTTTTTCATAAGAACATTTTTAGCTTTTATTTCAGCATTTTAATTTAAGTTGTAATTTCACTCACCTTAAGTTTGTGAAATATCTGTCTCACATATATACGTACAAACAAAACATTTAATAAAAAAAATTAAAAAATGAGTTTGAATAGAAAATTGAAAATCAAATAAAATAAAAAAAAAAAACATTTTTAAAAAATATTTATTATAAGTTTTTTTCCGCCAAAATGACTCTACGGTATGACTCTAGCTCTAGGGATCAGTATAAAATAGAAAAGGAATGGTACAGTGGCATTTCATTTCTAAGACTATAGTTAACCAGCTGGCAGGTGAGGAGAGGAAAACAACAACCAAAAAAAAAAAAAAACAAACACCAAATTGCTAACACACAGAGAGAGAGAAAAAAAAAACAATCACCTGTGCTCGCCTTTCCTTCCAAGTCATTCCAATGTGATGAGAGAGGACCTGCATGCAAGGGTGCACCTCAAAAGACAAATATATCCATCTAGGCAAACCTGTAGGTAAAGTGATTATCCAGGACTGTGGTTGTTAGTGGTAGGTGGTTGGTTCTCAGTCAAAGAACCCCATGGTGGTTTTCAGTAGTTGCTGCTTCCGGAAGAAGGTGACCACCAGCACCCGTGCCACTGTTGGGCCTGTTTTTTTTTTTTCAAGAGGGTGAGATGCCTGAGGGGAAAAGACGGTTTGCATCAGTTACTCAAATTCAAAGTTGTAATAAAGGTTTTTGAGTGAAAGTACAAAAACATCACCGAAAATGTCTACCACCATAGTCTACAGAATCTGGACAAAAGTACAGGAACTCAAGTCACATTTGAACCATACATTGGCTGTCCAAAATTCAAAGCTAAGCCTTTTTTTTTTTTTTTTTTTTTTTACTTTAACTTCACACGTGCTGTAAAAGTAGCTAAAGAACAAAACTGTCAATTGTTAATTGTATAATTCTGTCATACAGTTGCATACTTTCAACCCTAAACTTCAAAGACCCAGACCTGCTATTGTGCTTAAATAAAGCGTTAGGATTGAATTTCATGAAGGTGTGCATACCGCCATGGAGAAAAAAATGAGACTTTTCGATGTAGGCCACCACAGCACTCCCTGCCACTTTTTTCTGTCGCTATTTACAATTTGTCCCCCTTTCTGGAAAGCTGTAGTTTACTGTCCTCATGGGACTACAGTAGGAAAATCATGCTGACGCTTTCCTAAAATCGTGTAAATTTGTCCAAGCGCACGGCTGACTCTCTATCCAAGCTACATGGCACACTTCCATAAATAAAGCAGTCCATGCTATTTTCAGGAAGATCTACTCCCCTGGCTCATGGCTGTCAACCACCTCAGCTCACAAACATAACCTGCTATGGGGAGGGAGATAATAAGCTCCTAAGAAGCAAGATGTCGATATACACACACAACACCCGGAAAACCGGCGCAAAAGCACAGTTGGTCTCCAGCTGGTAATTCCTCTGTGTCAAGAACCACATCCCAGAAATACAGGTTCTGGCAAATATTCTGGGGGGGTCCTTTTTGTTCATTTTTGTGACTCTCCTTCTGGAATTGCCCTCACAGACCTTGCTCTCCATTTTGGGGTCTCCACGTATTTTTTCTGCAGGTTACATGCCCTTATGGTAGCGGTAAAAAAAAGTCACCACATTTCACGTAGGCGCCACCCCGAATTTATTTGCTTTTTTAAAAGGCAGTTCTCAAGGCCATGCAACCTTGATATGAATTTTACTTATTTGCACACCACTCATTTTTCAATATAAAGTGGCAAAATTATTGGAAACAGATTGTAATGTCATTACATATGGGAAAGAATACATTACACTGACTTTTGTGTTTAATGTTAATAGCTGGAACTAAGTGGGATTTGGAGGGAAATCTGGCTCTGGTAAAGATCTATAGTGTTGTCATGTACAGATGCCATGGTAAACAGTAGTGATATTGTACAAACATTAGCAGTCTTTTTGTTCAAAATTCCACTTTGGCTGAAGAAAACCAAAAACTTCAACAAAATAGTGTGCTGTGTCAGGACATTAGATTACTTCAAGCATTTTTGGCCTCACATGAAGAGCAAACTTGCTTTGCTAACCCAACATTTAAAAAAAACCCCAATTCTCCATTCAAACTGTTTTTAGATCTTATTCAATTTGACATAAATTCTAAAAATGGAAACATCTGGAGTTTTTGTTGCTTGGCATTATATTATTCCGTTTACCCACAACTTCACGTTTACATTTGTTCACTTAGTAGATGCTTTTCTACAAAGCTACATACAGCCAAATAAACAAACATATTTCACAATGGACCAAGAGCTACAGACGCACATACAGTATATTGGTGTTCAAGCACAGCATCTGTCCACCATTTCAAGAGTAGCTGTCAACACAATAGAGTCTGAGAGAAAATATAAAGGGAATTATGACAAGTGTTGTTCTGCATGCTTTTAGAGATGTTAAAAGAGAAGCACTTCTGAGTGAGATTTTGGACCACCAAACAGCAACTGATAGAACAGCGTACAGGTTTTGTTGCGCTATTGAGAAACATCTGATCACAGAGGTGTCAGAGTTTTGATCTTTGTAATGAACTACAGGGTTTAACTGGCCCTTTAACTTGATAACAGACAACCCGAGAAAGCCAATGGAAAGAATCAAGGAGGAAAGATGTATGAGAATACTGGTAACATGTAAAGCACCAAAATCTTACTTTTGCTGAAATCAGGATACCAAAAATAAAAACATAAAATAATTTGACTAGCAAATTTTAATGTACATATTTAATGCCATATATACTGTGTGTATTTATGTATGTGCCTATTTCAATATTATCCATTCTGTAACTAATGGCCAATGCCAATTGTTATACAATAATTCTATTTTACTTTATGGAGCATTTGTCTGTTTTGCAAGACAGTGCTTTAATTTGTCAGATGCACACCACCTTTTCTACCTATTTTGGCAGTAAAATGTTTACATTGACTTATGTAATCGTCCCACACTAGTGTTCACGTACTGAATGTACTGTAGGTATAGGTTTTTCTCCCCACACAGAAAGCATTTGCTCAACTACTGTGCATACCAAGGACTCAGCTTAACAAACCAACTCTTCATTTTTAAAGGCAAACAAAGGACGTAAGGCGAGAGAACAGTTTTTGGTGAAAACACTTTTTAATACAAGATTTCAACATACAGTGTCTAGTGGCATAAATAAAACAATGCTATTAAAAACAGTAAAAAGAAAATGCATTTCTATGCATTTTTTGCATTATTGTTTACTCAAGCATTTATAAGACCCCCTTTTTTAGGTTTAGTTTGTCATGGAAATGGACGTGTCAGGTTTGTTCAAGGTGTAAACCATTTCAGTTTAACCGCATGCTCTCGTCGGCCTTACTTTAAAGCAACTCCCTTCAGTTTCTCCAACAAGGTCTCCTCATGCTGTGCAAACCCCAGAGAACTGTACCAGCTTTCTTAGCATCTAACGATAGAGAAATCCAATCCAAAAATAAAGCAGAATTTTTTTCCAAATCAAAAAAAAAAATAAATAAAAAATAAAAAACGTACAAACAAATATATTGTGTTGCTGTTATAAAAATGAAATAACCCCAGTATTCCATGGAGAAAGCTGCCCCTTTGCAAATTAGAGCATTTAAACATAAGGCTGATATGACACATCAATCCCTATATTTATTTTAAATATTATAAAAATTAGGCATTGTTGAGCTCTCAGATCCAGGAACAAAGCTACAAGAAAACATAAAAAAATGCACCAAATCAATGTGTATGACTTACTTTTAGCTCCCGAAAGGATGTGGGCTGTGCTGTGCAAGTGAAGGTGTGACAGTTGTTGAACAATTTGGAACGTTTTCTGTAATTGTGCGCAGTTTTAAAATACAAGAAACTGTATGGAAGTTCTTCAAATATGTTTACAGAACTTAAAAAATAGCTGATCATTACCATCATCTTTGGTTTCTTCACCTCAAAGCTTCACATAGTTGTTTAGCTTTGTTTGAATTAGTTCTTAGACAAACTGCTTGGGCTGATTCACAGTTAAACAGCCTACACTGAACAACAAAATATATCTTGCACAAAAAGAAAAAGGCATTGATATTTCCACTCTAATAGATGGTAGGGTCCACAATTTGCAATTTGTATGAATTTTGACCACATTGGCAATGAGAGGCTGCTTCAGAATGGATGCAGTACCACGATCACTCGCTCTGTCCAAAGCCTCTTTCCCATACACACTGAAGAAGCCAATTTTGAAAAAACAGGCTCACCCCACCCCCTTCAAAATGACATCCTTAAAGGCAAGTACACTCAATGTTTTCATGGTTGTACAGCAAGAGATATTTAACACACTGAGTTCCACTCTAACCCTTTGCTATTTTTATGAGGATTTTAAAAGTTGCACTTTTAGGTCTTCCTCTATTCCAATACAGCAGAGTACAAACAATACATTAACCTACTACTGCGACTTGAGTCTGAACTTACAAACAGCAGTTGAATCTACGGTCTGATGAATATTCAGTGGGATCTGACATACGGATAAATCAATACAAGTTAAATGGAAGCATTTCAAAATACGTTATCGCCAGACTTTATCAATAGAAAGAATTTTTAAAAATAATCTATAACATAATACATCTCTCCGTTATGTGAATAGCCACTTCTGCACGGTAGATGATGGATCGTTGAGCAAAATGCACTCAGGGGGTTCACCATTCCAAGACAGCCGGCTCACAGGAAAACGCACACTTCCCTGCAGGGTAATTTCTACTCCACACTACCAAGCGCGATAGGGTGCTGCCCCCGACATCCACCGCCCACATGACTGCACTCAACCTAACATTATTGCAAAGGGTCACTTTCAAAGAGGAACCAAACCAAACTCATCTTGGATCCAGTGAGCCATCACCACTCTCCAAGAAAACACTGAAATAAAAAAAGGGGGAAAAAAAAAAGCATTCAAATGTGGGACATCCAAACAGCATGACAGTAGATGCATCTATTTGTCATTTAGAGAGGAAAAAAAAAAAAAAAAAAGAAAACACACAAGTGACGCATAAGAAAATATAATGAAACAATCACTAAGGACTTTACAAACGGTGATACACTAGTCATTGTTCTTAATAAAACTTTTTTTTGAGGCTGTATCAAAACATTTTGTAAAAAAAAACTGATTGAGCTGTTTCTCAATCGCAAATTCTCATTTTTAGATGGTTTTGCTCAAACCACATCCATTTACCTCCAATTTAGCCTATTCTGCCACATCCGTTCAGACTTCCACATGATCCATAAACCATGTATGCCTGTTGGCATCATTTCAATAATGCCGAGCCTTTACCAAAATGTGAAGCAACAATACTACATAAAAAAATATTTACCGCCTAAAAATAAACTGCAGGAGGCTTTCCTTCAATACATCATAAAATTCATGTGGCCGTTCGATTATGAAAAAATATTCATAGAATTTTCACAGGCACGTTGTTACATACAAAAAACATTTTGAAATGCCACATCTCTCTCTTACAATCATGAAGGGTAGCAACTAATATTTTAAAAAGACTAGACATTGTATGTTTTCAATAATATCAGGCCATTTGGGTAAAATAGCAAGTCTACACCAGAAACATTTATAACACCTGCTGGCATTACTTTAAACTGACTGATGGTTTTAGAGTGAAACTGTGTTTATCTGTCTCTCCTTTGCAGCAAAATATTTCCATTTGGATTTTTCACTATAATACGGAAACCAGACATTGCCTGGGCATTTAAACACATTGCTGGGGTGAGGGAAGCTTCCTGCAGGTTATTTTTATCTGGTAACTCACCCCTCTCCCACGAACCCACAAAAATACAATCTACCAGAACATCTTCCCCATATACTGTGGATTAAATGAAAATTTTTTTTAGGCTAGTTATTTTTGATGTTATGTTTATTGTTCTTAGACACATGTGAATACAGGTAAAAATGGTACAATTAGTGTTAAAAGATAAACCTTGAGTCGTAACAATAACCTTAGTGCTGTCTGCAGGACTGTATGATGCTGCTTTTCTTCTTGATGTGTACGACTTTCCTAGCAAAACTCTGAACCAGCCATCTTTTCATATTGTCTTCTTTTATTATTTGAAAGTAAGAGTTCAGAAGATAAAAAGAATGCTGTTAGGAGAGTAGATTTGATTTTAAGTCATTAAAAAAAAAAAATTAAAAAAAAAAAAAAAAAAAAAAAAAAAGCCCATAATGTAAAAGTAAAAGCTGGGGTAGGAGGGGACATCTCCCAAGTAGTTGTAGCCATGTCAAGAAACTCCAAATCTTGGCAACAGCTGTTCTTGCAAACCACCACTTAATTCATCCGTTCTCTTCCCCAACACCCACCCCCTAGCCAGTTCCATAGTGTACAATCATTAGCACCCCTCTTTTCTCCCAAAACAGACAACACTGCATGGAACTGCAGATGTCCCATTTCCTCCTCTGCTTGGAGGCTCCAGTACGTATTATGGTGGCACGTAAGGTGGTGGGGATCTGTAGGGGGTCATATTCTTTGGACGAGAACCTTTTCCTTCCATAGGGGCGGTGAAAGGTGGCGGAGGCTGGTAGGGAGGTGCATTAGGATCCTCGTCTCGTAGGGCTGTATATTCCCCCAAAAGGTCTTGGTTGAGGGGAGTTGTCTCTTGACTGGCCATGTTGGGATACTCTGGTGGAGGTAGAGGGGGTTTCTCCTCTTGTAGAATTAAGGGCATGCTTGACGATGGTGGGGGCTTGGAGTCATCCATCTCATCAGCAAATATGATGGGCACGCCCTTCTTGATAAAGGTGGCCTGATCTTCAATGGTGAGCTTGCCCTTCCGCTTCTTGCGGTAACAGATCATTGCAATGATGCCTGCAACCAGCAAAATTGCAGCAACAACCACGGCTGGAATTACAGTGTGCAGGTACACATCATCGGTGCTCTGTCGTCCTGTACCCAGAGACGGCGCATCAGTTGGAGGAAGAGGAATAGGAATCTCTCCTGGTGGAACAAACATGTAGTTGCGGCAGCTTTCTCTACCCTTGACTGTGATATTGATAGGTTTGAAATCTGGCTCCATAGCGTTATTGAAAGCAGAAGAGGGCCTGCCTGTGGCGTCGGAGATCTTACGACTCATTGCTTGAATTTGCTCTTTAGGACAGGGGTTCTGCTGGAGGCTGTTATTTGTCCACTCCACCACCATGGAGCCCTTTGTGATGTTTCTCAAAGTGACTGTGCTGCTGTTACGATCCCCAAAGGAATAGGCCAGTTTCTTTATTAGCAATATCTTCTTGTGAATGTCATTGGTAACCATACGAGGCTCCCCTTGGAAACGGGCAACAAAGAGAACGGGCGGTTTGTCGCTGGATGGCCAACGATTAACGCGCACCTCAAAGGCGTCTATGGAACTCAGTCCACCTTTGTCAGTTGCCTGCATAAAATATTCATGTTTGCCTATATGCTGCCAATCTGGGAGGCCATACAACAGTTGACTGGTACTATTGAACTGAATCCAAGAACCATCGCCCACAACTTCATTATGATTCATCCGGAGTGTCAACCTGAGTTTATCAGTGGTGCCATCCTCTTTATCAAAGAATGTGTCAGAGGGAATTTTTACCTCAAAATAGGTACCAACCCATGCATTCACTTGATCAATTGGATTGCGTAGCTCTGGTTTCTTATTGCTGGAGTCAGGTATAACAGGTGAGGGGGACGTGCGCCTTGTTGGCTTGGCTGTGGAAGTTCTAGTATCTCTGGGGGCAGGAGTAGATGTCTTGGGCTTCCTGGGTTTCTTTGTTGAAGTTGGGGTCTTCGGTTTTCGGGTGGTGGATGTTGTAGGGGTAGGTGACGCTGTAGCCTCAACAAACACAGGCCTGGTCATGGTGGGCATGATGGAAATGGTGCTAGTGGTGTCCATTACTCTCGTTGGCTGAGGAGGCTCCAATGTAGGAGTGTGGGCAATCGGATCTCTGATCCTTATGGTGGGCTTCACGGGCAGAGGCACAGGACCTCGTACTGGAGGAGCAGAGCTGTCGGTAGTAGGCGCAATAGAAGGAGAGGTAGGTGTGGGAACAATCCGTGGAGAAGGTTCAGAGTAAGTTGTAGGGGGAAGAACTGAAGGAAGAGGAGTAGGAGTGTTGTTGAGCTGACGTCGGACTCTCTTAGGTACATGAGGTTTCTTATTAGCAATATGCCATCCAACAACAGGATAGCCCAACTGTGCTGACATTGTTCCTTCCTTGGCAGGTACCTGGACACTGCTTATATCAGGAACATTGCTTTGGTCCAATGCACAGCCCAGTTTCCAGGACATGAGAGCCCCATTCTCCACAACTTTCTTAGCATTTCCCGGTCCTGCCATGAAAGCAGACATGTCAAAGAGGCGGTTGTTGACAACAGGGAGAATCTTCATGTGCTGCAGTCCTACCCCAGAAAACTTCTTCATTTTTTTAAGCAGTTCCACACGCTGTTGGGAGCTCATCTTAGTGAGATCAGCATCCAGGATGACAGTGAGCACTGTAACTGGCACCTCATTGCCACAGACAAATGGCTGAGCTTCACTGGTAGCTGACTGGAGCTGAACCGAGTCAGTTTCAGTATAGTCTTCTGGATGCACTTCAATGGAGAAAACCTCAGGGGACTGGCTCTCACTGGTGTCAGAATCAGTCACAGAGACCGAGATGTAGTGAACGCCTTTATCCCCCTCCAATGGAAGGCCCTGTAGAGTGTGGCTTTCCAAGTCCCAGTGCAACCAGGAAGGTAAAACTTCTTTACTGGCCTCGGTTATCTGGGAGGGGGAAAAAAAAAAAAAGAAAAAAAAAAAAAAGGGGGGGGGGAAAGGATTTAATGATTCCAGATACAAATTACTAGGGGAGGACAATTCAAACCGAGTTTATATAGATTAAATAATTTTAGGCTGAAATCAGAAATAAACAGCACATTTAACAATCTCAAGTTTCATACTTCAAAAGTACAATCTTAAATGGTTGGTTTTACCAGGTTTAAGCTGAGTAAATACTGTTATATTGCTGTTGACAATATATTAACTTTTCAGTGGTTTAGACTGCAAATTCTGTATTGCTGACACTCCTAAAGCATCTCCATGTTTTACTCCTAAAATAGATAGTGGGCAGCTTAACTGTTAGAAAGTCAAGCTAGATCCCTGGTCCTGTTGTAACCCCCTTAATAAAGATGCACAAAAGAAGTTCGGTGACCTGCTAAGAATTACCTGGTAAAGAAATCAGTAAATGGTTTGTATAAAAGCCTAGCGCTGCAAGACACCAAGTCAACTAAATGCATTTTTTTCAGATCATGGGGGTAAAATTTGCTATTTCATACAGCTGATGTCTTCAAATATCACTTTCATTAATTTTTTTTTTTTTTTTTTTAAAAACACACTATTAATGCTTAAGAAAAAAAAAAACAATCCAACCACAAGGGGATGCACAAACTAGTGTATTTCTTTGTGCCGGTCCCAAACCCAGATAAATGGAGAGGGTTGCGTCAGGAAGGGTATCCGGCATAAAAATTTGCCAAACCAAATATGCGGACAAAAATACAAATTTCCATACCGGATCGGTCGAGCTCCGGGTTAACAACGACCGCCACCAGCACTGCTAGCCGACAGGGTGCTGGCGGAAATTGGGCTACTGTTGGCCGAAGAAGGAGAAGAGGCCAAAGGAAAAGAGGAGGAAGGCATGTCCGGAGGAAGGAGGAGAGGAGGAAGGTTAAGAGAGTGGACGTGAGGGTAGGAACTTTGAATGTTGGTAGTATGACTGGTAAAGGGAGAGAGCTTGCTGATATGATGGAGAGAAGGAAGGTTGATATATTGTGTGTGCAAGAGACCAAATGGAAGGGGAGTAAGGCTAGGTACATCGGAGGGGGGTTTAAACTGTTTTATCATGGTGTGGATGGGAGGAGAAACGGGGTAGACATTATCCTGAAGGAACAGTATGTCAAGAGTGTCTTGGAGGTGAAGAGAGTGTCTGACAGAGTGATGGTTATGAAACTGGAAATTGATGGTGTGATGCTGAATGTTGTTACTGCATATGCCCCGCAAGTTGGGTGTGAGATGGATGAGAAAGAAGAATTCTGGAGTGATATGGATGAAGTGGTGAAGAGTGTACCTGAGGGAGAGAGAGTGGTGATTGGAGCGGATATCAATGGGCATGTTGGTGAAGGGAACAGAGGAAATGAGGAGGTGATGGGTAGGTATGGTGTCAAGGAGAGGAACGCAGAAGGTCAGGTGGTTGTGCATTTTGCAAAAAGGATGGACATGGCTGTGGTAAACACGTATTTTAAGAAGAGGGAGGAACACAGGGTGATGTACAAGAGTGGAGGAAGATGCACACAGGTGGACTATATCTTATGCAGGAGGGCCAGACTGAAGGAGATTGTAGACTGCAAAGTGGTGGCAGGGGAAAGCGTAGTTAGGCAGCATAGAATGGTGGTTTGTAGGATGACATTGGAGATTAAAAAGAGAAGAAGAGTGAGGGCAGAACCAAGGATCAAATGGTGGAAGTTGAAAAAGGAAAACTATAAGGTGGAGTTCAGGGAGGAATTAAGACAGGCATTGGGTGGCAATGAAAAGTTACCAATGTGCTGGGCATCCACAGCAGAAGCGGTAAGGGAGACAGCTAGAAAGGTGCTTGGTGTGACATCTGGACAGAGGAAGGAGGACAAGGAAACCTGGTGGTGGAATGAGGAAGTACAGGAGAGTATACAGAGGAAGAGGCTGGCGAAGAAGAAGTGGGATAGACAGCGAAATGAAGAATGTAGACAGGAGTACAAGGAGATGAGGCATAGGGCAAAGAGAGAGGTGGAAAAAGCTAAAGAAAAGGCATATGGTGAATTGTATAAGAGGTTGGACACTAAGGAGGGAGAAAAGGACCTGTACCAATTGGCTAGGCAGAGGGACCGAGCTGGGAAAGATGTGCAGCAGGTTAGGGTGATAAAGGATAGCGATGGAAACATACTCACAAGCGAGGAGAGTGTGGGGCATATGACAGGGCACCTATAGAGGAGTTGTGGTATTGTATGAGGAAGTCGGGTGTGCCAGAGACGTATGTAAGAGTGGTACAGGATATCTACAAGGACAGTGTGACAGTGGTGAGGTCTGCGGTAGGAGTGACGGATGCTTTCAAGGTGGGGGTAGGATTACATCAAGGATCAGCTTTGAGTCCTTTCTTATTTGCAATGGTAATGGACAGGTTGACAGATGAGCTCAGACAGGAGTCATCGTGGACTATGATGTTTGCGGATGACATTGTGATCTGTAGCAAGAGTAGGGAGCAGGTTGAGGAGACCCTGGAGAGGTGGGGATATGCTCTAGAGGGAAGAGGAATGAAGGTCAGTAGGACTAAGACAGAATACATGTGCATAAATGAGAGGGAGGACAGAGGAATGGTGAGGATGTAAGGAGTAGAGTTGGTGAAGGTGGATGAATTTAAATACTTGGGATCAACAGTTCAGAGTAACGGGGAGTGTGGAAGAGAGGTGAAGAAGAGTGCAGGCAGGGTGGAGTGGGTGGAGAAGAGTGTCAGGAGTGATTTGTGATAGAAGGGTATCAGCAAGAGTGAAAGGGAAGGTCTATAAGATGGTAGTGAGACCAGCTATGCTTCACGGGTTAGAGACAGTGGCACTGAGCAAAAGACAGAAGGCGGAGGTGGCAGAGTTAAAAATGTTAAGATTTGCATTGGGTGTGATGAGGATGGACAGGATTAGGAATGAGTATATTAGAGGGGCAGCACAGGTTAGACGGTTTGGAGACAAAGTCAGAGAGGCGAGATTGCGTTGGTTTGGACACGTGCAGAGCAGAGATGCTGGATATATCGGGAGAAGGATGCTAGGGATGGAGCTGCCAGGCAAGAGGAAGAGAGGAAGGCCTAAGAAGGGATTTATGGATGTGGTGAAGGAGGTCATGCAGGTGGTGGGTGTGTCGGAGAAAGATGCAGAGGACAGGAAGAAATGGAAACAGTTGATCCGCTGTGGCGACCCCTAACGGGAGCAGCCGAAAGATGAAGAAGAATGCTTAAGAAAAAACAATTTGTACCACTATTAAAAAACTACGGGTGAATGAGAACTGCAAAAAGTAAATAATAAAGTACTTTGCATTGTTTTGTGACTGTCCATTACCTCTAACAAAGGTGGCAGGTAACTTTTCAAGCAAGGTAAGGTGACCACTCTTAAAGACGGCAAATTTACCATTCAACAGTAGAGTGGAAGGAGTTACGCAGAAGATATGATTATGTTTTCACTGTTCATTTTCAATTTTGTCCTCTGGAAACATTTTTTGGTAGCAACCACAACTACATAATTACAAAACATTGCTGCTAAATGCTTCTTCAAATACAAAAATGACATAGAAAAGCTTTTGATGTGACCAGAACTGTTATTTTTGAATGTGTGCCACTCGGCATGCAAAATACGACACCGAAGTGCAAACACGTCAGTTACCAACACAGGGTTTTTCCAACTCGCCAAAAGACCGAGTCTAACGGGACAGCACAATATCTGTGTGCAAAATGAGAAAAATTACAGTGACGGTGGGTGGGTGGGACAGAAGCTGATAAAAATATTATACATGACATACGGGGAGACCGCAGTACTTAAGGGGGTGCACAAAACTCGCTCATTACAGGCAGCTGAGCTTAATCGGCGGCTGAAACAGATGGAGTTGGTTTAAAAGAGACGCCATAGCGTAGTGAAATGATACATAGACAGAAAATGACAATACATTGAAATGAACACAAATACAATAAAAACGCATCCTTCATTTTTATTCTGTGCAACTTCATTCCGCCACTTATAAATCCTATTTGAGTAATTATGTAAAACCAAAGCTCCCGTGTGATACACCATTAATGCACAAACCAGTCCACAGCTGTCACATGGGAAACCCAGGCAGGAGCAGCTGCACATTTTATTCCACTCTAATTTCTTTAGACAATAAAAGCAGTCGCTGTCCCTTGTTTCAGTGTGTCTATGATTTTTTTTTTTTTATTTTTTAAATATACTTTCTTGATCAGTACAGCCATTTTAAAATTAAATTTTACAAATAATGTTTTTAAAAGGATGCAATTACTCCACAAAAAGAAAATGCATTGTCATTTCTGCTGTACATTTCCAAAAGCGAATGGAGAAACTGATTATCGCTTGTAATAAAAATGAAGCGTGACTGAAACTACTACAGCAAACAATACCCTTAGGTTCTAGAAACAGGCAGACTTGCCACTCAAGAATGTAAGGCATTATTTTAAAAAATAAAACGCTAATATTTAATCACCAAACATGCTTTGGGTATCAGCTTTTATACACTGACAATTATTAACTCATCTATACACTCTTGGAATTGGTAAGCATCCCTCATTAAATTGCAAAAGATAGAGATTGAACCCAGTGAGAATGCTGCTCTTTAAAGCTTTGAGAAGTACTCAAAACTTGTTGATGTCTTTACACACAAGATTGTCATTTGAGGAATCCTTTGCTTGCTGGGTTATGTTGGATATTACAGGTCCCCCCATATTGATTATGAAACATTTAAGGGCATAGAAAAAGTGGACAGCCATACAGTTACAGTAGGTGGCTCCATAATAACACACATACGTATAGTACATGTACACATCACCAGTGAAAAGCATGAGAGTAATTGCTGGAAAAATAGTTCCGCCTCCACAAGAAAATTCGGCAATTCCCAAAGATGTAGGAAACTTGTGGATGGGGTTGATTTGGATCTTGTATTCAGTTGATCCCACACCAATATTGTCTACGACTACTCACGACTTCTTACTTGCACTGTACGTGTGCAAATACATGAATTGAATACTGCGTGATTTTCACCTTAGGCAATTCCCAGTGAAACGGAAAGTAGAAAATGACTACACAAGTGTGAATAAATCCCTAATTTTAACAGCGAGAAACATTTATCAAATATTTTCTGCCACCTTGGCCACTATTCTGAAAAGCGTTGTTGTCTCCAAGATAAGCGTTGTTTGCATAAGCAGCAGCCACAGAAATCTGAGATTATTTTTGGAAGGGGTAAGTAGGACTGCAGTAGATCATTATAAAACTAATGGGCAACATGAACTTCATGCAGTTAAAAATACACAACTATTTATTTTTATCAATAATTACAGCAGTGCAGCAGCAGCCTAAAAACTAGGGGCTTAAGGCAGCTGAGTCAAACAACAAAATGTGAGAAGCAATGACCACAAATGTTTTCAAATACAAAAACACAGCTGTTGGGGGGGAGATCTTGTTATGTGTGAGGAAGAAAAAGCTATTGTTAAAGTGGTTTGTAGAGGCAGCAAAATAAGAGGCAGCCATTGTTGACAGCTGAAAAGATAACATTCATATTTAAGGAGTAGGATGAGGCATTTCTGATATGATGAGGGTGAAACGGAGGCTGAGTAGGCAGGGGAATGGACCATGGTGCTTTTTCCACTGGAAAAATTGGAAGTTGGGGGGGGGGATGCAGGATGGCCAAGCAGATGCTGCCCGAAGTCTGGTGTTAAAACCCATTTTATGCTGTTAAAAATTGATAATGTGCCATTCACTGTAGAGCAGGATGTGTTTGGGGGGGGGGGGCACATGTGCCAGTTTTCTTTCAATGTGAAATAAACCCTATAAAAACATATATAAAGGAGGCATTAAAATACCTCCTCCATCCGTCATGTGGATTATCATAAAGGGAATATTTACCTTTTAATTATATTTTAACGCAACAAAATGGGGGGGGGGGGGGGGGAATAGGCGACTTGGCAGGTTTTAAGAATATCCATTTCAGAAACGCGACTTCTTCCATGAACACAAACAACAAAGGGTAGCGTGAAGAATAAATAAGAGCAAAGAGACGAGCCATAATAAGTGCTTACTCAGTCAAAATCCCATTGATTTCAGTTTTATTTGTTCAGGAAAATTGGCCCTGGTTTTAAAGCATCACGGGTTTTAGACTTGTATGGCCTTTCCCCAAAGAATGGTACCTTGCAGTAAAACCTTTAATTAGGCATTGAGACTCAAAAAGCAAATCGCTTCCTCCTGCTGTGGGAAAGGTGCTGGAATAAAGGAGCTCTTCAATGAGGAAAATATGAATACAGGGCCCACATCCTGGCAAGTACGTTACTAAAATTCTGCCGTTGGGTAAAGTGCTTTCTATTTTCCTCAACTCCCTAATAAGATAAACCACAATGCCTCTACTGAAGGCAGGTACAGCCTTAGATAAAAGTCCTTTTGGTTAAAGATGAAAACGCTGATCTTGATATCTGACACCAAGTAACTCTCACACTGCAGGAGTTCCACACATCTTCCAAAATAAAATATAATAATAATATTGGAAATTTGAAGGAATATATAGTGAAAAATACTTAAAATGTAATGTCTCCATTACTCATGCATATTTACACTTTGCTAGCTTAGCAACATAGCATTTTCAATTAATTACTCTTACATTTCGATTTAATACAGTGGTAGTGCTCCCTTCTATTTTTTTTAATGGGGGGGGGGTGTTCAGGAAATAATATGAATTTACTTTTGGTCTCTTCCCATTGGTATTCTGCCTTCATATTTTCTTATTTCTTATGGCTTATTCCTGAAAGCAGATTTTTTTTTTTTTTTAGAGGAACTGAAACATTCCCCAAAACCTCTCATATCTTTGCATATCAAGACAGAAGATGAGATAGCTGCTACAAACCCAGTTTTTATGCTGGGCTATTCAAATTAATGAATACAGATTGACTGGGTGACTGCTTGATCATCTTAAATAATTTACCTTAGAGCAGCAAAAGAAAAAAAGCCTCCCTGTTACTGTTAATTTTTTTTGTAGGCCCAAACTGACTAGTTTCCCACCATCATCCAATCCAAGGCCAACTCACACCTCTCTCCTATGACAGGATGAGCACAAAAGAGGAAGAAAAAGGTGAGGGAGAGGGAAGCAAATGAACATATGGAGAAACATAGGGGTAAATAGAAGCCTTGTGTTTAACAGTTTGTACTCCACTGTATCAAAAGAAACATGCAATAATCCTTATAACCAAAGAAGCATGTCTACAAAGTGTCTGGGTGGTGCGATGCAGCTTCAGCTTCTTGATCTAATAGTGCTGACTGGCAGATCCAGTGGCTCAAAAACAAAAACGTTAATGTCCTACAGAGGCCTTGTGAATGTCAGTAGGGTTGAGGTCAGGACTCTCTACAGCACTGTTTGAAAATTGCAGTTCACGAGCATCATCCAACCAACCTAAACCTAATGCAGATTTGCCAACATGAATAAGGAAAAAATAACTCATGAACGGTGTGCAATGCTGGTGCTTTCTCATCAAAAAACACTTAAAAGCTGGGTATTGCAGCATAAGATGGCTCTACCAAATATTAATATATGAAGGTTGAACGGAGTACAAGTCTGTTTTTCTTTCTTTCTTTTTTTTTGAAATATCCAAGCAACTTATTCTTACTTTGAAATTTATGTTACAGTATATGAATTCACAATAAAAATACTGATTCGAAAACATGCGCAGGTACAGCTTGTAATCCAGTCGATGTTGATGGCTTTCAAGTGGTTTCAATACTTTTGCAAGTGACTGTATATTTTGAAAAGCCTTACCGCATAGCCACGCTATACATGCTCTGGATTTGCATACTTTTGTTAAGACACAGTCTGTGAAGATGGTGCACTTGGGGCAAAAAGAGAAAGGCATGAGTAACCACCTGTCTAATCGCTCTTCAATGAATGTATGAAAGCTCCACAGCAGAGAAGAGACTGGAGGCTTATCAAACTGCTTTAAAATAACGCATCTCCACAGGGTTATCGGGTGCCTAAATCTTTCTTTCCGCATTAAAACTACGTTCCTATCAAAATCGGACTCCCAGCCTCCTCCTCTTTGCAAAGCGTTTATGTGAGCTGACAAATACTGCTACAGCAAATGAGAGGGAAGCTGTGGTTCGTAAACTGCAAAGGGGACCGAGTGAAGTAAAAACTTTACATGTGCTGCATTTTCTTTTGAAAAGCCTGTCTAAACACATTCCTGTTGGGGAACAGAGTGTGGAAATGGTACTTAGTTTAGTTTGAGGAAAATATATTGGAAGAACAGCTGTACCCTTGTGAAAAAACATGGCAAGGGAAAACTACTTTGCATTCTTTGGCCACAGCTGTCAGGGGAGATTTACCAAATGAGCACAAAGGGCGCTTGGTTGCAACTTAAAAATGTATTTGACAGGGCAGAAATGATCCTCAGGATGTAGGATTACAGAGGCAGTGGGGGAGATGCCCAAACTGATTGGGAGAAGTGGTGGACAATGGCGGGATATGCGCTGGGGTCAGCCGTTCAACGCTTGGAGCTTCTGAAACATCTCATCGGTGCTGCCCACACGTAAAGACATTCTGGGCATGTGGACCACTTGGAGCTATTCAAAAGAAACACAGCCACACTGCAAAAGATGACAGTCTTTGGGAAGTACTGAACAAACTGTCCCGTGTCAACTCGCTAAAGCTCACCTTATGAAATTGTCCATTTCTACAAGGACAATGCGAAGATGCATCATTCATATCTTTTCCGCTACTCTATATCATCAATAAATGAGAGATTTTGAATTACAGAAACCATTAATAATTAAAAATGTGGTTTATACAAGATGAGGTGAAGAGCTCAAAAAAAATTTAATTTCACACAGGTGACCTAGGAAGGTCCTGTGGGCAGAAGCACAGTGGATAAAATGTGGTTAGTCGCACCACGCATCTGGCAAAAGGCTTCACTCAGCAAAAGCCAAAGCCAAATGTGGGAGCACATTTTGTGTATTGATTAATTTTACAAAGCTTTCGTTACTGCAATGGTGCCACCTGTAAAACCTGAGGTCCAGATGGAATGCATTTCATGTGGGAGGAGTCGGCAAGTTCTTTCCGCATTGTAGAAAGAAAGGAAGCGTTTGTATAAAAATCCCAGGAGGTTTCAAAATCTCACCTTTAACGTGCTGCTGGCATCTGCCATCTTCGTAGGAAGTCTTATCTGGAACAGTCGTCCCACGACTGCCGAGGAGTCTGGGAATCCTGTGGGTGTTGCAATGTCGCCAGTAGTAGGAACCTCCTGCAGGTCTGCCAGGATGGATGAGTGCATGGAGGCCTCTAGTTGCCCGGACAAATCCCCCAGGACTTCTATCTGCCCTGCAGGCCACGCTCCCTGCACCCCAGCCATCGTGAGGCTCAGGACCAGGAAGACAGTCCAGCTTGTTCGTGGCTCACAGGGCCCCGAGTCCTTGTGCTCCTCCAGGTTGTCACACATGCTTGCGTTTGGCAGTCCTCACACACCTTCAAAAATGGCTGTCGGGGGGCAGCATGCACAAGGGCTGGCACAAGGCAGAACCGAGCCCCCCTTTCAGCGCTAGTCCACGCAAAGCTGTTTTTTCTTTGCCTCTTCAGTCCCTGTAATTTTTGAAGCGTTCTTCAGTAACGCTGCAATTCCATTGTTAGACTACATCAGTTTCAGTCCTATCAAAAGGGGAGGAAAAAAGAGAATAGGTTAGAATAATCACTATAAAGAAAGAAAAAGCCCTCAGGCTGTGTTGATGTTATTTTGTCAATACTACAGCACTTTCTCTGTAAGGCCACAAGTACAATCCATTTAGTATTCACACAACAATGCTTTTCTAAAATAAATTTTTTTTTTAAAAATTTAAAAAAAAAAAAAAAAAAAAAAAAAAAAAAAGTTACCACAATGTGTGGTCCAACCGACTAAAAAGAGCTCAGACAGGCAACAGAAATAACTGACATGCCAGCACACGAAGACTACGCAACTTCTGAGGTGAATGTTAATACATTTTCAGCACTCTGTACCAGGTTTGGGTAAGATGACCCCTGGGCAGTTGCTCACATAGGTTCCCAGTGTAGAGGAAAAAGGGAAAAACTATTCCAGTATACACAATGCAGCTCAGTTCCCCAGAGTGAACCACCAACTCATTTCAGAGGGTTGAATGGATGTGAGAAATATTGCATTCCACAGTCTTTGCAATGTCCATTCAACCAGTGTCCAAAACAAAACTTTGATTACAACATATTCAGTGTACAGTCTTTGTAATATGGTCTGAAGTCATATTTCCAAACTCTCCTTAACATAAGATTGAAAACAAGAAACTTGTGACAAATAACCACTAAGACACATGAATAAAAATGCCTGTGTGAATTCCCGTATTTTCTATATGTGGAAGAACCTCTATAAGACATGGAGACTAGAAAGGTACCTGCAGAGTCGAGCGGTTCTGAGCAATTTCAATGAGGTTCCATGGGAGCAGTGATGAAAGGCCTGCAATATTGACCTAGCACAGTCTGGGGCTTCCATAACCAAACTACAGCAGCTCAGCCAGGGGCATAACTGGTAGATTAGATTAAAGCAGTGCATTTCAAAAATGTCCAAAGTCCACTGTACAAAAGGAAAATCACATACCAACACACAACAAATCTGCAGGAATTACAACTCTAAAAACGGTTGCAAAAAATATATATATATATATTTCTGAGACTGGCTCAGAAACATGCTTAGATACAGGCACACGTCAAAGGGAGGGGAAGGAGAGGAGGCACAAAGCTTTTTTTTAATGTGCAAATGTAAAAGCAAATCACCAACTGTGTTAAGCAACCCCATTGATTATAGAACATGGTGGCTTCCAGAACTCAATTCCTACCAACAAAAAAAAGTATTAATTAAATGTAAAAATGTCTTCTGGCTTGGGCAGGTCTGCCAGTGCTTAAACACCAGTTGCTCCAAAGTAGTTTAAATCCCAGTATTTTGCCATATCCTTCGGTGAGCTCCTTTGCAAAGCTTACAGGTACTGCTGGCAGAAGCTGTAATTGTGAGGGGTTCCACTCTTCTATAAAAAGCAATGCTTTTGAGGTTAAACAATGGGCCTGATGAAGTTGGGAGTGCCAGTGTACAAAGACTTCAAAAACCTGTCTCTGGCACCAGATAAAGACCTATTTCAGTGCTCCAGCACCAAAAAAAAAAAAAAAAAAAAAAAAAACCCAAGGACAGTTCAAACAAGCAAAAAGCCATTGTCATTGTCATTCCTTGTTAATTATCCATCACAAGACAGTAGGTCTAGTAAGCTTGACTTGACACGGATGGTTTAATGATAACCAATAAGCCGTATCATTTCAATGAAGCAGAACAGCAACAGGGAAGCTGTGTGTCACTGAGTGGCCAAGTGTTGCCATGGTGAGCAGAGGCTGCCTGGGGAGAGCTTGATGCAGAGGGTTAAAACCCTGCATGGGCATCACCTCTGACTTCTGTTAAGGCCTAACAACTGTGCCAACTCACAAAGCACAACCTGTTAAATGAAATTTAAGCGACAGAGGCGAGGGTCAAAGCCCAGGCGCAATGGGGTCTCGAGTGGGTCGTGGGAACAGGTCGGCCCAATCCAACAGAAGCCATCCTGCTCTTAGTGCAGCAATCCTGTGGCTGGTGAAGGGTAAACACCAGGTGCTGGAGATTTCACACTTGTTGCCTGTTTTTACACAGGGCAGTAGACTTTGGCACAGGACTACATGCCGAGCTCAACTTTATTTCGATGGCTGTAGCCTACATTGCCACAATCGGAGGAGGATAAGTAGCTTGCAGCTTTGCAATTTTTCCCACTTACTGAGCGCGCAAGAAGATGGCTCGGTGTTTTCACTTGGACTGATGATTACCACACCCTTAATTCTTTAGGTTTTCTGAAGGAGAACATCATCTGCCATGTTTCAGGTCCAGAGATGTACACTTTGTAGCAAAGGGACAGAATAAAGCACTCAAACTGCATAGCACACAGAAGACGTCCATTTTTTTGGGGCTAAATTCTCATGCATCAAAATGTTTATCTTGTTTTATTTTGAAGGAGCTGCTTTAAGATTTCCTTAACATCCATCCTTTGATAAAATAGCTCAAGGCACAGGGGTACAATGTAAACCAGTTTTGGTTGAAAACCGTATTACTTGTAATTTGCTTTGATAATTCACTTTTATAGTGAGCGCACAGTATATAAAGAGTTGGTACTCTCAAAGTTAATATTGCTTACAGTGATTAAAGGAGGAATATTCATCCATCTCACAGTCTAATGGGTCTGGGTTTCTTTTTGCCAGAACACTGTGCTGCTCTTCTCTGGTGACATTTAAATTTTCAGAGTTAAAATATGGATATAACACGATCATCTGAACAATGAGGTTAAAATCCCTCTCCATAAATCAGTAGATTTACTTCGGAACTAAATCAACCAAAGGGGAGTTTGAGCAAAGTCAACAACGTCTTATCACCTGGCTTGAGAACACATAAAGCAGGATATGCGTAGGCACAGCAAAAATTTATTTAATAAGTACATTTCTGTATAATCTTTGATATACAATTTAAGTTCTACTGCAAAACACAGGCTCTGTTCACAGTCTGGGAAAATGTGGTGTCAATGGATTCCAAGGCCTTATATAAAAATGTGAAATGAAACTTTTTTTTTTAAAAGAGATCGCAAAATACTAATCGTAAAGTATTACTATACACTACCACTAACCGTTTTTAAATTGATGGACATTTGTATCATACGGTTACTCTTTAAATGACTCAATCCTAACTGGCTCAGCCTAAACTCAACTGCAACTACAATTCTGCAACTTGTTTTGCAGCTGAAGTATTTTGTTATTTAATACTCTTAATGACAATGGTCTTGTATCCCACTTTTAAACAATAATTACAGCTAACCTTACGCTTTACACGTAATGACATGGTCAGTCAGTGGGTAGCAGGCCTACATAGACACAAAGGTAAGCTTACAACCTGAATAATTCATCCTAAAGTCAAAGTCTGCCAGGAGTCACCTTATCACAGCTTGCATCCGGTCTCCCACAAACGGTACACTGACCGGGCACTGGAATGTGAACCAACATGATTTTCAAAGTTAAACACACACTGCGACACAAAAATGGCCTGGTGCGTACTGGGCTTGAGCACATGACCAGCTTGTCATTTACACAGATGTAGTCCGACACTCCAGCAAGTGAGTTTTAAAATGAATCTAAACAAAGCTTTCACAGATGCACGTTGATACAGCTCCTATCTCTAAGAGCGATCGGGTCTTTGCTTCTTCCAGTTTAAACTGTTGCCATTCACCTACCTCTCATCTCAAACTTGGCAGCATAGCTAAAGCTCACCTGGAATGCTGCACCTGCACTGCTGCCAGGCACGAAAAGAACAAAGTATGTTCACCTACCCCTTTAGCTATTTATTTAACATACCAGCTTTACAGCAGTCAGAAGCACAGTCAAATGTCATGCATCGCTCAATTCTTCCCAAGTGGGGTGGAGTTTGCCTTTTGTTTTAATTCACATTAACACATAATCACACACCAGGTACAGGTATTCCATGCAAACCATTCTGAAGTAGTAACACCATAACTGAAAAGGGGGAAAAAAAAAGAAAAAAAAAAAAAAAAAGGCAGGTAATTTTATGACATACTGGTGAAATGTTCTCAAACCATTGAGAAACATGTGGTACCTCACCACAAACTGACTGGTTGATGTTCTGTTTGATTTTCCCACTGCAGCACCACCAGAAACTCCACCATCAAGGCTGTTTTGTGGTATTCTTGGGCTTTGCAATTTGTTGATACAACCATTGCTGATCATCTGCTATTTATCATTAACAGTAAAGTTTATAGGATTGTTTCTGGTCAGCATTAACTTACCCATAGAGTAAGCCAGCAGATGGCTTTAGACACCGATATTAGTCTGGGGTTGTTGCGACAGTCTTATTTTGGCAAGTGGAATGGAGCTGGTGTGTGGCCCGTGCTCCAACATCCATTAAAGCTGACAGCGCATTAACCCGCGAAGAGCCTGCCGGACGTCCGGCACAGGGCAATTCCCCAGCTGGCCTATGAGCAGCAGGCTGCCTTCTAAGCCCTGGTCAGCGACAGGCTGCCTATTTAAGTACCTATTGACATGACTGATACAGCTAAAAATGGCAACAGCAGGGGACTCGCACGAGAGGATTGACACGTTCTAAAACAGCCCCATTCTTATTTAGAGAAGGCTGGCAGGACTGAAGAGCGGATGACAGATTACCACCAAAAAAAGTCTTGCAGTACTGTCACTAACTAAAAATGGATAAAGTCAGAAAACAAATGCAACTCAGACACACAGGCAAAAGCTAAAACAAGTGTGTAAAACTGCACTATGGAGTCATTTAAAACTCAAAAAAAGTGCAAATGCTGGCAACAGTACTCGAAGTTGCCTTTGTTTGAAAACGGCAGAACCCACAGCATTATTCCACAGGGCTCAAAGTTGCAAAACGTCTGATGAGTTCCTGCCGCTTCTGTGTTTTTAAACACCGTTTGTTCCATAGCAACAAGTGCAACAAATGCTTAGGCCTTCAATAACACGGCCGTGGTGTCTTACAGCAAAAATGCCTTTGCTTACAAAGGAATGTTCCATGCATTTCCAAGCACCTCATGCAGCTTACGCAAAATTGCCATCGCTATTCCCCTGCAAACACTTGAAAATGCTGCATGTCAAAGCAACTTTGAATAACTGGGAGGGACAGGGTCAATTCTATGGGAGGAGAAGGGGAGGATTTAGAGCAACACTATTGTGAATTAAGTACTAGTTTTTTTTTTTTTTTGCACTGTCAGGAAGCGAGGAATAAAGTGTCCGGTGAAAATGGCTGGTCAGCTTTCTGACACAGGCCTTCAAACCGCGACACTGACTTCAATGCTGCAGAAACAACATTAAACCTGAGTCTTCAACAATTTTTAAAGTGCTTCAAATCATAATGCAGGGCGATTCACTTCTTTTTGCTGTTGGCTTTTGATGACAGCTTTATAGTACAGTTGCTTCTTTAAATCAGGTTTTGAGAAGGCGTCCCAGATTTTTCAGCACCGCTATCTGTTATTTCTTTGTTTTGTCTTCCAAGTTCGGCTTTGTTTGTCGCTAGCCTAAAAGAGGCTAACTGTTCATACTGCAACGCATTAAGGACAAAAACCTGTCGTTCCACAAAAGGCCCCGAGTTTACTTAAAGCGGAGGAAGATGACAAGGCTCCAGCCCTGGTCCCTGGAACTGATCGAGGACTTCTTGCCTCCAGGGAAGAGCAGTTGTTTAAATGTTCCTATTTTTAGAACAATTGAAACCTGAAAATTAAACGTTTCCTCTTTTTTTTTTTAAGGCTAGGACAGGATCTGATGTCTGCATTCTCCTTCAAGTATGGATGTTTGAAAACCGAGAGTTTATACTTTGTCTTTTTTAATATTCCTCCCCAAAAATCTACACATTCTAATTTAATTCGATAATATGGGACTACCATTTAAGATACACAAAAAAAAAAGAACAAAATAATAAAGCGGCTTTCACACCTAGTTAACTTACTGAAATATCCATTACAATGTGTTAGCAAATTTGTCATTTTTTTCACACCACTCAATTGAATTGCACCTTGTCTCCACCTCCATTCGAGGACTCATATATTGCTTTTACTACAGGAGGAGAAAAAAAAAAAAATTACATCCATCAAAGACATTTGACAGCGACTATAGCCATGCTTCATCCAGCTCGAACAATTTACCTTTCCTCTCCCCAATCTACAGTCAATTTGCTTTCATTATAGTTTCAACATTTGAAGGAGAAAGATTGCGAGCCAGACAAATCAAACCTTTGCCACAAAAATTCCAGCAGTACAGAAACCGCCGTCTCAGCTGGAAGGTGAATAATGAAAAGGTAACCAGTCACCAGTCGTCTGCTCGGTGACCAAGACAACTGTTGTAAAACAGTGCTCGCATGAGGTTGCTACGAGGGGCAACTGTGCCGTAACACGTTTACTGTTGATCCGAGTCTTGTACAAACATCGTGCCATTTTTACCGGTGACAGTTCTGTCACTAAATGGTACTCTGGGGGACGGACGGACGATGACTATTATTCATTGGTTTAGCTGACGCTTTTCTAAACAGCCAGTTAATTTTAGCTGAATAGAAAAGGACTGCAGCTCCAAGCACCACACCTCCTCCCAAAGATGCTCAACGAGACACAAGTTCCATTACCTCCCATCTCAAGTCCCATCGCAAGCAAACCAGAAAAAGCAAATCATTAAGACGCTATGAAATAAGCGACAGCTGATTTAAAAATGGCTAAAGGTCAGCTGTTCATCATTTTGTTTGTGCCACGCAGCAGACAAAACAATCGGAGCGTAATGGCTTCTTACGAGTGCTTTCCTGGTTGCTAAAAAATCATTACTGTATTAATCATTTGATAAGCTCTCATTTATCTTCAATATATCCATTTGTTCCGCCAACATGGTGCCGTTTGACATTTTCATATCCACAACGCTGTGACCTTCACAAAACGTGCACCGCTGGGCTACGACTGCCGTGGCTGGTAACACTCAGTAGCCCTGCATGCGGCAGAAGTCAAAATGTCTTCTTCGGCGCTGTGAAATCCAGAGGGCCGTGACACGCGGGCGCACGTAATCGACACAAAATCCGCGACAGATACAGCACAAAAGCTAAACCGGTTTGTGTTTAAATTCTCGATATCAGACAAATAAATATGCTACAAATGACAAATAAAACATAACCGGTGAAACCGTGCAGCCTAATGCACCTTCTCGTGTTAAGCGGAGACGCAAAACCAGCTGAACACAAAACCGTCTGATCGACACTCTTGTAACTCATAACTTGGGTACCGTCAGCTACTTCTCCCCAAAGTTAAGACTCTTCTGGGCCCCATTTTATTTTCCTGTACAGCAGTTCTTCAAGTCTCTAATTATATCACTGCAATATGGTAGGCAGGAAAATAAGGCACAAAAGGGGTTTAATTATTTTTCAGTCCCCTAGAATATGTGGGTAGGCATGACATCTAATTTTAGTAAAATGTAATTATCTGTACATTTCTTCTCAGCTTGTCTCTGCAGTTCACTTATTGCGGGGGGTACTGTTTCAATGACTGACACGAGTCTTCCGAATTCAGGAACAAGGATTCGGTGTGAAGAATACATTTACATTTAGACAGAAAATATCAATGCTTTACACTGGTACTTTGACTGCTGCCCTACATGACTATTGTATATAGTTCACACAAAAAAACCAATTGGCTATGACGAGGGGGTAATTTTACGCCCAGACCTACCTTAAGCTTCCATGGAAACGCATTCAGCATTCTCCTTGTGATCACAGACCATTAAAATAAGCAACAAAAAATAGAAATGCCAAGTAGTCAAAGACATAAGGCATAGAATGACCTGTTGCTTTTAACCATGTGTACCAAACTCAGAACTCTGAGGACAGAAATGGATGCTGTGGGCACATACAGACAAAACGCAAGCATTAAAAGAACAAATAGCTATTAACAAGATACAGGTCAAAACTGCTTTGAATCCATAGCACTGCATTAGTTTGCTTTGGCTTCATGACACATCCACTAACAGGTATTTATTAAAGTGGATAAATAGACTGCACAATTGAATGATAATTATAACAAAGAGTCCAACATGCCCACTAAAAGGTGACAGACATGACCGCCGCTGGCTGAAGGTGGTTGCAGCTGCAGACCCCAACACTGTCTGGAGAGACACAGACGGACAGCTGGAGGGGTGACAGTGACAGCTGGCAGACCAGGACCTCTTACGTGTCACAGCATGCAGCACCCATCTGACAAGTGCCCGCTAACCCGCCCCTTATGGCTAATGCACCTTTTCAACCCAGCTGCTGCCCCCCTCCTGCCACCAACATTCACAGCTCTGCTACTGCAGCAATCTTGAGCCCATTATTTCAGGCCTTCCTTCTCCCCCCCCCCCACAAAAAAAAAAAAAAAAAAAAACCCATACCCAGGCACCACCCTAGCCTGCATCACCTGACTTCTTGCACCGAGAGGTAAGGATACCCAGCTCATACAGTGGGATAAGACAGATGAACACAGTGATATATCTCCATGTCTCCTGGCACCACCGCAAATCCTGCTCTCACTTTCTTATCAGTACTTGGTCTATAAATACATGCCCTGTTCTCCCCCCACCCCATTCCTGGCCCTCCTTCTCTTCCACATATCTGGACACAAATAGTCCCGGCAAGGTCAAATCAGAAGTACAAACTCGCCCTAACAACGCTTTGGTTATGTATTATCTCCATGATAATAATACAGATATCTGGGAAAATGAATAATGACAAAAACGAGACAAGATTTTCCTTCATGTTACAGAACAGTCTCAGTCCTTGGGGGCATCAGAAGCGAACAAAGAAACGTATTGTTTACATAGTATTTACTTTTCCAGTTTCTATAAATTGCACTGATACAGGATTTTTAAGTAGGCCAAACCAGCACCTTTCAGAGGTACTTCAGCAGGTTGCTCGAGTGAAAGACTGCACCAGTTTATATATAAAAAAAAAAAAAAGTAAAAATGAATCGTGCACACACAGTATTTTTCTTCATTCTTTTGCAGCCCGTTGTGTGCTGTGTTAGGGCAAAGTTTTTTGGGACAGCATCGGGGTGGTAGATTTCATGGGGAGATCCTTAAACTGCAGCGGTGAGAACACTCCACCCTGCCATCTTACATTCAAGACGCTGATGACAGCAACAGAGGGGAGCGAGCCGGATTGCTGCAGAAGGGGCTACACAAAGACTTGTAAAATGGGAGTGCTAATCTGCAAGCAGGAGAGGCAGCGACCCGCCACGTCTCCTTCAGGCCAGAGAAGGACAGTGGCACTGCGCACCATGTACGACAAGAAAAGAGATTGCTTTGCTTACCTCTTCGGACCTGCTGGGCAACTGGCTCAATGAAACCCTGTACTGTTCTCTACTGCCTAGGAGCAAGTCCAACGCAGAGATGGGCCAGGGTGGGGGATAACGGGGTTTGTGTGAGAAACTGTGTAGAGGAGGCAGTGGAGGCAACAAAAAAGGTGTCAAACACACAATTGCCCTTGTCCTTCAAAGAAAAGTAATGTTTGTGCCCAGCAAACAGGGTTGCTTGCTCCATTTCCATTTCACACATTTGAAGTAAAATACCTTTCAAATGCTTTTTAAATACCTTTTATCCCAAAAAGGCAGGGGGAGGGTGCTATGCAATGGCTATACCCCAGACCCACTATTCGAAACCTGTTCTGTGAATGCTAGGTGGTTTCACAGAGGATGTTGCAACAAAACACCAAATTAACACATCTGTCAGACTCCTGGCTTCAGCTGAGCCAAAAAAAAAAAAAAAAAAACTTGGGGACTAGCACTGCTGCCACTGAAAAGCCTCATGCTTGAAATTCCCCTGGAGATGGCAAACAGGCTGCAGAAGACAAGCTGAAACAGGCCAGCATCCCCACTTGAGAGCAGGCATGAGATGCCGATATTACAGAAGAGCAAGTCCTCTAATTGGACCAAAGTTGGCCAAAGAACCCAAAACACACAAGATGCCTAATACATATACAACCAAAATATTTCTTATTCACTTGGCTCACACTTTCCTCCTGAGCAAATCACAAAATTTATATACAAAGCTACTGACAGATTTACCCATTAGCTCGGGTAATTTTTACTGCATCATCATTTTTCATGCATTCGTCATAATGTATATTTCATATATTCATACATATCATCATTTTTATGCATCAGTGGTGCTAAAGCAAGAGCAAGGAACTGAACCTGGGTCTTTTGACAGCAGTGTCTGTGACCACTACACATCCTGCCATAGACATAATAAACTGGCATTTTCCCTTTATTAATACCTGTTCATCATAAAACCACTGTAATAAATTTAAGCAATAATCACTGATTAAAGAATGATTATTAAATGAATATTAAATAACTTTCAGAAAAAGGCTGTTGGGGTTAACTTAGTGGAGTTTGTTTAAAAGCCTATCTCATGAACAAAACTGCAGACACACATGCTTGCTACATGACACCTTCACCTACTCAATGGCCTGGTTTCAAAAGCAACGTTATAATGCAGTTTGAACCACCAAGTATTGCGTTTACATGTTAGAAGTAGTAGTGCCGCATTAAGGCAGACCCCAGGATGCCCGTCGCTGGCTCTCCCCCTCCCTACATTGACATCCCCCCGTTTACAGAGTCCAACACTCTTAAGACTAAGTGGTCAGATGGAAAATTTCTCAGTTTGTTCTCATTAAACTAAGCTTGCCTGGCCAGGCACCTTGACTTCCCCTTTTCTCTGGAATTGGTCTTCAGCAGTAAACATCCCACAGCCCCGAGGTTCTGCTGAAATTTTGCCAGTCAGACTACTGGTGTGACGCGCAGAGGCAAAGACAAATGGGATATCAGATAGAGAGCCACACAGCACCTTCTGAAAGCTGCCTACAGTTCAAGAAAACAGCTCTTAGAATTAAGAGCCATTGTGAAAGTATTCATAGCAGCATCGCTTATAATAATACTCACAAAAATAGCAAATTAAGGAAATACTTTCATTTCCCAGGAAAATGCTTGCTCATTATTTTGGGGAGGAGCCACAGAAAAGTGTAGTCATATTCTTTTCATTACTTTTAAGCTTTTCAATCAGAAGACTTACAATTTATAAGCCAGAAATTACACAATATTCACTTCTACTTCTCCAAAGATTTAAGCAAGAGGCAGTTGCAATTATTTCCAATGCAAGAATAATAAATGATCACATTATTTTGGACCCATGTTCCTAGGCACAAAGTTCAATGATTTTATTTGTTTTTTTTCCTGCAAGTTTAAAAAAAAAAAAAAAAAAAAAGTGGCTTATCTATGACATTCACATGTCCAAAGGCAATCATATTTAAACACTTCAAACAAAGCTGAGACATTAGATAACTTACATGCGTCTTGGTAAATTTCAAGGTCATCAGTCTGAAATACAGACGAGTCCTTCTGAGGGTCACGTCTACAGAAACATTCCATCATCCCAGTTGTACCGTGTACCTACATATTCCATTGCTTCATACCGTACATTACAAACGCTGTTCCACACATGAAGCTTCAGCTATTTTCAGCATTACAGATTACAGTCTGCAAACAATTTTAAACACTGAGGTGATAGTATTGGTGCTGAAGGATAAGTGAAAAAAGGAACATGATTTTGACAAGCCACATGTGGGCCACTATTTCACTCTACTGTTTCCCATGTCCCCGCCTCTTGAACATAACATTTAAAGATGCAGAAAATATACATCTGAAAATATATTTCACCCCCCACACACCAGTGCTAGCAATTTATGGCTGCTTGTGATATGTGCAGTTTAAAGTGGCAAACTACTCCACGTTGGATAAAAAGGTGAAACAAATGTAATCATAATGCTAAAAAGCCAGCCTCCACATTAAAGAATGCTTATTAAGCACCTCAGCATTTGGGGAAATTTAACAGAGATGCTCAACATTTGCCAAGAACCGGCAATGAGAAGTATGAGCTCTGAATAATAAAGCTGTTTGCTTTATGCTAACAAGGTTTGCCAATAAGGGCAGACGTAACGTTTGCACTGTTTTCCTCTGTTGCTACATTTATGAGTTTGCAACAGAGGACAAAAGTACACAAGGGTTATTCTGAACAAGTAGGCACACCCCTGGACCAATTGGTACAATTAAAAATGCCTCCAGGGTATCTGCTCTGGGATTATAAAGGATACCCATTCACCTTTGGTGCCTATGTTAGTGTTTGCTAATGAATTAACAAGCTTTTGCAGGTGGTCTCTTTTCAGCCTCTGCATGTCGCCATCTATAACCTGACAGGTTGATCTGTGCCAACACCTTCTTGCTAAATGCTGCACTATTACACCCTGCAGTCAGCTTTCAGCCATGATCCAAGAGGGCTTCCTAGCCACTGCAGAAATTCAGAAGTGCAATCTGTGCACGTCAGAAGAGCATCTCCCAGTACGGGTGAGGTGTTTTGAGGAGACTCTTGGTGGCCATCATCAAACGAGAGCGAAATCTTCGGAGCCATTTAAAAATCAGGCTTTCCAGGCTTTCACAAAATGTTTTTCTTTATATCTGAAAGGTACCGATCGAGACACTTTTTTTTTAAAATACATTTCAAATTGTTTTTGTAATAAAACTTTCATACATTTCCAAATTTATGCCTTCAAATGTCAAATACTACTGAAAATCATTGAGACAAAAACTGAAGATCTAAAACAACTCAAGACTTGAGCTTTTAATACTTTTAAAGATAATTTAAACAAAGATGCTCAACTCTTCTTCATATCAGTGAGCTTTTGTCATTTTAGCATCCTTGAAGTTTTTGCTCAAAAATATACAAATCTGTTGCTGAAAATGTGAACACACAACCATACAAAATTCAGCTTGCTCACATCTGAAAGCACCATACCTGTTCACCAAGGGATTGCAACCCATAAGTGTGAATTATCTATTCAATTCTTATTATACTTACTGCCACAGATAAACAATATTGCATTGTTTAAATGTATACAAATATTTGTTTTCAGGCAACACCATTATTCATGTATATTTTATACAATCTCTCGGGGGGGTTAATACTTTTTTAATAACCAGAAAAGGAGCAATGGCTTCTAAACCAAAAAATGTTATTGTGTTTCCTTTGGTAATTCTAGGTTCAGTGTTTAACAGTCCATATTAAGGAAGGTGAGGTGGATGAATGGCTATCCATTTCAACTATATAATTTAATTTGGAAAATCTCCTTGTAAAAATACTCAACATATGCCAAGCATCATAATACAAAAGTTTAATTGTATAACAATGAAAGATGGAATACCAATGGGTCTTTTCAAATATTTGCTCAGATCTTACAAATCTAGTGCAACTGGTATCAGTAGGATTTATAAAATAAAGACAGTTTGACATTTCGAGTGTGACAGTCTGAAAAACAGAATTCCAGGTTTAAACACATGAAAGGCACACGTTGGGCTGCGCCCGAACTCAAGGACCAAAGGCTGCTGTACCTTATTTCAAAAAGCTAATTGTGGCAGAACATAAACATGAAGGAATAAGGTGCTGTTTGTACAGCTTTGCCCACAAAAACACTGGGCCACAGTATTTACATCTGTAGTCATTTCTAATCTCATATGTAATCATGTGAAACAGCTTTGCATCTCATAAGCACACACAGGCCTTAGCCATACAGGCAGAGAACAGCTACTGTATTTCAGTTCACTTTTGTCAAGGTTTTAGAAAATCCACTTGGGACATTTCTGAGTCAGAATCATTTCCAGAAGTGAACAAAGAATCGGTGACAAAAACAATCTGTTCAAAGAAATTAAGAAGTGAGGACAGAGCAAAAAGACTTAAAAAAAAAAAAAAAAAAAAACTGAAACAATGAAATATTGATAATCAACATTAATATCGATTAATATGAATTAAAAAATGTTAGAAATAAGGTAGTGGCGTGAAAGTCAAGAAGCAGAGGGTGTTACAGAGATCAGTCAATCTTGGAAATAATTAAAAAGGGAAGCTAGTGTCATTAAATACATGAATGTTAACCAGTCAGAATGAGAGCACTGCAGCAACAATTGACCAAATCTCTGCATTTTCTGCCAGCAATGGAAGAAGGCTCTTGCAGTAATGATGCTTCCCATCTTTGTATTTAACAGAAGCGGATTATTCTCTCTCGGCAGTGCCAAACTGGACATCGAAGGAGTGAAATATTCTGAAATTAAACAGAGTATCACAAACAAAGGAGCTACATGCAACCAAATATCAAACAGCGGAATAGATTACTAATAAATTATGATAAAAAGTACAACAAAATGAGTTGTGAAGGAAGACCACTGTGGTACACAAAATAGACCCACAGGGTGGGGTGGAAACAGGGAGCCACGGTCTTAGAGCAAGCTGAGTAAATGTGATTTGTCTGAATAAGAGATCAAAGCAAAGTGTAGCCCTTGTTCCTTGGGAGAACCCATGGTGAAACAGGGGTCTTTGAACTGCATTCCAACATCCCCCCACCCACCCACATGGCACAACTCAGGACACATCTGACCAAAGTTTTCTATAAAAGGAGAAACATTATGGATACCTGTCCTCTGATGATTTGTGTACAACATAAATAAAGATACAGGATGCAAGTTAACTGATGTCAATAAGTATCAACACTTTAATTTTGAAATAAAAATCATCAGGGACCACAGAATCTAACAGTGGCACTAGAAGGTAAGAGTCAAACACTTGGGGGGGGAGGGAAGGAAAGAAGAAAAAAAAAACAAAAAAAAACTGTTCTAACAAGACATTAGGCGATTGCTTGGATTTTCTTATATCAATGAAATTTAAGCACCTTTTCTAATTCATTTCAATTAAAAACACAAATATCTCACAACGCAGCTTGTGTCCCAGGAAATGATGATATCCCAGCAGGACTACAGCAGCTCCCTCCTGACTAGTCTTCCAGCCTCTACCATTAAGCCTCTGCAGCTGACCCATAATGCTGTCTGACCCTATGCATCACCATTCATCATCTCACACCACTGGCTTCCCAAGGTCAAGACTTTGGTTACGACCTACAAGATGGTCAAAGGATACACACCCTTAAACTTACAAGACCCGATCACTTCCTACAACCCAGCGAGACCACTACATACCTCCAATATGACATGTCCACAGATTTGGGATTTGGGCTCTGATGTGGTGGAATAAGCTCCCTGCTCCCTCAGAATTGCTGAATCCCTTTAAAAATTTAAAGAGGATCTAAAAATACACCTCTTTTGGACCTATATTTCTCCTAACAGTTTCAAAAAGCTGCATCACACTATCTGTCATGATCACCTCTGTATTTCCTATGAGACTGAAGTTTGTACTCAGCCACTCATATAACATGGGCCAGCAAAAGTGTGTGTTTGGTGTCTGCATTTAAGGTTCATAGCCAGTTATAAAATACGCTTCTGTTTACACTGAGTTGTACAACTCCTGGGGGGGGGGGGATATCTGCAAAGAGATGAAAATGTGTTTTATCAACTGTGGCTGAATCACCATCATAGACCTTTCCCCACAAACTGTACAAACTCATTTCCACACAAATTTTTCTTTCTTTTTCAAACTAAATTTAGGCTGTCCTGCAACTGGATATCTGTTCCATCAATTTTGGAGCTGGCATAAATACCAAACAAAGTGTGGAGAATAAGAATGAAAGCTCTAGTCAACCCTACTGGTAGTCATTCATGAAAAATGATGCGAGATAGAACCTAATAAATAAATAAAAATGTAATGTCAACGGTCAAATCCTGCGTTAAGAGGCAGAAAAGCGCACATCTCCCTTGCAGATTCGGTACAAATTAATTCAAGTCAGGGTACAGGGTGGCTGGGGGAGAGGGGGGGGGGGCTGGGGCGAACAGCCAATGCGTGTGCCAAACAACACACCAAAAAAAAGAAGTTTTTTAAAAAACAGGTTTTCGCTATATGGTTTTGGATAAAAACTATTTTCAACTCCTTCTCACAAATTCCCTTATGATTTATTCTGACCTATTTTTTTTTCTTTCATAAAAACTCTGTAGGGATGTGAATTCCGCCTTCTGGTGCGACAAAAACCTTCAACGCGAACCCGAACCGGCTGGTTAAAGTGGACCGACAGTCGCCACTGGCACGGACACCGCACATTCTGCCCTTTTATTAATAAACATGCAAATAAAACGCGACATTTCAGAAATGCACCCGTTTTCATTCGGGGAATTCATTCTCCACACTTGGACTTGTCGACCAGCTGAAACGTTTCCATGGAGAACAGTACGTGAATGTAATTAATAAATACTAATACTAATATTATTATTATTATTATTATTATTAACAACATCACACGGCTTTAATAACGCATTAAGACTCGCGTATTTTTTGAAAAACCTGTCTATTTTCGGCCGTTCCTTCACCTATGCTTTAGAAAACTTTTTTTTTTAAAAAAAATCCGGGTACATTAAACATAACGATGTCCTAACAAGAGCAAAGTTGTTCATAAACCATTTTGCTGCCAAGGTAAACAAGGAGGCTTTAACACGCAAGCAAAACTGCAAAGAACTACAGTGGTCTTTTTTAAATGACAAAAAACCCTAAACACCTCGTAAAGGAAACAGAAAAGCTAAATAATTTTTTTAAAAAAATAGAAAGTTAACTTGTTCAAGTTGGGAGAGAGACACTTCTAACCCGGGGAGGGGCGACGGGCACCTTTACCTTGAGCACCTTGGGTGTTCTGTCCGAAAAAGCTTTTCAGAAGTCTCGCTTCCATTTCAAATATGAATTTGGGGTTCACAAATGTAAGACAATGCACATTTCATAAGCATCGCAAACCTAAAAGACAAACAAACCAACCGTCCGCTGCAAGGAGCCAAGCCGCCGGGGCGGAGTTGCACTGGCAGTCGCGAGCCGACGTCCGCGCGCCCGGGGCTCCACAAAGGCCGCTTCTCATGCGCGCGGACCGAAGGCTTTGGGGGGTGGAGGGGGGGTGGGGGTGGAATATGAACCTCTAGAAACCCAACACCGCGTTCAAATGCAACGAATCCCCGCGTTTTAATATCCCGGGAGCTGGATTTAAGTCGATAACCTTGTCGGCCCCTTTCACGGCAAAGTTCTGCGCAAAGCGAGCGATTCTTCTCCGAATGCACCTGTTCCAGGAGCGAACAAGCCCAATCGGCGCGCACACTCACACTCTCTCTCACTCTCTCTTTCGCTCTCTCTCACACTCACTCACACACCACCCTCCTCTTTCGCTCACTTCATTCAGCCCCGGGCAAAGCGGTTCGCACCCTCGCACACAACGTCAAGCCCTTACCCTAGCGCCAGTTTCGCACGGCCGCACAACGCCGCTTCATTCCAGCTTTGCCTTTGGCTTTTCTCGCCCCCTTTTCGGGTCCACCGACACGGCGCAGACCCCCCCCCCCTCCGTCTCTCTCTCTCTCTCTCTCTCTCTCTCTCTGGCCACAAATAGAACATTTTCACTGGCAGAGATTAGAGCGGAGACAGGCTCGACCAGTCAATCCCAGATACAGCCCTGCCACATAGACAAGGGTGCAACACACGCGTGATTCATTAAATACAAATAAAAAGCACGAACCTTTGTAGTTGTCGTTTTTATTCCTGCACTTCCCCACCAGTCTGCTTTCGCGGGCGGGGAGGAAAAAAAAAAAAAACAAAATACAAAAAGAACGTGACTTGGCTTTTCTCCTCTTGTTAGCAACGCTGCTAGCTGTGTGCGTGCCGCCGGCCCAGCACCTAGAAGCTGAAGGGTTTGGTGCCTCGGGCCGGCCGAAGGTGGCCGCTCAAGCCGGAGGACATCGCCGCTAAAGTCGGCTTCCAGAAAGACAGATCCGCCAAAGGAACGCCGGAGTCAGAGGAGCACCGGCGTTTGATTATTAGTCCTACTTTCCCTGTGCGATGAGGGGGAAATTAAAGAAAAAGACAGAGGGGAAAAAAGAAAAGTAAGCGAGAGAAAAAGCAAGGGCACTCACATGACGGCGTTAGCAAAAACTATTAAACCCAATGCTGTCCAGAACAGTTAACACATTTACATAAAACAGCGCAGATGTATTTAAATTCCTAAGCGACTGTCGCCAGTTCGGTGCCTCCGCTTCCCAGTAACCTATTTTGCTGTGAAGGAGAGGCGGCTATCTTTCACCCTGTTTACTCCACCCCCTTTTTACTTTCCTCCACCTTCCTCCCAGTTTGCTCTTTTTTTTTTTTACCAGGGTATATGACACCAAAGATACCCATGAGAACCTCCGGAGGAGACGCCTTATTTGCATTCTAGACGGCGTGAGTTTAAAAATAAACGATTAATCATGCTTCGTCAATTCCTCCAGCTATCCAGTCAGCTCAGTAGCAGCCGACTCCACTGCATTATTATTATTATTATTATTATTATTATTATTATTTATTTGGTGTCCTGTAAGTACTCACTCTCTCTCCAAAATCGAGCGTCTCTTCCTCCATACTGGTCTTCCTCCTCCAGGGAAGAGGTACAATGAGGGGTTTCTAACACAAGTGCTGCCTTCCTCTCTTCACACGCCCATCCCACTGGATTCCCTAACCATACCATGTTGCCATGACAATCTAACAAAAAGGCTCTTTTTATTATTTAATTATTTTATTTCTTCCCTCCATCATGGAGAAATTTCCAGGAACGCCGTGACTGACTCACTGAGTGCATAGGAGTTGGGGAGAAGGAACACAAAGATGTGACGGTTGGCTTTAAAAGCCTTTTGCTTCGTACAGAACTGTCAAAAACTAAGTGTGTTTTAAAACATCTTGCTGAGGTTCCAAGTGCTGAAACAGAACCATAGAAGTATCACTGCTTCTTATCATCATTTATAATACAATATGTAGTGAATGAAACAGTAAAAAATGCGCCACCATTGAGGTTCGTATTTTAACTGTGTATTTCTTTACTGTACTGTGCAGATGTGGCCATAAGTATTGGTATCCTTGCATTTTATTAAAAAAAATGCAACATTCCTCCTGAAAAGTGTAGAAATTAAAAAATCTTTTGTCATCCATACATGCACTTAAAAGGTGTGCAGTGAAACAAAGCAAAAAAGTTATGAAGAGAATTGAATTCTTGTTTATTCTACAAAAACATTTTGAAATGACCTGGAAAATATTATCACGATGGCCGTTTGAGCTCCGATAGTGGGGACAAGGACATTGAGACAGTCTCCATAATACAGTCTTAAATTACACCGGGGAGGAACAGACAAAACAAAATTAGAGCTCTTGGGTAAAATGCTAGAACCGTGTGAACCCCAATGACAGCACACACTCCAGTGGACGACTATTTACTAGCAGTTCCAATGCCTACCGCTAGGGTGATGTAACGTGTGTTGCTGTGTAGGCTAAAGAAGTTAGCTATGTCCCTGTGGCTTACCTGTCCTCAGCATGTCCAGCACTCCTCCCAAGCATGCCATTGACGGGGTGAAGCTTCTATGCAAACCACCATGCCAATGACCCTGGGAGCTGGGGCAGCCATCTTCACCCCCGAATCGGTTGGCCTTGGTCTCAGTACCGATACCCAGTCTTGATGTCCTGCTTCCTGGTGGCTCACACATCTGGTTTTCACCACCTCACAATCCAGTGCACAAACTGGCTTCTGTGTACAAGTGGGGGGCATGCGCTCTTGACATCCACTCGTTCACCGCTCACCCTTCTCTAGTGGTGCAGTCCTCTTCCTCTGTGCCCAGGGGTCTTGCGCTGCCTACTGGCACTCTATTGCGTCTCTGTAGTGAACATGTGCATGCTGTCTCATCGCTTGTTGTCATGCTACACGGCCACAAAGGAAGTGGAAGCTACGTGCCGCTTGTGGGACCGTGTGCTTCCAACCACGCATGTACTCTCATTTCATCCAGCGATTTTCTTCATGCCAAGATGCCCCGTTTTAGCATCACTTGAAAGGGGCTCTAAGAGTGTGGCAGTCTCCTTCCTTGTGATGTGGCTGTCTTCCATCAGTGGGTCAGAGGCCTAGGAACCTGAAGGCTCTCCCAACTTGGCCGTGGGACTCTTCAGCTCCTGGATGCCCACAAATATGTTTCAAAGTTATTAGTTTGCACACGGGCGGACTTGGGGAGCATCATGCAGCCGTGTTCCATCATCGAGGGAGCCTGCTGTTCACCTTGCGGTGCCCCACAGCTCTTGCTGACCTCTTTCCTGCTCACCATCAGTTGCTGGCTGATCCTGTACTTCATGTTTCACCTCCATTCCATTACTGAAACCAATGTGTCAAATATGGGTTTCAACTCAAGAATGCTGAGACAGTCTCCTTAACAAAGGGAACAAGAACGCTGAGACAGTCTCCTTAACAAAGGCAGGGGCAGTAGGTAACAGCCAGAAAGGGCAGATAAAGGAGTTGCTTCTTTAGCCTCTTTTCTGAGGCTAAAATATTAACCACTTCCCCACCTACTTACACACTTTGGAGAGATGAAACAAAATCAGAGCTTTTTGGTAAATCATAAAAACAAAAATAAGCTTCCAAAGAAAAGAATACCACCCCTTCCGTGAAAGACAGATTAGACCCAGTGATTTTTTTGGGGGGTTGCTTTGCTGCCTCTGGCACAAGGTACCTTAAATCTGTGCTGTACACAATGAAATCTGAAGACTGTCGAGGCATTTTGAAGTGAAAAGTACAGCCCAGTGTCAAAAAGCTGTGTCTCAGTTGCAGGTCATGGTTCCTCCAGCAGGGTAATGACCAGAAACAAATCTGAAACAGCACCAAAATTTGGATGAACAGAAAACCTTGGGCTGTTCTGAAGTGGCCTGTACGAGTTCTGCCCTAAATCCTCTAGAACATCCGTGGAAGCTGAGACTCGCAGTTGGGATAAGGAATCCATCAAACCTGAGGGAACTGGAGCAATTTGCTCAAGAAGAGGGGGTCAAACTACCAGTGAGAAGTGCAGAAATTTCATTCAGAGCTACAGAAAGCGCTTGACTACACTCATTGTCTCCAAAGGCTGTGCTACAAAGTTTTAGGTTAAGGGTCCCAATATTTTTGTCTGTTGCATTTTCTTTTGTCTTGGTATTTAAAATGTTTTCATAAATCAAAAGCAAAGTTTCTGTTCTGTTAATATGAAATAAAGAATGGTGGATGCCAAATACTTTTGTCAGTCCCAGTTTATTTCACACAAAATTATGTTTTTGGGAAAAAGTGGAAGGGTACCAATACTTTCAGCCACATCTGTGTAGTTTTTGTTCTTTGACTTTTTCAAATGAGATTTTACAAAATACAAAGTGAAGAAGCTAAACGGTTTCTGTATATTAACACTTTTTTTGTTTTCATGGAGTACCTGAGAAGGTTTTCTCTTTATTTCTGTGTATGTTTACATCAGAATACTAAGTTCAAGAGCCACGTGCTATGAATAACTGCTTGTTCATTGCATGCTTGTGGTGGTGTGAGCCAGGGCGCACACTACACATGGTGAGAGCGTGCAAATTCTGGACGGAATGAACCGGGTCAGACCCACAGCTGCACTCAGCACAGGAGTGCTATCTCCTGCAACACCATGACACCCTCTGAATGTGAATAAGCTCCATATTGAATCACCACTACCAAAATGCAGCGGGTAGCAAGTTTAAAATAACTTTAACTGCCACAGGGGATTAACAAGAATTATATGCCAAAACTTGTCAACAGCTGTTTAGATTTATCTAATGGCACATATATTATTTTTGTTCAAGGAATATCTTGTTTTTCACAAGTAAAGCTATCCAGGATCCTGAAGCTATTACAAAAGGTCTGCACTTTAGCCTCCATGCAATAAGATGGGGTGACCATACAGATGCATAAGGGCCTACTTTAATTAGGTCAGGATCTCCAGTAGCTCCTGGGTTAGAATAAATAAAAATATTGTCTGTGAAAGAATTACCACAGATGACAAATGCATTTTATGTATTTTCAATACACTAAACACCTGTTACTGATATGTGTAAGCATGACAAAATGAATTGTCATCTTCGTAGTTTTGCACTATTGTATTTTAAAACAAAAGATACAAATGTATTCAAAATTTGTTTTATACATATTTAACAGCATATCTACATTTTACATAAATACCAAGGCCAAAAAAAGCCCCGCTTCTGTGTTTTTGTTTTTTTTTTCTCATCAAGGAGTCAGTGATGTTCCGAAGCAGTTTGCCCAAAAAGGGTTTCAGGGATCTTGAGGAGGATTCTACAAAAGACACTGCATGCATACAACACAGGTGAGCTTTTCGGGGTCTTTATTTTGTACTACATTCCTGCAGCCATAACAGCGGATATAGAAATAAGAACCTTAAATCCATAATTCATTCCATCTAGAACTGTTGCAGGATTCACTCATAAAACGGCACACGGATGCTGATATCAATAGCAGGGAAATTAACATGCATTAGCATTATGCAGTGACTCTGCAGTCAAATTTTATCTTAGAGTGCGTTTTACAGGCAAATTGTCACAAAGAGCTTTAGCGCACATTCTCCAGATGGGATCAAATAACAGAGAAAAGTAAAATTGCCAGTATGGGGAATAATGAAGATTATTCCTGTACCCCAGAAAGAACCTGGCTGGCATCAAGAAGTACTCCCAATGGTGTATATTTGCAAATGATGATCATGAGTTCCACAGCCCTCCGTGGTCCTGAAGGGACATGGTCTGGTATGGTCAGCTGATAAATGCTGAAGCACTACTGAGGCGGGGGGGACTGTAGGAGTGTAGGATGCTGGGTCAGAATGCGCAAGTCTTCACTTTACTTCTCCCTTGATAAGGCCTGGAGTCCAGAATCTGAGCTACAGGGGAGATCACTAAGCCTGAGTCCAGATGGCACTGATCAGACGGCAGCATTCACCGAAACTGAAGGCACAATCAAAATCCAAGCCTCTTATGATAGGGATATCGTTCACCCGCTCAGTAGGAATTAATCTAAAACTATTAAGCAGCGTCCATACATTAGTGTCCCCGATGTGCATAATCCCCACTTTCAGAAAGTATTATTGACTGCTTAAGTAAAGAAAGTCTAAAGGCAGAGTAATTTAATTCTGCAATGTGCAGGGCCTTTTTCTTTTTTTCTTCTTCCTACAATAGCAAAAGATTAGGACAAATAGTCAGGTGCATCTATTCTTAGCCAGAAGATTCGATGCTTCGAAAAGCAAGGCGCTGCAATTATTTAGTATAAAAACCAGCGTCATTGTTACACAGACGTAATAGATGCAAAACAACGTGTGCAGGACAGAGATACAAAAATTGGTTTAAAATAGTGTCGAACGAGACAATATTCAAAGGAATCTACTGTTAATTGGTTTTGCATACAAAATTACCCAGTAGAACATTTCAAGAGACAAAATTTGGCTTTTAACCCACATCAGTCGGTTTGAACAGAAGAAATCGAAGGGGATTTGCCGTTTAATAGAACATTTATGTCGTAGTGGTGTCCTAGTTCTAGATAAGAAATAAATAAATGAATTTTAATTAAACAAGCAGAAGGTAAATATTTTGGATTACAAAGCCATGCAAGTAATGTTTCGCATTTCCCTTAGGCTAAAGAAGGGACGAGGCACAAGAGTTGTTGGGGGTGGAAGAAGTCAGAACGGTGGTTAGCGAGTTTACTTCTAAATTTCATGGTGTTGGAGTGGAAGTAAAATGACAGTGAAGGCTGAATGGTTTGGGGCGTAAACATGCCACGTGTTATAATTATATACATTATATATAATTTTATATCATGAAAAAATCAAGAAGAAGTGATTAAATCAGTGACTTAATTCAAGTGTAGAAGTCAAGAAAATGACTTCTGAACGTCTTCTTGGTACAGTAATAGACTTTATATGTATAAGTGGCATTGTTATCACTTGGTTAAAAGTGATGTAACTTTTAGTCAGCAGTGCAGTTGATGGGCAGTTTTGTCAGCAAAAAGACGATGCTCAAGAAAATCCCCATTATTCACTTAAACGGCAGAAACACAATTACGTACAGTTATTATTCATAAGCTAAAAAAATTATGTTCTGCCTCAAGTCAGCAGGGTTATTGAAATTCAGTTATGTCAGCCGCTATAACAGATTTTTCAGCCTTGGTATATACGATTATTTATCTTTTCACATTCTAATGTACTCTTTAAATAACATTACATTGTATACATTTCCATAAAATAGCACAAATGAAATTATTTTGTGCACATTTTCACAAAATAACAGGCAAAACATTCACCCTTTAGCAGGGTTTCACCTTTTTACTGCCCAACACTGACGCCCTTTTAAAAAGTTTCTTGTTATTTGTTTTCAGGAGTGAAAAATGAAGAAAAAATTTTTATCGTCAGTTTCACCACACACTGTTAAACAAAATGCGGTTACATCTTGTACCTTTGGCACCGTATATATTTCCATTTGGGTATATATGCTATTGTACAATAACTTTGCTGTGTTCAGTTTCTGCTGTAACTCGCTGCTGTCGGCATCCATCCTTTCCGCCCTGTGAGGCCATGCTAGGATGTATCTGAATAGTGTGATTGAAACCGACTTCACAAGATGGCTTTCTTGACACGCAAGCCAAACCGCCGAAATGATTACAGCACATTAAAGGGAGTCTGGGTACTCAATCACAGTTTGTATTTTAGATGAGTGAAGACCATCACAGTGGCATAATTTATATAAGTCCTGGCCTCTTGATATCAAAGAGAGCTGCGTCTCACTTTTGATAGGTTTCTGAGCTCTGGAAAATATACATTGATGTGTGCATTCTTACACCCATTGTCAGCTAGCAAACAAACACTTGATTTTTTTTTACAAGGTCACCTTTTTGAGGGAGTCCCTTACCACACCTATTTTCATAAATGCAACAGAAAATATATGTGATCAAGGTTGCTGTGTTGAGCTGATGCCCTCAGCTGTCTTCCTTTTGGTCAATGCAAGTTATTCCTTGGTCAGTGACTATTGTGCTGTGTATTTTTCTCAAAAACTGAGACTTACATGAAGTATTTCGATGGATTATAATAGAACTTGCTATAATTTTTCTTAAGCTTGGGAAGTGGAATGTGAGGAATAAAAAAAAATGTTTTTAGCTTCAAATTGGTTTCCTTCTGGATGTATAGCAGGTTGTTCAGGAATAAGTTTGTTAATATAAAATAATGACGTTGCAGCATCACACGCGACCTTAAGGCATCCTTAGTGACCTCCATGTGTCCAGTCGTCGGTCAGAATGCGTGCGTTATTGTGGGGGTTTGCACACTGAGAAAGGGGGCCGGGCTGGGTAACCGGCTTTGCTGCAGAGGTCAGAAGAACAACCACGTGCTCCACATGCCCTCGTCCTCTGTGGAAGAAAGGCCAAGTTATGAGGTCTGTATCTGCGTTCTCATTCCCTCCATCGGGCCCGCACCTGCGCTTGTCATGGTGTTTCATGGTACTATCTGAGTTTGCAATGAAGCAAAAAAATGAATGAAATAAAGACATTTATAAAGTCCGTTCAATGTCAAATTGTTATCTCCATATTGAAGTTGTTGGCAGGTTTAAAGCAAAGAATTAAGACAAACAGTCTCAGCACTATGTTGTCAATGTAGAATTTATGAACTCATTATAAAACTATTTTCCACAGTACGTGCTCTTAATTTGTCTATATAACACCTAAATACATTCTTTGGAAATTAAGGTTTTACAGGTAGATGCAGGTAGATCTGTAACCTTCAGTGCACATCTTTTGAGATTACAACAATAGCAAGAAAAAAACCACTTAGATAACAACTCTTCCCTTATTATTGCAGTCCCAGGCTTTATTTGTCCAAGTCCTACACTCCACTCAGAATGCAGGGAACTAAGAGGTTAATTTGGTGGCTTAAGAATAAAAATTGTGTTCTTACACTGAATAAAACTACCAACACGATAAGAGCCCTCAAGATAACCTTGAGGTATCGATCCCTATAATCGGGGGGTTGGGAGGGGGGTGATGTAAAGAAAGGAAAAAGTCCTGTGGGAAAGTAAAACTCACCATCTCAGCAGCCAGCTTATGCACAACCCCTGAATGTGCCTCCAAGAAGAGATTCTATCAGAAGGACACATGACTCTACATGCTCCAGTTACAATGGAATTTAATACTTCTACTTTGCACAAGTTAATGCAAGAATCTTGGAATGGAATGCATGACTTGACAGCTTTTTTGCTGTCTGAGGATAACTGTCCCTGTTACTGTACATGCAGAAATGGCTGTTGCGGTTGCATTCTCACAAAATCATTTCTACTCAGACATCTGTCGCAACGTATTTGTTGACGCATTCTCGATGTCTGTTTCGCACCTCGATGCTGATATAACAAAAACCTTAAAGTCCAAAGTGAGGTGTTGGACTGTCAGTGCAGGCACAATAGTAGCAAAATGCCCGAGGTTTTGCAGTAAGTTGAAGTTAGCTAGACCCTTTTATGGATCATTATGATCAGTGTAAATTATTATAAAACAAAAGCCTTTGTGCTGGGTGGATTGAAATGCTTGAAAAGGCAAGATAAACTGTCTGGTTTAAAGATCTGTTGTATCGTAACTGTTACTCTCACAATTTAAAAACCAATGAAATGTTGTGCATCATCATTGCGTTCCAACAGATCAGCTTGCAGGTGCAGTGAAATTGAAAGAAGAAGCTGTAGGTGTAAGATACGAGAAGGTGGGAGAATGACGGTGACCTTGCATTTATGAACGCAGCAGGAAGCTTATTCTGCCGTTGAAGAGACCGAACTGAAAACTGCTGGGCTTCTGCTTCAGATTTTCATGCGGAAGGAAGGGACAGATGGCTAACAGTAGTTAATCAGGATGTGAAGATGGAGATGCGGTAGACTCGTCTGAAGTGTGTGGTGAAACACATAAAATAATATGCAGCTTTGAAACTAGGACTCTGTTAAGGACTTGCAGTTATTTATTTGTTTAATAAATTTTTATTTGTTATTTAAATGCATTGTTTTGGATGGATTATGTGAGACTTGCATGAAAGCAGAATGTCCAAAGCCAGGCAAGAAGCAGCTGAACAAACAGTTGATACAAAGACAATGGCAGTAGCAGCGCGGTCACCTCAGTTGAATGCGCTTGCCTATCTGTCCTCAATCCTTTTAGTCACTTGTCCCCTCTGTCATTCCTTGCAGTCGAAATAAAAAAAAAAAGCTCACAATGGAGACAGAGGGGGGTCTATTTGAAGTGCAGGTGGCCAGGAATCATGGCGCGTAAGATGCATTTTGACAAACTGTCGGTGAGCAATTGTGTGTACGTCCCCACCCAACCATCCACAAAGACAAAGGATCGGATTATCCACCTTAACAGATAAGAATCTGGATGACAAGTTGGTACAAAGCAGGCATCTGTCCTTTTGGTAAATCAAAGACATGAGGACTGAGATCATATACATGAGGCTGTGAACTGCAGCAATTGGTTGCCCCAGTTATGGGGGACAACTAATGTAAATATAAAAACATGTAAATGTAAATATTTAAAAACACCTCCTCCTACAACAGCCCCCCTTCTCAATTTCTTAGCACATAAAGCAACGCATGGCTTTTCCTTCTGGATAATCCTGAATTTTTTTCCACCCTCAAGACATTAAACAGACTAATTTATCTCCTGTGATGTCATCCCCGTGGGCAGACCCAGACAGGTCGCCTCATGCCCCCGAATCGGAAAACACAGAAAGTCACGTCACTGATCTTTTTGTCTTGTAAATTTACTGAAGTACCCCTCTCTCCATCACTGTCTGGAAGGATGTAACAAAGAAACCGCGGAAGCATAACCGGTGGCTCAGCTATTCGGAGACCTCCGTGATTCCACAGCGTGGCAAAACAAAGTGGAACGCCTCACCTTACTGATCTAACATTCCTTCCTTGAGAGAGTTGTTTACCCCTAAACACAAAAAGAGCCCCTTTTTTGGTACTAGGGTTGGACAGATGGGGTGGGAAGCCCTGGTGAAGATGCAGGGAATGCCTTTGTTTCACCACCAGTCACCCAGACGACCCTATACTAAAAAAAAAACAAGAAAAAACCCTCCTGAACAAAAACAGCTCTTGGTCACACAGCCCAAGGCCTATTGTTAAAGAGGCATTCGAGGGTAATTGCAGGTGGAGAATGGAAAGAAAAAAATGTCTTCGCTTTCTCATCTAATTTGGGAAAGGATACCTAGGCTGCTTTGCGAGAAAGATCACTGCTCATGTGCAAAAGTACTGTCACTGTTCATTCTAGAAATACTCCTCTCCCTCTCACTTTTTCCTTATGTCATCAAAACCTTGGAAATGAGAAAATCCAGGTATATTTTTCTATGAGTTAAATGAGCCATGTAGTAAACTGAAAAAAAGCCGCTGGTTAATCCTTTATATCATTTTACTACCACCAAATCCATTGCCGGAGGATAAATAATATTCTGCCTGAGAAAAAAAGCCAGAACCCCCTGCCAGCTGCTGAGGAAGCTTAAATACTTAATTTTAAGCGCTGTTACTACTTTCATATACAAGAGTACATACATCCTACATGTTAAATAAAAAAATAGGTTAAAAATGCAGCCACGATTACATTTTTTAACAAACATATATAATGATTCCATTCATATTATTCATGTTTTATCAACAATAATATCATAAAATTAATATTTTAACAATCATCAGTATAAATTTAAAGATGTTTCTTCCCCCAAGTGAATAAGAACTTGTTGAGTTTTACTGTGCCCCACACACACACACACACACACACACACACACACACACACACACAGAGACACAATCTTTTACAAGCTACATTTCTTGAAGTTTAAAGGTGATTTTGTTGCAATGGTTAAAATCCTTCCGTGGTTTTCTGAGGTTCTTTTAAATCAGGTAAATCCTCATGTTATATCTTTAAAATGTGGAATTTCGGAGACAGCCCGGTTTACAAATAAATTCTGCGCATACCTCCCGATCAGGAGGAGAAGCAATTTAGTCAACGTTAAAAAAATACGTTCCTCTAAAAGTCATGACTGCCTTGGGACTGCACTTAAGCATTCTCGCCAAAGCTCCTTAGATGGTTGATATCTCACAATAACGTTTTAAACAGTCTGGGAGCTGTTTGTTTTCGTCTAATCGGCCTGTGATCCCAAGATCATGATGACAGCCCTCAGCTGTGAGTTTACTGCGACCGAACGAGGTGCACGGCCCGGGGCGCTGAATATTCTCACCATTCGGCAGTATCACGTGAACAGTTTATGCTGACATTTTGTACCTTGTATTAAAAGCATTAAACACAGCCCACAATTAGAGGAAAAAGAGGTTGAAGTTACGGTAACTATACAGCTTTTATGCCTGAATGATAAAGACAAAAAAAAAAAAGTTCTATTTCTTTATCTGGCTGCCGAATGAGCGGCATTGCAATATTTTTCATGATGGATTCCTTCACATTTGCGGCATACATATTAGACCTCGGTTTTGAATTTTTGCACAAATAAAGATCCATTCTGCAACTGCATTTTTCTGAAGTGCCACCTCGAATCCAGACACCTCCACTTTACATTTCGGTAGAATTGCGCGCTGATTTTATTTATGGCTGGCACATTTATTTGGTGTTTCCTGCCTTTTTCCAGTGTAGCCATAAGAAAATGAAAAAAGTAGTTCCAAGTGATTGACTCCTGGCAGCAGCGTAATACCCAGCTGGAGCTGGAGCTGTAATCAGTGTGATTGACACTGCCAGGTGGGGGACAAGGGGACAACTGTGCCGGTTCCATTGCACTCGCTCACCTTTCTTTTACTAGCCGCTCATTTTTCCTCCCTGACATAATTGCTCAGATTGGATTCGGTTTCAGATTCATGAGCGCTATAAAATTTCTGGCTCATTTACCTCTAAAATAATTTGAAAAATCATTTATATCTCACTTTTTAATAGTCCTCTATGCTTCTCTTAAAAATCTCATCTACAAACACGTAGTTGGCAACTAAACAAAGAAATGAAAGGCTTTAAACTGAAAATAATCAGTACGACTATGAATTTTCCTGAAAGGATACACACACACACACACACACACACACACACACTATATGACCTGAGCATCACCCCCATCTGTGCTTGTTGAACCTCCTGTTCCAAACCCATGGGAATGAATATGGAGTCGTTCCCCCTTTGCTGCTATAACAGCCTCCACTCTGCTGCGAAGGCTTTCCACCAGATTTTGGGAATTTGTGCCCTTTCAACCGCAAGAGCATCAGTGAGGTTGGGTGAGAAGGCCTGGATCGCGGTCGGCGTTCCGGTTCATCCCAAAGGTGTTCGGTGGGGTTGAGCTCAGGGCTCTGTGCAGCCACTGAAGTTCTTCCTCACCAACCTGGGCAAACCGTGTGTTTATGGAGCTCACTTTGTGCACGAGGGCACGGTCATCCTGGAGCAGGAAAGGAGCTTCTTCTCCAAACTGTGGCCACAAAGCCGGAGGCACACCATTGTCTAGAATGTGCTTGTGTGCTGCATGGGTGTGGCTGAAACAGCTAAGCTCAGTCATTAGAAGGGTGCCACACACTTTTGGGTGCCAAAATGAAAAATGGTCGGCGATTTACACAGCAAACTACACAGGTCTGACCACCTTATTGTCCAGCAAACATCTGATTTGTTTGTTGAATGTTCCAGTTAGGCATTCTGTCTGCATTTATTACAAATTCAGCAAATCCAAGTACACATACTCAACAGAAAGTATTGAATTGTTCTCTTCAATAATAAATGAAGACTTGGGTTGGTCTCTAATCCACAAAGTTTACATAAAGGTATGAACTGAGTATTAATAGCCAGGTCACAGTATTAATAACCAGGTCATTAATAACCAGGTTACACACAGCCATTACAAAATATTGAGCTGTATGATCATCATAAATTATAACTTTTTTCATTAATTTCCTGTAACATTAAACACAATCACAGAAATATGGAATCGGAACAGAAATAAAGACCTTTTCTGTGGTTTCATGAACAGAGGCAACCGCCCGTGCTCTGTGAAAATGAGCTACAGACAATGCCGAGACTTGTCAAAGGAAGAAAGCAACTTAAGCGGCCATTTTGTAAATAGCACACTGTTAAGATTTTTTACATCAGAATGCGCCTACATTATGACTAACACGCATTCTGAACTACTTTAGCTCAGCTCACCGATGAAGTGTGCGCAGGTTCCTTTCAAAAACGTCTTTGGATGAGGAGCAACGAGAGTGAAAGAGGGGGTATCCATTATCACCTCATTTATGTTCACGCGGAATGAAGAAAATATTTATAATACATAAGAACTTAAGGTTTCTTCCTTCAGGGAACTTCCTTCTTGGCCTCTCTCATTAAAGCGAGTGCCTGGTGTTTGGACAGGTTCTGACCTGTAGCTCCCTGAAGGCTTGACATGAGAAGTATGTGCAACAAGGTATTTCATGAGCCGGTTATTCAGACACCCAGCAGAAGAGACCTTTTTACCGCAGCCCCCTCAGTCAAAATCCCACTTAGGAGCTTGATAAAGCCGCTCCATGCACCACAGGATGCAGTATGAGTAATAACCTCTGGATTTGAGTGAAAACATTCCTTGGCATTTCGTATACTTCAGCTTCCGGCTCTAAAGTAGTTCTGCTTCATGTTCTCGAGGTCGGGCTTAACTCACCAAGTCCTCGTGTTCCCTTTCTGACATGCCCACCTCTGCATTTTCTGTCCAGAGGGAACGTGGGAGAAGGTGAAACTTTCTATGGAAGACACCTTAAGCAGAGTATTGGGATAGTCAATAGAGTAGCGAATACAGGGGACGGATCCAGATCCTTGAGGTCTTTCTCCTCTTCCTCACTCTTCGCTCAGCTGGATCAATAGAAGTGGCTGGGTGAGTGGATCAATGGTAATGATCCAAAGCCCTCTGCTCTGTGTAATTACAAAGTGTGGAGAGATTGGCGGGGTGCCACTGCCAGTCGCTATAAGGGCAGCTTTTCTGGGTTATTGTTACTAGACTCCTTTCCTTGATTTTTTTTTTTTTTAATTTTTTCAAGCTTGTAGTGCTTTATCTCTGGTTGGTCCCTCTTCTCTGACAAACCTTTGCGCTGCATCGATTTTCCCTCGATGATCCCAAAACTTCCACCGGGGCCCAAGCGACAGCTATTGAAAATGCCGCATAAGTTGTATTTGGGTACTTGCGCATTTGTACTTGCGATCATTATGTCGGGCTCACCAAAAATAATACAGGAAAATGTTGACATATATTAGCAGTAGAAAATGGAAGAAAAAACTTTAATGCCTTGTAAGCTGTTCCTCCTTTAAGGACAGATTGTAGAGGCTTCTTTGAAGGGGTTATGGTTTCCTTGTAAAACATTAAATGATGCATCATCTTCTTCATCTAAGCAAAGAACACTGACTTCCTTGTCACTACTGCAGAAGGATTTGTTTAATTTAGATTTTTATTCATTAATATACTTTTAGTATTGCGAACTTAAACAACCCGACAGGGTTGGGGCAGCGTGGTGGCACAGTAGGTTAAGTCCCTGGGGTTTGAATCCAGCTCAGGGTATGTGGCGTTTGGATGTTCTCCCTGTGGATGGAGATCTCCCTGCTTGCATGTTCTCGCACCCATCAAACATGTACAACCACATACTTTGTTGCTGTGTGTTGGATTTAACTTGAGGGCACGACACACAAACAAGGTGATGTTATAAATGGTCTCAAAGTAAACCTCTGCTGTAAAACTTAACCACGGTGGGCATAGTTCTCCCTAGGACTTCAAGACTGCTATTGCATATCACTTCATTTAATAAAAAGCGGGTATGCGATATCAAGGTGACAAGTCATTCCCCATGAGGAATCCCTGCTCAGTAAGTACAGTTTTTAAGGGATATAAATGGAATCACCTGGTGTTTTCAAACGTATTACTTTCACGCGCACCTATAGCCTTTCCAGTCGTATTTTGATATGATTGTATTTGTTTGCAAGCTTTACATAAACCAACCGGGTTCACAGTTTGAGCATTTCTGTTCTTAGCTGGTTTGTGTCGCATTTACATGGTGACACATGTTACTTGGAGCTATAATGGCGCACAGATCTGCTGTGCTATGAAGCCATCCTCATCTTATGCAAAACGACCAATTACTGCCCATCGAAAGGAGGGAAGGAGAGAACTGGTAAAGAAACACACGGCCTTATTTTTGCCCTTTCTGTCTGGAAGAAGCTGCCATATAATATTTACCGGAGAACAGCCCAGAAAATATATCTCCTTATTTGAATTTAATGTAATTTTCCCATTGTGTCAGCTCTACAATATAATGCAGAAGTGTTTATCCATGCTCTACACACACACATGCACAAGCACAAGCACACATGTATACCTATGGGCAAGGCCAAACATTTGGGTCTAAAATATAATTTCGGTACCTTGGGAAAGTGAGATTTTCTGTGAACACGTGCATATAAAAAGTCCAGCGTAAGATTACGAGAAAATTGCAATTCTGTACAGCGACTGGGCTCCATACGTATGGACTCCGGTCTTCTGAAGTTCAATTGCACAGTCATCGAAATAGCATGTTGAGCATTTGATATGGAAAATTTAATATATGCATTTATTCATTTATTTGTACGTGTCAACATAAGCAAATAATTGTTTTGGGTGCAGATTTTTAGAACTTGTGCGGATTGTCAGTGTCTGCCCAGAAACATTGTGGCAGCAGTTTTTTTTTTTTTTAACAAAACTTTTCACTGAGATGATTAAAAAAAATTTAAAAAAACGGTCACAAACGGTCCTGGGTGACTCATACGTTATACTGCGCACCTTCGTGTGTGTCATGCCGGCAGACTCTGAGAATCTGCTGAATTTTTCCACGGGGTTTTACAGTATATGCAAATTACCTTTGAATGTTTTTCAATATCGGTTACGCTGACAATCGGATATTTTCAATCGCCGAGTTGGTAAGAAAAACTATAATCCACTGTCAGTATCTGCGTCAACCTGATCAGGTCCTTGGTGGTCTGGATCCTATCATAGAGTCCCTGGGCACTAGGTTATGAAAATACAAGATAAACAGGACATAAGGTGAAGACTAAGCCCCCCCCGTGCTCTGTATCTCTCTCTCTCTCACACACACACACACACACACACTCAAATCCAAAAGGCACATCTCTGGACTGTGGGAGGAAGCCCACACAGACACATCGAGAAGATACAAATTGCACACAAACTAAGCTGGACTCGAACCCACACCCGAAGAGCCCAGCTGCTGTGAGGCACCAACACTATTTGCATGTAATAAATATATCATCTTGAAATAAAATCATGCCACTATGTATGTTTCATTTATTTATTCTTTTGTTCCTTTAGATGAATTTAAATATATCCGGCTACTTCGCGCAAGCCTCTAACAGTTGATTTTTAACCGCACTGTAAGTATTCTCTGTTCGGAACAAACTTTGATTCTGGACCCAGTATGTCTTCCGGATCCAAGGCTATGGTCCCGAGTGGTGGTAATGAGAGTGTAAATGGGGTGGATCGCTTTGATTCGGCTGTGTACATTTCCTACAACGTTTTTATGTTCGGTCTAATGAGGTTTCTGAGAGGTGAAGCCAGAAGTGTCCCATTTGAAAACCAAATGACTGTGTGCGGTCCTCCGTGGGAGACGGACGCTAATGACAAATCAATTGTGCGACACTGCATTTACAACTCTATTGATGCCAAGTTAATATTCTTTCACACCGAGAAAGGGGATGCCCATTGACTGAAACTCATGGCAGCCCCTGCAAATGTCTAACCGTCAACACGAGAATGTGAAAAACTTGGATCGTTTCATAATCGGACGGATTATTCTTTTATTTGGAGAAAATACAATAGCACATTCGCAGCTCTCATAATTGCCAAGGCCTAAATGTCAATTCATAACCTTAGAGTCAAGATAAAAGATGTAAAATCTACCCTTGAACCTGGAATTAAACCGAACCGTAGCTCCGGTTGTGACACTAATTATCCGGCTCTCGGTGACAACTTTACGCCATTAATGTGGCTGCCTTCTGTGTCCTTCTGATGCCCTTCACCCATTGCCGCCTCTGCCTTCACGGGCCTCGGCAGAAGCTTACCAGCTGTGTGGATCCCTACCCCACAACCTGCACTTGAACACCACCACCTGTTTTGTTTGTTTGTTTGTTTGTTTGTTTGTTTGTTTATCTCTATCATCCGTTGTCTGCCTGAAAACATTCCTCAGCTGCCCAGGCTAACCAGATCTAACCAGACTAGCTAGATCATTCCTCGGAGTCTCCCTAAGCCTGGGTTGTTAACTGCGGTGAGACCCTCTTTTCCTCTGCTAGTGGCCTAAGTGAGGAGCATCCCTTCCGGCTGAGCTCCAAGGTGTATAGAGACGGATCACAGCACACTACCCACTGAGAGCCGGGCCTCTTTTCAAATGACTAAAGCTTTATTACGGTCCTATAGGGGTGTCATTAAAAACAGCTGATTCTCTCAGTTTTAAGGCACGAGAAGAAATGCTGGGGAATAATGAAACAATTTCACAACCGAGAACATCCCATCGCCGCACAGCACCGGGCCGGATTTCTCGCTGCCAGTTTTATTCATATTTAGGGAACGCTAGCTTGCTTCCCCCAAGTCAATCTTTTCATTTAAAAGCAAACAAGGGCCCGAAAATGAAATGACTTCATCGTTTCAGCGATCTCTCCGATGAGCTACCGCAGGTATGAAGAATGTGCAGTTTGTTCAAAATATACATGGGGAAAATAAACTGGCGACATTTAAATTGATTCCATTAAAGCCTTCACCACTGTAAACAAAGGACGCACGGTTCTGGTCCACAGACCGATTCTGTCAATACAGGTGATTGCCTGGTTTTCTATTATTCGATCGCAGAGGCCACTCTATTTATAGTGTTGTGGATTAGCACCCCTCGAGGCACCGAGCATATTTTTCTCCGCACTGAAAATGACCTTACAGCACAATTGATTTCTGAAGCTAAAAATGCGCCGAATGCCTCTGCTGAGGGATCACTTGCGGCTGGCGTGAAACCAATGTTATTTCTCATCCACCCCCTACTCCTCATCCCAAATACTGGCGCGGCAAAAACACATAATAATCCGCCATCAGCCTCTGCCTGCACTCTCCTTTTAAATAATATGCATGAACCTCGTAATGTGTGCTGGCTTCCCATGTGTGCAGCAGACTACATGCTAAGGTTATAATTCAAATAAGAAAACAAAGCTCACCATGTGCACCAAAATTCGAGCATTGGCTCAAGTTACCTGGGGGACCCCTTCCTGCAGCAATTTAACCACAGAATGCTCTGCGTTCCGGCACCTTGCTGATGTAATTTTATTAAGACATTACTTTCTGGCAGGAATGAAAATAATTTATGAAAAAAAAAAAGATTTGATAAAAAATATAAACCCAAGAATTTTAAGAAACTGTGAAAGTGGCTCCATAAGCAATGCTTGGACTGGGGAGGTACACAAAGGTATAGGCAGGCCGAGCCGCTCTCTTAGCAAAGCACTGCTATGCAACATGGCCATTATTCATAACAGCCCTCATAACTGTACTTCAGTACCCAGGGCAAGTCGGCTCGCATGCTGCTTTCCTGCTGTCTGTTTGAAATTTGTATCCACCTTATTATAAAAATACACATTGTGAACATCAATAAGCTCATCAGTTCAAAATCTGATATTTAATGGTTTGCCATTGCAGACCAGTGGATGCAAACATGCCAATAAAGGGGATACCAGCACTTTTATTTTTGCCCACTTAAGGACGACCTTAATACAGATCTTGTCACATTTTAAACATGACTGAAACTTTACAGTACAATAAGAAATGGAGACAGTAGCCTTGAAATTTTCTTTACAATAATAAATAGAAATGTTTGATGCATTGTGGCCGCTGCGTAGTTTCGTCGTCCTGTAGCTTCCCATCGGCTTCAGCCTGAACAGATAACAGCGAATAAGAAATAATGATAGATGTCTGAGTCTGACTCCAAGACTTTTCATTAAGTGAAGGCTTGGATTAAGGTGGACATTAAACATCTGCAGCAAGCTGGAGTCCATGCTAATTCTCTACAACACAAGCAGAGCACTTATCTGAAATACCCCAATGAAATGGTAAATCATACCCTGTTAGAGAAGAGAAACCAACTCAGACACAGAGCAGTGAAAGGAATAACTTTCTGATTTCTTCGCGACAGAAAAAGTTCTTTGTTTTGTTTACAAAGTGTGACAAAGAACAAGGCTGGGGGTGTTTTGTAAAACATAGAAACAAACGCATGTCCTGTATTTTCGCTGTCACCTTTACGAGTTTAAGAGTTCTAGACAGCGAGGCGCTCGTGACCTACACATTCTGTCAAAGCTATGTGGTAACCTCAGGAATTAGCAAATTGCTGCCAATGATCTCCAAAATGAAAATCACAACCACGTCTACTGGCCAGGCTTCGCATGCGTATGCCAGCACAACAGCAACAACCATTTATTTTGCGCCACACCAAATCCCCAAACCATTCCTACGTGTCTCTTACTGCTCAGTCCCAAGCATCAGCTCTGGAAAATCAAAGTAAAATCTGATTTTTTTTTTTTCCAACTGATTCTTTTAGAATAAAAAAACTAGAGTTAAAATATTTAGGGCGTTTTAAAAAGAAAAACACCCCTTGTTTATTTTGGCTTGGCCTAGAGTTTTAAGTGCAGGGTGGGCAAATAAAGATGTGCTCTGGCAATGTGCTGCGCAACTTTGGGCCCTATGGGAAGATAGGCAGAGGGGTTTCGGGCCAGGGACCGCACAAAGTGTTAGGCTGCCCTATGGAGGGAAACCATCTAAACAGTACAATATGGCAATATCTGTCACCCGAGACACTGAGCCAGCTGCTTCAAATTAACAGCAAATAAAGCGGCTAACTGATTCCTCTAAAGGGAACCCCCGCAATACATAATCGGGTAACCCGCCAACTGGTTGTAGCCGATTGTTCGGCACAGCTGTTTACACGGGAGAGGGCAAAAACATGGGACGTGAACTTTCTTATCTTTACGAGTCTTTTTAAGGTGGATGGGTCAAACTGTTAAGGGTCAACGTTGATATTTTTCTCATGCGCGGGCGTAACGGGTGGCAAAGGTTTCAATGCCTTTCCCGCACTTATCAAGCTCTTCACTTTCTCTGCTTCTTCACCTTGAAGCCTCTTTGAACTCGGTGCTGATTTTTTGGCTCCAGCTTGCCTTTCTGCTTTGGCTTTTTGCCTCTTTGCTGCAGCGGCTTTACTTAATTATACATTTATTTAGTTGGTAGTCATTATTTCCCATCGATGTGAGCACTGCTAAGGATATTCTGACTTGAGTCGCCACATGTGACTGCTGCTTGGTCTCTCGGCGGTGGTTCTGTACTGTCGATTAGAATCAGGGAACAGCCTGGTGTCCAAACTGCTAAGATTTCTATGTAAGAAAGGGTTGGGGGGTTGTTATAAACTCATGCTGAATCCTGTGGTCTGCGGATATTTTTTTTAGACAAACTAAGCTATGTTTTACAACCGGAATTTTTTCCTCCCTTATTTATTTTCCAGGCATTACGCCAAAGATACCCATACAGAAGTTTCTTCCTGTGCTGAACTTGGACAATGGCGCTAGAAGCTCCCAGGGTGCGCACCCAGTGCAGGTGTGGTTGACGGTGCCATATACGATGACGCAGAGCAGATGGGCTGATAGCAGAGAGTCAGCAAGCCGTCGGCTCGACTCGCACGCAACGTCTGCTGGCAGGCAACGCTCCCTTTCTAAAAAAAAAAAGTCAAAGTCCCGCAAATCCATAGCTGCCCAAAAAAACTTGGCACATAGCAGGGATTTACCAAGTCATCTGATATTAAGAAAAAGCAATATGTGTGCAACCTTGACCAGGACAAGGAGGATAAAAGATAGATGGATGGAAAAAAAGACTCCAATGGATGGCTTGGACAGTCTGCAATGCATGAAATTCTATATGTTGTTCTTTTTCTTTTAAATTATTTAATACAACCACAAGAAGCTGTCCATCCGTAGGAGGGCATGCAGGACATTTGATGTTCCATAGGTATAATTCATTAACTGCTGTAGTTCTGTAGTTCTAATAATGATACTAATAATTAGTTTACAATCACATTTTCTCTTTAAAAATATTTTAATTCTGAGCTGACACTTTTTTCCCTGGGTTTTTTTTTTTTTTTTTACATCTTTTTAAATTTCCAGTTTATCAAATCATTTCTAAGTTAAGCATCTTTCTCAACAATGCCACAACCGGGCTCCTTGGGAGACTTGAACCAGTGACCTTCATATTTGAGTCATTGCTTTCCGACATTTTGCTAAATTTGGCTTTTGGTCAAATTAGATGAACACATTGAGGAATGACTCTGTTGCACCGTGGATGACATAAGATGGTGACAAATCGCATGCATGAGCAGACAGTTGCAGACACGCATGTTGGTTTCGGGGAGCGATCAGCTGTACTACAAGCTTTTGAACTGTACGGCAATACAGGTGGCTGCAGAAGCAAGAAGACGCATTCCCATCTTCTTCCTTGGGGAGGGATTTACATTTTCACAATACAGGATTTCTTTTTTTAGCAAAAACCGAAAAGTAAACACAAGCAAGAACAAGAAGGCGTGTTCTTTTGGTGTGGACAGAAATGTGTGACACGGCTCAGCTGGTCTGTCGGCGAAGCTGCCAGATGACATGAAAATGTGTTTGTTGGTCTCAAAGAGCTGCGCATTACATAATTCCTGGAATTCAACTGTCTGGCCGGTGGCCGTATGAGCAGCTGAACAGCCCCAAGACGCTTTTTGCTGTATTAGAAATTAGCAAGACACACTCCTATCCACACACCCAAAAACTCACCTCTCAGCAGTTGTCCCTGCGTAAACGGCAATGCTACCCACTTCATTCTCTTTGGATACAAGAACTGCCGGGTGTGGGTCTCATTTTTATCCGAATAGTTTGTTTGAAAAATCCAATCTTCGAAGCAGATTGAGGCTTTGAAGTGTGACTAATTGTAACTATGAGCTACGGCTCACCAAGAAGAGCTTACACTGTGTTTTGTTTTTGGACGGGCGGTGGGGTATATATCTTACTGGGATTTTAATGCTAATGAAACACGGTGCAAGACCCTGTTCTCAATTTTACAACTTATTAACTCAAAGGCTTTGAAGTTTTATAGTCCTTATTATTCTCTTGCTCTGGATGGCTCTGGATGGCTGCCATTGCAGTGGCTGTAGGAGGGATTCGGGATGGAGTGTCTGATGGAAAGATAGAGAAAACAATACAGCTATGGCAGGATAATGGCCTGGGCCCAGGGCTGGACAATTAGGGGCTTCTCAATTCATTGTGCGGCGCAGTTTCCTTTTCCCATCCCTGTGACTCACTGGCGTACAGATCATTGTCATGATTATGGTGTCACTGCACTGTAACTGTAACCAGAACCGCTGTTGGACAGAGCAGGAGTTTCCGGGTGCACAGTCTCATCTAAACCACTTGGTGACTGATTTAAGAAAAGCGTCATCAAGAGGTGTTCACAAGAGAAGGCCTAAGTGCAAGTCTGGCACCCTGTGCTTTTAGGAGAGCTTCCAGATCGCTATAATCCAGCACCGGGCAAGCGCTTATAGGTAACAGCTATAGGCAACGGGGAGATCCAAAGATTTGCAGAAGTACAACAATGGCTTAGAAGACGATGCTTGCAACAAAATGCAAACAAGCCTTAAAAAATGAAAAAAGTTGTTTTGCGAAAGGGTGTGACTGCTCTGAGATGGACTGGGGTGGCACCCTTGCTGTGCCCCTGTACAATTGTGCCTCCAGGATAAACTCTGGACCCCAACAACCCTGTACTGGATTTATTGATACAGACCAACACATAAAGCCAAAACAAAAGCAAACTGATGATGGATCAACGGATCCTCAGACTGGGTAGAAACGTTATAGTTCGGATAGTTTTGTTTTGTTCAACTCCTACTTTTTCCGGAACCAGCAATGTTAAACTTGTCACACTTCAAGTGTCCTTTAATAAATTTTGCTTTTTCTAAAGTTTTTATTTCAGGTGTTAGGTGTGGGCTCAGGGAGCTCTATGCCGCGCTGACGTGCCGCAGTGTACGACAGAGCGGTTCCTCGTACTGCAGGTGCTTTGTTTGGATTTGGATGTGTAATCCTCTTTGCAGCTTAAACAGATACAGCGAGCATAAGCCACGCAGCCGCCGCGATTCTGAATAACTTGTAATGGAGGTCTAACAGACATTTTTAATTATTAGCTGCCTACCAGTCCAGCCAGGAGAAATGGCTTTAGGCATCTTTTAGAGGCGCCGCAAACATGCGACTTCTGCTGTTGGCATCGCAAACAGCAAAGGGCGCGACACGCATGACCTTACCATGGTATTCTGCTGGCGTGGAGAACGCAGCTCCAGCGAGGAAGCTGTGATTTTGATGCAGTTGTGTGGGAGAGGACAAACACGAGAAGGCCTGAGGGAAGGCATGCGCATTTCTCCAAGCTGTCCCTGGCACAGCGAACAGTCGGTACCGAATACCCGTCATCATCGTTCGCTGTATTTCTTCAATGTCAGCATTAAAAACACGTAACATCAATTTGAAATACAATTTATGCTCCCTTATTAACAGCCAGATTGTTAAATGGCTCCCTGGATGACTTTGGTGAGGACACTTTTTTACAGTACAGTACAGTAAACCCTTGACATTAAGAGCAAATATTAAGGCTCACGAACGTTAAAGCTGGAACAATAAAGGGAAGGGAAGCCAAGTCTCTTCGTATAACTGCGACTACATTTCTAGATGAGTAATGGACGTAATGTAGAAAAGCAAACACTTTAAGAGGGCATCCTTTCCTTACGTTGCTCCGTTTATAAAGGCGAAGAAATAAAACACAAGCTTATTTCATTAAGGAAGGCATAGAAAACTCAGGTTCACCTTGATCAAATGTCACAACCAGCAGGCTATTAAGGCGGGAAAGAAAACACAAGTTTTCACAGCAGTGCTGGGAAGGAGAAACAATACGAAGAGTTTGCACCCCTCCATATGGTTAAGCTCCTCGGTGGTGCTAAACTGAGGTGCCAACGCAACCTCATTGTGACGTTCTGGTGACAGGCTAGTGCACGTGCTTCAGCAGCTCCAAGAATAACCTTCGCCTCACAGGTTCTCATCAGCACGCTCTGCGTTTTGTTCACCAAATTGGTTTTTCTTACCTGTTCCGCGCCATCTCGGCTTTCCGCCGGAATGAGGTGCGGCTACGGCACCTTCCCGCTCGCTGGCCTCATCTCGGTAACAACTGCCGCACTCCAGGGAACGGAGCACCTTCGCCATAATTAAAATAACCGTCTCGGTCCTCCTTATAAACATTTTATTAAAAAGTGCTTTAAAAATAGTTCTTACTTTAGAACTATCTCTCTAGAGGAACATTTCCATAAAAGCGAAGGGTATGGGATCACAGGCAACCTGCAGCACCAGGTTAGAGCAAATACAAGGCTTTGCTTCTTAGAAATACAGAAAAAAATGCATTTTAAAATATAATGGTATAAATAAAGTAAATAAAGAACTTGCACTCATCTTATAGTGACCCAGAGCATTGAAGCACTGAAGACCAAAGGTTTTTTTTTTTTTTAACAGCAGATTTGCGCAGATGGAGAATTTCTTTCTCACCCCCCTTCTCCCTCTGGAGTTTAACAGCTGTCAAGTTGCTGAGGGGTTGGATGAGCTCCTTCTCTCGCACTCCACTTACCTATTATCACTGTTTGCCTTTGTTGGCTAGCGGTGGACAAAGGCTGCAGAGCTGCGGAGTGGAATTTCAGGAAAAAATGTGAAAGCCAAAAAAAAGTTTGATTAAAACTGGTTTTTAGCATCCTAAGATGTAATGGAAACGGGTGCATTTAAACGCATTGACCAAAAGTAATGTGAATAATATATAAACGAAGAACTGATATTTGTAGGAAATAAATAATCCTCGCACCTCTGGGACATCTGTTGAAGTTACCTTTTCTCTCGTGATCTTCAGCACCACCCTGAATTATTTTCCTCAACTATTAATGGGCTCTTGGATCGACAAATAATAACTGCGGCATCATTTCCGGATGGAGCAAAGAGACGGAGAAGTGCAGGCCAGAGGTTTCAACATGCAGGCGAGGGGAATTGTTCGGGTCGCAGCCGCGTGCGAAATGTGTCTCCCCAGAAATTATGGGACTAAACCCGAGACCGTAATGGCAAAGTGCAATTTTGATGTCAGCTAAAAAAACTTAAAAAAAAGAATAAAAGTAGACACTTTAAGATACTGCTTCAAATAACGAAAGTCATCATCTATTTCAGTTTCTTTAGGACTGTGCACTGCAGTGGAAAACACGGTGAGATTCTTTATAGATTTGTTTATTATTGCAGATGAGACTTCCACAAAAGTGAAAGGCTTGGCACTGGGCCGTTTTCATGGACTCACAAAGCTGAAGCAAATCTCCACAATAAATTCTACAAAGATTCCGGAGGGTTAAAATCGGGAAAAAATCTATCCGCTGCATGCTGTCAAACAACTGTTTAGGTGGCAGCTATTCGCAGCAAAGGAGGCCACGTTTGATCCAAAAGCCGTGATGTTGCGCAAAGCTTGGCCAGGAAAGACGATTTAATAAAACTTGTGTAAGGAAGCGAAGCAAATGTAAATAAGAGATTGCATTTGGTACACAGAAAGCAGGTAAAATTAAAAATGTGATTTGCGGTTGTCGTCAGAATGAAAAATGCTCATCGCTCCTTGCTGCTCGAGCGAATGGTGCGGCTGGTGAAAAAGTAGCAGTGGGTAAATACGGATAACCATCTTTTCTTCTGTAATTGACAGTGTTTATGGGAGCGAAGATGGACCCAGAATGAAGACAGAGCGCGATAGCCTGGGGACATCGACTTTGTGGTATCTGCTTCTCCTTTGCTCAGACCCGCACTGCTGCTGAACACAACACCAGCAGCCTCGTGGTTGTCAAAAGAGGAAAAATATTTCAAGGCTACAGGCCATGTTTGCATGCCAACAAAAAGGTAGTCTTCTTTAGAGTTATACAGGGAGGGCGCAAGTGATGTAAATGCCATTCTTCCTTGGCAGTGACTGGAAGATATTAGCAAATAGTGAGAACGTGACACCTCACAGCAGATGTTGTGGAGGTGTAATCGGAATACATACCTTTGTCTTTTCATCTGTGATGAAACAGAGACGTGAACTGCTGTAGCCGATATCTATAAATCTACCTCACCTTTATTTGTTCCACTGACAGCGAGGGGCATCTGGGGGATGCTTGACTACATGGTGACAAGGAATCCTGCTTTTTGAAAGCCTTAAAATGAAGATTCCGATCGCCTAACACTGCTTAATATGGTTTAATTGTACAGGTTGTGTTAAAGTTTTTGAATAAACAGGGGTATAGGTGTGCATGTTAAAATAGTTTTATTTCACTCCGGCTGTACAAACAAACCTTGTTGGCTAAGCCAACAAGTAAGGCAAACCTTGTTGTTCCTCTGACAGCTCTGCATCAGTACCGACTCGGATTTATTTTTAGGTCTGATCCCTTATTACCACAGCTTCGGAGCACAGCTTTTGTGCAGGTATATGATTGCACCTGGGCTGCAGCTCATTCTTGCTAATGTAATGTAATATTGATCCACTTTACAGACAACAGGGTGTTCGACAGTTCCCTGTCTTTTCATCCTCTTAATAATTTACTAAGACTACAAATTGCCTCCAGTTGAAAGAAGACAAATATGATATGAACACACACACACACACACACACACACACACACACACACACACACACAAAGATCAAAATCCTTTAGGCAAATTGAGCTCCAGGTTTATGCTGTGCAGGAAAACGTATCTGGTGACAAACGAAAGAATAAAGAACAATCCCACAGCTTCTTTTGAATATCAGAATAAAGGAGAACGAGGAATGTGGAAGGTGAGAAGCAAGGTAATCCCGCTGGTGATGTGAGCGCTTGGGGTTGTGACCCTCCCAAGCTGAAAGAGCGACTCCATCTGATGCCAGAATTGACAACATCAGGCTCAGTCCAGACGAGGGCAATCCTGGGAACAGCAAAAATACTGGACTACGCCTCTCAGACTCTCGAGTAGGAATCTCAAGTCTTTAGAAAGGCAAAACCCAGAAGGAAAAACAGGATGAAAAAGCCTTAGTTAAAATCAAAGTATCATAATACTTTGTGGACATTTTTTTTACTCTATTCTATTTATTTAGAATTAGAACGTGCCATCAAGTCTCACACCTAGGTGACCACCAGCATGGTAGTTTTTACCATAGCCTTCTTCTACCATATTTTTTCCTTAGCGAGGTACAAGCACGAAGAAGAACGTGCAAAATCCACATCCATATGAACTGGGCTTGAAGTCCACATCAGGCAAGCAGCCCAGGAGCTGGGTGGCACCAGCTTGCCCTGCTACATCACCACATCCCTCGACATACAGCAGTTATAGGTTAATATTTTAACTTGAGCAATTTAAGTAAAAGTATTGTTTTTGACTGCCTTTCTCATCATCTCTCTCCGTGCCTTTTTCCACAATGACCCATCAACAGAAAAAACTTACATGTTTCTCAACAAATTGCCTGTAAGTTATAAGAGTCGATGCAAATTCGCAGTCCGCCATCTGCCCGGGTGTCAGTGTACGCCCATTGACCACAAACTCGGAAGGACTCCCACAGATATCCCTCCATTTTAATTATGTTGAGGCAAAACATTGTGCGAGACAAACCATTCTTTACAGAGCGCTCAGAACCCGTGTCCAAATCTAATACCTGCACAAAAGATGCCAACTCCTTTTGTTAAAATGGAACAGCTTGATTTTGAAAGGGTGTGGGAGAAGGAACTAAACAGAATGTCACCACCTTAAGGGGCTGTACATACGGGGCAATTCCGCCCATTAAAAGCTGCGTTTTTTTCTCCGTTCATTTGTTTTTCAGTCACAGTTAATCACTTTATTTTGTGGACTTTTTGCAAGGCTTTGGCTGTCTGCTTAGGGGTTCCGCTTACGGTGAGCAAAACTTGCTTATTTCCGATGCCGCTTTAAGTTTGAACAGGGGCGCCGTCCTGAATGTATGCATTTGTACTATAATCTAAGCTGACAATTTTGACAGCAGAGATATCAATAAGAAATATTGCATTTCAAACAGGAACGAGGGGTTGTAAAGGAATGCACGAGTGCTCATTTTCAGTTTCGCTACTGTGCTGACTGCGATATTTGCACATTCGCATGAGCTACATTTTGATTTTGTCTTGCCTGTATTTTTAGCGGAAACAAAAAAAGATTTGCGAAGCACAGATTCAGTTTTCCACCTCAGCATTTTAATAAATCAAATATATTGACCGCAGTTCCTTGACAGTCATCATCAGGTTGCTGATATACCGCAGTGTCTGGGTAGAACTTTACAAGGAAATGCCAAGTGGAATTACGCCGAAACAAGGCTGTGGGCCGAAGGCTGTGGGCCGGGCTCAGAAGGGGGTTAAGTGTCTGAAAGTGACAGCGCACAGATTTTATAAAGCTCCCGACTAGCAGCAAGGGCATTAAAATGGTGAGTGAGGGCACATTAATAACAGCGCATGGGACTGTCCATCACATAAATCAGCGCTTTTGCCCCGCTGCTGCCGAGAGCCATCAGAGCCCTTTGATCTGCTCTGTCCCCACCTACGCAACCTGGCTGGCACTTGCTAACCTGACCGCCTCACCTCTCCTTGCTTGTGCTTGGCTTCTGGAGACACTGAGCACTACATTCAGCCCACTGCAGGCTTCATCACTGCAGCCTTTTCTCAGACTGAGGAGGACGTCTGTATTTACCTCAAAACATAGTAATAAGGAACGGTCTCGTCCAGGTACTTACAGCAGTATAAATTATTATTATTATTATTATTATTATTATTATTATTATTATTATTATTATTATTATTATTATTCACATAAAATTCAGACTATAGTCCTAATGCTGATATTGCTACAGTCACCCTTTGCATGTCATAGTAAATCTACATTTACATTTGTTTAGTCGACCCTTCTTTTTCAGTGTGATTTACAGTGTTAGGTTGCGATAATTTAGTCACTTACACAGTTGAGTAATTTTTGCTGGATCAAATCAAGGGTAAGGCCCTTGGTCAAGGGTACCAGGGTCAGAGGTAGGACCGGAATCGGGTTCCTTTGAGCACCAGGCTGCAATGCACCTCTGTCCACTGCTGCAATGCATGTTTTAAAGAAGTGGGTTTGAAATTTAGCCATTTCATAAAGTTTACTGACAATGTGATGAGCTGATCGTATTTTGAAGGGAAAATAAAGATATTCGGTGTGACACATTTTGTCTTTTTCAGACTCTGGCTTTCAGAAACAGCTGTGTGCCTTTTTTGGGGGATCAACACAATGTGGGCAAGTTTACACGTAATTTCAAACAGCTAAAGCAATCGGCATACGATTGTTTCACTTTCCTGGCATTAAAACATACTTCTTTAAAATGCTCATTGGGATCACCACACCAAGATACTTGCGATGGTTAACACAAACACACAATTCCTCTACTATCTGCAGGGTGATGTAAGGCGATATGACAACATTATACTTACGGGTTGACATTTTTGCTATTGTTTGTTACGTAATGTAGCTAGCAGGTTATTTTATTTGGTTAAGGATTACGATTTCTGTTGAAAATGATAAAACACACAAGTAGTGGTCAAAGTGAAAAAACCAACATTTTGTTCTCGGATTTCTTTTGAATCTTAATTTTGAGCCCTTGTGTCTTTTTCCTTACAGTTTCAGCCTAAGCACCATCAGCTCAAGTTTGCAGTGGCTGGAACTTTGTATTTTGTGTCGCAACATAATCACAGCTGTCGGCATCAAATCATTCCTCTCCTCCGTGTCCTTCTCATTGCAAACAGTAAAAACCAAATGCATGAACGTCTTTGAATGGGTGTCTAAAGCCATTCAGGCACTGTTACTCTCCAGACATCCGTTGGTATTGGAGACTGTTAAACGCTGATGATCGCGGCAACACTTTCAAGGTCAACTGTAAGTTCAGAAAAACACTTTACTGGGGCAGTGCAGCTCAAGAACGTCGAAGCAGAAAAATATTTCATACAAACAAATCCCTTTTTAACTGGGCTCTACATCTTTTTATGTTCTTGCATTTTTTAATGTTACTTCTGCCGGTGGAATGATGTATTGAAAATAACAATTATGAAAATATTATCCTGATTAAATTTAAAGGCTTAAAATAATGTCCGTAAAAAAGTGACGCCTGGCGAACTAGCTGGATGCAATTTAACGGAAAGCTTTTTCCCGGCTAAAAAAACTGTTTAGGTTGCAAAATTAAATTTAAGGGCAGTGCAGCGACGCAGGAGGAAAGGTCCCCATGAACTCCTTAACCAACTAATTAGAAATGCTGCCGAAACAGGTCTGTGGCTTAAAATGAAACACTTTTATGAAATGTAATGCATTTTTAATCAAGAACTTCTTGCGTAGGCCAGGTCTGTCAAACTCTTCATTTCAGAACCAGCCATCCCAGACAGCACTATCGAACTGCATGCTTAGTCCATATTACTTCTCTAGGCTGCGAGGAGTTTTTAACCAGGCTCCTCTTTCTTAGCCGAGTCCGATTTATCATCCTTCGCGGTGAAAATAAATTGCAAACAATCCCTCCGCTGCATTGCCGCAGCACCGGATGATTTCAGGAAAGGAGTGAAGTAAAATATGAAAATGTACATTTTGCAGAATTCCTTCCCCTTAGAGTAAATATTAATATTCTTAAGGTAGATAAGGGAAGCATGTCAGTGTGTAGGGTAGCCCCGGAATCTCCGAGCTCCCCTTCAGACCGTGCGGAATTTAAACGTTCTCCCTGGGTTTTCTCCATGCATTTTCTCCGCATGCTCCTGTTTCCTCTCACACCCCAAAGACCTAGGAGGACCCATGACCCTAAATTGACCTCTGTGTGTGGGGGGAGGCTTGTGATGGATTGGTCATCTTGCCGAAGGGGTCCAGCCTTCTGTACTGTGCTTCCTGGGGTTGCCTCCAGCCCACGACACTCCTCTTCTTCATGAGTGGTTTGAGTAAATGAAAAGATGAATGGGATGTTCTCAGCGGATCAATAAATGCAACATGTTTAGAAACATCCCACTGACAAATGGAGGCATTATTATCGGATATGTACATTAATTTTCAGCTTCGTAATGAAGCCGTTTTAAATCAGTTAATGGATAAAACTATCACATATGCTGATGGAGCCCAAGAAAATTCAATGCTGAGGTGTCATTCAAACCCTGGGAAATGGAATCTGAAGCGGCAGCTTGCTGACCAAATGGCTGAAATCTGCCGGCGACCATAGATGTTCTTATCCGAGAGTCGCGGGAACGTGCGGGTTGACCCCAGAAGATCTGCATCAACCTGCATCATTTAGGAACTCATTGTCTGGTGCCTTTGTTCCCGATTTTCTGGAATTTTTCTCTGATGTTGACCATCTGTTTTGCTTCTTTTTTGTCCATTACAAGGTACAGTCAGCCTTAGATTTTCATATTCAGCCCACGTAAAATGAAAATAGCAGCAAGTGCTTTGATTGTGTAACACAATAGTTGATCATTAACCTGACACCAGTACTGGATTTTCGGTTGTTGTAGAAGGTTAGCAGAAAACAGTAAAGGGCAACTATGAGAAAAATATGCATTTGGTGAGTAATAATACATATAATACTTTAAGTATATTTGCACAAGAATGTGTCACCACTTTTGTACACATCTGAATATTCACACACATTGTGCACACAGTACGGAAAGGAAAAAAATAGGAGAAAGCTGCAGCCTGGAAGCCGTACGGCGGTTTGGAGAGTCGTGTCTGTTTTGTCCGGTGTGCCTACCGAGGGCAATGGAAGTTATTAATGACATTTTATTTTTGTCAGGCCATTCGGTTTTGTATGTCCGGCTCATGAAACTTTTAAAGTAATCGGAGCGGGCGAGCATCCTTTTCATGTCTTCCCGGGAAATTACAGGGAAGCTCAGTCGATGCTGCCATGTTCCCAAACCCCCTCGAATGCAACTTTCTGCGCCCAACATGCAAAAAGCAAACTGGTCAGGACTTAGTCTGACCTCAAAGAAACATTTCGAAAAATGGGTTTATATTACGTCTAATTAATACAAAGCAACCTGTAATTTTACTCCTGGGGGAGAGACTGAGTTACGAGGAAACCCCCCTTCGGCCAGACGTGGCGAAAGGCGGGCCATTCTTTCGGAGATTGAATTCGCACACGACGATTCCGGCAAGTTCAAGCGATTTCCCCAAGCGCACCTGCGACACGACGACGTCAAGATTGCAAAGCCCTTGGCGTTTTAAGGTTAAAAGCGAAGCTGTCGCTTGTTAAAGCCTTTGAAGGTCGAATATAATGAAACAAGTTTAACACATAGAGGTGCACGAGGTACTTGAATATCAGTCATACAACCGATGACTGGCAAATCTGACATTTGAAAGCGATAAACTGCAAACGGTAATGCTGTTCGGTAGATATGTTCACACACACACACACACACACACACACACACACACACACACACACACGTAGCTACATAAACCAAAACAGTACAAGTGATGGGTCATGATGGTCTGTGGTCTTCGTGGTGACAGATCCGGGGGAAGTCATCTCCCAAGATGTGTGGCAGTCCCTTTTCCAGGTCCTTTCACGCGATCACGGCGCCACAGGGGCTAATCGGCCCTGCACTCGATGTGCGCGGGAAGATGAGCGGATTAGGGATCAGCTGACTTGTCGCATTTTCCTTTCGCCGATAAAAAGGTGGGATGGGCGAACAGACCAATTTGACAGGAAGGGAAGCCCTCACCGGGGGCCCCCTACCCTACCCTACGTCTAACCCAAACCTCTCACTCCTCACACACACACACGCATTCGGTAAAGGGGATTATAACAGACAGGGAATTCAGAGGTACCATGAGCCCCCAGTCTCCTCCTTCTCCTCTTTCTCTTCCTCCGTTCCACTCATTCCACTTACATTGCACTGTTTTGGCTTTTGTTGCGTTTTTTTCCCCCACTCTTTTTTTTCCTCAAAGGTAAACATCCTGCAGTGCATAACAATCCCTCAAATATGATGCCGCTTGGATATTTATTGAACTGCAATTTGGAGAAATGTGCTTTCCCTTTGATGACTGCTTTCCTCTGATGCAGCTCAGCCAAGGCAGGTTCAGAAAGGCAAATGTTAGCCAACACTATTATTAAAATCTTTTTTTTTTTTTTTTTTTTACACAGAAGCCTTCTTTTCATATCCTTACATAAACCAGTCACCAAGGAACATGCCTGTGCCCAGCAGAGACATCTCTCTGCCCATCATGCCAGTCTCCTGATACTCCCAGCCTGTAAAAATTCAATAAATCTGTTACGAGAGATAACATTCATTGCACATTTACAAATACCTTGTGCACAAACACCTTCAAAAACATGACATTAGTTATGGCACCGTAGTCTATTTTCTGTGGGTCACTATGGCGGACTGCAAAAATACATTTCCGTGTTTATTTTTACCACAGCTAAGCAGAGAACGTGCGGTCTCACAAAAGAACCTTCTTCGCCGGGCTTGCTTGTTGCTTTTTTAAGGGTCCAATTTATCTGTTCTGTAAATCCAAACTCCCTAAATTCACCCATCCAACATGATGTGCAATGCAGATTAAACATCTCTCCGTTCCTCCCTCCATATAAGCCTCTTGGCTTAGAAAAAAGTTAGACCTACTGTAGTGCGAATAATAAAATGTGTGCACATTCATGCTCCTTCTCCAATATTGGGGCTCATTTTACAGCAGTTGGTCTGGCAAATCACGCCTTGCCATTGTGAGCAGCGATAGTTTTAGCTGTGCTCCCAAATCCAGTCAATAATTTTCCACAGGCAAAGCATGTTGTAGATAGACTCATGTTGCGAAGGTTATGTTGTGGCTAAAAAGCATCTTCTCACCACCTACTCTTGTGCAGATCCCAAATATCAGCGTTGTGACAGATGTTAAATAAAATTCCTGCGACATTCACAACGGAAAGAATTTGCAGGCTGAACTGTGGACAGCATGACGTGACCGGCATGGAATGCCGTCTGCCGTGTTTTAACACGATAAATTCGTCGGAAGGCCTCCCAGAAGCATGGGTTCTCTGCTTTTTTGAGCACGTTTGTCTTTTCACATTGTCTGACGTTTCACCCAGCTGTGCTGTCGAAATACTTTATACAGATATTATAAAACAAAACACTTATCTTCAAGGAGAAGGCAGGGCCCTGCAGCTTATAATAGCCAATATTAAGCAGAAAATGTCTGTCTGGCAGCACATAAGTCAAAACTCACCTGCCTTATAGTTATTTATGCATCACACTAAAAAAATGCACTGAGATAAACCTGTGATATGAACAAGTGAAAATATTCCTGTGTATTTTTGTTTGTTTCTGAACAAAAGAGGTCAAAAGCCCAGTTTTATAGATGCAATGAGATCAGCATGCACAGTAAAGTCAAACAAATGGGAAAACAATCTCAACACCCTGAGCTGTGGCTGCTGCTACTGTGTTCTTGCATCTTGGGGCCTGAATGTGTGCTCTCCGTGCCCCCCCAACATTCATTTATTTTTGTGTTCGCCTCCAAAGAGCAGTAACTTGAGGATGAAGGACAGCTGCAGGCTGCAGCCGCCCTGACCAAATACGTCGGAAACGCGGAGCCATTAAAATTAGCAGCCCCTCCGGATGCCTCACCGCGGTGGCACCTCGCAGCTCCGTCCACCTCAGACCACACAGAGAGACCTGAGGAAACCTTATTAGCACCTGGTGGTGTCGTCTTCCACCCGCCATTTGGACCCATGTTGCCGCTTCTTGAAACAGGGTTGTCCTTTTCCAGCCACTTTCTTCCTAATAAGGGCTTACGTTACATTTGAAGTTCGCCATATTTCATTTAAAACCTTTCTACCGCTGACAGAGCACTCCTAAAGTTTCCATGACGATACTTAGAGCTTCACTTTAGTGCCGATTGCAGACAAAGGCACAATACATGTACTCTATTATGCCGGTATAGGCACAATAGAAATATGTTCAAATGTATTATAAACATTTTACTCTTCAGCATTTTTTTTTTTTTTTTGCATGCGAATACACATAGTATGTATAATGTTTGATTGTTTTTTGAAAAGAAACAGTTCAGAGAAAGGTAATCTGATGTCAGACAACAGACAGGAAAAGTGCGCGCTCGAAAGTAGTTTATTATATCTTTCTAAAACAAAGATCTTACACGGCTGCTCCTTTTCCGAAACTACTTATGGCTTCAGCCGCCATTTAAAAAAAAAAAGAAAACACGATAAAGTGGAAACTTTTCAAATGCGCAGCCTTGAAGGAGTTTGCCTTTACTTTCATCAAAGTTCAAGTTTAGAGAGTCTTGATCTTTTTCACCATGATGTCCCATAAGAACGGTTTTCACTGTCAGCGCGATGGCACCGATGACGCCATTTAATGAAAGACTCAAAAATCTGAACCCCGAGTCACGGCATAACTACACCGCGATATAAGCACTTGAATCCATGTCAAAGACAACAGAGTGCTGCTGCCATTTAAGTGAACAGGAAACCTTCTGCGTGACGTTCTTGTCCAGTTACTGTTTCGTGGTTAATAATGGCCCCCACCACCTCCCTTCCCATTAAACAGCAGCTATATGAGCCTCTGCGATAAAGGAAGAAAATTGATCGATCATCCTAGGTTGATGTTTTGACCACAGTAAATGGAAATCTGCTCCAAACCTAATGAGCTCTGCAATGCTGTTAATAGTTCCTGTAATCTTAGTGCTTTCACAGACAAATGCACTTAACACCACTGAATTGCGCCCCTAGGAAACACACTGCGGAGAATTATTATTCTTCCGCTGTGGGATTGGCCACTGTATGACCTCAAGTGGAAAGAAAGAAGAGGAAGGAGAGGAGGAGAGCAGGAAAGGATCGCGAAAGATGGAGAACCCAAACGATGAACGGTATTTTAATTCCATCTTGGTGATGGGAAACCTCGCTATTCATGCACAGTTTGGGCAGTTTTATTCCGTTAACACTCAAAGCTGTGATTTGCAATAAAAAACATCCCCAAATTCAATGATAACCATCACGCTGCCTTGTGTCTGAGACCAAATTCAGTCTTCGCCACCTAAGGCCTTCTCGTAGCCCTCTTCAGCCACGATAATAGCATCTGTTTAGTGCACTTAAAATCATCATTAATCCAAACATATATTTAGGAGGTGCAAATAAGGTCTCTTCCAGCTGCAACAAATGCCAGCCAGAGCATCTACTTGTCTTCCAACGGATGTCCACTCTATATCTTACATATACATCTCACCGATTAGCCTGGAAATCACTTCTGTCACCTTTATCAGCATCTAAATCATTTATTCATTCTGTACTTCATCATAGGCCAAAGTTTAATCAATGGCGCCAGACTGTCGATCTTTTTCGCATCCATTTCACTTTAACCGTGACCGATGTTCTCGTAAATATTTCAACACTTTTGTTTTTCTCTTTTGGAACAGGTTGTGTAAATGATATTATGACTTTGCGCCGATAAACTTGGACGCACATTTCACACAACGGTACATCTTTGAATTTTAAAGCATTTCCTCTGCTGATAGCTATGTTATTTGTTGCCGCCCGGGTTAAAAAAGGCGTAGAAGTGGAGAAACAAAAAGTACTAATGCTTTATACTGTATATCACGAAGCTGTTTTGCCATTAAGGTGGTTGCATTTAGTACTTAAGTATTATTAGTGCTGTCAGACAGGCCAATACCACGATGAACGATGTCGATGCTGGTTGTAGTTAAGTGGCAAGGGAAAAACAAAAATTACAATTACCAAACTTTATAGCCCTTTCATTACCCATCTGTGCGTGCGTGTATTATATATTTTTAAGCCATTTGTAAAATTGTATTTGTGCTCATATAACACCTACAGGCTCTTTTGGCCAAACACATGGATGGCACTGAGAGTAACACGCAGACCAGCCAAAGTGATGTGCACACAGTACATTCGTGTGTGTGTGTGTGTGTATGTGTTTTTTTATGCACAGCTTTGTTTTTCAAGCTCACACACACACACAAACAAAAACATAGAGACTGAGCTTCTTAGATATAAAGATTCATCACTAGTAGCCTTTGTCAGAGGTGACTTACAATATCAGACAATAAATGTAAAATTATTTACGTATTTATGCAGCAGAAAATTCTTACAAGAGAAATTCAACATACAGTAAATACATTGAGCACGGCAGGAATGAGGTTTGAATGTGGAATCGACCATAACCAGGACACCACACTGCGCTGGCTGCTTCTCGCCTGTAAGAATTTCTCGCTCATCATGCCCTGCAGTTAATATACTGCACTTTGAGCCCAAAAATTTCCCCCTAAATATTCTCGTATGTATTCATTTAAAACAGGATAGGTACAATATCCATCGGTTGTTTGAACTCTCCAAGCTGACCACTTCATTTTGTTAAGAAAGCATTTAGGCAAATAATAACGGTTCGAATGTAAGCTCGGCTTGCTAGCACGCAGTCGAGCTTCAATTTGTCCTTAAGAACGCAATTTGAGCAATAAAGGAAAACAATCCCCATCTAAATTGGTTGTGAGTGTGGATGTCATCCCCTAAGTAAATCTGGTGTCTCTTCCACTGAGCCTGCAACCGAGAGGCAATTGTTTCGGACTCCATGCAGCACTTTGCAATCAGGCTGATATCGAGCTGACGGTGGGGGTCACAGCATCCAGAGAGGCGGATTCCCACGCGGAGAGCCAGTCTCAGTCGGCAAGCGATCTCCCGCTCTCCTTGTTTACCCGGCCAGTTGTCGCCGTAAGCCCAGGCCTCTCAGACCCGCTTCCTGGACGCAGGGCTTGGTGGCGCGAGACCGGAAAAGTCTCGGGGACAAATTTTCCGCAGGATGATAATTGTCACTCGTGCCATTTACACGCTAAGGATTTTCCTGCCGCTGGCTATAAAGGAGCCTGAAAAATACTACCAGAGAGCTGTGAATGAGGTAGCAACATATGTTTTGAGCCAGGCAATATGCTGAAATTGTCATGATATATTGAACAGGCGCTCGTGCGATTATATTTAGTTCAGACACGGTGTTCGCGAGTGACGCCGCGGTAAACCGTGGGACATCGGTTTAGCATTTAAACAAGCGTATGTGACACCGGTGTGTGGAAAGCGGCGCTGAAACAGCCAGGTGGTCAGCCGCTTTCATTAATATTCCAGGCAGGAGGTATTTAACAACTACTGGAAGCGTTTCCTTCCATTGCATCAACTCTGCAACAGCCGATTTTTTAGCCCCAAGTAATTACAGCTTCAGGTATTAAATGAAGGACAGTTTGTTCCAAGGTCAAAATATGCTGCAGTGATATTTCGGTGCACCACACATAACAATATAGTTAAAGGTAATAGCATTAATGATTATTTCTGCAAAATGGCTGAAATTTGGGCCTAAGAGCATCAAATAAAACTTTTAAGGAGGGGCGATTGGAAAATATTTATAGCATATATAAAAATACATACAGTATATATTTCTGTATATATTTGGAAAAGGAATTCCGTCTAGCAATTTTAACATAAGCAGCAGTAAGACAACTTTTTTGGCGAGAAGAAGGTACATCAGAGTTATAAACAGAGCGAGAAAGAAAGCTGACTTTGAAACGAAAGACTTGCAAGTCAGCAGAAAGACGTCAGGGTGGAAAGAGGAAATTGTTTGCGCCGCAGTCAACTTATTCCCGGGGTCCCAAGCAAGCGCGGCATAACGGAAGCCTGCGGGGCGACGAAGGACGCTGCGGTCGTGGCTCGGATGGTCGAGCGCATTCCGGGCGAAACGCGTATCCCGGCCGAAGAACCGGCGAGAAAATATCACCGAGGGAAGGGAACTGCGCGGCAAAAGTAAATTAATTCATTAAAGTCTTCTGCAAGTTAATTGGAGGCACTGCATAACTTGTATGTGACCATTTCGGCATAAATGAGTCACAGGGGACCGCGACTCCCTCTTGAGTGTCACAGCCTTTCTTTGAGGTGCACTCATTACGCATTATCATATTTGCACATTGTTAGCTACGTTCTGGTTAAGCTTTCGTGAGCCGAAGAAAATAAGTTCGGCAGACCAACGTGTTCAAGACATCCTGGGGAATAAAAAAAAAAAAATGTTAAAAAAAAAAATAAAAAAAAAAATAAAGAGATTCCGGTGCAGTAAAAGCCCTGCGATGGGCTAAAAGACTCTAATACCGGTTTAAAAAATGTCACAATTATGAGCTTCCACCACGTTTTTTTTTTAGTCATATATGCTGTATATACAGAAATACCCGGTGTACCTTAATTTTATTCATTCAGCTCATACTTTCCTCCAGAACAAGGTCATTTTTGCAAAAAAAAAAAGTATGGTAAATTCTTTTTGAGCCATTGTTGATGGTGATGGTGAAGAACCGACTCACGCCTTCATCACAGGCATCTGGGCAGATTCTACTGAAAGGAGATGTCATTCCCTGCCTGTGTCGTACTCGGTACATCCCATTGTCACCTGGCAATTTTGCGGAACAAATTTTTGTTTGAGAGTCCCAATTTAGGTACCTTAATAGCTACCTTTCAATAGTTTATTACATTTAAACTACACTCGGATTCTCAACCTCCCGTGCGGAAGACAAACTGGGGTTTGACTTTATTTCAGGGGGAACCCGAAGCAGGACAGCCTCCTATACATTAGACAGGTGGGGGATAGCAGCTTTCTGTGTTCTTAAGGTAAGGCTCCCGCTCGGGCTCTGCTCAAATATAGCGACACTGTCAAGCGTTGGATGGTGCGGCATCCTGGGGCTGGAGAAATGCTGTATGGCACGCAGCTGCCAAGCTTTCTGAAGAAGGATGACTTCATCTACACCCGAGTGAATAGTCCACTTACTGCATTCCGGAGGTTATGTGCAGCACGAGAGCGGCAGGATTTGAAGACTAACAAAAAAGCAGGGATAATTACAACCGCAGATAAGACTACGGTGTCGTAACGGTGCTCGGCTGAGGGGTTTAGAAAAATTTTCCGTGCGTGATCGACACCTTTGAAAATTTTATATGCAAGCGATGACGTACAAAGAGGAAAGCATTGTCTTCATGTACTGTATGTAGCCACATAAAACTGAAGGACAATAAATAAAAAGGACTGATTATTCTCAAACACAGGCGTTTGATCCTTTTTTATTTTACATTTTCCACTACGCTCGGTTGAATTTCGGAAATAAGTTTCAGAAATAAGTTTTTAAAAGCCATAAGCTATGACATTGTGGCCATCGCATACATAATTTACTCACTCGCTCCTAACTTGATAACTTGTCTGAACGCATTGCCTGCATCCGTTCAGTTTCTCAGTCTCAGCACTGCACCCGCTCCCTCGGCACCAGGCTTCTGCAGACTAATTTAGATTCCGATATTACGACCATCGGTTTGTCAAGTCATGCTTGGCTCCCTGAACTTGACACACAGTTATTGCGAAACCCATTGCTGGGAGCAGTGTCCCAAATTCTTACTGAGGTGGAATAGCATTTCCTGACACTGGCCAGAAGCTGAGACCTTCTGTAACCGCTATGAAATCATCAGCACCTCCTTCGCGAGGCAACGCTGGGATTACGGTGCTTTTACATCTCGCCAGGTACGCAGGTGTCCACGCTCCCCATGCACGCTTCATTTCAATATCTACGCCTGCATAACTTGATGTCTTCTTAGCTCTTGGGTTACTGGAACGAGGTTTTATGTGTTTTCATTCAAGTTGAAACCATCTCCACGTGTACTTCAGTACTTCTTCGGTTCTTTATACAACTTACCTGCCATCTCGACTCATGCACAGGTAACATTCCAGGTGTTAGCTGCAGGCGAGCGGGTGTTACAGATGCCAGCGGGTGCAGACGGGCGACTGGCATGTTGTGAGCGTCGCGCTTGAGATCGGCGCTCAATCTTCAGCCGACCAGGCGTCTTGTGAAAATATTCACCTGTTTGAAAATGATATGGAGATCAATGCAACCCTGTGGGTGAAAGCGTCTACTCAGCGCCGTGATTAAAGCTCAAGAGCCCAGGGGCGCAGACAGGTCGGGCAACTTCAGGTGTTCTGTACAAGTCGCGCTTTCTACTTGTTCGCGTGAGGCTGTCGTGCTCTGGGGCCTACAGCGACGAGACAAACGAAGCAAAGCGGCTCACCATTGCGGAAGCATGGGGTCCGTCGCTCGAAAGCATCGGATGGAAAGGTCTGGCGCCGTAACCGAGGGGCTCCCCTGCTCCCTGCGCAGTCGCATGGAAGCCCCATCCCATCCCCGCAGGGTGACTGCATTATAGTAAAAACAGGCTGGGCGGCTCTTTAATTACTTCATTAATTTTAATCTGATCCAATTAATTACTTTTTAGAACCCGGTGTAAAGTCCACCGCGCACGACTATCACAGCGGAGACCTTGAAGGAGTCCCGATGCATGAAAATTTCAGAATCCATGAAAAAATCGATTCTTGTGACCGAAACAAAGACTTCACCTATTCTGTAATTCTTCACTATGCACCCGCGCGGTCCAATTTAGTGCTTTGGCAGCACTTAAGTAGCTCCTCAAATTATTCACTGCCTGTTTAACCCTGTGAACTCGCACTTTTGCTGTTGAGAGGTTGCGGCTCCATGGGTCCAGGCTGGCTTGCCATGCATGACTCATTTGCGATAAATATAATTGATTTGTCACTTGTACATAAACGGCCATGTTGTTTCACCCTACAGCTATTATTTATTTTATGACCGCAGGTTATGTCGACGGATGCGCAAACGGATGCACTGTCACTTAGAAATGCAGTTTTTTTAACATGAAATGGTTTCACTATCGATTGCTTCAACACACGGCGTCGTGCACGGCATCCATCATGACAAGCGGGCAACGCATACGTTCAGAACGCGTAAACCATCTTCATTTCATTACAAAGTGCATCCACACATAACCAAGCAGTTGTTTAATTATCGACACAGGCATCAAGTTTTTTATTCTTTTTATTTTATTTTATTTTTTCCCAGAAAGCCTTGCTTGTGTACGTAACGTTTTTTTTTTTTTTTCCCTCGCAACCAAACGCAACATTTAACCTTTTTGCTGTTGTGTAGATGCCTTTTCCATGATCGAGGAATTAAACGCACATAATTGGTGCAACAAGGTGTAAAATTAAGACGAACAATAACCGTTCGACAAAGCGATTCTTTAGGTTAAGTGCCAGTTGGGATTTCACGGCATTTTTTGAATTAAACTAATGTGCTTTCATCGGTCACCATGAAAACATGGGAACGACTTACAGGAACGGTTAAGTAGACAAAATGACGAGACTTCCTTTCAAAAATATTTTGTCCAAATTCAGTCGTGCGCCCACTTGTGCGTTTTTGCAGGGACCTAAACATACAGCAATAATACATAGAAGAGTTAAAACCGTGCTTCCTTGAATAATAAGTTATATGTAATGGGACGGCCATTATTGTCTTACACCCATGCCACAAAATTTAACTTGCATTAACAATAAATGCACTTCCTGTAAGCATGTTGCTACCTGTTTTGGAATCTTGGAGGGAGATTTTTTTGTAACGCTGTATCAACATTGACATAAAACAGGAATGCCTCAGGTTTTAATGGTGTCGACCAAAATTTGTGTTAATCCGGCAAAACGTGTAAAACGTACGATAAGAGGAAACGCAGTACGGCTGGCTGATACCCTTGTTGCACCTTTCGCCACCCAGACTGAAGATCTGGGGTAATGCATGGCCAATAAAGTTAACTGACGGCACAATTTAAAGATTTCATTTTTAAAAATTTGTCGTTGCATTCAAAGTGAGCGGTGGGGTTTTGAGCGCCGAAAGCAGCACGAGAGGTCTGCGACATTTCTGAGTTTGTTAGTATTAACACTAAAGCAAGGTGTTTCGTACAGCAAAATTGCCAAAGTTAACCCCTAACTGCAGCACAGGTCTGATCTGCACCTGGGCAAAGCATTTCAGTTGCAATTATTGGCAATAAAGGAGGTTCTATTTGTTACTAAATATAAGGATTTGTGTACTTTTCCAGATGTTGACCTTGGTTTAATCATTTTTTTCAGTAATGTTATGGAAATAAAGCGTGTCTGTGCTATTTGTTATAAAAGGCCAACCTCACGATTACAACTCGGATGAAGATCATGCAGAAATCCTGATTTTTTCAATGGGCGGAAAGGCTTTCTTTCAAAAATGTGCTTTTTACGTGTATGCGCAAGGTGGTCACATCTTAGCTACGCTGTTGGGCAGCTTAGTGATGAAAAATATATTGGCTACAAATGCATGTTTTCCGAACAAGACAGCCTGCATAAATGAGCCAAGACTTGGAAAACTTGAGCAATCTCCGCCAAGAAGAACTACATCTGTTACCAGAACTTTTCTCTGTCTAGGCTGATGCCGGGAATGTAAATGGCTACTCTTGTTTGGTTTTTGTTTTCCTGCCTATTTCATCCCTTCTGCCTGACCTAATGGCTCCAATATTAACATCACTTTGCATTCAGAGTAGAAACTGAACATCGTGAGGACCGCTTCCTAAAGAATGGTTAAGGCTATAATGTTCTCGTTCATTCATACGAGCAAATATTCCTTTTAAATGCGTACGCGCTGTATTGAAACTGCTCCTCTTAAGAGTTATGTTTAATTATTTTCTTTATCTTTAAGGGACAGGAAAAGGCAATATTGCTCCTTGCCTATCAATTCTGTTTTGACGGTAAGTGCTTATTGTACTCGATGTGTATTGTAAACACGCAGAATTAGCTGACTTCCCAATATAACTGCATTTAGTTGCAGGGTCATAAGAAGTGAACACAGCAGAAATCTGCGCTCAAGCAAAGCCAGAGTAATTCTTAAAGGCTGTAAATTTCAGCTTTTCTACTGTTAACACTTTGTATTAAATTCAGCTATGTCGCGAAATGATAAGCGCGCAGCAGAAATACGATAGCCGTTTTGTGAGGGATTACATTTTTGTGCCTCTCTTTGCAGGAGGAAAGAAATCTCCAGAAGATGGACTATGACAAAACGCACCGTGTTTGCCAGCTGCTGAAAACCAGGTATGCCTGCGGTCCAAGGTTCACTCTAATGTTGCTGTTAGGTGGCTTTTCAAAATCTCTCCTGGTGTTTATTGTTTAGCCCAGGATTACAACATTCTTCAGTCACGAACCTCTACATATTTCAAAGAGTGCACTAAATAACAGTGTGGTCCATTTGTATGCAAGAAAATAAATTTTATTTGTTGTATGGGGGGGGGGTGTATAACAAAGCATTCTGAATGGATGAAAGGCATCTCCTGCGAAAAATGTGTATTTTCGCAACGCCTTCGACAAACAAACCTGTAATTACAGACCTGTTCGCAGACCCCAAAAACCATAAGCCAATTATAAATTCACTGTTGTGCCATTTTTTCACCAGAAAGTACAGAATAATTTCATGTTACAAGCTCTTATTTTGCATTTCACATTTATTCATTTAGCTGACACTTTTTGCGAAGAAAAAAGCAAACAAAATTATTGCATTCTAGAATTTAGCTGACGTCTAGGCTGTTTAGCATATTTTATTAATACACCGCTTTAAAAAAGGCAACTTATATGCAAAGGGTGTTTATGAGCTCCAAAATATTGTACTATAAGACAGTAGTACAGTTATTATATATTTGAAACATAGCGTGAAGTGCAGCAGTGAACTGCTGCAGTGAATGGTAAACAGTGGCCTTCAGTCAGAGTGGCTCAAGGTCAAATCCCTGTTCTAGTACCCATAACCACGGTATTTACCCTGCACTGATACAGTAAGAATACCTTGCTGCAAAAAAGGATGAGGAATTAGATGTTGCTGCTTGTACAAATCTAATGTTTTGAAGCCACTTTGGATAAAGATGTCAGCTGAAGTGAACAGTAATTCAAAATATTAAAGTAAATCAAAATACAACAGTGCACTCTTTATACATCCTTAGAAATGTTTAAAGAAGCAAAACACTTTTTATATTTTAAAGGGACCGTCAACGCAATCTTGTGTCGTAATATATGTGTAGATGTGAAGGAGAAGGGAATGAAGTTCTACAATAGGCCAAAATGTACTTCATTGTTGAGCGAATAGTTGTGCATTGCAAATTATTTCACTGTTTGTGGCATTTCTGAGGATGTAATAAGACAAACAGCTCCTTTATGGCTCATCTCTTACACTTTTTTTTATTTCTTTCAAATATTTTCTTGGGTCAGGTGTGCGCGTGCTTGCGTGTGTGTGTGTGTGTGTGTGTGTGTGTGTGTGTGTGTGTATGTGTGAGCGAGAGAGAGGGAGAGAAAGCGCATGACACTGATTTTTTTTTCCATGAAAACTGCCCTCCAAATTTATATTTCCTTTTTTGAGCAAAAACTGAACTGTTTTCTGCCAAGCATGTAATTTTATCTTCTCAACACACAGCACAGCTGAACTTTTTACTCACAGTTGGAGGCAGAAAGTCGCTCCTTCTATTTTGTGCCTTTGGAAAATGATAAATTTACAGGTATGCGTGCGTGGCGCTGCAGAATTCTCCCAAATAAAGTTGAGTGGAAATGTTTGCTTAAAAATTGAAGGTTATTTTGGTTGTGGTTTTTCTGCTTTGAACAAAAGGAGAAGAAAGTACAATGCTCAAAATACTGGGAAAGTTGAACTCGTATAATACGAGGTTGAACACAACAACAACGGCTCCATTATTTAAGGCATCAAATTAGGAATTAGTTCTGGATTAATGGTTCTTTCATTATTTCATTCAAAAATAATTTTAGAACCCACTTCCGTGGGGTTACGTACCGAAGTAAAGCAAATGAACCCGAGTCGCAACCACAAGCTTTTTCGTCTGTCTATTTTAAAACGTGCACATAGTAACAAATATTTTATCGAGTAAAATCACCACAATAAAAGCAGAGTTTGAATCTGTCATGCTTTAGCTAAAAATGTGAAAAAGTTGAGTTTTACTTGCGTAAAATGTACAATGGAAGTCTTTTGTAGGTTGTGAAAATCTACACAATGAGGGGAGCGTGTGAATAATATGACACAATATTAAAATATAATATACTGTATAAATAAATTAAAATAGCTTCTATTAAGTTTTGAAGCACTGACTGTCAGTAACCATTTGCCTAGGCTGGTGGCTGCAGCGCACAGCCTGACCCAGAAATATGGGAGAAACCCTGGATGGAATGCCAGTTCACCGCTGAGCCCAGACGCACTCACACACTGCAGGTAAATACAAGTCCCAAACCAACCTGTGTTGCACAACTTTGGACAAACAAGGGGAAAGCATGCAAACTCTACCCATGCTAAATGGATTGAGAACCTATGCCCAACTGTCCATCCCAGACAACGTGGGACGTGACTGCGCTGCCCTTCTCAGCAAGAAAAACATGAGTCCCCAAAAACAGTCCACTGATCACAAAGTAGGCCATCCTCAGCTTAAGAATCGGGCTGTTTGAGTGAGAAAAATGAAAGCATATACACTATATATTGTTCTTTTCAAAACCTTTCATTAGAACTACTCGGTACGACTGAAGCTTTGGGGTTTGAATTTCGAAAGTCTCTCTTGAGATTGTCGGTTTCTTTCATGTTTGGATGCACACGGGCAAATAATGATCAGCCAGACCGTGATACCCATCAGGCTGTGCTTCAGCTGTGTGAAACCCATGCACTTCCTAATGCTACGTTAATGATTCATCTTGATCCCTTACACTCGGCCACACGGCAAACACCTTGCCCAACAATGCAGCTTTAGGAGCGTTAACTGAAAAGTGCCATCAAGTCATTTTTGACTCCTAGGAAATTACTGGCATCATTTTCAAGGCAAGGAGGAACGGACGTGGTTGCCATTGCCTTCTTCCGAGATATTTTTTCTCTTAGAGGGGCGCAAACATGGAGGAGAACCTGCAAACTACACACACACACATATACCCTTGAGCTTGGCTTGAACCCCACACCAGACAAGTAGCCCAGGACGGCTTAAACCATCTAATTCCATCATATTGCAGAAAAGCATTGTATTAGTTCATCGTTGTATTATGAAAGTAACACCTTTGGCTCCATTAAGCTTAGCAAGTCATTCGGAGTTTGTTGGAGTCTTCAGGTCCATATCGATCAGTAAAGTGTCGAATGTTGAAATGACTGAGAAGCTCCACTCTGCTTTTGAACCAAAACCCAAAGACATTTTATGCCATGCAAATGTGTGCATTTTTTAAAGATATTTTGCAATTTACGTGACCGAACAGAGAAGCTACGTATCTCCTCGGCGCTGCCGACTGCCGATTCCTCACAACAGTTGGGGCTTCGCCGCTGGGTTGAACAGATTTGGTTGTATCATTAAAGATTTTGGTGCCTGGAGTTGGCAAAGAAATTGCCATGGAGCTGCTAACAGAGACGTAAGTGAAGCGGGCGCACTTAGTTTCAGCTCAGGCAGTGAAATATGAAACATTTGCAGGATTTACTGCTCCTCGCAGCTTTTTGTTTTCTCAGATTCCTCACCGGTGCGGTGCAGCCAAAGGCAGCAGAAGTCACCATTCGCCAAGGTCAAGCAATCATTCTTCCTTCAGACTTTGTCGAAAAGCTAAAGTGTAAAATGTAAATACATTCCACAGCTCATAAGCATGTCGATAAGATAAATGCGTTTCTAGTCAACAGGGGCAGGCATTATCTGCAAGGAAGGAGACGTGACGAATTTAATCGGAGCCTCAGATGCTAAGGAACACCCAAACCTTTATTGCCAAAGAGAATAAAGGTACGAAGAAGCATCGCACAGCCATAATGACCTTGGATTTAGTGTCTGGCGGGATCGTGATACCTACACCAATTACATCTGATGTTCGTCTATGTGTAGGTATGTCTTATAAATAAAATAAAAGAATCAATGTTTTAAAAATAGCAACTCTTTAAAACATACTATGTAGACATTTCATCTGTTTAATGCAGTCTTCTTTCTTTTCAGGTGTATTTATGCATTTGTACTGTATATGTGTGAGTGTGACTTCCTATCCATCCAGGTTGCACCCTGCTTTACAGCTCACACTTCCTGGCTAGGCTCTGGACTTCCATGACCCGGCATTGAGACTAGAGGTTATCAATAATGGACGACATCAGAAAAGTAACAGACTGCATCTCTTGTTCGGTGAATTTAGAAGAGTGTATTTTTAAACTGTCTGTAAAATAGGCAGTGCATCTCATTATGAAGATTCTGCCCTGGAAGAGGGATGGCTGAAGGCTTCACGGCTGCTCAGATGCGACCACAGAGCTGCTGCCAGGAGCCCTCTGATCTCCGGTAGTTAAAAAGTACTGTTGACTTAATGAGGTGTAGAAGGCCCTCCTAGACGTTTAATGTGATCACAAGGGCTGCCGGTTCTCACTGACGGTTGTGGTCTTGGATCACAAAGTTGTAGTGGCTGAAAAAAATGAAAGCGAGATGGAGAAGTAAAGTAATGTCATCCACCACCTGCCCGTAACCCCTCCGCTCCCTCAGATCAGCCTGTCGCTGTTCCAGGAGATGACTTCATCAGAACCCGCCCTGTCTTCTGGCCTAGAGCAGGTCTCGACTGGGTTGGGATTGGACAAGGTTCATTACCCCCTCCCTCTTTGAAGTATTTCTTTTTTCAGTTTTATAGCTCTACCTCCTCTCCTTGGGTTGGATCGGCTCAGAGCCCAGCCGAAGAGCAACGCTCCACACGGCCTACATCGATACGGCGGTCTGTGGTTCCCTTTGGATTTGATTCCTTTTTCAACTGAAACGGAAAACACTGTCTAACAGCGAGTGAGTTCCTGAGCTCAGACAAAGTCTTTTGAATCCTTCCGTGCTATTCTGCGCTCTACCACTCTCAAATTCTGAGTGGAGTTAAGACAACGCATGAATCACAGAGCTTCACATTCTTAAACCTCATACTCACATTTATCCCGACACACAGATAAACACATTATTCACCCCAACATTTGATTCCAGTGCAAAGGTTGCATTTATTTCATGCGCGCACCTCCACATGCGCAAATTCAAACACTCACCTAAGCAATCGCATCCAGCGAAGTTCACCGCTTGCTTAGCGGGGCTGCAGCCGCAACAGCGAGGAAGATGAAGACAAATATGTGACTTACACACTTAGTCTGCAAAGCGTGCACTTGCAGCACAAGCCCTTCCGCTTTCCGTCTTCCGTCTGAAAAGGAAGACAAGATGCGGCCGGGTGAAGCCACATCTACACACAGTTTCCCTGGCAACATCTAATTGCTTTGCCCTGCCGAAATGGCCCTGTTTTTTTAGCCCTTGTAGGCTCCATTCAGTTTGCTTGGTCGCCCTCAATTCACTTCTCTAGTGCAACTATCAAGTTGTTTCATCTCACATGGGTTTACTTAAGCCAAATCATCACATAATACTTTAAGAAGGCAGCATCAAAGAGTACTGGGCATTGTTTATTGCTATGTAGGAAGCGTACATTTAACATCAATCCTGTGCTCAAAATGCATTGCTGTTCCAGGAACTCTGAGCACGCGACCTTGCACAGGAGGTGTTTTCACGTCTATCCTTGCACACGTACATTCATGTCTTTCCCTGCAAGAGCCCCCTTTTTTTTTTTTTATTAAGCGTCGTGAAACATTAAGATCGCCATGCGGGATTTTTCGGAAGGGGTTGTTCACAATATTTGCGGCGCTCATTCCTGGATTTGTCTGATGAAACAAAACGGAATCAGAAAAAAAACGTTCAGGAACGAAGAAAAACTCGGCGTAAATAACATTTGACTGTGACGTAATTGTTTCACAAATGAATGCTTATCCATGCGTTTGGGGGAGCTGTTTTGTTGTTGGCGTGGAGAGCGCATCTCCTTTCTTGTCTAACATTTTTTGCAGTGTTACTGTGACTGGGAAGACCGCTGAAAAATCACAGCTGTGATCTGAGTAGTGTGACAGAAAGCAGCTCTGGTGACATCTCGAGCTTAATATTTTGTTTAGACAAGATTAAGGCAATGGGTTAAACATTAATTTGGATGAATTCCTGGGCTGCCAAGGGGGATGCCATCGTGTATTCCATGCCAAGAAAGATTCCTGGGAGCTCAGGACTTGATAAATTGGAAAGCCAGGGTGCTGGGAGTCTTTTTTCTTTCTGAAGCACAAGAAAAGAGCAGACGCATTCCTCTGGCTGAGGATGATAGCTCTGTTCTCCACTGCATAAAGATTAATGTGTACAGATAGTAATCAATAAGCATTAATAAAAAGGACAAATTCAAATACAGAGAATGAGATTTTTTCCATTATCAATACCTTATTGTTTTTACGCAAGGTCGCAGTGGAAGTGTCTTGGAAGTACAGAACGTGAGGAAGGGTACAGCCCAGGTGGATTACAAGTCCATAGATACATGCAGCAATTTACCTGAAATTCACTGTATGGGGGAAACCAGAGCAGCCATACCAAACCATGGGGACAATATGCAAGCACTATACAGACTGAACTGGATTGGAACCCTGTGCACAAAGTGAACTCCATAAACATATTTTTTGCCCAGGTTGGTGTGGAAGAACTTGAGTGGCTGCACAGAGCTCTGACCTTAACCCCACTGAACACCTTTGGGATGAACTGAAACACCAACCGCAAGCCAGGCCTTCTCACCCAACCTCACCGGATGCTCATGTGGCCGAATTCTCACAGCCACACTCCAAAATCTGGTGGAAAGCCTTTCCAGAAGAGTGGGGGCTGTTATAGCAGCAAAGAGGGCAACAACTCCATATTAATGCTCATGGGTTTGGAATGGGAGGTTCAACAAGCACGTAAGGGTGTGATGCTCAGGTGTCCATATACTTTTGGCCTTACAGTGTATCCAGCGGTGAGTTTAAATACAACGTTGTGTATTTTTCTGAAGATTGTACGATTGTGCATTCAGCAGATGAAAAACTATCAGATTATATTTTCATCACAATATTAAGTTGTAGAGACCATAGATGTTACTAAACACAGTATAATTTATGGCTTGGCACCAGTGAAAAAATGAGCACAGTGGGTTTTTTTTGCAACAGTAGTATAAGACAGCACTCTCCACACTCATGCTATGCAAAGACAATTTGTGTCCCTATAAAACTGTTACCTAGCAAAGACTTAGCAGCACTTTAACAGACACAAAATGAAATGTCCACCAGCTGTTCTTCCTCTCTGGAGCAGCTAGATTTATAGTCCTTAAAATTTTCGTAAGGACTTTAGAATGTGGTCCAGTTTCAGGTCCCAATCAAATTTTACATAATGTAAAAGTTCTTCCTTCTTTCCTGTTTGTATGCAGGTTATAAGCCTGGGCAGATCTGGTAGACGGCAGGTATAGATCCAGCCTGGACTATCACTTTGAGTCTGGGATGAATGAGAGAGCGAGAGAGAGATGGAAGGAGATGCGCGTGTGTGTGCGCGCATGCGTGTGTGTTTGCAAGGATTCTGGGAAATACTTGCAAAACACTAACAAGCACCACCAGTTGAGGCTGTAAGGATACAGGATGCAAAGGACAAGCAAGAGGAATGGAAGGCCGCGATATGAACAACTCACAGCATCGCTGTTATTTCTGCCACCCTACTTGACCTCAGTGCTAACAAAAATTCAAAGCAATGACTAGGCTTGTTGAACATCTTTGTAGCCACCGCGACACAAACACTCCAGCATCAAAACACCAACACTGCAAATGACACCACCACCAACAAGGTGTCAGGTGCCCTGGAATGAGGCCGTTGAAGATGAAGATGTTAAGATGGCCCTCATAGCGAATGATGGGCAAACTCCCATGTTTGTATGCCTAAATAACTAGGCTAGAATCTATGTTTTGTCCAACTGCTGCTTAACTCATGTTACTAATGTCTGCTACCCCAAGCGGGGAATAAGCTGCTGACAAGGGCTCTCCAGGCATCAATGTCCTGTTTTGCACTTGTCAACGTTTCTGTAGATAGCAAATTTTTACCGGGAAGGGTAGCAAGCCCTTTGCCCAACCCTCCTCCTTTTTCATCCAGGCTTGAGACTGGCCATGGCAGAGTTTTAATTCCTATTAGTGACTTTTAAAGCATTAGTTCAACAAGTTAGCTGTAAATAATTTGTATAATAAAAATGAGATATAATGTACTGTTATTCTATCACATTTAGAAAAGATGTATATAGCAATGTTAAATTTCATAGTTAACAGAATACCCTATCTGTTGGAGTTCTGGAATATTCTAAAAACTTTAATATTCATTCATTCATTCTTAATAGAAATTAGTCAAGCAAGGACTACAGGTGAAGTACCTTCTGGATGGGGTGTCACTCCATGGCCAGGTATCCAATACACATTCATACAAATACACTCAGTTACCTGTCTTAAGGAAATGAGGAGCAACCAAGGAGAGAGTCTGGGGCAGTTAAAATACTGCATTTGCTTGGCGTGCGATCTTAAAGGACAGAATTCTTATTCATGCCACAAAAATGTGCCCTTCCTGCTTCCCAGCTTATATAAAATGAAATGACATTTTCCAGCTTTTAATTTCTCTTGAAAGGCATGTATGACTGTTCCTTATTAATTGGACAGCCACGATTATTCTTATTATTATTATTATTATTCAGTGTTTTTGAGATAAAGGAAGCTATGATAGCAGCACATACCATAATATACTGATAAGAAGGCCTTAAAGGTTTATAATGAATTACAAGAGCATCCCTTGGCTTTTTAGGGTCTAAGTGATACTGCGGTTATAATTTTATTGCAAAAACTTTGAAAAAACAAAGTGTGATGTTTTATTAAGCTTGAAACCTCTCACATGAAAATCAGTAAGGCAGTCCTTACTTCTGATGGATAAATAACTTAGCAGAACACAAATGTATTGTGATACCATCTAGTATTTACAAAATGAATCCACAACATTGCCCATTCCCATGTGCTTTCCTACCAAACAACTACTTCTAATTTATATAACAGCCTTTTTTGACCTTCATCAATTCTTTGCTTTTTACTTTTTCCGTTCTATTTGTCTCTTTTTGCAGGGAACGATTGCTGCAGCTGTGATTTTGTTTTGTTTCATAATAGCACATTTTTCACACATAAAAGCCTGTATGAATGGTGAAATGCATTTGAAAAATTATTTAATTGCAGTTTCCTTATTTAAGGTGAAATGTGACACATTTCATCCATCATATACTGTATCCTTAACCGCTTGTTGCGGTCAGGGTCTCGGCAGACCAATCGCTGTGGGTAAGGCTAGGTGGGTACAACCTGGACAGGGTATTGCAGGGTATCACGCACAACACTGAAAATGACAATTTAATTTGGATTGAGAGCAGTACAATGCTTTAAATCATCATTCTTGGTATTTCAGTAAAAGATCTGGGACTAATTTTATAAATGGCCAGCAACTGCACATTAGTGCACATAAATCCATGAAAAGAATGCATTTTTCTCCAACATACACAGTGAACCCATTAAAGCTGAACATGGATGAAAGTGAGGAGCCAGCTGTGAGAGATCTGAGCTTGAGCATAGTATAAAGGCAGATAAACAGTGTGTGACACAAAATTCATGATGCAGAGAGGAGAAGCACAGTGGGTCCTGACAGGTGAAGCGAGTTATGGATGAGCTCTGAATGCCAGTAGCAGAGAAGCATGTGTGGCAATTGGATTTTTTAGGGTGGTGAATTATTTATAGTAAAGGGAAGGAGAGCCTCACCATCATGGGCCTTGACACGCAGCCACCCCAGGCCAAACCCCATTACGTCTGCCAGTGTGTCTTGACCGACCATTGCATAAGTCCCTCCTCCTCACCTTTCAAGGGCCTGCAAGTTGGCAAGAAGGATGGCGACTGCACCACCATCCCAATACGTCCTCATTCATCCACACAGCCAGGCATGGCCTGCAAAGTGCAAAGAAACGGTCAGCTTGTTGGCGTTTCGGCCAGAGCGGTCCATGCCTGGCCATCGAGGCATCCAAGCAGCCACCTCGCAACATATTATACTACAATAACACTTATTGCACGCAAAAACATAAAGGCCATTGCCTGGTATGAACTGATAAAAAGGAGAAAGAATGAAAAGTTGAATTAGGTGAAGTAAATAAGACTTCCGGTCCCTTCTGGGCATCCTTTTATCTTATTCAAGGATATGTTCAAGGATGATTATGATGCTGGCGGCAGCAATCGTGGTCCCACAAGGCACGCGCTAAAATTTGCGTCTTTAGGAATGCAAGGACTAAATGGAGCTGCATGGGAGGAGAAGTGTCTCTGGAGGACAGGAAGCAAATAACACAGAGATGAACAGATTGGCTACTTATGCCTTGGGATTGACAGCGATTGGTTAGAAGGGATGGGGAAGATGCACTGATAAATAAGTTTAATTAGCAATAGGTGATTATGGAGTTTTAGCCGTCGTCCTCAAAAACTTCTCAGTTGTTGTACTGTTCTAAGAATATGAGGAAAGCCTACACACTACACAGCCAAAAGTATGTGGACACCTGAGTATCACACTCATATGTGCTTGTGGAACCTCCCATTCCAAACCCATGGCCATTAATATAGAGTTGTTCCCCCCTTTGCTGCCATAACAGCCCCCACTCTTCTGGGAAGGCTTTCCACCACATTTTGGGAACTTCTGCCCTTTCTACCACAAGAGCATCAGTGAGGTTGGGCGAGAAGGCCTGGATTGCGGTCAGCGTTCCAGTTCATCCCAAAGGTGTTCGGTGGGGTTGAGCTCAGGGTTCTGTGCAGCTACTGAACTTCTTAAACACCAACTTGGGCAAAACGTGTTTATGGAGCTCACTTTGTGCCCAGGGGCAAAGTCATGCTGGAGCAGGAAAGGAGCTTCTTCCCCAAACTGTGGCCACAAAGCTGGAAGCACACAATTGTCTAGAATGTGTTCGTGCGCTGCATGGGTGTGGCTGAAACAGCTTAGCTCAGTCATTAGAGGGGGGGGGGGGTCCACATACTTTTCGCCATGTGGTGTACATATAGGAACCAGAAATCATGATGATAATGAAATGATTTGTGATGCATGGAAAGATGCATGTTGATACCAAGGTATGTTCATGTATGTTTTTAAACCTGTACAAGTTTTATGATAAAAAGTCAAACACCTTAAGCATCTTAGTCTGGCAAACATTTTGCTTGAAGCAGCATGTGATGCACCAATAACTCCAAAAAAAATGTACCTGTAAGTGTCCTGATTGAATTGTGGGCAGCTTCTGGGTTAACTGCAGAAGTGGTGGTTTATTATGCTCCATGTTTCCTTACTGCTGATGTGCTGAGACAGGCTCGAGTAACTTTAAGGCTTTGAGCAGCAAGAGACCCTGACACGGTATATTCTGGTCCCGGTGCAAAACCAATTGATTTTGCATCATTTGAAAGTGTATTCTACAGCGAACACAGCTGAGAATACAAACACCTCCTGCAGACAGACAGATGAGCAAGAACTCAGAGTAATCTGCGAATTCAGAATGCCAAAAGAAGGTATAAAAGACGGGTGTGGAACCACGCACCAAAAATGGTCAGCATTAGCCAGCCAGCAGCAATAGCTGCACCAGGTGAGCAACATATGGAAGGCCAACAGGGACACAAAATATTGTTCCTCCCACAAGAGGCATTTTCTTTACCTAAGGCCACTTTGAGCAACACTGCAACGCAGATCCATTTGGACCGTGTGGAAAATTCACAGCCGGGTCAGTCTGCGCATCCATCCCTGGCATCGACTCCATAACTTTTCTACGTAATCGCAGGTAAACTCTGCATTCAGTCACCCGTGTGTGCTGGCAGCCACACCTGGCCTTTGTAAACACGCCATCTGTTTTTATTCAGCCTCGGCCAAAATAAATAAATAAATAAATAAATAAATAAATAAATAGTCGCTAAAACACGGGTCTTTCCATTAAAAGAGCCCTAATTGTGCGGCGCTCTTCTTAAATGCGGCCTATCAGGAGAGGCCCAACACAGATGTTCAAGTGGCTCGGGGGAGCTGGGCGAATTTCTTACTGCGACCTTTTCTGGATGAATCGGGTTCTTTATGGGGTGTATTGCCATCTCTTTCTTTCCTGAGAACCTCGCACAGAGCCATATTAGCAGCCACCACCTACGGAAGTCATGACTTGGTTCTCGCGTCTGAGCCGACACGCTCACAAAGCTGGTTGATTGTGTATACAATTGCATTTTTTTCTTTTCTTTTTTATTAAAAGAGGTCTTTTTCCTTTGCAGTTCATCAGCTTCCTATTCAAGGCAATTGAAGCAAAGAACGCCAGTATACAGTATTATTCAACAAATGCACATCAGCATTGAAAAGATGGCATATTTGCAAAACTGACACACCCTTGGCTCGAGTAGCTATGAAACTGCTTCGTCCAGAGAGATTTTCCCTCTGTAAACCCGGTTTACACGCATTCATTCTATTGAATTGTACTGAATGTCTAGCACCTGTTGCAGCAAAATGTAACTTTAAACCATTTCATTTCACTACCTTGGTATGTTTACTTGTGTTGCATCGTCTGCCTCTTTTGTTGTATAACATTCCGTTGCCAGTACCTGGTCTTAAACTGGACACCAAAGTTGGACACCAGTTGGATCACCGTCCACCCTTCTTCCAATAATAACTGACATGTACAGCGTAGGATAACAGTATGGTATCGCACATAACACCACTGCCTAGCATGAAGGATGCTACGGTGTGATTCCTGGTCCAGGAATGGCACCAACTGTCAATAAGACTCCCTTAGCAAGACTCCTAACGTTACACCTGCCTACGGATAAACAAGGTCTGTGTCGAATGTTTGGAAACTGAAATTGTTAAGTGTGGGTGTATAAAGCAGTTGGCATGATACATATTTTACATTCCTACACACAGATGAACCCTGGTAACAACAGGCTCTTATCCTGACAGATTAACCCAAGGAACAACAGTACTCCTCATGAAGGACTCCACTAAGGAGCAAACACCACCCAGTAACATAGAAGCTCCTATTAGATGTCAAAGCCACCAAGTAAATGAGAAAGGAATTGAAAACAGCTCCAGAGGCAGCAGATCCTGCGTGACAGAGCTGCCCACTGGGAGTCCAACACCACATAAATGGATACTATAATGTCTCGTGCTATTCATGCATACAAAAAATATATACATACATAAAGACAATTGCACAGGCGTCCATAAAGTGGGGTGCATGTACACAGGAGATGCACAACCTCCACTGCTGTTCTGCATAGGCCAGAACCCCCTCATCCAGATGATCACCAAGCCACCTCCTCTACACCGAGTTGGAATGATACATTGACTCCATGATCCACTTGGACAGGATTTACAGTGAGGATGCTAGGACAGTGTTTGGACAGAAGTGCAGCAGGATGATAAGGTGAGCAAGGTAATAAGACAGGGGATTTTGAACTGCCACAAAACAGATGTGCAGGACAACTACAAGTCCTAATCACACAGGGTCCACCAGACTAGGAAGGCAGCAACATCCAATTACCATCACAGAGTAAGGTAGGTCTTAAGAGTCACCAAATGGAAAGAATAAGGTCAGAGTAACATACAGTATATTCCCTGCCAGTCGTCAGATACCCTGCTGCTATAACAGCGATGGTTCGTGGCCAAGGGAGGAAATGGAAGCTGCAAAAATTCCTCACAATGCATGGAGCCTTCCATCCAAAATCTAACATCAAGGGACTGTACACCAGCTGGAGGAAAGAGGCATGGAGTTGTATCAGGCAAGACTCCAGGTGTAGACTGTCCAAAGGAACCCCTGAAACAATCCAGCACCTACTGAGAGGGACAGCAGATGCTGAGAGGCACACGCAAGTTCAGGGATCATGTAGAGGAAGATCTGCAAGAAGTATGTCCTGGACACTCCTAAGTCTAAATGGGCGGTGAAGAGATTTTTGGAGAACAACAGAGCCAAGATCCTGTGGGACTTCCAAACAGATAAAGAGGGAATGGCTGAACAGATGTAATGGTAATAGATAAAGAGGAAAAGTAGTGAAAGACGTGGGCATTCCAAGTGAGGGAAACATCAGGAGGAAGGAATACGAGAAGCTGGAAAAATAGCAGGGACTGAAAGACGGACTGGAGAGAATGTGGAAAGTGAAAACCAAAGTAGTTCCAGTAGAAATATGACATTTTTTACAAGAGCATGAGTAGAATCTTGCTTTTAACACACAGGCCAAAACAGTACAAAGAAAAAGAGAGCATTAAATACGTACTGTACCTTTTTATTCCACAGATAAACACTTCATTAGGCCTAATACTTTCATTAGTATTCATGCATGGCAAAACCCAAAAGCAAACGCATACGCTGGCCACTTTCTCACGCAAAGGCTCATTTGTTTTGAAACTGGTTGAGATGGTTTAGAAATCCATCAGAAATCCAGAAAGTCATTATTTTCATTTATGCAAAGTCTATAACTTATCTTTCTGAAAGGGAAGAAAACCTCACTTAACATTAAGTGAACGACTGTGATATATATCAAAAGACTTGTGATGGAAGACATTTCCCCGGTGTTTTGAGGGTTTTATAGTCTCATTTCAAGCCTCATGAACAAGATGAAGCTTGTTTTTTGCCTGCTAGTGCTTTTACAGTATTATCAAAACGCAGTTGAGAAAAGGGAAACAGGAGTACTGTTCACCCTGCTGGGCGTCCATTTATCTAATGTGGTTCTTCGGATGGGGACCCGACTTTGTTTTGTTAGTCTTGAACGCCGTGCAACTTTTCAGACGTCCACACACTGCAGTGCGCAGTGGCCAGAGGACCGAGGTTCTCCTCATCTCAACAGAGCTCCCATGCTTGCACCAAAAAAATCAGATCGCAACCATGGGCCTTCATGGCTTTAAACAACAATTTGATCTGAAAGCAGTTAAGCAGAACTTAGGAAAGATCCTCCTCAGCATGACACGTCTGTAGACAGACGGGAGGCGAGACGTGTGGATTCAGAGCGTCGACTTAAGTAAATTAAGGACGAAAGGAACTTCATACCATGGAGCAATGATACAAACGTACATTGCGTGATTTTTTTTTTGGGGGGGGGGCAGGGGCTGTCATGATAACTTTGATTTTATTTCATGCCGAGGATTGTTCTTGGCATATTAAAGTTATGAAAAGAAGTCCTTCAGACGGGGAAAAAATAGTCCATCAGACTATGCGGCTAGGGCTCGCCCACACAAAATATGTTTCTGCAGAACATCGTATAGAAATTACTGGCTTGCAAATCTGCAGCTCGCAACAGTGTGAATGTGCATACATTTAATTTGCACCGCTTCTTGCAGATTTGTTCACACGAACTGCAGGTGTATGAAGGTCCACATCGCGACTGAATGATCTCGGCAGCTAACAATAAATCCATCTGCTGAATTTGGGTAACCTGACGTAGTGCATTTCTAAGCTATGCTTCCAGGATAGTTTCACTGACCTTTGGCAACCTCCTAAGTTATGGCTCTTCTATTTCTTATTTCAGTAGTGAATACAGTTGGCCCATAGCACTACAGCTCATCCTGCTCCTCTTGAGAAGAATTTTCTGATTTGAAATGTTTGACATTTTAATAAAAGTCAAGACGACTGGAGGTACGACAAAAAGTGACAAGATGGAAAAGACAATAAACAATTTATTACATACCTCCTTCCATAAAAGTGTTTTTTTTTTTACAGTGTCGAAGCTCATCTAAGCGGTACTCTGTGTTTATTAGAACTTTAAGCCTTTTTCTCGGATACCTGACAGCAACACTTACATGTACAGTACAATAAAGACCTTAGGGAATTCGGGTTGTGCGGCACGTAATGGCACCCAAGTCCACAGCATGAGCCACTCGCACACCATGGGCCTCATTTAAATGCACTTAAAGGTTCCCCTGACTGTTAAAAAAGTGCAAAGCTTAATGAAAAGACCTGAAAAGGTGATGCACAGCACATCATAGAAAATAATGATGAGATTTAGAGGCAGGTATTTTGCATGCTTCTCCTTACAAAAAGTAGGTTCATTCTTACATTAATTGTAAAGTATAAACACCCCAAGACAGTGACTGATGTCACACCTCAACCTGTATTTTTGTTTTGATGGATTTCACCCATCTGAGAAATATGAGACATGGGAAAACCATTCCGATGCCAATTTTACACTGTTTTTTTATTACTTAAATGCACCTTTCCCAGATGGGAATCTGAGGTTCTGGAGTGGCCAAACAACTGGATTTGTTCCACAGGGGGATGAGAGGTCTTAAGTACAGTATGAAGTATGAGTTGAAGTCCTCTGCGCTGAGAGGTTACTTCCTGGTGCCCCTACTATAGCTTTTACCACCATTTACTGAAGCGCAGGAACCTGTTGCCTCTGAAAGCACAGAACTGCAGACAGCAAACATTCGGCAAGGACAGATCAATGAAATTACAAATAATAAATATGTGTTTGTATGTTTATTTTAGTAGCACCTGGGACAACAATGTGTTTTTGGGGTTTTCCACTGCTCGCTGGGCTGACTTGTAGAAACAAGCAGAATGCTTTTCAGATCTGAGATTAAGTCGGAGGGCAAATCAGTGCAGCAAGTTCGGATATCAATGTTAAACCGTATAGGCCAGGGGGTATTTTTAGCCATGATGAATATGGGAATCTGTTCTGTCATTTCTCATCGCATGTCCAGCTCTGTGCCAAAGCAGACAAGCAGATCACCTTGCAGTGGAACTCGTAAAACTATAATAGGTGGCTGCGGCTTAAAAGGGCAACCATGAAATTATGACTGAGTCAGAAAGGTGATTTCCATGAGGGCAAAGAAAACCTGGCATATTGTAGGAATAAAATTAAAGGACAGCACTGTGTAGCTATGCTTTTCTGGCCAGTTTGTAAAGATCAAATCCATACCAAAGTTAACTGCAATATTCTGAGTAAACCAGAGCCCGATAAGCAGATGGAAAGCAAAGGTACAGCAGCGTAGGAAGAGAAGGGCCATCTGGTATCTGGTACATTCCAGAAAGTGGCACATTCCTTCCTGGGGTCATGGGTGGTCCAGGGCTTCGAGATCTGCAGTAAGTTTAATAGTCGTGCACGGCTACCAGGTGTTGTCACAGCACATATATTTATATATATTTTATTCCTCTGAGGGAGTCACAGGAGAAGCGAAAATCTGTTTCCTGTAAATGATAATGTAACCCGAGGACAAAGCATTTCAACCTTTTTCCCCAAAAGCTGTCCCGCTGATGAATAACCAGGATGGTTATTCGAACCCAAAACCCTCCACCCCCCAATAGTGTAAACCCCACCACCACATTTTTATAAATCCGTCAACAGCAGCTGAGAACAGATGAAGACCTGAAGAGAAAACGAAGACTGAAGAATGCACGCCGAGTCTTGTTGGAGCAAAGCCACTGCTGACATGCGCTTGCATTCTTCACAGTCCTTCTGCGCTCAGACTTGCAAGACTATTGTCAACTATTTCCAAAGCCTCTGGTATTCTTTTATCCTTTTGTTCTTCGTTTCATCATTCCTTTCAGTGCTGCTGTTAACCTACTTCAAATTTAGTTAATTCAAAGCAGCATTCAATGCGGAAGAGATCAAAAAGGTAATGAACAAACACAGCCCACGTACAAATTAACCTTGCAGGGCACACAAAAAAGGGAAATACTTTGTGAGCTTACTTTTTAATTGGGAAAGAACCTGTACAGTGCTCAAGAAGGGCTGTACCGGGGAAGAAGAAAGAAGACAAACCCTGAATCTTTAATGAGAGACAGGTTTCGGCAACACTGCCGTCCACACTGTCACCCAGTGTCAACTCCACAGAAATCAGATGTTAAATAATTTTCTCGTCCGGAATTTAAGGATGTAAAATCCCCTGCTACAATTTTGGACTCCTCTGCCAGTCCTTCCGTATGTCAGGAAGAGATCTGGCAACATGTCTTGCTGGAGCGTGCCACCTGCCATGCTTCCCAGGGTTCTGCCATTTTCCGTAGCCCCAGCAGAATCCTCCTCAAGAGGTGAACGATTGACTTGCTCAGCTCTACCTTTCAGATCCTGCACTTCCGATCCTGTCATTTTCGGAAAACGGCGAGTGACCTTTTCCACTTATACATTTTCAATTATTGGATTAGCTATTTTGTTAGTTCAGTTTAGTTAATCGCGTTGAAATGTTCAGGTTGTTTCAAAGTGACACCGTGGGCTTCCCCCTTTAAACCTCAAACACCTAAAATCTAAAAGTTTCCATTTTTAGTGGAGTGTTTACACTGAGTTGCCTCAAACTAGAACTTCCCTTGCATCCTACCCCTATGCAACCCATCCCCTCCCACAAAGAACAATAAAGAAATGAACTTATAAACTCACGTAACATCTCTTAAACATTATTGCACTAACCCTATAGTACGCAACTGCTTTAACTGCAATTACTTTCGAGACACATTCAAAAACGCTCCCCGTGCAAAACTATTCTTTGACCCTGAAGCATTAAAAATGTATTTGCATGAAAATAACAAATCATTTATCACATCTTAATAGTAGCACAGGAAGACGGAAGAACAGAACAACTCATTTAATTGCATTTCCAAGACTTATCTAAGGCATTTCGAGCATAATAAAAACACTCACTGCTCAGTAAGTATGAGACCACAAAGAATAAAGCGGTGCGCAAACACGTGGAAAAGGTTGTTGCACGCGGGAAAAAGCTATCAAAACAATAGCGAGAAAATGCAGAGATCATTACGGCCCACAAGTGCTCTTGAATTACTGATGCATCGGCGTTAAACTTTAATCTCTTTTAGTCAGAAAACATGAAAGGACAGAACAAATCATTTAATTAAATTCTAAGACTTGTGCTTGACGTTTTAAACGCGAGCGAAATATGGCCTTCTTCTCGCCGCTAATGAAATATGAAACAGAACTCGGCATTAATAAGACGAAACAGAGCGATGATGGTGCTAACCACTGGTACACGTGGAGAAAACAACGTGGAGACATATTGCACATTACATTTGCAGCCCAACCGTGCAGTTACATTTCTGTTGTAATTGCATTAAACTTTCATCTCTTTTAGCCGCAGCAGAGATTTCCATAGTAACCGCAAGGAAAAAAACAAGTTTTCAATTCACTTTTGTTCTCAAAGGGCTGTGTGTATGTAGCTATTTATGTAGGTTTTTACCAACACTTCTTCAGCTGTTTAGACAGCACAAAATAAATCATATCTCAATATTTCACGCAACCACAGAATGTTGTAGGGCAAAAATATAACCTAATATTATGCCTTTAGAAGACCTTATCATAATAGAAGCCCATACTGTATAGGGATACCAGTGTTTGGTCAGCGCCAAGTGTCTAAAATTGTTAATTTCTATTTAACTATCATCTTTATTAGTTATGAATTGCAGTGTATGGTGTAATAAGGACATAACATACCTGGCGAATAAGTAAGGGTTGAGCTTTCAGTTTTAATCAGAATTCATTTTTAACCAATGCCCTCAGTTTAGCTTAAATCCCAAGGTTGGGTTGTATTTCTGTAATTAAGTTCACAAAAAATAAAGGTAATTTAATATGGGACGTGTTTCTATATAATCATGAGAAAATATGGCTTCTGAGATAATTACAGAGCAAAAAAACAACTTTGACCTTCTCTGCAAAATATTCATAATCGTATTTCAGCTCAGATGAGGAATAAATCAGTATAAGAAAGTAAAAGGGTAGGATTTTGTCAGCTTCATTGTTCTGTGTGGCCGAGATCATGTTTCCTCCGTTGCCTTAGCAAGTCAATTTATAACAGCCCGAAGACATGCGTGTTTAGAGCTCTCAGATGACAGCATTTGTACACAGCTGCTCTCTCAGATCAATGGAAATACATGAAGACATTGCGTGTAACATCAATTTCTAGATACACCGCATGGCCAAAAGTATGTGGATACCTGAGCATCACCCCTATATGTGGCTGTTGAACCTCCCATTTCAACCCATGGGCATGAATATGGAGTTGTTCCCCCTTTGCTGTTATAACAGCCTCCTCCTTCTGGGAGGGTTTTCCACCAGATTTTCGGAATTTGTGCTCATTCAGCCACAAGAGTATCAGTGAGGTTGAGCACCAATGTCAGGCAAGAAGGCTTGGCTCATGATCAGCGTTCCAGTTCATCCCAAAGGTGTTTGGTGGGTGTTGAGGTCAGAGCTCTGTGCAGCCACTCAAGTTCTTCCACACCAACCTGGGCAAACCAGCCTTCATGGTGCTCACTTTGCACACAGGGACACAGTCATGCTGGAGCAGGAAAGGAGCTCCTTTCCCAAACTGTGGGCACAAAGCTGGAAGCACACAATTGTCTAGAATGTGTTTGTAAGCTGTATGGGTGCAGTTGAAACATCTCAGCTAAGTCATTGGGGGGGGAGAGCACATACTTTTGTACATATAAGGTATGTATACATGCTAACAGTTTTATGATACAGAGAATATTAACAAAGCTTCTTGTGAAGGGCAGTCTGACAGAGCAAGTGTGCTGCAGGTAGGTGTCTGCAAGAAACCCTCATTTTTTCCAAAAATTTATGAGAACTCCCAGGTGCACGCATTTCTTTGGCTGCAGTTTCATGTCGTACACAAACACTGAACTTTCCCCTTCCTGAAGCACAACACGCGTGATGGTTGAGTGTTACGTGTGTCATCCTTACCTACCAGTATAGTTTACATTTATGCTCAAGGTTTTAACTGGCCTTACATACTGTTATCCTGGGTCTCACCAAATATTTACAAACATGCGTCTTGCTTCGCTCTCGCTAAAAGTTTCATATTTGCTGTGCTTTTGATAAATTGGAATGTATTACATCCCAGATTGTGTATTACTATTTAAATTATGATATTGCTTGTTTTCTTGAGGTTAATCATGTTTATAGTTTCATTTTTTTTATTTTAACTGCTCATTTCTTCACTCCCTGAAAGCATAATGTTTTCCACTGGCATTATTTAAAACATTATTTACACATAAATAATGCCCAGCTACATATTGTATTTGATTTGTTTGAGTTTTAAACAACAATTAGAAAATGCATTACTCGGTCAGTTAACCTTGCAGATTTTGTTTGTAAAAAAATATAACCTTACTGTCTGTGTGAAGTATATTAACTGCTGGTTTTTCTTTTCACAGAAAGCTACCCAATAGGACTTAAACTTTGAGTTAAAATTGCTTGCCAAGTTTCATCCTAGATTCTCTTCTGCAGCAGTTCCCAGAGATGCAGGACACTTTTGCTTTTACGTTTGCTCTTTGGTTCAGTTTACTGCACACAGCCATTGCCCCTATTGCCTGGCTGTACTCCCATCTTTTGACCGGTACTATATAAAGACGAGGTTCTGAAAATACAAGATAGGATGTGCTTGATGGATTGATGGTCGTATGAGTTGATAATTCAGCCCACATCCCTTCACTCTGACCCTCCCAACATAGAAATGGACGCATTCTCACCTATGTGGGTGTCTTAGCACAAATTTACCAAATGTTGAGTCGATGTGACAAGCATGTGTTCCAGAAACTCCCAGGCCTCTCGGTGTAGCTCAGCTGGCCAGAATGGAGCAGCGCATTGACAAGGTGAGGCAGGTGTGCTGGCTGTCACAGGCAGTGCCAAAATCAACCCCGCGCTGCTTCCCGAGGCAGGACGGGAAGCCAAATAGCAGTAAAACTCTATACTTAAACCCCTGTGTAAAATAGAAAGAGTTTCCTCACACAAAACATTAAACATGGGTTTCAACACAAAGGTATTTGATTGAAAAAGGAAATTCCAGCTGTGTTTTCAGTGCTTTTGTGCGCGCACGCGTGTGTGTGTGTGTGTGTGTGTGTGTGTGTGTATGTGTATGTTGCTCTCAGACTTGGCAATAAGTTCTGTCAGCTTTAATAAACGGTTACATCTTTCAGCATAGTGCTTCCTAGTGACCCGGGTGGCTTTGAGGGGCTCGGATATTCTTGCAGCATCGACAGCCCAACCAGACTGAGTTACAACAGTACAGACCTGGTGCTGCTCAGCTACAATTGCCATTAGACATCAGATTTCCACTTTTTTTTCCTCTCGTGGTGATTTTATCCCCAAATCTCATTCGTAACGCAGTTATTTGCTCAGCCAAGCTTTGCGAAGCAGTGATTGACAGACATCAGAGGACAACTGTCTGGAGACGGGGACACCCACGTGTCAAAATGTAAACTGTGACAAAGAAGCACATCAGAGAATATGCGTCACATATGAAATGATTTTTGCTGACCATGAGTCATTTAAATTGTTATCAAAACAGCGTGTGTATGAATGAAAACAGCCACGGGCTTTTCTGCACAAAAAACAGAGGAGAACTATCGCTCTTGTCACATAAATCCACCCATCTTCAGAAATTCATACAATATTAAAACAGGGGTGATTCGTTTACCAGGATTTTTCAGCCGTCACTGTGAAAGTGACTGAAACTGCTCCATGCGGTAAAAGTCTTTATACTGAGCACATCTTTACCAGCCATTGTTGTCCAAGGCTGCTAAGTCCCACGCTGCCAAAACATTTGTCAGAGGGAAACTATCAATGGCTGTAAATGTAGGGGCACGTAAGGACAAAAACAAACCTGACATGAGAGAACAAAGCAGTTAAGCAAATTTTTGGTTTCTTCTTTGACAGTGAAATAGCCAGTAATAGATGGTGGGATTTAGATAATTGAATATTGTACATAATAAGATTAAAGTGAAAAGTCTTAACCAAAAATCAACATTAACAAAAGGAAATAGGGTAAAATTGTAGGATCTATAATGACTTTGTTCTTGTGTCACTTTATAAGCTGTGCTCTCGTGTTGTTCATTGCACAAGTTGTTCGAATTCAGTCACCTTGCATAAATGTACCGTAGAATATCAGGTATAAAAAAAGAGCAGTTAAAATGTCATGGATTATACTGGCTTTTCAAATAACAACTCTACGGACAAATAAAATTTGTTCCAAATTCCAAAGACAATAGCTGGACTTGTATGAACCGGAAAGTTTTTACTGAATGTCTTTATTGTCTGCAGTGGAAAAATTTTGTCACAGCAGACTTTTTATTCCCTTGTTCAGCAATTTATAACATTGACTCGTGTGGTAATTCATTAAAACAGCTAACTTCAAATGCAGCCTTAAAAAAGTCGCGTTCCCAGGATGCGTCCGCTACAGCGAAGACAAGCGAGCGGCTACAAACACAGCCAAGCGTGCAGACCAAAGGTAGTTGCATAAAAGGGTCAGGAGGAAACCACAAGAGCAGCCAACAGTTTTGGGGGTTGGGTAGACCATTGTTGTCGAGCACCTCTGCCAGCAGAATCCTTGAGGCTTTTAAAGTCTCCATGACGACAGGTCCCCCCTCTTCTAGAATGTCCCAGGGTTGAAACTATTCAACTTGCTCTTCCCACTCCTTAAGTCTTGCCACAACAGGAGCTGAAGTTTGTGATGCCTTCATCATCACGACCACACAGCCACCTGGGGAAATCCGCACAACTCTGGAAGGACAGTGAGGAAACCGTGCTTGTTTGGGTAGCAACTGGCATTGTTTATAGTGACATCAGTTAGTATGCATGCATGCTGCTTTGTGTCTGCACTCATATCCTCCATAAAACTTTACAGATGGAACAGTTGAGCAGCTGGCCTTTGACTCATTTGGATGGGCTGGCATCACGCCGGCATAACTCTTGTTGCTCGACTCGTATCTCCCTGGACTGAGAGGGAATGACATCAGTAAATCTGCCAAGAGCAGGAGGAGCAGAAAACCCTGCTGGCTGAACCTCAGAAAGTTTGCTCTAAGGCCGCAAACCTGACAGTTTGGGAATGTGATGGGCAGCTCAAGTCACAGCGGAGCAGTTTACTCATTTGGCAGGGGCTTTGAAAGTGCCAAAAAAGGGTGCAATTCACCAAAGACAAAAAAGAGACACACAGAAACAACGTTCTCAAAGGACTGTCACTTAGTCAATGTTGATTCATTTTAGTCCTTATTTTTTTTGTGATGTACTGCAAGTTTATGGAAAAGGTAACTGAGATGTGTTTTAAGAACCTTGAGTGCTGATAGGGATTCAAGAGTTCTGAGAAAGAGTGGAAGTTCATTCTTCGACGTTGAAAAGAAACTCAAGAAACAAATTCTGAGTTTGAGCCTCTTGAAGGTAAGACCACCAAGCAGCAGGAGGTGAAGAAGCAGAGATGTTTTGAAGGTACAGTATTTGGTCTTGTAGGCCATAACCAGAGTCTTGAACATGATATGGACAGCTACAGCAAATAGAGGGAGAAGGTAGCTAGAGGAGGCTTTGCACGGGCACCTAATGAACAAATTGAAGGACGAGCACAAGATGAAAGAACGGACAGAAATAAACAGGAAAAATAAAACCAAGAAACAGTACAACCAGCCTTAGTTAAAGTCATGCCCCGTCTATAAGCCATATCATGAATAAATGCATTTGTAATGAAGCCTTCTCTTCATGGTAATTTACGCACCCAAGAATTTCCAGGAAAGTTCAAAAATCTTGCAAATCCTGGTTTAGGCTGCCACATAAAGCAAGACCAACATAGCCAGAAATGTGGTGATCAGCAGAAAAGCTGTTATAGCTGAAACAACACCGCAGTCAATGACACTATTCGGGTATGTGTAAGGAAGTGGAGGGAAAAAAGTTCTATTTACATCATAATTTTCCTCAGACGGCGTCATGCATAGCAAAGCAAGGGGCAAATCAATTTCTTGACATTTCCTCAGTCGGCTCATGCATTCCGTCATGCAGAGAAGGTATTTTTGTCCCTTCGTGTGGCACTAAAGTGTATCCTGTCACTAGATTGCAGGAGATCTTGAGGTGAAGGCAGGAAAAGATGAAACGTCTGGGGTGTCAGTCTACAGGACGTAAGCGATCCGATTTTGTTTAAAGAACACCGCATGCATTACTTGTTTGAATTTGCATCATTCCGGCGTGCCTGTTAATCGGATGAACACCAGGCCGTGTTTACTATTTGTTCTCGTAAAGGCGAGAATCGTGACTCCTCTCGATTTAAGCAAGAAGCCTCGTGGCGGTGACCTGTGCCGGCATAACGGCCCAAGAGCGAGCGCTAACAATTGCGGTAAGAAAACAGCCTCTGAAACTCTTTCTCGGCTCTCAACAAACAGCAGGCCGCTGCCCCTCCTGCTGTCACCCTATTGATTTGTCTCCTCTTTGAGTTCCTTTTCACGCAATGGCACCTGGCACACAACAAAGCGGAAGTACAGATGCGGCGCTTTAGTGCTTTGTAGCCTGCACTTGTTTGCCGGACAGCATTTATTTTCAGTTGCTTCCTCTCCGGTTTTCTAGGCTCCCAGGTCTTGTTCTCTAGAAAGAGTTCCCTATATACACTATTCAATACAGTTGAGTCTTGCGTGATGATGATGATGATGATGATGATTATTATTATTATTATTATCATCATCATTATTTGGTAGCAACAGAAATTAGCAGCAACAGTCAATGTTTCTGTTCATTTCCTCTTCATCTGATCTGCGACATGCAAACAGACCAGCTGGCTCTTACAATTATAATAGTTAAAATTATTTAAAATTTTTTTTGTAGTCATCACTTAAGCGGAAGTTCAAAACCTTACTTTAGCCACATGGTATACTAGGGAGAAGCATGTCAGGGGCTAAAGCATGCAGATATAAATGCGAAATGGATAAGAAGTCTGTCAAGTGTGACTTGGTGTTGTTTTTTTTTTTTTAGATTTCTGAATTATTAGAGTCAATGTGTTTTGGTGTCTGACCAATTTAAAAAGGCAAAGGAGACAAAATGTCACTAAAAATATTAAACGCGCCGCAAGCCTCCTCTCTGAATAGGATTTCGGTGACTACAATGCTGATGATGATCATAATTATTTTTATTTTAATTAACCACCCGCCTGAGGAAGCTGTTCAATCCATGACGCAAACCATTTTATGGCCATTAGCTTCAAAAGTGTAAGATCTATGTTAGGGACTTAACACTGTCAGTTCAACAGCCTCTGAGATTAAGCGGAAATGTTCTGTACGAGGCCCGTAGGCCAGCAGCGGGTCTGAGTGTGTCCGCATCTCGCTTGTGACGTCCGCAGTTCAGATGAAGAGGAAATGCACAGGAACGCTGACTCTTCTTCTCCGTTCCTCTGAAGTTATCCAACGCTCACGTCGAAAGGGTTTCCGGAGCGCAGCAACAGCGACATTCTGTGCAGCCACTTGCCGAGGGAAGCGAGACGGTAACATTAATACAAGTGACCGTGAGCAACAGAAGCTGAAAACCAAGAACGTTAAGTGTTAGCTGCACAGGTTTAACCTGAGGAAGCTCAAATTCTTACAAATGGGCTCACCACTCACGGATCAAGGTAACCTGAACTCACGAGATAGATATTGAGAAATTAATGAATGAAATGTATAAAATAAATGATTGGCAGTTATTCAGTAGTTTAACACTTCTGTAACTTCTGATATGTGGGACTCTTATGGCTGGGAAGAAGATCTGTGAAGAAGAAGAAGAAGAAGAAGACGAAGAAGAAGAAGAAGAAGAAGAAGAAGAAGAAGAAGAGTCACTGACAGCTGTAGTGCATCGTAATATTTTTCAGGTATGAATAGGCAGGAGAATTAAAGTTTGGAGCCTGAGAGCATATAGCTTATTGCCACAGGCAATTGCAAGAGTAACACAGAAACAGGTCTGTGCTGGTCATTTTTTATTTTAATGAGAATCTTAGTGGCAGGAGTTCTGGAAGGGCAGATAGAAAATTGTTGGGATGCACTAATGTCTTACATTAGGCTGATCCAATAAAGCAGCAGCATTAATCTTTTTTGCATATTTTACGGACAAAAAGTATTAAAAGTAAAACGTGAACGTGTGCTTTCAAGTAAACACAACAAATTTACAATGGCAGTAAATGGGAGAAACTCTGCAAACTGGTTGTGAAGGATTTTTGTTTTTTTTTTTTTAATATTTACAAATAAGCAGAAGTCATCTATATTTTACTGTATGGTAAAACTCCATCCTCCAGTCACTTTACATCAATAGTGTGCAGAGGAAATAAGGTTCGTCCGGTGATTTTTTTTAACAACTGATATTGTGCTCAAATACAAATCTCTGGTGACAAGGAGCACATCTCTGAGTTGTGTAGCAGGTGTCATAAGGTCTTCGAAAGGTTTGGGATTGACCCGCTCAGATGCCCTTGGGTGTGAATAGGTGTGAGACAGTTAGTTACAGATGTGTTTGTTGGAATGAGGTCTGCAACTGGTAATTGCTGCTGTTTAAATGAGAGGACAAGAAATTAAGAAACAGACTCCAAATCCATGACAGTCTCTACATTATGTATTAAAATTGTTACAGATATGCAGTGGACATTTGCAGGACAAAATGTGCAAGAGGATTATATAATTTTGCTGGATATGTGCCATGTTCAAAACAAGAAAGACACACTGCAATGAGAGTCTTGGCAGCGGGTGTAGCTGTTAAATCTGCTCACACAGAGTTATGTGGAAGATGAAAAGGAGAAGAAATTGGTGAACTTATTGTGTGTTTAGAACATGAATGTGATGTCCTTGTCCAGGTTCCGCTGTCTGGCATTGGTTGCGGTTCATATCCATCATCCTCAGTCCCGCCATCACTTTCTTCATCTGGACCAATCAGCTCTAGGCTCTGCCAGTTTAAGTTCTCTCCCATTTTGTTCAGCTGCTTGACTTTTGTTTGTTGTTGAGGTTTGGAGTTTGGTGATTTTGGCTTGTGAGTCGACTAGTTTGTGACTCGGTGTGTTTTATGTGTGTAGCTCTGAGCAGTGTTTTTTTTTCTCCTTTTTTTTTTTGCATTTGGTGTGCATGCATTTGTATGCTTTTGTAGTGCTTGTGTGTGGTTTTGTATGGAGAGCAGTGCCTTCTTTCTGTTTGTGTGTTTTGGTTTGTTGGTTCAGAGCGGTGTAGTCGATAGGAGCAAAATAATTTCTTTTGGCTTTGCCTTTTGTCTTTCCAGTGTAAAAGGTAGGTAGAGTTGTCATTTGTTCTTCACACGATAGAATAGTTGGTTTGTTTTCACTTGAGACACCTTAGAGCAGAACACCATTAAATTTGTATATTTTCAAGATATGACTAACATACCTAATGGGAATAAATAATAAACCCTTCCTGAAAATCCCTTGGTTTTTTGCTGGACAATAACAACAGTCCACCCTTCCTTCCCCTTTTCCCATTTTTATGTACAGCCCCTTCACCCCAGCACCTGACCAAGGCCAACACCAAGAAGGGGTTGTAACAATGAGCAGTACAAAGCACTGAGAGCAAAGGTCAACAACCGTAGCTTGGAAAAAGCCATGCATAAGATCTTAACAGTGCAGCTGAACCTTGCCTATTTTCTGAGGCTTTTGGTAATTCAGGCCTGGAATGCCTTTCTCTGCAGGTGGTCATCAGCAAATATTTAGAAATGGGCGGGTAACTTTGTGCCAAAAAATTTTGGTGATTTTAGGTTGGAAAAATAGCAAATAGCTTTTATATAGCTTTTATATAGCTTTTTTTATGTTGTGTGTGTGTGTGTGTGTGTGTGTGTGTGTGTGTGTGTGTGTGTGTGTGTGTGTGTGAAATTTTCTGCCAAACAGCAGTTTTTAGGAAAAGTCAAAGACGGATCTTGTTAAAGAAATAGTTTTATGCCAAATCTAGGCATTCCAGTCTGAGAAAATTGTGTTCAAACCAGATCTGAGGTATGGCACTACAGAGCTGCTGGACTTGCGGGTTCTTAAAATGTTTGTACATTTCATTGACTTAATTTTTTTTTAAGTAGTGTTTCTTGGTGTGCATGTGTCAGTTCCAAGTATCTAACACGAATGTAAACCAAAACTCAATAATTCTAGTGTCCGCAGCGGATCTGCTTTCCAGATACTGATTTAAAAATGCCAGAGGGAAATCAATACAAATGATTGCACTCACTTAATCTATGGATGGTTAGCTCACTAAACTGTGCCATTTAAAAGGCCAAGTGGCTTTAAATATTCCACTGGCATCCGCTGGAGTCGAGGCAAGCTCACGTACATTTTTTTCTATACGTTTTCAATTAGAGCATTTTTGCTGGGAGCTTCTGCTGACGTCCAGCATACTGGCTGCGTGTTTGAAAGGTCTTCAAACCCCGGCAAAGGTCCTTCTTCTATGGTGTGCCAAAAAACGGGGGGAAAAATCCCAATATTAACAGCACCGACTCAGGAAGCAATGTAAAGAGACTGTTACTGAAAGAGAACATCTATGCAAAGATTACAGTGTCAAAATATAATCTTAGAAACTATCGGTGAAGCCATTTTGTTCATTTTCTGAACCCTGAAAGGAGGGGAAAAAATGTTTGTTTAGGCCTTGAAAAAATGATAATCGGAACATTTTGTAGGAAGTTTGCCTTTAGAAATAAAACAATGCGACTATTACAGTTCATCACCCAAATGCTTTGCATGCTTTGACACGTCAGGTGACTTGACTCTGCGATTGTGGCCGCAAATTGCATTTTGCGGCTCAACACATTAGCAAGCAGTCGCTGCCCAGAAAGCCATCTCTTTGACTAACTTGAAAATGAGCACATTTGCTTCAAAACTTGCCATCTCTGGATGAATAATTTATCGTGACCTTTTAAAATATTTAAAATTATTGCAGCCGGATTGCGATTGGAGTCTGGGTTTAGAAGCAGGACAGAAAACAGATAAACAAAAACAAACAAACAAACAAAACAAAAAAAAGACTTTCAAACAAAAAAATTGCAGATTCAATTAAAAAGAATGCATTTTAGGAGATAGAACGGTTTTTGTCAATGGTGCTGCCATCTCGCAACGTTGCTCTCCGAGATGCTCCTCTGGTCCTGCTGCAGCATCTCCGGGTTCTGTCTACTGTGCTCCGGTACAGTGAAAAATAGCCTTTCTATCTGCCTCACCTGTCCTGGATTACTTGACCTACAAGCCAGGATACAAGACCCCGGTGACTGAACTGTGCCCTTTTAAGTGCTCTGGAAAATCCTTTAAGAACTCTGGTGCCATAATCCTTTTCTTTTTTCCCACCAATTCTCCTTCCTGCATTAAATTCAGACATCCTTGAGGTACACAGTATGACTGGCTGCTCAGCAAAAGGTTTGAGATTGACTTTTATTATGAGTGACCTTCAATATGTTGCTGCTTTGTGCAATATGTCACTTGCAACACCAGTCACCACAGACCCCCCACCCAGCCCAGTCCACCCCACCCCACCCCACCCCTCATGCTCCACATTTTTTGCTCATTCCCAGGGCTGGCAGTAGACTCACATGATTCTGGTGAAGAGGTTGTGCCCAACATATGTTGCTCTGCAGTCTGGGGATCAAGGCAAACCCATCCCTTCCTTACACCGCAACACGCTCGCACCCATCTCTACGCCCGCCATAAATATGAATGCTGCAGGTCCTGAAAGATGACTGTCACTGCATCTTCATCTCAGACCTGCAATTTCCAGCTTCAGTTACACAGTTTTCATTCAAAGGATTTTTTTTGTATTATTTATCAGCAGCAAGGGAAGGTTTTTGTGAAATATAAACCATTCAGCTTGTATTTCTGATCACTGCCCTTCCCGTCACGTCCTGTTTTGGAAACCGTTTCCTATTAGTCTGCCCCACTACCCCAGGCCATGATCGACAGACGGGTTTAGGCTTTTTCTGACTCAGTAGCCTGACCTACTATAATGCCATCTCGGGGTGAAGGAGACTGTGGGTGCCCTGCTAGACCAAACTCAATCTGTTTGACAGTATGAGGGGGGAAAAAAGTCCCTTTGAGCCTTTTCATCTAAGCTGATTTGTGAGGAATATTTGAGTCATAATACTTAGGGGAACTGGTACACTGATGCAATACTTCCTTAAGATGAATATTATCCTGCTTACATCATTTTCGATATGATAGCAGCATACGGTTGTTAATACCTTTGTCACTAATATCATCATGTCACCGAGTTGCTGTTGTTATTCTTTGTGTCCCCTGAATGTCACGCCAAAATTTCGGGTTTACATTGTTCCCGTCTCCTTACTATACTGAATATCTTACTATTCAGCCACAGTCATCTGATGTTCTGCAAAACTTTCCCTTTTTGTACTTAATACCTTAGGTGTCTTTCTCATGCTTTCTGAAGGATTACTCCCTTCTCCAGACAATCATGGCCACCTTGGAGGACTTTGAGGAGGTGTCGCAAGGGCAGCGAGTGAGTGTGGATGGAGAGGCGAGCCGTGCCTCAGTGCCTTTTAAAGCCCCAGCGAACTCTGCTGCAGTTTCACCAGCTCTGTTCCCAGTTCATAAATCCACTCTCATCTCTGGAGAGCAGCCAGGAACATGCCTGGCCTGTCTGTGCTGTGGCAATTCTCCGAAGCGCTTTTCCACGGATGGCGCGTTCATGCTCGCAGAGACAGTGCACGTGCGAAATGGTGGAGCCGTAACCTCGTAACACTGTGATACACGGCACGTATTTGCTTTGAGTGAGGCGGCGCACATGCAGAATGACAGAATTTGCCTCGCGATGCTGTCCCGCAGGCCATTTGTTTGCTTTCAGATGGCACACACGAACGACGGCAGAGTCCGGCACTCAGTACTGTGACAGACAGAATGACTGACAACATTAAGGAATTGCAAGTGCGGTGCGGATTTGTAGCAAAAAAAGGAAATTGAGACCTTGTCTGGGTCGTGAATGGAGTAGCGCAGTCATCCGTGCATTTACGGATTTGTGACTATAATAGCCAAATGTGATTTTTGTCCTTATGTATGCATACGGTGTAGTACATAACCTCTTGGAATTACAAGATGATGCAGGTGCCACAAGAGAGCCAGTTGCTGATATACAGAGAGAGGAATATGGCTCAACTGAGATGTCATTACAGCGAATAAGCAACACCCACCGTCCCCCCGAGGCCCGAAAGTAGCTGACAAATCCATCTGCGTTTGGGCCTTCCATAAAACACTTCAGGGGTTAGAGAGGCTGTGCACGGTCCTGCCGAGCAGCCGGGACGTACGAAGTGCACATGCAGAATAAAGAAGGTAAAACCAGCGGGATGAGGCAGGCAGTGCGCAAAATGGGAGACAGATCTGATGATAAAGGCGCATTCAATCAGAGGAGAAGACTCATTTATATGGAGGGGAATCAGCTCACAGCATCCACACACGGGTCTTTGGCCGCTTCGCCGAGTTTCTCTGCCCCGTTCGTGGGAGATTTGCCCGGATTAATTATGCAGACAAAGTGCTAAGGATTCTCCCGATTTAAGTAGCCAAAGCATAGAGTTTTTTTTTCCCCGCTACAAAGGAAGGAGAGGATTGAAGAAGGACTGAAATGTACGTTTTAGGCAGGTATCCCTTAATATTTACGTGTGATTTAAATTTGTTGCCAGCCCAAAATAGTCCTGTACCTCGGTTTTGGGTCTAAATTAAAGCGATGTCTTCTAGGTTTTTTGCTTTTTTTTTGTTTTTTTAATGTTAGCACGAGTTCTCCTCAAGGCTCCTTTCGTATCTGACACATGTCCATTAACACCATGGTTGATCATCCCAGCTGCTCATAACTGCTTGTGTATCATCAGTCCAGATAGAAAATGAAAAGCTTATCCATGTGGTTGGGGGAATAAGGATGACGGCTCCGCAGGCCCCTCAGGAATGTGAATTAAAGTGTTGGCTGGCAAAAGGCTACCGGAGAGAATCCTTACCGAGCACAAAAGACGGCTCCTGGGCTTGGAAGGAAGGCCTGCCTGCTGCAACAAAGGCTGCCATGCATGGTGAGTGCATCGCTAGATTACTGCACGTGGGCTCTGGGACCGTCTGCGTAAGGCTTTGGAGAACATTGTGTGCCTACGGCGCTGAATAAAAACCAGGCTATTTGCATGGCATCCTTTTTAAGGTTAAAGAAGGTAGAAAAAAAAAAACTTTTTTAGAGTGTCTGGTTCCTCGTCTTGTTAGGAAATGATGTAAATTCTCATAACTGAGAACACAGTCCTTGAAAAATAACTTTTCCTTTCCGCCAAGACGTGTTTAGATGAAGCTGATCGGAACAGACGCACTATAGTGAGTTTATTTACTGTTTGTGCTGGTTTTTTTTTTTTTTATTTCCTGAGATAAGTGCCTTGGCACAGCACCTCCCATCGCTGTCTGCGTATTGACAAACTAAATCCTTTTCATTTTGCCGTAGTCCTCACTAAAGTCCATAAAAACAATCTCGCGTGAGATCAAGTGTGAATATAAATGTGTGATTAACTTTTTTTATGCACTCTGAGAAGCTTCTCGTCGTCCTTGGCATTTTTTTCTTCCGTCAGCACTTTTTACACATGCACACAAATACACACATCCACGCATGACGGAATGAATTTAAATGTGTCTTGTGGATGTTAATAAGTGTCACTGTAGATGGTGGTACTGTCACCCTGTAGCACCTGGGCTTTTCAGCCATAGGTTCAAATCTCTCAGTCTGTGTGGGGTTTGTACGTTCTCCCCATGTCTGCGTGAGATTCTTCTCGGAGCTCTGAGTCCAAAGAGAAGCTTTTCAGGTTGACTGTAAATTGCCCGATTGTGTGTGTGTGTGTGTGTGTGTGTGTGTGTGTGTGTGTGTATGAGGGATTACCCTGCAATAGACTGGCACCCCATCCAGAGTGTACACCTCCTTGCCTACTGCCCAGTGTCTCTGGGACCCGGGACTCTGACTAGGACAAGCGAGTGAGTGCGAGTAATAAGTTTGCACTTGAACACTAATAAGATATTTTATTCAAAGTCAAGACCTACACAGCATGCCAAGCCAAGGTTGATAAAAGAGGGAACATTCCAGACCTGAGAAGCAGTGGGAAAATGTGAGAAGATGGCTGCTGTGTGGCTGCCTCCAGCTGAGAGAGATATCCCACCCGATGATGCCGATTGAAGGATTTTTGACCATTAGCTGTATGTCCAGCAGAGTCTGGTCAGGACCTGTCCCAAGACCTCAGCCCCCACGATTAAGATTCCCCACGTTTTCTGCAAGCTATGGCATCTTTCCCCACATTCTCTGAGCGGATAAACAGACCCTGGGAACGCTCTTGTTTCATAAGACTGTGCAAACGGATAAAGCAGGAGGTCTGTAACATTCCACAGTGGGAGCATGCCCTCCACCCAGTAAGGGTTTGTAGGGTTTTTCAGTTATACAGCTCAGCAGAAGTTAAAATTTCTACCAGAGACCCTGTTTGTCCATAATGTTTAATACCTTTTTGGTGTATAACCCATCTGTGGCCTCTCTACCTGGATATGAACCTTCCGCACAATGGCCTTGGCGGGATGGAACAGCCTCCTTATTGCAGTGCTCACTACCACAATAAGCAAACTTTTATCCCCCACACCACTACTGAACCGCACTTCGCTCTTGTAACCAAGGGACCTTTTCTGCAATAAATTTGCAACTAATATCAAATAAATATAAAATCTTAACACTGCAGAAAGAAAAATATGAATGCAATTATGCAAAATACAGCTGATGCTTCGGAAACAGCAGGTAACCTTTTTTTTCTATTTAAAACATAGTTTTATGCTTTATTCTTAACAGACGTATTATTTTTTATAGCGCGTCCTGGGCATTTAAATATTTAACAGAGCCAGCAAGCATGAAAATTGGGTAATAAAATATGTTTTTACTGTCATTCCATCTGTTGCTGTATGCTGATAACTTGCGCTGTGATTTTATAGACAAATTAATTTTGTTGGGTTGTCATTTTAAAATATATTTAAATACCTACATTTTCTTGGGGATATACACCTGCATTACTTTAAGGTTGTGGTTTAAATGCCTATGTCGAGACTGGGGGGATTTAGTGCTCAATAAATGTAAATGCTGTAAAAGAAAAGTGTGATATGGATAATTAGTTACTTTTGGGTTATTCTTTCAGCAAATCTCAAGGATTCTTTAATATGTAATCATTTTAGATGTGAGATGTTTTCATTGTGGAAAGATCTGAAAAGCAGACTGACGTAACCGAACAAATGAGTGTAAAACTGTAGTAACATCATGTTTATTTTGTAACTGTTCTTGCAATATAATCTTAAAGAAAAGATGCTTTAAAATGCATTTTATACATGGGTGCCTGTTTACTTGATATTTATTTGTAAGGCAGTTTGTATAGTTTAGGGTATGGTTACCAATTTGAATCACGATCGCGATTATTAGAAGAGCATTTTTTATTTCTAGAAACTTCACTCCCATAAACACAGTATGTTTAAATTTTAGTTAATTTACTAGTGTTGTTTTTGTATTTTTATTTTTTATTACATTATAATTCAGTCAAAATGAACCACAAGTGAGCGCTCAAATGTGGTCAAAAAACCTGCAGAAAAATAAAGTACAATATCCTGTAACCTCGAATTCAGCAGAATAATTTCATTGTCAACGTTTGTTTATGAAGATGAATGTTTATCCCAGTCTCCGAAACAAAGCGTTCTGGAATCCATTCATCCATCTGTTAGCGTTCTGTTGTATACACTTAATAAATGATGGACAGCAATGGATTTTCTTCAAATACCACTGTGGTGCTGACAAAGACACAGAACAGAGCTGAAACAGAGCAGAACTGGAAATGTTTGCCTTTATGAAATGAACCCGAGAGGGTTTCTATTTTGCCTTGGGATAAATTAGGCCGTTCGGCAGGATGCTGATTTTCGGTCTTCTGACTAATCTGAGACTCTCGCAACATCCGGTTTACCTTTCTCAAGTAGTCAAGCTGCCTACCCCGTCTGCCTTTGCTGTTTACTTAGCTGACGTGTCTCCTTATCAGGGTTAGAAAGTAGGCGCACAGGTCACAGGCCCTGGCATTAAAATCCTCCAATTGTGGAGCACAGCTATGTCTCCCTCCGAAGGCGAATGGATTTGCAGAGGGAGGAAAAAAAAAATTGGTCATGATCAATGCCCCTGGCGAAATTTCCACACATGAAAAAGAGAAGGGGAATACAGATCTACACCCGGAACTAACATCCCCGAGTGCCTTTGCTCCTTGTGCAGCACTTCAAAAGGCTGAGCGCTCCAAATGTGCGGCATCTGCCTCTCAGCCCTGGCGTCCATCCGCCGCCTCCGTCTCCATTTCATGGCAGGCTGAACAGCGAGCTCCCGCTCCCGCGCCCACGGCCAGCCGCCCGCATCCCTCAGATTGATGGCGCCCGTCGCTGGGCGGCGGTGCAGCGGCCACCTCGGGGGCTAATGATGTGGAGTAGAACCCAAACGCCGGCCCGCTCGACCCTCAGCGTAATTGTAACTAATGTGTTGCGTGGCTCCAACACACCTTGCCGCCGCCATACTGGGGGTTCCTTCCAAGATGGTGGAAACTATCCCAGACTTCCACAAAAGAGGTGGCAGCAGGCAGTTAGGAACAGGTTTGTTGAGAGAGAGAGCGAGAGAGCGAGAGATACCGTTTGAATGAAATGGCTCAGGAGAGTCAGGAAAAAGGATGGATGGGAATAAGGAAATCAGAAATAAAGCTGACGTGAATCTCAGTGACCCATCCATTATGCTCCACTGCGTTGACAGAAGATGTCAATGAACGAATGAACCAACTGGTGAATGAAACTTTATTCGTTCCACAAGGAAATGCTTTTGGCTGCAGCACGTACAGTCACACAATATATACGCATGTACACAGTGACCAAAAATAGTGTTTAAGCAGGTGAGCAAGTTTGTAATGAATAAGCAGATCGATAAATTGTTCAACAGACAAGAAAATCCGAACGTATGACAAAACAGGGTAAAGCGAGGTGGTGCGAGGTGTAATGAATAAATGGATGAGGTCATTACGAGGTCCTTCTGCGGTTGTCATGTTGAGCAGTAATCCATTTTATACTCGAAAAGCATCAAATGGCCCCGATGTCACTTTATTCACAGTGTTCACAACATTTTTTTTTTGATGAAACGCAAGTGACCGCTGGGAAATTAGTCTGTGTCAAGCATGCAGTTGCAGTGCTCCACCGTGACATAAAGAAATCACGACATGGACAGCTTAATAAAATGATTTTTACTTTCAATAAACTGCTTACAAGGCTCATTTCTGACAGCAGAACAAAAACATGTCGACAGAACGCGATTCGGCGCACTGCTGAGTCATTGCATTCTGCCAGAATGACATGTTTGTGGCATTTTGTGTGACATCTGGCAACCGTTCCCCTCTAAGTAATTCTTTCGAATTTCACCAGCTTGATGGAGGTAAAAACAACAACAGTTGCAGGTGGTTTTAGACAGAGTCCCATAAATACGGCACAGATTCGGTGTAGTTAATGGCAGGGCCATGGAAGATTTATCCCTGCGCTTCTCAAATCCACTGGTCTATGGATCGAAAATTGTCGTCCTGTTAGACACAGATGCCACATTATGGTGTGCAGATGATGCTATAGCTCAGGAAAACACTTTTCACTTCATTTCACAGATGATGCTCCGCAAAGTGTAAACGTAGAGCTCTTTCTGCTGCTGTGACATTCACCCTCATTCATGCTGTGAGAATACATTTTTTAAAAAAACATCTCAGCCAAACATTTACATATTCTAATCGACGCTTTAAAGGGACTTGCAACTTTGGGCTTTACTCTGGTTCCCCCATTAACACAGCAGGGTAATTTTTACTCTTATCGATTCAGGGTAAGTACCTTGCCAAAGGGTACTGCAGCGAGGAGGGCATTCCTATCAAGGTTTTTTCACTGCAGGGTGACAACTGTAGCCCCCACACTGCTTGCAAATACACATAACAGTGCAGGTTATATAAACAGTTTGGTGAAATGTGTAACTGAGAGAGTGATTTTATTTAGTTTTTTGTTTTGTTTTGCATCTGATTTCTTTCTTTCTTTTGCATGTGATTGATTTCTTGGTATTCATTCATTCATTCGTTCATCCGTTCATTTTCTTTTACATGCGATTGATTTCTTGGCTAGGCATCGGTACAGCATGCGCAACTCATAGGAATTCACGGAATCTTACAGGTAAGTGGGTATTCATGCCTCTTAGGCGAACAGCAGCATTGTCCTCCCGAAACCTCGAGGATGCCCAAATGGAGGAATTTATTGACATTTCCACCGGAGAACGTGGTCTTCCCATGAATTGGTGGCGGCAGGCCGCAGTTGACACCGGGGGAAACCATGGCTGAAAACACCATGTCTGACCGTAAAGGGGATTATTTGTCTTATCTCCTTCAGGAGACAGATCGCGCTCAAATGCGCCGCTGCAGCCCCGCGATTGTGTTAGAACAGCAGAACATTACAAAACGGTTTGTGCTCGGCGCATCTCAGCTTCGCCGTCCTCGCGCGCCGGTCCCACGTTAACTAAACAAATGAGTGCGCTCATGACGAAAATATTAGCGCGCCCTCCCCGCGCTGCGCTTCGCAGCCATTTCGACTCTTTCGCCCCGACGTTCTCCCATCTGCTCATCAGCAAAGCCTCTTCAGTTATTCCTGTAAGTATTTAATGACATTTACCATGCAGAAAACTGGGCCAGCAATGAGCTGTGATTTATACAATTTCCCCTGCATTAGATTCACACAAAGATTTTCAACAGAAGCCTTGCACAATTAAGGCAGATGTACAGTTCGGCACAAAAAAAATGTAGAAATTGCTCAGGGAAAAACACAAAAGGACACTATTTTTGTTTTTTGACTTTTTTTTTTTTTTTTTACACCGAGGCCCTGGAGTTTTTCCTCCTCGCTCATTTGTGGCGCAGTCTTTTATAAGCCTTTTATTTATCTCAGAAATTGAATACAAGTGGGGAACAAAGATGTGTAAATCCCTAATTTCATAATTTTCACAGCTTCAAACTGGGTTTGCTTGACTGATGTTGAGCTTTGTATGAGGCCAGCGTAACCCTAATCCCTGAAGCCCAGCGAGGGAAGCAGTTTTTTTCTTAAAAATTCCTCATTTTCTAATCCCGAACAAATCCGTTTCTACTCAGTCCACTTTGAAACAGTCAGGACAGGCCCCCCCCTCCCGAGCCATCCCACGCCTTCCCCGTGCGTCCAGCTGACGTCATTGTTTTCTCGCAGACGAAGGGAAGCCTCCCGCAGGGATGAGAGGAACCCACTTTCACATGCGCGTGCAAAGGCTCCTCGGCAGCGGGTCCCTCGCTGCTCTCTCACATCTCCGCTGTGGATGAAATGCCTGCTTCTCTGTGGAACGGTTGTCCACTGAACCCCCCCCAAACAGCCGAAACTGAGAAGAACATTTGTAAAGGTATCAGGAGTCCAAAAAAGCAGATCCGTAGAATTTCGCTGAGCAAATTAGAACAAAAGAGCAAATAGGCACTTTAGCACAGCTTGAAAATACACGTCAAAAAATGAAATAAAGAAGAAGCCCCTATAGAGGTGTTTTTAAATATATATACACAAATACCTCAGCTAGTTTTCTAGATAAAAGCTGAAAGGTCATTCATACAGAAAATGGAGCTTAGAAGCTGCCCATGTCCAACATAAAGCAAAATCGGTTAATTATAGCTTTAATAATGGGGGGGGGGGGGGCTTGTAAAAAAAAGTCAATTTAATGGATAACAACTATAAAAATACTTGAAGTTCTTGAAAACATTGTAAAATGCTTTTATAAGTTGCTCAGAAGTTACATTTATAATTCCTGCTGCAAAACAGTGCTGCAGGAGGTAGTGCTAATCGAAGTATTACTGTACTTTTTTGAGGCATTGTACCCTGTGAAGAGAACACTTGCTGAGCGTGATAAGTGGACTGGACAGCTGGACCAGCATGGTGCCAGACCTGTATGTGGCAGCCCCTCCCACCCCTCCTGAAAAGACTCCTTTTGAAGATGGGTGGGTGTTCACTTCCTCCCCTTCAAAACAGCAGTCCAAATCCAGCCCCCCACAGGGATGCTAATGCATCATTTACACAACAAATTAACAAATGACCACATCATCCCCAGGGTCCAGCCCTTCCACCCTACACTGGGACAAGGTGACTGCATTCGGTTTCTTCCGTTTTCATACAACTCCACCTGCGCTGTACAAAAATGACAGTTCAGTCCGGGGAAGCCTGACACTGCCTACGCTTAGATCGACGCGCAGTGCTGGCAAACACCAGCATAAAAATATTCTGTATACATTGCTACCCTTAAACTCTTCTGCATTCGTGCAGATGTTTGAGGGAATCTGTCCAGCATCTCATATTAAAGTCAACATTAGGCAGTTTAATTGGACAGCGCACATTAAGGAGACTCAAGGAAGGAGGAGGCACAATCGGTATGTAATGGGGGAAGCCTCTGGATGTGTCGCAGATCCACCGTCTCATCCACAGGTGTCGTCTTACAATGACAGCGGCAATTTCATCAAGAGGAAGCCCTTGAAATGCGAATGGATCATTCCACCAGACGCAGACACGCCAGCGGTGAGGCCGATGAGGCGGGCAACTCATGTTTCATTACTGGAGACAAAGGCATTTTTTTTCCTTCTTCCGCAACTGCAGACAATCGGCTCTCTGTCTTCCAGCTAGGAGTTAAAAGAAAGGCTGCAAGAGCCACCACACACACGCTGAGGGGGGCCTGCGTAACCGGGGTATCGTATAATTCCCACATACAAGTGCAGGAGAAAATCCTCCTTTCTCCATTTGCTCATTTTAATTTAAACTTAATATCATCACGTCTGCCCGCTATACTTTCTTTCCCCCCAAAAATCAGACTGTGACTGACATCACTTGCGTCACTGGTGTGCTGACCACCCCCCCCCCTTTCCAGCTTTGGGGGGAAGAAAACTTACTATCGTTTTTGCCTTGGTTGAAGCTGCAAGATACCGTAGTATCAAACTAGCAACTACAAAATGTTTGGAATGGAGAGAAATGCGTGTAAATATTTTTAAAGGGCACACATATGCAGTTTGTACCTGGTTGCTAAACACAAAATATTCTGACTCTAAAAGCATGAACCCATTATTAGATGAACACTATATGGCCAAAAGTTTGTGGACACCTGGGCATCACCCCTGTCTGTGCTTATTGAACCTCCCATTCCAATATTTATCATACAAACCCATAGACATTAATATGGAGTTGTTCCCCCCTTTGCTGCCATAACAGCCTCCAGTCTTCTGGGAAGGCTTTCCACCAGATTTTGGGAACTTGTGCCCATTTGGCCAAAAGACCATCAGTGCGGTCGGGCGAGAAAGCCTGGCTCGCAGTCAGCATTCCGGTGCATCCCAAAGGTGTTTAGTGGGGTTGAGGTCTGGGCTCTGTGCAGGACATTCAAGTTCTTCCATACCAACCTGGCCAAACTGTGTTTATGGAGCTCGCTTTGTGCATGGGGGGGGGGGGCACAGTTATGCTAGAGTAAGAAAGAAGCTTCTTCCCCAAACTGTGACCACAAAGCTGGAAGCACAGAGTTCTCTAGAATGTGTTTGTATGCTGTGTGGGTACAGCTTAAATAGCTTAGCTCATTCATTACAAGGGGGGTCCACATACGTATTGTGCACTTGCTGTGAATTCCATACATAAAAGACAATACATATGGCCTGCATGGGATTGGCTGTTCTATACACTTTTTTCCTCTGTATGATAAATATTTATTAATTTTCTAGTCCTGTTTCTGCTTCCTCCTACATTTTTGCACTCTTGCAGTAATTCGATCTGCATGATAGGTGGCATCAGCCCGACAGTCTGAGCCCAGGACCAACTTCCACCTTTGGCTAAGTGTGCCTGTGTCAGCTCTGCCTGCAGTGCTTTAGGTAAGGTGGGAATTTACGCCATTGCTCTTCTATTCCCCCCTCTGCATCACAACACACTCCTGACATACAGCTTCGTCTCACTCCTCTGGCTCCCTCTCCACTTAACCCTTCACTTGAAAAATTCAGCTAATTTTCTTCTTGGCCAAACAAAGGCCTATGTCACTGTATCATGCAGTTAACATTGGTTTTGTGTGCTGGAAAACAATTGCTTCCACTCGTCCGCTCAGCACACGACTTCTCAGTTGATAAATGGTAGAAGGAAGGTAATCGACGCAATTTTCCCCAAGAAAAAGCCTTTCATGATATTAATTCTTTATGTTCTGAAGTTTGAAGTATATTGGAGACATTAGTTTTAAAAACAAACAACAGAATTTGCAAACAAAAGAATCACTTGTCTACAGCTGCAAGGTGGGTGCCCTCAGCAAAGTACTCACAGCTAAACTTTGACTATTTAAGATATCCTATATAGCTTTCCATTTTTGAACATGACAATATTCCATATTATTATTATTATTATTATTATTATTATTATTATTATTATTATTATTATTATTATTATTATTATTATTATTATTGTTGTTGTTGTTGTTGTTGTTGTTGTTGTTAATAACTTTATTTATTTATTTATTTATTTTTTTATTTCATAAATACTGCGATAATTTAAAAGCTTGGACCCCCCCTTCAAATTAAAAGTCACAGCAGCTTTACATCGAATGGCTTGATTTCTCCTTTAACACCACCTTAACTTGATGTAGGTTTCCTAGAAGAAGAGCCGTAAGCTGGGTGGCATAGGGTGAGCCGTGATCTTCTGGCAGGAATAAAGGAGAAGGAAGGGACATGTGGGGGGAGGCAGCAGTGGAAATTACAGTGTCATAACAGTTGTCGGAATTTCTCAGAGGAGCTTAAGTCATCCCTTGTACGCCAGCAAAGTGCGCGGTGAACAACAGCCTCTAATCTAGCATTGTGCTCAGGGGCTGATTCAGCTTCCAAATTGGAGAAAAGCACCTGGGTCTCCACTAAAAAGTGTTTGTTCTTCTTCCACAAGTAGTTCAACCCTGTCTGAAGGACAGCTGTGAGGCTCAACCTCAGGTGTATGTTAACAAATTAGGTAAAAGAATGCAAAAGACACAGTATTGCTTCCTATCCAGCAGACCTCCTTCAAGCACCAGGTGAGCTTCAAACGCCGTGTTTGTGACGCACACAAAAATATTTTGCTTTTTTTTTTTTTTAAACTTTTTCTTTAGTTGTGAAGCTGCTATGATGCTAATGAAGTGGAGGATTAGAATTACATGAACATTAGCTCGCTGGCTAATCGGACCTTAACCTTCATTCAAGGTTGTAAGGCTTCATTTATAATGGCTTAATTATTGGATATTTTGAACACATTGTCAGTAAAGAATGATAAAGTAGGCTGTAAAATGAATATTAAAAATGACTGTTGTTTCATTGAGTTATTATGGCACTTGCGATGCATTACATTGTGGTGAAAACTGCCAAATGAATCAGCTGACTACTGTGTTTGTACAAAGACTTTATTGTCTACTAAAACTTTGTGTGTGGCTGTAAAATTTTATAGGGGTTTAGTGCATCACGTTTAAATTAAATATATTCCGCACAAGATATCCATGCATCCAACATATACACACGTATGAAGAAGATGTTTACCTCATAGGTTAATATTTAATATACTGTCTAGGGATGCAAATATATATAAATGTAATTAGTTGAATCTACCGAAAGCTACGCCCTCCTGGAAAGCTGTTAGGTCTTTGCCACGTTCAACTCGAAAGTGGAAATCGAAGCATTGCATGCAAACATGTGAACATTGGCTGGGTTTAAGCTCCGTGGAGGTCCTGGCTGTGAGGAACCGTGCTGCAGAGGATGAGCTCAAGCTCCAGAAAGAGCATCATCCCTCTTTTAGGGGCGGCTGGAGTATTGGTGGCTGGATGTGTCTTCATCATCCGCCAAAATGTCCACAGTTAAGAAATTTCCTCCACTCATTCGGCAAATGAGAAAAGCCGTCCAACTCGAACCTCCGCACCACATCTCGACCATGCCAGCTTGTACAAGCCCAGCTACACGTATGTGCAGATAGGAGACCTCTAAAAGCAAAGCGCCAAAAAAACATCCGTATTTTTTGTTTTGACGGGAAAATCAAGCGGTGGAGGAAAAGGATTTAGGTATTTAGCGATGTTGTGAAATCTGGCTCGCCTCTGTCGTGCTGTGTTTTGAACCCCAATGAACAATGACTTTGCTTGCCTTCACTTGTTCTCCTCTGGTGTTACCATAAAATGCTCTTGCGCACATCATAATTATATTCTTAGAAGCATAATTTCGGGGTCAGGGGACCCCCCATCTGCTGGCCGCCAGCCAAATGATGATAATAATGATGATAATGGTAGCTTTGGGGCACAAGGAAATAAGAAGCTGAAATATTCTTTTTGGTAAAAATTGACTTTTTTTTTCCTATTTCAGATTTTCTTCGACTTTTCCCCTTCATTCTGACCCCAATGACTTTTACACACCCAAACACACCACTCCCACCTCACACACACACACACACACACACAGTTCCCTACCCTTTCTGACCCCTCTCTGTTTTTATTTTTTTCATTTCTCTTTCGAAAGAACAGCGCCAACTTGTCGACCTCTCTAGACCCCGACCTTCCGAAGAGGAAGAATGTGATTGGAATCCCAAACTTGTCCAGACAGAGGTAAACCAACCCACAAAAGAGTTGGGAAAAAAAAGGAAAAAAACTTTTTTGTCCTGCCACAGCTTTGTTACCCACACGCGCAAATATTTGTTAACACGACACCGGAATGTCAGCGCGACGATGAACAACAGAAGAGGAAGTTTAGCCGTGTTCGGGTCGGACTGTCTGGAGGAAGAAGACGAAAATGCCAAAGATTAGCAAATTTGACAGCATTTTTAGAACCCAGTTGCAGTCTTTTGGGAGTTTAATGTCTCACTAGAGCAAATCGGGACAAAATAACTCAGATTAGGGAAAGACCCAACTAAAAAGTAAGCATTCTTACATTCCTTTTTCGTTCTTTCTCACATTTTAACTAAAAGCTTTCGATATTCGAGACTTCTTACTTAAACTGTACTACATTCTCCTGCTGTCCTCAGTATAAAATGCAGTATGATAACCCTACAAATATCACATTTTTGCATCATGTCCCCAGAAAGAATAATTTTAAACAGTTACGGTTCTCAATTGGTCTTTATTACAGTCCCGATCTTTTGGAAACCCCTTTAATATTATGATTAATAGCCTTGCATTGTTTAGTGAGTCAGGGCGATGAAGTCAACGCGATAAGGAAACTCCTAACTGCCTAATGGCATGAAAACCCCCACCTGCCAGCTCGTGCTGCTGTAACACACGGAGGGCAGGAATAGAAAAAGCTGTCACACAAGAAAACAAACCATGCTTATAAATATGCTTGCAACTTTTGATGTATAAATAATCGGACTCGGTCCCACGGATGTGTGTTTTTACATTAGGGTTCTCTTTTTTGCAGCTAATGAGTGAAAACCCCCGCAGCCAGAATAAAGGTCTAGAAAAAAGCCTGTTTTTCCGGATTGCGCCGCAACAGAGGGCTGCAGAGGGGCCGGCAGAAAGATGTCCGCTTGCTGACTGGAGGGTGGGCGTCCCTACACACTCCCGTGCAGATCATTACGGCTGCTGTCAGAACACCGGCTGCACCGCGACCCGCAAATCACGCGTCTGTCCTCCTCCGCATCCGCATCGTGGCCACCGTCGACCCCCCCGCCAGCTCGGTGTGGCAGCAGACGCTGGTGCCCCCATATCTACACAACAGGTTTAAGCCTCACACTTCCCAGCAACCTTGTATGGACCCGATCAGTACAGGCGCCAAGGTAAATCATAAGTAAATTGCTATGTAAAAATGAGTGCCTAAGACAACACGTCTGCTGTAGCTGTGGAGGATTGTCAATTTCCCTCAAAACATAGCCCTCAGATGCTTTTTGACACATTTTGAATTTACAACTTGATGTTTTTCTATGTTTTCTTGCATTGCCATACACACACACACACACACACACACACACAAACACAGAGGCCAACAGTAAAATCCCAAGGTGAGAGAACATTAACAATCTTTGAGCAATGGGCTTTTGCAATGAAAAATAACAATTTCAGATTTCCTTTACATTTATAGGATCTATAAAGGTATTAACAGCAAGCCGAAGCTTTAAAATGCTTAAAAGCGAGAGCAGGTAGACAAGATGCACTTTGGCATTCAAAGACAGACAAAGTAAAGGCTTCGTGGCCAAACCTCTCAGCTGCCATCTGTTAGCAGATGTGGGGACACAAAACAATCTGATGTCTCTCAGTCAGATGTCCGGTTGTTTACAGCCACATGGGATTACGTCTTCTTTTGCTGACATCCAGGGGTCAGTGACAGCCCCTCCACTTCTCTTTATAGTTAGAGCTCTCCGTGGCTGCAGAAACATGACATTTAGAAAAAAGAAAACCATGGTTTTTCCTTCAAAACAAGTATTTTAAGTCAATAACCTCTTTAAAAAAAATGTGCACTCTTCTCTAGGTGGGATTGAAACCTGGGTCAACTAACTATGAGGTAGCTCTTCTAACCACTCTGCCACCTAGTGTCTGCTTGCACACATTGCAGCTATAATATGTCAGCAAAAATGAAGAAAAAAGCCTCACCGTGGGATTCATTTCTCTTAAATAAACAGCACACCCTGCAGTAACATCACTCACAATCCAGCGTTTTTGAGTTTGCGGCAGAATTTAATTTTAGTTTCGTACGGCAGCACCGGTGTTGGGGCAAACATGCTCAAATGAGCTGGAATTGTCCCTCATCATCTAAAGGCCCATTTCCTCATTAATCCCAGACCGCAACCCCGTCTCCAGCCTCTCTTTACGGACTCCATCCGTACTTTCTTAAATTCACAATAATGTGGGTCAAGTTCCTGTATGAAGACATACTTAGCACCTTTGTAACTGGAATTTTTATCACTAAGGGCAGCACAGCCTCCATGAACAAAAGCAACACGAGAGGACACTTGATCCATAGTTAACACCACAATCCTGGCAATGCAGTGGACCATAAACCTGATCAACCCGCACAATTTACCACAGAGATGAGCCGTGAAGAAGAACACGCGTGGCGCTGACCAAAACCACCGCACCTTATTAGGCTGGCAATACGCCATAAAGTACCTTTTATAATAATGAGGCTTTTGCTTAGGCCTTGCTGAGCTGAATGCATGGCAGACATTTTGCGCGATGCGGTCGGGGGGGGACGGGACATATGCTTTTCCCTCGATCGCCAGGTTACGTTAGGATGCAGAATGAAGGAAAATGGATAAAAAGGAGGCACGGTGGTGTGCACAATGGCTGGGTGACAGATCGTATTCCCTCCACGGCCCGAGGTGTTGATAATAGAACAAAGGATTTCTCACAGTAATTTACACACTGGATACAAAGCCCGGCAATCCGGAGGACGCCAACGTGGAACCCGGCATGGCAAATATTGTTAGTCATGATGGCTTATTTCTTTTATAAGCGCCTCCTGCAACTTTAACTACACTTCTGAAACCATAAAAGGGTTTTTACAGGCTCAGCTACCCTATAAAAGGTAAACATCTGGATGATCCTCATATACTACACACTAAGGAGGCACCGGGGGACACAGGTCTCCTGCAGTGACATCCGTCCAAATTTTTGTCAGTCTTAATGCACAAACACTATAAAATAAAGCTGAAATTATTTATGGATCATTTACATGTTAATGTGCGCAGCATAGATTTTTATATAAAACATACAGGGATCGTCACACTGTCATTTAAGGGGTCTGAGGCTGAATAAATGCCATCATTTCCGAGGAGGAACAGTATGGAGTTCTGTACTAGCAAATCCATTATTTTCCCTCCGGTGTCACCCCTCCCGGCCGAATCAGTCGCAGCGCGAGGAGCGTCGGAGAGATGTGGGCAGGGAAAGCACAGCCGCAACCTCGGTCAGAAGACGAGCACGGGGACGCCGTGCTGAGAACAGAAATCCCCAGCAAAGGAACGCAAAAGGTAAAACCGCACGCTAGTCGGAAGCACAGCAACACACACTTCTCACTTGGCATCACATCACTGACAGAACAGTACTGTACAGCCACAGCCTAGAGCTGTTTCACCCTTGTTTTTGTAATACGACTTCTATTTCTGTAACTTGTGTTTTGAATGTCTAAATTACTATGCACATTGCTGTTTTATAGCTTTGCTACAGGTGCGTATCCATCTGTCCATTCATTCCAATAAATACTTCCCTATAATTCCCTTTCAGTTCCGCAGCCGCCTGCTGATGGCTCCTGAAGATACAAGGTGTGAGGGAACACCCGTCTATCATACGGCAACCTCGCATACTTTTGGTGACACGTGAGCGCGCTAAGGGTGATTTAGAGTCGTCAGATCAGCGAAAACATGTGTTTGGACTGTGGGAGGAAACCAGAGCACCTGCAGGAGATATACATGGCGCAAGGAAAACATGTAAACTCCACAACCCCCAGCCCTGGAGCTGTAAGGCGCCAGCGCTACCCGCAGCTGTACATATGGTCAATTCAATGTTTTTATGCCTTTTTTCATACACAAGTGACTGAAATTTGAAAAAAAATCTTACGTTCACTACCATGGGTCAGCTGCACATGTACATGTGTCATTATTATTGAAATGCAAAGTCGCAGCATACAGTACAACAGAGTGCTGAAAGTGTGTTATATTCTAACAGGAAAAACGTGTATTTTACATTAAAGGTTAAGAGGTTGTGAATCATTTGTGTCCCGCATTAACATCCACCAGAACCCAGAGCGCCGGAGTCCTTTGCTGCAGTTCTGATGAGGGAGAGACGATGGGATTTTTGTTCATCTCCTGGCTAGAGAGGCAGAGGAAGCCTGTTATTTCTCTCCTTTGTGCCCCTGAACTGGGTAACATTACCACTCCCAGGAGGCCCAAGGGCTACTGACCTGACACAGTTATGGCCTCTTGCCCCGGTAGCTGACAGTCTGCAACAGCTGTCCCTGTGCAAAACCGCTCTGGTGACCATAGTGCGGCATGTGTGAGTGTGCGTGTGTGTCAGAGGGAGGGAAGGGAGGGTGTGTGAGCGTCCTGAGACCAAAGGCACAACGGGCGTCCCATTGCGTGACTGACAGGGACAGGCCTTCACCATGGTGCCAGCCGCAACCCTGCAAAGAGGGCGTGCGAGGAGACGGGCTCCACGGTTGTCACATAAACATAAACCAAACATCGGAGGCCGTTCACAGCGCCAGAAGTGGCACTAGTAAGCGGCGCCGAGCTTCAGCCGCTTGCTGTTTTCCATTAAAAAGTAGTGCGACTCGACTGGAGATAAACAGTCGGCCCATGAAAAGGAAAATGGAAATGAACGCATGCGGTTTATACGCAAAAACATCAAGCCGCTACATGTGAAACACCAAATAATTAACCGGAATGAGAAGAAAGGTTGAGCCGGAATCAAAGTCCTCCCTTATCCATGCAGTCAATATTGCTTATCAGATGTCATTACCGCAAAGGCAGCCATAGAGATACGGTGGCGAGGCGTAAATAGGGAGCCGCACGCGTTCCACATTATGCTGACAGCGTTTGATTCCGTGACGCCGTTCGTGCCCTGCAGCATCGCACTTCGCAGGTGAATGGAATTTAATAAAATCTCAGAAAAATCGGGCAGAGATAATTATGCACAGGCTTTGTTATTCCAGTATCGACTTGGCCTCGTACGCGTCCACTTTGCGCGAGGCTCGGGAAACGCCGCCATGCTGTTTTTGCTCAGATGAAACGGACGCTGACTGAAGCTATATTTGGCTAACTTGTCCTGTGCGGCGCCGGGCCGTGCCGTGATGGGGACAGCAGGTGATCGGGCGCAATTACAGCAGTGTGAAGCGCGAGGAGCCGCTTGGCTGAGCTGACACCTCCTTAGGTCACGGCTGTTCCAGGACTTCATCACGCGCACACCTGTTGGCGGCTGGAAGAGGCTTTAAAAACCTCTTCTGGGAGCATTTGTGGGGTTTTTGTTTTTGACAATTAATTTGACAATTTTACAAAACACTTTTTTAAGCCTCTGAAACATGCATGCTTGACGATGGAAAAACTTGGCCGCCGCAGGTAACCAACTCCTCGCTCCTTATTTGTCGTGATTTAACCCTTTACGCAGCAAGGGAATTTTTGCTGGAGCAACTCGGGGGTTCCGCAGCAGGAGGTGCGATTCAAATCTCAAGTGAAGATCTAACCACAACACCACCTGCTGCCCCTGACTATTACAGACTTGTAAGGGCGTATAAAGCACCTGTGGAGCACTTCAGTTTAAGGTGAAGCTGATCTTCTCAAGAGTCAGAAGCCACAGGTTTCTCCAAGGCTAAAGAAAAAACTGTTGGGTATTGTTATGTCAAAAACCAAAAGTAACTTTCATTAAGATTTATTCAGCAGTTGTTTTTTCATCGTTGTTGTTGACAGAGAGTTTGTATCCCTCCATCTTTTATAACCCCTCACCTTGGTCATGGGCTGTCAGAACCTATCCTGGAACAATGGGCTCTAGGCAATGAAACCGCTCCTGGTCCATCACAGTGCAGCCACGCACACTCCCATTCACACACGTTGGAGTGACCAGTTGGACTAAAATGCATGTCTGTGGATAGTGGGAGGAAACCAGAGCACCGAGAGGAAACCGATGCAGACACGGGGAGAAAATGCAGACTCCACAAAGACCGAAATGGATCCAAGCTCAGGCCCGACCAAGCCAGGCGCTATGAGGCCTCACTGACTGTGCCACCCAGAAAAATGTTGAAATAGGCAAATACATAGCAAACATCAAATATATCAACTAAATTTATTTAATGAGCAAATGATTTTGTTCAAGGTTCAAACTGAAAATGAAATTAGGTGGAGATAATTGTTTACAGAGGTATTCTGGGTAATCATTATTACAACAGTGTTTCCCAGAATTGATATATAAGTGCTTAGTGCAAGTAATTTCTCCTTTATGTATAAAAGTGTTGAAATTATTTTGTGTTCACCCTGTTTGGCATGAGTAGTGCGGTAAGACTGAGTCAAGAAGCCGTCATCCAGCATGGCCTCCGCTGCAACGCCGCAGCTCACTCCCTTGATGGCCAGCGGAGCTAAAAACTACGTTTCAAACTTTTCTGAGTGCTGTTTCCTTCAGCAGGGGAAATTACTACGGCGGCTGACCAAAGAATCATTGATCAGAACCTTCAAGAGAAACAGAAGTCGGTTAAGCCACCATGACTCCTCCCCGTTTCACCTTGACGCACGCCATTGATTTTGTGTCGGCAGCAATAGCGGCATCACGAGTGACGCCAACGCGATCCAGGCCCTGGTCTGCTTTATTCACAGGTTCCGACACCAAGCTCCTCAACAGCTACGCACAGACATCAGACAAACGGAAAAGGACGATCCAGATCGGTGAGGACAAGGATCACTTAATAGCAATAGCTCAACACACGGCTTCCATCGCTAGCTTCTCTCTCTCCTCGCATCGATGGGAAATCAATGTGCAGAGTAGAAGAGTGTCAGAAGAAAGCTATTCTCCGCATCGAGAACCGGCATGCCTGGAATTTCAAGGGTGGCAAAAAGTTCAGCGTAGGAGACGAATTATCGATTTTGTAGGATATACTGCAAAAATGATCAATCTGTAAGAGCAGCGCTTATAAAAATTAGTAACTTAGCCTTTACCTGCCCTTTCATACCTCTAAAGTCTTTGAATCAATGCCTTACTGAAGTGTCAAACGCCCAAATGTAGACCCTACCTCCTACAAAGTAACTACTATGCCATAGTGATCTTTTACATTAGCCCACCGCTTAGCCACAATAAACTGCCATATCTGTGAAAAAAAATAAAAAATCAGGAAAAATCTAAAAAAAAATTTTTTATATTTGCTAGCTACGAAATAGACTGTGTTTATTCGCTGTTAGGGCAAGTCAAGGGATTGCATTACTATCTCATGCACAGACAAAAGGCGCACAGTCTGAAAGGTTCCCTAAGCTAAGCACTAGGGGCAAGGTTGCCGTGAAAGATTGTTAGGCTGAGCTGATTTATCCTCACCTTTACCAGGTACTCACCATGTTAGTTTGTCACCAGGAATTTGCTATCCTTCTAACAGTTGTCTAAAGTGAGAATATGGTGCGTAGCTGGACATCTCGGGTCTAAACTTCCTTCCTAACAATGTTGGCACAAAGAACATCCAAATGTTCCATGCAGCTGACACTGAAACAGAACTGCGAGAGTAGAATGTGTGTTTATCCAGCTAAAATGGGCTGTCAGAATTTTGCAGTTTGCTCTACAGCCCAGTCCCAGAAAGCCATTGGGGTCTATGGTGGAATATGGCGCCGGGAGATGGAAAATAACAGAAGCTCCTTGATGTCACGGTGGTCATGATCTGCTTGGGGTTTCTGCATACAAATGAGAAGGCTCTCGGCCAAAGATAAGCGTGTAGGACTGTGTTAAAGCAGAGGCGGAGGGGTGTGTTCCTGGGCTACAAGAATCATAATACTGCCCTCTTGAGGTGTCGTACTCTGCGAAGGATGGAGGGATCCTAAGGATGGAATTTCCGCACCTGTGGAACCCCATGATGCGCTCCTTAATGCTTGGGTGACATCCCAAGGAACAGCAGTACATTTCACAGAGCCGCACAAAGCCAAGACATCCACATGTTTATACACAGCAAGTCTGACTCAGGTGCACAGGGATCACACTTATTAGCTGTAAGAATAAATCCATGTTTGCAAATAAAAGCTGAAATCAGTCAAGAGTGTTTTATAGAGACCTTTCGCTGTCTGTGATCAAATTCCTTTGAAAATAACAACTTTATCCTTTTTCAGACTTTATTTAGGCTACTCAGTAGTTTTTATAACCAGTATATGAACATTTGTTTATTTAACAGACTTTTTTCGCCAAAGGAGAAGACTGACTGACTTTTTCTGCAAATACCTTTAACCAAATTGACTCGCAGTGTACAATACACTGCGCTAAACTCCCTACAGTTATTTGCATGTTTAAAAATCCTAAAAATGTAACACACATAAACACTTTGAGAGCAACGTAGAGTTATCGCTTCACGTGAGAAACGTCTTTGGGATGTTGAAGGAAACAAAACCACCCAGAGGAAATTCGCACGAGCATCCAAACGGCAGGCTGATCACACAGCCTATGAGCAGTGCTGGTCCACTCTGTCTTGTTGGATAATCATTAATAAGTTAATAGATTGATAAATTCATACATTTACACAAAACTTCTCCACTTTACACAAAAGGGTTATCACAGTAATGCAGACCTGTGCCAAGTAAACATGGATAGGCATATAACAACTATATTTTACATTTTAACCGTAATGTATACCTTAGTTACACATCAAGACATTTTAGTTGATGAATATAAATTATCCTTAGGTTAAAATCCACCCTTATTGTTAAGTACAATGACTAAGCCAAACCTAAGTGACAGCAAACATTTCCACGCACGTGTTTTCCCATTCACCAGTATGTAAACCTCAACCGTGTCTTTTGCCAGACCTAAAAGAAAATAACGTTGATGATACATTGCACATTTTAAAAAAAAATTGAAATTTTGTAGATTATACAGAAGAGAAGGACAACATTTTTATGTGCTTGCGGTGGAAATTTTGACAACTTAAGCACAAAGTTAGCTTAACTCCGTCACGGTGGCACTTCGAGTTTCAGTCCTCCCTTGACAATTTATAGCAGCGAGCCTTGACTATTAATAAATATTAATAGTGCAGGATGCCAAGAAAGGAAGACTGTCAAGTTATTTTGTTCTCTAACTATGTACGCCGGCAAAATGCGAGACTGTTATAAAGAAAAGGCGAGGGGGGGGGGGGACTGCAAATCAAACAAGTTGCACAAAATACCCCAAGACAAAGAAGCCACGTGCTCACTGATTAAGAATAGCCGCAGGGGATCACAGCCTGAATCCCATTTCCCACTGGGCGATAATTGAAAAGTTCGCCAAAGAACCAGTCATACATACACAGATGCATTCTAAACACAGATAACATATTTTTGCCACAGTTAACACCCTCTCCCCATTACAGCAGTAAAAGGCTTTTCACAAACCCTTGAATGTAACATGTGGAGCGGCAGTCCGTCTCCATTTGCACCTTTTTACTCGCCCCTGTTTTGTTCACTGTTCGTACAGTTTTGAATAACCTATTTGAAAGGCATAATAAAAAATTTATATGCATTTGCATTGAATATGTCTAATTATCCATTGGTTCGACTTCAGCACATTCGAAGTATCCCTGCAGTGAAACAGACATATGGATGGGTTTCCCGCAGGAGTCATTTTGGCAGCGATAGGGCATAAAAGGAAGGGGTAAAAACCCTCATGGCCCCACAAGACCTGATGTTCATGAGTTGAACGTTTGAAGATGGTAAAAATCTAAAACACTAAGATGTTTAATGCCCCAGCAGCAATGTAAATGCTGATCTATGCAAATGTTCAGTATAAAACTTAAAGGGCAAATGCTTCTTAGGCCTACAAATAACACATAGTGGCAAAGCCATTTTCTGTTTATCCTGTTTTTTCTGTTGGAACGTTGGACACGGCAATCCGTGCTGGACCACGGGAGGAAATTAGAATGATCGAATCAACATGACCGGAGCTGTGATCAGCCAAATCCCAAGCAGTCCGCAGAGACCACGAAGAATTGTCGTGAACGTGCAAATAGACACTTCGCAAACAAGGTGGGCAAACCCAATAACACGAAATAGGGCGGAACTGATGGGGTGGCAGAGGCCAGTAAATAAGTATGGAAAGACATAAAAAGAAACACAAAAATCGCAAAGCTAGTCGATCCATGCACGTCCTCACGCGGTCAGTGGCTTTGAACTTTGACCTCGCCTCTGCGTTTGTAGATTTTCCACCGTTTCATTGGAACTAAAGCAAAAGCCGGGTTAACTAACAGCAAGTTCTTCTATTTGTCAGAAATGCATGTAAATCATTATGGTTGTGAATGAGCCTCTAGTGCCAAAAAATTGGGTGCTACATTAGTGATATTATAAATTACATATTACTGTCATTAATTTAGCAGATTTTTCATGTTGATAATGGTAGGGTTGGTCGAAAATGAACTCTCAACTCTAAATTAAAATTAAAGTAAGTTTGAGTGCTGAAACCCCCAAGGAATATTCAGAATGACAAAAGAGATGGGTGAGCAGAGACGAGCTTAAGGGAAAAATTGGCACATTTTAATTGTTACTGTCAGACACGTTTTGGCAACATGCCTTCCTCTAGTGCACATGTATGTCTTGCATGCAATATTAAATAATTAAATATTATATATATTTTAAATGTGATAACTTATTATGACCATGTAACAGGTTATAACAGAAGGACCACAGCTGTTAAGAACTCGGTTTGATTTATTTTTTTAAAGAACTTCTTCTCACACGGCGACACAGAATGTTGAAAAAAAGACTGACACGTAGTACAAAGCCATAACAGATACAGAGTAAGCCTATAGCTGAGGTTTGCTACACATATAAAACCCCCAAAGACAAATAGGTCCTAAGAACTACTAGTAAACCTGTAAAGTAACCAGCTGACAAATGAGGAGAGGAAAACAAAAAACTCCCAACTGAATGGCAAAAGAAAAAAATTAACCTTGGGGGGCCGCTGTTCCAGTGGCTGACCACCCCCCACCCACTCTAAGTAGAAAAACAGAGTGAGTGGTTCCAGCTAAGAAAAGAAAAGACTACACAGCTGTTTATGAGATTGCTGTTATAAATCATGGAACATTCAATGGAACTTGGGTTGCAGCAGCAGAATTGTTCAGACAAAGGCAATAACTGAACACCGACGTCATGCTGCTGCGTTACGAGAACGGATGCGGGAGGCAGGTTACAGTAAAACAGGTGCAAACAGAGGTTAGACGACAGCATAAACAGCAATACGTACACATCGCCAAGTCGTGGTGCAAAATTAGATTTATTTACTTAAAACAGATGACAGAAAAGGTGGCTACATGAAACACTGCAAGGACAACAAGGCTGCTGGGTGAAACAGCATTTAAAAAGTGAACATCTCATGCTTCGCTCTGCAGCTGATGTTAGATCAGAATATAAAATACATTGTTTACCAGTTTTAATATCTCGACATTTTTTACTGCATTGGTTTAGGGTAAGCACCCAGCTCAAAGGCGCTACTGCCAGAGTGCGCTTTAAACCCGGGTCTTCAAGTTGCGTTTAGATTAATACATTCGGCAGATGATCTTCTCCAGAAAGGATGTCAACAGCTCCAACCACCACTCTTTGCTTCACTACGAGACGCCCCAGTTGCTGCCTTATCGTCATTATCATTGCTGTTTGTTTGCATGAATGTATGTAAGCATTCATGTTTAGGTGACGGCTGCGGCAACATTTTAGAAACATCAACCATATGAAGGTGGAGCTGCACAAGCAAGCATGGAGGACAGTCGGCTTAAACCATGGAAAATTTTTTTACATATACAGTAAAAGTAAACGTTGCCTGACCATCTAGTAGGAATGTTCAACTTTTCTGGCAAAAAAATTTTGTGCACGTTTGTAGGTTTCTTTTGTAAAAGCGAACTGTACAGCTGCTTCTTGATTTACTCGCAGTAACACCAGAAAAACCGCATCACTGGTATGACTTTAATCATGAACGGAGCCCTAGAATTGAGCACAAACTGGTCCTTTTCGCTAAAAACCGCTACAGTTTTCATGACAAGAAAATGATGTCATGCAAAAATAAGAAAAGAAAAATCTAAAAGGCAGCGGTTGTGCAAGTCGCCATGAGTCGACATTGACTCGACAGCACTTAACAACAGCAACAACGCTAGCAATGGGCGGCATGGTGGCACCACAGGTAGCGCTGATGCGTCACTGTCCCCGAGCTGTGGGTTGGATCCGGATGTGGGTTCAGATGTGGCCCTGTCCAGGTACTGCGTTCGCTTTGTGCCCGTGCGGGCTTCTTCCCGCAGTCTAAACACAATGCGTTGCATGTGAACTGGAGATGAAATGCTGCAAGAGTCTCATGCTGTAACACACTTTTGTCCATGAATAAACAAATGAATGAATTCCACAAGTCATATATATGCATTTTGTATAATTTATTAAATTTCAGAGGCACAGAAGCAAACTAGCAAATGCTACAATGAGCCCAGGGCCATTAGGACAGGGCACTCAGAAATCCTTTGATTCTACTATCCACGCCCACTGCATAAATATAAATATAATATTATTCCTTAGAGCTTTTTAAACTCTCATTGGCGTGCCTTCCCTTAAAACAGCGGGTTGGGCGAGGAATATAATTGACTGCACCCAACGCCCGGCGAACCGAGCCGTATTCCTCACCGTGGCCATTACAGCGCCCGGCTCGGAGCAGCAGAAGATGTGCGAGCATCGCTACCAGCTGTTATCCTTAGAAGGAGGAGCCTGGGAACCGGCTTGTGTCTGAATTGGGCTTTGCGGGAGGGAAGAGGAGCGGAGATGAATCACAGCGAAAGACTGCCTTAATTTCTGGCGAGGAACCACCATTGTACTCGGCGCTTCCTCCTAGGGAGACAATAGCTCATTTAGCGTAATGGCCCACAGCTGCTTGTCCTTAGCTGATCGCTTCCCGCACGAGCACGGCGGCAGTGGTGAGCGAACACCACAAGAGGGGGCCAGCAGTCTGAGCCACAAGGCCGTACCTTGACCGATCCGTCCCGCATGCTGCCCCGTTGCCCCATTGCTAGCGATTATTTCTGCAACGCAGTCGCGGGCTGTCCGGCCAGGGAGCGCGATTGTCCATCCCTGTCCGAGGGACGTAAATGGTCGTCAAAAGGCCTTCGGTGTTCGTGCGTCTGCGCTCCATCTCCCCAGTTGGCCAAATGAAAGAACGGCCAGTGGCCACAAAGAGACACCCGGAGTAGAAGAGGGGACAGAAAGGTGCAGGTCTGTCTCAGACAGAGTTGTGTGGTCTATTATTCAGTGTTAGTCTGTGCATCGTCTGTTTGTGTTGGTGAAACTGTGTAAAAACCTGTGGTTATGAAGCAGCTGCCAGATGGGGGTGAGACTTCGGTCAGTTTTTCCCTGGTTTTTACCATGGTTAAAGAGCCAGGGTAAGGGTAAACTTTTTTGTTAGTTATCACCTAAAGGAGATGCATTTTTGTTTGTTTTGTTGGCTCTGCTCACCCCCGAAGAAAGGGCTTAGGAATTGGGTTGGGTTGATCTAGTAATAATAATAATAATAATAATAATAATTTTAAAAACAGTAACACTTCTCATCATGTTCTGGTTCCTTTCTGGTTGGGCTAATGCTTTCCTCAAAGTCTGTGTTTTGCCCCAACCCTAGACCGGGCTGTAACAGAGACCAACTTCTTAAAAAACACACAAGTAGTGTGAATAATTACACTTCTGTGGTGTTGTTGTTTTATGCGTTATTGAATTTCATACGGGGGAATGTAAAAGAAAGTGACATTCGCAAATATTTAGTTAACCAGCCGTGGTCGGCCCCTGAGGGTGTTGTGTAGTTGTAAGCTCACACCGGCTTTGTGCAAAATAATGCAAACTAACCCTTGCGTTGCTTAAACCTTTATTTCCACTCAGTTACATGCTGTGTTCATTCTCGAAAAAAACTGTACAGTGAGACCCAAATTCGACAGCTTGGCCTCGGTTGTCGTCAGCCCAGCCACCCTTAGCTTCACTGGCTCCTCGCCACCTGTACCACAGCAAAACCCCGTTATGATATCCATCATGATACCCTTGAGCTACCCAACTGAACTAGTTTAATTTATATAGTTAATGGGGTTATATTTCATCCTTCTTCCAAGCGATGTCACCTGGTGAGGACAACGACAGAAATCCCTTTGTGTCCCAAAGCACTTGTGACTGACCTTAAAAATCAACAGTGGAGCCAGTCGCCAAAAATAACCTCTCATTCTGTAAAATAAATAGCTTTAATATGCAAAAGCCCTCTCACACTATTCCGAATGAAGACTAAATGAGGGAGCTGTGACTTGAGGTCTGTTATTCGGAATGGCAACATCAGCACAGTTTGTTTGTACGTGTGTGTCCGTGTCCACAGGTTTAAAGAAAGAAACGTTATTATTACTATTTTATTATCAGTAGTTACAGCAGTAGTATATAATACATCTTCCCACGTATCGAGACCTCATCTAGGCCGTCAAGTACGCAGCACACGCAGTCTTGAGGTACGGATTACAGCTTAATGCATCTCAGCGCTCTGGATGTGTTCTTGAGAAGCGGAGAGCTTAAGGAAAGAGCGCTGTATATTGGCCACTAAAGTGGTAGCTTCCATACATGGAGCTAAAAAACTGCATCAGCAACATAATACAAAGCAGATCAGTCATAGCTTTCATGATAGTGAATAAATGCAAAATGATTAAGGGACAGCGAATATAAAAGTGCAAAAAATATTTGGATAAGTTTTTAAATAATGGTAAATTATGACAAATTGCTCAAAAGGCTAAATTATAAGAGCAGTGCCAATACAGTAGGGCTCATGAAGGTATTACTGGATGACAATCATAGTTTTCAAGATGCTGAATCTATTAACTAGTGGCTGGGTAATGCAGTGTTTAAGACTCTGTTGACATCCATATGAACCCTTTAACATAAAATGCACTCTACAAAGACTACTGGTGAAAGCTAGAAAAAGGTAATAGCTATCCGGTGCAAACACAGCAAATATTAAAATGACGAATTTGTGTAATACGTAAGAGAGCTGATGAAAGAGACAATCTCCAACACAAATGAAGCTTGGTTTATTTAAACTGGAGGTATTTGTCACATTTGTAATATTTTTAAAATATACACAGTATATTCATATATATTAACAGTAGATACATATACTACATGCATATATTTTATATATATATAACTGTAAATTTGATAGAAAATAAACCCAGGTTAACGCTTTAAAATAATTGTTTGTGATGTGCATGATGTCATCTTGACTAGTGTGAAAGTTGTGTTATTCTGTCATTTTTCCATCATAAATCTAAACCATATCCACTTACAAGGGCCAAGTCCCAAACAGCATAATAAAATAAAAATTCGGCAAGGATCTTTAGTCTCCTTAAAAGAATTCTCTTAACAAATTAACTTTTATCAGTCACCAGTGTGCCCCCGTGTCCCCAGCATGGGGCTGAATGTCAGAGATATCGAGGTGAGCGTTATCGGTGAATCAGACAAACACCACGGTTCTCTCGGCCTATGCAGATAAACCAGCAGAAGGCTGTAAAAATGCTGGGTTCAGATATAACACACGCTGGTTTATATCCCGACACCTTTTTTTGGTTATAGAGATGACCCTTAGTAATGCTGTAGCATAAAATATCATAAAAACGAAGATGCTACACTGATCGGTTCCTTAAGAAAGCACACTGGGAAATGGCCTGGCATGTAATGGTAGAGCACAATTTTGTAAATGCTTCCAAACAGGTGAAATGACATGAAACAATCACACACTTTTTGTGTCCTTTACTAACCCCAGCATTAGATTTACAGATTTTACCCACAAGTGCCTTTGTAGGCAAAGTCAAAGACATGAATATTAATTTTTCCCTTTACATCAATAAGCTACACACCCAATAATTTCAGAATACACTCTGGACTCCAGTGACCCTGCTTAGGATTAAGCAGGTAATGATGGATGGATGGATAGGTGGATATATACTGCTGCTGTTGTAAAATCTGTTCTTTTATCTCAATAATTTTATATGCCTTTTCAAATGCTGTCCTAAGGGCACATTCGGAAGTTACAAGAGAATCTGGGAATGTTTTTTCTTTCGTTTGCACACACGTCTAAATTTAAATTTATTTAAGGACTGAGGAACTACATGCCTTTGGTCACTAACTGGTAAAGGGTACAAGGAGTAAGGAGAGGGGAAGCTCAGCATCATTTTGACTTGGCAACTAGCCCTAATGAAAAAGAAACCCATTGATGTAGGTTTATCTCACAAGATATTTATCTTCTTAAATCCACACATCAGAATTATGTTCAATCTTCTTGCTCAAGAGTATCTGTGAGCTGTCATTTGTCTCCCGCCCAGTACATCCCCTAGGTTTGATTAATTTAAAACCATTCATGGATCAATAAGCAGGGCTGAAGGACAGTAACCACTGCGCGAAATCCAAGTGTCAAGAAGGTGCCAAAAAGTACCTTGGGAAAAAGAAAGGCACCTCTGTGAAAGGTTTGTGAAGTGCAGCTAAACACTCAGAAATACAACAAACTGCTGAAGGCCACATCATCGGAAGTGCATAAATGCTGTTTGAAATGGTGAAATCACAACTTTGCGTGGCATGATGTTTACATCTAGTATAAAAGCGGCATTGAAAACCTTGGCAACAACTGTTTCTGTGATGCAAGCAGGCCAGATAATGGATTGCTGAACAATGGAGGACCTGACAAGTCATCCTTCACTGCATACTTGATAAATGGATATGTGCGCTTGTCATGACAGTGCGAATATCTCAGCATCCAATAAAGTACGTTTCTGACCATTCAATAATCATATAGTGCTTTCCGTCCTTAGAGTTGTTCCTTAAACGTCTACGGTTATATAGTACTGTGCTGAATGATATCTGCTGAAGACCTAGATAGTAGTCATTTTTAGCCATACAGCATAATGCCATACAGTTATAAAGATTTTTTTGTAGGTCATTGGTTTCAACAACAAAAAAACTCTGGCTTTCATAGCCTCAGCTGTCCCAATTGTCGCAACTTCTATTTCCATAAACTTTTGTTTTCCTCTGCCTAATGAACAGAGCCTATTTCCACTTGGACAAGGACCATGTTTTCTTGCTTTTCCAGAGCGTTCAACACCATATGGCCCAGGCTGCTGTAGGAGAAGTCGGTGCTGCTAGACACCTTCACCGTGTCCTGCATCATACGTTTGTGTGGTTGTAGGACTGGGTGTCAGACAAGGCTGTGAACAGCCCCTCGAGGGATAGTCCTGGCTCCCTTCCTGCTCAGCTGTACACTTTAGATGTTAGGTACAACACTGAGTCATATCATATGCAGAAGTTCTCAGATGATGCAGAAATAGCTGGCTGTCTTGAGGATGGGCAGGAGGATAAGTACACAGGTGTATATGAAGAACTTTGTTTCGCGATCCCAATGAAAAAAATTGAAACTCGGCGCTGACAAGGTCAAAGAGGTGGACGTGAGCTTCACATGGTCCATTGTGGTCAGTCATCAGTCACAGAATGGAAGAGGAGGTGCTTGGGATATACAAGTAGCTGGCATGCACTTGGACATTAGGCAGCAACAGTGATCTGTACAAGAAAGGCCATAGCTGCCTTTACTTTCTGAGGATGCTCAGGTGACAGTTGCAGAGGTTCTGCCAATCTGTGGTAGTGGGTACAGTCTTGGGCGCAGCTGTTGGTTGGAGCAATGCTGTTTTTACAGGTGATGTGAAAAGACTGAATAAACTAATGACTACACTAGTTCAGTCCTGGGACTCAAGATGAACTTGGTGGAGAAAGTGGTTCAGAAGAATAGTTCAAGCAAACTCCTATTCATCATGAGGAATAACTCTCATCCTTGGTATGATACCCTGGCAAAAGAGAGGAGCACCTTCAGCAGTTGGCTGGTGAAGTCTGTGATGGCCTATAACTATCGGAATGGTAATGACTTCTTATTGTCCGAGCATTTACTCTGCGCTGCTGAGCAATACCACAGCTGTCAGTACTACTTTTCATTTGCCCGCTTGTTTTCGAACAATTTATACTTATTTATTTTATTTTTATTTTTAAGTTTGGGATCACAAAGAAATTTCTTTGTTTTTTGAAAGATCTCTTAGTTTAGGCCAAATATCAGTTTCATTCGTAGCAGCGAAAAGATGCCTTGAGGAATGCTGGCGTTGGAGGCAAAGATTCAAAGAAAAAGCCATATCTGAGGCTGAAGGTTAAAATGAGCAAAAGAATACAGAGACTGGATGGTGAATGACTGAAAAAGAAGACAGCTGGACGAATGCATTGAAGTTTGAGGTGTTTGGGTTGAACACTGGTGTTTGATATTTATTTGTGCTGTTTAAGAAAGCAGCAAACTGAGGACCCGTAAGGCATCTGTATCCCAAACTGCGCACTCTGATGTTCTTATCCTCTTGTCCAGTGGTGCATCTGGACCTTCAGCTTCTTCTTTTACCCTGGTTAGATCCAGTTTGTCCTCTTCTTTCAAACTAGCAGTGGACACCTTTTTAGGAATTCTTCAGTTTCTTGCTAATCTGATGCATGGAATGACCTTCATTTCGCAAAACAAAAACAGACTGATGTGTTTCTTGAATCCAAAAATGAAACGCCAGTACCTTACAACCCAAGGAAATACAATTGACTTGCTTTTCTGGACAGAATAACAGGTTTCAGCTGTACTAACACGATTACAAGTCTCTGTAATAACCGATTATCACTAAAACGTTATTAAGGGACGAACCAAGAGTTGGCTATCAGGACACTGGAGAAATGGCAGCTGAAAATAGCCCTTTGTAGTCACCTGAGTAATAAATTATAAATCAGTTCAAGCAGTAATAGCCATTTATATTATTTATACAATGGCTATATTTTTAAATTATATGTTACATTTTTGGTTACAGTCTTAAATCAATTTGGCTATACTGGCTATATTTTCAAATATTCAACTTGGCTATATGTTTAAATCAATTTAATGGCACCTTGATCAAAAAAGTAATAATTCTTTAAACAATTTTTTTGTGATCCCAAACTTTTGAACCCTAGTGTATGTGCACTAATATCTATAAGTTCCATTGTAATTCCAATTTCTTCTGTCAATGCTTTATCTATCTATCTATCTATCTATCTATCTATCTATCTATCTATTTGTCTGTCTGCCTGTCTGTCCATCCATCCATCTGTTTATCCATCTAGGGTAAAAGCTTCTATAAAGTTCAAGACTTCTGTGATGTAATCATTTTCCTTTCGAGTTAGTTTGTTTTTCTATGTACATGAATTTTGTTTTTCCATCTTTAATACTGTTGTTCTTTTACTTGGGATGAAAACTGACTGTCACAGCTTCCTTTTTCAATTTGTGCAGAAGTGAAGTAGGACAAAGTGAGATTCTCACCCTTCTATCTGTCACACCGTATGCTGTGGCGGTGTCAGTTACTCTGGTTAACCAGAGATGGGGTTGTCAGCATGCTGAACGAGACAGAATGTGTCAGCACATGGAGAGACTCTTCCTGACCTACCCTTCCCCTCTGTCTGCATGCCTCGTCTCTCCCTCATGTCTGTCAGCAGCTGCCAGAAGTCCCCCCAGCAGTGAACCTCAACCTCATACCCTACTGTCACCCTTTGATTGACACTGATACCCTGAGTAATGCATCCAAACAGCCAGCCATTAAAGCACAACTTCAATTCGACTATCACGCGTCGCATCTGTAGGATGAAAGGAAAAGAATGCTTCTGGAAATTTATTTTTGGCTCTATAACCTGGCTGTAAGGTGTTTTGTAGTACAGTGGGTATATAATCGTGTGAAGAAGTAAGTCATCCCTGTCCAGGTTCCACTGTCTGGCATTGGTTGTGGTTCATATCCATCATCCTCAGTCCTGCCATCACTTTCTTCATCTGGACCATTCAGCTCTAGGCTCTGCCAATTTAAGTTCTCTCCCATTTTGTTCAGCCGCTTGACTTCTGTTTGTTGTTGAGGTTTGGAGTTTGGTGATTCTGGCTAGTGAGTTCACTAGTTTGTGACTCGGTGTGTTTTATGTGTGTAGCTCTGAGCAGTGTTTTTTTTTTTCCTTTTTTTTTGCATTTGGTGTGTATGCATTTGTATGCTTGTGTGTGGTTTTGTATGGAGAGCGGTGCCTTCTTCCTGTTTGTGTGTTTGTGTGTTTTCAGCAGTGTAGTCAGTAGAAGCGGAATAATTTCTTTTGGCTTTGCCTTTTGTCTTTCCAGTGTAAAAGGTAGGTAGATTTGTCGTTTGTTCTTCACACGATAGAATAGTTGGTTTGTTTTCGCTTGAGACACCTTAGAGCAGAACACTTCCTGAAAATCCCTTCATTTTTTGTTGGATGAAAACTGCAGTCCATACCTTCCCTCTCTTTTTTGCATTTTCACCCCCTAATGCACCTGTACACACACACATATATGTGTGTGTGTGTGTGTGTGTGTGTGTGTGTGTGTGTGTGTGTGTGTGTGTGTGTGTGTACAGGTGCATTAGGGGTGAAAAAAAATACTATTAAAAAAAAACTATATATATACAGTATATAGTATTTTTTTTATGTATGTGGACATATCAAGATTTGATCTCCATTTAAACAATATTATTAGAAAAAGGTGATAGTATAGAAAACATAATGCTACAATTATATTTTGTAGTCCATTGTATAAATTAAATAAGCATAAATGTAATTTGCGATTTGTTTTCAGGCAAAGAGGCTGTTATAAATAGAATTGCAGATTATTGCAGAAATTATTATAACTTTTTCATCTTAGCAGGATTACATCATATGCACGCAGAATATATTAATGCATAAATGAAATAGGCTATAAAATTTCTCTCGTGCACAAAAACGTTAGCGAATGACCTTAAGGTGCTCTTTTTAATTTGTTAGTGAAAATCCCACCGCTTAGGTGGACGGTGGTGCTTCTAAACTACATTAAGCTGAGTGGATTTCTGTCAATGTGAATAGAGACTCCACAAACTACAGACATCTCCAGCACTTTGGATTTTCAGGTAATCGGGCTGAGGTCATGGTGATTTATTCACCGTCTTGCATGTCTAGATACGACCAGCATCAAAAATGAACAAAGCCTGAAGTTTAAAGTTCAGCGTCAGCGGTGACATGAAGCCGAACATTTTTACATTTTAACCCAAAAGTGGCACGCATTCCTGAAAGTTAGTCGGTTAAATGTAAAAATGACAAACCCATTTCTCTTCTTGTTTTCTGACTGCTGACTCAAGGGTAAGGAAAATATTCATTAAAATAGAATGACAAATTAGAACCCTGGGGAGTGATTTATATTTGAATTTTAACGCCAGGTGTACAGCCCGAAAGGATGATAAAGTGACGCACATCAAAGCTGATATTTAATGTCCTGTGACCTTCATAAAATAGTTGTATAGTTAACGCTTTGAAAAAGTCATTTCACTTTCATAAATCCTCAGGAATAAATGTGAAGACTACAGTAGTGTACACACTCCCATTTTTCCTATCAGAAGCTTGAAGATAGCATAGTCTATAAAACTATGGTAATTTTGCTGCCTGGTTACCATATGATGCCCATTAAAAATATAATGCATATATTATGTCAATTTGACCTGAAATGTAAGAAAGAGTACAAGTATATGATTAAAAATGTCAAATATAAAAATTTATAAGTACTTTTTCCATTCTGTGCTGTACATCTGCTTTGGTTTTAAGCTGCTATAACAAATGCATTGGGAAATATAAATGGTTCATGCCAAATAGCAAAAATGTTGGCCAAAAGGAGAACTTAAGGGACTCAAAAGCAATATTAAGGGTTTTCTCCATGTGTCTTGTGCAGCACCTCAGATGACTAGCAGAGGTCCTAGGTCTTTTGACTCTTTTGACTCTTTTGACTCTCACAGGAGCAACCAAATGCACCCCTGATGGAAATCTTTCAATTATTCAACCCAGCAACCCAGGCTTTAAAAGAAAGTCCAGCAACCGGCTGGTTGCAAATTCTGTCCCAGTCCCATCTGTTGTACCTGCCGCTTGAGCTGCTTTGCCTCAGCTTAATTGTTCTTCATGCCTGTGTCTTCTAGTGTTTGTCTTCTGCGTACTCACCATGTTGTCCTGGTCTAAAGTAGCCATGTCCCTCAACTCTCCTTGTTCCATCGTGCTCAGATCTTCACGGACTCTGCACAGCTCATCCTTGCACTTTTTGTCACTTTTGTAAGTAAACTCTGCACCTGAATCCCGCCTCACCTCACACCTCTGTGTATTTATGACACCGCGAATGAAAAGTAGACTGAGTTTTCATAACCGAATAGAAAAATAATTTCATTTTTGGATTTTTTTTAAAAAAAATTACCGACTCAGCAATGATAGTGAATCCACTCTTACGAAAGGAGAGGCTGCTTCAGCTCACTACAATAGACCAGCAGCTGAGGTTTTAGCGCTAATGAATGAATTTTGTATGTATGTGGGTTCCCACCAACTGGAGGTCACACTTGTTTTGTCTCTGCATAACCTCAAATTGTTGAAAAATGTAACCGCATGCCCTTATTAAATCAATATATTAAACTTGTACATTTAACAGTGTAAAGTGCTGTGAATGAACTATGCAGAACCGCCTGTAATGTGGATTTTGGTGAATTTCAGTCGGCTTCAACAATACTGCCGTCCCCCCTTTTTATTCCAAGCATTATCATTTCATCTCTCAGAAATCCCTGTTCTTGAAAGAGTTTCTTATCTGTTGACACTAAAGATAAAATTCAAATATTCAAATATAATTTGTATCTCTGACTGCTCCTCACATGGGTCACAGTAACTCAGTTTCAGCCGCGCCAGCATATTTAACAGATAAACGGCAGGGAGACGTAAGCGATACTTCTGCACATCAGATTTTGAGTTTATTGTTGTATCAGCCATTTTGAGCAGCACATAAGTTTTAAATGTTTGACTCAACAACTCTGTCAGGAGGAGGCCACAGCTGTTTACATACTTATGAAAACAGCTGCAAGCCTGTCAAATCTGTGTTCTGTTATGCTTATGAATTCCTGGGACATATCTGCATCCCAGGCATCTGGCACAAAAGGAGCACTTTTCATCTTAGGAGACACCTTCTCCTATCATCTGCTGCCATGCCGAACCCTAAGTGGTGCTAAATTTCCAAAGCTGCTTTGCTTCCTGTCCTATTTCTGCGTTTCTTTCTGCTGCTGCGCTTGGATAGCTATGCGGGAGACATCTGTGCCGTACGGTAGGCAACATGCTGAGGTCCCGTGCCGCCAGCCTATCAGACAGTGGTTGTCCCAAACCTCCTAAAAGGCCCCTAGAGGTCTGGCCATGCATGTTTCATCATGCTGGATCTTTAAGCCATTCAGGTGGTGCTCTGCTATTCGGGTGCTCAGTCAGGGAGGGGAGTGATTCATCCACAACACAGCCTAATTTACACCTGAAATGTATGCAGGTCCAGAAAACAAACATAAAACACACAAAGCAGCCCTAGATTATGCAGCTATGCCACAGCCATTTGTGTAAAAGGGTAATAAAGAACACAGTAAGACAGGTTAATAGAAAATCCCAGTTGTCTCAGGACCATTTTAAAATTAAATAAGACATCAGTGGAATTAAATTTCAGTTTGCATAACATTTTTTCTTCCTTTCAATAAAAGATTTGCAAGCTTAACCACATACACAAAGCATGCAGTGGGACTGATGGTGATGAAGACTGATGCCTCTGAAGTTTTATCAGTTTTATTTCATTAAAATTCCACTTGCGATGGAGCCTTGTTATACCTTTATAGACATTCCATTAGCGTAACTAAAAATGCAATGTAAATGCATTGTTACTGTATCAACATTAAAATGATAACTAAATAAGGACCCTAAAAATATTGAATTTTAACAGGACATATTGTTATTGCTGTCGCCGCTATCATTTCAAGGTAAAAGAGAGCAGACAGGTATTTTATTAAACCCCACACTGAAATTCACACACTCAGCAGCTAAACACACAACACATACAATAACAAAGTGCTCGGCGAATTTATGCAGTCTGTTCCACTGTATAAAATTAATGTGACTGCCAAGGAGCACGTACTGTATTTTTATGTATTTCTGCTAGGATTTCATCTTTAAGCAAAGTTTTATTTTTTTTTTCCCCCAGTGCTTCATTAAACTTCTGTCTTAGTATCCGGCTGTAAATCAAACTTTTTGCCTTGTGACTAATTTTGTGAATGTTTCCTTCTTAAGGAAATGAATTGAATTCCAGCTCTGTGAGAACTGTTATTGTCACTTACCTATGGGCTATTTCTGGAGTATCCAAGAAATTAAAAAAGGAAACCACTCTTTCTTTATTCGTGTTAAAGCAATTTGCTTTAAGGTAAGAAAAAAACAGCTGAGTTTTAATGGGGGCAGCAACAAGCCTAGAAAGTAATTCTATAAGTAATGTACAGTATATACACACACAGAGTATATAAGGTATCAGATGTGTGTGCGCGCACACACTTAAGCTGAATGGCAGACTTCTGACATCCTGATTGAAAACAAGTATTAAAATAAATACATTTGGCCCATTGACTCCAGAATAGGCTCTGTACTGCTGTGACCCTATGAAGGATAAAGCGGTGAAGGATAAAGGATGAATAGATGGATGAAATGTAGTCTATTAATTTTGAATTTATATTATAATTCATAAATTATAAATTATAATGTAGCTGTTCAGTAATTTACATCTCGAAATGAACAAATGTGTTGTTTCGCCATCATAAAGGAAAAATAGAAAGGACAAAAAGTGTCTGTAAATAGCTTAAGATTTCAATAGTATAATTTTTAACGTATTAAATATGACACCTACTGCAACTAATGGGACCCAGATATTTATTCTGTGAACAGAACCATTTTTTCCAGAGTTGTTTAGAATGCAGATTTTTTTTTTTATCTAGGTAATTAGGATCCTAATGTGATAATGATAGGTGTGAAATTATTCTCATAATTTTCTTGTTTCCTCTGAGGAAGCGCTGTTGGGAACACCGATGTCTTTATAACCCGCAACCTCTCCTTACCGTGCATCCTAATGAACATTCCAACTGACCCTGCAAGAGGAGGCCTGAGCAGAGTCCACTTCGATTCTGTCCTGAATTTGGAAAGCAGTACAATTTCAAGATTAACTTCTCTTTCATGCGGCAGTTGTTACGGATTACACAAATGAAGTGGGGTTGGCAGAGATGTTACAAACACGCAGGCTCAGAAAGCCAAGGTTTGCCGCATCGGTGGTTTTTTTTATTAGCGCGCCAACAGGAGGAACGCAGGTACAAACCCTCAGTTCTCCCCCGTAAAACATTACACAGCAAGGGTTGATGGGAATAGTCCACCATCCTACCGCTGCAGTATTCGATAATGTACAACTGGTGAATACATGACAACGGCAACACTGAAATTGGTATGAAAGCCTTCATCCTTCAAGTTGCACTCTCAGGAGCTGAAGAATGTGACATATCCAGGACTACAGGAACAGTTTCTTCTGGAACTGTCCCTACATTTGAGCCTGTGTCCTACTGTAAAATGTCTCAACTTGCCAAATTGTTTCTAAGTCAATCCAGTCTTAAATGTGGTGAAATGGCTTGAACATATACAGGTATTTGTCTGGAATGTTAAGGTCTTTCAGACATATTTCAGAGTGCGATTTCATGATTTTTGAATGAGAACTCGTTTCTTCTTTACATGCCTGATTTACGTGTTTTGAGTCAACATATGTGAACCTGACCATAATTTAATTTTACTTGGCAAATAAACCAAGGCACAGTGACTTGTGGAAAGCAGTCAATATTTAATTCAGTGCTATGCCTTGTCTTGTATTTCCATCTGGTTTAAAAATCGATATATATTAATTTAGCTGACCGGTATTTTCGGTCAACGTGGGTTTTGCAGAAATGTTCTGAAGCTCCAACTGTATCTTAAAGGAGCAACATTGCGAGTTGATCTAGATATCTGAAAGAAACAGGCCTCACCACCACAATGAAGTGGTTTACATCACACTTCAAGCCACTCTGTTTAGCCCATATACTAAAATGCCAGCTTACAGTATTTTGTCCCAACCCATAATTTGCCTGCCTTTAGCTCATTCTTGCTCCACATTTGATTTTTTTTTTTTTTTTTTTTTTTTTTGATGCCAGGAGATGAAGTCCAAGCATTTTGTCCTGCTTCTCACTGCCTGTGGGGCAACATCTACAAACTGCAACAGCTCTCCAGTTTAAAGCGGATGGGGAGAAAGAGAAGAAGGAGCATCGGAGGAGATTAGGGCCACATGCTTGGAGAGGTGCAGATGAGGTGAGACTGGTGGAAACGCAACATCATGTGACACTGAAATCTAGTTGTGTGGCAGCTGGCAGGTTCACTGGGAGGGTGAAAGGAAGTCTTGGTATGAAGATTCTCCATTGGTGTGAACCACTGAGTTTGCTTCTAGCAGGGGGGGGGATCTCCTTTTTACTGTATTTCCATTATTTTTGTTTCAGTCAGAGATTTAAACCCATGTTTACACATAAATATATTGAGCCTCAAAAACAGCAACTTTTGAGAACTCTGGCTTAAAATGTCTGACTATACCAACAGTCATTCACTGTCATCTACCGAACAGCAGCTCAGTAGATTAGAATCTGTCTCCGTCCTTTTGTCTTTTTGTTTGGTCCGCAGGTAGGCGTGGTGCAGTCCATCAACAAATGCTCTGTCGTTGCAAACACCATGTCACAAACCATGGTTAAAAGGGCAAAGTCAGACACCAGAACTAAAGAATCGTTTATCTCAACAATATAGAAATTCGTTCGACAATTCTTGCTGCAATTCCTTATGAGTGAAAGATTTCTTTAAAACCTGTGGTCAATATTGCACCAAAGCAAGTTCCCCTTGAGGACTGGTCCTTCTGAGGACACGAGGGCTCCCCTGTTCAGAGCAGCACCGCAACACAACTGCAGGGGCCCAAATGTATGGTCTTTCCGTCTTTCTGTCCATCTACAGCAGCAGGAGTCATGTTTACAGTAAAGTCCCTGCAGCAAAAATGCCTCCAGATCACAGATGATGCTCAACACTCTCTTCATCTCCAAACAACAGCAGCAGACACCAGTATACACTTCCGTGTGACACTAGGGTTTCGAAATCAATGATTTTTTTTTCTTTGCCTTCACAGATCTTTAAAATATGTCGGCTTGTCAGAATGAAAGCTCCCTTCATATGTCAAGCTCCTTATCCTTATTTTTTATTTTTATTTATTTATTTTTTTTGTAGAATAAAAGTGTTTTGTTCCTTCCTCAGCAGTATTGTCCCGATGATAGCTTAGCACAGCCCGGAAAAGACTTTAACTTCAAAACATAAAATATTGAAGGGCATCATGCACAATTTGGCTGAAAATTGCATAAGTCTTTCATCTGCACTGCATTTGATCTAAGCTAATTTGGCTTTAAACCCTGAATTAATATGACAACCGTGCTCACTGTGCCCCTTCTTATCAAAATCCACTGTTCCGTATTATTATTTAATAAAAAAAAAAATCTCTTTTTTCTGAGCAGTGTAGCTTATGGAATTCCTCCCTGTCCATTGCATGTAAATAAACAGCGCTGTGTATAAAAAATCATATAGTGTGCAGAAGCAGAATGCGTGCCTTGACTCAGTATCAGCAGCTGTGGTTATCATTAATATCAGCAGCAAACACACAAACCCTTTATCATGAACACACTGCCCAGCAGGCGGTTATGCATATTTATTGTTGTGTTTTTAGACCGAATCTCTAGCAGTCATCAGAGAACGTGAAGATTAAAAGACCAGCATGCTCTTCCAACAAAGGATTTGAACCTCGACAAGGGTAAGATGAAATATGTTTGTGGACTTATCAAGGCGAGAACTTTTCTGGGCTCAGAATTGGGCAAACGATACAGCGCAACTACAAAAAAAAAGCGAGACTTGACATTTTCTGTTGAATATATACTTTATTTTTGAACTGCAGCGAAACTATAAAAATTTCAGAAGAACACTTCAAACAAGTATTGTTTGAACTAATTTATACCAGCCACTTTGAAAAGCACCCTCAGATTTATTACGTGCAGTAAGAATGACAGAGTTCTTCAACTTGCAGCGAGCTGAAATGTGATCACGATTTGTGCACACTTGAACAGAAGTCCAGCTCTGGCCTTGAAAGAAGTGCATCCGTCTTTTAGGATTTAATTGTAGAAATAAAAAATGTCCTGCGGAAAAAAGTGCGGCAAGTAAGCAGTTCGCCGTTCATTAGCCGAGGTCTCGTGTTTTTTCGTGTTTTTTTTTTTTTTCTTTTCTGCATTTTCACGGCTGTGTTAGGAAACTTGAAGGACGTTGGTGAGCGCTGGGTTGCAGTACGAAGGTGCACAATACCCTGGTACGTAAATGCTGGGTATTGGTAGTATTGGAGTGTTGTTGTCACTGTAGAAAAGTTGAGTGTATGTCGAATTTGCTCTGATACATGAACATTCCTTATAGTACATTAATACGTGTGACAATGTCTATAATTAATGATGGTAATATGTGTATAATTTAGCATTTTTGTTTTTTTTATTTTATTGGTATTCTCTTGCTTTTCTTGACAAAAGTGGGGCAGTATTACTGTTATAGAGGCTAAATACAGAGTTGTGGTAGTCCTGTGGTAGAGTCACTGGGTGCTATGCTAAGAAACTACACCCTGGATGGGGTATCAACCCCACGCACAGTCACAAACAGTTGGCAATTTAGAGAGACCAGTTCATCCGAAAATGGACGTGAAAAAATGGCAGACTGGGACCGATTCAAACCCACAGCCCAGGGACTGTGAAGTGCTGCCTCCTGTACATTAAAACGTGCCTTTTATTTAAAGACAATCTGAAATTATTTTAAACATTACTTACTGATGTTTCTTTAAAAATCTGGAACTAAAAGCAAATTCAGGAGCATTAATGATCTAGAATTCTTTGCATAACTTCAAAATACTACCAGTTCTTAATAATTTCCCATCTTAGTTTTATTTTTAAGCCTTTGTTTTTTTTTTTCCCTCTTCTAAGATATTAACGTGCAAGACACATGCAAAAACCCGTAGTTTTTTAATTTTTCATTCATAAGCCCTTCTCTTGTCAAAATACATGCATGTCAGTGTGCAGGGGAACAAGAAACATCTTTAAAATTTAAATTTGGTCAATTAATTCTATTATGAAGCTTTGCTGTAATGAAAAAAGCCCGGTGAAAAGAATGAACTGTCGTTGTCACAGCCATTAGGGTTTCTGAAATAAAGCAGCACCCTTTCAACGGCCGAGAGTCGTATAATTCGCTTTCCTGCATTGTTATGCATCAGGGCTGCGTTGTCAAATGTCCGTGACCTCTGCTTGGTTAAAGCTTTTTGCTTTTTCTTTCCTCCTTTCTTCCTCTTTAGCTTGCGCCGAGAACACCGAGCGCCCGGGGCACATATTACCGAGATGTAAAAGTGTGCAAACGAAAAATAAAATGCGGCGTGCACGCTTCTAATGGCCATTCAGTGAACAAGGAGATGTACATTTCCTTCCCATGAAGCAATTTGTCAAAAAGGTAAGGGCAGCTGTACAATCGTCCACCAATTCAAACAGTCCTTGTTTAGCCAGTTTAGCAGAAACAATTAAAACGCCGCTTATTTTAAAGAGGTTAGGTTCAGGCAGTCGGTAGTCAAAGCTGACATGAACCCCTCTTCGAAGTCTAAATGACTGATGCAAAGGTTAACCTTTAGGAGTTTATGTGCCTTCCAGCAATTTGGGGGGCGTGGGACTTTTGAGCTTTATTGTTTGTCTTGCAAATAAATGGTACAAAGAACAAATTTATTCAAAATTTACAAATGGATCGGTTACAGCAAATGCTGCTTGGAAATTTTACGATTTGATCATAAACTCATAGATTATGTACAACTACAAATCCTTATGAAATCTAATTTTCTGTGCGCATGCATTTTGTTTAAAAAGAATGAGATTCTCTCTCCCTTTTATCGCCAGTGAGAAAACTGCTCTTGCAAATAACTCATAATTGCAGGTCAGCGGAACAGCCTTGCAAAAATACCAAATAACAGTGGAAAGTCCACGCATCTTTTGTTTGAAATGTATTCGTTTGTTGTACGGCGGTGTTTTTTCCGCCCATATTTAGTTAATCTGAGCTCTCTGGAGATTTAGTTCATCTTTAAAAAATACAGTGCATGTGCACAGGTCTTAGCTCAGCTGTGGAAACTTCTGTTTCTGCTATTCAATTACGAAGAATAGCCATGTTCTCAGCTTGTGTGCCAATCCCCACAAGTAACTGCATGTTGAAAGTTGCTTATTCTATTCCAGTCATCCCATTTCACATCACCTTGAGTCCAATTAAACTAAACCACATTTCTTATATTTGAATTTCCAGTGCCTCATTAATGCTTACAACTAAATTTCTTGTCTTTCCAAACTGCTAGTATAAAAGCACAGAGGCCTCGGTGATATTTGGGATTTTCAAAACGGGTTCTGTCGGTGTTTGAAATCCTACTATTTTGAGTCAGTTTGAGAAGTTTTTTGACTAAAGAGAATGATGTTTGATCTGCTGTGTATGTACAGTGTGGTCACAGCTCCTAAACACGATGAAGAACGCGTTGAAAAGACTTTTTTTTTGTTGCTGGAATGTGGCTAAATAATAATCATTGTTACTATTGCTGCAGTTCAAGGAGATGATTGTTGACTTCAAAATAATTCAAGCAGTTCACATTCCTCTGTAGTGGTTCAGCAGTGGAGCTGATGCCCAGCTTCAAGTTTCTAAGAGTGTACGTCATGAAGGATCTTTCCTGAAGCCACAACAAATCCCACTTGGTGAAGATGTAAGCATCCACACTTCCCAAGGAGACTGAAAAGAGGTGGACTTCGCATCTTCACCAGCTTCAAAAGTTGTGCTTTCCTGATATCCTCTGTTAGAGTTTGCTGTGGGAACTGCACTACCTCTGACCCACAGGGTGTAGCAAAGACTGCCAATCCCAACACTTCACTGTCCACCATCCAGACCACCTGCAGCAAGCACTTCCAAAAACCCTTCTCACCTTCTCCACCATCTGCTTTGGCTACTGCCGTCTGGAATGATGCCGTCACAGCTTGCATGCAAAAAACCAAATAAACTCCTATTCACATATCCAAGCAGTTGAGATTCTATTCATTCTAAGATGATTGGCTTTTTGGACCTGGTGTACACTGATCAAAATGGCTGAAAGAGCCTCAGTCATCTCATCCACTAAAGAAGAATGAACATATTTGTGTTTCTTATACCTCGCCGGCATGGTGGAGCAAGAGATTCAAACCCACAACCTCACAGAGAACACAATCCACTGCAGGGATGCTGGGAAGTCTTGTTCTGCTCTTTCGCCTCATATATGCCCGTTTCCTCAAACGCGAGTGAGAGTGACAAGAGCTTACATGGCAACAAGAGATATCATCTCTACCTCCCATTCAGACAGATTGGCAACAGCCATCACCCATGGCCATTTGTATTGCTTTTTGGATTGAAAATTCCCCTCCCGAATTCTCCGCATGTGAATTTATTAATCGCTGCTGGATGACTGATGCAGTTTCTCAGCGGCGACGAGTGGCATCCCTGGATTACAAATCTGCCATCTTGACTCATTCAGGAGTCCTTTTCATACACACTGAACACAAAAATGAAAAAGTCATATGTTGTGACCAATAAGACTCAGTGTGAGTCTTTAACCACTGAAGTATAATGAAGATTTTCACAAAAGCTGACCTTTAGCCCCTCAGGTATTTTAAAATATGCAGCAGAAGAATTAAATGTCTGCGATATTCGGGTTGCTTCAGCGAGAAAGAAGTGGAACTTTCACCTTTAAGCCATAAAAGTTATGTGACTTATGGCTGAGTTGGTCAAAAGAGGCTCCAGCGGAGAATCTGCAATCGATTTTTGGGTTGATGTAGCCAGCAGGCCATTAAACATCGCTACCAACGCAGGGATCTCGCCATAGGACGCTGGCATCCATTTACAAGCGTTAAAGCACAATAAGTCCCTTTAAACCCTCGTAGCCTATTGTGTTAGACTCAGCAAGTAACCCCCCCCCCCCAATGAAATAAAGAAGATGGAAGCAGAAGCACAGAGAGCAGCGCTATGGGAGAAAGACAGGCTGAGTTAAAAATATCAGTCTGGGTGGTGGGGGGGGTGCAGAGGACCAGGGTTGTAGGCCTTTCAGAAGGAGATGGGTTTGGGTTGTCTGTGTGAATTAACAACACTGTCTACCACCTCTCACATTTAATTAGAATCGGAGTAGGAGTGTGCTTATTTATATATTTATATATTTATATATATATAATCCCGCAACGTGCACTATGTAGCTACCCTGAGGACTGACAACATTAACTTCAGATTTATTTTAGAAAGACAGACTTGCTAATACATGCTTGTCAAGCAGCTCAGTAATAGTTTTAAGCAGTCGTATCGTTTCATTAAATAATTCTCCGTCTGTTTGCTTTTAGTATATTAGCAGCTGATTTTTCAATGGAAAATATTTCACGGTGCCATAGCATAACCCAGAATTATGGGTCTTTATGAGTTGTCTTGTTTTACTTTATAGGGACTTTAAATTTCAATGCAAATGCAAAGGGCATCTCGGGTCAACGGCTGTTCCCCCCCCCCCGTGTATTGAAGTGTACCTGGTTGTAAACAACCAGGTTGAGTATGAAAAGGTTTAGATCTGTGCTCCTAATTGCTGTCACGCTCCTGTCTCGGCCTGTCTGCCTACCTGCAACGTGTGTGACAGCGCCCATGCGTCACTGCGCCGCCAGCTCTTACGCCAGCCTGGTGTGCGTAACTGAAATCCAAACATTACAAATGCCTCGAACGCTCGTAGTCTCTCAGCCCGCCAGTCGGGAGGACTCGCTTCATTTCAGTTGTGACAGCGCCCACCGATGTTCGTCATATTTTTGAAGGAATGCAGGTGCACCGCAAATCCAACCAACCAGTCCAGCTTACGCCTTTTTTGCAGCCAGGCCTTTGGATACAGTAGTGGTGCAAAACGTATTCATTCTTTCAGCCTGTATGTTCTCGTGTCTGATGGCAAAGCCCTACGTTACTGGGTCTTAATGCTGGAGTTTTGCTCGTGTGTGGGGGAGCAATAGCACTGCCTTTCAGCTGAGCCGAACTACAGCTCTTGAGCTACGGCTTGATAACCAGAAGAGGCCTTGCCTCTGCCTCACCTAAGCTTTCAACAAGAATGATGCAAGGCTCTGTCCTTCGCATCTTCTCTCCTTACATTTGTACACATATTGAAGTCACCTAGGCGACCTCTGCCGTGGTTTTTCAAGGCAAGGAGCAACGGAAGTGATTGCCATTGCCACCTTCTGGCATTTTTGTTCCTTAGACGGGGGCAAACACGGAGGAAAGCATGCAAACTCCACACAAACCCCTGAGCTGGGCTTGAACCCCACATCAGGCAAGCAGCCCAGAAGCTGGAAGGCACTACCTTGCCCTACTGTATGCATACAATATTGTTTAATATATAACTTCCTTCTTTTTTGCAGTTTTTCAACATTTTTTGCTGATATTATTTGTCCTCAATTGGATTTCTGATGCGTTCCTCTGTTCTTTATACACGGGATATTGCAAATACTCCTACCCACAGACAAACGGGGCATTTCGCCATATTTCACGCAAGCGGAAGTTTAAACATTGTCTGAAAAACATGTTTGATCACTTAGAAAAAGTGCAAGAGAATAAGACTGCATTGGAGTTCAGCTCAAATAAAACTGAATAATTTAGCATAACAGATGCATATGATCTAAATGATATATAAAATTATGACATCGCAAACTTTTAATGAAATATTTTATACTTGTGGTTTTCTCCCTGGCAGGTTTTCCGCAGAGTCTTTAGCCGATGTTTTCATTGCAACATTTTTAAACTTTTCATGTTTTAATCTTGCCATTCAGTCCGCAAAAAGACTCATCCGAGGCCAAATAAGTACACAGGCAATGTGGGCGCAAGTCGGCACACGTGGAGGCGTGAGAACTGATGCATTTAATATTTTCGGCCATAATGTGACGCTAAACTGAGCTTCATGGGTGTGCCGTGCTCACATCTTCGCCACCAGTGGCCTGCATCACGTGTGGAAAAAAATGCATGCGGGTACCAGCCAACAGCAATTTAAATGTAAGCGACACTGAATTGAAAGATGAAACAGTGCACTTCTGCATTCACAGCAAACCTAAAATGGAAAGCTGCAATCACTCGAGAGCAAAATAATATCAAAATTTGGTTTCTGGTGACGTCATTGCCAGCCACCTCAGACCAACTACGACTGACTTATCGCAGGAAAACAAGGTGGACCTCGGAGTTCTTGTGTTCCTTAAAAACTCTGGTTTTTACCCCTGGTCCCGGTGGAGATCTGTGTATGTTGGCTGTTGCTCCAGGGAAGCTCTCGAGCAGCATCACGTAGCGTAGTGCTGGAAGACGTGGTCCTGTGATCTGACGGTTGCTGGTTGAGACCCCGGTCCCCCTGCCGTAGCTGCATTCTTAAGCAAAGTCCTTATGCTGCTGCATCTGATGGTGCATAGGAGCACCGAGGCCTCACAGCTCCTGGGGGTCCTCCAAAATCTTCTTAGGCAGCACCATTGGTTAAGCGTTTATTTTCATATGTTTTAGACAAATACTATTTACGCAAAGTGAAATTTGCTTGTGGTGTAATGAGTAAAAGTGTTTCAAATAATAAACTGTTAAGTATATTGCAATATATTCTAACAACTAACTGCAATGTTTATTATTTATATTCATTTTACTAAAAGAAAAGGACAGATTTTTGCTGTAATTTTTATTATTCTTCTACAAAAAAAAGTGTTTCTTGCAGTTAAAAATGACAGCAAGGTTTTGATAACCCCAGCATTTGTAAAAGGTTAGCATTAAATGTAGAGTTAGCATTTTATTAATGTTAATGTTTTTACTGGCCCCGAGCACGCAGAAATGCATACACAGATACACACACGCACACAGGTTTTGCTGGAAATATTTAAATATTCTACTAGCTAGTAACCGACTATCCTAATAAACAGTGAAATTCAGTAGCCATTGAAGAACCGCATTCCTCTTAGTTTCAGCATACAAACCACTAATAAAAGCCTGATGTTTCATATGGTTGTGGCGCATCCTGACACCAAAGTATACCAAACAGTGCTGAGAGGCAGCGAGGGGTTGTGTAACTTGGTCTTTTTCTGCCACCGCAGCAGCATATTTTTGCAGTATGCCAACGTCACGGTGGTCTTAGATCTCCTGCGGCCCCCCAGTTCAGGATCTGGCACGGCAGCTAGCTGGTCAGTCAGCATGAGGTCGATGAATAACCACAATACCAAGCGCTGGGGTGGTGGCAAGCAAGACTTGTGGGGCACAAGAGGGAAACGGAGCTGAAAAGACAGAAAAATTGAGGAATCAGAAAGAAAAAAACTCAGGAGATGACTGAGTTGGGAAACAGGCAAGACAAAGCTGTCCTCCAGTCAGACATCAGTGCCCCCCTGCAATATTGCGAAGCTCAGAATAATGAAATAAAGACATTTCTGCACTTTTTCTACTTTCATCCGTAGCCCAATGAGTACTTTTACAGAAACACAACTAAGCGAACATTTTGCTGTGCCCAAAAAAGTTGCCCCCAAATTACAGCTTACTCATCATTTATGCTGTATGACCGGATGTGCATTTTTACCGTGGTAATTCTGATTAAGCACCATGCATACCAGAGGAGCAGCAAAAACACCTCACAGGGATTAAACTGCCACCTTAGTATTCGATTAAAACTTTTCTGTAATACTTTCAAGATCTTTTCAGTCTAATTCCATAACCGCTAACGTATCTACTGCCCATCTGTGCCTTTCCAACACTGATGTGTATGCAGCTCTGTTCATGTCTGCACTTTCCTAGACAATTCACACTATTTCATTTCTTTTTTTTATACACTGCCGGGCCAAAAAAAAAGTCACCCCCTGGATTTAACTTGGTGTTATGATCTGGGGTTGCTTCAGTTGGTCAGGTCTAGGTTCAGCAACGTTATGTGCCCAAAAAATGAGCTCAGCTGACTACCTGAATATACTGAATGACCAGGCTTTTCCATATCTGAAGATTTTTTCTTCATATTCCAAGATGACGTTGCCAGGATTCATGGGGCTGAAACTGTGAAAGAGTGCTTCAGGGAGCATGAAAGAGACATCATTTTCACACATGGATTGGCCACCACAGAGTCCAGACCTTAACCCCATTGAGAATCTTTGGGATGTGCTGGGGAAGACTTTACCCAGTGGTCCGGCTCTCCTATTAATACAAGATCTTGGTGAAAAATTAATGCAACTCGGACGGAAATAAATGTTGAGACATTGCATGAGCTTATCGAAATGATGCCACGGCAAATGCATACCATAATCAAAGCTAAAGGCGGGCCAACAAAATATTAGAGTGTGTGACTTTTTTTTTGGCCAAGCGGCGTGTATTAATTCTAGTTTTCTTACTGTGGCGCCTTCTCTGTTTAAGGTGAGAAACGTGCACTTGAGTTTTGAATCCAGATTAACTGCTATATTTCATTTAGGACTTCTTGGGATTTACAATGCAAAGGGTTCAGCTCACCAAATGGGTGAAAGGAGAGTTGTGCCACCCAAGCATTTGATGAATGATGGACGCTGCATTTGAGAAATAAAAAAGAAAAGCGTTTCCGGTGCATGGAGGATAAAGGCTGTGCCCGGCATGAAATTTCAGCTCTTGATCCAAAAGACTATCAAGATCTTAAATTTATGGGTGGAAAGCGATCGCAATTTTGGCGCTAAAGCCTGTGAGAGGGTTTATACGCCGTTGTTTGATCAGTGGGGTTTTGTTGGACTGGCGGTGATGCTTGATTTAATCTAAACCTGCAATTCAGAGCAGACGACCCCGAGGGACCCGGCCCGGTCCTTTTCGGAGTCCAGACTCCCTCGCAGCCACTTCGTCCTTACGCAAACCCCGCTGTTTTCCTCTTATGTGGAAGCTTTGCATTTGTTTGACAAACACGTGCCCCGCCGATGGGAAACACTGCAGTCGAAGTCTTTGCACATCACCGGCAATAGTTTCAGCGCTATTCATCTTGGCGTTGGTGGCACGTTGAGTTGGTGCTGATGGGGCAAGTGGTTAATTTTAGCTTTAATGCCTCGGTATAGAATTCACTTTTAATGCGACAACTTAACGTCACGGAATGAGACCGAGGAATGCGGAGCGCGCGACGCCCTGACACGCTGGCAAAAAATCTCCTTTTCCGAAACACATTTTAATTATCCCAACTTGTTAAGCCTCTCGCAGGAGCGACTCGTGATTAACATCCCCGGCAATTTCATACTTTTTCCACCGTGATTGTCACATAATAACACTGTTTGGGCAATTACTGCTCCTTTCATGGGAGAATTACTTTAGCATTTTGGTGGGGTGGGGGGTGGGGGGGGCTGCGAGTATAATTGCATGTCTTTCTTATCCCATTTGCTACGTGCGTGTGAAATGCAGGACATTTTCCCATTCTTCCACATTCCCTTCCCCTTTTAAATAAAAAAATTTTTTAAAAAATGAAATATGCGGCGCGCAAACAAGCGATGTTGGGACGCGTCGGCCTGCGTGGAACCTCGGTCCTCGCAACGCCGCCATCTCTGCGCTTGACGATGGCACGGAGAAAAAGATCTGGTTGTGTTATCGCCACATATTATTACCATAATATTACCCTTATTACCCTGTCGGGTTGCTGCGGCTGCGTTGTCACGACACGTACTTTGCTTTCGGATGTTTGCGCAGCCCGTGACGCCAGACAGTTTGCGTAACGTTCTGCAGCGACTAATATGATAACTGGGTGGATGGATGGACGGAAAAACGTATTCATTAATAAGTATAATTGTAGCCTTTCATCAAGATGTCAAACCCCCCCTTTTTCCCTTTCTGAAGTCAGTAAGCAATGCAAACTAATGAGTGAAGCAGTCATCCAAAGTTTAAAACTGCGCTTTGCAGAATGAGCTATTTTTTAAAAAATAAGATGATATTTAAATTGCCCTAGTATATTACATAACATTACAACTCTTAATTTTGTTTCAGTTTGTTGTGCAAAAGAGAGAACATATCCAGTATTAAATGAGAATATAATGAAAGTATGCTGTTTAATATAAGTTTTTGTCAGTGGCTTTTCAGGGTCAATACTTTTATGAGCTGAAATGTCACCGCATATAACAGATAAATCCAAAGGCCTGCACTTTGGGTTTTGGGAAGGAGGGCCGTTGGGCGTCATATAAAACTCATAATAACAGAGCTCCTCCTGGGGTTTCCCTAAAGTATTACAGGATGCCAGCAAATCATCCTGCAAGCATTTACAGTTATGTTACCATGAAGAAAGTTTATAGTTTCTGTGGGTAACATTTCCTTCTCTTATTCATTGTGGAACTGTGCAGATGATGGAAATGAAGCTTCTTAGTGCCATCGCCCCTGCAGCCATGATTTTGGAGTAGCGTTGATCCGAAAGAGGCGCAGACAGTCTTTCAGGCCCTCTGGCGGCCAACTGAAGTCCTCCTTGTGCAGCACAAACAGGAAACGGAGGGTCTCCTTCTTCTCCCATTCACATCTTCAGTTCATTCCTGTTTCTTCTTGGCGCAGCAACCTGCCTCTGGAAAACAGGACTGCTAAACATTCGCTCCACTCCAAAGCAATAAAACATACAGGGTGGCTCAGGAGACCCGGGTGTCAAAAAAAGTGCGATCTAAAGAGCATTTACAAAAAATGTCAAGAAATATCCTTTCTCAAAGGCGTAAATTCCCCTCTTATGTTGGCGGTAAATTCAATGGGAAAACACAGAGCAGGAGGCAGAAAGCGATGATCTCGCAGAGGCGAGCAAGTTCATTTAAATGTCTAGTCTGACCAGAGACCTGGTGGAGCATCACCGTAAATATCTCACAAAATAAGAGCAGTGGGGTGAGACGGAGGTGTAATTCACGGTTATTTCTACAAAAATATGGGCCTCATAATCAGTGACTACAACCTATATGCACGGAGAGCTATAACATTACTGAAATATTGTCTGTAATCCAAAATAAAAAAAAAGTTTTCTGGATTTCAGAAACAAAGCCTATTGAGGGTTCATTGCCACAGGCAGCATTATGGTATCTCAGCAGAGGGAATAAAGCAGCTCTGTAGCCATAGGCTGTATTTCAGTTTTTTTTTCATGTTATATATAAATACTCAACACGCTAAAACATCACATCCCTGTTTAAGGGGCGAAAATACGCTGTAAATTCTAGTAAAAAACCAGAGGACAGGCCAACGCTTCCTGCGCGGACGTGAATGATATAAATAATTTTTTGGACACTACAGAGCGGCTTCAAATCGCATTTTAATCATCCGCTTTGTACCTGAAATGCCAAACAAAAATTTGGCGTTAAGCTTAAGCAGAACCTTTGCAGCACGCAGAATACAGAGTGGGTGTGAGCAGGAAAGCTGACTGTTCAGATTATTTTCGGGAGCGTAATGGTTTGTTATGAAAAGAAAACAAACCTTTTTTAAGAGATTAGCACGAGGCGTTTCTACGGCCCTTGTTTACATGCGCCTTGAAGTGCGGCCCGCAGTTCATATTCACACACGGTCGTGCTAATAAGAGAATTGCAGACATAATTCTGACGCTCGAATAGTGTGGGCTTTGGCATTATGTGGCACATTACCTTGGTGCTGCTGTTCTTTCTCTATTTATTTAGCCCTTGTAAGGCCATAAACCACAAGCCAAACCAAAGGTAAAGCAAATGAAACCCAACCATTAGATCTATCGCCCATCCTGTCAGTGGTCCACTGGACAGGGAAAAGCAGAGATTTAACCCCGCTTTTGATCTGCTATTTAGCAGCTTAGATTTAAAACACTCTGAATTATTTAAAGGAGTGATTTCTGTGAAGGATGACAAAGCGCAAGGGTGTTACCGCCTTTATGGGGAATGCCTTTGGGTTTTAAATACATTAAAATTCTACAATGTCATAATTAATGTATTATTCAGTCTGAACCTTAAAAAGACAAAGAAGCGTAGGTCTGTGATGGGTTTTGACGAGAGTAGCCTGAAGATCTGGGTTTGCTTCCCTCTCAGACAACCCTGCCCGAGCTGTAAATTCCCAACCCTGTCTTCCTGCGGTAATGCAACTGTCCGAGGAGATTTCTGACCACATGTGGCCGTTTCCTTCATGTTACACCTAAAAAGGGCTGGAAAAATTTCCGGAAGCACAAATAATTCAACAGCTATTATACAGTCTGTATCACAGCTTTGTGGTCCTGCTGGCAAGCCGGCGCAGGTGGGACATGAAGATGCATTTGAATGCAGCAGGTGGCTCGGTGGTTACAGCTACAACCTTTGGGTCTGAAAGACCCCTACTGCAGTCCCACCTCTTAGGGTAGAAACCTTGAACAAGATGCTTGGCCCAAATTGCACCAATAAAAATCGTCCTCCTTTCAAAACAGGTAAATCACCGTAAGCAGCTCGAGTTAAGTCGGAGAAAGTTCTCAGCTAAATAAATAAACGTAAATATCGCTGACACGGAGCCACGGTGTGAGCTGAAATGTGAGCGCAACCCTCCGCCGTGTGAAAGTGGGAGATAGCAGGAGTCCATCACCGGGGGGGGGACTCGGTGCAGCGTTAACTGGGTCGATTTCAAAATTATTACAAGTGTAAGTGAGCATTTGTTTGGGGGGGGCAGGAAGTCATCAACATGCCAACAATTCCCAGATTAGAGGGAACCTGCATGCGCCCAGCAAGGATGCTCTAGCCAACTTAATGCTGATAATTAAGTTCCAGAAGAATGAATCTTCAGCAGGAAGGAGCTGCGAGACTCCCTCTTGATACTGGGAAGGTAATTATAACCTGTAAATCAGCCCCCCCCCCCCTCTCTCTCTCTCTCTCTCTCTCTCTCTCTCTCCATCCGAGTGTGTGCGCGCATCTTCTTGTTCTCCAGCTTAATGACTCTTAAAAACGACCAAATGATCAGTCATCTAAGCACGCAAATAACTGCAAATGAATGGGGCTGAGATGAAAATGTCCTCGCGTAGCCACCTGTCCCAGCGCTTGCTGAGGGTAGCATCACCGCACCATCTCGCTGACTAATTTATTCTCCTGAATAAAAAACGATGGATCCACACAGCTGTAATTATAAAGAATGCATCCAGCGTGTTTTCATTTACAGGCCACAGATGAAGATGGAAGGTGTTATTTTTAGATGTCGCGCGCACAGCGGGTGCGTTACTTTTTCACACTGGTATTAAAATATGAATTATAATAGTGCCACATATTGATACAGTTTTTAATAGGCTTGAAGTAACACCGCATAGATGTTATAAATGTTTAAGTACCATGATGTAAAGCGCAGATGTACCATAAAAACGATGCAGCGCTTTGAAGGGCCGCGGTTCTTATTCTGCATTATGTGTAGGCCACTGTAGTGTTTGTATAATTTTTATAACATTTTATTTTGGAATGGGCACGTAGTAAGAATCTGCAGTCTCGATGCCAAACACATGCCCGGGCGCACCTCTCCGTCCGTTTAAACAGATGCAGTTCAGGTTCAGAGAATCTGCATGTGCCGCCAGAAAAACTTTGACCTCCGCGGCACGAGTCTGAGCAGAAATATAAGCACAACCCCCGGTGTTCTGAGGCCGGTCTCACTGAAATTCACTCGCCAAATAATTGTCCTCATCCCCAGGTAGTCAATGAGCAAAGGAGGAACTGAGGAAGCAGGATGGCATATGGTCTATTTCGCACAAGTAACCCACAGGGTATGTGTTCAATTACTTTATAAAAATGCGAAGATGGAGAAGGGCGACGATAAACCAGTGACAGCGGCACAAGGGTACCATTTCTAAACTGTACTGTCCGACTCCGAGGACATTTTTAACATAAATAATATATGTAACAGTTGGTTATCATCTGAGCATACAATTTTTGACTCTATAGCCATTATTATTATTATTATTATTATTATTATTATTATTATTATTATTATCACTGTGTTTTTTATATTCATTAATAAATCCCACTAAACATAGTTAATTGATCATATTTACCCAGGGTTGGCTTACAGTTACAATTATAATTTGTAAGAAATCCTTGTGTTTATGTGTCCTGTGTTATTCATCTTGATGTGTAGTCTTAAACAGGAAATGGAAGAAATACAAATGCTGTTACGCGTTGGTCAAGGTGCCCCATACAACCCAGTCTCCTCCCTATGACCATAGAAGGCTTTTTCACAGCTGCCAGCACAGCGGTGGACAGACTTAGCACTGACCTTCTCCCTGGTATTTGTGCAGTGCTGCTTATGGATGAGCGCAGTGACGGAAATGGAACAAAATAGGCACCGGTGCTGCCATTCCTGCTATGCTGGCACAGTTGGTCGGCATGAGAAAACTGTTAAGTATTAAACTTTGTGAATAAAAGACACAAAGAGATACCGCTAATGTTCACAATCTACTGCATATTTCCTTAAGAAAAAGCAACACAAATTTCAAATGGATGGTAGGAAAGTGGAATACAAGCCAACTTGCAGGCTAACTTAGTGCACTCCGAGGAATTAAATATTGCTATGATGTCTGTTGTGAATAACTGAAAAAACACATATCGGTACAAATCCCCTAGACTGAGTTATTGTACAGAAAATTGGCAATCCTCAGCTCATCTTTGTTCTCAAAGGTCTAGGCCTTTCCTGGAAGCAGCTTTTAAACCCAAGCATGATTACAATTGCCTGTTCAACATCATCTGTTTCTACTCATATTATTATTTAACTCATTATTGGCCCTAAATTTGCCCCATCCCAGTAGAATGTGTCGCAGGCCCTCAATGGCACAAATGGATGTATATTTAGAAAAAATGAAGCTGACCAGACTAAACATTAAATATCTTGTCTTCATGCTTCTTGTGATGGATTACAAGTCAAAGTGAATTTTGAAATCTCTGCTTTCTGTTTTAATTTGCATTTTTCATACCACCCCAACTTTTGGGATTTTGTATATTATATTATCAGGTTGACTATTCAGTATGTGGGGTTTAACTGTGCTCTACCGACCATTGCTGCTTCATGACTTCTCTTATTGTCATTCAAGCACAAAAATGACTTATTGCCCATAAAAAATAACTGTTTCTCAATCTTGTTATATAGTGTTTACTAATAGATTAGAAAGCATTCTTTAGTCCATCCATTCATCCACCCATCTAGCCGTTTGCCCATCCAAGCATCTGTCCATCCACCCTTCCACCCATGCATCCATCAGCGGCGTCCTTTTGTCCACCGGCACAACCACAGTTGCTGAAGTATCAGAGTTGACTTCTAATGCACTAAGACGCAGCTGATGTTTCTCCTCCCTTTTGGCCAAATTTCAGAGACGAAGCCACATACTCGCTCTCAACACACTGGGGAAAAAAATAAAAGAGGCTTCAGGTTAAACTCAGGTGAGTGGCTGTTTTCATCCATTTCACTGGTTTTGTCCATTACTGTGCAAAGTCTCTCCTCTGCCATTAGTTTTACTCAAACTAGCTGTTAATGTCAGCTTTGTGAATAATTAAACACTTTGGTAAATGCCTGTGTCTGCATAAAAGCATTATTTGCATTCTCGGGCAGTGCCTCTGTTTTTATTGGAAAACATCCAACGTGTGCATTAATACTTGTGCAAATCAGGCCGGCCTGTGGACTTTTAGAGTCGATACACATCTACATTAGAGATGTTTGTATAATGCGAGCAAAACCCCACATTACTATTCTGAGATTGTGTATCTTTTATCTGAAAATTATCGCAACGTGGCCCTCATCCAGAGTTCACGTGAGATGCACACATACAGCGCATTTTGGAAATCGGACATACTTTTTTCCGTTCTGTTCTTTGAATAAAATATAAGGCCTTGAAAGTTGAGACTGAGAGCGCTTTGTGGGCTCTGCATACTTTTATGGCGTGCATTTAATCTTGTTGTATGTTTTATGTTTATTTATTTAACCCACACATCTCTCTGAAGGGACTCACAGCGTTAAGCTCTTTACAATGATTCATGTGATCATGCAGCTTGAGTGATTTCTGCTGGAGCGACTCGAGGTGCTCAAAGGTACTGCAGCAGGAACTGGGATTCGAACCTTGCTCCTTGGCCCCAACAGACAGCAGCTCATATACACGCTATTTATGCACAGCGCACGCTTTGTTGGACATGTAAGTAGAGCATATGGTTCTTTGCGTGATGCAGATAAGTTATAGAATGGCAGGGGAACACGGGGGTCCCCGCAGATGTCACCCACTGCTCCCTTATGGAGAGGAATTCCCAACACGGCTGCTTCCCAATGCTGCAGGGGGCATGTTGGTCCCAGCCTGCCATCTGAACAACATGATTAAAGGGCCTCCAGTGGGAGGCAATGGGGAACTTTCGGGGATGCAGAACAACCCCCCCCCACACACACACACACACACACACCTGGCCTGCTCTAATGACCCGTGACAGCAAGGGAACCTGGTACATCGGGGTCCCGGATCATCCCATCCTTGATCGGTAGCACAACCACTTCCCACCTCGCTCCAAATCCAGAGCCTGCCTTGGGACGGCTTTTATGTCAACCCATCTCTGGCTCCGTTCCACGTGGGTACCCATCATCGTATCCGCCGCGTCCCTCAAGTATTTAAGTATGCTGGCAGCTAAACTTTTAATCTCTTCCCTTATTAAAATATCATAAACGACTCCTTGAGAAGTTTGATGGGCGTTTTGAATTCTATTGCTGTTGTTTAATTTTGCATCTTCTCATGCTGCTATTAATTTGGCTCGCGTTTATTAGAAGTATGAATGCAAATTTGATTTCTGGGGATGTACAGTGGTTTTCGGTGTTGCATTTCCCTTGATGCTCAGCGAAGGTTTGAAGGCGCCGACAGCTATTGTTCTCCAGCAAGTAGCCTTAACCTTGCTAATCAAGCTGTGCAAAAGCCCTTGTGATGGAGATGTGCAAAGGGCACAAATGATTCTTCTGAAATTCTGTCCGTAGTCCTGATGCAGTCGTTCGGTGCAGAATTTTATCAAATGAACAGAAAACGGGCATTTTCAATGTTTTAAATTCCCCTTTTTTTTTTGTGTGTGTGTGTGTGTGTGTGTGTGTGTGTGTGTGTGTGTGTGTGTGTGTGTGTGAGAGAGAGAGAGAGAGCGAGAAAGAGAGAGAGCAAATGAGTTTGTGTGTAAGTTCCCTGTGATGGCACTGCACTGGGCACATGGCTGGACAAGCAGTTAGTTATAATTTAAGTATCTTTGTTACATGCATAGTGCTCAGTATCACAAAAATGTAAATAGATGGGTGCCAAAATTCAAGTAGAGCTTTGAGAAGATGGCTGTGTGTCCTTTACACTCCAGCCAAGTGTATTACACAGTGAGAAAATGGTCTAGCCGGCTCACCAACCCGCACAGTCATTATATAATCATATGGTATTATTAAAGCATTCGTAGTGATGATGCGTCAGGGCCTCGCTCCCAACCATTGCTGAACTGTGCAATAAACACAGCACCTGCCAGGCAGCCAGCATTGCTGCAGATCCCTCCCACCCCTCCCATAGACTGTTCATACACCTGCCGTCTGGTGGAAGGTACCGGAGCCTCCGTACCATCACTGCTAGACTCTGCAACAGTCTCTTTCCTCAGGCAGTCAGGCTGCTCAACTAACTGTTGCCCCCCTCACGCCCCCAGTGTCTGAACTGATCCCCACTCTATGCTCCTAACAGCCCCCACCACCTCAAAACTTGAGTTTATATGCATGGTCTCTTTATAAAACGGTACTATGCTCTACTTTGTAAGCACTGTACATTGCTGCAAGTTTGCACAATAGCTACCTCTGTCATTGTCACACACAATTCACCCGGTGTATTTTTGTATTTATTATTACTATTGTTTGCACTGTCATGTCATTCCCTGAATTTTATTTTGTCCTTTGTCTTGCTGTCTGAATGCAGCACCGCAGGCCCCAGAGAACTGGTATTTCAACCTTACTATATACTGGTGTACGGATGGGCTGGCAACAAAGACCCCTTGACTTGACCTTGCTAATCGAGCTTGAGCTTCAGAACAGCTTGGCACCTCGCTGTGTTCTTCCTTCACTGTGGTATCTTCTCATTTCTATTCTTCTAAACACTGGAAACAAATGAGTGAAGGCTCTCTTTATGAAATGCTTTTAAAGTGTAATCCTCCCCAGGATTATGCTTATTCATAGAATTATGCATTATAAAGCCATTAAACACTGTGGGAAGCACGGTAGCAATTTTGAGGTAAAATGCATTGCAGGCCACACGCGCGCACACACACGTATACATTTATATGTATGCATAAATGTGTGACACGACACATGGGTTTCTTGGAGAAATTTGATTTTTATTGTATATAACAAATGTACTACATTAGACATCAATTATCTGTGGAGACATTTGTGAGGATATTTGTATATATAATACACATACTTGTAACTGTGTTCATCTTTAATGTTGGCACAATGTTTTATGGGTTTAAAATGGATTTTATATGTGTGTGTCGAACAATAATTAATCAAACTTTAATGTAATTTAATCAATATATATTGGAAATTGACGCCAATCTGTTTCAGAAACAGCTTAAAGGACAGAAACATTTCTGAACATGTGCAAAATACTAGAATAAAAATGATTTGAATTGCAAAAAATCAGTGTGGGAAGCCATAGCTGTAATAGATTTGCTATAATTCATATCTTAAATCAAAGTTCAAGCCTAGTGATGTTTCTGTAAAATAAATAATGCGTGCATCAGTTCTGAACATTGCTCTTGCCAGTCGAGGCCATTTTTATTGAGCTCAGGGCTCCCTCTAGTGCTTATTCACTCTGAGCCGATCATTTCTGTGTGAGAGAAGGACATGTTTGGCTGTTTGGGCTGATAAACTCCACTCTGTCCTTCCGTTGATAAATGCTTACAATTCTTCTTGTTTTTATTACAGAAAAGTGTTCAAAATGCCTCACCATCCCAGAGATGCTCTTGGTCCTGCAAATCCTTCCTTTGCAGAATACTTTATATATGACACTACACGGCCAAAAGTGTGTGGATATCTGAGCATCACCCGCATATGTGCTTGTTGAACTTCCGGTTCCATGAGCATTAATATGGTGTTGTTGCCCCCTTTGCTGCTATAACAGCCTCCTTCTTCATCTGGCTTATGGTTGAAATTTCAGTTCCTCCTAAAGGTGTTTAGTGGGGTTGAGATCTGGGCTCTATGCAGCCACTCAAGTTCTTCCACATCAACTTGGGAAAACCGTGTGTTTATGGAGCTTGCTTTGTGCATGGGGGGGTGGCACAGTCATTATGGAACAGGAAAGGAGTGTCTTCCCCAAATTGTGGCCACAGAGTTGGAACTACATTGTTTTCTAGAATGTGTTTGTATGCTGCATGGGTGTGTTTGAAATTGCTTATCTCACTTATTAGAAGGGGATGTCCACACACTTTTGGCTACACAGTGTACATATTGTCATTTGTGATTCAGTTGTCACAGAGTTTGACCCCTCTACAAAGGTACAACATTTTACTGTTTTCAGCCTTTCGGTTCCTTCCGTTGCTTGTGGTTGTGGTCTGCATCAAATATGTGATCTTGGCTCTGGTTCACCAAACAACAAATGGCTAAGCAGCTCCTCAGTGCTGCCACATCCTGAACTTCTTCCAAGCTGCTTTAGTTCACACCTTCTGGGCCCTTGGGGAGCATCCGTCATCCTTCCTTGCTCCTTTTTTTCTGTCTCCAAATGTTGTTCAAAACTGATGGCTCTTACTACTGTATTTCTGGTGCAAAGCTAAGACTCAGATCTTCATGCCAGCCCCCCTTTTAGAATCAGACCGCAGATGTGCTGAATTTGAAATCGCCGGCACTTAACGCAATGCTGCGGAGTCACGTGGTCATGCAGATTTGCAAACAGTGAGGTCTTCAATGAAACATATTGACCAACTGCTTACATCCAGGATCTCTCAGAGGTTCTTCCCTGCTGTGAATCACAGCGGCCTCTACTTCATTATTATTATTATACATTTCAGAAAAAGAAAGAGACGTCTCACCAGGTTTTAGCTCCTTTCTGATTGGATCAATTGTTTTCTCCATTTGTGTTTTGCCCTAACCTTAGACTATGAAACCTTCTTAGTCCCGATCAGGTTTGTGGTGGTCCAGAGCCCATCACAGAAACAGTAGGAGCTAAGCTGAAAGTAAACCCTGGATGGGACACCAGCCTGTTTCAGCGATCAAATTATCATCAGTCAATAGGTACATTTAACTATAAACAAATAAATTACTATTTTCTATAATACTGCTACCCAAAATAAAGTTATCTCATCTACAACTGAATAGTAAAAAAACAAACCATTTGAACATTTACTTTCCAGTACAGAATTATTTGAAACACAGTCCTGAAAATTTAACACCATAGCCCTGCTGTGTACAGGTGACTGAGTTCACCTGGAATTACTTTTTGTTCTGATACATTGGAAAATCGAAACACGAACTGTCTGCATTTTGTTTAAAAAAAAAAAAGCCTGCTTCACACAAGGTCATCCTGCAGGGTCCAGGGGGGTTATCAGACATTTGGAGCAAACAAAATGCTGCTGTGTACATCGACATGATAAATAAATGAAGCCTAAATAAGTTATACGGGACAGCGGCCGTGTTGATAAATACGCAGGACCCTGAAGTGCGTTACAGCTTAATGCCCCAACACACCTTTCGCAGCCTTGCCCCCAGCCCCTCGACACTTTGATCCGTAGTGCTCTGTGCACTTCGTCTATGGCATTCAGACCACACCACTCAGCATGTCCTGAATCATTCAGCTTCCTGCGTACGCTTAGAGGAAGGTGCTGTCTGCTAGGCCTCTGCTGGATCATAAATGCACCCAAGCGGAGAGTCACTACCAATCGGTCCATGTAAAACATCTCGCTGGTGGGCTAATTATGGCCCCCATAAATACACAACGTGACTGTAGTCATGGCCCTCCCATAGTTTTAACCACAGGGTCCAGGATATTCTAATGATTTGTTAAGGAATCCGTATACATCCGTATACATACAGCAGGAATGTGCTGCATTCATCTGGGAACCCCTTGCACTTCCAGAGATGCAGAACTAAAATGGAAAAATGCAGCGCAAGCAAGGGTGACATAATAACATAACAGAAGGGAAATCTACAGCTGTGAAGAGGGGCATTCCATTCCAAACGATAATAAATACAACGTACTATGCAACAGCTTTCATGAATCAGCGGCCCGCATCAAACCAAAAACCTCCGCCTAACCAACAGAGGACATCATTTGGCAGCCTAAACACTTCAGACCAGCACAATTTTATCATGAAGTGTGGCAGCCCAAGATCTGGCTGTGCGTGTGCGTCTTTTCCATTTTCCAATGAGGCCTGTGGGGACTCCAAATTGAATTTACCTGCATCAGTTAACCTCAGTTGGGTGGCCCCGCCTCCTGTGTCTATAAAGAACCCAATGCAAGAAGAGGAGTAGGAGGAGTGTGGTTTCTATATATTTGTTACCTTTGGTGTATACTTGCATATTTTTTGGGTAAGATTTGTATAGAGAGTGTGGTGTTTCGCTTCTCTGTGTGTTTTGTTAGGTAGCTTAGATCGGTGTAGCCAGTCGGGCACCAAAGACTTTGTTTTGGCGTTGCCACTTTTTTCTTCCTGGTTTAAGATAAGCAGTCGGTCTTTTTGGTTCACACACAGTGCAATAGTTGGTTTGTTTTCATTTGTGACACCTTTGAGCGCATCACTATTGTATGTAAATATTCACTATGAATCACTAACCTTTCTCACAATAACGCCATTCTGCAAACAGCCCTTGGTTTGGTTCCCTGCACCTCATCTGGGTGGTAAACCCTTTAAATCCCTCTTCCCATTTATGTGCGGCCCCTTTGACCCCCAGCACTTTACCGAACCCGATTAAAGGGATTGTAACATAAGGGAATTGTTCAAATGGCCTTTAATGCAGACTCAAGAGATCTTTATTGTCAGCCCATCCATATTCCAGTATACAGTAGTGTTGAAATAGCGATTCTCTGTGGCCAGTGGTCCGGCATTCAGACAGTTAAAGGGCAAAGGATCTGCCATCTATCCCAATCCATTTAGTTTTTCTGAAAGATCTGTTCCCTAGTTTCTCTCTCTCCACTCCTTGTGTACCTCGGTGCTTCATTCTCTTTGCCAACAATTGTTAATAAGGTACGGGGGCTGAGCTTCAGCTTCGGCAGAGGTTATAGGGTTTCCTCTGACACCTCGTGATTAACGCCGTGGCCTCCGGGTTGAAACCTGACCCTCTGTCTCCATGCCAGTTATTCTCACACTGGCCAGTCTGTCACAGGACTGAACAATAGCTGTGACCACTGGAAAATTCCATTTGGACTTTTTGCCCCCTGAGAGAAGCAAGACGTTGTGCTTTTGTTGACGCTTTTATTGATCCTGTGAAAAAGACCTAATAAAGCAACCTCTTTCCAACCTTTACGTCGAAACGGGACGACTGTCCATCTGTCCAGCTGTCATACTGCTAATTCACGCTATATGGTTATGGATTCTTTTCCTTTTACGGCCTTCCATGCTTTCCGTGCAAGTTTGAGATCAAAATAACATGAAATTAATTCAGCACGACTGAGTAAGTCCCTAAATGAATGGCAATCCTCAAACTAGGATAAATTAATAGGGTGCCATATTAAACTCGGTGGTGCGCTTGTATGCAGTGCTCTTGCTATCTTCTGGATCCACTGAGCACTGAGTGTGACCTCACTCTCTTCAACACTGAGTTCGGGTTAAGACTGACAGTGGAAAAGTGCTGTCTTTGAGCTCTACAAGTTAGCCATTAAAAAAATATGCGGCAATCCCTCGGTATCTAAACTCTATAGCCAAACTCTCGCTATAACGGTTCTTGAAAATTAATGCCTGTGGGTATCTAAATGGAAACTTGCTATAACAAATTTTTATACAAAGCTTGCCTATAATAAAAAATTGAAGCATGAATAAAATCTGAAATAAATTAAAAAAAACAAGTAAATACAATGCATAGCATACAGAGTACTGTAATAAAAAGGTACTGTAATAACCTGTATCGTACACCGTTTTTATGAAAGTTTGAAATGTCTAATTTCTTACTGATTCTTTCTAATTCCTGCTAATGCCTTATCGGCCGTTTCTACTGCTTCCTCGCAAGTCTTGTCCTCGCTTCATCCAGCCACGTATGCGCAGCATTGCCACATTTGTTGTGATCGAAACTGTAGCTCATAATAATTCAGCTGGATGCCCATCGGTTCTCAGAGGAAGGATTTTCACTTCCCTCTGGTTGACGATGAGGCTTTCAAAGAAGTTTTAATGCTTGTGAATGCCATGATCTCACTAGCCAACATAATAGTTGTCGACATGGTGGGTTAGTTCAACACACGGCCTCCCTTTATTCGACATCTCACAACATGTGTTATATCATGCTGAAATCATGGGCTGACTGACATACTGTATAGATGGGCTGGGAGCACATCATCAATTTTTTCCCTATTTAAAATAATGGGAAGTAGACAATGGGCATTGTCAATTTCGGTATGCCGAAACATTTTCAGGGACGTCTTGTATTGGATGTCAAGGGATTACTGTAGTGTATAGTTTGTAACTTTGTTGTCCTAGATGACTCCCTTCCCAGCCCAGTAAAATGCCACAACTGGGAATACAGACAACATTTCTTTCATCTTACTGACTGACAGGGCCGAGACCATCACGGAGGCGTCTGCTTCACAAGCCCACTATCTTATAGCGTCCTCCTAGGAGGCGGCATTTGGGTTAGCTGCCGCTACATGCACGCATTCCCATTAGTCACGAACGTGGCGGACATGGTGAAGGACACAGCTGTAAGTTAGTGAAGTCTCCTTCTAGAGCCATTCTGCCTTGCAATAGCAGAGCCAACACCAATCTGCTTACATTTATATATGAAGAAAGGACTGCTTTGCGTATCTCACATACCAGTCATGCATACACTAGGGGTCACTATGCACTTTGCTTACACCTTGAAGGGCCCTTACACCACGTTGCATCCACTTCTTGCCCAGTGCCTTATAGGTGTGAGGTTTGTTATTGGGAAAGAAGAGGTTGACATCTTTTGCCTCTTAACATGACGTTCACCGCAGTGATCGATGCTCCTTCTTCAACCTCACCTCATAGAGAAAACATGAAAGAGAAGCCAAGTCCAACAGTGGACAGTTGTCTGCCAGTTTAATAACCGCTGTCCCTTTGATATAACAAAACCGGTCAGAGTCCAAGTGAAATTGGTCAAACGTACACCGACGGTTGTTTTATGATCGTCTTAGACGTGCGTGGCGTGTCTAAGATCGTTGGAACACACGACGGGTTTTGAAGAATGACACACAACGTTTGCAGTCCACAGACGTACTCGCTGCAATTGCGGCCTGAATTATACATTAAAGAAACAAACACTTTCAAGTCTGCGTTGGCAGTCACCGCGCGTCACAAGACGTGTGTTCGTCTGGAAATTTTCGCTAGATGGCAGCAGATAACAATCGAGTGCGATCGGTGGCGGGAAAACGCAGCATTTTGGCAGCCAACGTAGTCCGGCCAACAAGTTTGTTGACAGCAGGGCACTGTTTTAAGAAGCCGAATGTAAATTTGAGTACAAGAGGTAAAATGTCCCAGCTGTTCACAAAGCTATGTGCGTATGAGGATGTCTTCTTCGAGTTTTATGTCGAATAAACACCGAGTTCTCAGCAAACCGCATTTTTCGATCGCAATATTAGAACTCAACAGATATATATATATAATATTTCCCTTTTTGTTGCTCTTTTTTTTTTTAGCATTTTTGTTTTGTTTTAAGGGTTTGATTCAAAGCACATTGGGGAAAATGAGTTTATACTGAAGATAACACGACAATGGGTTTATGACTACTGAGTTTATCGCTGCAGTTTACCGGAGTCAATGTAATTACAGTGCTTATAGATGTAATAAATAGATCCATTTGGATTTTATTAACCTTTGGTTTCAAGATTAAGCTTGTATCTACTTTTGGTTCCCAGGACTCACTCTTGAAGAAAGGCTTTAGGCTGGTTGTGGCAGCCTGGTGACCCCTGTGGTCCATCATTAAAAAAGTACAAAATGGAACCACCTTGGAGTCTCACCACCCACAAGGTGAGGTTGGGGAGTTGGGTGCACTGCAGGGTTCTTGGGACATGGATGGTCCCAAGGTTTTCGCCGACTGGATTAGATAGTCGCTTCCATGTGGCTGCAAGTCACTCTTGAAAACTGACGGTTGTGTGTGCTTCTCCGCTAAATTTAAGAGTATTGCGCTTTTCTAGAGAAGATGATTTCTGTGTGACAGAAGGTGCAACCTAGACTCTTGCCCTGTAGACAAGAACAGCAGCTTTGTTGAGAAGACCCAAAGTTCTGAGTTGCGACTGAACATCTGGGCAAGTCACAGTTTGACCATATGCAAGTGGTAGCAATGTACTTTAGGATAAAGGTCAACGATCAATTTTTAAGTTACTAAAGGGTACTGAATTCTGAACATTTGGGTGAAGAGGGGTGCTGTGCAGTCTACTGATGACCTGGTCATTCGCTGGATCAGGAAGCCAGAGAGCTCATAGAGCAGAATGTGTCAAGCAAAGACAAAATGTAAACTATGAATACCTTGCATAATAAACAGTTTGTAATCGCTTTAATTTCCATCTCTGGAAAATCTCCTGAAGTTGGGGATAAGGAGTTTATAGGATTCTGTTCAAGACTGGCATTGTGGAGACTGCTGTGAGTGCAAGATGGTCAATGTCTGTCGTGGTAATAGACTAAGGAACAAGTGATAGACCCCTATTTATAATAGAAGCTGTAAGGTTAAAAAAAGAACCTGTCAAGCATTATTAGCATGAGGAACACCAAATTTGGCAGATATACTCAAGAGGTTATGGTGGCTGCAGGTGCAGAAGCAAAATGCAGCCATGGCAGGAGTTTGAATAGGATTCTAGCAATTTATCTATAGGATATGGAGTACAGAAAGAAGGAACCAGAATATCACCCAAGTTGTTCTCAGCAGGAGTGAAGTCAGCTGGAGATACTGTTAGAAGATGGAAAAAGCACTTTGGAGATCTCCTCAAGCCTGTTGTTGTTAAGTGCCGTTGAGTTGGTCTTGACTCATGGTGACTCTATGGATAGCTTTCCTAAAAAGTATCCGGTCCTCAGCAAGTCGGCTAAGACTTGTCAAAGGGGCATCCATGGCTGTGGTGATCGTGTCTATCCACCGCATTGCGGGTCTTCCTTTTTTGCGTTGACCTTCCACTTTTCTGAGCATGATATCTTTTTCCAGTGACCGTTCCCTCCTCAGGATGTGTCCAAAATAAGACAAGCCTAGGCATGCCTTTATTCCAGGAGGCAGTCAAAAGCTTCTGAAGACTAATGATCATCTTTCTGTGGCAACAATGAGATAACTTTGCCATGGTATGGCTGCATGGGTGGTTCAGGTCTGTCCAGAAATGGTGAAAGCAATGGATGTTTTTCAGGTTTCTGAGCTAAGACACTTATTCAGCACTGTGTGGAAGGCTGGGACAGTAACTAGAGAATGGAAAACAGGAGTTCAGGTTCCCATTCCTTTAAAGCTGAGACCATAGGATGTCTTCTAACTATCAAGGGATCGCACTTGGAATTGCATGAAAGGTCTAGAGTATGCCAAAAGTGCTGGAGAAGATGCTATGGCCAGTTGCCAGACTTTCAATTCAGTAGAAACAATGCAAATATAATTTTGGCTCGGGAGGCATAGACTACCTGTTTTGAAGGGCACTGTAGGGGTCATGGGGATTTGAAGACCTGTTTTACATTAGCTGTTTCAAACCTGAGAAGACCCACAACTGTGTGCCAAGCATAATCCTTACGAGGCACTGCAGGAATACGGAGTGTCAGGTCCTCTTTCTCGTGCCATATCCTTCTTGTATCCGCAGAAGAAGCACTATGTCCAATTTTTTGGAATTAAGCTGAAATCATCCAGTTTAGGTTTTTGATGTTACCAAGGGTGTGTTTTGTCTCTTCTTCTGGCATTCCTGGAATGGATATTAAGATACATGTTGGCTTGGAAGATCTCCAGGTTGAGGATACCAGGGTGTCATCAAAGTCATTTTCAGATAACATGGTCTTGTCACCATCACTAGAATATGATCTGCATGCACTAGAGGAGTTCACAGCTAGAGATTATGCAGCACATCTGGTTTCAGGTAGTTGTCTAGACCTGAGGTGATGTTCTTATCAGCAGTAAGGTAGGTTGTTCCATCCATGTTCCCTCCTGTTATGGGGAGAGCATCTGCCCTCGGTAGAGGAGTTTTGAAACTTCAGGTCTTTTTCATATTGGATAGCAGGGAGGAGTGCAAGACTAACTAATCATTTGGTTCTGCAGCTAAAACATTACAAATGCTGTAGACATGTAGTGACGAAGTGAGAGCTTTGTGCAAGACAAAGTCTACAATTTATTGTTTATATCACCATCCTCACCTACGGTCACCTATGATTTTAGTTGTGACCACAGAGACAAGATTACTGTTACACATAGCAACAATGGGGTTCCTTCCCATGATGGTTTCAGTCATGCTTTGTGACAAGGTTTGGATCTGAGTAGTTAGGGAGATTCTTTGAGTAGCACCCACATCATGAGGAGCCAGTTAGAATGATTCAGGCTTCTTGTTAAAATGTTCCCTGGGGACCTCTCATGGGAGCCTTAACAGGCCGTTCTCCCTGGAAGAAACCCCAAGGCAGACCCGGGACGCGTTGGACAGATTTTGTCTCCAGGCTGGTTTGGGAATATGGCCTTCCCTGCTCAGCCTGTTGTCACTACAAACCTCACTAGGATGAACAGCTTGACGATGGAAGGGACTTGAACTTAGAAGCAGCCAAAGAATTTGTATTATAAACATTAATGAGTTCTTAAATAGCCGGGTTTGACTCATGAGAAGTTTCTGACAGTCAACTAGTTTTCCATAAATTACCCATGGTTCCTTTCTTAGCAAGCACACAACATTTATAGCTACATGTTTAAAAGCATGCATATCATTCTTTTGTAATTTAACCAAGGATATGACTATACACGGCCTGTGTGAGGTGGAGAATTTTAAGTGGCTTGTTGACTCGGCTCTTCGAGCTCTTTGTGTTCTTGGTTGTAATTCCATTTCCACAAAAGCAAACATTAATATTTGCTGCACATCTGGGGTCCTGGAAATAACAATGATCAAAGTGTCATATTGAAACTGTAGGGTTATTTCAAAATTGGCACATTATACTAACTCTATATTATTATTATTATTATTATTATTATTATTATTATTATTATTATTATTATTATTATTATAGATATGTGGCGCTCGTTTGCATTGGACACCAGCAGCAGATGAACAATCATAATCATAATATACGGTTTAAATCTGAAGTAATTGTCTGCTCTGAAGTGTGGATTATTTCAATGTCTAGACAGATGTCCCAGATGTTTGAGACGTGTAAATCTCTCGCACACGGCTCTCCTTAAGCACTTCGCACAATGTCCAACTCACTGCCCCGGTGTCACACACGCGGCAGCGGCGACACTGATGGACAGGGGAGCAGCGGCGCTTCGCTGGCACCGTTCACGGGCACAGCGGGGCTCGGGTGAGGTAAAAAGCCGCCCGTCGGTGCTCTCCGTCCCGGGTGGAGGAACCGCGGAGGGACAGTGAGGAACGGGGGAGAGAAGGCGAGAAACGCGGAACGTCTGCGGCTGCTTGGCGGAAGGTGCGCTTTGTGTCACCGAGACGCTCATTTGACTGCCGTAACCGGATAGCCCTGTAGTCAGTGCGCCTCTCTCTCTCTCCCTCTCCCTCTCTCTCTTTCTCTCTCTCCCTGTCTCTCGCTCTCTTTCACGCGCGCGCGCGCTCTCTCCCCCTGGTTTATTGTTACACGCGCGCGCGCGCGCGCGCACAGATAGACACGCGCAGGCAGACACGCGCGGAGCACCGCCGGGATTACTCCCTACAGTCAAAGCCTCTCGCCGACAATGTGGACGCCAGCTGAGGATTTATAATAATAACTCCATATCTGCCTCCTTCCTGGCTTCTACGACCTCTCAAACAAACAGGTAAGGTTCGCGTCGTTCGCGTGGAACACACTGTTTGTACCGCGGACGCCGTACAGTATGGAGCAGTCACGCATTAATATTTTTCCTCATCGTCAGATGTTAATCCAGAAAGTGCACGGCACGTCGCTACCAAGTGTCCGCACTCGGAGTGCCATGTTCACACCGTGCGGGTCTTTTTTGTTTTTCTTTTTCTTTTCTTTTATTTTTTTTAATCCGCCGAGTGTGACAGGGCGGTCCAGTCCGGGCTTCTGCCGCTTAACTTTGAACTACTGGACACGGACTCGCACTTACGGCCATGTTTTAATACTGCACACGAACACAGCGCGGTCCGCTTCAGCAGGGGCGAACTGCGAGCTTTTGCGCTCTTTTGCGTCTTTCATATTTATTTCATACGTCTTTGCTCTTCATGTTTCTATGGATGTTAGGACTACGTTATTAAGCGCGGACTCTGTAACACACACACACACACACACACACACACACACACACTAGTTTGCATGGGTTAAACAAATGGAGAGAGTGGTGTGTGTGTGTGTGTGCGTGCGTGCGTGAGTGCGTGCGTGCGTGCGTGTGCGCGCCGGGGGGGGGGGACGTGGGGGGCTTAAGATGCGCTCGGCTTCCTTGCACATATGGCCTCATGTCGACAGATGTTGTGGGAAAACAATGGCTTTAAAAGGGCCACTGGTCATTTTGTGCACTATTTACACTGTGGCCCTTTATGTTAATGAGGTGTGTGCGTGTGCGCGCCCTCACTGCCCAGTCCTGGGTCCGAATTACTCCAGTGAAATCCAATTGCATTACGAGATCCAAAATGTCACCGAGATTATTGCGACCTGAACTGAGATGAAACGCACAAGTAGTTCCAGGGACATCAGGGCTGTTAGCTGTGGTGTTAATGAAATTGATTTCAGCTCTGTGACTAAAAGAAAAAAATAAATAAACATTTTCTCTGGCGGTGAAACTCCTCAACAAAATGTCTTTGCAATAAATGAAGTCTTGTTGTTTATTTAAAAATATGTAAGTTCTGCATTTTCATCACTTGTTTGGTGCTCTAATTAACAATGTAAGATCTTTAAAAAAACTGACCTGAAAAACACTCTTTTTTGCAAAAAAAGAAAAAAAAAACGTTTATAAAGTTGTTCTGGAAAGCCATTAAACAATCTCCAGCTCATCCAGCCATAATTTAGCTCAGAAATATTGTTTTATTTTATATAATCTTATTTATAGTGAAAGAAAATAAAGGAAGGTAAGAAAGGGAAGGGGAGTAGGTATTTTCACTTCTGTGCTTCACTTATAGACGCCATGTGTTGTGATGCTGTACAACCAGGTTGAAACCTTCAGGCGCCGCAGTACCAAGTCAGAAGCACTGACTAGCAACGACTAATTGTATCGCTATAAATGGAGATTTGTTAACGCCCATAAGATCACACAGCTGTGGATTCTCGTGTTCATTTCCAAGGTGTTGTTTTGCAAGGTGCTGTAAATGTGTTTCAGCACAGATCCTGTTCCTTTGGTGATGTTGGGTTGAGCAGGACCATGGATGAGGCCATGTAATGCTGGCCTTGGTCCTCTGACAGGCTGTTGTACTAAGAGTAGAATAAAGGCCCGATAACTGCATTATGATTATTATCTCATTTGGGGGGAGAACTCTCATGGCATAAAAATGGATTTTAAAATCGCGTGTCCTTGTCGTACCGTAAAGTTAAGCAAGTGTTGTCCTAATAATGGGGGGGATATTTGTCCCAGGTGTAGTTTTCTCAGTAATTTAAGCTACTTGAAGCCCAAGTTCTTGCAGCAAAGTAATTCTAATGTGACAGTGATTCTAGACTTCATATGAGGGACAGTGTGACTGAGGGACAGCGAATCCTCAATAAAATGTCTTCTATGTGAGAAGTAGGACAGCAGCTACGCTCACATCCTGGTGGTTTAAACTGCCACGCGCAAAACAAAAAAATGCCAGACAAACAACAAAGAACCTGCTCTTGTGATGTCAAAACAGAGATTAAAATGAAAGTTTAATCTTTTTTGCTCTTTGCATACTTATATTTCAAAGTACTCCCCTATTTTTAGCACAACAGAACAAAGGAAGGACTTCTGGGTTCCAGTCAGCTGTGAGGAATGCACTTATTCACATTCTGATAAGGATGCAGTTTATTCTTACCACTTATTTTCGATTATGTTAGTGGAGTACATACATATATGGAACACTGTATAAGTATAGAATGAATACACATTTGGGTTATTTTCTGAATTTGCCAAAGGACTACAGTTTATTATTACAAACCGTTATTTCGCGGACTCCGTTGTCCAAGACGTTGTACGATGGGAAGCTTGTACTTAATTTTATTTCCCCTTTTAAATAGTAATTTTACTTGGAGCAATCGACGATACATACCTTGTCTAAAGGTACCACGCCATAAGTGTGTTGATTTTAATTTAGGCTTTTATATATCCACTATATTTTATTGCCTCCCTGCTGTCCCAAGTGCTAGCTTTCCAGCTTGTAGATGAGTAGAGCCTTATTCAGTTTGCTTTCTTGCTTCATTGTTTGCTTCTTTTAGAAATTCTTTTGGATATTTGCATTTTTTAATTAGCACTCTTGTGTACAAGCAAGCCCTCTTGATTTTATCATCCCCGTGTTAACTTGGCATCTGTCAGGTACTCAGGTAACACCTTTACACTTCAGCAGCATTGCTGGTAAGATATGTGGTAACCCTACTTTATCTGCGCAGAGTTACAAGTGCCCCCTTTTGAAAATGTATAAAAGCAAAAAATTTAGGAAACTTGCAAATAATATAGAAGGATTTCTCAGCTGAGCACAGCGACTAACGGCTTTCGTTATTTAAAGAAGGTTTGTTTTTCCAAATTGTAAAGGAAGCGACACAAAGAAAGCCCTGTACCATGATTTACAGTTCTGCTTTATGCTTCAGCTGTGAGAAGAACTGTTATTTAGTTGAGGCATCTGACATGACACATTGACTGTCCTATCCACAGTGGACATAAGAAGAAAACACACTGACTGCCCCTTTTGTAGCCTAGCATCTCTAAAACCCTCTTGTTACGGTCATGATTTCAGCTAAAGAATTAGATTCTGGAAATAAAGCACGGCTTGTTTACTGCGCGACAGTTGGCACCGTACGCACACAGCATTTATTATAGATGTGGTTTAAAAATGTCACCGGCAGATTCACACGATTCACAGTGCCATCATATCTCGTCACTGTGCCTCTCTGTCCTCACCCCATCACCAGCACCTTATCATTTAATAGGAGAGGTTTCTTGTTGTCTCTTTTTGTCCAAGCCTGTACACAGCTGATTTACAGAGTTTTCCCAGTTGCTTTTGGTCTGAATTTACTCAGCCATCAGTATCTGTCCGCCTTCCTCTGTTTTTGAGCTGTTCTCATGCCATCGGCCACCCGTGTTGGTACGTATGTGCGCTTCTGTTGTTCTTTGAGACATTTCGGAGGGGTTGCAACCAAATTCAATTTGCATTGCTCAGCATCATTGCACCCGCTGTCACGTTTCTGACTCATCTTACCCCCAGCAGGTAATGCTGAAGACAGTTAAATATGAACTCCAAAGGAAAACATGTTGAAAGTACAAGGAGGAGGAGAAGAGAAGAGTAGCAGATTTTGAGTTGTCAGCCAGCAGTCATTATACAGAATAATAATGGCAGATAATTCCTCACATGTCACATGTGCTATGTTGGCATATTAAGAATAGCATCATAAAAAAGGATATGGCACCAAGCGTATTATATTCCAAATATTGCTTTTTGACATCAAGCTCAGCTCACAACTTCACGATTAACATGACCCCTCATTTCCACATTACCACTGTCGTTTAAGAGTAGTATTTTAAACTTCAGACACTGTGCAAAAATCTGTAAATGTATGAAGGGTGACTCCTTATTGATTAAGAAGTCTAAGGGTTAGTGTAGGATTATCCCTGCCTTCGTGTCACTGGTTTTCTTGGCTTTGGGGTTTTACCGATGCTCTTAGCCGAAACTGTGACACCTGTTAATTACTGGCACTTTTTTCCTGCCGACTGTTCGTCTAAATTAACACCACTTTTCCTTTTAATTACTCTGTAGATAATTCACTGTTCAGCCCTTAACTGCGCTGTTGTTGATCCAAAATCAAAGCCCAGCTCCAGAGATGTCCACAGAGAGACAAGGGGACTGTCACTTGCCAAAGATTTAACCGTGACATCACTGTAATGCAGAACAGACTCAGAACAGATTTCAGAGAAATGTGCAACTATTACTGTGCAACTTACACTCACAAATATTTTAATGATGGACTTGCATGTATGTATTTATGTACGTATGTATGTATGTATGCACTGTATGTTTCATCTATCTATCTATCTGTCTGTCTGTCTGTCTCTGTGTTTGTCAATCTGTCTCTATTCATTGTAATAATAAACTATGGCTCTGCTACTCGTACTGTGTGTGTGTGTGTGTGTGTGTGTGTGTGTGTGTGTGTGTGTGTGTTTCAATGTGTTACTTTTCCATCAGTTCACTAAGGTGTAACAAAAACAAAATCTTTACAATGTACAACTTACTCTCACCTCTAGTGATACAGATGGTAGCAGGTGTCGTAGTGGTTAGCGTTGTCATTGTGCAGTCAGGAGGTCTTAGCTTTGGATTCCTGCTCCTGCTATAATAACATTGATTAAGGTACTTACCCTGAATTGCTACAGTAAAAATACCCTGCTGTGTAAATGGAAAAGTTATTCTAAGCAGCTTAGGGTACAAACCTAACATTGTTATGCTGCATAGATAGATAGATAGATAGATAGATAGATAGATAGATAGATAGAATGGAGTATTGTTTTAGATGACTGAAACAAGCTGTTAGTAGTTGTTTTGTTAAGACAAAGAGCTAAGATAAAGCATGAGTTTAATGTTTTCAGATCCAAAATGACTGGTGTAGCATTTCTGGACCTGGAAAGGACAGGTAATCTTTTTTCCAACAGGTGTCTGATATACATGTCAGGGCAAATAAATCTAAACATCACTGTATTAAAAAATGTAATTTTCCAAAGACGAGTTTTTACACTCTAAGTTACACTAAGGTTCAAAAACCCCTTTTCAGCACTGAAAAAATGAGTCTCTTTATAGACGTTAACTACTTAAATGAACATTTCTCATTTTTTTTAGCGGTTCTGTCTTGGTGTTAAATAAATGAAGGTGTGACATTTTATCATCAAATGTATACATATTTTAATTTTGCAATTATTTTTAGCCCCCTGTGTTTTGGAGCTCATTTGAGCATTGTCCTGGTGTATTGTGATAAATAAGGCAAATCCACTAATAGAAGCTGTAATTTTCAAAATTACATAAAAAATAAGACATTATTCACAAGTAATTATAGCTGGAACTTTATGATCTTATTAAACAGTTTTTTAATTTAATATGGAATACCGGGAGCCAGAGACACCCACTAAAATCCCAAACATTATGGGCTGTAAACCAGCAGGCCTGCACCCATCTGCCTAATCGAGTTTGGCGTGAGCAATGTTCCTCGCTTGCTAATATGGAGGATTTCTGAGGATGTGGGTCAAATGGCGTCTCTTTTTAAAAGCGAGAAAAGCGCGGTTGTTGTGGCCTCGTGAAAGTGGGTTAGTGCCTCATGAAAAACAAAAGCGGGTCTTGTCCTCACACCCATTTTCCTCACGTACGCATGCGTGCACAATTGTTTCAGATGGGTACCGTAGAGGATGGGCAAGGTTTGTGCCATACAGACCTCTAAGGGCCATGTTATAAGGACCACAATCTTTCTGAAGATCTTCTATAGCCCTGCAGTCTCCTATCACATATTTTCATGGTTTACATATCTTGAAGATAGTGTGATTTGTTCATAAATGTTTGCGTGCCACATTGCCATACTGTAAAAATGATATACTAGGGCCTCTGGCGCATTTTAGGCATTCATGACCAATGATTTGTGCCCACAGTCGCATCTGTTCCTCTGCAGGCTTTGGTGCTCACGTGACAAGGATAAATCCCCAATGTTTGGGCAGTGACACAATTGCAGCAGAGGTCATACCACTACAATGTCATTGGAGGAAAAAAAATAGCAAAATATTGATTTCTTTTAATTTGAGGATAACCTGGTTGGAGATTGGCTGGGATCGGTAATATAACTAAAATATCCCTGCAACTTTTTTGTGTTTTCAAGACTTATCATTCTTTTGTTTTTATCTCAGAGTCTCAGAATGTTACGTTTATTGTTTTTGCTCATTATTGCTTTTTAATTTATGTTTTTAACAGCTACTCTTTTTCTTTTTTTAATAACTCCCTTTTTACGCTCTGATGTACTGGCAGAACCTCTGTTTCCAAAATCAAAGTTGTCTCATATTTCTTCAGTCTTGAAAAGCATTAATAATCAACAAGACACCTTATCATTACCTTTTTTCTTCTCTGCGACACAAATAAGAATCAGTGTTATTACTTGGTTTGCTAAATTCTCCTACCCTTGATTTACTGCAGGTGAACCGCATACAGCTAAGGATGCACACGTGCAACCTGTGTCTTCGAGTTCCACAGGCTTAGCTATTACTTGCATTACATTATAGCGATTTCAGATGTTTCAGTAATCCCTTAAAGGAAATACAAACAGCTCTAAGTGTACTAGTATTTTTCATAGCTAAGTTTTGTATAATTTGTTTATAAATTGCATTTACATTTACAGCATATTGTGTTTTTTCACACATCCATTTTTTAAGGATTGAATGTTTTTTTCCTGTTCCTGCTGTCAAAATATGCAGTTCAACAGCAAGTAGTAGCAGTAATGTTTACTTGTATATGAAGCAATAAGCTCAGACGCGGTGTACGTAAAGGATGTTCTCCGCTCCTCCGGACAAGGAGCTGAGGCGTGGGCGCGTGTGCATCTTTATTCATTGATGCGCTGGTGGAATGTGCACATCAACAGAGTGCCACTGTGTTTGCCTCCGCGCTTCTTTCATTCGGAGACAAGGGACATCTTTGTATCTCAGTCACGGGGCGTGGTGGACATAACAGAAGGCCGCACAGAACTGGCTGAGTGGACCACAGACAGAAAGTGGGAAATGTCAGCCATCCCAGGCCACCAGCCTCCTCCAGATCATCAGTAGGATCCTGGGGGGGGGGGGGTATGGTTCGGAGAGGGCTAGAATAAGGGAAGGAGTGAGAGATCGAGAGAGAAAGAGAGAGAGCGAGAGAGAGAGAGCACCACAGCAGCTGCCAAGGCAGAGGCAGTGACTCACATCCCGTATTTAATTTCCTAATGCGCTCCTGGAAGCACAGATCTAATAAGCAGGAGAAGGGTCCTTTCGATAATGAAAACTAGCCAGCATCCGTGATGCTGAACGGAGGTGGTGGTCAGTGGGGGTTGGGCTGGTGTCCGCAGGTTCTCATAAATTACCAAGTCAGGGACTGACACTAACATTTCCAAACACTCTGGGAAAACCAATAAACCAACTGCTCATTTACGCTGTAAAGATCACACAGTCTCAGACAGACGCGTGCAAGACGAAGAACACCTCTAGCCAGAGAGACTGCTGAATAGCTGTCTGGCTTGTCCACAGGAGCATCTATCAGCGCGACTTTCCGGTGAAATTTCTCCATGGTTACTTGTGCTCCTCGCAGATGTGCATGACTGTGACAGCAGGGTCGATTCCCTTCATTTACAAGGGTTGCGGGGAGGCCCGTGTCATTGTTAGTTAGGCATGCCGTACAGTCCTGGAACTGAAAGCTCCCTTTTCAAAGATATAATCGTGTTCCCCTGTGACGCTTGCGGCTGTTTCTCTTCTCCCCAGCAAGTTGAAATGTGTCTGCTAACAGATCGCTGTTTCTCTGAAAAGAATTGATTGGACTGACCCAGTTCTGATCACACATGTACACATGCTGGGAACAAAATGTCGCTCTGCACGTGTTACCGGGCCTCCCACGGATCCAGTGCTCCTTCTGTCATGTTTGGGGTAGCGATTGTCCCCCAGCTTTAAAACTGACTGCTTAACTCAACTTTATGGAAAGAAGTAGTGTGAGAAGTTGTGTTTTAGTGCTTGAAGTGGGTCCTGCTCTGCAGCTGTTGTATGTGTTGCCATTTCGAGTACCAGAGCTTTTTTTTCAGGTGCCATCATTTCCCATAAGCTCTGCTCTTTTCAGCCCCCTGCCAACCAGGTTCTCCGGCTGAGCTGCTCTCCCTGAATAAAACCGCTGTAGAACACGGCCATTATTCATAACAGGCCTCGTAGCTACATTTCGTTACCCAGAGGGCACTAAGTTACGCTGTAAGTCGGCTCACGCCTTCCTTTCTTGTGATTCGTATAAAATACATATACTGTGGACTTCAGCAACATATTCTGCTGTCTTTTATTCAATGTAGAAATTAAATATGTAACACTTAACAGCTTTACCAATCAATAGGCACACGAACATGACAGTGAGGGGAGTATCTGCACTTTTTTTATGTTTGAGCACTGGTTATAACTTAGCCAAATGGTGTACTCTGTATTTCTTCAGTGAAGTTAGTAGTGCTTGGTTCACTTTGAGGATGCAATGTACAGGGGTCCCTTCCAGGATCAGTTTAAAACTGTCAGTATTGCTCTGCACAAATGTTTGGGGATTTGGGGAGTTTGGGGAGCTACTGTGAGCTTGGCCAGACAGCAGACTGTGTTTTTGAATATTTATATTTACATATATGAATATGATTATTGTTAGATTAGCTGATTAATAGTTATTAACAAGCCGATTCCTTACAGTGTTACATAAGCTACTGGCCTGTCAGTTATACAGTAGAGTAATTTAACACACACACGCACATACACAATAGGCAGTTTACAGTCACCAGTTCATCAATAACACATGTCTTTGGGTTTTGAGACAAAACCCATGCAAACACAACCACAACATGCAAATTCCATACACAGTGAGACAGATTCAAATCCGCACCCAAACTCACAGCCCTAGAGGAAATGGGTTGTTCAGCTCTCTCCTTCCTCTTTTTCCTCTTGAAAACCTGTGTTAGCAACACACTGAACCTTGATTCTGTGATGAGGAGCAGTTTGGCTGCCCTAAAACAAGCCCCATTTCCTAATACAGGATAATCTATTATCACTGCCTGTGCTGAACCAAAGCGGTGCCTAAATGCTTGCTGTCTTCGGCTGTGTCTGGCTGGAGCTAAGCTGGAGGTCCGCCCTGCTCTCAGAGCACCAGGCCCTCTGCCTCTCATAAAGCACTGCAATGAAGATAATAAATATATTTATGTCCTTTAATGCAGGTTGCCTTAATCGTTCTGCATCACTGTGTTTTTGTTTGTGGTTCTGGAGGTTTTTATCTCCGTTCTGCTGTGGAGTGCCTAAAATATTTAACAAGGCTTGCGCTATTTTTGGGTTTCTGCTTGGGATTATTTATTTATTTTTTTATTTATTTATTTTTTGTAGCTTATGTTGCAATAGCTTCCTCTTACTGCATACCAAAGCACAATCCATTGGTGTGTTCTATTCCGTGTACCATGCAGAAAAATGTGTGGAGGTGAAAATACATCGTATTCCTGTTTAATGAAGGTGGGGGGTTTGACAATACATGCAAATACAGGGATCTGGTGTTCAGCCGGACGGCCAGCATGGTAATCACATTTGTGAGTCTTCATAGGATAGTTTTTCCCCTCCTTTTTTTTGCTCGTGCTCTGCACCTGTCTGTCAGCATGACGGACAGCTGGCTTCTGAAACCAGCTGCAACGAAACCTGGCGCTGTCTCAAAGAAATGCCTGTTTATGTATTGTTAGTCCGGGGTATGTGGCACGGCTGTACCAATCTGACGAGAGATGCCTGGCGTGGACTTAGAGACAAAAGGGTGAGCGCTGGGAGCTTGGAAATCGCAGGGGAGCGGGATGTGGAGTGAAAACGGGAACCCTGGGGACTTGAACTGATGATCATTGCACTTGGTTCCTTGCGTGTAGATGTGCACCTCGTCCTGATACGGTGACAAGGTTCTGCCCTGAAGCTGTGTGAGATACAGGCCAGCTGTTGTGAAATCTGTGGACTCTCCTATCATTGAGTTCTTTATGTCGCTGATTACCATCCTAGGCAATAGGGGAGGTCTGTGGATCATAGCCCGGTTATAATGCTGGGTTTGTATACTAAGCTGTTTACAAACCAGTTTATACAGCTGGGGATTTTTAACTGTGGTCTTTCAACATCCAAAAATTCGACATATAGGTTTGTATACCGTATGTGTAACATAAACATGGTTTGGATTACTCTGTGGTTAGATTTCCTAGATTTTTAGTGAGGGAAATTTGATTTGGATACTAGATATTATTCCAGTTTAATGATTTCCTTTCAATAAAAATGAATTTTTGCTTTGTCAGACAGCTAAACAAACATCAGATTATTCGGGCATTCTTAATATATTGTCTTGATCCACAGGCTTTTCAGTTCAGATCTGTAGTCTAAATTTGCACAGAGGGGGAGCACACGGGGCACTTATATTTATGTAAAATGAATGGAATTAGCACACCGACGTATTTCAAAAATGGAAGTGTTATCGACAGTCGGTTTAAAGCAGATGGATTTTCACAGTGCGCCAGCGATTGAAGTCAAGGTCACTCTCAGGCATGAATTTTGCGATGACAAAATTTTCATCATTCTTGTTTACCCGCGTTGCCAACATCTCTGTTCAAACTGAGTTACTAAGTTAGATCATTTGCAGGACCAGGTTTTTTAATGAAGCCTTCAAGGCAGATGTTTTCTTATCCCTGTGAAATCTTTCTTTCTGATACATGGAGACTTGATTAAAGATTAAGAGGATTGTGATGCAAAGTCTTCACATAGTGTTATGAAAAAGAGAAGCGGCAAATGAGAGACGTTTCATTGCGTCGGCAGTTATTTATAAATTAAATGAGACAAAGCCGAGGCTGGTTGATTTTTACCTGTAGTTCCGAGCGATGTGTCAGTATAAAGATGAATGAAGTATCTGCTTTAAAAGAAGTCAGGAAGCGTTAGTGTGTTCTCTTCACGTTTTTTATTCTGTGTACTGGGCTCCATGGGTGGCCCACGTTTCCTCATGTGAGATCAATTAAACCTGCTGGAGATCTTCTGTCAGGAATTAAATTCAGTATCCATTAGTTTTGGCATTAATGAGACAGAAATATTGTTTTTCCTTTGCTGCGATGCTGCCTACACACTACAATTCAATATTCGGAATATTAGAAAGCGATACTGCACCTTGTTAACTGTGCACATAATAGGTGCCATAATTTGCTGTTTAACTCTTCCTTGGAAGATTATGCTCAGACACAAAGAAGTCAGCTGAATGATAAATATAGAGGCTCATTTTCCAGGAAGAAATACATCTGCATAACAAAGGGGAAGGACCAGAATTGAATTGTAGATGAAGAACTTGACCCAAATACCTTTAGCCGATGACTCACCTTAAAAAGACAAAGAGTTTGTTTTCTTATGACCGCCTTCCTCATTCAGTTTTGACTTGTTTGCTTAACAGCGTAGGCTGCCTTCACCTGCTTCACCAAATGGTGGCATTTTTTCAGCAGAAAAAGCCAAGGGGTAGAATACGGGCAGCAAATAAGAGTTCAAACAAAACAATAGTGTTATTTTATATATCAAATTGCCCTGTGGTTCTTGTCTTCTCCCCTTGTGCATCGTCTTGTTTATCTTACATTTATCTTACTGCCTGCTTCCGCCTCTGTGCCATAAGATGTCTAAGTAGAGTAACGCACTTTCGCTGTCATGTTAAGCTATGGCTTATTTTAAATCTCTGAAAACTTCAAAGTAATTCCAAAAATAGTACGGGTCACAATAACTTGACCAGCCTCCCATTGTTTTATTAATATTAGGAAATGTAAGGAGGACAAGCGACTTGTTTTATTCCTTTACATTTTCCTGGATTAATAAAATAACATGCAAAAGTCATATTTGTTCTCTGCAACTTTTCCACAGACAACATGAATGGGCAGACCGGGGGTTTTCGGTTCTCCGTGTCTTGTGAGGCTCGGTGTGTAGGAACTGATAACTACGTGCATATGGAGTCTGTGGTGAAAGCACATGAAAGCTTGTCAGGAATGAGGGAGGAGGGTTCTGGTAAGTGGAGAGGGAAGAAAAAGCACTGGGCCCGGAACTGCTGGGCTGTTAGGAGTTATCGATCAGGCCCCACTCTCTTCCTCCGGTGGCTCCTCTCTGGTGGGGTCTCGGGTTCTCTGGCTCATTATTCAGTGGAAAAAGAGAGGGGGCGGGAGCTAATACAGCCGATGGAAACGAGTGTCCTTCTCCTAGAGGTCATAGGGCTCCAGCGGTATGAGTAGACACACACTATCACACACAGAGTGAAGCTCAACACATCCTTGTCCCAAGTTAGATGCATCAGACTCCAAAACCCTGAAGGGTAGAAGCTTTTATCATGTAATTACCCAGTCAGGGGGGATTTGTGACTTGAAACCAGCTAATTATTGCTCTCCAAGGAACTCAGTTAAGGTGGCTGTCATAGTCTTCCTGGCTCTGTTTTAGTGGAGGGGGTAGTGGAGGGGAGTGTTTGTAGGTGCCTGGAAGGACTTTCATCACACGGCGTATGGGTGAGCTGTGTCCTTTTTATATGCCATATCTTGCAGGGCTTCCTCATCCAAAGAACAATATGCTGAAAGTCAGCTGCCCATATGCCTATCGGGTTTGCAGCTTTCGTTCAGGCTATATGGATGCTCGCATTTTGCTATCGTCAGATTCCCGGCCAGAAAATGACTCATACTTCAGAGGTAATTGAAAAACCCTTTTGAAACGCCAAAGCCACTCTTTTTCACAAACATCCTGCCAAAGCAGTTACAAACTATATATAAGGTATCTTTTCTTACATATTATGTAGATAGGGGTCAATAATGCCATGACTGTGTACATTATTTAAAAGGCGAGCTTTTTAACAGACAGGATACAGCTTTCCTGTGCAATCTGGCTGAATTTAAGAAGCTGTTAACATAACCACTTCAGTGTGGTTGGTCAGATGATAACTCAGATTGTGCAGAGGCTCCACAAGGACCTTTGAGGTTGGCCATCACTGCTTCAGTTCAGATATCTCTTGGAGTGTAAGAGGCGTGTTCACCTGATCTGTGCACATAGAAAAAAATAGCATGCCTTTGTGCAGGCAAAGAGAGAGATTAGAAGCGAGAGCTCGCCAGATGTCCCTTTGCTTAATTGTAGGAATGGACAACAGACACTGCGGAAGCCTCGGGACAGCGGAGGGCTGAGGGTGATCGGGGAAACTTTCAGCAGCGCACTGTCATCTCACCCCACAAAGTATTTATGTCCTTTTGCAGTGTCCTGCACGTTTTCTTTGCACAATATGTCTTGTGTTACTCAGTTATTTATGAAATTGGCGTACATTTCAGAGACTGACAAGAAAAATTCCACTTCAGTCACCGCAGACGATAGGACTGGTCCCCTCCACCCTGTGTTATTCTAGTGAACAGTTATTTTTACATGTGGTGATGAATCCTCTCCACTGGGACAGTGGTCTAGGACATGAAGACATACCGCTCAGGGACTTTGATCAATCTCTGTTCAGTCAGGTCTGTACTTATTAGTTTTTTTGTTTTACAAAACATAACGTTGATGTGTCTCTAAAGCTACATCATTGTATGACTAACGTGTCTTATGCTTTTCTTTCCATGTCTACATTTTCTGTGACATTACTGCGGTCCTGCTTCTCAGATACTTTGAGATTTCGGGGAAATGTTTTTTAATATTTTTGTATGTAGGAAAGTAAAATAATTCTGCTTTCAGTTGCTGTCAGGAGTGTTCTTATTGACTAGTTTAGTAAAATTTTTTTACTAATGATTATTTATTCAGTCAGTTGACAGCAGTAATGTTAAGCTCACACTTATTGACTTATTCATTAATTGTGTGTCCTTGTCAGTGTCACAGTTAATGTTGCGCTTTTTACAGTTATTCGTACATTTACATGTTTCCAATTCAGTTTTTACTAGGCCTAACCACTACACCACCTGCCATTTTTTATTTAAGCAAACTCAAATTATTAAAATCTGTGCACATGATTTTTGGTCAACAGCCAAATACATTTTGGCCTGTAGTCTGTTCTACTTTTGTTTACTTTTAAAACTTTTTTGTCAAAATATTTCAGAGTTATGTAATGTGTTATTATTTCCTAATACAAACCCTCCTTCCATCCATCCATTATCCATAACTGCTTTGTCCATTAATGGTCACAGCAGTCTGAAATATAAACCTATATATATAATTTAGTTTAGGGTCATTAAACAGTCATGGATTTTACTTGAGTCATTTGTGTTGAGTATCTTTGTCAAAGGTAAAACATTAGTGATGCTCCTAAGTAAACTTGCAGACCAATTCGGCAAACTTCATCTGTCTTAAATGAAAATAGTGGATAGAGTCAAGTTACTTTAACAGACGAACTGCACATAAGATACTTAGGTCTGAGTGAGGGATCAATATGTGTTGAGAGGGTTAATGGTGAGGGGAGCAACTGGCCGGTTGTCTCGACAGCTGCGCTTGTAGAATTTACTGCTGGAGCAAACTGGCTCTAGTAGCAGGCGACAGTCTACAGGGTGGGGCGTCTCTCCCGGGGTCGGGTATGGTGAGGGTGACAGTGTGTGTGGGGTAGCACCCCCGGGCTTAACACCCTGAGTGTCTGCAGCAGTATAGGGAAGTTCCTTCTGTGCTCCTGGTGGAGAAAATTTGACTGGGCACCAACATGATCACCTTCAGTTCTACACCCCTGGGCTGCACTGTGCCCTCAGAGTGCCTGATCTGTTCTCGGACACAGATTCAGGCGGGTTCCCTTATAAATGTGGAGTGGCGACGACGTCTTCTGGCACAACAAGAACTTCTGCTTTTTGCAAGTTGCCATTTGAGGTGGCAGAGAAAAATGAACGGGGCGCCTGGTTTCAACCCGGGCACCGGCAAATAGCTGCTCAGGTGGCACAACCCATCTGCAAACACAGCAAGACGTAATTCATTGCAAAGTCTGAATGCGCACTAATGAGGACGAGCTATTCAGCTCCTTGGAGCACACGTCTCCTAATGGCTGAGGAATTCCGACAAAGCATCAAACCACAATTAGAGACGTTTCTCCAAACAAGCTTTGTTCCAGACACCGAGTGTACCAGTGATTAAATGGGCTTAAGTAATAATCATTAAAAACTGTGTGTGTTCCCTCATCTAACTTGTTAGCAATGGACCTTTTGATGCGAATATAATGTATTGTTCTTGAAAATTGTTGCTACAGTGACGTGAATAAAGGTCCCTTATTTCAGTCATCTGTAGAAGTTTTCAACAGATGAAGAAAAGCAGTTTGTTCTCAGCATTTCCTCCCCAGGTAATAAGAAGCAAACTGACAATTTCGTAGCATAATTTGCATACTGTAAGTGAGGCATCCTCCGTCACGACAATGTAATTTTGTGGCAAGATTGATAATGCTCTATTGAAAGACTGCTTGCATTGTACCGCAGATAAATAGGTAGGTCACCTTCAGTTAATGAACTATACTTCTCTGGCGCACCCTGAGCAAATACACTCACCGACTAATACAGAAGACAAAGTGGAAAACAGAGCTGTTGATTGTACATGCCGATTGCTGCAGAGTTGTTCTGACAAAACGCACATCGCGGCTCCCAGGCTTAGTGCAGCAGGAGGAATTAGTGAGGGGGAGCATTCAAGGACTGTCGCCAAGGGGAAATGGTTCTGTGCAGAAGCTGGTGGGTCTGGACATGCAGGGAAGCAATGAAGTAACGATCGCATAGTCGTCGACGTTTGTTGGGAGAGTTCTCTGCTGTTTGGGGAAAATAAAACTTTCAGAGTTTCCAGCTGAAAATACGGTGCTGTTCAGGTTCTGCCTCTTTTTTTATCTCATTCCAATAGAAGAAGGGATGACTTATAGAGGATAAAAGTGAAAATGATTTTTATAATAAGTATAAAGCTCTGGAACATATCAAATAGGAAAAAATATATATATATATATATATATATATATATATATATCCCTACAGAGACTCTGTTTCTGATCTTTTATGGAAAGACTGAAAGGTAAGTTCACTCATGATTAGTTTAAAATGATGGCAATGTGTAATTAAAGCATAGCCGTATTATTTTATGAACACATTGTTACATCAGCAAATCAGTTTAACACTTTTCTTTTGCACAGTGAAATCAATTCAGTCATAATTCTACTTTAGTTATTGATATGAAGCAAGTCTTAAGGTATTATGCTTTGATTTATGACAAATTCTATAATGACACATCCAAAATATTTAACTAAAATGCTGCTTTTGAATATAGACTAAACTATAGACTTATAGATTTGAACGTCAAAGATTTGTGTTATTGGGACAGCGACGGGGCTGCCATGCCTACAGCAGGCTGTCTGGCAGTCCTCTTGCCTCCATCGGACCAGTTGCTCCCTCGAACAGCTGAGCACTTCCGCAAAGATCAGAGGCACACGCCTGCCTTGCGTCACTGTCGCAGCTGACAGCCCCGTTCCATCTCCAAGACCCAGGTCTCTTCCCCTGACCTCTGGGCTCAGCTATGCTCCCACAGTTTTTCTAAGATTTCACTGGGCCCAGACCAAGGAATCTTCCTCTGTGTGGTTGGCTGCAGTTGCTGCTGTTGTAGGGCATGGGCAGCACAGCACAGGCGTCACCAAAAGCCTTTCTGTCACAAAAAAATGTCTTATATAAAACATTTAAGGCTGAAAATCATAAAGCTTTTTGCTCACTGATTGAAACAAATGAAGTTTTCTGAGTAAGACAATCGACATGTAGGTTGTTCCGTGTCATATATAAAAAATAGCTATAGGTTCAAATTTCCATAAAGACAAAAGTCCTGTACAAAATTATTGAAAATTTTTATTATTAAGTTATTTCTACATGATGCAGTCATAATTTACGGAAGGAAATCTGCAGAGAACCAAGGCTGTAATTTGAAAAAGTGCTTTGTAGTGGAAGATGGATAGGATAAATTAATGTCAAAATAACAAATTCAGAACAACAGCCAGTTTATATTCATTTGTTTTAAATCTTTGAAGTTGCCTGAGTTCTTTTTTAGTCTGCCTGGATGTTATCTTGAACATTACTGGGTGTCATAAGAAACACTTTTCTTGTCAGTTTTTACTTATTTTTATGTTTTCAGTATAAAATCTTGTTTTTTTTCCCCAATAAAATTCAGCCAAGAAGATTTCTGAGATCCCGTATGGCTTTATGGAGAGCAAAATGTGTTTCGCAGTTTTCCAGCTACATTTAATCGGTGGAATTACCGGTCCCATTTGGTTACTGAGGTCCTGTCGACAAACAAGATATTTGTTAGTAATTATTGCCGAGTATAATGTGTGATAATTTAATTAATATTGTAACCATTTGTTTTTGTTTTGTTTGTGTTTTGTTTACCTGAGACCTTTCTCCAAAGTGACCCTAAATGCTATGGTTGTATTTAAATAGTTGTTTAAAATAGAAAGTGCTGGCAAAAACATATGGCACCTCACCAGTATAAATTCATCTGTTTATAGAGGGAATTTGTACATTCAGGGTTCACTCACTGTAACATTATTATTGCAAAGAAGTGTTTATGCATAAAATCACCTTCTGTTGAGAAGAATGGACTCCTTCCACCTGGAAGTAGCTCATCGTGATAAGTACATGGCAGCCATAAATGAACTTTTCCTGGAATTGAGCGCCACCTTATTTCACAGCAAGATATTCCAGATCACTTAGTGCACAATGGTAAGCAGACACTTAATTTAACCACCACATATTGACAGTAAGTCCCCATGGAAACTTCCAGCAGTGCTGATCCCTGAAACTGGTGTTCAGTTTAAACCACTGCTTGAAAAGAACATCATGAATTCTTCTATCCAGCCCTCTATTATTGTTAGATACTTAATCCCATGCGGGGTCCTGGTGATTTGGAGTCTATCCTCAAATCATTGGGTGATAAGATATAAAACCTCTGAACTGGGCATCACACACCCACTATGGGTAATTTAGGGGGAGGAAACCAGAGCACCTGGAACAAACCCACACAAGATATTCACTGTATATAGGCTGAGCTGGTTTTGAACCCACACATACCCCACCCAAACACTGTGAGGCAGCAGCACTACTTGCTGAGCCACAGTCCGTCACAGCCCCTTTCTCACAATTTTTGCTAAACACTGTTTTAGTCGTAAAAAAAAAAAAACTGTGTGAAGTACATTTTAGCGATTATCCTTCTAGCCATGTTTACGCTCATCTGTCACCAGGCACGTGGTACAGCCACCGCAGGCAATGCCCAACACTTTCCGAGCAGTGAGTCGGGGCCTAGAAAATCTGAAAACAAGAAAGGGTATCTCTTCCTCACCCCAGCACTGCAGATAAGGAAGCCAGAACAGTAGCCGGAGGGGGAAACGGGACTCGTGAGTAGGAGGGAGAAAATCAAGTTTCTTGCTGAAAACTCGACGCTTATTGTCAGACTCAGGAGGTATAATCGGGGCACTGGTTTTGTGGAGCTGTCTAATTGCATAAAATATTCTGTTTCAGGCCATTAACCTCGCTTGCTGGATGGAAACTCGGCCCGCTGTATGTGCGTTACATCAATATATGAATTGAGTGTGACTAGAACTCTTTACAAACACAGGCATTTCCACCCGAGGGTTTTAGGTGTTCAGGCACATCCTTTGGTCAGGGAGTGCGTGCACGAGGAGTGACTTTTTCCAGGAAACGGTGCTGTATGGTAGCTGCACGGCCAAACAAGAATGCAATTTCAGTTTGGGAAAAGATACAGCAGACATCTTGCACTTCAACCTTATTTCCGTCGCCCTGTTAATCCCTCCCCAATCTGATTGAGTCACGGCTTCAACAAGGTCACTAGTAGCCAAGTAATTCCTAAGCCTTTGGACAGAATGCTAATTTAAGCGGCGCTACAAAGGTTTCTGTTCATCCGTGGGGATCTCGTGCGTTTGATTTTTACGCAAAGAAGAAGCCCGGAGAGGCACAGCCCCTTCGGAAGAAATCTCAGCATAGGACAGATGCCTTATATGAGAACCAAACACCAGCGCATCAACATCTCTCAAGGATGTTTATTCCTATTCTGGATCAGATCCTAATTAATTTACAGTAAGTAACTTCAGTGTTGTTTTTGTATTTTACTTTGCTTTTGAGAGATATTCCTACCGCTTTGTTCTTTTCAACCTGAGGTTTGCAAAAGAATAACAAGCTGTCCGCAAAGTAGTTTGCGATCCGGCTGCAGAACGGCACACACATCCCAGCGGCACTACGGTGTCGCATGTAAGATGTCACAATGTGCCTTGTGTGAGTGTACAGCAAACGCTAACATAAACTGACGTCTAATTCACGCCGATGAGTAAGAACGGCTGCTAGGAGGAAGAAGAGAAACGGCAGAATGAGTGGAACAGTGCTTCCTTTTGTGCTGTTTAGCTTGAAGTTCCATCAAAAAATGGATGCGCACATCAGAACGCTAGAGGAAGCTATGACTAGGAGGGGGCCGGCTCTTGTGAACGTTTGCACTCGTGTGATTTTTCTGTTGAAAAAATATTTGAATTATGTATTCAAATATTCTGTGGTCGCCGAAGCTGAAAATTCCAACTGTCCCCAAGCGAGTTCTGTCTTTGTGATCAAGGACTCGTTGCAAAGACCTGCATTCAGTCAGCGAAGGCCTTAATGCTGGAGTCGGACTCCAGTTTTGGAATTTGAATCTTTTAATGGGCAAAACACACGAAAAGTAGCCAAGTTAATTAAACACTTTAACGTTTAAATAATCCAGTTTGGGTCTCATCGGAATTGAAGTTATATTTTCATGTAATTCATTGCTTTGGAAGGAAAGCCTTGGCATACTTTGTTAACTGCGCAAACGCTGTGTATTTTTGTCTTTGTCCCGAGGTCCGAATAAAACGGAGGCAGAAGAGCAAATGCAGTTTTTTTTTTTTTCAACACAATATTACTTTAAGGTCATTTATGGGTGAGTGCCTTCTTTTAGGAGCACGTTGTGTTGGGGGTCAGGTACGGTGAAGCTATTTAAATTCGCGGTTAGTGTAAGTGCACAGGCTGTCCGATACTCTTGGTTTGTGTTCCGTTATTTTCTGTTTCACTGTTTATTTTAGTAAAAAAGAAAACTCTTAAGTCCACCCAATACTACTTTAGCCTGACCTCTCCCCTGAATCAGGCCTGTGCTGGATGTTGCAGTGGTCAAATATGATAATGGTATGAATTATAAATACAGAAACAGCATATTTTGATTATTTAACCATATTTTCTTTAATTCTTAAATTAATAGTTAATTGTTTATGTGTAGTTGTAGAAAGTACGCTGCGATGCCCCATCTGTGTGTTTTACTGAGCACTGTGTTTGGACAGGGCTGCGTCACACTTGGTCTGCCCACGCTGGTCATGGCTTCCATCTGCACTGCTGCTTTGCATGCCCTTTTGACACCAGGCTGGAGGCACAGATTGTCTGTCCAGCCCCTGGGGGATGCACAGTCCTGAGCATAAATCTCTTGTGGTTATTAGGCCCCCTTGAGTAGCCAAGGTCACCAGAGCCATTTAAGTCTCTATTTGAGTACAGACATCAGTCAAGACACAAAAGCTTCTGCTGATGCCTCTGATCACCAAGTGTTCAGTATTCCCTGGCCAGTTTGTCACTTGAAGCTGTTGACTTCAGTGAACTGATCCAAATACAGTAATATTTATATTGGTTCGCTGGAGGTGTTCTTGAGAAATTGAGCACTTTATGAAACTGTTGTAAGAGTTCATTTACGGAAATTGTGCGAGACAACGATGCATAATGCAAAATAGATTGGTTATATCTTTGATAATTGTGACTAAACATAGAAAACTAAAAAAAAATTCAGAAATTCATCTGTTCATTCAACAAACCGTGGTCCATAACTGCTTGCCCTTGTCAGGGATTGCAGCTGTTCAGAGCCTATCCTGGCATCACTGGGATGGAGGTCAAGGAGGCTAGATCCCAGTGCGTCACAGGGTATTGTTTGGAAATACCCTTTTGAAATTAAAAATAAAATAAACTTAGTCAAAAGACTAATAAAAGGACAGTATTGTGAAACTGTGGTATAGAAGATGGCACTAATTGAGATGCTGGACAACTAAAAATTATAGACATGTAGTATTTGCTGGAATTTCATGCCAGAAATTAGCTGAATCAGAACCGTTTTCATTTTGTATTTAAGCAATTGAAGATTACTTGCAAAATTTCATTTTAAAATATTAAAAAAAATTGTTTTCAGCACCCAGGAGTTTTGGCAGCAGTTGCAAAACACTTTAATGTGCCTCACAACATCGAATTTCTGTACTGAGTAATGATTTTATGGATGTAGCCAGCTACTAAGGAATTGCTGTGGATTTCACTGGTACCACCTTTTCGAAAGTTTTCTTTGGATGCACTGCGCAGGTGACGCAAACTTAAGGGAGAGCACTGCTTTTTCATAGGCTGGCCGCACAGTTGGATGCACTGCAACTGGTCTTATCGGCACAATTACAGTCATTGTGATCGCCTGCTGTTTTTGGGACTGAGCCAGACAGAGGGAATAGACAGCAGCGTCCCCACCCAGTCCCATCCTTCCTGTCCCGGCACCATCAGATCAGCAGCAGGTTAAGGCCCTGCTGCGCTGGCTTTAAATAGAGGACTTCGTCACCCTTCCACCTGCCACCCAGCCCAGGTTGACACGTGTCTTTCTGAGTGACTCTCGGATGTCTCTGGGTACCATTACATCACCGCATAGGACCATTGCATGCCAGAGCTCAGCACACTGGGATAGGCAGCCCCCAGTGCTTTGACGAAACGCCCTTGCACCTGCTTAATACCAAAAATTTTACTTTAACTTGAGAAGACGTATATTGCTAGAGTATAATACAATTTCTGAGTTAAATAACCCAAATTTCTTTCCCTAGAGTGTTCCCAAGGATGTAATAGAGACTGTGCCATTAGTGGGAATGAGGTCTGGGCAGCTCTGTCCTCCAGGAGATGGGCTCAGGGGAGCTGTCATGAATCAGTCATGCATAGGGTCAGCGCTCTCAAGAACCTGTGTGCAGAAGGGTCGTTAACAAAAAACCCGACCCCATCCCGCAAAGCGTTTCAGCACATTTCAATTATTCATATCCCCTCCATGAAAAAGTGCCCGGGGCAATAGTAAACATTCTGGTCTGCATGTTAAATGCACATGTGAACCAGTATGTCCCCTCTGACCCAGAAGTTAGTCCAGCCCAGATAAATAAAAAAATTTTAAAAAGATAACCAATATTTCAAGAAATAAATACATTTTAAAAAGTTTGTTGCTTAGCAGGGGGTCGGACATCCGCATGCTGTCAGGATGGCATCGGTACAACATGGCATGGAATTAGAAAGGATTTGGAAGTATTCTGCAGCTATTTCAACCTCAAGGATGTGCTTCAGTTCACGCGGGTTTGATAGAGGTAGGAAGTGTACTCGTCCATTTCAGACAGTCCAGCAGATGTGCCGCTACGCTGGAGTCTTGCTAAAAGGATGGTAATGGTAGATGGACAAACACTGGTGTTGTACCAGCTCTTTCTGTCCAAATTTCCTGAGGATGTGTGACCATCCTTTTGCCAGACTGAGTTACTAATTTAAAGTGCCTTTGTCACTGAATCGCCTGCCAGATTTGGTTCAGAAACATAGCAAAGTGGCTGAGGTCAAATGTATCCTGTAGAGAGCGAATGTTTGCTTTAATGCTGCAGTCACGTGGGCTGATTTAAGTTTGAGTTTGCTGCGTGGAAACTTTTCAAACTTACGGGAGCATGGAGGAGTAAGTTGTGAAAAAAGAAGAATATTGTATGCAAATATTAAGTGGTCAGATCTGCTGAGAAGAGATCTATAAGTAGGACCATGCATGTTAGTGTTGAATCTGTAAATATAGAGTATATTATTTTCCTTATGTGATTTCTCTTGCCTGACACATTTTCAACTCATATGCACTGATATAAGTACCATTTCTGTCTGTCAAGCTGAACGTGTTTTTTTTTTTTCCCCATGTCACATGCAAATCGAAATACACTAATTGTAAAATAGCCTGACCCTTGCAATGCAAACAATAATGATAGTGCATACTAATGCACCTGTTCCGAGGATCCATTTCCCACCAGTAGTTGCCTGCGTGTACTGACAGTATAGGGGTAATGCACTTGGCTCCAGAGCATGCAGAGGCCTGTCATATTATGCTGAGAGGCCTTGACAGATAGGGGGTGATATTTGAGCCACACGCCAAGAACAAGTGGAAAGCATAGGCCGTGCAATGGTGATCGACTGCTTAGCAGCGTTCTTGCTTTGTGTGTGTGTGTGTGGCATGAATGCAGATGCTGATGTTCGGGAGGAATTAATGAATCTCAAAGCTGGTGTTTTTGCCTAAGCACTGTGTGGACATTGGAGGTTTGCTCCATATCCTGCTTGAGATTGTCGCTCACGTACACGATGAGTTGCTTTTGTGTGTCCAGCATACTGGTATCATGATGAATAAATTGATGAATATGCAACAGATTTTATGTACATCTTACTGTACTGCAGATTATTTCTTCATTATACACAATTGCAAAAGTTGCACATACACGTTATGTCCAAAAGTATGTGGATTCCCTTTCTAATGGCTAAGCGGTTTCAGCTCCTTTATTGCTCCAGCATGACTGTGCCTTTCGTGCACAAAGCAAGCTCCATAAACACATGGTTCGGCCAGGTTGCTGCGGAAGAACTTGAGTGGCTCTGACCTCAACTTCACTGAACACCTTTGGGATGAACTGGAACACCGACCATAAGCCAGGCCAACCTCACTGGTGCTCCTGTGACTGAATGGGCACAAATTCCCTAAATTTCATGGAAAGCCTTCCCAGCAAAGTGGAGGTTGTTGTAGCAGCAAAGAGGGAGCAACTCCATATGGCTTTGGAATAGGAGGTTCAGCAAGCACAGATGGGGGTGAAGCTCAGGTGTCCACATACTTTTGGCCGTGTAATGCATACTTATATACACCAATTCTTAAAGCCTAATTTATTCCTCGAAATGTTATAGGGAAAAATCATAAATCAAAATGACAAATAATTTGTTGCTGAACAGTTACACACAGTAGTAAAATGCAGTACTCTATACAATTATTCCTTTATTCCATTATCATGCACTGTATTATCATATACATAATAAACAAAGAGGTTTGTCGGTGGTTGAAGAAAACAGCGGCAAGAAGGTGACTAGCCTACCAATTCACAGTAGTTTGAATTTTAAATAATAACAACACACAGTGTCGGAGGGATGTAAACATTGAACTGCTTTGAGCAGAAAAGTTCTCTAATATTTGTCTCATATGCAAACAGAAATGTTTGTGTCTTCAGCAATAATATTTGTAAATGCTTTAAAGGTATAAATTGTACGTGCTTGCAGAAGTGAAAATGTGAGGTTGAAGCATCTGATAATCCATTGCAGTAGCATCACTTCTGGATGGGAAACAGCGCTTTTATGTGTCTTCAAAACAAAGAATTGTACATGTTTTCATTTTAATATGGTGACAGCAGGGAGGATGTCAATGAACCAGTCAGGCACCATGTCTGCCTCCTTGGCTTAATCCAGCATTCATATTGTGAGGGATTCTCCGGGGCGCTCGGAGCAATTCTGCCATCCATTACGCAGAGCCTGACAGCATGTGCACTCTGTCACCGCAGGAAATACGAAAGTAATTTACCTTCAGCCAATTGTTCTTCATTAGACAGAATACAGTAGCCTGCAACATAGAGGCAGAGCGGCAGTTTTCGTCAGTTAGAGATGGGCACTTTGGTGCGTTGCACTGCCCACGGCAGCAGTCCAGGCGCTGCTGCTGACCCCTCGCTCCTGCACCTCGAACGTAGTCAGATTAATAAGGCTTTGCGGTCTGGAAAGAACTGACGACTGTCAGATTTTCTGCGGCCAGCAGCACGTTTTCACGAAACACTGTATCGGTTGTTTATTCAGATTATGTCACAAAAACTGATTCGGTATACGTTCTTAGGCCTAGTTTGGGCGCCCAACTTGTGCAGGAACATTGTGGGAGAAAACAGCCCCTTGCTGTTAATTCGCACACACACCTGTAATTTTGCAGGCTTGTCATCCGGGCCTTTAATTATGCTGTCAGTGCCGTTCGAAACAAAGGAGCAGGAATCTGGGTTTTGTTGCAGGGCTTGTCTAAACATTTGCCTCCAGATGTATCCTTGACGGTCTGAGCACACAGTTTATTTACATGCAGACATGTTGCTCTCCGTGCTATTTGCGGTCTCCTCCGGATCGTTCAAAGCGTTCTGCGTGAGTGGCACGTTCATCCGGAAAGCTTATTTAATTCACCCTCCAGCTTTTAACAGACTTGCCAAGGAATTTTAAAATGATTATGCTGCCTTGTTTTGGAAAAGCTTGACACTGCAAATTAAATCAATGCACAGAAGCACTGACTCGATTTTTTACAGTGCAGCGTCTTGACAAATAACGCAATATTTAACAATATTTTAGCAGCATTCGTCATACTTACCATAACAGAACAATTAAAACGTTTGGCTTACGGCAGGGTTTCGTTCCGACACCCCCTTCGTGAGTCAGCTTAGTTGTGAGTTGAGAATATGCTCTAATATGGAATCTGTTGACACCCCCCAATACAGTGTACCAATAAAAAGTATTATTATTAATTTAGCGCACACGATCAACTAAAGAAACTGTGTTGGGGATGCATGCCAACCGACTTACGATGATTTTACCAATGTACACAGCTAGGTAATTTCTACTGCATCAATTCAGGCTAAGTACCTTGACAAAAGGTACTACGATAGGAGGAGGCGACTCTGCTACCTCCTGCACCTATGTATTATTAACATTTGTTTATTTCAGTTTTGCAATAAAATCACCCACAAGAGTCAAACATAGATGGAAACAAAGAGAGCCATCACCCAAACCAAGATTGGGGCCAAGGCAATAACATGTGATCACTCAAATATGGTTATGCCGCTATGTAGTCTAGAAACCTGTTGTCCTATTGCTCGTTCGGTGTCTGAGATGTATGACCTCGCAACCAGCTTTCACTGAACAACATGATAGGACTTAGTGGCCATTCACTATCTGTTTGTCTTGTGTACATTGCAAGCAGAGGAATGTTTGTATATGGAAGGATATAAAAAGTGTGGTAAGTGAGTTGGTGAGATGATAGTTTCGCTGTAGGTATGCCAGGTCTTTTAATCACACTTGCATGCAATCTAAAAAAAGAGCCAAATCACAATTTACGTTTTCAGTGGCAGATCCTGCCAGCTTCTTGCTTGCAGAGGATCAAAGCCTTTTGAGAAGCAACCCAGCAAGTCTGCCGAGAACCCGAAGTGTCTTTGATGCAACAGACACGCATGCAAGGAACCTGCAATTACCTTGCTGCCAGAGAGCAAGCTGCTATTCCCTGAACTCTGTGCTTCCCGACTTCTGTGTTACTATTTCAAGTTTCAGAAGGAGAGAGAAGGGAGATGCAGAGAGAGTAAATTCGAGAGGAGGCCGAGGCAGTCCTTCAAACGTGCTCTGCTCAGGAGATATTCTGCCGTCCTTCACCAGAGACACCTGACCATGTAAAACAGGGGTCTCAAACCCATCCCACACAGGGGCCTGGTGTATGCATTGTTCAATGAGTGCGATCGGGTGTTTTAGATTCCTGTTGTACATGACTAATAGCATTAGATGATTGTAGGTCTTGGTTCCCCATAACTAACAAACACCATTTCACCTCTGAATTTCAAGAAATAATGCATATTATTATGTTCATATAAGCTACTACAAATCGGAGGAGTCCAGGGAATGGGCTGGAATGAAAACCTGACCTTCTTTAGAATGACACTGAGAGCCGTGATCTGTCTACAGGGAGCTTAATTATGTATGGCCTTGACCTTGGCCCGCGTCTCCGAGGAGGACGTCTATGTAATGTTTCACCATGCATTTTTCCCTCTTGTGTTTTCACGCAGCTGTGAAGGGACAAAGAGGACTCGCTTCACTCCAAGTTCAAGCCGCTGAAGAGCATCTTTCATGCGTCTCCCTGGGCCAGACTCCCACGTCAGAATGAACTGTGAGCAGGACTTTGGAGAAGGGGGCATGAACGTGACGCTCACACTCAGACTGCTCATGCATGGCAAGGTGGGTTCTCCTGGGGAAAACCTAGGTGAGATGGAGCAGGAGGTGGCAGTGGGTGACAGTACTGCGGCCAAGCTACTGTGGGAATTAAAGCCTGAACAGGCAGCCCCAGGCCCGAACTCATAGCTCAGCAAAGTCGGAGGCTCATTCATAAGAATAGAATTCATGTTGCACCCGGGCTCCATCTAAAGCCACAGGGAATGTCTGGAGGAGCCGCGGATCAATATGATGACATTTACTTTGCTTTCTTCTGCAGGAGGTGGGCAGCATTATTGGCAAGGTGAGCATCTGTCTGTTTACTATCGCTGCTTTTTTGCTTATTTCTGTATTAGGGCACCAGTGATATGCATGAAGCTCAGAGGTCTTATTTACTCAACAGAAACTGTCAAAGGTTTAAATAGGATATTACATGGAACTTAATCATATTTATTTTAGATGAAAAGTCTATTCCGCAGTCTGTTACTTATGTTTTCAAAAAATAAATCAGATTATGACACATCTGAAAATGTTTATAAGAAATGCTTATTTAATAACACTCTACTGCTGTGTCTATCAAAACACTTCAGGCATCTTCCACCCCGTAGGTCCATGAGAATCTCAGTGTATATTTATATGTGTAGCCAAAAACAACCTGTGGCCTCCCACAAAACTACCATCTAAGAGAGCTGGGTGTGGTTCTGTTCTCATTCCTCCGGTCCACACTCAGTGTCTACAGTACACGCCTACAGTACATAGCCTGGCATGGGCCACAATGGACTGTCCTCCTACTATGTCCTTTGGCCACAGCCAGTTTGCCACTCCAGTTTTTACTCCCAGAACCCTCAGCATACATGTGAAATTGTAAATGTTTCATTTCATAGCAACAGTGCTTATTAGCCATGTCCCCATGTTAAAAAATATGTGCATCATTTTATGATATAATAGATAACACACATTAAAGATTTTAGCAGATTCTACTGACAGCATTAGTTTCGGCACAGCTAACACCATATTTCATACCATATAATTTAGAAATGTAGTCATACATTGGAATGTACATGAGACCGAAGGAAAATATACATTCCCGGGTTACTGTAACACTGAGTTGCACTAAGGTATTCGTAACATTGCATTGTTTCTGCTTAATGATGAATTGTCTCTTTTTTAACATAAAACAATTGTTAAATCAGTATGAACAATAGTGAGCATGAACAATACTGTACTGTTATTTTGAAATATGATCGTTTGTCGTGTCCTATTGAGCTAGGTGTTACCCCGGTGCTCATGCGATTGTTCTCTGGTGGTAGCAATCTGGAACGTGGCCGTATCCCTTCCCTCCTAGGCAGCGGGGACTTTAGAAGGAGGCTTTGGAGATGTGTGATGTGTCAGATGGTCCCTGGAGTAACCGCCTGTCCAGTTCCACCCAGTGTGGTCTTGGAATTCACTTGGTGCCATAGAATGAGGAGACCCAGAGTGAGCAGTGAAAAAAGAGGGGTTTGGGATTGTGTGCTATGTTGCAATGCAAACCCAGTCCCAAACTATCAGAACATGTCCCTCCCTCAGGCAGACTAGGTGCAGAAGACTGTTGATTTGGCGCCTCCAACATCGCCATTGATCAGAACGCTACCTGCAAAGCAATTCCTGGCCAACCTCAGATGCAAAAGTAGGCCCAATTACTTCCAGAGGGACCCATTCACACAAGAGCCATATTGCCATGGTTGGGAATTAATATTCATTTGGAGCATTCTGGCGCCTTACCAAACCCTTTTAATTAGAGCGAAGTGCTTTAAGGAAGCATCTCAAACAAAGCAACCAAACAGAAATCATGTTTTTCCTCTTCTCTGTTTTTTCTTCAGAAAGGAGAGACAGTAAAGAGGATACGAGAAGAGGCAAGTGGCTTGGCCGCCTTTCACTCCACTCACTCATCACACACCAACAACACTAAGCTACTTACCAAAGTCAAGAAGCACCCTCCTCACTCTTCACATTCCAAAAGTACAAAGCTTTTTCCCCGCCATGTGTAGCTGGAGTCTACAAATATGATCAAAATTAAATTTTATTCATTTACTTTATCTATTTATTGATATACTTGTTACGTACTGTATGTGCCTCATAAATAAAGGTTTCAGCTACACATGAATCTCAAACCCCTGAATGGTGCCGACTGCTGTAAGGAAAGCATTGTTACCAATAATGCGTAAAAATTTGTGCTGCCATTCCGGAAATGTACTGTAGATATTTGTGCCATCATTCTGAAATGTAACCTGACATCTTTCCTTTTTGAAAGAGACCAAGTATGTAGTGGCGGCCAATTCATTGATCCCTACGTATGGGTATGAGGAGCAGAGCTAAACATAGCTTCCCTGCTGCCCTGTCCTCATCACTAGAAGATGGCAGCTCCTTCCCTGTGATGAAATTTGGATGTGCGAGGCTTTGGAGTTTCTAAAAGACAAGTGTGTCTCTTCCACTGACCACAGATGAGAGTCCAAGAGCTCATGCGGACTGTTTCAAGAGTTAAAGTTGTTTATAAACATGGCGGCTAAATTACAATCACATTTATTCACATGAAAAATGTCAAAACTGTAACAGCTATTAAATTAAATCTCCTCTATTGCTTATATTCTCCACAAATTAGGTGAACAAAAACATAAATTTAAACCTCAGCTGTAAATATCTGAGGTTTAAATTGTTTTTTTTTTTCCAAACTTTTTTTTTTTTTTTTTTTACAAAACTCTACTGGCAGCTGTTACTGTTTTTTAACAAGTAAGTATTTCAGATGAAGGATGAGATGACCTGAGCAGAAGAGTGAATTAGAGGACTTGTTCATCCTTGGTTACTCTTTTTGGCTGTTCATCATGCAGTTTATAGAAATATTCTGTAGTGAGTCAGCAGTGTACAGGGGACAGTCACCATGACTCTGTCCTCTGTCCTGCAATGTGTTCCTGCAGCAGGGAGGGCAGAGGCTTCATTTGTCTCAACTCAACACAAATGCAGCCACTTTGTCTCACTTTGCTTCTCTGGAGCTCCATCCAGTTCATTGTTGTGTCCCTGTTTCACCCTTACAGAGCAGTGCACGCATCAACATATCCGAGGGCTCCTGTCCGGAGCGAATCATCACCATCACAGGCCCCACGGAGTGTGTCTTCAGAGCCTTCACTATGATCACGTTAAAACTGGAAGAGGTAACCTAATGAAGCCTCCCCTGACCTGCCGACCTGCTCCACATGTGCAGACACACATAGATGGTCAGAAACCATCCCAAAAGACCTATACCTGCCATGGATGCTTGCAGATTATGTCACACATCACCATTATTCCATTAGTGGTGTCTGATCAATGTTAAGTGAATGAAATTGCAACCGCTCTCTCTTTCAGGTTTTACAAGTAGGCAATTAAGCTTTAAACATCTGTTAGGGTTCTTTGCCTAACCCCCCACCTTCCTTCAATACCCTACACCTTTCTTACTCATATGTGCAGAGTTGTCATAGTAACCCCTTTCCCAAGCATGTGTATGTCTATTGGAGGTTTGACAGAATATAAGAAATGTTCCAGTCTCACAGAATCTGGGGGAGTTTAGATCAAAAACAAAAACTGCAAAGAAAAAGTGACTTTTGGCCCACAGTTACATGCTGTTCTGTTCATTTTTCCCCATGTTCTAAAAGAATGCAACAAATATCTCAAATCAACCTATTAATAAACTAAGAGAACGTACATTTGCGGTTCAACTTCATAATCGTTGCCAAAATGTTTTGCTTTTTTTTCTAATAGGTCACTGAAAAGGACATAATTTAGTTAAAATCTCAAGTCAGTTGTGGCAATATTTGATGTTTTGCTATTGTCTGCTGAAGAAATGTTCATTAAGTGCCTAAGCAACACTCAAATCCCGCTGAAGGCCTTTTTCGCATGGAAAATTACAGGATGGAAAGGATTATGTTGTTCATAGCCATTAAGACGAAACGCATATTTTCAAATTAAATCTATAAGGTGAAGTTCTGATCCTGGCAAGGAGAGATGTGCTTCTTCTAAAAATTAGTCTTTTTTTCATTTTAAACACCAAATCCAGCTGAGGAAGAAGATGCAAAAGGCTGTACTCTGAGATGTTTATCCTGGGCTAATTTCTAACGTTACTGTGCATTTTTTTTAAAGCAGCAGATGCATTTCCTTATGCTGTTTTGAGGAGCTGGGCTTTTGCAGCACCCTGGAAATTCCCGGAAAATGTTAGAAGGATTTCAAAAATAAATACCTGTTTTGCATGGTGTATGTGATAAATGTGATGCTCCTGTTACACTTGAGTAAGCTTGTGGAGACAGGTAGCTGCCCCATATATGCAGACCTCTGTTTATGGGCGGCGAGACCCCACATGGTATTTACATTTCAAACACTCAAGTCAGCAGCCGTGATTGAACCTAATATTTATTACCAGGTTTAATTAAAGAAAAAGCCCATCTGAAACTGCAGCCTTGGCCCCACCAGCAGGAATGAAGTCCTTTCCCTCACCCTCTGTGACAAGACTCTGTGTAAATTTAATTTTAAAGGGATATGAGCTGGTTTAGACTGGTCTGACAAAGGTGTGTCTGGCAATGATGTAGACTCTAGCCAGCAGGAAGCACTGCAGATGCTCTCGGAGGACATAATAAGTAATGGAAGTCAATATTGTGTCTAATGCCTATGAAACAATAATATGACTTTTTTATGTTCCACTGTGTCCTTGCTAATGGCTACATAAATTAATTAAATCAGTGTAAAAATGTCCTGTGCTCTAGACATCACTAAGCACTTTCATCCCTTTTGTATCTGTCAGGACCTCACAGCCTTGGTGGCTAACGGCACCGTCACAAGCAAGCCACCCGTCACCATTCGGCTCGTCATTCCTGCCAGCCAGTGTGGCTCCCTCATCGGCAAGGGTGGCTCCAAAATCAAGGAGATCCGAGAGGTGAGGGAGTCACCTCGCGCTACTGATGGGGTTGGGTTGGGTTAGGTTGAAGGTCAGTGTTCATCGGGACACTGTGGTTGCACCTATTAAAAGGCCATCTACATAGACATGCAGTTTGTTCTACATTTGCGGATGAGTAAATGTTTGAAGTAGCTTAGTTCACAACAGTTTTTATTCTGCCTTTTCTTTTTACAGAGCACAGGGGCACAAGTACAGGTAGCAGGAGACCTATTGCCCAACTCTACGGAACGAGGAGTTACGATATCTGGGACCCACGAAGCCATCATCCAGTGTGTCAAACTCATTTGCACTGTCATCCTTGAGGTACCCTCTATCCTTTTGCTTACCCATAGCTCTCGCCAGGAAAAATGCATCAGTGATTGCTTTTGTTATCATAAAAGATTTTCTTTTTTCTCATTGGCTGAAAAATCACATTCGCCAGCACGTAACAGAAGTTTTGCAGGAGCACTTAGACTGAATTATAGCAGCAAAATACCAGTGGTCTAAACTGGTAGACATGTAATTATATTGAGTCAAAGCAAAGCATTAATGCTAGAGCCAAATTCAGCTTTTCAGCATTGCTCATGACAGATTTATGTGATTTTTCTCTCCTTTCCTCCTGTCCTGTGTGTATGGATGTCCTCATCATCTTATCCAAGCCAGGAAGGCCTGAGCTTGGTTCTGATACATGCTGCAGTCCTGGCAGTCAAAGTGGCTGTTTGTCACATTGAGTCCCAGCACTCTGAACAGAAGAATGCATATCACTCAGAGTAAAAATTCAAGCACTTGGCACTGCCCTGAAATAATATACCATAGTAAAGGAGTGTTGGTTGCTGTCCACTACTGTGGAATGTTCAGACATGGTCAGGTGATGGCATAACTGTCCTGAGAATGAGTACCACCAATAAGACATCCAAGCTTCCTTTGTATGAAAAGCACAGTATATTTCTGAAGATCTTGCAAAGAATTAATTTCTGAATTACAAAAGGAAAACCCATTTTTTATCAAATATGCAAAATTCCTGCCTTATTTTTTATATGTGAGGTAAAAGTCCAGAATATAAGAGCTGCTCTGAAAACCTTTAAATCCAAACTTAAGACCCACATGTACAAACTAATTATCACTTCTCCCCTTTCTTTCTTACTGTTTGCCCTTTGTTTTGCCTTTTATTGTGTTGCTTTGTTGTGTTGTTCTTGAGCAGCATTGTGGTCCATATAGTTACAGAGTTCAGTCAGGCTTAGCCTATGAGAAGATTGCATGCTGTCCCCATTTTTGCATGGGTTTTCTCCGAGTCCACTGGTTTCCACCCACAGTCCAAAGACATGTTTCAGTTGAACTGGTGCTTCAAGTGTGCATGTGCATGCATGACTGACCTCCACTGGACTGCCATTCGTGTACTCCGAACCCGCATTGGTTAAATGATTATTAATAAGGGATAGATTTCATCATTTTTACTGTCGTTATTAGCTGGTTGTAATTTTAATTTTTTTGTTGTCATTTTTGTGTGTTTTTTTATGTGTTGATATTTGTGTTTACCTTCATTAGAGCTATAACTCATAAACTGTATCTTTTAACCCCATAATCATAAGTGTAAAGTGCTTTCATTACTTGCTTTTAAGCTGCAATATCTGAAATTATTATTATTATTATTATTGTTGTTGTTGTTGTTGTTGTTTTTGAACTATAAAAGTGTTATATTATAGTTTGAAAGTCACAAAACTTCTAAAATGTATTTACATTCTGGGCAGAAGCCCACCCCCTCATTAGGGATCAGCTTACCTTGTGTGTGGTTTGAAGTGTGCATATTTTTAATATAAATTTCTGTCCTTGTAACGTGTTTGTCATTATAGCTTCTTATGCAGATTTGAGGATATAAATTACTTTTTATTTTTTATTTGTGTGTAAAAGGAGCCCTATACAAGGGAGGCCTGTGTTTTTGATATGATGAAATCATTTTTGCTCTGCCATTAGACACTTGAGCTGCTGAAAGATGCATTTTAGCTCACTTCCTACATGTGGCTTCCAAGACAGCAGAGCTGCTGGTGGTATCCACTTCATCCAGCAGTTTGCGAGATTTAAATTGGATTTATAACCGGAGGGGCATTTTTATCATCCTGAGTATATAAATTAAATAAAGTTACAGATTAAAACACATTTTAAAAGGACGATCTTAATTTCTGTGTAATAGACAGAGTGCAGCTGTTAGGTGAGCTGTTCAGGTTTTTTTCTTATACTTATTTGTTATTCATTTCAAGCAAATTTTTATTTATTATTCATTCATAATCTAGCTGAGCACCTTCTATGATTTGCATTAAAACTCTTTTCAGGACTTTACCCACGAATATAAGCACTGTAGAAAAAATAAAATAAACCAAGGAGAAGGCTTTTTTTATTATTCGCTAGTATTTAGCTCACGCTTTTCATGCAAGGAAACTTACAGTGCGAGAAAAAAAATTACCTACACAGCATTAATCTAGAGCACTGCAACATGCAAACACACACACACACACACACACACACACACACACAGAGATACACACACTCTCTCACAAACTTAAGGCCAATTTAGAGTTACCAGTTCACCTCTGGACTGTGAGACGAAACTGGAACACCTGCAGGAAACCCACAAAAACAAGACATGTATGCAAGCTGCACACAGAGAGACTTTGATTCAAAACCACAATAGAACACACAGCTCAGGAGCCATAAGGCAACAGTGTCGCCCACTGAGCCACATAGACTCACAAATGATTCATTTCTTTTTCCTACCAATAGTAATCATATTATTCACCCAGTCTTATTCAAATGTGTTTGGTGATTCTGTCACTACCTTTAATTTTTCAGCATCTATTCTTATTCGTGTCTCTCCAGTCTCCTCCTAAGGGTGCTACTATTCCCTATCGCCCCAGTCCTTCACCAGGAGCTGTCCTTCTCTCTGGAAGTCAAGTGAGTATGGAGGACTTGTCCCCACCATCTCCCCTGTTCCCTGGTGTAGAAGAAACAGCACAGCATAAGTGTCTCATTGATTTGCCCTGCAATTCATCTATGTAGAAGATGAAACAGTGCTTGCCTCCTTTTATATCTATAGCTTGCCATTTTCCTATTTGACTCCAACAAGGTTAGACACATGTGAAGATGTAGTGAAACCAAGATTAATAGCACTCATGAATGTTCAGAATCTTTACGTTTGGTTGGACTGTTCTAATCAGCCAAACCGACAGAAAGAGGAGTTGCCAAAGTGAATGTCTAAAGTACGAGGTGCATCTGATGCTTCTTCATAGTCTTGCAGAGCTCAAAAGATCACTGCACTCATATTCATTTCTCACTCAGATGTGGATCACCTTAAATCTAAACCAATAATCTATCTGAAATGGGTGTTGAAGGGCAGGTGCAACGAACGCCGTGTAGGTGAAGAGTAAAAATGAAGCCGTGGTTTGTTTCTCTTTCTGTTCCTTGTGTGCCTTTCAAGGTTTTCGAAGCTTCTGAGTTTGGGTCACACCCTCTTTTCTCAGTGGCTCAAGGAGGTCTGGATCTGCAACAAGTAAGTATAATTTAAGGCCAGGAGTTATGCCCAGAGCTCCTTTATTTATCGCAACTTTCCTTCCGCAAAGGTAGGGCCGGGTGACGGGAGTGGAAATTTTTAGCCAGGACTATACTGATGCGTTGCATCCGGGCAACACCTTGAGCCAGAGAGAAATAGGAACCCAGACCGAAGTGGTAGTGACGGAGGGCAAAAAAAAATGTAAGGATAAACAAACTTTTTACCCTCCTTTTAGCCATTGTCTAAAAGTGGGCAGCTCCCTCATCTAGTCAACTAAAGATGGTGCTGTGATTCAGCCCGGCCTTCCAGCAGAAGACCCTAAACAGGAGACCGGCAATGTTGGTCCTGCCGCCCTGTCGGTGGCAACCGTCGGCATCCTCAGAATCGGGTTTAGATAAGTGCTGTCTGGCAGGAGCCTGGGGACTGTCAGCATTGCAGCCGCTCCCACTAATGAAGGCGCGGCATGGGAGCACAAGGGCAGAGATTAGGCGGCGTTAAGTGCTTCTGCAAGGCGATTAATGCTTTTATGCATTATTTACAAGTGTGCAGAGAACGGACAGGGGGAGGGAGGAAATGGAAGAAAGTAAATAAGATTTGGATGGAGTGCCCCCCCCCCCCACCCCACACACCCTTTTTCCATTGCTGGGGAAATGGAACCGCACATTTGCAGGCGAGACAGAGCAGCAAACACAGCCTCTGGGGTCCATAGACCACCTCCGGAGAGGAGCTGCTGGAGTGTTTACACAGGAATAGGGTCTGTCTCTCCCTGCGATCTCTGTCCAATTGCATTTAAAACATCCAAATAGGTGTTACCAGATACGTATGTTGGGTACAATGCTGGGCTGATTTCCAGTGTGTTTTTGCAAAATCTGTGGTGAAATGGCCACCATGTACGGCTGCTGTTAGCCCTCCACAGCACGGTCACAAACACTTATACGGTTGTAAGTAACGCTAAAGTCCTGTGAAAAACATTTTAATTTGAGAAGCAGCTATTTTGCTAAAATACCTGTTATTCTTAGAGAGACCTTCATTTCAAACATGTTTTATTGTTCTGTCTCTTCCAGGCCTATACTTTGCAAAACCAATTTGGCATTCCACATTCAGAGGTGAGGTGCTTTGGTTATTTTTTCCCCACTTGCTGGCTAAAAATATGTTAAAGGTGTATAGTTACATGGTGACTTGTGTACCGCAGTTCCATACACATGTGCATGTACAGTATGCGTGCGTGTGTTTACAGTGTAATCTGTATGCTCTGCTCTCAGCTGGCCAAACTTCACCAGTTGTCCATTCAACAAGGTCTGGCTCCCATGGCCCAGCCAGCCACTGCTGTCCTACCTGGTATGTGTTCACAGACACACACACACACACACACACACACACACACACACACACACAAGGTCTGCAGCAGAGTTTACCCATCTGCCAGCTTCACCTGGTCACTAAAACCTGCCCTCAGGTTTTCTGTGTTTATTTTTACTCTTACGCCCAGCAAACAGCCCTGAGAACTCAATCAGTCAAAAAAAGGCTTTGTTACAGATGCCTTCCTAAAATAGACATGAAAAGTGGCTTCCTCTTGTTGGACATGTAGCGCCCAAAGCAGGCGTCAGGGCTGTCTTCTTCATCGCCAGTGACGCAGTTCTGTCTTCCACAGCGGGTTTCTGTGGACAGAAGGGCACCTTCGGCGGCACATAAAAGTAAAAAGATAGGGGAAATCCTATAAGTCGCCCATCAGCCCAAGGCCTGGGACCCACACCTGTTCTTTCTGAGGCATATGGTGGGGATAGATTAACTTGACAAGGAAGACACAGTCCTTTCAGGGATTTCACAGCAAGCAAAACAGCATTTAAAGTCAATTTATAACTTTATAGTGAGCGGAAAAGGGGACTTCTGCAGTGGATTTGTAATGTTTTCCCTTAGTCATTTCCCATTTGTGATGCCTCCAGCAGTTTTGTTCAAAATCTCTTTTTTTAAATTAGCTGCAGCTTAGTGTTGAATATGAAGAATAAAGAATTGGTATAAAAATAAACACTAAGTTGAAAACCTTTTTTAATGCTGTTAAGAGTTTTGAACACCAACATATATATTTATAACATACTTCAAAGGCTTTTAAGAGTTTAAAGCCACAGTGTATAATAGAAATATAAGATGGCCGCTATGGCTACAGCAGGGACACCGGATATGGATAGAAAATGTGATTATGTTCCACTAAATGGCTCATCAGTCACGGGCATATTTCCATTGTTTGAAAGACCCTGACTGTGCACAAAGCTGAGCAGCACCCTGGCTGTTAGGTGAAGGCCGAGCGGCGCACCGACTGTCTGTGTCTCCACCATCAGGTCATTGCGTCCAGGTGGAGTTGACAGACAAAAGGAAATACTGAATGGAGGTGAAGACATAGGCTTACAAGTAGAGGCCATAGGCACCACACAGAGACCCACCACTCACAAAATCCACATCATAGCCCATTTTACAACCTTTTTTTTTTTTTTAAGCAGAAGGAAATGTTCATTTTCAGACCACTGTTGTGTTGTGGTGCTACAACAGCCAAAGAGTAACAAGACATTTTATACCTGTCAGATTTTTATTTCTCTGTCTTGTTTCTGTCTCTTTAGGAATTGAGTCCAATTCCCAAACTACATCCCAGGAACTTCTCATTCCAAACGATGTAAGCACCCGTTTTCTTTTTCTTTTTTAAATTAGTTCAGGTATAGAAACATGGAAACATGATCAGTATGCACAGACATTTGAAATACATTCTACTTGTTGTGCACAGTGCAGCTAACATGCACCATCTAGCAGGTGAAGCAAGTGAACGGGTGGATGTTTGTTTAGGTCAGAAAGAACAGATAGATTGTGCAGAGCGGCCCAGTGATTTGACTCAAGGCCTCAACACCCAGACATTTTGCTGCCTCCTGCCATACTGCAGTCTCACATGGGGTCTCTGCGAGTCGCCAATAAATCCCCTCGTGATGTCTGACATGCTTAGTGCGTCTCTGCTGTCAAAACAGTGCCGTAAATAAACAGGCCGAGAGCCTTTCAGCGCGCCTCTCCACACAATAGAGCCCCGGCGCTTGCAGGGTGGCTTAGCATCCAACAGATGCTATTAGCGCGGGACTACCCGGCCTGCTGAAATCCCTGACACTCTCTGAGAACACAACAGACACCTGGCTCCCAGCCAGGGTGCTACATTTAGTCTTTCTTCTTGCATCCCTGTGTTATTTCTTTGTGTTACTGCGAGCAACATGAGATATCATAATGTAATACCTACTTGTTAACTAATAAATTGTATGCTGTTTATAATTGTAAAAAGTACTTGCTTCAAAGGATCCACTTGCTGGAAAACCATAGGAAATTTGAGGTGACTGGCAATGACCGTTAACATCTTTATAAAGTACGTTTACTTTATAAAGGGAAAATAGTGGGTCAGGATCATAGTCATTTTGAAAGAAGTTTGCACATTTAATACAATTCACATAATTATTTTATGTAACTTGTGTTATATACATTTTATGTATATATTATGTAATATATATATATATATATATATATATATATATATATATATATATATGTGTATAATATCATTAGCTACTGCACACATAAAGGAGAATTATTCCCTCGTGAATATGTATAAATGAGAACTGAATTATCCGTGCTCAGCTTAACAGACCTTGAAGTTACGGATTTCGAATTTTATGAATGTTGTGAAATACAGCAGAAGAAAATAGAACAATCATAAATATATATTTTTAAAAACTTATGTGTAAACATAGTATTAAGAAAAATATTTAACTCATTTTTATGTTTTCTGAGAAGGTATTGTGCATAAATTCTAATACACAAAATTATGTTTTAAGCAAGTGTTACGCTGTGTGTGTGTGTGGAGCTACCCAACCATCTGCAGTTACCTTCGTGAAGGCAGTGTCGCAGGAGTGCACATTATACATTGTACTTTATACATCTTTCAGCTACAGTACTGACTTTATCTCATTTATTAGGCACATTACATGTTTATCACACAATATGATATATTATATATGAACTTATTAAAGTGTTACTGCAGTATACAGTGCAGTGAAAAATGAGGGATTAACTCTATGAAATTTGTCTATAATGTTTTACATACAAAATGTATTCTACACGCAAAATTAAGCATGCAGGCTAGGTATGGCAAGTGTATAATTATTAATATCTAATTATCTAGTTATTATGTGGTGGCCCAGCAGGGTAAGATGGTGCCTCACAGCTCCTGGGCTGCTTGCCTAATGTGGAGTTGAAGCCCAGCTCAAGGGTGTTTGTGGAGTTTGCATGTTTTCTTCCATGTTTGCACCTCTAGAAGGAAAAAATATGCTAGAAGAAGGTAATGGCAAACCATTTCTGTTCCTCTTTAGCTTGAAAACCTCGCCAATGGTTACCTAGGAGTCAGACATGTCTCATTGGCACTTTCCAATTCCAGCCTAATTATTAATATCTATTCCTTCAGACTGAAGATGTGTGAGACCAGTTCTCCCTAAACAGTGTCAGCTTCCTCATTGTCTTAGCTCCCTTTTCTGGGCACCGTGGTGTGAAACACCCGAACCTCTGGCCCTGCAGACTACAGACCGCTCAGAGGGAAGACAGATTCAGCAAATGTTGGCTTGGAAAAGCTGGATTGGGGAGAAATAGTGACGTCAGCAGCCTGCAAGGCTTTTCAAATCGCAACTGCAACAGGGAATCCCAAAAATAGACCAGCTACTATATCAGCTGGATGCAGGTTTTTTTTTTTTTTTGTTTTTTTTTTGCTGCAGAGAATAAATGGAGGATAAGACAGATCTGGCAAAATATTTTTAATGTAAGAAATATTTTTTTTCTTCTAGGAAAATGTAACACAAAAATATCAGTGTTAATTTTTAATTTGAGTGATAAAACACAAGGCAATCCCAGTGGTGATAAGGGATGGAGGCAGTTGTCAGGGCAGGGGTGGGTAAGCAGTGTTGGGGGGCAGTTTGCGATGTTGTCCTCCATTTTGGTTCCCTGATCTGCCAGTGTTTCACTAGCATTTTGGTCCTAAATAATCAGCAGTGCCATTAATAGCCTGCGGAGCGAGGCAGTGTGACGAATCGGGCACGGTGCAGGCGGGTGACTTGTGGGGAAAGGAATGCTGTGCCCGGTAAAACACAGGGAGGCACAGAAAGCGGTTCTGGGGGCGGTGGGGGTCAGCGAACAAAGGGTGCTGTGTCCATCAACTGCATGCCAAGCTGCCAACACGTCCACGTTTGTGTGGCTGGATTATTGTCCATGACTGCGCCTACACCTTGGGTCTGATGACCTCACACCCGGCCCCGTAGGTCAAAATCCTGACATCAGCTCTCAGCTTCCATGACATGCTTCCACGCGAAGGACAGAGAGCCATTATAATCTCAGCAAAACAAGTCATAATCCACACCAAACAGCATCAGTCACGATTCAGTTTAATTTATGGATTTTCTTGATGTTTGTTGTTGTTGTCGCCTCTTCTCATTAATCTCGACTGCTTAGATATGGAAAGAAATGTTATTTGCACAAAAGGACTGATGGAGCAACCGTGTACAGTACATTTTGATCAAAAGCCCTTTGAACATTCGCATAGTGTTCGGCAAAGCCGGAGGAAGAACAGCGATTTCTGCATGGCCATTTTCCTTGGGGGCGCTTGCCATCAGACAGCCGGCTGAAATACGCTTCTCCCAGAGCCTTGCTCAGGAAGAGATGCTCTTCTGTTACCCATATCTGGCGATCAATAAGCACTTAGCCACTCAGACTGATGAGCAGGAAATGCACGCTTGTATGTCTACTTTTGCAGAACCTGAAAAATTTCAAACCAGCAAGGGAATTTTAGAGTAGATATTTGCTAACTGCTATGGAATGACTGACCTCTGTTTTGCTTTAAGTGATAGAATGTATTCATCCGTTCATCCATTCATTCATCCATTGTCGGCTTATCCAGCGCAAGACTGTGGTAGAATGGAGATGACATTGATGCTGGGTACTTGGAAAGAGAATACTGCCTTCAGTTGGTTTTTTGCCAGGAGAAATGATTTCCACGTTCCAGATTTTTTCGGTTACGCTTGTGCATTTTTTTTTTAAAATTTCTACTTGGCAGCATGAACGTAAGCTGCATTTCAGTGCATAGTCATTGCCTGCCCATAAAACACACCAAAACAGTAGTACTGGAGTGTGGGACCTCCTCCATTCATTGCCCTTTCTTGTGAGCGTCACTAATCTGAACAAGATGAGGACCTTTTTCCTCTTTGTGGGATGAACCGACACTGAACTGGATTGTGTGGAGATAACTTGTATTTATTTTTGGTCATTTTAAATTTAAAAGATGTAAAAAGACTAAGTAAAAAGTCAAAGTGTTTTTGTATTTGACTTTTGGCGAACAATACAACAGCCCCTGTAATCGGACTGTAAAACCTGTTGTGAACCCAATAATTCAAACATGTATCCATCAGAAACATAAAGCCTGTAATCGCAAGGGAAGTCATGTTTAAGGGTTCCAGTGACGCGAGTGGCATGCTGGGTCTGTAAGTCGCACAGTTGTCTCCCAGCACCATGAGCTTGAAGTCTGCTGTGTCGAGTTTGCATGTTCTCCCTGTGTCTGTTTTTTTCTAGGTGCTCTGGTTTCCACCCACTGTCCAAAGACATGTGTTCCAGGTTAACTGATTACTCTAAATTGCCCATAGTGTTTTAATGGCTGTGTATGTGGTCACCCTGTGACAGCCTGGCATCCCACCTTTCCTTTCTAGAATAGGCTGAGGTCTGCATCAGTCCTACTCAGGAAAAGCAGTTAACAAAAACGGATGGATGGATGGATGGATGGATGGATGGATGGATGGGTTCCGATGACCATGATCAGAAACCAAAATTTACCCAAAGCAAGGCGACAAGACTGCTCCAACAGGCACACAGCAGCAATAACATGCAGTTTATAAATAATGAAAACTGGGTTTCAATATGTCACAATATGCACTAAATACAAATATCCATAAAGTAGAACTTCATTAAACCAACGGTATTAAAGGAGATTTTGAATATAATAACCCATCTACTAAGGGAAAATTCTTTTAGGTGGAAGTACTAGCACACTATATGCCTGGAAATCACAGAAGTATCAACACATGAACCGTTTGAAGAATTTCGTCTGCTAAATCCGGAAATTAAATCAAGGATTTTCTGTATTAACCTGTTGACTGTGTTGACAATACACAAAGTTGAAAGTGACTAGAAGCTGACAAACCTCAGGCTGGGGCCTATCCCAGGGTCAAGCTCTTAGCCTGGATGGAATGGCAATCTCAGAGCACCCGCACACAGACACACACAGAGTATTAGCAATGTATGGGTGACAGTTAGTCTGAAACATATCGTTGGATTGTTTGAGGGAACCTAGAGCATGTGGAGGAAACCCATGCATAGACAAGGAAAACACTGAAAGGCCACACTAGCTGAGCTGGATTTGAATCCGGCAACATGGGCACAGTGAGGTGGAAGTTCTAGTTGTTGTGCCACAAACTTAGATTAGACAAATGCTCTCATGAGACACACTGCAGCCTTTTTCAGTTGTCAGTGAAAAAGTTGTCATTGTTCTCACCCTTCCTCTTCTGCAGCTTATAGGCTCAATCATTGGTAGACAGGGCACCAAGATCAACGAAATCCGGCAGGTCTCAGGGGCCCAGATCAAGATCGGCAGCCAGCTAGACAGCACCAGCGACCGGCATGTCACTATAACTGGCTCCCCCATCAGCATCAACCTTGCCCAGTACCTCATCACTTCCTGGTAAGCTCCAGAACCAAGAGTGTAAGGAAGCCAGCTCCCCCCACGGAGTCTTGGCCATGACTTTGCAGTCTGCAAAATTGCTATTTTCATAACTGGGATGCAGGAGAAATGAGTCCCTTCAGACAATAATTAAATAAGTAGTTTGTTAAATTCTCATCGATAGGAAATATCAAGGTTCATCGAACCTTGAGGTTATAATGTTCTTCTTTAAAAGAAAAACACTGAATCTCTCAAAAGTGCTAAAGCAGAAAAACATTGATTTTAATGCTATACGAACGAATTGGTTTTAACTCGTTGGAGAAAAAGACTCATAAGCACGCTTCTGCAAAGTCAGTTGTTCTCAGTTTGCATTCTGCTTTTTTAAGGAGCTGAAACTGACCAAACTTTGTGTTTCTTATCAACCCTTACATGTTTATTTGCCACGGGCTTGGGTTAGGAATCGTTTCCCACAGCTACAAATTTCACGTTCAAAAGATTTAACCTCTCACAATAAACTTTACGACAATTTTGTCTGCGTATAGCGAGATGTATAAGATTTTAGAAATTGATATATCAAATTAAGAAATTTCACGAACATCTATAACAGTATCGTCTTGCTGTAGTAGATGAAAAAAACTTAACATGATGATATTATGTCGCTTGTGAATTTTATGAATCATTTTAAAATGTGTACGTTTTTTATTTGACGAATATTTGGTCTGTATTAAGGGCTTTAACTCCCCATGCTGGTGACAGCGCTTTCCTTCATGCGGGCAGCTAAATGGAGACCACTTGGACACTTCGATTAAAAACACATTATTCAGTTTATTATTCATTTTCAGTTGGGGCCGCAATATCCAAGTAGCAATGCGTTATGCAAGTCCCTCACAGGACAACTGTGTTCTGTGACGTGCACCTCATGTCAGCGCAACCCTGAAAAATGAGCCATAAGAAAGTTTCGCTTTAAAAGACTTTAAAAGACTTTTCTGCCAGAACAAGCGCCTCCACGTCTCACTAGAATGTCATGGAAAGTGCTCTTGCGTCTGTAACCATATGAAGATATGTTCACACCATGTTTTGCAGTTTAAAATTATTCATAGAAATTTTAGAACTTTAAAAAAAAAGTAATTTAAAATAATTTTGTTTCCTCTCCCTAAATCCCCACCCGAGCCATCTCCCTGAATTAAACAGCACCTTCCCCATGAGTGCCAAGGCCCACCCTCAAATAATCTGTTGCAACCTCCAGCAAAACACACCTCTCTTATGATTTTTTTTGTTTCTGTTTTATTTTTGTATTTATTTATTTTTTTAATTTTACAATTTAATTTCTCTCAATTTCTTTCTTTAACATGTCCTTTATTTTAACCTTCTAACCCTTTTCCATCCGGACCCCTTCCCCTTCCCTCTTCCTCCACCTCCTACTCCTCTTCCTCCTCGTCCCCCTTCCCCTTGTGCAGTTTAGAGACCGCCAAATCCACCGCCCAGTCCTCCTCCATGTCGACCCCTGTTGACCTCAACATGAGCTTCACCCAGCCCGCCTCCCCTGCCTCGTCCTCTGCCGCAGCCCTGGCAGCGATGGGCGGCCTGCCCCACGCTCCTGTGCTGGGTGCCCCCTATGCCCTTCCCCTCTCCAGCCTCCTGGGAATGAAATCCGTCCCCTTCCTAGCACTGTCCACCCCCGCTGCCACGGCCGCCGCCGCCGCCCCCGCTCATGGGACGCTGGCCTCCTACACCGCCAAAATTTCTTCCGCCAACGGGATCAAGAAGCCGGAAAGACAGAAATTTGCACCCTACTGATGCCCTATTGCCCCACACTCCCAGCCTGTCCACACACAACGCTGGGGAGGGGCAGTTTTTTGTGTTCTGCCCCCTGCCTGATGTAGCTGTATAGTAAGAGACTGTATTACTTTTTTGCTTTGATTTGTAGCTTCTCCATTAACCACAAAGAAAGCAGGATGACGTTGGCTTATATAGATAGCTATATTTATGTTATTTGCCAAGTTAGCCTCTTAAGCCATAGATTGTTCCCTTCCCCCGTTGCCCCCCCCTACCTCTTCTTCCATCTACTGTCCACTTTTATTTATTAACAGTAAAGAGTTATTCCCTGACTTTATAAAATTAAAACACTGGTGACTGATGCTAAACTCTGTGTATCAGCTTTTATACAACGTCTGTGTATGCTCCTGTATACAACTTCCTGAAGGATTTTTTTTAATATATGAATTATGTATAAAAGAGCAAATGTTTTTAAAAAGACAACTGAAACCTCTCTTTGTGCTACGTTTTTTTTTTTTTTTGTAGCTTTGTCACGTTTATTTGAACGCTGTAATTTATTATATTTATTGTGATTATTTCTTTTACTATTAATGTTAATTTCCTGAATACACACCAGGTACACAATACACTGTTGATATTTTTTTTGTCCGTCCTACCCTGGATCATGGCTGAAGGAAATTTTTGCTTCTGACTCAGTACACATGCAGTGCTTCCTAACGGCAAGAGTGGGTTTAAGTAAAATAAATATAAAGATTGCATACGACATGTAGGCAGCACGTCTGGCACGTTGGAAATGTGATTAGAATTTTAAAAAATGAAAAAAAAAATTCTAAAGCCAGATTTTTTTTCTTTTTTGAAACTCAAAATGTGAGTGTGGCAGCAGAAAAATGAAAGTTGAATCGCTTATGAGAAACCCCTCACAGCAAGCGTACGCAGCACCGTTATGCATGGTAACAGCCCCTCCGGCGTCGTACAGTAACGCTGCATGTGGGCTCGTCCGCACGCCGGACTCACTTTGCTGGTAGATTTATCGAGCGGCTTTGTGACCAATAACGTAATAAACGGGGAAGAAAAACTATCCATGATGTAACACAAGCAAAGTTCAGCATACGCAGAATTTTTCCAGTAATAAATGCCACACACTATAATCTGCAGAGATCTTATGTAGATTTTTTTTTCCTTTTTATACTGAACTCACATTTTTTTCCACAAAACCAGACCTTTCCAGGTGAATGTGTGCGCCATTATGAAAGTACAAATGATTCCAGTGCACTGAGGTGTGTGTGTGCGACTGCGTGTGCGCGCGTGTGTGCAGACCTTGACCTGTTGTTTAATTCTTGCCAGCTTTCACTTTAAGAATTTGCATTACATTCAATGTCTATGCAAAATATCTGTCAGTGGTTCATAATCGTATTTGGAGTTATGCAATGTTGGTAGCTGTGCAGCTACTTGTGGGGAAGGGCTACGGAGGCTCGTGCTCAAGTGCGGTAAACAGGTGTGAACAATGCTCTTGCTTTGTGAACCAAAAGATGAACAGATATCCATTCTCAGTGTCAGGTACTTCACTGAACAAGAAAAAAAAAAACACACATGTACGCTTGTTACACTTAATACAAAAATTATATTTTGCGGTGAAGGCCAAAAGTTTCCCTAGAACCACAGTTTTCAGGCAGAACTTTGGTATTTGTGTCCACGTCATTTTTGTCAGTCTTTATTTCTTTTCATTGTTGCCTTTGAAGGAAATAAACAATATTGTATTATGCAGATTCTGATGCCTGAATGTGTCATGTTTGTCCACATCGGAGTGCAAAGCATTACTTAAATATTCAAACAGTATTTTCTGGTATGGTGGCCCTTCCAAATTTCACAGAAAGCAGGAACGGGCTTTTCATTTGAATTAAATGATACAATTGAGTAATTACATTTAATGATGAATATTAATGATTTTTAATGTCCCCGGCAGCGCCAAAAAGCACGCTTATGAAAATTCTGTACTGGTGCACAATTACGGACCCGTAAGACGGGTCTGGTTCCTCGGCCAGACTGACTGGGCGCAGACCACTTCTCCTGACTGCCAGAGTTGCATCTCTGCTCCTGCGGAAAGATGGCCGCACAATGGCGCCGACTGCCAGCCCCGCCGTATGTAAGCAAGCGATGAGTGACCGCACGCTTTAACAGCTGCCCGAGCGCAAACACATCCTTCCAGGCATCAGCTCCGGCGTAGGGGGAGGGAACGCTACACTGAGCGCAGTTGCATGTACGGAGAAGACACCCTCACCTGTCAAAAAGAGACACAAATATTCTGGGAAGTAAAATAAAAACGTGCTTGAGTTACATCACTGCCACTCCATACAGTATAAATAAACTATGCATCACCATTCATTCAATCATTGCAGGGTCATGGTGGTGTGGAGGCCATCCAGGATGTGTAGGGGTCAAGGCAGGGATGGAGAGTAATCTCACACACACACACACACACACACACGGCGAAACAAACGTCTTGGGACTGTGGGAGGGAAGCAAGACACCCAGAGGAGACCCACACAAACACAAGGAGAACATACAAATTCCACAAATGTGCAGAACGCACAACTGCCACCTGGACCGAGTGGGGTTTGAACCCCCAGCACATCAGTGCTGGCCTTACAATGCAATAAGGATGCATAAACACATTCACGTCATTCATTTTAAATCTGAAATGAAAACTAAAGGTCACCTAATTATTATAAACAGTCCAGGTTCAGGCCGGGTCAAGGTGAAGCAATGCAAGAACCTTACAGTCTAACAGGATTTAGAACGGGAAAATAATCGAAATGCAATGGAAGCAGAACACAACTGAAACGGCAGGGAGATCAGAGAACAGCTGAGCCGCAGTAAGACACCACAAGCTGTGCTTTCAGACGCTGACACGCCGTTGTGAAGTACAGTAATTCCATTCGGCCCACTGCAGAACGCTGTTCGATGCACTGCGGCACGGGGGTGCGTAACGCGGGCCCCTGTGCTTTGCAATTCGATGTGAGATTAAACGAATGTGTAAAGATACAAGGGAAGCGGGAAAGATCAAAGTTCCTCCAGCTCATTTTGCAGCGCGGGCTTAAAACCGAATGAGCTTCACTTGAAAATGGTTTTTACACAGAGTACATTTCACCCGGTCAGACAAAAAAAATTGAGAATATTCTGTTATTGCTAATATACCTGTACAGTATGTACACCGATCAGCCACAACATTAAAACCACTGACAGGTGAAGTGAATAACATAGATTATCTTGTTACGATGGCACCCGTCAAGGGATGGGGGGATGTATTAGGCAGCAACTGAACAGTCTGTTGTTGAAGTTGATGTGTTGGAAGCAGGGAAAATGAGCAAGCGTAAGAATCTGAGCGACTTTGACAAGGGCCAAACTGTGATGGCTAGATGACCGGGTCAGAGCATCTCCAAAACCCCAGGTCTTGTGGGGTCTTCCCAGTATGCAGCGGTTAGTACTTGCAGTACCACAAGTGGTCCAAGGAAGGACAACTGGTGAATCGGCGACAAGGTCATGGGTGCCTAAGGCTCAGTGATGCACGTGGGGAGCGAAGGCTAGCCCATCTGGTCCAATCCCAAAGAAGAGCCACTGCAGCACAAATGGCTGAAAACCTTAATGCTGGCCATGATAGAAAGGTGTCTGAACACATAGTGCATCGCACGTTGCTGTGTATGGGGCTGTGTTGCCACAGAACGGTCAGGGTGCCCATGCTGACCCCTGTCCACCACCGAAATCGCCTGCAATGGCCACATGAGCATCAGAACTGGACCACGGAGCAATGAAAGAAGGTGGCCCGGTCTGACCAATCATGTTTTCTTTTAGATCATGTGGACGGCCGGGTCCGTGTGCATTGTTTGCCTGGGGAAGAGATGGCAGCAGGATGGGTTATGGGAAGAAGGCAAGCTGGCGGAGGCAGTGTGACGCTCCGGTCAATGTTCTGCTGGGAAACCTTGGGTCCTGGCATTCATGTGGATGTTACTTTGACCCGTGCCACCTACCTAAACATTGCTGCAGACCACATACACCCCTTCATGGCAACGGTATTCCCTGACGGAAGTGGCCCTGCCACGCTGCAAAAATAGTTCCTGAATGGTTTGAGAAACATAACAAAGAGTTCAAGGTGCTGTGTTGGTCTCCAAATTCCACATGTGCTAAAAAAACAAGTACAATCTATGGAGGCTCCACCTCACAACTTACAGAACTTAAAGGATCTGCTGCTAACATCTTGGTGCCAGATACCACAGGACACCTTCATAAGTCTTGTGGAGTCCAAGCCTCGACAGGTCAAAGCTGTTTTGGTGGCACGAGGGGGGCCTGCACAATATTAGGCAGCTGGTTTTAAAGTTGTGGCTGATCCGTGTGTATGACATGCGCCATTCATTTCTACTGGAGCATGAAAGAAACAGCACATGCTGGTCAACAAACGGCATACAAAAAGGTGGCAGGATGCGTATTATCTATCTTTTATTTATTTCATTTATTTATCAGTACTTTACAAAAGGCTAGCTCGCACGCCTACATATGTTTGCCCGTTCGTGGGCGAGGATTTCTTTGTGCCAAAGCTCAGCTCCGCCCAGTGACCCCCATCTACACACGAACACGCTCAGCTTACGACCGCTGGCTGAAAAAACAAAGTCACAGCAGAAAAAAATATTTGTGCCCATTTTCAGCAGGAAGTGCACTTTCTTGCATAAGCTTGCATAAGCAGAATAAACACATTTCTAGATCAAAGCCTGTTATGAAACAAGCCAGTTAAGTATTCAGGTTGCGTTCTTGGGTCGCTAACTCTGTAACTCAGATATTTTGGATTTCTCAAAACCCAACAGGAATCTACACACTATGCTGTGTGTACATGCTTACTCTACTGTACGCAGAGAATTTCCTTTTAAAGGTTTTGCACAGTTTGAAATACAGACACTCATCCATTTATCCATCATCCTTAACCGCTTAACCTAGGGTCCAACAGTCCGAAGTCTATCAGGGAATCCTTGGGCACAAGGGTATGAACCCACACCCTGGATGGGGTGCCACTCCATTACATGGTGGGCACACATATGCACTACTGGCAATAGCAATAATAATAATAATAATAATAATAATAATAGTATTGTTGTTGTTGTTACTATTATTATTATTATTATTATTATTATTAGAAGAACAACAACAACAAGAATAATAATTCTTGTGTAAATGTGTCTCTCGGAACCAAATGGTCTGCAACTGGCAATGCAATTAAATTAAAAAATGAATAAAAATAAAAATAAAAATGTAATAAAAAAGAAGACAAAGAGTGTCACTGTCCAGGCTTCCAGCACAGAGCTGGAATTTAATGCGCCATTTGTTTTTTTGCTATAAACCATGAATGGATTTTGTTTGGCCCAATCAGCGCTGTTTACTTCCCGCGACGTTGGTTCGGAGATTATTTCAATCTTGCTTTGATTTATAGCTCCGAAGGAACGGGTTGTTTGCGTGTTTCATTCCGGATGCATCCAAATTTGATTACGGAAAATACAAAATACATTCAAGGCCTCATTCTAACCTCCTTGGAGCGACTTAACCCAGTTCGAGTAATAACTCACCCGAGGCTCCGTACCGCAGAATTGCGGTTCTTACTTCGGGCTTTTCGGCCTCGTCGTGCACCCAGGCCGCATGCAGGCCTGTACGTACTGTATTTCCCCCTTCGCTACGGTACTCCAAACACCACGATTTGTTCGGGGATTAGCATTCACCATAAAAGCCTTCTGAACAAAGGAGACAAATGACCAAATCCCTTTCGGCGGTCATGTGCTCTGTAAATTTCTCGCAAAACATTTTCCAACGTATTTAACCCGATTTCAGGGAGCGATGTTTATTTGTCGTGCGTGACAGAGATGAACTGCAAGCCCCGTGGTAGCCGTAGCCGAATTCTCAATTTATGCTTCCGCCCGCTGAGCTGCGGCTGTGAACAAACGGCGAACGCCGTCTGCTCATGTTTCCCAGTGTTTTCTTGTGGTTCGTGATGGGTGGCGGCAATTCCGACTGCATTTGTTTCCTTATTCGCACGAGGAATTGTGTCCTGGGTGACCACCGGAAGAGGTCCCTGGCTCACTGCGCAAGCCGGGGTGCGGGGCTTCTCTGGGGGAACTAAGGAAGGACAAGGAAGACATCGCCTTGCCCCCCGATACCTGCATGAGCCGAGCCAGACTGCTGTGCGGCTCCGCTCCCAGCTGCTTGGTGGTCCAACAGACAGGGAGTCCAAAATGGAAACCCAGAAGGGTCTCAGCTTTGGCTCCACCATGTTCTGTCTCTTAGAGCAGATGAATCCGTCTAAACGCATAAGAAAGATCTCAGGCGGAACGGAATCTCAAATTTGCATGACGCGGTGGTTTTGAACTGAGCAGTTCCAGGACAAAACTCAAATCTTTGCATCTCTATTCCTACCTGCTGAATAAATGCACTTTGTTTGCGCCAAGTTACTTTGGCGGACTGCATCTGCAAAAGGGATAAATGTAAATGTAAGACTTCTAAAGTTCTGGGATGCTCCCTCTGTGCTGCCATCTGTTCCTTGCTTTGCCTGAAAGGTGTTTAGGCAAACAAACGCAAACAAATCACCTTCTGTCCTTCCAGTTGTAGTATTTTTACCTCACGCATCCATTCCCACTGGCTGTCCAGCCTTCTTCCTTCAAGCAATACATCTATGCCCTTTCAGAGGAGGCTACTCGGCATGTAATACACACACACACACAAACACACACACACACACACACACGCATATGCACTGCATTAGCTTACTGTGGGTAGGCCCGCTGCAGCAGCCTAATGCTCCTTCAGTTGTGTTGTCTATGGAAAAAGAGGAAGGGAATTTTCATTGATTTTCCCCTTAATGGATTTTATTGGAGAGCTGATGTTTCTGCATTAATATTTCATTACCATTTCCCCCCATTTCCGGGGATGTAAGAGCCGGTGCCGGTTTACAGCGGGCGAAGTACGGTCGATCGCAGCTTCCAGTAACCGCGCTGGTGTTGCCCAGGACACTGAGCTCCATCTGCTGAGCCCTCATCTCAGGGCATCATTAATCTTGCAAGCTTATGAGAGCAACAATTAGGCGTCTGTATCGCTCGAATCAAATGTGCAGCACGGGAAGTGAACTGAGACCACGCGTGCGATCAATGACGCCCAAAAGTGCTGGGCTCCCCGTAGCTGAAAGGACATGAAGGCAGGACCTTGGACCTGCAGACCAACCACAGAGGTTCTCAAACCAAAAACTTTTCAGACATGGAGGCATTTTTAAATCAACACCTGCAGCTTTTTTACCCCATTCCAGCATAGTAAAATTATTATTTATACGACTATAACTGACAACTTTGGCTCCACTTGCAGGGGTAGATGTACTGCATCCTCCTGAAGTCCGACCTCTATTTTTAAATGCATCTCACGCTGCTGAGCCCTACTGCACCTTACAGGCGACATTTCATTGCTTTTTAATGGCTCAGGTGGAGCTTTTTCGTAGCAATCATTACATTCAAAATCCCTCTTTTGCCTGAGCTTACATGAGGCCCAAGTCCTAAAATCGTGAGCGATGCCTTGATCAATGAGACATCCCGTTCAACATGGAACAAACAGGGCTGCTGGTGTTGACTTTGACATGCAAATAAGCACACACCTGTGCTTATTTGCATGTCAAAGTCACCTATGACCAGGTTTCCTTATCAAGGTACAGAATTCTCAGACATGGTGAGGAGGAAATCATCCGGTAGCTTCATTTCACCACTTTAACAGTATTTTCTGTTTAAAAAAAAAAAACACCCAGCTCCTGCCTTTATGCACCTGCCGCTGTCACGGCCATAACAACCGCAACTGATACGTTCATTTGGTTTACAGGTTTATTTATAATGATTACAGGGACACAAAGCTTTGCTTTTTTAGCCATTCTCAGCCTTAGTTTGCTCATTCTGGCACTAAACAGAAGGATAGAAATCGCACCACTTTCCCTTCATTATAACCAGTGGGAATTCGTGGCCCTTTCTGCATTTCCCACTCCTTTCGGTCATCATAAATTTACCTAATTTAGCAAATTGGGCCAAAAAGACCAAAAGATTTATAATAAAACAACTGCTTGGCCACCCAGCAGATGCTCATAAACATATTTAGGTGTTAATATTTAAGCCAGAAATAAACAGGTATCAGGTGCGGTGGAGCTGGAAACGGTAGCTGAAGCCGTTATGGGGGACTGAGGTGCCTGTTCCTGCCTGAAAAATTAATTTTAATGTAGACACTCACTTCCATGTAACATCCCCCCACCCCCCAAAAAGGCCAAAATCCCACATCATTTGCATCTCTGCAGATGAAGTGAATGAAGAAGTTGGAAAGGTTTTATTCAGTGAGAGGGTAACTCAGGTGGTCAATTTACTAACAATCCAAGATTTCCTAAAATAAATTTAACTACAGGAGATCTTATTCTCCAGTGTGTGTGTGTGTGGGGGGGGGTGATCAACTAAACTTTTTGTGGCTCTTCCACATTCACAGCTGTAGATGCGTACAAATGGAATCATTTAACTGCGTATTGTTGAAGTGGCAGATTCTGCATGCGTGCATTTAACTTTACACCCAGTCTGACACTGACAGCAGTGCCAAGTCTTAACTGACCATGAGATGCAGCTTTGCTTCTGTTGCAGCAACATCTCACACCACCACAAGCCGTCGCCACTTGTACTCGCTAACCTTGTCTATACTGACCCCTAGTGATTAAAACGTATTTGAGAGGACAACGCTTCCTGATACTCACACCAGGGTCCAGTTGCCTGGATACTCAAAAGGGTAGCTATGGAAACAGCAATGCTTCTTTCTGCTTGCTCGCAAACTTAGGATCCTTTGCAAACACCTGAAGGAGGATTCTTGTTTTTGCAAGCATGAGACAAACAGTGAAATGATTAAAATGTTTACTGAGTTTCATACAGCTTACAGTTGGAAAAAAAAGAAAAAGTATAGCACAGCTGTAAAGTGTGAGAGAGCCACAAAGGTCACGTTTGTCCTTCCGCAGGCAGCACGTGAGGAGAATACAGTCTGCATTCTGTGCAATGTGCAAAGGCTGAAAGTAGTGACTGAATTCACGAGGAGTCTCCTCTGAGCGGCGAGGCTGGTGGCTTCGTTCGTGTAGTGTAACAGGCCGGACTGAAGCCAGTCTCGCTCTGTAGTGCTTCCGTGCAAAGGTCAAAGGTCAGCAGAGACAATTCGCACACCCTACAATCACTCTCAGCAATTCAGCAACCTTGACTGAAAACAGCTTGCAGCCTCAATATGTGACTAAAGGTCATGCATAGGACACGGAGGTCTGTGTTGTTGGTGACCCTTACGGGCAAACCGCAAATTTAGCTTAACTGAGACCAGTGACCACCCTGAACCTGTTCTTCCACACAAGCAGTGAACTGAATTCATTGCTAACAGTTATGGTATCAGCATTGTGCAGGAGATTCAGGAACAAACAAAACAAAACAAAAAAAAAAATCACCACTTGATAAAATTACAACTTGCATTACAAATGAAAAATACGTGATGTACATAAGCACTGCAGAGGTAGTTAAAATCCTTACGTTTCTTTGCGCTTAAATGTTTCTCGCATCTCAACAGAAAACAGTAAAGTTGTAAAATACACTTTTCCACAAGCGAGACCTACGGATCATTAATGCTTACATTCTGTCCACTACAACCGCACGAAAAGGAAATAAAAGACCAAGTCGGAAGCACCGGGCAGTTAAAAATCGACATTTGCGCCAATGGGCGCCACTTGCGGTACAAAAAAAATTCAGGAACCACAGGCTGCCGCAGTTACCCATTTCATCCACTTGAGTCAAATGTGAATCCATTAAACTGGATGTAAAAACTTCCTGCAACACTTTGAAAACAAGTTTTTTCTTCTTAAAAAGATTGTACAATTACAAACAGCACTTATTCCTAAAAACATGTAAATAAAAAAATGAAGTAGAAAAGGGCATACTTTTCACTAATTTTAGTTAGAATTTCATGTTGGATTCACAAAATAGTGTTATAAAACTAAATGTCTTTCTAGTATCTGACAACCAGCAGGTGGGGAACAACTACTCGGTCAGTTTCTTAAAAACAGCACCTTGTGTGTGTGTATGTGTGTGGGGGGGTGCTCCCTAAATGCATCTGAATGGATCCTGTTAAAAGGTAGCAGCTTCCTCATCACACCGCTGGAAAAGGAGTTCCGGCTTCTCGCTCTATGTCCCTGTAAAATCCCATGAGCTTATGAGCTGAATCTCTCAAGACAAAAACAAACAAACAAACAAAGAGGAAGAGCAGTTTGTGCAGCGATGTCTCAGACCGAGTCCCTCACAATAACAATCACCAGATGCTCCTCCTCAAGCTTCCCCAAAGTCCTCAGAGCATCCTGGAGGTACTGTTGGGAAAACTCGCAGGGAGGGAAGGCATACAGCATCCCTCCTGTCTCTCGCTCCTTGGCGCCCCCTAGTGGGAGCCCGATCACTCCTGCAGCCTGTTTGTTCCTGAGGTAAGTGACAAGGTTCCGCAGCAGCCGTCTCTGCAGCCCAGGCTCAGGTGGCGGGGCCTCCTTGTCCAAAGGACCCTGCACAGCAAGCAGCACAGCATACCCATCCGGGCTGCCCAGTTTGATGCGCCTCGTCACCTCGTCCAGCTTGGGCTGGTCCAGACGTAAGCGCTGGGCGATCTTCAGCTGAAAGCTCTCACCCCCCTGGGAGCTGTTGTCCTTCAAGAGGGAGCTGAGAAAGGCAGAGCCCCCCTCCAGCATGTGCATGTTGGTGGGGAAGCAGCTATTCTTGAGGACCAGGACGCCCTGCCACACACAGGTCAGAGTCTGGGCGTACTCAGACAGGGTGCTCACCTTCTTGTTGGCGTTCTGCCCTCTGCCTGCTGCATCTGCCTCGACTTCTGTGTCGCGGTGGTTGTTTTCCATCTCTGCAGTTTTTCTGTGTCGCTGAGGTGGGTTGTGGTCTTCTGGTGCTGGGTGGTCCTCAGCGGAGTGGCGGCTGCCATCAGGGGTCAGGTCTTTGGTCTCCCTGTTCTCTGGGGCGGGCTCTGAGGTCCTGCCTCTGGGCCTGTCAGGGCTGTGGTCAGGGGTTGTTGCTGCTGATCCTCGCACCTTGGAGCGACCCCGGTCCTCGCCCTGCCGCTCGCTGGAAACACTCCTACGCTTGCGCCGTTCCTCCCAAGTCTTCCCTGCGTTTCGCTCACCATCACGCTCCTTCGTCCACCGCTCCCTACTCCGGCTACGCGCCCGTCCCCGACCAAATGCCTCCGGGTTGCTGCGACGCTCCAGGCTTTTGGTCGGGCTGGTCCACTCCCTGTCCAGCAGGCTCCTATCCCGGTCACGATCGGCAAACAAACCATGGGGGGATGTCCGGTCCCGAGCCCTCAGCTCCCTGTCAAGGCTACGGTGCTGGCCGTAGCCATCTGCCAGCAGGTCGTAGTGCGCAGGGAGTGCCACGGCGGGCTGGTACTGCGCTGGGTAACTGCGTGCCTCCTCGGCCTTGGCAAAGTCCACGCGCAGCCTGCGCTCGGGGCCACCCAGCGGGAAGCCGCGCATCTGCGTGCAGGCAGCCTGCGCAGCATCCAGGCTCTCATATTGAATGTATGCAAAGGTGTCTCCCTTCACGTAGTCGATGGTGCGGATGCTGCCGAAGCGGTCAAATTCACGAGCCAGGGCTGCCAGGGAGGTACTGGGTCCAAGCCCCCCCACCCAGAGGCGCGTGGTCGGATTGGCCTTCCCGTACCCGATCTTCACTGGGTTACCACCGATCACCCGGCCCTGCATTGCCACCTTCGCACGGTGAGCCATATCCAAGTTCTGGAACTTGAGGAAGGCGTAGGCTCCGCCTTGGCCCCGAGCCGGCCGCTTGATGACCACCTCCTCGATGACGCCATACTTCTCGAAGCCTCTCCGCAGCTCTGCTTCGGAAACATTGTGGTCCAGGTTGCCAATGAACAAGTTCCTGGTGGCTCTCTGGTCGTCCTCAGGCTTTAGGTCCTCCTCGGGCAGCTGATACGCATAGGCCCGTGCCCTCTCGTCCAGTAGGCTGTAGTAGTCGAGGGCCCTCTCGCGCTCCCGGCTCAGCCCCAGGCCCTCCAGGGCATAATGCCTCAGTCTGGTGTCTCGGATGCTGCTCCCCCCAGGTCCCGGGGACAGAGACCGCTGTCGGTACTGGTACGCTGCGTGCAAAGGGACGAATCCAAGGTCGGGTGGCGTGCAGCTGCGGCGCCGCAGGTACAGCGGCTCCACTTTGAGCGGCCGGTCATACAGCACCAACCTGGCCTTCGAGTGCCTCGCCTCCTTCGCGTTGTCGGGGTGCCTGAAGTTCACGTAGGCGACCCGGCCCAGCTCCGGCGTGTGGGACAGCTTGACACTGACGTCGCCGAACTTCTTGAACTCGTGAAAGAGTCCGTCCTCGACGTGCTCGTCGGACAGCTGCGAGCCCAGGTTGCTGATGAGCAGAGTTTTATACTCCAAAGTAGTCGAGCCTCTGCTGCTCAGCAGCTCCGCCGCCGCCGCTTTGTTCTTGGGCAGAACGGCTGTGGTCCGTAAGGGCGGGCGGCCGAGCAGGCTCAGCTCATGCAGGTGCTGCCGGTGGTGCGCATCCCCGGCCCCGGCGCCGGCGCGCTCCTCCCTCAGCCGCGCCTTCTCCCGCTCCTTGCTGCGGCTCCGAGCCTGGTGCTTGTGGTAACTTCTACTTTCAGCCAGCAGCACCGCCAGAGGAGGCGGGCCGTCCTCCCTGCGACTCCCCTCCCGGTCCCGCTCCCTGTCTCTCTCCCGATCCCGGTCCCTGTCGCGCTCTCTGTCCCTTACCCGCTTCGCCGTAGCTCTGGCAGGACTTGAGTCCCGCTCGGCTTGCCTCTTCATTTTTCAAGTGATGCTCAAACTTTTTTCCTCCTGGCACCAGAAAACGAACAGAGCAGCCCCCGGAAAGCAGGTCTTTCAACTTTCTTGTAAATTACGAACGGAAACTGTCAGCTTCTATAATAAAGCGTGCAGTTTTGCCATGCAACGCTCGTCTATGCTATTTATTAAACAAGATTTACAAAAAAAAATCTAGCTAGCATCAGTAAGCCTGCACCCAGGCAGCCATCTTGGACAAAAGGAATCTGCGCGCTCTGCCAGTGGGCGGGGCTAGTATATATGCGACGCGTGAAACGCTGGCTCCTGACGTCACACGCAGCAGAAGTTCAAAGTTCGCGTAAAAGCAGTCAAGATGCAATGCTTTGGGATAAGTATACAAAATCTACTGTAATATCATGCATGGAATATTTTTCCTGCTACTTTAATAACTGCTGCTGTATCGTGTCTCTTCTACATATTTCCTTTCTTCCCAGACTGTTGCCTGAATGAGACCTTCATTCTAAGCCGTACCTGATTCTGGCTGTCTTGAATTATCACTCAAAACAGAATAATAATACTTATAGAGATGCGCTCTGGCGACCCCTAACGGGAGCAGCCGGAAGAACAAGAAATATTCACATGGCTACTATAGCACAAAGGAACATAATTTGACTTAATATTTGCAGCAAGATTATTTTTACCAAAGTAAATCTTAGTTACTGTCTCAATGAATAAAACTCCAAAAATGGGCATTCACAGTATGAGATCACATGCTTTTTCCCTTATATCAAAACTTTATCCCATTAACCAAAAAAATGTATTTTATTAAAAAGATCAAATGCATGTTCTAGTACAGAAATACATTTTTACAGTAGTAATAATCTGGACATAGGAAAGTCAGCAGCAACCGACTGCATTTTGTTTGGTACCCAAAATGTAGAACGCAGGCAAACATTTCCCTATTAGTTATGCAAAAAAGTATGATTTGTGGTACGATGCACAACAGCTTTGAATTTTACAACCCATAAAATAAATATCAGTGTAATATAAATACAAAACTATGAAAATTAAACTTGAGGGCTTCAGGTCACATGACACTACTAGGAGATTCTGGGACTAAGTCATTCATTAAGAAAGGGACTGAGGCCCTTACGCACATGTGGAATAAGTTAGTTTGAAAGATTACACAAAGCAAATTACCCGAAATTATATCCTACACTTTATGTAGGTCCCATAAATGGCAGAAGTTGAAAAATGAACACGTCCTATTGTCTTATTTACGTACACTTTACACAGATACATATACTGTGACAACTGTTATGGGAACTTTGTATTTGCGCCAATGTAAGATGTCAACATCAGGTATTTCCCTGCTTTAGAGCTGGGTAACAATGGACAACTGTTTGTGAAATATGAATTATTTATACATTGTTTGAACATAACTCACTCGCTTCAGCAGACATCGCATGCGAGAAGCAGAGGTTCAAAGCAATGCAGCTATTAAGTTTACAGTGTTTATTTCTAAAATAAGCATACATATCACGAAATGTATCAAAACCTGTTTCAAAAAAGGATCCATTCAATAGCGGGCTCAAACTAACCAAAATTCATCAGTTTTCAACTATTATCTGTATACAGTGTATATAATTTTTTTTCTTTCTCTACCAAAAAAGGTTATTAGAATGTTTTTATTCATTTACATTCAAGTTACAACTCTCGTTTAAAAATAGTTTCTTACAAATACTGAAACCCCAATCTTAATAAAATGAGAAGAGTACGAGATGGCTTAAGATGGTGTTTATCAACGTGCTCAGCATCAATTATTGAAAATGCCAAAATTGAGACTTCCACATATTGTTCCCAATGAAGAAAGCATCATGTAACTTTAATATACCGTGGCATACATTTGGAAATTAAGAAATTGCTTGTGTACCAACTTCTTCATATTCTTCTTTGCTTGGTTTGAAATGAGGATGTTTCTAATGATGGTTTTCTAATGAGGAAAAGTCCCTTCAGAAGTAAAACTAACTGGATGGTCCAAACACCGCACAAAAAAGGCCTGCACAAAATGTATCAATCATAACGCCTGTGGCCCCCCCACCAAAGACAAAGATGTCGTTACAAATCTGTCCGTGCGTTTGCTGCATTGGGGGCGTATTTGGGCATCAGTTCGTTGATCTTGCGGATGAAATCAGACTTCTCCACGCAGCCTTTGCATGCCTCGCCCCATTCTTCCAAGATCTTTTTTAAGTCTTTCACCTTCAGCTTTTTTAAATCCACAGACGTCAGGTCTACTTGTTTGTCTGTCAACAAATGGCAACACAGTTTTCTGAGAACTCAAACAATGGTGCTTTACATGAAAAGTACAACATGCAGATTGCATTGCTTCTAAAAGCCAATATCAAATAACTAGTTTTTACATATTCGGCAATCATACTGGCTTCTGACATACATGGAGTAAGGAATAATGCAAATTTAAGGGGTTTTCCCTTACAACTGTAAGAAAGATAGCGACACAAGTAAGGAACATCAATACAGAATGGCTACCTGCTTACATTTTTATGTGAGATGTACTATAATGCTGTAAAGAAGCAAAGTGTTTGCGTGACAAGGGTACAGTGTGGTAAGTCATTAACAAGCACCTATAACAAGCCTTGGTAGATAATGTTAAAACTAGACAGCTCTTTGCTTACCATATTTAAGCTCACAGATCTGACTGTCCTTCTTCTTCAACTTCTCACAGACCTTTTCCACAGGTACATGATAGCTCAGAGGTTTGGATACTTCATTTGTTATTTTGGTGGCTGCATCGCTTGTAGCTCCAATGTAGTAACACTGAATGATGACAAGGCGAGATGTTTTAACAGAAAAAAAAAGCCTTAGGCAGAATAAACCGCTGCTCAAACTGTATCTCTTCCAAGACTTACCAGTCTGTTCTCCTTCCCCTTGGCATCCTTACAAGTCTTGACCAGCTCCTTCTCTATGGCTGCACTGCTCATCTCCTTGTCTTTCAGAGAATCATAGAACTTGCCCAAGAAGTTGACACACACTACATGCGTGTGTATGTGTGAGAGAAAGAAGTTTGCATCATTAATTGTGGGAGACATTAATAGTTTGCGTGACCACAAAATCAGACACATGCATTTACTGACCAAATCTCAAATGGCTGCAGCTGGAACTGGGCCACTGAGACTGATTCTAGAAGATGCTACACACTGCAGTAAGATCTGTAACTAAAGAAACTATCTCATCCAGATGAAAGAGGACAAATATTTCTAAACAATGGGGGAAAAAACAGCATACATTTTTCATTGGTGCTCAAATGTTATGTTTAGACCAACTTAGCCTGACAGATGGTGTGGCTACGATTAGCACCTTCAACAGCAGGTAAACGCCGAAGCACTCATTTCATAACTTATATTACTACTAACGACAGATAGATAGATAGATAGATAGATAGATAGATAGATAGATATTTCATAAGTTCGCTACCTGGCTTTGACAGACTTGGAATGTTTTTATTTATTCCACTCATCTAAGGCTAACAGAAAAGAACATTTACATCACTTTATCCTTCAAATAGGGATGTGAACCTAAATAACACACATTTACGCAACAGACACAAACTCACCTTCACACTCTCCCTCTTTCAAGGCTTCGCTGTTAGCCGGCACCAACGCCAGCGCCAAGGCAACGGAGAGGGTACTAATACCCAACATTACTACTTATAAATGTGATTATTTATACGGTAAAGAAATAGAAAAGTTGCGGCACTTGCTTCTTATATAGTTTTAGAGCCGAACACACTTCGCATTCGCCGGCATTCGCACACTACTGCATAATGTTTCGATTGAACCGAGCTCTTCCGCCTGAAAGCCCCTCCTAAGGAGAAATCCGATTGGTTCACAGGGGGATGTCAGGCTGAGACTCCGTGAACCTATTTGCTGCTTTGCGGAGACGTCACACCGTAGCAAACCCGATTGGACAGACGTAGTTTTTTTGCGGGCCATAGTCCAGTTGGCGCGCTACAATTGGTTAAAGTAATATCACAGTTTTGCGCAACGATGACGTGCTCTGTCCAATGAAATTCGAGCAACATTCAGCATCACCCCGCCCCCACCCCCTGGGGACGAGAACTGCGCTGCACGTTGGAACCTGTAGGAGTTTGGAGGGCTGCAGTTTTTTTCTGATCTTTGTTTAAATATTCCTTTTTATTAGGCATGAAATTAATTTACAGTGCGCGATGTGTCACAGTGGCCCGTTTGCCCACGCCGAATGGGCATTTTAAGCTGCTGTGTAATGGTGATTTCCCTCATTGGTCTGGTTGCATGAAACCTATTGTATAAACACAGTATTTACTAATCATATTTATACTTATTACCTTAACTAAATGAATGCAATACATTAAAGACTGCAGACTCATTCAATAAATATTTTAGATAATAACTATGCCCATTATTGAACCAGGTTTCGTGTACTTGTCTTTTTCATCCATACACTTCAGTTTGATAAGATAGTTTGAACCCCAGAAAGAAAGGCAGTGGATCAAAAGAAATGGAGACGTGAGTGAGTCCATAAAACATTTTTAATGTTAGGCATTATTAATGAATTCCACATCAAAGCGGTTACGTGAGTAGGAAAAATGTGTGTATTTACATCTAAAATCCACATCACAGTTTATTCATGCTAGCACAATATATACAAGAAAGTACTTTAAGAATGCTTATACAAAGGGTTTCTTTTATAATCTTTAAACTGAGCTTATCCACCAGATTTGTCTTCAAAGCAAAATACACAAAATAACAGTAATGAGTAGGCATTTTGAAGAAGTCACATGTTTTTGTTGGTTTTTAGTTTCTGACACATTTACATCATAAAGTACAATGCAGACAATTAATCACAATCTATACATGGTTTGCCCTTCTTAAACCTTATAAATATGCAACTTTTGGAAGGTTTATTTACATGAAGTAAAGCCAGACAGAATGGTTTTCGGAACTGATGATACTGAGAAGGGTTTCTTCCCCCGCTATGCTTGAATATTCCATATTTACAAAGGCATTTCAAAATGTGTTTCTCGGGTTATTCCCCCACCACAACCCACACAGTCCCCAGGAAGCTTACCTGTAGCTCAAAATTGTGTTATAGTCAATATACACCCAACTCCTAAAACAAAATGCAATGCTCACTTCATCAGCTGTTTCCATTCCCTTCAATACACACAAATACAATCCACACACACGCACACACACACACACGGTTGTAAACTTCAAACTCATTTTGTCTCTTTTCCAGTTCGTAATAATTATATCTGTAAATATATTTTGAGTTTCAAAAATTATTTTATTCAAGGAAACCTGATTCTCGACTTTAAGTCATTCTTTCTCATTCCATTCATTCATACAAAGTTGCACGCAAATACAGCTCAACAGCTCTGTCTGACCTTACACATTTACACCCATTTCAAACCTACACTTACTGCAGTACAATTAACACTGTCAGTGTTATCAAAGCAATGGCCTTTTCATCCTTCTTCCACCACATCAACCAAATAAAACACAGACAAAAATGCAAAATGGAAAAAGGCCGATCATCAAAAAATTACTCGAAAATGTTCTATTTTTAATGTTTGATTTTCACAAGTATAAATGTTGTCAACTGTTCCACAATGAAGATTATTTGTTAGAGGGATTTTATGGTTTATTTGCAATATGTTTATGGTAATAACCTGGTTGTAAATGAAAAACATTCAAAGTTAGACCTTGCTTTGTAAAGCGAGTTTCCTTCAGCTGAAATTAAATATTCGCAGAAGAATAAACTAAGGCCACAAAATCTTAACGAAACGATGACAGTTGTTACATCCTGCAGTGTCTAGCAAGCGACATGAGGAGAAGTTCACATGTTAAAGCACTGTTAAAGCAGGCCATAGTAAGGGAAAAATGGGAAAGAGTGAAATGACACAAAACAATGGTCACACCAACAAAGATAAATGCATTTTTTAGCAATGTAATTAAATTTAGCTTAATTTTTTAGCACTTCAGGCATTCTTGAAATTAATATTAATATAAAATAATGGTCTCTACAGAAACAGAAATAACTCATTTTATGGTCACAGGATAAAAGATGCATGTGTTTACATTTCAGCTTACATGGTTATCTCATTAACTCCAGCTGCACTAATCTTATATCACAACTTTGGATGGAATCTGGAGAAACTTTAAACAGAAACATTTCCTTTGCATAAACGCTTCTTGTATTTAAATGCACCTTCGCTGAAGGAAAAAGTCACAAACTTAAATGTTACTGGGGGACTTCTGTCATTCATTCATCCCTCCATCCATTTTTGTTAACCGGTTATCCTGAGTAGGGTCCAGTGGTCCGTAGCCTATCCTGGGAGCAATAGGCACTAGGCCACGAAACTGCTCTTGGACGGGACACCAGTCCAGCACAGGGTATTTTTGTTATTTCCATCATAAATTTTAATTACTTAAATTGCTTCCAAAGCTGTTAAATACATCGGCATCAACTAGAGCTGCATAAAATCGCACTACCCATTTAAGTGTAAATGAAGGCGGTTCTGCTAAAAAAAGGCATTGAGAGACCAAATGAGGAAAGTCAGTTCTGCTGGGCCAGGATGCATTACTTAGCAAAGAAACATAAAAAAAAAATTTAAAAAAAAGAACTGGGTGTCAGGAGGATTTGGCTAGTGCAATTGTTCTGCTTTGCAACTGAGAAAACTGGTTGGTGACAAACAAAAGCTGAAAGCAAAACTGCGCTCGGTAGTTGTCCCTCGGTCAGTCTATTAATGGTGATGCTCCTCTCTCTCAAAACGTGAACAACGTACAACGCTGAGTTACCAACTCGTGATGTTTATCAAAAACAACGCATCGGTATGAAAAGGACTCCATTGCTTTGATAATGTTCAAGTATAACGCAAGTTACATACAATTTATATTAAATGTATGCAGATACCAAAGTGTATGTTAAAGGAAGAACACCAGAAGGAAACAAACCGAATGACAATTCTTCAGAACCAAAAAAACTGGCCAAAAAAAAAAGTTTATGAAAAGAACATGCTTGTATACCGTTTTCTTGTACGGAGACAAACACATGTGGACCCTCGCATCAGTGAACCACTGCGGCAGAAGACGAGTCAAAGAGAAACCCAAAGAGTGCATCATAAAATAACACATTTCAGACCCCCAGTAAACTTCCTTTACTGGCGCTGGGGGACAGAGGTGGGTGAACTCTCATAACTGAAACCACTCATTCCTCAGCTCTCCATTTCACAATAATGCCCTTGAAAAATTAAAGGTGGTGCTATTTCAAGTGCCATCTCATCTGAAATGAGCAACTCAGATTCGAAAAAAAAAAAAAAGGTATGTTATATTGTCTGACATACTGTTTAGAACAAAAAATGAAAGAAATTCCAGCAGAAGAGTGTTCCTACACGATGTCAATGGAGCAACCTTCTTCCTCCTCTCAACTGGGTCTTCCATGAAGTTTGCAGAGCCACGTTCACAACACGCCAGTAGAACCAAAAGCTCAAGGAAGCAAGATGAATGGCGGGATCCACCGAACGTCCACCGAAGTAGCGACTGAGCACTGGAGCAGCACTTGCCGGTGGTTTTTTTTAGCAAGCAGACCCACAAATGGTCTTCACACCAATTCTCTCATTCGAGAAGCAGGCCAGATGGTGCTAATGTCAAACCCAGAGCAACCGCGTATCAATATTCAGCAGATAAGAGCTGCATAACAAACAGAGATTACTATTTAAAAGTGAGTTTCATCACAGTCTATCGCCACCCCCGTCTCAGCTGCTACCTGCAGAGGGGCAGGTAAGGTCAGGTGACCTGGAGGGTGGTATGTGAGGAATATAACTTAATTTTTGCAATAAAAAGAAAAAAAGGTCATGCACACATAATAACTGTACAAAAAGTTTAAATTGAAAAAGTTAGAAAAAATGACATGTACAGCAGTTAGTCTCTTAAACAATATCCTCCAGAAAACATCTCCCCCCCTCCCGTGTTCCAGTGCACATCATCAAGCAGCTAAAGGGCAAATCAAGCCCCGGTCTTGCATATATTTCACACAGAGAACCATCCGTCCTCCTCAGTCCGTTTATTTATTATATATTGTATATATCTATTTATATAATAAAATGTGGCGGTGTAAATTTAATCTCTTAAAAATATATATATATATATTCTTTCCTTTATTATCCACCAAAAAAAAAAAAAAAAAAAACTCAGATTCCCAAAATAAAAAGTAGCCTGTAACTGTAAAGTGTCATTTTTGCAAAAGCCTTTGAATTTGCAATCCTTTTAATGTTTTAAATCATTAATTGTTTGGTAGGTGGGTGATCTGCTGTTCTACAGCATGGTAATAGTGTGGTAAAATAAAGCTCTAGAATGAACTGTAGTCTGCAAGCCTCTCACAAAGGTAGGAAAAGGTGTCTGTTCTGAGGAAAATTTCAGTCGTAGTTTGAATGTTTTTGAATATGCAATTGTCTCAGGGTCCTTGATCATTATATCGTTTTTAGCAGACTTCGGTTTGTCTTCGTGTGTGTTGTCTAGAAAAAAAAATTCACTGCAACTTACAAATGCAGACTACAATTTAAATGCAATTAAAACCCGCAAAGTTTGGGATGAAGTCATAAGACAGTCATATCTATAATCTATATTTTTATTGTTTGCACTTGAATTCTTTGAAAAAATAAAGCAATCTTTCTTTTTATGTAATATTTAAACTGTGTGGATACGTTTGGTGACATGAACATGTTTATGGGCTTTCCAAATGATGAAAAATCTTAACTAATCTAAGTCTAAATTGCGACTAAGATGTCCTGCCAAAATGACTATTGCATTCACTTTCAAATGAGATAAACTGACGTAGGATGCCTGTGCGGTGCTGTGGCGAAGATAATAACTGCTTTGATATTCAAAGCTTATTGAAGCAAACAAACAATGTAAGAGAACCAGGTGTCACCACAGAATGACATTCAAACACCTCGACTCTAACTTAGCAAGGACCAAAATGCTGGGGAGTTCGGTTGCTGCCGAACCTCTCGTTCATAGTGCCGCATGTGAATGTTCAGCTTCATGTTGGATGCATTGCTTTCAGACCATTACAGCAAGACAGCCAAAAAAGTAAACAAATGACCGGTGCTTAAATACAGTACCTGTTCTTTCCACGCCTCCCGTTTCATGTGCACAAACAGGCAGGGTAAAAAAGGTGACAAAAAGGTGACAATGGCGATTTTGGCCAACTGTCTGCATGAGTATAAATACCTTCCAATTTCTAAATGTGTCAGAAAGATTGGAATGTGATGAGCACTTTGAGAGTGGCAGAGAGCGTGTTGGAGGACTGGACGTAAACCCACCTCTCCGGTCACATTCGGATTATCCATTTCCCTAACCTCTCTCCAGAACCGTTATTCACGCAAGCTGTGCCCCTTCTCCAGGCCCCCCTCTACTCCTCACTGATGCCATGCTCCCAGGCCACCTTGGCCTGCTCCTCCTTGTTGGCAAGCAGCGGCTGGGAGATCTTGCGTGGCATGGGCATTGGTCGGGGTATAGGCTGTATAGGCCGAAGGTCTTCTTCGGGGATGCAGCCCTCTCGTAGGTAGGGCTTTGGAGGCAGAGCTGGGGGTGGCTCATGGTGGTAGTGAGCATGAACGTGGTGGTGGAGGTGGCCCTCTGGGGGGATGGGCACCACCCCGCTAGGGGCCGAGTGGCTGCGGCACGGTGGGGGCTTGATGGAGTCAAGGACGTCAGGCTCGGACACACTATAGCGGACAGGCAGGTAAGTTGACTCCACGTCTTCGTCCGTCGTCCAGGCCTGGCTGGGCATGGAGTCCAGAGTATCAGTGCGGGCAGGCGGCTCGGAGGACTGGCCGAAATTGCTCTCACTCAGGGAGGACACGCCGCTGCTAGCGCTGCCCGACAGCGTAGAATTACTGCCATCCAGGCCGGACTGTGGGCTGGTGGGTGAGGCAGGTATGGGGTGGAGAGGAGACTGCAAAGGCAAAGGATAGAGAAACGATGACAAAGATGAGATGAGATACAAATGAGCACTATTGGCAAATTTTATATATATTTTTTAAATATATATATTTTTTGCATTGCCACAGAGTGCAGAGAATGTCTCCGCATTAATTCTATTCTATTCTACTCATAAGCAAATTCACCAGCATGAATCTTCAACAATGTCAGTAGGAATCTTTAACCTGACTAACAGGTATAGATTCACCAAAAATTCTCAAGATTTTCCCAAAAAAACAACTGCACAAAACCATGTAATGTACTTTTCCATTTTCCACCTTTTTTTTTTTTAAAAGCACCCAAACACATTGTTTCGGCAAGGGTTCTTTCAACAAAAACACACACGCACGCACGCTTGAGGATACTTCTGCATGTTTTCAAACAACACAGCACAGTTCTGGCTCAGGACAATGAGAGAACCGTGAGCGTGGCGGAAGGATCAGCAGCTTTGGGGTTGCAGGATGTTGGGAGGGGGTACAATGGGGTACCTTTCGTAAGGAACGCGCGGGGAGAGCTGGAGGGAGGTCGCTGATCTGGTGGTGGAAAGCATCAAAGTGCATCGAGAAGTGTCCTAAAGGGGGAGACACAGCAGGACAGAACAAGGGTTGGAAAAAGACACAACTAACAGCAGATCTGGAGGAAGCAACAAGATGCTTTGATGAGATCATTCAACCTCTGGGGGGGCAGGGCAGGAGGATGATGGGATCAGGAGGTGTGGGGGGGGGCATAGATAAGGTGCTCCACCTGGATGGTCACTTTACATAAGGGACATGTCTAGCAGCCATACCCATCTCGCTGGGTACAGAGGATCCACAACCTCTACAACGGCTTCTGAAAAAATGTCATTTTTCTGCAGTAACAACAGGTGGATTTCATTCCCCACCTACTTTGAATTTCACCCCACAAACCACACAGTTACTGTAATCCTTCAGGAACAAAACCAGCTACTGGACACACACACCTCTCGCTTCCTACTTGCTACTACACTGACAATCTCATCCAAGTATGATTCCCAACTGAAACAGATTCAGTAACAACCTTTAAGCTTCAGAGTTACCTGAACAAAAATGTACGTACAAATTAAAATAATTGTCATACGAACCACTTCTGTAAAACACCATCCTATTGTTAATAAACTCTTTCCTTTGTAAAAAAAAAAAAAAAAAAAGGTAAAAAGTTATTCTGTTGCACAAATATGGGTAGCAGTATACCGTGGTACACATCATAGAATTTATGCAGTTTTTGTTACAATTATTACAAAAGTATTGTGGCTATTTTTGTCACGGATAAAATAAGAACCTTTACCTAATTAATGTTTCGTTTTAGTTAACAATTCATCTGGGAACAAATATATCTGTATTTTTATCCCTAAGAACGAATAGGGATATGATCATCTCACAATAAGAAATTATTTTGATAATTGTGATGTCATCATGGGACAAATAAGCCCCACTTCACAAGGGATGAGCATACAATAGAAAACGAAAAATAAATTTTTGGTGGTTAAGGGGAAGAAAACCAAGATTTGAGATGTCAGTCGATTAAAAAAAATATGTTCTCGGAAGGTAGTAAGTAATGGTTTGTGATACATTAATGAAGAACAGTTTTCTCTCTCTCTCTCTCTCTCTCTCTCTCTCTCTCTCACACACACACACACACACACACACACACACTCTGCTGAACTCAGATTCACACTTTTTCTCCAAAAGAAAGCTGTATATAAAATGTACCACACACAGTGGTACAGCATTCAGACCGATGTCTCTCTCTAAATTTGTACAATTTACAGCACCCTAACCGCCCTGTGGTGTTTTCAGCATGTTTTTGTCGCAGTGTAACAGCATGGAGACAACATACTGTAGTTTGAGTTTGTAAGCCCAGTCGGAACTCCGCTCCAACATCAGCAAACATACGAACAGGATTAACAGCACAAACACCAACGACATACATGAGCGGTTCATAGATGTCCTCTTACTGGGTGGCACAGCTGAAGGTAGGGGTCTTACCAGGGGGGATGCTCCGTGGTGGGACAGGTGGCACCATCACACTCCCCACATGTGCGGACAGGAAGGGAAGTGTTTCCCTGGTTCCACTGTCGAGACTCCAACTACTTGGAGCTGTGAGAACTGTCAGAGAACCACACAAGGTCAGACCTCTCAAGAAGACTTTTTGGCTGTAAAAATAATATATACTTACATGATCGTTCATATTTATCCAACATATAATAAAAAAGTGCATTTTTACAGCTGTACTATTAATATGATTGTTCATTTGATATTATTAGATTTTACTGTTTCCAATATGGAAGCACAGAGGTGCAGTGGGTGAAGAGAGTGCCTGTTTCTCTCAGGTGGATTTCCTCTTGGTGTTCCATTTAAACCCCACTGTCCAAAGACACATGTTTGACATGGATGTCACCTGTCACCTGGAGTGGTATTCCATCCAAGTGTATCTTAGCAACTACCTATCAACATCTTTCCCTGTACCAACTGGAGCCTCAGACTGCTATGAAAAATTTACACAGATATGGAGAATTTCATTGCTTTTTAAACATTTATTTTCAAATACATTTTCCTCACTTGCTTGTTTTCCAGAATACAACCTGAGATTAAATGCAGCCTGTGTTCATCTGTCCAGCTCATGGGTATAAATGAAATGCACCCAAACAGAGCAAGAGTGTGGGACAAATTCAACTCACTTCCCCATTGTTTACAACTTCTGTCTAGAATTCTGGGAGATCAGTAGCAAGATGAAAACTGTACACATTTACAGGATGAGTCTACAGCCAATACTGAACAGGAGTTCATAGAGAAATTTTTATTTTCAGTCATTTGAAACTGATTTTAATTTTAATGCAACACAAAAATAACACAAATATTAAAATTAAATAGGGTTCATTTGCTAAACAGATTTTTACACGCGCTAACTCTAACTTGTAAATAAATTGAGAGATGTTTGAGTTATTAAACTTTAAGTTATTATGTAGATAAACATGGCCAGAAGCTGATCAGCATTACACTCAAATTTACAATTGATTTACAAATGGACTTCCACAGAGGTCACAAGAGCCAGTTCATTTGAGAAAATGAATTTCTCTACACTTCTTCACATAGGTTTGCAGGAGATATGGAAGGTGTTGTGATTTTTAGACTGTCGGTAATTCTGCCATACAGCATGAAGAATTAAAGGCTCCATATTAAACAACCCCAAGCCCAAGAAACCTTCTGTGCAGAAAAGTTGAGTCTAGACAGAGTTCCAGAGGAGGAAGTCCTGAGCTGACAAAACTGCATAGAAGAAAAAATGTAAACAGAGATTTAAATTTAGGAGAAATAAGTCACCTTTCTCAGCCACTGACAGGTTGGGATCGCTGCACGGCTTGCAAGGCCCAATCACCTGGTGGTACAGAGCACGCTGGAAGCTGGTCGGCTGCAGACAAATGGAAACGCACGTTATGTGTGATGCTAGGCCAACTGATACAGAACTGAATGGAACAGAATCCAGACAGCCCTGCCTACCTGGCCATTTTCGATCATGGTGGGATACATGGCACTACTGGGCCTTTCCCGGTGCGGCGGCAGCAGCATCAGCATCTCCCTGTTATGTCTATATTTGTCTGGCAGTGACGGGGAGCCTGCCACAGATGGGGGAGGGCGCAGGGAGGCACAGAGTATCAAAGCACGACAATACCCCTTTGTAGAAAGGTGTACGGGGTGGCTTATAGTTAATTTTGCTATGTAGGAGGAGTCACAGAGCTGTCACCTACCTCTGGTGCTGGATGGGGTGGAGTTCATCATCTGAGAGGGGGCTGAGTGAGTGGAACTCAGGCTGGAGGAGGAAGGGCTAGGCTAAAACAGGTATAAACAGCATACAAAAATGGCCATTAAACAAAGGAGGGAAAAACACAAGACAAACATGAAATGGAAATGGGATTAACAGCCTGTGAAACAGTGGAGAAATTGCAGGATCATGAACTGTTTGGTCTTTTATAGTATTGATAAGTTTGAATGAAACATGTGGCTAAGACTGGTGTCTGCAGTGGAGGGAGGTCGGGACAGACCTGCATTCTGTAGAGGTCCTCCGGATGCTCCACCACCATGCCGTCCGTCAGGATGACCAGGTTGCCTGTCTCGCTGGAGGTGTGAGAGGACAGTGAGGACGTGGAGTGGCGGACAGAGCCCAGCAGGTTCAGTGGGCTGGAGAGAAAGACAGCCAGAGACAGGGACCGTGGAGTGGGTGGCGATCGTGCAGGAGGGGGTGAAGTGGGGACCCAATGTTGCAGCAGAGGATGACGGTTGACAGATACGTGGAAGATGAAAAAGTAGGAGATGTGAGTCCAGGAGAGGGGCAGAGTGACGCAGATGAGGGGAACGAAGCAGATTGGGCAGCATTGGGGTTAGCCAGTGACAGAGGAACAAACAGAAGCCAAATGGAATAGAGGGAGGGGGCAGCACAGCTACTGCATGTACATTTGTTTATTGAGCTGGCACTGTTCTCCAAAGTGACTTACAATTTTGAGCTCCTCACAATAATTTTACCTACAGCATGCAGACTTTTTAACTTTTACTGTCCAAAAAATATACATCTCATGATAAACTGTTTTATTTTTAGCATTTTAATCCTTGTCCAGTTACCTGTTCACCTGTTTTTAACCATTGTGACTCACGTGACTGATCTACCTGTGTTTTTGTGTTCCTTACTTGTGAATGTAACCTGTCTGCAATTTACCTTTGGGCTTGTTTGAAGGGCACCTGTGTGTGTGTGTGTGTGTGTGTGTGTGTGTTTATTTCTTACTGTGTGTTAGCTGCGCTTGCGAGTGTGTGACCCACCTATGTGGGGGTTGGACATTTATTTTCAGGTACGCTTCTGATTTTGACATTTTCGATTCACGTGCTGCCCACTGTGTGACTCACCTATGCCTGTGCATTATTTTGATGCTCTCGGGACTCATCGGACTGTGGGAGGCCAGGATGCCCCGGGGATTGCTGTTCACGGAGCAGGCTGAGCTCATTTTGTCCAAACCAGGGAGCCCCTGGAGGGCCACATAGAAACACTGCTCTGAATATTCACACTGCCTCATCACCTGCCCACTGGACTACAAACAGCAAGCTGGAAAAACTGCGGCAAAGTTATTGAATGCCTCACCATAAATGACAGATTGAAGAGCAGCCACATGATTTCAGAAACATAACTCACATGGCACAGGCTGCTTCTCATCATCTGGAACTGATCGATGAGCTTCTTGTGCAGAGGACGCATTTCTGGGTGCACCAGTTTTTCATGGACAGCCAGGCCCACTCCCAAGATGTGAACCTGCAAGTTAACATGGCAAAGCTCTGCAAGCACTCAGGGACAATTTGCTCATAAATGTAAGATTTTAGCTTCTTTAATTAAAATATTACCAGCACAGGTGGTGTTTGTGCCTTTGGAACCCTCACCTGCTCTTGCATGAGGTCTTTCAGCTGCGTGATTTTTTCGGTGTCCTCTGGGTGACTACTAATGTATTCCTTATCAAAAAACGCCTGGAAAAGAACATATCGTCACTTTCTGTTCACATTCATACAGGAAACACAACTTTCACCAGAGACAAAACTTCTCTTCGATCTCTGCTTGCCCCTGAATATGATTTTGGATTGGATTTGGTTTTAAATCAATTTTGCAAAGAACACTGGGTCATAGCATTAAAGACAGAGAAACTGCATCCCAAAAAGTTGCACATAGTCCACATACTTAAAACAAGGTCAACACATCAGAAGGTTTCAGTATTTAGCAGTTACGATCACATGGCATTATCTACTGTAAGAACATCCAGAGGAGAGTCAGGACCTTCCAGACTTCCTCTGAATGTTCATGCAGATCAATGTTAACTGTACTAGCAGGTGAAAGTGAAACACATCATCATGCATATATTTACACAGGGTGTAGACAATTACAATAAAATGCATTTCTTTACCAAGTATATATGAGTAATCAGGCTGTGTTCCATAAGTTCTCTAAAACAAGAATTTAGGTAATGATTTAATAAAAAAAATAGAGGGGGCTCATATAAAAACACTGCTGCATTTTGAATATTTGAAAAAAAGCCAGGTTCTTATCTTCCATATTTTTCTATTATCTAGTTTATTGAGATCTGGTTATTAACTCATATTATGTGAAAGGCTTTCATAATTATATTAACAGCAGTTGACTGCACCACCTCTTGATATCTGGCAATGCCCCCGTTGACAGCAGCATCGATGACCCCATTGAGGCACATGCTGAGCAGGTTGATGTTTCCATGCAGCTGCTTGTGCTGGTACTGGCTGATCAGCGTGCGCAGCTCCTGGTTCTTGTTCTCCACCACATAGATGGCGTTCTCCAGCGGGCTCACCTCCACCTGCGACAGCACGTCGGCTCCAGAGTCAGAACATGCTGAGTTTGGAAGGCACTGCATTTCTACAGTTACGAGTGCGAACTCACCAGCTCCCTCTTCTCCACCTCAAACCAGCGGGAGATACCAGGCAATGGATGTGTTAGAGTCAGTGTGGTCCTCTCAATCCAAAGGCTCTAGAAAGGCACAGGAGGAACATATTAGCTGAAAGAAAACCAGAGCTTAAGATGGAAAAAAGTTCCAGTACTCCCCGGTACACTGAGTATCGGACTATTAACTACAAAATTTTGAATTTCTGCAGTGACTTAAAGCTAAAATATAGAGATATTTCTGATGTTTACAATATGTACTTCTATAAAAAAAGGGAGGACACACTTCAAACATGTGGTAGAAAAATCAGCACGTGAGCCGACTTGCAGCGTAGCTTAGTGCACCCTTGGTTATGAAGCATAACCATGAGGGCTGCTATGAGTAATGGCCGTGTTCTACAGCAGTGCTTTGTTGGGAAAGCAGCTCAGACACGGAATCTGGTTGTCCGGGGGCAGAAAAGACCACTGGGAATTCATGGGTAGTGCCAGTATACAAGAAAAAGTCTGATACTGTGTACCACTGAGTACCGGCCCAATTTGAGCACTGGCCAGGACCTACACTGCAGATGAAAATGCTCAGCACATGTCACCAATTCCAGGACGCTAAGATGGTGGCCAAAACTATTATCTCATCTACATAAATCTTGCATTCACGCTAACAGTAGTTCAAATCATTTATGGCGGCAAATGGGCAATTCACGGTGCAAAATGGCAATTTAATAATTTACCTTGAACTCATTCTCTCTGTCTTTGGGGCCCTTGTGGAAGGGGCGGTCGTAGCGGAAGCGGCGTACATTGTTGACACGGTAAAAGCTTTTGATGCGGTCTGGCACACGGTCCATTTGAAGAACATCCACACTTTCAGGCACTGGTGTCACGGCGTAGATTTGAAGGTCTACACAGCGTTATGTAAAGGAAAAGCCATCATGCACAGTATGATAAACTATGACTTAAAGACTGAAAAGCTTACAATATGGCCTGATGGGGGCTCAAAATGAAGGACTGTGCCTCAGCCCGACATGCTATGTTGTGCCATGACTCAGTGATGCCATGACTTGGCACCTGAGTCACTCATAAAAATCGAGAAGCCAAGTTATTTATATTCTTTCACTTCACCATCATGAATTTAGTCTTTAATCGCTGCTGTAAGTACCGAATGTGTTAAAAAGTTATTGATTCAGTGGGTGGCTTTCTCCAAGGTCAGCAAAAAAGCCAATGGCATCAAAATGCATGCACAAGTAAGGAAGACATCTATACTGTGCCAAAACTCAAGACAAATCCCACCAGTTCTGACAACCATCAAAAAAACATCTAAAAGTACCTCTATGTTGCACAGAGCACAGAGGGGTAGCTGGTAATGTACTGGCTAGGGCTGCTGCCGCTTTCCATGCAAAAGACACTGGTTTGAATCCCGCCTCCTGCCATGGCACCCATGAGCTATACTTATCCTGAATTGGCCCACTAAGCTGTATAACTGAATAAATCATTGCTAATCAACAGCATAAGTTAACTTGGGCAGCAGTGCTGCTAAATAAATCAATGCAGTTAAAATCTCTAAATGTAAATTTATACAGATGCCCATATAATATGATCATAAAGAGAAACGTCGTAATGAATGTGTACTGTGCCAGCATTCAACTAATCTCATAAAAGTTATAAGAACAACAGCTGTGTAGTAAATTCTGCTCAAACATTATTTATTTTGTGTTTCAGAGTCTTTGATGTTTTTTTAACCTTATAACATGTTTAAACTACCTATATTGGCTTGGTTTGGGACTCTGGTTTGAACTTGGAGGGGATGGGAATTGTACTCTAACTCAAGTGGAGCTTACATTCTGATGCAAATAGTGACGCAGAAGTAAAAACTGGAAATGAAAAATCCGGCCTGCCACACACAAAGTAACATTTTTTCCCAAAACTCGCAAGGATACACTGGGCATCACTTTGCAGAATGGACTCATCCGGTTGATTGGGGTGTTGCATGGCAATGGCTTGCGGGAATTCACCCAGCATCCTCTGCTGAAAGGCTTCGAGCCTCTCATAATCATGGCCCCGGCAAACAAACTCCTTATTCTGTGAGAAAATGAATAAGCAAAAGTGTGTTAAAGCTATCCTTCCTGCAATTGTATTCAGTACACTTGAGCAAAGGATGCATCTGACTCACCCTGAGGAAAAAAGGAAATTTCCTTCCGTAAAATCCCACCCTGAAGAACTCTGGCTCGAGCCGCTGCTGTTCCATGATGTTGTCGTAATAAGCTGCCTCCATTTTCTGCCGGTGGAGCGAAACAGAGTTTCCACGGATGTCATTTAACCAGTTTTAGTGCTAGCGTGATGCAGAAATACAGTTTTATCTGACAATCACGGCCTACAGCACAGCTGTTGCTCACCCGTATCCAGCTGAGGCTTTGATAGTCGTACAGGGCTTCATATTGGAACGCTAATTCCCGACACAGGGGAATCCCGTACTCCCAACACTGCACATAAGATGTGAAAGAAGGGGTCAGCGGAGAATGTAAAAACTGATAAATCCTGTGTACATCATTTCAGCAGGCTTAAAAAAAGTGTTTGGGGTAAAATTACTAACAATCTATCCATTATCATTAACGGCGTAATCCTGAGCAGTGTTGTGGCAGCCCAGAACCTATCCTGGAATTACTAGGAAACTACCGACAGGATGGGTTACCAGTCTATTGCAGGTGGACACACATACACAACACAACTTAGAGTGTCCAATTAACATGAAACACACGTCTTTGGACTGTCGGAGGAAGGACACTCAGGAGAACATACAAACTCCATACAGATGAAGCTCATACCCAACCAGCCCAGGGGCTGGAAGGTAACAGCAGTCCTTCCTGAGCCACCATACAACCTTTAACTCCTTGTCTGCCATTTTAAAAAATATAAAAGTAATTGACTTATAACACTTTGTAAATTATGGGAAACATACAGTATGAAGTGTTTTTTTATATATACTATAGCCATTAAGGCAATTGAAAGGCAATTGTGGAATATTGTAATTTCAAGCTTAAATATCTTAATATGCCTTTGCCTTTCTGTTGCATTAAGTACTTTTGTGAATTTTGGATTTTCTTACCAGAATGACCATTCTTGGTTCTGGATTCTCATGGTAATTAAAAAAGTTTTAGCATAGTGCTTTTCATATATATATATATATATATATATATATATATATATATATATATATATATATATATGAGAAAAGTGTGTGTGTGTGTGTGTGTGTGTGTGTGTGTGTGTGTGTGTGTGTATATATATATATATATATATATATAAATTCTCAGATTCCCTGACATGTTTTTATACATTGTCTATACATGTTGCTGTCTTCATACGTTGTTGTTTTATACTGTTGTGTGTGGAGCCACCATCTACCGGAATCAAATTCCTTGTATGTGCTTGTTCACATACTTGGCCAATAAACACGATTCTGATTCTGAACATCTGTCCTGCCTAATTTGCAGCTCAAACATGGTCATCCCAGTAACCACACTTTCAGCAAATGTGTGTGTGCGTGTGTGTGTTACCTTGCCCTTGTTGAAGTAGTGGATGACCTTTCGACAGAGACCTTCCTTGCGATGCCACTCACTCTGGGCTGGGTAGTTCAGGAACTCCCTGAGCGGCCGTTCCTCCCAGTGCAGCAGCTCCCAGTACAGCAGGAGCGTGAATGCTGCCTCTGCAGGTCGGAGTCCACACAGAGGTCACACAATCCATCATTAGAGGTTATAAGGGGGAAAAATCAGCTCAGGAGGGGGTCCTACCTGTGTAATTCTCTGCCTGCAGGTGCATGTCACACAGTTTGTGGATGTAGCGAATGTACATCTCCTCCTTATTAATCTCTGACTTGTAGAAGTTCTGGGGAAGACAAATGCGCACAAGCTTAACTAAAACTCTAATCAAAGTCTGACCACTGTCTCTTCAGAACTTCAGACGAAAAAAGGAGGTAGGAGGAATATAATCATGGTGTACTAACATAGTCAAGTTGTTTTTGAGTGTTTATAAAGGTTATTAGAGTTCAGTTAACTTGCCAGAAGATTAACAGTGCAGCCAATCTTCTTATTTTCTGTCTCATCCCCCTTCATGCAGTCCCTGGGCAGAGAGAGAGTATCAAAGCTGTAGAGTTCATGGAGTGAACCAACGCAATTCTCCTTCATGCTGTGTAGAGCTCCCTGGTTCACACACCTGTAGTCGAGTAGGCGTTCCATGAGACGAGTGACAGAGGTGACGAAAGAGATACCTGTCTCTCGCCAGGTCTCTTGCTCAATCTTTTCAAGGAGGCTGAAGCCACAAGGAAAAAATAAACGCAAACATCACAGAGGGTCAAGTTTAAAGATGCTTACGTGCCATAAGCAGATGGCCTGGTTGTCGGTATTAGTATATGCTTCATGGGAAGAAATGTGTTATCTTACCTGGGATAAGGCCCAAAGAGTTGGGTTCTAATCCCGGCAGCAGAAAGCAAAGCAAAGACAAGAGGGTTACCGTCCGTGAATGCAAGAGCTATCCCTCGACTTGGGGAAGAGAGTTGGGGAGGAAAGAGAGTGTGTGCATTCACAGGGAGGCGCTTACAGCAAACTGAAAAGCTCACGGTAGTTCTCATCCCCTTTCCCCTCAGACACAAGGCTGTCCAGCTTGTCGATGAGCTCTGCTTCCACCTTTATAATGATAAGGACATCAACAGATCAACATCAGCAAATGATTCGTGGTCCTTAGCACGGGTAACAACCAGTCCTGCTCAGACCCACAGTATACAGAATATTGTGTGCTCGGTACTTTTTGGGTCCTGATTCAAACTGTGAGGGTAACATCTGTGAAGAAATGTTCTCCTGGACCACCATTTTGTCTCCACAGAATTGGGATTCACTACTACCAAATGCTTGAATCCCAAAGGCATACAGTGGCAATTGAAGACTAAAGATTGTTGGTTTACATCCCGCAAAGGAACCGGCTACAGTATTAAGTCCTTAAGTTAGGAGATTAACTCATTTAGCCACAGTAGAGCAACTCACTCTCTTAAATGAGTACAATTTCACGCTTTCAGTACAAACTACACAAAAAGTCACACAGAAGACATCAACCTGCTTGAAGTTTCCATTCTTGCGCTGCTCCCAGTCCATCATATCGTGGAAGATGGGAATCATAATGTTGCGCACCTCCACCTGGGGAACCAGTGTGACCCCCAGAAATGGTCCTATCATACCAGGGATGAAGTGGATCTTGTTCTCGCCTTTGTGGACAAAGAAAAGAATCATGTCAGTGGTGCAGCCAACTTGTCTTGCAAGGCACGCGTCATTACTTATCCAATTTAAACCATTGCTTCTTTTTCTCTTCACACCCAGTAAAGTCCAATCAAAATACAAGTGTGGATTACAAAGTGTACACGTTCCTGTAGGAATTTTACTCCAAATTTCAAAAGGGCAGTAATCCCCAGTGTAAAACTTTAAGGACTGTTTGTCTGTGAGTTTCATGTGAGATAAATCTGGCACAGAGTATGGAAGTGAATCTTCCACCCTGTTTGTAAACTGTGTTACTCCTGTAAGGAGATTTGGAAATGTCTTGAAGGGTGTGGTTCAAACTTATTTAAACAAACATTGAGAGTAAAAGGGAATGTTATAGAAAACCATGTTTAATGTCCATTTGGCGTGGCAGGAGCAGGGTGGACTGGGTCTCACCAAGGTTCTGCCACATGCTGAAGAGCTCATAAGCCATCATCACCCTCATGTCGCCATACCTGTCAAAGAAGAGACAGACATCTGTGACAAAAGCCCTTCTGACAGGGCACTGCAATGACAAAGCATCTTTAATGAAGAGGCATGAGGGGAAAACTTTTTTTTTTCCAAGGGAAATATAACAAGGATGTGCAAAATTGAAGAGAAGGATAAAACAGCCTTTGAGATACTTCTTTGATAAGATGCCAGGTGTCAGGTAGAGGAAGTGCACATAAGCACATGTGTACTTGCTCCAGTAAGCATGATGTGTGTGTGGATGCGCTTTGTGCTTCACTGAACATCTGTCTGCATTTACAGTTGGCCTGTGCTGGCGACAAAGAGAGGGACGTTTGCATGTGCGTTCCTGCTCCAGAAAGCAAAAGAGTCGCAGCGAAGTATGGCCACCTCATCTACATTCTAGCACGTCAGCACAAATTGCCTCCGAGGCCCAGAAGAGCCCACAGACACGCAGCACTGTTACGTGGATTTACGGCAGGCAGATTCAACAGTTTCCTTCCCAATTGCAGCACCTTGCCAAAGGGGGCGCCCTTGCACTTTGTTCTCCAGCCTACCCTTCAACTTCATCAACCCACCTTCCTCTCTCTGTTCTTAATTTCAGCCCCACGTTCCACTGAGCTCCGTCTTCCTTCCCTCCCCCTCCCCCCCACCCATCTGCCTGCTTTATTTTAAAACCTTACTGCATCTCCCCATGGAAACCCGTCTGCCATAGGTTGCGTGAAACCCACCCGCGTAGGACAGCGGTCCGGTGAGCTTAGCGCAGGAATGCGGTGCGATGACTCATTACAGCTATTGCACAGAGCAGGAGGAGTGCAAGCTCTCAGGAAGCTCATATTAATAGCGCACAGTCTAAGCGACCAAGAACTAACCCACCTATTTTTAGGCCTACATAATAAAACTTTTTAAAAATTTTCACCCTGTGGTTTTATATGCCGCACACTCCAGCACAGCCAGGTAAGATCTGGGAATTTCAGACAAGACTACAGCAAACAACTCTGCTAAAACAGTCAAAAAACATGGTTTTGAAGCAGAGAGAGGTTAAATTTTATGTTTGTAAAGTGCAGAAGCTGGGATGGTAGCTGGTTAGGGTGGGTTCATTGTTAGCCGGCAATATAGCCCGATTCTGCTGCATTTTCACACCATCTGTCAATTCAAAATGATAATGGGATAGTTTTTTTATTCCTTTTGTCCATTCTTATCTAGATTTTGAGTGAGTTTGGGTAGATGTTGTGCTGCTGTGTGCGGTCTACCGGATGCTGGCTTGTTGGATTGGGGCCACGGTGTGAACCCACAGCCAGGAGAGGAGCTGCGTCTTTACCGATTGTCTCTCAGTGATTTTTATTGATTACTGTAAACATATTAATTCATGAGATCAATTTTTACCTCAAGAGCTACATTTCAGGTTAAGTAGGTAATCCATATTTGGAAGATGGTCTTACTTGTCCAGAACTTTCTTCCTCTTGGCAGGGGTGAGGGTCTCTAGCTGCAAGCTGGGCTGGTTTATGTAGAGAATTGCCAGACTGAAATAGGAGTTCCACACCTGGAAAAAAATATATAACAAGAACAAATACAAATGAAATTTTGAAGTCTTCAAACCATATTTTTGCTTTGCTTCCATTATTGTTTTCTGCACAAAATGTCGTGCGGCATTCATCGGAAACAACTGTGTACATATCAAAAGTTTAATTTATCCTTTGCATGGTTCTTTCATAGAGGAACACGAAAACACACTAGCTTAAAAGAATAACAAGCAACATTTCACATTTTTAAATGCAAGAAGCAGAAATTAAATTCTTTCCAGAATTAAAACAAAACAGAGGAGGTTTGTTAATTTCCCCAGCGGTGGATTCAGTGTAAGATTAATGCACCTACATGCGCCTAAAGACTGAAAGTCAATGTATAATCGCATCTGTTTGTTTATGTCACAGTTTTTGTATGAAATCTTTGTACAAAATACCCCCTTTTTATCTGTTGCTGGAAGGAATAAACAAGTCCAAAATAAATACGACGTTAAGACCTGTTGACTTCTCCTTTCTTAGCGGCATGGCTCCATCGACTGACTGAAATGACAGGAAATAGAGGGATAACAAATCCTATGATCCTTCAGGAGCTTCCCCAATGTCACGCACCTTGAAGTCAAAGTCTGCCTCAGTGAAATTTTTGTGCAGAGCTGGGGACAGATACTGGGCCGTTGTCACAATGATGCTGTCAGAACCAAAAAACAAGATGAAAGTCACAGTGTATGAGCAAAACAAATGCTATTCAAGAGCCATTCTCCAAAGCTTTTAAAATAATGAGTGCATCTCATCTGTCAGGTTATCATCACCATTCCTCACTGACAGGCGAAGACCTTGCAGACTTCAAACATCCAAGCAATAAAATTATAACAGCTGACGCCGCTTGTCTGTTCACATTCCATCAACGCACCATACATACAACGACAGAAAACTTTAAGGAGTGTAAACGTTCGATTCTCTCAGTGAGGACTGCATCCTAAACAAGTGCGGTGTCTTTACCGCCTGCTCTCTTGTTGCAGTTTGATTCGGAAACATGAGCACCGCGGTGCACGTACAAGGCCGAACGACCGGATCGAATGTCCTGTAGGAGAACCGATCCGCCTAATTCTGTGGGCGATGGAATGACCTAATTTTTTGTTTTTATTTTTTCAGCATCACAACTTAATTCGCATTACAGGAAGGGCAGGAAGGGAAAAACAGCAGGGGGTAAAATGAAAGCAAAATCCATAATTGAACGAAATTCCTCCAGGGTGCAGGAAACACATGAAACACACCGCAATTCTGCCTGCTTGGAGAAAGGTGTGGCCTGTTTGCTAGCACTCGTGTTCTCTCTCAAACACATCCTGTATGCCATAAGAAGGTGTGCTGATGACACCCCAGCTTCCTAACATGCTGTGCTGAGGATGTCCATGACCTGGAGGTGTAACGCAAACTCTACATCCCAGCATTACAACACGCATACACTTTTGACCTGAAGGAAAACCTTAGATCTGTGATACGGTTCTGAGTATCGCACTTCCATGCATCTGTTAGCTTACAAATAGAAGGGGGCATTGGGATGGACTTACTTGCTAGTAAGGAGCCTCATCACATTCCAATCCCTGGGAAAAATGCTCAGCTTCATCAGGTTGCGAAACACGCAGAAGATCTTCAGGAGGAACTCCTGGGAAAAAGCACTTGGCTAAGTTTCCACCATAACTGTTTTAGCTCATTACCCTACGACAGCCAAGATTTGTTCCATATGCCTGGTTGACATTGCAGTCCTTTTGATGGTCAAACAGTGCTGCTCTTTTTCTGGTCTACCTTCAAATGAGTCTGCCGAATTCCAGCTGCCAGTTTTATATGCTCATAAAAACTTAACAAAATGCATAACTCATTCATTATAGACTAATGAGAACCTGGCACTGAGCTCTTGGGAGTTCCTGGTTTATCCTCGTGGTTCATAATAAACGTTTTAAAGTGGCTCGACTCCAAAGGAGAGCGACAAGGTGCTGCCCTGTGATCCCAAGTGGCTTGCCAGACGGCCACCTCACCTTGAGCTCCTCTTTGCTCTGGAAGTTGTCCAGCAGATGCTGGAAATGGATGTCTGACATCTGACGCAGCAGAGACAGGAGGCAAGACACATACTCTCCCTGGCAGAAAGAAGCCACGCAAGCACATATCAACCATCCACTTATCCGGTGCACAAAAAAAATGGCCAATTTATTAAATGGGGAAAAGGGAGCGGGGGTAGCCAGGGTGAAGGGGTGTGGGCAGTTCTGAAATGGATTCAATATCGTTCATTTATCATCCATAAAAACTAGCAATCACCTTCAGAAAATTACACTTACAAGACTTTTATAAATATATACAAGAGCAAAATGCATTTTTAGTGCAAATTATTAAATCAATGCAGCACATCATTTAACATAATGTCCTTATGCATGTTACGTGGAAGGGAGTCAAACTAGCAATTAAGAAAAAGGGTTACACCATGAAAACAGACTGTTGTTAATAAACACAAGCCAATAAAAAAGCAACCTGTCTTCCCAATCCGACGGGCAAAACATTACTGTGATTTCTTTTCCTAAACATTACACGGTTTTCTTGGGTCAAGCACTGCTGCTTCAAATTGTGTCTTCGTGTAATATAGCACATCTTTCCGCATTGCTCCCCAGATCTGACTTTCCGCCAGCTTAGAAGAAAGTTATCCACATGCACCCCGTCATTGTCAACGTATTTCCTATTAACAGAACAAGCGGAATTGAGAAATAATGAGCTGTTGTATGCAAACAAGTGCCAGTAACAGAAGATGAAAATCACCCCGGGCATCTCGGTCCAATGCTATAAAGCATTCTGGCTCGGATTTACTGTTCCCCACCCCCCTATTTCTGTTAATATTTAGCCCATTATTGTTTTTATTCAATCATTCAGCTGACACTTTTCTCCAAAGCAGCAGTGATTTACATATTTATACAACTAGGTGATGTTTGCTAGAGCAATTCAGGTTATGGGCCTTGCGTAAGGGTAATGCACTGGAGGCCGGGATGTGAACTTGGGGCCTTTTACTGCATGCTGACAGCTTTAACCTCAGTAGCACCTGCCGCCTCTCGGGACTGAACGGACTTGGGGTGCAGGTGGCCTACAGGTGGATTCAGGCCTGCCCGGCGAGTGTGTGGGAGGTTCGGAATGAGGATGGGGCGGACATGCTGGGGCTGAAGTGGACGGTGTGTGTTGGTGTGTGGTGAGAGGCAGGACGGTGGGAACTGATGGCTGGGGAAGGTGGGGTGGGTGAAGACGAATAAGAAGAACCAGATTGTTAGTTACTAACAGTGATCTCAGCCGTGCACTGCGGGCAGCGCTGGCCTCTTACCGCCTCCTGAGACTGAGACTTGCTCATGATGGCAAGCAGTGTCTGGAGAAGGACGTCTAAGAGGCTCTCGACCATCATCTCCACCTCCTCCTGCACCGACGTCTCCTGAGGGAGACATGGGAGGCACAGGGGAGAGAGGAGGCCGGGAAAACAGAAAATGTTCAAAATATTTCTTTTCTCCAGTTTCTCCTCCTTTGTTTCTCTTCATTTTTGGCATTTATTGAAAAATGGGATCGAGAGTCTTATTCTCTGCTGTTGGATTTCTGAAGCTTTTAGCTGGCTTTCCTCTCTGTGGTGTACCAACAAATACTCACCCCTCTCCAAATTTAAAAAAAAAAAAAACACCTTCTAAGTTTATCAGGTTGTGAAATACAAATCTGTACAGTTCCCTTGCATCATTTCTTCTGCTCTTCTACTCACACCACAAATCCAGCAGCAAACCCCAAACCCTTCTCATCCCGTACTCCACCCAGACCACTACCAAATGGCACCGAGGCCTCCATGAAGCTGCCCTTCGAAACCCAGCTTAATCATCAAACGAACAAGCTCCCATCCTCCTTCATAAATGACAAGCAAACCTATATTCTCCCCATCACTGGCAACACGGACAGTTTAGAGAAGCCATTAACAGAAACAAACCATGTCGAAACACAAGACAGTAACACTTGTCCTATGTGCACATTTATTCGGAGGCTTTTGGGAGCGATGTTATGCCTGTTGAAACCAGTTAAGAACAGACAAAAAATAACATTTAAAAAGGTACAGGTTACCTCACAGTGGAATAAGTTTATCAAGGCAAAATACAGAATGCACACACACTATAATATAACAAATAGAATTGAAATAGAACAGAATTTCCTGTTAGGGTTAAACATAACAGTTTTTGCTCAGTGTTAACATGGTTTATTCAAATGATGAAATTGCAGGATTGCTAACTGCTGTGCCAGGAAAATCGCTTCATTTTGTGGTTCTCACCCATCAGCTCACAGACTCCAATTGAAAGGCGTTCTTGGTGTGTAAGGTGAGGCTGCACTTGGAACATCTCAGAAAAAACATTTAACTTGAGCAAAGGGATCCTTAGAAGAAGTACCCGAGGCTGCTCTGTGTGTGTGTGTGTGTGTGTGTGTGTGTGTGTGTGTGTGTGTGTGTGTGTGTGTGTGTGCGTGCACGCATATGTGTCTATTTTACCAAAGAGCTGGCCTTGATGATGGAGAAGATGCTGCTGAGGATGCCGGAGCAAATGAGCAGCTCCTTCTGCTGCCGCAGGTGCAGGTGGATGTGGTGCAGGACCACAGGGAGCAGGATCCTGCGTGACTCTGAGGGTGGATGAGACCAATAGGAAATGTGTAGAGATGGTCAGACACTGACCAAAGACTGGTGGTTCCTCTAAATATTATGCTAACCTCATGACCTCAAAACCCACCCCAGATCAACACATTTAAAAAAACAAAAAACATGCCCAAACAGTCTGAAAATAAACATGTATGGTTAAAATGTTATAAAATAGTAAAATAAGTTATGTTTACATAACTTATCTTTAATATAAGAATCTTTTTTTTTTAAAATAAATTGTTAATTTTTGGGCACACATTAATAAGTATGCACCACATTAATAATTACACTTAAAAATGACCAAAACTTACAAAAAACTCCAAGATAAACATTCTTGGTTAAAATAAAAAGTGTATTATAAGAATATTCTTACTCAATAAATCATAAGATTATTATTTTTATTATTAATTTCCTGGCAGGCCACACGAAAAGGTTTGTGAACTGCCAGGCAGTAAAACTAAACATTGACTTTAAAATTTAAAATAAAAATTAAAGGGCACTGGGAAATGCATAGGCACAAGGTACAGTTAATATGGTAAAGTGTGTATATTTCTAAACACACTCAGTGGCGCTGCCCGACTGAGAAGACAGCAGTCTACCTGGGAAGGAGAATAGCCGGCTGTCCACAGTGCGGGCTATGGACTGCAGCTTGACCACGTCCATGGACTGGCCAATATGCACCGTGCTCGGCATGCTCCCCAGGGTGCCGCGGACAAACTCAGCCACCTCCTGCACCGTGAACATCTGCAGCAGCTCATCGAAGATGGCTGGGAAGGAGTTCAGCAGCGCCGCCTGCGGCACATGAGACAAGCAGAACAGACAAAGAAGGAAAAGGATGACGTGTTCATGAAGCTGCTTTAAATGGCTCGGGTGCTGGAGGACTGTCAGGAGTTGCACAAGATCTCTCCAGCAAGGGAACCACCCACAACCACCGCTGTGTTGTTCCTTATTAATTCATATTTACTGGGACTGGATATCGGTATATTTTTTCTAAGGGCAAATGGAGTGTTTCTGGTGACCAATTTTAACCTGTTACATTTCAATTCAGCTGAACTTATCAAGCGCTCTTCTCACATAGAGCATGTGAGAACATTCCAGCGAGTGATAGAAAACAGCAGTTATAGTGAACTATAAAGTAAGCGAGCTGGCTGCCGAAGAGAGGAAAACAAAATACTCTCAACTGCAGAGAGAGGGAGAAAAATAAACCTCTAGGGGTCTAAGAGCTAGCATGTGCCCGCCCCTTATGGGCCTTCTAATGTGGACACATTGAATCTTTGTAGATTGCACTGATACATCATCAAAAGAGACTGAGAAATATTCAGGAAATATGTACTTAGAATAGTTCTTAGTAGCAGCAACACTTTCTGTTCTGTTTCTGATTCTGTGTATTATTTATCAATACCAGGGGCACCCAGTTCCAGTCCTAAAGGGCAGCCCTGGCTTTTGCATTAAATCAGCTTTCATTGTTTTATTGATAGCATTTGGATATTAAGTTATCCAATTCTGTGGTTCGGGTATAATAAAGGCAATTATTTACATTTTTACTCAAAACCTGCTGAATGGTGGTCTTCCAAGAGCAAGGTGTGCCTTTCTTTATCAAAACTTTTTCATCATCTATAGCTCCTTCACACACACTCCATTGGCACCAGATGTAAAATTTCAAGGAGTTAATCTCTTGCTCTGAGAGTCTGTGCAACACCAAAGGCCCAAGAGTCCAATGACACGGTCCATTACCGGTAAAGTGATTTTGACTTCCAAGCAAGGCATCACAAAGGATACTGTGAATATTAGGGGAATGGCACGTGGAGAGATATGACAGCAGGAGAAGTTTTTCAGAGGCTCCAGACAAAATCCATAAACCATATTAGCAACCCAAAAGGAATAAGGTGAAAACGAAGAAGGTGTGAGGTTGGATTCCCCCCCGGTTTGGTTTGGCTGGTTGCTCGCTTTGGTTGACAAAGGGGTTGGTGGTGGTTTTGGTGGGGAGGTGCTGGATGGCAGGAGTGGCAGGACTTGGAAAAGGAAGCCCACTGCAGAACTGGATGCAACACAAAGGGGCACATCTACTTACTGAGAGTGGAGAGGGCCGAGGAGCATTGGAGCTCCAGGGCTGCGAACAGCTGACCGCACCACTGGACTGTCCAGCAGGAGGCTGAGGCGCCTGAGACGCAGTTGTGGGAGGGCAGTGAAGGGACGGGTAGGAGGAGTCAAGAAATCAATAAGGGGTCATAGGTCAAAGGGGCAAATAAAATAAAGCGTTAAAATGAAAGCAGAGAATGTATAGGTTGAGGAAATTTAGCTCTACAGGAAAGAAGCTCCCATATGTAAAAGAAGAAAGTGTAAGGTCTGTGGCATTTTGTTTGTTGCTGTGGAACATGGAAAACTTAATGCTATATTTCGTGATAAAACAAAAATAATGGTCCTTCTCGAACGGGATGGACAATTGCAAAAACAGGCCTGACATGGGAAGGTTGGGATTTCTTATCAGACCTGGATGGAGTCCCAAATCAACAGAAAGCCAAAGCGAAATAATTTAGACACACAGTGGAAAATTTGTGAAAAATTCAGTTTTTGAAACAGTTAAAAAAAAAAAAAACAGTTTAGTTGTACAATTGCATGGCTGATCAGTGCAAAGTGCTTCGCTGTTAAAACTTTGACTTGTACATAGGAAGCATTTTACATGGTCTGCCAACTCAGCCTTAGCTTGAGAGGCACTGGTCTGAACGGTTCTTAATTATTCATGGAGTTTCTTTAAGAAACAGGAGTGGACCTGAGCCAAACTAATTCCGAGATGGAATGTGCCTTACGTTAGGCTGGAAGTGCAGGCAAAAACAGTGCATTAATAAAACATATTCAGCCTTGACAAATGGCATTAAAATTAGTGTGTTCAGCAGGTCCACTGTTAACCTAACAATATGTCATGTATTAATATAGACAAAAATACATTCCTTCAGTCCCTCAAAACTCCAAAATTATCTCAGCTGCTTCACACTTTCAATAATATTCATCCTACTTAGTAGTGCAGTACTCTTTATTTCTGGCAATATGTGAAAAATACTTGATTTTTATCAATAATGGTAAAATTTACAGTAACTCAGTGTATAAATCTGCGATGCTAAAGAAAAGCAACTAGAAAGGGGGGATTTTATACTAAAATGTTAGCCAGCAGGGTGCTTGTGCCTTACAGGCCATAGATTGTTAATTTTGGAGTTTTTTTTTTTAACTTGTCTTACTGTTTTTTTTTAAACTTTGCTTCTTTTCCTCAAGATTTCCTTCACAGAGTCCGAAGATGTGTGAATGCATGAGCGACGGATTGTGTGTCTTATGTGGATTGTGTGTCTTATGTTACTCTGACTGATAGATCAGTAGATGGTTGGATGTAGTTTGTGTGCCATAATAAATGAAACTGGACAGAGGTGAGCTTAATACCAGTGAATAAAAACCTTTACATCACTTTGGAGAAAGGCGTCTGCTAAATGAATGTAAATAGATGTTCTCCCATGGTGTAAGAAAAGATAAAACTACTAATGCTTCTCTGAGGCCGAACCGCTTCTACCACATCAATTGTGATCCAAAATAATTTTAGGTGGTATTCTTTGGAAGCTAAAAATAAATAACTGAAAGGTAAAATATATATCCTTTTTTATAAAGAAAACTGATCATGGATCGACAGGGAGGAATGTTCGCCTGTAAATCGTAACATTAAACTAGCTGTAATATTTTACAACAATAAATGTTACAAACAGCAGGATGACATGCATGCAATACTTGGGCTATAATACAGATCTACACAATATGAGCATACATTATACACTAGCAATACACAAAGAACATTTTAGCAAAAATATCAGAAGAAACTATGTCCTGGCTTCAAAGGGTTGGTATGTGTGAAAGGTACACTGTATGGCCAAAAGTATGTGGACCCCCCTTTTAATGACTGAGCAGAGCTGTTTCAGCTGTACCCACACAGCATACAAACACATTCTGGACAATTGTGCGCTTCCAGCTTTGTGAACATGATTTGGGGAATAAGTTTGTTTCCTTCTCCAGAACAGCTGTGCCCCATGCACAAAGCGAGCTGTGGAAACACATGGTTTGCCCAGCTTGGTGTGGAAGAACCTGAGTGGCCCACACAGAACCTTGACCTCAACTTTACTGAACACCTTCTGATAAACCGGAAAGCCGACCACGAGCCAGGCTTTCTCATCCAACCTCATTGATGCTCCTGTGACTGAATGGGCACAAATTTCCAAAATGTGGTGGAAAGCCTTCCCAGCAGAGCGAAGGCTGTTATAGCAGAAAAGGGGGAACAACACCATATGAATGCCCATGGGTTTGGAATGGGAGGTTCAACAGCCACATATTGGTGTGATGCTCAAGTCTCCACATACTTTTCGCCATACAGTTTAGGTCCTGCAGGGTATATTGTATCTCCATAGTCCAGGGTAAATTCCACAGACTGAGGACCTGAGTTGCCTGAAAGGAACTGAAGGGTAGTGGGAAGTGTAAAGGTTAGTAGAAGTTCACCCAGCCACAGGTATCTCCATCCCTCAAATGCTGCCAGCTGCTTTTGGAGTCCTGCCTTTTCTACAGATTTTCCCCTGAACAGGTGTCTGGCAAATGAAAGGGGTAACAGACTTTATATGGCACAGGATGGACTCTGAAGTCACCAGTGGTCTCATGAGGACAAGAGCTGCCAAAGCCTGGACCCATCAGGCCTGGGCAGCTCAGACAGCCTCTAAGGTTGGCTGTGATTCTACCTGCAGGGTACATGTTCTGCTTGCCATGCACAGAATGCAAGTAGCGACCGCAGGTTGACCAGTGTTACACGACCCACTCAGGATCACATCTGCCTTCCAAGCTGCTGACCTGAGTGAAGATGAGAGTCTCCGAGCTGCGGCTGTCCAGGCTCAGCACGAAGCGGATGGACTGGAATAGCTCCTGGATGCTGGCCCGAAACTGGTCCTCCTCCATGCCGCAGGTGGCCCGAGAGTACAAGATGCGGGACTGGACGATGAACTTGAACAGGTACTCCAGAGCCTATTCCAAACAAAAGGTCATTCTCTGTAGGCATTGCTAATCTGTGCAATTGAAAACTTTAATTTGGTTCTGTCTAATTTAAAAATATGAATGCTACTAAGCAGCAAAAGCCCATCCAATTACCCTCATAGCCTCCTGGATGTGGTCTTGGCGGACAACCTCGGCCGACCGGTCCATGTACCACTTCAGGCAACGGATTAGCTCCCTGCACATAAAGGTAAGATGGTTACACTCACATTTCCACAAAAAGATGACAGAAACTGACAAACATTCAATAAAAAAAAGTGATAAACCCTGTGATAAAACAACGATGAACGATGAAGCAGAGAACACAGAGACGTGTGTGCAGATGACAACATCAACCTCTCAACCTCCGCACGCAATGTATTCTTTTCACGGCCGTGTTTACAAACTCACTTATAGGCCAGAGCTCCAGCAAAATGTTTCTGAATGTAGGTGTCCATGACGGGACGAAAGTGGTAGTATTTGCTGTCTCTGAGCAAATTAATGATGAACACCTAGAATGGACAGAGCAAGAGAGTAAGCGTGAGAGATATCAAGGGATTAAGGCGCAGCAAGACCTGAGACACCCAGAAAAGGAACATTTTTTTTGCCAACATTTTTCGAAGGAGGTGACTTAATTTATGCGCAACTTAGTGGATAAAAGGAAACAGGTGCATTGCATTAAAACTTCTTCACAAACCCGGGGTATCAGATTAGTATGTGGGGGGGGAGCAGTACAAAGGATTACAACTAAAGCAACCCAATAGTGTGATATTTTTCCCCTCCATTTTCCCTGCAGCTTTGCAGAACAAGATGACGGATATCTTTGGTGAGACAATAGGGATAACTCTTTGGCTCTGTTTGGTGATATCTGTCAGCTAAGCACCCCCTTGAGAGCCTAAGTGCAGGCAAAGATTAAATCTTTCCAGCCCGCAATTCCTCATCACCAGCTTCAGTCTAGGACTCATCTGCAGTTCTGTACAGTTCACAAGAATTCAAGCTTGGATCCAGTCTTACCAGGGACTGAAAAACCAATGGGCCATATTTGTCAGTGTTGTCATCCAAAATGGAAAATAGGGTGTCCAAGATGTCTTGAAGAAACTGCAAAGGACATTTGGATACTAAATGTATCATTGCTGGCAAACAGAGAATCCTGTAATTTTGTACTTCGACATATACATTAAATCCCAAAAATGTTGAAAGCATTTTCAAGCCTAAAATAAATAAGGGCAAAATGTTGCTGTAAGTGTTCCACTGGGATTAAAAGTTAGTTTAGTGATTACATTTTTGCATCTTCTGTAGCTAACAAGGGATACGAGACCCTGGAAATTATGAAAATGTTGTCCCTTTAGGGGCATTAATTATAATTTTTTTATTATTGTAAAAGAAATCAGAATTATTGGATTTAATTAAGTTTTTTCAGTTTGTGCCACATAACAGTAACACAGTAACACAGTAGTGCAGTGCCAGGAGAGCTACTCACTTTCACGATTTCCTCTCCGCTGACGTGGCGGAGTCGACCCAAGATGTCCATCACCCTGTCTGGATGAGCTTTCCATTTTAACAAGGCAAGCAGGTCCACTGGGGAAAACAAATTTGCTCACTTTTACAAATACTTCCCACCATTAATTTGAGTTATGTGCCAAAATCTAGAAGCCAAACACCATTGCCCAGCTGAGGCAAGTCTCCATGGCCAGCAAAGGTACCTAAAATAGCACAAGTCTCCATCCCTTTCTCAGAATCTTAGACTCTCCCCAACTCTGCCCAAGGCCCTCTTCACTCTGGAGCTGGGGCTCACGTTTTGACAGCCCCGCCCCCCCCTTCCAAGGACAAAGCATGGTCAGCAATGCCATGAAAGATGAAGTTATTCCTTATGCATCTCCTTAAATGCTGAACAACACTTCTTTCTGGTAAATTCTGTAAGCTTGTGGTCCTTACCATTCTGGGTGAGTTTGGTGGATGATAGCTGCGTGGAGATCCAGAAGGTTTCCTTGGTGCTACGCTGGAAAATGAGGCTTGAGGGGATGTTGGGGCAGCCATTGAAGTCATCCTTGCAGCAGGGAAGGCCCAGGTATAGAGCGTGGTTACTGAACGTGGTATTCTCATCACACTGTAGTACAGAAGGGCACACTTTGATAGATTATTTCAGAATTCACTAGCCAACATATAAGACAATAAAAGTCACATTTTAGTATATTACTACATTTTTTCAGTGTTGGGTAGAATGGCAGTTAAGAACACAGCCTAGCAAACTGAAGGATGGATTATTCAAGTCCCAGGAGGCACTCTGTCTCTATCACAAAAGTATAAATGAGTACATAATAACGATGACCCTAAAAACTGGAAATTTTAAACGCAAACTTTTCGGAATTAAGTGCATGTGAGAGAGAAAGAGAAAAGGGTGGAAGGAGGAGACGAACCCCTGACCTTGTAGACGTACAGCTCGTGGCTCTCGTCCAACAAGGTGGTCCCATCCTCCCTCATGAGTGGAGTGAAGGAAAAGCCAAACAGCTTCTTCTCCCCCTTGTCCTTGGCTGCGGAGAGGTGCAGACACACTCCTTCATTCACGTGTACATTCGCACACGTCCGCAAGCAGCACACACACGCCTACTTTTTAATTATGGCGCCGTTTTACTTTAGACCTCTGAATAATTTATCACAGCAATTTTCCACATTTTAAAAACATTTTAAATATTTTATTTTTTAGTTTAATATTTGTTATCCATGAAACAGAATGTGTTTGGTATTTGTTATTAAATGGGGGTTTAACTAGTCTGCAGAATTGGTAATTTGCATATTGCACCGATTGGGTGTTTTCCAAAAAGCGATCAAAACACAAGCAAAATTCACAGCCCGGCCTTCCTCTCTGGTTCAGCTTTACGTTTGAGTTCTACCTAGTTTTTTCATACCAGTGTAGTCTTCTTCTTCTTCTTATATATATATATATATATATATATATATATATATATATATATATATATATATATATATATATATATAGACTTTCCATTACTGTATACATTTAACCTTTGTTGTAGCACAGCACTGCAGTTAATATTATTATACAAAACCTTTTATTTAAAAGTAAATTTAAAACAAAAGTTCATATACATATATTCCAGGTTGCAGTGATCTACTGCAGTATACATTTACGCAATGTACTGTATTTATAACCTCTTACTTTGTTTTAGTTAAGAATTTAAAATGATTATAAAGGTATTTACTGCATTCGTCTACTTTCATTCAGAATGGCTATCATAAAAAAGACACAAATAGAAAAAAGACAGAAAATGGTTGTATAAGAGGCTGTGTGGTGATAGGGAAACTGGAGTGAGATGTTGAGGAACCAGGATCAAGTCTGTTTGCTTGTCCTGATCTGCTTGACTCTATGTAAGCCACTTCAGACAAAAGGACTCAGTGTCTAAAGATGTAACCAAGCAAGAACTACTGTGTGTGTGTGTGTGTGTGTGTGTGTGTGTGTGTGTGTGCGAGAGAGAAATGATGAGGATTAGATGGACAAGGAGGGGACAAGTGGGATGGTGCTCACTGGAGCAGTGGCGGAACTCAAACCGCAGATGGGAACCCCGGAAGCGGTCGATGGGGATGGGCAGCTTGATCACCTCACTCCAGCGGGGGCTGTTATTGTGGTACAGCACAAAGGAGCGGTATTCACTGATACAGGCCTCCCCTGAGCCCAGGCTGATGCAGTCCTGTGGGGGGGCACAAATGCAAAGGCGCTCAATCGAGAGCTCAGCCAAAGAGGCCTTTACTATTTCTTCCACAGGATATAAAGAGTGTTTGAGTCATCATATAAATATTTATCACACCTTCTCTGTGTTTCAAAAAATATCACAGATTTCTTTCCTGAGGGCAATAGCAGACGTTACTTACTTTCAGTATCTCGCCATCTGCGTACAGCACGTAAACTGTGACTTCAATGTTTTTCTGGACGCTCTTTCCACCCCTCTCAAAGTCCCCGCGCTCCAGGGTGAGGTACAGGTCGTTGCGAATGTCACCTGGAACATTGACAAAGGCAGGCCTTTGAGATTCACCATGGAAACAGTAGTTTACACAGCGACTGAAGTGGAAAAGAAATGCACTTATTAGCATGCTGGCAACTTTATTTGGTATCAGCACACCGTTAGGTATTAAAATGTGAATATAAGATGCTATGAGATACTGCTGGTGTTCAAAACATATTTTTAGGGAAAAGGATGCAAATTTCAAACAAACAGTAGGAAAGGAGCACCAAAGCCAGCTTGCAGTATAACTTAGTGCACCCTGACAATGTCAAGTTAGTTAGGACAGTTGTTACGAATAATGCCCACGCAGCATGGAGACCTTTTGCTGGGAGAACAGCTCGGCCAGAGACCCTGCATAGCTGGGAGGAAGAAACGTGTATCTGGAGCTAAGGAGAGGCACCGGTATAAAGGAAAAAAGAAATAATGATTTAAACAGCAAAACAAAGGTGCGCTGGTACTGTGTACTGCTGAGTACTGGCCCACTTCAAGTACTGCTCTTAGAGTGAACAACAGATGACTATCAGTACGATAAAGGCAACACCCAGAACTGCTTGTGTTATGAAAGACACCTCAAAAAAACTGATTTTAAGTGCTTGTGTTATACTGTATGTATGGATTAGCATTCCAAAAAGTTCCACATCATATTCACCCCAGCAAATGAGTGTAAATCACGTGGCTTTAGGAAGCGCTTCGGCAGCGAGTCCGATTATCCGTCCATCTCTCGGCTAAGTGAGTGGAAATCTAAATAGTTCACGCGCATTAAAAATTGAACGCAAACAAGCAGGAAAGACGGTCGAATTAACCTCAAACCTCTCTCATCCACACCAGACACACAGTCCCCGCACTTTTCTTTTCTTTGAGGGCAGTGATTTGCTTTTAGGCTCATTACTATACCAGACAGAAAAATGGAACCTGAAAAGTTTATTTTAAGCAAAGAAACAAACAAATAAATAAATAGACAGCAGTAAGAAACTGCCTTCCTGTCCATTTGGCATTTGTATCACTTTAAACCACTACATATGCAGTGCACCTTTGCTCCTTTAAAGTAGCTGTAATGCTCCCTCTTTTTAACAGCCTGAAGAAACAGAAAATTCCTGGTGGGTAATTTTCAGAGCTCTTTTGCACTTTTAACAAAGGATACACTAATGCATTGGATAATGTCTGGAGGGCCGAATCGCAAAAAAAAATAAAACACCAGAATACGCCCGAGACCCTGGGTGCGATAGAGTCTCACCTACTTGCTTTCTCATTCTACCCTTCAATTCAGCACATGACCTTTCTCACTCCGTAAACAAAATGCTAATTGAAGTTCTGCTGGTGGACATCACAGCGGTCTGCGTGCACTTTCCATTATTTATCGATTCCAAGCGACTGACCCATTTGCCCATACGTTTACCACCGCTGTGTGGCCATTGGCCAGACATTCAAGAAACTGCTGGGAACTGACAAAATCAGCACCATCTCCTGGCTTCTCTGTTTAGCTCTTCATTTTCACAAGTATGGAAAAACCATGGAAGGGAAGCAGTAGAAGGTGATGTTTCCCTCTTTGCAGAACACTTTTGACCTATAAAAACATGAATGTAATATTTCAAACATCTTCAATCTATTTGGTGGATGACACAACGTTTCTGACTCTTAAGAATACCTCAGTTATGGAAACTATTTCATGACAAACTTCTTGTCAGAGAAAGTACCAACCTAGACCTTCAGCTGTTCAGGATGGGCTATGGGTCACCTTCTTTCTTTGGTATCTAGTGGCACAGCAGTGAAGAGGCTGGACAGTGATGATGGAAACAGATAGTGATGGTTGGTGGGTACATCAGAAATCCACAGAGCGCGTTGGGAACATCATAACCCAACATACAGCATATCCTGCACTCCCTGTTGTGTCAAACCTACTCCAAATCTGAAGCGATGCACGGCAGAGGCCCCCTTCAGGGACTTCTAAGCCCCTCTTGTTGAATATTTTATCAGCGCAAACGACAGAACTCTACGGGGAGTTGGTTACACCGTGGAAAGACTTCCTGCACTGATCTAATTCACAAAGCAACCCTCTTGTTAGCTGGAAAAAGGCCACGAACACAAAGCTACCGGGACATCCTGCTGTATTCAGTAGGGGGTGCGATATATTTTATTAAGGTTAGAAACCCACGTGGTCGATGGCGGGTCGGTTAGCAGCGCATCGCCATGCGTGAAGACTGTTGCAAAAAGCAGCACTTGCATTCCACACTGACCACACGTTGCTGCAGCATCACCGCCACCTGTCACACGATCTTCAAACCAGTCTTCACAACTCAACTGCATCCACACTGCATGACCAAAGGCTACGACAAACCTTTATCCTCAAAACCACCACACTGCAACGTTTAGCAGTTAAAGACACCACCGTCACAGTCCTGCTGCATACACAAGCTGTAAAGCAGAAGAAAGTCACCACTGCTCAAGTTGCTGGAAAAACGGCGTGGCGGACGGCAAATGACAGGCAGTAATCTAGTTGAAAAGTTCATCGAGACGGAACGAATGCAGGCCCCCTCTCAAGTTGCAGGCAGCGGGCGCCGCCGCGCACAAGAAACGAACTCAATAAACCTCGCACCATTTGTCTGCTTTATTGACAGTGTCCCACTGTCTCCCACTACGTTGAGGACGTTATCTAGCGTCCACAGAGTGCCTCGGCATTGAATAATGTTCACACAGAATGTGTTCCACACTCGCGCTGTTCACTAATAGGCTACCGCGCACATCATTACCGCCTCACTCCCCCGTTGTTGGTCCTCAGCCAAGACACATCAATTTCATCTCTAGCTGTCGCCCTGATCGATTTATAAACGCCTTCGCTAAGGCTGCACATTCCAGATGTTGCATAATTGTGCACAAAAGTACCGACGGAGAATGAAATGTAACTTACAAAAAAAAAAAAAGGAGGAGAGGGAATTAAGGCCAAATGCATTCACCACGTGGCCGTCTGGCTTATATCCCTCATTTGTCCTGAATTTTACACTTTGCATTTACAACAACAGCAGGCTGGTATTAGTTCAGACAAAACTTTTCTAAACGTTGAATGAAATATACAGAGGTTATGTTTTAATGTTCCTGGAAAAAGGCTGAATTGAGAAACGATACCCGACCTTAGGTGATCGGAAGCTTAGGTGATCGGAAGCCATTGATCAGCCTCACTTTACCAAGCATGACTCAAGTCAGCAACAGAGGGGCATTTAAAGGGTGGCAGCACTGTGTCTCACAGTGATGGTACTGGCAAAACTGCATTTGCACAGACGGTAGTTATTAGCACAGCAACCCGTGAGCAGAAGGATGGACAGGCTGAGAAACAGGCATGAAGAACACTTACACCCGACTATCTTCATCTCTGGGGTTCAGGGGCAGAAGCAGAAAATGCAGGGACAATGCCAGGATCGTAAAAGAAAGAGACATACAAACACAAACACAGCACATATACAGCCCTTGAAGAATGGCAGGAGATTTAATTTTGTACTTTTGAACTTAATGTTGAAAAATTAAGATCTCTTAGTTAATATATAGTCCCCCCTATGGTTCCTAAAAAACCGTTTGTCAGGACTCCTCCAGATTCCACCCTGCTCCAGTAGAGTTTAACAACACCATTCCTGCTGGCACACATCTGGAAAGAGTTTTGATGTGACCACACTGACACACTTAGCATGGAAAATAGGAAATGCACTTTTCATTTTTAATGAAAACAGTAATTTCAGCAAAACCCTAGGGAGAGAAAAAAGGATGAATGCATGAGAATTCGACAAACTGCCCATGGAAACAAGAAGGGCAGAAGTCATGCAGCACAAACAATACGGAAACTCAGAACTGAGAGGATGGGCCTGCACAGTTACAAGGGAGATGTTCTCTCCACGTTACTGCACTCCATATATTGCTCGACTAAGTTTTGATATCACATTTAGTTACCATGCGCTTAGGACCCTCGATTTGGTCATAAATCCAAAATCACGTTTACTGCTGGGTCACAGTCAATGAAGGCTTAAAAACGTAGACAGCACTTGATTTGTTCATAGGTCAGGTTCTGTGACAACTTCAGATGAGCTACAATGAATTAAAGATTCACTGTAATACTTAATTATTTATTCTTTTTTTATCAGCTACAGTACATGCCCAGAGCAGAATCCTTGTGTTTCAAAGCTTAACCTCGTAACACCAGGGTGTGGAACAGTAAACAAATGGTTGGGGTGGGAGTTCATTGCAGGATATTTATTTCAACATCTTTCACAAGGAGTTCCTACAGCAAGTATGCAAGACAACAGAGGGACAAGCAGGGTGGGTGCCTGGTGTTTGAAGAACATCAAAAGAAGACCAGGACGGCCACCCTTAAAATGGGAACATTCCCATATTAAAGCTAAAAAGAGGGACCTATGACATCCCTGCATCCTGCAGTCATGGAGAAACCCAGACTGAAAGCACAGGGCCATCAAGGGATCAAGGCATCTTTCATTAAGCTGAAATGTTAAAATTAAGTCTGCTTTAGAATTGCTTAAAATAAAAGCAACATCATCTACACAGCCTCCAATTCGAGGCCAATATTCATTGCATAAGTGGTATTTGTCAGTGTCTGGCCACTTTATTATGTACAGTATACATTCAACTGGAATGAGAAAGTACCAGTGAGTCTTGTCTGACCCCTAGGTGACCATTGGCGTGGTTTTCAAGGCAAGGAGGAACAGAAGTGGTTTGCCATCACCTTCTTCTGGCATATTTTTTCCTTGTAGTGGTGCACGGAGGAGAAAATGCAAACTTCACACACACCCTAGCCGTGCTTGTACCCCACATCAGGCAAGCAGCCCAGGAGCTATGAGGCACCAGCTTACCCCACTGCACCACAACATCTGTAATAATACAGACATAGCCCAGTTTAGTCACTTGGTATGTTCAGTAAAAATCTCAGATAAAGAAATAATAAATAAAATAAATAAGAAATGCACATCTCATTTTTCTTCTTGACTGCAGCCTACATTGAAATTAAAGCTTTGCTTAGAGTGACAATAAAAGCATGTTATAGTCACAGAACTCCTGTCGAGGACTTATTTTGACATCTCATAAACGCATAATACTCATTGTCTTGTTGATCAGCGATACAGTGGGAACCTAGACACAAAGTGTAAAACTGTGCAAATGAGTTGAATTAATTTCGTAACACATTCCTAGCTTGCATTTTACTGCCAACTAATGACTGGCTTAGGAACACAAAAAACAGAGTTTTTGAAAATTGGCAAATGAAGAAATATAAATATAAAACGTACTAACAAAAATGTATCTTCAGCCATTTGTAACTCAAACATTTTGCAACCGATGTACTTCCCAACTGTTTAGCTGAACTGCAGGAAGTGCATTGGTCTGTGTGAAAAAAACGATAGAATTAATACCAGCACTGTTCTCTATAGATTAGGTTTTTTCCTTACACACCCACACCAAAGACGTACAAAACAAACACATTATTTGCACAATAAAGCGACAGACTTGTCTGTAAGCGATTATTGCAAACGAATGAAACGCCGGTCAACTAATTTAGCAAAATTCCCTGTCGTCTAATGCTGTTTACCATAGTCTCCACATATTTGACTGACTGCTTCTGAGTCCTCTAACTTCATCATTTTAAATATGAACTAACTGGAGACCCCAATTTGCCTGTAAGGGTTATGCGGGAAGACTAAAGTGATGGTTGAATGGCAGCAAATACAGTCCCAGCATTTTCATCCAGTTCCTTAGTTTTGGTCATACAGCTTCTTGTGTGGTGATAAAGACAAAGGTTGGTCATTTTTTAAAGGATATTAAGTTACTTAGGTGCACTGTGCTATTACAACTATAAACTAATCAGAATTTGTTTAGCAATGTTACTAAATAACAGCACAATATACAAAGTTGCTAAATTATAGAGAATAAAACAAAAAAATTTAACTACATTTGTAATGGCAGACAATAACATCCACTCCCAAGACTGCAGCAATACAGTATATTTTGTATATTTAAGTTGTGTTGGGGCAGTTCATGACTATTTAGATACAACATTCACAGTTCATTGGCTAGGACCCAATTTTGTCATTTTGGGTTTAAGGCCATGTCACTGAGAAACCTGCTGAAAAGTTTGACCATCCCTGCAAAGTTATCATTCGAGCTTCAAAAGGTCCACACCACAACTGTGTCCTGTGGTCAACTTAAACCCTAACAAGCACGTGTATACACGGTACCATGCCACAGCGAGTCACCTCCCTGGCCACACCGCTCTGCTACGGACATCTCACCTGGCATGATGACATCAGGGAAGCCCAGCTTGCGGGTAATTGCGACTCCCCGGTTGAATATCATTGGATTCTCCTTGCGGATCTGTTCCATGTCTCCTCGAAGCAGTTGGAGCGAAATGATCAGTCCTGTGGAGACAGACAAATCAAACAGGGCTAAGAAAAGGGAAAGGCATGTCAGAGATGAGTTGACCACAACATCTCGGATGGAAAAGTGTTGCCATGAATACCCAGGTCATTCCAAAACCTATGAGATAAGACCAATGCTCTCTGACTTTGGAACAACTGCTTTGCTGACACTGCAGTAAAACATCCCAGTCTCTTCCTGGATGCTTGGAGAATCAAACCTCAGTGAGGAAGAGTAAAACAAGCAGCAGTTCTGGATCCCACCAGTGACAACAAAGGGAAGGTGGTTGTGCCAGGAGGCTCCAAATGATCACTTTACTTTTGAAAGTGGATACATTTTTAGTTCCTCCTGCAAGTTTGCAGCTTTTCACATTTAAACCACATATCCTCCAGGTGATCTGTTGGTGCAGAAGCTCCATGTATGGCACCTCAATACAACAGCACTGTTAGCACTTCAGCTATTTTCTCATCTTCTAATCATGCTTGTTTCTCATCATGCAAGCATAATAAATAATATATGTTGTATATATTAATATTGCACAAAAGTAAAACTGTTGCTTTTAAAGTGACTGTACTACTTCTGGGCATGCAATAATAATAATAATAATAATAATAATAATAATAATAATAATAATAAAGCCAGAAGGCTGCATAATGGCTGCATAATGGTTAGTTCTACTGCTTTCAAATAAAAGGTTTGACATCTCCTCCTTGATACTTTCTCTGAAATGAAATAGTGAAAATTCTGTTCAATAAAAAGGGGGAAATCACTGCAAATTTGATTATCTGCCAATTCAAAATGCCATTGACATGGGGTTAAATAAAAGTTAATAAGTTAATAAAACAAAAGGAAAACAGGCATTTGCCAAACCGGTGGATTTCAGCAGGATTCATATTTGTAACTGCTTACTTTCATTTTGCTTATTTGAACAGGCATAATGTTGGCATTTTATGCCGAGAACTTTTATTCCCATTTCCATCACTTTTGTCCTAGTGGTCCATTTTCCTACATGGAAGGGTCTCATGCGGAGCTCTTTTTTCCACCACAATGATGTGCTGAGAGGTAAAATGCTGTGGGATGCAGCCTCTCATCACCACACAGTAAGTGACTGAAGTATAAGTCAGCACAGCGGTGCCTCGGCGTGAGCTGTGCGCCGCACCACGGGATCAACAGCCTCGATTCACAGAGTGAGCCGATATGCGCTTAGCTCCTCTGACAAACGCTCAGATTCCCTCATGACAGATAAACAGATGTCTGAACTCAGACACTAAAGCCCACGGTCACAGAAAGCTATCTTTCTTACTGAGACATTGACACCGTTTCAATAAAGCAGGAAATGCTGTTGCGTCGGTCTTCAAGGCTTTTCAAACATGCAGCAGGACTGTTAAAGTAGTGGTGAGGAAGGTGGTTTAGGATCTGACGGCTATCCTGGTGGTAGCTCAATGGGACAAGCGCAAATGAATAAATAAGCGAGCTCCCCTGTGGAACCGCCTCCATTTGTCGAGTGAAATTATTCAGCCGATCCATTCATTGCGATTGCGCCTGGCCCATCCTGTGATGCTGCTTTTTTTAGCAATGCAGGCCTTCGCTTGCGTTCTTCCTCCTCTGTTGTCACAGTGAAGTACCATGTAGATTATTCAGCAGTCAACCCACACTGCAAATATGAGTTCTGAGAAACGTACATATTTCTGTTGCAAGCCAACTGTGACGTTTACACGTCTGTCATTCATACGCATTCATTTTTTCGGCAATACAGGAACGCATTGGTAGTAAATTCAGGTTACCAGTAGTGGTGGGGTTACACATAGTGGCAAATGCTTACCATAGTTGGTACTTGGAGCAGTGTACTTGGTGCTGGACTTGCGGATGATGTTCTCGTGGATCTGGTACCACTCGTTTTCATTGTTACAGCTGGGTGACGAAGCAAAAAAAAAAAAATCAAATGTAAGCATAATCAGAAATAAGCTATAAAACTGTATATACGATACGTGACACATAATGAAAAATAACTGATAAATGCAAAGACACAGATACACTCATAAAACAGAGAGTTTTTTTCTGCTACTTCACTGTTCCCCTCGAAACGCCACGATACTTAGCATAATGCAACTGAAGTGGATAATGGAATGAGAGAAGAGCCATGAAAATTGTGGCCCAAAGCAGCACTTTATTCTCCAACGCTGTCTTTGCTATGGCTGAGCGCCATCCCCTTCCGGAAGGGGTAATCAGAGGCAGCCCTGAACCGCTGCTTGTTTCAGGGTCTGTGAATACCATCAGTGAGGTGCGTACGAAAAGCACCTGAAAGGAGGCGTAACCACTGAGCAGCCAAGTGGTTGTAAAGTGAGATTACAGTGGCAACCATAAAGCCTCAACGCCAACGCCAACATTTCCCACATGCACCCATCCTTCCTTCCATCATCCATCCATTCATCCATTCATCCATCCATCCATTCTTCCATCATCAATAACTGCTTGCTCTGATGCAATATCACAATGGTTATTAACCTATACCTGAAGCACAGAGGAATGAAGCAGCCTACACCCTGGGTGGGATGTCCATCCTTTATAAGGAAATCACAAACACTTATTCCCTCGCATGCTATGGGCAGTTTAGGATGATCAATTAACATGAAACGCATACTTTGGACTGTAGGAAGACACTGGAGCACCTGGAGGAAACCCACGCAGGCAGAGACAACACACAAACTCAGTTCAGGCCCATCTAGATTGAAAGCTGTGTCTGGAAGCCGAGTCTTTTCCTATAGAAGCACGCTTTTATATGAGGGCAAGCAAAATGTCCCATCAACAGCAATAACCATCTTCTGAATGGTTCCCTATCCAAGAGTCAGTAGATGCAGCCTTATTTATTAATTATACTATGTATAGATAATTCTCCTCAGATATGCTACACAACCTGGCCATATCTACTCTGGGACACTGAAATTCTGCCTTCCCCTTTGTGCAAGCAGCACACTCCCACTCAGTTTGTGACTGCGTGCTGTACTTTTCCACTTCCTTAAGTGTACATATGTCACTGGCCTCTTCACTTGTCCCCAAAGGCAACCACTCATTGCTTTAAATCAAGTTTAAACTCTGCCAAGCAACAAATGGTTTGGAACTGTAACACACTGAGGATGTCATGAGCCCCTGACCCCCAGCAGACTGCTGAGCTGTTTCTCTGCCCTGCGGCTGCCCTTCCAGCTCTTGTTCTTTGTCCACCGTGTTCCCCAGCGGTGAGACCACCTTACGGCAACCTGTCAGTACTGTTTAGCTTCTCGTCTCTTTCAGCGCCCATTTTAGACCTCAGCTTTGCAATTATTACTATTATTCTCTGCTCTAATTGATACCTTTGGTCAATGGTAAGAATGGAAATCTCACTGTTTTAATTCATTATAAATACTTTGATCAAGGGTACCGCAGTAAGTACAGGACTCGATTGCAAGGCGATGGCAACACATCTAATTATTACATCATATCCTGCCTCCATAACACAATATGTACAAATACTGGTTTAGAGCACTATAGCAACTTATTATACATGCATGATGTATTGCACAGGTGCCTTTGCTCATTTTCAACTTGACTACTCTGTTAACAAGATAATGCAGTTATTTTGACTAGAGAAGATTAGTAATTATACAGAATAAGTCAATTTGGATGCAAAGAACATCACAAGATACCCATTGTTTAAGTTTCTTATATCAAATGTCTTAATAATTTCGATTGCTGCATATGCGTAGTTTTGAGTGGCCGGGAGAGAGTAGAAATGCATGAATTTATAGTTTCGTAGTGAAACGCAACGGAAAATAAGAATTTCAGACCAAGTTTGGGCTTTTAATCCACTCACCCATCCATCCATCATCATTAACTGTGTTATCCTAGTCAGGGTAGTAGTGTTGTAGTTCCTATTCCTGAATCACTGGAAGCCAGGCTATGAAACAACACCCTGGATGGATATATGCCAGTCCACTGCGCACACTATGGGTAAATTCCAGTGACCAATTTAAACCGAAGCACATATATTTAGAAAAAGGGAGGATATTCACATAGACACTAAGAAAAAAATGCAAAGTTCACTCAGATTGAGAGGGATTCAAACCAAAATCTAAACGCTTCAGGCCTTGTGCATCACCAACACTACTCACTGTGCCCCCATGACCCATCATATAAGACATCATCTTCAATTTAAAATAATTCTCAGACTTTGATGAAAAAATAATGTCCTATTGACTGGAATGAATACAGACCTCACTTGAGATGGTCAGTAAGTCAATTGCCAGAGCTTTACAAACTCCTTAAGCAGTTCAAGTTGGCTCCTTAGAAAAAATTTGCACTAACAGATGTAATGACAAAAAAATAATGAATTTAAATCCACAGAAAGCACTTCATTTGGATGTGGCGTAATCACAGGAAATGAATTAAGAACAATAATAACGCTGACCTCAGCAATTTGGCACTTGAACAGAAACCTTCGTATGAATCTTTATTTCCAACTGATCACCAGTTAGTAGCTAATTATAAGGATCTGCAAAGGCAGCAGTAGTCACAGATTTAACAGAGCATATATGCTGCCCATTTTTCAGAAAAACACTTTTCATCCCATTGTAATAGTAATTTTCCTGATACTGCTGTTAGAAAGCTCTTGTCTCCGGGTTAGATCCATAATTCTGGCGGTAAAATTGAACTATGGCAGACATTTCTCATCTCTTCTTGCTTGTCTTCAGACACTCTATGATAATGGTAGGCAAGGGTATATTTTCCAAGAGCTTCGACAGTACAGTTGATCGACGGACACTCACACAACGCGCTTTTGCTAGAACGCAGCTTGATTTTCAGTAGCGTTTCTCAACTTGTACGGAGATCTGCTTAATACAATATAATCTGGAAAAAAAACAGATAAATAAACAAAAAAAATTCCACACTCACGTCATGCATGTGGCGGTATCTACCGTATAAGGTGCTGTGCTACATCAGTGTATATGGTACAATTTAGTGCTCTTCTACATAGGTGAACATGACCAGGACATTAGTCATCACTGGCCGAGAAAACAGTTCTAGGGGTTTTGTTTGTGCAAGAAGGCTGCATGCACACTTGGTCGTAAATAAAACTTTTTTTTTTCCCCCAGTTATATCACAGTGACATTTCTTTTAAATGCTACCATGTGCACAAATGTGGGGAAACCTAGGTTTTTAGATTGGGCTGGAATGCGTTACAATTCTCCCCGTGCAAAATAACAGTTTCGATTTGCAGGTTTTCATGCAACGTGGCCTTTTCAGGAACTTACTGGGCACCTAAATGAAAGATGGCTGTATTTGAAATGTTCATAAGAAACTGGCACCACCCGGTCCCATCCACAGGTTGTCTAGCAGAGTTGCTAAGTACCCTGCAGCAATGCGGCAGTGAGGGCAGTGGCTCATGCAGGTGACATATTAATTAGTCTGTTTGGGACTCTGTTACAGAACTGATAATAAGTAGCTTCAGCACATTAGTACAGTCAGCCAAGAGACTGTCTATATATAGAGAAATAATAAAAAATAAAAAAATTGAGGTTTGCAGTGAAACAGATGAAAAAATCAGGCTGCGTATACTTCCCACGCTGTTAGGTACAGAATGTTTCCAACCAGTAAAACCTAATCCAACAAACTACAGGCAGCGGCGGTGTTTGACAAAATGTTAGAGGCAATAGTTAATCGGAATCGCTTTAGCATTATTGCCCAAACCAGAAAGATCTGCACGTACCAGTGTGCAAATTCAGATAAATAAACCCTGATGCACACTGGGCAGAGTTAGCAGAAATTCCCAATGTTGTCCTCGGTTGACATCGGATGGAAACGCTGCACTTTCCTCCACTAGATGTCCTTACATCACTGACGCAACATGCCGCCCACGTACAAATTCTTTCTGTTTGCTTCTCACTTCTTCCCTTCTGGAGAAGCTCTATGCTGTAAAAAGGCATGGTCCCCCTTCATGTTTTTGAGCCAAAAATACTGCCTTTCCTGTGCATGACAGCACCTCTGTGGAACTGTGGTACAACGGTATATCAGCTACATTTACAATTCATCTTCTCCGGAAAACAAATTCTAGGACTGGTTTCGTATTAGCAGTTAATGATCCATGAGACCATGGCGCCTGGATATGACTCCACAAAACATCAGATCTGTTGTAACTGACAATACAAACAGTGCTGTCTGACAGACAGCCATTTCTGGCAAGTCACATACGGCTCGGAACATCGAGGTGCCACGTGAACGCTGGGGCAAGTCGCGCCTACTAATGGCGGAGCTTTGTTTTAGCCGCATTCCATTAGCAAAAAAGAAAAGGGAAGCAAACAGATTGCTGCAGGGATCAGAAAATGATGCTCCCTTGTGGAAACATCAAAAGCACACCGGTCCCTGGAGAACATCTGGGGCCATCCTTGGGTTAGGGTAGAACTTCCACTCTCCTCTAGCTCACGGAGATGACTTCGCTTTGCACCTTGCACCCCACTGGGAGGACACACTAGGATGGAGGATCAGGTCCACATCATCAAAAACCAGTTGCAAAGCGTGAGAAGCTGTAGCCTGAGAACCCGGAACCAAAAAAAAGCTGGTAGAAGCTTCTGTTGAGGGAAAATATATAGACACACCTTCCTTGCTGCACTAGGAAGCCTCCATCTGTCCATGAATAATAGCAGGGCCACGATTCTTTGGATCCCATCCTAACATAGGAGGCGTACGTAACGCGCATACTCATTCACCTGAACACACAAAGGCCAGTTTAGAGTCACCAAGTCAGCTGAAACACAGATATTTGGACTGTGGGAAGAACCCAGACATAAGAAACCTATGTGGCACAGGGGAAAACAGGGAAATCCACACAATCTGAGTAGACTGAACCACACCACCATGAGGCCTGATGCGGCCACAGAAGTCGGTGTAAAAAACAAGAATTAGATCTGTGAAAAACTAATAAATATAAGAGCTGGAACAGTAGAAAAACTGAATTTGAGTTTAAGCTGCAGATATCACCTCACAAGACACATTTTGCGAGGGAGTGAGCTACATTTATATCGAGGCGCAGGCTGCGATCCCTGGCAGATAATACAAGATCTTTCACTGGGATTTGCAGAGTAACTTGTGTGGCAAGTTTATTCCGCATTACCTTCTGTCAGCAGAGCGACTCTGGTATCAGAACACATCGCCTTCCCCGGCTTGAACAACACAAACAGCGTTGGAAATGCCTGTATGAGATGGATTAGACCCCACGAAGCTGCGGCTTTATACGAACTTTCACACCATAAGATGAAATTTGAATTCTGCAGCCAGGATAATAATGCCAATAGGCAGCAAAACTGAAAGCATTTTATTTCAGCAACATTAAATTCAGAGCGCCTACCGATATTGGTGATAGAATGAAAACAGCAATAATGGGGGCCGTGCATTCCTTTTTCGACAACAGATGCTCTGAAATAGTTATTGTTCAAAATGCACCGACAGAGCAAAAGAATATTTGCTGTAAAATGAAAACAACTTCAGCTACAGTCAGTCCATAACGATAAAATACGACATTTGACTTTGCATGAATGATCACCTTTCAGCACTTATTTTCATATCCATGGCAAACAGCATACTAATGTAACAGGTGTGAATGGAAATTATACACTATGGCAATGGGTGTTGATGGTGATGCTGTCACACACAAGATTTTTCTTTTTAATCAAATGTGCATGTGGGTACAGTACCAGTGAAAAATGTGAGGACACCTGAGCAACCTGAGCTATGTACTGTATTTACGGAATGAACATCACAGGGGAGTCAAAGCAGAGTAATGTACAGTTGTCCTGCACTTCTGAGAAGTGCTGCAGAAGAGTTGGGAAGGTACTGCAACAAGGGCGACCGTGTCACTGATGAAGCGCTCGGTTGACAGAGCTGAGGGGGTGTGATTTTTTCTCTTGCGTTGTATATCGAATCACAGCCTGCCAGTCCCAGTACACAACAGAGAAAATCGGGTGGGTGTGCTGTGCTGCTTGTGAAGCGCTGATGAAGCACAGCCCTATACTTCTCAAGACAGTTGGATTATTTACGCATACACTGTATGGGCAAATGTATGTGAACCCCCCTTCTAATGACTGAGCTGAGCTGTTTCAGCCACACCCATGCAGCACACAAACACGTTTTAGAAAACTGTGTGCTTCTAGCTTTGTGGCCACAGTTTGGGGGAAAAGCTCTTTTCCTGCTCCAGCATGACTTTGCCCCTGTGCGCAAAGTGAGCTCCATAAACACGTTTTGCCCAAGTTGGTGTGGAAGAAGTTCAGTGGCTGCACAGAGCCCTGAGCTCAACCCCACCGAACACTTTTGGGATGAACTGGAAGGCCAACCGCAAGCCGGGCCTTCTTGCCCGACATCGGTGCCTGACCTCACTGATGCTCTTGTGGCTGAAAGGGCGTAAATTCCCAAAATGTGGTGGAAAGCCTTCCCAGAAAAGTGGGGGCTGTTACAGCAGCAAAGGGGGAAAAACTCCATATTAATGGGTATGGGTTTGGAATGGAAGGTTCAGCAAACACAGATGGGGGTGATGCTCAGGTGTCCACATTCAGGTTTTAGCCATATAATGTATATGTATAGCAAAGCATGCTGTGTAATCCATAGCTGCCCTCACTGTCATTACAATATGTTGGATAGTTTTTTTGCTCAAACTTTTAAATTAAACACCTCACAAAAAACAGTTGTGTGGAACATGCTTTTCCGTGTACTTGCCAAGTACATTCATGATACTCACGTATAGACTTTGAGCACAAAGTCCTTTTCTTCCTTGAGTTCAGATATGGTCTGCAGCACATCGCTCATGGCCAGCACCGCACAACCATATGGACGCCTATACTGGACATGAGGAGGGCCTTTCTTCGAGTCATTCAGCAGCATTCGGCCTGCAAGTGCACTTAGGTTAGCACTGATGAATGATGATTCCCTTATCCCTTCCTGTCTCACCCGTATCGCTGCCCAGGCTGAGATTCATTCAATTTGCACAACCCCTTCCCTCAAATCCATCTCTGTTTAAACTCAAAAATTGGCGTGATTCATTTCTGTTTAAACATAGATATGACTGATAAGCATCCTCGGGATTTTGAGCAAGATAAATTCCAATCTAATACACATGTGCACCTCGGCCACAGTGAATATCAACACGTACTCTTAGCCTTTGCTGTTGTGGTGACAACAAGGCGGTCTATCAGAGTTCACAGACTTTATAGACAGGAGATCGGTCCTTCACTATCTAAAGAGACAGCTAGCATGCTTAACAGAACACACCAGAAGGTTCCAAGACATTTCACCAGAAATGTTCAGTAAAGGGTGCGTACAGCCCAGAGGTCTGTGTCAGGAGCGCCACCCACAATTTCAAATGATGTTTCTTGATCTTAATAAAACAAAGAATTCTGCTCCAACATAGATAGAGATTTTTCCCACAGACAGTTACTCCGTGTCTTCGAGTTTATTTAGTGTAGTTCTGCCTCCTCACTTGCCCGGGCCGTCTAAATTGAAATCTAAACTTAGGACGTGTGAAACGAAGGTGAAATAAGAGCCCTGGTGGGATTGGATCCGCACCATAGCTCTTTGCCTACACAATCAATAGAGCAATAAGGAGCGGGTCACGGTCCCTGGCAGTGCGCTGCAGCCCTCCATCGTTCCACTTGGATTATATCATCGTCCCGTATCCCATTTCTCACACCATCAGCGGCATCAATGTGAGAAACTGTGCCAAGCGGCTGCCGGCGGGGGTTGTGGAAGGTTCTTTCTAGGCAGCCTAGTGGTTAAAAAGCAGGATTGCAGCCTGACAGGATTGTTGGTTTTAGGCTCAGGAAAAACCTTCCATTTACACCCGGACACCCGGAATCCCTTTCTTGGAGAGGGAGATGGGAATGCACAAACCCAAATGCACTGTAACAAAGCCTTAATGAGTGGGAGGGCAACTGTATTCTTGTTTGCTCAGTTCAGCCTTTCGGTGGCGCGAGCACGACGAACTGTGGTCTTACATAACGGCGCTTGAAGTGCAAATGACACAATTCATTCATCGGCAGGTGAATCGGGTGGGTGTCTCTGACAGAGGCACATTTACCTTGCATCAAAAAGCTGGATGCACTGATTTAGCTTTATAGTCAAATTCAAAACATCTTGAGGAACGTACACATGTGACTCACCGGTTCTGATGACATGTGAAACAATATAGAGATCTCTCTTCATGTCCTTGTTGCTCAGATCCTGCAGAGTGAAAACATCCTGTTATTCTCTGACGCTTACAATAATCATTTTTAAACCAATACAAACATTGGTGGCGCTCACAACAGCTAATGGTTGTTACCGTAAAGAGGGCACAGAGACGGTCCACCTTTTCTGGATTCTTAGGCCCTCCGTTCTTGTTTAGCCTGACCATGAACTTCTCACTGAGAATAAAAAGAGACGGCACCGGTCAGTTCCTGTCAACTCTTCTGTGGGAACACCGCTCCGTTTTGCGGATTCCTTCGTGACAACCGAGTGAAAAAATTCGGCTGTAAAAGGCACGTGTGAAGCTCAGATGCAGAGGACAGCTGTTAGAAGCGACTCCTGTTCAGAAAAAGGCGAGATGACTTGGCGAATACGTTTGGGGCTGCTTGGTGTAAAACGGCTGGAAGTAACGGTCGAGCAACAAAAACAAAACATCTCTCCAGATGGCGACTTTGCAAAGCAGTCGCGTGCAGGATCGATATCCATAGCAACAGCACTTGCCTTATGCTAGCAAAGTACCACAATTAAGTGTGAAGCATCTTCTGCCGAGAGTCCGATAAAGTCGTCTTTGCGAGTGATACAAGGACAATTAGCAAACAGGTTGATATATCATGCAGCATTTGGCGTTAGGTGTGATGGGTTGGAAGGCTCCGATGCTCTGTTGCTTTCTCATTTATACGGCCGTAAACTCAACATTAATCTGCCCATCAACAGGCCAGCTCACTCATGTGTGAGTCTGAAGCAGACGTCTCATGAAACACGAAAATGCTGCTAAAAAGATATTACGAACTATTTTCTACTTTCCTTTGAAAAAATATGTAAAATGTATTACAGAGAAAAAGCAAACTGTAGCACATTAGAACTGAATCTTAGATTGGCCTAGAATGACTGTTCCTCAACGCGACGTGTGCTGCTCACCGGCTAAAGGAGAGGGACGCCATCATTGAGAGTCGGGATAATTTGGGGATAGGCAAGGGCTGAGTGAACTGTCTAATGTTTTGTATAAGCAGTAAAAGGACGAGGACTGGTTTAGTATTGTGGCCATATCCTAAGGGTGCATTTTATGGGATGGTCTGGAAATGAGCATTCTGCCAGGGTCAGATCAGCAGCACCAGTGAAACAATGGTAACTCAGTTTACTCGCACATGCTGCTGCCAAGTGGTGTTAAACATCAGGAAGCCTCAGAGGCGTGCTGGAAAGGCCAGGATGTGGCTGCTACTGCAGTCAGGGTTGTATGGGCACCAGCGGGCTGGGGAAAGAGAAGTGTAGGACCCACTAATCCCCCTGTGATCCATAAGTAATCCCTCAGTACCTGCACTGGGCGCTGCAGCTTGGACGAGAGAGTGACACAACTGCACCTGACACCAAACATCTCTATTTCCAACTGAAATGGACTTTAATGCATTTATTTAGTAAAAATAAATACTAACAGTAAAATCAATAAAGTACATCTTCATCATTCTTAACAAGATACCATGGTCTATATGGTAAAGTATATTTCTGCTTTTGTGAGACAGGTGTTGGCAACAGACACCTTGAAAATCTTTACGTGAGCAACATGAAATGATAACACATATACTGTATTAACTAGACTTTTTCTAAAGTCAAAATTTGTCTAGAAATTGTTATAATATTTTTTACATTTTCTTCACCCTGATGGCATTTTTGTGAGCTGGCAGCACAAAAACATGGGTGAAGCCTGAAGGCTGTGCACCTGGGGATGTAAACCAAACCAACTGCTGCTCTGGATTGAAGGTGCAAAGTGGTCACACAAGGAGGGTTCATGGTGGTGTGGATGTATGAACATCTACCTGATGTGGTGATAAAGGTAAAAAAAAAAAAAATATTCTGATGCTACTGCAGGAAGACAGTGGCCATCGCGTTCATCATAAAGTGCTCCCCTGAATATCTGTCTTAAAAGAAACTTTAAGAACGCAGGCCTGCTATAAAACATAACAGCTGGAATCCAGACCCTTAACTTAAGTGCGCTTTCATGTGCAAAACCCACATTTCCATCAGTAAGTCAAAGTGTATCCAGCCTTGGCTCACTTACGTGCCAAAAATACCCTTGCGTTGTCTAAAAAATGTTACCAAAAGAGAGGTAACTTTGGATTTAGGCAGGTTCAGAGCGAGTAAATCCTACACCCAAAAATTAATCCCACTCAAACGTGGGAGAGGTCAATAACATCTGTGTTTATATAAGATAGATTGGTGTAAATACACTGGATCCTCAAGTTCAAGACAAAAATGGGATAACAAGGTTGTCTGCAACTCATTTAAAACTCCAAAATCCACTTTTCCCCAAGACAAAATCTGTTAAAGCTTAACACTACTCATTGCAGTACTTAGTCCCATACTTATTTGCAAAGTTTGCCATGTATGCCCCACTTCCATTTATCTTCATCGCCAACATGAACACGAGGCACAACTGTAAACAAGGTTCATCACTCGAGAGTGCACGCATGGAGGTGGTCCACTTCTACAAGAACATAGGGGTGCACATCAATATCAAACTCAACTGGTCCCAAAATTTATAAGAAAGGACAAAGCAGACTTTACTTTCTCAGATGACTAAGGTTCTTTAACATGTACAGCAACTTCCTCCGCATGCTCTACAGACCCTAGTCTGGTCACCAGTGTGATCTTTCATTTTGTTGTGTGCTGGGGGGGGGGGGGGCATCACTTCTGGTGGGAGACACAGTCTCAATAAAATTGTCACAAAAGTGGGTTCTGTAATAGGTCAGAGCCCTGATACAGTGGAGACCATGGCAGAGGCCAAGAGATTGCAGTCCATCATGGACAATATAAATGGTCTCCATGAGTTTGTTTAGCCACTGGGTTATTCAACTTATGTACAAAAAGATGTGTTCAGTGGGTCCGTCTGCCATCTGCTTCCATAATGTCACACTGGGACCTGTCACCAAATAGCCTCACTCATCAGAACTGTCTTATTTAATTTATTTATTTATGTTGTCATTTAACACATTGCTATTTGATGTAGGAGTGTATTTCCTCGTGGAGATTAATAATTCCTGTTCTCTCCTTCATTTAAGCCAGTGTCTCATTCCGATTATGTTTCGGTTTGAATTACTACCATCTATTGGCTTGACATGTAAGCACAGGTGGCATTTGTTCCTTGAAATTTAAGATAAGATAAATGTGCAGAAACCTGAATAGAACACAAATCTACTGTAAATGGTGGTACTGCTGGTGTCTCACAGTGTCTGAGCTGTACACTCAAGTGCAGTCTTAAAACCCAGCTTAAGGTGTGCAGAGTTTGAATGTTTTAGTCACAGTAATTCTTTAAAAACACGCACAGAAGAAGTTACCATATCAGTAGCCTCCTTTTCCATCTAAACTATGTAATAGCAAAAGAAATGAAAGCATTTACCCAAACCTATGAATTTAAATATTTCCTAAAATGTGACAAAACATACAATTTGTACTATAAATATAATAAAAATAAACTTGGAGAAAATGCACATCTTCAAACAAAGAATTGGGGGAAAAAATTTTATCTGTGAAATGTCATTTCAAAAAGTTGACTGTTCATAACAAAACTAAGGAGTATATATCTAATTATATTAAGGGCAAAAGTAAATAATAAAGTGGAGTAACAAATGCATTTGGGCTGTAACTTGTTGAATTTGCATTGTAATACACATATTGACTACCACAATAATGTTTCAATACTTAAGCTACATGGTTGCAAGGATCTAGGTGCTATTTGCATGCTTATTCTGAGTGTGGTTTCCATTTTAATGTTTAAATGTTTTGTGGTGGTTATCCGTGACTTTAGGAAAGACTGTGTAGATGAATAATAGATAGAAGCAGAATGCAACTAGTGTAGATACAACTACTGCTATCAGTGGGCGCTTTGTACCAACACTGCAGCTTCATGCAAGACATCATTTTAGGACAGATTAACATGAGGCTAATGTTAGCACAAAGGGAACATTTGTACTCTAACTGTCATTCCTTCTTTTTCCTCCTCTTCTAGTATATTTTGTCCAGTCTCATTTGCATAAGCAGATATTTCACTGGAGCAACTCAAAGGTTTTCTATCAAAACATATCCCCTTCTGGGACTTCTACAGGGTTCTTCAGCTCAAAACCCCATATTGCTGATAATCATGAGCCCTGTGACATGATCCCCTAGTTCTCTGACAAGCTGCTACTGAAGAACAGTTCCTCGGTTGTAGTGACGCTTCCAGGATGACCCTCAGAAAAGCTGTGCACCTGCTCTGCATTGCTGGCTCTTGCCCAGTGATTAGGAAAGTGGGCTCTGTATACGTCAGCCTATGTTTATTTGTGGGCCTGTGTGACCCAAGGGTGTGGAAAAGGCCACATATATCATATAATACTTATTTCACACTATGGTCAAAAGGTCAACGGTCCACTTTAATGTAAACCTTCACTGAAAGAAAACAAATTTATTCAAGAAACAACAGACATTAAGACATTCTACCAATACAACCAGAACTCATATAAAGTTTTTGGGCCTTGCAGGTTACAAGTATAATGCAGCACAAATGAGGTCAAAGTAAAGTTTCCCCAACCTCCAAGCTATGGCACCTTCTCCAGAGTGGCCTGCCCTTTCGTTGTTTTGTCCTTCCATGTCAGAATACAGTAGCAGCAGCTATGTGATATCTCACTAGCAGGTGCAGTGCCCATGTGTCCATAACCCCCCTCTCCAAACCTTTCTGTTTATGCCTGCTGACCCACAACTTTGACAGAACAGTTCTATTTGCAGTATGTTTATAGGCTGCTAAAAACACCAACAGGAGCCATCAATATATCTTCAAGCTCATCCGCCTGTCACCCCTGGTCTCTTCTTCCCTTCCTATACATCCTCTACACAAATCACTCCATATTAAAGTAATGTGCATTTGTGCAGAAATTAATGGCTGTCAGACAAACTTGGCAGATGGACAGATTCAGGAACCAGTTTTTCTGTAATTAATATGCACATGATAATGTCACTTTAGGTCTGGTTCCTGTATGAACTTTCTGCCTAGAAAGTGAAGCACTCCTATGGAGAAGACATAGGTGTTACGTCCACCTTCAACTTCCAGGTCAATATCGCAAGGTGGTCCGCATAAAGTCAAGTCCCTCTGTGGAGAAAGGTGCTTTGAGAAGGCCCCCAGCAGCTCTCCAGCGCTGGGCCCAGCACAATAAATGTCTCTGCGGACCTCCTCTCAAGAGAAAAAACAAATGTCTGCAGCAGGTTGGATCCACTGCTTGCTCTCCCCTGGTCCAAGGCATAAACGGAGTTGATAACCCAAACACCAGCAGGATATTTTCACCTCAGACGACTGTGTTTACTGTCTGACTAAAATCATAATTTTTTAATAACTCTAAGCTTTTAGATAATAACTGCATTTCCTGCTAAGTCATGAGCGCACCAAGGTGAAATTCTTTCAACATAACAGCAGCAAACAATTCCACTGGGTCTTTCATTTTCAACCACGGAACGCATACACAGAAATGCTTTAGATTAAAACAAATTCATGCATTTTAACTCCTTTTCCGAATCTCCGCAAAAACACTTCAACCTTAGGGCTGGAAAACACTTCTGAAGGGAATATTTTAGCAAACATTCTGCCTTATGTTAAGCTTCGGCGTTTTGATACACATGAGGAATCCTCTACGAAGCTGAAGGCAGAATTATTACTCAGAATAATGTAAAAGCGAGGTATAACACACACCATCACAGTTGAAACATTTTGGTTGAAGGCACTCCTACAGTAAATGCTACCATCTGTCACGACCGTTTGATGACTGCTTGCACGGGGTTCACTTGACACACGTGCACTCCCCAGAGGAATGACGGCGACCAGCAGGCTGTCACAATCGAGGAGCTGCTCATGAATACCGCGGGAAGATATGAACACATTTCTCCATAGTATCTCCCAAAAAGTCATATATCACCCCTCCACAAATACGGTGACATATGTGTGAGTTTGTAACCGTTTGCATGTAATCCTTTGGGTCCCATCATGACTTCTGCTTGTCCTGGTTGCAGTGGTAGCAGCTAAGCGAGCCAGCCCAAATTTTTCTTTTACCAGAAACTGTCCTTAGCTGGAAGGAGGGTGGAGATGCCCAGGTGGTCCCAGGCCAGTCAAAAGACAGAATTTCTCCTGTGTTTGGTATCTGCTTCACAGTCCCCTCCCACTGGGACATGCCTGGATAAACTCCAGCAGGAGCCAGCCAGGGGAATGTTTTACAAGATGCCAAAACCACATCCTTTGGCTCCTCACAGTCAAGAGGAGCAAAGTACTCCTTCCACCCTTCAGAAATCTCCCCAGGAGAGATGGTCACTTCCCTACCCTTGTACAGCACACTCTGCACAACATCACTCCTTCCTCTTGTATGGTGCTGAATGGTTTGCCAGAATAATTTGGCCTGCTGGTGTTTCAGCAGCATTGCTCAGAAGGCCCCCGTTTTCAAGTTAACAACTTCTTTCACCATTGGTGTCCACCGAAAGTTCTCTCTGAGGACCTCACACTTGCCCTAGGCCTTTCAAAAGCAAGAACTTCAGAGCAGCAGAGAGTCCAGCCCAGATCAAGAAGTTTGGTTTTAGAGCCCAAGGCATGGATACAAGTGAGATAAACTGTACCGAGCCAGTACCTCCCACATCAGCCGAGGCTCAGGCTGCATCTACGCCACTCCTGCCCCTAACTGTACATGACCTTGACCCTTTGCTGTCCAAGAGGTGAGCTCACAAGATGCCATTAGATCACTATTTTGGACTGAGGGGCAACTGGCAACTAGATGCTCAGTGCTGACTACCACCCCAGAGGTCTGGCTCCAGGGCTGCAACCGCAAATCATTATCAAATCCTATAAAATGTAATAAGCACTTCAGTTCTACTACCGACAGCTCATGACCTCTCATCGATGCAGAGGTTTCCAGTCTTCCACAGAACTGCAGTGATCCACGACTGCACAAGGACACTGGATAATAACCTTCTCTTCCTTGGCTAACCTCCCCCCTCTCCGACTAACCCTTGTTCACTTGTCCAGTCCCGGTAACCGATCTCATGTCTGTGAGAGCCCCTACAACCTGAACTTCCTCTTCCACATCATCTCTTCCTGCATCTCCATTCTACTCGTGCTGTGTTTTTCGTCAAACCTTTTAAACCAAACCTGTGTGGTCCCTTTATAAAACACAGACATGAATGTTACATTTTTCATAATATTTAAAATTTTATGGGAATTTAACTTTGAATACTGCCCAATATGAGGTGTAGCCTTTTTCTGAATAAGGTTAGGCTAATTATCAGTCTTTGTTGCATTAAAGCCACAAATACAGTAAACACTGCACAAATAAAGTAGTTAATAAAACACTTTTTTTAATGAATAGCATCATAGTTAATGTGCTTATATTTTGGCCGTGTTCTGTTTCCCAAAGCTTATTCCATTGTTGCCATGGATGCTGCTTTTGGAAATGCAAAAGCTATGGGAAGTAAAGAGTTCAACCCCAGTGGGTGTCCAGCGGTAAAGTGGTGGCAACCGGCATTGCTGTCCAACACCTGCACGGGCAGATCACTTACCTGATCTGTTTACCCTCCCGCATGTCATACAGGGAAAAGAAGATGTCCGTGTCTTCACCGATGGTGTTGTAGGTGAAGCTCTTCAGGCTGACAAACAGGTGGTGTGGAACCGGGACACGGCAGGCCTCGCCATGGCGCTGTCGAATGCTGTCACCCTGGAAACGCAATTGCAAAGAAGAGTTTTGAACACCTACACCACCACCAACGCCTTTATCTCACAGTGGTATTACTTGTTTTTAATAAACATACCAAGAAAATGTTGTCTTCTTCATACCTACAAGAATAAATTACTTTACACTCCTTAAATTCATTCTTCTCCAAGCAACATGAAGAGAAACGCACCTGGGATGTGCTTTGCTGGACACTGTGGCGGCTGGACAAATGCTAAAAAACACAAACAGAATGGGAAGTGCTTTCTTTAAAGTGGGGTCGCATTGATCCTTTGCATCATGGGCTGTGTTCCGGAACGGTTGACACACCCTCTGGTGTCGGAACCGTTCACCGAAGCACAGCACAGCTCTGCCTACAAGAGGAATGAACTATGAGAACAGAGTGAGACACTCAGTATAGAAAGAGACAGCAGACTATGATAAAAACCTTCTCTCGAGGTTTGCATCAGCTTTTCCCGAATGCACTTCAGTCGGGGATGGATCGGAAGCCACAAATGTGGGATGCAGGTGCTCACGCTGACACCAGCTGTGAGGGCTCAAAGGGAGCCGACGAGCCACAAGTTGCCGGATGAGGGTTTTTCACCACTTATTCTCATCCATAACAGCTGGGGTACACAAACCACAAGATGAATGCAAGGAAACAACTGCACTTAACACCAGGAAAAAATGTAATGCGGCATAATGAGAATTATTTCAGCAAAGTACAAATTTATACATAATATTGAACCCCCAATTATCGGTTAAAGTTACGTACTGCCACAATTATTTTAGTTACAGGCCAAGCGCGTTACTAGAATTTGTCTTAGCTGTCTTTCTCGTCCGCCTCGAAATACCTCTGTGTTCCCGGGGCTACGGTGCTAAGTCATGCCAAAAACTTCTTCCTCGCAATGCTTGACGTTCATCTTTCCGAAATAATTATGGTGGCCCAAGGTTTCCCTAATTGAAATGGGGCATGACAGCTGCTTCTGTCCTTCATATCTAACAGCTCATGATCTACTCGACGCTACAGCTTCACAAAGGAAAAAAAAAAAAAAAAAGAACTTCCAATGAAGCACGGAGCTTCCGGACGGAACTGCGGTTCACCTCAGAGCGGTCGTCTCATTTCACAGTCGAAACTGACGCGCTTTCACCAATTGCTTTGATGGGAATTTGCGCTGATACAGACCCGCCGTTCAAAGAGGGAGACGCTAGCAAAGACAGCAAATCTTTTGGATGCATGAAAAACCACACGCACACATGACTGAAAGCCTAAAGCTTGGTGATGGGTGCACCACTAGGCCACACTGCCACCTCATGCTCAGTTCAGTCGTTTCCTAGTGCCCCTCTGATTTGGGTTCCTTCTAAGAAAGCCCAAGGATTAAGGACAGATTCCTCGGAAAACATGAGATTCCCCCCTCTGTAATCTGTGTTATGAATAAATTATTGCATAATCAACATTAATCCTTGCCTGTGAGCAGGCCGGAGATCACTACATACTTCTCCTGAAGAACTCCACTGAAATCACAGATTAACTACAGCAATAAACTATACATAACGCAAGTTTGTTGTGTAGGAACGCCTTCTGTAAATGTGGTTCACCAGGAATAACCAAAAAGATGTTCAGTAACGCAATGGATCTAACAGCAGAGATACAGGAAGGAAATCCTACTGGGAACTGTAAGGCTAGAAGCTTCAGAACAAACATCTGTATGTTAGCTCATCTCATCGTTGTGCGGCCCAAATGTGCTCCTTGAAAGACTTGTTAACCTCAGGTGGATCTTCCAGGGTCTCTTCGTCTCGAGTTACCGTCAAAGTCAAGGTGAACAGGGAGGTATGGGTCATGTGGTACAGGTCATATACAACTAACAGGTGCTGAACAAGGTGAAGGACTCACTGAAGCCTACCAGCTTCTGAGCGATGTTTGTACCGACAAGATTTTTTTTTGGGGGGGGGCTAAGAACTTAAAAATAAGAAAGGAAACGAGAAAAAGCAAAAAAGAATTGATGTAGGAATGGAGAAGAATAGAGAATAAAGTCTAAAGAGCATAGAATTAGGGTATCTGAATCTGCAACATTTCTTAATACACAGAAGAGGAAAAAGAATTCCAGTTCAACTGATCCATCCATCCATCCATCTGGGGAATTGGAGCTGATCCCTGAATCACTATTCACCTGGCTAGGAAATGACACTCTGGATTGGGACACTAGTCCTCCACAGTGTGGCTGCACAGGTACACATTTACACACATACAAACTCTTTGGCAGTTTAGTGTTGCCAATTAAGTGGAAACACATCTTTGGACTGTGGGAGGAAACAGGAGCAACCGGAGGGAACCTATCCAAACATGACGAAAGCATGCAAACTCCAAACACCAAGTCGTGCCCAAACAGCCCAAGCAATGTGAGGTGCCAGTGCTACTCACAACTCCACTGAACTGCCCACCAATCTTTTAAGCTTTTTATAGTTTATTTATTTGTATAATAGTATAAAAATAACTTAAATTGTGACTGTTTACCTTAACATGTGTTTTTGATTGAAACAATATGTGCAGTTGGCTTGGTATGCAAAAAGCGTCAGCTTAAGTTGGAGAAAAGCAATCAGACCGACCATCAGAGACAAAACCTTGAAGGTTCAGTGGGGCATGAAGCGGTATGTGCATACTGGTCAAGATCAGCAAACTAATATTTCATTCTGAATTTCTGCAATGAATAAACAATAATAAAAGACGTTGTGCCGTTCACAATATAAACTCCTTTAATAAAGGAGACTTTTTTAAATGAGTGGCAGAAAAGCAGAGCATAACTTAGTGCGCCATGGGCAATGAAATGTAGTAGCTGTGAGGGTCATTATAAATAACTGTCACGTACTCCAGCAATCTTTTGCTGTGAGGGCAGCTCTGCTAGAGAACCTGGTTGGCTGGGGGCACAAAAGAGCACAGAGAGGTTATGAGAAGTGTCGGTACGCAACAAAAAAAAAATCACAAGGCTCCAAAGAACAAACTGTGGAAGTTCTGGTACTGTGTACCAATGAGTAAAACCCACTGCAAACACTGAGCTCCACAAACACACGGTTTGCCCAGGCAGGTGTGGAAGAACTTGAGTGGCCTCAACTCCACTAAACACCTTCAGGAAGAACTGAAATACTGACTAGGAGCCAGGCCTTCTTGCACGACCTCAGTGATGTTTTTTGAGCACAAATTCCAAAAATCTGGTGGAAAGCCTTCACAGAAGAGTGGAGGCTGTAATAGCAGCAAAGGGGGGAACAACGGCATATTAATGCCTATAAGTTTGGAATGGGAGGTTTGACAAGCACAGATGGGGGTGATGCTCAGGTGTCCACATATACTGTATGGCCAAAAGTATGTTCATAGGCTGCAGTAAGTTTCTGTTATATAGGACTTTGTTATGCCTGCATTAGCTATATTAGAAAGGTAAGCATTACAGAAACTTTTTTTATCCAGACTGAGCTGGACCTATACCCAAAAAGCTTCTTGCTGTGCCACCACACCTCCCTACCACAAAAGCTGCAGAACCAAAAACAAAAATCAAGATATGAAACAGATAAAAGAATGAAATAAACTAAAGCACCACCACTGCCTGTCTGTTGCTTTTCTCCTCCTGTATTACTGATGCCTGCCATCCTCCCTCCTGAAGGCTGCCTACCTCTCAGTAGGCAAGAAAGGGCGGCATACGGGTGAAGAGACATCTGTGGTCGTCCAAACATCCTTGCTGCTTCTACCCACACGCAAATTCTCTGCTCCCTGCCAGCAGACCCAGGCCCGCCCTCACCAACAGACTAACAGCTACTCTGGCCATAGTGTGCATTTTCCTCCTGGCCCTGCACTGAATATTTTAATGTGAATGAATCTTCCCACCCAGATGAAAACAGCTGAAAGGTTTGGACAAAGGTTTCGCTTTAAGGGGACACATGAAGTCATTTTTTCCATTGGCAAATTAATTTTCAAATTTACATGACATTTACAATACAGGCATCCGTGGATGGCTTCCCTGGTAAGATTAATTTTAGCAGTAATTATTTTTCTGTACATTGCTAAAAGTACATAAGAGTCACATAAGAGTCGGGATTTGATATCTGGCAGCAACATCAATGTGCACAGCACGCGCACGCACAGCTCTATTAGTCTCCAACTCACAACTTTCCCATACATAGAAAAGCAGGGAAGTAAACAATTCGTCCTTAAATTATTTTATCCATTTGGTGTGACAGTGGTTGTGGGCTGGAACAGAAATGTGGAAAACATTTACAGTGCAAAGCTAAACCACCGAAACCGCCATTTACTCAAATCAGCTGCCAGCATACAGAGCCAGCTTACCGTTACCGTTCATGAGCAATAATTCCATTCTCTCAGGTCTGCCCAAGTCTACCTCTAAAAGTTAACAACTAAGTAATTAATAATTATGCCACTGATTTAATGAAAATTAAATAATGATTGAGCCGAATACAAATAAATAAATTTAGCAAGTGACGCTAATGCGGGCCTATTCCCCTGCACTCCCACAGGGTCACACATTAGTGTGCAGTGGGAGATTCTCAGCAGGAAGTTTCCATCATCAGAACACTGGTGCAGAATGCACTGCGCTTCATTATCCTCTTTCTCAACAAGTTAATCATTTTTCAGTGGATTTTCCAACACCAGTAATAGCCACGTTCTCATGACACGGCTGCGCAGGACACACTTTTCCTAGTGCATTTATGCATTTGGCAGATACTTTTCTGGAAAGCGACGTATAGCCCGGAGCAAACAAGTGCATCTGCCCCGCAAGAAAAAGCATTAATATGAAGAATAAAAACATAGATAAAATTTACCAATGCTTAAGAACTGAACTAAGAAGATGTCTAGATGTCAGGAGGGAAACGTGTCTGAAGGAGATGAAAACTAAATGCAAGCCTGATCATTCCTCATCTTGTGGTTAGACGACTTTGTTTTACGCATCCAACCCCTTTCCATAGGTGTAGTAGCATAAACGTCAAAAAGTACCCCACAAAATGTAGGAAGACGTCTGTGTGGCCATTCCTTTCCCACTTTATTAGGTACCCTTAACAAGTAGAGGGTGGGGCTCTCTCTTGCTAAATGTTGGACAGACACCTTCATGCAGCTTCTACAGATTTTTGGCAAAACTTTGATTCTGCAAACACCCCAGTGTCATCTCATTGAGTTGGGAACTGTGCAGGCCACTGGGGTAAAGTAAAGGCACTGTCCTGTTCTGGAACCACCCTGAGATGTTGTGTGAGGTGGCAAATTATCCTGTTAGCCATGAAGGAATGGAGACAACCAGTGAGCATCGGTGGTACACTGGAACTCTGGCATTAAAATGATGGTCCAGTGTTATTAAAAACCTAAACAAACCTATTGCGTGCAAAGAAATAACTTCCCATCCCATTACACTCCCACCACCAGCCAGGTACAGGTATATTTAACAAGGAGGCTGGAGAGTGTATTGCACAAGAAAAGCACTACCCTCTTAAAATGCAATAAAATTCATCAAACTGGTTATTATACCAGGATTTCATTCATATAAAAAGCTCCACATTGTCTATTTGACAAATGACTTCTGATTTATTTTAAAAAAGGTCTCTTTGTCACCCTAACTTACACTGAGCTGTGAATAATTTTCTTGTGACTTCAAACAGATTCCTTCAATTTAAGAAAGCAAACAGCACGTCGGAAAAACAACAGATGAGAACCACAACTGTTAAATCATTAACGCTTCCTTAACAGCAGAGTCCCAGTGTCTAAGCTGTTTGTCAGCTTTTGGCAAAAATTGTCGGTGCTGCTGTGTAACTATGTGTGAGATGCTGGACCCATTCACTGGAAGCTGGGGTGAAAATAAGAGTACGAAGGGGGAGGATCAAATGAGGTCTTCACTACAGGGGACAGCAGTGACAGTTCCAGTGACCTACCTGTGGGCAATGTGACTGAGCACATTGTCTGTTTCAATCAATCATTTCACACAAGGAGAATAACAGGACAACGCAGGTAAGAAAAATCCACCAAATAAAGGTCAATATTACTCGTACTAGTGGCTCAAATTCATGACTACGTAACTGCATTTACATTCATACAAGAAAAAGTAGAAAAAAATAAACAAATGAGTTGTCCTGAGCATTTCTTTTGCTGAATGCATTACTAAATGCATATTTAAAAAATAATATTTTGATGCAGCCAGCTTTACATCAGAAATATCTGCAACCATTTTAGTTCTTATGTATGGAAAAAATGTGCCAAGCGTGAAAAAAATTCTGGAATAATCTGATCCACTAACATGTATCTTGCAAGAACATACATTACATACCCTTTAACTGTGGGAAAAAAAACAGATGTTTCTTTATATATTGCAATGTACAGCCAAAAGTATGTGGACCCCTGAGGATCACACCCTTATGTGCTTGTTGATCCTCATGGGCATTAATATGGAGTTGTTGACCCCTTTGCTGCTATAACAGCCCCCACTCTTCTGGGAAGGCTTTCCACCAGATTTTAGGAGTTTGTGCCCATTCAGCCTCAAGAGCATCAGTGAGTTCTGGCATCAATGTTGGGCGAGAAAGCCTGGCTCACGGTCAGTGTTCCAGTTCCTCCCAAAGGTGTATGGTGGGGCTGAGGTCAGGGGAGCCACTCAAATTCTTCTACACTAACCTGGGAAAACCATGTGTTTATGGAGTTCACTTTGTGCATGGGGGAGGCACAGTCATCCTGGAACGGGAAAGGAGCTTCTTCCCCAAACTGTGGCCACAAAGTTGAAAGCACACAGCTTTCTAGAATGTGTTTGCAAGCTTTATGGGTGCAGCTGAAACAGCTCAGCTCAGTCATTAGAAGGGGGGTGGGTCCAAATAATGTTGGCCATACACTGTATATTGTGTAAGTGCATGTATTCCATAGATTTAGAAAGTATATTTAAAAGTATAGTTTCTTCAGGGATATTTTGGTACCAGTGCAAAATCAATATTCTTTAATAACAGAGCAGTTTTTCTTCAGCCAGTTTAGACACAGACAGTTACTAAGCAACGGCAAAGGATTGGGCAAAATCCTGAAAGCCGTAGTTGTTTTTTCCTCTCTAAGTAAATGTGCTGCCAATTTCAGCATGGTAATATGTCAATTTCTTTGTCATCCTTTCGCTCTTTTCAACCATCCACTGCAAAGCTCAAGACACAGCAAAGGTCAACGGTTAAGACAGAACACACAACCAAGGGCCTCCGGTCGAGCGCCCCATAAAGACGCCCATCCAGAGCCCAGATGCTCCAACAGTGACTTGACCGTGAGCTCTTTTAGTCCCTGAATGTGACTGGAGCTTGCAGTGGTGAACGGAATTAGTATAATCTATCGTCGCAAGGAGGTGTGAGCAAGCGAGTGAGCCACCCTACCTCAACTGTCTGCTGCCCAGCATCCCCAACCCCCCCTTCAGACCTGTCAGGAACCTGCAGGTTTGCACTTGGCAGTAAGAGGTAGTGGCCTACTTCCATGTAACCTCTGTTGCATAAAGTAAGCAACTAACTTGAAGGAAAGTAGAAGACAAGAATCCACATCACCTACAAAAGCAGTAGGGAGTTGGGGCTGGCTGACAGGGTTTTACATACAGACAGACACGTAAATAAATACATATATACAGACATACATATATAAAATATAGAGCCCAAATGTATTTATGAACTAGGAATATAATCACAATATTTAGAATATAGAATTTCTCAGTAAGGATGAAGGCAAGTCTGCATATCTGTGTGTGTGTGTTTGAGTTAGAGACAAAGAGTACAGTCTAATAAAGAGAAAAAAATAGTTATATTTATATCATTAATGTCCTGTAGACTACATGTTTACTTCTAGGGTATAAAATGTATTATTAATAATAATTTTAATTGTTGCCAATCATACCTGGTGCTGCAGCAGTTTCCACAACACAGATCTAATGGTCCACCAGAAACCAGACACACCATAAAGGTATGTAACATCCCTGCAGTAGTAATATGACAAGGATAAATCAACGCTGAACTATGAACAACACAATTCACCTTCAAACCCTGTTCCCTCTCAGATTTGCCATTGTCTTCCGAACTAGACACTTTACTTCGACGCTCGTTCCTGCCTCAGACTGCACGTCTGAGCTAATACGGAACCCCACACGCAGAGCTCTCTCTTCTGAGAACATGCTGACAAACCCCATTCAGATCCACCTACCATTTTGTAGAGGTCAGAAACGCTGATTTGATCAGGGTCCACCATCTCAAACTCCTTCCTGGGTACGAGGTCTAAGCCCAGGTGCCTGTCAGAACAAGAGTGAGAGTGAGACGGGGTTCGAGAGAGCTGGAGAGAGAAATACATTTTGATCTCAGTCGAATAGGATGAGTTTAAAATAACTTGTACGGATGATGGGAACGTGACCATAAAACCGCACCACATCCATGGGCTACAGGAGCAGCGTAGCACGTGCACAGCTGCCACACTTGGGTTGAATCCAGGCCCGCTGGGTCAACAGGGACAGCCAAACCACCGAGGTGCCCTCCTTCTCTCCACATCTGACAGCTGCTGCCCATCAACACAAGGCCTTCACCTCTCACTTGTTTACTCCCCTTAATTTGACTGAAAGCCACCGACAAAGTAAGGAGCTGAACACTGCTGAAGGCGGCGACTTCACATTTAGCAGACACACATAGAGCAGGCTGGCTGGGGAACGGGGGCGGATAATGAGCTCGGCAACAGACGGCTTGCAGTGAGCAACATATAGCAGCTGTGGCATCGCACCCCACAAAAACAGGTGTCAGCCCTGTGTTGAAGACTTAAAGGCTTCTGGAAAAAAAGCCACACTGTTGTGTGTCAAAATCCATTCCAGTTTCATTCTCAGAACTGATCAGACGTTCCTTCAATAACAACGGTATCCTGTAGCTCAGTAAGGCAGGGCACATCTCTGCAAGATATTGTAAATAGTGTTCACTTGCGCTGCATAGCACACCGTTCCGAGCTGTTTATTTTGCCATTCGTTGGAAGGAAGGTGTAGATTGGAGGTGCACTGTGGATGGGATAAGCTGGTGGCTCACAGCTCTTCATCAATGGTTTTAATCTTGGTTAGTCTGCATGTTCTCACAATGTTCTTTTGAGTTTCTGTCCACGGGACAAAAATGTGTTTCAGGTGAATCGGTGAGTCGAAATTACCTGTAGTGTGCGAACGAGCAAGTGAGGGAATGAGTGTGTGTTACCACCTTGAGATGGACAAGTGTGTGCCTGGCCTCATGCCAGGCTGTGGACCATACATACGTGCACTAGAGAAGCAGCTACTGATAATGCAGAGATGGAAATGTAGAGTCCACTTGGGTACTGGTCCATTCATACAGGTTCACATTTAAAAATGCAAATCAGCTTAGGTTTAAAAAAAAAGAAAAGAAAAAGCAGTTCTTTCAAAAAGTACATTTATATTCATTCATTAGTTCACAGAAATAAATATATATTGTTTCATATGTACAAAAAACAAAGATAATCTTGCAAGGTGGTCAGAGATGTCTTTTTTAAATAATAATAATAATAATAATAATAATAATAACAATAAATAATTACTTAAACTAGGGGAGAACTGATGGACAAATGTGCTGATCAAATGCACTAATAAGATGGTTGAGTATCTCTAATAAAACAAAACACACAAATACATTAAGGTTGCAGGGACGAGACGCAGCAGAATAACTCATACCCAGAGGCACAGTTCCAAATGCTCTTTTTCACTTTTTTTGTAGGTCATCTTTGTAAAATTATATTACAATATAAATCAGTAATTAAACATTATTATTTGCTTCCTCCTGTGTAATGAGGCTCATGAAAAGGGATAATGAGAAAAAGGATTAATAATTACAGTCAACATTTTTCCTTTGCTTCTACGCAGTTCCCAAGGTAGTAGCAGAGGGAGCTGCGCGCTGAAGTCCGAAGTCAACTGTACTTCTACAGTGTGAGACTTAATAGGTCTTTCTCACTATATTTACAGCCAAAATAAATTGTAATGAAAAAAAATTACTAAAATATAATCCAATTAATTTGCAGGTGACAAATGAGCTGTTCTACAGAAATTGGCAGGGATCTCAGCATAGCAATGAACGGATTTGGTGAAGGGTGGATTCCATAGATGTTCCCGCCAGTAATCCCACGCTTTATGCTACTAAGGTGAGAATAAGTCGGCTGTGACAATGCACCAAACAGCCGCTCCCCAAGCGAGGATCAATATGGACTTCTCTTTATTGTACAAATGTTAAATGGCAACCCCGAAAGTGAGCAGCCATGAACCTGTGTAAATAGTTTCTTTATAATGTGAGATGTTAGAAAATATCCAAGATTCCTGACTACAGAAAGATGTCTTAGGGGATCTTGTGAGGACAGCAGGTTAGGGAAAGTAATGCTACCATAAATATAGACAAAACTCAGATCTGTTAAACAGAAAGTCATTTAAATTAAGGATCTACTATAAATTACAGCTCTTTCCACAAACAATAATTATAATTCATCACTGTCCCAGGAACAGTGTTCAGTTATTTGTTATTTACTGCTTATTTATTTTGCAAGCTTTTGCTACTTGTGCTCTGCTGTGTGTACAGTGTTGAATTTCTCTGTTGGGACTAATAAATTTTATCCCACTTAACCCTAAACCACTTTATCTGGCACAGGGTCTGGTGGTCCACAGCCTATCCCATGAATTAGAGCGCAGAGCAGTCACATATGCACGAAGGGCAGCGTATGGTCACCTATTCACCTAAACAGCATGTACTTGGACCATAGATGCCTGAGAGAACATGCAACTGCCCCGCAGACATTGACAAGGCTAGATTGAAGCCCCAGACCCCAAAACCTGGAGCTGGAACACATCTGCACTACCTGGTCCACCACCGCGGAGCCTTGGTGCAAGGTCAAACACTAAAACAAAGTAAGATCTGTCTTTCGTGGCCAAGGGTTGCACAAATTCAGAAGAGAATTAATATTTTCTGACTGTTCTTCCTTTTCTACATATTTAAAACAATGTATGAGACCTCCAGTCTGATTTTTCTTACTTCTGCTGGATGTGTCAAGCTCAGAGGCATCAGTTCTCATAACTTTTTTCAGGCAATCTCCAGGGGGGATGCAAGCACAGACCTTAAAAACAGATATTCGGTCTGGATGGCATGTTAGATACTTTAGGCTCACCTTTACCGATTAGAACCCTGGGTGCAACTGAAGATAAATCTTGAACACACAATTTAGGTGTTTCTTGGGAACGTTCACTGCTCCAGTAGAGGAGCTTATTTCAAACAATGAAGTACAGTCAGGTCCATAAGTATTTGGACAATGATGAAATTTTTCTTAATTTTGCCTCTGTACATCATCACAGTGAACTTCAAACAAAGAAATCAAGATGTGATGCAAGTGTGGACTTTCAGCTTTAATTCAAGCGGTTTACCAAAAATATCACATTAACCATTTAGGAATTACAGCCATTTATCTACATTAACCTCGCAATTTCGAGGCTCAAAAGCTATTGTCCAAATACTTATGGACCTGACTGTATGATCTGATGTTGGTGCCAAAAAGAAGCTCCTCTGCAAACTTGGTTTAGGGCTTATTTGTATGTATCCTGTGTCCATGAGATCTGTCTCCTTGCGGGCATCCCGCAATTCAAAGTTTATACTTGTTTCGTGCGGCCATCAGCAATTTTCCATGCTCCTCATTCCGCTTCCTCCACTTCTTTGTCTTCGAAAACAATCTCCAGTATTGCACGTTCTGCGCTGACTAATTATCCAACTTGGCAAAATTTTAATGAGCCCCAATTTAAAAATTCACTCAACAGAGACAGAGAGTACACTGAGAAGCGGCTTATTTCTTTTGTTCTCCTCCTTTCAGAAATACAGCTTTACAAGACGAAAAAGCAGCAAAAGCCGCCCCTGGAGTTGCACTAGTAATTACCCAGGGAAAAGATGGGGAAATTGAACAGCAATTACCCTCTGTGCCCTGGGGGATTGAGCTGGATGTGGCTCCTGTAAATGCTCAGCTTTGGGTTGAGCAATTCCAGCATCTTCAACCACTGAGCAAGGACCTGCAACTTGGGGAATGACCGTACGGCTTCTTTCAAATTCTGCTCTGCTGTCTCACATTGCTGTCAAAGCACTTTGGCAACAGATATTTTACATGGATTATAAAGACATTACACAGGAATATGGGGATTATCACTCTGCCTTCTGTTTTTAAGCGCTACATAACATTTTTAATCATATGTGCAGTACTCGCACTTCTTGTTTGGTTCTTTGGAGTAGTGGAACTTTTTCTTGCATACCAGCACTTCCCATGAGCTTCCAGTACTCTTTTCTACCTCCAGTTGATCAGATTCTCTGGCTGAGCTGCTCTTCCAGCAAAACACTGCTGTAGTACACGGGCATTATTCATAACAGCCCTCTCATAAGCCAGGGTGCACTAAGTTACACTGCAAATCAGCTGCCAAGCTACTTTTCAACTGTTTACTAGGAATACAATTACATTATATTACTATCGGTAAGAAATATATACATATATAGTGAACATCAGTAACATTTCCTGCTATCTTTCATTCACTGCAGAAATTCAAAATTTAATACACTGAAACTCCATGACAAGTGGGGTCCAAAAAATTAATATAGGACTCGTTTATTACAATGATAATGAAAACAATATTTTTCAATCTGTCTTGCAGTTACTGTGAGAAAAGAAAAAGGGAAAAATGCTTTCCCATATTTGTTTTCATTTATTAGACATGCAAAAAATAAACCAATTATTAAAAACAAAATGTGCATGTGATAAATATAATGTGTACAAATTCTAAAAGAATAATAGCAGTGTAACGACCCACTTTCACCGTTCTGTCGGCAGCCTTTCAAAAGGAGGGGTCAGGAGACTGGACTGTTTTCGTGTTTATATACGGCACTCACAGAGCGCAACAACATGCCCACTAATAGTCCCACACCGGTTAGAGATAACAAACTTGCAGCAGGAGTGCATTATGGGAGACAATCCAACAGTTCTAATAAAATCTTCAGGAAATCCTGTAAATTTTTCGCCATTAGAAGATGTTGGTAATTGGAAAGGACAGAAAGGAATTGCGTTACATTCGAATTCGTCTTATCATGAAGTGCCTTATAAGCAGCTTTCATCGTACTTAAAAGTTTGTCGATACCAGCCGATGCACATGCCAACATGCCAGTAATGGGAGCACCAAAACTTTCCCCCCACTTCAAGCGCTGTGTATAATCAAAAGTAATTGAAAAGCAAACTTTCCAAAGACAAAAAGCAAGAAAAGCAACAAACTAAAAATGTCATGTTTAAAGATCACAGAGACAGACCTGGTGTGCTGCCGAGTAGTGTGAGAGGTGTTATCTTAGGAGTGGTGACAGAGAACATGAAAAGATGCCACTTTAACACTAGATGTTGCCCTTTAAGATAAAAGTATGGCTGACAAGTACAAGTGTAGGTGGGGGTAGTGCCCAAAATGACCTGATTCCCACTGCCTGTCCCCACAGACCCTGAAGGGAAAAGGAACCTCTTCGGTCAGACTCTCTGAGCCACCCAAAGGGGCAAATTTCGACATGTGTCACCAAAAATCGCAGCTGAGAACTTGTGAATTCAGTCTTGCTGACGTTTAGGAAAGTGTGTCAACCTCCGACAATGTCAAGAATGGAACAAAAAGGTAATAATGAATAGAAGACAGATGAGTGGAAAAACATGTAGAAAAAAAGACTGAATCTCTATGACAAAACCACGTCATCTTTCTGAGTACATCATAGCACAGCATCTAGATTCAACCTGACGGACCGACTTTCCACAATTGTATAGGTTTTGTGCGTCTCGGCTATGAGGACTAATGATCCACAGGCAGGAATTATAACAAAGCACCGACGCAGAAACAGTGCGCTTAACTCCAACCCAGATAAACATTCATGAGGATGAAGCGGCAGCTGAGAGACACTCACTCGTTGCCCCAGTCCAACCGGACAGTAATGTGCCTTTTGGCGTCGCGGATTTGATCATGTGTCAGGTGACCGGAGAGCATCTGCCGCCGCAGGTCAATCAGCTCGTTCATCACGTGTCGCAGCTTGTAGAACAGGTCCACTTTGTGCTTCTGGAGGGAGGAAGAAAGAGAAAGGAGAAGAATATTGAAGTCAACAGAGCACAGCCTTAAATGGTTGCGCTCCACATCAAGAAGGCACAGCATCCTTGCGCTTACTGCAGTGCCGCATTGAGATTGTGTTGTTGGCCTAAGGCAGACGTTGAACCGGGTCACAAGCGAAACACATCACTTGAGATTGCCTCATCTTACTAACAATAGCCCTCAGGCCCTCTTGTAAAAAGCTTTCTTCTACAGGACCAAGTCAAGGCCGTGTGCTGGTAACAAGCTCCAAAAAACATGAAGTTTCATGGAAGCACGACACCTGTTGAATCAGGCAGTCACTCTTCTAAGTGCTTCAAGGTCATACTCAGTATCGCTTGAGTGCTGCAAACAGAAATTCTTCTCAAATTGGCTCAGCCACCCCATCAAAATTGAACACTGACAAAATACGCCAGAACGCAAGCATAGGAGGAGACCTGATCGGGTTCCAGATCCTTCCAGGTTTACAGGTTTTTTCTACGGTCATAGAATGGTTCTAATACAATTATGCATATTGTACATATAATACATAAACAGTCCTTTTCCCCAGGTGTCATTTAATGGTTATTTAATTTATGCTGCAGATGACCCATGAGTTCGGTTGCATAACAACTTGCAAAGTCCGGGATGGAAAATCCTTCACACGAATGAATTACGCAAACAGTGAGCAATTCAGCATTTGAACGATGGCATTAGAACGATCAGCGCACACGGTATTTTAGAGCTGTGGTTTCCAGTGTACTTTAGTGTAATTTTTACATTATCTCATACAGCTTGCAGCATCGCTAGTCATTTATATTTCACTAAGCTTCTGACAGTTCAAGAAAAAGCTTATTAACTGACAAATGACAAAATTAATAACTATTTTTCATACAATTTGATTGGACACGGTTTAAAAATCGATATGTGTCCATAAAAATACTAAAATCATTTAATTAGATGATCCGTTTAAATCAATTAGCCATCCCGACACATGTAAATCTTATTGCACTTTGCTTTGAAACCATCGCACGCCAACTTGCAGTAGCACTATAACAATGTTGTACTTACTGACAACACAAAGAAATAATTTGTTTTTTAATGAAAATACAGGCTTCTTCAGGAGACTCTGTACTTAGAAGCAAATGTAATATGTGCCATAACATTTTGTACAAGCTGTTTCACAAGAAAAATGCCTTATAAGGGCAGAAATTTCAATTTGAAACCAAGCCCTATCGACGCCAAGCACCACAAAGGTGAGGCCTCCATACGGAGCTTGGCTGCTCCTGCACGTCTCGTCTCTTAGCAAAAGAAGACTTTAACTTAAAGCAATAAAATGGAATTGCAATGAAGGACAATATTGTTATTTATTGCAAATAGTACTCTGGTTTCCTATAGTTGGTGTTCTAATAACAATAATTCTTATTTAAAATTGCATTTAAAAGTAGCTTGTCAAAGCACTTTACAATAAAGAACAGTAGTCTATGGGTTTTGATTCTAAAATAACTTAATATAAATATCATTAGATTTATACTGGTATGCCATCAGTATTGTAAAGATAAAAAATAAAACAACTTAATAAATTAACAAAATGAAAACGAAAAGAATCCAACCATCATCTCCATCTGCTTCTGCATCTGAGATGCACGGGGTGTAAGGCAGGATGCACCTTGGTTGGGGGGACCGGTCTAGTTCACATTCATTGAGGTAAACACCCAGTAGCCACAATTTTACACCAATTCACCCGACACCTCTTTTTGCCATGAAAGGAAAGCTGAACACCCACAGAAAAGCCATGTAAAGAAGGAAAGAACACGAACATGGCCCAACAGGCCAGATTCGAACCCGAGATGCAGCAGAGTTAATAACCGACGCACCAGGATGGATGGTGACTGCACATCGTGATAAGTAAAATATGGAAAAAGTTGTCCAAGAAAAATGTGCATTTGTCCTGCATTCTCAGCACAGTTTGGGTCAATGATAAAATATTCATAACTTAAATATTAAAGACAAATTATTTGTTTGCAAGTTGCCCTTGTATGATACTTGATAGCTGACTGCAACGAATAAATGAGGATTTTGGATCAATTTGTTAGTCCCTGTCTGTCCTGTGAGACTATGAGAAGACAGAAGGAATTCTTAAAGTCCGTGGGGGATGATTTTCAATGGATTCATACCTCACTGATTTTTATATTCAGCAGAGCTTATGATCAGACCTAACTGATGGAAATGTGATCAGCCTGACCTTTCAGCATCTACTCTGGCATAAACTGGCTTGATATTGTTGCTGCACGGCAGGGAAGCAGGCATCTGCTGATCATCTCAATGCATGAGTAACTTCTCCAGACGTGACTGATCGCTTCCGAGATGTATGTGCACAGCAGCTTAGCAACCCGTCCTGCAATCCACTTGGAGACGCTCCCGCTGGACAGAACTACTGCTTCACTTTCAAGAAGCTTTGGTGAATAAAGAATAAAATTCATTGGAGACCATGTAAAAGCATGAAGTTGTATGTTTTCAAGAATAATTATAATCTAAACATGTTGGGGGGGTGCACAGTTTTAAAATAATAAAAATGATTTTTCTCGCTGTTTGTATTTTAAGCAATTAAATTTATCTCTTTACAGTGCATGTCAGCATCACAAATCAGTGAAATTACCCAATTAACAAAACGTGAATTTTGTTTCTCAGTGAAAACCATTGAAGTTTTTATGACTTAACTATGTCTGCTAATTAAGAAAATTGTGTTGAATGATAGATTTTCATAAGTTGTACATAACAAGAGGAAAAAAGATTGCTCGAAGCACTTAACTATGGATGAGGCTGTATGAACTCCTAAAATAAATTCATTAAATTTGCACCAAGTGCGATGCCCGTAACAGAGCAAAGGCTACAACCCCAGTATGAACTCTCCCATTTCTTCCCTTTGATAAGGATCAAGTGATGGCAGTTCTTCTAGGGTGAAGGGGGGACTCTGTGTGGACCTCTGGGGTCTGCCCCCTGAGAAGCTCACCTATGGAGATCAGATGATCTAAGTCAAAGCTGGCTTCTCTGAAGTGTCCAAAGGTCTTTCATCTGCGGTGCAGTTCGGTCCTCTGAGGTCAACCAGCACAACAACACAAGCCAGATAGGAGAGCACACTCACCCAGCTACCTGCTTCCCCTCCAACCCAGACCATTACTGAAAAGCTTGTCCTCCATCAGGCCACAAAACTTTACAGATACAACCAGACAACCTCAAAACATTTTCTTCAGGATGTACCAAGCAGAAGGTCAGCTACAGACCAAAAGACCTACAGAAAAGTCCTAGTTTAATGCTATTCTGGAACTTTATTTTTCCCTCTCTCCCATTACCTACTTGGTCAACACTTAACCATTACTTCATGTTCATAAAGTAAATTGGCAATCACTATGTCTCCTATATTTGTTGATGCATTCACCCATGTAGTTAAAACAGACTTTTGTCCTCATCAGTTGTTCTTGCCTACGAGTTATTGGGAGTGGGAAAGCCAGGGAAGAGCTATAGTTTATCGGAAACCACAATCTGTGTTTTTTTGCACTAAAATAAAAAATTTCAAACATATTACATTCCCAGTATTACACATACAAAAACATGCATTCGACTGTTTTATTTATACCTTTGGATTTCAGTCAAAAGGTTTTGATTGTGCAGTTTTCCTGTGGCAGATAGGATTAAACGATTTACAGAATATGGGACTGTGTGGCCAAAAAAAATAAGCACAGGTACTTCCCTTACTGGCATGTTTTTGTTAGTAGGAATCAGCACTGTTAAGTATTACATTTTGAATTTCTGCACTGAATAAAAGATACAAAGAAATATGTGTGGCAAGCTGACTTGTACACCCTAGTGCATCCTGGGTAACAAAATTATGGGCTATTATGAATGGTTTTGCTCTACAACAGCCCTGCTGGGGACAGGTGCTCAGCCTAAGAATCTGGCTGGTCAGGGGCAAGAAGAAGTACCAAGAGATTCAGAGAGTAATGGCCAATTTCAAAAAGTAGAACTACAGCCTTTTTTCTGGTCTGAAGTCTAGTTCTACATCAGACAAAGTACCCACTGTCATCCTTAAAGAACAATTTGTACAATAAGGGAATTAAATCTTTTCTTGCAGAACAGAAATAGCTTCACTTAAATGGATGTATACTGCAGATAATCAAAGTTAAAGGCATCAGCTACAACAAATCATTATATTGTTCATTCATTCTGTTAAAATACTTCAGATCCAAACACTCACAGTAATCCAAAGGAAATTCACTGATGCACAGCACCTACAAATAGTACAACCTTCAAGGGCCTGGGAGGGGTGATAAGGAGAATCAGCTGTTGCGTAGGTAATAGAGCCCTGACTTTCCATGTCGTTGACAGACCTACAGGAGGAGCAGAGCCGATGATATCACAAGACACTGTTGCCATAAAGATGCAGAAGTCAGTATCAGACCACCTTATCTGATCAATGTTCTCTTCGCTTTAAGGTAGTGACAGACTCATGGTTGTGGGTGCATCTAAAATCTAAATAAGTCCCAATGCCAAACATAGTGTGCAACACTAAGAGATTTGGGTAGTTTCAGGAACCCAGTCAGGTCCATCTCCCCTCTCATCGGAGGCCTCATTTGAAGTAACTAGAGGTCAGTGAAGGACTCGCATTCCATTTGAGAGCAAAGCCTTGTCCCTCACCTAACCTTGTGGTACATTTACATCTTTAGTATAGAACACTTTATTACAAAAAAAAAAAACATGCAAAGATCTAAGACCCCAAAGGCCTCCACACACAGTGCAGCACTACCACTGTCCTAGCAAGTGTCCAATACTAATTAGCACCATTTTCTCAAACCAACTGCCTCTTAACCATCAGGGAAATATTGTCAACAATGTGTCACATCTCGCTCCTCTCTCCTATCTGAGTGTATCTGCAGCCCAGTTCTCGTCTACAAACATGAATCACCATGCAACACAAGATCCATCAGCCAAGCTGCTCTTGGGGTTTTATGTCTTTTCAGAAAACTGGGTGCGAGGGTTAAAGCGATGGCACTGCACCAGTTAAGACACAAAGTGGAATGCATCCCACAATCGGAAGAACAAATATGACCTCATCATGGGCTGCACCAAGGACACCAGTGCCAACAATGATCTCATAATTACCAAGGATACTAACTTTGCAGAGCTGTATCATATGCCCTGCAAGCGGCAGAAACCTCTTCAAATGGTAAGAAAAATATATTCTTTTGTAAAGCATGAAAAAAGGAGAAAAGATTTTCGCTCAAAATGAATCTGTCACCATCTTGGTCCATCCCAGATGTTGCACATCTTAGAACGACAACTTCAGAGCTATCTTGCGGAGGAAGAAATGTCTCAGCCTTGGCTTTAACGCTTGTGGCCCAGCCGTCTCTCACATCGTGAGTTTAGTCGGGCCACCTTCTTCATTTCTCTATAGATCGGGGGGGTCATAATTACCACCATGCAAATTCCTCATCCTCAGAACATGACTCATGCTGATTGCTCTGTACATTCAGGGAAATCAACAAGCATGACTGCTTCAAGCTAAGAACCCATTTTAATTTCCTATAAGACGATGTGCAAAATTTACAAACGGGGACCAAATTCCTTCCCAAAGTGTGAAGCTTTTTTTTTTTTTTTTAAAAAAGCAAAATTCTGAGATTTATTACAAAAATAGACATACAGTCAAGAAACAAAATTCCACCCAATACATAGGCACTGCAGCAAGGAGTTTAGCCAAGTGGCACAAAAAATGAAGATCTGAACAAGATCTGTGTCTTCACCAGCAGCTGTGAGGATGATAGGACGTTCATCTGGTTCTTGCATTGGTTTCTGCTGCACTTGGCTGTGTAACCCAACTGTCTGCTGCCTCATGCCCCCTTTCTCCCTTCCACTGAAAATCCAGACTCAACACTGTTTCATCGCAAATAGGCAAACCGGGTTCCAAGCCAAACGTGAAAAATAGGCAAACTGCAGCAACACTCCACACTGTAAACCATCTGTCAATACTTGTCTGCAGTTGCATTAACATTGCTCAGAAGCATGGAATAAAGTGCTGACAACTCTTTTCCTTTAAATGAAAGAAGGTCACAGTCTTCTGCTGGAAAATTTGGAATTGTTATGCCCAGTCCAGGGTTTGGATGCAACACAGAGATTAAGGAAAGAACTGACCCAACTGGAAAGGAGCCAAAACCTGGTGAGTTGTTTTTATTTCTTTTTTTTTAATTATTTTATTATTGCTAATGTTGGTGCAACCCCATTCCCAAGCCCTTTCTCCAGGGGTGAACTCAGCCAAAAAAACAAGCAAAAATCCCTCTCCTTTTGGTGTTAACTAAAAAACAAAAACAAACCAAAGCACACCATTGTACCCTTGCTCCCTAACCATGGTAAAAACCAGGGAAAAACTGACCAAAGCAAACCCCCCATCTGGCAGCTGCTTCATAACCACAGGTTTTTACACAGTTTCACCACCACAGACAATTCATAGACTAACACTGAATAATAAACCACACAACTCTTTCTGAGACAGGCCTGTACTTTCCTCTCCCCTCTTCTTCTCCATTCCCTAAACGCCTTCTTCTTTACTTTCTCATTCTTGTTTTGCCAAGTGGGGGGCTAGAACACAGACCCACAAAAATACTAAAGGCCTTTTGACCACAGACTGTAAGAGTTGATGTTGGACATTGATGTGACATCAGTATGCCTGACCCTTTAGGTATCTTTCCATAAAGAAAAGCACACATATGGGCCGACATCATCAATTCTGGGTTCTGCAGCATTAATGAAAATAACAGCCACTGTCTTCCTGCATCAGACAATGTTAACTTCAGTTGTTCAATTTCCTTTTTGCTGAGTACTGTCTATCTAATAATGATGTTATGTACCCATCAACAATTATTTTGTAGCGCACGCTAACCTCCCCCCATGACCACAGGCACCGACGCATCCGTCTGCAGATGAGAGTTTTCCTCTGCGCCGGTTGAGGGAGGCCACAGCACATTTGAAGCAAGCCTGTTTCGTTCTCTCTCTACGCTCCACCCCGCACCCTCATGCCATCGCCATCCTCCTAGCGCTATGCCAGCAGATGAGTGGGTGTAAGCGAGCAGCAACTTTCACCCTCAACCATGTGATGTACATTTATAACACGCTCTTGAATCAGGAGCACAGAAGAAGAGTTTGCAGAACAGGATGAAGAGCCGCTCAGCACCACGAACTCGGGCCGCTCATTTTTATGACTCATTTCCCCAACTGGGGAGGGAGCACTGACTTATCCCCTTCATTACTGACTTTAACCAACGCTGGTTTATTCATTCTTACTTACTGTGCTGCCTCATCGAAAGGAAGAAAGAGACCAGCATGAAATCTCAAGTTGAATCTGAGCAAAGGCTGCAAGATGACTTACGGAAGTCAATATGAGCCCGGACATTACAGCATCTGTACATCCGGCACAATTACAGCGAGACAAAAATGGCTGTAGAGGCGCTTTTGAGTGAGAGGCCACTCCCATTATTGCCATGTTTGTTCAGCCAAGTACGACTATGCGCTAAAGCTGCCAGATTTATTCCGAGCACAGCAGCCTTTAAAGTGCTGCTCGGCGGGCAGCTTTACTGCAAAACTGCAAGCCCGTGCATGCAAAGGTACATGCAAGCACCACTACTGTTAAAAGATCAACTTGTGACATGCGAATTGTAACGGCTCATTTTTTTAAAAAATCGCAATAATCCATTTTGTTTTATTATTGTAGGTCTGCTGCTCAAGTATGTAATTGTAGGGAAGTTAATGTCATTGTACGCTAGCCTGGGTCAACTGGGAAATGGTTACACCGGTTCTGCGTGATTTTAGTGTCACAGATGTACGTTTAGGATTGATGACCGTCCAGCCTCACCTAGCAATCTGACTGTATGAAGACTAATGAGAAAATTGACGCGTTATTATTGAGCCGTCGAGTGCCTGGTAATTCCTTTCCTGTAGACATTTGCCCCCATTTGCGGAGGGTGACTAACAACTTCAAACCTCCTCTCCCTGCTTTCTACAGATCCTGTGCCAGAGTGGGTGGGACAGAAACATCCGCCTTACACATGCCAACACCTAAACCAACCACCTTCGCTGCCCACAGCAGGGAGCACAGAAGGGCACGGCCTAAATGAAATCAGCTTTTCCATCCAGGTAACGCAATCTTTCACCTGCACTTGTGCCGGAGGTATCTGACTGACACATTCGTGCGCATGTATACCTACAATAAATTATTCAGCATTTCCCGTGAGTTCGGTGAACCTCATTTCTGCCTAAATCAACCATCCTTTGTCCGCAAAGAAAAAGCATACCAACATTGTCCAAATGTAAAGAGAAAAACAATCAAGTAAAACACCCCGTTTAACTTTTCTCTCTTAATAAATGCTGATCTATCCATGTGATTTTATAATTTAGGTACTAAGTGCAGTCATAAATCTCAATAACTTCTCTTGTCCAGCCCATTCCCTCAATGATGGAACAATCTGCCACCTCATTCCGAACTTTTGTGTCCCTTCCATTCTTCAAATCCAGCTCTTTGGACAATATCCTACCAATGAAAAACATTCCAATTTATCTGCTTCGAACAGATGTTTGCATTATTGTTTTGCATCTGCGTGAGCATTCTTGAATGTTTTTATGGTTTAATGGTATTACTATGGTAATAACTAATAAAACTAAAAGTGATTGTTTTGTTACTGGGGTTAACTTTGTCCAGAAGCTAAGCCGTGCCATTGTTCAGGCTCATTGTCAAATGCTGCATAGAGACTGAGGGAGGGAACACTGTTGAATTAACTTAAATTGTGGTTTGACTCTACAGATTCACAGGATGCTGTAGAGACCTTCAAAAGTCTCAAAGAGAAATGTGCCAAATAAACTCTGTCCATCAGTTTTCAACCTTGATTTCTTCCTGCCACAAGGTCATTTCTTTTGCTCTTCTATTTATTCAATGTGCATTTAACAGACCTTGATTTAATGGATTTTACACTTCTACAGTTGATATGTTGGTGCTTCCCTGCTATATCTGGCTGATATGTTGGCACTTTGGCCACTCCTCATAATAGTCTGATATACATGTCAATTTTTTTTCATTATTTAGCAGACTTTTGGTTGCATAACTTTGTACAGAGTGTATATCTTTACATTTAATAGCGAGCTTCACCAGTAGAAGTACCGGTGTAATTCTGCTCTCTTTGTACCAGCAAACGTTTGTGCCGAAACTCCACTTCCATGACCTCAGTTCACATTTGTAAAACATAAACTATTGACTACAGGGGGATATCACTGACATCACTGGTGCATGCATGTTCGCCTTGGGCCTTGGGCATGAATGACAGAGAAATAAAAAGTCTAAAACTAAGAAAAATAGAGAAATGGGGGAAAATATGTTATTTGTCAAGGGCTCAACCAACACTGATTACAAAAAAACATTTATATAGACGTAAAGGTATGACATCATAACAAAAGGCTTCTGGAAGAAATTTGTGCAAGACATTATATTAAGCCTGTACATAAGTCAAACAAAATACATGGCTTTGTTCTGTTCATTCTCTAGGTCGGATCACAGGTTGACCGAGAAATTCCGAACCGGTTTCTCAAATGGCTTTTTTCACTTGACAGATGTTCTTAGTTCGGCTCTTTGCCCACTGTCAGCTAGCATTAAATTTGTTATCATTGGATGGTTCAAAGTTATGCTTTAATCTGGCTTTTGTTTCTACCCTGTTGCCCCTTTTGGCACATTCTGGAAGGGGCGATAGGGTCTGTGAAGAGCGGTACTGGAGCAAAGCACTGCGTGCATTGACAAACAATGTATTTATTATTGGCTCATTAATTTATGCTATTAGCACCGACCCAAACTCACACAAAACACATGATCCTGAAAGCAGTCTCATTCACTCCTACCTCCTTGTCTGGCACTAGGTCTCAGTACGAGGTGATGTGAGATTGCTAGGCTCACAGCCCACAAGGCCAAAGCCGTAACACTACTGCTGAAAGTCCACCTGCACCTAAACACGCGCCAGATGTGAATTCTCATGGGGCTTTGGAGTCTCCCCAAGACAGGTTGCAGCACACAATAGCACCAAAAACCTTAATAATAAATAGCAGAACAATGCACAGCTGAAGTAAGGGGTGGTGGTGGTGGGGGGGGATCAATACAAATAACAATACTAAAACAATTTTTTAACCCTAACCCTAACTATTACAGAGATATACTCAGCATTAACATTCCTTTCAGGGCACTCATTACATTATTTATGTCCAAAGTGCATAATTTAATATAAAACAACATTTTGCATAGTTTTATACATTTGCAAAGTTGTTTTTTTTTTTTTTTGTAGAATGAGAGCAGGTTCATCTCAAGAGTACAACAGCAGAGCTCTAGCATGGACTTTCAGCTTTGAGTCCACCCGTTTCCACTACAACTCAATACCCTTTGAATACCTCGGGCATGACCAGCATCAGACATTCAAACACTTTTTACTACTTAATCAGTACCTCTTGCATACATGTAATACAAATGGACGATAAAACACATTTGCTTGTCTCTGCGTAAATTTTTCATATAAGCACAATTTTTAGCTGCTAGCCAGGTTTCGGGACTGCGCTTTATGACCATACGCGCAAGGCTGTAGTCAGATTCCGTGAGACCAAATTCGAAAAGCACCGTTTGGTTGTCACTTGGGGAACGTAACTCGCTGCCAGCGCCGCCGCTTCCACGAAATAATGCACAGTAGTAAATAACTGCAGCAGTGCATAAAAAAGTCCCTTACAAGCCTACCGATGGGGTCACAGACATGGCACCGCGAGGGCCTGGAGAAAGAACACCAGTTTCTACAGTAAAGCATGCCTGTCATCTCTTGTTTGAGTGAACCTCAAGGCCCAAGGATAAAGGCGGACCCCCCCCTCCCCAACACTGCCCACCCTCACCTCCCTTGGAAACTTGTTACGGCGCTACCCCCAGCCAGGATGTCCTCCTCAGAAATACCCCCAGGTACTTACGCACTCCAAGCAATCCGCTTTCTCCCGCTCTCTCTGAGCACTCCAGTTGTACGTCTGCAAACATGAGCTTGTATGCTGTCGTGGGGAAACAGCAGCTTGTCAAACAACTCTCGAATCCTCTTCCAAGAGCACTGCTTTCGCTCCTTATCTCTCCCCCGGCTCCCCGGTCCCCCCACCCCCCCCTATAATAACCGTTCCTGTTAGGATTCTCCTCTAAAAACGTATAGAACCTGCCACCGTATGCAAATAAGCAGTCTGCATTATCCACCTGTCCACTCATTTATCAGCCCTTCCCTTCCGTTTCAGTTTTCAAACAACACACATTATAGCCAGGATCTCTCGGTCGCTCGTCTTTCAGTTCTCTCTTAAACTCCTTTTTCATTTTTTCCCCCACTGTCTATGTAGTGTAGTTACCTAACTGCCATTGCATGAAGCTTTCGCCAGCCCACACAAACACACACACACACACACACACACACACACACACACACACACACACACACACTCCCTCCCGCGCTGTGTGAGAAGCAGAGCTACAGAAAGCTCGGAGAAGATGGATGCCATTGGTTGAACGCGATGCCACTCTCCAAAACAAGTGCAGCGCTTCTGCTTCTCTCGCCAGGGTCTCTCCTAGCAAACAGAAAATGGAACAGAAATCAAACTTGCCTGCGTTTCCACCCCCAGCGGGCCCTCGAAGCACGAAAGACACCTGTTACTCCCTTTCAAGGTATAACCAGCAGCCTGCTGCACAGAAGGTTAAACCTACTGCTATCCAAGCGATGTGATCCCGATTAAACTTCACTGACTAAACCACAGCGGTGTTTATGGGTGGATAGCGCCGATGATTTGTCCCGTATCACAAGGGAACGTTTCAGGAAAACATAGGAAATTTGCATGAGCAGCAACAGATTTAGTGGATAAAATGTTCACAAAAACGTTTTAAGCCTCGATTCGTGGGGTCAAATTAAACGACCATTCGGTTGGAACTCAAGGTTTACAAACGCTGGCTCGCACTTAAAGAGGCCTGAAGCTTAATGAGGTTCCCATAGACCTGATCGATAAGAGGAAAAATGCTGATGAAGCGGTTCTGCTCTAACAGGTAAGGTGCTGATCTACTGCACGTGTAAGTGCTCTACTTTTAAAGATTACTGACATGCTGACCTGCTGTTAAATTCTGACACAGAATCCCGTATTTGGGCTAAATGAAGGCTGAGTTAAACTTGCAGTTAGTCAAACAGATTAAAGAGTGACTCAAAGACAACCCTTGCGTACACTGGACTGAAAAGACAGATCAATGCAGGATTTCCTCTGCACACGGCATCTCCGCCTTGGGTAACGTGCTAATGGGGGACTCAACAACACTACCCTTTTCGCCAGATGCCATCTGTCCAACCAACTTGGACAAAATGGCGACGTGCCCGTGTTAGCATTTGAGAGCCACACGTGCCGCACCCCCCAGCTTTGTGTGCAACACTTCCATTGCTAATAATATTATTCATTCTCCAGAATGATCAGCTATTAAAAAACTTTCACACTATTGGATGTCTTTCGTCGTTACAGCACTTTTTTCTGATACAGCAGTTTGACAAAAAAATTGGTCTTTCAATATACTGTATATTATTCTATAATAATTCACTGTACGTATCGTATATATTCTGTGAAATATATGTATTGTATTATTATTACACAGATGGTCCCCGACTTACAATTTTTCCACTTTATGATGGTGTGATAGCAATATGCATTCAGTAGAAACCTTACTTTAAATTTTTAATTTTTCCCAGGCAAGCGATATGCGCAGTACTCTCCCGTGATGCTGGGCAGCAGCAGCGACAGCGATCCGCATCTCCTAGTCTGCCACGCGGTCACTATACAACTGATAATCTACAGTGTTCTGTGTTCCCTGCTATTGGTGAAAAGAAGAAAAGGAAGGCAATTATTCTTGAGGAGAAACATGAAAGCGGTAAGCCTATAATGGCCGTAGTGATGTTTAAGGCTAGGCTATGATGTTCGGTAGGTGCTATGGTGTGGCTTAGTGGAAGCAATCGCGAGACACCACGGTAATAAGTTTAAGTTCCGTTAAACTCTTCACTGAATGTTGCTTCTGACAAACCGTGTTATCTTTAGCCAGGAGCTAGCACTAAACATTAGCGTTTGACAAAAATGGAAGATGCCACAATTCAAAATAAACAAAATACAAGGTCTTAGCAAGACAGTGGTTGCAGGAGAGTTCACAAGGGGTAGTGGAAACTGAGTGCTGACAGGAAGTCCAAGTGAGAACTAAATTCTGTCCACGATTGGTTCCTGGTCATCCAATCAGTGCTCAGTCTGAAGATGGGGGTGGAGAGACCGCCTACATTCCGTTGCTAAAACAGGTGTGACAGTAGGTTAGGTGCATTAAATGCATTTTCGACTTGCGATGGGTTTATCAGAACATAACCCCATCGTAAGTCGAGTACCGTCTGTATATAATATACATTGCATTGTATATTACAATATATTGGGTCTCACTATATGACAAAAAAACACATCTACCCTTAATGACCACACTTCCTATTCATTTTTGATATACTAACATTGATAACTGTTTAGTAGTATTCACAGATGACATAATTAATATTAATATCTGATGTCAGAATAGCAAATGCAAAATTCAGTACAGTAGTGGGACAGATTGGGGTTCTATATCCTTGGCTGCAGTAGTTTGAATTTATTTACTAATGATTTCTGAGGATTTTCACTTCCATAGCTCCATATCAGAAATGCACAAAGGCAGCTCATCTTTTCATTACCTGATGTGCATCGAAACCGCAGCAGCCACACTTGACCAGAACATGGGGTGAAAAACACAGGCTTCACAGCGCAAACAATTCCATGTTTCCAATACAAAGCACTGGATTACATGTAATTCAAAGGACCCTGAGTAGCAATATTTCCCCAGGTATATTACAATCTTCCAAGGAGCATAAATGTGTTGGGTGTACAGTAAATCTAGATGCATCAAGAGCCTATCAGTAGGTATGATTTGCTTTAGTTTGCAGTAATGGAAATGAAAATCTCAAAGTGCAGCCACATAAAGACTGAGCGTGCAGTGACATAATAATACACTGTGACTGAGTGGCTCACCATGGGTGCACTGTCGGGGCCGAGATGTCATTTTACCATTCCTGCTTCCAGTAAAACATTCTTGCATCTTTCAAATATCTTGTAAAGAACTTATCCACAACTGGTACCCACACGAGGACATGCAATACACTAACAACATTAAAAAGCTGTTTTCAGGAATAATTTATTAATCTCAGCTGAGGCCTGCATATATTTTTTTTGACTTGATGGGCGGAGCTACCCTGGCAGGGGCAGGGCTTGATCCAATGAACACCTCTCCATTGCCACAGCTGTGAATGAATGCATCGAAGAGGCTACAAAAGTTGAGAAGCTGGCTTTGGAAGAGGAAGGGATGTGAAGAGCCTGTTTGTCACTTTTATCAACGTCTTTTTTTTAGTTGGTGACACCTGCTGTCTGGCACCTATGTCTGTGGTTGCCTCCGCCCCATAACATTTAATTCCAATTCTTTTCAATTGTCCTGCTATCATTTAAGGATAAACACAACAAAAGTAATGAAACTGTAGAAGAAATATATCAATATACTAGTTTAACTTCTTGAGTAGCTCATTGGTCGGAGCAGGCGACCACACCGGTTCCTTTTTACTCAACTGCTTAGTACTATTTTGTAATCCGTCTGACTGTCCAATCATCACCTGTGTTTATGATTCAAATGAACAATTTCCTAATTTTATGCATACTAGCTGACCTGAAGTAACTCTGCTTGTGGATGTACAAATAGGATTGGGTGATGCAGTGGTGAAGCCCTGTCATGCCTGGCACAGAATGGTATCTCCACAGTTTGACTCACTCCAGAGCTTCATGATTTCAGCTCACCATAGCACCACCAGTTGCTTAGCAACATTAAAAATCAGTTCAGAGCCATGCAAGGTCTTCTAATGGCTGAATGACGAAGACATTTTTTCCCTTAATATCCCTTCTTCCATTCCATTCTCTCTCTCTGTCTGACTCTTCGATTTGGTTTTGAGGATTTTCATACAATTTAGCTAAGAAGATGCCATTTAAATCAGACTGGGCTCCGACAGCAGATTGTTCATACTGGGGCACAGTGGGCACTCCAACCTTCTCTGCTGCTTGACATCTTCAAGTCTCAGTGAACAAAGTGTAGTGCTGAAACCGTATGGCATCCCAGGAGTTTTTCCAGCATGAATGCACAGCATAAAATGCAAATCTCAGCCATAACTGTCAATATTTTCAGGAGATAAGTTTAAGACTGCAGTGTCATGTATCCATATCAACTAGGATGAAGGCAAAGTTTCCACTAGCCAAAGGCGCACCCCCTGCCCTCACCCTCCAAAAATTGCATGTTAAAATCATTTTTACTGCCAAGTTTACAAGCAAATTGGCAAAGCGATCATTCTCCAGCAATTTGCAACCAGAAAAATCTGGAACAGAAAGGCAAAGTGGAGTGTGTAGGAGGCTTCTCTCATCCGTGCAGCACAGTCATCTGTGGGGAGAGCATGCAAAGCAGGAGTCAACAGGAGCCGCTCCACACTGGCCTTATTCAGGGTAATAAATGTGTGTGTCTGTGCATGTTTAGTTTCAGTAACCTTGTGGGGAAAGTCTTCACCAATTAAATACCCCTTTAAAGGATTATTTTAAAACTGACCAACTTTTTCATGCTTTTGAGTCATGATGCCCCAATGACATGTAAATGTCTGCTCGCATTAAAAGCACGAGTTGATATTTCCTTCTGTCTGGCAAAATTAGAGTATGCATGAGTATGCGCTCGCATGCACGCGTGTATGTGCATGTGTGGGTTTATGGGCACAGATGGATGTGCGGAAAGGTGAGAAAAACTGGTCCTTCTGTCTACAGAAACCAAAACCTGGACAAATGTGAATTATATCAAACACCGGTCTGTGCGTACACAAGGCAAATAACAAGGAAGGCTGTAACACACAAAACACGGGAAGGCCATTTCCTTTCACAATCAATCCTCTCAGACAGAAAAGAGCTTCATTTTGCATTTATAGCAGGACATTAATGTAAAACATTAAAAACCCAAAGGAAGTGCGACACATCGTAACTCAACACAGGAGATTATCAGGGCAAGGTAAACCAGAGGTGTCTGACAAAGAGGTTGTAGTAAATAATATGGTAATGCAGACAAAGGTAACAAGTTCTTCATAAAAATGGCATTAAGATAACACACAGGGCTATAAATGGCCTCTTGAGCTATAAGGCTGTGGAGGATTTTGCCCGATTTTGCCCGATTTTGCCAGCTGCCATGAGTGACTCCCCACTGTGGCCAATTGTGATATCTGTTTTGCAAAAGTGAGCATTACTGAGCATGAGAGTGCGTGGGAGGAAGAAAGGAGGCGTTGAGAATGCAGAAACACGGGAAGCTTAAACGCCCTCAGAACCACAGCTTCAGCCTTTAAAAAGAACCCAGAGCCATCACTCAGGTTGCCATAAGAGCAGCTATTCACTTTACATATAAGGAAGCAGCACAGCTGTTAGAGATACTGCCTTTGGACTCCAAGGACCCATGTTTAAATTTCACATCCTGTTATATTACCCTTTGGCAAGGTACCATATTTACCCTGAATTTCTCCAGCACAAATTGCAAAGTTGAATACACAGGTAAACCCTTACAAGTAACTTAGCGCTGTAAATCTCATGGGAGAAGAGAATCGGTCAACTGATCAAATGTAAGCAAACAGTGACCGAATTTACCATTAGCGCAAGAAGCCTTGCCACTGCTCGAGAAAACAGGCAAAAAATCCGATGAACAATTACAAGAAGACAGCGCAACCCTTTTGGGATAATGCAGAACCAACACCTGTTAATGAAAAGATTATTTCTAATAAGATGAGGCCAATTACGCCTAGTTAACCAGAGACACCCAATTTTAGCGACAATGCACATCTTATCTCTATGCTAATGATGTCTTGTGCTCCTTCTGGTAGTAAAATCCGCGCTGCAGCGTTGGCGAAGTGACAGGCCAGATTGCTTTGTCACCTGCACAGAGCTGGTTGTGATCGTGGTTCTTCTCGCCCACCAAGTCAACAGCTTGTGCTAAAGCGACACAGCTGGCTGTCATTTCATTAATAAGGGTGATCTGGAAAACTGGGCCAGATGTATGGTCTGGAGGACAAAGATGGAGGTGAAAGACCTATGATTGGGACTTGGCTGTCCTCTGCCATCCTCCGTTAAGTATGCGCTTCAAATTTAAACTTTAATACATCTTTATCATCTTCTTTTGGATAAAGCACGCATATTAGCAGAACAAGGTTGTTCCTTTTTCTCGGGTCTATAAAACACATACATACGTATGTGACTAATGCTGCAATAAAATAAATATTTTATACAGTTTGATGGAATGTGCCATCACGTTATTACTGGCTCCTGGGTGACCATGGAGATGGTTTTTGAGGAAGAGAAACAGAAGGGGTCTGCCGCTGCCTTCTTCTGGCATATTAGTTCCTTCAATGGGGGCAAACACGGAGAAGAGCATTCAAACTCCTGTGTTGGGCTTAAACCCCACATCAGCCAAGGACCCCAGGAAGTAAGAGGCACCAGCTTGCCCCACTCTACCACCACCTCCCCCCCCACTGAAGCCTGTACTAAATATTACAATATAGCTTTAGTGTTAAATAAATAACCTTAAAGGAAAACAACTATTAGAGAGAATCTTGCAGTCTCTAGTAAAAAGAGAGAAAAAATCTATTTGTTGCTGAAGCTTCAGACAAAATGAGCAGATTGTGTGCAAAGCAGAGCCCCTTCTAGGAAACACCGGGCTCCATTTCTAAGCAAAGTGTGCCTAGTAGCTTGTGCTCCCCCTCCGGCTGATCATTTCATGACTTGACGTTCCGCTGGATTACACGTCTGGAAGGAAAGCCGTAATCTGTGCGATGTGAGCAATGCAGCGGAGAAGCTGTCAGCGGGAAGAAACACACCCCATGCCGGATGCAGCGTGAGCACTAAACCAATAAATGACTACATTTCAAGGCAATCTCTTCAGTTCTCTAAGAGCATTATTGTGTTAAGTAAGTATTTACAATGCAGATTTCCCCTGTCCAAAACACATATAATAAAGGGATTTATTATATAAATTATTCATAGCACGGATCATTAAGAAATAGTACTTCGCCTCCCAGTTATGTTTCCTGAGTATTTCTGCTGAGAGGAGGCTGGCTGCTGGTTTCTGTCTGCATAGACGATCTGGAATTGGCCAACTATACACCACTGTGGCATCAGCTGCTTTTCTCTCCCTTCCCCTTGTGTGTCGAATTAATGCTGATATTGGTGGATGCGAGGGGGTTGCTGGAGGGGGTCCACATCTTTCCCATCCATGCGCACCACACGCTTTGGTCCTGGTCTCTCTACTCATATAGATTTCTTTACAACACTGCTTTATCCAAAAAGTAAATGTTGCAAAATAATTGCAGAGTGATCATCTGAAATACTGTGCATAGATAAATGATATGGCAACTATTCAGTCAGCAGTGATAGATTAAGACTGCGTTGGGTTTATTTAAAATGTGCTTAACTGTGTTCTCTAGCAGCAAGGCTTAGAGGTAAATGGATGCTACTGTTGGACAATAAGATTAAAATAAACAGAGACTAATGGAAAACAAAGACGATCTTTAAGAGCATCATTTGGCTACTAGGAAAGGCTGACACCTAAGGTAACACCAGAAAGGAAGCAGGGTGACACTGTGACTTCAGAAAAAAAAACAACCCACCGTACCGCATCTTCTGACATTCATGAGAGGTAACAGCGCACGCAGAGAAAAGAGCGCGACTGTAGCGTGTGTTCCTCTGAATGTGTGCGCATGTGTGCATCAGGAGCGCACTCCCTGGTGCGTGCTGAAATTGTAAATATGCCCAGGGTGCATTAATAACATCTATTTATAGGATATAAAAACATAAAACCCTTTAAAGACAGGTTTGTCACGCAGGACACTAAACATCGGAGAAAGGATTTTTGTTTTAATTGCTACCAAAACTGACATCTCAGTATAATAATACATGTACAGTCTAATTAAAGTAGAAATAAAGTTAAATAAGGAAAACCTCTATGGAAATGCATTACAACCCAACCAATTACATAACAATATTGTTAGACGTTGCTAAGCAATTACAAAAATGTGGTTGAAGAGGTAGTGTGCAGTTTCCCGTTACGGAGAACGACGTTGGAAAAGGATGGTGTTTACAGCTTAGCTTTACGGAGCGCTAATGTTCTGAGGGCAGAAATCCGATCTCGCAGTTGAGCAGCTATTAGACAGATTTATTTTCTGACAATTTTGCCACAAAGGGAGGTTGTGGGGATGCTGTTAACAGTGTTTCTGATGAATCAGTTCCTATCCTGCTTTCTGATAGCAGATTAAAGGTATGTGCATAATTTCCACTGACAATACCAAAGTACAGCATGGTTCTTCAGATGTCCAACAGGGGTTCCCTCAGCATGATGAAGCACTTCTGATTCCGTGCACTATGTTTGTGTCAGGGGGCCTGACATGTTGCGTCTACAGAAAAACAGTCTAATGAATGTGGCTTGATGCTATGGATCATCTCACAACAGTTCAGTACAGAGCAAGAATAACTTTGGAGCTTCCTGTTAGATCCATTGATCTGGAATGAGAAAGCTTGTTACTGCATCAACTTTTCATCCTTGCCTAAAGATGAGATATTACATTTACATCCTTTATACTTCGTGCGCCGATTTGGAGACCTGCGTACCTTCTCGTTTTCTTCATCATTCCATTCAGCGCACTCCACGTACTAACAGGCAGTAACAAACCTACAGACATCATGGGTCCTGTAAGTATTCTACAGTCTCGACCAAGACAAATCAGCTCAGTGGAAGCTGTGGAAAATTGTCTGCTCATCAGATAAGCCATTTGACAATTGTAATAATAAGGAACAAAGCTCATGGTTAGGGCTTGGGGTGCAACATTTAAAAAAACTTTTCTACGTCTGATATGAAAATCCCTCAGACCCCTGAGGGTAGATCTTGTTAGGATGTAATATAAAGCAGGTTTGACACTGAATGTGAAAAAAGCCCTCTTCCTTCACCACCTCATACTGTTCGCCAGCCCACTGCCACGCCCTCCGCTCCCATTTTAGGTGGCACACACGTGGTGTCCGCTATAGAACACGCATGTACAGCCTGGAGGTGAGCAAGACAACGCCCACGATCACTGCAGCTGCTGCAGGCCCCCCCGTCGAGCCCTAAGCCGTCACTTGGGCCATGAGCCATCGAGGCGTGAGTAACTGCACATGACAACTTTTCACTTCCACTCTCATCACCCCTTCTGTGTGTCCACGATGCATTCCTTTTCGTTTCATTTCTATGCATTTTTACATTCACATCATGAATATATGTATACATCTCATTAATTTAAGCAAAAAATAGACACAGACCTGGAATTAAACATGGCTGATGTTCAAAGTTCCACTGTCTGGCAGAGGTTACCCTGCATGAGACTTACTATGGTAAAAAACAATTGTTATAGGTACACTGCAAATGTTTTTATTCTCTCCATTGCCGAACAGGAGTTTGCGGGTGCTGACTGCTATGGATTAATCCCAAAAAATCTACTTTTCATTACTTAGAACATCAAATTTTTATAGTTTAAATGTTCTATATTCTGCAATGGCCCGGCCTCCTATTCGGGGTGAAATTTTATAGCCCAGCGCCCAATTAATTCGGTTCCATACAGCTGGATTATTGGTTATATCATATTGGTTGCTGGTAACTGATGGCGTGATGGATAGATGGATGTTTCAAGTGAAACAAGAAAGCAGTGAGCACCACAATTCACTAAGCCAAAAGGTGATATGATAGTAATGCCAAAATATGTGGAGTCTGCATGTTCTCCTTGCATTCAAAATACAAAGACATGAGTGAATGGCAACAGTAAATCCCATCCATAACCTCTCTTTCGATTATTGATCACCATGGGATCAACTCAGCGGGATTTGGCCTCCTACCCTACCGCCCAAATGTTCCTTTTCCTGGAATCCAACCACATTATCAGCTATATAAACAAGCAAATGAGTGTAAATAGCTTAGCATAAAAGCTAACACTGGAAGTTCCCTTGGAGAAAAGTACTACAAATGAACTGATACCGGAAACAGAACTATGTGCATAAGGAATTACATCAAATAACAATGTGGTGGACTGTCTGGCCTGCATTTGGGAAGTAATTTTAGGTAAGTGAATAACTTGGCTGGCTCAAGATATTAAGAGCAATAATAGCCCACCGAGACAATACTTGCACTTAATACTAAATGGAGAAAGTGGCATCTTATCATCTAGACACAGAGGCTGAAGATCACATAGTTGGGTGGTTCTGTCAGAGCTGGAGGGCAAAACTAGTTTCGAACAGGCTCAGAATTCATCACAAATTCCCTTTCATACATTAACCTCCCGCCTCGAGAGAGCGCACAGGATGATTTACGTTGTCCGTTTATAGCATTTGTTTGCTTTCCCCTTGGCGAACGTGGCTTTCTCAGCCAAATAATCCCCTTTGCATTGTCTGAGTCCAACATCTGTCAGTGACCGCTCAGTGACTTTGCACAACAAGACACGTCTGGCAGTAGAGAAAACGTATCAATGACTCTGGTGTTTCCTCGACACAATGGACAATCTCGAAGGATTGCTTGACAGGAACAGCTCGGCGTCAGTGATTCCAGAGGCAGCCAGCACAGGAAACACAATCTGTCCAAGGTAGGGATGCACATCAGAGTGTGGCTTTGGGCCCTGTATTTCTCTCAACAATGGCTTCATTCGTAATGCATGTTGGACCAGTGACAGAATGAAGGATAAACACGGAAGTCCACCCATCTTCATCCGAGACACCAGTGCCAAGAAACAATGGAGCACAGTAACACCTTAAACAGTGCTTTAGGTGTTCCTTCAGAAGCCAAGCGCTATGAGGTCATTAGTACAATATATTGCATAAATGAGCCAAAAAAAACTCTGTTTGAATTTGAAAACTTTGCAACCGCAACAAAAATTAGTTTGTTCTACCTTTACAGAAAACAGCCTGTCCTTTTAATAACAAACCAAATTAGAAAGTGCCATTGAGTCACTACTGACTCCTGGGCGAGCACTGGCATGGTTTTCAAGGCAAGAAAGAACAGAAGTGGTTCGCCATTGTTGTCTTCCGGCATGTTCTTTCCTTAGAGGACTGCAAACACCGTTAATACATTAGCACGAACCGGTGAAGTTCACAGCCGTAATCTTCACGGATGGCACCAGCTGGGACAGGAGTTACTTTGGAGTCACTTTGAAAACCCGCGTTAAAAACAATTTTTCGACAACACAATGTGTGTTATTCTGCTACATCGCTGCTATCAACCTTCATAATGATCACTGTTTGGTCACTTTCTGTCTACAAATAAACGTTTTGCCTCTGCTCCTGCATCTATTACTGTTTTACGCTGCTTACATTATATAACTTCTAAAACAGTACTAGTAGAACAATTTACTGAGCCCAGAGCTTGGCGTCCCCAGCTTGCCGTCTCATTTTATGGCTCAGGAAGCTGTAAAGCCCTTTTAAAATGAATTTAGCATTACACAGTAGCAATTGGTCATGTTTTTATGGTTGTTAAAAGCTCTGCTTCTTCATGGTCACTGGCAAATGAAGAGCTGATTTGTGCCTCTCCAACTGTATGTAGAATCTCAGCTCATGAGCAAATATAACACCGTTTTCCTTATAACAAACCATCCAAGCTTATTTAATGACTCTGAAGTGCAACTATTTTTGAGCTTTTAAATATTTGACTACACTCATGCATACATTTTCAGATCTCAAAAATGTATTTTTCAAAATCTCACATATTTATTATGTGCAGATATTTTGCACATACAAATATGAAAAAAATTGGTGCCATATGATCTATTTTTCTAATTAATTTCCAGAATTCAAAAAGCTGAAAGTGAATTGTTCAAATGCTTTGCTTATTTTAAAACGTTTCTGCTCCTTTGAAAATATGGGACAATGCAAAGAGGGGCTCTCGATAAGCAGCCGACCAGCAGCCCACCGTTATACCGGAAGCCGCTGCCAAGACACAGCCACTGCTTTTACTAATGCAGTAACCTTTTATCTGTTTATTTCCAGGCCAACCCGAGTCAGAAAGCAACCAAACACACCAACAGCCATGCTATGTACTCATTAAAATGCATATACTGTACATGCCATTCAAATATATCAATGACAGCAAAACATTAAAGAGATGGTAAAGTATATTAATATCTAAAAAAGGTATAAATAAATAAATAAATAAATAAATAAATAAATAAATAAATAGAAATTCAGCAACTTTGTTCCAGTACGAGGTGCTAAACTTGTAATAGATAATATGTCTAAGGTAGTCCTCATTTCCTGCCTGCGCAGAGCTGCAGAGCCAACAAGGTTTTACATGCGGCTGCCCCGAGGAGCATAGTAAATCAGTGCTATACAATTATGTGATTAGCCTGCGCCTGTTCAGCCCTGAGACATTTACCACCGCGCTTCACCGTGCTTCACTACATCCTCGCACTGTAAACAATATCATTCAAATGTTGTACTGGAAAAAGTTGTCCTGAGTTCCTTTAATGCCCAGCAAAGAAATCGGCTTTCATAAATTAAACAAAAAGGCAAACATTTTAATTGATGACACACACACACTGTCCTTCTGCTGTCATGAACAAAAAACCCCCAATATATTTAAATAAATAAATATATATATATATAAATAAAAAATATATATATATATTTTAAATGTCTCCATGTGAAGATGCTGTGACATGACATTTTCTGTGCAATGCGTCTTGCAGTGTACCGCAGTAAACAGCATTCGTCCACATTTTACTTTAAACAACCTGCAAGTGTTACATAAGTACACTGTTAGGATGGTTAAAATAGAAATTATGCCCTCTAGTAGTTATTGACAAAATAGCAGAGGCAGAAAAAGAAGGAACCACAGAAAGTAAAAATAAAAATTGGCTTTAATAAAACTTGCATGTTTATAAATTACCAGATAAGTTTTTATCAGTTTGAACATCAGTCACAGATTAGAAAAATGTATTTAGTTGATCATATAGATAATTATAAGATCATACATTTTTTTTTAATTTTTAAAATTGAATAATGCATTTATTACAATAAAATATTAGAATAAAGCAGATATAAGATCTGTTCACTGAGGGGGAAAAATTTTGGGGGTTCAAATTTTGGGACATTAAAATAAATGATTTCAGGGAACTTGCTATTTGATTTTCATGTTAATATCACAAAACTTACTCCGCGGGCCCATAATTATAAAAACATCTCATATTTCATGGCCGCTTTCTAGTTCATGCGAGTTGTAAGTGACAACAATATTGATATCGATACTGATTGCGTTAATGGTTAATAATCACTATTAATGTGTACCTGGACAACCAAACATAAGATGGAACGCCCCTATTCAGCAAGGTGTGGGCAGGGAGATCGGGTCGCTTGTGCCCTGCTTTGCGGACCGAGTCCTGCTGTTATCCGACAAAATCAACTTTTCCTCCTTCCCTCCCAAACAGCTGCCTTTTTTGACAGCCCTTCATCGGCTCAGCCTCTTCATTACAAACACATTTATCAGCAGCGAGACAGCCAGACCTGCCTGGGCTGAGGGCCATGCCAAGGATTCGCAGCCACGACACTGAACGGATGAGGGATTTAACAGTTCAGAGCTGCACCTTCAGTGTAGAGATCCGCTCGGCACAAAACAAATAAACCTCATTTTTAGGTGTCGGTTTACTCTGCGACGACTTCTGAAGACAACAACAGCCTCGGGGAAGAAACCCTTGCACCCGTGATAAAACCATCGATGGGAGATTTGCATAACAGTTAGTGCTGGGGCCAGCCTTCAGCAGGGCTGTGCTGCTTTTTTAATAGTGCACAGTAATCTATACAAAGAATGTTGTTTAACAACTGCTCTGGCATATTTTACACACCGCCACTGTGCATTTTGCAGGACAGAACACAAGCAACAAATATATCAGCAGAAATCAGGACTTTAAACCCTATCACCCAAGAACCATTTATGTCATCCAGACCACGCCTGGGGCACACTTACTCCTCTGAGCATGAAACACTGTCACTGCTAATGCCTAATAATCCTCCCTAAAAGCTTACATAAAGCAGGCTGTCAAAGTCCATATCCTTTTTATTGTGGATATTCAATTGAATTTTCCCCAGCTCACTCAGCACCCGCGATCAAGCCTGTCTATTACATCCATTATGGACAATTTAAGATCATTTGCCCCGGTAACGTTCACAAATATACATTAAAAGCAAGTGTACCCCGTTTGCTTTGTGAGAAGTTGGAGAACACAGACATACAACAACTGTGCAGCTAAGCCATGTCTATAAAATGTGCCAAAGTTGGAAAGTGCCACAGAGTCATGTCTGACTACTGGGCAGCCACTGGCATTGCTTTCAAGCCAAGGAGGTGGTTTGCCATCATCATCATCCAGCATATTTTTTTTTCCTTTGAAGGGCGCAAACACGGAGGAGAGCATGCAAACTCCACAAATACTCCTGAGCTGGACCTGAACCCCACATCAGGCAAGTAGCCCAGGAGCTATGAGGCAGCAGCTTACCCCGCTGCACCACCGCATTCCTCACAAAATATATAATAACCCAAAAAAATTACCTGTTATACAGTTGCCATGCAATAAATAACCACCTTTGTCTATGAAAGAAACAAGCCAAAACCCAAAAGAACAATACAGAAATTTCACCAGATAACTTAATTATTATTTCACAGAGTGAAAAAGAGGATTTGCAAGTATTGACCTTCGAAATGTTCTGTGCTCAACTTGGTTAGAGAGAATCCTTGTAGAAATAATGACACATTTCATACATAGGCTCCGGTATCACTTGAACATCTGGCGGATTTAGTGTTAATCTAAAGAAGGCTTCCTTTTCATACTCACCACGTAAAGCTGCTTCCAGAGGACAGCCCATTCCTGCAGCGTCGTTGTGACCTCCGTGACAATCGGATCTTCCAGGGGCACCACGGTCTCGTACTGCCTGCAAGCAGAAATATGGGGAAAGCAGCTCATCACCGGGGTGAACGGACCGCGGCAGCCACGGACGCTGCCTTCTCGAACCCTTGCGCATAAAACAATTTCCAGGCATGTATCAGATTTAAATCATTCAAAAGCCAGATGGCAGTGAAATCTGTTTATCCCGCTAGAAACACAATTTCTAATCTCGGTGCCCATGATGCCCATTCATATATTCACCCTGTTTCAAAGCCTTTCAAGCTCAACATCCCCTTCCACTGTCAGACCTTTCATCTTATATCTTCCTGAGGAGCAAAAAATGTGCTCTAAACAATTACACCTGGGTTGTAATGCCGCCATGTTAAGATTTACAGATATGTTCATGTCTGTGTGGTATTTTTTTTAAACGATTTCACAGCAATTCACAACGCCTGCTGTGCGCAACAGTTCTACTCTACATCTTTCCTTTACCCGAAAAGCTTCCTTTTATCACTTGTCCACTTCTTTTAATATAGCTCCTCATCTCAGATGTAAAATTATTGTTGTTTTGTTTTTTACCTCCATTTCTTTATCATATTCTTTATCCAAAGCTAGTTCACACTCATTGGTACAGTCGGAGCAGTTCTGCAGCCTGAACTGACAACCTTCACAATACAACTCTGTACATCACATCCCCTTTCTTACCTTTGACTTCACATGTACATTTCCTTTGCTTATTCTATCGCTACTCTGCCTCTGCCTTATCTGTACTTGTAGATTTTGTCCACTTCCCCTCAGTTTTTTAGTGAATCCAAAGATCTTTTTTTCAGGGTGTTTTATTATAGAATGTGAAAACATTAGAATAACACTAAGTTGTTTAACCTCATTCGGGTGCTTAATCACTCTGCAGAATGGAGAACACTAGGAGGGGTTGACCTCTGTAGTCCCCTCAAGACCTTGAACCCCTCACTGCTGTGCACTCTGTTCCTCTGAGCTGCAGTGGCTCTTATTAATTTAATAAGCATTGTATGATCCCCCTCATTTTCAGTACTGATTTTGAATTTTTGCCCTTTTGAAAGAAAGCTGCAGGCTACCCAGGCTCTTGTGTGAAGCAGCAGCACCCCACCATTAAGGAATGGCAAATGTGAGAGTAGGCGAAGAGGACAGGGCTGGGGAGGTGCGGTGATGCTGACGAACGTTGACGTGGAAACGGGGAGTGAAACAGGGAGTCCCTGCAGTGGTAATAAGAGAGGACAGGCCTGCAGAGTACAGCATCAGTCACACCACTGACCAGCTGTAAACCCCACACACACACACACACACACACACACACACACACACACACACACACACACACCCTTACATACTGTAGCCATAAGCTCCACAAACAAATGCTGTAAAGGTTGATCCAAGGGGCCATAGCATACAGCATTTACCAAACCTTTGCAGGGAGTTTAATCCCTCAAAAATGACTTCGGCCCTTAACGTGGATTTTGTTTTCTAATGCATGTCATGACTTTCGTGTCTATGGATTTCTTTTTATGTAACTGATGCTTACCCGGCTGGTTAAGTGAAAAATGGATATGCAGATAAAGCAAAAAGCAATGAGTTATTTAAGCCAGCAATAATAATAATAATAATAATAATAATAATAATAATAATAATAATAATAATATACAGCCTTTCTCCAGGTTGCTTAGCAATACTTTGGTTAGCATTGTAAGCCGATTTGGACAAAGATTATCTGCTAAATACTACTTAACTACAATATTTTAGTTTGGAGAAAAAGAATCTACAAAATGAATAAATGGAGCCCCTTTTCAGTGTTATATTTCCCAGTGAAATACTGTAATTCAGTCTATACATTTTTACAAGATAAAATTAAAGGAGGGTCTAAAAATGCTTTACAGCTGTAAATAAATTTTGATCTGATTATGATGAACATTTCTTTCGAACTCACCGGGAAGCTCAAGGCAAGAGGAACGAAACTGACACTGAGAATCTGACTGATTCCGTTGTTTTCTTTCCCCGGTTTTTGTAGTTAAATATATAAGTGCTGATAAAACATTATTTTCTCTGATTTCCAAACAATGGCGGATTCAGTGGCTCCCATAAAAATTTAGCCAAATACATATGAAAATGTTATTAAAATGAGGATTTTCCTGTACAGACTTTACCTATTTTTAAAACTCTGTACAGCATAAAGATAAAAAGTACAAGTGAAAACCCTAAACCGCTCAAAAATCGAAACCTCCAGAACAGCAGCTAAGAACGCATTAATTCAAGTGGAGGGCAGAAGTTAATATAGTCCACTGACCAGAGGACTGACAGAAGCCCATGTTGTGCATGAGCAGCCCCCTGAGAAACAGCAAGAGCATCCTCTCACCCTAAAAAAACATCTCCGCTCCACAAAATAATTCATGAGAAACCACCTGCTGAGGGTGAAAATATCAAGTTGTGGTAGAAATGGATGTAAAGGTATTCCTGGCATTGAAACTCATGGCTGCTTCCTGGCAGAGCCTTCCCAGTGGGAGCCACACTCCAAGGTTGCAGAACCATGGATTTCTTTGTTTTTATTCTTTCCCCCACTGGACAAGAGAGGTTTAGCTAACTGTGAACCAGGCTATTTATGAAACATTAATCATTATTTAAGATACGTATGTCTTTATCGAAGGCAAGTTACAACATTGCATACTAAGTTCCAGGCAATGATTCACCCACTTGCACAGCCAGGTATTTTACTAGAGTAATCCACAGCAAAAATCTTCAGAAAAAGCAGTGCTTGAAGTTAGCTGGTGCTCAGTGGTACGTGGTAACAGTGCTTATATGTTTTATTCTTCGGAGCACCAGGATTTTATCTTGCATGTCGCCACTACTCATAAACTCCGGGTGCTTTTTTCCACCCCCAAACAAGCAGATTTTTTTTTTTTTTTTCACAAAGCCACATTCCCAGCAAAGACCGCTGTAGTACATGGCCATTATTCACAACAGCCCTCATAGCTACACTTCATTACCCAGAGGGCACAAAGTTATGCTGCAAGTCAGCTCTGGTGCTGTTTTCTTACAGCTCAGTCAAAATTTGTCTTACCTTAATTAAAGAAATGTGCATTGTGAACATCAGGAATCATTCCTAATATCTTTTATCCATTCAACTATTATTAACCCGAGTCCTGAGCAATGTCATGGAAGAGCAATGTCAATCTCAGAATCGCGTAGCCTATGAAACCTTCTTATCCGACATCGGAGCCCAACCTCACTAATGCTCTTGTGGCTGAATAGGCAAAAATTCCCACTTCCACGCTCCAAAATCTGATGGAAAGCCTTCCCAGAATAGTGGAGGATGTTATAGCAGCAAAGGGGGAACAACGCCATATGAATGCCCAGGGATTTGGAATGGGAGGTTCACCAAGCACAGATAGGGGTGATGCTCAGGTGTCCACACACTTTTGGCCATATAGTGTACCAATAAAGGGGAATGTTTGCACTTTTTTCCTCTTCAAGCAAAGGAATCTGAGCAGGAGGGAGATTCAAACTCAAAACTTTCACCTACAAGCCACTACATTGCCTGCTGCAGATATTTGACTTCCCTGTCCATGTAGTGTCTTGACAACTTAGTATTTAATAAACTTAGCTTTTCACTCATGAGAAAATATGGAATTAAGCTCAATCACATAAAAATCCAGTGTTTTAATGGACACTCAGTTTTACTTCTATTTACTGTTAACAGGACATTCATGCTGAGGAATGGTAACACGTGCCGACATCATAAAAAACTGCAAACTTATCATCCGTCTGATGCGCTCTCACACTTGTACAAGTGAAGAAATATGCTTAATTTCTGAGCCAAAAGCAACACTTTTTTTTTTTTTTTTTTTTTTTAAAAATCAGGACTGCTTTCCATAAAGAAAGGTTTAACCGATCCAACTGTTTTGTGGTTTAGGAAATAAATAAAAAAGCGTATTTTGGCGACGCACATTAAAACGCCGCACTGCAGTTCTCTGTCATCACAACTAAGATCTAACAAAGCAAACAAAAAAGGCTAAAAAGCTGTCGACCTTGATCTGTGCAACTGTATGACCGCTCTGGCTTTATGTGGGTTTTCATCTGAATTCTGTGCAGAAACTAAGCTGCCAGTGAAAGCAGACTAAGTCCTAGTCTCTATAGAAGAAATGTCCACAGGCTGCTTGTTTGCAGAGTACCTGGTTTTGTTTGACCGAGTCCCGCAGTGCCTCCTTCGGGCTGTGTGCTAATGAGGGACCCATCTGGCCTGCCTGCCTCCACCACACACCAGGCCCTGGTGACTAAGTGTCCTTGCCAGAACCCACCATTGAATCCCAGGCCCAGTGTTTCACCCAGTGCCCGCAAGACCCCGCTGTGACATGGTCAGGCTGAACCGGTGACCACAAACAGGGGATCGATATGTAAGTGTATCCTCTTCAAAAGGCGGGGTATTTTGTACAGAGCAGTTATTATTAGCCCATCTGAGCAGAGATTTCTGCTTTGCAGTTGCACTTTATTTTCAGGGAGCAAATGATTCATAATTCTACCAGATGGACAGAGTACAACTGAAAACTTCAGTTTCTGTAAAATTCCAAAGTCTGACTGGGCACTGTTTTGTTTTGTTTTGTTTTGGCCGGAAGTTGTGTTGTATTTGTACCCTGCTCTGCAGCAGTAAAAGCAGAAACATGTAAGTTTGCAGATTTACTATAAACCCATGACACTGAATCATTTACAGCAGATGTAAAACTAAAATAAACCAAAACAAAATTAACAATAACAAACAAATACAAGCTAAAGTTAAGGTGCTGAAAGGCTGTAGTTTGATTAAATATACACAAACTTGAAAATATTCAAACTATATTATATTTCTTTTTTATTTTATATATTACAAAATAAGTAAATTATATATTTCATTCTGTCTCCAAAATAAATACTGCTACTAATGTGACTAATAGATGGATACCCCTTGAGTCTGCGAGAGCAGGGGTGGAAGATGATTCACAGGCAGATCACATGGTTACAGTCCCTGGAATGGAAGCGACGACGAGTGGGGCTTGTACGTTAAGGGGGGTCAGAGAGATACAGGAGGGTAAAAAGCTGCAGGTTTGTTGTTGTGGGTGGCGGAGGATAACTACAGCTCAGGGCATCAGGATACATCAAGGTAAGATAAAGTGCTTGTGCAAAGGAGTGCAGGGCAGTCGCATTGAACAATACTTTTTGAGAAGTCAGTCAAGTAAGTCGACTGAAGTCCAGCGGCCGGTAGAAAGCCACAGTTCACAGGATATCAGCAGTACCCTAGTCACTGAGGAGGAAGGGGCAAGCGCTGGAGAGGGTGGTGTATATGGGGCCCAGATGGGCAAGGAAAAGAACTGTGAGTTGAAGTCGAGAGTTAGGTGGCCTGCGGCAGGTAAGAAGGTAACGTGGCAGACAATTAATGAGGATTTGTTAAGGGTTTTAGAGAAGTTGAAAGGGAATGCAGAGGCTAAATCAGAGAAGATCGGTGAAGTTATTTATTAGTATGGTGTTCATAGGCTTGGGGTAGAAAAAGGAAGGAGGGTACAGGGCCAGCAGGGGGTAAACTCAAGCAGGCAGAAGGAGATTGTTAGGTTAGTGAGCGAGAGGACACAGTTAAAAAAGCAGTGGAGAAGGGCTACAGAGAAGGAAAGACAAGGAATAGAGGTGTTGCAGGAGGAAATCAGAAGTAGACTGAGAGTGCTTAGGAGGGCAGAACACTTGTGGAGGAAGAGGAAGAGGAAAGAGAAGACCAGGGCTGCTTTTTTATAAGGATCCATTTAAATTTGTAAAAGGTTTGTTTAGTCAAGAAAGGAAGGAGAAGCTAGAGGTATCTAAGCAGGATTTAGAAAGATATTTAAAGAGCACATATTCAAGTGCAGGAGAGGGGCCTCCCATTAGACATACCACTGCTAGGGGAGTTAGAGCATAGGTTAGATGTTAGACCACCAAAGTAGAGTGAGGTTCAGAGAATGGTAAGGCGCACAATGGCCTTATCTGCCCCAGGGCTGAACGGGGTCCCCTACCGGGTATGTAAATGTGCACCTGATGTACTTAAGTTTTTGTGGGGGCTCTTTAGAGTAGTGTGGAGGAAGCAGGTTATTCCGAGGGCCTGGCATAGGGCAGGGGGGATATTTATGCCAAAAAGAGAAGGAGTCTGAAGAGATAAGGCATGTTTAGGCCAATATGTTTGTTAAATGTGGAAGGTAAGATATTTTTTAGCGTAGTGGCACAGAGGTTGTCAGATTATTTGGAGAAAAACAATAATTGATACAATGGTCCAGAAGGCAGGAGTCCCAGGTTTCTCAGGATACTTAGAGCACACTAGTGCAATATGGCATCAGATTCAAAGCGCAAGAAAAGGGACTTGGATCTGGTGAATGCCTTTGGCTCTGTGTCACATAGTCTTATCTGGAGTGCATTTGACTTTTTCTGAGTTCCGGGCCAGATAGCTAAGTAGTGAAAGAATATTTTTGAAATGTTAGGATGTGTTTTACTACAGCAGATTACACAACAGCCTGGCAGTGGCTGGAAAAGGAGATTATGGCCGGCTGCACCATCTCCCCACTAGCATTCACTATGGCAGTGGAGACAGTAATTAGGGCTCCGTGTTGGGTGGCAGGGGGAGAGAGACGGCCAGATGGGCTCCGTCTTCCTCCAATTAGGGCCTGTATGGATTATATGACGCTGGTGACCACGACAGTAGCTTGTGCAAGACGACTGTTAGGAAAGTTAGATGGGAATTTGCAGCAAAGTCCCATAGCATCTCACTGGTTAAGGGGAAGGTAAAGAAGGTTAGCTTTTTGGTGGATAGTGAAGAGATCCTATCAGTGTTGGAAAAGCCAGTGAAGAGTTTAGAGAAGTGTGATACAAGAGAGTTAACTGATGTAAACCAGGTGGAGCAGCTTAGGAGAACGATAGTAGATGGATTGGAAAAAGTAGAGAAATCAGGGCTGCCTGAAAAACTGAAGCTGTGCTGCTTACAGTTCGGCCTAATCCCAAGGGTGATGTGGCCACTAATAATGTATGAGTCACGAAGGTAGAGAAACTGGAGGGGCTGGGGGTTCCTTGGTGTCTAAGCAGTGTGGCTCTATATGGGAAAGCGATTCTGCAGCTGCCACTATCAAGCTTGGCAGAAGAGTTTAGGTGCACAAAAGTGAGGTTAGAGTTGCAGCTGCCAGGTAGTAAGAATGCGGATGTAAGGGGGCTGGTACCCAGGATAGTGACAGGTGAAAAGTGGAATGCGAGGCAGGCAGTACAGGAAGCAAAAGCAGAGTTTAGACAGGTAGAGGTGGCTGGGAGGGTTCAACAAGAAAGAGGAGGACTAGGTTTGCAGATAGGAGACCCGATGTGGAGTAAGGCAGACCCTGTAGAGAGAAGGAGGTTGGTCGTAGAGCAGGTGTGTCATTGGGAAGAAACAGAGAGGTATGCTAGGGCAATCTCACAAGGGAAGCAGGGACAGTGGGTGAATTGGGAGGGAGTTCAGAAGAGGAGGCTGAGTTGGAGGGAGCTGTGGAGCATGGATGCAAATTGGATAAGGTTTCTGTTTCTGAAGCTATTTATGATGTGCTACCATCGCCACAGAACCTGAAGCAATGGGTTGGTGAGAACCTAGCCTGTCCTCTGTGTTTGAAGGTAGGGATAGTAAAACATGTACTGGCAGGTTGTACCGTTAGCTTGTCGCTTGGTAGGTATACATGGAAACACAATCAGGTGTTGAAGGCAGCTCCACCTCTCAATGGCTGAGGCCATTGAGAGGTGGAGGGTGCAGGTAAGGGCAGGATGTGAGGCTGGAAGTTCAGTGGTTCAGTCTGTTAGGGAAGGGGAGGGGACTAGGGAATGTTCAGGTAGAAAGGAGATAGGGCAGGTAAGGGGAATTAGAGACTGGAAGATGCAGCTTGACCTGGTAGGAAAATTAGTGGTGCCCCAGGAAATAGTACAACCTTGAGACCTGATGTGGTACTGTGGTCAGTAAGCCGGCGGGTAGAGTATTTTATAGAGCTGACAGTCCTGTGGGAGGATCTATTTAAAGAGGCGCATAAGAGGAAAAAACTTATATAGTGAGCTTTTTGGTATAGTGAGCTGGTGGTGGAGGCAGAGGGGTGGGGTTGGAGCGCAAGAGTGAGGCCAGTAGAAGTGGGGTATCACGGTTTTATAGCCCGGTCAACAACGGCACTGTTTTGCAAACTTGGGATCCGAGGACAGAACTAGCGGCAGGCGGTGAGGGAAATGACAGAAGCTGCTGAGCAGAGAAGTCTTTGGATATGGAGGAAAAGGACCAGCACGGATGTAAGTCAGGAGACAAAGCTAGGATTTGGCTTAAACCGTGGTGGTTAGCAGTAAGCAGGCGGCAGTGTTTGTGTGGTTAACACGAAACGTGGATTAAATGGAGTGATAAAAAAGATGCAGAAGTTTCTTCCTCGCAAGTAGTGAGTAGCAGAATGGGTTAGTAGGTGTTGCGTTGTGTTGCTGGGTAGCACAGTGGTGCACACGGTGGTGGAGGGGAGCAGTTCTGGGATGCTTGAGCTGTATTTGAGCCTTCAAGAGGTGTTGTGGGCCTAACTCAACGAAACACTGATAAAGGAAGGTGCCCACTTGACAATCCCAATGAGATACTGGATCATCACTTCGCTGTGCCATGTTTGGGTTTGTAGTTTGCTAGAATCAGTTTTAGGGAGATGCAAACCATTGCACAGTAGCTAGATAGGCTTGCTGTGGGTTGACTGTGGGGTTGCAGTGGTGGTTGGGGGTTATTACAAGGTAAAACGGGGCTCATGGTGAAGGTTAGGTAGGTAGTGGGATCCCCTTTATAGTGAGTCTTTTTGTTAGCACTATGTGTTTGATATGAATCTGCTGTAACTAAAAACTCAGAAAATACATTTATAAGTTCAAAATATAAACAGTCTCATGTGGACCCCAGTTGTATTGGATAGCTGGACTAAATCCTCTCTATTTTAAGTCATTTTTAATGAGAGAGAAAAGAGACAGAGTAAATTATTTATTGCGCCCAGGTAATTTATAGTATTAAGCAAAGCCGGGCTTCCGTGTCTTACTTTATTCTGCATTACAAAAAAGTCCTTTTTCCCCTCCTTTCACGTCCTATTGTACCATCCGAGTATTTAAACATTGCCACAAAGAAGTTTGCACCACGCTAAAATCCAAGGAGGGCACGGATGACAGGCACTCTAGTTAAGTAAGAGAAAAGGCCTTTCAGTGGAATTCTGACAAAAGCTACACACTGATCATTTGATATTAAGAAAATAATAAGGGCACTAAGCTATTTCCAACTCTGCAAGCACTGACTAGCTCACTATCAGTTTACCTGCAGGTGCAGTACAGCAGGATTTTTTCATACTGTGCCGACTCTTATTATGGCTCCCGCAAAAGAAATGAGAAAATGTGTAAGCCGAAAACAATCGAGTACTGTATTATGCAGAAAAGAATGTCACAAGATAATATAATGTTGAAATTTACATGACATCCATTAGCCATCATCATCTATCAACGATTATTATATGTTCTCCTACTCGCATTCTTTTTTTCTACGACAACCTTTTCAGGGACAGAGTAAAAAGTGCCATGAAATGCCCACGCTATCAAAAGAGAACAAGTTCGGTCCACATGTTGCTGTGCTGCAAGCGGAATCAGTCGCACTGTGCAGCTACCGTGTTAAGCAGATTCGTTTTGTTTGGAGGAAAAATTGCCGATTAGATTCTTAATGGTGTAGCACGACGTAATTCGCGCCGCTATCGGCTGGTGTGAAATTCACTGTTAAAGCAAAGGGGCTGAATAAGCATCCCGGGGAAGCAATAAGCAACAGACAGAGAAATGATTTCAAGGCTGTCCGTTTCACTGTAAAACACTTTGAATTGCGGTCTCTGTCATTCAGATCCTTCGCCCACTGTTTAGTGAACAATAATTTGACATTTTTTTAAAAAAGCTTTACTATTGCAAAAATCAAATGTGAAAAACACAGTGGTGGTTTCACAAGAACACAGATGTATGACCAAATACCAGGGTGCAATAGAGAATATTACTGATTTATAGACCACTTATTGTCTGTGGGAATAAATCAAGTCACTTTCGTAGATTTAATCAAGCTTTACCGGTAACGCAAACCATTTCTAAATATTAGCTTCTACAGTGTCATTTGTTGTTGAATATCTGCTCGTATAAAGAATTCACATAAAAACAACTATTATAATAGCTAATTTAAATTGAAGAGGAAGCGCATTCCTTAGCAAAAAAAAAGGTCCACACATATTCAAAGGAGCAAATATTCAAAATTCCTGAGTTATCTTTTAAACGCTAACAATATCTAATTAAATAATTTAAATAAAATTTATATATTAATCAATTCACAAAATAAATATTTATAATATTATAAATAAAATTTTGTCCTAACTACTTGATATAGCTGAAAATTCAAGTTTAACACCCACCAGTCGAAAGTCACTTACCATATTTGCAAGCTATTTCTATACTTTTTAGTAACTTATTTCTATACTTTTCCCCCTACAGTATCTTCCTTTCAGTTTTTTGATTTTTTTTTTCAAAAATGAAAATGATATGGTTATGTACAGAACAATACACAAATAGTCAAATACTGTTTTATCACCTCAGCTATATATTTTTATATATACATATAGAACAATGAAAAGCCAAATAAACTCTTTAGTTATTAAACAATATTTGTGATTTTAAAAATCAAAAAGCAGAAGCATGAATTTTCTAAACCATTTACCACACAAGCATCCTGGAGAGAAGACCTGCAAATCATGATATTGTTTTTGGTTTCTTACATGAGTGGAAAAGTCCAACAAAATACATGAAGAAACAGTAGCTGCTATCAGGTGAGTCAAACAGATAAAAAGATACACAAAAATAATAAAATCAAGGGGATGAAGAGACGGCATTTTAAACTTGCTGTTGTCTGAACTAAACCTTGCAGAGCGAGTGCTCGGGATTTCATGCTGTTCTGTACACTGAAGACAAGAAGCAATTAGGATTGAGGCGAATGTTAGCGTTAACTAAGAACACCGAGACAAGGATGCTGTCCTTTCACACTCCCTAGAAGGCAGTCTTGAAAAGGGAAAGGAGTGCAGTTTTAATTCATTTGGCACTTGTAGCAACTTCATTAAAAGCTTTTGCGGAAATCCAAGAGCTCCTGGGTCTGACTAACCGAAATCTGAAAACAAACCTGTCAAAACATTAGGCAGATTTAAACAAAAACGAACTTCCAACACCGAGACTAAACGGGAGGAGCGCCGTACCTCTTGCTTCACTAAAAAACCCGACTCCGTAGGTTGTTCGCATTTACAAAATCACCAGGGAGATATAATGAAACATAACTGAATGGTGACCAGAAGCCATATTTTCATCAGCTTCTTGATAATTAAAGTGGCTCATTTTGCAGAAGCACTGCTGAAAACCAATAATTTGCTCATTTTGTCCCTAAGAAGTTGTGGTTTTGCTAGACATGAATACCTTTGACTTTATATTTGCTCTGCTGTCTCACCAGCACATTCACAGAGAAGTCAATTAACTTTTAGCTAAAGTATTTACCCAAATTAACGTGCAATTTCATACTATCGATCTATTAACAGAAGAAGAATTACCAGTTAAAAATCTCTTCATATCTAATTCATAACTGCGATTTCACTGACTATCAAGAAGAGATGTGAAAACGCCATTTCAGTCAGGTTGTCTGAAGATCACTGTAATCATAAATTTGTTTTAAACTGTTTATGCTCAGTATGTTTTCCCCTTAACTGCAGTGTGCTGCATGTACACAGGTTTCATCTTAGGACAGAAAAACAGCACGCATTGCATAGTTTAGTGCAATTTTAAGGTAAAAGCCTTAATATTCCAAGCAGGAAAAGAAGCATACGCTCCCAAGAGGAGCATAAATAAATAAGCCAGACTATGATATACCATGGTACACTGGTCAAATAGCCAGAGCTTCAAAACTGTCATGTAGAAAGTACCAGAAAATGACCTCAGGCCATTCAGTGAGGTGCTGTTTGAGAAAACGTCCAAAATTTCGACTTTAAGCAGCTTACTGTGCAGTGACCAATATGTATATCTACATATAGCAGGGCTGCACTTAAATGAATTTATACCTTTTGCCCTTCTTTCCATTGCCATAACTGAATAAGTTGTTTGTGGTAAATATAAAATAATTGTAAGGTACTTACCCTCGATTGGTTACAATTGCCTTCTTCAAGTGAACATAGCTTGCTGGGAAGATCCCCTGAAAAAGTACATAAAAAAGCAATTTTTTTTAGTTTAATTAGGCTTTTTGCCTACAGTACCTTGATTTTCTCCAGCTAACTTTAAATGTAAGACTTCTTTTCAGAATACAGTCTCGCACCAAAATGGAGATGGACAGCAAACTTTACGTGGCTTCAACAAGATGTCCTCCTTGGCTTTGCTAACTTCCTCACCAGGTAAGAAGCACTTGACTGGTAGATCCTCCACTTTGCTCTTGAAATTAAATGGTGACACCAGGGCCCCCATTCAATTTAAGACAAGGATGAAGAAATGGACTGACTGAACCTGTATTAACTTTGTGAAACTATACTTGCTTACTCTAGTGTGGATACAGTGGAGCCCCATATTTCAGATAATCTTCATAAGTCAGGCAGTGAAACCAAAGAACACAAACAGGTACTTAAAAAAAGATTTAAACCTTGTGCAATAAAATTGCTCTTTTTTAACCAGCTCAAGGATTGAGCACTTAAAAAATGAAGCTGTAGAAGCAGATTTTACCTGGCTGTATACATCTGATGCTCAATAATCTGTAGCAAATAAGCTTTTGAATTTTGCAAAGTTTTACAAAGTTTTTGCAACATTTAAATTTTGGCAACATTTTTCCCAAACAGTTCAGTTTGACAGACTAACAAAAGAAATATGACAGAAATTGTATGCGTTTCCTACGTACTGTAGTATCTCCACCACTGCTATCATAGACACACTTAGATTTATTTACTCAGCAGACACTTTTCTCCAAAGAGAACACAAACAAACATTTCTCCTCCAGATAGAAAGACACAGAACCAGACCATGATTCTCAAAGTACAGTCAGTTGGTCTAAAAGCACCATTTCTGCCAGCACACAATGCATTCATGCATCCATGAAGAACTGAAAGGGAGTACCAAAGATTTTACTTTTAAATTAAACAAATAATGCCGTGAAAGTTTAATGCATGAATAAGAGATAGGGAGAGAAATAAGTATAAAAGTTGAGAGGGATTCAACAGGTCCAAGAGACTGTAGGAGTTCATTTCCCCATAATGGATCTAGAATAAGAAAGATATAAGTTTCCACCTTACAGAAGAGTGTTGTATCTCCACAAGTGCATTCCCATCCTAGGTGCATTTCTAACCTGGTCAATGAAACCAAATACCTTCACAGAAACACACACAGGTTTATAAACTGTAGCTCAACCAGAAACTCATTGTTGGAGATACTTGTATTCCCAGTCATCCCTCAATTTACACTTGTAACTGGTTCTTAAAAAGGCCACATTGTGTGAAAAAATGTAAATTTGAGACAGCTATTTCCATTATTTTTTATGGGAAAAATAAGGATGTATCCCAGCACATCTGAAAACCCCCAAACTGACTTTCCACGTGCACACAAACAGGGATCGTGCTGCTCGTCTACTCGCGCTCATAAGAAAAAAACAAGTTTATTGTGGGTGTTCTGTCCTTGAGGACCTGCAAGTGAGAAGTTTTAAAGAGCGCACACTTGGGAGTCAGCGTGCGCGCGCGCGCACACACACACACACACACACACACATACACACACACACACACACACACACACACACAGAGGCTGATATTGCGCTATACAGACCCACAACACAGCACACAGGTGATTTGTGTTTTTTTATTTTTTGGTTATTTCTACATATTTGAATAAAATTGTGATACTGGAATTTTCTTTTTGACAAATTATTTACGACAGAGCGTGTGGTATTGGGAAGACCAGCACATGTTTTTGCTGTAGCAAAAACACATTCTGCATTCTGTGTGTAAATCCAGGGTTCACTGTACTTGATTATGGGCCAATCATTGCATTTAATAATAAAAGTGGATTGTAATGTACGGGTACATATTGTATATTAGATTTTTTTAAAACCTATTCCTTTTTAGTAACTCCAATGAGTTATTGCAATTTATCAACACTTAAAGAAAAAAACCCTGGAGGAGGCACATTTACCCCTCACGAACACATGAAGTGTGACAGTATTACAGTAAGAGGGGGCCTGAAACTGCAACCTTCACCTTGAAAAGCAAAGGCCTTAAATATTGTCCACCCTTAATGGACCTTGATTTCATATATTTCAGACTTTATTGACTGTGGTAAAAAAAGAAAAGGAAAAAAAAGAAAATCATAAATGCTGAGAAAACCTCATTTCAGCCATAATATAAGGAATAAAGAAAATTTTTAGCATATCTTTTGCTTTTTTGGAGAAAATAACTTCATTAATTAATAGAATAATGTTTTAAATAACTATGATTCTGTGTCTCAAAAAGAACCATTCGTCCATCTCCACTGTTTCGTGCCAGCTGGTCCCCTTGTAGCGGCACTCTAATCGAGCCATATCAGCACCTTATTCACTGCTGTTTTCATATAGCTCACTGCACAGTATGCATGCATGTATGTTTCAAATACACTTTTATTTAATGTTACCATGCACATTTCATGTTTGTTACACATTATGTAAGGCTATAAAAGTGTAGTACACAATGTAGTATACTACCCTGTAGTAAAATATGCTAAAGTTATGCATTTGATATTCAGGATTTCCACCAAATCCAGACAACTCCTCCCCTGATATGGTCCTGTTGTCCAAAAATAGAGATACTGTGCAGCACACTGTTGGAGTGCAGTTTGAGACAAGATTCAGGATTAGCTGTAAACCAAGACCAACCTTAATGTGGAAAAGGAACCAGATTCTTTATCTGTTTTTTAGCTGTCAAAATACTTATTCAGTGTTATCACTGTAATTCCGTTATTCAGCTGGAGATGCTACGAACCAGAGGGAACGTTTGTTATTGGAATGAATCATACATGCATATTTTGCTTTCTTATTGTAACAAGACAATTTTGTCATGATGTCAGAATGACAAAATTCCAACAAATGCGCAGACCAAATGTCCCGACTGTCTTCTAAAAACCTGGAGATGGCTTTTAGCTCATTGCTTCGAGGGTCTCTTTTTTACGTTTTCTTACAAGTCACTGCAAGAAATCCTTTCATGAACATCACACGGGCCTGCGTTTCTCCTCTAAACTCAGAATCCTCTTGGTCACTGTTTTTCTCTTCTCACCTGCTTCTGGCAAATACCTGCTTCACTAATAAGCCACCATTCAACCGTCCACCTTTATCTACCTGAAAGTTTAGCAATTCATTTGTTGGTGAGGTCTTTTTCTCTTATACCTTAGTTTTTAAAGCTTTGTTCATTCTCTGTCACCGATGTCATCAACTAAAGACCGTCCCCTGTATCTCTTTACTCCTCATCTTTCTAGACTGAGAGCTCTGATGAGATGTGCACTTAGACTACTGAAGACTCTTATAACCCATCAAACCCATAACCTCACATGCAGCCGTGAACTTCAACCCTCTGTGGCAGGCGTCACCACAAGCTGTCGGCCTCTGAACTTGTAAAGCAATCGGTAGGTTAGAGTACCCCCTGACTACAGGAACAGATTGATCCTGTGGGATGTCTGGACGTGCCATGTCCTCCAGTATGTAAGGAAGAAAGTGTTCGGTTAGGGGAATGAAAGAGAGAATCGTGTGCAAAAATGACATCCAAATAAAAGAAAGTTAAAGGTTGTTTTATTTGCTTGGGGCAGCTTGAGCTGGACATTTTGTCTAACAGATACATATTTTGGCCGTGATCATACCTCAAAATATGCAAATGTTTACAACCAAATCAATATAGGTAATATTGTATTTTGTAATCATCTTTATTATTAAAAGGTGATCACTTGGCGCATTCCATTAATCTTTTCCCTCTTAAAAGTCACCTGTAATCTGTTTTATAAGGCGAGCAAAAGAACTGTCCTACAAAACGTATTCAGTCACGTTATCTTCAAAATAAGATGCTGTATTTGGTCATCATGTTGCCTGTGAAGAAGGGGCCACGGGAGTTCTGGAACAGGTCCTTCAGAAGAGCTACTGCTCACGCAAGCCCCTAGCAAACGGCCCTTCGAGGCTGCCCTCAGCGCCCGTCACCTGTGCAACCTACGATTTTTTTTATTGCTCAAAACCGGCTTTCAAGTGGCGCCAGCAGTGCCAAAAGCACAGCCTGAATGAATAAGAGAAAAGCACAGATTGCTCCGTCCAGCAGCAGCAACGAGGACCGAGAAAGTCACTTTTTACTGCCGCTCACTTTCTGAATACCAGCTCGGTCATCTCGGAAATTTAACTTGCTGTTCAAATATGCAAAGTTTCAGCTCTGCATCTTGAGATGAAATAAAAGACAGGGGTTAATGCAAAAAATACTACAAACATATGAACTGGATGCACTCCCAGGCATCATTTGCTGAATATATTATATTAGCGATGCAAAACAAGGCTCGGAGGCTGGAGAATGATGCCACTCTTTATTCCCTCAATAAAGTGGAGCGGTGGACACCTCATTTGGACAGCCCTTCTCCAGGCAGACATTCAAACGTGTTTTGCGTCCCTGCATCTACATTGCCTCCACACAGTTTGGATGCACACAGTTTCACATAGCGTTGCTCTTCAGCGCTGATGCTCTTCCCTTCTCCTCAGGCTTACAATTTGAATGCATTATCTGCATTTAAAAATTTCCCATTAAACCAGATGAAATTGAACCAATTGGTTAAGTCCCAGAGGCCACAGTCGGTGTGGCATAATATACGCAAGCCTCAAGCTAGAGCACAGCGGACTGGATTAGCGTGCCCTGACCTGTGGTAAAATATCCTTGTTCATGTTTCTTTCAGACTCTTAGTAGTTCAGTTGCTGGACATACATATCTCTCTACTGTCTCTTCCAACATCTGTAATATTTCTTTGGAAGACAGGTCAGTGTGAAGATGAGTAAGAATGAAAAATCAGGTTCAAAGAATATCAGCTCAGCCACCTCAACATGGCATAACCACCCTAGGCAGATATTTATTATCCTAAATTTTTATTATTGGCACACCACTGAACACCGCAGAAAGCTAAGAGTGATGTATGGGTCTAAACTGTGCATTGTTTCGAAGGTCCTGACTAAAATGCACCGTTTCTGTGCCAACTGATCAGTTTCCCATATCTTTGCACAGCTTGAGAGCTGTATAGAAGGAAGCTACAGAAAAGGGAGAAATAGCTTTTGGCAATTCCCCCCCTACCGCCAACACCACCACCGCTGTGGCTCAGAGTGTTTAAGCAAAGCTGAAGTGCGATTAAAAAAAATTTTCCTCTGAATGTTCAGTTTTGTTGACTTCAACACCGAAGACACAAAGTGTTTCCTGAACGGGAGAAAGCAAATACATGGATTTCAAAAAAAAAAAAAAAAAAAAAAAACATAGACGTTACTGGACTGCCAACACTTTTTTCTCAAATGTTCAAAGAGGACCGAAAATAGCAAGCTGCATACACATCTGTGCATCTAGGATAAATGTCTCAAGGAGCATCTTCAGCCCTGCCCACATACAAAAACATAACTTTAATTTTTCTGCATAATCAATAGGGTCCAGCTAGAAAAAAAGATCTATAAGATAAGAATATATAGAATGAGGTGAAAGACTCATATGGCTGCTAACTACAGTTTAATGGATGATAAAGTAACTTCAACGGATGCCCACACTACAACATGAGTTTTGCAGCAGACCACCATCCCCTTGACATAAACTCAAATGGGTCTTTAAGCAATTTAATTCCCTAGTCAGCAATTCTTCCATTAGGGTGGTGAAGCAAAACCTCCTTTACAGTCCCGTCAACAGAACATCCAGAAGCACCTGTTACAGGTGACCCACCTCACTTAAAGTGGGAAAAGTTAATTAACCAGAGAAAGGACATGCATTAAATATGTTCCTGAATCTAATATTTACCCAAGGGAAGGTTTAACATTTCCCAAAGGAAAGGATTCCACTCAAAATACAGTGTAGTGGATGGATGGCAAACAAATGTCCCAAAACTTTACAGCCTGCATGATTATTGGATTTGGTACTATTGTATACAACCTTATAGCCAAATGCCCAACTGTACTTCATCCAAGATCAGTATTTTAATACACATTTTATCCCGCTTTCGGAGGCAGTGAACAAATAGCATGGAAGAAGGGACATTGGGAACACGCGCTGTATTGGGCCTTGGATTGCCATAGCAGCAACACTCAATAAAATGTCCAGCTACACTAGCCAAAGCTTCAGAACACACAGAACTGTGGTAACAACAACCAAACACCCCCAACAGTTACTATGCTAACACGCTTTTATATTTATTCACCTAGCTGAGGCTTTTCCTCAAAGCAGCTTACAGTGTTAACCTCATTTTCTCTCCTGAGTCGAGTGCCTGTTGCCAAATTTCAACGCTCTTGTCCAAGCTAAGCGGTGTCAATCAACAGCAATGTAAATACGCTGCAAACATGCCACAATATGATAGCTGCACCTTTTATTGTTTTATATTTTATTGTTTCGGTACAGATTCATATTTTTTTCGGTACTAACAGTGCGGAGGCCAGTAAATGAACAATAATGAACCAGTGCATGCAAATACAGGAGTATAAGTGGATACAACCTGCAGCCATAAACAGTTACAGCAGCTATGAATACTGCTTAGCCACATTCGCAGTTAGTGTCTACATTGTAATATAAATACAATGTAGAAAACTGGCTCACAGCAAGCATGGGAACCCGATTTGCTTCACTGTGTGAAACATGTTTGACACCCCTGGTATAGCGGATAGGTCTGCTTCCTCCTCTAAACTAAGCCAGATAAAATGATCCTTATTATTAGCTACTTTTCCCTTCTTAAAAGGGCATTCCGTTAACATTTCTGAGCAAGACATCGGTTCTCGTCCAAACAGTTCCTCTGCAGCACTTCCCAGAGGTCCAGAACACGAGAGGGTTGCTTTGCTCTCACTATTCAGCCCTGTTCATCCCATAAGTATTGCCCAGGTTGTCCAGGTGCACTCCAACTTTTAACTATTATTACCTGTCAAAATCAGTAAGCAGGAGGACACTGCACTACCTGGGTGTAGATAACCCAGCAAGTAAACAGCAAATTGGAACTCCATTAGACATTAAGGCCAATAAGAAGCACATTATGTTGGCCTTAATGTCTAATATCTGAAAATATTCAGGCTTAAGGCCCAACATCAAATGAATCAATTCTAATTTCTTTTTTTCAGCTAGGTCACTTGTGGAAATTTTAATTTAAACTTTTTTTGCTTTTTTAATTCTGTTTTGGGCATAGCCCAGAATTGTGGGAAAAAAATCCACATTTTTACCAATTTGAGATTTTTATCAATTATGCTGCCTACTGCAACAGGGTAGAAAATCTATTATTTTAATAACACTACTTCCAAAAATTTTACTGCACAGCTCAATTGAATTCAAGCTCAATATACCGACTACGGTGATATACAGTAAATAAAAATTACAAAGTGCATCGGCACATAATGGGAGCAGTGTGTCCTTCTGTGAAAAGACTTTTCATCTGCCTCTCTCTTGCCTTTCTATCCCCATCTGGGTGACAGCGGGTGCCATTCCCCATTGCCCCTGCCCCTCCGCCGGAACTCGCAGTGCGCTGTGTCGGCCTCCCTTCTCCCAGTTTCCTGTGGCTTGTTCTGTCTCCTTGGCACTCCTCCTCCCACTGTTGAATCATCTCCCTCTGCCCATTCACCTACCCCAGTGGGTCTGTGTGTGTTTGTGTGTGCACGCCCATGAAGCAGCGGGTCCTATCTGCTCTGCCACAAGTCATAATCTGCTCTAATGAGCAGGAATTCATCTCCACAGAGGGCGCTGATGCAGAATGGCTGAACCAGGATAACATGACATAAGAATGAATCTGACCTATTCAGCAGACAAACAAATCAAATGCAAACGGATGCTGCTGGACTCTTTGAAATGTTGTATTCATGCACGTATGATATTAATACAACACTAAGGGATGCATGATGTTAATTACAGCTAAAATAATAATTACTATTAAACTTCATTTAGCTGATTTCTTTGTACACAACAACTAGGGGTGTTGGATCATCAGTTTTACAATGATTTATCCATTTGCACAGCAGGGTACTCTTACTGTGTCAGTTCAGGGTAAGTATAGGAGCTCAATTCAGACCATGGTCCTTCAGGCTGGAAAGCAGCAGATATACAGTAGCTATCTGAACAAGGGCAGCAGGGTGGCACAGTAGCCAGAGCTGCGGCCACATCTGGACTCATAGGTCCAAGGTTGGAAACCCACATTTTGCTGCCAAAGAAGGAGTAAAGAAAGCCACTTAAAGTTGAGCTGCCCAAGTAAAAGTTACCCTGCTGGATAAATGGGTAAACCGTTGCACGCCATTTTGGAGGAAAGCATAAACGTAAAAATAACTGTTGTACGTAAAATTACCTCTAAATACCACAAACAAGGCTGGGCGATACGCAATTGCTGGGCTAGCATTTACAGCACATTGACAAAACTTGGCTTCATTTGCATAACCGTGTACAAGACTCGTGTCTGTAATCTCTGAACTGGTAAGTGCAGGGCACAACAAGTAGTTATTAGATTTTAATTCCCGTTTATGTGAAAAGTGCACAAAATCTTGCAATTTAAAATGCTGACCGGCTGATAAACACGCTATTCTGTTTAGACATCTCAGTTGCACACTGCAAGTGAGACAGGAGCATCGCTGACCACTGCTCTCCACTCAGACGGAATGCGCAGGTCCCAGCTGCCCTGCTTCCTGTCTCAACTGCGGTACTTCATCTACATCAGGACCGTCTCTCTGCTCAAACCTCCTGACACCCTCAGCAGGCTACAAGGTTTCTTCAAGGTCTCATACAGGTGGGAACTACGCCAGCATTTTGTGTTTAAAAAAGGTCCGAGTATCCAAAATATATATTTTTTTTGTCCTCCATGGGCTCTGTGGATTACAAAAATAAAGACCACATCATTGTAAGACAGAAACCCCATAATTTTCATTATTTCAAGCATTTTTTTTCCCCAAAAACACCCGAAGTATCCATCTGCAACTACAAATTTCCCACAAAGCCGTTGCGAAAATGACACTTAATTCCTTAGAATCCGTCCAAGTGTAGAAGCTCTGATGATACTGCAAGCAACCGGTACGTTGATAAAGGACATCAGAAGACGTCTGCCCGGCAAGCAGCAGATGAAAACCATTTTTTCAGACGCCGTTGGCGACAGACGGGATTTATCATGCACGGATGGCATGACAGAAAATAGGAGGAACACATCTGGAGCGCTTGTCCACACCTTTTTGTCCCACTTTATTCTTAAAATGAGACGCGAACAAAGAACAAAGGCATAATTGCAATGCACACAAGTGAAAGTATGTAATTTACAAAAAATAAATTAATTAATTTAAAAAACTGTATGCCCAGGATTGCATGTCTTGGAAAAGTAGCAATTATATCACTGTTGTGTGATTATTCATCTTTTAATGACAAAACCTATTTTGTTGCTTTCTGCTAAGACGCTTTGTTCACTCCAGAGAAAGAGCACGTCACTCATCTGTCACTCCGAGTGTGGCTTTTTGCGGTATTCATTGTATAGCTTCTGTCTTTACCGTAAGGATTTTTTGTTTGCCTACAGTATGTGTATCTTTACTACTGTCAGCCCATGACAAAATTTTAAGGATGACTAAGTTTAGTTTTAATACTAAGGGGCAAATTTAGTGGGGAAAAAACTACATTGTGTTGCACAGAGGGGGTGGGTGGCATGACAGCTCACAGTGCCTGAGCTCTGTGTTCAGATGTAGGTTTGAGCCCAGTGACATTCATATCATGTGGGTTTTCTCAGAGTGCTCTGGTTTCATCTCACAGTCCAAAGATGTGTTTCTGGTGGACTTGTGATTCTTAGTTGCCCGTAATGTTGTGTCAATGACTGAGCAATGGACTTGGGTTCTGTCCAGGAAGCACACTGCCTCAAACACTTGCAGGCTAGAATCTGGATCGCCATTTTCCTGCATTAAAATAGGGATTTATTGATAACGCATGAACAGGAAGTGCATCGGAAACTGCTACAAACCCCTGAAGACCTTCTTCATGAAGACCCGTACACCACAATGCTCCGTGCTCACTGGAGAAATGCAGACCAGCACTCTGCATGGCTCCCGGACTGTTATGGCTTTAAGAAGACATACTGACACCCACGTGAAACTCAGGGAAGAGAAACATGCAGACTCACTTTTTTTTTTATCAAGCACCCGCATTCTTCGCTCACCCCCACATGAACACAGAAATACACACACGTGCACCCACACAATGACACCAAACATGAGTAGCGACACAGCTGGGAGCAGCTTAGGAGAACGTAAGACGCCTCCGTGTATTAAATTCTGCTGCTCCCTCTTTCCATCTCCTGTACCCAAGCACACATAAATGCAGACATGCTTAAATGTCGATAATGATGAAGCTAGGAGCTGAGTTCAGAAAAAGAGAGAGGGAGTGAGAGAGAGAATCGAGCCGTGAACTGCCTGTGTCTTCTCTTTTGCTCCCACACAAACACACACAGGCAAACTTAAATAATGACAGAGCTGGGAACAACGTCAGCAAGTAAGAGAAATCCCTGAAGATCCTTCTTTTCTTCATTTTTAATGAAGAAAAGTATGCAACATTGGTCAGTTCTCACTGGAGAGGTATGGGGTTAAATCAGCCCCCCCCCCCCCACACACACACACACACACACAGGTTTGCACAGTAGCACAACAAAAAAACAGAAGCCCATTAAACACTCCTCCTTTCATCTCCATTTCTCTCCCTCAGATACACACACCTCTACGCCAACACTACCTCTATGTCAGGTCAGTTGTTTATTCTAAATGGGCCTTGGGGTGGGAATAAATGTGTGTTACACTGCATTGGTCTACAGATGCGTGAATGATTGTAGGGAGTTTAGCGTTTCTACCCTTGTGAGTCGTTTTGAATGAAGATGTCGAATAAATACTACAAAGCATTTATTGTACCTCACATTAGGAAAAAAATCTGCTATATGAGCAAAATTAAAAGTAAATGGATACTGTACATTTGCGCACGCACACACGCACTTTCATTTAAATAGCAGCAAAAGTGGGAGAAGCATAAGAGATGAAGATGGGCCTCCGGGGTATTCAGCATTACTTTCCCTCCCTCCTTCCCTCTCTCTCCTTCTCTAAATATCTCTGCATTCTCTCTCCACCATCTGCCAGGTCTGAATGACAGCCCTATCTCCAAACTCACCCCTGCCATCTCCTTCTGCTAGGCAGCACCCTGGGTAGGTCGGCCGTAGTGGGTGGATAATAAAAATTCAGTTTAAAAAAAAAAAAAAAACTATTTATAAATACTGAAGAAACTACCAAAATAAAACTGAAAATTTAGGTGTAATTAAACTGGGAACAGTTATTAAAAAATCAGATTAGGTTTGAAATTATTGCAGTGATGCATAAAAAATGGAAAAAATAAAAATCAGTTTGAGTAGAGATGTAAATCTATGACCCTCGACAATAAGAAGCAAATCTGGTTACTATTATATTATGGCGACATAGATGATCCACGATGCAGACACACCAATATGTTTCAGGGTGCCAGGAACGGTGCATCGTCACAGCGGCTGTGCCTCGGAAATCCATCACTGTGAACCCCCCCAGGGGAGGAGGCGTCATTCCCAGATACAGTGCAGTAAATCACTGTGCCCATGTCGGTGCGTGCAGCTTTTGCTCAAGCTTATGTTAAAATTATTGGGGCCATGAAATATTACCATCTGTGTCTATTATGTGGTTTAATGTCTGAGCTCAGTTCTGGTCAATCTGGGCTTGTTTGTGTCATAAACACTGTAAAAACAGCGAGTAAAAACAATTCTTAAGTAATTCCAAAATTAATCTATTAGCTCATGAGACAAAGTCACACAAAAAAATAAGATACAAGTCATCTAAACGCAAGGTGAATCGATTAATTAAAACTGAGTGCATTTTCCTGCCCACTACTGGCTGAATGAAGAATTGCAGGTTGTTTTCACTTGGAAAACAAATCATCTTTAGAAAGTATAACACTAGAAAAAAAGCTATTAAAGATAAATAAATAACAGAGAAAATGTTTGCATCCTCAGTGATTACTAAGTAGGGCATTTAGAAAACATGCGCAACCAGTGCACAAGATTTGGAATGATTTCATTAGAATAAAGTGCTAGCAACAGAGGACCTTCAACATAATACAGTACAGGGGTCAAAGGTGGGCTTTATTTCCTGACTTTGGTGCCTCTCCATGGGATACGGAAACAAATCGTCACACTGCCTTTAAAACGACACCAAACTGTTTACTGTGATTTGCTTAAATCGCTTCACGACCTCAAGAGCACTCCTTTATCTCAGTGAACGTCCAGCCTGAAGCTGCCTGGCATCAACGCTCCAAAACAGATGCTCGTAAACGGAGGCGGTGGCGGCCACGGGGCCGTGGTCACAGAGCAAGCTGGAGAAGGCGTCTCCAGCAGGGCTCTCTGATGTGCCGCCAGCTTCCACAGACCTGCAGGCTATGACCATATCACTGGATGTCCACCTTGAAAGGCATGCATTTCACAGCCAGCTGCATATCACACAGATGTCCTTGCGGACATGCATCCCCTAGAGCCAACCTTGACACATACATAATATAAATAATGAAATGCGGAAAACATTTTGGTGCTTTTCCAAGCATAAATATGTATTTCTTGGCATTCCATGATGACTTAAGCAATAAGGAAGTTCTTAAGAGTGGAGGACTCATATAAAAATGCTGAATTCTCATTTGTTAAGTTGCCTAAGGTCTTACATGTCCTGTTTTGTATTCTGAGCACATCATCAGATGCTCCTTCCTATGCAATCTGTCCATTACTTTACAAAGGTCACTGCAATCACAAGAGTTCTGTAAAAGCTTTTATTATCCGAGTTCACTTCCCCGTTTCTCAAGGGTTCAGCCTTTCAAGGACAACATGTCTCTACCCAGACCTGACATAAAAACTACTCTGAATTACTTTTGATAGACTGCGTTTTATATTTTCATCCCTGTGCATTCACCTTATGTATAGTATGAATCGAGGCTTCCGCTTCAGCAGCCAAAACTCCATTTATTTTACTGATATTTAAAGATCACTGCTTCCTATTTCACAATGTCTAATTAGAACCCTGTATTTAAATACTTAAACGTTGCATATAATGTGGCAACAAAAGAGGTTTGTACACTGCATGGTCAAAACTATGTGGACAGCTGAGTTTCACCCCCATTTGTGTTTGTTGAACCTCCCATTCCAAAACAAAGGGCATTAATATGGAGTTGTTGCCCCCTTTGCTGCTCTAATAGTCCCCAGTCTTCTGGAAAAGCTTTCCACCAGATTTTGGGAATTTGTGCCCATTTGGCCATAAGCGCATCAGTGAGGTCGGGCAAGAAGGCCAGGCTCCCAGGCGATGTACAGAGCCCTGAACTCGACCCCACTGGAAACTTTTAAGATGAATTCCGATTCATCTTAAAGGTTTCCAGTGGGGTTGAGTTCAGGACTCTGTACAGCCACTCAAGTTCTTCCACACCAACCTGGGGAAACCATGTGTTTATGGAGCTCACTTTTCACAAGGTGGTGCAGTCATGCTGGAACAGGAAATGAGTTTCTTCCCCAAACTGGGGCCACAAAGTTGAAATTACAGTTTTCTAGAAAGTGTTTGTATGCTGCATGAGTGCAGTTGAAACTGCTCAGCTCAGTCATTGGGGGGGTCCACAGACTTTTGGCCATATTGTATATATACATGTTTTTATCATGATTTTTTTTTTTTAACCAAAAATTACAAATTGTTACAAATTGTTACTCAAAACATAGAACTACAGTAAAATGCATCACATATATCAAGATAAAATGCTATTTTAGAAAATTCTATATTTTTGTAGATTAAATGTACAGATTTAAAATAAATAAATGCCACCCATTTGTAAACATTTAATGGCAAACTAATCCACCGTCTTTGCTTTATGACACACAGAGTCTAATGTTGGCCTGTTTCACTTATTAATGAAAGAATTAAGGCCAGAAATAGCAGACCCCTCTTTTAAACTGTGGGATTTCCTTTCCTTTCCTTCCCTTCCACAGATGCTCCATCCACATTAAGGTGTTTCAGTTGCAGCAACTCCTGCAGAGCTCCTGTATGAGCAGACATGAAGACAAAGTCCATCTCGTACCCGACAGATGAGAAACAAGCAGCGTTTTTACCGCTCGCCTTCAAAGCACAGCGGCATGCTGGTTATCTAACTACCTCACTAACAATTTATGTAACTCTCTGTGGCGAAACTCTAGCCACTTGTGTTCAAATATTGTAAGGATGAAAATATTTGCAGATACTTTTTATTGAATCTCACACCATGGTGGAAAAATATAGAAAATTATTATCAGCGATGTCAAGGTCTTGCAACATTCGTGTTGCAAATCATATACTGTAGCTGTATTACTGTTGCAGCAACATGTTAAATTAAAATGAAGATTTTCACAAACCACAAAAAATAACCTGGTGGTCAGACCCATATTTTATGGAATTTTGTGCAGTGTGATAATTTAATGACCTGTGAAGCAATTCAGAAAATGATGTCACATTCAGAATTCCCTGCTGCTTTGATTTTGTATAAGCTGATGGACAAACAGTTGGACAGACTGGGTAAAGCAGCAATGGACATTGACTTGATGGAACTTTACAACATCAACACAAGGCCTTAATAGTTAGGTTATGACAATATTGCTATTATTAATTTATAAAAAGTTATAAACAACATGTCTTTGTTAATGGTTGGATAATCGCAGGTAAAAAAATTAATATGTGAGTTCTGTGTTTCTGTTATATGTTATTGCAGTCTTCTTTGTGTCTGCATTTATACAGTTTGGCTCGCACTGCTCCATCACACAAACATAAGACATGTTAATATAACAAATGGTTATTTAAACCCTGTTATCTGCTTTTTTTAGCTGGAAAGACAGGAAGCTGCAAAAGCTGTGCTGCTTAGCTCCACCATAGAGTAATACTGGACTAAACAAGATGTTACTGTACTGAACAAAGTGTGTCCGGTTGTCTTTCTATTTTTTTTAAACCAAAGAAACTTAGTGTGCTGCAGTTAATATTGGCGGTTTCATAAAATGCCACCTTTTTCTTTCTAGTCATGCTTACGTACAATTTAACCTGCGTGCACTTTAAAGACGACTTTAGGGAAAAGATGCAAATGTTGTTGAATAACTAATAATACTGTGAAAGGTATTCAAAACAGAAGAATGAGTGTTTAAGGTTTGACCATCCTCCTTACCTTGAGCGTTAAAGGTAAAACAACTCTTTCAGCTCTGTATTCAGCCTGATCGTATACATCAGATCAAGGCTTAAGCGAGTCAGAAAGAGGATTATAAAAGAAGGGAGAGCACATAAAGAGAGATCAGAGACTTAAATCATGCATGCTGATGTCAAAGAGCTCTTTTTTATACTACAGGGTGAAAATAAAAATGATTAAAAAAAAATAATAAATAAATAAATAAATAAATAAAAATCCTTTACCTTGACTGTGGGCTTCCTTGTTGAGAACCCTCTGTACCATCCTACAAAAGAGCAGAAAATTTACATTTAATACAATGAAGGGTGTACCGACCGTGTAAATTATTAATAACCTCACTGACCACTGCTTCAATGCTAGTTGGATTTCTTATAGGCACTCAAGGGTCTTAAGAGCTTGAAATAAAATTTATTTGCAGCAAAAAGTCATGAGGAATGCAAAAAAATAGACAATTATGTAAAGCATGTGCACATTGGTTAATGCATGAGTGCTTGCTGTCAGATTGCAATAGCAGTAACAGAACAGGATTTTTACTATATCTGTTTTTGCACTGTTTGTGGTATCTAAAGAAAGCAGTTGTCTTCAGGGTAGCTCCTTCCCTTCCCCTGAAATACACACTTGGCACACGGGTGCTTCTCTAGTCCAACACACACACACACACACACACACACACACACACACACACACACACAGACTGATTCCAGATTTTTAAGGATGAAGACAGACTGGTCACTTAACACACAAAAATCCACCCAACAAACACACACACACACAAACATGGAGCAGTTTTTTATTTATACTTCAACTACTCAAATTTACAAACAAAAATTTGAAAAAAGTATGACATTGTAGGTCTACTGTTCTGTTTGTTTTATTCTTTCATGGTTTAGGTCCATAGGCCTTTAAACATTTATGAAAATGTCAGACTTTAGTGGCTGAAAGAGAGCACATCACTTTAGCCAAATGGGTCACACAGCACTGCCATAAGAGGCAATTTAACTGTTTACACTTTCAAAATCAACTTTTAGTTGTAAGCTATTTGCTTATTATTTGCCCATACTTAAAAATCACTGATTCCTTGAATTTTTTTCATGATTTTGTGACACATCACAAAACATTGTACAACATAAAATGCTACTTAAATGAAAATCTTCTTGTGATCAGAATGTCCTTCCTAAATTTAATGTACAATTTATAATTAGATGGCCTCAAGACATCCAAACCCACTTTTAGCTTTTGCAAAAACATGAAATTGTGCATTACTGACAGCTGAAACATGTATAATCCAGAGGATCTGATGTATGTACATCATGTACACCATGATTTCTGCATAAAATGCTCAATTTAGGCATTACAGCGAAGCACTAAATGTGGCCGCCTTAAAAAAAATCATATAGATATTTCTGCTGCATTTCAAACACGATTAAGCGTGTCCTTCAATCTCATGTTTAATCAATGTGCATTTACAGATTTGTACCTGTTAAAGCTGTCAGATTTGATCTGAATATGAATTTTGATTTAAATGTATTATTAAAATAATTAATGAGCAAGGTTCTTTGAAGTGGCAAAATATAGTTCCCTGCTCTTGTACATGAACGAACCTACTGCCATACTCCTTGGAAAATGAACATGTAGCATAAAGGCGATCAGAATTTTAAACTGATGGAGGATTGCTTTACAAAAGTGGTTAAAGTAATATGTTGTAATGATGCAGGATTTCTTGCAGTTTCTACAAGAAAACATACATTCAGATGTGTTGGTAAAGGCTTTATTTATTGGCCTGCTAAACTGTGAAGCCAGCTAATGTTGCTGATTCCTCTCTAGCAGGTGCATCGAAATCTAAGAACTTCTGTTTTTCGGTGTAGCGCACTGCTTGAGGTTTTTGGGACCATTGCATTCACTGTAGTTTTTACTCCTGTCTGCTTGTTTGCTGCTTTCTAACTATAAATACAGTTTTTGCAATAACCGCATATATTTGCATGTGCGCACAGTTGGAGAAAACTCGTCCAGATTGATACCCAGACAGCTTTCACCATTACGCCTGCCTGACCCACTGAAGATCAGATGCAAATCAGACGGGGGCATCAAAATACCCATCCGGCTGCTCCCCAGCTGCATCACGATATTTTTTTTTTGCATAATTGTATATTGTTTGCATCCATCCAGCCAGGGTAGGAAATTCATCTGGCATCGCTTGTCTTGCTTTTACTCCTCTGTTGCTCTCTGAATTTTCCCCACACTTGTTTTTAAATGTGCACCGTTGCTGTTACCGCTTGCATGAATTATTCTGCGGCAAACACTACAAGGCAAAGTGTTGAAAAGGAGATTATGCAAAAAGAAATTATTCTAAAGTGAACAGAACCGCTGCTTTTTGTTGCTAACAGACCTCAAGCATCATTATTTTTAAGGTAGCAGCTACAGTCATTGGTTGGTATTGATAAAGTTGCCATGTGAAACAGAGATACGATACGATGATTGGGTGCCTGGAAAAAAATTTGCCGATTACAAAGTTAGACACCAGCAGGAATATAGTCACAACTATAATATCTATAAACAATATTTATAAACACCTTTCAGGCAATTTTGCTGCACTGACATTCTTATACTATGGTGGCAATAATGGTACAAACTGACATTATGCATGATTTTGTAATTGTATGCTGCAAAGTACTGCCTGATCATAAGAGCAAAAGGAAATCACCAACATAATCCAATAACACCAAATTTATAAAACATTCTGGAAGCTGTTTATAAATCCTGCCTGTACAGATAATCCTTAACTTAATGTATGTTGAACAGATTCAACATACATTGGCCATCGCATTAACTTTATATTATTTTCGAGTCTCAACGTTCGGTCATAACACCAACCACTCCACTTGGAGGAGGTGGAGAGCTTGGCATCATGGTGCCAGGAGAACTGCCTCCAACTGAATGTCAGCAAAACTAAAGAAATGGTGGTAGACTTTGGTAGGCAACAGCAGCGGTCCTACACCCCCCTTAAAATCAACGGGACTGCAGTGGAGAGGGTGAGCAGCTGCAAATACCTGGGCGTTCATGTCACTGAGGACTTGACATGGACTGTACACATCCAAGCTCAGGCCAGTAGAGCAAAGCAGCGGCTCTACCACCTCGGGCAGCTGAGGAAGCTACAGGTCTCTCCGGCGATCCTTAAAACGTTCTACTCTGGTGCTGTACAAACTGTTCTGACTCAGAACATCATCTCCTGGTTTGGGAATAGCTGTGCTCGTGACATCAAGGCACTGCAGAGAGTGGTCTGGGCAGCGGAACACTGCACCAGATCTGATCTGCCATCCCTACAGGACACCTACACCAGGAGATGCAGGACCAGAGCAACTAGGATCATCGGAGACCTGTCTCATCCCAGCAACCATCTGTTGCTGAAATCAGGCAAACAATTTGGAAGCATTATGGCCAGAACGGAGAGGCTCAGGAGGAGCTTCTATCCACAGGCCATAAGACTTCTGAATCCGGACATGCCATCACAATCCTCGCAAACAGGGTCTACAATATTCTCTGACCGCTCCCCTCACTGTCACTGTCCTTTCAGTGCACCTTAAGCTTTATTTACCGTTTTATTTACTTATTTATCTATTTGCTGTTTGTTTATTTTCTTCTTGGTGTTTAGTTGTTTGTTTGTTTTACTTATTGTAAATTTTTATGCACAGTCTCCTATCCTGCATCTGGACACATTTCACTACATGGTACACCCAGTACCATGTATGTGACAAATAAACTCTTTTGACTCTCTTTTGAGTCTTTTGACTCTTTGACTCCATCTGCCATACAGTAACACTGCAAGGCACCCATATTTGTTATTGTCTACCTGAGATTGCATTTCATTTTGTAAAATTAAAGCACTACATAACTTCCTCTTTGTGATTCAACTCAGTGACTTTTCCATTTTAAATAGCTAGCAAATGTCAGAGGGTTCTGGTGGTTCTGAAAAGAAAAAAGGTTTAGAAAAAAATTGTATAGCATGAAAAAATGGCAAACACATACAGCACTGTGCTTACTACTCTGCATTACTTTAACATAATGTTTGAGAATAATTTATGAAAAAATAAAGTGCTATTTAACAATGCAGAATTCATGCATGTTAATTATTTACATATCTTTAAGGTTTCCATAATAAAATTCAAAGGAGTTTGCGACTTATAACAACCAACCTATTACAAGGTCATCGGAATGGAATGCCAGAGTACATCAAGGACCAAATCCCCTGTACAGCTAAATATTACTGCCATTTCAGCGGTCAGGGAAACTCCTATCTGTTCATGTGTGGCTTTCAGCCTTTAACAATATGGCCTGCCAACAAGTCAGAAAGCAGGCTGTGGATCATTTCTGCTGACAACGTACATATTAGATATTAAAAACTTAAATCCTATGCATTCCTAGCCCCAGTTATTTTTTATACCAAAACTTGGCTTTTCACTGTGATTTCTGTTATTTTTTAACTTTATGCACAGTTACTGAGCAACAATCCTTGTTATCGCAGGGTATTTGCTGCTGCTAGCCAGTTAGCTTTAGCTATCCAACTTAATGATGTTCTTTAAAACCAGCACATAGTATCTAGCTGGCAGAGAGCTTCTGTCTTAAAAATTAATAAAATTAAATGAATGTGAAACTGCCCCCAGTACAAGCAAGAGAAGCTATAATTCAAAAAACTTTTCATTAGGGTTGTGTTTGTGCCAGTTAACTAAAACTACTATTTGGGTTTGTTAAGATAAAAGAAATTAGTTTAAAGCCCTCCCACATTGCCGCCCCGAGACTCTCAGCAACACACATTATTAATTTCAGGTCTTTGACAGCTTATGCCAACTTTCCAAACACTTTATCCATAGATTTATCCAAAAAATCCATAGATTCACTGTCATTAACCTCTGAACCTTGGCGCAGGGTCACAGTAGTTCAGACCATGGGATGGGTGGCAGGAAACCACTGGATGGGATGCCAGGCTGCCACACACACTCATTCAGTCACTCACACATACACATACCATGGCTCTTTCATACGGTGAGGAATTCATGAAATGCATGGACTGTGGAAGGAAACCAGAGCACCTGGAGGGAACACACATGAGCATGAACTGAATACCCAAATCCCACACAGACTGAGCCAGACTGGCACCCACATCTGATCGCCAAAGCCCAAGAGCTGTGAAGCAGCCAGCTGCACAGTACCCCACACTTCCTAAAAACCATTATTGCTATTGGGATGTCACTCAGCTCTGTGAAAATCACAAAAGACTCAAAACTGGGCTCATTCATTTGCCCAAAATTTGTTAATTTGAGTCACTGACAGAAACTTCATTCCCAATTTACTTCGCTATACTGCTTGTCCAATTATCTTTAGACAACAGTGCAACTGTAGCAAAGCAGAATAAATTGTATGGATACAGGATGTGCAGTAAGCATTTTTAAAATATAAACACCCCAAAAAATGATCAAATCTGTGTGCAATCTGTGTGCAATTCTATCACAATTCTTCTTCCATGTTTAAATCCTTTAATTTCTAGGTGGAACATATCCACCTTCACTTTGTCCATGTTTTTATTTCACCTTATTCACTATATCTACATGACTTTGTGTCATGGAATAGATCTGATTGTATATAACAACCTAAATTTACATTATGAATGAAATTAATGTGACCGTTAGGTTGAATAAAATTATTAGTTATCAGAGCAGATAACAGAAACTCATCTCTATGGCAACAGAAAATCATAAGCCAAACCTTCCTGTAAAATCCTAAAGCTTTGCGCCACGCTCATTGCCACGTTCTCAGGTAAGATTCAAACAGACCCTCCATATGACTGTTCAAAAGGTTTCGCGCTGCTACACAAACAACTTACAGCCACGTGAAAAGTAAGCGCACCCCATGAAATGCTTTCTCTTTTTTAACATATGTAGCCATATCGAGATCTTCATTTAAATAGTATCTTTAGATAAAGGTGACATAATATAGCAAATATCATGCCACATTCACATTCTGTAGTCCTCTGTATAATTTTAATAAGCATAAATGCAAATTTTGTATGTGGAAGTAAAAAAGTAAAAAAGCCCCACAATCTACTGTAAATGTAAAATACTGTCACCTAAAGTATTTTACATTTAATACAACTTATACTGCCCATCTGGGCCTCCGTGTGTGAAGGTTGGCTTGTATAATTTTGCTGCATGCAGAACAACCATCTGGGCAAAAAGAAACCAAAATGGGTTATAACCTCAAGCTCCTATTGGCATCTCTGCAATAGTTAATAAAAATTAACAAAATCAAACAGATCTAAAAATTCACATAGGGCACAATTTCATTTTTATTTTTTAAACTCTATTTGCAGTGATTCATTTTCAATCCCAAGTGGTGTAAAGTCTCTCCGGCTGCATACATGACCCAATTGGAGATTCACTCAGGTTTACCAGGGACCATATTAGCCAGTTTAGCAGTGATACTCCCCAGCATTCCCAGCTGTCTTATTCATGCAGCATAAAAGGAGCTGATTAACAAAGACATCTTTTGTAATTTTCTTAATGGCCAAATATCTCTCATTATCATGAAAGCCTTAACTGAAGACAAATGTTCTGACAAAAATATCTAGAGTACTTGAACAGAAAGCAGGTGAAGTCTTCAACTGGTTCTTTGGTGAAGACTGGGGTTAGTGTTGGTCTTTTGAAAAGAAAAAAAAAAGCCAACATTTCAAAAGAGGCAGCATTCCCCATGACAGAGGACCTGGGCTTTTGTCACAATGTGTTTGTCAGTCTCTGAAGTATGCAGTGAAATACAACTCTGGATCTTGGGAACCCTTGACAGAATTCCCAGACTGGCAAAGATACAATATCTGCACAGAATATTATTATATTACTAGGCATCATAGGCCAAATCAAAATCAAACATGGCACAGATAAAACATTTCAATTCCATCTCTTTTAAAGTGCACCATTAAGGAAGGGATATTATGATGCAGGAAAATATGTTTTCAAATTTAAAAAAGAAAGTAAAACCCATTTATTTAACTTGACCAAAAGATGCCCATCCTATTATGTGCAGATGGCACATTTTTTCAGAGTTTCATTTTATAACAGATCCTTAATAAAAGAAGAAAAGGGGTTCAGAATTTGTGACCGTTGGAGGATCAGCAATTGCATAATATTGGGCATTTTGTGACATGGGAATCCACGTAATAAAAAAGTGCAATCTTTCACACCAAGATCACTCCCGGAAACTGTGAAAGGCAAGCCAGATAAGCAAACAAAGGAAAACATTGTCCTCTTTTTTTTAACAATAAACATCAAATCTTCCAGCATATGGAAGTATAGCCTTAACCCTAACAGCCAAGTAAGATGATAAGAGAACTATCACAGAGCTAAGACAAACAGACAGACCAGCAAGAGGGGAACAGTTTATGAGGTCATTCTGAAGTTCATGGCAGTTCATCGAGGACCGACTCTGATCTCGCTGTGAGAAAATAGGATCCCGTCAGCGAACGGACCACTTCCCCAGACAGAGGCAAGCAAGCACAGCACAAGAATGCCCAGTTGTGTGTGCCTTTCTGCTGAATAGGTCATTTAAAATCGCATTCTCCTACAGACTGCTTGAGTTTAATCTCATCCGCCTTCCTCCTCAAAACGCATGGGTTCCTTTTTTTGGAACGACACTTTTCCTCCCCTTGGGCTTCTTTGTCTGCTGGCATTCCTTTGAGTATGCTGGAGACACTGCGGCTGGATAATTCCACTCCGAAAGAAGCTGTTCTTTTTATTCTTTTTAAGAAATCCTAGGCTTTAACCACCAAAGGGAATTCATTGTGTTGGTGAAGCAAATAATGCGTTTTTGCATTAATCTATGTCAACATGAGTGGTCAAAGAGGCAGGGTTCCTATTGCTCATCTTCATGTAAATTTGTGCATGCACTTGCGTGTGCATGTGTGTGTGCAAGATAGCTTTGGATTATGAGCGAATCATACAGGGTGGCTGGACTGTGTGACTGGCTGGAGTCCATCTTCGTGCCACAGCTCATATGGAGACTTCTGCATCGATTCTCTCTCTGCTGAAGAAGAACCATATTGACTTTGAAATCTATGTTATTACAAGCCCATTTGTTGGCTGCTAATACTGTGGTCAACTAATAGATGGCTCGATCATTAAATCAACAATTTTCTTCCTACAGCTCGAGTGACAGGAAAATATAGGCTAGGTAATTCTCTTGCACTTGGACAGTTTTCCATCTTACCTCAACTGTATTGATAGCTCCATCACAATATTACCAACAAATTAACAGCTAATACTGTATACAGCATTAGAGAATCCATTGTGATGACTCTGTGTGTGTGTGTGTGTGTGTGTGTGTGTGTGTGTGTGTGTGTGTGTGTGTGTTATGCAATAGTAGATCAGGTAGCAAAAAATGAATGCCCTTCAAGTATGTAAGAGAGCGCTATGTCACCTCACCCCCAACCCATTGCTGATTTCAAACCTGCTGTCACAGTGAAAAACTAAACTAAGAGTGAGTGACATCAGATTAAATAAAACATAATTCAGGTCCACATTCATATCAATGTATCACCCGTTGTTAAAACTAGGAGCAGCAGCAGCAGCAGCAGCCCGTTGCATATTTTGTCCATTTAACCTGTCAGGAACCAGCGAGGCAGGGCCCACCTACCCGGAACAGCTGCAACGGATCAACCCCTCAATGCAGAGAAAAATAGCACAGGGCTGGATAGCGCTGGCACGGGATCTCAACCTTAGCTTCCCATGGTTACTTAGTGTTATCTCTGCAATTTCTGATGTTATCCAATAAACGTCTTTGTCCTCGTGAACCCTAGCCCCTTCGGTCGTGTCCACACTTGGGTCCCTTGCCTCGTCCCCATCGAACCCTTGAAATAACCGTTCATGCTCACACCAAAATAATTTTTTTAAAAAACAGCTATTTGCATTATACAGTAATGAAAGTGAGTGTTTGCTGCATCACATATCAATTTTGTCCTTTGCATGTGATACAGCATCCTCTGTGCATCCCATTTTTAACAAAATTAATTGAATTTAATTTTATTCATTTGTGTGATATATCTGTTCATGGGTGATCTTAATGTTAACAGTATTAGCTTGCTAAGTAATAAATAATCCAATATTCTAATAGTTTTGGTGTGAACAGAGTTTGAGCAGGAGGACAAAGAGAAGCACCGATTTGCTAAGACAACCTTTCCTGTATTATTACAATATTACAATTATATATGTGAAATTAATGTACAGGAACACCTAATGCTTATAAACAAAAATAAACTTTGGTAATACTATATTTTTAATGTATGGATGACAGATCATTAATAAAAAATGAAAATAACCATCTCTATAATTAGTAACCTCATTTCAACAATTACTGCCATCAGGTTTCCAAGGTGATGGATCTCAAAGCCCATGAAAATGGCATTCTTTCCGTAAACTATTGACTGCAAGGATGAGACAGAAGAACCCAATTCAATCAACCATTTGTCAATTACCCTGCGCTCTGAACTTGCATGTTAATCATTAAAAGGTAATGAGACAGCAAAAAAACTGAGACTGATAGTTGGTGTTTCCTGTGGTAGCTGCACAATGCTACTGCCTTGACTTGAAGCACAGCGGCATGTTAGAGCCTGGGGCTTTGATGGTTTCGATTTCCACAAGATCCATTACATCAAATGCTTAGGAAGCTGGGAAAACGATCGATAAACACCGCGAACTGCTTACCCTGCCATTGGAAGTGCGATGATCTCAGGCCACAGCACATGGCTCCCTTATCGAGACCTGTCACTTGTCAACCTGTCCTCACTACACTAGAAAAGCTAGGTGGCTCTTCGAAGGAGCTGCGTTTTCATCTATTTTCCAGCTTTTACCAACGTAACAAACAGATTATGTTAAAAAATACACATACATTTTTAATCACCAACAGCCATTAAGGTGCTGGTGATTCAGGATCCATCTTTGGGGAAATAGGGAATAAGGTGGTGGACACCGTAAAGGGAAAACTACTCTGCGTCAGTTCAGTCTTAAACACACTTTTGCCTCCATGGTAAGGAAAATTTCCAGTGACTGGTGCAAATAATTTGCACTTCTTTAGATCCTGGGAGGATCAAAGAAAACTGTCAACCAACAAGAGAGGGTGGAGGCCTGGCAGCTCAGAAAATCTCAGCAAAGACTGAGCATTTGGTATAACTGTGTTCAAGGAACGTTCCTCAGAAATGGAAAACTGAACTTTCCTCTCCAGGAGAATTGGGCTTTTTTTTGCATTTCACTCTATTGGATATTTGCATTGCAGAAAATAAATTAAGCCTACATATCTTACCTTACTAATTATACAGCTTACTGAAAAACACGGATGCTGTCTTTGCATATGAAGTTTCTATGAAGAAAACTTCTGAGTGCCTGGAAACAGCAAAAAGAGTGGCCAACAGGGTCTTGAAGTCCCTACTCATTTCTCCAAACAACTTCAATTGAACTTTCTCAAAGTTTCAAGCCCATCTCAACTCAGTGAAAACCAGTACTTATAATGGACCAGTACTCAGCAGCATGGAGTACAGGCACTTCTACATTTTGTTCTTTGGAGACCATGTCATAAGCTCTGGGTGCTGTTCTCGGTCCGCACTAAACCAGGCTCTTTCACTGAGCTGCACTCCCACCAAAACACTGCTGTAGTGCATGCTGGTCATTTTTATATATTAAAAACATCCACCCCTGATACAAAGACATTCACTTATTGGAAGGTTCATACCGGTCTCCACAGTATAAGCGCTATCTCAAGTAGGGGCATCTGGTGGAGCAGGGGTTTAGCACTGCTGCTGCTGGATTTGGGGGGGTTACAGGTTTGAATCCACATTCTGAATCCATTGTGTGTGTTTACCTAGAACTTTAGTAAAATTTACAAATTTATACAGCAAGGTAAATTTCTTTTGAGAAAAGTATCCGTCAACTAAACAGCATTTCTAATTTTCAAAACTTTTTTGGTTGCATAACTATACCAAGGTGAGAGACCTCTGGCAATACTAACCACCAAATAAACCACCCACTCAGGTGGGTAACTGGTCCCAGCAAGCGAACACACCAACATCTGAGGCTGAGAATGCTGGGAAGGGAGGCCATTTCAGGTCACGTTTATATCAAACGCTACATTGCTTTCTTCAGTTCCGATTTTTACAGTGTTAGTGCTAAAGCAGACTGACGGCAAAAATGCTGTGTGATCTATCATACAAAGTGCCGTGGAACATTTTACTCCTTATTCACCTTATACTGTGGTTAAAGTCCTCAAACCGGCGACTGAAAAACTGTACTTATGGTTCATGCAGTTGGACTTTTTTGCTTATTAACTGCTTTTGAATTCTACCCAATTCCTTTATTGCTTAATTCCTACTCCTGTTAAAATTTGCACAACCATTTCCATTTGTCTGTGAAAATTCTCACAATACTTGAACTTTGCTAGCAGTAGATTCACAACACCCCCACTTCAGACACATCACAGTAAACTGACAGCATTATTAAACTTAAAAAAAGAGCGTCAGTAGCTAGAGATGGAGGACCTTCTTCATAAAAATGAATTTTCAGCAAACTTGCAAGTTTGTGACAAAATTAAAAAATTTTTCCCAGAAGAAATAACAGCATACCTGCTTCTGTAACATTTGCTTTAAGGGATTTTCAGGAACGAATATACTGGCAGAAGGCTGTCTAGCATTAGTTTAAAAAACCTAATTAAAAATTAAAAAATAAAACATTCAACAAGCCTACATCTTTAAAACAAAACCAAAAACATTAGTTGAAATAATGGCATTTTAAGAAGCAAGCAGACTGTGAAATTAACTTTGTGAGGGGATTTGTGTGTATAATCGACATCTAAACTAAAACTCAATGATTATGACAATCTGACAATGGCTATATGAATGTCCACTGTTTATTATCAGCAAAACCTGAACACAGTATATATCAATAACTAATGTATTAATAAAGCGGGCATTTTTCTTCAGTGATACTGAAAATAATTACGAATACTGATTTGTTCAACAATGATTTTGTCTGTGCCTTGAATTCATCCTTGGGGACAATTAAGGGCAGAAGAAGGCTGTGTTGTTCAGGGGAAACAAAACTTAAATGCAATTTTTAGAAGTACTGCAAACACAACACCTGGACAAACGTTCACTCACTAATACAGTATCTTCTCAGCTCTTATGTCAAGAGAGATCTGGCTTTCTCCGGCTCCTAACCATCTCAACATATGCAAAACATTACATGAAAAGAAATGTTAATCTGGCCAGGCCATTGATCTCAAAACTTCCTGACAACCTTGCCATACACAGACTAATGATGCTGCTGCCTATGTATGTGTCAGTTAGTCAGGAACAATGAAATCCAGCACACCTTCTAACAAAATGCTGATTTGCTTCTTAACCAAAATGAAACATTTTCATTAGAAACTAAACGTGCGGATTGTTTGATTAAAAAAAGCTATTATATCACAACTAATGTGTTTGAAACTGTTCCACAGTGATAAAGTTGAACACCTCTAATTGAAAAACCCAAAGTTTAATAAATTCATTTCAACATTTGCATTAGCAAATGACAAGAACTGTTTACTGATATATAAGAAATATTAATAATGGTATAAGCATTAATATTCCAAGTGTCCAACTTATAGTAGACGCTTGATCCTGTGAGGCCATAACATGATCCCTACTGTGCATGATACCCACACAAACCTTTTAGCCAGTGCTCCCACTTGAAAGCCATCAAAACCCCTGTAAGTCAGGTACTCCCTCATCCCTTACAGGTTGAACAAGATAGCCCCAGGGACAGCATCTGAGCCTCCTTTTACTCTGATCAATGTCCAGCAAAGCCAAACGCTGCCCCATCGCTCTCATTATTCAGGGCTCGGTACAACTCAGCCAGGTTGGCCCTCAGACTCCCACTGCACATCAGGAGAGTGAAATGGGCCTCTGTCAGAGTGTGAGAGCAACCTCAGGAATTCCTGCTCTCTCAGCATCGCTTCATTTCACACACTGTCCCCATCCCTGTCCCCGTTACACATCCTCGTAGCTCCCGGTCACAGCCATACCATTTCCACTGAGAACTCACTCTTCTTCCTTCCACCTGCAAATTCTTGAACAGCAACAGCAAAAAGGTCTTTTTTCCAGACTTATTTGATGGTGTTTTACAACTTTTACAAGGAAATAGCTCAAAATTGGCTGGATTGTGCAGGCCACTGAAACAATGAAAGCTCTCTGTCGCGTTCCTATGGCCATTCGGTAAGAATACGTGTCTTGTGACACGGTGCATTAATCACGCTGGAAGTGTCCATCCGGGAAAAAATAATGTGTAGCTATGAAGGGATGAACTTGGTTAGCAATGATATTCAGACATGCTCTGGCATTCAGACATTCTTCAGTAGGTGTCATGGGCACTATTGGTTGCCAGGAAAATGTTCCCCTCATCATCATGCTGCCACCACCAGCCTATGCTATTTAAACCAAACAGGACAGATCCATAGATTCATGCTGTTTGTGCCAAATTCTGATCCATCCACTAGTACAAAACCACTCAACAGTTCTGATGCTTCTGTGCCAACTGGAAATGCACTTTCTTGCTCTTTGCTGACAACATTCGCACTGAACATGGTCCTCAGCTGTGGTAGCTCAGCTGTGGTAGCCCATTTGAGACAAAGTCCAGTTCTGCACACAAACGTTCAATGTGGATGTGATTTGGTTGAGCAGAGTCCATTTGCTTGAATGTTTCTCATCGTACTCCTTGATTCACAAGCTGTTTTTATCCATGGGGTCACAGGCTTTTTGCTTTTCACACCATTCTTGATGAACCCTTGAAATAGCTGTGTGTGAAATGTCCAGGATGACAGGCATCTGGGAGAGGCTGCAACCACCATCATGCAACATCCAAAGTTACTGAGGTCACTTGTGTTGCTCATTATAGAGGTCAGCTGAACACTAACTGATACTAGAAATGCTGATCAGCCTGATTTATACCACACACCACTGTCATGTGACACATGATTTGTTAAACTATACAATTTGTGTGAAGGTTGAGAGAAGGTTGACGGTAGAAAACCCTACCTATACAACTAATTATCCTTCATTCCAGCCACATCACTGCTTCTTGGACGCACAGAGGCCTTCATCACAGTGGAAAAAAGGTAACCTCATGGCTTTGGGTTTTTTGTCACATTAACTCCTCACTGGGTATCAACCAGTATTCACTGGGCATGTATTGTCGCTGTTGGGGTCCTGTACTCAGCAGAAAGAGGCAAAAATACATTTTTGCAGTGGTGTCTATAGGAAAGTAAGGATTACCTTCACACTTCTCGAGGATCTGGACATTCTCTCCAATCTCCAGCGTCAGACCCTGGGACACAGAGCCTCGGAAGTTGCAGATCACTACAGAGGAAGAGCAAGAGAGAGGGGGACAGGGGGTCAATCCACATCTTAGGCAGGTTTGTGTGTGTGTGTGTGTGTGTGTGTGTGTGTGTCTGCCTTGACATCCTTTACACTCCCACTGCGACTGGTTTCTGCAGGTGACATGGCACCATTCAGACAGCTCGCTGCTGCAAAGCTCACTTAGCACTTAGCTAGCGAGCACACAAACAGTTCCCCACAGTTATCTGTGTACTGTAGCAGCTTGGGCCGGAGACGTGCCAAACGAAAAAGGCGCTAAACTCCTACGGCCAGAACAAACATTTTACAGCGTTTTTTTATTGTTGATACGCCGGAAGTGCTGCATCACAGCAAATACGACCCCTGAAGAGAGGAACTATTTATACTGTTTTCTGTTTCCTCCATATAAAACTGTGGCTCTGAAAAGAGTCAAATACATAACTAAATAATGATACGCTTTTATATGATGCACAGTGACAGAAGTAATAACTAACTTAATATCATCAGACTATATAACCCTTAACCTTTTGGCATTTAACAACCAAATTGTCCTGTTTTGTCATCCTACATGCTTATGCTGTTCAGTCAGCATGACACATGCTCTGCCATGTGACGTGATGCCTTCACACATCTTTTAAAGAATGAAGCAGAAAATTTGAAGATATTAAGTAGCCTTTTGCGATTTTATAAACTTTACTATGCAAAATATCAATTCTGAGACTTGAAAAACAAAGCTTTGCATAATGAACAGATGTCAGACAGAGGCTGAGGTTTATAGACATACAGATTTATGAAAAGACTAAAACAACAACACGCGCTTGGGCATTCATTCATTAATTCGGGTTTAAAATGTTTAAATATTTTATATACGCTTTCAGATCTAACTTTTTAAGCCATTTCTTAATGTGGAAACATCCCAGGCACTGTTCAGATTTTTATTATTTTTGGCATTGGATGCCATCAGTGACTGTCCTGTTTGCACAGAGCAATCTTCAGTGATACTACAGCAGAAAACCACATCAAAGGGTCAAGGACACTTCTTTCGAATTAACCCCCCCCCCCATAGGTCACCGCACTATTAAATCCCATGGAGTCTTTTGCTATCCATACATTGTCTGGCAAGCCTTTTGGCCCTCTTTACGAGGCTTGTCGCACATAAACAATATTTAGCAGGTGGCACAAAACATCTGTCCTGAAGTCCCCAGGGTCCCGTCCGCTGGCCCTGCCCCTCAACTACCAGCAGCAGAACCCCAACCAGTGCACATAGAGAATTTTGAATCACCAGGATCTGCTGTCACCCAAGCTGATCTCTATTTCTGGAAGAGACAAGGCCACAACCTCCTCCTGCCACCCAGGTGAGATGTCTGCTCCCAGTGATTTTGATGGGGAAATGCAGCGAGGGCACGGGGCAAATGTCGACAGAAATGAGTGAGTCGTGATGACTGCCTGGGAGCCAATGAGCTGCACATTTGAAACGTCAAACAAACAAACAAACAAACAAACAAGCAACATAACATTAAAAAAACAGTTTCAGAGACCACCACTGGTGCGGAATAAAAACTTGTCCCGAGTGGCTGTGGCCAGCAGCGGGTGCCATTGAATCGCTAGGTTAGCCCCAACCTGGCATGGTGCACAGACCTCCCATTCACTTCCGCAGCCTTGTTTCCTGTGTTTACTCAGCCCCACAGAGACCCCCCCAGGCTGAGCGAGAGCAGCCCGGCATTTGGCAATCAAGCACAAGAGATCTTAACAAGGAAGACTTAGAAATCACTGAATCTTTCCTGCCAGGGCTTAAAATGCACAGAAATCAAGCAGCTTTAAAATGTCCATTTTCAGTTGTGGAATCAAACATAAAGCAAACAAAAATATATATTTAAATGGAGGGATGCATTTGGATTCAGCAGCTGAAATCATGAGGGCCTTTAACTGTTCATAGCAGCCTTTAACTGTTCATAGCATGAGGGCCTTTAACTGTTCATAGCAGCCTCCCTTACTATGCTGATCTCTACATAGCTGAGCTCAAAGAATCAACATCCAGCTGTGATGTGAGATTTATGCAATGTGATGCGCAGCGATCGGATGAAAAGAGACCAGTGGCTGTGCGACCCCTTTAACTGCCATGACAGGGCCTCTTTAAAGCTCTCCAAAGCTTGTTTAATACAGATCTGCGAATCAGTTTGTTCATGGCAATCCAGAACAGTCCGGCTGTGTGTTTTGCTATCCAGCGGAGTCAAAGGCACCTTTTCTCCATTACTGCCTGTCCGGGGGAAGGGAAAAAAAGTTTGGGCTGTTACTAGGCAACCACTTTGCTGCTGCAGATTATTCCTGAGTTCCCGGCATTCTAAATCAGCATTCTGTTTCCTTGAATCTGAATAAGAGTGATGTATGAAACAGCACTGAAAGAAGGACTGCTTATAGGTCCAAAGGCTCCACTGTATGCTCCTCATCGCAGCTTTGACATGGCAGTATGGTGCCAGTAAAGAGTTTCTCTGCAAATAAATTATTTTGCAGTACAGTATTACAACATCATTTTTGTTACATTCACTTAATACTGCTACGTTTGAAGCATGGATTGTGGATACCGGCGAAAGGCAATCCACCACCACATCACATGTTGAAAAAAAAATAACCACCTAGAAAGTCTGCCCCCTTAAAAATGTCCTAATTTGGCATAGCACCACCAGTATTGCTTGTGTGGGTGTTTCATGGTTGCTGTAGGAGTTCTGAAAAAGTCCACATCTATGCCAACTTACAAATGATCACTCGTACTGGGTTTCTGTACGTGATGCTAGATCCAAGGTGGACCAATGTTCCAACTGCCGGCCTGTCTCTACGTGGAGACGATCACGATTGTGCCCTATCATGCAGTCGGCATGATCTACACTGAGGCCCACGTGATTCCACTGAGTCAGGCTATGATGGAAACTACTGTTCTCGGCAAACCAGGACATCGCCGGCTGACATCCACCTCTGACCACCAAGAAAACACACACATTTATTGGCAGATCCTCTGCTGTGCACAGTTGAACATCCGGGCTGTCCCATGGACTCCTGTGGAGCATTTACCTATTACAGTAACAGCATCCAACACTGTGATATAATTTCCAATTTCACTTCAAAGGAACCCGTTTAATATTTAATGCTTGTTTTAGAAGCTCTTTGCTACCAAGTAATCATTTAAAGGACAACGACACACGAGTCTAATTTTTATAAATAATTCAAGCCCTTTGCATATTGTGGGAAGAACAAGTTTAGAAAATAAATTAAACAAATTCAAAAGCATATTTTCCTGGCAAAATATCAAGATATCTGAGGCTTGGTAAAATGTGGAAGCCAGTTTGAGAGCATTTGGCATGTTTCTCAGCAGTACCTGGCCAAGTCTACAACGATGAAACTCTATTGCATCTATATAACAAAAATGCTGGGTTGCTTATTATAAGCTTCAGTTGAAGGGTGCCAAAGTCAAGGAGTAGCAATTCAAACACTCGGTTCTACAATGAATAATTGCAAGGAAGTGAAAGGGAAAAGGATGGCAAGAAAAGCACTATTAAGATGAGTAACTTATGAAATCATTACTTGTTCATTTTCATGACACCTGTTTCCAAGTGAAGCTACAACGATAGGTTTGTACTGTATACAAAGGTAGCGCATGATTTACCGTGGGCAGGAGTACCGCAGCAGGAGAAGGGACTCAAACCCAGGTCTTTAAGGTTACCAGTATAGCTACTGCACTACCTACAGCCCCAAACAGTGCCTCTACCTCATGACGTTTGAAGCACAGGCCACACCACTCCTGTTTGCTAGGCGTACGTCAACCTGGGTAGTGATAAAGCAGTCCCTCTAGGCTCAAGGAGGACAAGCTCTGCTCAGAAAGCTTCCACAGCCTGTTCACTGTCATCATAATTTGAACCCAAAACTTGCTGTTTCTTACCCTTCACTTAAGTTGAACTCTCAAAGAAAACTTTACTTCCAGTATAATCCAGATTCTTCAGTGTTGAAGATCACTTATTACTTTGTTAAAGGGAAATTGGGGTACTACACACCCAGCGTCAGATCCACCCAGAAACTTTCACAACAAATGAAAAAAATAATTTGGCAGCGATTCTTTTCTGACCAAAGGCGTACGCCATTCCACAGGTAAAACTAAAATCACAAGGAGCAGTCTGAGGATTCAGTCATGCGCTTTGCATCGAGTGATACTGTAAGTCCACTCAACCTCTTAGCAGTGCAATGGGCCACTATCGGAGGAAAAGCTGCCAACTTGGTTGGAAAAGCTCACCCCATGCAGTACAGGTTCTCGCTACAGCTTTGCCTTTTTGGTGCTTCGTTAAATCTTCTGAAAGGTAGTGTTCAAATGTTCAACAAAAAGCACCCTGTAAGTATCACCACTGTGCTATATACTCCATACACTGCTTTCCGATCTTTAAAAAATAAGTTTAATAGAGTTTTTTTTAAACACTATTTTTAAAAAACTCTATTAAAAAGTCATTTATTGTCCAACACTAGATGGCAGTATGCATAATCTGTAGGAAAAAAAATCTGACATATTTGAAGTCATTACTGCATGTTTACTCCTGCTGTTACATACATGGAGGCAAAAATAACCCGATTTCCACAGGTGGGAGGCCAGAGTAACAAACAATGGAAGACACTAAAAGCTTTAAGGTGGGGATGCACCAGGATGTCATTATTTATTAAGAGTATTGTTGACACTGAAATGTCAGCTTGCATTCAGCCTCCAAATGAATCTACAGTGATTTGAAATAAAAAAAAAAAATAAAAAATCAATATGTTGCTTATACGGCACTATTTTTCCAAAACAGTTCTGCACAGCTGGTTAGTATAAAGTATTTCAGATTAATAACAGAAAGGCTTTTGCTGGGATTTAAGCCAACAACCTTTCGGTCAAAAAAACGCATCTTTGATTTCCCCTTTACCTGCTGCACACATTTTCCGCTGTGAAGCGGGAGTGAAATGTAAAGACCAGCCGTGAAGTGTAAGCCACAGAGAGGAGAGGATGGCAGCGAAGAGTCCCTGTAAACCCTGCAGCGTAACTTCCGGACCAGAGAGTCGGTGAGAAGGTGCAGAGAGATCAAGTAGGACCTCAGAAACAGTGGCGATGAACTGGTGGTCCTAATAAGTAGCAAACAGATGGTGGGGGGGCCTTCGGGCACCTAAATTAATTCTGCAAAGCCCCGCGTCAGGTAACAACACCTGCCGGGCCAAAACTAAACCACAGAGGAGAAAAACAGCAATCTTGCTTGTTGGTGGGAAAATAATAACGACGAAAATCACACCAAACACCGATTTTGACAGCAATTGACTTGTCTTCATGGCACTTTCCTGCAGGAGAACCAAAAACAAGTCAAACAACTTCTACCCATGGTGTCCGGGACTGCACGTGCAGAAATCATAGCAACGCACCGAATCACAAATGAATAAATCTTAAAATATAAGCCATTTAAATACAGTATCCACAAAGATGATGTCACAACACAAAGTAAATGGACCACGGTGTGGGAAAGAGTTCTGTTCTTCAGACATGTTCTGTCCTGACTTGCACAGGTGCCGCTCTTCTTACAGACTACCTACTATTAAGATCTTAACTTGTGATACACGAGCTGGAAAGACATGCAATTATGAATCCTTTGTGTTGCCAGGCATTTGATGAATGAAAACAGGAAGCAAACAGCTGTTCTGCATTGTGCTCCATGTCCTTCCCTTTTCAAGTCCGCTTTGTCCAAACACTTTGGTCCTTTATTTCCCCATTGGGCACAGCGCCCACCGCCAAGTTAATTAATTGGATGGACTGAGTGCCTGAAAGAATAAAGCTGGGCTCTACATCCATCATGTGGTCCAAGATACACATAAAGGACAGCCACATTTTCTACCAGCTAAAGCTTCGAATGTCTATCGGCATCAGTTTGTTTAATTTCTCTGCGCAGTACAACTTAGGAAAACTGGGGAAAGCTCATCTTGTAGAAGCTCACAAATTCAGTTCCTTCTTCCTCACACAGCTGACTGAGCCAGATTCACACCTGTGTCCAAACAGCATGGGTGCTTCGAGGCCACAACGCTACCTACTCCGTCACTGTGCCGCCCCACCTGACTTCCTCTTCAGATTAATTTATTTAGCTCGTGCAACTCCTCAGAACATAGTAAAAAAGCGTTAGGTGTTTACAATGATTTATCTGGTTTTTACAGCTAAGTAGACTTTACCTGAGCAGTTCAGGGTAATGACCTTGAAGAAGGTTTCTACACCAGGAGGTGAATTGAAACCTAGAGTAGAGGCCACAGCTCTAACCACAACCCCACATGTCGAATACCAAATGGTTTAACAAAAAAAAAATGTCCATTTTCATAAACTGCTACAGCCAGATCCAAACTCTGAGTTTTCAAATTTACGTGTGCGATAAACAGCTGCTGAATGCAGCACCCAGTAGGGACTTTGATAGTTGCAGAGCCCTTTTCTTATACCTGACAAGGCCTGCAGACGGTCAGCCAGACATCTCCAGAGCAGGGGAGGCTGGAGCTCCACCGCCGATGCCTTTGACCACATTGAGCGACTGACAGCCGCAGCTGTGGCATGAGAGGACGAGGCGCAGTCACATTCCTCCCTCTGGGTTTACGGCCAATCCCAGCTCGCACGTCCCCCCAGCCACGGGACAGGAGCGAGGGACTCCGCAAATACCAAGGAGCCTAAACCAAAATACCATGCAAAGTAGCTGGCTCTCCTTCCAAACCCCTAAATAAGAACTAGCACTTAGGAAAAACTGAACCCGTGGACCACGTATGCATATTTATCCGTCTTGAGTCATGCATCAGATACATAAGCAATCGGTACAGTCACTTATTTGTTGCTGATTTATTGGCTAATTCCTGAATTTATTACTTTGCTAAAGTTTCTCCTTGCTTATTCATTCCGGTCATCTAACAGTTTTGAAAATATGAACACTCGGTAAACAAAGGATGCCAAGTATCCTTTAATGATGTATAAATTCTTTCCTTCCTTCCATTCATTCTGAACTACTCTATAGCTCCGGCGGGAGTTGTCTTCAGGGAAGCAGCAGTCTGCGATGGGAAAACTAATAAAAATGCACAGCCACAGCAAAAGAAGCAGGAAAAAACTCAGTAAATTCTGATCACGCTACATGACTAATAGAAGGTGTAGTCAATAGTAGGCTGTACGTGAAGAATGACTAAAAGCTGTGACATCACCCACGATGAGCTGAGCCCACCAGGAGACACCGGGGAAGTGCTGGGCCACCAGGCTACGGCATGTGCTGTTGTTGTTGGTGTTGCTGTCCTCAACAGCCAGCGAGGGTCATACGGGATTAGGGAGGTGAGCGCTGTCATCAATCGGAGAGCAGGGGATTTTGTAAAGAAATTTGAAATGTGAAAGGGCTTTAATCTCTGCACCCGTGGTACTCAGCCAGCTTTTCTCACAGGCCAACATGAGCCCACACACCACCGTCCAGCCACTGCATCACAGCCACCATGGCAGACCATCATCCCCTTTCTTCACCAGACCTGCCTGCTGTAACTCACAGTGCCGACCTGCATTGGCCATGACTAAGGCATGGGTAGAACGATGACATGACCCAGGCGGACATGGTCCTTACCTGTATTCCTACAGTTGTTCCCTGAGCTACGTGGCCTGCACGTGCATTTCAGGTCTTTTTCCAGCAGCATCTCTTCTTTGCACTGCCCGACTGAGAATACATTTAGTTCTATTGAATTCCATTCCATACGTCGAGGTAAGTCGAGGAGCATTTGTGTGTATATAGACACACGCGGGCGCACGCGTATGCACGCACGTAGCTATCCCAATTTTCATTATGGCAAACAACGAAACAAACAAACTGCAAAAATCTGAACCCTAAATTCAATGTCCAAATCAAAAACCTGCTAAAACGGATCCGTACCTAAAGAAATTTCGGCAGCAAACAAAAAAACACGATAGTGTATGCTGACAAAAAAGTTTAACTTGTGCGTGAGTCCAAACAACAGGATGCTGAGTGTTAGAAATGTGAAAGTATTGCTTTTAGAGAGTGGAGCATTATAGGAAGTGAACACAGTTCCAGTGCCTGTCAGCCATTTTGTGTGTTTCTTAACTGACGTGTACGGATTCGGAAAAAAGTGCACAGTTATAAAGTTGTTCGCAATAAATGCAATGTGCTTAATGGAACCCTGCTTCAGGTCATTACTTACCCAGTTAGTAAGTGGGTATTACCCTGGAACAGTAACTCCAACCCTGGAGTTTTCTCCCCTGGGATTTTCAACCACAGTCACACAAAAACTAGGAAAGGTAACAAGAGTGGCTGCACTTCTGTATCTTATGTATATACACTGTATATATAGTGTATACACTGTACTAACTCACTAAATCTATGGTGCTAAAAAAATTCCCATTTCACTCAAATCTTCACCCTTACTTTTCTTTTTCAGGTTTCAAGACAGTTCCATTTGTATTGGGAGGAGTTATTAACCCTTCACCCCCAACCTGGAGGACAGTTTAAAAGGACCAGTTATCCTGAAACACATGTCTTTGGACTGTTAGATGAAAATTAGAGCAAAGACACAAGAACATACAAAAGTCAGCTAGAATGCACGTGAACACAAGCACAAATAGCCCAGGGCCGTGAGCCGTGAGACAGCAGCATCCCCTGTACACATTGTGCACCGAATGCTGTATATTTAGTAGGTTTACAAGTCACCGGTAAGGAGAAATGTTTCATGCCCTGGCACACGGACACAGGATCTCTGTCTATTCTCAGCACTGTTAAACATAGCGCACAGCAGGACGGCACATGCCTTCAGAAAGATCTGCTCCGGCCAAACAAACCGTCTTAAAGGCCTCGGTGTCACGGTGCCAAGGAAAGTCAGCACTTTACACCAAACAGAAAACCGCTGCCTTATTGATAAATGCAGTAATCGACAGTCTGCGGGTTGAATAATGAATGTGGCCAGGGACACACAGCTCTCGACAGAGCCGAAATGTACAGAGATATTGAATTACTTGTCTACGCAAGGTCACTAGACTGAGCATTAGCACTGCCCACCATTCTTGTGGTTAATAAATAACTGATAGGTTTTTCAAATGACTAAGTAATACCTGGACAAGTTATCATTTATTTCACCTCTTGTTGTATGAACATGTTGGATCCCTTTACTCTCATAATGTGCTTTTCCATCTATAGTGGAGGTGGGTACAATACTAAAGGCCGACCTCTGCTTCCTCCATTTCCAGCGCATTTCTGGAAATAAGACAGAAGTGGGGGGTGTCCTTCCTTATAAGGAGAATAAAATCAGCACAAACATAATGTGTGCATGTAGTCCTCCGTAAAGGAAGACACGTGGCTTCAAGTGAAGCTGGCTCATTTGCATTGACACAGGCCAAAAGAACGTAACCTAATCGTAGCAGTAACACTAAACAGGTATACAGCACTTGAAAACACATCCATACATTTTTGCTTCAGGGCTCGTTCTGTTATGCTGTATATTGTTTATTACCCTTACTTTATTATCATGAAATCTGAGAAACAATTTTTGAAAATCATCTTGGTGATGACACAGGCTTTTGATAAGTGATATAGTTCACGAGCTTATACTTGTGTCGCCTTCCTGCCGGCTGTCAGCTGCACTCTAAACTGTCATAATTTGGGCCGGATCTGGAGAAGAACTGAGCATTTTTATATGTTAAGAAATTGTGGCTCTTAACTTTTGAGGTTATTTCCAGAACCACACACTGACTTATGTGATGATGAAAGTGTGAAGGAGTAAAAAAGGGGGAAAGTAAACCTGGAGCACCTGTAATTCTGGTTAAATAAGACTTTGATACGATGTGTCATCGAACTTGTGCAGCACAGGTAAAACATCAAAAACAGTAGAGCCCTGAGCGGCTCAAACGCTTTCATACAGTAGGATCAGTCCTACTGTTCTGGGGGTCTCAGCATAGCACCCCATGCAGGGCTACTGCAGATGTGCATTGCACCAGAATCAAGTCCCGCTGCAAAGAACCCATGCGACCTGTTGTATGCCGACCAAAACAGAGAAACCAGCACCCTGCTTTAGGGTCTCTAGGCTGAACGTGTGGAGGTCCTACAAACAGCAAAATAGTGTGACACAAAACTAGAAAACAAATGAAACAGGAAAAAACACAATTAGATATTAAAGGAAAACAAAAACACAACATACGATTGACTATGGCTGGAATTTAACAAATAATTTCCAGCCTAATTCTAAATTACTTGAATTGTATGTTTTAATATAATTCTGCCCATTTGGATGATATTTTTTGCATCCCGGTTGGGTAGAAAGAAAAAAATTACTGGAATCCCAAAACCTGCCCAGCAACAACACAGCTTGACTCCCCATTGCAGCCCCCCCCCCCCCACACACACACAAATTTACAAAAGATTCAAAGAAACACATTTGACCACAGACATGTCCTGTTTTCCTCATCACATCCCAGAACGTCAGCATCATGCCACAGAGGGGAGATGCAGAAATAACCAGTTTTGTCTAAGTGTCCTTCATATGGTAGTAAGTCATGTCCCTGGGCTTCTAGATCACATTAGTGCGCAGAATGACAGATCTGCTCCCCAGGTTGCGTCTTGGATGACCACTTTGGCTCTGGCCCGACAGAGTTTTTTTAACAAATCAGAATAATAGTGACAAGCAATTATTTGACTTAGTCAAACATACAGTTATCAGCATTTTTACCACTTAAGGCATGACAGCAAAATAGTTGTACAATAATTAAAAACAGCCCTGTCTGCATAAACTGGGATTATTTCCGACACAAAAAAACAGATGTCAAATTATTTGGTGCCAGCATGCTGCCATTTATTTATTTATTTACTTACTTATTTACTTACTTACTTACGTTAAATCTCCCTTCAAGGGTAGAAAACCCTCACTAATTTACTTCATTATTTGAAATAATGCACCACTGCACAAATGAAATGCCTTTTCCTGCAGTATATGTGGCCAAAACATCAGGAAGAACAGTAAAACAACTGCGTTCTATTAAGTGACTAACTCAAAATGCACTAAAACTAATTTACCAAAAAACCATAAATCACGAAAACTATCAAAATATTCAGATCTCTGAACAACTCAGGGCTCCTGGGGGCAAATGCTCATCTGATAGATGTAGGTGGTAAAAAACAATTGTACTCCTAGCGACGTTTTGGCAAAATTCTTACATAATTTAGAGCAAGTGCTTCCGACAAAAGTGGCCGAGGTGTTTTTCTAGCTTCGGTTGAACCCTTGTTTAATATGTGCACCCAATAAAATTGATCAGGTCTCTGGGTTTTGTAATTATTTGTTAATAGGACTGACCTTTGAAAACGTTTCATTGAAAACAGTTGATCGCAACCTGACTAAGCTTTATTGATTCATCCTGAATCCCATTTGGGGAAATGGGCATAGATTGTAAATGTTTCCAGGGACAGAGGCAGTATTATGGGGATTAAGGAAGGATTAGGCTGCAAATTCTGATGGGCTGGCACACAAAATGCTCCAAAACCTTAATGGGGTTCGAGTTGTTGCTGCATTTGGGTGCTGTTCAGTTTGCTGCGTCCACCTTTGTTCGCTCGTGTGGTTTCTTTTAAATGTGCAGAAGTAAAAATTGTCTTTATTTGAATGTGTGAGGCATGAGTGTTTGAAGATTTCAGTGCAGGTTTTTATCAAAGAATTATTTTTGGTCAAATGTGACGTTTTCTTTTCAATGTTTTGCTCAGCCGCGTGGATTTATTTGAAACGCACATCTTTTTGCTCGAGCGAATGGTTTGTTTTGAACGTGTGGTTTCGTTCCTGGGTCTGCTGTTTCGGGAATGTGGTTTTGTCCGAGTGTGCTGTTTTGTTCAACTGCGATTTAATTTAAATGTGGGATTTAAGTACAGCGTCTGCTCTGGTTCAAGCCTGAGGTTTTGTTTTGAGTATGCGGTTTTGTTTCACTGTGTGGTTTTGTTCAGTTGTGGGGTTTTAAGCCCGAGGACAGTTACTGACCTGAAGGAACAATTGAGAACAACCTAGTGCTGCAAAATTCCCTCGACTTAATACAGCGCAACCTCAGCATCTGCTGTATGTCTCTCGCCACTCCCTGGCCACCGGTGCCATTCCCGCATACAACAAGGTTCTGCTGAGCAACCAAGCAGTGTTTGCATGGTTTCAAAGAGGAAAAATAATGAAAAAAAGAGAAACACAGGAACGCAATGTGCTATCAAGTCCTTGGAGGGAAATGATGTTCTGTCCAACTTTCTGTCTTTCTGGCCCCTGCCGTAAAGGCGAGGAGGTGCCAATGACTCGCCAGCTGTGAGAGCCTCCTCTTCTGGGATTTGCGTGAGCAGAACAAGGGAACTGAAGCTTCTGAGTGGGTGCTGCAGCATTCTGCTTGGTTACTTTAGCAACCGTGCCTCCAAACACACTGGAGGGTCGAAGACGGATGCACGATTTATTCATTGATTAAGACTAACAGTCAAAGAATCCCAGAAAAAACACACACTTAAAATAAAAAATATAAAAATATTCTTCTATACCCTTCTATAAGTCTACCATTAAACTACAGCATAATCTATCCTACATTGCTAAACCCTTTCTATTCAAGTGAAATAAAATTAAACCACAATCCACAATATGTCACTTTTACAAACTACTTTGCGGGTACTGTAAACCGGCGCAATTCAGGGTCACCCTCTGTCAATGGCAAAAGCATACAGCAGTTATTTTCCGGCAACACAACAGACCTAAAAAGAAGTAGAACGCGGAAGGAGCGTGACCGGGGGACGCAAACACGCAACTCACAACCTCACGGCAGTGTCCTCCACACAATTACCAAGTGCGACCGCGTTCGTAATTACAACGGCTCGCAGATAACGAAAAAAATAAATAAAAATACAAAAAATTCCTCCAGGGCCCTTTTTGCTAAAATCAGTAAATCACATCTGGTTACTGACCTAGATAAACGCATCCTGAGCAAGTAAAGCAGAAAGCGCACCGCAGTGGTCCACATGTGTGTCAGTAGGTGTGCCTAAAATGTGCACGAGCATGTTGCAGTATTGTAACTCAAATGCTCAGATGATCCATCAGAATGATTTCCCAAAGCACAGCCATATAGCAGCAATCTCTGAAGCCGCGGGAAAATAAGAGTTAAACACAATTCACCATTTGGTGGAATAACCTGCATATCTTCAGAGCTTCAGAGCCGTGACAGTCCAAACCTTGGATGAATACACTTTCTCCAGTGGGGTCTATAAAAATCAAAAAACAGCCTATTATAAAAAAACGGGAAAACCAGGCCTGTGCTGCTAAATGCAACCTTCCTGGATGCTTAGATAACGGACAAGGTCAACATTTCATTTTTTTATTAATTACCAGTACTTGGGATCTAAGTAAAGGCCTTCAGAAAAAGACCTGTAAGAGCAGAAACACGGAATACAAATATTTTCAGTACAGATGACTACAAAGAGGAGTTGACACCTAGTATGTCGGGTCTCAAATGGAACCTCACAAATAATTATTAAAAAGTATACAGTCAGATTTTGCTGTTTAACAAGAACATGAACCCTTCACAAACTAAGCAGCATCCATTGTTAACTCTTGATTTATTCCACATAGGAGCTGCAAAAACGTGTTGAGAATTTAAGAAAAATATACTCGCTTCTTCCAGAATTCAAATGGTAGGCTGAGCAAACGCTTCACATGGAAGAAAGACCTCGTTCGTGACTCCAACTGGACTCCGTGATGTGTAACCTCTCTGTTCTGATTCTCATTCTCTGTTTACACAGATTTTCCTGTCACCAATCCCTTAGACATTTGTTCAGCGCTCTGTCTCCTGTTGAGCACAATATAAAAATGAACTGAATTAAGGTGAATTAATTGAGAACCACATAAAAATGTTTGCTACAAATAAATAAATAAAAACAAGTGACTTCAGAATGGAAATTTTCATGCAAGTAGTAAGCTAGGCCCGAAAGACCAAACATGCATAAAGCACATAATGAGATCCAGGTGATTTCAATCCCCTGCAGGTAGCACCATAGCAAAACGCACCAAAATGACTTCTGTGATTCCAGGACGCACATGAAATAAGTTTGTAGTCACTATATCACTGCTTTAAAGTACCTGTACCCATGATTTAAAACACGAGTGTCAGTCCCATCCCAGAGACAGCGATGTTCATACCCTGTTTTTCAAATCTTCTTGGCATTTTACTCATATGTCCATTTTTACGATTATCACTCCAGCATTTCAGGTCCTATGATCTTACTAATAAAGTATTCCGCTTCACGGTTTCTACAGAAATCCGTAAACACACCCTGACTATATGAATAATTGCAAATTGGACCAATTACTGGAGAAGGAATGAAAAGGATAGAAAACCAGCGAAGAAATGACTCTCTATGGTCTATGTTCATGACCGTGATTTAAAAGGAGGAAGAAGAGCATCTCTCTGACCTGTTCTGCCACTGTGACCCCCCATTTAGTGCTGATACAGTTATAATACTAAGTGGCAGAAAAAAAGGCTGACATTTTATGTGGGCCTTTAATCCAATTATAGAGGCCCTGCATTGGTAGTGATGAGCGCCGCCCTCATCCAGCCAACAGTCGCCACACACATTCCAGCAATGGGTTTGGAGGCCATCCCTGAGGCAGAGCACGACCGTGGAATCCAAACTCAACTGTTCCTGCCCATTTTAGGCCTCTTCCCTGGCTTCCCGTTTTGCACTTTTGGCGGTGTGTGTGCGTGTGTGTGTGTGAACATCATGGTAGTTATGCAATGGAAATTACAGTGACAAAAAAAGATTTTCAAGGGTCACTATAACAGGATGGAGACCAAGCTCAGATGAAACGGATGTCTAGAGCATATACTTAGCAGCTGCGTTTTTAACTCCAGTGCAATACTCCCCCCCCATCCAAAAATAAAACTATTTCACCATTCAGTGAGTGAAAATGGGACCCTTTATGCTGGAGGTGTTGGGAGACGTGTGTGACCGGGGATGTGCCACACAATTCCGCCTCTCTCTGGAGTCTGGAGATTATACAACTGATGGACGCACAAAAACCTCCACGCAATGTGTTTTGCATGTCAATGAGTCGTTCCTGATGACTTTGAGCAGACATTTCTCTGACAGACAAAGGAGGACGGGGAAGGAGGTGTGGGGGCATCACTCTTAACTCTGAAACAGATCGTGTGCACGTTGGTTACATATTCCAGGGGGAAATAAAGGGAATTTTTTTGTCCTGCTAGGGGTGGGGTGGGTGCTGGGGCACCGTCAGAGGTGGACCCTAACCGCCACGGCAGCCCGACACCGTTTTACACCACACTGCGCCAGTGTTGATGGGGACGCGGAATGTGCCGCGTGAGCGCTCTGCGTTCAGCAATGCTATTGTGCGATTGTTTTTCCATTTGTTTTCTCTGCCAACAACAAGGAGAGCGCGCGCGGAGAATGCAGGCGGCGGTAAAAGGCAAAGCTCCAGGGTCCTTTTGACAAAGCAAAATGCGATAAAAGGCCAAGACGCTTTTGATAAAAGCGTCAGCTATGCAATAAAACACATGTGACTTTTTTCTCAATTACAAGGCTGTACTTGGTGTTCAGAGGAGTGCTGGTCTCCCCCCGCTTTATTAGTTTATACAGACGTGATCGCAAGCAAACAAGTTTATCGAAGTCTGACAAAGTTAGCCTTACTTTCCTTTTCCTGGTGCCAGATTACCACCCTCGCAGGGACAGGGCAAGAGATCCCATGTGGTGGCAGCAGACAGCCAGCTGTAAGACTCCACCCTCCCTTTCCACCAGCCAGGGCTTCCATATGGAGGTCAAAACAGTGCCTTGTGCAGCTATGAGCAATTGCGCAAAAGCTGAGGAGTGTACAGCTACAGTCTGGTGCAGTGTATGAGCTCCCCCCTGGTATGCCAAGGCATCAGCACAGAGATCAGAGGGGCAAAAGCATTAAAACCATCACAGAAATGTATAATCCTCTAGATTCGCATTAAAAACAACCGGATGTGAAAAGGTAAAGCATCTGAACAATGCAATGGACATATTAAAATAAACTGTAAAACTCTGGCTAAATTACTCCATGTAGAATTGTTCCATTTGTTTGCTCACAGGTACCAGACATTGAAGTCATTGAAAAAGATATCATGCTCGGCAAAGTGGAAGGTCAATGCAAAAGGGGAAGACCTGCAATGCGGTGGACGGGCATGGTCACCACAGCCATGGATGCCCCTTTGTCAAATTTTAGCCGACTTGCTCAAGACCTGATGTTTTTCAGGACAACGACCCATAGAGTCGCCAAGAGTCGACATTGACTCGACAGCACTTAACAACAAGTTTGCTGGGCATGACAGACGGCTGCCAATATTAAGGTCTCCACATCCAAGCTGGAGGTTTTGCACTCAAAGTACAATGTTTTATTATTCCAAGGAAAAAGCATTAGATAACCCATAAGTCAGGTATACGCTTCCCAGCTCTGGGACTGAAGTGGATTTTCATTCAAATTCACAGTCTCAGCTTTGGATTTCATAAAGATGTTCTGTAAAAAATGGGAAATTGCCATTATCTTAAGTGTTTCATCTAATCTAATCTTATTACGGCCACCAAAATTAAAGTGGTCAAAACTTAACATCGAGTAAAAGACATGAGAACCACTTGAAATAATCGGCAACACTTCTCATTGTTGCTTTGAACAAAAAGTGTAACAACAGTCAAACAAAAAAGTAATAATGTTTTACTGCACTGCACAGTACCCATTTGGAACCCCTGACAAATATTAACTACTAAATATGTTAAATATTAACTTAAATTCCACAGAAGTTTATCTCCACTGTAATCATATGAAATATTTAAAAAGAAAACTATATATAAATCGATATATAACTGTATTAACTCTTATAAGCTGCATGAATCCAGTGGGTTGCATGTTTCATGCATAGTAATAATCACAGTGCTAACAATAAATAACTGTGTGTTTATAAACTGTTTTGTGCAAAATGAAGGACTGACCAGGTTAGGTCTGCTGAATTGCGCTTGCCCAAGGCCTAATGCTAAGTGAAAATGTAAACGCCTTATACAGAGAAATTGGACTATAAGTATGTTTCAGGGGGCGCCTAACAATTTCTGCAGGAAGAGGACATTTGTAACCTGGGAAAATCTCAACAAATAGGCTACATCCAAGAAAGAAATACAAGCAAATTTTCCCTCAAAGGGCTCATAATGTAGAAATAATGTTAAAACCTCTAGGGCCTTGAAGTAGCACGGGTTTTTTTTTTTTTTAGGACGCGCACACGATCTGAATTCTTGATAAGCTCTGCTGTGTTTTCTGCCATTCCAGGTACAAAACCTTAGACGGGAGAAAAATCTGCAATTAAAAGATGTAGAAGGAGCACCGCTGCTGAGCAGATTTGTGGTGAGGATTCCCCCAGAAGGCAGGTAAAGAAGCTGGACTTACATCTGATGACTGCAATAAAAGAATAAGCTGGAGCATAAATAAAAAGCCATTTTAACAAACAAATCACTCCTATTTCGGACCCCTGCAGAGCTCATTTCTCCTGGTAACACCAGCAAACCAAAATTTGACTCAATAATTACAATTTTTTTTTTAACATTTTTTCCATTTGTACTGTGTAATAAAAATATAACACATAGATGCAGAGGACAGGAAGAAGTGGAAACAATTGATCCGCTGTGGCGACCCCTAACGGGAGCGGCCAAAAGAAGAAGAAGAAGAAGAATCTCTATATTTTTATATTTATATCCATAGATATATCAATATCTATAAAGCCGAATCTATAAAATATCTATAAAGTTTGTTTGTTTGCTCTTTATGTATTGTTGTGTTTTTCTAGCCAAAGATTTGAAATTTTGCTATTTAGAAAATTTAGACTTCCATGTGTTACGAGGCTTGGAAAAGTGTAATCGCTGACATCACATGCGGCACTTTGTAATGTGACACAAAAAGCAAAAGACACAAAACACACACAGCCCTGACCTCACACAAACAAGCACTTCCACCACACACACACGCATACAAATGTACTAAACTCAACAAGTTTAAAGGTAATAAAGTTTGGTCATATATAACACAGCAAACACACCAGACACCTTTTTGTTTTCTACGCCTCTGAAAAAATGTAGGCCTGAACTGAACTGGGGAGGGTAATACCATACAGTTTGGTAACATGTGATGATATTACCATTCACCTTTCCACTGGTGCAATTTTTGATTCGCAGCTTGAGCACCGCTCTGACAAGGCCTGGTAATTTCCCCTCCATAGCCTGACCACAGTGGATTTTTATTGAGGTCAACAGCCATCTCCTCCGGAGAGGGAAGTGATGAGGAGAAGGAGGAGGAGGCGTCGTGGGAGCCAGGTGCTGCTGCTTACCAAGACAGCCCAGGGAAATCAAACAGGACAGGTAGGGGTGTCTGTGAAGCACCTCTCCATCCCTCTCTGTCCATCTCTCTTTCTCTGGCTGTCACAACCGTTCCTGAGCAGACGGGCTCGGGGTGATGCTGGCTTGGCCGGGCATCCTCCAGTCAGCCGTGAATGGGGCACAGGGCCCCGTGCAGAGACCGCAATCTGTCAGGCTGATCTCTGCGGTGCTGCCAGGGGCGAGGGAGCGCTTAATGAGGTCAGTAGCACTTATCAGCAGACACCGGGGGGAAGCCATTGGGCCTCACCATCCAGGGCTGGGAGGGACGTTGCCGGGCCACAATTAATCGCAGGTGGTCCCCATCCCCATCCTTCACCTGCAACGATGGTCCACCACGCCGCACGGCTGCTAGGATCCGCTCTGCTGCGTGGGTGCGGCCCTGGCCACATCCGTCCTTCGGATGTCTGCACACTGGGACAGGCAGGGGCACGGCACCACATGACAAGCAATATGTTAGTAAGAACGAGGTGGTAATGCATGAAAGATAAATGATCCACTGGATGCCATTTTGCTTACTGTAGTACAACCCTGTGGAAGAAAGGTACCGTTTCAGCACTGAGGTGTCAGCCCTCTGTCAAGAGACACAGATTGACCTCTGGCTGTTGGCATCTGGCAATCTATTTCTACAGCAATAAAGTGAATTCCCCTTAAAGAGCCGTACGGCTTGAGCTTTTGTGCAGATGTATAATTGATGTTCTGCATTCAAAGAAAGAAAATGAAAAAGAGTGAAGCGCGCATGTCACTGATACTGAATCTTTTTTTTTTATTTATGTGCGTCTCTTTATCTTTATGAACAATTCATTAAATTCAAATACTGAGCCAGGTCATGCAAACAAAATATTCAACTAACACATTTTCACCGGTTTGAAGAAGAAACTTTGCTTCCCATCAGCAAATTAAAAAACAATATATTATTACTTCTAATAATAATTCTAATCCTTAACTTGTCATTAATCTTTAATATTAATTATATAGTTAGATTTTGTATAACAATATAAAATGCATACATTAAATATATACGTATTTTTTAAAATATACAATTAGCTCCCTACTTCAATAATAAAAGCCAACAGATAAAAAAAACGGTCTAAATTCTGTGCATTTCCCGGTTGTCACTCATCACAGAATAAATAATAAATTATTAAGGCTGCACATTTTCAAGTCTAAATAATTAATGGTTATGGCGTAATGTCAAATCGAAATATTTCAGATTTATGCCGATCTTTGTTTGTGCCTTCCTGCTTGTATTACACAGAACAGAGACCCGGCTGCATAACAACAGCCTGAACGGCTGCTCCTGCCAGTCCTACACATTTTATTCGTCCGTGTCTGTCTCCTACTGTGTCTCTGTCTCCTCCAGGGTCCAAGACCCTTTCCACTACCTTCGTTTTCAAACTTTGCAAACTAGCAGCTGGTTGGAATGTTGACTTGGAAAAAACACTCATTTGAAGGTTAAATCCATTGGACTGGTGACCATGTGCTTCTAAGAGGGATGAAGAGGAGTGGAGGTTTAAGATGTAACCAGAGGGCAGCAGTTGTTCAAATAATTTGTGTATATGTTGGAGAAGGGGAAGTGAAAGATGTTTTAAGCAGATTTAAAAAAAAAAAAATCACAATTGTGTGGAAAGCTAATTCAAATTCACCCAGTGTCCAAATGTTGACTTCTTACATTCATACATGAGTGACAGGAAGGGGAGTGGGAAGCTATATGTCCAACCTACCACCAGCACAACACCAGCAAACAGTACAGGATGACACGTGTAACAGATAAACATTTCCCTCATACAGTAATACAGCGGTTAAAAATGGGGTAAAACAGGCTACAGGCCAGTGAGTAGAAGAAATAATCTAAGCAATAAAGCGGCTGTACGCATTGCTATGCTGTGCCGTCATGACAGATCAGCGCTGTCATGCAAAAACTTCCCGAAACTTCCCCAATGACTGCTTCTCAGGGAGACCTCATTTAAACGTGATTTTAACAATTAGACAGCCAAAATAAGTTTAATCTGATCTGTAGCTGCAACATCCGTGCATGCTAGCGGTGTCTGTGCTCTTGGCTCAGCGGTGACAGTCGGTCTGGTCCTCCAGCTCTTGAAGAACACATGGTCCTTGATGAGCCAGACCGGGCGATACCCGCGTTCGCATTTATCTGTTTAGCCGACGCTTTTCTTCAAAACGACTTACAGCGTTAAATTATTTACAAAGTTTCGCACACCTATAGAGCTGGGCAATGTTTTACTGTGTCCGTTCAGGGTAAACACCTTGATCAGGTGTTACACAGCAGAAGGGGGCATTCACACCTGAGTTCTTCACGTCCCAGTTGTAACCACTGCGTAACCTCTACTTACTACCCCAGACCTCTCCGTGAACCTGGCACTGGTATCTCGACTGCAAATTTGCCCAGGTTCGGTCATTCCCCCACAGAGTTCAATCCTATCCGCGTTCCCTTGTTTTTTCCTCTTGGAATGATTTAATTCCGCATATTTTCCCCACCTGTGTTTTCTCTGTAAGGCAGCCCAAAACCCAGTGACTTTAAGGTCCAGATGGTCATCCCTCAGGCTAACTGGACCAGTAGGCTAAGCCACCATTATATAGGCTTAAGTCACTGTAATCGTTTCTTTTCCTGGCGTCATGGCTACAGTGAAACTAATAAAGTGCGCTGAGTGCTGACCGTTGTACAGATATCAATCAGAAACCTGGATACGCTTTTGTTCCGTTAGGTAAGAATGAACAGAATATGCACATCATGTTCTCCTCTCCGTTTAAACTGAGAATTGCATCACTCCGACCATTATTCAACCATTATTTATTTCCCAAGAAGGTTCCCATTCTACTCATCGCCACGATGAACTGGCATATCACACATGTAGGTGTTGATGCACATTATGCAACGCGATTACAGTATATGTAGGCTTTGCCGCTGTATTCGATGACGCCACGCATACAGCCCAGGGTAAAGGAAAACGGTCACGTTGCTTTTCGGCAAAAAAAAAAAGAAAAAAAAACAGCCTCCCTATAACAAACGCTCGGTAAAAGGATTAATTAAAAACTCCCAGGGTCAAAGCAAACTGCCGCTGCTGGGAAATAGCTCTGCCCTGCAGTGCAGACAGACTTGGCAGGACGAGTGCGGGCAGCCACAGTCCTTGTCTGCCACCAAAAAACTAACAGGAAATTCCCCAGCGCCAACCCCCGGCCAGTGCGAACCGTCTGCTGAGCTTCTGGAACGAGACCCTGTAACAGGACGCAGGAACACATTTCAAATACTCGCTTTCCTTAACCGCTTGTCCTTGTCAGGGTTAGGGTGTCCGCAATCTCTTTTGGAAACACTGGACACTGGGCTAGGAAACTGCACCCTGGACGGCATGCCAGTCCATAGCACAGTAGCCACGAACCTGCAAACGATGGGCAACTAACGCCAGTTCACATGAAACACACATCTTTGAACTGTGGGAGGAAACCAGAGCACTCGGAGGAAAACAAGGCAGACACAGGGCGAGCATGCAAACTGAGCTGAACTCAGACCTATACCCAAACAGCCACTGTGAGGTGAGAGTAGAACCTGCTGTACTGCCATGCCTCCTCCATCTCATACAGTGCATTCATCTATCAATAACATTCGGTTTTCCGAGTCTAAGCACACTAAGCCAATTTATCCCTGGGTTTTCCCTGCTGGAACGCCTCGCCGGGCAGCGTTTCAGATTATTGGGAAAGTGGATGCAACCGCACACAATTACGGCCTCCACAGGTGCACCTTGGGAAGCTGCAGGATGTCAAGAGCAAGATATTAATCTGCTTTATTGATATGCTGGATGTCCAGACTCTTTGTCTTCTCTGTCTCCTATCAAGGCTGAAGACAAGTGCTTTGGACAACTACAGTTCGCTGCCCGCTACCGAAATCCCCGTTTTATTATCTTTGTCTCTATTACCCTGAACATTTATATGTGCATTGCGATTAGTGACGCAAAAACGAAGAATCATTAATAGAAGGAAGGTCAAAGATGAGCATATATCTGCCATTTTTACATTTTTCTTTTTGTTAAACTGCTTAAAATGTGATCTAACAGTGTCTGAGTACATTCCTAACAGCTACAAACCAAGCAAAAAATCAACCCCCGCCCTTTTAATACAAAGATTCCCAGAGATAATCGTGTGCTTGAAGCAGCCACAACAAAATATATCTGGAGAGCAAAAGCATATCATTTTCATGTTATGATAATCCCTGCAAGTGATTTGGACCAAGAAAAATATATTATCCGCCATAAAATTCACAAACAATGACATGCATTTTATTTCTGCTACCACTGTGTTTGTAACTGTACGGATATTGCAGTAAAAAAAGGCAGACATGCCCACTGTTGTGTTGGCATTTAATGTGCTCAGCGAGTAAGAAAAAAAAATAAATTTGGACAGCAATACCTTTCAATCTTACTGCTCATTATTTTTCAACAGTTTAAAATATAAATTACTGTCAGCGTATGGGTCTCTCTATAATGTAAATGTATAATAAACTGGACTACGATGTCCAACCCTTTCTGACCAAGGATCACAACCATTACTGTGGTGTGAGGACCACACATGTAAAATCATAGTAAATGACTTGATGAATCTTAAATTTCTAACTTGAAGCATAATAAAGTGTTTTTTTGCATTTTAGTGTGAATTGTGTTCAGGTGTATGTGACTATAGTTGAATTATCATGTAACAGCATTTATAGCATTTTTGGTAGATGCAGAACATATGAATAATTTTTAAAATGTTCTCGTAGGCCGCATTACGTAAAGCAGCAGGAACCCCCCCCCACGACGCTGGATGCCCTAAACTAGACGTTGGTCTGATTTTTTTATAGAGTATTCACATAGATTTGACAGGCGCTAATATGACTACAGCGAACTACTCGCTGGCCGGGAATCTTCAGCTACACCGAGCCAAAGTCCGACTGAGTTCGATGTCGGAACAACTCCGAACTCTATTGCTATTAAATTGTTATTTCCATTCCGTCGAAATAAAGTGGGTTGACAATTATGTAAATCAACGGCAAAAAACACAAAAACATTTGCATTAATTAATAAAAGCGCTCATAAATGGAAAATTTGCATAACACACGCTGATTTAGCAGATTTTTTACGTGTTGACATGCAGAACAAAAAGAAGTCACTTTTGCTCTTCGTGTAACTTTATTAAATCAGATCGCCTAGGAACGGCCCGCAGCCTGAACAAGGCCGCGATCTCCTGCGTGACCCTCGCTGCATGGATTCTTAGCAGCACCCCGAGGTCTGCTGAAGCATGTAGTGAAACCCATAACTACGCACGGTACAAGAGCAGAAAAACGTACGCAAGGCTGCCGCTTGCAGAAATGGAAAACTGTGTAAATCGTCATCGGTTGTATTTAACATTTCTCTCTGAAGCCGTTTAACTGAGCGCTTTGACTGATTCTGGCCAGGAGAGCTCAGGAGCGTCAGGTGGCGCCGTACAGTAAGAGCAGAGGGGGCAGAGGGAGGAGCGGAGAGCAGGAGGCCAAGTGACAGAGAGCACAGAGGGGACATGCTGAGCCCTGGAGAGGGCGCCGCAGCCAGATGGTGTCCCCACATTCACAGATTAGCAGAGGGGATAAAGGAGCACACAGCACCACACAGGCCTGGACAGGTAGAAGCAGTGCACCTGCACAAAAAATTAATAAAAAAGATAGCAAGAAAACCCGGCCTGGCCAGTTGGAGGTCCGGCAGCAACTACAAATCTCTGTGTGTGTGTGTGTGTGTGTGTGTGTGTGTGTGTGTGTGTGTGTGTATGTGTAGTGATGCACTGGGTATTGGAGGCCAGACAGCTCCACTGGGGGTCTGATACCTGCCAGGCCTTACACACCAACCTGGACCTGCTGGGATTAAACAGCAGCAGAGAACGCCCTGCAGCGACACCAGATAAGACCTCCATTGAACGCGGGCGATACGGCAAGGATGGCTCTCCGTTAGCCCTCAAAAAAAGGCATGGTAAAAAACCAAAGCGTTCTGTCCAAAATCTCAAAAAATGGCCAAAATGTATGTTTACGCATTAAATGTTGTAATTCAGAAGTTCATAACATTCATTTTAAAAGCGCACAGCATATTTCGTGCTTCTGATATGACACACAGCAGGACACCAGGCATGGTTTCCAATAACAGTGGTGGTTATCGCACCTGCTCCTTTGAGGCTTTTATTCAAAAGAAGAAATAATTTGGCAGGCTTAGCCGGGTGTTATGAAAAGCCAATCTATACGTTACACTTTGACAAATTATAACGCTGACAGATACCTTCATGTCTTCAGCATCAACCCAACCATTCCCCACTCCTTAGCTTTTCTTTCCACAACACATGCCGGCATGAAGATCACATAGGGGCACATGCGTCACTGCTCTAGCAACTTAGGATGGCATCCCTTGTGGGGGTTACCCCCCTTCACACCAAGCTCCTGGGACATGCAGGACTCTGCACTGGAGCATCAGATATTGATAAAGAAGCTGCCGTTACATTGAGATTGATGCTGGTTCATGAATGAATGAATGAATGCATGAAAGAAATCTTAGGTTAAATCTCAAAACTAAATAAATGCCCCAACTGGCAAACCAGTTGAAAATACACTACGATATCGTATGACGCACTAAATGTAAGCAATAAGTCAAACTGCAGCATCCAAAAGTGAAAAAATGCCAAAGTTACGGAACAAATTTGGAACTGCTATGCTATAATGTAACCAGAAATTAGACTCCAACGGAAAAAAAAGGTGCTAATTTGAATATCACCTGAACCCTTTAAGATTACAAGAAAGCCTTTTATTCCCTCACTTTTGGTAGAAATGTAATAGCGAGATGTGACCCAACGTCCTATCTGGGAGAACCTAAAATTTGGTACCATGTGAACTCTTCATGCATAACCCAGCAATCTGCTCCTGTTACACTGTGTGGTTATACAGCACACTTGTTTGGAGTGGAGCCTTGAGAGAAGAGGCCAAGGGGACGCAGGCTGACTGAGCAGCGCCCCCGCAGGACACTGACCCCCCCCCCAGCTCACCCACATGGAGACTGTTCTCTGTCCAGTACCAACCGTCTGCCATCGACTGTCGACCATCGCCTCGCCTCCGCGCCACATCGGGCTTCCCACCCACAGGAACCGGCAGGCCCCTTTTCTCCTACGCAATGCAGCTCCTTGGCAAAGCGACTATGACGTCTTTAAAGGCCACCTCATCGCATACCTCCGGGGGGGAAACATGCACAGCCAGGTGAGCGTCACACACTTTACTCGGCAGCATCTTACCCCCCCATTTCTCTATCCATCGCCGGTGAAGTGATGCCCACAGCTGCCTGGTTCTGAACCTCTGACCAGGGGAGGGGCTTACAAAATTTCCCGCCAGCCCCCTCTCAGCTGTTTTAACAGAAACTGCTTGTCCATCATTAAAATTAAGCGTAATTCAACCTGATAAGAATGTGCAACTGCTTGTAAGAATATTTAAGTCAAATCCAGGAGAATCCTGTCACTGAAGGGCCAGGTTGTCACTAGCTGTCACATCAGTCGCCTGTACACCATCTGGGACCAGAAACTCAGCCGGTGCCGCATTGCTTCGGGCCTCTGAGAGCTACATGCACATTTAATTATAGATATAAAAAGTGAATGAAAACAGAAGCCATCTAATCTCTAGAAAAGGGCTGCCGACGACATCCTTTATCCAGGGTACAAAGATGATAAAGGGTACAGCTATTGAGGATAATGTCACCGTGTGTCACCATTTCTGGGGCAAACCTGAACGTTCACTAGCAAATCACCAGTTTTGTCACACTGCGGCAAGCGCTGCATTCTCTTCTTTGGCTGTTAAAGCGTTATTCTGCAAGTTAAACAGTCGCAATGGACTGCTTGATTTTACGCTGTTGTCGTATTAATTTAAATAATTCTGCACAAATCCGCTGCATTTCGCTTCTCGTGCAGCAGTTCCGCAAATCGAAATTACTTTCTCGACCAAATAATACCAAAGCTGTGGGTTCATCCGGTTTCTGAGGAGGCAAGGATTATTGCAAGGATGCAGAGAAACCTGCAGATGAAGAAACAAACAATAAAAGCATATTGCGTATCTGAGGTTTATCACGCAAGAGGGGATATTTGCCAACGTTCGCCATTATTATTGCACAACTGAAAAATGCGGAAAAAAGTCAACAAATAACTGTGCACAAAAACCAGCACTCTAATTTCAAGCCACAAAATACCAGTCCCTTTAGTACAACATAAATGTTCATTCATGTAGCAGATGCTTTTTTCCAAAGCAAAATAGAATTAACTGGTATTAACTAGTATTATTAACTAGCATTTAGCTGACACCTTCACTCATAGTGACTTACAGTGGCAGATTGTACCAAATTCCCTATACAATACATCTGTACAGCAGAGCAATGTAGCACATTCCACCACTCACTCTCTCTCTCTCTCTCTCTCACACACACACACACACACACACACACACACCAAGGGCAATTCAGAGTCACCCATCCACCTGAAACACATGTCTCTGAACTGTGAAAGCAAACCTAGGCAAAAGCACAGAGAGAACACTAACTCCATGCAGCTCAGTGCTCCCCACTGCTGCAGAATTGATGCAAGAGTATTTCTGTACCTTATTTCTGACATACAGTATCTCTGACTATATTTATAGGGCAACAGTGAATACAGTGCTATTACTGTACTATTATGTGTGTGTGTGTGTATGGGGGGGGGGTCCACTGTGCACATGTAGGGGATTTAACAGAAGCCCTAAATCTGCCGTCTGGTGTGCTCCACAGAAAGCCTCCTGTTGTACCAGGCTTACACTCTGTTCCAGCGGATTACTGCTCTACACTTATTGTGGCGTGGTGTCAGGATTTGGACCAAAATTTTTTCGCCGTTTTCCACTCATTCTGTAAATTCACAGACAATAATTAAGCTCAGAATGAGCAATTGTGAAGAAGTAAAAAATAAACAAGATACTTATTTCTACTCCGTTTCCCTTTTACTCAGTGTCAAGTCATTTTTTTTTTATTTAAAATGACTGGATTAAATTTAAAAAAAAAAAAAAATACATTAACGATGAAATTGTAATTCCCATAAAATTTTGGATCGCAACTGCAAATCTCAGACAAGTAATTAATAAAATAAATAAAGTAATATAATTTCTTAGCATTATGTCTAATAATGTTGAACTGAGAAGAATGTAAACCATTTCATCCAGCAGTTAGAGAAGATAAGTCTTTGCGTCCCAACTTAATTGTTAGACTAAGAAGATTTGGTGAGAACAGATGTTGCCACACACAGGATCCGTCAGGACGGCGTTGCGTTGAGATGCCGGGGGCCGTCTGTCAGTTCATTTCGCTAGGAAGATCACGCTGGGAGTTTGGAGCACCCCGTGTAAAAGTCCACAGAGGTGTCTGCATTTTTGCCAAGCAAAACCAAACCCAAAATAAATATTCACACATCCCATCCCAGCAGGTGCATGCAGGCCTAAAGAGAAGAGAAACACAGCCCATTTGTAAACATTAACGGTTCAGCGCAACAAAGCAATGCTCAGGAATGAGATATGGGTCCACCGTCCCAAAGATGGGGGAGAAAAAAATAAATAACTGAAACACAGACCCCAGGCTTAGAGCCTCATGCTGAGGGACGGCATCACCGGGATCTTCTCAACAGACAGTAAACGGGACAAAGCTGGGAGTTCACAGTTACAAACAATCGTGCTCCATTAAAAGCCACCTTTGATCACCATAATGAATGTTTTGTTATTACACCGGTGCCAGCACACAATACAGCCCCGCTAATGGTAGCGAATGCGTGACGCTCATGTGCGAGTCATTACCATAAGATTCGGGAGTCCCTGATTCCAACGGCACTCCCCTCCCCACCCTCGACAGAGTGCACCCCACTCAGATAAATGGGCAGGGGAGGGTGGAGCCCAGCACTTCCATTAACACAGAGGAATTTCCTCACTGATGGGTCTGAGATTTTGTGATGGAGGGGGAGGAGGGCCTGCCTGCAATGGGAGAGAGAAGACCGGAAGGCTCTCTGCACTGCACTACTCGATGCGGTATCAATTGTACGGCCCATGGCTCCCAGTACAGCTCAATAGCAAACTGGCAACAAAAAATAAAGATTTATGTCCTTCAGCCACTCTGACTTTCCACAGCTGCTGAGATGACCCTTCACCACCACTGAAAGAGACTTTGGTAAAAAGGCCTTTAGTATTCGTGTGGATCTGCTTTCTGGCTCCCCACTTGGCCAAATAGAAGAATGAGAAAGTAAAGGAGAAGGCGTTTAGGGAATGAAGACACCCGGAGAAGAAGAGGGGAAAGGAAGGTGCAGGCCTGTCTCAGGAAGAGTTGTGTGGTTTATTATTCAGTGTTAGTCTGTGAATTGTCTGTTTGTGTTGGTGAAACTATGTAAAACCCCCTGGTTATGAAGCAGCTGCCAAAAGGAGGTGAGGGTGCTTGCTTTGGTCAGTTTTTCCCTGGTTTTTACCATGGTTAGGGAGCAAGGGTACAACCGTGTGCTTTTGTTTGTTAGTTAACACCAAAAGGAGAAAGATTTAGCTTGATTTGTTGGCTGAGCTCACCCTTGGAGAATGGGCTTGGGAACTGGGTTGGGTTATTCTAATAATAATAATAATAATAACAACAGCAAAAAGAAAAAAAAATTCTCTCCAGGTTTTAGCTTCTTTCTGGTTAGGTCAATGTTTTCCACAATCTCTGCGTTACACCCCATCCCTAGACTGGGCCATAACAGAGATGACAGAACCAGGCATCATCCTCTTCCAACCACAATCTGCGCAGTTCACCTGAGAAGTAGGGCCGGGCCAACAGGAGGACCTGAAAGGCTTTTATTCAACATGATGGCTGGAAAATCTGGCAGCTTCCTGTTGAGCCAGCAAATTCGAACTGTGCCCCCTTGCAGAGAGTGAGACAAATTCACCAAGGTATCAAACGCCCCAATAGTTCTCCTCATCAGCGAGACAGTAAATGAAACAATAACTCTGCATGGACCCGCAGCACAAGTGAGATGTGAAGCATGTTGCCATCTCTTTGGCCACCATGGTTTCTGCAGGTCAGGCACAAAGGCAACTAAGTGCTCACTGGTAACTGTGAGGAGTTACAACACCACAGCATTTTAAGGATCACACATTTTTTAAAGCTTGACTTTGTTCAAGTATTTGTTGAAAAAGAAAAAAATACATGATGGGTACAACAGCACAAGAATTTGTACAGTTCGGTTGGCAACACATACGATAGTGCTGTTTTCCATTAGTGCTCTTTTATTTTTGCCCTTTGAGCAACTGCTTATCTTTTTATCTAATTTTTGAAATTTTGAATTTATCAAAATATAATTTTCTGTCCTTATCTTCTATTACTAAAGGTTATTATTTTTATTATTACAATTATATAAGTATAGGTGAATTATATTATCAAAAGTATGCTAACATTTAAGACTAGGCACTCACTGTGAAGGTGAGCATTTGAAAGAAAAAAAAAAAAGAGTACTGCACTACCTGTGATGCGGTAAGGACGAATGTGATGCTATGTGACAGGAGGTGAGGAGAGTAATGGCTGGTGATAAAACACCAGAGCAGTTAGCGATGCCAACTAAAAGCCCTTCCAGACAAACACAAGCGGTTCCAGATGTTCTCTTCAGTCTAATGCCCCAGGAAATACAAATGTGAAGAGAGTGAGAATAAGCAAGAGGCACAGACAATCTATGTGACCTTGCGACGGAAAAAGAGGCACCACCTCGGGGTTTTTGATAAAATCCCCTTTTATTTGATTATGGGGAGCAACGGCATCAAGTCTTGGTGATGAATCCCCTCCGTTCACTCCTGTTAAGAGGAAGGAAACTTAAACTGAAGAAGAGCTGGGTGAGTGAGGATACTGTGAGCAGGGTTCTGCTAAGACTGCCCCCATTGCCTTCCATTCTGAAGACCTTCTTGATGAGAGGATGTGTAACCGATATGCAGAGAAGCACTCAGGTGTTTCACAGAGCATCCCTCTGTAGGTTAGCGACAGTCACCTTCTCCTCTTCGGCTATGACCAAAGACCATACGCTTAAGGCCCATACACACTGGACGAGGTACATCTGCTGCAGGCCACAACTTATCTTCCTCAGCCACCTGCTCCTCAAGGTGTTCCTTGCTAACAGGTGTATGCAAAGGCCTAAGGCAGAGCACATGTTTTCACCATGCTGGTGGAGGGCTACACACACTTGGAGTGGATAAAGCTACACACTTTATGGAATGGTGAAAAACGCCAGCCAGCGTTCACTTTGGCTTCTATCAAAATTCAAGAAAACTGCGCGTGCGTTTCTTTTTAAGAAAAAAAGCTGCAAAAAGATGGCATGGGCTACAACCCTCCAGCAAAACCCCCAACAGCAGCACGTGTGTTGTGTGGATATAAAAAGCTTCTTAAATATTTATAACTCTTAATGTCACAGCACAATTCCATTAGCGCAGGCAAGGAAATGGGTCAACCTGACTGCCCATAAATGAAAGAAGACACAACTGAAATTATACAAAGAAAAACAAAAGAAGGGGTGCGCAGTTCATTGTCCGTTATAATTTGAGCATTGGCATGTTGTGACTTCACACCTCCTTTGTTTGTTTTCAAAACCAGGCAACACAGTTTTACATAAGTTTAGGGCCCCAAATGCTAATTGCTACCAGCTAAAATTCAGCCCTATTCCACTGATAAAGCTCTCACTTGTGAAGCCATTACTCTTCCATTCATAGAAATTTGATAAGACTCCCAGCCTCCATGCTTGTGCTGCTTGGTCCTTGACTGGTTATCAGGTTGTGGTACGGAATGAGGATCCTTGCTGCTGGACTTATCTTGGCAACAACCTGCTTTCTCCTTTTCTTGTCTTAGCCTGGTGTTTTTTTTTTTTACCAGAAAAACACAAATGTGGTGGACAATCGTGAGTGAAATTAGCGGGCCATGGACACGAGCCAGCAATTCCCCAGGGTCCCAATCCATTCATCCATCCATCCATCTAGCCACCCTTGCATCTACTCATCCACCCATAAATCCATTTTCAGCAGAGGGTCACAGCAGTCAATACCCATCCAGAGGGAACCTAGGGTGCAAGCTGAGTGACACTCTGGCCACCGGACAGGGCGCCGGGCCAATACAGGACACCCACACGTTCACACACTAAGGACAAATGAGATCTTCCTCTTCCCCTAGACGTTTTTTTTTTTTTTAAAGTAAAATGAACCTTTTGCCGTTTTTATTAAACCCAATCCCACGATATCTCCACCGCTGACACAACAGAAAATGTCATTTCATAACTTCTGCACCAGTAACTGGTTTTTGAGAGAGAATGGTTAATGAAACGTGTTGTGTGTCAATAAACCTTCAGCGTGTACAGTACGTACAAAAAACAAAGGGACGAGGTTCTCAGTTTTTGATACAGTCAATGTGTATTTCATTGAAAACACTGCTAAATACAGGTAATTATAATTATGTTGATATTTATAATCCTATGATACCATGAAGATTCTGGAAGCCGGTACATGTTTGACACTGAGGCATCATGGCACCATTAAAAAAAATACTCCTGTCTGTACTGCAGAGACCCTCTATCCTCTGCAAGAGATGTCAGCGTGCAGCAATCCAGGTATAAAATTTCTCCACACATGGCCCCGTTAAGTACAATTTGAAGTAATTTTGAAGCCCAAAATATACACAAACATTCAGTATATGGTGACACATTAGCACAAGGATTGTCTTTGCAATGAAAACTACAGTCGGACTGTGCAGCCAAATTTGCGCGGTTAGCACACATAGATCATCGCTGTACGAAAAGGACGCTGCCAGCAGTCGCCTTTCCCCATAAGCCGGGCAGAGCTGCTGATGCGGCCCACGGTGTGAATGAGAGTCGAATCATTGTGATCTTTCCCAGAGATGTGCTCCAGAGGACTGGATCTACAAGCCCTGTCAGCAATGGAGATGAAATGAGAGCTGAAGCAATGCGGTGAAAGCAGTGCCCGGAGAGACCCATTCTTTCAGCTTGGACTGTCACAGCCCAGCCTAGTGCTGCACCCGGTGATTTTTCCACCTAACAAACAGGAATATTTGCACTGTCAGCTTACTAAATTTCACCCACATGCCTCTTCTTTTTTTATATCTTTTTTTAACACAAATAATCAATTTCAATACGTAATGCAATGCCGCATTGACCTTCCCCTCTGCAGAGGGTGATGGACACGAGCTTTGCAGAAGAACCGGTTCGTTTTTGTGCTGTAAATCATGTGAAGAGACAGCCGGGATTTCTTGAACTAAGTGGACGGACCCCCTTATACATCCCTGATGTAGCAAAGCCTTCCAAAAACACCAATCCACGTAACACACAGTGGTCCAGGCGACAGGGCTTACACAACCATAAGCAAAGCCATTTAGGCCCAATCAATAGACAGGGAGGCCATGGACACAAGTCAGGGAACAATTGGGTGCCATTGCAGCAGCTGATTCCTCAGTTCTGTTCTGGAGGGTAGAGTGGGAATTGATGTGGGCGTTAAGAGCCTCTTGGTCTTACTCTCTTCGGCAGCAAACCTGTATTTAACGTGTCGGTCTGGGAAAGGACCGGGCAAAAGCCACACAGGAGCGACAGGACAGTGCTCGCTTGCACGGAGGGACCTCTTGGAGGTGCCTTGCCAAACGGTGCAAATTCGATGGAATTTTTGACTTCGTAGCCTGCCGTTGTTATGGTGACGCCAGAATCACTCTGCTTGCTTTGTTGTGACTGAGCTGTGGAGTTCCGCAGTCATCCCAAAACCCGCCTCTGTTTTGCTGGCGTCACCATAACAACGGCGGAACTCGTTGTCAGAATCCCACAATGTTCTGGCCCTTCGGCTGGACTGACTAAGTAATTGACGACAACCCCCACTCTCCTCGGGGATACATTGACCGACTGTGAAGTGGGCTTGCGCTAAAAAGCAACGCTTCTCCTTGACATGCATAAATGGGGGAAAAACACCGATGGCCTGCAGAAATTTCAGGAGCAACAAACAAAATCCACAACAACGAGCCTGTGCTAAAGAAGTTCACAGTGCATCTGGGACAGCTCTTTCAAAAAAAAAAAAAAACTGACAAACCATTTGCAGCACAAGGAGAAAAAAGAAATTGAATCCTATAGACAAAAGATAAATTGAGGTCTTGAAATCTCCAAGGACCATGGTCACGACTTCCAATATCAGATCCTGTTTGCACAGGGATGCTGCTCCAGGCATCAACCTTGAGCGGCTCGATGCACATCAAAGGAATAAACTGTGTTTTAATATTTGGAAAAATTCACACTGTCTTGAGAAGCGAACCGTGCCTACCAGATCGCGACCTGGCTGTCAACAAGGCGCTGCACCACTATTCTTCACACTGCAAAAAAGTCCAATAAGTAAAAAAAAAACTAATTGTGCAAACAGTGGCACCGTGCTGTCAGTTAAAAATAAAGCGGCTGTGCCAGGTAAGTTAGCTCCTTAAGTGAGGGCTGAAGCAATTTGCATGCAGACTCATCACATCCCACAAACAAATTCCAAAAATGTCCAAAAAATTACTGCCGAGACTGATGTTAGTTATTCCAGAACAAAACAATAAATGAGCAGACATTGCAAATGCTGGACCCCATGGAACACTGGCATTCATGTTGTTTGACTCAAGGTTGCTAGTGAATCGGATTTACCTCATGAATCAAACATTTTACACCACCGATACCAAGCATTCACATTCTACAGTCAGGGATGAGAAAGGGAGGAAGAGGAGGGGCCCAGGCTCCTGTGCAGCCTGAATCTGACAGTCCCATCTCTATCAAATTAAATTAATGGATGCTGATACCCTTAGAGCAGCCTTCACAGAAAGATAAAGTTCACGGAAGTTACAAGCAAAGCCGAAAAGAAGAAGCCTGACCAAACAGCTTAGGCCCCCGTTGCTGGTCTTCCATCACCTAGAGGGCTGCAATATAACTACTGTCAAGTCTCCTCACCTCATGGTACGTTAGGTCCCTGTTACACCAGCCAGGAAGAAGTACGGTTGTCCTTGTTCAGCACCACGGACAGCACTCACCATACCATCCCATAGTGGATTTTTTCCACTCAGCTTTCCCAACAGTCTCTGCTTGCTTAACCAAATGCATCCTTTTGGTTACCATCTTCCAAGGCCTTTAGTGGTTTGTAGCACGTAGGGCTCGCAACGACTATTCCACCCAACATGTATCCCTAAGATAAAAATCAAAACTGATGCCATGGCCCTACAGTCCTAACAGAACCACAACCTCCGACAAGACCAACTTCCAATCTTCCATCATTCTCAAGTTCTCCTGTCTACCTGTACTTCTTGCTCCTTCTATTCCATTTCCATACACCTTCTTAACAGCCCTCTCCTCCATTCAGCATGTCTCTGCCATCTTAACGTTGCTTCTTTCTGGATGTTTTAAACTGTTATCCAACTAATATCCACAAAATCCCATCAATTCAATTCAGCTTGACCAGATAGTCCATACTTATTATCACGCACATCCATAACGTTTCTTGAAACCTAAAGGAAAGGCTTTTGAAGTTATATTTCTTCAAGTGAAAACAAAAAAGGGCTCATCAGTCCAATAATGCAATGCGCTTGCTGCACTGGTGAGACTGTCACACCCTCTGTTCTCTGCTGGCGAGCTTCGATCGCAGCTGAACCGCAAAGTGCATGTTTACAAAACCCGAGCCAAAATGCCCGGCAGCAAAGGGGTAAATTGGAGCTTGCAGAACACATCATTGGGCTGGGTGGGAAAGGGGGGCAAAGAATATAACATGTTTGTAGACAGAGGGATTGTCCCACAAACAGCTCTGATCCGACAGGCTCACGGCGGTCATTTTCGGTGCTTTGTGATGTGTTAAACTGCCTTGTCAAAATTCAGTCAGTTATCAGACAACTGAAGGTTAGTGGGGTCGGCTTCTGACTAACCGAACCGCATTCGAGGTGAGACGGCTGCATGCCCTTCTCTGTACACACACGTGCATCTGTGGGCTACTAGCCAGTTCATTCCAACAGTCCCAGGGCAGACTGTGACACTCCAGGGCGCAAAGTCCGCACGGTCGACAGGTCAAGGCAGGGCCGCCCACACCAGCAAACAAATTCCCACATTCTTACACAACTTTAGCATAAAACACTTTGTTTTGGTATCCCTGACTTACATGTACAGGGTTTTGTTTGCTCTTTCATATCATGGAGAACTCCCAGCTCCCAGGGGTCTATCAAACATGCAGCTTCATGTATTTGCAAACCCCAGGAAAGAAAGTAATAAAACTTGAATAAACTTCGCTCTCCCAGCCTAAGTCGTTCTTGCTCTTTCCATTCAAACCATTGCAGCACCTAAATATCTTCTTAAGCATGGTTATTTTTGGTTACTGTGTTATTATTAAAAAATAATTAAAGACAATAAAGCACCTATTCCCTCAGTTCCATTTCCAACTCAAGGACATTTGCCCTCATGAAGGATCTGCTGTTGAGTGACACAACCAGAAAGAAAGCGGTTTATCAGCGACAACTTGGAGTCTCAGTTATGTTTCACTCGGCTAAACGCAGAGAGAAGAACAAGGTGAGAAGATTCACAGCTTTCACCTTTTGGTGCTGTTATTCTGTTGCCAAAGCAAAGCTTGGATTACGCTGGCACAAGTGAAGTGGTTGCGGACTCGCTAGTCCTCATGCCATCTTAATACTTTGGAGAAGCTACTGAACCCGTTTGAATTACAGCTTCAATAATAAAGCCAAGAAAGAAAGAAAAGAAGCCAGGAGTAAACAATACGCTCCATTGTTGCTTCACTCGATATTTATTTATTTGTCTCTGCACGCATTTCTGCCTGTCATCCAAAATAAAGTGAATATGCTTCAGATTTGCTTGGTGAGAACTCTCTGTAGGACACTTAAACAAAATCCAGATGGTTATTATTTTTTCCACCAATGGGGTCCATTAGCTTCAATCTGGGCTCCCATTGTGTCCCACAACATCATTTATCCAGACTGCCTGCAGAATAATTTCTGCCCCAAATAAAAGCCCCTTTCCCCTCAAAAGCTTCATCCCAGCCCCCAACACTTTACGCTTCTGCTTTCACTCTTCCCACTGTCGTCATTTTTATAGTGCCTTACGCAGCCTTGACCTGGCATTTGAATGCCATTGCAGGGGGTCTTTCCTAAACGCTGTATTTGATGTTGGGCTGATCGACGGTCCTTTGTGGGGGAAAACGGTGCAGTCTGCTTCTTTTTACTGTGCCTCATTCTTAATGATGGATCTCTCTGCGTGCCGTTTCAAGATCAAGAGAAAAAGAAAATAAAAGGCATCATCATAATATAAACAGGCAGCATAAACTTTAACAACTTTCAATTAATTGATAATCATGATTTAATGCTTTGCATTACAAACTGAGCCGTGACATTTTATAGTGAATACCAACAAGCACCAACCGTATACCAAGACCTACATGTGACCTTCATCCAAACTAACAATACATAAACTGCATACCTAAGCATGCAAAGGTGCTTTAATAACCATTACTTTTATCACCATGTACAACATTATTGCAATTAAAATTAAACTAATGTTGGCACAGGGGAATTAATACTCCTTAATATGCCTAACAATAGTGTTTCCGAGAGCTCATCCGACAGCAGATCCCTGTTGGCATAGATGCTTCTCGACGTATTCATTCTTCATCGGTTCTTTTTAACGCAACCGTTGAACAGCCAAGGTCCCAAGACAAAGCTTGTGGTACCCAGTGTGCAAACCGCACTTTGATGAGGATTAAACTAAAGGATGAAAGGTGCACTGGCTTCAGTGCTTTCAGTTACAGGTGTGTGGGGGGGTGGGGGTAACAAGGTGATGCAAAAGACCAGAGACCCCCACCTCCACTAAGCAGGTTATTCAGCCGCATTACATGCAAATGGTCACTGAGATAAACAATTTGCTTTACTCGTTTTTTCAAACATGCTGCACTTTGAGGTTAGAAGAAATGATTTTGAATCTCTTTAAACTGTTAATGTCTTGAAGTAACAGACAAAAAAAACACTGCTTTTCCAAGGAAAATATCCCAAAAGCAAGTTGGGTGGTTTTCCTCTAGAAGCTCCTGTTGTCTTCCACAGTCCAAAGACATGTGTTTCAGGTGAATCTGTGACTCTAAATTGGTCTTACTATGACTGAGTATGCGTGTGAGTGTTAGCATCCCATCAAGGGTGCACCCTGGTAAACCTGGCACCCAGCAGTTAGAGGAAATGTGGCTCCAGACCGCCGCACCCCCGACCAGGACAAGCAGTTAATGGAATTGAGCGAAGGATGAGTGAAAGTCGCTGTGGAAAAAAGGGGAAACACATCATGATGGAAGTGCAACCTGAGATGTTGCTGTAGAGGTTAGCAGCTGCTTGTGAAGCTGTGTGTGTAAAGCTGTAGAAGTACCAAAAGAAACGGTCAGAAAGGAACCTGTGAAGGACTCAACCAGGCACACCAACCAATGGGTCGCAACAGCAGGACTGCTGCACAAAATCCACTCATGATTCAACATAATGGCATTCTGTACTGGCATACATTGCTGCCAAGCAATTACTGTTGCTAAATGCAGTGCAGCACATACATATGTATATCTCTACATCCATAAAGCTCAGTCTATGTTTGTTCTTCATGCATAGCTTTGATTTTGAAGCCACAGACTTGAAATTTGCCAATTTGCCACAGTGGTGCTTGTCGCCCTAACAGATTTTTTTTTGCTTATTCAAGTTCATTAAATTCCAAAAAGGCTACTTGCTATGTTGAAAATTTAAAATTCAGCCTCTGACAAGGCTTAGAGAACACACACACACACACACACACAAATTTGACAATTTAAAGGTAATAAAGTTTTGTGATAGACAGTTTGTCATTACTTGCGAGCACATCACTACGGCCAGCACGCATTGCTGTCATGTTCGACCACAGGAGCCAACAGCTGTTATGTGTGAGCAAATGAAAACATACAAATAAATTAGAAATCGTACATGAGACAAACACATCAGTGATGCAAGCGTGATAAAGTTCAGTGACATCTGTATATTTTGTTTTTTCCTCCTTTCCACTTGACAGCGACTGGTGCGAGTGTCACTCTGTGGCATCCACCGCTCCAGCAGCACTTTTTAGCTTTCCACCGCCACACCTTTTTGACCCAGCAGGTAACTTGGACTGTACATTATAAAGCCACCCACCCAATCCTCATCATTTTTTCAGAGCGCCTAGCCAGAGCTACAAAACATACTGGAACTTCAGCTTTAATCCAGTTAGGGATTCACTGTGTCCTGAAGTAATTAACAGGCTTCTTTTCAAAGTCTGCTGCCAGGTTGCACTCTGCCAGAGTTCCCTTGAACAAGAAGAAAACACAAGCACACACAACCTTTGTGCTTCATTTGGACAGCGCTGGTTCAGACTGAGCTGGGAGACAAGACCCGGGTTGAAATCCATTAAGGAGTAATTGTTGTTCTGATGTTTCAATATCGGGATAGTGGCGCTGCTATTTCCCAAGCACACCTGACTAGCTCAGAGGTGGAGTGGTCACGCGATGACCCAACCGAACACACAGGAAAGGAACTCTTCAAGCACACACCCCGGACCACTGCGTGACATGTTGAGTAACAGTGGCAGGAAAGACAATGGAATATTCAAGAATGATATGAGAATCCCGATAGCAGTGCAGAGGAGGGGTGCCCGGCCCGCCGTGTGAAACCATTTGCTAGCTAAGGACGGCTCCAGAATGTAGTACAGGGCGCTCTGTGTGGCAGAGCCCCGGTGTGCTGAGAACCCACGGAGGCCCGGCAGCCCCCAGCGCTAGCGCCGCATTCAGACCCCCTGTTACATCACAAAGATCCATTCATTAAGCGGCAGGGTGAATAGCTGTTTTTTCCCAGGCTGCCAGAAACTCTGGGCTTTTTGGAGCTTTGCCAACAACGTTACCTCCTCGTCCAGGCCTGGAATTCCGAACTTCTTCATTCCCATTAAAGTCGGATTTATTTACAGCAGAGCCACAGTCTACATCTTCTGCTGCCCATTTCTTACACCCTCCTCTCCCTTGGTAACAATCAGAAATGTATGTCCATTTCTGGGCCTCAAGGACCACACAAATTCTCACTTCTTTCTTTAAAACTCTGATTCCATGAGTTCATGAGGCTGCCGGCACAGAGATAACAGGTTCCCGGAACCTCGCCGACCGCGGAGCAAGGGGAAAATAAGGTGCGGAGGAAAGCATGGCGGGATTTTGGGGATTTAAACAGCCACAGCCTGTCAAGGCAGACCTAAGGCGAACAACCAAAACATCCATACTCCGCTTTGTGGTGGACCTTAACCGTATTTCCAATCAAACAGACGTAAAGAAAGCATGCTGTTGTCTCTCCACTTAACATCTTGAGGATGAAATACTCCTTTACGATGGAGAAATGATGCCAAAGAACACCCATAACCAGCAGCTACAACTCCCAGACGAGTAAATCATATGGCAGTATATCTGTGCGAACCTTAAGTATGCAAATACAGCACATATTTTTATTGTCTAATGACTCATCCTACAGTCTCTGCCCACCCATACCACAGAGTAAACTGAGCACACAAGGTCAGCGATCCACAGCAAAGCATAAAATTTTTTAAATCTGAGCCTGGTTTAATACCGCACATAACAATATGCTCATATCCCTCCCCAGTCAGACGTTTCCACATCTGCACACACAAAAACCCTTAACTACATTAAAATTAAATACTGTACATTGTTCCTTCTTTTCGTGGTAGAAATTCAACTCAGATATTCCTAATTACATTTTTTAAGGGATAAACTGATATTTTCCAGCTTTCTTTCTCAGTGTGTCACCGGGTTTGTACAGCACAGCATCCCGCCCATCACCACTGTTTACCAACAAGGACTCAAATGAAATTCAGCCCAGAAAGACAGAGCAGGGACCGTTTTAGACTCTGAGATCATTAAAATAGAAATAAGAATTAAAAAGAGACAAAATGCTACTCTTTATAGTTGTAGGTATGTCACACAGTAAATTTAGTATAATTCTGGGCTATGAGTAGCACACTGAAGAATTTAAGACTGAGTAACCAGGAATTCTTTGGACCACGAACCAGCTTGTTTTTGGAAACAGACGGAATTATTACGTCACTAAATGTAACAGTAAGGCCTTGCTGTTAACTAGCAGGGTTCAGCTGCGGGTAGTAAATCGCTGCAAACGTGGTGTCCAGCTTTGGGACAGGAAATTGTGACTTCCCCTCCATATGGAGCCTCTGACATCCCGACACACACTTGCCAGCGATAGGTGACACGACTCGTGAGTCGGCTCCTCTTAACGCCACATCCAAGCGGGCCCGAATCAAACGCCATCACGCTGGCTGGAGGCTTTCGTTGCAGAACAGTAAATGAATTTCCATATCACCTCTCAGTGTGGTCCTGTATTACAAGACAAAGGTAACAAAAAAGTTGCAGGAATTTTCTGAATTGTAAGATTGAAAGCGGGACCTAATACGTGCATATGGCATGTAAACAAAACTCCATAGGGCACTTGCTTGAAAACATTAACATTCTCACTATGAAACTATGCCTAGTTTTCATTTTTTCTGCTCATTATCTAAACAAACAAAAAAAATGAAATCGGTGCTCTTCCATTTGACTTCTGCTGAAATTTTGTATTTTTTTCCAATTAAACTGCCAGGCACTTACTGAGAAAAAATCTGGAGCACAAGTGCAGGATCCATTATGGGACTTGAACCTTCATCCTCGTAGTATGAAATTAAATTTCTTTTCCATTTCACCATGTTGCTGCAATGACTGCACACATATTCATTTCAAACTGACTAGTATCTATTCATACATTTCCAGTAATATTTATAGGATTGCTTTCTATAAAATATGAGTTTTATTTACTTAAGCGGAGTTGTTGGGGCAACGCTTTCCCTAATATGAAAACGAGTGTGACAGCGCCGACTGCGCTCGCTCTCCGAGGCCCGAGCCACGTGAGCGACGTCTGGCCCGGTTGCACTGGCGTTGCACCAGAATTCACTGAAGGGGAAATTTACTAATTTTGTGGAAATGAATTTTAAAAGTAAACAGGCAAAGGGAAAAATTCTGAGCGGTGCTTGCAAGGAGATTCGAGGGCCAGGGTGCAGGTGTGAATAAAGAGGCGACGTTAGCAGCCAAAAACCGAGGTATCAGCCCTTCCTCGCTACAGAGACACTGGAATGAGCTCACGTCTGTTTCTGTGCTTAAGGCAAAAGGGTTGATTTAGAGAGCAAGAAAGGTTTTCGGAATTCCTGAGTGTCAAAGTATCCATACAGAAGCTAGGACTTATTAATACGTCTCTCCCAAATAAAAAAAATAAATAATAGTAATAATTTAAAAAGCATCTTGGTGCTTTGTTAAGAAACTGGCCACAAGTTCATGCGAGTCAATTTATTTTTGACCTGGAGACATTTAGATTTGTTTTAATTTTCTTGCTACACTAACAGGGACCAATGAAGCTCAATCCATCACTGTGATACAAGAAGGCAGCTATTGTATTTCTTAACTAATTTTTCTAAATGAATCAGTAAGCTTGCTGAGCAAGGATTTAGGAAATAATGAATATTTGATTAAACACTTTAGCCATTCATATAAAATTAAATATTATGCTCAATAAATAACTAATGAAGTTCACAAAGTACAAACTGTAATAAATAACGCTTCACAACATTTCTTGAGAATTTTTCGTTGATGGTTTCATACTCTATTTATGGAAACATAGATACTACAACTTAGCAGTAAATATTAACTATTCGTGTTTCATCACGCTTAGTTGCAGCCCAATACGGCTGTTGCTCGGTCGAGCGCCGCGTGTTCTGCCGTTCGTTCCACTGCAGCGTGGTTCTGCACGCATCATCCGTTTGAAGGGCTCGAAAAATAGAACCGATCGCTCATTTTTTTCGGACACCATCATTCTTTTGCGCAAAATTTATAATTACGTGCAATTAAAGCGCTTCAGAATCTGACACACGATGTCACTGTTATATATAGGTTGACATCTTTGAGATGTCTGTCGAAAAGGATTCAGATCTGGAGAATAAAAGAAACTTCAGGGTTAGGTTTGAGACATTTTATAATGATCTGCATCACTGACAGTTCTTCAGAATTACAAACAAAAACATATAAAGTGGCTAATTGTGTCTCCTGTTTGCGTCGGTTACTCATTATTCAGTCATACCACTGTCTCATTTGTCACTGGTTAAAAGCCTGAAACAGGGAGTTTAAAAATATATAAAATTAAGCACCCGGAAGGAACTACTTTATTCACTTGTTTTTGTTAAGAACTAGGCATAACTTCTCGGACCAAAGTTTCTACTGATGATGAAATGTCAGCTTCGCCATCCATAAGGAACCTGAACAACAGTACAGCAATGCAAATACACAGAAATCAAAGAGGCACGGTGGCACTGTCACCTCACGACGTCTGGTGCGTTTAGACGTGGGTTCCATTTTAGCTTAGTCCGTAGAGGGTTTGTATGTCTCTTTGGCTTCCTCCCACGGTCCAAAGACATGTGTTTCAAGTCAATGTGTCACTGTGTATTGCCCATCGCGCGGGTGCAGGTGGGTGGATGGACTGGTGTCCGATCCAGGACATTTCATAGCTTAGCAGCCAATGATTCACCTGCTGTGACCGTGATAAAGTAGTTAAGGATACCGGATGAATGGCTCTAAAGAAATTAGCACCTGGGTTTTACCTGGCATTCTTCATGATTATAAAGTTCAACAAATGAAACTGGTACACAACGAGAGAATTGTTAAACTTCAGCATTAAACAACGCTGCCAAAACTCCGTCACTTGTGTAGTCATACAGTTAACAGATAATAACACGTTTGCTGATGCTTAACTTACTAATGTAAAAATATTATAATTTTCAAGATATTACCTGCAGCTACGTAATTAAAGCAGTACAAGGGGAAAAAAAAAATTCTAAATTACGTTTAAAGGCCATAATTCATAGCACATTTATTGCAAAAAAAAAATCTATCTGGTGCTGAAATGTCTCCTCTTGACTTGGCTGCTCAGGCATTCCATCTCCTTGAAGGAGCACAATTTCACTTTCTAATTCCACACAGACCAGGCGCGCTGCCACTGCTTTTTCTGCAACACTCTGCTCAACCTGTACAAACTGTAAAGCGCGTCAAGAACTGTTTTACTCTAATAAAAACTATACTCTAATAGATGTACTGTACTACTGTAAGAATACTGTACAAACCACTTTATTCCATCGCAGTACTAACTGTATTCCAATTAGCATAAAATTCTGTTCTAATATTAGTTGCAGTACCTTTGCTGTGCTGTTTTATCTAATGCTACCTGTACTGTGGACACTTTCTGACCTTTCTGACCTAATATTACCTGTGCTGTATGTACAGTAGGGAGGATGCGGTGGTGCGGAAGGGTAAGCTGGTGCCTTGCAGCTCCTGGGCTGCTTGCCTGATGTGGGGTTGAAGCCCAGGTCAAGTGTGTGTGGAGTTTGCATGCTCTCCTCCATGTTCACACCTCTCTAAGGGAAAAAATTTTCCAGAAGACGGCAACGGTAACCACTTCCGTTCCTCCTCGGCTTGAAAACCACGCCAGCAGTCGCCCAGGAGTCAGCATTGACTCGATGACACGTTCCAGTCCATATGTATGGAATATTCTGTCTCGCACTATTTTATTTCAGTCCTAACTGTGCTCCTTACTGTGTTACTAACAACTGCAGATATGTACTGCAATACCGTGCATCATGGTAACTGATCTATGTGCACTTCACAATTTGGGTCTAACGCTGTACATGCTGCACTGTCGTATTTAATATTAATGATGCTAGTGGCACTGTACGTACTGTACTGTACAGTACTGTTCCGTTCACTGCTCAGTGTGGGCATGCACAGCAGTGCTAACTGTTAACTATTGCTGGTCCACTGGAGCACAGCCAGTGCTACACAGAGGACAGCGTTTACAGACAACCGCAACAACGGCACAAGTGGACAACAAGCTGCCATACCAAACAACCAAATCGAAACTGTCTACCCTGCATCTCGCCCGTTCACAACCTTGAACTACAGGTTTGCTTTGAGCAAATGTTTAAAGTGCAGGTTTGTTAAGAAAGCACGGTTATATAAAATGATCTGCTTTTATTATCTCAGTTCTCATCCTTATTATTATTATTATTATTATTATTATTATTATTATTATTATTATTATTATTACTGGTGCACCTGTTGGAGAGCTGTTCGGTGTGAGCGCCCCCTGTTGGCACCCGGCTCACCGCCGCACTCCGTCGTGCTACGCGGTCACCGTTTTCGACAGCTTGTCGTCGCGCAACGAAACGTTCACAACAACAACAGCAAGAGCAAAACAACAAGAAGAAAACAAGAAGAAGAAAACAACGGGCTGCAGCGTCTGAGCAAAGCGCGACAACGCCGAAAACCGGGCACTTGATTTACTGCGACGCCAGCGGTGGCGAACAAAAACAGTTGAAATGCCGGACAAAACGCCGCAGCGCTTCTAAGTGCGAGTGCCTCAAGTTCGGGCGAAATCCGGGGTTGCTGTCGTTGCGAGAAATAAGGCGCCGCTGAGGCAAAAATTCCCCGAGGGCGCCCGCATTCCGGCGACAAAGCGCCCCAACTCACCCACTCCGATCTTCTCCTCCTCCGTGGGGGTCCACATGATGCTGGAGCCCGCGGGTCCCGCGTCGCTCCCTCTTCAGTCCCGCGATGAACGGCGCAAAGTTAGCGGATCGCCATGTCGGCCAGCGGCCCGAGGGGAGAAGGGGAGGGGGGGGGCGCCGCGAAACCAAAGTGCTTCTTTCTTACTGAACGATATTTACGGTCTTCGTGGGCATCGCCGTCGTCGTCGTCGTCATCATGAGCAGCAGCAGCATCAGCATCATCCCTCCTTCCCTCCCTCCCTCCTTCCTTCCCTCCGTCTTCTGGTCCGACTGCGCCGCGTCGCCGCCGCTCTGCGCCTCCCAACTGTGCGCGCGCGCGCGCGCGCGCGAGCCTCGCTCTGCGCGTGTGTGCGCGTGTGTGCGCGCGTGTGTGCGTGGATACAGTAGCGGCCTCTCCCGGACACGCACGCACGCACGCACGCACACCGACACGCACTTTTGTACGCGTTAAGCCGTCGGAATTCCTCCGAAGCGCTTCTCTAAGGGCGACGACGCGAGCGCTCTCCTCAGCCGCGACGGACAGCTCGCTCGGCCCTCGTCGCTTCTCTGCCTGTCCGTCCGTCCGTCCGTAAGCAGCAAAATAAAGGAGCCCTGCGCGCCCGAGAAGCGAGGGCTCCGATTAGTGGGTCCGCCGAGGCTGCGCCATCTTCTGCCGCCGCTCCGTCACACGAGGCCACCGGGACAGCCGTCGGCGATGCGGCGCTGCGCTCCGGGCTCCGGGCTGCGGGTGCGACACCGAAACGCCGGGTTTGCCCTCGCACTGCGGACTCAACCGTCCAACGGCTCTCGCTGGCCTCCCCTCATCCCGCAAGTGAACTAAAATCAACCCCTTTGTCCCCTACTTTTTCTTCAGTCCTTTCCAATTCACACAGACACACCTGAGCCCAAGTTTACCTACGAAATCGTGCACCTGTATATGATTTCCGCTACAATAAAACGCGGGACAGCAAAACGTTTTTATTCCCCGTTATAATGAGAAACACCCGTATCAGCCTATTCAGTGTTAGATTTAGACTGAAAAACTGCTTACAAATTTTTACTGAATTGCCTTACATGGCTGTTTTTTTCCTGTGTGGATTCTGGGCAAAAACTGTGCAGCAGAAGGTGGGATTCGAACATATAATTGCTTCCTGTATTCGATTTCCGTCAAAACTCTTTCAACCGTTTTATCAGCTTTACACCATCGCACTGATTCATACAAGTAGTATTAAGGTGATAAAAATACTTTGGTTATTTTGGTACGATTTATAAATGATCCTGAGCGAGATCTCCGCTGTTCTGCTGCAGGAAACGGGATGATAACCCGCAAACCTAAAATTACCGAAGGCCGTAATCCCATGCATCCCAACTATTTCTTATACGTGCTCTTTTTTTTTTTTTATACATTTCCACAGATTTTCCCAAATTACCAGGTTTGTCTACAGTGCAGTATTCACCTCAATTCTGCAGAAATAATATTTCAGTGATCAGCAGGTGGCATGGCGGTTACAGCTCTCACTTTACTATGGTTTCCTTTTAAAATACCGCTCCCGCTGTTGGGCCCTTGGTCAAGAAAGGTACCCAGAGCCAATACGGTAAACAACACCCTGCTGTACTGTGTAAAAGGGTAAATCACCGCAAAGGTGTCGGGTAAAGCTTTATGACAATGAATGTTTCATCCTTTAAACTTCAGATCTTTAACAGCTGCAGCCCACAGTATTGATAAACGTCTTACTTTCTAAAATTATCAATAGGCTTGAATTTGTCACATGCAAGCACAGTGGCCTAAGAAGCATCTGGGAGGTTGACAGTCACAATAACGCAGTCGCTGTTTGTCTAGACTGAACTCATAAGCGAAAAAAGCGCAGTCGCAGTTGGTTATGAAAAGGTGCGCGAGAGCAAGAGCTGGGATTGTGGCCTAACGGTGCGAACGATGGCAACGGCAACCATCAAAGTCTCATCGGCGTAACTCCATTCCCTTTACGTGTTAAGCTAAAGATGCCAGCGCCCATATGGTTTGCTACCCACAATTGAAATTTCAGTAAATGCTATGTGTGTTCAGAATTGTTTTGGGATGTTGGAATTAATACAGACCGTATTCATCCTTTGATGTTAAACTCTTTGCCACTTAACTTGACAGCTGTTGGCACATCGTAGGTTTCCCTTTAAGCAGGCGTCGCCGCGCGTGGTGGCCCTGCACGCTCCACGCCGATGCGCATGAGCGAGGGCGACGCGCAAACACGCTGCCCTGGAGGAGACTCCCACGTCCAGCTTGTTGAGGTAATTCATTCTCCCCTGCCTCTCCAGCCTCATCTCACGCCGCGCCCACACAGCGGCGGCACTCGCAAGCCAACGGTCTCTTCGAAAAAAAGGCCTCCTGATCGTGTAAAAGTTGTCCTTTCACCCCCGAGGTTAATGGTTGGGCTCGTGGTGTGCGTATCAGGGCTTGGGGTGGGAAAAAAGCGCTGATACTCCCTTTATCGGCACGCTACTGTGCATGCATGAGAAAACTATTGAGTGTTAACTTGGAATTCCTGCTGAGAATAAAAGATACTAGGAGAAATTTCTGATGTTTACGATGTATTTCTTTAATGAAGGGGACATAAATTTTGAACTGAAGGCAGCACAGGACCCGCCTTGGAGCGTAACTTGGTGCACCCTGGGTTTTTAAGCGTGGCCATGAGGGCTGTTATGAGTAACGGCCACGATCTAGAGCAGTGCTCTGCTGGGCTCGGACCGAGAATCAAAAACATAGGCCAGGGGTCTCCACATTTCTACACTTCTGCACAGAAATACGAATTTCCAGCAAAGGTGGTGCAGTTAAATGCAGAGCTTTAGAGGAGACACAGCGTTTTGTCCTGATGAAGTTCGTCCCAGGACGCGTTCGCGTACCTTCCTCCAGACATCGTATAACCGGAGGCTTCCGTATTTCGATGCTCATCCCATTTTTAACTTCCCCTGTGTGACAGGCCTGCTTTATATAATCTGTGCCATTTCCTTTTCTTGAAAAAAGCCTAAAAATTGCATTAATGTCCTAAGAACTCATCCCCACCCTAAAAAAAGGGAGGTTGGGTGGTTCAAAGTAAATAGTTTTTTTTTTTTTTATCAGCAGACAACAGGTTTGTTGCAGGGAAGAGGGCATGCATTTTCATTTGAATTCACTGGATTTCATTTTTTGATGTCTCTCGCAGACCCACCTGCACAGACTAATTAATTTCATCCTTTGAGCGCAAACTTGGCGGAAACTCGCGACCAGGAAGGGCATGGAAGTGCGGTACAGTAGTGGAGCTAATGGATTCATTGGCCTCATTCTGCTAGACCGAGCCAAGCATCTGGTCACTTCTCCAGCATCTGACACGTCCTGACTGTGCAATATCCCCCAGCAAAACCCTGATGCAGTGCTTATGCTGCCTTATATAATTAACAGCATATAAACGGCCCAGAATCTCTGCAGGTAAGAGCCTGGCGCATCGCTCCCCGTGCTCTTTCGCACACGCAAAGGTATTTACCCTCAAAACGCAACTCGCTGCATGTAAAAAACGAGCTGAAAACAAAACCGAAGCATTAAAAAGTACTGAGAACAAAACGCAGCAATGAAAATCGACAGTAACTCGGCAACGGGAGTGGGCAAATGGGAAAACCGGGTTGGAAGTGAATATTGAATATTTAAGGAGCGCTGCTCCTATTACACAGCCTCAAAGAAGATTGGTAATCCTGTGTTTATAAAACATCTTTGCTCCTTTACGTTTACAGCAAAACCTCGGCTAGTGCTACCCCCCGCGGTGCAGTTTCTTTTATTTTAGTCCTTTAAATTATTTATCACAATCCACTCCATTTAAAAATATATATATTTTTAAACAAAGTTTTTTTTGTGTTGGAATTTTATATTTGTTATTCATAAACCAGCTTTCTGCGTTTATCCACTGCTATTAAACTACTTTGTGTCATGTTGCTCGTGCAGTTTTCAAGCTCCGTTTCAAGCTCCCCATTAATGCGCCGTTTCATTAAGCCTGCATTACACGAGACTGCATCTAGAGTGCCGATCCGAGTGTTACTGTATTTATTTAGCTGGTGACTTCCCCAAATGACATGCAGTGATTTATCTGTTTATGGTGCTTGGGAGTTTTTACCAGCTCAGGTCAGGGTAAGTGCCTTGCTCAGGGGCACTACTGCATGGGGATGGTTATCAGTTTGGGGCATTATGAGTCCAAAGGTGCTAACTATAAGCACTAAAGTGGCATTATTACACTCGATGGCCCCCTTTGTCATTCCGCTGCTGTTTCTCATGGGGGTGTTAGTGGCCCAGAGGGTTTCACAGGGGTCTAGAGGCCACTGGGAAAACGCACATCATTTGGGAATCCGCATCCACCGCTATGGTTCGGGCTTCGACCCTCCTCTGTGCTGACCTTGTATTGGAAACTGCAAAACACCACATTGAGACTCACTACATTCTGTAAGGCCAAAATTGCTGCACAAGAGGAAAACACATTTGCTGCCTTCCCAGACGTACATTTCTTCTTGTTGCCGGTGGAAACGGAGAACCAGCGATAACTGCCCGGTGCATGTCTAGAACAACTGGATGGCGCACAGTGTCTGTCTGTTCCAGGAACTGCCAGCCGGGTGCTTTTTTCCCTCTCATTTGCAGGGAGGTCCATCACCATGCGGGAGCAGTCATGTCCCAGCCCAGGTATGCAGGCTGGCCCAGGTAGGGGGTAGGGGTGCGGGGGCAGCTGTCATCTGCTCATGATTAAGACGGACAGGCAGCACATCAGCTGTTTAGCCTATCGGTTTGCCTGCCGCTCATTTCGCCGACAGCAGCAGAGAAGGACAGTTTCAGGGAAAGCAATGAGCCCCCCCCCCCCACATGTACGTACGCGCGCACACAAAACCTTTCCCTCCATGCACGTAAACGCACATTCATCCGCATTCGCAGAGATACGATCCATCTCTGTCACACTCATCCCTCTCTTCCTGCCACATGCATGCACATGTCGGTAAGGCTGTAAGCATGGTCCACTTTACATTGTGACACCCTTGTCTCTGGTAGTGTATGTCCAAAACAAAATGGGGGGGGGGGGGGGGAGAAGAAGAAGAAAAAATGTTGTTTCATGATGGTTTCTATGGAAACCAAATGAAAACAATTATAGGAACATGTATATGATACATGAGTCGACTTCATGGAAACGCCTACAGAGATTCGGTGTTAAATGGATGTGCTGAGCATGAGGTAACCATGGTGATGCAACAGCAACTTGCCTCACTTCCAGAAGACAATAAATAAATATTAATAATGGTGCTCACCTTGCACAGGGAGCGGCAGCAAGACAGCGATCTCTGCCAGCAGCGTAACAGGCGGTGACGCTGACGTCTAACCTGAAAGCACCCGGTTCAAGCGTCACGGGGGCCCTGCAGGAGTCCCCCATGCGCAACGTCCTTAACCTGAAATGCTCTGCTGAAACATCCAGCTCTATAAATGTCTTTAACTGCAGGTTGCTTTGGATAAGGGTGCCAGCTGAACTACAAAATAAGTGAAATTTCTGGCCAGCACTGAGCTCTGCTCTAGCTGATTAACATTCAAACAGCACGGTGACTAAATAAAATATGAGAGACGCTGACACTTGAGAGCGATCGTATGGTTCCTGAACCCCAGCAGGAACATGAATAGTTCCTATCGCACCTTTACTTCCGTCTTGAGTGCCATCGTGGATGGATGACTACTGTGTGTAGCCACGCAGCGAAGCACCGAATGACAGAGGCACCTGGCACAACACAGGAAGGGGAAATTAAATGCGGCTGCTTTCCTATTAAAGCAATTTCTGGCCCTTCTGAGGTTATGACAGTTTAATGTTTACAGTGCAGTTTCTTTATGAACAGCACTCGAGACAATGGGGATGCTGGGGTATCGGCCCTGTATAAATTGCGAGTTTTGTATGAAAATTGAAGAGTTGGCCTTGCTTTAGGGGGATTAACCCCACCAAATCATCTTCCTCAGAATGAAAACTGTCTCATTCACTCTCTCTCTCACACACACACACACACACACACACACACACACACACACACACACACACACACACACACACACACACACACAGGACAGTGCCACTTGACTTACAAGATTAAAATGGAGACAATCCACAAATACGCATTAAGTAAAAATGACGCATGAAACTATAAGGATATTAGTAAAGCATTAGTAAAGCATGCCCCTAACTGGGCGGGGGGGGCAAACAAGGTGTTGGTATAAAAATTAAAATCTATGTTACAGCAAAATTGCATATACCAGGGGTTGACCTACACTGGTAACCATGCTCTGCACCTTCCATATGTTCACAATGCTAAAAAAATACCTAAAGACATGAAGCATTCAAGTTTTTTTATTACTTTCATTAGAGTAAAAATAGTTGATACATTCTGTACAGAGCAGTTATACAAATCTATACATCTGTGGCTTTTTCCAGTTTCTCAAAGCTGATGCACACAATATAAACAGACGTACACTGTAATCCAAAAACAAGGGGAAATTAAAAGTGATTCTAGATAACTGGCAACATGAGCACTTGGGTCAATGTGCGGTCCCAGTATTCCATGACCCCTTGCGGGAACGCCAAAGATAGTCAACAAAGAGTGGACACGAGCAGACAAATTGTTTGCATCAATTTAAGAATTAAACACAGTCAAACAGTGACTCCTATTGGTTCCCTGACTTCAGGCACACAGAACACACAATTGGGCCTGCGTTTCATTAAAAAGGAGAAAAAAAATTGACCTGAATATCTTTTTTCTGATGTATTTAAAGCAAAAGTCAGATTAAGTAAGAATGCTCATAAGTGCTTCATCTCAGTGCTTGCCATACATTTTTTTTTCCTGCAGGGGAATTTTAGAGAAAACCAAATAAATAACATTTATCATGCCTTAAGACAGCTTTACCATCCCTGGATATTTTTTTCTCCCCAGAAACAAAGACAACTCATACAGGAACGTCAAACGACAAAAAATGATTTATAGCATAAAAGTATGCAGGCACAAACTAAAGGAAACCATAAAATAAAAATCACTGCTTTGTCTTGAAAGCAGTTCCATACATATTTTCCACCAAATTACACGTAATGAAAACCTGAGACTCCTAAAAAGACCTCAGTATCAATTTCTCTCACACACACACGCACAAACTTTTCTTCACTGACTGGAAACGCATCTGAAGTACTTGTTCAAGACTGAAAGAGCACCTTGAGGTGAAGTGAGGGGGTAGATTGGGTTCCCCCCACACCGTCCCTGACTCGACTGCCATCCACTTTACATGATCAAATGGAGCTGTGGGTGGCGCTCTCTCAGCTCCAGGCCTGCCATACACTTGGTGTCAACGCAGGCCAGCGTGTCCGTCTGGCAGCCCCTTGGTGCAGCATTCGCTGTGGTTACAGTGCCACCGCCAGGCGTGTTGCTACAAGGCCGTGAGGAGCTCCCAGTATGAAACGATCACTGACTAGGTGTGATGTGCCTTGTGACGACTCGGTGATAAATGTGCTTGCCGTCCATAGAAAAATGCACTCTTGCATTGTGTCAACTAATTATAAAACTTATTTTATACAAAATTTTCTTTGTAAAGAATAACATTCAGTGTGTTTGCTGCTGTGTGAAAGCGAACAGCTTGAGAGCTGTTGCTGCCCTTCATTACCACACACCTTGAAAAATTTTCCCAATGTTCAGAACTGTCCCCCTCTTTTCTTCCTCACATCATTTAAGCCACTGCTAATCTCTGCCTCCCTGGACAGAATTCACCTGTGGACAGATGTGCGGCCCAGGTCCAGGACCATCAGCACCATGAATGCCTCTTCATTCGTTTAGCGACAGGATGATGTCATCTTCCAAGTCTGAGTTATCCGAGCTGTCCGCTACAGAAAGACACGGTCGAATCAAATTTTAAACAGCCAGGAGACAGATATTGTAACTAGAAACAAGTAATAAAAAACTAAATGCCTTTAAATACATACATTAAATACAAGAAAAGAAATCCCATCCACAATGAAATTCGTTCAACTAAATAGAGCAAGTTACTCACTATTATCAAGAATAAGCTCTGCATCTTCATTATCATCAGAATCGTCGTCGTCTTCATCGTCTTCTTCATCGTCATCATCCCCATCGCCTTCTCCCTCCTCAGTGTCAGCCTGCAACAGTCGCGCCACCTCTTCGTCGTCTGAGAGGGAGAAGTCATGCTCCCCGTCCTCCTCGCCACCATTCTCATTCTCCAGCTCCGCCAGCAGAGGGTCCGTGTCTATGTCATCTAGATCATCATCCGAGTCATCATCGTCGTCATCATCGTCTTCCTGATCCTCATCCTCCTGCGAAGGATACAGGGTTTCCACATGACATGGAAATGCTACAATTGTACAAGTATACACAATACACAATAGGCAAGGCCATACGAGCACCCTAAGCTAGAAGTTCCACTTGTGTTCATCTGCCCCAATCCCCTTCTTCACAGCTGTGTTCCTGAACACCACACACACCAAGCGAACCATATTAACAACATCTAGACAGCTGCAGACCACTGAAAGCCATTATCATCACATAAACCTCACAATGTCACAATCACACTATTTCAGAGCTCTCAAGTCCAGAGTAAGGGATAACTTCTTTCACCTGATCTTCATCATCTTCCTCTTCCTCTGCCAGCCGCTGTCTCCCCACCACGTACAGTCGGCACACCGTGTCCATATTGATCGAGTCCTGATTCTGTCGAAGGGGGGCAAAACACATCTTTTGAGACCCCCAGTCTGCCAACCGTGGCTGTACCTGGCTATCCCACAGCAACGATCTCCTTCTCCGTGCAGATGATTGATGACCAGCAGTAACACTCTGGCATTAATATCAACACGAAGACATTAGGGAAGAAAAACTCCTCTCACCTCAATCACAGCCAGGTAGCAATCCTTGGTGTCTGTGCACAGGTCAAAAATGTTCCTTTTCACATCAATAGTGGCTATGAAGGCAAAAAGTTACATTGAAGTTTTTACTCAAAAATCAGCTCATTCTACTTTAAAGTGCTGCCCATCTACCCTGCAAGAAAAAGTACTACTATTTGATCACATAGCTGAGGCTTACAATTCTACCCGTTTTCATAGAAGGATTTTTTTTTTTTGTTTTTACTAAAGCACTGGAGGTTTAAGGTACTTGGTCATGAGTACCGCAGGTCCATCACAGGAAATGTGTTGTTGTCCCTCTCACATGCATGCACAGCCAGATTCCAACCTACGTTAGAAACCACAGCTTCCAGCGCTACATGTCGCACCACTGTTCTACATACAAAAGAGAAAAAATCCAAGACGATTCCAACCAAGACCTCATGAGGGTTAATCAAAAAATCTACTTCAGTAGAAAGAAGGGAGTAAAATTTTAAGTACTTTTTCCATCAACCCTCATATGTATGGTGTTGACTGAACCAGCTGGACACTGCGATGGGCCTCACCAATAGGTTTGTAATCAGTGGCATCAAATGTTCTGAAGGAGGAGCCAAAAGGACTCTTCATCTGTTGCTCCATCATGTCGTCCTCTTCATCGGCCTGCAGCATCGCTGTGAACACAGACAGCATCGTGAACACATTTTCCTGGCAGCCTGATGGGACATAATCAAAACCTGGGAACTAACCACCATGGCTCTGTTTCTCCACCGTACCGCCACCTCTCTGTCAATGAGAATAAGCGAAGTTGTTCTTCACCGCTAATGTTTACATCTCTACCTTCTCCCATCGTCTTCTAGATAAACCTCTACTTGTGCCAAAACTCAGTCATTTAGCGTTTCAGACACAACCGTCTAATCTGAACTTGCATTAATGCACAAGACCAAATTATTCACTTTCAGAGTTCTAGCTTTCTTCTGAGAATTGTAAAAGCTATGCAAACATGGCAGAGAAAAAGCATTTTTATGTTTGTAGCTCAGCTTTGGAAACACACAGATGAAAAGTGTACAATATTACCGCTATAAGGTGTGCCCTCACCTCCATACATCACGGTGCCGTTGTTGTTGAAGACGACCCTGCACTGGTCCAGAGCAGGAACAGTGTGGAGGAGGTGGTACGTACGCAAGTCCCACTGGTCCAAACGTCAAGGTCAGAAATGTGAGCTTTCAATTGTGGAGCCAAACATTCAACCACCGGGCTACAGTCACATAAGACTACACCATAATCCCCTAGCAACCCCTGACCTTACAAAAATACAATAAAAAAGCAGGATACAATTTCCGTGTTGATGATGACCTCCAAGCCGTTGGGGTGGAAGACACCGCTGATGTTCATGTTAAACTTGTCAAACTTGTGTATGGCCTGGGCAGAGCGAACATCCCATATCACTCCGTCGTTCAGCACCAGGTCGTCTGTGGGGTTAAAGGTGGCACAGTTCCGCTTGTAGTTGTTTGCCAGACCAGGGTCATTCAATGTGAGAGTCTTCTGGCCAGTCTGGATGTCGTAGATCTGGATATTGCATCGGTAGCATTCAAAAATTAGCAGAACTGTACAAATGAAATGGTAAACTAACATTTTCTTAGATTATGAGAGACTTACGTGAGCAATATGTTCCTTAGTTCCAATGACCCTGTCCTGTGAAAGTTTGCTGAACTCCACATAGTGGTCATCTAAAAAAGAATGCCTAAAAAACAAAGAAGAGAGCCACTGTCTCAGTTCCAGGTATTCACACCTCACTGAGCAACTAAAGAGGAAAAAAGCAAAGGACTCAACATGAAAGCAGAAAAAAAAGTCACTTTGGTTTTAAATAAATATAAAATCCGCAGTTTTCTTTGAAGAGCGGACAACATCCCTCAGGCGGTTACTGGGAGACGAGAAAAGCCTGTCAACTCCTTCTGGCTGATCACAGTCTGATGCAGGTGAATGGGTTCCCACAGCAGGTCACCCCTCCCCCACCCAACCCACACCACAGCGTGACAGAAAGGGACTCTGAGGAGCACGTACTTCATGATGAAGACTGACTTCATGCCCCAGAGTGCCGACAGCGGGTAGCTCCAGGAGGATGACGTCAGTAGCAAGGAGCCATCCTAAGAGGAGGAAGGGCAGCATAACAATCAGACAGAAGTCCAGCAGCAATAGGAGTGTCCATTAAACACCAGCGCAGTTAAATTTAGATTGAGAGCCCACGGCATTAATGGTCAGTTCTCAGAGTTAACATAAGTGCACCGAATTTACAGCATGACAGCTAGTGAGAGATCGTGAGCACAGAGCTAGCCATCTACAACACCCGTGATGAGTGGGTACAGGAGTGCTGACCCGCGAAGGCTCCAGGTGTGTGATGGCAGAGCTGTGGCAGCTATAGCTGGCCTCCTCCTGGCCTGTGAAAATGTTGTAGAGCTTGAGGTGCCCCGTGCAGGTGCCCAGCATGAGAAAGCGCTCGCGCGCTGAAAAAGCACAGCACACAAAACCGCTCTCGTCCTCCTCTGCCTCCCTGAACACGGAGATGGGCCGGAACCTGCAAGAAAGTCACATGGGAATAGTTTACCTACATTTTTTCCCCTCCTAACTAAAGCTCTAAATCAGAACTCCCAAACAGTTTCTTTGTGGTGGCAGAAGCAGTGAGTGTACAGTGCCTGGGATTTGAAACAGAAGCCATTTGATCACTACGCAAGCTCCTTAATCATTACCTACAGGAGAAGATAAACGTGAACTAAATGTGGCAACATTACCTGCTAAAGATGAGGTGTCTGTCGAAGCAGCCCCCACCCACACCACCATACTTTGGATAGACCACTCGGCGCATGTGGCGGGGGGCGAAGTTTGTGGGTGCCTGCCTCCGCTGCTTGGGCTCAGGGCATTGGTGAGGTGTGAAGAGGGAGAAAGGTGGGCAGGTGGTGACCGGGTTCTTGCAGCGGGCATGCTGTTCACGCAAGTACTCTGTGATAATGCTGTCCAGTGCTGGGGGTGAGGGAAGGTGCCGATCCAGCTGCTTTTTTACAGCGGGGCTCTGGCTGAAGGCGCCATGGTCCGACTTCTGTCTCAGAACACGTGGCCTCTTGCTAGCTGGGGCGCAGGGTAGGGGCCGCTCGCGTGTGAAGAGGATACGCCCCATGGGTGTGGAGCCTTGGCTGTGGGAGGGAGGGGCAGTGGGAGGCTGTGGGGGGGGTGTAGGTGAGGGCTGGGAGGCAGAGGGGCGGAGCTGGGTATGAACAGAAGCTGGACTGGGAGAAAGGGCGACATCCCTTCCTATGCGGGCAGCCATACCAGTGGCCAGTCGGGGAGTCCTAGGGAGTCCAGCGACGGGAGAGGAAGAAGGGGTCATTGGGATGGCTGGGAAGGAAGAGGAAGAGTGGGAGAGGTGTGTCATGGGGAGCTCTGCCTCCTTGGTGAGGGTGCAAGCTGTGTGGTGCAATCCCTTGGCCACCAGATGGTTGCGGATGAGCAGAAGCAGCTCCTTCTCGGGGAAGGTGATGCGGGACTGCGCTACCACGTTGGCCCGCTGCAGCCGAGCTAGAGACACGTCCGTGCCTATGAGCAGGGGTTTCCCTGACACCCTCTCGATGAGCTCAGCAGAAAACTTGCAGAATTTGACGTGCTCACTCCGCTTGTCCTGCAGTACAGGTTCTTTCATCAGCTGCTGGATCTGGCCGCTGCTAAAGAGTGGCAGCTTGCTGATGATCTGCCGGACGGACGCACTGCGTGACAACCCCGCCAATGCCCTGCAAGCCAGAGCCCGGATCTGGTCTGCATCTGTGATGGGCATCTTCACCGTGAGCAGTGACAGCAGCACCTTGATGCCATTATTTGATTGGACCACGTTCCACATTTTGGCTAGCACATTGTCGCTGGCCCAAGATGGTTGAGGTGGCAGGCGGTGGCGCAGTGCAGCAGACACCAGCTTGCCGAGGGCAGGTACGCGCCTGTTAGGCCCACAAACACAGTTGATCACAACCTGTAGCGCTGACTTCTGAATCTCTGCATCGTTGACGAACACCTCGCCTTCTGCTACACCCAGGATGATGCTCATCCCTGCAGGGAACCAAAATGCACCCAATCAGCCCAATGACCTGCATTTCTAAGCCTTCACACAGAAAAGGTAAAATCATTCTTTTTAAGCACCAAAGGGGAAAAAAATCCCTGGCACTCTACTTTATATATATGCACATTTCATCTTCAGCTGCTAAAATGTGGTTATTAATTCAACAAGATCAGAATTGCACCGCAAACCATATTCAGATAGCACTGAATTATTTAAAAACCAGAGGGAGGCTAAGAATAATTCATTTCATCCAGTATGTAATGCCATCAGTTCAACGATTCACTTTATAGTTTTAGAATGGCTAAAAAATGTAAAACATAATTAAACTCTTTTTTGATATTAGACACATTTTAAAAGAAAAACAAAGCCTTATGATTGCAGAATTTGGGGGGGGGGGGTCTCTTTGTGATCCGTGTTCTATGACGTCTATGACAGATGACAAATTATTCTGCTTTACTTCTCAACACATTCAAGGCTGAGTGAGCAGTCTTTATCACAGCCTTTATTTGAAAATTCCCTAGATGCCAGCTCCTTGTTGATCATGTCTGGAGTTACTAACTTGAGAAAGCATCAAGCACTACCAATCAAGGATTGGACAGAACTTGCGCTGGAAAGTGTTATTTAGATTATTTAGGTGATTTCACAACGACTACTTTTTATTTTTATACACACACACACGAGTCATGGCCGAAATTGTTGGCACCCCAGAAATTTTTCCAGAAAATCAAGTATCTCTCACAGAAAAGTACTGCAGTAACACATGTTTTGCTATACACATGTGTATTCCCTTTGTGTGTATTGGAACAAAACAAAAAAAGGGAGGAAAAAAGCAAATTGGACATAATGTCACACAAAACTCCACAAATGGGCTGGACAAAATTGTTAGCACCCTTAACTTAATATTTGTTTGCACACCCTTTGGAAAAAATAACTGAAATCAGTCATTTCCTATAACCATCAATAAGCTTCTTACACCTCTCACCCGGAATTTTGGACAACTCTTCCTTTGCAAACTGCTCCAGGTCTCTCTTATTGGAAGGGCGCCTTTTCCCAACAGCAATTTTAAGATCTGTCCACAGGTGTTCAATGGGATTTAGATCTGGACTCATTGCTGGCCACTTCAGAACTCTCCAGCGCTTTGTTGCCATCCATTTCTGGGTGCTTTTTGATGTATGTTTGGGGTCATTGCCCTGCTGGAAGACCCAAGATCTCGGACGCAAACCCAGCTTTCTGACACTGGGCTCTACATTGCGACCCAAAATCCTTTGGTAATCCTCAGATTTCACGATGCCTCGCACACATTCAAGGTACCCAGTGCCAGAGGCAGCCAAACAACCCCAAAACATCATTGAACCTCCACCATATTTTACTGTAGGTACTGTGTTCTTTTCTTTCCATTTTTAGTAAACAGTAGAATGATGTGCTTTACCAAAAAGCTGTATCTTGGTCTCATCTGTCCACAAGATGTTTTCCCAGAAGGATTTTGGCTTACTCAAGTACATTTTGGCAAACTGTAGTCTTGCGTTTTTATGTCTCTGTGTCAGCAGTGGGGTCCTCCTGGGTCTCCTGCCATAGCGTTTCATTTCATTTAAATGTCGACGGATAGTTCATGCTGACACCGATGCTCCCTGAGCCTGCAGGACAGCTTGAATTTCTTTGGAACTTGTTTGGGGCTGCTTATCCACCATCCGGACTATCCTGCATTGCAACCTTTCATCAATTTTTCTCTTCCGTCCACGCCCAGGGAGATTAGCTACAGTGCCATGGGTTGCAAACTTCTTGATAATGTTGCGCACTGTGGACAAAGGCAAATGTAGATCTCTGGAGATGGACTTGTAACCTTGAGATTGTTGATATTTTTCCACAATTTTGGTTCTCAAGTCCTCAGACAGTTCTCTTCTCCTCTTTCTGTTGTCCATGCTTAGTGTGGCATACACAGACACACAATGCAAAGACTAAGTGAACTTCTCTCCTTTTCATCTGCTTTCAGGTGTGATTTTTATATTGCCCACACCTGTTACTTGCCCCAGGTGAGTTTAAAGGAGCATCACATGCTTGAAACAATCTTATTTATCCACAATTTTGAAAGGGTGCCAACAATTTTGTCCAGCCCATTTTTGGAGTTTTGTGTGACATTATGTCCAATTTGCTTTTTTCCTCCCTTTTTTGTTTTGTTCCAATACACACAAAGGGAATAAACATGTGTATAGCAAAACATGTGTTACTGCAATACTTTGTGAAATAAGTCTGTGAGAAATACTTGATTTTCTGGAAAAATTTCTGGGGTGCCAACAATTTCGGCCATGACTGTGTGTGTGTGTGTGTGTGTGTGTGTGTGTGTGTGTGTGTGTGTATGCACATTTCATCTTCAGCTGCCACTGTGGAACAAGGTAGTTTGCAATAAACAACAACAGCATGTCAACTGACCCACGGTGCACACGACAGAGCCGCCCTCATCCAGCACATTCACGGCCTCGGCCAGAAGCAGCTGGGTTTTGGGTACAACGGTAAGAATGCTCAGGATGTCCAGAGCATAGCGCACCGTGTCACTCCTAAAGCAAAAACACACCAGCAGAATGGTTAAGTTCAGATAAGCACAAAGAAGAACATGTAAGGAAGGTTTAAGGGCCCTTCAAGACAAACTAAGATACATCTATTCCTGCAGTAACATTTCACACAAGAGTGACAAAACCAGATCACCAGCAGTCATTCCTACCTCCCATAGTAGGTCCTCCAGTCACAGGCAGTGGAGATGAGCTGCAGCAAGAGCTGGACACAGGAGAGCTTATGGAAGACCTCAACTGGCTCCCAGCAGAGCCGTGCCGGGCCGCATTCGATAAGGAATTCCATCATCTCCACCACCTGCTCACGTGTATAGGAGCAGGCCTGCCAAAACAGAATGCCAGCACAGAAGTCAAACCACTGGCAGGAAACTGTCATGGGAGGAATAACTATAAGGTATTTACAGTAAAATGCTTTCTATTGCTTATTCTAAAATTTAAATACAGCAATACTTCCTTAGCATTGTGCCAAATTTAGACAATATTATTATGCATAAAGCATGGGTAACATGGAGTAATCCTTACTATTTCAAAAGTATAATTTTTTTAAAGGTTCCATTGATGTCCCACCTTGTAATATGGTTGTGGGTGAACAAGGGCGCCCCCTTCTGTACGTTGCAGGGATTGCTTCACCTGCTCCACCTTTATGGCCAGATGAGCCTCAAAATACCTGCGCAAGGCCATGCAGGTGTGCTTCGCTGTCTGCCGACTGGAAAATATCTCATCATCACTCAACAGTGCTCCCTGGTCCTCAAGATTAAGAATCTCCAACGTGCTGACCTGTCAGTGGCAAGCAAACAGTTTTAAACGCATCAAAGACAAAGTTGTTAGTAGATAAAAACACCTATAATGTTTAGGCAAAATCACATTTATACCGTTGATTTTTTCATGTAAGGTGCAATAAAAAGCTGGAGATGCAGCAAATTTCATTTCATAAGTCTGTCAAGTTGTCCACAAGTGGCTGCATTTAGCCAGCAGGGGAACACCAACATGGGCACAGGTACAGGCAGATCACTTACCAGGTTGACAAGCCTCCTCAGACCATCACGCTGGTCAAAGAGCTCGAGAACGGCACGGAAGGCAAAGGAGATGGAGAAGAACATGGTGGCATGACAGCAACCTGAGGCGTGCGAGCACTCCAGCAGCCACAGTGTGTAACCCACCACATCGGACAAGACAGCGTGTGGCAGCATGCACACCTAGGGGATCCGATGAACCATCAGTTACACGCAGTGAGATATTTACTTTTCTGATTCACTCCTTTTTCACTGCTATATGGTGCTGATCTGTATACCCGGTTATGTTTAAAGACTGTAAAGGCTGCAAAATGAAATGACTCAAAATAAACAGACCCTGTTAGATATTGGAGGTATGACTAGAGGCTCTCACCCTCTCCATGGCATCCTGGTTGTAAGCCAGGTAGTAGAGGCACAGGGATACACCTGTGGCAGCCATGGAGGGACGGGGAACTTCCAGCAGCTTCTGCACACCACCATGAGCAACAAACTCGGCAGCAAATTTCTTGTGCAGGAGCAGGGAGGCCAGATACTGCAGAGTGAAACCAGCAAAGCCATTATAAGCGGCAAGGATAAGAGCAACTCATATCGCTGCTGGCCACCATAGCCTCACCCAGTTCACGGCAGTTATCAGCAATGCATCGGAGTGGCTGCTGGGCAATTGACATGCAATTACAAACTTTGTTTGAGCTGTACTTCTAATAGCTATTATAAAATGTCCTCAGAATAAATGGTCCCATGCAGGTCAGTACCCTTAGATCCTACGTCTCTGAAGCACCTTGACTGGATGACCAGTTAGTGACAAAACATTCATGAATATTAACTGATATCATTGATATGCAGTGAAGCATAAAATGGATTTGCCCTAACAAATTGACAAGTGACATGATGATGAACTATGAGGGCTTACCTTCAGGGCTTCGAAAGTGAGTTGGACATCATTGGTCTGTTTGAGGTCAATGTAGTGCATGAGGAGCTCACGGGTGCCCATCTGCATGAACACAGCCAGCAGCTGCAACCCAGAGGAAACAGAGACAGGTACTTCACCTACTATATTCATGGCATTCAGTAATGATGCAATGCGATTAAAACAATTGTTTTATTTATGGGTTTTAGTGACAAAATAAGGCTTTCTGACCTCCTGGTACTCCCCCAGGGGAGTGAGGTACTGTAGAATGAGACGCTGCTCGATGGCAGGGGTAAGGGGGTAGAGGTGATAGTTCTTCCCGATGACCCAGGGGCTCATTTCAGACCAGCTGCTATTGGAGAGCTCACTGAAGCTGTGTTCTGACTCAGGGAGCGAGAAATGCAACTTTTGCTTAGCTTTTGTGCCATTCTCCCGTTCCATGCGGCTCTGGCCCTGGCCGCCTGCCTCCCGCCACCTGTCGTATTGCTCTGCCTGGTACAGGGGCTCGGAGACAGGCTTGACTGATGCGTGAGCCCATCCGATAGCCTTGTGGGTGCAGCTCGGTTGGAAGAGAGGTTCATCCTCCTGGCTTCCCTCTGACATGTTCCCCTTCTCCTCCTGCTGCTCCTCCCCTACCTCTCCCTCCACCATGCTGCTCCTCAAGGGGGTGGCAACACCCTCCACGCCACACTCTGCTACTTGCTCACTTGGCCCAGACATAGGGTCAGCGTGCTTTTTCTTTGGGCTGGACTGTTTAAACTTTGGTGAACACTCTGCCTCCTTGTCATGTAGCTCACGCAGACGACGGAGCATCAGGGGAACCTGGAGGACCAAAACAGATACAGTGTTAAGACAAACTTATTAAAGCAAGAAGTCCATTACAAATTCCTCAATGACTCATCAGCAGCATAACAAAAAGAGGAAGAGAAGAAACTATTTCACCAAAACATCATTTAGATTATCACATAATGTACCAGTTCAGAAGAGAACCTTAAAAACCGGTTTTATAATTGAACTTTCTGCTCCAGCACGTAGAAGGAAATTCACTGAAGCCATCTGACTTCAGGACTTTCCTCAATGGTACAACAATTTTGGAAAGCCCTGGGGCTTAATTGGAGTAAAGTGTGTAAGTTTTGTAATTGCTTTACAATTCACACAGCACTTATTCACTGGACTGTGAAAACTTCCTGAAGAACAAAATAAGAACAATAAAAGCAGCAAGCTACACTGTAAAACAGCTGGGAGGACACTGGGAAATGTTCAAGCAATTAGATTTAGCTGTAGGCTACAGCACTTCCACACAATTTGTACCCATTAATGGGCTGTGGGCACTGCTCCCAGACCACACGTTCACTGACCAGCTGCGAGTTCTCCTCCCTGTAGTTGGCAGCAATGTCCTGGTTCTCCATGGCTCCTGCCAGTAGGCCCGTAGCATAGATGCGCAAGGGTTGCTCTGTCCCCTGTGCCCATTCAAACAGCTTCTCCACCACTCCCTCCTGGAACAAACATGGCATAGTGGGACTCAGCAGCAGGAGAGCTGGACTGTAAATGTTACTACCAGAGCCCTTCTTGGAAAAGAACAGGTCCTGTCACTCTGATGTGGTCAGTTTATTTCATTTCTGAGATGACTCAGCTAAAAACATACTTTTTCCTGGAAGACCACAGCTGTTTCCAGGCCAGGCATGATGTTCTGAAGGAGTCGACAAGCAGCGGTGTTGAGGGAAACCTCTCTGCTTGTCATCACATATGTATTCAACAGCTGTACAGATACAGGACAGAAATACAAACACGTTATTGCAAAATCCATCTTGAGAATCATCTCCCCATCAGCTCATTTCAGCTTTCTTCTAATCCCAAAGTTTAACTACGGTAAATTACTTAAAAAAACAACCAAAGATATTCTGCTAAGACTCTATAGATGAGAAGCATGACATTTACCGCATTGGTGAAGTTGTCATTCTTGAACAAAATCTTGAGCAGGTGGCCAAGCATGCACTCAGGATCTGCTCTGCCTAGAAAGGCAAGCACTCTTGTGTAATGTATTCAACCATTTTTTAAGGTATAAAAAATTTGAGAATTTAGTAAACATTTAGTGTTTTTCAGGTCACTTTAGATAAAGGTAAAACTTTAAATAGGTAATCAGAGGATACAGGTTGGGGAAAAGAAAAAAGCAATCCTATTCCCCCTGATTACTTATATAAAAGAATAAAAGTACAGCCTCACCTGGATTTCGGTCATCAAAAGGATCAGGATCTGACTTGTGATATTCTTCTGTCTGCCCCTCAATCAGCTCTGAAATTCTGATCAAAAGAAAAATAAAAGTCTATGAAAAATTGCACTTCTGAGAGCAAAGTATGAAGTGCCATCTCAATTTCAAACCTCTCCATTTTAGATACTGGGTAATTTAGGCTGGCAAAAGATATTTCCTATTTTATACATATTTTTGTTTTCTGGTTATACTTTATATACTACTAGAAATATATAATGTACAAGAAAACAGCTGAAAAGGAGATATTCAAATGTCATCAAATACAAACAAAAAAAGTGTCAAACAGGAAATAAGTACAGTAAAACCCTGTAATAAAGTGACCCATAATAAGAGAAATTTAGAAATAATGCAACTTGGCAAATGGCTCCCATCCTCCTGCCCCACAGCCCAATAACAGCACAGCCTTGAGTGCAGTACGAACTTGGTCAAGATGGACACCAGCTCATCAGTACTGCCCTGCTGCTCCCTCTCCCACTGCTCCAGCAAGGAGGACAGCTCCGCTTTGGGATCCACACTTGGGGGTGGCGAAGCCATGGCACAGCCTGCGATAGGTGGAAGAATGGTGTGAGATTGGGTGCGGAGGAGAGTGTGAAAGAGGGAGAAATAGAGTAGTGAGGCAGAAAGACCAAGAAAGAAGGAAAACACAAAAAAGTAAATCAACAGCAAGAAAGGGAAGTGGGAGACAAGAAAAAAGTGGGCCAAAGAAAGAAACAATGAAGCCTTCAATTTGTTTTTAAACTTTGAAAAGTTACATAGCTCAAAGTGCTCCATATTTTAATGCTGCTATAACAGTGCTCATGTTGAGTGAGAGTACCACTGAAAGGCTTCAATAAAGACACTGCTCATCTGGAACAACTGGGACATCCTCTCCAGACCAAACAGCTTGTCTTTTATGCCATTTTCACCGAGGGCGACAATGCAGCATCTCCAGCTGCCAGCAGCTATGAACGTGTTGGGCGTCGCAGGTGATTGCTCTTCCCTCCAGATTTTTTCAAAAGTCATTCATATTTAAATCAATTTTAAGGTGATATATAGTCCAATACACATTTTGGGCATCCCCTCAGGTCAATGCATTTTCCTGTTTTAAGGACAGGATCAAGTGAACTTGGATACCGAACTTTATATTTCGTGCAAACTCTGAAGGAATGTCACACACTGGATGAAGCCCATTGGTACACTGGTATTGGCAATGCAGGTACATTATGCACTGTTTGACTGGTGTTTCATAAAGTCATAGTGACAAGTCAGAAATTGCTAAATTAAATTCAACATGGTTTTCTTGATGTTAGATTTGATAAAGGGATTACTCACTTTCATAACTTTAAGCACATTTGCTTACATAACTTTTTTACTTTAAGAATAAAATCTAAGATGGTAACCAGTAGTATATAAATAGCATTACATATAAAAGGTATTACTTAAGCACAGATTTATAAAAAAGCAATAAAAGCAAAAAAAAAGTGTGCCATCCAGCAAAATAAATATTTTAAATCAACGGGAAAAATCAAGAAAAGTCCTGACAAATAAGCCGTTAGAATAAAAACAAAATTGGAAAACTAAACTCACTCGTTGAGGTTAAGCATAAAAAAAGATGCGGGAGACAAAGGTGGTGTTGTGATAGGAGCTGTTACCTTGATGTCTGAACATTCCTCCTGATGCTGTACCCCTCCTCAATGTACTTTCCCTACAGTGATGCAGTAGGAATACCCTGGTGTATAAATGGGCAAACTACAGACAGTCCCCAACTTACAATGGGCTTATGTTAAACCCATGGTAGGTTGAAAATATAGTAAGTCGAAAATCCATTTAATACACCTAACTTACCGAACATCATAGCCTAGCCTACTTTAAACACTATTATGGCCATTACGGGCTTGCTGCCTTCATGCTGGGAAATTATCTTGAGCTTCTCCTCAAGAGTAATTGTCTTCCTCTTCTTCTCATCAGTAGCAGGAGACACAGATGGGCGTTTTGTAGACATGATGGATGCACAAAACACAACGTAGATACACGGGGGGTATCCAAAAAAATGTTGGCAACACAGAACACTGTAGAATATCTGTTGTGTACACTAGCAACTGCATGGCAGACTGGGAGGTGCCGATCGCTGCTGCTGCCCAGCATCATGAGAGAGTATTGTTCCACATATCGCTTGCGCAGGGGGGAAAAAAAAAAAATCAAAGTTCAAAGTATGGTTTCTACTGAATCTGTATTGCTATTGCACCACCACAAAGTAGAAAAATCATAAGTCAGACCATCGTAACTCAGGGACTGTCTGTATTACCATGCTGACTATGCTGAGTTTCCGTTTCCTTAAACAGTCCAGAGACATGTGTTTTGGGTGAACTGGTGACTAAAGTGTCTTTTAACCTGTGTATGCATGCATGACTGTGTTGGTGTCAATACCCTGTAAAGGAATGGCATCTTGTCCAGGATGTACTCTGCCCAGCCTCATCCCTGGTGCTTCCAGGATAGGTTGCAGACTGCTGCGATTCGGACAAGTGGTTAATGACAGCGAGTGAGTGGTCAGAGGAAGCGGTAGGAGAGTGAACAGATTTCCATAGCGCCCTCTTCATCGGATGGAGATGTTATCAGTAAAGTGAATGAAGAGCTCCTGGTCCTACACTGTACATCTGGTCAGAAGAGGAGCTGTCACTTCCTTCGAAGAGGGTGAGGAGTTTTACATGTGTTCGGTTCTGTGACTACAAAGGTGGCTAAACAAAGCAGCCAGATTCCCCACTGTTTATTATTCATTTAGCTGACACTTGCCGCCAAAACACCAAATTGTGTTAAACTACTTACATTCATTTACCTATCCAAACAGCAAGGTCATTTTCACTGTATCAATTCAGGGTTAAGTACCTTCCTCAAGAGTTATACAGCAGGAGGTGGGATTCGAACCTAAGCTTGAAAAGTGCAAGACAATTCCTGTCCAAAACACAAAAAGTGCCAAACATGGGGGGGGGGCTATAAACTATTAAGTTTAATGTCTAAGCACAAGTCCAAGTCCAATAGTTGATACATTAACATTTATTAGATTACTGACACGAATGTAAACCGCAAATCGCATACAAATTCCTTTCCGGTCACTCATACTCAGGACAGGTTTGACACACGTGGGGGAAGTCATTTGGCACCTCGTTTAATAATTTAATAAAGTTTATTCCCGGCATGTGAAGGGTTAAAGGAGACGGGGGGCAGCTCACGAGCGGACGGGTGTACAACACCGACACGCGCAAGTGCCTCAGGAACACGAATTCGCACGCATTTTTAGAAGCACAGCGAGGAGAACCGGCTGTCCGCCCGCTCCCATCGCCTCTGTATCCCGCCACCGGCCACCGGGCTGAGCGCCACAGAAACACCAGCGGACGAGAAACACCAGCGGACCAGGCAGTCGCTTTCTGTGGGACTGAGCAGCGGGCACTCGAGCTTCTCGGGAGGTACAGTGAAGAGCGCTGAGAGCGATGGGTACTCTGGCGTCACTTGGAGCCGGGCGCCTTACCTCACGGTCCCGCTCGGCTTCTCCTGTTCTCGCCCTCGATTCGGGCCTCAGACTTCTGCAGCTGTCAGCGCGGACTTGCAACACAAGCTGTTTTTATTGTTCTTTCTCGCTCCGCCACCTTTAACAGCCCCTCACAATTCGGCTTTCCTGTGCACAGGTTTATTATGGCGAACACGTTGAACGCGTCACACTGGAGCGACCGTCGACTGCTTCTGATGACGTATGTAGCGCTTCCGCACTGGGCGTTCTGGGTATTGAAGTTAATAATAAACTATCTTGCGAACAGTAATAAATTGACCTGTGAATTTCCTGCGTGTAGACGTTCTACAATGATTTGTCAGCGCAAAAGCGTTTGTGAAATTCCACTGCATCTAACAACAAAATGCATCTAAATCTTGACTTTGCCAAAGAAAGGAAACTGCTGATGAGCATGAACCGGCAGGTATGAAGTTAGCATCTCCAAGTCTCAGGTTATTGGCCTCTCCAGGTGATGAGGGAATAGCTGACTCTAGTGGAGGTGAACAGATATCTTGGGGCCTTGTTCACAAGAAATGGAAGAAGGGAGCAGGAGAATGAAAGGTGGATTGGTGCAGTATTAGAAATTTTGCATGTGCTGTACTGGTTTGTGGCGGTGAAGTGGGAGCTGAGTTTTTGGATAAAGTTCTAGGTTTTCTGCACAGTGTATGGTTTCACCATCACCTATAGTCATGAACTGTGAGTACTGACAGAAAATTGAGATTGTGGAGTTGGTCAACGCCAGGCACATTCTGCTGCGTAGACCTAGGACTCGCTGCACCGATTATACTTTTGGCCACGTACTGTATGTGGAAACCTAAGCATCATTCCTATATGTGCTTGTTGAACCTCCCATTCCAAACCCATGGGCATTAATATGCTGGTGTTCCCCTCCTTTGCTGCTATAACAGCCCCCACTCTTCTGGGAAGGCTTTCCATCACATTTTGGAGTGTGGCTGTGGGAATTTTTTGCTCATTTGACCATGAGAGCATCAATGAGATCGGTTGAGAAAGCCTGGCTCACAGTCAGCGTTCCAGTTCATCCCAAAGGTGTTCAGCAGGGTTGAGGTTAGGGCTGTGTGCAGGAGGGTCTGGGCTCACCTTTTTAGCCTGTTTCCTCTGTAAAAGAGTCAAAAGTGTGAAACAGTACATATAAACCAATGTTAAAATACAGTAACAATACAATTCATTGTCATATCAAGAAATATTCTTTGCACCCAAGTGGCTGAATACAGTTACTGCAAGACAGAACCAGTATAGCACTGGAGTCATTTCAAGCTGAAATTTATTGTATTTTTTTTACATTATAATGTAACAAAATAAAAATCTTTATTCATTTAAACTGCTTTTTTTAATTAGTGTAAAAAAAATGATCAGCACAAATACAAGCACAATTTCCTACCAATTGGTTCTTCCATTCTGAGTAAAAACATAACTGTTTTAACAAACTTTTTTTGTAATAATAAGCAGCTGTCCATTTTCACAGAAGACAAAATGAGTTGTAACAAAATACGTTTATGTATCAAGTGCTCTATGTCATCTCTGTAAATATTTGTTTCATTTAACTATTTGCACTTAAAATGCCCTAAAATACTGATTCATTTGTTAGTAAATCAAGTTTAATACTTTAAAGCAGATTAAACTCTTTGAATTAAGGTCTGATCTGCATACAAATACTGCAAAGGATTGCGCTTCATAAAGGACAAACTTCTTATCTAGGTATTTAGAAAAAAATTAATGTCTGTTTTGGAGATGCTATTAAGAAGGATTCCACAACTTATTCTATTGCAGAATTTCAAAGTAAAAAAATTTTAAAAGCCCTGCCTTGTCTAAATGATTAACAGTTGAAACTAGGTTAAATCTATAAAATGGCACAAGGTTCAGATCTGTTTCTGTACATGTCTATTACAAATACAACACTGAAGGTCACAGATTATTTACACTGAACACTACAAAAAGTGCCTCAGACAACTGCACTTTATCTTGAAATATAATGAAGAAGCTGTACAACATACAGACTTTAATCAAAAACACACACTGGAGGGTACAGGTTTCCATGCAAACACCAAAAAGCTATTTTGCTCTAAATGTTCTTCTAAATGAATTACTTTAAAATACTAGGGCTTCCTAAGAAGGACTGGAGGGAACCACGTTGCTTTAACTTTATTTATTGGGCTCTTAATATTCATATTTTCCAGATGCTGGAACACTGAATTTGGAAACCCGCTGCCCTTCAGCAGTGTCCTCAGCCTGACTTCTTACGGTGGTGCCTTGCAAATCATTGCAGCATGACCTGCTTTTGGCAACTGCTCTATTTTTAAGTTTAATGAGGAGACATAATTTGAGTTGCAAACAGATTAACTCGGCTCTGTTTATGGGCAGAATCCCCACACAACAGCAATCGCTGCAAGAGTGGTTAAAAAAAAAAAACAATCATTAAACATTCCTCGGATAAAAACGATGGCGTGCATAAATTATGGCATATTGTGTGTGAAACAGGAGAATTGCAAATGACACCTGCTTTTCTTTGAAAGCAGTTAAAAGTACTAAAGTTGACATTAAGAAATGTTTTTGAATACCACACTGGACGGGACAGTTTCAGTCACTCGGCACATATGGGAAAGGAGAAAATATCTATACAAGCCATTTGCAAATAAATGCAAAATATGTATCAGCTGCTGTAACCAGACATGGATGGATGTGCCGCTAGCAATGGTACAGATCCCATAGACCCTGCACTGCCTAGATTAGAGTCTAGCTTTCCCCTTTACAAGGGAGAGGGGTATGGGGGGTTTTGTCGTCGCACACGGGCCTTCCTGCTGTCAGCCGCTTGTTTCCACTTCAAGCTGCGCATCTTCTGCTGTCGGCGTTTCTCCCGGTACCAAAGCTGCTCACAGTACTCATCCATGCCCAGGCTGCCTTTGCCCATCAGATGCCAGTCCTTGTAGCTCTTCTGTCCATAATTTGGGTGAGTCCCTGTGCCCCCCGGCTCCCTGCTGGACCCGGTGACCACGCGTTGCTGCAGCACAACCACTAAGCGGTAGCGAGCTAGTATGTGGGAGAAAGTATGTTCCTGGGCCAAGCATGTGTACAGGCCGGCATCGGCTGGGTCCAGGCGCTGGAGAAGCACACCCTGTGCCATATGCACAACTCGTCCCCCCGTCAGTGGGAGCTGTGAGGAGCACAATGCATGTGAGAAGGAGGTAAAACCGGGGTAACAAATCTAACTCAATAAAAATGATCAGTGGTGCTAGACTGGTACACATCTGTTTTACATACATGTCTGTCTGTATTTTTTGTTCTGCATTGTTTCTAGGACACATTTTCCATCAAACAGACTACATGTCAAGACTAAAAGAAAAACATATGAATGGTGACTGTGTGCAGAAGAAGAGTTCAGTCAGCACTCACTTCTCTGCTGGATGGAGCCAGATGATACTGCACTGTCCACTTGGCTGAAGTCTGCTGGGAGCGCAGTAAACACTCCAGAAAGGTAGAATTACCCTCCACTCCATACATAATTCTCTCTTCAACAATCTGTCCTGTAGGGAGAGTTGTGGGAGAGCAGTGCAAATCAGTGCCATTTCTCAGCTCACCACTAGAGGGGGTGATGAAATTGAGCAAATGTCAACACCTTTTGAAATGAAACAATAATCAGGCAAATAATTACCATCTTCCAGATCACACTGGTTCCGGGGATCACCATACCTGACATCTTGTCGGCGGGCACGTCTACGGGAAGCAAAAAGTCATTTATGTTATTGCCTGTTTAAATATCTGCTCGTTTTGCAGGACAGCTTGAATCTTTGGTGATGTGCCCATTTCCAAAGGAAAGACTGAAATGATGATTACTAAAAAGGAAGTTACAGCAAAATTGTCATTGTGCTCTGGCATGTCATTCCCAAAATGATCCCTGCTCTGGTTCATATCAAACACAAAGTGCCAATAAAAGAACTTGGATTATAAAGGGGATCCCATTACCCATATAACCTTTGTACCCCGTCCTAACCCCCACGGCAATCCCACAGCCAACCCACAGCACGCCTACCTAGCTGCCACACAATGGCTAACATACCAAAACTAGCGCCAACTAAGTATAAATCCAAACTCGGCGTGGCGCAGCAATGGCGGAGTATCTCATCGGTGTTATCAAGTGGGCACCTTCCTTCGTCAGCGTTTCGTTGAGTTAGGCCCACGACACCTCCAGAAGGCTCAACCTCAGGCGTCCCGGAGCTGCTCCCCTCCACCACTGCGCCACCCCGGCACTCAACACATTACCTGTCCTTTACCTTAGCGTCCTCACACTCACCACTCTTTCTACCTGCCGTCTCTGAGGACGAAGCCCCCTCACCACCTATTTTACCTATATCACGCTCCACAACAACTAAACCACACCGACACCGCCGCCTGCTAACAGCTAAACACCACCACAACTACACGCTAACACTTTGCCGGCACCCACCCACTCAGAGCTTCGCCGCCCCGCTTCCATCCGCGCTGGTCCTCTTTCTCCAGATCCGGAGACTTCCTTGCTCAGCAGCCTGTGACAACTCCTTCACCGCCCGTTGCAACTTTCGTCCCCGGATACCGAATTCACGAAACGCTAGAGTGATCGGGCTATAAATCCACAGGATCCTATCTCAACCGACCTCACTTTCGCGCTCCAGCCCCGCCCCTCTACTTCCACTGCTAGTTCGCTATATCTGAGCTTCTTCTTCTCATGAGCATCGTCCATCGATCCTTCCCACGGAACCATGAGTTCTATAAAATAAACTACCCACTGGCTTGCTGACCACAGCACCATATCTGGTCTCATGCTTGTACTAACTATTTCCTGGGGCGCCACTAATCTTCCTCCCAGGTCAACCTGCATCTCCCAGTCTCTACTCCCCCTTACTTCACCTATCTCCTTCCTACCTCTGCATCTCCTACCCTCCTCCCCTTCCCTAATGAACTGTACCACTGCACTTCTAGCGTCATGTCCTGACCGTACTTGCATCCTCCAGTCTTCAATGGCTGCAGCCAGGAACCTTAGCACCTGGTTATGCCTCCACGTATACCTACCCAACGTTAAACTAACCTTACAACCAACTAAAATATGTTTCACCGTCCCTACCTCCAAGCGCAGATGACAAGCTGAGTCCTCACCCCCCGACTGCTTCAGATTCTGAGGTGATGGCAGCACATCATAAACAGCTCCTAGCAGGAACCTTATTTGATATGCATCCATACTCCACAGCTCCCTCCAGCTCAGCCTCCTCCTCTCGACCCCCTCCCAATTCACCCACTGTCCCTGCTTCCCCTGTGAGACTGCCCTAACACACCTCTTTATTTCTTCCTGCAAACGCACCTGCTCTATTACCAACCTCCTTCTCTCTATCGGGCCTGCCTTACTCCACATAGGGTCTCCTAACCGACAACCTAGACCTTCCCTCCCTTGCTGTTCCTTCCCAGCCATCTCCAGCTGCCTTAAGTCTGCCTTATCTTCCTCTACTGCCTGTCTCGCATCCCACTTTCTACCTGTTGCTATCCTGGGTACCAAACCCCTTACAACCTCATCCCTACTACTTGACAGCTGCAATTCTAACCGCACCTTTGCACACTTAAATTCCTCTGTCAAACTTGAAAGCGGCAGTTGCAGAACTCCTTTCCCATATAGAGCCACACTGCTTAGACACCAAGGAACCCCCAGCCACTTTCTAATGTAGGAGCTGATCAGCCTCTCCAGCTTCTCCACCTTCGTGACTGATGCCTCATACATAGTTAGTGGCCACATCACCCTTGGGAATAGGCCAAACTGTAAGCACCAGAGCTTCAGTTTTCCTGGCAGTCCTGAGTTCTCTATCTTCTGTAAACCATCTACTACACTTCTCTTAAGCTGCTCCACCTGATCCACATCAGTTAGCTCCCTAGTGTACCACCTCCCTAAACTCTTTACTGGCTTCTCTAACACTGATGGGATCGCCTCATTATCCACCAGAAAACTAACTTTCTCTACCTTCCCTTTAACCAGTGAGATGCTCCAGGACTTTGCTGGTTTAATCCTGAAACCAGCCCACTTCAAGTTCTTGTCCAGCTTTCCTAACAGCCGCCTCGTGCAAGCCACTGTTGTGGTCACCAGCGTCATGTCGTCCATGTAAGCCCTAACTGGGGGGAGATGGAGCCCATCTGGCCGTCTCTCTCCACCTGCTACCCAACTTGAAGCCCTGATTGCTAACTCCAGAGCCATTGTGAATGCTAGCGGGGAGATGGTGCAGCCTGCCATGATCCCCATTCCCAGCCTCTGCCAGGCTGTTGTGTAACCTGCCGTAATAAACACATCCTGTCATTCCCAAAATGATCCCTGCTCTGTAATGAAAAATGTTCCAGAAACATAAAATGTTGATCAAAACCCATATCTTGTCCTTAGTTACACACTATACTGAGGAGGTAGTAGGTGACACGAATCAAAGTATTACTGCACTGGTTAATAGAGGTGTATAAATATGAATTGCTCATCCTACCCTTGTTTACCCTTGTGTTAATTTTATGATCAGATTATGAACAAGATAATTTATTTGCATACTCGTGTGTTGCTACATGTATGTAGATATGTATAAGGTTACAGTAGCCACGGCTCAGTGTGCCCCCTACATCTCTCTTGAGGCATATAGCAAGCATACAGCAGTTAGAGCTGGCACCTGTAGGCTTAAAGCATCCAGGTTTGAATCCCACCTCTTGCTGTAGTACAACTGCATAAGGTTCTTAACCTAAATTGTTCCAGTAAAGATTACCCAGCTATATAAACAGATAAATTGCTGTAAGCTGTTCTACAGAGAAGCGTCAGCTAAAATAACTAATATAATAAAAATAATGATAGGAGAGGACTTAAAGCTGCTATCTACCCAGGGCAGGGCTCACCTCTTGTTGCTGGGGAAGTAAGGACTGCAGGTGGTGCCATCCCAGGCACAATAGGGGTCCCTGGCCAGACAGCAATCCATACAAGCCTGTCCGTAGAGTTGGCAGCGCTGCAGGGGCAGCTGGATCACACCTACATCACTGCTTACATACAGGAGTTGCTGTGGAGGGAGAGGTGGAGTCAGGATGTTGCTTTTCCTGAATCATCACTCTTTTCCACCAACTCTGGTTTGGTAGCTGTTGAGCTGCACTACACAACACCAAATGTTTTTTTGTACACTTGAGGCCCTTGTGTGCATGAGGTGTGTGACTTGTATGTCAGATTTGAGCTCCAGCACGTACCCGTTTTGTTGAAAGCTCGATGTTGAGAATCAGTGTCGGGTTCTGTCAGATCGAGAGAGAGACATTCAAAGCAATAAATTAGAATGAAAAGAGCATTTCATGGGGGGAGTTGGCAAAATGTCATTGGTCACATCTTGTTTTTGGGTGTCTCTTCCTTGTTCATTCATTTATTTATTTATTTAAATGTTTTTCATTAGTCATTGGTAACACTGCCAGGTCACAGCTTAACACTGGTCTTCTTGTCAGGCCTTTGGCTTGACACAGCTGTGCTGGGTCTCTGCAGAGCCTTTCTGTGGATGGATGCCAAGGCCCTGGCCACAGAGGGAGCTCCCCTGGCACTGCACTGCTCCCCTGTTCTTCCCACTGGGAGACTCATTAACTACCCTCTGTTCTTTCACCTCCGTGAGTGCACGGCTGGGCCTCCTCAACCCTGTTCTGCCTAGACGCACTCGCTCTCCTATTTATTTTATCCTTTCCAGCACAAACCCAACAGTTTCATTTTGTTCAGCGTTTTCCTGAAAGGAGGTTATCTCCTGCTTCACCTTGAATGGAAAATATGCTCTTGTCTATTTTTCTACCCTCATCCCTTCTGCCTTTCCAGTTTGTTCGGTTAGAGGCCTTTGCAAAACTGTATTATATCAGTCAGTCTTTATCTCTGCAGTTATCTTTGTTTAATTAGATTCCTCTTGCGAAAAACATCACTCTGTGCTACAAAAATTGGGGGACATGAGGGGCAACAGATGAAAAATGCAACAAGGGAGCCATCGGAGTGAAGCACTTACTACATGCTGTAAAGCAGCATACCTGAAACACAGTCAGCTCCTCCAGTATGACTTCCTCAGTTTCCCAGTTCTCCCTCGGAATGGAAATGACTTTCAGAATCTTGCTGTCATCTGAGGAGGAAAGGAGAATCCCATTAACAGACCATAGGTTCACAAAGGGATTGCTTCTACCTCCAGCTGATGCCATCCTTGTACAGATACAACAGTACAAATATACCAGGTACATTTTTAAATTACTTAGCTGACACTTTCCTCCAAAGTCGCACAAAACAATTTATTCATTACAGTTGTGTAATTTTTACTACAGCAATTCATGCCCAAGAATATCACAGCAAGAGGTAGGATTAAAACCTGGTCCCTTCAAGAGCAACACAACAGCTCTAGTCACAGTGCCACCTGCTACCCCTAGTATTGTACAAGATTATCAAGTCTATTATACTGTACGGGATGCAGCTGTCTTTGGTTTCAGATCATTGCTGGCTATAAATATGCTCTGCGTGATGAGAGATACGTGCAACACAAGCAGCTGCTGCACCACAGAGGCATATGAACAGAATGCATCATGAGTGGGCAGAGTATCCCCACATACAGTATGCTGGTCTGGTGGGCCCCGTTTGCCTAACATGATCCACTGAGGAAACACAGTTCATGATTCAGAGACAACCACACACAGACAGGACATAGTACTTTGTTTCATAATATGGTAACCATCTCCCATGGAAATCTAAAGTGGTATAAAAACTGGTGAAAAGCTTCTAGGTATAAAAAATGTTAAGTGAACTTTGAGGATCTCTAAAAAAGTTTCTTTCTTGAAACATCCATGTCCTGCATTTCTTTCAGAAATAAAACATGTCACTTCAACTGTCTGGGTGATCTCCTTATTCCAGCCAAGACCCCAGAGAGAAAGATCCCTAAACAAGGGGACATGAAGAGGAAGCAGCCATGGGAACAGTCCAGTGTCTATACAAGGATGTTGCTCTGATACCATCCACCTCTGTAGAGGGCTTTGGATTGTTGAGGCTGATGTTTGCACTCTAAAGTGGTTGTTTAATTCATTTATGGTCTTTTATAAATCTGATTTTTAATACACACTGTATACCTCAAATGAAAGCCATGCAGTACTACGGAATTCTATATTGAATTATGATTGAGCTGCACTTTAATTATGCAGCGGTTAAAGACCAACTGGAATGGGTACCCTATATCTTAAAAAAATAAGTTACTTAAATTATAATGCAATGGTTAATATGTTACTCTTTGTAATGTTAAACTTTTAACTCAAGATGATAATAACTTTATGTAAAGCATTCTAGTCAATTTAACAACATCATGCATGAGTTGACCTGCGAACCCATGTAATTTTCATGGGGAGAGGCAGCATCTGAGCGGTGAACTCGCCCAGGGAGGCTACTGACCTGAGAGCCCTCTGAACCGGGGTCAGTTTCCTAAGGTTAAACATTGTGCCTCATAAATCAGCCACAAGAGATTTCCTCTGACCCCAGTGGTGTGACGGCCATTGTCTAACATGAGAAATAATTTTAGACACCTTCTACAGTTGACACTGTAGAATTTATTGCATTATGTTTCAGGGATAATATTTATACATTAATCACATATGCACTTATTATTTCTTAGTTTAGTTGATGCTTTTCCCTAAAGTAACCTACAGTGTCAAAACTGTTAGAGCGGTGTGATTTTTACTGTATCAGTTCAGGGTAAAATGTTTTACATTTTATAAAAGGAGCTACAACAGGAGAGGGGATTCAAACCCATTTCCTCTGACTGCAGAGCAGAAACTCTAAGCACTGCACCACAATTTGCCCATTTTTTAAATTTACCCTTTATTTTAATGGGTTTAAACAATTTGAACCTTTCTTTGTCTTACTCACCTGTGCCCAAGTATAACACATCGTACTGGCCATCATCTGCATCCACTCTGTCCACTACTATCTTTTGGAGACTGTAGGGGGCGCTGACTCTCATAAACACAGGTCTCCTATTGATGGGTAACACTGGTTCCCACATAAGCTGGTGTCCTCTCATAAAGCTGACCACATCGTCTGGGAAGTCACGGGTGGACTTGTGGAGGGGGTCGTATGTCTCACTTGGGCACTATTAGGATGCGCACACACAACCGCGCACGCACACACACACACACACACACACACACACACACACACACACAGACAAACACACAAAGACAAAAAAAAATGCAAAGTTACACAAGCTATACAGTCCAGCACTGACCCTGGTCATCATGATATCTCTAATGTATCATGATATCTATAATATACTTTGTGTTTATTTAAGAATAAATAAAGTAAGTAACTGATCTTTTTGACTTTGAGCTTCTTGGATAGAAAGTTTAACTGTTAATTCAGTGACTCCTCCCCATAGATAATTGTTGCAAAATCAAAAGTGAACAACTGTTTGTAACTTAATATGAAGGGAAGCCTCTGAGAACAATCATACCAACTGCAGTTCCTGGGAAAAGAGCTCCACAAATAACAGCACTTGGCCACTTGATGACATACTCGAGAGGCACTTTCAGACATATTCCCAATTCCCCCGAGGAGTACGTTGGTGTACAGTGATGGCTGGTGGGAGCATGACTGTTACATCAGCCCTCCCGCTCTCCCTTGCTGGTGTGTGCAGGCAGTACCCACCGTGCCAGGTCTTGGGTAGGGGATCCTGCCCCTGTACTCCACCCAGCTGTAGTCAGGACCCTCCTTGTGGGAGAAAGGCCCGTTGAAGGCGGCACGGATGGAGGCCATGGAGTACACACACACGGCTGATCCCTTGAACACAGAACTTGGACGAGACAGAGGGAGGAAAAGGCGTGAATCCTCACGAACTGGAGGAGTTAGTGATAACACAGCTGCCCAGGCTCCACTAACAACACTGTGACCCTTAGGCTTCCATGCTCTAAGGCGTGGTGCTGCTATGCTGTGTCTGAAAAGACAGTTTCCTTTGACATCCCTTTGTCTCTTAAAGGTGAATCTTGCTGACTGGTTAGTTTTTGCAGTCACAGAGACAATGGGTCATACAGATTTTACTGTGTTTTTGTCACCTTGAGCAAGAAATAGACATTCATCTCAATATATTTTTTGCTTGTTCATTCTCAGCTGTAATCTCTGTGGGTCACCACTGTTCAGCATTATTTTTAGTAAGTTTGTCGAATGAAAAATACATGCAACAGTGGACATCACGTTCACCTTCTAATATACAGTTCACACATTTCAGCAATGTTCTGCAATGCAGCTGAAGAATGGTCCCTTACCTAGAAGTAGAGAAGACTCCATAGATGACAGGATTCTGAGGGTCTTTAGTTTCCAGAACAAAGATGTCCTCTAAAAGTACAGAGAAAAACAGTGAAGATCCTTTAAGGTTCCATAGCTCAGAAGAATGGAAGCTATGTGAGATCTTCTCTAGCTTACTGGCTGGTGACCAGCAAGGTGCCCTGGCTTACCCAGTATATCAAAGTGTGCGTCCCAACCATCTCGTCCTGGCACAGAGCACACCAGCCTGGCCTTTAGGAAGGTGGTCCAGCGGTTTATCAGTGACCTCTTCCCCCCAACATCATTCTAGGAAAGGAGAACATGAAGACAGCTGCTGGCTCAGATACTTTAAATAAAAAAATTCATCTTCAACAATGATCATAGAATTTCACAGAGCCAGTTCAAATTCAGCATTTCATAAAAAAAATATGCTACTTGTCACAAGTTTTTGGTTAAAATGTGCAGCCACAAGATGAGAAGAATATCCACTGAGTGAAAAAGCAGTCAGATAAAATAGAACTGAATTAAAGGGACCTCTGTCCTTGGGGGACCTGTTTTATTGCTCTCACCTTGCACACCCGGGCCACCCTGCTATACACCCGCTTGTCCCACTGGCTGGACTCCATCGCCGTCTCCCTGAAGAAGAAGTAGATCTTGTCATCGTCGGGGCTGTGGGTATCTGGAATGGAGAAAGACCCCACAAACTCTGGCTCTGTGGAGACACATAACACGCCAGTGAGGGACGATTGAATGAATGTCACCAACAAGCAATAGACAGGAGCAGGGCATTTGTTTACATTAGAGCAACAGGTTGTGTAGCAGTGAATGCCATGGATTTGTGACCTGAAGGTTGTTGGTTCAGTTCCCATTAGGAGGGGATATTCTAGAAGCCTGTGCAGGATATTTAGCATAAATTATTCCACTGTTATATAGGATTACACAAACATCAATTCACAGGACGAAAATACAACAGTTAAGAGTTCACTGTCAAACATGCCCCAATATCTACCTCAGAATTACCTTGTTTACAGTAAAAGAGAAATGTTTAAGATGATGTATCACTATGGTAGAAACCTTCTCATAAACAGATATTCTCACCATTAAGCCAATGGTTCTGGTTGGCCTCGGTACGGATGTAATGTAGGCTGCTGCCATATATAGACGTTCGAAAGATAGCAGCATTAGTGCCCATGAAGTCCACAGATGTTCCAGCATACAGGTTTCCATCTGTCATTTAAAAAAAGAATAAGACTTAAATCTACACCCTGCTGTCAGTCAGAGTGTACTTCAACACTCAGTTTGGTGGGTGTTGAAATACACTCTATCACACACTGGTGACTCAAAATTTCCCACTGTATGTATTTATGTGTATTTTACATCGCTGTGGTGTATAGATGGATGAATGATTGCAGGGCGTTTACTGTAGTGTGTGAAGCATTGTAAGCCATTTTGGATGAACATGTGGGCAAAATACTACATTTTACATAATTTTAGGGAAAAGTATTTGCTGAATTAATGTAAATATAATGTATAGTGTATAAATCACCATTATTTCTCCAAATCAGTACAATTCTACATGGCATTTTCAGATTTATTACTTTGCTTTTTTAACAATTATAAATAAATATACTATATAAGTTGTATTCTCCAGCATTCCCTCATTAATTTTCCCCACAGAGCATAAAAAATAATTTCCATGTAAAAAAGAACAATGTTGTATTAACAGAACCCTACACGTGAGACCGCAAGATTATTTTCCAGACAACATTTTACTTTGGCTAAGTGAGTCTGTTTTCTTTTTGAGGAGCTTGAACTCAATATGGTCTACAGTTAATGGCACTGATTAATTTCAAGTTCTGCTTATGTTTGTGCAACATCAAACACTTGTACCACAAAGTAAGAAAAATAATTTTGACCAAAGTCTTTATTCTTGATGAACGGTCTTTAATTACATGCTGGCGTCCTTCCCTGTCTCCTGGGTAATAAAGACAGAGTGGGGGGAAAAAAAATCATGCGGTTTCTTTCATTTTGTCTCCAAAGCGGCAGACAGCTGACATATGTCCTAACCTGTGGGTGCTTTCCCAACAACCCTTTCAGTGTGGCAGAGGGGTGATAGACGTGTGACGCTTTGGGACTCAGAAAATACGGGTGGCATGGCACCATTTATCGGGCTGTAAACCATCAGACATTTAATGACTGTCTGGACTAGGGTTCTCTAACTGAGCCTGACTTCTTGATGACATTTGGGGGCCTGGAGGGTGCTGGGCACAGTATTGAGAAGGCAAGACCCAGACTAGGACCAGGTCCAGGACAGGAGCAGAACTCACCCGAAAGCCTAGCGGTGAAGGGCTCCAGGGGGCTGTACGGACATTTCCCCCTGCCGGACTCCACTGTGTTGGGCAGAAGCCGAAATGAGGGCTCCTGCAATGGACACAGGCCACATGAGCTCCAGGCATGATGTAAACAAGGGGCCTGCACTGACTGTTTCCTTAATGTAAAAAAATATAGTTAACAGGAAATGTAATAAGTGCTTTAATGGACTGGACCTTCATTCAAAAATAAATGGAAGAGCAAGAAATGTTTCCAAACCCTTGGTATTATTTTTATGGATACATTTTTATAGATCCATGTTACACAGTGCTAATTGGACAGAGAAATGTGGTCACTAATAAATAAAATGAAACTAAAATCAAGGATTACATTAAACAGCGCAGAACATTTGAACCACACACCTGCAGCTGCCTTTTGGAATCAGCTTTGCAAGCCATTTGGAGACCTTGCAGAACTTATTTCTGACAAAATGGATGAAGACAAATGCACACACAAACAAACGAATCCACCAACTCTGTGAGATGCTCCGGTTTTCTCACCTCATTACTGTGGCCCAGGTCAATGTAAGCACAGACTGGGTGGTAGGCGCCAGTTCCGCAGGCGTACACGTGGGTTTTATTAAAGGCCTGCAGGATTCTGATATGATTGGCACAGTCCGTCTGCAAGAGCAAACAACACTCAGACGCCACTCAAAGCCGCACAGCTTGGTGCATAGTCAATGTAGAGCACAAATCCATTGCTGTTTCCATAATCTGACATGTCTCTTAGGTGTGCACTTTAAGATATAACCAAGGCACACTTGTTTCTTGCGCCTAAAATCAGCCCATATGGTTTGATTTTTATTGCAGCAGAGATGAATGTCTGATGCAAGAGGCAGAAGACCCGGAGCTCTTCCTTCTCCTGCGTCTTTTAAACCTTCAACCTCTCCCCAGGGAGCTATAAATAATTTGAGTATTTCAGGCCTTGTTCCACTTAATCACTGCAAGAACGTGTGGAGTTGAGTCTTTTTCCAGGGACTGAGATTCGCTGCGCTGTGGATGAGATCGCCTTGTTCACCCAGGAAGCTTTCGGAAAACCATCAGCTTATTATTTCTCTGCTGAGTGTAAGCGGTTGTTTCTTACCACTATGTTCTTCCCCGCCTGTCTGCAGTGCTCCACTTGTTCTTTCGGAGCAGGCCAATAAATCTAGATAGGAACAAGACACATCAGTGAGGCACATGCTAGGAAATTATTTATGTATACAGTATACATACTCATTGGCCTAAATGTGTGAATTTTTGAGGCTCTGGGATTTACATCAGCAGAAATGTACAGAATCAATAAATAAAAGACCCAGTAAGTCACAATTAAACAGATGAAGATGATTTAGAGGCAAGAATGTGAGAATTTGTGAAAATGTTCTTCCTGTTTCCTTCAGAGATGACTGTGTACAAAGTGGATAGCAGCCATTTGTGCTGCATCTTCAGTTCATCATATGATGTACGGTCAAAAAGTTCTAAGAATTGCAACCATTTGGAACTTCTCCACTTTACTTGACAATGGCTTGCAACCACAGCAGTACAACACATTGACTGGTGTTGTAAATTATTGACTGTACCACCAATTTGTAAGTGTACAAACATATTGTCGGTTCTATCATTTTTCCAAGCACAGCATATGAGTTGTGGTATTTGGAGTCATGGTTGGAACAGGAATTATTACAACTAGATGCTCTCCTTGAAATCAAACCTCAGTAATTAACTTTGGGTCTGGCACTGATGGCTGACTAATCTCACACACACACATAGACACACACATGCAGACCATGAGCAATTTATAATAACCAGGTGACCTGAAATGCATGTCTTTAGACTGTGAGGAAACCAGAGCACCTAGAAGAAACCCAAGCAGACATGGGGAGAACATGCAAACTTGACACACTACATTCTGGGTTTGAACTCATGCCCAATGCGTGCAGGTGCCTCATGCAGGTACTGTTAGGCACCAGTGTTACTCTTTGCACCACCATATCACTTTTTTGTAAGGAACTGAACCTTGAAATTTTAACTAGAAGGCCATCTGTGGAACTGCAGTAAGGCCGTGTGTGGTGAGTGTTAAGTCTGCAAGCGACACACAGAAGAGACACAAACTGAGACACACAGTATAAACCAGCCACATGGGTCTCTGCATGTACACACACTTTCAGTTTTCTCAGATGCTTACAGTTACATGAAGACACATCCTCATCCTGACCTTATCAGCCAGCTGCTCCAGGTTGTCACAGTTCAGCATGTAGATATTGTCTCGGCCCCCAACCAGCAGCCAGCCACGGTCTTCATCCAGCAGCAGAGCCTGGTAGCTACCACTCATCCCGTTGGCCGAGAACATAGCAGAGCTGTTTGCAGACCACAAGTCTGTAGGAGAGAGCGTGTTTTACAGTCAGTTGTCCGTGTTTTTGCTGAATATAGTGCTATAATCCTATCTGGTAATTAAAGAAGTCTCTTAAATGGGGCTCAGACAAAGACATAGTTTTTTGTAACTATCCCTCCATTGCAATGGCAAGCAGAACCTCACATTGAAACAGCCTCTGTCCTCAGGGACCATGTGTTTAACTAGGCATAAAACAACTCACTCCATCACTGCAAATTAACCTGGCCTGACCTCCACACAGCACGCCACCGAGGCCTCAGAGGACCTGCTCCTCGCTCATACCTGGACCTTGAGCAGCAGTTTCACAGCCTGCTCTGACATGTTAAAAGATGCAAATAAGGAAGAGACAAAAGACCTCTGAACTGTGTCTATTCACACTCATTCATATTCCGTTAATACAGAGGCAAGGTTGTTGCAGCTCACTATAAAAATTTTGAGCCATTAAAAAGTTTATCCAGGGTTTGGTATCTCATTATTTTGAGTTATGAAATCCCTGCTCTGAATGGTGTCAAGTAAACATTTATGAAGACCTTTAAATAACATTTTCAGACAACCAATCAATTTAAAACATCAGAAGACCATTTTCGGTAAACTGTTCAATTACTAGACTTATTTCAGTTGGAATTCTGGTGATAGTAAACATAGTTTCAACACACAGTTGCCTCTGCTGTACAATATATACATTTCACCATCACTCTGGTCTCAATACTATAGTACAAGTAATAATTTAATACTTCCAAAACTTGCTTGTTCAGGGACAAAATTCTTTTTGTAAGCATGGAACTTTATTAAAAAAAAAATGTCAAAAACCCGACAACCAAACTCCAGCCACTCCAGCTGTCACTAAAACTTCTTTTCCCGACATTTGCATTCTGGAATAAGTCGGCCATCCGTGCAAGATGATGTAGTGACGCAGATTAATGGGGCTGAGAGAGGGGACCCACAATGAAAGCCCGATGATAAAGTGTCCACTTCACTTCGTTGACTCTGGACCTCCGTGACAGACATCTGCATTCCGCAGCAGCAAGCTGGGATTCCAGAGACCTCTAAACCAATTCCAGGGAGCTGATGGCACACTGATTCGGTCAGAGGTTTCCTGGAGCCAAGACCATTACACAGTGTAAGAGAAATGACTACACCAGAACTCTGTCTCTGTACCGTGAGAACTTGGCTGTTATGGAAAACCCTGAACCAGGAGTACCACCCATCATTTGTTTTAGCTAATACAGCATCAGTGCTTCAGACACATGTGCATAACATCAAGCAACACCAAGGCAACCTACTTAATTTTCATTTATTACTATGGTTAATGTAAATGGATAGCTCGGATTAGCACTTGGGTGTCTATAGAACAATGAATCCAGGGTGGGATACTCACAACTTGGTATTACAGACAACTTGGTATGGTGTAATAATTCTAATTCTAAAAAGCTAAAATGTAAGCAATTTTATTTTCATTTAAAATTCTTTGCCTTATCACTTTCAAATTATCCTAGCCAACATGGGCTTCTAAAAACAGTCTCCTTGTATCTGCATTGGCTTCGATAACACACAGGCCATGACCTACTGTCCACGTTATGGGGTCTATAAAGTACTAGCAGGCATGTAAAACTGAAAAGTCACCGGATAAACTAAAGTCAAGTTAAGAAATGGCCTGCATGAAAATTGAGTATAGGGCCAAAATTATTGAATCTAGGATAGGACAGGAATGGATAAGACAAAAATTAGTGAATCTAAAGGAAAGATAAAGAAACAACAAGAGAAGCTTCTTCACTTCTAACAGCTTTCTGTTATTTGTGTTATATTAAAATATACGTATTTCATGGTATATTCAAATATATGTATTCGAAGTGTGTTTCATGGTAAATACACAGTATGTTATTTTTCTTTTTCTTTTTTCTGTTTCAGTCATTTCCAGACAAACTTATTAAAGGGATTCAGGTAAGCTTCTGTCCATCAGGCTTAACTTCCTGTAATTACGTTAAATTTTCCAGAGCCCCAAAGTCAGGTTTACTCCATTTTATTCAAACCCACAGTGTCAAAAGGCAAGCTTTTGAAAGCTTTAGGATTTAGGGGTCAAAGGTAAATAGCTGAAAATTACTTTTAATTCACAGAAAGTGTCAGATGTCAGGATTGGGACTTTGACATGACTTTGACCACCAGAGGCTTTCCTTCCAGTGTCCCTAAGCCTGTTTAGAAGACACGTTAACATAATAAAAAAATCAACTCAAAGGAGATAAATCAAACTGAAATCCTGAATGCATCTAATCAGTTCCAGATTCATTTTTCTCTTCTTCCATCTCATCACTGCCTATCATAGATAGTGCTAGACCATGTATACTTTCCATATGCAAGTGTGTATATATTTTGGCCTATAATTAAAATAAATAAGTCAGTCAACTGTCACTGAAAGGAATTATTTATATTTATATAAAGCAATTTGTCAACCCCCCCCAAAACAAAAATGCTAAAAATTGAAGAGTGGCGGCAAATGATGAACAGGAGTTTCTGAAGCACTCAGTTACTAATAATTGTGTTTTCAGTTCCAAAACAAGCAGCTTGGTCCATCCACGTAGCACAATAATTAAACAGAGGAAGACAGACTGCATTAAAATAACCCAAAGACAAAATAAAGTAACAGATGTATTAGTAGTTAGCTGTAAGGAGTTGTGGTTTGCTTCTTATCTTTGATTTCCATCACTGCTTTTCTCCAGATGCTTTAAGCTGTGGAGAAACCACAGTGACTTGAAAAACAAGCTTGGCATATTGTCTAAACCACTGTGAAAATAAATATCTACTGAAAGGAGGTAGAAGTGAAATGCACACCTAAAGCAATACCAAACAGCAACACCTTAAACCTGATATGAAGGTCAAAATAGTATCTGTTTGCAGAAAAACTTAAGCTGTATAGAACATTACCACTCCCTACCCTGGCAAAAAAGTTCTTGGGAAAAATTAGTCATTTTTCTAGGAGCAGAACAGGGTCATGGTGCACCCTGACAGCAGTGTGGTTAGACTCCCTGCCTGGATTAACTTGTATGCCTGCGTTGTTTCAAATGGCCAAGCAGAATTCTGACACATCGATTTGGAAATGCTGGGAGGAGATTTGTTGCAGTTTCCAACCTGCTTCATTCTTCAGCTGATGCACTACTTGTGTTTTCAGCTGCAGAAGTGATAGACCCACCTTATTGCTATTAGGAAGGAATCTAATTTGACCTTCTTGCAAATATATTAGCTTGATGAAAGTAAAAATAAACAATTTCTTTAAACTGTGACCCTTCGTCAAGAACGAGAATTGGGGAATGTCCATCAACTTCCGAAACAGACCCGAATGTAATTATGTAAAAGAACAAGATCCATTCCGAATGAACTTCCCAGGTCTGACCCATGACCTGAAAATTAAGGCCCTCCCTTTTCTGACTGGTGTCACGTTTCTTCATACAGAACAAAATACCCGCAACAAAAACTACCAACATTCCATCTTTTATGACTTTTGAAAATATTTTTCACGGTCATGCACATTCTGTAATTAATTATTTGAAACCTAGAGCAAATAAAAGATGTCCGGTGGTCGAAAGCAATAACTGGTCCCTTACAGCAGACAGGAAACAACTGTGTGTGTAAGCCTAGATTTTGGCTCAAATATTGGAAGAAAACCTATACTGGGCAAACAGTTCAGTGCAATCAACACTGTGACTTAAAAAGTTCAGCAGCTTTCACATAGCAGCAGTCCAATATTAAAAAATGCTCAAATATGAATTCAGTTTGATAAAATAATAATAGCACACTGCAGTGGATACTAAATATAAACAGTATATTGCTAACTGAGTTGCCCAGCATTGCCCAGGGCTAAAAGGTGTAGCAATGGAAAGGTACAAAATAGCAACACATTATATAACCACCAACCTGTTTTACCATGAAAGTGGTATGTGTGTGCACGTGTGTGCTAGAGAGAGAGAGAGAGAGAGAGAGAGAGAGAGAGAGATGCAAAAATTCACCATCGGTGTCTTTACTTATGCTCTGCATATGACGCCACTACTTCTTCTTCTCTAAGGCTTTTTTGAAACAGAATTTCACATTTTCAAAATAGTAGCCTTTGGGGAGTTTAATGAACATCGATATACAAAAACTTAAGAAGTACCACCATGCCAAATGCTTGTGTGCCAACTAACCCAAAATATCGGTGTGATTTCAACATTAGAGAAAGGTAGCATTTATGATGAAATACGATAGTAACAGTTGCTAACATAAAGATATGTTATCAATGGTGGAGGCTATAAAAGTTTTATAAATTTCAAGGGAGAGTCAGTTTAGCCATTAAAAAACTGTTCTGTAATAATAACAACCATAGTGGAATCACACTGGATACAAAACCATTCTCTGTAATAAATTCCAGAATAGTTGCTCTTATGTCAAAACAAAAATTCTAGTGTTGTTCTTCCCATCTGTAATAACTGTTCTGATGGCAACAACCTGAACTCACTTTTGGTTCTTTGAGTTCATTCCTGTAGCAACTGGCCTGTTTACCTGAAGTACAGCTTTGAGGTTTTTGGTATTACGCATATTCCCAAATTCCAGGTTCCAAATTATTGTCACGTACGCAATGAAAAGGGCAACAATAAACAGTTAATGAAAGACAGGTCCAATAGTAATTCCTGCAAAAACAGCAGCTTACCAAAGTTTTATTGTGCAGCAAAGGTCAATTAAGAGGGTAGAAACTTCTCCTCACCAAGAGCAACATATTAAAATAATTTTTTTGGGTCACGGGGGAGGGAAACACCTACTTCTCTCACCATCTGAAATTCATTTAGCCTTTTAGGCTGTCTTTCCATGACCATTTCTTCTGTAGATAGCTTCTTTGAAGATGACAGAGGTTATGTCTTAACCTCCATTTCACACTCACCCTAATGCTCCTCTAAACAACCTAGGGGGCCATTTTGGAGGATGCCGGGCAAGGTGAGCTGTTCATCGGCACAAAAGAAACAAATGATGAGAGCAAGTAAAGAAGAAAGCCCTTATGATTCTTTTTGACTGCTCTAAACCACACAAGTGACTTTTGGAGATATCTAATAAATTAAATATAAATCAAACACTGTAAAAAAAATAGTGGACTTGGATACCTTGCTTAAAGAAAGCCCTTTCACGCAACTATGAACTGCAATATTTTAAACAGTGAAACAAATCAAGAAAACACCGGCATGTGTTCCAAAATCCAGCAGTGGCATGTACTGTGAGGAGGAAACATGATGGCACAAAACCCCAGGTAACAATCTCAATAGCAATCGAAATACATTCAATCATATTTCTAATTTCCATTTAACTTCCACACAATGACAGCAATGAGCCAGAGTACTTTTCCCCTGATCATAGAAGGCTGTGATCAGGGGAAAAGTACTCTGGCTCATTGCTGTCATTTTGTTTCTCCTTTTACTTCCTTAATGACTCTGTGATCCTTCATTTCAGCTGTTGATACTTTTATTATTTTTTCACTTTAAACTTGCATGTTCAACTTATGACGCACCTACAATAAGGTATTTGTTTCGCCTCTTTGACACAGACCTGCATGCTGTCCCTCTTTTATTCTTTGTTATTCTGGGAGGACTGTCAGGATTTTGCAGTGCTGAATGTTCAGGTGTGGTAGTAAAACACAGCAGGTGGTGTAGTGGTCAGACTTCCAGCCTTGGGATTTGTAGGTTGCAGGTTCCAATTCTACCTCTTACTATAGTGCCCTTGAGCAAGGTGCTTACTGTATTTTTCCTATAAAAATTACCTAGCTGTATAAATGTGGAAATGATTATAAGTAGCTGTAGTGTAGAGAAAAGAGGAGAACTAAACAAACAATTGTAAACATCACTCACACCAGGAGGCTCCTTCAGCCAAGCCACGGGTTATGGCACCACATACCACCACCAGCCACAGCAGGCCTGAAGCGATTCTGTTCCTAGAAAAGTAACTTACAGAGGTTCTGACCAAAACTTAATTAATCCCAGCTGGTTAAAAAAAGTCCATCTGCTGTTGTTTTTATTAAAACTTTTTACATTTTTTTATATTAAAAAGGGAGTATTTATTACTGGATGGGTCATGCAGTACAAGATAGCTGTATAGCATTGTACAGTTCTGTGTAATTATAGTATTCAGTTTTGTATCTGTTGTGCTCTAGCATTTTTTCATTTTCAAAAGAAACTTATCCAAAAAAGTAAAAGTGTTGGCTAAGGAGACTATCAGTGCACTTGATGATTTTCTTTGTGATCATTTTTGCTTTGCTTCTTTTTTGAGAGATAAATGAAAATACAAGCAGGGAAGCAGACCTGTGGCCAAGCTAGCAGTGTCTAAAAGAGTTTTTCTCATACGTAAAAGTTTCACTTTAAGGCAATTTGTTGCAGGCTGAGCCCAGATACAGAGAAGACTGAGAGGTGGAGAAGGTAAAGCAGCAGCAGTGGTCTTTCTCAGAAGGGGACAGCTCCCAAATGGACAACACGTGCTTCAGCACTTGTGCTCCTGGTTCCCTGTAACTGTGCCCTGTTGCTCCCTGCTCCCTGATTAACTCTCTCCAGCTGAAAGAGGTTGTAGAAGCTGATGGTTTGATACACTCCTATCACATTGTGTTTGTGTTCAAGTTTTTTACCATGAATAAGTTTTATTTCATGTGGATTCCGAGCTATTTTCACAATGATTTACATCTGGGATTTCTGACAATAAATAACATTTGTGTTGACGCTCTGCCAGTTCCAAGTTTTTGTTTGCAGTCTTTGGTCTGAAAACCCCAAGAAAAAGCATACAAAAAACATGCTTTGTACTCCTGTATTCACACAACGTTAATCTCCATGCCATATCCACACCTTAAACTCTAGTTATGCTCTAACTCAGACTGACGCAACAAGCCATTTGCATGCCATGTTTGTAGACATGATGATTCACAATCACTAACAATGTTGTTCCTTGGATATGACAGATACTCTCTCCAGCTCACTCTTTTTTTTGTCACCCTCTCAGGGAGAACGATGACCAGACAATGACCACCACAATCTGCAGCTCTGAGAGGGCTGGTATACGGACAATGTGAGCTGTCCCAGGTCTCTGAAGTTGACATGCAAGATTTAAAGCAGACACCTATGTGGCCTAGTGTAGCACCAGATTCTGCTGCCCTTCCTGTGACTGTGAGAAACAGGAAAGTAAACAGAATTACCATGGATTTCCTCTTATTGTCAATGTTCACAAACAGCAACCAATTACTAACGATCAGTAGTAAAAATGCTGCCTTACTGCCATGAAGGACTCAAGGATAAGTGAAGTTCAGGCTATAATTCCCCAACCCTCCACAATGCTTATGGGACTGTTAATCGTATTTAAAAATTATAATGCTGGTAAAATGTGTGTCAAAAGGCGGAGGAGAAAATGTACATTTTTGTACATTTTCAACAAAATGTACAAAATTTTGTTATTATGCTCAATGTACAACCTCAGCATTAAACAGTGAATGCTATATAGTTTACCTATTTTTGGCCTTTAGTCCAATTAAAACTGCAATTGGCCATTTAAAGCAAATGAGTGGAAAAATCTGTGTTTTAGTGTGCATGTTTACATGTGCATGAGTGCATTTTTAAGGGTGTCCATCTTATTTTCTTTGTTATTTGAGTCACTTCTGGAAAGCTGCTGCATTTGTTACATATGTAGATTTTTTTTCTTTTTCATCAGTAAAATACAGCAAGTAAGGCTGCTTAATACTGGCCCTTGAGAATAGTGTTTCTTAAATCAACAGAAAATATGGTTGGAATCAACTCATAACCATTCTGCATTGCCCTTGGGAAACATGAGATGTAATCCCTATCTGATTGGAAAAGGCTCAAACAAATCTAAAACGTCTACAATAAAAAAGTTCATGTCAGCTACAAAATGTTTAAAAAGAAATGGTTCACTTTACAGATCAATTTTCAGAGATCTCACTGTATTATATATCAGTTCTCAGGAGCCAATTACTGTACAAAGTTTTCCCATTTATTTATTTTTTCCCATTTTCTTATCTAGTTAAGGACTATTCTTTAGATATGCTTGTGCAGTCATCCTGAAATATGAGGAACTGGAACAAAATAATATATTAAACAGATATTCAAACCAGAGCAAGTCTTACTACAGACTTTGAAATCCCCTGTCAGTCTAACATACACACGCACACACTCGACTCTGATTTACTGCTCATCTGAAAATTTCTCAGTTCCCTGAATCAGTTTCAGAGAGTAAAAAAGTACAATTTCTGTGGCATTCCTGAACTCATCCACTGAGTTCCCAAGTGAGTTAAACACATGTCTTCCACTCCTGCTCTGCTTTGAACGTTTCCTTTGAGCTTCATATGAGACACAGAGAGAAATAAAACCTGAATTCTCCTCATATTTACCACTGTTGACTATTTGGCCTGGTTTTTGCTAAGTTTGAGCTAACTTTGTGCAGCCCACAAATATTTTTGTTTGTAACAAAGAAACATGACATAGCCAATATTCACTATCTTAGAAAAAGGATTATTTCCAACATTCACATGGTTTTTTAAATTTTGTATACATTATCAGTCCCTGCTTGACCAATGCAGGGCTGCAGTAGTCCAGATTTTATTCCATAGGTAAAAAGTACAGGGCACGGTACTTCAGTCCAGATACAGTCATTCCTTCATTCACACATTTACACTAAGGGCAATTTAGAGTTAACAGTCCACAGAAGAAGAAACCAGAGGCTCCCAGTAAAAACCGACAACATAAGGACAGAACAAATAAAATCCACACAGATTAAGTCAGAATCCAATTTACATTAAAACCCAAAGTCCAGGTACTGTGAGGCACCAGTGCTACCAGCTGCACAATAATCAGCAGTTTGGTTTGTTTGAAAAGGTCTGACATTACACTGTGTGGTGGTTCACTCACAGCATTCCTACAGATAGCAGGTGACCGGCACCCCAACAGAGTGGAGTGGGACCCAAGAGAAAAGACATGTATTGAGCAAAACAGAAATTCTGAACTATTTTGATGAGTTAAACTGAGTCAAAGTGAGAAAAGGCCCAGGGATGGAAGACTTTTGGGTACATATAATAGGAACCATAGCCACTTATATATCGGATACCCCTCCAGACCCCTCTTATGCCCAAGATTGTCAGTTTGGACCGGCTTCCCTTTCAGCTGGAAACTACCCCATAGAGTTGGTTAGTTCAGATGTGGATTTTGAATCTGGCTCCATCTGTGAAGAGTTTACACATTCGTGCTCACATGGGTTTCCTTGGACGCTCCAGTTTCCTCCCACAGCTCAAAGACGTCAGGTCAGTGTTCAGATCTAAATTGTCCATAGTGTATGTTGGGTGTGTGTGTGTGTGCATACGTGTGTGCGTGCGTGCGTGCGTGCGAGTGAGAGAGAGAGAGAGAGAAAGAAAGAGGGAGAGAAGGAGAGAGAGAGACCTGCTTTACCAGCCTGAAAGAGTGACATACAAAAACAACCTAAAACTGCTGTAATGTTAAATATTGGATGTGACCGATAATTCTAGAAAGAATTCATTCACCACACATAAGGACACCAGTCTGCTATTAGCAACATTCTCTGGTGCTCTGGGTTCTGGATCTCGTCTGAGCTCATTAGCGCCTGCTGAAACCCGGCCCGTTGAGACATCTGTAGCCCTCACACTTATCCACAGCACCTCGTTACCATGGACACGCACGGGTCATAAAGCTGGAGGTCACCACATGAAGAAGCACGGCAGCGCCTGGCCCTATCAGGAGGTGCTTTCCATGGGTCATCTCACGGTTAACTTGTGAGATGTGTGAACGAATCCGTAACTATTCAAATTAACATGTACGACAATCCTATGCATACAAGTGGACTTCAGCTGGTAACTGTGATTTAAAATTTGTTTCTTGATGGTGTATGCGCACAAAAATTGTGAGACGGTGACATCAGAGCTTTGGTATCTGTGGTACGTCGCCATTTGTAATTGCAGCTGGGCAGATGACAGGCCAGCATGTGAAGCTGAAATCAGCTTTGTTCCCCTTTATAAAGTCATTCCTCACTACATGTATGTTTACCTTGGTCTTTGTCCATGTTTCTATCACAAGCCTTTGTCATAAATCGTAAAGAAATTCATTTGTGCAAACTAGGACACAGTTGCACAAGTCACTAGATGGCAAACTTCATGTCTGTCTGTCAGCGGCATTTTGACGTTTGAGGTTAAATAAGCACCAACAGAGGAAGACAATTTAATTCAAAAGACAATAAAAGTATCTTCGCAAATTATCCATGACATTTCATTGACTCAGTGAACCTGTCCATTGCCACTCCCCAGAGAGCACAAGAGGACAACACTGTAGTCATGTATCACTGTCACTGGACTGCAGAGAAACCAGCAAGCTTAAAGCCGGCCATTACTCAAACTGTCACCTAAACCAATATGGAGCTCAAACTTTGGTGTGAGGTAACACGTATGTCCAGGTGATGATGCTTGGAGGAAAGTTGCTGACGGAAACTGAAAGAAGGACTCATTCCGCTCCTGCCCCAAGCTGGCTAATTGATGGGTCTGTGTCTGCTTTCATTAGCATTAAATTCTTTCCAGCTCACTTCTCTGAATTCCAAAAACACGATAACTGCAAGAAAAACAAGCCTCTCCCCAACACTAAAGGAAAATAAATAACCCCAGTGTCAAAGTGTGCGTGCCATTCTTCCTAAATTTTTATGCATGTGTAATAAATATCCAAAGTTGTAAGTCCTGTGTATCCCTGGTCCCTCAAGATAAAGTTAAGTGCCATGGGTGTTGAGCTAAAACGCCCTTCCAGCTCTGTCCTCCCCCAGACTTTTCCACCAGGAAGTCAGAAGGCCCTGTTAGGTCAGTGGGGGTCAGTTGTTGAGGTCAGCTATGACACTGAGATAATGACACAGGGCTCTGGGCAACCACCTCCCAGTTCAAATAGGCATGTGGTCACAAGGTCATTGAGGCTTCCAAAGGAACATGTCCCTCAATTGTGGACAAGGCTTTTTGGGTAAAGAAGCATTCCCTTTGCAACCCTAAACTAGGCATCTGCCTTGGCAAGGATGCTGTTTTGTCAGTACCAGTCAAAATCCTTTATACCAAATACCAAAAACCCATTGGAAGTTGCAGGAAATTAACAACTGACCAAGAGTTTTAGCTCAACCAAGAGTGAATGGCTAATTTCCTGCAACTGTGGTAGATGAACATCAAGTGGATCTGATGTCAGCTTTTATCAGTGATACCAAGGTTGCGCAAAACAATGCAAACTACTAATTTCAAGTCTACTAAAGAAGCAGAAAGCAATAACTAGAGTCACCAACAATACAAAATACTAAAAACAATAAAACAAACAAATGTGATCTGGAATTTTGGTATTTGGCCTCATTTCCTTAATGACCAAATAAGACACCAGAAAGGAAAACTTTTGAGGATAAATTAGCACTGCCTGTAATATTGGGATTCCTCTCATGGGAATTTATGGTGACAGTAGTGGCCGGTTCTTTCCCTTAGCTCTGGAGATAACAATTTGCCAGTGGTTTCCTGTGCTTTCTTCAACACAGCTGTTGATCTCACAGCAATATTCTTAGAAAAGACAGGACCACTCAGAATTCCCCTGAGGAAGGCAGAACAGACAACACTAACACGTTTTGTTTGATCTGTCTGCTAAGACCATGTGTTAGAAGGACCGCTCATGCATTTTGTTGCTGCTTTCCACAGTAAAACAATAGTAGAAAAAAACTACATGCCATGGTTTCAGACATGACATCACTAACCTAAAAATGTCAACCTTTTGTCCAGTCTTTGACTGATCTTCTCTGTTGGGAATCTCCTTTGAATTCACTCTCTATTTGAAGTACAAATTACTTAAGCTCCATCATGATAAATTTGTAGAATTTTTAAAAAAAAACCTACTTTAAACAAAATTTCTGCTAAAAGAAATCTCTTGAACGTAATTTTATGGTTGTTTCATAGGATTTACATGTCTAATTAATATTCTACATCATAGAGGTAAAACTGGCTTTGAATTAAATTTTTTTTAATTCCAGCTATTCTGATATTAACTTATTCATGTATAGCCGAACTCATAAGTTGAACATCTGTCAGTTCAAAGAGCAGCAAGTAGTGTAGCAGATGAAGCTACCACTGTTGGACCCGAGGAACATGTTTGAATCCTACCTTCTGCTGTAATACCCTTGAGTAAGATAGTTACCCAAGCAAAGATTGGGTAAAAACTACCCAGCTGTTTGAATGGGTAACTAGATAAAGGCAGTTTATCATCACAAGTTGCTTTGGAGAAAAGTGTCAAAAAAATGAAATAAATGTAAGTATACAAGGAGAAGGCCCGAAAGGAACAGACCTGAATATGAGAGTTGCAGTCTAGCTGGAACCTCTTGCCAGGCATCAGAAGAGGTGGGCAGTAGAAATTTCTGGAAGAGAAGTATCAGCAGACAGGTTCTTCTGGGCCACAGGGTCTGAGTTCTTCCACCAGTTGCCCTCTGCAGTACCGGAGTTTGTCCCCGAGTTGGGCTCCACATTTCTGCAGTCCCCATGTCAGGCTTCCGTGGGTTAGAGTAAGCACTAGGTTTTCTCTTTCACGTCACCTTCTAGCCGGCATCAGCAGCATCTGAACAGGCTAGACGAAAGTGGGATATACAGAAGTAATCAGAATTTCTAAGTTGGTAACACAATTGTTTTAATGTATCCAGTTGAAATTGGAGACAGGTAGTACGTTTAAAACTATCTGATTGGCTCCCTCTACAGATGTAAACCCATGCTGAAAGCTGCTGTGATATCTAACTATATAGATCCCTCGTTTTAAATTCGCTGCTTACTATACCAAGCGTGACTGCCAGTAAATTAAGTTCTATTTTGACCTCAGGATGTGCGACTCAATGCCGAGTTATTTACAGTGATTTATTCTGCAAGAAGCTGAATATCCAGCCAGCATGACACACTTGGGGGGTTATATTTTTTCATCCATTTGTGTTAAGAATGCTTTGCCGCATAATCCAGCTTCCTTGCCAGAACAATGACACGAAAGTGTTGACGTGTGTCTTGCGTATCAAACAGAAGCTTGGCTGCGCACATCCTTCCAGCTCCAACACTCCTTCTCTCTCTGCTCTCAGAGCCGGGGGGAGGAGAGACATTTCAACAAGTACGACGCGCCTGAGTTGGCGCCATTCCTCATATTTGCCGAGGAAAGGTATTTCAGCTGGAAGAAACAGCAGACAATACCTTAGGAGACACAGAGGCGAAATACTTATGATTTTATGCAGCTAAGAGGGAACCTGATATTGGGGGAGTACACTGGCGTGAAGGACGCACCAAGGCCAGACGCTGGGGGGCTCATTTCAGGTTGAGGGAAAAAACACATTGTGTTGGTGGAAGGTTCCCATGACTAATCAGTGCAACCATCTTTATTTTCATTTCCCACAGAGGTAAAAAAAAGTAAACAAATTTGCTTGACTACATTCAAGTATATTAACACTTGCTTTCTTAAATTCTCAAATAAAGACAAAAAAATGCAAACAGACATGCCAGTGAAAACAGGAAACATTCTCTTGAAAGGCTGCAAACCATACTGCATTTGTACATATCAAGTCTCCCATTTATAGAAATGTTGGTCAATTTGAATCACATAAAAAATATGTTGTCTCCCCTAGTGAGTCTCTTGTACAGATTGCAGAAGTAGAAACGGTCAATCATTTACAGGATGAAGAAGGCTAGAAACAACACATCACAGTAAATTAGTGCATACAATCAAGTTAAATATGAATATAGAAATGGCACAATTTAAGGAAAAAAATCTTTATTAAGTAATTAATATGCCTTCCCATTTTTATTAGCACTATTTTAATAAACTGGTCAAGGCCAGGATGACAAAAAGGATGCACTGTTGTTAACTTGCACACATTCTGAAATTAAACGAAAAGCAGAAACTACTTAAAGGTGAAAGGAGAGAATAAATTTTACAGCCTTTCCATTATACTGTGTTCACACCTCCGCATTTAATCCAGTCTCAGGTCTCTTTGGGAACTCCCTGGTTATGAATTTACTACAACAGCCTGAGGAGGTCTCATATACAGACCAGAAATGCTGTATATTATGATTATCACATCATTCAAAACCATTTATGAAGTTAATCCTTTTACAAAAGAAAGACTTTTCACTTATACTAGCAACATATGCTAAGCAACAGTTTATATGAAGCTGCCATCCTGTGGTTCATTCATTTTTCATGAAATTGATACCAATCCAGTAAGGAAAAACAATTAGAATTACACTCAAGTTATTGTTAAACAGTTTCCTCCATAGAATGACCTTGATATTAAATAACATAGGCATGGTTTCTGTCATCATTAAGGACTTAAATATGTTATCTGATGTATAACAGACTTCAAGAAGTAAATAATTTCTAGAAATTAATTTTATAATATAACAACTTAACAGTCCATTGACTAATCACAGAATTTTCTTGGTTGTGGACCTCAAAAGCGCAAGTTGTGGGCTCCTTTTATGTAATAAAGATGGTGGGAAAATGCAGGGAAACTGAGAAAATGACTTGGGCTTTCCTAGAAGAGGAAGTACTTCATATTAAGTCATTTTCAGATAGCAGGTCTGTTCAAAATGAAGTAGAAGGAACAGTCTGTGCTCAGGAATAGGGCCAGTTTCCTAGCAAAGCTTCCAGTTTTTGTGCTAGAAAACAACCCCTGACCACAGACCATAGGTTTAACAGATAAAAAGTAACTAAATGAAGACATGAAATTCAAGGGACAAGGATAACATTATAGTTAAACATCATATCTGTTTGCCTACATGTGGTTTAGATTGTTTTAGGTGTTTTCAGGTCGTATACTTTTAGGTTGTTTAGGTTGTCAACTTGTTTTGCAAATAATGTTAATAGATTATGTCCATGCTGTGATAAAATTGGAAAAAGTCATATGTTCAGTATCAACTTAAAACAAAAAATAAAAAAGGATGAACTTAAGAAAAATTATACTTTCATACTTTCCAACAGTTACTGGAATCACAGTATCTTATAGTATACTATAGTGTAGCTTCACTGTGAACTTCATTTAAAAAATTTCATTATGCAGGTTTAAACATTATAGTTTTTTCAATTACTTGTCAATAGCTAAAAAGAAACAAAATAAACAAGTTCATGAAGTTACTTAAACTATATAAATTCTCAACCCTTATGCTTTCTTTCTTTTAATGAGAAAAATATTCAGGACACATGTTTTAAATTAAGATTTTGGGTGTCTGTGTGGCATTCTTTCACAAGGTGGAAAGTGTATCTAAGTTTTGTCTTCATCGTTAAATTAAAAACAGGTCATGTAGGACATGCAGCTGTGCCTAATGTTCTAATTTTCAGCTGGGATGCATGCAGTAAGGAGAAGCCCTAGGCATAAATTGGAATAGGAGGGTCTGTGCTCATGCTATTGACCCTACTGAGCTGTGAAAAGGCTCTGGGTGCCAAAAGCCTGAAATACTGAGCCCACCCAGCCAAAAAAACACTATGGTCCCACGCCAGCCCTCCATGCCTACAAATAGAGGCACACAAGACAGTAGGAATAGGGGAGTGGAAGTTCAATCCAGATGCACTTGGCTGATCTGGTAATGGTTTTGTTCTGCTTCTGTGAGCCCAGAGCAGAGCCTTAGTAAGTAATATAGATGTCCACTACACAACTCAGGACCTGACATGGCACAGGGTGGTAAGCTGTGCTCTGCCAGCTTGACAGTTCTTCTGCTTTCATCATTAAGTGTCTCTTCATGAAGGGCATGTAGGATTTGGGTGACTCTATGGCCACTTTTTCCATACTGGAGCACATTTTTGGAAGAAATCTCACTACATTCAGCTAACCACATGACCCCCTAAAAACTGTGTCTGACTGGTCAACAGGTTCGACAGAAAGAAGAAAAGAGAGTTTCATTACATACAGAAAAACAACACGTAAAAAGAAACAGGCAGTGAAGCGGCTAGGGCTTCGGCCCTACAATCTGAAAGTACAATCTGAAGGTATGAACCCTGCTTCATGGTACTTACCCTAATTTACTTTAGTGAGCATACTCTAATGTGCAAATGATTGTAAAGTTGCTTATCTACCACTAAAGATCAACTTGGACAAAGACTTCAGCTAAATAAAGATTAACCGTTGTAATAAAAAGAGACACCAGTGGTTCAGGATGTATAAAAATGTCTACCACTGATATTAAAAATCCCCCTATAAATATCTGAGGTTGCACTTTCTATTTTTCTGACTGAATTATAAAAATTAAGAATAGTTTCCAGCAGATAAAGTAAATTATTTTCTTCTACCGCGACCATGAACACTGAAACAGAACAACTACTGGACTGACTGGCTGACTGAGTTCTAATACAAGTACACCACTTTCCCATGCACAAAAGCCCATTTCCTTCTGACAGCTCCTTTGTGCCACTGTCAAGCACTGAGTCACATCTGGGTCACTGATGTGCAGAGATGTGTAGGAAGCAACAAATCGAAAGCCTCTTCAGTTTGTCTTTAGGTTACTACAGATGTCTCATCTTATGTCTGAGGACCTTGAGTCTGGCTCAGATTCCGCCCTTTGAAGTGTGATCCACCACCCCAAGGCCCTGTTGTTTTTGTGGACAAACGTGCTGGTTGTGGATGTGAGCGAATGTATTTTGGGTGAATAAGGCACCGGCACAGTTGTACCTTAGGCCCCATGACCTTGGCAGCCTGTAAACTCTTCCCCGCTGTGCTCTTGCTGGGGTTGCTAAGTAGAAATCAACGTGCGCCAGATCTGCACACGTGGCCTTCCTGCACCATACCAGGTGCGGAGTGTTAACAACTGGCAGATTCCTTTACTTCTGATAGCAATATCTGTCTCCAGTGTATCTGAAGTGGGTTTGAAAGGCTGGGTAAAAGGTTGGGGTTTGGGGGATGGTCAGACAAATAAAGATTTACAGTCCTTAAGACCTGCTTCTTTGCTGCTTTTGAAACAACCCAGCACTTGCCATTAGGGTGAAACTGGATCGCTGGGTTTTTAAGCTCCATTTAAAGGTGTCTGTTACATGCTTACTTCTTTTTTGTGTAAGAACAAAAGGCCATAACCAAAAAGGTGAACTGACATTCCAAGGCAAACTGTGAAAAAGACAATTACTGTAGGTATGCAACCTCTTTTCATGATGCATGTATAAAAACCCTTTGCTATGGCACTGTGTTTTATTTTCACAAGTTTCTGCTGAGTTTACAGCATTTACGCTTCCTGCCTGCACTCTGACTATGGCGCATCCTGTTGTCACCTCTACAAAGAAGCAGAGTGTCCACTTTTAAACTTGGGCTCATTTGCTTTCATTTTGTTTGTTACTAGTTAACCTGAGTAGCCCTAAAGCAGATGCTAAAATTACACCTCGTCTAAATATCCTGGGTAAACTTTCCTGGAGAGACCTCTTGAGTAACTTAAAGTGCAGTATGTTTTTATTTCATTTTAAATTTTGAGTTAATTTCTCAGGCCTACATACCTCCCTACATGAAATGTGTCAAGAAACTACTCCAGTATGTCCTCATATCATTTATTTGTTAAGAATTAGTGTTTCAAAAAGGAAATAAACACATTGTGTTTTTTCTTCCTTTTTTTTTTAAAGAGAACTGTGCTTCCAAAATTCCAGACTATATGTATTCATTACTTTTGATGAATGTGAAACATTTACTGTAAACTATGAAATCATGACTTTTCTGATGGGGGAAAACATTAATTTTACATCATAGTGTTTTATTCTTCATCATATTATCGTTTTAAAGATAACTGTTCCTAGTTACATGTTTCCTTTAATAATATTAATGATAACACAATTATTGCCGTAAGAGCAGCCAAAGGGCTATGTCTGGAGACAGTGAGGAAAGACCTAGAACAGGAACCTAAACCAAACCTTCTTGGCAGCTATTATTCAGCTGGCCATGGTACAATGTAAACTGTGGAAATCACTAAAAATTACAATTATATTGAGGAAATGGGAAATGTATTCCTTTTTTAAACTAATGTTATGTTGGCATTTTCCCAAAAAGCAAAATCTACTCAATAAAAAACCCTAATGGGATTATAATGCAAATAACTGGTTAAATCCAAGGATGCAGAAAACATATATCTTGGTTAAAAATGGTTAAAACAAAAGTAATAAAACTGTAATTATAAGATGTATATTTTTACAACATGCTTTAAGTAACCACGCACAGTCTCCTGCTGAATCAGGATGCATTTCGTTGCATGGTATACTCGGTTGCTATGTACTTGACAAATAAACTCTTCTTGACTCTTGACAAACACAATTCTTTCTTCACCCTCACCTTATCCCTATCTCTTATGGATAAATATGCTTAAAGATTCATTCACTCCCTGCCACACCTGCACATGACACATTTAAAGCTGATATACCATTTAACTTCTGTTTAGAAATGCATCTGATCAGCAGAGGATAACAGTCCTTATGTATGTTGCTCTAAACTGTCATGTAACATGTTTTTCTCCTGTCTCAGATCCACAGCTGAACTTTCGCTGCTGATCATCCACAAAGCTTTTGTGTTTAACCTGCTGTTCTGCTCCTATTGGTCTCACGTTCACTCAAAGATAAAAATGAAGCACAAAAAATACAAACCTAAGACACGCATCTGCTTATAAGCCACATGGTGCCAGTCAGGAGGGTATAATTTTCCAAATCCAACAGTAGGTTATTCATGGCAATTCATCTGGTATTCCAGGGAGTCCAAACTCTTTGCAAGTGTGATGAATGACGGCTGATATTGGCACAAAGAATTCCTGAGAAAAGAGGGGCCCTGTCCCCCTCTCACTCGCTCCTGTGGTTGAAAAGTCCTGCCCAGATCCCTGCCATTGTCTGGTCACATAAGAATTTTCTTAGGCTTGCTTGCCTGAATTCTGGGAATCATAAGACACCACAGCATGTCAGTACAAGGAGGCTGAGACAAACCTGTGAGTAATCCATCAGGCACTCACTTGCAGCAGTCACGTTGTATTGTGCAGAATGTGTTGAAGTGCAGACATTTATTCCAAGGAACTGCAAATAAGCAGACTGTGTTCGTATATTTAAAAAGCTGTTATCTCTGCTTTGCAGTGATGAAATGGTAGATGAACTGTTTGAAATCCAGATGAGTCAAATAAATAACTTCCCAAAAGAAAAATATGCGGTTTACTTTTCCCTAGCACTACTATTTGTTTATTTTACATTTGAAAAAAGACAAATGTGATAAATACGCTAAATTAAAATAAGGTTCTGACTTGAAATCCATACATCTATTTTCATTAACTGTTTATCCTAAGTAGGGATGCGGTGATCAAGAGCCTATATCAGAACAATAGGGTGCAAGGCTATGAAACCATGCCTGGATGGGATGCCAGTTCACCACAGGGTGACCACACACACATACAATCCCATGCACACACTATGGGAAATTTAGAGGGACCAATCAAGTTGAAACACATCTGTGGACTGCAGGAGGAAACCCACACAGATACAGGGAGAACGTGCAAACTCCACATAGCCAGAGCTCTACTTTTAATCTTTCTAATATGTGTGTATGACCTTTTACCGTGAAACACAGAAATGTGTTGCTGGAATGGAATAGGAAACCAGCAGACAGCAGCAGAACAATACATTAATATTCAACTTCCCTTACTCGAAGTAATGCAGGCATACAGTACTTCATTTGTATTCCCATTTTAAACAAACAATACACAGAAGCTTGGTCTTATGAAGCACCATCCTCTAGAGACTTCCCCAGCTTCCTCACCCAAAGCTCTCATTGCCTCCAGGAAAGAAGGAGAACACTACCGGGAAGGTGGCCCATAGGCTGGCTGTTGTGTCCGGCAATGGTGTCTCAAGATGTCTTCCTGTGTGTCTGCTACCCCCCGACCCCAATGACACGCACAGCCACCAAGTAGGCCAAGCAGGTGCAGAGACCAGTGGAAAAATACCAAGTGTGTATTTTTTCCTTAGGACCCATTAAATCATGAAGACCAACTTGTAGAAGTGAGCAGTCTAGACAGAGACATGTTTCTGCCATTGCTTAACGTGCCCAAAATGCTTCCATCAGACAAAGCAGTTATGCTGCTTTTTCTTAGAAAACACAAAATTAGATCAGGGACACAATAAAAACAGTACAGTTTTGGACAAAAACTGAAAAACAACCAAAAAAAACTGCCCTATAAAAAGAAATCTTACACAAAGCAATGTACAAAAACAATGGAAATGACACAACACATTTGCAAAATCTTTACAGTATGAAATACAAAACCCATGTTTTCTGTACTGAGCAGTTCTGAAAAATATATGTTTGAAAGAATGGGCGATGTAAATTGTCCATAATAAAAATAATTATTTTATGGAACCTAAAGAACTGCTTGGCAAGTATTCAGATGAATACTCAGAGACAACAACATTTTAATCTTGGCAGCATATTTTTAGCTGCATTGTGAACAATTTAAGTTTAATTTTAGTGATATGTATCATGCTTACCATGAATCTGCCATTGCAGTGACCTCAAAATAGTTCTCATTAAGAAATTATATACAAGTCATTGTACTTAAGATTTGACTGTCGACTTTGCATCCCTGGTGGTCTTAGTAACTCCATTCCATAGAGCCCGCATACCATAACACAGAGCCTATTCTCAGAATTGCCTTACAAATTTTCAGATGAGTCCCAGCTGACAGTAAATCTTACTGCCTCCACTTCCTTCTTTTAAGTGTTTTTTCGTTTTCTCTGTCAGATTGTTTGCTTCACAATGAGCAGATCTTACTTTTGCTTTTGCTTTCTTACCAGATAAATCTTGGATTTATATTTTGCCTAGAGGACAAGTATGGGAAATTATGTGGGTTTCCTGTTGAAAATCTTGAACTGAAGCTTTGTTCTGTCTTTAACATGCAGATTGTATGCAGATTCTGCTCTTAATTCACCCTTCTTGATCGAAATCTCCATTTTCCATGTGAGCCTAATTGGAAGGAGGGGTTTGCTTTGAATCCAGAAAAGCTATTCCAGGGGGCCCAGCCTGTTTGAGACTGCACCCCAGGGAATAAAATAACTTTATAATAAGCCTGGGAATAATATAAATTAGAAAATAAAATTGATTCATCTGTATGTGTGGTTAATTCAGACAGATCAGCAGATGTTTTTACTTAGTTATTAAAGAAATTGAATAGACATAAATGGAGGAAAGGGGATGGTTTCAAATGTGAAGGGCCTTTTCATGCTGAGACTGAGAAAACAACTTCTGTCACCTCCATCACTGAAGTGAACTGCACTGAAAAGTATCAGCTTACAGCTTTGAAACTGCAAGGAAGTTGGTATGAAGTGATAATATGCCTGGAGGTTCAGATCAGATTAGTCTTTCAACGCTTGATGTACACAAGAATGTATAACCCTAACCAGATAGTGTAAGGAATGTAAAATTACAAGACAAACCTTAATCCTTTATTTTTTCAGGTATACGACATTTGTGTCATTTCTAAGAAATCTGCCACTCACATATACATACAGAGCAGTGAGGTACTTGAGGGATGGGATAAATTAAGGATAAAGCCCTTCTCTGACGATGGGTTTTATCTCATCTTGGAGCCCCTTCTGAGGTGTGCTCCATCCTAATCTTACTTTGATTTATCGGGGCTCTCCTGCCCTGAGGAATCTCAGCCCCGGTACTTATAAAGATGGAGAGCAAAACAAGTGAGTAATGTGTTGGAGAGCAAGGCTCCCAGAGGCATGCACACTGATACACAGAGGAACTCCGGGGGCCATCCCAAGCACCCTAAAGAGACAGACATAGCACAGAGGTGACAGAAAGAGGGGGTGGGATCTCCAGAAACAGAAGTGATGCTCTAATAGTGTTGAGGTATCAAGGCTGATAGGATGCCATAGGAAAGCGGAAGTCAAGTACATCCAACTTTGATGTTACCAGAAAAACTCTACTGATGTGGAAACCTCTTTTAGAAGAATGCAAGCCAAGGAGTGCAGAAGAAAGTATCTGTAAAGGACTAGCCCATTTGGACCAGTGGTTTGGGGAATGACTGTGGTTTACGTATTAACCTTGGTGACTGCCAACAACTCTAATCACTGCAGCTTGTCAGGATGTGGAGCCAAAATGACGTCAAGGTAACGCATGTGTGCTGCTGGCTAGGCTATGGAAAAGGTCAGTGATGTGCAGCCACACGAGCCAGGATTCATATTAAGTGCAACGTGGCTTTACCCACCAGATGATCCGACAAAACTGAAATAGATCAGTCCAGAATAACTACAAGCTCACAACTGAACATTGAACTTGTGCAAGTCTGGCAAGATGAAGGCATTATGTCAAAGAAGCATGGCACAAACCAGAGTATTTCTAACTGCAAGACCAATTTATTTTACTGAATGAACACTATTGTTACTAACACACAAAGATACAAAGGCAAGCTGGCCTAAACCATCCTTTCATTCATGATCCTGAACTGCTTCCCACAGCCTGGGTTCCAGCAGTCTGCAGTCTATCCAGAAATCCTGGGGTGCTTGGCTATGAAATGCCAGTTCGTCACACACAATCATGTGGTGTTGGCAATGTACCTTGTATAATTGGCAATTAACCCAAAACACATCTTTGGACTGTGGGAGGAAACCAGAACATCTGGAGGAAGTCCATAAATATACGGAAATCACAAAACATCGAAGGCTCCACACAATGGCTTGGGTTTGAACTTACAACAGTTCTCCACAGCCCAGGTGCTAAGAAGAAGGCAGCAGCACTGCTTGGAGTAACACTGTAGCTTTCCCAAACCATTTGTTCAAAACCATTACATTATTCTATTTACACTATTATAAATGACACAGTAATATCATATCAACATGTAGCCTAAACCAATTTGTAAACTAAGCCTTGCAGTATTTTCTGAGTCTTACAAATGCTCAACATATTATATGTTCATATGATGCAGTTACCGAGTAATACACTGCCTGGCTAAAAAAAAGTCACGCACTCTTAATATTTTGTTGGCCCGCCTTTAGCTTTGATTATGGCATGCATTTGCCGTGACATCATTTCGATAAGCTCATGCAATGTCTCAACATTTATTTCCGTCCAGAGTTGCATTAATTTTTCACCAAGATCTTGTATTAATAGGAGAGCCGGACCACTGGGTAAAGTCTTCCCCAGCACATCCCAAAGATTCTCAATGGGGTTAAGGTCTGGACTCTGTGGTGGCCAATCCATGTGTGAAAATGATGTCTCTTTCATGCTCCCTGAAGCACTCTTTCACAATTTGAGCCCCACGAATCCTGGCATTGTCATCTTGGAATATGCTCGTGCCATCAGGGAAGAAAAAATCCATTGATGGAAAAACCTGGTCATTCAGTATATTCAGGTAGTCAACTGAGCTCATTTTTTGGACACATAACATTGCTGAACCTAGACCTGAGCAACTGAAGCAACCCCAGATCATAACACCAAGTTAAATCCAGGGGGTGACTTTTTTTTGGCCCGGCAGTGTATATTTGTAATAAATGAAAGTGCTAAATCAATGACCAGCTTGCCATCTGGGGGCTGTTTTCTGCCCAGGATTAAGTAGATAATGATAATGGACGGCTAGATTGAGGTTAATTTCTGTTTTAATCACTCTGCATTTTTGGAACTGTTGAAAATAAGAACAAAAAGCACTGATCTCCGTAGTTCAGAACATTACTGCCAGCTACAGGTGAAGCTGCTAAAGGAATGTTCTGGACAAGCAAGTCTTGCAAGTCCTCAACTATACACCAATTTAATACATTCGCCATCGTGGCCTTCTGTCATGGATTTGGGTATCTGCCACACTCACCATGTATACAGCTAGGCAAAGTCAGTCAGCTCATAACTTCCATTACATAAGTGGTACATTTAATATGATAATGAAGGAAAAACAAAGGGGATTATTCATTCTTCTACAGGAATATGAAGACTGTCTTCAATTCAGAGTACATGTAAATATACATGTAAATCATACCAGATGGCAAAAAAAACTAAGAAACAATTGATCGTTTTAACTTCTGTGGGTAACCCATTTCCATAAACATATTTTTGGATGTCAGAGTGGTGTTGTTAGGGAACCTGATTTTTTTAAACAATGTTTACAGAACAGGGCTGAATCATACCCTATAAGCAAGTTATATACAGTCAGTTTGTAAAGCTTGTGAACAACAGACAAAAACAATAGTACTGTGTATAATGGAGCTTGGATTTAATATTAGAGTGGAAAATTACATTTTGCTGCCTTTTTGGCTGTCTATGCACTTTTACAAAGTTGCCTCTGTTAATTCTGATAGCAGTTTTGTCTGAGATTTCAACCTTCATACCTATCAATCCACTTTTACACTTACTCTTTAGCCGGAAAAAGCAGAAAAATGATATAGGTACACGAGTATATGCAGAAGTTACAAAGCAATCTTCCCTTCCATGACGCTTATGAGGGGACATGGATGACATTCTGTTTGGGTGGTCTGTGTCTTCCCGTCTCTTTCTCCATCCCACGCACACAGGAAACATTGGGAAAGGAAGGACAAAGCCGTCTGGAGACAAGGAGAGCAGTAATTACAATGCCCTATTCACTAAGGTTCGACTGCTCATTGTAAGCCCCTTGCTTTAGTAATTTCACCTCAGCTGGCCACCCTCAGCCCATCTCCAGGCAAACGGTGCAGACATAGACACGCCCAGGCCCACGTACACATTTACGCACCCACAAGGAGAAAGACCGGAAGAAAAATAAAGCCTTCTGGGAGAGGGTGGAGATGCAAGGAGTGCTGGAATATAGAAATGTACAGTGTAGTTTAAAAATAACAGCTGCTGATAGACATCAAAATTTCAATGACAATAATCAATCTATAACAGTGAATTAAAGATGACTTGACTAAACTTGGAAGTGGTGTAAATCTACTCCCAGACTTCTACAGTACATGATAACCAGAGCTTTTGAAAAAAAACCCAAGAAAACAACCCTTCTGAGGATTTCTCCTAATATATAATTAAGATACCTTTCTTCTAACCCCCTGAGGCTATTTTGCTGGCAACAGTTTCCATTGAAATCCGCTGAATGACTAAACAGGGTTCCTAAATGCTTGTGCGGCTATAAAGGAGGCCAGCGGCAGTAATGCTGTATTTAAATCACAATGGCAGCACCAGGGAAGCAGATCCCAGGCAGACTGGAGGGCAAGAAAGCTTCTCCATCTTCACCTCCATATTTCAAAAACCCCCACAGAAGGCTGCACTATGGACATCCTCACTATTTGTTTAAGTTTATCTACTACAATAAAGCCTTCCATAAATAACATAAAATTTGTATACCATTTCCATGAGCTTGGACAGAACCGAGCATGTCAGGAGCAGAACCGCAAAGTGCTTACGATGTGCTCTTTAGTTATCTTCATGACACACAGTGAAACACTCAAGTTAAATAGACCTATATAAGTGGCTGACATATGCTTCTCTTAAGCAAATAAATGAATGTGTTGAGTGCGGCCAGCTGCAAAGTGTCGTACTTCTTCTTTAATCTGTTAAATTCCACAGTTTCAGAAAGTCCAAGTAGAACTGTATAATATAAAAGCTTAACTCTTTAACTGTTCCTGTATGACAATATTTATTTAATATACCATTACTTGTGCCTGCTGTCTTTAAGCCCCACAATGGTGATACAATAAGTGAAAGCACGTTTTAAAGTTGTGCAACATAAGGTCATGGAGGTTCTCCATATCTGAGTGGTGCCAGTGGTCTCGGTTGTCCACATCCATCCCTCCCCCCCCACCGAAGGCATCTTCCTCTATCCCGCAACCCACCACGGCTCTCGCTGCACAGTGAGGATAAGCAGAACACACATTGAGCATTGGGGGAAGGAGGAGTGCGGCAGCAGAAGGGGACCATCTGAGTTTGAGCCTATGATGAGGGGTGTGCAGGGTTAATTGGAAAGGGGACAAACCCAGCGGGTGAGGTGGTTGGCTTTGGGGGGGTTCAGAGCCTCAGGCATCATCTGACGCCTGGCGGAGTCCCTTTAGGAAAACACAGATAATTAACAACAATAAACTGGAGCTGCTAGAAACAACAGTGCCCTGCTCTCCTTCAGTACACAGAGCGACTGTTTGAAACATGCACGGTCATCTTAAGAAATCAGGAAGCACCTACATGTGGCAATATGGAATAAACACGTTTTGTGCAAGCTGGTGTGGAAGAACTTGAGTGGCTGCACAGAGGTCTGACCTCAATCCCACAGAATACCTTTGGGATGAACTGGAACGCCAACTGCGAGCCAGGCCTTTTGCCCGACATCGGTGCCTGACCTCACTAATGCTTTTGTGGTTAAATGGGCAAAAATTCTCATAGCTGCGCTTCAAAATTTGGTGGAAAGCCTTCACAGAAGAGTGGAGGCTATAATAGCAGCAAAGGGAGAACAACTCCATATTAATGCCTATGGTTTTGGAATGGGAAGTTTAACAAGCACACATGAGGGTGATGCTCAGGTGTCCATATACTTTTGGCCATATGGTGTATGCCCCCTTGAAAGCATTCATGTTCCATCGGAAAAACCGCGCACAAACTCATATTTATGGGTTTAAGACATCATATACTGACACTAAATAGATACAGATCCATGTAGGATAAAAGATGAGGCCTAAAGACCATGTATGTATTAATATCTACTTTGCATGAGTGTCAGCGTGATGTTTCATGTGTAGAATACGACACATATTAGCAAGCATATTTTACACATGAGGTCTGAAAGCAGATGAAAACAATGCATCCAATCATTTAAGTGAAGTGTCGTGATACAGCTGTGATACAAAACCGAGTGATCCCCCAAACTTAAATCTTACCTCACTTTTCTCATTAATTCAGCAAGAACATAGAGAACCCATTCATAGTGATGTGGTTAATGTGTCCCGAAGCTCACAGCTCCACAGCGAGACACAAGCATTCAGATTTTATACTGAGACTCCATCTTTCAAACAAATGGGCATACTGATAAATGAAGGGATGCATATGGGTGGACAGGTCTTACATTCACAATCCATCAGCACGTGAAGACATCAGCAAGTGTTTAGTCAGCTATTTTTCGTTACCGCACATTTTTCCAGTGCCTTTGACGTAAAACTGAATTGAACAAACAAACAGCAGGTGGCATAGCGGTGAGAGCTGCTGCTGTGCATTCTATGTACCCAGGCTCAAATCCTATGTCGTGCTGCTGTATGTTTAAGCAAAGCTCTCACTGTAATTTACTATAGGAAAAATTTCAATCTGTATTAATGGGAATTCATTGTAAACCAATTTGAAAAAGCAGAGGCTAAATAAAAGCAGCTGTGAGTGAAGCAATTATTCAGTAAAATCGTGTTGGTTCCCACATGAAAAACACTCAGAATACATTGCTTCAAAGTTGCTCACAGCTTCACAAATGCACTAAATTCCACATAGTGGTCATATTTGTGGTCATCGGAGGGTGTGCATCACACGTGCCACACCTTGTTAACCGCAGCCACCCTGGGTACAGCCGAGCACCGTGCAGATAAGCAGCAACAGCTTTGACAGATGCCGATAAGAGCAGAGCTGGGGCTCTCCGGCGGTGTGAGACCTCATCCGGCTGGGATGCGCGTGCAGCTCTGCACCCTCGAAGACTTCTCCTCAGAGGAATTCTTTAGGAAATCAAGCCTGCGTGTCAGCATGGAAACAAGTGCCAGCAGTCCTCTAACATGTTTATGAATATCAACCAACTTTTGTAGTTGCCAAGGAGACATTTTTGTATACCGCTGCATTAAATGGTGTTAGAGTTTTAATGCATACAAGATATTTAGCAAAGTAATTCAGATCGAGTACATTCACAGTGACACAACAGCAAGGACCCTAGTGGCCCTTGACAAACTTTTGGTCTAAAGCTACCGTGTGTGATCAAAATGATCACAAACAAACTACATTTGACAGCACGAATGCCTGCTAATATTCTCCTCCTCTTTCTTCTTTTTGGTTGCGACTAAAACTCAGCTGTGGGCCGAGTTTACAGAATGCACCATTGTTTAGAGAACAATGTCACAGACCTTTACATTTCCTACAGCCTCTGCAAAATGACAATAGCATTGTAACGTCATAAATGAACAGGAACGTATAATATTTTCCTGATGCAAAACAAACCTAGAAAAGCTCACAGTTAGAGTTAAGGTCCCAATTAGACATCCCAGAAGAAATAGGCCTGTCAGGGTCCTTTAGAACCACCGGCTAAAGTTTTCTCCTGCTTTCTTCGGGAATAGAAATACATCTTTCGACCAACGGGAGTATAAAAATTTTAACTCAAACATTTAACCTCCAACTAACTAAATGATGATGATTGCTAAACCTTTTCTAATCCCTTGCTAATCCAGTACTGTTTATAATCTGTCATTCTGTATCAACATTACCCCTAAGTATACATACATGCTTCCATACACCATTAAATCAGGACATTGACCCAAAAGGCCTTGACACTGAGGATGTTTACAGCTGACACTGAGCGCTTTGTCGTTTTCCTGTTACGGCATCGCTTAAGATTGTTGAAACAGCATTGTGTGAATGATGGTAAATATACGCACTGTCAACAGGATGCCCAGGGAAGACGCTGCAAAACAAGCAATTGTCAGAAATTGCACTCAGGTATGAGGAATGGGGAAACAAAAAAAAAAAAAAAAAAAAAACGCTTCCTTGCTTCTTTTTTTTTTTATCCTCACGGCAGTGCTCACACACCGCTTAGGTCAACATTTCTTCATATTTCAGAAACCACAGTGATGACAGACACACCATCCCAAGCAGCGGAGGCCGGAGAAGTTAAACGGCTAACAGGGAAGCGACACAGTGAGGAGGACTGAGGTACAGCGGTGGGGCTGCCTGTAAACTGGGCGCAACACAGAGGCTGTCTGAGCCCACACACACACACACACACACACACACACACACACACACACACACACAGAAACTACTTTACAGAGAAAAATGTGAACAATGGCAGTATTTTTACCACACAGTATACACAAATCCGAGTAGTGAGAGGTCAGTCTAATACAGCCTTTTGACTGTCATGATCATCACCATCATCATCAATGTTATAAATAGATACAGAATGTATGGAAAACCAAGGAAAAAGAAACAATTTAAGAGATGAAATGCACGATTTACTGTCCGGAAAAAAAATAAAACAGCTATATGCTTTGGTTTTCCAGTTTTATGAATACGGGACAAATTCCTGACAGAAGCCTCTAGAAAAAGTGACTTTTCGCACAAATTCACCTCAGTCAGCTTTTCCCGCCGTGTCCTGGCTGCCGACTACCGGGAGCAGCCACTCTGGCGAAGCTTTGCTGTGTCAGTTTAGCCGAACCCGTCTAATAATTAAGTAATAAATGCTAATAAATGCCTTCTCAGTATAAAATGTTCCGGCCAGATGATAAAATCGCGCCTCGCTGCCTTCGCTGTCCGAAACATACATCTTAAACGGGACGAGTTATATTAATATGGCTAATGTATTCGATGTATATCGACACTAATAAAAAAAAAAAAAAAAGGTGACCCACCTTGAGCGCTGCTTTGTCGAGTTCCCCCTGTGGAAGTGACCGCTGTCGCCGCTGTCACACAGTTGCGCGCTCGTCGCCAGTGTCCCGACTCTCGTGCCCGCGCCGCATGATAAACACGCGCGCGGCGCACGGTCGAGGCCACGCCCCCTTGGCACACCGCTCCCTCGCGCCGGACTCCGCGACACCGGCCGTCAACTCGCGCCGATCATATCGATCAATACTGACAGAAGCCGTATTGACTGGTTGGACGATCGACTGGCTCCTCAGCTCTTTAGTTGAATGGTATTCTTTTTATTTCAGCCAAGTAATGTCGCAGTCATTTAAAATAAACAGTAAAATGTGATAAATATAAATATGTTTGAGATAGGAAGCCAAATTCAGATTCTCACACACGCACAAATGTGTTAACAGTTCGTGCTGCAACCCCCAGTAAACACACTGATACCCCTGCAGCAAACATCATTAAAAGGGGAAAAATAAAACAAAACCTTACAGAAATTTTATTTACCAGTATTGGCTAATGTTCTTAAATAAAACCATGCATTCCCTATAGATTGTATAGGAACGCACACAAAGCTACACAGCTGACAAGCGGAGGCGCTTTTTGCAGAAAAGCTCCTGGCATTGCACAGATGTTGGCTGTTAAAAGGACACTGGTGCTTCATGGAACAAACATTCAAATTATGCATACATTCCCCAGTTTGTTTTAAACTTCAGTTTCTGCACCATTCTGTTTTTTGGAACTGCTGTGCGTTGCAGAGAGAAAACGACCCATATTTTTGTGTGGCTTTAGATTGAAAATAACATAGAACAAAGTTATAAAACCATTTAATTGAATGCTCCATTTAATACTCAGTATAAAACAATTTTCATAAATTATACAATTAAATACATATTAGAAAACTAATTCAAAACACAGTAAAATGTACCTATACAGAGACTGAGATTTTTTAAAAATTATATCTGCTTCACCATTCTTTTTTAGTACAATTTCTGTCTTTCAGAGTGAAAATGACCAACACTTATATTGGCCACTATTACTTACCTTTAAGAATTACATTTAATCTTTAGATACAAAGGTATTTTAGACAAAATGCTCATGTTATAAACCCGTCTGACTTCATGCAGTACTTAACAGTCAGTTAAATATAAAAGTTATTTGTCATATTTGAATACATAATTATACATATTAGAAAATTCATAAAAATACTATAAATTGTACTGACACATACAATGGACATATTAGGCATCTCGTGAAAAGATTATAACTGGTGTAGCTGCATTACTTTAATTAGGCAAATATATCCTGATCTATCATGATTAGAAATCTACAGACATTACATGGCACAGTTTGCTTTGTGAAATGTCCAGGTTTATTACAGAATAGAGCAGCTGGAGGGATACTTTGGAGTGTAAACCTTGTTCTCAAGGCCGAAAACAAAGTAGTCATAGTCTCTTCCACTGTAGGAGTAGAAGGCATGGGTGAGAGGGACCAGTTCTATGGTTTGGCGCTGTAGAGACAATAAGAAATAAAAGACTATTAAATGGGGCAAATAAACCGGTGGAACTGTCTTTACTGCGAATTTTCCGCCACTTTCCTCGATGCAGCTCACCAGTAAAAGTAAATGCTGACACCCACAGGTGGACTCATGCAACTGCACATTCAGTGTTTAATTTGAAACCGTCTTGAAATTATTCCTGTCTGTAAAAACAATGATCTACACAGCAGGGTACTCTTATTTAATAAACTCAGGTTAAGTACTTTGTGCAAGGGTAGTAATGCAGGGGTGGGATTTGAAACAGGGAACATGGTACATGTCTGTATACTTTATTCACATTGAAAACAATCCACAGATGATATTCATGGGTAAACATGATTTCCTAAAATAATACTGTATTGGCCCAATTATAAGACAATCCTGTCTTTTTCAACACTCATTTTAGGAAAAAGATTGACACATTATAGCTTATCTTTAGATAGGGGGAAAAAAAAAAAAAAAAAAAAAACCATACTTAATCATATTTTCCGTATTTTTGAGCTCGCCATCTTCAAATACGACATTCTGTTGCTTTATATTTCTTTTGCGGCTTGAGAGTTGTTTGACACCTCTGCCTCACTGATCACCATAACCTTAAAATTGGCATCATAACTCCTCCTCAGCCCTTGGTTAATTTAGCCTATCTTTGAGCGACTTGGTTCCCGACCATCTCAAGGTTTCACCATCTTTCACACTCGCTAAATCCAGTTGATCATTTCTGTGGCTAATTGAGGCTAGTGGATAAGTGATACCACCTACCAGCATTATACGATATATGACTTTTATAGATGTAGTCCTTGAATATAATATGACCCCATCTTTTTTTTTTTTTTTAAAGACTTAATTCCCTGGAGAACAAAAAATATAGCATGTTATTTTCAGGTGAATACGGCAAATAATTTTCCAAATTATACTTGAAATGTTCCCCTTAAATTAAATCTTCTCAATTGCTTTAGTTTACAGGATATCCGCCAGGAAGCCCTTAAAAATCTATAAATAATTCATTAATGGTAGCTTATGACTAGTGGAAACCAGCCTCATTTAACAAGCCCACAAGGTGCTGCTAACAGCAGGGCTCCAAGAGTACCACCTCACACTCTCCCAGAGGTACCAAAGACAAACGGCCATATTTCCCAAGTACTCGCCTGCTGAAGGATCCGGCTTGTGGAGGAAAATTTATTGAGGTGCTTCTCAATTATCCTCTTGGACTCGGTGCAGATGTCCTGGTCTGGAAAGCCCACGATGGGATAGACCTGCAGTAAGGGATGTTATCATTTATGGTGGCGAAAGCATATCACAGAAACAGGTCCCAAAGTAGTTTGTGGTGAAGGGCGCAAGACAGGACCGTACCAGAATACTTTCATCGATGAAAAACGGGTCTGCGGACACTTTCTCGAATTTCTTCACAGGGAAGTCCGGCATGCGATCCGGAATGTACTCAGATGCGTGGTTCTTCCTGAATGAATGGGGACCGACTGCCAGTGACTTGTGAGCATGGTGCTCCACCAACCCACATTAACTGTAGCACTTTAGCTTAAACCTTTTTTTAATATCTATTAATCAATACATGCATGCATTCATTCATTCGATATCACTGATGGGTGGCACCGATACAGAGAAATCCTGTACTTCCAGGGTTTCTCTGTGTGAGGGCGTACATCTCTGCACGGCACCACAATATACAGGCCCGCTAAAGTGAAAAAAGCTTTGTAAGCAATCAACATTTAAGAAACTGAAAATATCACTCCATCTTCACCATGTGATGGTCAGAATGATATAGTGCATCAGGTTTCTGTGTCCATAGCAGGACAGGCACATTCTGCAACCTCTGGCATGGCAGGCGCTGCACCTAGAAATGGAATATAAAGAACACACATTTACTCTGGAGCTGAACAACTTTGACACCAGGCGTCAAACCCATGGTGTGTTGCGGCAGCAAATGAACAGACAGGTCCCTACCGTTTCCTGCCTGAGCCGCTGCAGGACGTGCAGCGCTTGTTCCTCACTCGGCCGCTGCCGTGACAAAACCAGCACAGCGTCTGGGTAGTGAATATAAAGGCTTCTCTCACTCCCACATGCAAAAAAACCAGATCTTGAGAGTCATTCCAGAATATTAATCATTAAGTAAATGGATGTGAGCTGGTGAGTGGTACCACCCTGGCATTGGGTGGAGCTCACTGGTGGACAGCTCCCCTTTGCCCAGCCTACACCAATAGAGCAGAATGAGGACCAGCTGTAGCCACCTGACAAAAACAGGACTATATTACTTAAGGCATCTGGTCAGAGGACTTAACTTTACCATTCAATATCTTTTGAAATTTTAAACCCATTAGACTGGTCACATGAATCCCCCTTCCATTTGGAATGAAAATGAATTAAAGATGGCTGCCAAAATGGCAGAGGGGTGTTCACACATCTCACAGACATATCCATTGATCTAATCCAAAATGATGTTGGTTAGAGCATTTTAAAAAGCATTTAGGTGGTTCCCAACTTCCAACTCACCCTGTATGTTAGAACATAACAATACCATCATTTGGTCCTTTCCAGTTCCTAAAAATTAGATAAATCTATCAAGTGACAAACTACACATGACAGATTCCATTATGTTATTTAACAAAAAAAGTAAGCAAACATGCAGAACCCATGAGTGAAAAACTAAGTACACCCCATGACTTAGCAGCTCGTAGAACTCCTTTAGTCGGCGCCGTAGACGTGGTGTGATTTGAGGGATTTTACAACCCTCCTGCATATTGTAGAGGTAACTTTTTTTTTTTTTTTTTTAATCCAAGATGGCCTCTCTTTTGTGACGTGCCAGTGATGCCCGGAAGCAGGCCATTTGCCCAAGGACTAGGTAGGCTCTTTCCTGCCCCAGGGTAGGGGAGAGGATCATCTCTCCTGCAGCTGCCCACCTATATGTAGATGCTGGGTTCTTTATGATTTCTCTGACCAGTATATCTTGTCACTCTCCACAAGGCTCTCTCCCACCTGGAACAGAGGAACACGTATGTGCGAATGCTCTTTATCGATTACAGCTCAGCATTCAACACCATCGTGTCCTCTAAGCTGGTCGCCAAGCTCAGGAACCTAGGACTCAACCCGACTCTGTGCGGTTGGGTCATGGACTTCCTGACGGGCAGGCCCCAGGTGGTGAGATTGGGGAACACCATCTCCTCAGTGCTGACTGTCAGCACAGGGACCCCCCAGGGCTGCATGCTTAGCCCCCTGCTGTACTCCTTGTTCACGCACGACTGCGTCGCCTCGCTCAGCTCCAACATCATAGTCAAGTTTGCTGACGACACCACGGTCATCGGCCTGATCACCGACAACAATGAGCAGGCCTATAGAGAGGAGGTGAGAACCCTGACCTCATGGTGTCAGGACAATGACCTCCATCTCAACATCAGCAAAACAAAGGAGCTGATCGTGGACTTCAGGAGACAGCAGGGGAATGGCCATGCACCCATCTCTATAGCCGGCGCCCCAGTGGAGAGAGCGAACAGCTTCAGGTTCCTCGGAGTTAACATCACCGAGGACCTGTCCTGGTCACGGCACACCAGCATCTTCATTAAGACGGCAACACAATGCCTCTTCTTCCTCCGTCAGCTGAGGAGGTTCGGTATGGACAACAGGACACTTGTCAACTTCTACAGATCTACCATTGAAAGTATCCTGACTGACTGGCTGTTTCACGGCCTGGTATGGCAGCTGTAATGTGTCAGACCGTAAAGCTCTGCAAAGAGTGGTCAAGACAGCACAGACCATCACCAGGACTGATCTGCCAGCCCTGCAGGACCTCCACACCCAGCGCTGCAAGAAGTCGTCATATAACATCCTGAGGGACAGCAGTCACCCCAGCCACAAATTATTCTCCTTGCTCCCATCCGGAAGATGCTTTAGAAGTGTTCAGACAAGGACGAAAAGGTTCCGGGACAGTTTTTCCCCCACATCGTAAGACTGCTAAACCACTGACCCCTCCCTGGGCAGTGGGAACAGTTGATCGGGGTCTGTCTGTCTGTATGCCTGTCCCCCCCCCATTGTGTAAACCCATCTGTTTCACACCCATTTCTGGTACTTATTGTTGTTGTAGGTTTGGTTGCCGTGTCTTCTCTCCCCCCCTCCCCAATATGTGTGTGTGTGTGTGTATGTATATATATTTCCCCCCCCTCTCATACCCATTCCTATTTATTTACTCTATTATTATTTATTTGTTTTCCTTATTATAGTACTTATTTAGCTATCCTGTACCTTATTCATTTATATTTTTGCATATTTATGTTCATATTTATATTACTGAGGATGCCCAGAAACAAAACTTTTCATGGTGACAACACTGCTATGCTGTGTTGTTTACCCATGACAAATAAACCTTGACTATATAGTCTGACCTCAGGGTGAATTTGCTGGTACACCCAGTGCTGGGAAGACTGGCCAGCGTCTTGAACGTTCTTCATTCATAAACAATCTTCCTTATTGTAGAATGATCAATTTCAGTTTGCAAATGGCCCCATAACCCCTTCCCAAGACTTATGAGCAGCAACAAATGCTTCTGAATCCATTGCTGATGTCTCCTCCTCAGCATGGTATTAACGCACAGCCAAATGCTCCAGACCACCGTACTGCCAAAAGTTCTGCTTCTATAGAACTGCTCATATTTTCTCAAGAGTAACTAGTGGAGAGCATTTAACTAGCATCACCTGGTTGGCATTGCTTTTTTAATGCCTTTGGCTGCAGTTAGGGTCTGCCTACCCACATGGTTTTCGCATTTTGACTGCATTTGTTGCTGAATAAACAGTGACCTACTGAAACCTTGTGTGGTCTGTCACCTGATGTGAGACTGTCTAACTACAGAAGTTGATGAGAACCAAACAATTGTTATTTATGTCCTGATTTGTAAAACCACTGAATCGAAAGAGGGCATCCTTCATTTTCCACATGACTGCATACTTCACTAAATTGCCTGCAGTGATTCACCTACCTCATACAATGGAGAAATGTAACATGCATGCAAACACATTAGCTGCCAGTTTGCTTGGGAGACATATTTGGACTATAGGAGGAAACCCATGTGAACACGTGTTAAAACATGCAAGCTCCACACTGAAAGTTAAGAGTCAAACCCACATGTGAACCCACAGGCCAGATACAAGCAGCACCCACAGCGCTACCCTCAGCAGGATGACGCTGCCTATTTTGCCAGTACATTTAGATGTCTATCTAAAGGAAATAACAATGTTAGCTTTGAATAGTTGCACACTTACAAGCTTTTATTTTAAAAAAATAAATAAATAAATAAAATCAATTATGCATCAAACCAGAATAAAGAAGAGTAAATGGACATGACTCACTCTTCTTGTACCGTGGCAGTGATGACATCGCACTTTTCCTCTGCCATGACAGTGGTGACACGCCTGTAACAATTCACACTCAAATGAAAATCAAATGGAAAAAAAATTCAGACAAGTGCTCACAAAAACAAAAATTACTGAAAAATTCTTGCATACATAATCATGGCACATGTTTATTGTTCAATCTTTTTTTGCATACCATTACTTATTCAATGCAAAGCAGACATTATGGGGGGGAGGGGGTCTGACTACTGCAGTTGCCATCAGGTCCCTGACTGCTGGTATTTAAACTACAAACATGATAGAGATTTGTTTGCAAAATTTAACATGGTATGCAGCATAACATTTTCAGACATTTTTGCTCTAATCTTAAATTTTTCTATAAGATGCAAAAAAATGTATTTTGCCAGGGCCGTTCAGATTTACTTGGTCAAGAGTAAAACTACACGGGCTCTCTTGATCTATGAGTCCTTAACCACCTTAGGTGACGTAGTGGTTAGAGCTGGTTCTTTTCCCTCAACCATCTTGTGTTTGGATGTTGCCCACCTGTATAAAATGGTAAATCACTATAAGGGGCTTAGTATCCAAACTAATGTTTTAAGCTGCTTTTTGGAAAAGGGCAACAGCAGACTTCAAAAATTGTACAAGTTCGCATGTTATGGGTTAAAAAAACCTGATTCTGACCAGTATGTGTCCAACTGAGGCCAATTCCTTATGGACTGCTCTCAGGTATGCTCACCTTGATGATGGAAGAGTGTGGGACCCGCACTTTGTGGCTCACGTCAGTGTAGGTGGGAGGCACTTTCACGACCACACCCCAGGGAGGGGGGCTCTTTCCATACTGCGGTCCATCTACAAACTGGTCTGAAGCAACCAGGCACAGCACCTCCTCTAGTTAATCCCTGGATTATAATTCCTGTTTGTCTGGTTTGAAGGACCACGTTTTCTTACACAAACACTTTCATGTTTATCAGAAGCAGAATCAGATTTATCAGCCAAATATGCACACATACAGGGAGCTTGACTTTGATTTTCTATGGTTCTCAATGCATTTTCAGACAACAAAACATATATGCAGTTAACAGATGCAAGACAAGACAGTCTGGTTTGATCCATTTACACAGACAGTCGGACTGCGTACTTATGAAAAATCCAAAAAGGGCGAAAACTTCAAATATCTTCTCAAATAAATCCTTGTTTTGTTACGTACCCGTGTACGGTTCAAACTCCCACGCACTTGATCTGGATTCTGTGTAAGTTTCCAAGCGGTACTGCAAGAAAAAGCAAGGTTCTTAGCCTGAATTGCTCTCGTAAAAAGTACCCAGTAGTATAAGGGTGTAAATCACTGCAAGTTGCCATGAAAAAAGGGTCCGATAAATGTGAATGAAATACTGTCCGGGGATTTAAAAAAATTTTTTTTTTAAATTTTTTAAAAAAAATTTTAAAAGCAGCTGTCATACTACAGTGTTTCAAATTTTCTTTTTGGGGGGTACGGGATATTAGCGTTTATTTCCCGCAGCTCCACTGTGCAGCTCTTACACGGTACACGGTGTAAGACTTAAGGTCTTTGAAGATCAGGTTCCTGGCTGGCTTGCTGCTGTAAGTCCACTTCTTCCCAACAAACTTTAAGAGGGCTTCCCTGGCCACTTCCTCCGACACTGAGGGCACCCTGGCACACACAGAGGGTTCGCAGAAACAAAGGGTTCAGCAGCACATTGCTTTGTGTGTCCCTATACATTTATTTGTCATTATTATGATGTTTGCCATCACCTGACATCAGGAACAGCTGATTTCCTGTCGTTTTCAGGTTTGGGGACGTAGTCCAGGGGAGGGGGGAACACCTTGTCTGCACTGTCTGAGAGAAAGTGAGCGAGTGCTGAGTGGAAGTTGGACACGAAGAGCTAAGTGCATGGTAAGGGTGCAAGAGCGCCATCAGTTGACACAATGACTTTTTACAATGTGCTAATGACTATATTTTTTTTGTAAAACAAGTCTGAGTAATAAAGGTCAAATAGCTGCATAGATAATATAGTTAAACGTAAAATCATACGCAGCGAGTACTAACCTTCCTCTCCGGGCAGCTCCTCATATCCCGTAATCCTGTCTAACCAGCCGGGTGGAGGTGCAGTCGGCCCCTCTTCCAGAATATCTGGATCGATGTCCCCTGTAGGAAGCAAGAGACAGGCGGGCAGAAGGAACCTTGAAACACAGGCACACATCCTCGTAGCAGTCAGCAGGGGCCACATTTATCCTATTTATCATTCTGACAAACTATAGAAAGGGCTTCCCCCCCCCCCCTTTTTTTTTTTTTTTTTTTTTTTTTTTTTTAAACTCTGGAGGTTTCACCATGGACCACGGGGGGGATCCCAGCACCTTTCAAGTTTCACACTCACCTCACCAGGGCCTATCTAGTCCTCTGCAGGAAAGGCTAATACTGCATGTACCTGCTACTTTGTGCAAAATATTCTGCGGTGAACCCCGGCGTGGCCCTTCATAGTCATCGTGGATGATAAACGGTGCTTGTTTGCCTGACGGATGTCTAATTCATCCCTTCACTGCACTTAAACCCTCTGCATGGACAGTAAACAGGAAGTCAGAACCAGAATTTCCTACTCAGGTGCACAGCAGACTAAACGCAAGCCAGAAGGCAAATTTCACATTTCCGTGCATGAATACACCTTGCAGAGGATTTACGAGAATATGAAGGACCCCAACACCCACAAAACAGCAAGTAAGAAATGTTTATGCAGTTTGTACCTTGGCCTCTCGTCCAGCGCAAACCAAAAATGCCAAAAACCACCTAAAAGTGCTTTTATTTTCAAAGTGCACCACATATCGGCTGTTTGTCAACTGCCGTCGTGCGATGATCGATTCCCTTTTCCTGTCTGACCATTTTGTAATTTCTAGAATTTACTACAATTTGCACGTCATCGCAGCTCGACGGCAGGTTCTCCCCTGTCCGTGTCATGTATTAACTCCCTGTTATAGTATTAGTTCATGTTTTCGCAATATTTGTTTGTTAGAGCCTGTAGACTGCAAATGGCCCCATGTTCTGTAGACTTTGCGGCATGCGGGCCCCCGACAACGTTAGCACATTTCACTCAAACAGCGGATAAAAATCGACTTTCTCCACACGCGCCGTCGAAGCGAACATACTTGCTTACAAATAGGCTAGAAGCGCGTATTTATTCAAGTGCACACCCCAACTCCAAATATCGCTTTGTCACTCTTATTCTTCGACCATTTGCTTTCACTTTCAGCGCTTATGGAACATTTTTATGGCCGAAGTTGGCCATAACCCGTTAGTGCCGCCGAAAAGCGGGACATTTCGCCACAGCTCGGCGGCGCGGGAAAAATAAAGACATTTCTCGTTGTTTCTGGCGGCTGTTGTGCACGTTGAGAGGAAGACGAACTTCGCCACGAAGCCCAAGTGTTGTACAGAGCGGCTCAAACGCAAAGGCTGCGGGCGAAAGAGCTTCAACCCCAGAGATTCGTGGAACAAAAGAGCAGAACTGATCCGGCTGCGTCGGGATGGACCGGGAGAGGAGTGTGGAGACTCACCGAGCTCTTCTTCTGGGATCTCCATGGCCGAACGAACGGGAAACTGTGTGCCCCGTCTGTGCTTTACATGGCCGGATAGGCGCACTGGGGGAGCCCAACACGTCCCGCTGTTTATCTGGGCTCCGCGTTGACGTTTGGCCCGCTAGACAATGGAGCGGCGGGAAAGGAGCCACGCCCAGCCTAAACCCCTCCAAATGCATGCACTTCTCCCAGCAGCGGACAGAATTGGTTAATAAAAATTAAGTGTGCCGTCTTTCCTGGCCCAGCTCATCCACGCACCCATTTCGGGGTATTTGCTTCCCTTCCTAACCCTTCAAATTAAATATGACCCAACCTTTAAAGCATATTTCACGCTATTGTGGACCAACAGCACAAACATGGCAAAGATCGGTCACCTTGATCCAGCTTTGGTCTCACTGTTAAGCTCTAAGATACGACTTTGAAGAAAAAACAAGTAATATGCGGTGTTGGTTCAGGAACAAGGTGCTGTATGCAGTTACCCTTATAGTGGAAGGTTATGGCTGAAGACCACCATTGTAGGAGATGTAGCCAGGGGTGGGGGGCAGAAGGACCTGCCAGCCAGGTTTGGAGGGCCTAAGATTTGTGAAGGAAGCAGTGGCCAGCGTGTACCGGCAGGTAAGGGCTGCCGCTGATGGCGAGACTAGGATTTAGGAAGGCAGCTCAGGTTTCCAGGCAGTATCATAGAGGCCAGACGTTGCATTGTAGTCAGAAGCCTCTAAGCAAGTCATCTTGTTGTAATTTATGCTGCCTTGGGAGATGGGAAGGAAGGAAACTGGCAAAGTATGAAGGGTTAGTGGAGCAGTGCTACTAAAGAGGCTGGAGGGTGAGGTGTGTCCTGTCCTTTGAAGACAGCTGCAGAGGCTTCACGGTGAAGTCTTTGTACAGGGTCTTTCAGTAGGATGTTGGGTACCATCAGCACCCAGAGGAGGAGGAGGAGTATGAGTTGTTACTCGGGCTGCAGACAGGGCTTGCGGATGTCTGTGGATCAGGATCGGTGAACCATGGGGTCAAAGTAGTGCTGCCTGGATGCAGGCCAGGGTCGGATGAAGTCTGGTTGGGTCACCTGGGTGAGGGTGTCTGATGCTGAAAGACCCTGAAAACCCCATGACCACAGGTGCTCGGTGACAATTAGAAAATAGGCAAAATGCTCTGTGCACAAAAGACATGTGGGAGTTTAAAAAAAGACTTGAGTTTTAAAGAGAAAAGTAAAATCTGCAGCAAGGTACCATATGCAATCACTAAATCTGGCAACACACTTTCCTTATGGTGGAACACCGTGCTGACTGAAAGCAAACCTTCCTGCCAGATGAATAATTACTCCCATTGACCCTTATATAAATAGCCGGTTACTTTATTTGTTTGTACTAAAATAATTAAGTCTTTGTATAACCACAATATAAAACAGTAAAAGGAAATAAGCAAAGAATGTGCATTGTGAGCTTTAATGGTCTAAGGTTATTTTTATTTTCTTCCTTTCATCCATAATATAGTGCGTATATATAAAAAAATATGTGCAGAAAAGAAAATTGACAGGTTTATGACGGGAGGATTTTTTTCCCCAGTTACATCCCCCACTAATATTGCATAGTAGTATCAGAACTGTTAACCCTAAAATAGATTAATCATCTGAAAGCAAAACAAGTATCAAAAATGAAAGGACAGTAAGAAAAAATGCAGAATAAAGGTGGAAAATACAAAAAATGTTTTGTTAGTTTAAAAGATGTTCCCAAAAGCTGTGTCAAAAATGGATAATCCAGTGCTTTAAATTTATTCTACTACTTAGAATAGTGTTAATTAAAAGACATGACCTTAATCTATATGGGCCTTTTCCTTTTACAACATTCAGTTTTTTGTTGGTAAGAAATCCTCTGCTAGAAAATGACCATCCTAATGGATATGTAAAACGAAAGGCGAATCCTCTGAATCTTTTACAGAATTGAGCAACAGCAGCACTTGACTGGGTAGTCGTCAGTGTGGACCTTGTGCTCAGCTCCGTACACAAAGTAGATGTAGGTCTTATTCTTCCAGCTGTAGTGCACACGGGTGATGGGGATCAGCTCAATGGTCTGTCTCTAAATACCCAAAAGCAGAAGTGAAAACACAGTGAGGCAACACATACTTGAAAAGTTATTTTTATCAGCAATCTTTGTGGTTAGTAATTTAAAAGCACTGTATAATTAATGGGACCTGACAGTGTTGAATGTTTTGCTGGTAAGAAATCCACTGGTAAGAAACCATCAGCAGCATCAGTGGGTCAGCAGAATCGCTGAATGCAACACAGCTGGACAGTCGACCGCCCTTACTTGTTGCAGGATCCGGCAGGTGGAGGCAAACTGGGCCTGATGCTCCCTCACCACTTGTACTGCAGCCCGGTTAATGGCATCATCCGGAAAGCCCATAACAGGATACACCTTGCAGCGACAGCCACCATCAGCAAAACGTGTCCAAGCACGTCAAACTTATACAACTTCTGCATCAACAGCACATCCATACATCCACGACAGCTGAAGGTAGGATGAATATCCGTTTTTTTAAAACCCACAGGCCAAAACATTTGGCTCTTCAGGCTATCCATCTTTACCATGGACTCAAATTTCCATTCCACTTGGGCAGAGGAGTCAAACCCCAGTGCCACGTCCCATTAGTGACTAAGCAGTGTCATCTAACTTGATTATGTACTTAAGCATCTTCCATTACATGACTCCATTACTGACTGGGCCTCTAGCCTGTTTTGTTTCTTTGCAGCTCTCACAGTAGAATTCTGTTTAGTAAATCATATTTTTCCTGTAACTCATTCTTGATAAAAGTGTCACGTGACTTGGGTTAACCTGGAAAAACATGGAATGCTGCAGTGCAGGTAAATGTAATTTCTCACCAGTGGTTGCATGTCACTGAACACCGTCTCTCCGGTCACGTTGTTGACTCTGTCTATTGGAAATCCAGATTGTTTGTCCACCACACTTTCGTGGACATTGTTTTTCCTGAATGTTTGAGAAAAGAAAATTAATTCTACAGAACGAAAGAAATAACAATGATAAAGCATATAATGGTGAGTATATATCAGTTACACAGTAGATGCAGTAAACTGGAAAAATGATGATGCACTAAGTGAAATCATGCAGACATTCTAGCTGTATATAAATTTTGAAGCAAAACAAACATCTTGCTACTTTAACACTGCACTACATTAAATGTAATTTAAATTGGTTGAAGATGTAAAAAAATACATAACCTCCTCAACCTCTTATTCAGTCCAGATTATTGATTGATTAATCACATAAATATGAAAAAAATTCTATTCACTTTCAAATTCATAATCTGCTTTGTCAGTAAAAATTTAATACAGAACTGAATTATTTACAGTTTAGGTTCTTTAAAAATCTAACTATAGCTATAAGCACTAATACTTTGTAAGACATTTTAACATAATATTTAACGTCTTTGAACTACATAAAAATTATAACCATTTAAAAATTACCGAAATAAAAACACCTTCACTCCATAAACTCCTTTTAATGCTGATTATTAAATTGTACAATGGAATTTGTAAAAACATGTCATCTTGTTAACATGAATGTGATGGATTTAATACCATTTCACTGTCAGCTTTATGTAACACAGCAGCTGCCCTTTCCCTTGACATGTTTGGCATGTGCGCGAGCCTGCTCCCGAACAGGAAGTGCACCTGAAAGACACAGAACAGGTGAACACCAGTGAAAGCTCGTTTCCTAGCGACAAGGCCAGCGCAGACCCACTCTTACCTGGTGTGACCTCTTCCGTTGCATGTATGGCACCTCTCGTCAGATAAGTGCCTTCCTCTACCATTGCAAACCCAGCACTGCATCTAAAAAAAAAATAAAAAATCACATACATAGAAACACAACGCACGTCTACCTTCAGCTAATATATTTTCAGCATCATAATAAAAAAAGTATTTTTTAATACAGTGACAATGAATTTGAAGCAGTTCGACTGACCCTTCCTGATGTCATACATTTCTGGCAGGCCCGCTTTCCTAGGGCTAAGCATGAGTGACAACCCTGCAACAAAAATTAAATTAAATTAAATTAAATTAAATTAAATTAAATTAAATTAAATTAAATTAAATTAAACAAATGACCAACTTTTTTATGACTGCTTTGCTAACCAAATGAACACATTTAATTTCAACCAATAAAGGACACAAAATATCAGTCATATTTTAACATTTAATCCATTAATACAGTATGTGAAAAGGAAGTGCAGCATCATGTTAAATTTTAAGCACTTTTGTGTGTTTGATGTTAATGTGTGCGATACACACACGCACACCATCGATTCCAAGTCCTAAGAGGCCCTACTGTTGTATTGCTGAGCAAGCACTTATCCTGAGTATTTTGTGGTAAAAATGAAAAGTGTAACAAAAGTAAAGTGTATGTCAATGTTTGTTAGGGCATTTAAACAACAAAAGAATTTACATTCTGATCCCATGACTTCCTGTGGCTTTTCTACTTTGAACCACAAAGAAGCCACTGGAAAGAAGCCACTGTTCCTGTTTATCACTTTTGCAGCAGCAAACAGCTTTCATGCAAGTTTCAATGAGCAGCACTAATTGCAAGAGTGCCCATGTAATGGTGGCAGGATGTCTTTCTAAGTAGTAATGTCTCAGAATGTGTTGCTGCAATGGTTGTTTGTATGACAACCTGCACACAATCATTAAGCTCTTAATAAAGTCCAAGCTTATTCATCTATCCTAAAAAAATTAGTAAATGTATGCAGTTTTGTCCTCTGAACTGATGCAAAACAAGAACTGTTTTTGTACGTGTTTAGTTCCTTTTAGTACTATCAGTGTAATAAAAAGGGATGAGAAAGACAATTCCTCACTGAAATATTTTATAACACTTTAAAACATTTTAAATCTTAATTTATGGCTTGAGGAAGGAGTGGGGGGGGGGGGGCGTCAAAATGCTTACCTTAACAGAAGATGTGTGAGGAATACGGACATCCTGTGACCCATTCTGGAAGAGAGCAGGGAATGGGATATTCAGGTCCCACGGTCCTGGTGCCACACCCATAAATCCATCCACTATTTGACCTTGGAAAAGAAATGGTGTTGAGATACATAATGGACTTCTTGATGTTGAGAGGCTTAGGCTGTAGATTTTTAAAGTTGTTTTATTTGTATAGTTGTTTTTGAACGATTAAAGCTGAATGACACCTGTATGTAACTTGTCAAGCTTTCTTTCAGGTCAAATACACAAAAAGGTATGCATTCATTTTACTTCCTACATTTAAAAAAAAAACATACCACTAAAAGGCTCACTCGCCCACGCAGTGGTTCTGGATTCAGTGAAGGTTTCTAGACGGTACTGTAGAGGCAAAAGATGCTATTATGTATGATAGCAATTGTCATAGCTCACTGTAGCAAGAATACCCCCACCAGGAAAATAAAATGCATTAGTATGAATGTAAAAAAAATAAATAAATAAAAATTGGAAAACTAACACTTTAGACAGAGGAATGGTTTTATCTGTGGGTAGCAGCAAAATGAACATTACCCGGTATGTGTTGAGGGCATGCAGGTCAGTGAAAACAATTTCCTTGGCAGGTTTACTGCTGTAGCAGCATCGATTGGAGGCAAACTCAATGAAGACTTCTTTTGCGAGTTCCTCGGTAATGGAGGGAATCCTGGAAAAAGGTAGTGAAGCACTGGTGTTTGTCACCACTGACATTTGACTTCATGGACCAGGTAAGCAGGAAGGTATGTAGGTAAATATACAACATATTCAATATTTAATCATTTATTTAAGTGTGCCACTTGGTAGATAAAAGCCAAGTGGCACACGTACATAAATTATAAAATATTTACTATACTATTTACCTTTATATGGTTAAATATTCATCATTTACCCATTTATATAAATACTTTATTCCAACTGCTACATTGTTAAATTATTATTATTAATCTTTTGCTTGACTGACATTTTCCTTCATATTAATGCATAGTACTTGACCCATTGAGAGCTGGGTATTTTACGAGAGACTTTCAAGGTAAGTGCCTCTGAGCAAGGGTCCTACAACAGTAGCAAGGAGTTGGGCTTGAAACCTGCAAGATGTTAATCCTTATCTATACTACTGCACTGTAGGTATGCAGGTTGTATTCTGCATAAAAAAAAATTTACAAGAGAATAATTCAAAGAAGCAAATTCAGAGTTATAAAGTAGAATTCTTCTTTCAGACAACAGCTGTCTAGGATTCCTTACTCCCAGGGAGTGTTTGATGACTGCGGCGTAGGAACTGGAGGCTGAGATGGGCCCTGGATTGGTGGAGGAAGGCCTGTATGTTAAGGGAAACATAACCATAATTGGGGCACACCTTTAAATGGCACAGAACTGGAATAAGAGAATCTACACTGAAATGATGAACAAAGGTGGAACACTCACAGTCCCCTGCAGATCCAATGCCCTCATACCCTGGTACTACATCCATCAAGTCTGCAGGGGGCGCTGATGCCATATCCCCCTCAGGATGACTCGGCGCACAGGCACCTGTACATAAAGAATATGGCGTGCTTTTCGGTCCAACGTTTGGTTCGAACTTCTGATTTGTCTAAGAAGTGAATGTGAAGTTTTTGGTTCAGCAGTGACTCAAAAGTATCAGTCCTTCCATCCATCCCAAAACTTGTCCTGTGCAGGGTTGCTGTGGTCACTACTAAACCTTGGCCAGGTTGCCAGTCCATCACAAGCCAGGAACACTCACATTCATATGCCGTGCAGATCAGAGTGACAAATTCACTTGACGCACACATCTTTGGACTGTGGGAACCCACTGTTTAAACTCACATCTAAACCAGCAGGCCAAAAGCTGCGGGACAGCAGCACTACCTGCAGTGTCATGCTAAAAAATTTCCCTGAAACAATGAAAAAGCACACAACATTTCTCTACACTTGGGTGCTGCAATCAAAGTAAACTTATTAAAGTAACTCATATGACAACATAAAACCGCCTAACCCATTGTTGAGAAAATATACCATCACGAACTTAACCCTGAATAATGGTGTGCTGCTCATCTCAGGCACAAGTTTGAAAGCTGTCTTTTTCAGTAGCTGCCTGGCCCTCCACTTAACTGTCTCTTCTCCATTTTTGCCAGTTCAGATCTTTGTTCCTGATTTTTGAAATCTGTTCTGAGAAAATAATGCAATAATAAGAACAAACTCACGCTAGTAGACTGTACTTTTATTTCATTGTTTTATTTTAACTCATTTGTTGCACAGCTAAGCTATCATTTATATTGAATTTATACCCCAGTTGTTTCTAAATGTTTGTTCTCCTTGGATAACCTGAGAACGTAAAACGAACTCAAATAAGCCTTCAAAACACCTCAAGAAATTACTGATATTCAAAAGCATCTGTGGCCCACAGAGAACCACAACACGCACCTGGACTTCACAATCACGGAACGGACACATGCTCAAGGCCTTTCATACGTGTCACACAGGGCCCCACGCCAACCCTAACGTGCATGCCTAGTTACCAACAACAGACCCCTAGTTGCCATGATACCCCTATTTAACTCAGTAACAGTAAGAAGACTTCACCTGGAACCAAAGGCATCTCTTGTTCCCCCAACCTACAAGTTCTGAAACAGGACACTAAATATGAGTTTGTGGGTCCATATCCCCTTGTTCCACACACCAGTCATCACAGCATATTTTCTTCACCATATAATCCATACATACACAGCACAGAGCAAACAGAGCAAACGTACCTGCATCAGCACCTCGGGGGTACTGTTGGTCTGGGGTGGTACCGCCTGTGCCCTCATCTTGGTCACTGTTGAGACAGAGATTAAAAAACTCATTTGAAATGAATCCAAACTGGAGCTGCAATTCTCTACATAATGTTCAAGCCAGTGTGCACACGGGTCAGAATCCTGCATGAATAAAGATTGAAGTTCCTCCCAAAACCGCAGAGCAGAAGAATCTCATATTTCAAAGAGTTCAGCATCTGGAATGAATTTCATAACCAGTAAAGGAGATGTTGCTTTCAGCACAAGAAAAATGCAGTTACAGACTTACATTGATAAAAAGTATTTTGTTTCATGTCAAGATTTTTTTTTTAACTTAATGTAAGAATCTATATTTCAGGGCTTATTATCCATAATATCAAGTTTCCTTTAAACTGAATGTGAGTATTTATGTTTCAGGCTTTATTATTCAGGTCACACTTGTCATAAAAATGATGTCACATGCAACAGTCAACTTAAAAAATCAGTTAAACTGTACTTGCATGCGTATTTTGTGGGTGTTGTCTTGGGATTCACCCTTTCTGTTTCTACAGCCCTGACAATCACAAGGCTGCACTTATGAGTCAGCCCATATTACATTATAGGTAATGGGCCACAGAATGGGTCTTTATCTGGCAGTGCCGTGGATGCCTTCCTAGGTGCACAAGAGAGAACCATACGAAATACACCAGCAGCACAGCTGGGTCTTTGTTTACACCGAATCCTAAACTCCATTATCTATTTTTAATCTTTATGTTTGTACAAGAAGACCTACAGTGTTAGATGATCAACTTTCAGAGAGCTACCCATTTATACAGCAAGGTACCACTGATGAAGATGTACACCTCAGCACTGTACCTGTACGAGGAACATTTCAATTTAATGTTTAATTGTCCTTTTCCCGGCTTCTTTCTCAGCAGCTAAATAACACAACCACGAGTCCCAGGTCAACTGAGACCACCGATAAGGAAGTAAATAAGTTACTGCACTGTGCCTCATTGAATTTTGCTTCTCACCAATGTGTGTAAGTATCACAGTAACCCCGGTGCGACTTTGGCCAGTGTGTCGAAATCTCCAGCACACTAACCCTAACCTTAACACACAGATCAGTTAGGCTAAGACCACCTGGCATGCTAAAAAAAAATAAAAATATATATATATGTGTGTGTGTTTCTCAATGCAGTATTTTCCATTGCAGAACTGCCTTTTTCCTCTTTCTATTATTTTCACACTTCCTTAGTAGTGGGTTTATGTGTTCAGTCTTCTTTTTCCTGGCTGCACCAATTGACAGGGCAAAAATAAAAGCTTAAGCAATAAACTGTCACCCTAAAGAATGCAAGCGACAACGCGTCGTTGCGCAACGTGTTTATCCGAGATTTAAGAAAAATGTTAACTTAAACTTTAGGTTGTCTTTTTATACGTCTTAGTTAAGGGCCTACTGTGCACAAAAAAGAGAAAAACTTAGCGATGCTGAAGGTAAAGTTTTGTGTGAAATTCGACGTTTAATCGGCAAGAAGAGTTCTTGAAACCGCAAAAACATAACTTTGAGCGCCGGATACGTCACTAACGGTCACGTGCAGGGTACGAGACGTTTGCAACACCTATGATGCGCGTGTGCTATGTTTCCCCTTGTGAAAAAGTAGAATACCAGTAGTATTTCTAAATATACTAGCCAAATGTTATTTTGGCCACCCGTTTACTACTTTTTCACACGGGTCTGGAGGACTGCGTCATCAAAACACGACGTTTCCGTCGGATTATGAGGTCTAAAACGCAGTGCTGACAGGCTTCACAAGGCAGCAGGTTATAGAATCACAACCGGTTTGACGACGAACGGGAGCGTTTCTGGTGATGAACAGTTGATCCTTCGCTCACGATCGGAGGTGGAGGCGCAGTTTTGTTGTTATTCCAGCTACAGATGAAAAATCCGCAGTATTCTTCGTGTGTCTGTGTGCGCGCTCTCACCTGAGCAAACGGCGCTGGTCCATGAGTCGCGGAGGAAAGTTGTCTGTGCGTGTCTGCGTGTGTGCACCGCACCGATCCCTCAGTAACACACAGCTGTTCTCTCTTTACTTTCACTTCGGGGAAAACGAAACCATCTCGTAACGTCACGTCCTCAACACACACACACACTTCCTAGTAAAAGTGCTTTACTTTTCCTCACAGTCTTACAGTTTAGTATCGCATACATACATATACGTGTATTTGTACATTACGCTACGTAAAGGCCCCTAGCGGTGGGTGTCGGTATGACATGTAAAGAGTTGCGTTATTGTGGGGGTTCGCAAGGTTCTGGTGGGTAAGTAGGCAGACTTAAGAACGGCCCTTCCTGACTGCTACCTCCTGCCCTTGTCCAGTGTAAATAAAGACTGCGTTATAGACAGTGTCTCATTGTTCAAGTTACCGCCATTGGATTGCAAAGTGGATAAAACCACTACCCATCAAATTGGAAACTGGGTTCCAGGACTGCCACCACCTTTCCAGAAAAGTCCTTAGGTGACACTCCAACATGACACCTACCTATCTCCTCATATGAGACTAATACAGTTCAGAAGTTGCCCAAATGAACAAAGTCCAAATCAGATAATCAGGACAGTTTAAAAATTTGGCCACTGGAATGAATCACAGATGGAAATGATCTGATAATATGGACTTGATGGAATGCCACTACAGCAGTGAACCCAGTAAGAGAGGTGACATGAAACAAATGTTGGAGTTATGGATAAGGAGAAGGCCATCATCTACAGGATGCTTATTACAGGAAAAGTATCATCAAGTGAAGCCTCTTGTTGAAAGCGATGGCAGAAGATGCAGATGCCAAGGCTCAACTCGCGTGCAAATACACCAAAGCCGCACGCAAGCAGAATCCAAAGGAGACCACATGACGTGATGGATAACGATAACTGATCTGCGCATTTAGATACAAGAACAGCCAACAGATGTAAAAACATTTTAGTAATCGTAGATTTGACACATGGTGGCTTGTTTTTGTTAAGGATGCTATTTAAAAAGAAAACCCTTCTCTCAAACAACCCAATCTGGTAACCCTGCTTGTCACTCCCTTTTTGCCTTTTTTGACATTATCCAAAGTAGTTTTAAGAGCTAAAACATCAAACTGCATTAAAGAAAATATTTATGACAAAAAAGCATTTAATATGTCTTTTTCTTTTTTTAACCATATTCAAAAACACATCATGAGCTTTTCTCATTTTTCACAAATACATTTTGAAGAACCTAAACTTCTTGTATGTTAGTAAATGACATATACTGTAGGTCTTGGTACAAAAGGCATAAGGGTGAATAAAATAGTAAACAGAATGATATTTTATACGATGGAATAATCATTTCTATCTTTTTTCACAGCAAGGAATGAAAGCTATGTTGCTGTAGTAATAAATTCATACATGCACATATAGTTGATCATGATCATATGTATGAGTTTTTCATACCCATTTAAAATGCATGCATCTAGGGACAGAGGACCAGACTACAAGATGGTGCAGCAGCAGCTGGCTGGGTAGTCATCAGTGCTGACCTTGTTTTCATTCCCATAGACAAAGTACGTGTAACAGGCTTCCTTCCATTTATAGACTACTCTGGTGACGGGAATCAGCTCAACACTGTGTCGCTGAAAAAAGAAACATTTGCAGCAACTTAAGATGCTACAGAAATATCAAACCGACAACTGTCCCATTAAGGGTGCAAACCCAGCTTAGTGCCCATTGCTTCCAGCAAAGGCTCCTAACTGACACAACCCTGCTAAAAATAAGCAGTTACTAAAAATGGAGGGATTAAACCTATAACTACATGAGTGCTCCACCGGGCACTCTAAATACCTGGGCATATTTTTAATGATAATGTTGACAAAAGCAAACAGGACAAAAATGACATTTATAGAAAACATTCACAAATTCATTCATTCAGAAATGTTCAGGGTCTTGGTGGAAACGTGGCGGGGTTCACCACAGAGGGTGGAAACCCACATAAAGTCTGTGCAGATGTTTCTACAGCACTTTTTCACAGATTGTCTGGAAATTTGTGTCATTTGTGGGATTTTAAAAATGACATAAGCCTTCAGTAAGGTCAACTGTAATATGGTATATGTTTAAGAAGTCCTGAGGGTCTGCCTAACTTTCTGTGATAAATTGCACCTACTGTATGGCACCTAATAATACCTACCTGTTGGAGGATGCGAGCTGTTTGAGAGAACTTAGCTTGGTGTTCCTTGAGAAGGCGATCAGAAGCTTGGTTTACAGCTGGCTCTGGGAAGAACATAAGTGGGTAGACCTGGTGGAAAGCAGATTAGGTGATCTATATGCATGTGGAGGTTTCCTCCTCACTGCAATATGTGTCCTTCAATGCTCTACAGTACAGTTCAAAAGACAACCACAGTAAGAACTCATGAGATAGTATTCTTTACCATATACTGCGCGTCTTTGAAGAGCTCCTTCCCAGTAACTGCGTTCAGTTTGCCCGAATCCAGACCACTTGACTGCTCCCCAACAAAATCGTCTTTATTATTAGTCCTAGAGACGATGTGGAGGTTAAAGATAAATATTTTGATAAATAACAGCTCTGTGTTCAGCTTCACAAAACTGATTTTTGTCATGAGAAAAATGCAGAATTTAAGTAAGAACCATTTAAACCCAAGCATGGTCACAGTGGTCCAGAGCCTATCTGAGAAGCATAGGGCCTTAAGCTATGAAACAACCCCTGGACGGGATGCTAGTGCATTGCAGAGTGGCCACACACACACACACACACACACACACACACACACACACACACACACACACACACACACACACACACACACACACACAGAGTGAACAATTTAGAATGACCAGTTAGTCTGAAATGCATGTCTCCGGACTGTGCTAAGAAACCAGAGCGCAAGGAGGGAACCCAGGCAGACGGGAAGAAAATCCAAACCCCACACAGACTGAGCCAGATTCAAATTCACACCCTGACAGCCCAACTTAAGGGGATTTTTTTTACCACACATGAAATGGTTAGTCAGTTTCATGTGTGTAAAAAAATTAACATCTTGATAATACACATTGAAGAGTACAATCGAGTCATAAAATACTGTAGTAATATTCTGAAATTACACACCATTGGACCTTGAGGTTGATGTAGACCAGCAGCTGCCGTTTGCCTTGGCAAACATCGCATTGTTTCGTTCCGTTGCCTTTACAATCAGAGCAGCTGTAGAAAGAGAGCCATAATGAAACACATTTATAGTTAGAATAACTCTGATATCCAGATCTGCTCTCATCTTACAACTTTTTCAAACTGAATTGCTTGAATTAAAGACGGTACTTTAGTGCTTACTTTTCCCTGCCGCGTGCATTACAACGGATGCATCTCTGATCATCAGAAGAAGCTCCAGAGCCATTACAAACACTGCAGACTTTCTGGATTAAAAATTGAAATTAAAAAGGTAAAACAAGGCTGCACAAATCCAACCGAACATTCATCCATTATCTTTAACTGCTTTATCCTGGTCAGTGCCATGGTGGTCTAGAGTCTATTTCAGAATCACTAACAAACTACAGCTTGACATGGTGGCCACTCCATCACAGGGTGACCACGCACGCACACACACTACAGACAATTTACAAAGACCAATTAACATGAAATACATGTCTTGGGACTGTGGGAAGAAACCAGAGCACTCAGAGGAAACCAAAACATGGGGAGAACATGTAAACCATCCAACCAGAACAAAAATGTCTAAATGAACTTGGATTGACTGAATTTTACACTCAAATAGTAATGATGTACAGAATGGAACAAAGTGGGGCCATAAAAGTGAAGGCTAGACATCTTACATTTCCAGCCCCAGAGCATGTTTTGCAGGGTAGTTTCCCTTTGCCTTGACAGTCATGGCATTCCTGTGAACAGAAACAGTGCATTTATCTCACAGCGCCCATTGCACTGAAATCATAGATTTCATTCAGCAACATAAAGACTGATTTATACACTAAGATCACAGATCTTAATGTTAAGATCACATAAACTTGATTTTTTATTAAACTTTTCAGTAGAGCACAGATTTACCTAAAATTACACAAGTACCTTGACAGATGAGGTGTAAGGAACCTTGACAAATTTGGTGCTGTCTTGAAACATGGAGGGGGTCTGGACAGGAATACTCCAAGGAACTGGTGCTGGTTGCATGTATGCATCCACTTGTTGACCTGAGAACAAAAACAGGGTGCAAAAAGCTCTAAGAGTGAATGAGAAAAAGAAATTAAAAAATGGGCGAAGATCTGAAGAATGAAGATAAATGAGAAAACACAGGAACCCATTATGTAAGATGAGAACAGTGAAAGTAAAAGGCAAAATGGCCGTTTCAGATTACAGAACACTTAAAGGTATTAAAACACATCTCCTGATATACTGAACACGAAAATCCCACAAAAAAGTATGAAAAATAGCATTTGTGACATTTGTATGCTGCTGTCACATTTGCTCGTGCGTGTTGTGCTCTGTGGTTACCGTTGAATGGCTCATGACTCCACTCTGTTGACCTCGACTCTGTGAAGGTCTCAAGCCGATACTGCAGAAAAGCACAGAAGACCAAGATCACTGCTGTCCTCTCGGGTTTGCATCAAAGACAAAAAGGGGCAATGGTGCACATACCAGTTACAAAGACGCGCTTATTTTTTTTATTTTGGATAGCATTCTTGTCACCATTTTTAAAAAAATTCTCCAAAATGTGTTTCTGCTGCTCCCATTAAAGGCAACAGCATGGAAGACAAGCAGAAAAGAAAGCAGGAAGAAGAGGGAGCAGAGCACCTCAGAGGTCTACAGTTTAGACTTAACCCAGCATGATTTTACACATTATTGACATATTTGAGACTTTACAGAAACCACCTGGCAAATAAAGGGGAATGTTTCCATTATTATACTTTTATAAATTAAAGAAACAGAATTAAATTAAATTTTTTAAATTAAAGAAACTATTTCTGTGTGATGAATAAGTGTTTTCTTCCTTTCCACCTTTTTAGACGTTTACCATACAATACATGGTCAGATTTTAAGGTAACACCCTTTTCAATATGTTGTTTTCCTCCAGAATATGAACAAATGGAACAAAACAGACATCTGATCCAATTTTTGTTTGTAAGATGGGGTACAAAGCGGAATAACCTTAAAAAAAATCTGTTCAAAGTCCTGCGTCCACACAGTGGCTAAAGCCAACATTCAACTGTTCATTTAATTTAAATTAACAAACAACAGACAAACTAACACTATGTCCATGCTATGCCGCAATTGTCTTTGAAAAATAAGCAGAAACAAATGCATTATGGGACAGGAGTAAAACCACCGCAATAACCACTGTGCTGAAAGTAAATACTGCATTTTTTTTTTTTTTGGGTGGGGGGGTGATGGTGGTTTGTATAATCGACAGCCAACTGTAGACTGAGTGTATTTCTCACCCGGTATGTGTTGAATGCCTCTATGTTTGTGATCACTCCCTCCTCAGCTGGGCCTGAGCCATAGCAACATTTACCATCCACATATTCCTTAAAGGCCTTGCGGGCTGTGTCTTCAGTCAGTACTGGGATGCTGGAAAAAGGAAAACCTCAACATAATCTGTTCTGACCTAAAGGGACATTTAAAAGCAACGGTGACACTCGTCTGAATCAAGGTGGACATTTATAAACAGACAGTAATGGTTCCTTGCTTCATCAATGTAGCATCAGAGCAACAGATGGAAGTTTATGTTTTATCTTTTATGTGTCTGACTTGGTAAGTTTTATTAAAATATGAATAAACTGTCATTCCCCAATGTCCAAGCCCCAGAATGTACTTACTTCCAGTTTGGTGGCTCTTGTCCTGGTTGAGGTGGAGTCACAGGCTGTGTAGGAATGGGTGGAGGAAGATACCCACCTACAGGAATTTTTGAAAATTACTCATGTTGGACAAAAAATAACCTGGCTCTTCTGGACAATCATGTAACAGTTTTTCAAATATCAATATTTTTTCCAGCTATTTTATTTTTTTACAAGATTTTCCTCATCTAATTTCTGCTACTGAGCAGCCACGTGGTGATAAAAAGCACCCAAACAGAACAAAAGGGTGACGGTGCATTTATTCAACTCACTTCCACAGTGTTTACAACCACTGGGCTTTAATGTTAAGCCAAGATGATAAGTTGGAGTTGCACATACTTAAGGGATGAATTACCAATCAGGAATTAATAGGAGTTCATGGAAATAACACTGTTTTTAGTCATACCGGTTAGTTTTAATTTTAGTGCCGCTTAAAGTGTGGAAAACGGTGACACAGCAGGTAGTGCTACTACCCTCTCTCCACAGGTTTAAATCCTGCCTAGCTCATGTAGTCGGTATATTGGGTTGTTTTTTTTTTTTTTTGGTGCTCTGATTTCCTCCCACAGTCCAAAGACATGGCTTTTATGTGTCTGACTTGGTAAGTTTTATTAAAACTGGTTTCCTCCCACAGTCCAAAGACATGGCTTTGGGTAAATCAGTGTTGCTGAACTGTACCATTCAGGGAGTACCTTCCTCAAACTTGTACCCTCCACTTTGGGGACGGGTCAGATAGCTGTGTCCCTGCCTTAGGAAAGCAGTAACTGATAGTGAGAGAGTGTAGCTTCACCTTAAAAATTTGATAAAGAGTTACTTGTTCTAACCCCATATGAGACTCTTACATTATCTGTAAGTAAATCAAGGTAAAAAATTAATTTTTAGTCCTTTATTGATTGACATTTTGGTTTATTGATTTATTAATTGACTGACCCGGAGCGAGACCTCTGCCCTAAGACATATTATAGACGTTGCAAAGTACCAGAGCGACTTTATTGTGTGTATTTAACTACCTAGAACGAAAAAAGCAAGAAGAATGTAGAAAATGAATGAAAAGGGTTTAAAATGCTGAGAAATATCGATGGGTACAACAGCTTAGAATCAACGGCATTTAACTTCTTAAGTAGAAATGAAAATGAAATATAAATGCAAACATATATACATACACCAACAATTCACCTGCTGCCACTTCACAATTCACGGGGTGTCAAGAGTTGTTTTAGCAGCAACCAAAGGGGCTCGCATGAACATTGGTGACTATTTATTAAGAAACACACGAAAAACAAATGTAAATACATTGGAAGGAGCATTTGGAACGCACTACTGTGTTTTTCAGGACGTTTTGTGGAGAAACTGAGGGAACAGCCCTGAGATCTGCTTCCTCGCTGCCCCCTGTGAACACACCTGCCTCCCAAGGGCAACACCAGTGTAAAAGTGCATTAACAGCTTAAACTGCTAACTTTATTGAAAATCAGTGTAAAGTTTTCACAATTTATCTGTTCACAAAATATCTTAAGATGTTGGGGGGGGGGGGCATGCATTATAAACGTACACTTTTTTTTAGTGTAAATGATCCAACTGAATTCTGGGTTTGGAGTTACATTGCTAGCAGAGTCAGTGGGGGTTGGTCTATTGCTCAGCTAGAAGGGGAGCAGGGACTCGAACCCTAGACCGCAAGGTGACCGCTCTAACAACCAAACGAAGGGGGCAACACACAAGGCAGGGGTTACAACACAAACCATACAGAGAAGTGCAAACATAAGCGCGCACACAGACCTCCACCGCCGGCCACGGTGCTCTCGTAGCCTGGGACGTTGCCAAAGAAGCCGGGGGGCGGAGCGCTGAGACCCTGGTAGTTCAAAACGGGGGGGGGCATCATAGCTGCAGGCAAAAAAACCATTTTTTTTTAGTTTCCACTTTCAATTCCTAAAACAAGTATGCAAATCATTAAGTCCGATGTTTTACCGAAAGTTTCTCATACAAACGGCTTGACAAACAGTTTATGCGAATATTCTCCACTTATTATTAGTAGTAATATTAGTAATAATAGTAATAGTATGTTAGTAAAGACGGTTTCATTATTAAATATGTAGTTACAACGTGTGGATTATTAAATTATGTAATATTTAATAATATTAATTATTGGATATTCACACATTGCACAAAAATAAAATAGCTACATTTTTCGAATTGCCTTTTAAAGCACGAGATACGCGTAAAGGCAGCTTTATTTCATTTTATTACAGATGTAAAGTGACCGATGCGTTTGCAAATCCCGTTTTGTCAGTTGGAGCGTCGAAGGAGGGCGAGGACCGGGACCCTCTCTCTCTCTCTCTCTCTCTCACACACACACACATATACACTTACCTTGTGCTTGTGGATAATACATTTTATCTTACAGTTGGCAATATTCGTCAGATTTAAACCGAAAGAGATCCTGTTCCTCACTGCTCTGGAAAAAGCAGAAGATCCGCAACACCTTGCGGTGCGGGTCTGTGCGATAAACTGTGTCCTTTGCCGGCTGTACCGCCTGCTTTTGGCTCGGCGTTATGGTAACTCTCAGATGTGTGTGGAAAAATGAGGATCTCTTTACAAACATCTTGGTGGAACCGCCCCTGTGGTGGGCTGGGCCTTATTGTGCTATTCTTAACAAAAAAACAAAAAGCTAAGAACGCTTACCAGCAGGCAATACATATTTTTTCCCCCAGATTTGAGCTTTGACCAACTACAATGTGCGCTATTGCCTCTGGTGTGTTTATTTCAAAACGAACACTTTATTTCCCGTTATTTCTTTCCATTCTTTTTTTACACTGAAACGACCCCTCCCCCATACAAGAATTCCTGTGCCCCCTTCAGGGGTCTCAAAGCTGAAGCAACTTCTGCTCAAATCACTTTTTCAATTTATCACATTTCACTATTAGGAAATTCCACCATATTCCATGAATTTAGACTAATATAAAAAAAATTAATTAAATGTATTAAATGTATTATTATTATTATTATTGTTATTATTATTATTATTATTATTAATAATAATAATAATAAATTTAATAATAATAATAATAACAAGCATTAACTTGAATGTGACAAAAGAGTTGCTCTGTCTGTTGCAGTATTAACCACATCCTGGAGTGGGACATTACAGGTTCGACAACACACATAACCAAGCTGTAAAGGCTTCATTGAAAGGATGAAAAACCACAGGACACAACAGGCCTCCAAGCAAAGATTTCCAAATAAAAAGCAATATCTAGTATGGGCCCCTTTATGTGAAAATGTGTCACTGTTTCTTTTGTCAGGAATTTGTACTTGTTGGCTCCAGTTACGAATACTTGCACGCACCCTCTCACCCACACACTCACACACACACAGAATGTGAAATTTTGGGTTGCACTGCAGGAGATTGAGGAAACTGACCTTTTCAAAACACAGGTTCTGGCACGTTTGGATTGCAGGAGCTTACCAGTTGTTATATGTAATGTGTGTGCATGTGTATACATGCAGGTGGTGTAGGAATGCCTTCTGAAATCTTAGATCCCTTAAACCCTTCCTGTGCAACAGGTGGAGGGAAGGGGGTAGACTCTTTAATGTGGGCAGTTACATAGAATTGCTTGAAAAATCCTAAGGTGATTCCATGGAAATGCTGAAAGTCCTAGGCTGTCAATATGTCTACACTTGGCATACGGCAGGTGTGATCACCTGTGAAAAAAGTATACTTTGTAAACTTTTAGTATACTAAAAGTATATTTAGTATATACTACCCATATGTTATTTTGGCCACCCTTGTACTTAAGTATAGTTTTTTCACAAGGGGAAGGCCAGTAAGTGAGCTCCACAAAATAGAACAAGACAATGAGAGATGTTTAAGTTGTGTTTGGTTTACAGAGAAGCTGTAATGCGCAGCAATATTTCAAATTTTCATCTACTTCATGTAAGTCGCTTCTTATAAAGGGACACTGTGATACATTAGGACACAACTGGTCTGGGATCCGATCACATGTAAAATTCAATGGGCAGGTTTATGGTTTTATTGCAGCTACTGTCATAAAATATAGTTTTATCCTAAAACACACAGCCGTGACCTGAACATTATAACACTGTAAAGGCTTGATCAAGTTGACCAAACAAGTCAAAAGGTTTTACATTGTTATGTGCGGTGTAATGAATTCAAATTGGTTTTCTGATGTCCCTGCACAAGGACAGGTATTGTATAGCACACCACATGGTGCTGGTACCCTAAAATTCCAGGAATGTACGTTTGGACATGGGTCCTCCCACAGTCCAAAGACATGTGTTCCATGTGAACTGGCTACTCTAAATTCCATATACACATACTGTACATCTGAGTGACTTCCCTATGATTGACCAGAGTCTCCATCAGGGTATCTTGTACCTCAAACTATGTTTCTGAGATGGGTTCTACACCACTGCAAACCTGGGCCTAGACCAGAGGTTGATGAAACTAGAAAACATATGAATTATTGTGACTATTAATCTGATCAACTAAAAAAGCATCTTGCCCTTTTCTTTAGTTGGGTATCTTGCCAAACTAATTCTGCTGTGCACACAAGTATTTTACACCAGGAGATGCAGGACCAGAGCGACTAGGATCATCGGTGACCTGTCTCATCTCAGCAACCATCTGTTTGACCTGCTAAAATCAGGCAAATGTTTCAGAAGTATTATGGCCAGAACGGAGAGGCTCAGGAGGAGCTTCTATCCACAGGCCATAAGACTTCCGAACCTGGACATGCCATCACAACCTTTGCCAACTACAGTCTATAATATACATTGACTTCTCCCCTCATTGCATTCAACTGCAACTATGTCATTTATTTGTTTGTTTACTTGTGGAATGGTACTGCACACACTCTCATGTCTGATCAGGGCACATTTCACTACATGTCATACTTGGTAACCATGCATGTGACAAATAAAATTATTTGATTCTTTAATTCTGGTGGAGGAAGGCACAACTCTTCCCGGAACCAACGGACTCATATTTGCGCGGGTCCGACAATGAACGGTTTCCGTCACTGCTTACGACGATGACGAAAGAGGAAGTGACGCAACGGAGCGATTTGAACTACGACCATTTTTTTTTAAACCGCATGACCAGCTTAGCTCTGGAACAGGTAACAAGCGGTAACAACCCATAGAACACAACCAGCTGAAGGTTTTTATTTCATCGATTTACCCGCACACCAAGATCAGTAACAATACAAGCATTCCATTTCGCTGTTTGCCTGAATTCCACTTCCATTTTATTCCCCCCCCCCCGCATGCCGCGCGCGTGTTTCGGTTGCTTCAAAATCGCTGACGTGCTAGTTGGTAAGTCGAATAGAGCAAAATAATTTTTCCATTTTTCATCGCTTTTCACTAGTTGGTCAGAAGACGCTCGGCTAACATTTACGGTGGAGCACGGTCTCTTTTCCTTCGCGTAGCTGTTTGTTAAATGTCCTACGTCACAATAGTGCCAAAATGGAAGCATCCTTTAGTGCACATATGCTGCAAATGATAAGCGGACTATACGAGAGTAAATCTCTGGTTATAATAAAACAATCTAAATATACGCCGAGCCCACATTTTTAGCTAATAATGTTACATGGTGCTGAAACCGTGGTGAGCAGCTTTACAATAAGGGCTGTCTGCTTTCAGGCACAGTGGCAGCCATTGGAGCCCTTACTGAGACGGTAGTTGTGCAAAAGGAGTTCATCTCAATCCACTGAGACTGCTTTATGAAAATCATGGCAAGCATAACTGTTGTTTTATGTAGTCATCTTTATACTGTTGTGCTCATTTATAGGCCATTGTTTCAGTGTCTATCCAGGGATAGTGCCTTGATCACAGATACTACAGCAGGATTTAGATCTGAACCCAACCCCTTCTGATGAGAAGGCATCAACCTAAAAACCACAGCCTGTTTTTAACTGAAAGTAGACTTTTGATTTTGAACCAAATCTTTCCACTGTTCCTCTTAGAAATCAAGCCCAGATGGATCTGTAGGACGTTCAAGGATCAGTAGCAAGAAGACCAAACCCAGCCAGCCCTCTGGTTTAGGGTATTCCAGGTGTACATGAGGGAGCTGGAAGTCCTCATGGTGAACAGCAGCAGGCTTGGTGCTTTTCTGACCAAAGTTTATTGTTCGTGTACTAAGATGAACTCTGTAGGGGATGTTTGTTAGCGTTGCGTAATGTGAACGTCTGAGCAGTTCTTTTTAACAGGAAAATGCATTAAAAGGATCATTTTACACGGAAAATGCATTAAAAGGATCATTTTACATAAAACAATCCAGAATAAGAGTGTGGCATTAAGCAATTTAAGAATTAAATGCCAAGTGTGTCGATATGTGCCCTCTTTAGAGCAGAATGCATTCTTATTAACTGTACTTTTCTCTGAACTTACATATTTGATTAAACTAAAAGCAGTTTTTTCAGCCAAGAAGTGATTTTCAGTAGCTGTTAATATGCAATTTTTATAGTGTCAATATGTAATTTTTTATAGTGTTTGACTACACTGATAGTTGACACTAAAGACATTAGTGTAGTCAGTACATACAGACTTGTTGTTTGCAGTTGTAAAATAATGAGATGCATCCTTTGATTTGGTTTATTGCTGGAATTTTGCTTGTCAGAAGCATGGAACAGGTCACACCTACTGTTTTGATTTATTCTGTGGTACAGCTGCTTTACTGGGTCAAGTTTAGGGCCATGTTTGGCTGCCTCCTCAACAGTCCTGTGGAGTCTTTTCATACTCCTGTCAGGCACAGAAAGGAGGGAGAGCACAGCAGTGGAAATACCCATTCCATCCTTGGTTTGCCCCATAACCTGGCGGTGGAAGATGACCTGCAACAGGTCCAATCTTACTCCCGTGATGTATTCTCTCAGCTGAAAGCTATTGCATGCATTTTGACAATTGTGGGATGTGGGGAATTTGATAACAAAAATGATTATTTTAATAGTTGCTCATTCTTGTACAATTAAAATGGATTTATTGACTTAATGTTTGGCTATCAGTTGCCATTTGAGTTTCATGCAGTTTTGTCACTAACCTTTTTAGGACTTGCAATGCAGAAATTGCACACAATGTCTTCTAAAGACTGAACAAAACAGATTGTAGAATGAGCTGGACAATTGGCTATCAAGATCAAGAACTCCAAAACCAGACTCCACGGTAACGAAAATGTGACTTTGTTTATCCGATAAAAGTGAAATTATGCTTGTATGCAATTGACCCCCCCAACTTGGTTGTATGTTCCTGCAGTAATAAAATATGAAAGTCTTGACTTTGGTGAGAAATTAACTTTACTTTCTTGTTGGCCAAATAAATTTATTTTGCTCAAGATAGTTTTAATACATTTTGTTAAAACACAGTTTAAATTCCTTTCAGCACTTACGTCAGAAAATGATGTGTGAAGAAATCTTAATATAGACCAGACATTTTAGTTGGAGTTATGGGTTAGAGCTTGTAGTTTGATGGAGTTTAGTTCTAGCTGGTGTCCATGGTCTCTGTGGCACTGGAGGTTGCGGAGGTGTCCTTCTGGATGCTCTCAAAGATGGAGGCCATCTCTGTGTTTGAGCGGATCAGATTGGCAAAGTCAACCATGACAGGGCTATGCTCAATTTCCTTAATGGACAGGAGCGCTGCCACTGCTCTCATGGCTGAGCGACGCAACTCCTCTTGTTTCTCAAACTCTTGCTTCACAGAGCCGGCCTTCACCTGCAATACATTGGTGTGGCTGACTGTGCTTGGCTCAGAAACAGAAAGCTGCTTTGATGTTGTAGAACTGCCATTCAAAACTGCCTTTGATCTTCATAAATGTATGGTAAAGGTCATGGAAGTGGAGCCAGATTTCATTTACCTTGGTAGTGCAGGTCACCCGAAGTGGCTCAACTAGTCGGTCCAGTCTCTGTGTAACAGCAGCAGGACTCAGAGAGCAAAGTCTGGCCAGCATGATGAAGGTCAGCATCTTGGTGCACAAGGGGTGAAGTACATTTTTCACACATTTATGCAGAACTTGCCTTAAATCATGTACAATTACATTTTCATACTCAGTTAAAGTACTGGGAGATGGCACTTTTTATTTCACAATCAATATTTTCTAAAGTAGAATACATTTAAATCATAACTTTATGTTATGGGCGTACCCGTATGTCATAGTGGTCCTTTAGGCCTTCTTCCACATGATCCAGGAAATCAAAGATGTCCAGGTTGTCCAAGCAGCTGTCCAGCAGAGTGTACATGCACTCAAATGCGGCCTTCCTTACATCCAGTCCATCATCGACTGTGTGCTTAAAGGGGCCCATCTCTACCTGCAGCAGGACATTTCCTTAGCTCATCAAAGCATGACTCAGGTAAAATTGTTCTTCTATGTAAACACTTTTCAGATAGCGTGTTGTCAAAAACTATTTGGCACAAAAACTATCTGGAACCAGTGAGAAAAATATGCAATCAGGAAATTGGGAGAGTGTCAAAAACTATTTGGCACTTTCCCAATTTCCTCTTATTGCATATTTTTCTCACTGGTTCCAGATCTTTAGATAAAATGTAATATTAGATAAAGGGAACTTGAATGAGCACAAAAGTTTTAAAATTATTCACTTATTTAAAGAACAAGGTAATCCAGCAACCATATCACTGATGTGAAAAATTTCCTGGTTGCACCACCTTTAGCAGCAATAATTGCAACCAAATGCTTATAATTTAATATCAGTCTTTCACATCTTTGTTGGAATTTTAGCGTAAACTTCTTTGCAGAACTACATCAGACAAATTGGTAGCTTTTCAAGCATGACTTGACTTTCAGGACTTTAACTAAGCCACTCCAAGACTTTCATTTTGTTTCATCTCAGCTCTTCAGATTTAGACTTGCTTTTGTGTTTTGTATTGTCGTCAAGCTGCGTAACAAAATTATGCTTCACCCCACAGCCAGATAACCAGACATTCTTACAAATTTTCTGGTACAGTGCAGTATTGATAGTTACTTCAATAATGGTCAATCATTGAGGTCCCAAGGCAGCAAAGCATCCCCACCACATTTGACTGTAGCCAACATGGCTCTTTCTTGTTGTGGAGTCATGAACGCTGACCTTAGCTGTAGGTGGAGAGGCCTGCAATTCTTTGGATGTTCTGGCATTTTTTTGTAACTTCCTGCATGAGTTTTCACTACACCCCTGGAGTAATATTGGGAGATTGGCCACTCTTGTGAAGATTTACCACTGTCCCATTTGGAGATAATGGCTATCACTGTGGCTTGATAGCATCCCAGAACTTTAGAAATAGAATTATAACCCTTTCTCGGCTGATGAGCTCAATAACTTTCATGATCTTTTCTGCAATTTCCTCTGATCATGGCAGAGCATTCTTGTAGAAACTTTGTGGTAACTACTTCATTTTCATGGTAAGGTACTATATATAGTAAGGTTTAGATTCAACAGAACTGCTGCAGTCAAGCCTGACTGTGTCGAGTCAGCTAATTCTAATTATCAATTAAATTTGTGTTGGTTGAGTGACTAAGGGGACACTTACTTTTTCCACATGGGTGATAGATGCTTTACAAACTTTGTTCCTTAAATGAATGAAACAGTAATTTAAAAACTGTTGTATAATATGCTTTATCTAAAGATCTGAAATGATTTATTGCAACAAATAAGCAGTAATAAAGGAACACAGGAAGGGACCAAATACTTTTGCACAACATGGTACTTCTTTGCTAGCAAATTGTCATAATCATATTTTTTAATAATTCATCACAATTTATTCATCTGTCTTGTTGCCAGGAGCAGCTTGTCCTTTGCATATTTACAGTGATGCAAAGCCTATCCAAAAAACTGGCTGTGAGGCAGGGTATCCCTTGGTCAGGGCTGCAACACAGCACTGGCAATTGCACACTAACAAATTGACATACCATGGAACCCTGGTCCAAATCCACACTTCAGGTGCTGTGATGCAGCAGTCCTACCAACTGCAAAACACTGCCACTCCAGTTACTACCAGTTATTAATTTTTAAGGTTTTTTCTAGATGCATACTCATACAAGGTGACGGTACCTCACGGATAAGCTCTTTCCTGATCTGGGTTTCTTTATAGAGGGAAGGCAGAATTGAGCCCAGCAGGACACGAATCAATGAGGGCTTGTTGTGGGCAGCTGAGTTGAACATCACCAGGGCTACACGCCGCACATTTAAGTCTGGATCTTGCACTGTTTTCAGGAAATCACCTAGGAAAAGGAGGAGTCGTATCAAATGCAAATGATACAAACCAATGAGGTTTACCACTTTGATAAAACACAAAAAAATTGTTTTATGGAAAATTTACCTATGCAGTCTTTGAGCAGTCCATCTATGGGCATTGGTTGATCAACTATGGTAAATTTTATGGCTGTAATCACAGTACTGCGGGCGTGGGATGAACCTGAAATACAATGTTACTTACTTCCTGTATCACCCACAGAAATACTGTTTTGCACAAACTAACTGATGCTTAATTTTGATACCTGAAGAAAGTTGCTTCTTGAGTCGGGGCAGAAGCTGCGAGGGGTTGACCAACGTGAGCTTTCCCAGGCACTCTGCTACAACATTGCGTGTTCCCTCCTCTGCACACTCACAATGTTTGAAAAGCAGAGCCCAGATCTCTTCCACGTGGGGCTTCAGACTCTCGGCCGAGGAGGCGGTGATCACTTCTTTCAGGGAGTGCAGTAACAAGTACTGCCTTTTCGGCTGGCTCCCAATCTCCTTGAGCATGAACGGGAGGTACTCCTTCAGATTCCCAACACAGATGTTCCCGAGGGCACAAGAAGCAGCTGACTTGACCTCTTCATTTGTAGAGGAGAAGGCCTCCAATATAACAGTTTTCAACTCCTTTTGTCCACCCAAGTTCATGGATCGACCCATCTCCCCAAGACACAGAATTGACAAGATCCTTGCTGACTCTAATGTCTTGGTCGTCTTGACTTCCTGGATGAAATTTGAAACTGTAGCTGATTGTTCATTGGGGCAAGTAGCAGATAATGCAGCCACACATTTTGCCACTGAGTAATATGACTGCCTGTGAATTGGGTCTGTGGACTTCTGGGAACCAAAGAAAGGCCCTGTGAGAGATTTGATGAGTTCATTGTAGCTGACGTTGCTGGATTTATTTACTACAAGTGCCTGGAGGAGCTCAAGAATGGCTCCCAGAGCTCCACCCTGCAGTAATGGAGAATGGACCAAGTTAAGCACTTCTGGCAAGACAGTTCCACCAACTTTGGTTAGAGAAGAAGGACAGACTTTAGTCATGCATGTGAGCAATGTGATGGCCATCTGAGACACATGCATATCACTCTCACTAATCAGGGCTGGAAGCTCATTCACAACAGTCTCCATCATTGGGGGCTTAAGGCTGTCGCCATAGTTGGTAACCAAAACAGTCAGGGCTGTCAAAGTGCTCAGCTTGAGGGCTCGCTGATTCTTTCTCAAGAAGGAGCCAAGAATCTGAATGCCTTCAGATAAAACAGGTCGCAGGTCAATTTTGAGGGGAGATGCTGTTATCAGAGTCAGGGTCTTCACTGTGGATAACCTTGTAATTTCATTCTTTAACCTCTCCAGGAAGATCTGGAGAGTTGGCTGCAGATCAGAACCCAGCTGGTCACCTAGGTGGAAGATTATGTAGCCCATGCAAGAGATGGCTCTCTCTTTTACCTCTTGATCAATGTCTGCTGCTTTCAGCCTTTTAAGAGTGCTAATGAACAGATCCTTCACGTATGGTCTGGCGTCAAAGTTCGAAGATGTAGGTTTCTCCAAGGGCCTCATGATCTTCACTATCTGCTGGGTGACTAGGAGAGCCTCAGATGTGATTTTGTAAAAGGTGTCTTCAGTGCAATGCACCACAGGAGATAGGATGACCTTGATGTGGGGATGGAAGACCTCTGGAGGATGATTGCAAAGCAAGATATGAAGGAAGGAAAGTGCATCAATCTTCATGTTGGAGGAGCTCGACTTATCAGTGAGGGAGTACACAATTCCTGTGGAGAATGGACAAAAGAATTTCTGAGTAAGAACTCTGCAGGATTCTTCTGTTATATAGCAAACAATAAGGCTTCACTGTCTATCTTTTTTTTTTCTTTTCATGTGGCCCCTTGGGACAGCATGATGAGATATGAAAAGATCTACAACTGAGCACAGGGGAAGGAAGCCATTGCGAATCCTGTAGTCACCAGGGATGAGAGCGGGTATATGGTCCCCCAGAGCTCCAGGGGCCACACTAGCCAACTCTGTGAGAAGAATGAAGCAGCCCTGCCTGGACTTTATGCTTTTCTCCTTCAACTGCTTGTGTAATGCCTTCACAATGGAGGGAACCTGTCCAAAAAAAAAGGCAACAGTATTTTAAACCACAAACGGAACATCATGCAACCCATTTCTGATGTGGCTGAGTTCAAATACCACTCATTACGAAGCAGTGGTGCTTTTCTCTTTGATGAAAAAATGGTGACCGCTTAGCAATCCGGGTAAGACACTGATCCTGGCACCATTTGTTGATACCGAGGACATGGTGGGATAGTGGGTTAAGCTAGTGCTTCACAGCTCCTGGGCTACCTGTTTCTTCAGTTGGGTGAGCGCGGGGTCCTCCTTAGCGCCATGTTCTGCAGTTGCTATGTGGCTCAGCGGAGTGCGGGTCTGCCGGAGCAGAGCGATGAAAGCCTGGAAGATGTCGGTTCTGACGTTCTCCTCACGCTCTTTAAAACGAGCCACCAGGGCTGGGACCACAGACCTGTACAGCTCCAGAAGCAGATCCCGCCGCGTGCTGATCACGGCTTCCAGGCATTTGGCTGAGGAGCGCCGTACCTTCCAGCTCATGTCGTCATCGTCACTGTATTCGTCGTCGGACTCTGAAGGACAGAGTCGGGGGAAAGGAACGATAGAAGTGTTGTTCATGTAGAATATTACATGCTAAAAATGCTTAGTTCAACTAAATTTTCCATGGTTTTGTCAACTAAAATGTAAATAAAAGTGAATAAAGCAGCTAACGTTCGAGAAAGCAGCACAGTATGTGTAACTGCACAGATTCTTACAGAATGCCTGAAATGGAAAGTAAATATAAAACCTTGGTCTTCGTTGTCAGTGTCTATGGACTCATCCTCATCTTCTTCATCAGCATCATAGTTGTAGTTTGGGTCATAAGTGATGTACTTCAGACAAAGCTTGATGATGGTAGAAATATGACTGGACATTTCCTTTGGACACCTTCATAAACACACATGGAGACATGAGCCACCTAGGTGCACATGGAAGGATTTGGGTTCAAATCCCTGCTTCATCAAAGTGTTTACCCCAAATCACTCCAGTAAAAATGATCCAACTGTATAAAAGGGTACCTTCTTGTAATTGCAAGTAGCCTAATACACAAACCCAGCAGTGTAAGTGGTCTTGAACAATGAGACAAGTGAAATGAATTTACACTGCTTGGCCAGAAAAAAGTCATGCACTCCAATATTTCTTTGGACCACCTTTAGCTTTGATTATGGACATTTGCTGTGGCATAGTTTCGATAAGCTTATGCAATGTCACAACATTTATTTCTGTCCAGAGTTGCATTCATTTTTCACCAAGATCTTGTATTAATGATGAGAGAGTCGGACCGCTGCGTAAAGTCCTCCCCAGCACATCCCAAAGATTCTCAATAGGGTTAAGGTCTGGACTGTGGTGGCCAATCCATGTGTGAAAATGATGTCTTTTTCATGCTCCCTGAAGCACTCTTTCACAGTTTGAGCCCGATGAATCCTGGCATTGTCATCTTGGAATATGAAGAAAAAATCCATTGATGGAACAACCTGGTCATTCAATATAGTCAGGTAGACAGTTGAGCTCATTTTATGGGCACGTAACGTTGGTAAACCTAGACCTGACCAACTGAAGCAACCCCAGATCATAACACTAAGTTAAATCCAGGGGGTGACTTTTTTTTTGGTTGGGTAGTGTATATTGACATTATGACGCATGCCCCGCCCACAAGGTACTTTACCTGTGCACAAAAGCCTCAAAAGCTTGAAAGCAGTACTCCCTAAGCTCATCATCTTCCACGATGCAGTACTTCACCACCAGAGGGATTATCTTCTCCAGGTGCTCCCCTATGCCAAGACCAACAAAATGGCCTGTAAATCACAGTCCTACACAATGCTGCCCTCTAACGGCTACGCTAAAAGGGACGCGAACCAATGACCTGCCTGTTGCTATAGGAATTGAACATGTAAAATATGGAAAACATACTGGTAATATATAAGGTATTTTTTATAATGTTACTGCTGAAATAGCAGAAGTGTGCTAGGATACCCTAGCAATGCTCGCTTCATTGTACCAAGATATATTAAGACCGTCTGTTGTATACATAAGTATACCTTTTGAAGATCAGACAGATCGATAAATAGATACGTGGATGACCTAGGCTACAGTAACATGCATACAATAAATCAGCAATAAAAGACAATCACTAAAACACTCTATGGCAAAAAGTATGTGGACCCCCCCTTCTGATGACTGAGCTGAGATGTTTCAGCCGCACCCATATAGCTTACAAACACATTCTAGACAACTGTGTGCTTCCAGCTTTGAGTCCACATTTTGGGCAAGAAGGTCCTTTCCTGCTCCAGCATGACTGTGCTCCCCCGTGCACAAAGTGAACTCCGTAAACACAGTTTGTCCAGGTTGATATGGAAGAACTTGAGTGACCTGCACAGAAATCTGATCTCAACCCCACTGAACACCTTTGGGAGGAACTGGAATGTCAAACGTTAGCCAGGCCTTCTTGTCCAACCTCACTGATGTTCTTGTGATTGAATGGGCACAAATTCACAAAATCTGGTGGAAAGCCTTCCCAGAAGAGTGGGGACTGTTATAGCAGCAAAGAGGGCAACAACTCCATATTAATGCTCCAGGGTTTGGAATGGGAGGTTCAACAAGCACAGATGGAGGTGAAGCTCAGGTATTCACATACTTGTGGCCATAATGTGTATCACTAAAAATATCATCATTATATTAAACTGATGATTGGCTCACCTACTCTGTGGCCACCTTGCCTGGTGACGGTGGCAAGGCATTGGATGTAGGTGCGGGTGGCTGAGGTGGCCCGACCACCGGAGAGCTCGGCTAGCAGGTGCTCCACCAGCTGCGTGAAGAGGGCACTGCTGCAGCTTGATACAAGGTGGCTCAGGGCGATGATGGCCCGCTTCCTGACTGCCAACCGTGAACTGGTCAGCAGGGGTAGCAGACTGCTCAGGATGGAGGTGTGGAAGCTGACCAGGGTGCCGCTTAACCTGTGGAAAGAACAGATGAAGCAACGATGGTGGCAAAATGGTAAAGACTACCGACTTGTGGTATTACAGCTGGGAGTCGCTGTATGGTACGAAGGTTCTCAGTTTGGCTGCCAGCAAGGTCTAGTATTTACCACCAGGTACTTTAACTGTTCAGCAGAAATTACATTTACACCTCACATTTATTTATTAAGCAAACACTATTCTACAAACTGACATAGTCTTAAGCTATTACAATGATTTAGCCAATTATACAGCTGGACAATTTTACTACAGTAATTCACAGATGGTACCATAACCGGGGTACAGCAGATAGAGGTTAACCTCAAACCTGGGTCTTTCAAGTGTAAAGGAGCAGTGGTACCCACTCTCACTACTACACCATTACCTGGTTTTATGAGAAAAGCACAAGATAAAATCCAGCTGAGTTGAAACCAGATTACTTCAGAGCAAGATTTGGTTATCAAAGGTTCCTTTTTTAATCAGGAAAACTGCAAAAAAAGCCCCATAATCACCATAAATTCACATTGGAAAAAACTTACCTGCTCAACATGTCAGACAAGATGTCCAAGGCCTCAAGCTGCACAGACACATCTTCCTGCTTCCCAATGGCTCCAATAAGCTGAGATGTAATTTTTTTACAGACATTGATGGTAAGACTCAAACCTGTAGAAGATACATAGTTGTCACCAGGGCTCTGTCAGTGTTCTGTCCTTCACAATATACACTGCCCGGCCAAAAAAAAGTCACCCCCTGGATTTAACTTAGTGTTATGATCTGGGGTTGCTTCAATTGGTCAGGTCTAGGTTCAGCAATGTTATGTGCCCAAAAAATGAGCTCAACTGACTACCTGAATATATTGAATGACCAGGTTTTTCCATTCATCAATGGATTTTTTCTTCATATTCCAAGATGACAATGCCAAGATTCATGGGGCTCAAACTGTGAAAGAGTGCTTCAGGGAGCATGAAAAAGACATCATTTTCACACATGGATTGGCCACCACAGAGTCCAGACCTTAACCGTACTGAGAATCTTTGGGATGTGCTGGGGAGGACTTTACGCAGCGGTCCGACTCTCTCATCATTAATACAAGATCTTGGTGAAAAATGAATGCAACTCCGGACAGAAATAAATGTTGTGACATTGCATAAGCTTATCAAAACTATGCCACAGCAAATGTCCATAATCAAAGCTAAAGGTGGTCCAATGAAATAGGACAGGCAGAAATACACAGGCAAAATAGAGCTATGGTTTAGAGCCTTACATTTTTTTAACATGATCTATGCAGCACAAAGGATTCTCAGAGTTATTTTATTGTCAGATTAACTAGAAGATAATATTTGGACAACCAAGATCTAGAGGAAGTGTTGGACTGTGTTTTCAAAAGACAGACAGTTCAAACTGTGTGAAATTCTGCTGTTATACCCATAAATGGGACAAATAACTGGGACAAAAGCATGATATGGCCAAAAGTGTTTGGACACCTGCCCATTCAGCCACAAGAGGATCAGTGAGGTCAGGTGAGAATCCTTGGCTCGTGGTTGGTGTTCCAGGTCATCCCAAAGGTGTTTGGTGGGGTTAGGGTCAAGGCCACTCAAGTCCTTCCATACAAACCTAGCCAAACTGTGTTTATGGAGCCCACTTTGTGCATGGGGGGGCACAGTCATGCTGGAGCAGGAAAGGAGTTTCCCCAAACTGTGGCCACAAAGTTGGAACCACACTGTTTTCTAGAATGTGTTTGCGTGTTGCGTGGGTGTGGCTGAAACTACTCAGCTCAGTTATTAGAAGGGGGGGGGGTCAACATACTTTTGGCCATACAGTGTATTACACTAAATACACAAAAAACCCTCATGCTTATCCAGATAAAGAGTAATGGTGCTGAGGAGAAATTTGGGAACAGGCAGTGGCTGTTTTGGGTGAACATGGAGCCCCTGTGTACCTGTGGATGATGGGGGGAGCTCTGCAATAATTGTCTTCAGGCCCATGCTGGAGATGTCCCTCAGTGGCTCCTTTTCTGACGTCATGTTGGAGCACAAGGCGTCCACCATCGTCTCCACCTGGTACTCTTTCACCTTGTTTACCAGCGTGCCTAAGCTGCAAAGTGAAACAGGTTTACACACACATACACACTGACTACAAACTACAGACTACAATTTTTGCTTTGAAATATATTTCCTAATCATACTTATATTCAACATGATTTTATTCAACATTTTATATATATGCTGCCATATTGAAATGCCTACTGTAGATTGGTGCTCATTGGAAGCCAATATAGAAACTTAAAAAAATGTTAACAGACTCAAAGGAAAATGAATGAAACAAAGTGAATGAAGACATATTTGGTATTTCCTTATCAGATAGCATTTCTCACCACTTGACTGCGAGGTTCTGAACCTCTCCGTTCTTGTCCTCCAGCAGCTTCAGGAGCATAGCCACCACCTTCTTTTCACTGTCCTCATCTAGCTTGATGGAGTCCTTCTGCAGCTCCATCATTAGGTCATTGGTGGCCATGAACCTATGGAAGAAGAGAAAAATGCACCATAAACTCTCTCTCCCTCTATATATATATATATATATATATATATATATATAACTTTATGACCTATGACACCATACAGTAAAATATAAATACAGTACATTATGAACCATATACTGTTTATCTTATGCAGTTTAACCAGTATGAATATATATATTAAACATTTACTGAATTTTTAGCAAAACAAGAGGCACTTACATTCAAAATGACTAAAGTGCTATAAATGCTGAAATAGTAAACTTAGAAATTAAGAAATGGATAAAACTGTATCGTTCTCTATAACTTTTCAGGATAGATAGTAAGAACATTTTTTAGCATTGGAGTGGAAGATATGTAATAAAAAGGAAAAAATATTCTCACAATCCATGCCAGGATAACTTTCTGGAAAAACTAGCCAATACAGCAATTATCGAATACATGTACAGTATGTATTAAACATGTCATAGATGTATAATGAAATATCAAAAAATGCTATATATACATTTGTTTTGTGTCCTTTAACTTTTAAAAGTGAAAAGAACCTAATGTTCTCATATACAAGTAACTTTGCTTGAAAATCTGCTGGTAAAATTCAGACATTGGAGCTGTAGTTATAACAGGGGCAAATGAGGAGTGGCTTTCACGTGTTTATACGAAAGTTTAGAAGAAGCAGCTGGGCCTTCCTCGGCATGCATGACAAACCCTTGTACGGCACTACAAAAGTTTATAGAACTTAACATTGAAACTTAAATAAAACTTCCCACCTCTCTATGAAAGTGTAAGTCTGTTAACTTCTTTTTATGACCACAGCAATCCCAAATATTCAGCCCTTCCACAGGTTTGGAAAAAATATATGAAGTTATGGTCTCTTACCTAAAATCTTTGTCAGTAGATGTCATTTTCTCCAGCAAGTTGGAGATATGATAGGACACACTGGCCATTTCGATTGCTTTTTCCCCCTTTAAATCTTCGACAGAAATAATAAAAACTTTAAATCAGATCAGATCCTTCAGAGATCAAGAACAGTTTAGCAAGAGAACAATCCACAAGGAGGGGGCAAAATGACATTCTCCAGCCAAAAAAACAAATTGGGAAACATGACACGGAGCAGCCGGTAGTCTGTGGTGTATAAATAGAAATGAAATGTACACTGGTAGCGCCACCACGAGGAATTAATGCTCAGTGCAGCAGTAGACAGCGGAACGAGTTTCCTCCGGAACCGCCTGATAGTTGCGCTGTGTTGTCAGCCGAACACGGAAGGTTGGCGCACCCGGAAGTGAGGCGGAAGGACGAAGGAGGAAGGCGAGCGGCAGGTCTGCCACGTCGAAAACCGAAGAACAAGCACCTGAAGGGTGAGAAGTAGCGGGGAAAGTTAGAGAGGAGAGGAGACAGCAGAATTTCCCAGGGATCGGTGCACATCGGCCGTGTGGAGCGCAGAAATGGTGAGTGTGGAGCTGCCGGCGGGACAGCGCCCATGGCGCACTGTTGCTGCCGTCGTGGGAAAACGTGAGAATTTCCCCGGGTTCTCTTCACAAACTGTGGTGGATCTGACCAAATGTGGCGTAGTTGTGATCCTAACTATAACTGCACGTTACATAACTCGCGTTCATGTGGTTTTTTAAAGTTTGTGTCCAACTTAAGTGTCATTTTAATTTATTTCTTTGCGCGTTGAAAAGCACCACGTCAGCTGAGTGTTTGAGTTAATTTCTCCAGCTCAGTGGAAAATGTCATAACACTGCCTTAAGTGACTGACAAGAAAACACGTTTACTAAACGGTCTTGAGTTGTGAAAATTTCACTGTAGACTCAGAGAAGTCTGAAAGGTGAAATAGGAGGCAGCCGGAACCTTGGGAGTGCGGTCGTCCTAACGGAGGGTGTTGGTTTTAGTCCCTCGTTTACTATGGATTGGAACAGTGCTACTACCCTGCTTAAAGTAGAGTTAGTCTTTTTGGACAGTGACGTGAGACAAATGAGTACATTAAAAATATAAAAGGTGAATATTTTGCTGTTTGGAAGGCTGCTGGTTCATGTGCAGAGTAGTTGTGGTAATGGGAGTGGGGTGTGGGGGCGCTCTGGGACTTCAGCCTGCCTAGATCTCTGTGGTGCCCAAGTCCAGCTCCAGGTCCTCAGCAGCACAGACTTTAGTCTTGTTGGCATTATTGTTCCGGCTGGGGTTAAACTCCATTGTTGTTTTATTTTTGCCACTGTAGTAAAAAATGTATTTTTGGACATAAAAAGTGGAAAGTGGTTGTAAAATGTGAGGAAGGTAGTTGTCTGTGTTGTCAAGGGCAAAAAGAATAGTTTTTCCATGTTCTTTTCAGTATATCCCATAATAAATAAAAAAGTTTGTGTTTGTATCAAGTTTTTATTTATTTATTTATTTATTTATTTATTTGTTTGTTTGTTTGTTTGTTTGTTTGTCTGCTTAATGTGTTGGTGATCCTAAATCTCACAGATAGGTTAATGGAATAAGAATAGTTAATTGAATTTCTTTGCTCCTTTAGCTAAATTTATTTGATTTGTCAATTTTACTTGCAGGTTTCAGTTATCAACACAGTGGATACGTCCCACGAGGACATGATCGTAAGTAGTATTGTTTAAACTTTCATGCATGAAAAACATTGCAATTTCTCTCCACTGAAATTTCCTCCAATTTGTAGTCATGAAATAGTAATATTATTGTGTTTTTGGCTTGACACCATGTGGGAACTACTTGTTTTTTGTTGCAGCATGATGCTCAGATGGACTATTACGGCACAAGGCTGGCCACGTGTTCCTCCGACAGATCGGTCAAGATATTTGATGTGAAGAATGGAGGACAGATCCTTGTGGCTGATTTGAGAGGGTGAGTGCTTAGTTCTTTTTGGTTTTCTCTCACTGAGATTCTGAGATTGACCATAATGAGTGCTTCTGACCACTGCTGTCCAACCCCTCCTTCTGCGAATCTGTGATGTCCACATGGTTTGACCTTCTCTTTCACAATTGCTTCTCCCTTGTAGTCACGAGGGCCCTGTGTGGCAGGTGGCCTGGGCTCACCCCATGTACGGCAACATATTGGCCTCTTGCTCCTATGACAGGAAGGTGATCATCTGGAAGGAGGAGAATGGAACTTGGGACAAGATGTATGAGTACACAGGCCATGATTCCTCAGGTTAGTATGTTTCATTGTATTATAGGACACAAAATCAGATTCAAATCTAATGTATTGTGTTTTGGTTTGTTGACAGAAGGTTAGTAATGTCAGCAAGTTTTATTGTCTGTAAGGCACTGTTCTGCTGTATCTACTACCTGAATGGACCACTAAAGGATGTCTATTTATAAATTCCACAGTGAATTCTGTGTGTTGGGGCCCATATGACTTTGGGCTGATTCTGGCTTGTGGGAGCTCAGATGGTGCCATTTCCCTGCTCACCTTCTCTGGGGATGGACAGTGGGATATAAAGAAGATCAGCAACGCGCACACTGTGAGTGTTTTAAGAAGTTTGTTTGCTGCAAATAACTTTTTATATAGACTGCATTGAACTAAACTGGATATACTGTTGTACTCATAATTATTCACCATTCCCTGCCGACACTGTAAGGATGTACAAATGTAAGCTTTTCTGAAGACATTTTTTTATTATATAAACCTTTACCAGCTGAGTGACATATTCAAATTAAAAATGAAAATGTACAATGTGATATTGCTGAATAGCAGTATATATCTGTAATATAGTTACAGTATATCATAATTATTTAACCCTTGTTCACTTGCAAAATCAGTTAAGGGGCTATAATGCTACAAAATGTTGATAGAACAGTTAAGTTATTGGGAATGTGATGATCCCCCTTAAATCCCTGCAGCTGTGATATGTAAATCCTACCCATGCATGGGTTCGAGTTCGAGCTGAAATGCAAACATGGCAAAGAAAAAAGGAGCTCTCTCACAGAAGCTAGGAGAAGAAATAACTGCATTACAGAAAAGGGCAATGGCTACAAGATTTCCAAGACACTTGCAGGTCCAAGAAACAAAGTTGGGAGCATCATACACATGTTTACATCTCATGGTACAGAGGCAAACCAATCTTTGTGTGGAAGAAAGAACAGCGTTGCATTGAGTGGAATCAGACATTTGAACAGAATAGCTGAGAAAAATCCCTGTGTTGCTGCCAAAGACCTGCAGGATGGCATGATGAAGGCAGGAACAAATGTAAACTGTATGGCAAACACTAAACAAGCAAGGGCTTCATCCCTGTAAACCTTGTGGCACTCCACTCTTGACCAAGGAAAAACATCAGAAGTGGCCTTGAATATGCCAGAAGGAATGTGGACAAGCCTGTGGAGCTCTGGAAGACAATTTTATGTAGTGATGAGACTAGACTGGAACTGTTTGTACCCATGGATGTTTTTATTTATTTTATATTTATTTTATATATATATATATATATATATATATGACATCCATATATTTTTCTTTTGTTAAGCTGCACGGAAGTGAGGTGTCGATCCTCTGTTTCAGATTGGCTGCAATGCGGTGAGTTGGGCTCCAGCTGTGATACCCGGCAGCCTCATTGACCAGCCATCAGGTCAAAAGCCAAACTATATCAAGAGGTTTGTTTCCGGAGGTTGCGACAACTTGGTCAAACTTTGGAAGTAAGTACTTGGAATTTATTTTCTTTTCTGTATTCAGTGCAACCTGTCTGTGTGATGAAGAACAAACTGCAAAATTGCATTCCTGTTTTCCATCAGGGAAGAAGATGGACAGTGGAAAGAGGATCAGAAACTAGAAGCTCACAGCGACTGGGTGCGAGATGTGGCCTGGGCTCCCTCCATAGGGCTCCCCACCAGTACCATTGCCAGCTGTTCGCAGGCAAGTGTCTTCAAATCTTTTTTTTTTTTTTTTTTTTTTTTTTGGTCATTGTGGGTCTCTTCAGGCTTTATATTAGTTTCATAGTCATGCCTTCTGTTGCTGTGTTTTGAGATGCTCCAGCGGGTGTCTAATAGCTCTGTAGCAGCAGACTATAATTTGTTTGGCTTCCAGTCAGAAGTGGTGAATATTGTGGTCAATAGGGTCATGTTGGCTGCTGAAGGAGCAACTCCTCAGCTACCAGCAGTCTGAGATGCACCACTACTCCACTGAGCATAAAAAGGTGCTTGCTAAACAAGTAAATATGGCAAGAGAGTGCTAAAGTAATGCTAAATCTGTGCAAATGTAGCTGCTTAAACTCATAAACTTTCTGTTTTCAGAGACAAATTAGCTCAACAAATAATATTTGTAATGTTGTAAAATTGTGCTTTTAGCTGCATTTGTACACTGAAAGAGGTTATTAATGCATACAGTGACCTCCTGTTTACCTGTTATTAAAGGTGGTCGAAGTTGTGCATTTAATTTGCAAGAAAAAGCCAATTAATGACCCCTGGTTGTGTATTTTATCACTTGTATTAGTGTGAGGACTAAGCAGCTTTGCTTTTATTTTTGCATGTTCTATTTTCATTGTATGGCTGTTCTGTTTGCACCTAATTTTCCACACAGCATATAATTTGGTTTAATCAATTGTTTATTTTCATGATGACCAATTGTTGGTATGAATGTTATATTCGACTGTAGCTTTATTTCTTATGGATGATTCTTAAGTAACTTGGAGACGTGTTGTGCTGAATTGTAATTTTCAAAACCGTTTGTTTGCAGCCTCCAAATCCTAAAGGTGTTTCGGGAGTTATCATTTGACAGAAAGATTAAAAAGTGTCTTGGATTACAAAGGGCATGTGATTCTCTTTATCAAAGCACCATTTTGATGATAAAAACGTTGTATGGTGGTCTGTTTCCCTGGGGGGTGTAGGATGGACGGGTGTTCATATGGACGTGTGACGACCCCGCAGGAAACACGTGGACAGCAAAGCTGCTGCATAAGTTTAATGATGTTGTGTGGCACGTGAGCTGGTCCATCACCGGGAACATCCTCGCTGTCTCGGGAGGCGACAACAAGGTGAGTGATGCTGCATCCTTTGTCCCCTCTGTCCTTGACCAGAGAACAATACTTCATTGTTGCGAGTATCTTCATGAGGTATGGTCAGAAAGTTCTAAAACATGCATACATACATTTGTCATTGTTTAGTGCTGCATCATTGAGAGTAACCTCCCCTGCATGATGCATATTAGTCCAAGTCTTCCTGCCATTTTGGGATGTTGGAAGTCTTCTGTTGCTCCAAGTTCTGGTCTAAGTTGTGACTCCACATTAGCACGGATGCCTTCAATCCTGCAATGCGCATTAATATGGAAACTCCCAACGCTTGTCGGATTAAAAACAAGGACGTGGGCACCTTTGACAACCATTACTGTGAAACCACACCCGTCATGTTTCCCAGAGCTGTCGCTGCTTCTCCGGTTCATGAAATAAAGTTAAGAGGAAGGACGTGGGGAAATTACTTTGAATGGAACAGTACATAACAAATGATTGATATATGGATTTTTGTTTGAAATAAAATATTTTACAACTATTTAATCACTCCTGGTACATCTCAGAAAATCAAGCAAGTATCGAAAGTGGAGTATAATATAGTATAATTTTTACAAAAATGGCAGTGGGGATTCACTGGCATGTTCTCTAGGAGGGGCTGGACAATTGTACAAGCAGTATGGAACAGAAGGGACAGCTGCGGAGCAACAAGTGGAAACTGAGTCTTTGTTTTACAAACACGAGTCACAGTTTTATGAAGATGCACTTATTTAATTGTAGTTTCCTCACTTTTTTTAAGTGTTAAAAATGTATTTGTTGTAGAGCTCAAAATACACTCAAGAGAGGGTTAGGTTACATCGATTTGCTTCTTCAGTAATTATAACTAATTTTGCAGCTAATTTCAGTTGTTTGTGATCAACAGAAAGATGTTGCATGATCCACATGCTAACGGGATAAAATTGTTATTGGAATTTTTGAGTAAGTGGTGACAGCACCTTTATTCTTTGTAATTTTAAGTTGTTTTTTTTTTTTTTTTTTTTTTTTTTAAATTTTAACAACGCTCAAAATAATTAAAAATGCTGAGAATTATTTATTTGGACTGTACCTGAGGCTATTAGAGGACCTACCCAGCGTCTCTGTCAGATGCAGACAAATATTGCTTGTTATTTCAAGTTAACCCTTGAATAAATTGAGGGACGTCCGTATCGTAAAGCTTTTATTAAATGTGACACAGAGGTTGGATTTATGATTAGATGAGACTTCAGGTCTCAGTTGTCTTTGCCAATTGAGGTCCAAGTGTGTGAGTGTTTGCAGAATTGATGGGGCTTCTTGACACATCACCATTAATTCTCTGGAGGATTAAGGTGTGACAGGAAGGCCATGAACGCAGCTTGACTTTGAGCTTGTCTCCATAAGCCAGATAGATACAAGGCGAGCAGTTCTTTCCTGCAAGAGGACCCTCCCCCCCGCAGGGACAAATTTCTGCATGATTGTTTAGGACATGAGGGCCTGCTGGACCAAGGCTTTTTTTTCTTTCTATTGGAGGTGACTCATGCCATGTCAGATAAACTCGTCCCGCTTTACAGCTAACCGCTGGAGCCTTTCCCTGTTGGGACATTTGGCACTCAAGACTGCAGCGCCCGCTAGGTTGTCAGCACACACTCGGGCTATAAACATGGTTGAGGAGGAGGGGTCTGGTCAGAGGTTCCTTCAAACCACTTTTATAACCAACTGCTAACTGTTGGAGGAGTTTTAATTCTAACCTCTGTTTTTCAGAATATATCAAAGTCCATGAACCTTGAACGGCTTTTATGATCTTAATATGTAAAACAGTATATCGGAGGCAGCTGCAGTTCGTGGCAGTGAGTTTCAGATTGGATTTTTAATGCTTTGTCAGGGCTATTTTTGAATTTTAGAAGCCTTATGCTTTGCTTTTGCCTAAAGCATTAAACCAAAATATGTTCTTATTCTGCATAGTTAAATGAACGCTGATCACAAGTTAAATTTGTTTGATCCATCTTATCTTTTTGTGTCCTTTTTTTAACAGATTTATTTACTTTAAATTATACAGGAGCCATGATGCATATGCAGAACTTAAGCTAGTAATAATGACAACCTCAAAAGTGAGGAAGAAGAAAAGCGAGCTGTTAAGTGTTTGGCGTTGAGAGATGCCAGATTTCCCACAGGCTCTCAATAGCCTGAAGATGTTGAATATATCGAAGACATCTGTCTCTTAATAAAGCACTTTGTTAAACAAAGCACAGGGATGAGTTAGCAAAGTCACCGGTATCCGCTCGGGTCCTCACGGACCCCTTACAGGGGGATGCTGGCTTCAGATGATCTTTTAATGAATTTGTCGTGATTTAGGTTGCGATCGAAACAATTGCAGGGTTTGAACCATTCCGGAAAAAGATGTTAGCAGAGGACTGTCTTTTCAGTAGTGTGATGCCACATTTGTTTTGGTGCTAGAAAAGTTTCTTTGTGCCAGTAAAATGTTTAATTTATTTGTTATTTATTCCCAGAATTATGCTAAAGTGAATTATTTAGCATTGCATTTGGATAAAGCATTCCCTTAGTTAGTTGTTGAAAGATTAATGATTGCATGTAATTGTTGCAATAATTGAAAGAATGACTACTTTATTATTCATTTAATGGAAGAAAATTAAGGAGCATCGTTGATCACTGCTGTGTAAATTTGGTTTCCGGCCATTAAAAAAAATGATGGTGTCTTTTGCTGACGCATTCATATTAATATTTCAGTTGCGCAGTGGGCTCAGTCATCAGCACGGTCCGCCGTAATTCTGAGGTCCAATAACCAGCGTACATAAGGGTGTGCAGTAGGAGCTGAAAAATCCTGATTGCATCTAATGGGTCGGAGACCGGGCTAAAACGTTTCATTATGCATCTTTGGTTGCCAGGACAAGGATTTGTCTGTGTCCTCTACCTTGTACTCGGACAAGGGAGGACAGAAATGTGAAGCATCAGCCCAAACTTTGCACCGCAATCTGCAAAAATCTCATCACGATTGCTCTATGCTGATTTTTAACTATGGTGCCTGTGGGCCACTTTTGTATTTGCGACCATATAAAGTAAACAACACTATAGTGTGGCTCTTCTTTATTTATTTATTTTTTTAATGAAATAGTGCTCAACTACAAATTATTTGACACATTTTTGGGACACAGATTTAAAAAAACTTAATGGAAATGAGAAGTAAGCATTGTGCATGGAACACACATCCACTTTCGGTGACAATGCCACTACCTGCGCACACCCATCATGCACCAGAGTAAAGGTGCGGTGACGGGTACCACACGCAGGAAGCCTGAGAGCATGCTCATGACGTTGCTACCTGCATTCAGGTGCAGTGTCTGTGTACAACATAATGTGGCTCTTTAATATCCATACAGCTGCTGGTGAATTATGAAAATTGGCTAAAAAATGTTACATTTTCGTAATGTCTTATGTCTCCGTACTTAAATACCTGTGTACGTGTCTTAGGGGTTTGCTGCAGTCTTGAGGACTGGTTTCACTAGCGTGCCTGTCACTTGCAAGTGAATTGTGGCATTTTAATAATCTGCTCCCCCCACCCCCTTCCATGCCCCTCAGGTGACACTGTGGAAGGAGTCTGTGGATGGCCAGTGGGCCTGCATCAGCGATGTGAACAAGGGCCAGGGGGCAGTGTCCACCAATACAGATGCCCAGCAGAACGAGCAGTGAGGTGGGCCGGTGCAAAGCGGGGGCGTCTGCAGCCTCCCTGCCGATGGGGACCTACAAGCCAGAGCGTGCGCAGCCATCCAGGGAAAGGGTCCAACGGCCGCTACCAGAAGGAGCTCACACTTGCTCAGAGACATTTGTTTTGTACCCTTTTTCCCCACTCTCTCTCGGTAATGGAAAGTTAGGGAAGGCAACCAGTCCATGGTGCTGAAATCTTCAGTCAAATCCTTTTTATTTTACTGAAAGCATTTAGTTGTCCAATTGTCATTTGACCTCACCACCAACACAAGGTGTTAATAAAGTTTATGAATGTTTCTGTTGTATGATTTGATTGATGAACAAACTTACGTAAAACCGCGCCACCTAAACCTGAATACAAAATAATTGTTTAAATAGGACACAGTAAAGAGGGATAAAAATTAACAAAAGTAAAGCTGGTTTTGTCACAAAAACTAACTCAGAATTTTAAATGTATTGCAGTGGTGTTGGCTCTGAAGAAACAGGTGTTGCATGTGTGAAGTTCAACTATGTGGAAATAAAAATAGTAGCCAAATATAGGCCACTTTATTAAGTACACATGGCCAATACTTACTGGTGGTTGCGGTGTAACTGTTTTGGGAATAATTTCTTAGCAACCTGTAGTTTTTTTTTTTTTTTTAAAGGTCTTTAAGGCACCATTAAGATTGTCATTTTAATGCCACCGATGTACCCCTTTTCCTGACCACATGCATCTGTCCCATCATGACTGGTCTGGCCTTTCCCAAATTGACACTTCCATTAAGACAAAGTGCCACATCACAAAATGCACAACATCCCAGGCTGATTCCACAGAAATTGCAGCACCTTTGCATTACACCACCTCTTCAAGGTAGTAGACCATCTTTGTGGTGTCAAAAAAAAAAATAAAATAAAACCTGAACAGAAGTCCAGGGGGCGAAAACATTTGCTAAATTTGTGCTGGGGGTAAAACAAAGGCAAACCCTATTATTTGTTTGGTGTACCTAATAAAATGGCTGGTGTTTGCACGTGTGTGTGTCTATACACACACCCATATAGTATATGGTAAGAACTTGTCTTTTTTCTGTACTGCATCACGGACAAGCGTTACATTTGGGAAGCTCTAAGTGGACAGCGTGTTTTCCCGCTGCCAGCAGCTGCCACCGGAGACTCGGAAGTGCAGTTGGCTGCAGACGGTGCTGTTAGAAAGGAAGCGAGTGGCAGCGAAGTGATCTCGGGAACAAATTAGCCGAAGGCCTCCGCTCCATTTAAAGCCACCTTCATCTAAAACCTTTGGATTTCCATCTGTTCTCCAAGATAAAACGTCCATGTCCCGCGCATCGAAAGGATATTTATTAGACAGCGGGCTACAGCACCGTCTGCCCGCTCAGACAAGAGCGTAGATTTGTGTTCGTGCCGCGTGTTTCCAGATGTCCGACCCGTGCTCTTGAAGAGAGCTGCCGGCGCTGCGCGAAGCCCTGGCGGGGCTGCGCTTTCGTACCCTGCCATGTCATGCGCGAAATAATGAGCTTGTCTGGGTTTTTATCAGCGCACCGTAGGTCGGGCTGCATCGCCGGGTCCCGTCGGGTTCTCCTTCCCTTCGTGCGGTGCGTAGCTCCTACCCCGCGCGGGGCGTCCGTGCGCACGTCATCTTAAACCAGCTTGACTGTAAGGTTGTCTGTTTGGCCCGAGATAATGCGACCTACATTCTTGAGGCCTTGGCGCGAGCCATGCGTTATTAAAGTCCTTAGTCGAACGTTTGGGCAACGTGGAGGTTAGCGGACGGATACCTTTTTTCAGGCGATGCTTCAGTGCAGGCCAACCTTTGCCATAATTTGGTCATTTGTACTGTGTGTGTGTGTTTTGGCGGGCGGGGGCTCTTGCTAGAGCAATGCGAAGGAAGAGTTTTACTCCCGGATACTGCAGAAGGAGTGGGGTTCGAATACAAAACCTTCACGTCGTAAAGCGGCGCCCCAATGTCACAATGGCAGTCGCACAAGGTGACAACGTCACTAAGAAACGATTTGGCACAGCTAATGTGAATTTAAGCATAGCTGTGGGGAGAAGCCTTACACTGGTTGTGGAGCGATGTAAATTTGTGCATTTTATACACTGAAAACCGAGGGTGCGAGGTGTTCCTGTTAGGCTGACGGAAAATACAGTTTATTTTAAGAATATATGACAGAACTTTGGATAGCTGCGTCCCCGCATGTGGGACTTCCCGTTTGGCGCCAGTGTTTTACCCACAAGTTACCCCACTGGGCTACATAAAGGCAAATAAGCAGCACCCTCTGTTTTGGTGGGACAGAATGTTTTACCTTTGCAAAAAATAAAAAAAATAATAATAATAGTTAAAAAAAAAAAAAAAAATGCAGCAAATGGCGAAATGTTGCTGGGCGCCTCAAGTGGAGGCGGCAAAGTCGCCGTACTTTTCCCCTCCGATTTCCGGCGCTTTTCCAAGCTGAGGCAAGGATCTTCGCTGCCCGGGGGGCTCACAGCTCAAAACGCAAAAGTGTGAAGAGCAGAAGTGGCCCGTGAAGCCCGTGGAGCTGCACAGTTTTAAAAATGTCGCTCGGGGAGCAGGGGGAGCCGTGAGTCGTGCGTGCACGGCGGCATGCGGTGCGCCTCGGCGAGCGCAGCACGGAGCGGCTCCACTGGGGCGCCAAGCGGCGGACCGCGGCCATGTGCCGATCAGCGGGATTCGTCCCCCGGCGGTGACTTGGCTTGACGAGGCGGCGGGGCTCCGTGCGCGCTTCCAGCTCCAGACCCTCTGCTCCGCCAGCGGTCGTCAGCGGTCAGCGTCGTCCGAGATCATCGGCCGCTCGGCTCCCGCCGACTGCTTGGTCCACGCAGCTTGCGCTGTCCGGAGCTACCGCGCTCACCTGAAGGGACAAGGGACAGCCTCCGCAGAGGGCGCTCCCTCTTTTTAATCCTTCCTTCCTTTTTTCTACTTTACTTTGTATTCGTCTCCGTGAGCGGCGAGGCTGGGCTTTCCGTTCGGATTGCCCCGTGTCGCGGTGATGCCGGGCTGGAGGAGAAACCTGACTCTGTGTCTGCAGAGGATGCACGACGAAGGTGAGCAGCGGGGCAGCCCCTCTTCTCCCCTCTTTTTAAATTCATTGAATGTACATATCGTATTCGTTTAGTTGAAAATTAGGTAAAGATGTCATGATACCCCGTGCACATACTGTACAAACAGTTGGGAACAAGTGTGGTACAGTGTGCTACAAAGAGGTAAGGTGTGGTACAAGGTAGTAAGATGTGGTACTGTGGTACAAAGAGGTAAGGTGTGGTACAAGGTAGTAAGATGCACGTGGTACAAAGAGGTAAGGTGTGGTACAAAGAAGCAGTAAGGTGTGGTACAAAGAAGTAAGGAGGATACAAGGTAGTAAGATGTGGTGCTGTGGTACAAAGAGGTAAGGTAAAATACAGTAGTAAGATGGGGTACTGTGGCACAAAGTGGTAAGGTGTGGCACAAAGAGGTAAGGTGTGGTGACTGTGTACAAAGAGGTAAGGTGTGGTACAAAGAAGTAAGGTGTGGTACAAAGAAGTAAGGAGGATACAAGGTAGTAGATGTGGTGCTGTGTGGCACAAAGTGATACAGTATGGTACAAAGTGGTAAGGAGGATACAAGGTAGCAAGATGTGGGTACAAAGTGATACAGTGTGGTGCCAAAGAGGTAAGGAGTGATAAGGTAGTAAGATGTGGTACAAAAGATACAGTGTGGTACAAGGTGGTAGGTGTGGTACAAGGTAGTAAGATGTGGTGCTGTGGTACAAAGTGATACAGTGTGGTACAAAGAGGTAAGGAGGATACAAGGTAGTAAGATGGGTACAGCTTTATACAGTGTGGTACAAGGTGGTAGGGTGTGTACACAGTAGTAAGATGGTGCTGTGGTACAAAGTGATACAGTGTGGTACAAAGAGGTAAGGAGTGATACAAGGTAGTAAGATGTGGTACAAAGTGATACAGTGTGGTACAAGGTGGTAGGGTGTGTACAAGGTAGTAAGATGTGGTGCTGTGGTACAAAGTGATACAGGTACAAAGGTAAGGAGGATACAAGGTAGTAAGATGTGGTGCTGTGGTACAAAGTGATACAGTGTGGTACAAAGAGGTAAGGTGTGGTACTTCTGTCCCACCAAACTGTTTGCTATTCATCATAGCGCAATGGAATGAAACAGAGGTCACGTTTGGTTGTCTCTGGTTTTACCCACACAGATGTGTCTTTTCACCTTGTTTTGAACTGTGCTGTTTCGTCTTGTGTTAAAGATGTGAAGAGTGCGCAGCTGAGGTGGGCTGAATTCAGGTGGACTTGGGTGTGTTCAGATGCACTCAGGTGGGCTTGGGCTCCACAACTCACACAAGTTTCCCCAAACATTAGCCAGTACCTTACTTCTCAACTTCAGGTAGGGTTTATTAAAAACGCCTATGATTTTACGCAACCACTGTAAACGCACGTCGCCTGTGAGCGATAATTCACACAGTGGGTATTTCACACAGCAATCTTGGCACATCTCTACAGAAGTGCTCACGTAGGCATTATTAAATGTAAAAAACAGAATGTAAAAACGTATATCACTGAAGTGGTCTGACCGTCGTGTGACTTCAAACATCTCCTCGATCCCTTCTACTGAAGTCCTTATCTTTATTGCTGAACTATGTTAGTCATTTTTAATTATGAACTATTTTCTGTCCTTATGGTCCAAACGTTTTCTATCCTATTGTTGAGAGGATTACGACAGTTTAGATTCCCCTGCACAGCAAACCAATAATGTTTGGCATTTTTCTTGTTAGATTGGTCTATTTTTAAACAAATTAATACGCAAAGTTGTTGGACTTTTAATTTTAGAAATGTTGAAAAAATTTGTTTCACATCGGTGAAAAAGTCTTCCCCCAGTGCGTTTGACTGAATGAAGAATGAAACCAGTGAAAATAGTAAGAAGGCATCTTTTGTAGGATTAATAAGTTCTTGGGGTGGCATGGTGGCACAGCAGGTTGCGCTGCTACCTCACAGCACCTGGGCTGTTCAGGTGTAGGTTTGAATGCAGCTTGTAAGTGTGGAGTTTCCATGATCTTTTGTATCTATGTGCTTTTCCTACAGGTGCTCTGGTTCCTTCCTACAGTCCAAAGACATGTGTTTCGAGTGAATCGGTGATTCTGAATTGCCCATAGTGTGTGTGTATGCATGGTGTGGCCACTGGCCCGACCCTTGGCAATTCTGGTATTGACTCGGCGCCACCGTAATCCTGAAAAGGACAACCAGTTAAAGAAAGTGCGCGAGCATTAATTCCCTTCATATACAGCCTCCGTTTAGATGTCATATCCTACAGAGTAGACACTAGAAAAAACTGCATATCAGTGTATTTCTGATGTTATTGAATGACAGGGCCCTATAGATCCAGGACTCATCCAGTCCTGCCATGTAGTGCAGAGTTGGGTTAATACATCAGCTGAATTATAAATGTTTGTGCATTTGATGTGATATAAGCCACCTCTCCAGTCTCCATAGAAAAGCAGCAGACAGGAAATTCAATTGTCCTTTAATCACCAAGCCTGTAGTTCAGTTCAAATAGATCGCTGGACTTGAATTTGGAAGTCTCTGTGTGTGTGTGTGTGTGTGTGTGTGTGTGTGTGTGTGTGTGTAAGCACGCTCTGTCAGCCACTGCATGGCACAGACCTATGAGACCGATTCAGCGTCGCTGATCATATCTCAGGGGAAGTGCGGCTGAGCCAGCTGTGTCTAAGAGGTTTTCAAACAGGTGCAACAGCTTATCCTTTTTTCTGCTTGATCCCTGGGTTTTGTGCAGGAATGAAGAAAAGCAACTTTGTCTGTTTCACCAAGTTTCTGGTTAATGTTGATACAGGGAGAGGATGGCTGCAGTCGTGCTCCATTTCTGCTGTCAATGGCAGTCTGAGAGACTTGGAGAACCTACTTATTTACTCTGATGAGCATTTCTGTAATGTTGTGTGCTCAAAAACAGGGCTGTTGAGGGAGAAAGAAAATGTTATGGAAGTGTGGCAGAAATCTGGGTGTCACTGAAGTTTTATACATTTTCCTTACATCTGTTTATTTCCTTTAGCTGCTTTATCTTGAGCTGGAACCTATGCTAGTGCCCTTGGGCACTAGGCTATGAAGCGACACCCCAAGTGAGACGCCCGTCCGTTGCATAGGCACACGCTATGGGCGGTCACCAGTCAACCCGAAACCTGAACCCAAAACGCATGTCTTTGGGCTGTGGGAGGAAACCGGAATATTTGGAGGAAACCCACGCAGATGCAGGCAGAACATGCAAACACCGCACAGACTGAGCTGGATTCGAACCGACACCCGAACAGCCCAGTGCTACTCGCTGTGCCACTGCATTGTGTGTCTAGTGTGTGTCGATTCTTTAATTCCTCTAAATTCCTCTTAGATTTCTCTTTGATTTCCAAATATTCATCCGCCCATTATCCCTAACCGCTTGTCGTGGTCATGGTTGCAGCAGTCAACGTAAACCCAACGCAAAGGTGGTCCTCGGCTAAGGTGGGCTGGGGGCAATAGGATCACAGCGCATCCTCCCCCTGCCCACAACCTCACAATTAAAATGAAATATTTACATTAATAGACTTAAAATTTGACCCCAAAGTCAGTTTCTGTACAGTGAATGAGCAGTGCATGATTGGTAAAATATGTGAGTTAACAGTTTGATTTTTACAGCGAGTAGCAAATCTTTGCCAATGATGAGCAAAGCTGTTGGCATGTTGCAGTGAGCAGCGTATGGTGTTTTACTTGACCTTTTACTTGGATGTAATGGGATGCATTTTCATGTACTAAAAAATATGTGCCGAATGCTGCCCGTGGCGTTAACGCACGGCTCCCGAAGAGGCGTCTGTGGGTCCCCTCCGATATGAATAAACCCCCCGACAGCGTACTGTCGAAGCGATGCATTATTGCAAATGACACAGCTTTCTTCAATGAACGCCCGCACTACTTGTCCTCGGCGTCTCACTTTCAAGGCCTTGACAGCCTCACTAGGCCCTTCGGCTAAAGTGAGGCCACCCCTACAAGCCTCTCACTCTCGAGGCAATGACAACCTGAGGAGGCCCTTCAGAATCGTTTGCTAAACCTTATGTTTTGTCCTTTCAAAGTCGTACATCTTAAAAGAATTTGGCAATTTTAAAACATGAATTGTGTTCGGACTGTTAAAGTGAGAGTGAAAAATGTGTTAAAAAATAATGCAAGGTGGGGAAGAGCGCATACAGATGGCTTCCGGATTTAAAACCCTAATCTAATAGTTTGCAAAGCCGTCCTGTCGAGAAACGATTATTTGGTTGAGTGAAAAATGTTATTTCTTAGAGGAAAAAAAGATTTATGGCTAAGTTCGAATTATATTTCTTCAGTTAAAATTTATACAAAGTACAGGTTTGCCTTTTCAAACTGCAAATAAAAATTGTAACCACCCTGTCCAAGCAGAACTCTGGATAACGGCAACACGGGGTTAGCGTCGGAATACTGAAAAATTGCGAATCCACACACAATAAAACACAAGGGGCAAAGGTTATACTAGTTTGTCGGGGTGATCATGTATGTGATCGTTTTTAAAGATGCCTTTTTTGTAATTTCATTCAGTGTTGGTCCTTTTGAACGCTCACCAAGCAGGCTGACTTGACAAATAGTTAATTCAGTCCATTTTCTGTTTTTGATGACAGCAGCTGAATGTTCCTGTCACATCAGCATCCGTGTGCAATATATTTTGGTGTTCTTTTTTTTCCCCCTTAATAACAATCATCCGCGATGGCAAGGCATGCAGGCGTCCCGCTTCAATCTGGATGGACTTTATATTACGGTGCAAATCCATATGCAGTCTGCGTCTCGCTGAAAGTGTTATTTTGAGGTTTTGAACGGTAATGTTCACTTAGGGTTCCAATGCATTTGAACTGAATGAGTCATAATAATAATCATAATCATTACAGAAATGTTTCTTTGCACCGGACGACTTCTCGTGTCTGTCATTCAGGCCGTCTGGACTGCCGTGGGACCGGGAATGGGCTAATGTTCTGAAAGGCGAGTGGGAAGAGGAAAAGGTGCGCTACACTGTGTGTGTCCTCCGGTTCTGAGTTAATAGAAATTCTCTAGCAGGGATATGAGAGGTAAACAAAGGAAAACAAATGAGTTTTTCGGAAACCTGAACCTCCAGTGTGTGCAGTGTGTGGACTTCAGGCAGGAAATACTGTGGTGGAATAACAGGGGGTGAAGGTAATGATGAAGAGGATGGTGGTAATGATTAGGTAGTTTTTTGCAAATTTACTTTCCTTTACACTTCGCTGTTCGGCTGAACATTTTATTTGTTTGAGTAACCCTGAGGTTTACCTAAATGTTCAGATTTGAATTGGCAACCTGTTATTGCCATTTTCCTAAATTTAAGATTTTTTCCATCTGTGGCAGAAATCTCAGGATCATCCACAGATGATGCCGCCACTGTTCTGTTTTCAACCCTATGTTCCGGTTTCTAATGTCTGTCCTCCGATTTCCAGACCAGCACGTTTCATCTCCTCTCCACGGTCAGATCAGATATACTCTGTGCCAACAGAGCCGAACTCCAAAAGTCTCACAGATTCAGCAGCTTATAAGGTGCTCCTTCCATCCTTTCACGCTCCTTTTTCTTCAGGAAAACTTATTTTTTTGAGAATAATCAAGTCTGCAGCCAAAACTAGTGTTATATATGATCTTTATAGGTGCAGTCCTCGAATATAAGACGAGTCCATCTTCCTTTAGATGTAACTCCCCGTTTTATATTTGGGCCAATAAAGTAATGAGCAGTTTAGACCTAACATAAGAGAAAGAACGTGGGCTTGATAACTGCGCATTTAATAGCCTAGAGCTTCTTCAAGGGGGAAAATAAGCTGAAGTCAATAAACAAGTCATTTAAGAAATGTCCATTTTTTTGCTTTTGCCATTGTTGCAATCCACATTAATGGATTGTTCCTTTCTAACTGGAGAGAGAAGTGCTTGTGCTCAGCTGCGGAATACTGCATGTGTGGCTGTTTAAAGTTTTCTTGTTGCAAACTTTTGTAATATACAGCACGACTGTCTGTTTCTACATTTATGGCTCACTTTGCTTCATTTTCAGCCCAAATGGTGGGGACTGTTTGATTAAATTGCGATGGGGCTGTTACAGCAGCTCCGGCTCAGACATAAGAGAGACGTACCTTTGCGAGAGGCATCAGAAAGACAGCTTGGCATCTTGAGTGTCTGGAACGTTTAGTCATTACGGTATTGGAATTGTTTCATGCGTTTATGTCCTTTTTTCGTCAGCTCTTCCCCAATAAGGATCTTACATATCTGGCAGTTAATCTGATACAGAGCAGTACATAATTATAAAGAGCAAAGGTCCAAAATATATTTCATCTCACAGTCTAAGTGCAGTTCGGTTGTACCGTGAGTTGCCAGTCGGTTCAGCGTGACTCTAATCTGATGAATTAAATTGTTCTGAAGAATTAATATACAGGATGGGGCTACCTGCATTTCCAACTATAGTTTGTCAAATAAATGAATTAGCACATCTGATGTGCTTTTATATATTACAAGCTGGCCCACCGAGTCTTCCTTTCAGCCTCCACTGCAGAGCGGTTCAAAACAAATCTAAGGCTTGTGGCATGAATGGCATTAAATCAACTGTGTGCCACTTTTTTTTTTATTTATGCAGCAGCATTGGATGGGCCTGGTGTGTTATGCTGGGAGATACAGAAGTGTTTGGCCTGCTCCGGTTTTCAAAAGCACCGTGAAAAGTCTTAGATATTTGTAGCCCGCTTCACGATATTTGTCGAATATGAGAACTTGAGCACATTTATTTGTTTAATGGAAAATTGATACGATGATTGACTATAAATCACCTGGTTGGGTGTCACCTGGCCAATTTTGGATGAGGTTATTAAACCCCATTTGGACATCATCAAAAGGACTGGAATGATGGGATGGTGGATACCAGCAGGAGGTGGGATACTGTGAACAGCTGACTTGAAAGACAAAACATTTTTTATAATCGTGAATATAAATTTTTGTCTTTCTTGTTAACTGCAAACATAAAGCTTAAAACATCCCCATGACTCTATGAAGGTGAATTAGTCAGGATAGCATTGGCGATGGAATCTGATTTCAGTTGGTAGATTTTATGCAAACGGTTGGAAATGTTTTACTCTTAGGTGAAATGTTTGGTAGTCTTACACTCCTTGTATTTATATTTGTATGTATATTTAAATATGCAGGTGGTCCCTGTCTTCTGTTCCGATAAACCCATTATAAGTCGAAAATATCATGATTCGAAAATGCATTTAATATTCAGGCAGGTATGCATCACTTAATGACGGGGATACATTCTGAGAAATGTGTTGTTAGTCGATTTCGTCGTTGCCTGCGAACATCATAGAGTGTACATGTGCTGCCTCACATCTGTTTTGGCTTGTATATGGTATAGCCGATTGTTCCTAGGCTACAAACCACCGTCGTATATGCAGTTTGTCGTTAGGTGGCACATACCTATAGACCTAACCTACTGTCACGCCTGTGGCCTCTTCAGCAACAGAACATACAGTAGGTGGTCTCTCTGCCCCTGTCTTCAGACCGAGCATCGATTGGCATGGGAACCAATTCACGCCATAACACCTACCGAACATCATAGCCTAGCACAGCCTTGTGAACGCGTGGCAGACCGGGAGATCCGGATCATGGCTGCTGCCCACCATCATCAGATAGTATCATACAATATATCGCTTGCCTGAGAATAAATCAAAACTCAAAATTCGAAGTACGGTTCCTACCAAATGTGTATCGCTTTCACACCATCATAAAGTCAAAAAGTTGTAAGTTGGACCATCGTTACTTGGGGACCATCGGTATTGTACTTTTCCATTTATTTCATTGAAATTGGTCCCTAGTGGACTGATAGGTTCTCTTTAATAACTGCACCAGCTATTCAAAGGCTCCTAACTAGTGCAAATACAGCACGTGTAAAAATCAAGATAATACATTGAGAAGATCAAATGGCGAATGGTGGTGCTGCACTTCTGGAGCAAAGAGCTGAGCTATTGTTGCTCTTGATTTCTTTGATAATATTGCTGCCGTGAAAAAAATGTCTATAGGAAACTAACTTTTCTAATAAATAAAAACTTTACATGAACTTAAAACACTTTCAAAGGTTATTATTATTATTATTATTATTATTATTATTATTATTATTATTATTATTGTTGTTACTTACAGTATATACTTACATTTAAAATGGGTAATTCCTCTAATATATGCATTTATTTATATTTTGTTCTGTGACAAGGTGATAAAATACTGTATTTAGGTAGTCCTTATATTCCTTTAGTCTGTAAACATCACTTTTTTTGCATAAAAGCTTTGCACCTAATGGCTCTGCAGCTCCATAGAACCAAACGTCTAATGTCCTAGTGCATTTTTACAGAATGAATGAGTACGTTTCTCAGACTGTAAGTATTTCATTTCTATAGTACAGTTTGATAGGTCTGGGATAAAAGTGCTCAATTAATGAGGGATAATAGAGAGAGTTAAAAGATTATGACTATGTGAACATAATTGTATGAAGTCCCACAGCAGCAAGTGGACCATGAAAATGTAAAATAACTGCACATGGCATCTGCCTCCAAATGTGTTTGCTTCAGAAACATTAGCCCGCACCCACTGTGTGTAGTTTGAGGTGTAAACGGGGAGATGGAATTAAATGTATTTCCGAGCGCTCGCTGTTTGTGAGGCCCGTTGTTTTTCGGCTGTACAGATGGCAAGCCTTGCCCCCGTTGTAGGCGGCCCTAGGGGCATGGTTGCCTCCAACAAGATGCCTCGCAGTCCACCGTTTTACATCACCCTCGCTCTCTCTCTCATACTGTTTAATGGCCTAAAACGGCACTTTTGGTGTCTGCCGTACTTCTTCTGAGGAGCACAAGCTCTAGATGAGCTGCTATTTTGGTGTTCATCTGAGCTCCTTATTTCGCTGCATCAAGAAGGAGTTTTTCGGTTACGCGGTGAGGCTCAGTATCATACGCAGCAACACGTTGTCACGTTGCTGCAAATGGAAGGTAGATTGCTCATGTGGGTCAGTCATGGGAGAACCGTAATGTGATTTGATGACTCAAAACAACAGCTTTTCATGTCTGCAGTCCATCACAGAAAGGCTGTTTGCGTTTTTAGCCGCAGAATCAGCCGGCGCCTATTCACGGAGGTGCTGTCATTCCCTTTTTACAGCATATGAAAAAATTTGCACAAATTAATAGCTTTAATAATTGCTTATTTCCATAGGAGACACATCCATCCAAAGTGGGGTGTAGAGCTTACAACGTGATGCTGCGATCCTTTGACGGTTTATCGAAAGTGATGTGCCTTGAGTTCGTCTCAGAGGTTTAACTGCAGCGCCTTCGCTGCTTCGCTTCCTGGGTTACCACGTTTAGCCACATCTGATGTGATTTTTTTCCCTTCATAATAAGAATCAAAATGAGATAGATCTCTTATTCAGGTCACCCTACAGACGAGAATATCTCACAGTAAGAATCTATTGATGGTAGCGTGAGCTTTTCAGGAACAAATTGCTTATCATTATCTCCGAATAGTGCTGGTCTCGCGTATTTTAAAAGGAACGTTGATAACTGCATTTTCCAGAAGTTTCACGGATAAAATTAAATGCATGCCATGCAACTTTTCCCTGTCCTGCTTATATTCTTGTACTCTGCTGTGCCAGTGAGATAATTGTGTTCTTGAAAGTTTTTAGTAATGCTTTGAATTCTTGGATCTGCTGCAATATTGGTACAAAAAGGTTTTAAATTACAGACAGAACCAGTTGTAAGTGTAAGAAATGGTTGTTTTGGATTAAAAGGACTCTGCTGCTCTTGGAGCAGTGCTTAGGGCCTCTTTTCATGCCTGTGAACAGCAGCGTTCTTTAGTTTTGCGCTTCATTTTTCCACAGCCAGCGATGGTAAGGATGCGTCTGCCAAGTTTTATGATGACGCAGCCTTCGCTAAAAGCGATAGTTGTGTTTATTACTGTTTGCAGCTCAAGTACTCTCGTAATGATTTTTGGAAATGAAAGTGAAACAGTGCCAAATCCCAAAGAAAAGTAAAATTGTGTTAAGACTAATAATGCATTACACAGAGTTAGCAACTATCATAATTTTACTCTTTGAAAACTGCAGATGTGAGCAATGGTACCCACTAAGTTTCCCATTATTTAGCAAGAATATTTCCATATGAGAGCACAGATGTATATTACCTAATATTTTAATGTCACGATCTGGCTTGCGCGAAATCATTGCCACCTAAACCTTCGGAGTTAAATTAGACATCGGGGTCAGTAAACGTCCTCTTCCGCCATCTTATCTCAGGTAAAGTGACTTAAATACAAACAAGTGTTTTGTTTATATAATTTTTTTAACTGCACCGTTCCATCCTTTCAGTGTTTCGTATCATATGTTAGAAAATTAAAATTCATATCATGGCCTTATTGGAGCAAATACAAATATGCATACACATTAACCCCAGGAACTGAACCATTGTTTTTGCGGAAAGCCCTAGCACAATAAATCCCTATAATAAATACAATAATGCTTTTCCAGCGTGAATGCATGGTAAACGTCAACATTTTTGTGTAGTCGTTCAGTGTAACATCTTCGTGCCAAACTGGTGTGTTATGCTGGCCGGTGTTGGCATTAGCAAAGCGGCTTTGTTTGACAGCACTCAAATTTACATTCATTTTGAAATTGGCAAGGCCTGCCAAAAACTAAGTAGTTTTGAAAGGGTCCGCGCTTCAGAGTTGTTCACGCGTAACACACTTTATCACAAAGAATTCCTGCTTTCGGAATCAGCCTGCCCAACAGATACAGTTATATTCTGTTTAAACGTACAAATTGTAGACGTGGTGCATTGGCAGCGCCACACTTGTCAGAGTTGGAAAACTGCCGACGCTCCGTGAACTTAGATAGATGTGTTCAGCTAATATATTGCAACATTTTCAATTGCTTATCAAGATCCCTATTTCTTTCCTTCTCCAAGCTGAAATGGTAGGGCTGCTCGGAGATTGATAGATGAGACCATAATACCGCAAAAACAAACAGCCTCATTTATTTTTTCCAAATTCAATTACTCCCACCTCTAGGTGTGCGATATACCTCTGTTTATAAGAGTTATAACTGCCTCTCCTGTGTGAAGCAACTGCTCCAGTGGGTGAAAGCTACACACAGGGGATTACTTTCTAGGGTCCAACCAAGTGTCCCACAACTATTTAATGAGCACGTGAAGCTCTGTAGACTTTGTGAAGTTAATCTAATGTTCATTGTTTTCCTTACATTGTTTAAGTACTTTGTTTCCTTTATAAAATGCTGGTGAGAAACACTTTCTGACTTCACGAACACTTCACTAAGTTTATGTTCTTGTAGGATGTACAGTGTGCTAGTATGGTGGCACGGCAAGTAGCAGCACCTGATTGTTTGGATGCTGGTTTAAATCGAGGTCAATCTGAGTATAGTTTAGAAGTTCTCCCTCTCAAAGTCCAAAGACATGTGTTTCAGGTTACCTGGCTACTATAAATTGCTCACAGTGGGTACATGTGTGAGCAGTTTATAGTGTGGGGCTGCCCGGAGAGTGGAGTCTCATCCAGAGTGTGTTCTCCTAGCCTTGCACATAGCAATTCCAGGCTAGGTTCTGGACCTCAGCGTCCCCAACCAGGATTAGTGGTTGAGGATAAGGGATGTGATGAATTGAGGTTGAACAGTAATGGAAAGCAGACCGACTGAATGTTTTGCATTGTACAGCTGCTCTAGGTTTCTATATCTTGCCTCTTCCTTAAAGGCTTTGAAACGTAGATGCAGTACAAATCAAAATTTGAGTTTACTAAATGGAAGCAAATTTTTTTTCACAAGGCATTTGTTTAACAAGTTGACGTAACAAATGAGTTTACGTGTCTTCTCAGCTATTGTGCAGCACTTCCAAGAGATCTGGACATCTGGTGGTTGCTTCACTCTTCTTTCCAGTTTTTTTCCAGAAGTATCGGAAAGGTTGCCCAGGTGTAGTGGCAACTGATGCTGACTGATACTGCGCAATTTTCCTTTTTAGCTGGTTCCACTCTTTCAAGAGGTGCTGCTGCTTGGCTGGAATAGCACCTCTAATGTTCAGTGCACTTACTGAGTCTGTGTAGGTAGGGATGGCGAAGCGTGGAGTTTCTAGCAACATATTGCCAGGATCTGTGACAAGACGGTTCAACCATGAACAATAACATTTCCTCTGCAGGGTTCTGTCGCCATTCGTTCTTTGTTATCAAGTAGTTTGTGCTGATTAACTGCGTGCCTTTCTGGTGACATTGCTATCTCTCAGGCGGCTTGGCTTCTTCTTTACCCATCAGTAAGGAATTATAGTAACTGCTTCGACCTTCGTTCAGCTGAAAGAAAGGTTAATGGTGGATGAAATTCCCATGCGCCCCTCCCACAAGCTCTGCCAGAGACTTTTTACGAGTTACTTTTGCATTTGGATTTTTTTGATTACTTTCAGAGATTTATTGTTTGATAATTTAGCTGTTTGAATTCAAAGCAAATTTAAGCATTCAATTTATATGCTGTGTTACTTTTCTTTTTTTTTACTAATTTATGCAGCAATTTATTCTTTCTGAAGTAATTCAAGGTAAGTACTTTGCTCAAGGGTACGGCAATAGAACTGAAACTTGAACCCCGGCCTCTTGAACACGAGGTATCGACTCTAAATGCTATTATACCTGTTGCACCCTGTTAAATACTCCATTAAGCCATTTCATTGGCAAACATATTCTTTACTGGATCCTGTTGTATTCTGTGTATGCATTGCTTTCTGTGAAATTAACATTTTTATTAAATGGAGAGCTCAGCGTGCATAAATTATGGTTAAATACCCAACCCGAGACATGACAGCAGTTACAGCTGAAATGAAGAAGCTCAGCTGTCCTGACATCTTTCAGCAACTGCAGTGTGTTTCCAACTTAACTTTTGAATAACAAATTTTCCGATGCTATTAACTTTTTCACAAAATATTTCATTTTTTCAGATAAAACTAGCATATGAATTCTAACCAAGTCGATTTCCCTCCGGGGTCATTTGTTTGCTCATTTGTTCATTCTTTCAGTCTTTCATTCAAATTGTGCGCCATAGGTTGACCTGATTTGCCGACAGATTCCAATCGCGAAGAGTAACAGCTGTTTCGAGATTTTCAGTACCCTCCTATAGCTCTGGCCAGGGATCTTTATTATGCTTTCTTATTTACGTTTCATAAGCACCGCTGCCAAAGGAGTTAGAACACAACGGTGTTTGCATGGGATATTCCAAAACACCAGGTTGAGGAGAGAGAGTCTACTGCTCTGTACCCATCTGAAAAGCTCCACTGTTCCTGCAATACCATCACTTAGTCCAATACTACTTTTGCTGACACACATTACAGTAGTAGCTGCATACAGAATTGATGATGAATGCCGGACGCTGTCTGTTTTACGTTCAACTAATGAATTTTTTTTTAGCACCAAACCAGTTCTGGCTTCATATTAAGTTTGCAAGTAGGAAACCCACAGTATTTTGCTTCAGTGCGCATGATCCCCACAGCAGGATTAATCTTTTTTCTTTTAATGCTTTTATCTAAAGCCACTTACTGTACAATTGCATCAATACAGCCTGTTATTTTTTACTGGAACATTCCAGGTTTTGTAACTTACTGAAGGGTTGTGTCAAAGAAATCCTTCTGGGATTTGAAGACACCCCCTGAATGCACTGCCAATTCCTCACTCTCTGCCGATCACCTGAAACAGCAAACGCGTCACATTTAGTTTATAAATCGAGAGGCTTATGCGAGTGAATAGTGACCAGATTCAATTTAAGGACTGACATATCTACACTGATAAAGCAACTTCAGCCCTCACAGCCTCAAAGTCAGCCTCTGTTGCACTGACTGTCAGGCTTTTTGTTCTTTTTTCAATCTATCAAATCTATAAATCTGAAACCTTTTTACGCCATATCATACTTGGGAAATGCTCCTTTTCATGCTCATCGAGGTTGCAGGAGATACCATCACTACAGCTATGCCTTTTAAAGTCCTGCTATTTATTTTTTCACACCTAACTGTAAAAGAGCCCCCCTCCCATTTTTTCATCCCTTAACATGTGAAGTGGGGGAACGCAGACATGTAGACTTCAGTGGCTTATTCCTTGCTGTCGAAGGTTTTTCCTTTACTTCAGAAATGTTTAACCTGTCTGATTTTTCCAGTAACCCAACTTTTATTATTACGTGTATGTGGGTGTGTTTGTCTGCTAGTGTGTTTTGTGCCTTCGAACACGACATTGTGTAACTTTATATTTCTTGGCTGCTTGAGAGTTGTTTGACACCTCTGCCTCCCCTTTATTCTAAAATTTGCATCATAACTCCTCCTCAGTCCTTGGTTCATTTGGCCTAACCTTGAGCTACTTTTTTACAGACCATCTTGAGGTTTCGCCATCTTTCACACTCGCTCGCTCCAGTTTATCATTTCTGTGGATAATTGATACCAGTGGATAAGTGACAGTACCTATTGCTGTTATACGATATAAGATTTGTATAGGTGTAGTCCTTGAATATAAGACAACCCCATCTCTTTTTAGATGTGATTCCCAGTCTTATACTTGGGTCAATACAGTATATATGCTCTTATGTAGATTCATGTAGGCATATAATATAGTTTCCATGATGTAGTGGCTTCACTTATACACAGTAGCTCTAGTGGCATTAATAATTCCGAAATGAGAAAAAGTTAAATGAATATATCAACATATTATTACTGACAAAGTGCTCATGGCAGTCTCATACTCTCTTAAGAATGAGATTGTGCCTTTCTAAGTTACCCCTGGTTTATGTAAATGTGAATTGTCTCAGTTGGGCGATATGTTTAATGTATCTGATTCAAGGCTGACCTTGTTCAGGGAAATTAATAACTTTTTTGGTCTGATCTAATCTTTTGTCCACAACTGGGGATTTTTTAAAGACCACAGTCTTAAGTTAATGTGTCAGTCAGCCATAACAGAATCATTTTTATTTCTGTAAGGACAATGCCAAATGTAAGTTGGCATTTCTGAAAACCTATTTAACCCAAATCTGAGAAAAGATTTTTCACAAGTGGGCAGGTAATGTAGGAGAAAGGTATGTGCTCTTATAGCCTGAAGGTTGCTAGGTCAAGTCCTATTCCGCGCTGCTGCTGCGCTGGTACCAGGCCTTTAATTTGAAATTCTCCAGTTAGCATTGAGCATACAGTAGAATTTAACATTTTTCTAATGGATTATTATACAAGACTGCTTATAATGTGTAGGTGGAAATCATATGGAAATTTTTCAGGTGTAAAATGGTTAAGTTTTGTCCCAGAAAGCCGTGTTTCTGTTTAGTGTGCGCTGAGATGGTCTTTTCAGTTGGTCGAATGCTTGGCTCTCCCCCTGTGGCTTTTTCGGGCGGACCAACGTGTGCTACAAGGAGGTTTGTGTTTGGTGACAACATGAGCAGGGATCTCTGGGAATGATCTGTTGACAGAACAGCCTGGGGTTCTGGGAGTTTGCAGGGATATGTGGGAAGCAGTGCTTCTGCACGGTGACATTAAAGGAGGCTTCAGGGCGGGAAAAGCCAGCTCACGACTTTTGTATCCCAGGGAGACGAGAAGCATAATCGGAGATGAAAGCCACAATCGTGGCTGCAGCCTTGAACCCACACAGTTCTGTAACTGCATGGCTGCCAGGGGTCCACGTGAGCCCTGACCGGGGCCACCCTGTGAGCCGGGAGCTGAACTTGGCCTGTTTTAACCTGACCGAAAACGCAGCTTCTTTAATGCCATATTTTGTGTTTTTGCATCTCTGAAGAAAACACCAGCTAGCGTATTTCGTACCTGGTTCGACCTAAATCGAGTGCTTTGAGTGAATTGCTCGCTGAACCTGCTAACAGTTAAAAATAGACAAAGCATTAATGTCGCGATCGCAGTTCTGTGTTTATTGTGATGCGGTTGGGCGTTTGTTTGTCCCCCTGAGTGGTGCAGGTTGCGGAACAGCCAGTAAATCAGCTAAACAAGCCAGACACGGGGACAAGGGGCAAAAGGATGTGGGAAGCGTCCTGGATGATGCTGTTTTGCAAAATCACAGCACACACCACACCCACAGCCACTCAGCCCCACGTCAGACTTGGCCTCGGGTGCTAAGTGACCCACTGGTCTGTCTGGTGGCCACACTGCTTTACTCCTCACTTTCATTTCCTGTGCTCTGCACTCAGCCCCATATTACTGTATTATATTTTCCTAAAAACAAAACTGAGCCACTGCATGTGTTTGTGCACTCGCGTGTGCGTGCTTGTTTTTGCTTACAGTATTAATTTCACTACTCATATGGAAAATATTACACCACTTCTTCATGTAGCAAGCATGTTATTGTGGTTTATTGCTCTTTTTTTTTACATTTACTCTGTTTCCTCCTCTATAGTAAATGTCTTCTTCAATACATTTATTCTTATGTCGTAGATCCTTGAACCATGCATCTTGCGAACAAACTGTAATTTCCAAGTCTCTTTAAATATAAATAAATACTTCCAACATAGCCTGGAAAAGACATGTATGTTGCACATCATCACCGCACTGTAATTCTGGAGTCAAACTGCATTTGTCACCCAGGTCTTAAAGGTTGGGTCCTGACTTGGTGTTAAGCAAAGGAACATATTGTGTGATGTACTTAGACAGAGGCTGTATCTATCAAGCCCGCACTTAGTGTTTGAGATTAAATTAATAACAGGCAAAAAAATGAATTAATCAGCAGCTATGGTCCGAGAAGCCCTGAAGCTCAAAATTAGATGTCACAGTTTGTAAAATAGTGTATGGTGTGTTTAATTTTGGATTTCCACATCAGCCTGTTGTGAAGAAACCATATAAAAATAATCTGAATTGAATTTAATTGAGTTTTAACACCACATTTGGACGAAATTGCGTCTCTTTAGAGATTACCTCCTAATGCTTATTTGCTTTGTTGGTTTTTTAAAAAAATTATTAGGGACTGAGTCTTTAAATGTCATCTCTGTATTTTTACATTTTATTTTATTTTTTTTTAAAAAAAGAAGACCACTGATGGAACGCCCACCGCTGTACTCTGCTTATCTCGGTTGTACCTAATTTCATGTTCACCATAGACGGATCAGAGAGGATTTTCTGTACGGTGGCGTTATAATGAAGGGCAAAAATATGTAAAGTATTAGCAAAATCTAGTTGAGCGTGTAAATTGAATACTCCTAATAAAACTCCTGTCCTCATTTCTGCAGTGTTGGAGCAGGATGAGTTTTGAATACACGGCCAGTAAAGGGAGACGTTTTCATATGCACTACTTTATCTGAGTAAACCTGTGGTTAACCAGAGAACATTATATGGAGCAAATGGCAGTCTTTGTGATAAGATGCCATTCCTTTTGTTGTTTTAAATCACAGTCTAAGAGTGAGTCGTTCTTTCGTCTGAGCGGTGATCGCGGTTGTCATTTCCAGCTTTGCGTCGCACCGTGTCTGCTCTCTCTGCAACTTAGGTGGCCCAGTGGCAGGATGTGCGCTCCTCAGATGCACTCTTTCAGGGCAGTCGCCCTCTCTGCACACTGTGGCTCATGAGTATCTGTTAGGAGCGCTAATGCTGACTGCAGGTGTGGTGTGTCATTGAATTATGGGATGCTGGCTGAAGGTGTCTGACAGGTCTGACAGGTGTGTAGGAAGAGCTGCCTGATACTGAACCTCCTGGCTGATGAACCTGCTCCTGCTACGGTGATAAATGGAAAAATTGGGTTTTTGAGGTGCATTTTTCACTTCTAGCGTGGATGATAAAACCAGTTATAACAGCATGTTTGTGTATCAGGTCTTTGATGGCCAGAAGGTAGCAAAGTGGTTAGGCCTGCTACTTGTGTATTTCAAGGTTAGAGAGTTTGAATCCCACATCATGCTGTAGCACCCCTGAGCACAGTATGTACCCTAAATTACCCCAGTAAAATGTTCCCAGATGTATAAAAAAGTAGTTTTGTAGGTAGCTTAACACTGTGAGTGGCTTTGGAGAAAAGCATGAGCTGATGGTTCTGTTGCAGCAGTGAGAGACCTCTGTTGCTGCCCAGTACTGCTGCCGTACACAACTTGCAGGTATGCGGTGTCAAACACATTTCCCTTTCTTTCACCTACTGTATTTTGCATGTTTTTGGGCAATTAAATGTCATTTGTGTATGTGTATGTGTGTGTTTTGCTAGATCAAGATGATGTTAGCATGGACTGGCAATTCTTAGGTGGACACAGATGAGCATGCTGACCATCAGATTCTCGATGAGTATAGTTGTATTGTACAGTTGTATTTTTACATATCTAATAAAATAATTGTTAGAATTATCCCGTTGAAGCTCTCTTTTGCTTACTGCTCCCGTTTCCAGGAATGTATCCTAAGCGCTACCCAGGGTATTCCTGTATTCAAATTTTTGTTCTAGTCAAATGCAAATATTTTACTGGCTCATTCTTTCATGGGCTGAGACATGGAGACAAGCAGTTATACAGAATAAATTAATCATGAGACTTTGAAAACATGCTTTTTATAGCAGTTTTACAAAAAAGTAAAAAAAGAACATACAGCTCCAGTGTATTATTGAAGAACAAAATGGGTTTTAAAAGGAAGCGATAATAAAACATAACAGAAAACAAGTCGCAGTGAAATGTGAGATAAGTTATCAGACTGCTCTAGGGCCCGATTCCATAGGTAACGGATTCAGTGGTTTACATGCTCTAAAGTGTACAAAAATCATTGCTGAAATATTTATGCCGTGGCACAGCTCATTGCTGTAGACAGACTTAAAAGAAAACAAAAGCAAACCCCAACACAACTACTGGTGTTACCAAGACTCTTTGCATTCCTCATATTCACAATATCTGTACAGTCCTATGCCAAGATGGCCAAATTTGCATTTTTCAACACTTGTAGGCAAGTGAACCATAGTCACAGAAGGTGGCTTCCCGTTGTCACGGGAATCCTGCTGTTCATTTTGACTGATGTTCCCAGACATTGTGCTAGAAAGGTCAGTAGCTCTCCAAATGCTCTGCTAAGCCTAGCATTGAGCTTCTCCAAATGATAAATGAATTACAGATGTGATCAGAGGGGTTTTTAAAGGCCCACGTCACAGTTCTGCAATGAGTGGTGTCTGTGTTGGAAAAATGTTTCTGCTCCTTTCACAGCGAAGTGAACTGAAAGGCTTTTGGGTCCTCACAGGAGGAGAATAGATTTGGTCCTTCTCCACAGAAAATTATATTTCCCCCTTCTCTTTTTTTAATATTTCCCTTTACTCATGGTCTTTTATTTCGCATTTGACAAGGTCTGCAATTCTGCTCAGTTGGCGCCCTGCTTTTTGTCCAAACTGTCACAAAGGCTGAGGCTCTCAGGCGACTTGGCCTCCTGCTGGCTTAAGGGCTTGAAGGAAACCCAATAAATCCACTATCAGAGATTTCTCCACAGGAGGAGAACGCAGGTCAACGGAGCTCCTCCTGTGTTGGCCTCAAATTGAACTTCATGTTACCCCAAAAAAAAAAAAAAACCCCTCAAAGAAACACAACGCTTTTCAAATGTATTCAGATAATCAGTATAATGAATGCTGTTTTACTCCACATGACGCTTAACTTACTTTTTCCTTCTCTGTGCTCACACATAGTAGCGTACAGGAAATGCTGGGGAATAGGAGGACAATAAATAGTTTAACAGTACAGGTAAATTTCTGGGCAGCCCACAGCCCAGGTTTAGATGCCAGGAAGGTCCAGCTGACCCCGGGAGGGTGGTGTGCGGCTTCACGTTTTCCTTCTGCCTGGTCGGAAGGGAGGGGGTGGGGGATGTTAGCACGTTCAGCGAAGCGCTCATGTGTGGCTTCTGTTTGCTGTGGACGGACAGTTGTGACGATGCTGTCCCTGCCTTACAGCTGTGTTGTCACGCATGGCTGACGCTGGCGGTTTTTTCAGGCAGGCGACATCCACAATTATTCAGGCCACTGACACTCACAGGCCTCTAGTTAATTCAGGAGGGCTTTGCTTAAACACTAAAGCTGTGCGATGAACATATTATCGTGAAAGGCAAGGAAATCAGGTCAATATCAAATTCATGTCAAATCATTATAAAATTTCTGGAAAAAACCGCTCGATCGATTATATTCCAGCTGAATGCTGTTTTTAAATTTTGCGGCAATTCGTTTAACGGCATTATCATTTTATATAGTATGAGTTTGTAGAAACAAATTTTCGAGAAGGAGCTATTAGATAAACCCTTGCCCATTTACAGTTGTCCGCAAGACACAAGATGCATGAACATCCACTCGTGCGGCTCAGTCTGTGCCAAGTTTGCATGTAATCCCCTTGTTTGCATGCATTACAGGCCGGTCTAGGGTTGGGACATAAGACAGAGTGAGGAAAGCATTGACCCAACCAGAAAGAAGTCAGAACCTGATGAGAAATCTTTCTTTTTTTTGAAAATTATTATTATTATTATTATTATTATTATTATTATTATTATTATTATGGTAACCCAACCCAATTCCCAAGCCCTAAGCTAAGCCAACAAAACAAACAAAAATCCCTCTTCATTTGGTGTTAACTAACAAACAAAAACAAACAAAAGCACACTGTTGTACCCTTGCTCCCTAACCATGGAAAAAACCAAAGAAAAACTGACCAAAGCAAACAGCCTCACCCCCTTCTGGCAGCTTCTTCATAACCATAGGTTTTTAACACTGAATAATAAACCACACAACTCTTTCTGGCACATGCCTGCACCTTCCTCTCTCCTCTTCTTCTCCAGGTGTCTTCATTCCTTAAATGCCTTCTTGTTCACTTTCTCGTTCTTCCGTTTAGCTAAATGGGGAGATGGAACACAGACACCCACGAATACTTAAGGCCTTTTGACCAAGGCTGTCACAGCATAGTTTTCCTTGGGATGCTCTGGTTTCCTCCCACAGTCCAAAAACATGTTTGAGATGGATTAACTCTTTAGTGAATGGCTGTGTAATTGAATAAATGCCAATGCTACCTTATGAAGGCCTATTTTCCAGTCTAAGGTTAGCCTGACCCCCTGTGTTTTAGGGATAAACTCCAGACTCTTGACTTTGGAAAGTGGTTGTCTATATTGTGTCACCAAATTATAGAATTATGGCCCTTCAGAAAGAAACCACCAAGGCCAAAGTGAGACTGCATGTGCAAACATTTTGTAGCCACTACACGGGACCCCCACCCACCCCCATCATGATGGCTAAACTCAGAATCGCTTCAGCTCACGTGAAAAGGTTCTCCCTCCCACTAGACCAGTTGCAGTGCATTTTCAAGTCCTTTTTCCGAGACACTGCAAATTAAATGAGCATTCCTGTTTTTTTTTTTTTTTTTTTTTAGTGCTTGTGGAATAAAAAAGAAATGAAACAATAAGTCAGCCCCTATGGAAATTGGAGGTTGCATTTTTATTCGTACTCTCTCTGCAGAAGACTTGGAATCAGCACTTCAGGTAGGGATAATCTTTTGCATTCAGTGAAATGAAAAGACAGCCTGGAATATGCAGAGGCTTAGTGGATCCTGCCAGAGCTTCTCGTTCATTTCACGCAGGGTCCATCTGAGGGAAACACCCACGACACTTTGCAAGGATTAGGGTACAATATACTTTTACATTTGGATAGTATTAGGAAGGATCCTTTGTTTACTGGTAATTTTTTTTTTGTCAACCAATTATTGTGTATTTATTTCTGCTACTATTTAAAAAGAAAGAATGACACGATAATTTGTATATTTATATATCTGATAATCACAGTATTAGATTGTAATATTTAAATAGTTCAATAAGAACAGGCGAGATCTGAGTGTCTTTCATCCTCATTTTTGTTGATTTATAGAACAAAGTCGGTTTTGGTTTTATAGCCCACTGAGTTTAAGCCGACAGTTTTTCCAGTGAAAATTTACTTCCTTTTTGTGTTCCACTGAATCACAATCGCTACCACTCTTTCTGACTGTGGGGCCGAATTTCGGATTTCTCTCTTTCCTCAATATACGTGGCAGCAGACGGGATGGCTAATACTGACTGCGGACACAAAGTTTATCCCACTCCTGGTAAAAAAAAAAAAAAAAATGAGACGAGAGCAAATGTAGTTGCAAATGTAACAGACAGGTGAATTTTCTTGGTTTGATAGTGCAGCACTTTCTCCACTGCTGGAACAATGCCAATCGTGTTCCACTGCTCTGCAATGCCTCTTCATGATGGGCAGGTTGTTCTCATGTTCACTTGTTCGCTTAGGCTTCCTCCCAGTGCTCTAGCTTCCTCCCACAGTCCAAAGGCATGTGTTTTGGGTGAAATGGAGACTCTAACCTGGGTGTGATTTGAGAGTGTGGTTGCCCTGTAATGTGCTTAATGTCTTAAGTTTCCTGGCTAGGCTGTGGACCTGTGACCCTGCGTTGAACAAGCAGTTGAACAAGATGAATGGATGGATGAATAGATATTGGGCAAAATATTTAGAATAGATATTGGCAAATCTAGATGCAGAATTTGGGGTAACTAAGTAAAGTAGAAGGGATAACTTGATAAAGTAATGAGCTTGTGCCTCTCCTGCTTGGACCATAAGTAAGAAGACACTCCTCCTGTGAAGCTACTGTTACGTAAGGAAACTCCATGTAGTTCTAGCGAAACGGTGACATCTCATACACAGTAATGGGCCATAAACTGAACCATTAGCATAAACAGTTACTTACTCTGCTCCACATCACGCTCTTACCATGGCTGTTATATTTTTGTAGTAACCTCCTCCCACTCGCTTGGTCTAAAGGGCGTACTTCCTAGTGGTGTTTGACTGTAGATAAAGCAAAATTGGCTGGAATAATAAAAAAAAAAGTCGATGGAAAAGGACTGCTGTGTATTTTTAATGAGTGCATTATCAGTAGCATAAATGTCATTTCCCCCCTAAAAGCTGGAATTATATGTTTGAAAGGGTTTCAAAATAGCTGAAAATATATATCAGCGTGGGTCTAAAAATGGCTGAAGCTCTTTTTTTTGCCTGTGGGTGGGTTGCTGGGCTTCGAAGTGAAGAGGTAACAACTGAATGTTCATTAGACATTGTGTTCAAGAATGCTCATCAGAAGGGTTTCTAGCACAGGATTACCATGAATCATTTGTCTGTTGTTGTCCTCTTTCCAAAAGCGGAAACGTGGTGTGAGTAATTTTATAGTTTTGTCTGTCTGCGGTATTTTTTTTACACAAAAATAAGGCTAGAGAATGGGAATTTGGATCTGTTATCACTGTGCGTGCTTCGTCTGATAAATTTAAATAAACCTGTAAGAGTGCCTGTACCATTTAGGAAGACAGCATGATTTTTCATGCCATGTTTATTGTATGCTTGACATCTGAAACTGTGGCAGGAATAGACAGGCATTCCATACTCATGATGGATTGTTCATATGAATATAAGTTTCAGGTGTGTTTTTCAAGCATAGCATGTGAGTCCGTGTTCCTTGTAAAAGTTAAGATATTAGTTGACATAACTGGTGAATCAGGAAATCACGGTGCTGCTGAAAACAGCAATACATTTACCAAAGGGGAGGTTTAACCTTTACAAAGAGGAGGTTCCTGTCATGAAGGACAACGCAGCTTTCTTGATCTTTGAGTTAAACTTGAAAGCTTACGTAGTCCATGTATTCTCTTCCATGCTTAAAGCATATTTCACATTTCCATGTTCCAGTGCTCCAAATGATGGTGCTAAATAAGGGTGCTAAATAACATTCTATATTGTTAGGTTTTTGAAAAGATTTTTATGCAAGGTTTATGACTTATTTACAGAATTCTTCAGTATAAAGTTTACAATACCATTGTGAGGTTTGTTTTCTTTTGCAAAGTGTGATTTTTTTAAATTTATTTATTTATTTTTTTGCTTTGAAAAGTGTGAGTTTTTCTTGGGTACTTGCAGTTTTGAAGGTGATCGGTTTTTAGTTTGTTTTTTCTGTGTAAATTAGTTAGAGACAGACAAAGGGCATAATGTATTTTTTATTCATTGTATGGAAAGAATGAAGGTTAGAAGATTTGAGGGACAAAACATTTTTCTAGAATTTTTCATGTAACATTTATTATTGTATGTTGCAGTAGATATCTTGTTTATTATCTTATAGTCAAACTAGAAATGCCTTTATAAAATAACTTCCATAATTATCCTTAACCACTTGTTCTGACCAGGGTAGTGGCACTCTGAAGCCCATCCAGATGTTAGTGGGTACTACGCTAGGCTGTAGCATCCATTACAAGGTAGTTACACACACACACACACACACACACAATGGGCAGCTTAGAGTGACCAGTTAGCCTGAAGTACATTTCATATTCCGGCAAACTGCGCACAGGCTGAGCTTTAGTCGAGACCTTCAGGAACACATTTGTTTGATGAATAGTTTAAATAGTTTTTGCAGTCTTTGACTGCTTTTGTTGGGTCAAACCCAATAGAAAGCCATTTCTTTGAAATTTAAATTGAAATGATTATCACACTAAGTCTGCCTTGCTGGGAAGCTAGATGCAGACAATGGAAATAGGTCAAGTACCTTAGTTAACAAAGCAGTTTGAGACACAAATATATAACCTTATATGTACAGTGCTGTGACAAAGTATTTGCCTGCTTCCTAATTCCCTCTATGCTTACTTATCGATAACACTTGTGTCTATTTCCAAAAAAAAAAGTGTAATACAAAGGACATGGGTGGTTCATTGTCAAAAACCCTTGGCTGAATTAAAGCAGTTCTATAGAGGAGTGGGCTAGAATTTCTTCACAGCGATGCCAAAGACTGATTTCCTCTTACCGCAAGCATTTGATTCCTGTCGTTGCTGCTAAAGGCAGCACAACCAAATATTAAGTTTAGGGGGGCAATTATTCTGTCACACGAGTGATATGGGTGTTGGTTTTTCCTTCAGTGAATCAAATGGTCATTTAAAAAATGTGTGTTATGTTTCCTCAGGTTGTCCTTTGTATTATCCTAAATTTCAGACACAATTAAGTCTTATGGATAAGCTAAAATAGAGGGAAATAGGAAGGGGGTAAATACGGTACACTGTATATAAGCAAGTAAGCACCCTCCACAATAAGAGTTTTTCTGTCACCGCATAGTCATGAGGTCACATTTGGCCTAACTTAAGAAACACGTAATAAGCAGCTGGGTCAGCTCATAACGTTTTTGTAATGCATTTGATGGACTGGCAATGTGTTGCATGTCCTGTCCAGAATTCTAAATGCGTAAGCTATTCATAGAAGTGAAGCATAGCTTCAGAAAATGCATGCCTTTAAAAATGAATCATGAATTTTGGAAAGCAGTGTGCCCACAGATGCCCAAAAAGATGCCTGAAGTGTTTGTTTTTTTCCTTGCCGCAGCTTTTGCCCAGTTTAATTTGTGAAGGATCTAAAAGTGGAGTTGCCTCTCTATCAATGACACCGTGAGCTTTGCAGACAAAAGTTAAATTTCTTTTTATTGCCAGTCATTTATTCTCTGGGAAGAGTTATGGTCAGCTGAGCTGGCAGTGCCACATAATGTGGATAAATCCAATCTGATTAATTCTTCTTCTTAAAAAATGGTACACGGTCCATATCAGTTTGACGGCTTGCGGGAATAAGTTCAGTTCAACTGTTTAATAAGATTAATGCAAGAAAATGTAACAAAGGACTCTACTGAGCATGGCCATGGGTGCGATGGCTTAAACAAGGATACCAGAGTTGTTGCCATGATGATTTTTTATTAAATCACAAGGCGGTGAGTCCTGTAAGAATGGATAAATGGAAACATCACCCAAATCTCCCCTTCCTGTAGCAGGGCTGACACTCTGAATTTGGCCTGAACAACCACAGGGTGGGTGCTCAACCCCTCACCGGCACAAACAGTGCACTCAATGCTTTCACTTCACATAATTGTTTACAGGTCATTTCCCACCCCTACTACTAGGGGGGCCTTGAGAAGCAGTCGCTACTGTGTACTGTATACTGTATATGAAGAGTATTATATGCTGTGTAGGTGCTGTAGAGTCCTGTCAAGCTGATGCCTGTGTTGGTGACTGAGCACCACTTACTCAAGTGGCTTTCTACTCAGTTGCACATGAGAGCATTGGAAATTTAAAAAAAAAAAAAAAAAAAAACGGCTACAATCCAAAAACTCACCCCGGTGAAGGAGAATATTTAATGTATCTAGTATATAATTTAAATCCATCAGAATTAATTCCAATTTTTCAAATCAGAGCAAGAATGGACACATGGACCACAATTCTTTGGCTCCTTGATTCTTTAGCTCGCTCAGCATAAACTCTTCAAAAGAGTTTAAAGAAGAGGAAAAGAATGAAGACACAATTCAGACCTTATTACCAGGGGTCCAGATTTTCTGTGCATGAGCCTTGGCTTTACAAGTGGATTCTGAAATCAGCCCTGACATGAGATTTAAACTGCTCGCTGTCTCGTGCTGTGTTAGAAATTCACCTTTCAAAGCAGTGATTGGTGGATCTATGTTACAGCTGACATACCAGTCAGTGATATAAAAGTGAAGCTGAAGTTGATTTATTTTTGTTTTTCATATTCCGCTATTTTCTTCGCTCCCCGTCTTCATTATAACCAGCTGCAGGAAAATGTAAGTGGTTGAAATTATTCATATTTTCTTCACATTCTGTGTTTTTTATGAAATAGGTAAATATACTTGGACTACTCGTAAATGAAGTTTTAAAGCAATGTTTGATGGGGAAGAAGCATTGGACCAGCAATGACTGAAAGCACCTAATCTCGCACATTTCTCCACAGTCTTTTGCATATGCTGCTCGCTTTGGTAAAACTCCCATCATCTTCTCAGTTTGGTCAAAGGTGTCCCAATGCAGGGGCTCAATGGAAACCTTCTAGCAGACTTTAAGATCTTCTGTCATCTTTAGCTGTAGCTGTGGTCCAGTGCTTCCAACCACTGAAACAACACATTCAACCACAAATACCTGTAAAATTTGAAATTGCAAGCTGTACCCATGGGCTATACGCAAGAACAGAATCATTTAAAACTTTTGCTGAGGGTATTGTAGGATACTGGTGTTAATGTAGAACATAAATGAATTAATTTTTTTTTAAAAATCATGGTAATTTACTTCCATTGTGATTTTTTGAGAAAAAATATCAATGGATAGGGTTTGCATTTACTGCACTATTGCAACATAAGTTCACAAATTTGCCCCTATTTTTGTTAGCTAACTAAGTATCTGGGTTTTATGTAGCCGGAAATCAAGGTAAACAGTGTATTACTTACAGCGCAGTGAATTTTGTAGATCGCCTGCTGTATTGCATCTGATATTTCTGTGGCCTGTTTGACCTGAGGCACATTTCTAAAAATCTTGTAGGATTATTGCGGAGATCGAAAAATTAGTGGGCACAGCTGAAAAACTTCATGGATGAAATTTGAATTTTTGACAATAAATCCCTGTTATATCGCTTGTGTGTTGTGTAGCAGCTAAATTTTGGCAGCAAAATACCGTGGCCAAAAATTCTGTGGTCCACATACAACCAGGATATAACTGGGGATTCTGCCATCTCACTCTGAAACAGACGGTTGGTGATGTGGAGGCAGCTGCAGAGTCCTGCTAAGCAGGGCAATGAAATCACATACGCTTCTCTGCGTCAGAGATGGGATTACATCCTGGAGACCAATCTCAGAGATAAATATGTTGCTTTGTTGATTTTGGGTTCCCCGTTGCCACCTCCCCACTGTGCCACAGCGCATTCACATGGGTGCAGTTTTTGTTTGTTTCCCTAACCTAGGTTTATTTCCATTGCCAAGCCCTGATTTTCCTCGGTACGATTTCCGTGCAGTCGGCCTCTAAGCCATCTATGCGCAAACATTTAAAAACACAAAGGCTTCGAAAGCAGACTGTGGTTTTACTGTTGCACCATGTGACCTTCCTGATCATTCGCTGTTACTGAGCCACAGCGTACTCGCATGAGAGCGGTTGTTGTTTTGCTAAACTGGGTTTATCTTCAGCATCTTCGGTGCACTTTCCATGCAGTCGATCTATAATCCATCCACACGTGCTGTCAGGAAACAAACACGGTGCGACAAAGAGTCCTGGGACCCAGATTCGGAGTTTAATGTAATGGTGCGGGTATAGTGCCGGTTTGGGACTTGAAGTTGTTAAAGAAGGCACTAAAAGCTTGCCAAGATTTGCAGATAGGAAGCTTGGAGATACTTGCTAGCTCTCTCTGAGGTTCCTTGAGCCTGGCTGCAGTAGTGCTCCAGGATCAAGAATAGACTCAAGAAAGACGTTTGTGGGTTCTGCTCTGTTTTCTGCTTATCAGAGTGCATTTTTTTGCTGTGAATAAACACAAGGGAATAAACAAGTGCTTATCTGAAATCCGATTTACACACCATCTCTTTTCTTATTCGCTCGACAACTTAATGCATCTCATTTGCTTCCCTTTCCTAAGACCCAAGTTTTTCGCTTAGCAGGGATACGCAGGGCGGCAGACAGCATAATGGTTAAAAGTACTGCCTTATACTTTAAGGATGGGGGGGTTCACATCCTGTCTCCTGCTGTTGTTCCCTTGAGAAAGGTTATAACCAAGAATTGTTCTGGTAAAAAATACCCTGATGCATAAATTGGTAAAGAGAAGAAGTTTCTGGTGCCACCCACCATTGCTGAAAACTTTGCACAGTTTTGTGGGCATTATCCAACTCTGTCCCCTGGTGTTTTTGGGTATGGTGGATTGTAGACCTGAAGAAGCTCATGCAGTTATCACCCAGGCCTTTTTGGTTTATATACATCATTGTGGATCACAGCACACCATTCATCTCCCACTACATGAAGGACCTCTGCCAGGTGCTGCACTGGAGATCAGCACTACAAGTTTAGTCATGAACAATATTTTCCCCCGTTACCTCCCTTAAGCAGACAAATATTTGTCTCAAAGTATCTTCAACAATTTTATCATACCACCCTTTTAAAGAAACAAAGTCCATGCATCTTTTTCTCCAAATGTACACTGTGCCTGAGAAGAAGCACTTTACCTGTCCCCAAGTCAATATGAAAGCTTTTACAGCCATGAAAATTCAAGAGTCAAGAACATGCTTCAGCACCTTTTTCACTGCGCTAGTAAATATTGCATCAAATCATTCTTATAAACTAATATATATAGTATAAATATAAAAACAGAAGTTTAGGCTTGCTAAATGCCATTTTCACAAATGTGCCTCCCCCTTTCTTCTGCATGTGACAATAGCCTGAAGGGTGGCTTCCAGAGGAGTGGCTTTGTGGTCATTTGGTTCTTTTATTGAGTAAATATCTGTACAGCTTTACTCAGTTACACTTGCCTCATTTGTATTTTCCCCATTTGTTGGCCCTAATTTCGCTGAAGTTTACTTTCTTTTTTGGCCCTGAAACACAACATGTGAGCCTTTACCTTCATTTTGTCCAAGGAAGCTCAGACAGGGAGAAGATATTTTAGAAATAAAAATGAAGTTGTGTTGTATTATTTGCTCTGGCATTAGTGTGGTTATTAGTAATATTAAAAACATGAAGCATCTTCAGGTTAATAAAGTCAAAATGAAAACTTTTTTTATGGGCTTTATATGCTCTCAGTAAACAAATAAACAAATACTTGGCTGCATATTTTTCAGAGGCAGCATCTGCTTCAGTCCAACTAAATGCATGTGTCTTTGTAAAAATGAGTTTGTGCTCATTACTTATTTTAGGACACAGCCAGGGTGCTCTCAGCCAGCTGTCAGATTTATTATCTTTAGTAGAAAGAAATAAAGAAAGAAAGACAAGGCACATCTTATAGAAGATTTCATATAAGGGTTACTTCAGAGACACTTTTAAAGGTTTTTAATGAATGTTTTATTAATAAGCATTGATAAGCTTACATTTATTTTTGAAAAGGATCATTAGAGAGCATCCCCATCTCTTCTTCTTCTTCTTATTATTATTATTATTATTATTATTAGCATTTCAGGGACAGTTTAATTTTTTGTAATTAATCAAACCTGTTTCATCCTCAACCAAAAGAGCCTTTTCAGACTTTTTGAACTGATTCTTTATGTTTGCGGATCTAAATTATCCTAGACTGTTTATATAACTGAGTCTTAGGTTGTCTCAAGAAATCACTGGTTAACCAAACCAGAACAGGAGAAAAATAATGGCTTTCTGAACGATCTCACCAACTCCAGGAACCAAGTCCCTTGACAGCCTCTGTTCTACCTCTTTGAATCTCAGTCCACCTCCCCGCAGTGGTTGTGCATAGCGCAGTCAGTAAGATGTTTAAAAGAAGAGGGGCAGACATCCCAAGGGGAATTCTGCTCTTTGTTTACATTCTCACTCAACAGATTTAAGATCTGCTTCCCAAGTTCCATGATGTTTTAACTTCATCATAGTCTTCCTCTGATCTTTCGTCTGTATTCATTTGAAATTAACTTCTCACCTGGGTCCTTCACTATTCAGTGTCTCTGTGCTTCTTACAGATGAAAGTGTTACCTAAATACTAAATTGCAAGGTATTTTTAAGTCAAGATGAATGTCAAGATAAATAAATAATATCCAGATAATTATAAAGTTTAGAAATATGCCAGAACGGCCTCTTCTGGTCCATCAGCTTTTTTCTGCAAGCTGTCAGACTACTGAATTTTGTAAAAATTGATAAATTTTTCAGAAATTGATAAATGCTACCATCACTGACCACCTTCCCACTTCACCATACCGAATGGTGTATTTTTATTTTGTTATCTATTTATCAATCTATTTGTTATCTATCTGTTTATCTGTTCAACTCCGTGGTCCAGGTAAAACAATGTTTTGTTCTCTTTTGTACATCTGCATAAGGGTAGAATGGCAATAACCTTGTCCTGAGACTTAGGGTCCAATATATTTGTTCCGTATAGTGCCGTTCTTAGATGTATTCCATAGCTAATTTGCATAGTCGATAGAGAATGTTTACTCTTTTCAATAACATCTGTGCTGTTAACTTGCCATCTTTTATGACTAATATTATATTGAACTGTTCCAGGGAATCTGGAGTGAGGAAACTTGTTTTTTTTATAACAATTTAAATTCTACTAGAGATTTTCTTGCCTTTAAATGCTCTTAAATCATTTCTAATACCCGCCAGGTGAATACTGTATATTAAGTTCTTTGCTCAGCAGAAGAGATTACTCTTACCTAACAGTGCTAAAAATTGCTCAGTTCCACCACAGACCACTGTGCCTACAAGATAATGTTCTCGTGTGTCAACATGTCTTCCATGGCTGCGTTTGCTTCTGAACTTGCAGGGGTTCGGGAACTCAGCCGGTGATTGGGATGCAATGAACAAAGTCAGGTCAGGTACCACCTGTACCGTCAAAGCTTGGTTTAACTCTTTACTGTGTTCGGATAGAGATCAGTCTGTGCGAAGCTTACAGTACATTTGATCATCTAGTATCACTGTGGCTTCGAAAGTGGTGGCATGTGTTGTCATCTTTTACTTAAAACAGTTGCTTTAAAATGATGTGATGCTTAATCTTACAATGATTGCAGATCCCTGTTTTTTTTTTATACGTTGAATCCAAGGATGGTGAACTCCCTCTTCTATCATATTTATTTCACCATAGATCATGTTTATCTCATATATATAAGTAAATATAGAAAGTACCATATTGTCCCTAATATAACACGCTATTTTTTTCTGAGAATTAAATCTTTAAAAAAAAAATGTGGGGTTGTTGCAGACTAGACCTATAAAACTCATATATATAACACCAGTAGGTGGTGTTACTTATTCACTGGTATCAGTTATAAGCTATAATGTTCCAAAAACCTTTTTCCAAAAATGGGTGTTGAGGAGATTGTCTTATAATCGAGATCATCTTATATTCAGGCCAGTACAGTATTCCAAAATACTATATGTAGCTACATAAAATGTAAGTATTGTCTATCTTTTTATAATGTGAGACATATCTGCAATGGATAAAAATGTCTAAGAACAAATCAATACTTGTAGGTTCCATATATTACTTATTAAAAAGATTGTAAGCTTCATGTTGCCTAGTATATGCATAAATTGTGCACAATTGTGACGCTTACACACAAACATAAATATTTCAGCCAGCAGTGCAGCAGAAATAGGAGCAGGCACATTGCAAGATATATGCAGTTTTATTTTAATAGAGCTGTCACTATCAATAAAGTGCCCAGGAGGAGTCAGACACACTGCCTGTTGCACTAAAAGGGCAATGCATTTTTCAGGAGCTGAGCGCTTCGGGGGTTTCATTTTATCGACCGGGGCTACAGGTTAGAGGCGTATCATTGACCACGAGTGGCTGTGAATCATCACTGCAGAAGTTCTGTGTGCGCGTCCTGATGTAAAAAGGTTTAGTCCTGTAGGAGGCCATTAAGTAATAGCAGTATTCTGAATAAGAGTGTAAATGCTTTACATTCATGCCTTGTGATTTTCTGTACACATCTTTCCTTCATCAGTGGATTGTCTAAAGTTAATTTACTCTTTGCCATCACTGGCATAATGCAGCAGTGTTGGAAAAAATTATAAATCCTAAGAGTACTGTCACATATGCTTAGATAATATTTCTCTTTTACATAAATAGCTGTTTTGTAAATTTCTTTTAAACATTTTTAATGTACATGCCATAAGGGTGGGTGGCACTGTGATGGAAGAGAGTCATGCTCCTGGTTTTCAGTACTTGGGCTGTTTGGGTATTTAAATCCTGCAGAGTCTGTGGAGTTTCAATCTTCTACCTGTATCTGTAAAGATGTCCTACTATAGTCCAAAGACATGTGTTTCTGGTTAGTTGGTCATTGTGAACTCCTCGTAGTCTGTGGATGTGTGTGGCTGCCATGTGATGGACTGGTGGTGCACCCTGCTTTCCCTAGGCCTCTGGACCCCTGTTTGCCTGGTGCTGCAACCCTCCTTAGGACAAAGAACTGACTGATGGCCGTAAGGGCATGAACTATTGCTTTGTGAAGGCTCATGAGATGAAATAAAATACCTGAAATATATTAAAAGGAAAAGGTGCAAACAACCAAGGTATTTTGCATAGCATGATATGTCGCTAATGAGAAGTAGGAAACTACCAAATAAATGAATGCCAATGGGTAACAAATAATTATTTAAAAATCCTACTCACTTATATAAGAAATAAGTAAGGTTGTTCTTAAGAACATGAGATTCAGTTAATATAATGCCCAAGAGGTATGGGCTACCACCGGTATGTGGACCTCCAGTTTAATTTTCTTTCCTTGTTTACATTTGGGAGCTTTTTGTTTTCCTCTCCTCAGCTGATGGCTGGGTTATCTGCATAGTGAACTATAAGTGCACAGTTGTGTTCTATTGCTATAGAATAGAATAGCTTGCGCTGCAACACTCCTTTTTGTACACTACCATTCCTCAGCACACTGCTCTGTATCACCCTGCTGAATGGAGCACTCCGTAAAAATAAGCTTAATTGAACTGAACCGAATTAATATAGAAACACGATGAATGCACGTGTGATTTATTCATCAATAAACACATTTAACAATGAACAACAACCATGTAAGAGGACTGTAGAAGGGGAGTCGTGTAGATAAAAATATCATTCGGCGAAAAGCAGTCTCGTGTTAATGTACTTTGTAATATTTTTGCACTGCAGAATTTAAGGGTTCCCCGTCGATACAGTCAAGCATAACAGTGCGCATGGCATTTATTTGCTCCACATAAAGATTTTTTGTCCCCCGTCATACTTGCCTATTTGTGTTCGCTTTTGTCGGCACACGTGAAGAGGAAATGAAATGAAACTTTATTAAGGGTTTCCAGCAGAGCATAGCACGTCTCCTCAGCAGTGTGTTGGCACAGAAGTGGTCCGGCCAGCTCAGTGCGTGTGCAAATGCACAGAAGACTACAGAGAATAAAAGTACTTTTGTGTGTGTGTGTGTGTGTGTGTGTGTGTGTGTATGTGTATGGGGGGGGGGGTCTTGTAGCTTGAGCCAGGCTGGTTTAATTAATTGTGGCAGCAGCTGAACCTTTTGGTCTCATCTTGCTCACTTTGACCAGCCAAGTAGAGCTTTCAGAGCCATGGGACACAATATTCCGAATCAGTTTTATAGCGGCAGGAAAACATTTAACACATTCTGCTCTCTCCTGCAGCGAGAGAGGCCGTATGCTGGTAGCTGTGATTGTGATGTTGCAGATGATGCTGCCATGGAATATGGTGATGGCACCGGACATTGATAGTGATGGTAATGAGGGCCAGCGTGAGGATGGGGGCTCATCTAGCATGTGAAACCATAAGAAAACTGAGGAAATCTAAAGGCTGTAAAAGAGCGAGCGTTGTGATTTTAGCTGCGCCCCTTCAACAATATATTGCATTTAAGCCTATTATTTGTGGGCATTTCTCTACTGTAAAGGTATTTTTTGAGTGAATATGGAATGGACACGTGTGGTATCTTAATAAACTTTTAATGTGATGTGCTTTCACCGTTTGTGTGCAGGTTTTCAGTAGTCTAAGCTTAACACATTAACGTAAGGATGGATGCTGAAAAGCTGGGCACCATATCCTTGAAAGCCAGTTTCACATTTGGCTGCATGGTGCTCATTTTTATCAGTAAATGTCCTTTTTCTACTTTTTACACAGAACTTAGAATTTGCAACAAGGCTTCTGAAACAGCCTCTTGACATGAGGGTTGTTGTTTTGCTTGTTCTTTAATTCGAATAGCTGTAACCAGTCAGTCATAGCAATGAAATAATGATTAACAGCAGAATAACTGTTTGCTTTTATTGCCGACCACAGCGAAGGCCTTAAAATGCCAGCACGGGTGAATAAATGCATGTTAGCAGACGGTGCTGCGTCCCTTTGTGTTGGCCGGTTGGTTGGGAAGAAGAGGCTCCACGTGTCATTTCAGTTTTTATTCTCGCTGGCAAGGGAATGATGGGTATCTGACAGCGGTGCGGAGGGAAATCAGTCACACGTATCAAATAATGATCTTTGTGATCCTGACACCCATTTACTGTAACATTGCTCATTGTTTTTTTGCAGGCAACGCTTTGCCATTTTACGGTTTTGATGGAGTGCACGTGCTTTTCAGTTGGGTTAATTTCCGAGCGCAGCTGCTACCAAAAAACAATCAGTAGATGGGAGATTTATCCCCGTCCAAATTAAAAAAAAAAAAAAGCCTTCCCATAAAGCATGGTTTTATCCTGTTCTGGGACACAGACACCTTTAAGCATCTTAATCATCTACCTTCACACAGAAAATATGCAATATAGTCATGTCAAAGTAACATTTTTAATTTTATTTTTAGATTTAACTTAGTTTTGAAGCAAGCTGGCTGTTCATGGATTGAGATAAATGGACCAAAGACCAAAGATAAATGAACTGTTAATGCTAATAAACTTTGTAATTATGTGGTTAAAGGACTATTAATGCCTTTTTGCTGCTTATAGATTGTTTCACTTAAATTTTTGTCTAAAGCATCTTACAGTATTTTTGTAGCTGAGCAGTTTTTACTGGAACAACTTTAGGGTAAGTAGCGCAATTTGGCAGGTATGCAGACGGGACTCTGTGGTGTAAAACCCAGACACCTACAAACGTGCAGATTTGACTGGCCTTATAAGCGCTAGACAATTACGAATGAAAAAATGGATGGAGACGGGCTTAAATGAGCAGTCTGCAGGTATGAGCTGCTGCACTGTTTACTTCGCAGTCTGATTTTGCTGACTGGAAAATGTCTCCAGAGTTTTCCAATCAAATTTATTTAAAATCTAATTCATTTTAATAGACTTGGAATAGCCTGAACAAATTTTGTGTGAGTTTATCTCCTGGTGTCGATTTGTATGCATTTGTGGTCTCATATTTACATCTGAATTTAGTGTGAGATTATTTTTGTATATATAGTGTGTGCATAGTGCTGTATCATGGGGTGTGTGTGTGAGAAACAGCTCCATACCCTCTCCCTGTGAGGAAAAAGCACTACATTTGTCTCAGGGTCTCAGGTGGGCCGTGTTTCTTGTTTCCAGTTCAGCTCCCCTCCCCAAACCCCCTCCCCCAGGGGTGCTTTCCTGGTCTGTCATCCCAGCCTTGTCCTTTCATAGATACGACAACATGCAGCAGCGTGGCTGGGGGACACGGGTGTGTTACCTGCCACCCACACCTGTCCCACTCTTCTTCATGCACACCTGCAGCCTTGTGGCCCCCGGGGAAACGGCCACCTGGGTGGATCTCTTCACACAACCCCAGCTCATAGGTACTACACACAGCGACACCTCATCCATCTACTGCTCACACTGGTGCTCAGGCCACGGTGGATGTCTGTACAGGGATTTCAGGTAAACTGGTGACTCGAAATTCATTGAGTAACAAAGGTGTTTATTAAAATGCCAAAATAAATGGGGGGACAAACAATATGTAATATTTACAAACATACGCCATACTTTGCATGTGCAGTCAACGATGGGCATGTACCCCAAAATTTACTCTGATTTAAATGACCTCCCTGCTCCCTTTAGGATGGACTCAACCATTTTAAACAATAAGAGGTCTCATTAATGATACACATGTAAGCTCAGTAAACATGGGTCGCAGAATGCAAGTTAAACATATGATGGTTTTAATTAATGTATGAATATGATTTATCCTTACAATCCACCACAAAAACAATGATTAATCCAAACCATGTGAATATCTGTTACAATGAGTTTTGGCACTAAGGAGACGGGCAGTATTAAATACCACCTAAATCCTTACTTCAACCTTTGGCCACATCTGACAAACAAGGCTAGTGGGTAAGTAATGCCCAAGCCTTTTGTGCATTTCTCATAAAATGGGCAATGGTGTGTTTATGTTTAACATGAAAATATAACCAATAAACTACGTGCATCTGCTAGCTTGGCTGTTTAGAATGAGGATTTCCTACAGATCTAACTGGGTCAGACCCCCTTCTGTCACAGGTGTCTAGCAGTGTATGTGATTTTCAGTAAAGGTGTTAGATAAATATTATATAGTAACCAGCACACATCACTTAGGACCAAAGTATTTGTTTAAATGGGAGCCCGAGTATGACCTCAGAGATAGGTGGCCCTGCAGCCTTCTGACGGTGGTGTTGAACATGGCCAATAGATGGAGCTGTGCCCTTACAGAACAGGGTCCTGTGTACGAAAAAGTCGATCCTAATTTTTTCATTTGTAATTGTCTTGCGCTTAGAAGCCCAGTCAAATCTGCATATTTGTAGGTGTCTGGGTTTTACACCACAGAGTCCAGCTTCCTCAGTGGAGCCTGGATTTGGTCCTCCGATGTAGCTGTGCTTCTGCGTCTCCTCCTCCGCTGTGCGGTGGCAGTGGTCCAGTGTCATGTGAGGACAGCCTGGCTGCCGTAGAGCATATCAGCTGCACTTGGACACAAGTTCTATGCAGAACTGACAGCGCAATATGAAACTTATTTGCTAAGACTGCATTGTTGGCAAAGGGAACAGGTGATGGTCGTTGAAAGAAATGGGCCAACATAACAGTGCGGAATGCATGATAGTTATGATGATGCTTCTCGTTGTCCATTTATGAACAGATACAGTATAAAAGAAAGCAATAATAATTACAGTAATAAGGATTACAGTGATAACAACAACAACAACAACAACAACAACAACAACAACAACAACAACAACAACAACAACAACAACAACAACAACAAATGATTTTTAATGCCCAAAAGATTTATAGGATTTTTCTTTTGATGAAATATTTGAAAGGCCTGAAAGGCTATCCATCAACATTTGTTAAAAAAAAAACAAAAAAAAAAAAACTGCTTTCGTTAGGTTTATTTTAATTTCGATGTGTTTAGTACTGCCACGCAAAAAGCTTTAGGTTTGTCCTGTTAATTTTTACAAAAGATTTTAATGCAAACTCTATGATAAGACATTTAATTTGTGTTATATCAAGTGTTGTTTAAACATACAAATTTTTAACTTTTTAAGAATCATAACTATGTAAAATTGTAATGTAAATTGATGTTGGCAAAGAGCAAAAATTAGGTTCCAGCAACTCCCTTTTTGGCATGTGGGCATGTGTATCAGTCCAGTCACCAACAAACTTAAATATATAGTGCAAAACTAATTATTGAATTGTTTGAATTTTTCAGTAAATAAAAGATGTATTTCTTTAGCAAAGGGGATGCAAATTTCAAAGGAATGGTAGAAAAACAGCATGTGAGCTGACTTGCAGGGTAGCTTAGTGCACCCTCGGTAATGAAGTGCAGCTATGATGGCTGCTATGAATAATGGCCATGTTCTACAGCAGTGCTTTGATGGGAGAGCATCTCAAACAGAGAATGTGGCTGTCCAGGGGTAGAAAAGAGCATCAGGAGTTTATGGGTACTGCAGGTATGTAAGAGAAAGTCCCAGGTCTCCAAACAGCTAAAGGCTGAAGTACCAGTACAGACCGGTTCAAGCACTGGGTCTAGCAGAAGGCACCCTTGTTTGAAATGATCATCATCAAACTCTGCTTAACCTCAAACAGGAACCATGGATTGTATGGATTTCATGTTTGTAATGGTTGTTTCGTGAGTCACCGGTATTAAGAACGCAAGGATCCCAGTGTAAAATCTTTGTGATACTTGTTGATGTGATCACTTGTTGGTGTTGAGGATTTTCAGAAGAGAATCGTACGCGGTTGTATTTGAAAAACCTTCTGATGACGCTGAGCAAGCCAGTGTGAAAAATACATGCGTCTGTTAATTTATGACGCAAGCTGCAGCTTTGTTACTGGCAAAAATGATTTTTATCAGAGCTCTTTTAAAAGGGTTTCCTACGGATGCGGCAACACTGAGGCAGAGGGCCTCCTGGGAAGCGGCGTATTTGTTGCTTAGCCTTTCAAACGCTTGCACAGCCCATCCTTCTGATGATGCCGAGAGCGCAGAACTTGGCTTGTGTTTGACAGACGTGCGGACTCATTAGTGTCTCAAAGGGTCGATGGCGGCGTCCCTCCTCGATACCTTAAGTGTGTCAGGGCTGGAGCTGTGCCTGTGTAGCGCGACAGCCGCGGCGCGTGGGGCCGATGGGCGAGACAGGAGCGCAGAAGTAGCCTGGCCTGCAATGAACAGAGGAGCTGCAGGGGGCCAGCTGGTGCACCATCAAAGGGGCCTGGATGAGAGGGGCAGCGACGTGCCGAGGTGCTCTCCCTGGGCCATCTGAGAGCGCAGAGGCATCCAGCCCGTGCAGGAGATATGCGGAGATGGCTCATGAAATACACAGGCTCAAAATTTAAACATGGCCTTAAATGTTTTATAACATGCTGTGAAATGGAGAATTTTGGAACTCTTTTCGCCTGCCTGTCTGCTTTTTTTTTTCCCCCGCACCTCATTGTTGCATGATATACCAGGGTAGGATTTGGTTTTGTCAGATGGAAACAGTTCCTTTTTTAATTCAATTAGGAGGTATTAAATATACAAATGAGAATGTTGTGCAACACACAACGTCTGTTTCTACAAATTAAATTCCCTCTGTGAGTAATACGGTCTTTATGCCGAGCAGCGATTCACTCAGAGGGAATTTCAGTCTGCTTCTTGGGTGTCAGCACAGTAACTGTTGTTTTTGTCCCTGCTTTTAATAAAATTGTACTTATTTCTCAAAATGCCTTGAGTATGGTGGGTGCTGATGTCCAGTGGGAACACTGCTTCTTGTGCTTGTGCTCAAAAGTTTTAACTTTTGGCTCGATAAAATGTTGTAAGGAAGGAGCTTTGGCCTGGACTGTGAAGCTGGTTTTTTTATGTTTATGCAGGAGCAGCTATCATGACCCAAAATAATTTGAATAATCATAGTAACGCACAGACCAACCTGAAAGAACATCCTTAAATGCCCAACATAATATTTCTTAAGAAATGAGGGTGCTTGGTCTTCTACTGAATATGTATTTGCTGTACAACCCGATATACACAGAACTGTGAGCTAAATGAAGAGGTTGTAAAGCATTACAAATCCAAATGTATGTTAGTGATTAACTGTGTATTGAAAATGATGTACATATGTATTATTACAGATACTTGTATTTATTCTATATACATTACATTTAATTCTTTCTGTTTATCTTTGAAGCTTGTTAAAACAGGATAGAGAAATTCAGAAACATGTAGAAATGAGGGAAGTGAGTTTCCATCATTGCTGCCTCCTTTTTTTAAAAAAAAACCTTTAAAGTTATGCCTTAAGTCTGTTCTGCACATTTTTACAAACTTTTCCTCATGTTCCCCTTTCTTTCTTTCAACTTAGTTGTAATTTCAAAACCGATTAAGTCAAGTTTTCAATATTTAAATCAAATCAAAATTACTGAGGAACTTGTACTCAGTCATTAAATGCATCTGTAAATGTGGCAGACAAATTGAGAGAAAAAAAACCCCATGAAAGTTCTGTAACTTGAACTTACGTACTTAGTAGAACTTACTGACACAAGTAAGCAACTAAAAGAAAACGCAAAAACCTCATCTCGCTTGCAAGATCTCAGCCTGGCTTCAGTGAGCTGTTGTCGAACTGTGAGGCCAGACCAAAAAAGGAGCAGTGTTACAGATCTGAATGTGGTCCAGGAAATGGTGGATCACTACAGCTTGAGTATGGACAGTTCTTAGGATTTTCCTTTCTTTGCCCTTAACATACCTGCATGGGTCTCTTTTCCATGAAAATGCAAGCTGGAGTCTCCAGACCGAACCCTTCAAAATAGCTGAAAGTCATTTCTGGGCTCAGATGCTTCCTAAAGTGTCCTGTCACACTGGGGTGGAACTGACCTCTTGTAATGGTAGAGTTGCAGAGATTTCTCACAGCTCATAGACAAAGTTTGTCAAAATACTAATGGTAGTAATGCACGCTATGGCCAAAAGTATATGGACACCTTAGCATCACCCCCATACGTGCTCGTTGAAGCTCCTGTTCCAAAACCATAGGCATTAATATAGAGTTATTCCCTCTTTGCTGCTTTAACAGCCCTCACTCTTTTGGGAAGGCCTTCAACCAGATTTTGGGAATTTGTGCTTGTTTGGCCACAAGAGCATCAGTGAGGTCGGGTGAGAAGGCCTGGATCGTGCTTGATGTTCCACTTCCTTCTTAAGATGTCTGGTGGGGTTGAGGTCAGGGCTCTGTGCAGCCATTCAAGTTCTTCCACATCAACCTGGGCAAACCATGTATTTACGGAGCTTGCTTTGTGCATGGAGGGGGCACAGTCATCCTGAGGCTGAAGGCACACAGTTGTTTAGAATGTGTTTGTATGCTGCATGGGTGTGGCTCAAACAACTCAGCGCAATCATTGGGGGGGGGGTACATACTATTGGCCATACAATGCAAGTTAAATAATATTTTTAATTCTTGGATCACTTTAGTGCATTTGTAAGCACTCTGTTCTTTAAAACCAATATTTCATCTAAACAGTCAGTCATCTGTATCATCCTTGTCAGCTATATTTAAGTTGAAAGTTAGTTCAGTATTTGCTGTAGTGACTGCCCTATGTGGGGTAGACTGTGAGGCCAGAAACTGCATCTCGCCCCTCACTCAACGGCTACACCAACTGCCTGACTCACATTTTTGGTTATTCTGATATAATTATTCCTAGCAGACCCTGCAATGTACTGCACCCCTGTTTCTTTATAGCTGTGCTCTCTGAACACTTGTGCAGAATTGCAGAAAAAGGGCTCCGACCCTCCCCCCCTTTTGTTTAATGCCGCACATTTTACTGCTTAAGTATCCCGAATTTGTTGCACGAAGTTCAGTGTCGAATTACGCCGCGAGTTTGAAAAATGAGTGCAGTTATCCTATTTAAACTTTTTCCTTTGCCACCCTTCCTTCAAAGAAACCACATTCAGACGTTTTGGAGTCAAAGGATTAATTATTAATCTCTAAACATTGTTAACACGCAGTTTAACAAGAAAAAAACCTGTGAGTCTTGATAAGCTGTACCCCTAAGCTAGTAATGCATGCATGGAAAAAGAGATTGTAGGTTTTTTTTAAATGATAGTAATTTGGGGACATTGCTAGCACACTGATAAAAACCAAATTAATAATTAAAAAGAGATTAATAACAATAAACATAAGAAATATTCTGTTTGTTTATGCTTGTACAGATTTTTAAATAGAACTTTTCTCATAGTTTTATTCATGTTTACTTGTGTATCTTAAAAAAAATCTGTTTGTTTTTCCTGGTAGGCTGCCATGTATTTTCTGCTGTTTACCAATCTGGGCATCAGAATCAAAGGCTCGATGGCAGTGTTGCAGAGTAATTTATTATTTTTTTAAAATACGTTACTGTATGTTGTGGTGCAAAACTACTGAGTCATAGCAGGCTCTTGGATCGGACCATTCAACAGTTAACAGTACAGTCAACAATGCCAGACATCCGAAAACAGACTGCGATGTTTGCTTTGAAATGCATGCATCAGTAAAACAGAGTGCAATTTCGTTTGTGTGTCACCGCAGTTCACCTTTGGGCGTAATAAAATAATGGCTGTGCATGAATACAGCTTTCTTTGTATCAGAATGCCTGGATTTGGTTCTGTTCGAATCCACTGTATAAAAGGCTGTGCTTTCTGCATACTAATAATATTTTAAATAGCAGTCATGAAAATGATGAGTAATTTGATCCATTTTTCTTAGTTCACCTGTCCATCTATCTATTATCTATGACTGCTTGTCCAGTTCAGGGTCGGCGGGGGGGCAGCATGCAAGCTGGATACGGGACCAGTTCTTCTAAAAAATAATATGCACTACTGTGCCACCTCTCATTGCTCCATGCTTTCACGTTACTATTTTGGAGAAAATGTCTTAATTTATTTGTAAGGCAGCTTGGAAAATCTGGGCATAAACAGTTCAAAAAGGAAGCCTAGGCTGTGTTTAATAAGAATATTCTGATGAATATTATGTATCTGCAATCCATATATGCTTTCCATATCTGTTACAGTAGCCAGTCAGGTACTAATGTGAAATCTCATTGAGAAGAGGAAAAAAGCAACGTATTTACATCAAAAATAACAATTTGAATGGTTTGTGTGAATAATAATAAAGTGGATTCTGCAAGGGGATGTGAAAATGTCTTAAAGGAGAGCATGGCAGCCCAGAGAATTTGAGTCTTGCACCCATTCATTTGCAGTCTTTGTGTGCTTCCTCTAGGTTCTCAGATTTCTCCACAGTCTTGCAACAGCTACTGATCAGAATAGATGGCTCCTGAATAAATGGTTGCCGAAAGGGGATACATGAGTAAATGCAATATTAAATATAAATTTAATCTAGGAATCTCTAGTTAAGAACATTTTTTAAAAAGAAACGTAGCCATAAAGTTCACCTGCTGACCATAGTGATGTCATCAATGTATCTGAGAATCAGAACAACCACCTATGTGGACAATACATGTACAGTGCTTTCTGGCATCCAGAATAAGTGTATAAAATGTATAATTTGCATAAATAACATCTTCTCTGTATTACTGTGAATCAAGAAAGAAAATTAGACACATGATCAACGTACAGCAACTGCTTTTGTTTGATAAATGCATCATCTGGATATGAGGAAAAACAGATGGATAGTGGACTAACTGTGGTATTTTTATTAGTATTCTTAAAAACAACTTTGAGTCATTCTGTACTTTATAGGAAACAATCCTTCAATTTACTGCTGTACGTTAGTGTTAAAAGGATGAGGTGACAGAGTATGTTAAACCAGGGCCTTCTTGGGCTGCTTAATGGGTGTAGGGTTTGAGCCCAACCAAGGGTGTGAGGAGTTCACATGTTCTTCCAATGTTTACACCTCTCCACTGGCAAACAACTTCCTTTTTGTCCCATTCTTGGAGACCTCGTGACTCAGGTTTAACTCAGTGACTTACACTGGTGTTAAAACCAAGACTTCCACCAAATTCAAAAAAAAAAATAAAAATTAGCAGTGTTACAGCTTTAAATGTGCTCCAGTAAACAAATAATGGATTGCCACAGCTTGAGTGTGGACAGTTCTGAGGATTTTCTTTTATTTGTCCTTAATATACCTGTCTGGGTCCCTTTTCTATTACAGCTGGAGACCCTAGCAGTCTGTACAAGTTCTGGGTGCGAAAGTAATGCTCCAACATAACATTGGGCTTCGTGACTAATGGCATGTCAGGCAGACTAATGATTGTCTCCAGAGGATTTCTGAAGATTACATGAAGTCAGCTGGAGAGTTCTTGCTTTTCCTATTGGCTACAAATGATATCTTTGTGTTACTGTACTGTTGGGTAGAAATGATTTATTATGGGAACATTCAAATAAATGGCATCAAGAAAGATTAAATAAATTTTATTTAAGTCTAGCATTTACAGCACTGTACAATAGAAACATTTTGTTTACGCATGTGTCATCTCCACTTAGAGAAAACATTTGTTTTATGGACAACCAAATTATTATGTATTATTTAAATATGTTCAAAATAATGCAATAAACTGTACTAATAATTTAATAATTATAATTATACAGTACTAGAAATGTTGTCGTCTTATTCGTTTGAGTGCAAATTTTGATTCGACCGGGGCGTGTACTGATGTCAGGTTCAAAACTTCCCAAACATGTGCATATGGAGGCAGAGTATTAATATTCTTATGGCATAACTCTAAACATTCCTATACTGAGGGATACGTGTACGTTGAATTGAAGAAAAGATGACAACTGATGAATGTTGCTGACGTGTCACTGTTTACAGGGTATGCATTTTTATTTTGTTTTATCCAGCGTTGTTAACAGGAGAAGCACCTCAGCTAGTCGAGAGTGGTGTTATGCATGGGTCTACCGCCCTTAAAGCATGATCCTGTATTCATGGTTCTTGGACTACGGAGAAACATTTGCTCTCATTTGTTCCTCTGAAAATTGGTTTTCAACTCAATGGTTGGCATAAAACATGTCAGTATTAACACTAAATACAGACAATTATTTGCTTGGAGGAGAAACCAGATTTAAAAAGAGAGCTTAAATCCCGAAATTTGTGTGTGTTCCAGATTTGCTGGAATTAAAGTGGTGAGCCAGAGGGGTGAGCCCTAACTTTCAAGAAGAGAGTAGATTCTCCAGTTCTTAGAAGACATAAGGAGATTCTTGTGGCTTATAAAACAAAAATCTGTTGCTTCTTCTTCCATTACAATAGCAGATGCTATACTGTTAGTTAGCAGATTTTTTAATGAAGATTCATTGTGTTTTTATAGTTACTGCTGACATTAATCCCATAAACCCCATTTTCTGTGCCAGGTGAACAAAAATGTGTAAACAACCGCCTCCATCCTCGTACTATCCTTTTATTCTCAAACCCGTGAGTAGAATAGATGACATCTAGAATGAGCACGCCAGTAGTGTAAAACAATGCTTAGGAGTGTCTACGGAGGTTGGACACTATTTCTTCCATGCAAAGTTTTCAGTGTTTGATGTGTAAAATTTACATACAGCATAGTTGCAATGTATTCAGTTCATAGGTCTTGAAGCTAGAGGGACAGAAGACGCTCGAGTCATACATGTCTACACACACGCGGTGGTCATTAAGGCCACTGGACCTCTCCTTGACTTTGCTCTGCCAATTTAATGTTCCATCATTTGTTGGTGTACGGTGTGCTCGTCCATTGACTGATCTCATTTCACATTCCTCTATAGCCCTGCTGCTGCAGCACAGACTCGCAGTGGGATGGAGAAAAGTGAACATTATCTCTGCACTGCACACATTTGACCTACTTTACAGTCTTTGAAACTCTATGTCTGTTTAAAAAAATGGGGAAGCCATGTTCTCACCATTCTTGGTGGTAGCTGAGAACTCCTCGGAAGAAAAAAGGCAATTTCTTTCGGTCAAGTCCAAAGGGGATGGAGGTGAAGCTGTTAATAAGTAATTGGGGACAAGGCTGTGACGCAGGGAGGTCTGCAGCCGACCGGGCAGTGTGTGTTGGGGTGCAAGGCCGGAGCCGTGTGTGTGACTGGGGATCATGCAGTCCTGCAGGTGAGCTGCACTTCTGTGGCACATTGCAGTCTATCATTGTATGATAAATTAATGATCGAATAATTAATTAATTGATTAATTGCTGACGCCCCCCCCCCCCACTGCCCTTTTGTTTTGTTTTAGTACAAAGAGATCATTGCAATACAATCTAGAAGCGCCTTAAACACAATTCTATACTGAAAATGTGTTGCATTAATACATTAAATATAATGTAATAATTGTAATAATTAGCAATTAATAATATGATTTAATTCACATCACTGCCATACTGCCTGATACCATACAGGATACCTTGCTTGAAACATTTGTATGTGTTTGTGTGCGTGTGTGCCCATGTTTGGGGGATCAGGATTCAGCACAACTTTTGTCTTGTCATTCTTGACTATTGATGTTGGAAAAACAGACACATTAAATGAAGAAAAAAAACCCCGGTTTAAGAATACAATAATTTAGGATTAAATTATAGAATGGCTTCAAAGCAGCACCGTGGAAGTCTGGAAAGTCATTACCTAGCTATTTTGTCATACAGTATATTCATACAAATCCAGGATAGGGCCAATTACTTTTTTATAGAACAAAGTGAAATTAATGTAGCTACTACTGCATGGCTTAAAATAAGGTTGCTAATTATTTTAACAATACTGATAAAACTTTTTTTTTTATAACAACACAGCTCCCAAATTCCTATTTTTCACTTTATCCATTTATTCACCTGTACATTTCACCAAAGCAATTGTAAATGTCATTTTTGCTACACCGGAAGGTCACAAGTCTCATTTCTTGTATTTAGTACCTCATATTTTGGATTTAGTTGGCATTTCCTTACTTACAAATAACACAAAATTCCTTCTTTTGCTACTTGTCAGATGCATATATAAAGCAATTTTAACCATTTATGCTGCTGCATATTTTACTTTTGGAACTGAGGTGAAATATGTGGCTGAAGGCTGATAATTCATGGCTCCTAGCAGGACTTTCCATTAATATAAGACCCTAACTTATTGTTTTCACTGTAAAGTTCAAAGCCCAGCTTCTGCTGTTTGTCACAATGAGGTCAGTGGGATGGTTTTATAGCAGATATGTGCAAATAAATGCATTAATAAAAGAGTATCCTCGATAAGCTTCACCTGGACAAAGTGTGGTGGATCCTGTATGCACATTTTTCCTGGTGCCATGCAGAGATAAAACACAACATAATACATATTTTAAAAATGCAATTTGTTTGCATACATTCACCATTGTCCAAGTTCCTAGGTTCTTATATTCTTTCTGAAACTGTGATGGTGTGATGACTTTTGTCTGGACACCGGGGAGTTGGGACAGAAGAGCAGGGCTCTGTTGAAAGCTCAGTTCATTTCCTCCTTCCTCATATGGCTTCTTGCCTCGGCTTAATTTCTGTTTACCGCAGAGGAATCCTTACACATTCAGGGCCCTGCTGCCCCAAAGCTGCAGTCCTCATTGGCTGTGCAGAGGAAAAACTAGAAACTGATATCCGTACTGCTGAGAGGAGAATTGCAATTCTGTGTTCAGACCACTTTCAGCTCCATGTTGTATTTCCAGGGTTGTGAATTGAAACACATCTGGACAATATTCATATCAGCAATGTTGGTCATACTCACAGTTTTCATACAAGGTTTTCCGCTTGAGCACAGTACAAAGGTGGGCCATGATTTTAGGCCAAGAAACCAGTGACTTCAACTGCTTTGTACAAATTTATAACGTGTATTAATTTAGCAGATGCTGTTTTTCCAAAGTACCGTATTTTCCGAACTATAAGGCGCACCTAAGAGCCTTAAATTTTCTCAAAAATCGGCCGTGCGCCTTATAATCCGGTGCGCCTTATGTGTGCACTGAGTTCCAAAATCTGTCAAAATGTTGTTGTGCGACTTTGATAAGCGCTCCGCTTGACTGACTGTCGGACCATTTCCCGCTGACACAGGGACGTAATACGTACACTGGCAGTGATAAACCAATCAGAGAACAGGATGTAATACGTACAGTACGTACGTTGGCAGCGATAAACCCATCAGAGAACAGGACGTGATACGTACGGTTACCTCCGCCACGCCTCCGGTAGGTATACTACTGGTATGCTGCAAAACAACAGCTGGGAGAAGCGTCTCTACAGTCACCGTTCGACTGAAGGCAACAACGATAGCACAAGACATGAAGATCGAAAACTTTCAAGGAGGTCCGTCTTGGTGCTTTCGTTTTATGAAAAGGCGTCATCTCTCCATCCGCGCATGATAAAAAATATGATAAAAAATAATGTGTGTATTGTTAAATAGTAGAATAAAGTTCAACTAAACTCACTGTTTTGCTTCCGTTACCTTTTTTTTGTAGACCGTATGTTTTAGCATGCGCCTTATAATCCGGTGCGCCTTATGGTGCAGAAAATACGGTAACTTGCAGTGATTTACCCATTTATACGGTAATTTTTGCTGGAGCACCAACTCTGACCGCTAAGCCACTTGCAGATAAAACAAATTCTTGGAGAGGTCTGAAATCAGGAATCTTCTTACAAAGAAAGGGTCAATGTTGCTAGTCTAGTTTTAAAGGGTGTGATACAAAATTAGTCTGTTTTCCTTACAAGGGACCAGTAAGTGGCAGAAAGAACAGAAAAAGAGCCAAAAAAAGAAACAAAAAAAAACGCCAGGCTGCGTTGGATTATTTCTCCACCTTGATTCTTATGGGCTGCGAGGTTTGTGGTGATGTTGACTGGCAGGGTGAAGGGCCAGTGGCAGTTGGACACCTGTAAACAATCTGACAGCATCCCAAACATGACAGAAACACATTAGGATGCAACACCCCCCTCCCTTAAGAACAAACCTCCATTTGTGACAAAGTTGTCTACAACCAGCATGGGTACAGAGTACCCGAAATACGGTAGTCAATTCACGATCGAGACAGGGCATCAGCCAAAACGTTATCTGCTCCTTTCTTGTGCCTCATCTCCAAATCATAATTTTGTTCCATTAAGCACCAGCGCATGAGTCGCTGATTCTGGCTGTACACACGGAAAAGGAATGTTAATGGATTCAGTTAAATTTTACATTACTTCAGATAACACTATGCCCGAGTGGTGTGTTTTTTTTTTTTTCTTTTTTAGCATGTAAACAAACTTTGAAAAAGCAGGAAGCAAATCAAATAGCTGTTCACATGTTTCAAAGGAAAAATGCGAGGGATGGTAGAGACTGGTGTATAAAAACCGGAATATTTATTCCTTTTCAGTATTGCAGCTATTTTGTGACAACAAACTGGATAGATTTAAACAAAAAAAAAATGTATTGATGCCACTGTTGTACCCAAGAAACAATTCACAAAATGTGCTTCATTGTGTCACAGATATTGTTAGAAAACTGCTACGAATATTGTGAGCGTCATAGGTTGTGGTACGGCTGTGTCTGCTGTTTTATTGCCGACAGGCATCTCCATCAGCTGCAGAGTCTGAGAGATGGATGTTCATGGACTCTGAAGAATGATTGTGAAATTGTACTTCTGGTGATTAATTAAAATGTGCCGTAAGATCTCTGCTGGCATCTCTTCCGGGACCCGAGCTGTATAATACGGCTCTAGTGAATTCTAGACACAATTACTCGATAAGCGTTACACTTAGAATCAGTAAAAACTTTTAATACAATGAATGCAATAAATGCAATGCACTAACAAATATTTAATTCCAAATAGGGGAAATGCCTAATTTTAAACATGGTTGATATCAACTAGTATAAAGAAATTGTCTGATTTCTGTTGCGTGCTGCTAAGTATGAGACATTATTTTTATCATTCTGCTGTTTCATTCAGCTACATTCTGAATACTTGAATGCTAAGGCACTTTCATTAATACCAGTTTGTAGTTTTAATATTAAAGCTCCATAAAGCAGCCACATTCTTAGTTAAATACAAACTTGTGGAATCATTTGTAGCTATTCTTAACATTTTTAGTTGTGGCCACTATAACCAAGAAGCAGTTAACAAATTGTTTTGTTTTATTTTTCCTTATGTCATGAGGTTAATTTGAAGATAAATTGGTAAAATTGTGTGAAAATAGGCTTGTTCCAGGTGTCGTACAAGCTTCAAGTATTATTCTACACTACGGATGTGCCGAAAAGTATTCATACCCTTACGTTTTATTCAAATAATGCACCGTTCTTCCTGATTAAATTTAAAGATCTTTTGTCATCCACACATACATTTCTTTGGTTTGCAGTGGAGCAGAACAAAAAAGGTGTGAAAAGAACTGAATTCTTGCTTATTCTACAGACATTCCAAATTGATACCATTTAAATGTTTTAAGAAATAATTATATTGTAGTGATATTTCAAGCTTTCCTATAATTAGAACCTCAGGTGTCTTCAGTCTTATCACTCATTCAGCCAGCGTAAATGGAGAAAAGTCCTCATTCTGCTGTTTTGTGTCACTGTGTGTGTCTCACTAAACATGGAAAAGAGAATGAAGAGCAGAAAGTTGTCTGAGGAGGTTAGAAAGAAGGTAATAGCCAAGCATGGTCAGCATGAAAGCAACACAACCACCTCCAAAGGGCCTGATCCTCCTCTGACCACCGTGGCCGATATTATAAAGAAGTTTAAGGCCCCTGGGACTGCAGCCAACATCCCTGGATGTAGCTGCAAGGGGAAAATTGACCTGAGACTGAAAAGAAGGATAGCTCAAATAATGGAGAAAGAAACAAAGACAACATCAGAACAACCCAAGCTGACCTTCAAGCTCAAGATGCAACAGTTTCAAGTCATACCATTTGTTGGCATCTGAATGAAAATGGGCTCCATGGTAGAAGACCTAAGAAGACTTCTAAGAGACACAAAAAATTGCAACTGGAGTTTTTGAAAATGCATGTTGAGAAGCCAGTCCTTCTTGGAGAATGTCCTTTGGACAGACAAGACAGAATTAGAGCTTTTTGGTTAATCACACCAAGACTATGTTCATAGAAAACAAAACAAAACTTTAAAAGAAAAGAATGCCACCCCTGCTGTGAAACTCCAGGTGTCGTGACTCAGCGATGCTTTATGGTTGCTTTGCTGCCTCTGACACCAAGTGCTTTAAATTTGGGCAGCGCACAATGAAATCTGAAGACTGTCAAGGCATTTTTGGGAGAAATGTACAGCCCAGTGTCAGAAAGCTGTCTGTTGCAGGTCATGGGTCCTTCAGCAGAATAATGGCCAGAAAAGCAGCCAAGAATGGATGAGAAGAAAGCATTGGACTGTTTTGAAGTGGCATGTATGAGCCTTCCCTTCTTCATTGCAGATTTTGGCTTTGCTGTAAAGCATTATATTAAATGTGCTGGTATTTTGTCCATACTATTTTCATTTGTTTTATTATTATATTTGAAATCATATGTTAAGTCATAAATCAAAAACAATCTTCTTTTTTTTTTTGAAAAAGTGGAAGGGTACCAATACTTTCGGCAACATTTCTACTTAGCTTTTTAACTTTTTTAAAGTGTAGGTTTTAATTAATCATTGTATGAACACTAGGAGTATTTCACTTACTTTTTCATAAAGCGTGTTTCATCAATTCTGTGATGAAATGCTCAGAATTTCCCATGAATTAACTTTCGAATGAAAGCCGCACACTTTCTTCCTTAGTACTTACGTTTTTACCTGCTGTATATTCACATAGGGCTGTAAATATTTAGATATTTCAAGCTGGCATTTCAGAGTTGAGAATAAACATTTGCAGGGAACACGTATGTGCTGCATGTAGGCATTTCTTATGACTAATATTAATGCTGAAAATGAACATTATTTGTCAGCTGGGATTTTATGGACACATATTTAGGGGGACGAGTTAAATGTTTGATTCCATTGGTTCATTTCAGAGAACCAATATTCAAAAGAAGTATTTAAAAACACCACATGAGTGTAATATTTTCGCTCTATTAAACTTGACAGGTCCTGTTCAAACTGAGCAAAACACTGAAACTGAAACCGTAGCGCTAATTCTGAACAGCCAGATTAGTCTAAATCTGGGTACAATGTTAGTAATACCTTGGCCAAATCAGTGGTAAAAAAGGTTTCCCTCTAGGGGGAAAAGGCACAGAAAGAGAGAAAAGAAGAAGGCTGACAAATGAAGGAGCCAGCCCACGGTTCAAGGTTAGTCACTGGAGATTAGCAGATGAGTCAAACTTTCACACGGCTCCCGGCTCTGGCTGATTCCCTTGAACCACTTTCACTTGGTGGCTCCTCGGTCTCCGCAGCTAAGCCCCCTGTTTCCATGCACATCCTCTGGTTGTGGCCTTATTTTCCCCATAAATATGCTGCAACCCTCGAGGAAACAAATGCAAAAACAGCTTCATATTAAATAATCTTTGTCAGAATGCAAAAAAAAAAATCCACATGAAACCGAGAGACTAATAACCTAATAAGGAAAGTGACATCATAAAAGATCAAGGCACAGATTAAAAAGAGAGAGAGAGAAAGAGAGAGAGAGAGAGAGAGAGAGAGCGCAAGCGAAAGAGCGAGAGAGCGAGGGTGGGGGGTATGGTTAAAACCCGCAGGCGTATTCCAGCTGTTTTTTTTTTCTTCCTAGCAGTGGGTTGAGGCTCCACATTGCAATAATGGGCTGGATTAAATCTCTGCTTTTCCCCCCTCGCTCTCCGAGCTCACGGTGAAAAGGCTCCTTGCTTTGCTTGCTGACGGGGGTGAGAGAGAGAGAGTGAGAGAGGGGCAGTGGGGTCTTTGACAAGCGAGACGGTCGACTGATGAGTAGGGAAGGGGCGGGAGGGATGGACAGGGTGAACCGGGTGCTGAAGATCGTGCGCAGGCTGTCCCCCAGGAAGAGGCCGAGGGGCTCGCAGTGCCAGGCGGAGAGCCCAGAGACCTGCGAGGAGGGCTTGTGCTCCCTCAGCCTCTGCATCAGCGGTGAGTGCATCACAGGCAAACTTTCCCATCGCCAGCTGTGACAGTGGTTTCCTGGTGTCACAGGGTGGCCAGGTCGTGTGCTGCCACAGCAATGTTTTACCATCTGGACTATATTTCATTCCAGTATATACAAAAATTGGAGTATTGTTGTATGTGAATGAGGAGCTGTGATTGTTTCGTGCTTCTGATATTGACAGGGATGCGCTCTGCCCTTCCTTTCCTTGGATTAGTTGTTTGAACCATATAGATTTGATAGGTACCAGGTTTAGTCATTTTCACCTGGAACAAAGAACACCTCAGACCAACATGAAGTTAGAAAATGTTCCTTTGCACTGGAGTTGCATCCAAAGTCATCACTGAAAGTTTTCCCATTTTTGTTAAAGGGGAGTCTTGTTTTGGTTAGGTGACACCACTCGGGGTGTAGAGCCTACAGTCACGCTGGGTTCTAATTTGTGAAAATAATTTGTTGTCACATTTCAGTGGGAATCTGGAGAAGAGGGGAAATGGCAGTTTAATGTCACAGTAATTAGTTTTGGAAGTCAGAGATTCATTTTATAGGCAAATAGTGATTTTCTCCTGAGATGATGATCACGGTTCAGTTAGGACCACTTTCACCTCCCGTCTCCTCTGTACTCCTCCTGTTTTTTCAGCGAGTCGGGTGTTCAATCTCGGCTACTTCTGTACGAACTTCTTGATGCAACGTCACGTTCAGTACGCTTTGGTACAGCTATCGTATATCCGCACAAAACAGCAATGCGGTCCTGGTCCCCGTTCCTGCGAATGAATGTGAGGAATAAGATTAATTACGAACTCCTAGATCAGCTGGAAAGGACTGAATACTTTCGGGTACGGATGATTTTGTAAGAAACGCATTTCAGTACCGTCACCTGGTTTCTAAGGTGAGAAGAGGTCTGGCACTTTGGAGTTCCTCAAACTCTAACCGTTCAGTGCTCCACTGGAAATTAATAATGAAATTAACCCTTATATACATACACATCGAGGGTTACTGAGTTAATAGTGCTATTATTTTGACATAGTTAATATAATATAACATGATAATGTATAGCAGTATTTATCATTGTTAACCCGGGGCACAGAGCATCGGATGTGGGACAAGTTACACGCTGAATGGGATGCTAGTCCACTGCAGCTCAATCACACAAAAATGCAAGGGGGTAATTTGGAGTCTACCTGAAACACAAGTCTTTGGACTGTAGGAGGAAGCCCATGCAAACACAGGGGGATCATGTCAGCTCCAGAGTCTGAGCCAAATATGAGTCCACATCGAAAGTCAAAGCCAAGCCGCTGAAAGGCAACAGAGCTGCCTCTGATATCTTTTAGCAGGGACATCATAATACGATTAGCAGTGGAATTAGAAAGCATGTTACCTTATTGAAAGACATGTAAAGACAAAAAGGACACCCACGTAGGAAAGCAAAGGCACGAAAAAGTTTTGCTTCATGTTGCACTCAAAGTACTGGGATTAAAGAAAAAAGATCTTGTGAATGCCAAGTGCATCCCTGGATGATGAAGGAAATATATGAGTGCAAAGCAGTTTTATCACCAGGCTGGCCGCTTGGTACAGAAGACAAATGAAATGAGGGCCAGGTGATGGAAGAAAACTGTAAAAACTACCTTCCGTGTAAGACTTACACGCATGCGTACATGCATGCAATTATTAAAACATTTAAACTGACTGCTTTGTCTGCATTTTTCCACACAATTTAATAGCATTGCTTGCCAGTTCACTTTTTGTATAGCTGAGTAGAAGACACACAAATGCATGACAGAAGTTGCCATCAAGCAAATATTAAAAGCCATCTGTAAAAACGCAGTTATGTTTATTAATCTAGTAGATGCTTTCCTCTAGGGTAATATTGGATAGCAAATCTTTGGACGTTGGGAAGAACCACAAGTGGTCACAGAGAGGTCATGTAAATTCCAGAACGGCTGAGAAATATTTGAACCTGTGTCACCATGTACAGCCCAGGCACCTTCGGGCAACAAATCTGCTCTCTAAACCAGAACAAATGTAGCAGATGTGGATTTAAGCAGGTATGAAGGTACCGGTTCTGCCAGTTGTTTTACTTCTGTAAATATTGTGGCTTTTTAATGTTAGCTGCAGGTCAGATGTAGACGTTCATGTTGACCTGTCGTAGAAACATCGCAAGACGGGGCTAATGAATCTGGCACAGAGCTGATCTGAATCCAGCTGTGGTGTGGATTTGGAGATTTTGGGCAGGCCAAAGGGAGCAGCACTACTGAAGCCAAGAAGGTGAAAAAGGAGGTCACACAACCTCCAACAGAACACCTCACTTGTAGCACTTGACTAATGCAGAATCGGTCAAGAATGCATTCAGCGGCAAAGTCAGTTTGGAGTCAGTTTACAACCGTGATGGAAATCAAAATCCCCAAACGTGAAGCCCTACCCTGAACTGGTAAACAAACTGCATTCCATTTAGACTAAATTGTCCCTTTCAGTTAGATAATTATCAAGATAATGAAGCTTAATAAATGTGAAAATTTTTAGCGTGAAAAATTTACTTGTCAGTAAGCGATAACTGCACTACCAAAATAAACAGGATTATATGTCTTACACAAGTTTACTTTGTATACAAATTAACATTAAGCTAAAAACTGAACAAGTCAATATTTCATTATTAATAAAAGTTGCTGCACTGCTGCAGATTTAGCCTTTTATAAAGGTAAAATTATTAAATAATTTATGCACATTCATTTTATTAATTGATATTAAAAAGCTTATAGTTTTTTTTTTTTGGAAAATTACTTTATTTGTGTTTACTGTTACATTGCTGTTGCCCCCCCCGCATAAAACTTGTTTTTTATTTATTTAAAATATTTGTAAATTGAAAGACGGTTTTAACTCCAGCAAAGGGATGAATTAGCTACCAGCTAAAAACCAAAAGAAAACTGTGATAAGACTGTGACAGGGCGGCGGAGTGGTTTGCACGGCCTGTAAGCATAGATGCCACTGAGCGAAAGGTTGATTGCAGATGAAGCATCGTCAAGCCAAAAAAAATGTAAATCATAAACACAATTCAACAGTTGCAAAAATGGCAACAGGTGAACAACTGGGGCTCATGGGAAATGGAGTCTTTTATCCTGTAGCTAGTTTATATACATTGGCAATTGCAGGGGGAGCTTAAAATAATATTCATTCCTATTTATTGCTAAATGAATTTGCTTAAACATAATCATACGAGTATTGTAAATGTATAACAAAGAAAAATGAATTACGTGAAATATGTTTTGAAATTGCTCTGGGAAGGGAAATTGTTGGGGTTAAGAAAAGCTTCTTGGACAGCTGTTGTTGAAGCCCTTATTCTTGAAAAAGGTTGTTTGTTTTTTACTGAGGTTCTGGTAAAGGCTAGCAGATTCTCTGGTGTTCTCCCTCGTGTTTATTTATTAATGAATGTTGCCCATTCCCCTTGTCCATATGATTTATTGACATTTTTCTACCAGTGTGTGTGTAGCAACTTGAACTGTAATGCAAATGTATTTAGCTCATAGGATATCAGGAGAGCCATGGGTCAAAAACAAATGTGCTGAGCGTTGAGAAGGGATTCTACATGCTTTTGATTTTTGATGCCTTCTGAGTAGGATCACTAAGCTGCCAGAGGTGGAGGGGTGCAGTGCTCTTGCTGGGATGCAAAAAATAAGCAGCCCCTCTGGATATTGAGGTGCTGATCCTTTGATCAATTTGTGGCCTTAACTAGATTTTTGAGATGGTAAAGGCAAACAAACAAAGTCAAAGAAGAGGGACGGCACCACAAAAATAGTTCCCAACCTTCCCAACCCCCATGACCCAGTCCTCCTGTGGTCAGACCTGTCTAAAACTTCCCTATGTTAAAGGTTTCTTGATATTAAACGTAAATTTTGGTGTTGTAAAAGTGTGGTGGCACTTTGCTTAGCAGGTGTAGAAAGATCTTTGTGATGTGAACTAGTGATCAATCTCTCTGTTGCAAAGACAGTTATCACCGCTGGAGACCACAAGTCTTTTGAGCTGTTCACTGAACAAAATGATAACTTTTATAAATTATAGTGGTCAACACTTAGACAATATGGACAAAAGTATGTGGATCCTCCTTATAATGATTGAGCTGAGCTGTGTCAGCTGTACCCACAAAAATATTCAGAATAATAGTGTGATTCCAGCTTTGTGGCCACAGTTTGGAGAAGCAGCTCCTTTTTTCCTCCAGCATGACTGTGCCCCCATGCACAAAGCGAGCTCTATAAACACATTGGTTTGCCCAGGCTGGTGTGGAAGAACTTATATGTCTGCACAGAGCCCCGACCTTAACACCACTGAACAACTTTGGGATGAACTGGAATGCCGACCGCGATCCAGGCCTTCTCACCCAACCTCACTGATGCTCTTATGGCCAAATGAGCACAAATTCCCAAAATCTGGTGGAAAGCCTTCCCAGAAGAGTGAAGGCTGTTAAAGCAGCAAAGGGGAGAACAACTCCATATGAATGCTCATGGGTTTGGAATGGGAGGTTCAGCAAGCACAGATGGGGGTGATGCTCAAGTGTCTACATACTTTTGGCCACACAGTGTAGGTTTTAGTTGTTCTAGTTGCGTGGTGATGTATTGCGTTCAAGTTATTCATTGCAAACTACAGGGTCAGTACTGTCAAAATGCAAGGTGCAATATGGTTTAATTTCAGCGTTTCGGGTGGTTCTATCAACCTTGTCGGTGAACATTTTCAGCAGAAACAGAGGTAAAAATAAAGATTCCTGAGTACTTTTAAAAACTGCGCCCATATGGGTTTTTAAGATCATCTAAAACTGCAATGCTTGTTGAAATGCTGAGATAATGGTTAGAAACAGCATGAAATTACAGCAGATTAGAAATGTAAATGTATCTGAAAGTAAAAGCCCAATTCCATTGGCCTCATACAAGTATATTCCACAGTTGGTGCTTCTTTAATAAAATAGTCTCTTGCAACTTTCTTTTAGAATAGCTTATTATTGTAGTCTGCTTTACATAGCTGGGTTTGAGCATTAAGGCTTTCCACAGGCGCTGCGAGAAATGGAGCTTTATTCCAAATTTGTACATGCTGTTACGCTGTTCACTGAACTCAGTAGTCTGAATTTATTTCACCTCCTTTTTGTCCAGTCAGATTCAGTGCTTCTTATTTAGCTCTTCATACGTGCACATTTCCCAGCAATGGATCAGTGAAGAAAACCTATTAAACAATCCTCTTGCCAGTGAGCACAATGATGACTTTTCCCTCCTTTTCCTGAAGCTTCAAGAAAGCCCGTTTTCATTTTTGGCAGCTGCTTATAATTTTAGTGTAAAGGGAATTTAAAATGAGAGACTTGGATTGCTAGCAAAAAAAAAAAAAATCTGCACAGTTACATCTCCTCCAACCTACTGATCAAAATACCGTACCTGTACAGAGTTTGTGCATAATTATATTATGTAAAAGTTAATATAAAAGTTTCAACAGTTATCGTGATTATTTCAGTTATAGTGAGAAATATACAGGCTGGATAAAATACCAGTTAGAAGGAAGTAAAAACGTAAGGATAATTTTATATTAATGTTTTAAAATGAGGATGCTTGTGGGAAAGTAGGAAACGGTGCTGTGTTAAGATGATACATGGACTGTGTGTGATTTGCTTTAATGGTTGATAAAATATCCTGCAACCGCTTTCACTCAGAACGGTGTGCATGTCGTGGGTATTTCAGCGGCAGGGTGCACCGTTCCTGGAAATCCATTGCGACTTGAGGAAACTTGGTCTTAATGGGGAAGGTGCTGCAAAAACAGAGATGTCGCTTGGGCTTGCATCACTTCTTGTGATATAAAATGTAATAGATTATTAAATATTAACTATTAAATATAGTTTCTTATCGCCAATGCAAATAACACTATCATTTTACATCAGCCTCCAAAGTTTTGGATTGCAGAACCATATTTGTTCAGGTGTTTGCTGTGTTCCTCCTGGAGACTTTCGAGTGGTTCTGTTAGCATCACGATGCAGTTATTGTTTTCATCTGATTTTACCAGACAAATTATGAAAAATTGTAAAGGAGATACCCACTAGTGACAGCGGGAGGTGCCTGCCAACAGCAAGTCTTCTGCTTTGACGTGATGGAGAAGGAATGCAGGTGTAAGATGCACCTGTCACCCAACCTTATGGCACATTGCCATGGTAACCACGACCATGACTTTTAAAGGGAAAACCTTGCCACCCATACTGGGGAGGCTGGACACATCCATGCCCCAAAGTAATCACTTCGCTGTAGTCCAAAGCCGTTCTAACCATTCACAGTGGGCAGCGTGCCTTCTACCATATCAGGAAGAAAGGTATTTGGCTATTTGCAAAGCCAAAATATATTTGCAAATTTTTTATGGTCATTAAACTGTACCTCAAGATTTTAAATCTTATTTACATATTAAAAATAGTGCTGTAGCTCAGGAACGCCACTACTTTTAGATAAAACATCCACTCATTGTTTGTTGTTGTGTTACAAAATGTTCACACTCCCAAAATGCATGCTTGTTGTGCGGGGTATAGCACAGACTTTGACCTGTGAAGGTGTTATTTTATCATCCAGGTATTCATTGAGATGGGAGAAAGGGGGGTAAAGTGGAGTAAAATCTCTTGTGCCTGCTGTGAATGAGTGGGATGCTCTGCATAATGAGAAGCCCTCAGGTAAATATCTGTTCCGATGGAGTCTGGCTGCGTGGGATCAGCACATAGCAGATGGGCCTCAAACATTTACGAGGCAATTCAGATCCAGGCTTCGGCTTGCTTGTTTACCTTTATCATTCGCAACAGAACAGGTGTCTGTAGCAAATACAGAATTACATGTAAATGATCGTATTTCATTTCTAGTGCAGCTAGAGACCGCGATGGCACCCGTCTTGCTATTTTATCTGGATAATGTTTGAAACGTTAAAATTGTCTATAAACGAGGAACAGACCATAAATGGCTTTTTTGGTTTGTTACATACGTGTTGTTTATAGTAAGTTACGAGGGAATGATGTTTTGAAGTAGACAAATGTGTTTCAAAACGTGGAAATAAAAGTCAATTTATTTCCAATTCTTCAGGTCCTCTGCAGCCCTAAGTCTTTGGTTGCTGCCTCCTATAGCACCGTTATTTCAGGCCTTTGAATAGTTTATCATGGCGGTTTTCCACATTTAAAAATGTAAGAATTTCTAAACTCTTTCAAATTTTGGATTGTCATTCCAAAATCATTCTTTTAAAATGGATTTGTCTGTTTTGCATTATGCTGCACATGAACAGTTTTAAAGCTTGATTTACGCAAAATGCTGTAATAATGACTTCTTACAGTGCTGTTTCACCAGGCCTCAGTTTTTTTAAGGGTGCATTCACAGTGCTAACTTTGATTTTATTGTACTGGTACTGATACATAAAATATGCACAATGACAGAAGGCAAAAATATTGAAGGTTTGTCAATAATGCTTCCATAAATTGCTAAGCGAGTACATGGTAGGTAATCTTTGGTCCATGTCTGAAGGAGATATTCTGATTTATGCATGTAAGAGCTGCTCAGAGGATGACCTTATATATTAATAAGGACAAAGGAATAATGTGAAAAATTGTAAGCTTGCATGGAATTTCTAGAACTTTTTTGAATGTCTCCAAACAGCCATACAAAAATGTACTCACAGGTCATTAAAATGTGTAAATATTTTACATATGTATTATATATAACCTCCTACATACAATATAATGCTATGTTGGAGGTTATGGATGCAAACTTATGACCCTAAACTTTTCAGGAAGGCTTCATCTGGTGGTGGTTTTGATGGTGACAGAACCCCCAGGGAGCAGGGCCACAACCTGATGTCTCCTTACCTCCTGGTGTGCTATCGGTTCATTTTCCACAAGGAAGGAAAAAAACCTGAAAGCCAGCTGTAAGAAAACTGACGCTATTTCCTAACCCCTTGTTAAGACACCAGTGATGCCTCTTCCACTGCAATGACTGCAGCCTTCAAAAACAAGAAGACATAGGTCTTACAGTAGTTGTGGTACTGAATTTAAAAATCTTTTATTTAGGGTTCTTGCATTGTGACTGATTTTGTATAATTTTTTTCATTCAACAGCATTTTCAACAATTCTCAAGCAATAGTACCGACTTGTGTACATGGCTCTTAATGTGACTGCAGATAACAGAAGATCACGAAAGATCACAAAAGTCCTGATGTGCTTAGCAGCACAAGAGATCCCAATACTGTTTTAGTGTCAGTGTTATGTCCATTGATGTTTCTCTTTTTTTATTTTATTTGTCCATCTTGACTGTGAATGAATGGGACATGCATCATCCATCACCGACTCCTGGAATTTGCATGCATTGTCTGTCTGGAGAATCAGCAGCAGGATATTTGGTAAATGCACCTCTTGGGCAAACCTAGAAAGGACTCTCCTGCCTTGAGAAGAAACTTCAGTAGAGTAAGTTAGGTTATGGAAGACTTAATTTTTGGTTTGCCACCCATTTTGGGTTTCATGTGAAATTTATTGTGTACCAGAATTAGGGGTAGTCTGATAATTTTTTTTTTCTTTTATTGTCACCGGATTTGCTTTTTCCTGTAATGCGCAGTCACTGTCACAAGCACATCTTTGTTGCACACAAGATAACACACAGATAACTTTGGACAGTTTTTTTTATACTCCACCTTCCTCTGGACAGACTAAATTAATGCACAAAAACTATATTTACAGATGTGACCTCACTACAGTTACTCAGTTTTTAAATTCTGACTCCAGTGCACATATTCTGGTGCAGCCAAACTTTGCACTCGAAAAAGATCTTAGAGTTTCAGGCGAAGCATCCTTCTTCTCTTGCTAAACAACCTGACCTGTTTGTTATAATTTTGCGGAATAACTCAAAATAGACAAGGCTAACGTGTACGTGCTAAATCCAATGAGGTGAAAAGTACACCGGTGTCAGCTTGTCACTGCCGCGAAAGCCGGAAAGCACGACGAACACTCGAGTGTCAAAATCCGCTGCCATCAGTATCGCGTCTGTAGTTCAGATTATCATTTTCGTGACGCTGAGTTGCCCGCTCTTGTCTTTGAAGAACGCGACACCAACGCACAACCGATATTCTGAGACACAAAAGTAGAGCAGGTCACACAAGAAGACAGACTTTTAACCTGAACGCTATTGTACCCTCGTAAAGGGTATGGAACATATAACTCTAGTGTTTACTGTATATAGCTGAACCTTTTTACTAGGTACACTTAAAAAATAAGGGTTGGACCATCTTTTGCCCCCAGCAAAGCATTAATTGGGATCTATAACAAGGCCTGTTATCAGCTGTTATATAACTCGGTAATTAATGACTGTGCCTCCAGTAAGTCGAGATGAATCAAAGTGAGTTGAAGTTAGATGGGAATTTATGCCAATTCTACTGAGCCATGCTAGTCTCATTTACATTTGCTTGTGTTATTCTTTTTTTCTTTTTTAAATTTGTTGTTAGTTAATGCTTTGGTCTGCGGGGGCCACTTTCCAATGTCTTGCCTTAATGCTCAAAAAAGCTCGCACAGCTGGTTTCAGCAACCAAATGTTTCTAGGGAACATTGCGTCTGTGGGCCGCAGAGACGCTTGGTGAAGTTAGGAGATGATTGCTGCTATATGTGGCCATTTATGATGATGGTTTATGATCACCGAACAGTGTGCATCTCGGGGCGTTCACCACCATCTCCCTGGAAATTTCCGTACATCCATCTATCCATCCATTTTTGTTAACCGCTTATCCCGAGTAGTGTTGGAGCAGTCAGGCCTATCCTGGCAACGGTGGGCACTGGGCTATGAAACAGACCCTAGATGGGATGCCAGTCCATCATAGGATGTGTAAATTGCCAGATGCTCTAAAACATTTACAGATGAAATTACTGTCTTTCTCATATAGCACAACACAATATAGTATGGGCATCCCCATGAAATATTAGCACCATATATCTTATCAAAAGACCCCACCCCCGCTTCCAATATTGCCCGAAGCTGTTGAGATGTCTGTCCCCTTGCAATATGACAATAGCTGCAGTTTACAGTAGCAAGTAATATTGAGACGATTTTATTGTTTTGTCATTCTTTTGGGAGCAGCGAACAGCAACAGCGTCCTAAGGTGGAATTCCAACCTTGAGTTCAGGCATTAGAAATGTGGACACTCTAGGAGTTCACTTCAGGATGAATATAAATAATAAAATGATTAGCAAACAACGGAAGAAAGAAAAATGACTGCAGTTTTCTATAACAAATGTATATTGATCATTTGATCCATCCATCCACCCATTATCCTTCACCGCTTCATTCAGCCCAGGGTTGCGTGGATTATAGTGCTGGAATTTGTAAGGCATTGATCCTTAAACTGCTGAAGGTTACACCAAAATCAGCAATAAAGGCATTCAGAATACTTAAATAAATTCTTGAGAGGGTTTATGGTAGATTTTTATTTTAGTCCTCCACAAGATGTTTGCTCCGTTCACCAGCTTGGGCTTTCTTTGCATAAGTAGGAAGTAATTTTTCAGGTCAGGTGCAGATTAAAAACATGTCAGTTAATGGCTTTTTGCATGAAAGAAATGCACTTTATGAACTGTCGTTCTGCATACTAAGCATTGTTGTTAATCACCCGAGTGACAGAAAATGATGGCAAATAAAATGGCAAAACAGAATAATTTTATTTTTGTTTATTAACTCTCATGGACTTGTAGGACTTCCACTTCTATCGGGTGCCACATGCTGGATTTCATCGCTGTCAAGTTTCCTTTAAAGTCTGGCTTTATTTTCAGACATAATTTCACATCCGTATGCCTCACATAAGATTTGTAAATGTGTAGAATTAGGTCACGGGCTTTTCTTACGGCATTCAGTTTTGTCCCTGCTGTGGAAATGTTTGTTGCAAAATAATGTGTTCGCCAAGCTGCAGCCGATGCTGCTTCACACAACTCCTTTGTGAGTTCCAACACGGCGAGGGTGTTGTTTGTGTGGAGTTTCGCATGTTTGTGTGGGTGTCCTTTGGGTGCTCCACTTTCCAGAGACATACTGTTAGAAATGTGAAAACTGGCGACTCTGGCTCACGCTTGGTGTGAGGGTGGCTGTATACTGCCCTTTTCATATATTCAGTGTTTTTCAATACTTAGATATTACAATATTACAATTTCTTACAAAAGAAAATACAGTTACACAGTATGGCCAAAAGTATATGGTCCCCCCTTCTAATGACTGAGTTGAGCTGTTTCAGCTGCACCCATCCAGCATACAAATGCATTCTAGAAAACTGTGTGCTTCCAGCTTTGCAGCCTTAGTTTAGGGAAACTCCTTCTGTGCTCCAGCATGACTGTGCCCCCCATGCACAAAGTGAGCCCTGTAAACATATGGTTTGCCCAGGTTGATGTGAAAGAACTTAAGTGTCTGGACAGAGCCCTGACCTCAAGCCCACCGAACATCTTTGGGATGAACCGGAATGCCAACCGCAAGCCAGGCCTTCTCACCCAAACTCACTGATGCTTCTGGGGCTAAATGAGCACAAATTCCCAAAATCTGGTGGAAAGCCTTCCCAGAAGGAAGAGGCTGTTATAGCAGCAAAGGGGGGAAAAATTCCATATGAATGCCCATGGGTTTGGAATGGGAGGTTCAGCAAGCATAGATGGGAGTGATGCTCAGGTGTCCACATATTTCTGGCCACAAAGTGTACCTTGCAACAGCACCAAAGTCAAAAGAGCTGAAAAAAGATGGTCAAAATCTTAGTGATATCAGGTTAATGGTCTGATGTTTTATGCCAGTTTTCTGTGCCACAGAAAAATGAAAATGCCAACAATTGCGATACTGAGCTTCTGTATGTCAGACAACATTGTTGTAATGCAGAACAACTGCTGTACTGAACCTGCTTCATATGTCTCATATTCTGGTGAAATGTTCACCTCCAGTATACGTTCATGCATCATTTATTGGCAGCATCCTTATGCAGAATCCAGACATTTTTATTAGGCATGTTCTCGTTGCCAACCTCTCTTTACAGCACACTGTAGCTACAACAGCTTTACGCAATACCTTTTTTATAAAGTCTATTTCCATTCTGCATGGTGATGTAACGCATTAAACAATTAAGTACTTAATACTTAGTGCATAAGACTTTTTTTCCTAATTTATTACCAGTGATGGAGGAAGCATTACTGAAACTGGAAGGGTATGAAGAGTGTCGGAAAGCTTGAAGCGTCTTTTTTCATGTGTAAGGTCTACAAGTTACTGCTGCATTTGATCTCACCACATAGCACACGGTATCTGGAAAAGCTTGGTGAAGACACCATAGCATTCATTGGCCGTTCAACAAGAGCCTGCGTGGGTGGTGGGGATGTAAAAATATGCCAGAGGTGAGCTTGGTCAAAAGATGGGTGTGATCAAGAAATAGTGAGGCTGTACAGGAAGGGCTGTCACAATGACTGAGATCCTCAAATCCCTGTTGACTAGAAGAGTGTCCAATACTGCAACATTATCAAGTAAAGATTAAATATGATAAAAATTTGGCATAAAAGGTAAAGATCTTAACTGACTCTATGGCAACCCACAGTGAATACATTCCAACCTGGGATGAATTTATCATTTGCTTAGCTTTTACTGTGTAATAACACAGTGTCTTTCAGTGCGGGAAACTTCAGAAACCTTTTCTTTTTTTTTTAAAATCATGGTATCTAATTTGAAAAACGTTCAGTGAAAAGAAATCAACAAGGCAAGTTTGGAATGGGTAAAACAGATGGGGTAAAGTCATATTCCCACGATAAATGCTTCCAGATACTAAAATGGGTAAGGAAGCCCATGAGGCCACCTCCTCTTTAACCTTTCTAATTAACAGTGAATAATTGACATTGAAAAGCTGAGAAAATTCTCATACCCAAAACCAGAGCCTGCTAACTGCAAGGGAAGAAAACCATTTAGAATAAGCAGGGGTATTCACTGGCACTGCCAGAGACTTAGAGAAAGTAATTTTACAGTCTGAAAGTTTACTGTAACCGGGCATCACCTTCAGAACTTCCGGCTGATGCTTCAACGTTTTTTAGGTTCAAAAGAACGTTGCGAGCATTCTGGGAAATATAGTGGTCCTTTCTTGTTACACTTTGCTCCCACCAAAAGTTCAGTCATAACTATAAATAAATGTGTAAATGTGGTGTAACTGTCCTGGGTTGCTCTGTGTGTTTGTGTCTCTTACCTTTTTTCCAATGAGGCCTGTGGGGACTCCAAATTGAATTTACCTGCATCAGTTAACCTCAGTTGGGTGGCCCCGCCTCCTGTGTCTATAAAGAACCCAATGCAAGAAGAGGAGTAGGAGGAGTGTGGTTTCTATATATTTGTTACCTTTGTTGTGTACTTGCATATTTTTTGGGTAAGATTTGTATAGAGAGTGTGGTGTTCCGCTTCTATGTGTGTTTTGTTAGGTAGCTTAGATCGGTGTAGCCAGTCGGGCACCAAAGACTTTGTTTTGGCTTTGCCACTTTTTTCTTCCTGGTTTAAGATAGGCAGTCGGTCTTTGGTTCACACAGTGCAATAGTTGGTTTGTTTTCATTTGTGACACCTTTGAGTGCATCACTATTGTATGTAAATATTCACTATAAATCACTAACTTTTCTCACAATAAAACCCTTCCACAAACACCCCTTGGTTTGGTTCCTGGCGCCTCGTCTGGGTGGCAAACCCTTAAAACCCCTTTCCCCATCTATGTGCGGCCCCCTTAACCCCTAGCTCTTTACTGAGCCCGACTGAAAGGGTCATACCTGGCAAAAACTTTCCTTTGCTGTTAGGGAATATGTGTGACAGCAAGTCATTTCTTATGCCAAACTGTTAGACTACAACAACTTAATTATAACTATCAAGTTAATATCCATCTTATTCCCCTAACTTTATTATCCCTTTATTTATTAATGTATTACCTAGGTTGAAACTTTGTGTGAAATGCTGAAATAAATATCCAATATTGTCAAATGTCCTCAGTAACCAAAGCAATAGTTTGCATTAACCTAAAGCACCAGATATGTTACTGAAGCTGAGCCTTGTTTTAACTAATCCACCCAGGTTAGGTTCAGTGCTTTTGGGGAGAACACCTTTGGCCATTATTTTAAAATCAGAATCAAATTTATTCACCATGTACATGTGTAAGTATTAGGAATTTATAAACCCTTGTAGTTCATATGTAGTCATTATATAACATTTCTGCTAGCTATGTGTAATGGTTATAAATAACGTAGGGTGAGGTGGAGTATAAATTACATCGGCCATGTACATCCATATAAATGTCAAATGATCCAACATGATGTTAAAATGTTGGATCATCTGACATATATATGCATGTACATGGCCGATGCCGTTTATAAACAACCTGGTATGCCTGAGGTTGGTTCAGTAGGTGACGGTATCACAGCACAAGGAGAAGCGGGATGTTGTCTGCATAGTTTGATTGATAAGGGTCACTGCCTGAGGAAAGAAACTGTTAAAGTGTCATAAAGTTTTTGCTGTCAGTGATCGGAAGTGCCTGCCAGAGGGAAGTTCTTGGAATAGATTGTGCCTGGGATGGGAAGCATCAACAATAATTTTACCTGCACACCTCCTCATCCCAGAGACATACGGGTCCTGAGCTGAAGCTGGTCTGCAGTTTATGATCTTCTCAGCCACCCTGGTGATGCATTGTCGTTTCCTGTTGTAGATGCTGCGGCAAAAATCGACTCCCTTGCTAATAAATGCGTTATTTATTTAATTCCACTGTCTGTTTTTGCAATATTTGGTGGTAACTAACAACCATATTCTCTGTGAAATGACTTGCTTTGATGTTGGTTTTTTTTGTATTTTTTGGAAGTAGTCTAATGCCATCTAACCCAAATAATGCGTTTTTGTTTTTTTTCGTTGCTTTCCGTATTCGTCTTTTGCATAAATGTTTTATATCAGCACATACTGGCTACCGACTCTTTAATGAACTCAGGCTGTCTGTCTTTATTTGTTCTTCTTTTTTCCAAGCAGCGGTTTGTATACTGATGGCTGGATTTGTGTGTAATCATCTGCTTGAGGTTGTGCTGCGGTCTTGTGGTTCTTCTGGATCACCTCCAAACTGAGGATGACTCCAGGCTTTGATCCTCACCCCATGTGGAACACGGATTACCATAATGAAATACTGAGGTTAAGTGGCTTGGGCAGTGATGAGCACGGGCTGTGTTGTGATTCAGATCTTGACTGAAAGCCTGGTTGTTCTGTGAAGCCGGTGCCGTCAACCATATGGTTTGATCCATGTCCCGGTAGTACTTTTACTGAACACACTAGTTATGTTTTTATATTTTGTGCTGGAAAAACAAGTAGTAGTCAGACTAAGAGGTTTTGAGGGTGATGAACAAGTTGAAAGAGCAGAAGGGAGAGAACTGCAAGAAATGAATAATTGAATATTTTGATGTTACAGCTTCAAGAAAACCTGGATTTCTGCATTGATTGCTTAGAAAGTGTGGTCGTAACTTAAATTCTCACAATAAGCAAACACAGTCTTCTTAAACTATAGGCACACAGACAATTTTGCTTCTTATTGGTATTTAATACATTTTTAAAATATTCATTCTAGGCTTGAAAAAGGATGTGAACCCTTTTATTTAGTAACTTATCCTGTTTGAAGGCTTCTGGTATGTTTGTACAGTGGTTTGCTGAGTAATGCTGCTGCCTCACAGTGGTTGGGCTGTTTGGACTTGGGTTACAGATTACAGACCAGACTATAGCTAGAATTTGAATTTTTAATAACAATGCAAACATCATACGTAAGTAAATGGATATGTAAAGAAATATCATTGACTAAGGATAGTATGCTAAACATACAGACGCTGAAGACCTTCTTTGCAGCGGCGTTAAACTCAACCATTACATATCCAAAACTCTTTAGGTGTTACTTTACTGCAATTATCCCCCTACGTAGGAGCGTAGTGCATTCCCGTAAGCTAGCTTCGAAGGTGAAATCTCCCAAGTCAAAGACGTAATTACCATTACGTGTAAGTAGCTTTAATGTAAAAAAAATTTAATAAATAAAAAATCAGGAGGGTGATTCCGGATAGAGGTTGCAATTCGGTAGAGGTTACCAAATAAATTCGCTTGCATTTGGGGAAAACTTCTAAGTGAAAGATGAAGTGTCTAACTTTTACTTCTAAACTTCTGACTTCAAAGATGAAACAAAGAACTTGTAAGTCAGCATGTCAAGGAATACCCGCATTTTCCCTGGGTGAAATCTGAAGAGGTAGCGGTAGCGAAAATGTAAATATATTAAAGGTATGTGGATTCCAAAGATGTGTGCTGGAATATTTTTGGAGATGCGAAGCTCTGCAGGCGTGTAACCAAGCACACGCTTCTGGTTTTGGTAAGTGGCTGAAAAGTCGCCGGAATAACAGCATCTCTTTTAATGAGTTTGTATCAGTAACAAAGTGCTGATTGCATTTCATGCAATGCTGTGCTTCGGCTGTGCTTCGGCTGTGCTTCGACTGTGCTTCGGCTGTGCTTCGGCTGTGCTTCGACTGTGCTTTGACTGTGCTTCGGCTGTACTTTTTGCCGCCACCCCACCCCTTTCCTCCCTAATGCCGTGCAACCGCAGAACACGGTTAACTGGCGCTTTAAAACGGGGCCCTCGCCTGCGACACCTTCCTATCTTTGGGCTCGGAGATACGGTAATGGGGGGGGACAAGGATCTCATTTGTAAGTGCAAGGAGGAGAGGGGAAGAGGAGAGGCTGAGACAGGCAATTATTTCTGAGTGAGTACTAACAATAAAAATAAATCACACAGGACCAAGTTCAGAGCACTTTTAGCAAGAACAGACCTCGCTGTCAGGTGGGCTATTTGGCAGAATGCAGGAAGCCAAAATCAGCATGCAACCTGAGTTAAGTGAGGCGGTGGCCAGGTATCGCTTGAACACGGCGGAGGTGCTCTGTTGCCCCATAAGGCCACATTTGACCAGAATTGTGGGGTAGTCCACCCGTTGACGAATGCCGACAAAACTCAAAACCTCCGTTCCCAAGCGGCCCATTTAGCCTGGCTGGCGGTGTCCTATCCGTTGGTTACCGTAAATTGTAAGGTAGTTTTTTTAAAATTTTATTTAAAAAAAAAACATCTTGCTGAATTGCACAACAGGGCCAACGTGAGTCATTGCACAGATTAAAGTGTTTAACGCTCCTTATTCAAGGGAGATTCTAGCGGCTCTTATTAATGTGCTGCATATACATTCAAAAAAATCTCCTGTCCCCCCACCCATTCTACCCGTGGGTTTTTGGTTGGGGGGGGGGGGGGTGTGTGTACTTTTCAAAGGAAAAGTGAGAGATGCCTCCCTTTTTTTTGTCCAGATATGAGTTTGCGCTTTATTTTTGCTCAGAAATAGCTTAAAAACCATCCAGCATTGTTCAGATAATAATCCTCTTTTCTGTCACAAAATGGCTTATTAATGCCGGAGAAGGCACCTTGGGTGAAATGAGATTGATGAAGAAGCGCGAGTAGCCGCAAGAAGGCCTTCTTTTAAGTACAGAGCATTTTCCGGTTCTTCATTAGGCCTGTGTGATATTAAAATTTGTCGGCTGGATGCAAGAGAAAGCAACAAATAGAACTGAGGTGTCGCTGGGCAGCGTTTCTTCTCACGCAGCCCAGGTTCCTTGACGTTTGCAATCTTCTCCCAGCCCTCAGGTTCACAGCCGATCTGCAAAGTGTCATTACTGGGAAGCGGGTGGCAAGCTGGTCCTTTAATTGCTATTGCTTTGTGTTGCATCAGTGAAACCAGGATCTGATTTCACACAGAGGGACGAATGGAAGCGATGGAGCGGCCGGGGAGGGCGCCTGGCTGATGGGACTCCGAACGGCGGGGTGCGTGGACAGTCACGGGTCAGCGGATGCGGTGGATCGGCCTTGGCCGGAAGCCCTGGGGTTGCCAGATGCTTCCACTGCTGAGGACCGCAGAAACAAAACAAAGCAGCTTGGGAAGGATAAAGTTCTTCCTCACAGGCTCCCACTCTTGCTTTTACCTGCTCCTCCATCTGAACTTCCAAATTCAGTGTTAGCCCGATATTTTTTTTCTTTTACCACTCATGATTTTTTTTTTCTCCCCTCGAGCTTAACGTTCTTCTCGAGTTCCTCTTCCCTTAAAAGATTTTAATTTCCCTGCCAGGAATTTCTGATCGATAGCTGCATCTTCAGCTGACTCCTCTGACCCCGGTGTCGACCTCGCTGTTAAACAAGGTTTGTCCATTAATGCAGGCAACTGATAGCTGCCGAGATCTGGCACGGTAAGGGGCACAGATGCAAGGTTCAGAAAGGTAGCGAAGGTACGGCACAGGGAAACGTGGTAAGAATTTGCTTTCCTTCATTGGGGATTTGCTCACAAATTGTTCTGGCGCTTAAGCTTCATCTCTGCGAGCAGCTTATTGTATTTTTGTGCATTTGCATTTCTGATGGATTATTTTTCCGTCTAGTAATTTTGAACTTTCTATTATTATGCAGGCTCCTTTTGAACTGCTGGTAATTAAAACAGCACATTTTTATGTAGCATTTTTATTTCAGGGTAGTTATATTTATTCAGATATTCCATTTTCATTACTATGTACAGGAAATAAGGACAAAGAAGAAAATACTGTAAATTAAGTCCTTACCATGCTGACCAGTGTTACAGACTTTTAAAAAAAATTATACCCAAAATCATATATTTCACATGGTGCTCCTCAAGGAATAATTCAGCTGATATTTCATGTTTAAAATATGCATCATAACAGAAATACTGGCACGGTTTTAGGGTGAATATTTTGCACATTACAAGCTTGTGTTTTTACCTGATTTATTAGCTCCAGGAAACCAGGTTTGACAAACATTTGAAATATGTTTTATCATTTGCGCTTCAAAATATTTCCTCCCTTTTGCTGGCGGAACCGCTCAGGATGTCGTGGTGCCACAGTTCAGTTAAATTTTTCTAGCGCACGCCTTACATTGCAATCCGGCTGGTTGGTATTTATTCACGGCCCGACCCGCAACTACTTAACATCCCTGAAAAATAAAACAAGGAATTGTCCCAAAGGCAGGTGTTAAAGCAGGCATGTACTCCTATTAACGTCGACGTGTGAAATCGGAATTGTTTTGAATGCCGTAGTATTTCAGCACGTTTCATTCGCACCCCTGCAAGTTGCCTTGCTAAGACTTGCAGTGCTCGGTCCAATTTTACGGAAGATTAATGGGATTTGCTAGATGCAGGGTGAAGTGGGAATTTCTCCAGAGCAAACAATGGTGCAAATGAATTCCCTCTATGATACAGACAAAATAAATCACTTCAGCAACAGCATTAACAAAACTTAATCACCCTACCAAGGTTAATAAATTAGATCTCTCACTCATGACAGTTTTTTAGGTGATTTTTATTGTTCCTTAATAAAGTTTTTCTATTGCTTTGGTTGGTTTACGGTGTAGCTCGCGATAAATTTGGATTTCCCATTGTGGCCTAAGTTGGGGAAGTGAATAATATGGGACAGAAAGAGCATAAGCTCAGCTCCCCAATGACACGATGATGGACAGCAAAAATGGGCTACAAATGGCTTGGAAAAGTAAAACGTTCAGAGCAACTTCTTCTTTGCAGTCGGGCTACTTTCGTGTCTTCTTTCTTTTTTCTGCGCCACACCATGGTTGGCATTATGGTTGGTGGACGCTAGTTAGCTGGTGAGTAGCGATTGGTAAGCGTGCGGGGGGGGTTAGGACGGGTTAGATAGGTGTCAAGATCCCCTTTATAAATCAAGCTCCTGGTATTTAGCACTGTGTGTGTTATATGAACCCCCTCCGAATGGCTCAGAAGTACCAAGACAACCAAAGTTTCTGGTACCTCAGCCTCTCAAAGAGGACATTGCGGTCTTTCCATTCACCACTTCGGCAAAAGCTTAGTAGAAAACCGGGCAATAAATTACTTAATAAATACTTAAGCAGAAATGAAAAACCATGGCCTGATTTTTAAGGCTGTAAAACCAGCTGAAATGGAGGCGCCTCGAATAAAAGAACATATCCGTCTGAGTAACCAGGAACACCAGGAGCAACATGAAACGTTAGTCTAGAAACTTCTTTTCTATTCCTGAGTTGCTTTCCGCCTAACTTTAAAAAAGTTTTTGCAAAAACGAGGTGCAACCTCAAGTGTTCGGATGCAATGAGAAAGTGTGATGGTTTTGGAAAAAGTAAAACCTCTCATGTGAATAAACGCTCATAAACATTTAAGAAAGCTACAAAACCAAAAAAAAAAAACATTTAACGGGAGAAATGTAATGATGCTCAGCACAAGGCAACATGGGAGAATACTACTCCCTATCCCATTGAAAGCCCGAACCACTGATGAAGATGTGTATAATAGCAAAAAGAAATAGAAAATGTAACAACAACAACGGCAATAACAATAAGCAACCCACTGGTAAAAAAGTTTGCAATATGGTGCTGGTATTACACATAAAACCATACACACACATATAAACACACTGTATATATGTGTACCATGTATCATTTTTTAAATTTTTATTCACTTTTTGGTTTAAGAACCAATTTTTTCTTCCTTAAGTAATTATGTAATTCAACCTCCTTATAAAGCACACATGCACACACACTTGCACAACATACGGGCAGTTTAGAGTGACCATGGAACCTGAAACGCACATCTTTGGACTGTAGTTTCTTCTGCATTATGGTGCACAGTACACCATACAAGTACAGAGAGGACACAGACAAATGGAGGGTCAAATAAATAGGCAAATAAACACCTAAACATAGTACGTAAATAAGAGACAGGATTATGAAGAGATAAATAAACATTAATTCAAACCAATTACTGATCAGCCCAGGTGCTGTGACCTGGCAGGACTACTTGCTGTGTCACCATGCTGCTCTTGTTAAGAGATGAATTAAACAGTAGAATTCATCTGTATGACTGATGTTTTATCGGGCCGCAGCGTAACACAGGCAGGTGTCCGGGCACCTTGGGGACAGGGCTCAGGTGACAAACCTCATCGTATTGTACTTTCTAATCACTTAGACTCTGAATCTCCCCTTCAGTAGGCCAGGACAGGAATGATGATGGAGACAAGTAGACTCCACCCTGGTTACAGATGGTCATCCTACCTTAAGCCTCCCATCCCCAACACGCCTACACCTGCCACCCTTGGTCCCCAGAGCGCAATAAGGAAAAATCCCGATTGTCACAGCAGGCCGTGATCTTTCCTCAGCCGTCTCTGCTACAAACAAATGTAAAAAAAAATGCAATAAATTATTTTTTAAAAACTAACTTATTTGCATATATTGAAATTTGTTTAGGCTTTAGTTTGATTTAATCTAATTTGACGGAACGTGAAGTCCCTTTCTCTCCAGTGTTAAAGCGCATTTTTCTGAGAGTGGGACTATGTGAAAAAGTGTGACCCTCCACAAATTTTCACCCATGTCCATGGTTCTGTTTTGCTTCATTCCAAAGATGTAGTGACATGCAGAAGCGGTTGTAGTAATTTATGCTGATGAGCTTGGCCTCCTGCTGTCTGCCTTCAGCTGTTAGGAAACAGCAGGCTTTTTCATGGCGCTCTTTGATAAACAAGTGAGTGCAGAGGAGAGCGGAGACCACTGGGCCTCTCACCTCTCCGTGCTTCTAAAGACATTTGCTGCGATTAGATTCGATGGTGGGACATAAGCAGCAGTGCGTGTGGAATCGTAGGAGCGGTTATGTGCATGAACAGACACAGCTGAGGTACAGCCAAAAGTACACACCATAGTACTGAAGGTGCTGTGGCTGTCTTGATGTGCATCAAGTACATGTGTTTCCATACAAGAAACTCCATACAGGTATCTCTTAGTACAGGTTTTCCTCTGCAAGTATTTCCATAAAGGTATCACCTAGTCCTGGTTTCCCCTACAGGTATCTCTGTATAGGTATCCTTCTAGATGCATCTCCATACAAGTTTACCCCTTATAGGTATCTCCTAGAACAGGTTTCCCCGTACAGGTTATCTGAATACAGGTATCCCTCCACGGGCATCTCCATATAGGTGTCTCCTAGTACAGGTTTCCTCAAAGAGGTATCTCCCCCCCCACCCGCACAGGTATCTCCATATAGGTATATCAGTGCAAGTATCCCCCGAGGGTAATGTCTCCCTGGAGAGTTGCTTGCAGGGTGAAATCCCACAGGTCGGAGATGTATTTACCATTAAGGTGCAAAGTTTGAAAATAGCCACATGCTTGGCTCTGGTTGCAGCTAAAGGTACTGAATTGGCCTCGTATTTCCTCACTAAAGGCCATTAAATCATTACGCTCGTATATGCGAAAACCCGTAAGTGAGATGATTCCTATCTCAAGAGATACCTGTACATGGCTGCGCATTTCCTCTGTTGCCATCCTTCGAGATTGTGTTTGCACGATTATGCTTTTGTGCGATCTTCCATCCCTCTGTCAATCCATTATCATTTGGACATTACCCACTTGTCCTGCTCAAAGTGTTTGCAGTCTGAAACCAATCCTGGACTGTCCTGGATTGTGGGTTGGGTCCTAGTATTTTTAGTCCCCTGAAATAATATATTTCTATGCTTTTCATGTTTGTTTGTGAGCATGTTCGAGTCACAATTTTAAAAAAGTTACGTTCTATGTTTATCATGTGTGATAGTATAATTGCTATTACGTCACCAAAACATTTGTACAGGGAATATAGAACATATGTCGGTTAAGTTGCAAATCCTTAAAAACAGCCATTTATCACAGGACAGAAACAGTTAATGTCCTTTGATGCTTATTACCTTAATCCTTGTTCTATGAGATGAATTATCATTTGAAACTTGAAATATAAATTCCTGTAACACAAACTTTTGGAATATCTGCAATGTCACAAAAGCTCATTTCATTTCTAAATGACATTTAAAATGTCATCCTAATGGAATTAGAGCCGGGAAAGCATTCTCTTTTTAAGCCGCAAGATAAAAGTATTATGTTTGCAACTTATATAAGAGTTGAAATATTAATACCTGCGAAATGTAATAAATGTAAAAACTGTAATGACAGTAATGGAAAATGTCAATAGTATTAGAACTTTCTGGCTCCTTCCGCTTTATGAATGTAAGCCCCCCTCCCCCCATTCTGTGGGAACTGAGTCTTAATACTGCCTGGAGTCTTGGTGTTGCATATTGATGTGACCAAATTTCTGTGCAGCTTCTTCTTGTTGAGTTTCTGCCAACAGATTCTGTAAGGGAAGCAGTTACTGTGCCAGTGGAAAACTTTTATGGTTTGTGTCTCTTAGTTCAGGAAGTTTCTGGAAGAATGTGAAAGAAAAATGCTGTTATTCCAACTGTAAAACTGTACATTTCCAAACAAAACCTTCACATAGCTGATAGATCTGTCCATCCATCCATTCATCCATCCATCCATTCATTCATCCATCCATTATTTTAAACCTCTTAATCCTGAGCAGGATCGTGGTGGCCCAGCGCTTATAGCTGATGGATGCATCATACTGTGTATTATAAATTATGTATAGCTCGATAATTTTTTAAAGAAAAAGAAAGTAATTTCTGTATTAATGTACATCAAGTCTAGTTGCCTTTTGGTTTTAACTTATTATTTTGTTTACAGTGAAAATAAAACAATATATATGAAATATGAGAGGCACCTGATTTGTTTAATAATAAGTTTTTTTTTTTTTTTTAAATGCCAATAGTTTAGCTGAAAAGTTTATGTTCTGTGTTGTGCTCAGAAGTAGATTTAGTTTGGAATTCTCTCAGTTTTCTCGACTTCAGGGTGCTAGGACGTTTTTTTTTCCCAAAAAATGCAATTTGTGAGAACATCTGCCCTCTCACACTTTGCCTCCCTCATCCCAGATATATGTTTGCTTTTTACAGAGCAGCTTTGAATTCAACATTGCTGTATAAGCACTGTCCTCCATCTTATGATCATCTTACGATCAAGCTATTGTTTTATTTTTCATTTGCATCCCTATGACTTTTAAGTTTATTGCCAAGGTAGTCCGTTTCCAGTTTTGATCTCTGCTTCGAGTGAGAAACCTTATTTTATTCAATATGTGAAATGTTCATTTATAATCTATCTTTTTTATTTTTATAATTTATGATCTATAATTTGTTAAACAACTGTCAGTTTTGGTAATTGAAACAGGGGTGGAGCTCTGGATTCTTGGCCTGCATGAAGAAAAACTCACCCCTCCCAAACAAACAAACAAAATGAATAAATAGGAAAATAAATGAAAGCTTTTGTGGAAATCCTCCAGGTGGGGGCTCCTAAAATTGCCGCCACCATTCACCCCACTAGCAACAACCCTTAGTTTACATACAGTAAATGCTGTACGTTTCGACTAATGTTGACAGGTAGGGATTATATTTTTATTCCCTTTCATTGTCCTAAATCTACCCGAGAAAACTGAGATCGAAGAAGGGAATAAATGGAGTCTTTCTTCCGCCGCAAATCCTGTTACTTTTATAGCGTTCGTTGCACATTCTGGTTTAAGTCTGTCGGTTTCATAAAATGTGGGAGTTTCTTAGAGCGGCAACGGCGGTGAACTTTGAAGTTTTCCGCGGTTTTTCCGTCTGCCAGCCAGGATTCTGCCCCTGTGCTTAATCATGCTGCCTTTCATGTGCATTTCAAGCAGCGGGTATAAGAAAGGATGCAGTTCCGTAGAAGGGACTATAGCTTGTGAGCTCTCATCCGTGTCTACGTGCGTGAGGAGCGCAGAAGGGTGGGAGGCAGAACGGTGGAGAAGCAGTCAGCCACCGGGAGGAGGTGGTTTATAAATATTGATTAGCATTCCTGTGCTGATCGAAATAAATGACAACGGGACCTCGGCGGCTTTAGCAGTCGTTCCCTTGGATTTAAAGTCTCCTGTTCTTCACAAGCCCAGTGGTCTCCTCGCGCACACCTCGCTCTGATCTGCTGGGCTTCTGGCTGATATCACCTTACCTCTGAGCGCTGGAAGTTCCCCAACCAGGACAGGGACTTAAGGCGCAGAGAACGAGCGAGCGAGCGAGGGAACGGGGAGACGCCTTTCTCTTCTCTTCCCTGTTGGCGAACAGACACCAGGAACGCTCCGCTGGGTGCCATGTGACTGGCGGCACCACTTCGAAGCCCCCCCCCCTTTCCCTTTTTTTAACAATGAGTGGATGAGGGGAGAAGGAGAGGAGAAACGGAGGAGATGTTTTCCGTTTCGCTGAAGTGCCGGCTGGGGGTCGTCAGACGGAGGACCAAGGGTATTGTGCAATGCACCACTTTTCAATTGGCGTCTGTGTGTCCTGTTCAGGTTCGGTGTGTGGGTGGGCTGTCGTGGGGGCTGCAGGAGGGTTGTCGTGAGGGTCATTTAGGAAATATCCCCCTTGTTGTTTCTGCACCTTCAGTCGTATGAAATGTGGGGAAACAGCACTGGGGCGTTTGGTGCCAGTGTGAGTGAAGTAGAATAAGGTTTTTCGTCCGCCAACACACATTGACTGTGACCATTCCCAGTGACCGGGCTTTAACCTTTGTCTCATTAGGCTTATACACATTTTGCACACAACATTTTAAATGTACGAAATCTTAAAGTGAAAGCTACACTCGGGCTGAAGTTTGCCCCCATCCCTCTCCTGCTGTGAACACAGTAAAACAAACATTGTGTGGGGCAAAGGAAAATATGAAATTAGTTTTCTACTGATATTTCACGTTTAAAACAAATACGGGCATCAGAAATGTCATGCATATGAAACCCTGCTTTGAGTCCTTTAACAAAGCAGAAAATACAACTTTGTGTAATTTTCTTCCAGCCTTAAAATGATCAATATGCTGAAAATCAATTTATTTATTTATTTATTTATTTGTTTGTGTGTTTGTTTGTTTATAAAACTTTCTGGTTACAGATTTATTTAATAATCCGACTATAAACATTAAAATAGTACATTTAATACTTTCTTTAAACCGATAGAGATGACGAATGAAAATTAGGTGTCAGTAACAAAAGTCGTGATCATTGAGATCACGACTTTTGTTACTGACACCTATTTTTTACTGTTTTGGATAAAAAATAAAAAAAATATCCACCACCCACTGCAGAAGCCATATTGTCTTTAAATACTTAACAAAATAAGAAGCAGCCAATCGATTCTGGTGAAAAAAATGAAGAATGAGCACTGGTGTCTATGCATGTAGCACTTTAACTGCAGTCTGATAATTTATACCAAATTTTTTCTCTGTACAAATTTGTCAGCGAGTTCCAGGTGGGACACTACCTAGAATTTACCCTGAATTTGACCCCAGGTTAACAAGTCTAAAAAGCAAATACCAACTAAACTAAAAAAGAATTGATGTTAGAAATCCAGCAAAAATGTAATTTTCTGTTGCGTTAACTTTTCTTTTTTTTCTGCAACCCAATTTTCCACCGCCTGACTTCTTGAGTTTCTTTGCTGCTGCCAGGCCCAGATTTCTCCCTATACATCGACGTGTGAATGTAAAGAGCATAGAGGAAAGAGGGATGAAGGACAAAGAGAAAAATGAGCATTGACTGTGACAGAAAGAAATGACCAGAGCAAGAAAAGTGACAGAGTGTAGTGCGTGTTTCAAAAATATTTTCCTTTCCTTAAAATATATTGCAAACATACAAGGTGTCAAGGTGTGGGAAGACGGGGTTTGATCCCATCTTTGTCTGTGGAGTTAGCGTGTTCTCCCTGTGTTTCTTTGGTCTCCTCCAGGTGCTCTGGTTGCCTCCCACAGTCCAAAGATATGTTGTAGGTGAACTGGTGACTCTAAATTGCCCACAATGTGTGTGAATGTGTCATCTTCCTCAGGTGTATAGATGGGGTGATGATTATATCAATACAGCAATTTCCCATAGTATAAAAAGGTGAATATTACAAAAATACTGAATAATATTCACTGTTTGTTTTGGAGGAAAAGTGTTGGCGAATTTCATAAATCTAAATATTACAGTTTGTTTTAGAGAGCCCTGACCTTTTTCTGAGGTCACCTGTTATTTTTTCCCCATCATTTAAATCACCGTATTTACAAGCTGCATTTTATATTTCATCAGACCTTGTGAATGTTTCACAAGTTAATAACTGATTTTCTATGGAATAAAGTTGTACACGATAATTCTGGACCCATGGTTTATGATTATGTAGAACCAAAGTATGTCGTGTGTGATGACTGAAGTTTCTAAGTCCTCTTTGATGCTGTTTTGATATCAATAATTGCTGCTATACCACCAAGGCTGATGTAATTTGCAGCGGCACATCAGCAACAGGCATACACATTACATAGATGGAGGGATTTGAGAAATATTACAGCCAATGATAAAATTAACAGGCATTTTATTGCAAAGCAGTAAAAACAAATAAGCATGCTTAAAGGCGATAGAGGCCTTCAGTCATATCTGTTCATCCATCCATAATCATCACTGTGTTATTGTGGTCAGGGTCGTGGTGGCCCGTAGCCCATCTTAGAATCACGGCCCTCGGATGGGGCGCTAATCCATCGCTCTCTTTTAGTTGTATGGGAGTACGAATTATTAACATGCATGTTGTATGAAATAACATGTCAGAGCCCACATGTGTAAAAGTGAACCTAATGGGACTGTGCAAACCTTTTGTGAAGTTTATGCTGTAACAGTGTTTCTGTAGGTAGTCAGTATAAATGTTTATGAAATGGCTGAAAATATCCATCAGTCATCGAGTACAAATTAACTGAAAACTAAATTTTTGTTTGTACTTGGTTACGTAGATCCATGTGATTTGTTTAAGGTGTCCTTCTTGTTTGTCCTTTGTCAACACCGAGGTATGTTTCGGGTCTTAATCTTGTTGAAGGATGGACAGCTGAGGTCGAGTTGTACTGCTGATGGAATGATGTGCCTCTCGGGTGCCGCATACAGTTGCAGTTATGCGGGAATTACAATGGACTTGGCCACGGTCACAGTGGTATTATCAGCAAAACAGCTCCAGACCGCAGTTCTGGTCAGGGAGAACCACGCAATGCTGCCTGTGTGCTCAGCCTTTGTGTTTTACAAATGCTTACAAATTTTAATTCATCAGTTCATAAAACTAGCGTTCACTACTCAGATATTCAGATTCTGTATTTTTTGGCTAAGGAAAGTAGGTAACGCATAAACTACACTGTATGGCCAAAAGTATGTCGAGCCCTCTTCTAATGACTGAGCTGTTTCAGCTGGACCAAGCAACATACTAACACATTCTACGTAACTGTGTGTTTCCGACTTTGTGGCCCCAGTTTGAGGAAGAAGCTCCTTTCCTGCTTCAGCATGACTGTGCCCCCCCTGTGCACAAAGTGAGCTCCATAGTTTGCCTAGGTTGCTGTGGAGGAACTTGAGTGGCTGCAGAGCCCAGGCCTCAACCCCACTGAACATCTTTGGGATGAATTGGAATGCTGACCGCAATCCAGGCCTTCTCACCCAACCTCACTGATGCTCTTGTGGCCAAATGAGCGCAAATGTCCAAAATCTGGCAGAAAGCTTTCCCAGGAGGAGGTGGCTGTTATATCAGCAAAGGGGGGAAAAAACTCCATATTAATGACCATGGGTTTGGAATGGGAGGTTCAGCAAACTCAGATGGGTGTGATGCTCAGGTGTCTACATACTTGTGGCCATATCGTTTACATTTAATGAAATTCTCTCAGTGTCTGAAAGGTAAGATATACCAATAACAAAATGCATTTCAAATTCAAGCTTAAAAATGTTTTTCCAGGTTTCTGATTGCAGGACCCTTGATCAGAAATCCGAAAATATACTTTGTGTTGATCCCTGCATACTATTCTGGTTGTTGATTTAGTAAGAAAGTGGATAAAACCTATAGATTATTTGTTTTGTAGACACTTCCCTCCAGTGGTGACATCCAACATGGAGAAAACAAAAGAAGTATGCTTCATCAACATTTGATTCTTCAAGTACTGTCTAATAATAAACACTGGGCCAGCAGCTGCGTTTAGAATTGGTATGGAGTAATTTTTTATAACAGATAATGCAGTGAACATTTGCAGAGCTGATAGGACGTCAGAAAAGAAGTTTGTCCATTAAAAGATTTAACCTTTTTGAATGTCAAGAAGGATTCAGTAATTCCATGTGAGAGAAGGAGCTCACTCAATCATATTAGAGCCAGAACCAGACCACCAAGCAGTCAGATGTGTATGTCTAACCTCAGCAGGTCTTGCAGTTTTTTGGGTGCAAATCCCTTGACTGACTTGCAGGCCAATCTCTTGAGTCTTGAACTTCATAGGGGGATCTACAGGGAGGCACTGAAGGGACATGAGGAGAGAAGATTCATAATAGCGGTTTGGCAGGTTAAACACTGAGGTCACCTGACACTGACATTGTGGATCAGCTGAGGAGGTAGGGTGGCCTGATGATGGCAGAATATCATCATGGCCTGAAATAGAACCTGCACTTATGACTTTGATATATTTGGAGAAACAAAGACCTGAGTCAATCATTATGCCCAAGCTCATAACCACCGAAGCAGATGAAATGAACAAACTGTCCCATTTGATGGAGAGCTCCAGACAAATGGACACATCTACTGGTAGATGAATGGTCTTGGTCTGGGAGAGGATGAGTTGTAGATGCTGATCAGTCATCCATGCCGAGGTGTCCAAGAGGCAAGTTGCAATAGGAGAGGAAACTTCTGTAGATGCAAGAAGAAACATGACCCAAAAATGGGTATTCTCCAGTGATAGAAGCCATGGGAGGAGATGACAGAGCTAAGAGGTGTTGATGGAGACTAATAAGATGGATGAATTCATGGCAAATTTTAGAAAGCAGTGAGTCGTTGACCTCACTGAATGCGAGAACGTATTCAGTGACAAGTCCAAGAGAAACCATGTGCTACCATTCCAGGTTATAACAACATATTTCAAATTGCATATTTGCCATAATAACATGAATAGTTTTCTAGTATTCTTTGATAATGTATTCACAAATACCGCAGTGTGGACTACATGGACTTACCTGCAACTAGTTGACTTTTTTCTTTCAATTCTTAATGTTTATTTGTTCCATAGATAAAGTTGGGAAATCAAAAACAATGCAAAACCCCAAAACCCCATCATACGCAACGTCTCATTCATGTTCCATGCATCCGGATCTTAAGCCAAAGAGGGGAAAGATGGCAACACCATACGGGTTGTATTCTTTGATGTGATCTTTTCGTACTTTCTGAAGGATGCGAAACAGAGCAGAACCTTTTCACTTTATAACGAAATTAAACGAAAAAGCGCACTCGTAGAGTTAAGACGGTTTACTGTGGTTGTTTCTGTGTAGCTAAAACACCCACGGCAGAGGCCTTGTGTAGTCAGGACCGCAGAATAAATTGCTATTGTTTGCATTGTTCTGGTGAGGAATGGATTAACCACGGCTTTTGATCGAAGTGGTGTTATTGAATGCATGTTGGCGAAGGCGATATTTAATCAATATTTCATAATTCAAAGAATTCCACACGTTTGTCGTTTCCTTTGAAGTCTGAACACATACTGCATGACAACACAAAAATCCTTAGCTATAGTAAGGATCTCTGTATTTCAGAGCTGCATACCATAAAATCAGATGGTAGCTTAGATCTACTTCTGAGACTTTGCGTGGATATTAAAGCAGGGAACCTTTACAGTATGTAACTTTAAATCTTAGCAAAAGATGTGGGAAATGACTGGGTAAACAGAAGCGCTGCAGCAAGGGCAAAGACCCATATATCTGTCATATTTTAATGTGACTAAAATTGCTAGGTGTTTCTGCAAGCTACTACAAATGCAATTTTAAAAAATGCAAAGAGAAAAACCTCAGCCACCATAGTCGCATTCCTTTTTAGGCACCAGGCCTGGATTGGAGTCCATTTTATACACTTTGTGCCCTTATAAGAGTCAGACGTTTGTTACAACTGTCACTTGTAATGCGATATATGGGGCTCTATGGTGCAGCCACTACATTTCATTGCTTTGGCATTTATCCTTCACTTGGAATAACAGATTTAAACAGGAGAAATCTTTTTATCACTTAGACAATATTATGCATTCAGTGGTTGCTTATATTCAGAAGTTTTTTTATTGCGAAGCAGTAAAAACAAATAAGTGCGCTGTGAGGCTCTGGTGGTTTTATTGAATCAGGGATTTACTTTTTCCACTTTTTTAACTTTTTTCACTTCCAAAAGAATAGCAGCTCCAGTGTTATCAGATGCGGTACTTTCCATCTTAAGTGCATTATGTGCAATCTGAACGCTTTAAAGTTGAATACCGAATATGTGAAGCGCTCCTTCCCATTTCATTTGTTCCACATGCCCGCCCTCGGCATATTTATTGCTGTTCTTTGTACAGGTGTGAACCCGCCCCCATCTTAAGAGACACGAAACAACATTCCAGTCCAGGTTGAACACAGATTTAATTTTAATGGAGTGATTCTCAGAAGGGTTGCCAAGAACTTACGAAAATATTTAAGTTCCGTGTCTGGGTGTCAGATAGAATTGCGGTTGAAGGGCTTGACTTTGCAAATGAGGTGAACATACTGCATGGCACTAACCAGCGTTATCTTTAGCATCTCTGTAGATTATGCAACATTTTTTTACTGCCCAGTTCAATATGCCCCTATTTTATTCTCTGTTTTTGCTGTTCGCCATGTCTGAAATGGTTCTCCTTGATTTGAAATTGCTCAGCTCTTTAATTGATGGAGGCAGAACCCCACATACACAAAGTAATGAGTTGTTCGATTGACTTGGAAGGCACCAGATAAGCTGCTCTATTTGTTTCGGGTCTTCCTTCTTCTTTCTTCTTCTTCTTTTGGCCACTCCCATTAGGGGTCACCACAGCAGATCAGCTGTTTCCACTTCTTCCTGTCCCCTGCATCTTTCTCCATCACACCCACCTCCTTCACCTCCATGTCCTCCTTCACCACATCCATAAATCTCCTTAGGTCTTCCTCTCTTCCTCTTGCCTGGCAGCTCCATCCCTAGCATCCTTCTCCCGATATATCCAGCATCTCTCCTCTGCACATGCCCAAACCAACGCAATCTCGCCTCTCTGACTTTGTCTCCAAACCGTCTAACCTGTGCTGCCCCTCTAATATACTAATTTCTATTCCTGTCCATCCTCGTCACACCCAATGCAAATCTTAACATCTTTAACTCTGCCACTTCTAGCTCTGCCTCCCGTCTTTTGCTCAGTGCCACCGTCTCCAACCCATAAAGCATAGCTGGTCTCACTACCATCTTGTAGACCTTCCCTTTCACTCTTGCTGGTACCCTTCTATCACAAATCACTCCTGACACTCTTTCCACCCACTCCACCCTGCCTGCACTCTTCTTCACCTCTCTTCCACACTCCCCGTTACTCTGAACTGTTGATCCCAAGTATTTAAATTAATTTACCTTCACCAACTCTATTCCCTGCATCCTCACCATTCCTCTGTCCTCCCTCTCATTTATGCACATGTATTCTGTCTTAGTCCTACTGACCTTCATTCCTCTTCTCTCTAGAGCATACCTCCATCTCTCCAGGGTCTCCTCAACCTGCTCCCTACTTTCACTACAGATCACAATGTCATCCGTAAACATCATGGTCCACGATGACTCCTGTCTGATCTCATCTGTCAACCTGTCCATTACCATTGCAAATAAGAAAGGACTCAAAGCTGATCCTTGATGTAATCCTACCCCCACCTTGAAAGCATCCGTCACTCCTACCGCAGACCTCACCACTGTCACACTGTCCTTGTACATGTCCTGTACCACTCTTACATACTTCTCTGGCACACCCGACTTCCTCATACAATACTACAGCTCCTTTCTAGGTACCCTGTCATATGCTTTCTCTAAGTCCACGAAGACACAATGCAACTCCTTCTTACCTTCTCGGTACTTCTTCATCAACACCCTCAGAGCAAACATCGCATCTGTAGTACTCCTTCTCGGCATGAAGCCACACTGCTGCTCACTAATCGTCACCTCCCTTCTTAACCTAGCTTCCACTACTCTTTCTCATAACTTCATGCTGTGGCTGATCAATTTTATCCCTCTGTAGTTACTACAGCTCTGCACATCACCTTTATTCTTAAAAATTGGTACCAGTACACTTCTTTTCCACTCCTCAGGCATCGTCTCACTTTCCAAGATTACATTAAACAATCTGGTTAAAAACTCCACTGCCGTCTCTCCTAAACACTTCCATGCTTCCACAGGTATGTCATCTGGGCCAACAGCCTTTCCATTCTTCATCCTCTTCATAGCTGTCTTAACTTCCTCCTTGCTAATCCATTGCACTCCCCTATTCATAATCCCTACATCATCCAACCTTTTCTCTCTCATTCTCTTCATTCATCAGCCCCTCAAAGTACTCTTTCCATCTGCACAACACACTCTCCTTGCTTCTGAGTACATTTCCATCGCTATCCTTTATCACCCTAACCTGCTGCACATCTTTCCCAGCTCAGTCCCTCTGCCTAGCCAATCGGTACAGGTCCTTTTCTCCCTCCTTAGTGTCCAACCTCTCATACAATTCACCATACGCCCTTTCTTTAGCCTTTGCCACATCTCTCTTCGCCCTATGCCTCATCTCCTTGTACTCCTGTCTACATTCTTCATCTCTCTGTCTATCCCACTTCTTCTTCGCCACCCTCTTCCTCTGTATACTCTCCTGTACTTCTTCATTCCACCACCAGGTTTCCTTGTCCTCCTTCCTCTGTCCAGATGTCACACCAAGCACCTTTCTAGCTGTCTCCCTTACCACTTCTGCTGTAGATGTCCAGCTCACTGGTAACTTTTCACTGCCACCCAGTGCCTGTCTTAATTCCCCCCTGAACTCCACCTTATAGTTTTCCTTTTCCAACTTCCACCATTTGATCCTTGGTTCTGCCCTCACTCTCCTTCTCTTTTTGATCTCCAATGTCATCCTACAAACCACCATCCTATGCTGCCTAACTACGCTTTCCCCTGCCACCACTTTACAGTCTACAGTCTCCTTCAGTCTGGCCCTCCTGCATAAGATATAGTCCACCTGTATGCATCTTCCTCCACTCTTGTACGTCACCCTGTATTCCTCCCTCTTCTTAAAATACATGTTTACCACAGCCATGTCCATCCTTTTTGCAAAATCCACTATCATCTGACCTTCTGCGTTCCTCTCCTTGACACCATACCTACCCATCACCTCCTCATTTCCTCTGTTCCCTTCACCAACATGCCCATTGAAATCCGCTCCAATCACCACTCTCTCTCCCTCAGGTACACTCTTCACCACTTCATCCATATCACTCCAGAATTCTTCTTTCTCATCCATCTCACATCCAACTTGCGGGGCATATGCAGTAACAACATTCATCATCACACCATCAATTTCCAGTTTCATAACCATCACTCTGTCAGACACTCTCTTTATCTCCAAAACACTCTTGACATACCGTTCCTTCAGGATAATCCCACCCCGTTTCTCCTCCCATCCACACCATGGTAAAACAGTTTAAACCCCCCTCCGTTGTACCTAGCCTTACTCCCCTTCCATTTGGTTTCTTGCACACACAATATATCAACCTTCCTTCTCTCCATCATATCAGCAAGCTCTCTCCCTTTACCAGTCATACTACCAACATTCAAAGTTCCTACCCTCACGTCCACTCTCTTAACCTTCCTCCTCTCCTCCTTCCTCCGGACATGCCTTCCTCCTCTTTTCCTTTGGCCTCTTCTCCTTCTTCGGCCAACAGTAGCCCAATTTCCGCCAGCACCCTGTCGGCTAGCAGTGCTGGTGGCGGTCGTTGTTAACCCGGGGCTCGACCGATCCAGTATGGAAATTTGTATTTTTGTCCGCATATTTGGTTTGGCAAATTTTTATGCCGGATGCCCTTCCTGACGCAACCCTCTCCATTTATCTGGGTTTGGGACCGGCACAAAGAAATACACTAGTTTGTGCATCCCCTTGTGGCTGGATTTCTATTTGTTCGGGTCTCCCTGCTGGTGTTTAATGAGAAGGGCGCCGTGGAGAGCATCCCAGCTCGACACCTCTTTGATGCCCTCAGGTGGGACATTGTTTTTACCATCTTAATGAGCCGAGGAGCTCTTCCTGTTTTTCATTGTATACAAGCCGCATTTGTGATCAGGACACCAATTGCCGGCTTATATGCCGAGGTGCCCTCAGCACCGCATATTGGATACCATTAAGTAAACAGAACATTTTTTGAAGCCGTAATTGGCTTTCAGGTTTTCGTGCAAACAAAATCACAGGCAGATGTTTAATTTATCATCTCCGAAAATGACATCGACATCTATGCCGATTGTTTCTTACATTCAACTGAATTCTATTGTATTCTCGTGTACTTGTCTTTGAAGTTATCAAAGGGGATTTTTGTCTCCTACAGCTGCACGAGATGTGCGAGTTATTATTATTAGTCCGGCATAATGGGGATTTCAAAAAACAGTATGCGTTTTCTAAGCTTAAGGGCAGTTTGGAAATCAAGAAATACAGTGCAGTGCTTGAGACACACTTCACGCAATATATTCTTCCCGTGTTGTAATGGTTCCTTTCTCATTTTCTCGCACCTTCCCATGGTGGCGAAAGGGAACGTTAACTGGAGCCTGGGATATAAATGCTCCTCCTTTCCTGCTTTGGGTCATCTCTGTTTCTTTGTCTGACTTAATAGCTCCAGTCACACAGATCTTTTATCATTGCACTGAGCAGATAGCATCTGACCCGCGTGCTGCTCAGCTAAAGATGCTGTTCTGACGTAACATGGGGTCAGGGATGAGGGCTGTGGTGCTGTCTGGTCTTATCACCGATCTGAGTCTCCCCGTGGCCCTTTGCTGATTATGCGTAGGCAAAGAATATATGGATATAAACCTTAACATGTTAAACAGAAACTAGACCTTTCTAGAGTTTTATTCTCTCCCCCCCTTCAACAAATCAGAATGGACGTAGCAGGCACAGGAGTGTTAGGCATTACCAACTGTCCAGCGCGACAGTTATAATCTCACCATTCAGAACCTCCGTCTAAGATTTTAAACCCTTCGTTTTAAACATTGCAATTGCCAAAAATCTAGTTTATGAAACCTTTAAAGCTACAAACAAGTTTAAACTCGGCATGCTGGATATAAATTAAACCTTTTAAAAACCATACCCCTCTAAATAACGTCTAAGCTCTAAATAAAGCATTTTAGAGGAAAATTACCCAACCACTCTCCTGCAGAAGATAGTCCATCTTCAGGCCTGTTCCCACAGTGCTGCACGTACACCTTAACTACCTTTCGTGAGAGTTTTACTTCCCTACACATCAACTCCCCTTCTACAACATTCTTTCCAATGCATAAGTAAATAATTGCATAACTGAAGAAATAAATACGTGAATTAAGGTGTAAAGGTAAACACCGCGTACAGTAATGCTAACCCTAACCCCATATTAATAATACACCGTTGCACAGAGAACCATGACAATGGTGAAACACAACAAGTTATTTACCCAATGGTGGAAGGAATTCAATAAACCTGTTGAAAGGATGCAGTCAGAGGCCTTTCCACCTCTTTCTGGACTGGGAAGCAGCCCCATTGCATCCTTCTCCATCTTAAACATGAGGTTGGCCCAGAGTTTGCAGTATGCAACCTGGATGCCCACATCTGCCCCAGTTTGAAGCAGCTCGGAACTTATGTGCCACATTGCTTGCATGGTAATGCTGCCCACCAGCCACTTCCAGGTGGCCGCTGCCTTCTGACCAAGAAGGTCCCTTTCCCTCAAGACTTTATCCAATGTCAAAACCATCTTCTTCTTGCACAAGTGGCAAACAAAGCACCAGACCTCCCACACCTGCCTGCAGTCCCAGAACACCTAGGAAAGAGTTTCAGTCTCACCATAGTGGGCCTGCAGACAATGTGGGTGACTGGGAAATTTGTGCCTGTACAGGACTGGCAGCTAACCTAGAAGGCAGTGCCAGTTCAGGTTCTGCAAATGGTGGTCTAGCCCCTTGGGTTGAATCCTGGTCCATGTGCCGTCCTTGAGACCCAGTAAAGCCCAAATGCCGCACCTCCTTGTGAACTGGCCTTGTTTAAAGCTTTGTGCTTGAGAGAGGTCTGTACATCAATCCCCATAAGATACGGTGGTCTTACCTCACTTGACAGCATGCTTGTAGTGAACAGGCCAAGTCTTGGCATTTGGCCTGATGTTAGATCAGGACTTCACTAGGTGATGTATTGGCAGGACTAGCCAAAGATGTACAAAGAACTAGTGCGGATATTCCAGTGGAGCTTGTACCTGACCTGCGAGATGTGATTGAAAGCATTTTTTCTGAGGCCTCACCGCATAATGCGGGGGCTAAGGGGAAAACTGCTCTTCAGATACGTTTGCTGAAAGTGGTGCTGCGTTTTCTTCTATAAAATAAATGCAGTGTGTTTACCAGTCAGTGTACCTTTTCAAAATACATTATCTTCTTCTATATTTTGTCACACCTGAGGCACTTTGACCTGCCCTTGAGTTGTTTTGTCCTTCGGTTTTACCCTGAGACTTCAGGGTACAGATCACACGAGTGATAAAAAGACATCTAGCTGGTCTGAGACTGAAAAACTTCTCCTCAGTGCTGCAGCTTGAAGGGGCACTGCTGTTGAGATGTGTTTGTCGGAGGGGGTGGCTGAGTTCCATCTTCCTGTTCTTGACAACGGGGTTGCGGTATCCCCTTGGGTCTCTACATTCAGGATGCTGGTGGGATCGAGGAGTTCCAGCGCTCTGTGATCAAAGAGGCTGTGGCGTCGGAGATGCCGTCGCACTGACTTGTGTCTCTGCGGAGAACTGAATTTTTGATCCCGTCAGTGGAGCCACTTGACACAACTAGCACATATTGGAAATCGGCAAGTAAGCGCAATTTGGAAGCGGGGAGGCATCTTGCACCTGGATATCAGATATTCCGCTCCAAATTTCATCACTTAGCTGAAGCTCTTACGCAGAGACCATGCCCATGTTGACAATGTGATAAACGTCATAAATATATAAATTTCATACAGTCAGCATGAAAGCAGCAGCAGAGAAACATCAACAGCATTTCCATGAATGACACACTAACTAATTTGTGAGCATCTTGTGATTCATTTATAACTACTCAGTTTATAGCTTTTATGTCCCTGTCCAGGTTCCGCTGTCTGGCATTGGTTGCGGTTCATATCCATCATCCTCAGTCCCGCCATCACTTTCTTCATCTGGACCATTCAGCTCTAGGCTCTGCCAGTTTAAGTTCTCTCCCATTTTGTTCAGCCGCTTGACTTATGTTTTTTTTTTTGTTGAGGTTTGGAGTTTGGTGATTTTGGCTTGTGAGTCGACTAGTTTGTGACTCGGTGTGTTTTATGCGTGTAGCTCTGAGCAGTGTTTTTTTTTTCCTTTTTTTGCATTTGGTGTGCATGCATTTTTGTATGCTTTTGTAGTGCTTGTGTGTGGTTTTGTATGGAGAGCGGTGCCTTCTTCCTGTTTGTGTGTTTTGGTTTGTTGGTTCAGAGCGGTGTAGTCGATAGGAGCAAAAGAATTTCTTTTGGCTTTTCCTTTTGTCTTTCCAGTGTGAAAGGTAGGTAGCTTTGTCGTTTGTTCTTCACACGATAGAATAGTTGGTTTGTTTTTCACTTGAGACACCTTAGAGCAGAACACCATTAAATTTGTATATTTTCAAGATATGACTAATGTACCTAATGGGAATAAATAATAAACCCTTGGTTTTTTCTGCACACTCAACTACAGTCAATACCTTCCGTCCCCTTTTCCCATTTTTAATGTACAGCCCCTTCACCCCCTAGGACCTGACTGAGCCCAACACCAAGAAAGGTTTGTAATGTAGCTATCGAATCAACCAGACAAAATGTCAACGTTATCAAATTCTTCAGTCCGGTGCTTTGCCAGTTGTTACAAAACTCTGCGCGACTCCAGATATTTGGGAACAGCTCCTGAACTGTCTGCTGAAATGAAGACACTGACAAAGCCTTCAGAGGAGCTCAAGCAAATCAGGGTAGTAGTAACATCATTAGTCAGTTGGAGAGAACGCCAGTCCTTGTGGAACAAGACGTGAACATTAATCATCGGCAGCTCTTCAGCCGTCGCCGATAAAGACTTGGAAACACTCAGTCACGAATGCTGGAAGTTGTTTAAACCAGATGGGTAGTGAAGAGCAGTGAGACACATTTTATTATTCACTCCGTGGATTCCGATAGTTATGTAATACTATGGTAAAAGCCCATAGTGGTAGCAGTAATACACAAGGAAAGGTGTGTGGCCTGGCAATGATGGACGGGGCCTCTAACTGCAGACTGTTTAGAAGCACCGCCGGTTCTTTGCCCGGCGCTCAGTGTTCCTCTGACCTTTGCCGTGTTCAGTCCTTGCTGGTCTTTGTGTTTTTGCCCCTCTGTGCTTCTGTTTCCTGCGTGTTACCCTGCGGTGGACCCTGGTTCTCCGGTTTTCGCGCTTGCGACCTGTGTTCTTTGGTTCCTCTCCCGCCCTGCCCTGGCAGCGTGCACCGCGCTTGTGTCCCTGTGTTTTTGCCCGCCGCGGTGATCCTGGTTCTCTGTGCTCTGTGTTTTGCTCTGGTTCTTTGCCCTGTGTTCTCCCTGTGTCTTGCAGATTCCTCCTTCTACCCGAACCGTGACACTGACGTTCTTCTACTACCAAAAATTGCCATTTGTTCACTGTGTGAGAGCCAGATAGTAATCGTTCCCTTTCTTCTTTTCGTCAAAAGAGGACTTCACAAGCCACAATAAAAGTAGCTGCCATACACTACGTACTATAGTAAGACATGGTCTTATGTCGTCCTGGTTTGCACTCTATTTATTAAAAATAAATAAATAAATAAATAAAAGCAATGGAACAAAATCACAGACAATACATGAAATAAATGCATGCTTATTAATACACATTTTCCTGAAATTGCTTAACCGATAGCAAGTTAAATAACGGATCGTGTGGAGCGGTGTCTCCACACTCGTGACTCAATCCACCACCCTGGTTGCCAGTTGTCCTTTTCTATTTCTTTCAGTTCTTCTTAGCAATGCAGGAAATTCAGTTTTTTTAATGATGTCCAAAGTATGATAAGCGCCGTGTCATTTTTCACGATTCCAATAACAGTTCTGGTGTGATTTGATCCAACATCTGCTTGTTTTCCTGACTATCGTATCCTTAATGCTGTCCTCTTGCAATCCAGTTTAAAGCAGTCTGCAGTTTTCCTGTCCTGTTTCACATCCTAACTTAACATGCATGTCCACTTTTAGAAAATACCATTGTCTGAATTATCATTCTTGTAGATACATCAGATACATCTAAAGACCTTTTCCGCATCTTTCACTGTGGCTTTGTCAACTGCTGCTCTTGGGTATCTCTTGACTCCTAGACCACTTGTTGGTGATTATTGATTCCAAGAAGCAAAAGTTGTCAACTGCTTCTATGCCTAGATTCACTAATAGTGTAAATCCTGCTTACTTGTTCCAACAGGAATCCACAGCAAGTGCTTTGTTTTTGCCTTGTATTGTGTTTTGGATCACTGTAAGTGTTGGGTCAGCCAATTTTCTCCTTTCAGAGTGGTTCCCTGAAGACCACCAGCTCAGTTAGTGCCCACTTGTTCAGACTTGCGTATGAGGACGTGTCCTCCTCCAGTCTCCCAGGAGATGCTGCAGCCCCCATAGCAGATCGTGGACAGTCAATTCGTAGAGAAACAACCACGCAGGCGTTGACCGGCACTGACTAAACATTCTTCAGTAAGCATTGCTGGTCAGTAAATATTTTATTTTCATTAGGCTACCTGATGTTTGGAATTTACCTACAGATCCGAGGATATCATTGTTTTATAAGTGAGAAGCTTTTGAAGTCCATAAAGCATATAACTGCAAAATATACAAAAATAAAAATTGTGATGCTTTCTCCAGCTAGTTGATGTATTCAAATGTATTTGCCCGAGATACAAAATACAAGTTTAATTGATGGACTTTAAAATTTATGCAATATTTTATCCAGCATCCCCAGTAGTTACATCTTAAGCCGTGTCCTCATCATGTCATTCTTCTGCGTGCAGCCCAATGTTTTTAATGATGATATTTTTGCCAGCAGCTGAATAATTAGTCCACAGTTGGGAAGGCGTCCTGTAGGTACTGCATGAATTCCGCATTGTTTCCAGTTTTGCTTGAAGCTCCGTTGGGGGTCTCAGTATGAAATGTCCCAGAATTTCAGAAAAGTTTCTGCAATACAGCATGTGTTCTTATGTAAAATACTTCAAATTGACTTACACACACTCGGACTGTGCGAGAAAAGTAGAGGTCAGCGATGATGAACGCACGCTACCGGCATGCATGTAAGAATCCTCCTCCTGTCGCGGCCTATTTGGCTAAGATATTAAGTTGATTTCTCCATTGAAGGTTCTGATTTAAACGCCTGCTACGTAGCCGCACCCTTCTTTCTAGCAGTCCGGTTGGTTTACAGATTTACCATAAAGGGACAGAATTATTTAAACAATGCGGACCCAACCTCGGTTTTAGCTGGTGTCTGTTGTACAATATACATTTCTAGTCCACTAAGCTAATAATAAGGTAATAACAGCCGTGATCCTTTGCCTCCCTGGAAAAAATGTCACTAATATTCCACCTTTATTATATATGTTCATCCATTATCCTTTCACTGCTTGACTTGGTCAGGGTCATGGCAGATCAGAGCCCATTGTGGTTTCACTGGGCACAAGGCCAGGATAAAGTACCGTTACTAGGGTTAAAAGTTTTTAGAGGTAAAATGAGAATAAAAAATTTAATTTTATATAAAACAATAATGAAAAATCTTATTCTCTACCCTCATACCATATCTGTACGTGTGTAGACAGGCCTTGTTTTTCTGATTCTACAGTAAGACATTACTTCATTTGTTTTATAGCTATTTGGAATATAAAACAGTGCATTTATCTGTTAATTTTCATTTGGCGGTTGTCCTGGTCAACACCCTATCCTGAGATTCGAGGGTGCAAAGCAAGGTGGGGTATGACACGAATGGGATTCTATTCCTTTGCAGGGTAGCCGTGCACAAGCGTTTGTACTCTAGAGACAATGGATGAAATGCATGTTTTTGGACTGAGGAGGAAACAAGAGCAGCAAAAGGAAACCCATGCAGACTGAGTTAGCTTCAAACCAATGGTAAAGCCCAGGTATCGAAGTGGCAGTGCTGCTCTCTGTGCCACCATGCTGCTCGCAGCTTTAGTTATCTGAAAAGTTATTATTTAGCTCACGCCTTTGTCTAAGGTAACTTAGAATGCTAGATTTTATCCGCTGAGGTTCTTCTTATTGTGTACTCAGTCGTCAAGCTGAGCACTTTGTCCATTGTCATTTCGGGGTAAGCACCATAATCGAAGGCACAACAGCAGGAACGGGATTCAAACCAGCAGCCTTCCAGCTGTAAGGCGACAGCGCTCGCCACTGCATTACTAGTTCACCGTGTTAAGGAACCGTCAGCACTAGGTTCACACTGAGAGTCATTAGGTCTGCTTTCAAATATTTATTTTTTTTACTTTGCAGTGGTGCCATCTAGTAGGGTTTAATAGTATTACACATAAAAGACCAAGTGTTACCCTGTGCATCAGTTTAGCCTTATTAGTTATTTTTCATACTCGGATAAATAAATAATAGCGTAATAAAACTGCTTATTTAATTGCTTAATTACTAAGTAAGGAACCGATGGTATAAAGTATAAAGTTCCTCATAAATGCGCTGTCAGTAAAACAAGCCATTGCTGTACCTGCGGGAAGTATGTGAAAACGTCTCAGGTGCATTTTACAGGAAATGATGCAAGACACCTTTTCTACTCCTCTACTTACTCTGGAATATTCTGAAATCCCCAGAATTAAATGCATACTTTAGTTTCAGTTTGTGGTTATTTCTGAGATAAGCCAGTGTCGGATGGACCGTGCGATTATGGTCGGTATCTAGCAGAAGATAGCGCTAATCCCCGGGTCTCAAACCCAGTGTCGACGGTGGGCTCCGATGTACTGTTTGATCTTTGCTGCTCTGGGATTGTACGGCTCTTTTCGAAACATAATTTACTAAGGAGCTTTTCCCAGAGGATTTGCCCTGCATATCTGCTGCATGTAGAAAAGGAGGAAACGGCAACAACGTCCAACTAATTAAAGCCGCAGACACTATTTTTGGCCATAGTTATGCATTCAGCAGAAGTGGAATTGAGCGAAGAGGTGAACGTGAGAACGAAGGCCGAGAATGAAGACAGATCTTCCGCATCTGCTCGAGCTCCATATTACTTGCTTTTTGGTGCAGATGGCACAAGTAGTGGACTGGTCAGCAGAATTCTCACACTCGCACACGCGCGCTTGCACAGTCCAGTGTAGGGAATGCGGATATGGACTGTTATTCATTGAACGTTTTTGATGTGACAGTGAGCCTCGGCATGCATGCGTATCTTTATTCATAGGCCTAAAAAGTAGGACATGCTGCAGAAGAAACCATCTTCTGTGCAATAATGAGTTTGGGGGGAAAAAAAAAAAACTTGAAGAAAAAATGTTATCTTAAATTTACATAGCTTGAGCTTTGCTTTGTAAGCACAAATTTCCAGCATTTCCCATTCATTGGCCTTTCTCTGATATATCACTGTGCTCTTGTTAATGGTTCTTGCTGTTGTTTCGTTTTAGCAGTTTGGTTTTGTTAATTTATTCTATTCAGGTGATCTGGGATTATAGCTACACAACAGAAAAATTATTTTAAATATCATGACATTACTAGTTGCCCAAGACAAATTTATAAGACATAATAAGCCTGAATCTGGCTTCCCCTGTTTAAATAAATAAGGGATAAGTATTCCACAAACCCCTTAGGGTTGTCAACCCAAAGGGCTGATTTTTGCCCATCTGGTGGTCTGTAGACAGTTTTGAAGTTAAATCTTTGCTAGCTCTCGGTGTGCTTTAATACAGCTTCGTCGGTTTCCTGCTCTTCTGCTGACTTTGTGGCTTCGATATGCCGTCACTGTCACCATCGCTGCACCACGGTGGATGTGTAAAGACCCTGAAATGAACTTGACTACCTTGCACCGTACACTCTTCACACTGCCCACACCTCGCTCACGCCCATCGGACGGGCTGCTTACTTCCGAGGTTACCGAGAACGGTTGGATGCAGAAACCCGCCGGCCAGACATTTACAAATCGGAGCTCTCTTGCAGTGGATTTCTCCACTTCCAAATCCATGCTTGTTTCAAAGCATTGCATAAGGAGGTCTTCACAGTGCTAAATAGTGTATTACCCATGGAGAAAACTGTCTTTAACAATGACATGATTCATAGGGTTGTTTATAGTACAGCTGGCAGAGATTTGTATAACCCCACAAAAGCACGCTTAAGTTGTTGAAAGCTCCAGGTAAATTGGCGATTTTCACTTTATTAAGCGCTCCGAAGTCGGTGTTTTAATATCGCAGCGAGTTTATGAAAAGAAACATTTGTGGGAAATTAAATTGCTTTTCACGGTACTATTTTAAACGTGGATTAGACTTTCAAAACATATTGATCAGTCAGTAGTTGTGTACCTGTAATTCTTCCTGCATTTGACACATCCCTCGGAGTCGAACTGTAAAAATAAAAAACACACAAAAAAAAAGGGAGCGGTAAGGTTAGCGGGGAAATTGATCAACGTATATCCCATTAGAACAGCGCCAATTAAATGTTGTGACCGGGCCCCAAAAATATTGAATCGCAGCTAATAAAGCAGAGAATTGTTTTATGTTTTACCCTTAAGGAGAAGTAAAATTGCTCACATTACCATCTTACACTTTACAATAAATTGATGCGAACGTTGCCCGTGGTCACATTTTAACAGAATGCGACATTAATAAAGACAGCATTAACCTCGCCTCGCAGATTCGGCCTGTTCCACCATTTCTGCTTTTGCTGTTTGTTGCCGTTTCCCTTGTAGTGAATCTTAGTTGGAGAAATGGGAAAGGCCTTTCATATAGGGAAAATAAACCAGGACTGTAAGCAAGTGATCGATGCGGATTACGTAACGTGTCGGCACACCAAGTTGCCGTCACGCCCGAGCATCTGATTCTGTCGCTGCCCCCGTGGCATAAGCACAGGGAGCGCGTCATTCACGAAGAAGTGAATTCAGATGAAATTATGCATTCTTGCCTGTCAAAAGTAAGCTGTATAATAGTATCATTCCACTTCGGCTTATGTTGAAAGATATGTCAAGTCGCAGTCTAGATTGCTGATAAATTATAAATGCCGAGATACTTATTGTCTGGGCTTCAATAGAGATAAATATTTCACATTTAAAGTGAAATATTCATATCTACTTCAAAAGATGGTGAAATTTATCCCCCGCCTTTCGAATAGTAAAGGATGATATGATTATTTTGTTGGCAGAAATTTTTTTTAAGACATATTAATGAAAAACAGACCGCAGATGACATGTCGATAACAGTGGCAGAGAAACTTAAGCAGAATTCCCTCCGTCGTTGTCTTTGCAGCGAAGCATGTTAAAGTATATTGTATTGTTTTGTGTCCAGGCCTCTGTGAATTTCTTGCAAGAAGCCGGCAAAGAGGGGAAAAAATTGCTGATGAATATTAATTTGCAGCAAGCTCAGAACTGGATTTTCTGGTGTCAGGTTGGAAAGTGCACCAGGCCTTTGAACTGAGAAGATAACTTGGTGCAGACGGGTTTCATTGACAGTGACTGGCACATAGTTCCTGTTTGTTTGTTGTTTATCCTGATGTAGTTGCTGGGCAGAACTGAAAGTTTTTCTTTTTTATAGGAGTATCTTTTGCTCTTATTTCTGTCCTTGCAGCATCCATCCATCCATCCATCAGACATAACTACTGGTCCAGTACACGAACATGATAGTCCAAAGTATAGGGTGCAAGGGCAGTGTATACCCTGGCCTGGATGCCAATGCTATCTCTCACACACACACACACACTGCAGGTAATTTAGAATCACTAATTTACCTGAAAGACTGAACACCTGAAGGAAATCTGTGCAAACATAGGTGCAACACACAAACATCACACCGCAATGTCTGACCTGCTAGGCAGCAGCGCTACTGGCTGTGCACCTGACAATACACCAAACCACCAGTAACACCAAACCTACTTACAGTATACTGTATATTTTGTATAAATGCTAGCCAAATATGTAAGATCATGGCAGACCTACATTGTAGAATAACTTCATGATTATCCAACTAATGCTTCAGAGGTCAAGCACATCCACGACTAAACTTTCCTTTCTGTATCGTGTTAAAATTAAGCCTGCTGAACACATTTTTATACTTCAGGAATATTCTTGGTGCTGTGTGAAAGAGGACATTAGTGGGAGGAAATTAACTGGATGCCGAAACACCGGCTCATCTCCGTGGTCGAAAACCCCAAACACTGGCAAAATGGAAATTTGCTCACTCGATGAGGTTTCCCCGGCGGTCATTCGGGGTTATGTCAGAAAACAGCGGTGGTGTCAGATTGCAAACTCCTGCAAGCTGGAAACATTAAACACTCAACGTTTGCCGCTGATGTTGTTCCCTGCTAAAATGCGTTGGCAAACATCTGCTAATGCCCAAATCGATGCGCTACCAGCACAGCAGGCAATTTGTTACATTTTGTTTGCCTCGAGCAGCCATCCAGCAACAACCAGACCCAAACATACAAGAATAACAAGACAAATTAAATACTAATGCAAATGATATCTTGTTGAGGGGAGAAATGACCAGATGGTCAGGCATCACTGACGGAACCTAGACGGTTTAGTCTTATTTTAATTTTTTTTTATTTTTTAAGTTTTAATACTGACTTTACAGCAACTTGTATGATAACAAAGAATCTAGAAATAAATTAAATGATTCTTTGCCACCATTAGTGGTGACTTTTCCAAGGTATATGACACAGTATCTTGCGCATTCTACATCGTGTTGGGTGTATGTTGGACAACAGAATGCAGCACTTTTGGGGGGAAATTGCTCAGAATGTAAACATGCTGCAATACACTCATCTTTAAAATATTTTCACCATTTTATCTGTGACTAAATAATATATATCCACCTTCCCTCTTGACATCCAAAGTGAACATTAATTGTAGTCTGGGTGAGATCCTTAGGTGGTTCCTCACATTTCTGCAAGAGTGATATTTTTGGGTAGAGGCTGAACTTTAAGAACTTTCTGTGTAAACAGAGATATTGGTGATAAGTTTGGAACATCTCAGAAATAACTTTGGTAGTACAAGCTCATCCAGGACTAAAATCTCTAGTTTGCACAGAGTACCGTGTTAGAAAGTAAATTCATTTGTCGCAATAGGTAATTCACTCCGGTTGATGCTTGCGATTGGCTGAGACTGTGATGGGAAGTGTGAAACGGAGCGCAATGTGCCAAACATAGCTATGTTTCTACACAAAGTTAAATTTATCGTGTTCTTTAATTTTCTGAATTGTTATCATTCCATGTTAAGTTTACTGTTGTGCTGACTGTGTGCAGAAGTGCAGTTACTGCTTAAAGAAGTTAGTTAATATAATGGAAATCTTACCCACCAGTCAATGGAACACCAGCGTATTTATTCAATTAATCAGAAATTATTTTGGGAAAATTTGCCTTCTGTTTTTTTATATTTAATACTTATTCAGTTACAGCATAAATTTTGTACCACAAAATAAGACTTTTCCTCATCTATACTCATTATTATACAATGCAAGTTTAGTCTTTGATTACAAAATGGAAGTCATGTTAACTATTTTTTCATATTTGACAAAATGTGTTTTATTGCTTTGGTCGACAGCAGAGGCTCCTTCTCAAATATGTGGCTACAAGAGTTCAAATTTGTCCAGCACTATAATTTTAATGAAGTTTTTGGTTACTTTTTTGGAACTTTTTAGACAGCGTTATATGACCACCTTTGCAAAATATTGTAACCAATTACCCTTGTGCTCTATTTACTAGTGTCTGTATATATTTGCACTTTATGTGTGATTCTATGTCTGTGTTGCATCATAGTTCTGTTCTTTTGTTCTAGTGTTTAAAAAATGTGAATAAAAGTAAAAAAGTCAGTATTTGACAAAAATTGTCACATAATATACCTCTGAATCTGAGATTTGTTGGTCACCGAACAGGAGTAGTTTGACAAATTTGCATAGTTTTCCATCGAGGGCCTTTGTAAGTATCAGAAGCCCGACTCTATTCCCGTGATTCTGTTCATTGCTTCCGTTTCATTTGTCTGTCAGCCACTGGTTTCTTGCGGCAGTCTTGCATCTCAAGCTGCTCCTGTGGTCACAAGTACTTCTGCACCGCACCCCAGGGTGATGTATTTTATGGTTTTTTCCTGCTCGGAGATCATGTGCGAGTACATTACGTTTGGTTCTCTAAGTGGCGCTTGATGCTGCTGTGGTTAAAGAAGTTCATGAATACACTGTTGGCCACCGAACAAGACAAATCACCTCAATTACTCCACCACCGGGTGGTGAGGATGTGTGAAATGCTAACGTGTGGATGCAAGTCTCTTGCAAAACAATGAACGCAGAGAAATCCAAAGCAGACCTCTACTTTGCCCAAAACAAATTCTTTCAAAAAAAGAGAGCCACTTTCTTCATTTTTGTCCTTCTTTGCAGTTCTGCCTTCAGGGGATTATCCCTCCCTTACGCTTTTTGGAGATGCTGAGCAATACCTTAAACATTTAAAACCGTCTATTTAAATTAGCAACGGTGCGTCGCTGCAATGCGTCGCGTCTGATTTTGTGGTACGCAAGGCTGTCGGGTCAAGTTAGTTGTGTTTGTGGAAGTCATGGCTGTCAGGGGCTGGGAAAGGTACAGTCCACATAACATGCTGAATGACGTCTGAAAACTGTTGTTGAGGTTAATGATGACTTGTTTAGAGTCGGGGGAATTTTGGATGTGTGCCGATATTTCATATTGTGCCAGCCCACCGTGACAGTGCTGTTGGTGGTGCTATGACAGGAGGCTTCTGGAGGAATGTGGACTTCATTTCTCCTTGGGATCTCTCAACACCAACATCCACTGGAACACAACAATATGGCCCCCAAGGTTCTAGCACACATTCAGCAGTGTGGGGATTCAGCATTTCTCATAACTCCCCATAATGGCTCATGCTTCTAACTATGTGTGCTACACAGCAGCAATGCATTATGAGAGAGCTACATGCACCCCCCCCCCCGACTCCCTTCAACACTGCATTATGCATATTTCATAAAAGGAAGATGCTTTATAGCTGAACACAGTTAGTGTTTGACATTTCCAGTGTTGCTTCCTAGCATTCCTTTAAAGGAGGGCTGGCTGAGAGCTCTGGTTCAGCTCTCCTTCCAAGGGCCTTGAGAAAACCAGCAGCAAGGATAAATGATGGAAACTGTTTATTACTCTTAAATTGTTTTTTTTTTTTTTAAACTGCTGAAACCGATATGCAAAAATTTAAACTGTGCTGAACTCAATGTCCGTGAGATATGAGGATGAAGCACTTTGGTTTAGTAACGGCCTTTGAATCAGAACTTCTTCACATCTCGGTAGCGTCATAACCGTTCAGTCACTGTCATCGCAGAACTACATTTTTCTCTCGGTTTTGTATTTGTGCGTATGAAGATGCCGTGACTTGTAGACGACTTACGCCCTATGACTGGGTAGCCGTGCAGCAGAGTTTATTGCATGGATTGATGGCCAATATTCCAGCAGTATAATAAATACCCTGTGTTTAATTTGCGTTGTACAGCATGGCTTCTCTGTTTGTACATGGATAGAGACAGAGCGTCATTATAAAATAATGTTTGCCTTGAGTATTTGCTTGGTTTTGTGTTATGTTAATCGGGTCGGTATTTCTTTTTATCCATCCGATATGAGACTCTAGTGCACGCGGTACATAAACATGGTTTGAAGGTTCCCCTCCTCCACCCTCTCATCTCCTCAAGGTTCCGTGTAGCTGCAAACAGGCATGTTTGAAAGGAGAAAACAAATAGGAAGAAATGCGGAAGCCAATCCCAAGCCCTTTGTCTTCCTTTTTGTTTTTCTTTGTCTTTTTAAATTTTACATATAATTGCTCTGTGAAAGCACATTTCTGAAAGTCTGTTTTTTCCAGTTAGCCTCTCCCCAAGATTACAAGAAAATACTTTATATAATATCTTTTGCCTTCTAAGTGTATCCTAAGCTTGGAAGGAACAGCCTTCCCAACATCTGATTATGCTGAAGATACCAAAACGCAGCGGAAAATTGGGGGTTGTTTTGATTTATGAAAGCAAGGGAGAAATTAAACAAAATGGAAAAAATAATTTTAAAAAAATCAGCGCTCACTCACTATTGTGATAGAGATGCAGCAAATAAAGACATGTTTTGGGCATCCTCAGCCTGTGTGACGATGATTCACGTTCATAAACATGTTCTTGTGGACCACCGAGACTCTAGCCTTAACCCTAAATTTAAAAACGCACATTTTAAGATCACACAGATGACTCAATTAGGTAATAAAAATCTGACAAAAATATGACACGGATTCATCTTCAGCATGAAGTTTTCAAAACGATGTTAAAAAGCAGGAGCAGGACGCAGTCAAAACACTTTCATGTTTTCCGCCCTTCTCTGTTAACTTTCCTGGGTTTACAGCGGTAATGAGTGTGGGTTGCTTCTTCCTCTTTGATAAAAAATAATTCTGAGTTCCTATGACTTTTCAAAGTTGAAGACTTTATTATTGTTGCAGAAGCATGTGATAATAACGGACTTGGTGCTTTTGTTGATTATTTGGCGTGATATTTTCTTGTACCATGGTTGTACACCCTCAGTAGATAATATGGCTGGGCAAACTAGAACATGAAATTCTTATGAATCTGCTACATACTGCTGCTGTATGTAAAACAATCTCTTCCATCCAATGAGACTCAGGTTTTGGGAAGAACAGGGTGTTTAGCGCCATATTGGAAAGGAACTTGATGGTCACCCAGACAGTGCAGTTGAACACAAGTTAACCCGCAGGGCCTGTCTTTGAATAACAGCAGGAAAAATCTGCCAACAAAGGGAGACTAAACTCCTAATCTAAGCTCCACTCTAAATCCAAGCCAGCAATCTTTGAAACTTACAGCGGCATCACCATGAACTTGAACCACCTTGCCAGTTTCCGTCTCCAAAGGGTAAGGGGTAGTGCCGTGTCTCAGCGCCCCGGACTGCAAACTGAAGGTTCTCGGCTTAAATATCGCCCCTGCTGTAAAGCATCCACGATCAAGACACATATAACAATACCTTGTGGAATAAACACAATGGGTAAATCAATGTCAAATTCATGATCCAATACTGTAGGTTGCTTTGAGCAAAGGCATCAGATAGATTGAATAATAATAACTGAGTATTGGGCTGAAATCTTAGTTTATGTTTTTACTTTTTGGGAGGATAGACTTTTTTTAATATCCGATATATAGTATAATAAATTTTATATATGATTTTTGTCTAAAAAGTGTGTCTCTGTGTATATATATTTGTATGTGTATGTTTATATAAATACTTATGTGTATTAGACACACACACACACACACACACACACACACCACTAAATGGTATAAAAGCTGGTGCTACGGACTGAAAAGATGGCCAAACACCTGTCATGAACGGACAGTCAGTCTCGGAGCTGAAAAAGTTCATTCTTCCTCACCGTATAAACTCGTTTATCTTCGAGTTTAATACGGGGGGAAAAGTATGAAAAACTAGGGCATGAAAAGTCCCGAAGGCTTTGAGCATACATTTTGCATTTATTAATCAGAGAGAGAGAGAGAGAGAAAGAGAGAGAGAGAGAGAGAGGCAGAGGCAGATTATTTTAAGGGTGACTTGGCATAATATTCCGATTATAAGATGTAATAGATACACGATTCACTACTGGGCGTTGATTCTATTCGGCAATAAATAAATGAAATGCAAGAATTATTATTTTTATTTTTGACAGCTTATTTATATGTCGTGCGTGCGCGGGTGTTTCAGTACTGCAAGTAATATGTCGCGCTCCTTTATTGACGGCTGACTGCCAAGGTGCGCTTGGTTAGGGGTCCGGGCTGTGGGGGGTCTCGCAGTGGGATGAGCTGAGAGGGGAGAGGGAGGCAGGGCTTTCCCACGGGCGCCTGTTCCACGCACATCGCGGGAAGGAATAATCGCGGAGACACGACGGGAAAATGCTTTTCTTTCAAGCTATTTTGAGGAGAAGAACGCTTAAAGGTATTAGTGCGGTCTTACAGCTCTTTTCCGCCGGCTGGACCGTGCGCTCATGTCGTTTCACCACGGCGCACGATCGGAGCGGTTAAATACACTACATCATCATCACCATCATCATCGTCATTATTATTATTATTATTATTATTATTATTATTATTGCCGATGCAGATCGGCGCTGGTGCCAACGTGTTGGTGTTTTGTGGTGTGCAAGAGCAGCGCGACACGTGGCGGCGTCTCAGGCGGTTGTGGTGTCACAGCCCGGTGACAGGTGTGCACGAACGCGTGGCGGAGCGGTGTCGACCCGCTCTGAAAGTTCAGCTCAGTCGTGGGTTCGTCTCGGCAGGTGGTGGTGCGTATTTGCTTTATTCAAGCTTGTTTGGCGCCAAGGTGTGTGTGTGTGTGTGTGTGTGTGTGTGTGTGTTTTGGCGGATGAGACCCTAGCACGTGGCGTGGCGAGGGCCACGGTGTGAGGGTGACTTTGGAGAACTCCCTGGCCGGGGAAGCGCCCCCCTGTGGTTAAGGAGGAGTCGGCGAGGTGTAAATCGGGGTGAAAACCATGGTGAACAACGTCGCGTTCGTTGCCGCCTTTATTTTTATGGCGGTGGGCGCCAACTGCCTCCTGTCGGCGGGCAAACGTACTGCACGTAGCGATCGGTATTTATTTAATTATTTTATTTGTATTTGCTTTTTTTTTTTTTTTTCCTCCCCCAAGTTTGTGAGGACACGTAAAACATACCCCAGTGGTCTGGATTTTCCGGGATAAAAAGAAGAAAGTTGCACTTGACAGCCTGCGCAGTCTGTTTGAAATGTGCGCTTTGGGACGGATCGCTCATACAAAAGCAGAATAGACGTTAAGGTGAGAACGTAGCCGCGCTCCTCCTGCCTGTCGAACCTCCGTCAAGTGACAACGTTGTACGCGGTGCGTGTGCGGCGCGGACCCTTGGGGGTGTCTGGCCGGCATTGAGGCCAAAGGAGGAAATGAGGACTTTGACTGAATGACTACCTACCTACCTACCTACACACACACACACTGCCTGGCCAAAAAAAAGTCACCCCCTGGATTTAACTTGGTGTTATGATCTGGGGTTGCTTCAGTTGCTCAGGTCTAGGTTCAGCAATGTTATGTGCCCAAAAAATGAGCTCAGTTGACTACCTGAATATACTGAATGACCAGGTTTTTCCATCCATCAATGGATGTTTTCATCATATTCCAAGATGACAATGCCTGGATTCATGGGGCTCAAATTGTGATAGAGTGCTTCAGGGCACGTGAGACATCATTTTGGCCACCACAGAGTCCAGACCTTAAGCCCATTGAAGATCTTTGAGATTTGCCGGAGAAGACTTTACGGAGGGGTCCAACTCTCCCATCATCGATACAAGATCTTGGCAAAAAATGAATGCAACTCTGGACGGAAATAAATGTTGAGACATTGCATGAGCTTATCGAAATGATGCCACGGCAAATCAAAGCTAAAGGTGGGCCAACAAAATATTAAGAGTGCGTGACTTTTTTTTAGCCAGGCAGTGTATAAAATGTATATTTCAGTTACTTGAAGGCAATCATCATTTTCTTGAATTTGCCCAAAGATTTGATATTTGTTATGTTAAACTTAGGAACATCACTCAAGTGACCGAGCACAATGCAGTATATTTATGTTTTGTGCATTATACTGCAAATTTTGACACATTTTGTTGCTAAGTAATCCATTACAATTCTTATCTGGGGGGTGCTTCTCTTGTATAACTTGTATAACTCTTCTGAGCACTGTTGCTAATATATTTTGGTCCCCACTTCACTCCTGACAAATACTGCGCTCTTACTTTTAGTGTAAAGTTGTAATGAAGTGTAATCTACCTTAAAGCCGGTGAATTTGTTCCAGATGTCTGGCAGTTGAGTTGATGACCACCAGAATGCAGCAGAGCTCCTCTGGAGCGTCCTTAGAAGCTTGCAGGTAGTTTTGTGGTTGTAGCCACGGCTTTGTAACCTGAATGTTGTTGGTTCAAGTCTCTGCTTTGCCACAGCCGGCAGCACCATTGCACCTCATCGAGTTGGAAATCCCCAGCTTTATTATCAGATGTAGCACCAAAATCCCTTTGAATGAAAGCTCTGCATAATGTTAGAAAAAAGAAATATTAAAAAATAATTTAGCAAATTTTAATCATAGTAGGGTTAAATATTAAACCTTCTATGTTTCATTCACCTCTATTTTAGTTAATATAGTTTTTAATGTAGTATGAAGGAGCTGTGAAGATTTTGCTGTGCATTGCACATATATGGTTATGTACAGACTTTTGGTTTGACAGTTTGTTTCTTCCTGTTGTCATTTCTCATCTGAATTTACTGCTGACTCCAAATGACAGACTGCTTTAATTTGCTGCATGGAATGATGTTTCAATCCAGGGATCACACTGCATCGCTCATTTCGTTGGAATAACAAAATCACTATTAGGTCCTCTTATCTTGTCTGCATTGTTTCATTTAGCTAGAGGCCAGTTAAAGAGGAAAATGAGAATGGATGTTTTATTCTCCCGATCAGTAACACAATTGATAAAGAGACTCTCCGTAGCCGGTATTTGCGAGGGATTTAAAAATGAGAACTAGGCTACTTTTGCACTTGTCCTATATACTGAAATTGAGTGGAAATCTGGAAATGAAGTGGCTTCAGTGTTTGGAAAAGTTGGAATGCATTTGACACGAGGCAGCATGTTGTTCAGGAGGGAGAACCGTGTTGGAGTGCTTCCAAAATTTCAGTTAAGATATTTGAAAAGTTATGACTTCTTTCATTGTTCTCATTCAGATCTTACTTGTCAAACGGTGAAATTAGAAGCCAAACAGCGTTTAGGTTCATAGCCCGATGGGCTCCGGACCACAGCGATGCTGACCAGCATATAGTGGCTGATAAGGGATGGATGGATGGGTGGACGGATGGAATTACAAGCAAAGATTGAAACCACCTCAGTATTCACTACTGAACATGAATTTAATTTTCCTTTGTATATTGGATTATTAATCATTTTATGATGTGCAATTTTTGGTTTGCAGATTTTACACTGTATTTTAAAAATGAAATTAATTATAAAACTAACAATTCAGTCTTTTGTGCATGAACATGGTGTTGTGTTCAGCCACGGTCATATATACATGAAAAATGTGCTGTTGACATGGAGTTTCATGAGCATGTTTTTGGTTCCGCTCCCTCAGATGTTTCTAAATAAGCCGGGTAGCCACACACTACAGAAGTTCCTTTTGTGAGTTCCTACGCTTTGATGTGCCATAAAGCCCAATTTATTGTCACCAGTTTGGTGTCATCTGGTACTTTTGCTTTTGTTTTGGCCGGGGGGAATACATATGGATAGACATGGATGGCTGGGCTCTCCACTTTAATTATTTCAGCAAGATGAAAAAGACCTCTTGCCCCTGTTGTTTTTTGTCAAGGAAGCTGTTCTCATGCCACAGCTGTACGCTCCTGCATTGGGGACGTCGTCCGGTGCGGTTTCTGAAAGCGGTCCTGTTGTCACGCCCGTGCTCCGAGGGATGATTTCATGCGGAGAAAAAAAAATACAACACAGTTCACACTACAGTACACTTGCCATATACATGTCTCAATTATACCCCGAGCCTGAGCTGCGCCAACGAACAGAAGGACACAATTTCCTCGGAAAGGAAAAGCAAAACGGATTTGCAACGACTGTGATAGATCTGCTCCCCTCACTGGTTGACATGTTAAGAATTCGAGGACCTGCGGTTTTCCCATCAGCTCAGGCTTGCCTTCATAATCGCTCTACATCCTCATCCGTCATCGTGCTAAAACGTGATATAAACTCGACTGTCCAGACACCTCGACTGGACCGCTGACCACAAACTGCTCTCGTCACTCGTCGTGCTTTCACGGATGGCCTCCCTAAGCGGCCTTTGGCCGTGGAAATCGGTTTGTTTGCCGCTGTCTGATTTTGACCCTTAGGGCTCTTCTGTTTTAGGGGAAATGCAGAGGAAATTAGATGCAGATTTAGCTGTCATGGTCCTCAGAGGTGCCTGCCAGAGCATTGACACCCAGCTGGGAACCATTATGGTACGCTGTCAGACAGGGTAAATTTTAAAATTGGGATTAATTGTTTTATTTGTGGATTGGATTTATTTGTGTAGTTGGGTGTTGCACTGAAGCAGCTCCATTTGAGTACCCTACAGGGTATGGCGGTAGCCTTCGGGTGGCAGGTACAACAGTAGCCTCAAGTTCATCATGCATTTTTCATGTATAAAAAAACTTAATAGTAATTATTTGTAAAGTATTAAACTCTTGCCAGGTAATATGAAAATATTTATAAGCAAAGGGGCATTTTTGCTTATCTCCAAGTCTCCTGATTTATTGTCGGTAAAGGAGTGGAAGAGTGGTGTTCAGATGGAGTCATTTCGCTCGTGGGCAAAACTCTGCATCTATTGTGTGGTGCCAGGTTGGGCAAAATAATGCATTTATCTTGCAAGCTCATGCTTTGATCAAGAAAGTATTTGGTTGTACTCATTTGGAAAAAAAAGAGCTTTTGCTGTAGGCCTGCTGCAAGTTTAACAAGTGAACTGTTTGAAACATTAAACCCTCTGGTAAAGCTGCAAAGTATCGATTCAAAAATTAATTCAGTGTACCATTTCCTTCTTCTGCACTGAAGCGCAGTTTCAACTTTTAATGGCTCTAACTTTCCGAATATTTTAGTGCCTTCTCTACAACCGGTTCATTACTGTGCTTTATTTGCTAGCTTTCACAGATGACTTTCCATAATTTCTGCACAACATTAATAATACCTAAAAATATTAACAGGTGAAATGAACATATCAGATTTTTGTTTATATAAAACAATAATCAGAAAATACCATTTTGTACCAAATTACACATAGTATTCCATCCTGTGTGGAACGTCTGTACGTCTCTACACAGGGCTTGTTTTTCTAATTCTACTGCCATGCTTTACCTCATTGTGGTTCCATTTACTTAGATTATTTTCTCCAGATACGTGTACAAATCAAAGTATAACATGGTGCATTCAACAGCAGATAAATGGCTTTAGACCATTACGAAAGTACAACTTGTTTGCGCAATGCCACCGTGTTGCTGGTGCACAATACATAGAAGCCAGATTCAAATAGCAAATATGTAGATAATCATAGGGGTTTTTGAGAAATTGTAACAGAAATGGGTCTGAAAGAAGAGCGTAGTGCTCTTGCTGAGGTGTAGGGGGAGAAGTGGACCAATTCATGTTCTGGTGCAGATCCTTTGACCATCTTGCATGGGGTACCACAGGAACCCAATGGGGTGAAACAAGGAAAGGGAAACAAAGGAACACTTTGGTGGTACAAAACTGCTCAGTGGGATGATGTCAGTAGCTGGAAGACTAGGCAGGAAGACTTTCCGGTAGGTAATATGAGCACATCCTGGACCTTTGCATTAGAGTGTGGTGCGAGAGGCATGGCGTAGCAGTACGGGGGGGTGTTGGATGTTTATCGACAGTGATGGAATGTGAGTGCAAGGCTTTTCTCAAAACTCCTCCTTTTGTTTAAATACATTTATTTAAATTTGCATTTATTCGCTTAAACAAAAGTGCATTTCACCAACTGAAAGATGCAGACCTTTAAACTGTTGTTTAAAGTGTCTCTGAATATCAGATGTCTGTAATATTTCTACACTATTGCAGAAAAATCATTGGCATAGGTATGAACTACAATTGTTAAAACAAATAGGTGCATTTAGTAAATTTTTTTTATTTTTGAACAAAGTGGATTCAAACTTTCAAGTAGGACAGGACAATGAATGGGCAAACTGGTGTCTTTGCATGAACGAGTATATTACTTTTTCACTAACATTACCTTCTCATGAACGTCTTTGATTCAGCATAGTTTCTTCACAGTGATCCCCACCTTATGAAGATGAGGTCTTGGAAATGATGTTATAAATTATGAACTCCTCGCAGAACTGTAATGAAGAGCTTTTGTGGATGAAGGTTAGGAAGTGCATCAGAAGGAGAAACCATGGAAAAGGTTTTAAGTTAGATTTTTTCCTTTGGAAGTCTTTGTATGCTTTACAGTCAGCGCAGCCATCTCCAGAAGACTCATACTGTATTCATTGTCTCAGCAGGCAGTGTCTTCCCAGGTGAGTTTTGGCGGATGGAGAAGTTGAAAGGAAGAGGGGCTGAGGACATACTTTGAAGTTCTGGCTTGCTGTGGTCGCCTATGGCCAAACAGGCTAAGCTAAATGTTGGCATAACAGGAAGAAGCGCAGTTTTCTTGAATGAGCTTTTTCATTTCCTTTGTTCTTCAGGAATAAGTGGTTTGCACAGTAGGTTAACACAAGTTTAAGTTCATTGTGTTTAAGAGGAGTTTTGTATTTTTTTTTCTGAGCGGCAGTTGAAAAGGTACAAGAAAATTTGCAAGGTTTCTTCTAAAATAAATTTCTGTAGGAATACTGTATATAGGATGTCTGAACTATTGAATTTTAGCAGGAAAAAGTTTACGAATTAACTAAATGCAGTGATGGCCTAAGAGGAGATTTATGGATGTGGTGAAGGAGGACATACAGGTGGTGGGTGTGATGGAGAAGGATGCAGGGGACAGGAAGAAGTGGAAACAATTGATCCGCTGTGGCGACCCCTAATGGGAGCAGCCGAAAGATGAAGAAGAAGTGATACAAACATAGTAATGCGTCTTTCCTCATGCCTGACCTTTATCTTGACCCATTCCTCCAAAAAAGCTTAAGGTTTTGTTACTATAAGCAGTAGTTTGTCACATTTCAAAATACTGTAGCTTCCATCCATCAATCCCTTTTCATTAACTGCTTGTCCAACACATCCTAGCATCATACCTCCTAAGGCAAGGTATAGCCTGGATGGGCCACACACTTATTCTCTTGCACTGTTACACACTAAGCATATTAATTTAATAACTTTTTTCATGTATAAATGGCATATTAATATTTTTTATTGATTGCCGCTTTACATTGGTGCTTTTTACCATTCAAATAAGAGGTCATGGCCTTTCCAGTAGACTTGGTCTAAACTTTAAAAAGCAGTCTCTTTGAAAAGGAGCGGTTTTGTTGAAAAAAGTTTTTGTCATATCTTCATGGATGAAACCGCAGCCTGCAAAGCCACCCCATGGTGTTGGTTGAGTCACAGATGGGCAGAAGTTTGCTGTCAGTTTGTTTTGGTAGCTCTGCTCTTGGCCAGCCTGCATGCTAATAGCACCGTCCACAGTGCTCCCATTAGAGAGAACTGAGCCGGTAGGGAAACAATGGTACACGGTGCTGGGACACACAGGAAGCTCAGCGGCGCGGCCATCAGCCCTCTTCAGTGGGAGGACATCTTCTCATCTCCACATTGTGTATAATTAGCAAGGAAGATCTTCTGCCAGCTGCATAAATCACTGGCTGGGCAATAATGGGTGTAATCTCTGTGCAATTGCTGCCAAAATGGTATGTTAGCGGCTCAGGGGTCAGCCGGAATGAGCAGTCGCTTTCTAAGCTCACTCTGTGGCTAAGCATGTACGCAGTAAAAAATTTTAGCAGAATGCATTTAAGGTTTTTTCTTTTTATTTAGAGGGGTCCTTTCGTATTTTCATGATATGGTTGGGTAGATTTACCTCCCCCCGTTAAATAGCAATGGAAGAATTCAAAATGATGCATTTTTTAAATGGGTGTGTTATGCTTTTTTAGCTGAGGGCAAATTTTTTAGGTTTTTTTTTTTCCCCTTTTTTGACCTCATGGTGAAAAAGATTGCTGCTGAAAATTTTGGCCAGTTTTTGTCATCACTGTTGTGACATGGCCATAAAAAGGAGAAAGTTGCATGTTTAGAAAGCACACGTCTTTATTACATACAAGTTGTTAAACTGACAAAAGTAATTTATGCCACGTTTTTGTATATGCAGATCGCTGTCAGGGGAAGGACCTTGCGGAGTTTGTTGTACTTTTTTCTTGGCTCAGTTTGTGTCATGTGAATTTGTGCTTTGAAAGGATGATAGTTTATTAAGTTTTACTAAGTCTTTCTGCCTTTAAAAATGTATTTACCTAAAAATAAATGTATAGACTTTTGACCAAAGATTATTTACTCAAGTCCAAGCTTATTGTAGTCAATAAACTGTACTTATTCTGTTTATGTGTACCGTATGCATAAACAACCAACTGGGTACCAGCCAGACATTTCACTTTCAAAGCAGTCATCTTATTCATTGCCTGCTTTCTATTTCTCACCACAAACAATATGAGCGTCATGTTTCTTCCACAACAAAGCCTAAACTACTGTATATATAATATATACCATACAGCTACATCACAGCTGAAACAGCAGATAGAATATTATTATTATTAAATTGGGTAGCTGATGTTCTTCTACAAAGCAACTTATGACGTTAAGTGGGAGTTGGGGTCAAACTTTTTTAGCTACTTGTGTCTGTTAAGTACAAAGTGCCTGCATGTTTCGCAGAATGAAAGACAAAGGCAGTGATTTTATCCTTATATCATAAAAACCCACAAGCTGAATTATCACAAAGCTTCTAACTGGCTTGTTCTGTGGGTCCCACCTTATCCCTTCAGTATGGACCACAGCCCTGCGCTGGATAAATGGCTTTCGATAATCAGCAAAGCAATGGGAATAAATTAAAAGACAAACCAGAAATAATCATTTTTGTTCCAGAAATGTTCATGTTGTCATTAAAACAGAATTTCATTTTGTTATTTTCATTAACTTTAGTGGACATACATGGGGACATCCTGAAATTATTTTTTTTTCATAAGAAAAAATGGTAATTTGACTTTCTTCAAAAAAGAAATTCCACTATCAAAATGATTTTCAATGGAATGTTTATGATAAAATGCAATATGTTTCAAGCTGCTATTTATGTGAAAATGATTCATTAACTATTTAAAATTGTAGTAATAATAATAAAAATAATAATAGTAATAATATGATCATGATGATGATGATGTCCATTATTAATGGCTGTCTTTATTTTTGAAAAGGGGTTTCTTGTGTAATAATGTTGCATCCCTTTTAGCGTTTCAGTACAAATGTAACACCTTTGAACAACTAACCATTGTCTTCTATGTTTGGTATTCACTTACTTGAGTTTTCATGACCCAAAAAGTAAGGACTTATTTTTAAACTATTGTGTGTAATTCGATAAATTGTCAAAGAGTTTTTGTGCTTAGATAGCTTTTATACAGCCAAATTACTTGGTTGAAGAAAGTATTTTAACTTGTGTTTGAGGTGCACATAGTGAAAAGGAAGGTTGCTCCTTCCAGGATTTTCATTGTTAGATTCTCAAGGTTGAAGAAAGTGACCAACTGGAGAATCATCTCCTTATCCATCCACATTAGGTGTAGGGTGAGTGTGGTGCTGGAATTGGAATCTCAGCATCCTAGACTAAGAAGCGGTCTGCCTAGCCATTAAGCACTATCAACAGGAGCTTAGGGGAAACACTGTGTTTGCTTCAAGCTCTCCATCTCCTATGGGTTTCAGAAATCATCTCCGAAACACCTTTGAGGCCTTTGCCTCTCGGTGGTGCACTCATCGTTCTGTACAATCTGGCAGCCCTATTGCAGGGTGGAAGTTAATATCACTGTTAATCTCTCTGTCCCATGACATATTTGGTAAAAGAGGTGTCTGTTTTCCAGGAGTTCATCTGCTCCCCATGCTCCTCCTGTCCACTTCCCCTCCTATGGTTCTTTTCCAAACTTTTTTAGTATAAGTAGGTTTGATGGTGGCACCAGTGACACAGTCCTATGTTATTTACCCCACCAAGTGCTGTTTGGTGGACCTTCATCCAAGGCAGCAGGTTTGATGCATGTAGCTCTTTTATGTACCATGTTTTAAAACATGCTGGCCATTGACTTCCTCATCTTAGCTGCATGACTTTCATCCTGATGATGGATAAAAATAAGGGTAATGCATTGGTGCTTGATTTTGCGTGCCGGTCCGGGTTCAGTGTTGTAACGCCAAGCATACTTGATTTGGTTTATTACGAAAGAGAACTATGAACTATGAAGTCTGGGCATGGCGGCATGACTCCTGCTATGACGTACATATGTACATTTCTCTGGTTCTCCCGCTCACTCTGGAGATGTAATAACACGGTACCCTCCAGGCCCACCTTTAGGGAACCAGCATTACCTACATAATCTTCTGTTTCTGTCCAGTTTTTGGCATATTCCACTATCACTGTCTTGTGTCACAGCTCTTCAAATTGTAATCTGTACACAGTAATGGCCCTTAAGTGCTGGGTAAGTACACGTTGCCAGAGCGAAGCAGACAGCGTGAATTTATCTTTATTACCATCTAATGATGGATATTTCATTTGGAGTTCAGCCTGTTTGTCTCCTTCTCATGAATGCACTACAATTTTAAGTCAGCAGAGATTATAAAGGTCGGCTGGCCAGAGAGGGAGGCTGTCCTTGGCCACTTTTTTTTGTACTGCTAATGCCTTCCAAATTATCATAAGGTTTTCATTTTTGTGAAGTGCGGACCTTTTCGCATCCAGGTTTTAAATTCACTCAGCTCGTGTTTCATCTTACAGGTTTGTAAACAAAGTTGCCCACGTTTTAAAATGAACTTTCTACTCGGCGCTGCTGAATTTGCCTGGATTTGTATGTAAAGCGCCAACTTTAACAAAATAGTGTCTTGAGAATTAAAATTTAGAAATCAGGGTGATGAACATTTAATTTTCCGTTCTGTCATCTCAGATTTCTTGTTAGACAATAGAAGCTGTAGTACAGAAATAGTTATTTAATCATGCCTTTTTATGTCAGCTTCATAGATTACCTTGCTACAAGGAACAATAGGCAGTAAATGCCATATGATACAGTAAATGTCTTATGCATTTATATTTTTGTTTGATATGCACTGTACAGATCACGGTGGCCTTTAATGCCCGTGACAACTGCCGGCTCAGTTTCTCTCCAGTGATCTTGGCTTTCGCTGCAGCCCGGATGGCTGCTTGATGCCCTTCTTCCACTCAGTCCTGATCTAGAATAGCTTTGCTGCTTCTCCTAAGCACATAATACAGTAATATTTGAAATCAGTTACCATGTTTTTTCAAATGTCAAAAAAAATTCAATTTTTAAAATTTCATCTTCGTTATCTAGAAAATGAACTGTTCTGTCTTCTATTGTTAAAGGTATAACTAATCTGGTTTGCATTATGTTGCGAATGTGAAGTTTTCAAGCTCCATTTATGAAAAATACTGCATTTATGACCTTCTGTTGTGCTCCACTTCTCAAGAAGGCATCTAGAGCGCTGACCGAGGTGCAGAATATATGCTATGCGCTAATATAGTTGTATCCCGATTTCCAGCTACTTATGACCCATTACTGTTGGCCTGTAGAAAATTTGGCCTCCTATATAGACAGCATCTAGTGTTTCCTGTCACATTTCCAGTTCATAGGATTCTGTAATGAGAATTACCTAATGAATTTATTAAATTTTATAAATTGTATTATCAATACTACTTCCTGTGTAAATAAGTTGAGGGAAATTATTAAGCAATTTAAATTGCGCTCTGCGAGAGGAGGATCTCATGGGGATTTGTGCTCACCCAAGTGGTAATCCCTCTACAGCGGGCAGTTTTTCTCCATGGGAGACTGCAGAGCTGTTGATGCAGAAAGTTTATTATATAAATAACCAGAGGGGAGGAAAGACGGTGTCTCACTTTTGCATGCAACTGGAATTATATCAGACACCAGGTGTTTCTGAGCGTGCGTGACGGTTGCGTCTCGAAGGAATCAAATGACTCTGCGGAGGTCTAACGGTTCAAAGTTCGACGTTCGGCGTTCACTTGAAAAGGACCTTGTTTTGTTCCAAGGCATGAAAAACCACAGTGCAACCTTAAGGCTGCCAGCCCAGTGCCCCGCACATTTGGCTGTAAAAGAGCCATGGCTGCACTGCAAAGAGGCTGGATCCATGGAGCCGTGCCGGTTTCCTGCACCATTCCTCCACTATCGACAAGCATACACATAATAACTGGAAAGCGAGAGAACGGAGCGGTGATTAAATGTGAAGCTGCATATTTTCCTCTGGGGTGAACTGTGTGTAATTGGTAATTTCTCTAGAAAAGAGAGACACATCTGTTCAGAGAAAAAAACACGGAGGACAAAGGGATAAAATCATAATCATAGGCCTTTGAGGATCTGTTGGAGACATTCTTAAGGCACACTTCCATGACAAAAGGAAGATATTACTCTACTTTTCAACTAAGAAGGACCACATCAGGTACTGATGAATACACGATTCTGTAATACTGTTTTAAAGGGGCTACTTAAAAAATACAGTACATGCAAATAGAATATTCTTTATATATTTTACTTTTGTACATCTGTAGCTCAGGTGTCAAATTTGACCTCGATTGGACAATAAGGTTGTTCACCTGCAACTTCCTGATTAGGTTACAGGACCTGATTCATAGTTTTATGTCCAGATCATCTGTCTGATTTATCTTAATGAAAAATATCTACAAGACCCAGAAGGTGTGTGTTAGGACTCTGGGCTGGACTGGGACTTTTGGCAAGGCCATGCGCTTCTGTTTACTTCCGTGTGCTCCTTAACCCACCTCCCCCACCTGATCTTCATTATGACCTTCATTATTACCTCCTGTGTTCCTCCAAGATTCAAGATTCAAAGGTTTGTTTGTCATGGGTGAACAACACAGCATAGCAGTGTTGTCCCCATGAAAAGTTTTGTTTCCAGGCATCCTCAGTGCAAATATGGACGTAATATATAAAGTATAACTAAGTAACAGGATAGAAAGAAAAAAATCGGGAGAGGAGAACAATAAATAATAATAAATAAGAGAGTAATAAATAAAAGAGTAGAACAAATGGTTAATAAATAGGGATCGACTGTTCCACTGCCCAGGGAGGGGTCAGTGGTTTACCAGTCTTACGATGCGGGAGAAAAAACTGTTCTGGAACCGTTTCATCCTTGTCCGAACGCTTCTAAAGCGTCTTCCGGATGGGAGCAAGGAGAATAGTTTGTGGCTGGGGTGACTGCTGTCCCTCAGGATGTTAAGTGCCTTCTTCTTGCAGCGCTGGGTGTGGAGGTCCTGCAGGGCTGGCAGATCAGTCCTGGTGATGGTCTGTGCTGTCTTGACCACTCTTTGCAGAGCTTTACGGTCTGACACATTACAGTTGCCATACCAGGCCGTGAAACAGCCAGTCAGGATACTTTCGATCATAGATCTGTAGAAGCTGACCGGTATCCTGTTGTCCATGCCGAACCTACTCAGCCGACGGAGGAAGAAGAGGCGTTGTGTTGCCGTCTTAATGACGACGCTGGTGTGCCGTGACCAGGACAGGTCCTCGGTGATGTTAACTCCGAGGAACCTGAAGCTGTTCGCTCTCTCCACTGGGGCGCCGGCTATAGAGATGGGCGCATGGCCATTCCCCTGCTGTCTCCTGAAGTCCACGACCAGCTCCTTTGTTTTGCTGATGTTGAGATGGAGGTCATTGTCCTGACACCATGAGGTCAGGGTTCTCACCTCCTCTCTATAGGCCTGCTCATTGTTGTCGGTGATCAGGCCGATGACCGTGGTGTCGTCAGCAAACTTGACTATGATGTTGGAGCTGAGCGAGGCGACGCAGTCGTGCGTGAACAGGGAGTACAGCAGAGGGCTAAGCACGCAGCCCTGGGGGGGTCCCTGTGCTGAGAGTCAGCACTGAGGAGATGGTGTTCCCCAATCTCACCACTTGGGGCCTGCCCGTCAGGAAGTCCATGACCCAACCGCACAGAGTCGGGTTAAGTCCTAGGTTCCTGAGCTTGGCGACCAGCTTAGAGGGCACGATGGTGTTGAATGCTGAGCTGTAATCGATAAAGAGCATTCGCACATACGTGTTCCTCTGTTCCAGGTGGGAGAGAGCCTTGTGGAGGGTGAAGGTGATTGCGTCATCAGTAGACCTGTTTGGCCTGTAGGCGAACTGAAGCGGGTCCAATGGCCCGTTTCTTTTGTTTATTGTTTTTGGTATTTAAGTCCTGAGTTTGCTGCAGTTCCCTGTCAAGTTGTGACTGTATGCTCCTGTTTCGTGACAGTGGTCTCTGTTTGTTTCACTGATTTTGACCGTTTCTCCTGACCTGCCTTCACCTGCCGAATTGAATTGTTTGCTGATCACTTCTCTGTTTTTTTTTTTTTTTTACCCTGTTCCCCTTGACCTGTTTTTGCCCAACATTTTGGATTGTTTGCTGCCTGTTTCTCTGGTTTTTGGATCCTGTTTCTCTTGACCTGTTTTTGCCCCCACTAATTGGTCCCTATAATAAATCTTCTTCCCTTCATTAAGTCTGGGATTCGGTCCTGACTTGTGAACCCTGAGAGTGTATTGACTTGGGTCCAAAATTGAATTGTGGAACTGTCAGAATGTCTAGTTACATATTGTTGTTGCCTCTTGAAAATAGTTTTAGGTATAATCAACAGCACAATATCTATATGACAGCCACGATGCTCAAACACCACAAAACATACTCATAGCGAGAGTTTCTGTGTTCCAAGATATGCTCAGTTCCCCATTCGCGTTGCGCCAGATGTCAAGAATAAGTAATGTACATCATCAGCTTTAATTTGGGAAATAATTTGGATCTTTTAGAAAGCAATTTGCATTTCAAGTACAGTGTCTACATTTGAAACTTGAGGGATCCTGCTGATTCTCTAATGGCTGTGCTCCTTCTCTTAGCAAGCAAGGTCATTAAATCACCGGCAAGAACGCCTTGAATTGGAACAACTTTGTAAACAATCCATATGAAGTGGGTTTTGGATTTAGAATTAACAAGTTTATTTTTTACCTTCACTTTACTAACACAATATATGTTTTTTAAATTAAAATTAGTGCATAGCATTGTACAGTGTTTTGTGGGATGGAGTGTGTATTGTTTTTGTGGTTTTAAATTTGATTTCCTGCTTGAGTCCAAGACGCTGTTCAATATCAGCAGTTTATATCAAAGCTACACATCACGGTTGTGGTGTGACAGTTTGTCGATTTAGCTGAACTTGGGGTTTGTGTTTCCTGTGCTGTCAGATTCAATCTGTAAAAGTCTGGATCTCAGGGGGGAAAAAAAAAAAGTTTAAACTGAAATGCTCCCAGTTTTTGGTTTTAATTAGACCCCCTACAGGGGTCAATAACAGGAAATGCAAAATGTAAAGCGTGGTAAAGTGAGACTTATCTGTATGGTGAAAGTGATCAGTGGAAGTGCTGCTTATGGAGGTGGGTATGGTATCTGTTTAGGAAAAAAAGCGATTAGTTAAAGCCCCAAAACCTAAAGGCGAAAGAATAATTTAAATTTGAAATTTCTAGAATGAGCCATGTTAAGGTCTTTGTGGGGCTTGTGTTTATCCACAGTTTGGCTGCGTTGAGGCATTCACCTTCAGTTGTGGCTGAAAGGGGTACCTGGGTGTGGCCCCCTCACAGAGACATTGTTCACGATGCCAACCTCATCCTTCTAGCTAGAGGACTGGCCAAGGAGTTCATCCATGATGGTGAGAAATCACTTTCAGTTCAGTTTGGCATCTCAGCCAGTTACAGTGCTTCAGCATTGACACAGTGTTAGGGAGTAAATGGTATTTTATTATTTTCAACATACCACATAGAACTACTACTACTACTACTACTACTACTACTACTAATAATAATAATAATAATAATAATAATAATAATAATAATAGCTGCCTCTAGACTCAAAATCCCACCCCCTGCTGTAGTACACTTCAGCAAGGTAGCTACCCCAAATTTTTTATAAAGTTACCAAGCAGTATAAAGAGTAAATAATTGTAAAGTGCCTTAAGATTTTAAGTGGTTTCAGAGAAAAATGTCAGCTAAATGAACAAATGTAGTAATAAAATATGCAGAACTTACTGGTAATACTGGTAATAATGTATTTTTGCCTTTTCAAGATAAACTTGTGAAATAAAAAATTAATAGTAAAAATATATATCAAATTCATTTTCCTTACATTTCTTATTCTTTGGCAAATTTTTTTGCTGCACAAAGGATTCATTCATGCAAGCAGTTGCAACTGGAGAGTCATTTCCAACCCCTTTGGTGTATCATGGCCGCTGATGTCTATGTGAAGTCATCAGCAGTTATTAAAAAACAATTTGTCTAAAGTTTTTTCAATAATGTGAGGCATTAAGGTTTAACTCTTTTCGCACACTTATGGGGTAGTGTTGTCCTTCATTCATTCATTCATTCATTCATTCATTCATTCATTCATTCAAAACAACTCATTGGATAGTACATTAACCTTGATATTTGATATTTAATGAATGGTCTAATGAAGGGCCAAATGGTCTGCAGGGTACTGCCATCTTCACTGAATTTGGGCTACGTGTTCATATTATACTTACTGAGTTATAAGTTTATGAAAATGTTCAATTCCTTTCAAAATGCTCTGTTATACGTAGAGTTAATGTGAACATTACGGCCACATGTGGATATTTCACCACATCTGTTTGCATCCCAGAAAGCTCACTCGTGTAAATGTACAGAAATGGGTTTACAGAGTGAAACATTTGTCCTTGCATTTGTACCCAGAAGTGTGCAGATGGGCCATGTTTGGAGGAATGGAAGGGAAATATGATGCGGCCACATTATTCCAAGGCATGAATGCAATTTTAAAGATCTGAATTTGCCTAAATGCAGCAACATCTTTCTCAAGCCATAATAATTGTGCTATATATGCACTTTACATGAAGGCCCATCCATATTCAAACATTACACTAAAATGGGATTAAAGGAATGAACCTCATTCTTTCATGCTGAAGGGAAACTTGTGTTTCTGCACTGATCAGCTTGTGTTTTACATGCAAGAATCTTTGCAATGTAACTTGCTGTAATATTTAACACAGATCAAATTTTTGTAACATAATTTTTTTCCACAGTGAATGTCCATATCTTAAACATTTTAAAAATCTAAAATTAAAAAACTACAAATCTGCCCCCAGTGTACGATAGGTAAACGGATCCGACTGCTGAGGGCTGATTTATACCTGCCAGCCAGGACAGGTACAGAGGGTGAAACACAGTATAAATTTCAAAAAAACATCTGTCAATATTCATGGTTATTGTGCTTTAGGAGTGATGTATGCATGTCTGAATCATAGTGTAGAGGACTATTACCTACATGGTTTACTGTGTTTTTCACTGTCTCCAGTGTAGACTTTAGTGTGCTTATTTATAGGTTTAACTGATACATTTGTCCTAAGAAGCTCTCTGTTTGACCTGTTTGTACTGCTGGTGCAATACAAAAAATAAGGAAGCATGCTATAGACATGAAGCGTAGAGACTTGAACCTTAAATGCTACATAATTATATTTAGCAGCATGAATACAACCCCAACTTGGAAAAAGTTGGAATGGTATGGAAAATGCAAATAAAAACAGAAAGCAGTGATTTCAAAATTCAATTTGACTTGTAATCCATCACAAGGAGCATAAAGACAAGGCATTTAATGTTTAGTCTGCTCAACTTCATTTTTTGTAAATATACATCCATTTCTGCCATTGAAGGCCTGCGACACTTTCTACTGGGATGGGGCAAATTTAGGGCCAATAATGAGTTAAAAAAGAAAATAATAATATGAGTAGAAACAGATGATGTTGAACAGGCAATTGTAATCATGCTTGGGTTTAAAAGCTGCTTCCAGGAAAGGGCTAGACCTTTGGGAACAAAGATGAGCTGAGGATCGCCAATTTTCCCACAAATGCGTGAGAAAATCATTCAGAAATTTAAAATCAAACATTAAATATCTTGTCTTTATGCTCCTTGTGATGGATTACAAGTCAAAGTGAATTTTTAAATCACTGCTTTCTGTTTTTATTTGCATTTTCCATACCATCCCAGTTTTTTCCAAGTTAGGGTTGTAGTTGGAAATAGTTCTTTCCTGTCATTTTTGAACATCATCTTCAGATTTAAAGAACAAGTCTTCAAATATTCATAATCACTTTATATTCTACATTCAGGTAGCTTTAAGGTGAATCCCTATTAGAACTGGGCTTTTTTTTATTACTGTATATATTATTTTTGTTTATGTATGGTTGGGGTCAGGCCAATATTTCATGTCTAAACATTTTTATTTTTAGAACTGTTTGATGTGTAAGCTCATTTATGATGGGTACACTGTTGAATATATTCATGGTAAATAAATACAGGAATTAAGATGTGAATTTTCACTCCTGTTTAAGCTGTCAGGAATGTTTGAGAAGAGCTTAAGCTGAAGTAAAACATTCATGGAGAACGGTATGAAAGTAAACAATTTCCATTTCATTTTGTGTCTGGAAGGATATCTCCATGAGGCGGAAGAAAGCGCTCAGTCAATCTGTGAATATTGTGCGGCACTGAAACAATTGCCTTGGTCTTTGAGTGACGGAATACATAGATACTCATTAATAAAAAGTAGAATGCATTTATCGGGGAGAATAGAAGTGAATAAATAAAACAATTTAAGTTTCAGATTTCCTTTCATTGGGTTACTTCAAAGATCATTTTATGTGCGTGATTTTCTCCTGGTTGTTGTAATAATAATGTCTTTATCAGCCAGATCCCTTTAAACCATAAATTCACAGTGCTCAGAAAGGTGTGCTCTGTTCATGTTTATCTTCCATCCATTATCATTAACTGGTGCATCCTGGGTCCAGAGACTCTTCTGGAATCAGTGGGCGCCAGTGTGCACCTTGGATGGGACGCAAGGCTGCAACAGGGTAGCCACACGCGCATACTGCATGTATACAACCATCAATGATCTCGAAACATATATATTTGGACTGTGGAAAGAAGCCGAACCACCCAGAATAAACTCACTGTCAAATGGGGGGGGGGCATGCAAACTCCGCACAGACTGAGATGGATTCACACCCACACATAAACAGCTCAGGAGTACAGCACTACCCACTGGACTGCTACGCCACCCGCAGTTTATGCTGCTATTCAGAATTAATTTCAACTCAACGTTACTATTCCTCGCAAAGGACCTTCTGAAAGTCAACTTCTTGAGCTGTGAAGAGACTGTAGTCACCAAAAGTTGCTCTTCTTGATGCTTTGGGTTGCCATTTAAGAGTTTTAAGCGATGTACATGCTAGATCTCGACTGCTACATGGGTTGCTGTACAGGTAAGACAAGGACAGGTGATGATGAGTGACTGCGAGGGACCCTCCGGTTCTCCCAGCTGCTTGTTGATGGAGTCCCTGTGTGTTTTTTGGCACCACAGATACTGCATGAAGGCAGCGTAGGTGTCAGTGGGGGGCTCTGTTTGCCCACGGGGGTCTCATGTAGTGTGACAGATTGATAAATGAGCAGGTTGCCGGTGTGGGATTCAGGGAGACACCCTCAGACTCCCACGTCTTGTTGGGGAAGAGCCACGAATTCTTAGTAAAGTAGGATTAAAAAGGAAAGAAAGGAGCTGCTGCTTTATGCATTCCTTCTGATTTGCTCCAAAAACCTTGCAGCATTCTGTCCAAATTTAAGCAAGAAACTAAAAGTTTGTTCGAGTGACAGTACATTTTGAAAGAATATGTGAATTTTGCGTTTCATTTCCTCGGTGCTGAACATCTGCTGCTATTATGTGTGAGTGCGCAGACATAGAAGTGGCGTTTTTCTGTAAAGGTGACTTTATAAAAACCCAACACCGGTCTGCACAGTTGAAGTTTCTTTGACTTTGTCCTCTGTGCCGTTCTCAAGCTGCATCTTTTCTCCGGAAGAGCTTTAGCATAATATGCAAATCCATTTAGTCCAACCTCAAACCACCGCACGGTCCTGCAAAAAGCTAACCAGGATGGCGTGCGGAAACCTTGGCTCTTGTGCACCACGCAGTTCCCCTGGTGCCACAGCTTCATGGGGGATGCTGACGTTGCCGCACCGTGCGTCGATAAGCGCCAGTCGTAACTCATGGAGAGATGGGTGCATTGTTAGGGTTAGGCTGTTTTTGTCATGCACTGCTGGAGGACTGTGAGACAAGACATGGGGAAAGGGAGCAGCGCGTGACTGATGAGAGAGGCAGGGCTGGCGGCCTGAGCTCCTTGGAGTGACTGGGGTTGGAGAGGAAAGGAAGGGGGGGTTCGGATGACTGCTTCATCACACTCTACTGGCCAGGAGGGAGCCTCTGAAACTGATGGTGGAAAGCAGAGAGTTAAAAAGGGTCCATATCTGTGTGTGTCTGTATGTGTGTGGGGTCTGTGCACATGCTGCAGTGATTTAATACCGCAGAACTGGAAGGAAGAGCCACAATACCTTTAAAAGGGGCCACGGGGTGACGGCAGTGCAGGGAGAAAGCCTCTTTTGTTTCTCCTGCTCAAAGGAGGTATGTGCTGAATAGGAGGGAGATGCTTGTTGGGTTTATTCCAGACTCAGTGCAGCTTTTGTGCAGCGACCGTGGTTTTCAAGGGAGTTTCATGGTATGGAGATTCTGCAAGAAGAAAAACTTGCCAGCTGAAAGTGTTTTGAGCTAACACGCATGTGGAAAAAAGCCATCGGGGACCGTAAATATCATTTAAAGGGGTGAACCTTATTTATTAGATGTGACCTTACTGGCGACTAAGGATATGAGAAAATTTTCATTTATTTGAGTTTGGAGAAATTGCACCTGCCGAGTGCAGAAGAAGCTAGAAGCGGTTTTCTGAGCTGTTGCTGACTTTGACGGCGTTCTCTCGGCACGCTGCTTCTGAAGCAGGTCGAGGAGAGAGGAGAAGTGGAGCTGCTCCTAGTTGGTTAAAAGCGGGAGAGATGAAAGAGGATTCGCCTCCCCTCGCCTCGCAGGGGGTTTGCCTGCCGGACAGCGCCTAATCGAGCTTGGGGGAGACCAGCGAGAAGGTGGGGCTGTGTGCCACCTCTCTAGGACCAGACCTATCGACCAGAAGCTCCTGCTGCTTAATGATCTCGCAAGACAGACCGAAAGGATGCTGTGTGGTCTGAGGAGGGACGTGAAGAGCAGCTTCGGTAAGCCTGGCTCTGCTGTCACGGCCGCACGTGGCCGTGTGTGCCAGTGTGTGCGTTGCATGCAATCTGTTGCGCCGTGTTGATCTGTTATGTAGGACTTGATGAAGGAGGCAAAATTTTGTTCAAGGCGGCTCTGATCTTTGCTGATGTGCTTTTGTGCTCTGCAGTTACCAGCAGCGTTCTTGTGAGACAAAGTGCACAAACACCCGAGCGCACTTCATCCTCCGGCTTTGCTTTGTGCCAATATGTTAACATGATAAAAAGCCAGGGAACCAAAAACCATAACTCAGAGCTTTAAGGGGGCAAAACAAGATATTATTAATACAAAAGGCAAGTGGATGTCATAAAACTAACATTAAAGCTTTCATTTTGAATTATATAAAGAATTCATATATGCTGCCAATATTGCAAGTTTTTTATCCCTTTTTGCTTTCACTCTTGTGCTTCAGATTTTGTTTTGATCTTTTTATTGGGCTGTGATCTCCATGTGAATATGAGCACATATTACAATGGTTTTTGCATTCATTTATTTGGCTTCTGCTTTGCTCCATTGTTCAGCTTCTCACTGTAATTGTTACACTTTTGTACAACGGTAACCTTTTCTTACCTTAGAGCAAGTGACTTGGTAAAGCAGAGGGTGGGAGTCGAACTCACCACCACACCAGCTCCTATCCCGGGGTTTATTTTTAATTCTTCCCAATATAAATCAACTATATTCATTTATGTTATCCATCCATTATTAGCGAATGCTTGTTCAGTGAAGGATCACAGTGGTCTGGAGCTTTTCTGTGTTACAAAAGGTGTGAGGCAGGAAAATGTCAGATCATCGCATGGCAACTGAGGAAATGTACTGTGTTTGGCTTTATTTTTTACCTAAGTAATAACTCAAAGTATCAAATTTGCTATTTTATATACGCCTACACACATGCTGCATATATATTTAAAAGCGATGGCACACGACAAACAGAGTCATTAGGCTTGGAGCAGAAGCTGGAGTCACACTACACTACACCCTGTAATGCTCTCCCAGCGGGGACCACGGAGGCTGCGAGTGTTGAGTGATGACGGGCGCTCAGTCTGAGAGGAACAGCCGTACCGCGTAATTCCCGTTACCTGGGAAGCCATGCATAAGAACTTCTGCAGGGCTTAGCGGCTGAAAGGCTGGAACTGGCTGTGTAAGCAGCTTGCAGAAATCTGTAAATCTCCATTACCGTGCAAACGCACATCTATCATAACGTGTTGCTCCGGAAGCAGAAACAGACTTGAACACTTCGCTTGCGATGTGTTCACATGCACACGCACACGCACATGCACACACACGCATGCACGCACACACACACACACAGACAGGGAACCACTTTATACTGAGGCTTGCGTTTGTGTCCTGCTTTGCGATTTTTGCTTTCCAGGCTGCAGCCACAGCACATTACTTATTCTGGGATAACCAATATGTACATCACAAAAATTAAACTCATAACTGGCTTTCCAATGTGCTTTAAATATTTTGCATATTGCACCCATTATTTTTTTGGTAAGACATTATTTTTGGCAGCAATTCATAAAATGCATATCTAGGCCATTCTGCTTTTTCCTCATTTGCATTCCTTTCTCATTAAGAATCCATGACAAGCCCATAAAAACTGCTCATAAAAGTGCCCGTCGTATGTAGGAATGTTGCCTGCTTTAATTCTTGCAACCCTGCGTTCGCAAAGTGCGTAACAGTGAGACTGTGTTGCGCGAGGCCCTCTGCCTGGCATTTTTAATCCACATTTTATATGAAAGTGCTCATTTAAATAAAGCTGTACATGCTGAGATTTTAGTAAAAAACCAGGGTCAACTCACTGAAGTTACACTCACTGCTTTTCACAAAGACTGCTTCATGGGATTGCAAGGAAAGCTTTAAAGTGGGTAAAAAAAAATAAAATAAATAAAAACATGCGCTGAAATTTATTGCGTTTCAGAAGTATTGATCAACTGGGGTAATTTCACAAAAATGATTTGGTCTCATCATGTTTCTAAGTACAGATGCTGTCAGCTGAAGATACCCCACTGTGTGTTTAAACATTTCAGGATTTGGGAGGAGCGATTATTGGGGGGAAACGGTGCCAAGTCTTTACTGTTAATTTAGGAGCAGAAATGTAGCTGATCTGTTAGAGGAGATTTGAATAATTTAAGTTGCCTTATGAGCACTGTTTGCTTTTTTCCGGAGTCCATATGTTTGCAGCGCTTAGTTTGAAACTGCAAGCTTATCGTGACCAGGCTTTTCCTTTCGATCAAATGTATGGATCGCTTCTGAGGGCGAATCGTGATGCCTCAGAAAAGTAGGTGTGCTTTCTGTTTCACGTTCCGAAATAAAACCCTCAAACCTTTATTTAGTTCTCGAGTTAAATCCAGTGTTTGTCTAAACTTTATAGCGTGTACTGCTTTTCATGCCCATTACAGCTTTGATTTTTCACCTTGTTCTCGCCAGCCGTTTCTTTCTGCTCCCGTGAGAATTTTTTTTAGCACTTCCGAAAGACACTCCTTACTCCAAATAAAAAAAAGAAAAGGAAAACGGATTCATAAAGATTTTCGGAGGAATTTGGCATCTTCCCTTTCTTTGTGTTGTACCAGCGAATAACCTTAGGTCTGTGCAGCTAGCAATTTGCAAGCAATTATTGTGGGGAATTACAGGTTGCTTTTCTGATGCGTACTTATTTTTTGAGCACTATTCTGGGAATATAACAAAAGGAAATAGACAAAATGTAATTATGTGCTCTTGAAGTGCCATTCTCCTTTTAATGTTGGTAATTACTATAGTTTTTTCTATTTACTTGAGTTTACTTGTCATTGAATAAACAGCAACAGGTACACTGTTTCATTGCACATTTTATAGCATAAAGAAAACTTCTAGAAGACTGAGAGCTCTTCAAATTCATTTCAATTAACCCAAACCTCTTAATATGCTTCCCTGACAGTGATAATCATTTTATAATTTATACATTTGTTGAAATTTGTTATTAATGCAATACCAATGAATGTTTTGGCCATAGTATTATTACAGCTAGATTCAAGATTCAAGGTTTATTCGTCATGGTGTACTAACACAGCATACCAGTGCTGACACCATGAAAAGTTTAGTTTCCAGGCATCCTCAGCATAAATAAATATGTAAATAAGGTACAAGGAAAATTAAATAATAAATAATAAAATTAGGAAAAAGGAAAAATAAATAAGGAACAGACACAAAAAATATACATGGAGGTCAGAGTTAGAAGTTTGTAAGCAGAGATAGCAGACAAAAAAAAACACACAGCTATTGCTATTATTGATTATTTACTATTATTCTTAGTATTATTATTATCATCCCATTTCATGCCAATAATTATATAAATATTTTGCCTGAAATATTTTGCCATAATATTATTAAAACTATTACTATTATGTATTATTTAATGCTACTATTATTGATATTATTACCCCATTCCATGCCTACAGTTATATAAATATTTTCCGTAGTATTATTACAAATATTATTATTTTTATTTAGTATTAATTACCATTACTGTCTGTATTATTATTATTATTATTATTATTATTACCCCATTTCTTGTGGTAAAAATAATCCCAAATCACACTTACTGTGGTTTCTGTACATACTTGTAAGAGCTGTGGCAGGAAGATGCAGATCTTGGCTATGTTGTTCTCACGTTGTGTGGAGCTTTAAGTTTAAAAGCTCTGATGCAACTTGGAAAAGAGACCCCAGGGATTTGAACCAAGGTGCAGTTTTGCTGCACGGTAGGCAAGTGCTTCGCTCACAAAGGCAGCAGAAACAGCAGCCTTTTCAGGAAAAACTGACTAAAAGATAAAATCAGAGCAGAATATTTGTAGGTACGGGATTACGCTTTGCCAGCGTGACACACAAGCGTTGGTTCAAACTCGCAGAAGGCAGTGATGTCAGAAAAAATTTGTGTCGCCTTGTGCAGCTGTAGGTCACAAAGGTAATGTGGGACAGGTAAACACAAGAGTCTGAAAGGTGCAGGAGCAAAGGTGTTGCTAACGGATGTCTAAACCAGGCCTGGTACCTGGCAACTGCACATTTTTGCAAGGTGCTAAGAGCAAAGTGCATAGACAAGCTGTGGTTCTTAATTTTTTGCAAAATATTTACCCATGCGACAAACATCTGCCATCTGCCTTGAGAGTCTTAAAGCTGTGTGCTTGGTTCCTACACAAAGGAACTTGGTGGCTCCAGATGGACCTGGGGCAAATTTTTCCTGGCATGACTGGGCTCATGTTTATTCAGTTAATTTCTCAAAAGCTTCCCTTTCAGGAAATCATCTCCTTCTCATGATGGAGTACTTATTTCACAGTAACCACTGAAAAGGTGTCTTCTGGGATGGAGTGCTTCGGTGTACTGGGGATTTTATGTCACCAGATGCTTGGGTGGGCAGAGGCAGAGTAGGTTGTACATCTTTCATGACCCTTCTGTTGCTCTTGGCCAACACAGCGTGTGTGGGATGGTTTGGAGATAATCTCTTCATGTGTCAGACGTGTGTGATTTTTATGGTCCAGAAGCGCTGGTCCAAGAGCACAGCCTCTTTGAAGGTCTGCACGCTCTATTCTGTAGGGGTCTTCAGAGCCAAAGTCATCTTGGTGGCTTAAATCAGGCAGTCACTCAGTAGTTTGCAAGCGTGTGTGTCGAAAAGTCATTAGTTATTAATGTTTGCACGATGGAGTATAAAAATCCCAATGGAGTCTGACTGAAACGAGTGCACTGTCCGTCATACGGCAATGCATTACCTTTTGACATCTCTGACATTTGTTACGCTGTTAATGTGAACTGAACACAAGTACATCTCATCTCTAAATGTGGCAGTTTGAATTACTAATGGCAGGCTGTGATTCTAATATTTTATTAATATTAAAGAACATTTCTTTTCAGGTAAAATATTATTCTATATGTAGAGTATATGTCTTGAGTGCTTAGGTAAGTGGTCCTGTCTCGGAGGTGTATTTGTGTATATTATTACATACTTCTATTACTATTAATAACCTTCAAAGTGTCATGCCCCTAATTTACATCAGGGTTTCTCAGGCGAAGACACCAAAGCCAGTTTCATATTTAAATGAAGCTGTTATGCTTTGCTCAGTTCCTTGTTGCTTTGATCACTTTAGACTCTGAATAATAAAAGTTTAAGTGACCACATCTCCACTTTGTGCTGCGCCTTAGATCGCTGCCTTCCCACCTTGGCAGTGGAAACACCGCGTGTGAACATTTCGTTCCAGTTGAACTTGCAATTCGTTACCATTGAATTATTGAATCCCACCTCCGATTAATTTAAAAAAAAAATGATGAGAAACACCCGAAAAGTTTAAAGAATAAATATTGCAATCATGTTCATATCAACAAAAGATGGCTGCTGTTTATATAATAATGCGCAATATAGTACCGAAGTAGCTATTTTGGTTAGTCGATCACTACATTAATGGGACTACATGCGTCATCATCAGTTACGTAGCGGAAATTAATTATATCTTTACGCTCAATTATGTGTTTGTTTATCCAAATGAGACTAAAGGAACATATTAGTACAAAGGAACCCTCACACTTGTGCTAATGTATTCAATGTGAAAGTTACTCCACTGCAAAAATTGCATTTAACACAATTGGAAAAAATGAAGCGGCTCCTGAATGTCTTTAACATGCTTCAGACTATTAATGATTTAAGGAAAAAACACAGGCAAGATTATTTATTTACAAACTCTCCTAAATAAAAAAGCTCAATGAGATCATTATAAGACCATATCTCTTGTATGAAACGCAATTCGTGTCATTATTACTGAATGAAAATGTATGTTAATTAGTAATGTTTGGACACCCTTGGACATCTTTGAATAAGGATATTTAGAATTTTTTTGTCTTTTCCCATGGCAAATGTATGTAGCAATAAGTTTAAGTGAAATCAATTTCATATTTTGTTGCTGTACTTTGTTAATATGCTGACCATCACCATTCGGCTGCTCCCGTCAGGGGTCGCCACAGCGGAGCAACTGTACTCCGCATAGTAGACTTGGCAGAGTTTTACACCGGATGCCCTTCCTGACGCAACCCTCCCCATTCATCCGGGCTTGGGAAGTTTGTTAATATGCTGACATCAGGGAAAATTCAGTTTTCTGACTCCTTTGGGAATATAACTGGCATCTCAGTCAAAGTGAATGTGATTGTCACTATAACTGCAATTGCTGCCGCAATGTACTTTTGGATGGTGTAGAACACTATTGTATTAACTAATAATAAAAGCTGTAGAAAATGCATAATTTAAACCATAAAGCAGCAACCCGAAGGGTTTCAAAACAATCTAATGTGTTGTAGGCATAACCTTTAATTTGTGAAGCAAAGCAAGTAAATTAGATTTAATACATAGCTGCCTTTAAGAGCAGACATACTGCAGTTATGAGTGTGAATAATACATGGTACAGAAAAAAATATTCTCTGTGGTGCCAGATTACGGTATTTTCCAACAAAACGTGGCAGCTTTCCAGGCCCGAATGAGAAAGATCTTCAGACTCAGCGTCGAGACGGAGGACAAAGGTCGGCCAAAGGGAATCCGATCTCCACTTAACCGCACAACTCGGAGTTCACCGGGTGGAATCTCAGCTCTGAATTTCTTTGAAATTTTACCCGCCGAAATGTCATTACTTTCATTAGCTGTCATTCGTAGACTTGGTTTTAGTGTCTTGCATATGCCTTGAACCTGGAGGTCCCTTTATTGTGTAACAATAAGAAAAAGATCCCTTTTTAATTAAGCTGAACGCCATCTTTATAAATAAAAAAAAAAACAGTGCCTTTTGGTTTCATGCCTTCCGATAATTTTGTTGGCACTGAGCAGAATATTTTGTGGATATGATTAAATTAGTCTGCTTCAGGAATACCAGTAACCATGTTATATTTTAAATAATGTTTATGCAATGGTTAAGGTCAGCAGGAACTCCAGGTTGTACTCCCTGTAGGGTTACATACTGAATAATCCACTTCATAATAAAAGAGATCTAAAAACTGTGGCGTAATGAGCATAAATAAATTAAGACTGTTGCCATATACATTTTAAAAACTAATGGCATCTTATCATAATTTTATATTTACAGATATACCTGCGCTTTCTAATGATAATCAGATTATGAAAGAGCCGCACGTGCATGACACAGAAGTAGAGCAAAGTGGGCGTTTTGTAGAGCAAGGTTTTTCATTACGGTTTGGACTTCAGAGAGTAACCTTGTTTCTTGATCTAAAAATTGCCTGACATATTTTTAAAAGTAAATTTTATCTCCAACTTATCAGCACATTCTATTTATGTTGACTTATGTTGACCAGGGTCTACAATATCCTTTGACCACTCCCCTTACTGTCCCCCCCTTACTGTCACTGTCACGGTCCTTCCAGTGCACCTTAAGGTTTTAGTTACTGTTTTATTTATTTTATTTATTTATTTACTTACTTACTTACTTATCTATTTGCTGTTTGTTTCTTGTCTTCTTGGTGTTTGGTTCTTTGTTTTACTTTCTGCACAGTCTCCTATCCTATTGAGTCAGAGCACATTTCACTACATGGTATACTCAGTAACCACGTACGTGACAAATAAACTCTTTTGACTGTTTTTTGACTCTTTGACTTTTCCTTCACGGCCTTATATGAAGGTGTAAGGTGGTGTTCGGACATTCAACCTTGTGGAGAAAAATACGCCATTGAACTGCTTAATGTTGAAACCAGTAAAATGTTAAATTTAGATTTTTTTTGTACTGTCTGTGGTAGAAACTTTTCGGAGGATTTCCTCACTTCGAATAACCAGCACCAAAAGAACGAAAATGCAGCACAAATACACTTTGCACAGTAGGAGCATCCTGCTTTGTACAAAAAGAAATCCCTGCAAACATATGAAACCATTTCTGTAGATAAAATTCTCTCTGACCTTTCAAAAAACAGTTATTATTATTATTATTATTATTATTATTATTATTATTATTATTATTATTATTATTATTATTATTATGTTTCCTGTGGTTTCCATATCTTTATGTGTGGGCACAAGGACTGATAAAATTTTCTTCCCTTCCCTTCCCTTCCCTTCCCTTCCCTATTTTTTCCACATTAAATGTTACAATCCTCATAAAACTTTACTCAATTCCATTACTATAATAAATAAATAAATAAATAAATAAATAAATAAAGTTGTTGATGATGATGATGATGATGATTTTATTTATAAGTGCAGTACTTTGTGCTGTTAGCAGTTCTCTTTCTACTGAGTAGCATATGTTCCCATTTGATAGCACGAACTGGGATTTAAAATATTGATTGAAGGCTGTATGTTGGATGTCCTGGGGTATTGGCTTTATCTTATGCTGAGGAACAGAGATGGACTATTTTATTCTTTTATGGGGATAAAAGTTTCTGGGCAAACTTGTACCAGTAAAATAAAACATGCACCACCCCCCCCCCCAGCTAAACTCTTGTTTGCTGCTGTTATGCTGTTAAAGCACAAGGAATGGCTTGTAAAAGCTCAGTCTTGTGAATTTATGCAGGCCATCTGTAGAAAAGATATTGATTCTCCATTTACGATTTTCAGCGCTCCCAGGGTCAGATATTGAAATTTATTGATTTTTTTCTTTTTTGCATGTCGTGTGATCTTTCTCCTCTGGGATAATTTTGTAAATATTCACTGGATAATATAGCTTCTAAATACTGCAGAGGTAATAAATTACACATTTAGTTCACGGATGGATGGATGGATGGATGGATGGATAGATAGATAGATAGATAGATAGATAGATAGATAGATAGATAGATAGATAGATAGATAGATAGATACCCCCTATCATGATTACACCCCCTGACATCACCCACTGTAAACATCTGAATACTGTGAATGTGGATGATCTGATCTCAACCATTAGTCATAGCTGTGCTTTAATGCGGTAGTTTGACACCAAGCTGTGCTGCCAAAATCGATGGGGTGGCAAATCAATGAGGTCTGCGTTCTTCATTCATGCGCTAACTCATCAGAATCACTATGAAAAGATTTACCATTTTCCACGATACCTCTGGCGACAAAGTCAGAAAGGAAGGAAGAAATGTGGCCGGGGGGGCAGACAGTCTCATAATTGATTTTTATCTTAATGGAAGTGACATTAAGATAAGTCAGTTAACCAAACAGGAAAGCAGCTTCAACCCACACAGGACTGTGCTTCTGCTTAGGAGGGCTTTTCTCTAATTATGACATAACTGCCGAAAACGCACAAAGCGATTCCGGCAGTCAAAGGAATGAAGGGACTCAGAACATCCACAGGCAGTACGTGGCAAATGCGACTGTGACAGAGAGAATGTTCTGCTGTACCTTTGGTGACGGCTGTCTGCTTGCCTGTGTCAGCACCTAATCAGCTTTTTAATGTGAGGTGGAAATGTATGGGATGAGAGATGAAACGCAGAGCTCTCCAGCAGAATGCAAATGGCTCCTCTTACCTGGGCCTGGGCTGTGGTTGTAGAACCGCCGATGAACTTCTCGCACTAAAGTTGGCGAGAACTTTGTGTGCGGTGGCTTCAAAATGCTAGAAAAAATGTCTTCCTGAAATCTTCGTATGCAGTACCAGTCAAAAGTTTGAATACACACGTGCAGCCTCCTTATTAGTAACTCAGTGAGTTGACCTACAGTCACGCTCAGCTCTTTGTACACCAGAGCAATATGGGCATTTTAGAGTCATCAGTTCACCTAGACGCATGTCTTTGGACTGTGGGAGGAATCCTATGCTTACTACATGTGAACACATCCAGAACTCCACGCAGAGTGAGCGGAGGTCAAACCCATGCCCTTCCACACCGGCCAAGAGCTGTGAGACAACAGCACTATCCGCTGTGCTGCCATGCTGCCCCTACATGCACGTACTGTAGGGTGTCAACTGTATGCTGCTACAACCAAGAGCATCTCCTTCCGACATTAGTAAAAACACAGGCATTCATTAAACGCAGGCAACTTTTATTTGGGCTGAACTGGACAGAAGTGTCCTGCATCTCTGGTAGTTGCTGCAGAAGAGCTGGGAAGACACGTGGGCAGGCTCCCTGCTTAAATTTGTTAATCCGCTTCTACGTAAGCAATATTATTGTCCAGCAGTTGTACTCACACTTTTGAAGCTTCAAACGTTTGACACGGTATTACTTCATCGTTGAAAAAAATATATTTCTCAAACTACTGCTAGTTTAAAGAATTGGACCACAGTTGAGGTGCACCTTACAGTAAGGGGTGTGTAGTTATTTGTGTCTGTTCGTTTCAGCGTTCTCTTCTGCATTTGTGTTTGTGGACAGGACAAGCAGTGACTGCATATCAGGCAGGTAACAGCTGTGTTTTCCTGCATAGTCTCCCAGCTGCTAAGCTACAGATAATGTATAGTAAGTAATAATGAAGCAATGCTTAAAGATGCTATCAGAATGAAGGAAAAGCCAGTATCTCAGGTTATCACTTGGGCATTCATCTTCCTGCTAAATTATGGGCATCTCAATGGGGGGGATAAACATGTGAGGGAAGGTAGACCAACAGCCACACGGAAAAAAAATTCTAATAAGCATTATAATATTAATGTTCTAGAAATGTTAATGCCCTAAGTAACGTAACTTTCCGAAAAGATTATTAGATTCAAACGTCGTACATAGCGCATCCTGAAATTGTTGCACGGCCCTTATTATTCTAAAATGTAGAAGCTGCTGATAATGTGCTCACATTAAACTAAAAGGTTATTTTATGTTGTGAAGGGAATTGTATCGTTTTAAACACCATTACACTTAATGCATATAACTGTGTGTTATTGTTTTTGTTTGTTAGTTTTCCGAATCAGCATTCTCAAACATGTCCTATTTGAAACAGTTTACTGGGAAATTACGTGGGAAGGAGGGAGGCGTTTTGGCTAATGGCACAGCTAAGGAGTTTCTTTCTGTTCTGGTACATTTAAGGCAGCAGATTTAAAATATGCATTGTGAGAACCAATAAGCAGTGATGCACTTTATGGCCAAAAGTGTGTGGACGCCTGAGCATCACACTCATAAGGGCTTGTCGAACCTCCCATTTCAGAACTATGGCCATGAATATGGAGTTTTTTCTCCTTTTGCTGCTGTAACAGCCTCCATTCTGCTGGGAAGGTTTTCTACCAGATTTTGGGAATTTGTGCCCATTCAGCCACAAGAGCATCGATGAGGCCGGGTGAGAAGGCCTGGATTGTGCTCCATGTTCCGCTTCCTTCCGAAGGTGTCCGGTGGAGTTGAGGTCAGGGCTCTGTGCAGCCACTAGAGTTCTTCCACATCAACCTGGGCAAACCATGTGTTTATGGAGCTCACTTTGCACAAGGTGGTGCAGTCATGCTGGAACCGGAAAGAAGCTTCTTCCCCAAACTCTGGGCACAAAGCTAGAAGCACACAGTTTTCTACAATGTGTTTGTATGCTGCATGGGTCCAACTGAAACAGCTCAGCTCAGTTAATAGAAGGGGGGACCACATACTATTGGCCATATTGTGAATCAAGTGTCAGAGCAGTAGTTAATTTGCCTGTGGATGCTGAAAACATCATCCTTTCATATGTTTCATACATATTTGAATGACTATGATTTGAAATGTAATCCAACCCCCCCCCCTTTAGATTTTTCTACGCTGGATAATTTTACCCCCAGGGGAGAACTTTGCTCTACCAAGTCTGTTGGGCCAGGTTTGAACTACTCCATTGAACGGATTAAGGAGAAGGGAAGCTGCTCCTTACTGTATGTCATTATTCCATAAAGTTGCATTTCGTAAGGCTTAAATTAGAACTCTGAGCTCCGCCTCTATCAGAATTTGGAAGTTTAGTGTACTAATCCCCGGGTTATGTGCATATGGTAAACCCGCTGGGGTTTTCATGTCACCCATGCTTAGCGTTGACTGTTAGCCCAAGCTTATCTGCAACGGGATGTCAGCGGCGGTGCTGCCGCACGAACCCGAGGCTGAGAACAGACGAGCCAGCGCCGTGTAGACGTTGCCTGAAATGGAGACATCTTGAAGCAGGACAGGCATAACTGAATTTTGTGGCCAGCAATTGACAGTAAGCTCCAAGTTTTAAGTAAAGCCAGGATCGATGACGTGAGTGCTGTGGAAATTAATACTGCCACATGAATAAATCATCCGCGAGGTCAGACCCCTCCCGTTCGGATCTAATAAAATTAGCACCGAGGTTTGAAGACTGCAAAGTCCTGCTCGGGTCCTCGCTGCGTTTCATCAAATTCGACTTCTACGTTGTCATCCGCCTTCCAGTTTTGCTCTACCGAGATCAGGTTTACGGCAAAATGCGCAGCAGTGCGAATGTCTTGCGTCCGGCGCTCCTCGGTTTGCGCGGGCTTGAACTTCTGAGTCTATATTTGCAGAATAGTTTGCAGCAAAATTTGAGACCAATTGCAAACACGGTTTATTATGCTTTAATCTGAAAATAAAAATAAATAGCCACCAAGTCATTGTATTTGGTGTTCACTACCTTTCCTTTTTGACAAGTAGGACTTGCAGGATTTCAGTTAACAGCAACCTCATTGCGGAATGAAAATCCCAAACGCTTAGGGCGGAATCCGAATAAAATTGAAATTCTTTTGGCAAAGGAAGTCCGAAAGTAATGGCAAAAGCATATTTTTCATTTTAAAGTAAAGAGGGGTGATTGCATTGTTGCATTTTTTTTTCCCTTTTGCAATTTCTTGGCTTTTTCTTAGCCACGTACAAGAAAATTCAAACACAAGCTGGTTTTCTGTTTCATTCTGGAGGATAAGGCACATAGCCAGGTCTTTTGGACTGTAGGAGAAGACGACGGTGTTTTGGTCATCAAGCCCTAAGCCCTGTGTTCATGACTGTGCCACCTGCTGCCCATATGTTCTTCTGTCTGTTCTGAGCAGTACCGCTAATACTGCTTCTCGAGGTTCAGCGCAAGATGGGAGTCAACAGTGAAAAAATGTATGAGCCAAGGAGCAGCTGCATGCCGTATTTACTGGAGATGAAAGCATGGATTCTTCCGCAGATCTGAAACCTGGTGAAAAATGTTGCTGTCAAAACACTGTGTAAAGCCAGGTTGGTCCTTGAAGGGTTCAATCTCACACCACAAAGCCAGCATGAAGCTCACTTAACTTTTATGGAAACTTTATACTGATACTTTATACAATGGACTCTTCTTGTGAGATCTCATAAGCTGTGATGAAGTTAAATATACTGGAACCTTTGCAGCTGGGAGGAAGCTGTAGGCTGCGTTGTCTCCAAGGTTTGTGACATTCTTGGAAGAAGAATATTTATCAGGCAGTTTTGAGATTCAGCTGGAAGCAACAGCATTTTGAGCTGGAACCGATGGGCAGCCGTCCGAGAGATCTCTTATCCAGGAGGAGAACAAAAAAGGATGAGATTAAAGCCCAACTTTGATCCATTACTTATTACAAATACTGTATATCACCAAAGGATGCAGTCAGGGGTAAAATCAGTTTCTGCCTGAAAAGTAGAAAAATTCTGTGTGCAATAAGTAGGTCAGAGTTTTGGTAGTGACTGAGACGATCAAACGCTCCCTGTAAACAAACTGAATGGTGGAACGGCTATTTTTTCCCCCCCCTCAGCACGATTCGGCGAACAAAAGATGAAGGGAAAGTTACGTTTTACATTTTGTTCAACTTAATTACATTATAAATTAAACCCATTATGTCAGCTCTGAAGGAAGTTTATTTGAACTCGAGCGCTTCGGAAACAAATGCGGAGTCTCTTGCCCAAGAATGCAACCTTCATATCTTGTTTTGTTCATAAATCCAAAGTCAGTTATGAAGTTGCACCTGCGATGGTTTAATATATTCAATATATTTGTTATATTCTGTAAAAATCTTGACCGTAGCTATAATACATGAAATACTTAATGAGATTTTCAAAGTAGAGCTGCTGCCCCACCTGGGGTTTGAATCCAGCTCAGTCTGTGTAGTTTCCATGTTCATCCTGTGTCTGCATGGGTTTTCTCCCACAGTCCAAAGATGTGTGTTTTAGGTTAATTGGGTAGAGCAAATTATAATACTGCGATGGACTGGTGTCCCATCCAGGGCAAATTTCATGGCCTGGTCTGCTTCTGGTTGAGGTTCAGGACTGCAGTACCCCTGTTCAGGATAAGTAGTGTCTGGAAATGTTTGATTTTTAAGAACTATAATGTCTAAAACCATAGAATAAATATTTCCACCATCTCAGGACATTCTGCTCAGTTTGTCCTGTAAATATGTGAAACATTTGTAGCCTTCTTACTGCACAAAGACAGGCTGTAAACATTCTGGAAGGAAGGAGAAATGAGGCGGTCCCGCACTCCTCTTGAGTTTGCGTGCATTTTCCTGTCATCTATAACCTCAGTGCACAACCAACATTTTGTGAGGAAAATGTGCAAAAGCATCATCTTTGAAAAATTCACAACTGTTAATCGTTTGAGGTGCATTATCTCAAAAGCAAACCACCTCCTTAGTTCTGCACGTGAGACGGCTGAGCGGTCAGCTTCAATGGCCAGTTGTGCGAATCCCCCCGTGGTCAACAGTGTCCGGCCGCAGCTGTGGCACCGCTGGCCTGTATAAGCGTGTAAAAATAACGTTTTCTTCTGCTTGCAGATGAAGGCCCTTACTCTAAGGGAAACAAGGACTCTGCTGGGACTGACAATTCCCTGGCCTCCAGGAGACACAGTATCCCAGGTACAGTGAGATTATCTTCAGCCTTCTGCACCCAATCTTCAAGGCCTTTCATGCCACACGTTTCCTGCTGCCCAGGAGGAAGACACGGTGTGAGTGCATATATGTGTGTTGTGCGTGCGAGAGAGGGAATGATCTGCTACGCAGCATTCCTTCATTTCACTGTGTCGATGACCATCCCACTGGGGGGGGGCTTATCCTTCATCTTGCCATCGAAACAAAGTACCATGCTGGTTAGGGGCGCTAACTTTCTGCTTTCTCAGGGTATTTGAGATGAATATTGACCCAAGTATTTTTATCCCATCCTCAATTCATTAATTTCAAATGAATCCCAGAGGCTTGGATATAGGCGGCTTCGAGGTTGTTTTTGTTAGAATTACTGCATGCGACTTCAAACGCATTAGATACGTTCTGTTGATAGCATTTTAATGGAAACGAAGGACCCTGACTACTTCTTCCATGCTTTATACCCGCTGTACTCTGAAAACAATGGAACTGTCGAGTTCAAACGCTGTCCGGGGGCGAATAATTTACATTGTGCTGTGTTGCATTGCACCGCGTGCTCGTACAATACGGCGGCATTAGAGGGAAACTATTTTATCCGTTTCTTTGTGGTTGGGTGTGGATTGTACTGCTTTGGATGTTATCCGGACTCATTGACAAACGTGTCACTCTGTGGGTTGATATCGCTTGTTGTCTGGTGGTTGCCCCGGGGTGTGTGACAAAAACGTGTATTTTTTCCCCCTCGCCGGAGCAGCAGTTATTTTAAAAACAAGACAGAGTCGTCGCTGCAAGCTCACTTGGTTATTTGTGTGCCGCAATGTTCGGAACGCGCGCCTTTCCCAGTTTACAGAAGGGTTCGTTTTTCGCTTGTCGTCCATACTTGCGGTCCTGTCTTCTAAGTCTTTCCGAGCCGGGCAGTGACGTTGATTCACTTTGTTGGACTTTTAATTCTTGCATCACGTCACGGAGCACGGTCTGTTCACATTAAAGCGCCAGCAGCCGAGCAGTTAGCTGTGGGCCCAAAGCCGTATCCCATCTTACTGCAGGCGCCTCTGATCTCTCAGGTCCTTAGTGAGCCTCACCCCTTAGCCCAGAAAGTGGGACAGCTGTTCCCCACCGCACCGTTTTCACTGCCATCACTTTGTATTACTGGAGAGGAATTCATCACAAGGCAGAGCTCAAAGAGAAGCCGGCAGTGAACTTTTTTGCCGGCTCTTTCTTTTTCTTGCCTGGCCAGTGATGAGTGATATATTTTTGTAAGCATAGCTAAAACATTCTGCTTTACAGCAGAGATTTGTTGGTGGCAAATTCTGATGCCCATTTAATGAAAATGATTTAGTCATTGGAAAAGCCGGGCTTTCATCACGCTGTTTTTCTTGTGTTATTAATGAACATTGCAGTTTTTCTCTTCTGCAGGTTATACGCGGTATTCTGTTAGATGTTAACAAGCAACCTACGAAGCTCCCGTTTTGGTCTTTCTTTCTCAACCTGGGCACCTGGTTTTCCGACTGTCTGCACAGTTGTGTTCAGACCAGGACTTAATAATGTGGCCAGGCCTTTGTGAGGGATGATGGCTTGATCTGGCGGCTGTCCGGGTAGCCAAGGGCTGCATCACGGCACGTTGCCAATCCCAGCTTTGCAGTGGCAGTCCCTGCAGCCACTGGCCAAAAAAATTGAGAAAAATAAACCAGAATGTAGAAGAAATTATTACCTTGTTTTTTAATGCTAATGTCAATTCTGATTATTTAATGTAAGTACTTTTATTTTTGCATAGGCTGAACAGAGATCTGAAAGAGAAAAACACAGTGGATATCATTCCGTGTTAGTTGGCAAATTGCCTGTTTTGGGTGGTGGATCTGTGTAAAAACCTGTGGTTATGAAGCAGCTGCCAGATGGGGGTGAGACTGTTTGCTTTGGTCAGTTTTTCCCTTGTTTTTACCATAGTTAGGGAGCCAGGGTACAACGGTGTACTTTTGTTTGTTGTTTGTTAGTTAACATCAAAAGGAGAGGGATTTTTGCTTGTTTTGTTGGGTTATTTCACCTCTGGACAAATGGCTTGGGAATTGGATTGCACTAATAATAATAACAATAATAAAATAGCAAAAAAAAGAAAAACTTCTCACCGAATTTTGGTTCCTTTCTGGTTGGGTAAAAATTTTCCTCACTGTTTGTTATGTCCCCACCCTAGACTGACCAGACTGTCCATCATTTTGTCACCCTGACGGTTAGCTGGCCCACGGCTGTTGATCTTTTTGGTCAAAAAACATAGTCCCAGGTTCTTGGGTGCTTTATGTGCTGGACTGCCAAAAAATACTGTATACAGTACCAGTCAAAAGTGTGAGAACCCCTGGATAAGTTGGGCAACCAACCAGTGTTGCTTGCTGGTTTCCAGCAAGTGAACGCAAACCTTTGACTAGCACTGTACTTCTTTCCTTAAACTGCTATCAGAGATGGTAGTGATTTTGATGTTCAAGATGTTCAGATATGTCAGCAGTTGTTTTTCCTCCCTCGTGTCCTTGTTTCTATGCTTTGCCGGTAGAAGAGCTGCGGGGCGTGACGGTAGTCGAGCTGATCAAGAAGGAGGGCAGCACCCTGGGCCTAACCATCTCTGGGGGCACCGACAAGGATGGGAAGCCAAGGGTGTCCAACCTGAGACCAGGAGGACTGGCTGCCAGGTGAGATTGTTGGCTCAGAGACGCGTCACCAACTTGGCAACTCGACCGCTGGCTTCCGCTATTTCCTGTCTGCTTGGATGTGTTTCCCCTCGGTGGTTGTGCGACAGCTTCCTGGGAGTCAGTGTGTCCGCCTGTCACCTTCACATATGGGAAGTGTGATACAGACACATTTAGAAGGAATGGTAAGGGACCAGATGATTTTGCTTAGCCTGCTTCCTAGTAGATGTACACTAACACAAAAGGGAGAGAATGCACTTTAGTCATTCTCTCAGTGTGGCATTTAAGTTGAACTTGAAGTCGGCTGAGTTTTAAGAATTGTGTGTGTGAATATGATGTGAATTGTAAAAAAAAAAAAAAGTCAATTTTTGTAATAATTACAATGATATTTTGATGACTGATAAGCTTCTGTCGATGCATAGGCACTTTTCTCTTTGAATATATATGCTGTAAAGGTTTGTTATAATTACAGTTATGTTCAGACTTATGCTATTTATGCTAATAAACATAAATATTGTGATTTACAGAACAGGAAGATTCATACGAAATGAAAAGTTCATTAATGTAATTGTGTTCAAGTCCATGTCATCTACTAAGCAGGGGTAGAGAAGTGCTGACCACTTCTGGGGAGACTGTGGAGCGGTGGAAGGAATGTTTTGAGGAAACCCTTAATCGAGCAGATGTGGCCAACAATGAGGAGGCAGTTTGTGATGTCTTTGGTGGGTTTGGCCCATCACTGCTCCCGAGGGGGCTAAGGTGGCGCATGGTTCAGGGTCCGGAGGAGAAATGCGAATTTTGACCTTGCTGTGGAACAGTGAGTCTCCTTGTCATGGTTGTTTGAGGGGTGAGGGAACCCCTCCAGGTGTGGTGGTAGGGGGGGGGGGGGTTAGCTGACCTTAGTGGAGGAGTTAAAGTATCTCAGGGCCTTGTTCACGAGTAATGGAAGATGGGAGTATGAGACTGAAGGCGGATTGCTGTAGGTAACAGTCTGTTGTGCTGAAACGGGAGCCGAAATGCTAGAGGAAGCTTTTGGTTTACTGCTCAAGTTCCCATCCTCACCTATGGTCAAGAATTAAATAAGGATTCTACGCAGGATTCCTGTGCTGAACCTCAGTGATAAAGTGAGAAGCTCAGTCAGGAGAACCTTGGATTAAACTGCTGTGAATCAAGTGGGGCCAGTTGAGGTGGTTTGGGCATGTTTTGAGAATGCCTCCTAGCAGACTCCTTTGGTTGTTGTACCAGGTATATCGCACTAGGAGGAGACCCTGGGATAGACCCAGTACACTTTGGAGAGATTACGTCTCTTGGTTGCCTTAGAAATGCTTGAAGATCCCCCAGGTGCAGCTGGAGACCATTGCGGGGAACAGGAGGGTCTGGGCCCGCCATCTCAGCCTCCTTCAGCAGCAACCTTCACCAGGACAAGGGGGACAGGAAACTAAAAAAGTGCAATAAACTGCCGTTATTACACTTCTCTTGCCTCTCCATAACAGGCTTTATGGTATTCAACTTATTGTGATTATTTAGCTTTACCGTAGAAGCATTAGCTTGCTGATCATGGCTGGATGCGATTTTCTTTTCTATTAAAACTTTTTTCCACAGTACATGTCATCCCCATAGAAACCTTGTTTTTCTGTAAGATTCTGTCATCCTAACCCGAGAGTAAAAAACACACCACACCGAAATTAGTGCAGGGCTGGTATGTGTTTTTGCACCGCATTATTTTGGTGCCAACTTGTAGTGACTCAGTGGATAAACTGTATGTTTTCTCTTATTAGTATTTCAATGAGCATATGCTTGGATCCTTGTGGATGGTGCATATGAAATATGCGATTCCCATCTTCTAAGATCGGGGGATCAAACTGCAGTTGTAGAGAAATTTATCAGTATTGATAGAAAGTTTGAATGCGCTCACCGAAAGCTATTTTTTCACAATTGACATTTGACATTCAAGCGATTACTTTGTGTTCCACAGTCTGAAGTTTGTCTCAAATTATTATCCTGGTGAAGAACGAAAAGCTACCCAACTGGCTGCAGTCCGGATAAAATGGTTGAATTCTGAGCCAAGCTATGGTTACCATGCTGGTTGAAATTGATATGGGCTTGGTGAATTTTACCTGCTCAGTGAAGAGTAAAACAACCCAAGACCATGACACCGACTTCCCCATGCTGGACGGTGGGAACCACCAGACACAACTCATGCTCTAATCCTTAGTCTCTTACAAATACTCAGATATTTCTCATTTTGTGTCATCAGCCCATAAAACCGACTTCCACTCTTCAAAAGTCCAATTTCTGTTTTGTTTTTTTTTTTTTCCCCTTCTCACACAGTCAAGTCTGTTTCAAGCAAAAATCGACTGGTGATGTATACTGCAAATTTAGGAGCTATGCTGCTTTATTATGCCGCAGGCTAGGGATCTAATTTACTATGGTACAGATGGTCATGTACATTTACACTTGCGGGAATTTTGTGATGTTAACTTGTGGTTGAGGCGGTCTCACAGTCCATACTCGTGATACAAGCTGTGGTGTGCATCTCTTAAGGAGCGATCAGCTCAATGTGGGAGACTACATCAAGTCGGTCAACGGCATCAACCTGACCAAGCTGCGGCACGATGAGATCATCAGCCTGCTGAAGAACGTGGGCGAGCGCGTCGTGCTGGAGGTGGAGTACGAGCTGCCCCCTTCTGGTAGGAAGTTGAGTATTTTTGACATGCTGTTGGTCATCGCGTGCGCTGCTGTGGAAAATGTGTTCGTATTACTGTGCCTTTCTAACATGCATTTGAAATTTAGTCCCAGAGGATGTGTTCAGACAGCGAGGGTGGTGACATGGCTTCCTTCCATTTCTGCTATTTATACAGTAAAGAATGCACATGATAAATGCATGTCAGTGTGTGGGGTATGCTTGTCTTTTTATTTATTTATTTTTAGCAAGTTCTGTTCTTACAGGAGACTGTAGAGCAAGCCAAGTTAATGCACTTTGTCCTACACTGCAAATCTGTTGCCTTAATTTTAAAGTGCTAGCAGATTACTGATGTGAAAGAGTTTAAGGGTTTTTGCAGTCTTTTAGAATAAAATCAAAGCTGCTAAGGTATCTACTCTTTGTAACTAGAGACAGAATTTATTTTATTGAGACTGTCAGCTTCAGATGTTGCGTAATTGTTGGAGAATCATTCTTGTAGTTATTTTCTCTAGTTTTTACATCCACGAGCATAACCGAGAACAAGGTACTGTAAATCACAGCTGGACTTCTTTATTAAAATGAGAGGCCCTTTAAAGTTCTTCCTTTATGAAGAAGGAAGATGCCGAGGAGAGACCAAACAGATGAACAAGGGCTTGTGACTCATTGACATAAAGAGGTTGAACACTTGGGAAAAATTAGCACATTTTCTGTCGGATTTCCATTTGAATTCCCGTCGAGTGAATCTGAGTGATGACTGTAACCCTCGTCGTCCGCTAAAAAAACTCTCGTTCTACGGTGTTTTGGCCGTAGCGGTAAGAACGAATAGGCCGAGATGTGAACTTCTCTTATGCGTGAGCTCAAGGCAACTTTGCCATTTTTTCATCGTGGATGCTTACACGCAGTCCCGCTACAGTTTCGAAAGCTCACCTGCATGGTGGTTTTTCTATTCGGCTTTTTTAATTTATTTATGATGTTTAAGCTCGTGGTACATTTTATTTTCTCATTTTCTGCTTGTTGTTTTATTAAAACCTGTCATGACTCACAATAAAATGCTTGGTCCGGGCTCAGTTCTCAGCAGCTTACTGGGCCAAGTGACTGTTCAATGGGCACATCGGTTTAATGAGCTATCTTGCGTCAGCCTGACCTTCTGAAACGTATTAATTTGTCTGTCTAGTCATCGGCTTCTCATTTCTCATCGGGGCAAAAAGCCCTGTAAGCACTAACTCTATTTCGTCCTTTCCCTATTCCCAGCACCAGACAGTACCTCGGGTGTCATTTCCAAGACAATCGAGATTTGTTTGCACAAAGAAGGCAACAGCTTTGGCTTTGTCATGAGAGGTAGGCATCAGGTCCACCGCGCCGTTCCTCGGCCTTGTCAATTTACTTGGACGGCTCCCCTCTCTGCCGTTAGACTGGATGGGACATAAACAGCCCGTGAAATTCAACTTAACAACCTCCCGGTTGGGAACCCTATTGTTTATGCACTGTCTCCTCCATAAAACACAACAGCGGCTTCCCGGTACAATTAAATTCACCGAGCCAACTATTATGTCACCTGTCTTTGGCTGACCTGGGTTTAGGATGTCCCATGTGTCACATTTGAAGTTCCCCCCAGATAAAATGACAGCCGTCCCCAGGTTGTTCGGGCAGTGAGGTTGTGGGGTGGCGGCCGCAGGAGTCTGCGCGTGGTGGTTGAACGGGGCTTTTCGTGTTGCACCATAGGGGGCTCCCATGAAGAGTGGCAGAAGTCACGGCCCCTGGTGGTGACCTACGTGCGACCGGGAGGCCCCGCAGACAGGTAACGCAGAGACAGTCGTCAACGTCACCGCAGTCATTCTGCGATGTGCGTAGAAGCACTGCATTCCTGACTCCACTCCATATCTGGATTTGCTGTATGTAAAAATAAGCAATAACATTTTTTTAAATGTATAACTAAAGTACTAACTCACTCAGAAAGGGGGGACCACCAGCACAGGTTCAGTAAAAGATGCTGAGAACAATAAACAGGAGCAGAACTACGTCTGATCAAAGTAGTGAACCAGTTTTGTTCTTGATAAATTTACAGTCCAGTATTTGCATCGCATTTATTCAGCAGACACTTTTCTCCAAAGTGACTTACAATGTGGAACTGCTTACAGTGATTTACCCATGTATATGGAACAAAGCACCATGCACAAGCATAATACTGCAGGACAGTGGGGTCAAACCTTGGTTCTTTGAGTCCAAAAGCAGCAGCTCTAGCCACTATACCCCCTGCTGCCCCTTTTTAGTTCTGCTCAGAGATACAGACTCAAGAATGCAATATGACAGGTAGCAGAAATTAAAACACAATTTTTTCATTTTATTTTTATTTTTTATTCGTATTTTCTTTACCCTTGGGGCTGTGCACTGTTGTCATGGGGTCTTAGTCATTAAAGAAAGTAGGCATCTTCCTTTCAGTTACAGTTTACATCACCCCAGTGCCTCCCTCTACTTTCCCACAAGCTTTGTCATCGCACCCACTTCATTTAATATTTTTGGTTCTAAGAACGCGATGCATGCGATTTTCTTTTCAATTAAATAGTGGAGTCTCTGATCTGTTTCAGTGCATCGCACGGTTTTTATACATCTCAGTAGCTGGAACAGCAGTGTTCCTCCCAGGAGTGAAACTTTCTCCTTCATCCCCAGGCCAGCTCTGTCAAAGGTGTGCAAGGTGTGCCACACCACAGATTGTGACAAATTCAGAATAATTCAAATTTTATAGTATTAATGTCGAGGCTGAGGTACAGTTAGTGCCATTGATTCATATAATAAAACAAAGACCAGTGCTGCCTGCTGATGATGCTCCCACATCTCTCCACAGAGAAGGGACCCTGAAGGTGGGTGACCGCCTGCTGAGTGTCGACGGGGTGGCCCTGCACAATGCCAACCACACAGACGCACTGACGGTGCTGATGCAGTGTGGCCAGGAGGCGCTGTTCCAAATCGAGTACGACGTCTCCATTATGGGTGAGCCAGGCGTCGGGGACAGCCTCAGAAAAGCCAAACTGGCTTCAAAGACGGAAAAAAGGGGGACGGTACCCGTCCGGATTATTAATAAACATCTTGCCATTTGATCGCCGTTGTGCAGTTATGCTGTGACAGTTTTTTTGTGTGCGTCTGTGTGTACGCGCGTCTCTGAAATGTTTGACAGTCCAGCCTCCTCAATAGGATACTCGGATATTCTGTTGACTATCGTCAGTCAAGGGAAATCTGTGTCACAAAAAAAAGAAGGAAAAAAACAATAACTGGGGAAGATGAAAATAGAAGCGGAGCAAATGATGCCACAAACCTCATGAATATTTTTGTGGGAAGCAGGCCTTCTCGGCGGAAATGCTGTGCTTTTTATTCGTTTACACTCGATCATTGCCCCTGAAAGTTCTCCCCAAAAGTCTTGGAATTTTTGAGAGCACTTTATTACCGGGAAAGTTTGGCTGGGATCTTTGTTGCATGCTTTTAATTGTTGGATGCTGTTTGTTGTACATAAGTTGCCTGTTGGGTACCATTTTGTGGCTCATCTCTTAGGTGGAGATGTGACCTCTTTGCGGCCAACCCTGCTGACCCGTGGGCCCTGAGCCGACGGCACTAATGCTGGCTTTGAGTTCCTCTTCCTGGCAGCATGCAGTTAAGGACGGACCGGCGCTTTCACGAGAAGCTGTCTTCGGGCTTTTTTCAAAGCAACATTTAGAGCTTCTGAATCTGTGCGGTGGGCGGGCACACTTCACCCAAATGCCCCCACGTGCCTCAGCTTTTAACAGAGGAGCTGTCCCTGGGGGGCTGCAGCTGTCCCTGCGCCCATCCTCCAAGTCTCGCTCCGCCTTTAATTGAAAGGGCACAATCTTATTTACATTCCCCCTTGATCTTTTTCGTTCCCGGCTGCCTAAGCGGGTGCGAGGCGAGCAGACAGGAAGGTGCTGCCCTGTGATGCGCAGTGTGTTTTTTTTTGTTTGCGCTCCCTCTTTAGACACAGTGACAAACGCTTCCGGGCCCCTGCTAGTGGAGATAGCCAAGTCCCCCGGCACTGCCCTGGGTATCACCCTCACCACAGCCACGCACAGGAACAAGCAGGTCATCGTCATTGACAAGATCAAGCCTGCCAGTGTAGTGGACAGGTGGGAGTCTCCTGCATGGTAGGGGACCACCCCAGCATGCCCCACAACATCACCACTCCTGTCTGGTTTGTGACTCACTTGTCCTTCTGTGGTTTGCACTAAACTACCTTCATCATTCAGGATTGCATGAGTTACAATCTAGAGTCATGTATTGGAAATCTTGTTCAGTTTCAAGCTGTTTTCACCCGTGTGGATTTTGAATATCAAGGTCATGGAGCCCATGCTGGGAACCCAAGGCACAAGGCTAAGCACCACAAACACTGGACAAAATTCCAGTCCATTGTAGATTATTCTTAATAATAAATCAAGCTACAGACTGTAAATATTTATTTTTCTGTTCCATCTACGTGCTGCTGTTTTTACACTGTCCTTGACACCGTGGCTCAGTCTCCCAGTTCTTCCATGCCAGGTGTGGGGCACTCCATCCAGGAGACCACATCCTGTCCATTGATGGCACCAGCACAGAGCACTGTTCCCTTCTGGAGGCAACGCAGCTGCTGGCCAGCACCTCGGAGTTGGCCAAACTGGAGATCCTGCCTGCGCACCAAGCCCGGCTGCCCAGCAAACCGCAGGACACGGGTGAGTGCCTGGCTGGGGGTGGGGGGCCATTACCCTGGGATGCTCACCACAAACCTCACTGGCATCAACATTTCAGACTGGACTGCACACGTTACAAACTGCGGAAGCTGTGTTTTCCAAGTCCTTTTTTATAATACGAATAATGTTTGTGGTGGGTGCAGTCCGGATAAGGGCAGTGCTCATGTTCTGACGTCCCGATTTAGTGACATTCTGCGTATATTTAAATACTGACTATTAGGTTTAAGGTGAAGCAATAAACTCTTTTGAGATGTCAAAGAAATTTTAATGTTAGAACAAAGCATTTGAAATTTCAGTCACTGTGGGTTTAAGAGCCAATGAAGTGAAAACTTCATATTCTTTTCTCACCTTGCATTGACTGGACCGCCACTCAGTTCAGCTCTTTGATAGCAGATTTTGGAATGCGATCGACGATTTGATTTGAAGCGGCTCGGTTTTGAAATTAATTTGAAATTATTCCCGCATTTTCCAATTGAAAGAAACTGTAAGCCACATAACACATTTGTGACCTCATTTTGTATGAAAGATATAAGCGTCAAGTTTGTTGTTATTTGTAAAAAAAAAAGAAAAAAACACGGTTGTCGCTGTGCATGTTTGTCATAGTGTGGGAACAAAAGTGAAAATGAGACATGCATGGGCGTACTTAGGTATTTGGCATGCGGGCCGGATCCTTAGCCATTTGCAGCATTAGTTATGTCTTGGCTTTACTTTTAAATCAATTTAATGGGGCCTTGTTAAAATAGTAGCCATTCTTTCGCAAAACAAAGACTTTTTTTGCAAATCCAAACGTTTGAGTGCCAGTCCATACAAAGAGGAGCGTGCGCGGCATCCTGGTTTCATTCAGCTTTGTTCTTCTGCAGGATTCGGCACCCACAGCACTTTTCTCCTTTTTAGTAGGAAAAAATGTACAATTCTGCACTGAAAACATAAAATGCATTTATAATGTGTGTACTTGTCTGCGTGAAAGGAAGACTTTTCCTTAGAACTAGCAAGGAGGTACAGGTAGTGTGCAAATGCAGTTGTGCTGAAATGGAAAAATGGATGGCAAAGCTGGAGAAAAACTGGAAATGTCTGTGTGGCTGAAAAGTAAACATATTTGCCAAACAGCGCAGACCACATAAGATGGTGACCATGATGATTCATGGATTCTTATGTAAAATGACGGGACAAACAATATGTAACCTAGTTACTATAAATAAGCTCTAACTGGTGATAGCTACATCTTCATTTTGATATCCTAACTGTGCATGAATAACATGGTGTATTGCCCAGCTAAGTCTGTTTTTTCCTCAGTCACGAGTTTAAACCAGTAACAGGGAAAACTAATGAGGTGAACTGCAAAATAAGAATTATCAAAAGCAATATCACATCCAGCACAGGGGGAATATTTATGGCTGTTCTGCATTTACAGTCTCAGTTGAAGAAAGCAGAAAAACAGCCTTATAATTGCCTGATTATTGTATATTCCAGAGGGATGAGCATCCCCACCACAAAACCCGTATTTATTGTTGTGTAGAGTTGTTCAAATCTGTGTCGCTTAGGATTTAGAAGGTGGAAGGGAAGACGAAACGCTTGTCTTAGACAAGATTAAAAGGTGAGTAGATGTAAATTGTAGGGGAGGCCTTACTCCGTATTCCCTGACATCATGAATTTTGGCAGGGTGAATATAAATGGGGGCTCGCAGCGATGCTGCAGTTACCGGGCTTGCTTCCCTCAGTCAAGATCCCTGCTATCACCCTGCACTTTGCTGTAATAATGTTGTTTTTTTTCCCATGATTCCATGGGATGCAGCCTGCACTCCTGTCCCATGTTGGCTCAGGTGACACTGCGTGCTGAACCCCTGTTGGTTAGCGGTTGCAAACTGCGCCTAAAGGCCACGGTAGAGACCAGTAAATCCAGCAGCTGCATCAGTGATTTACAAGCTCATCCCTTCTTTGTGAAACAAGGCAAAAAGGAATTGATCGTATCGGCTGTTCGCAATGTTTATTGGCGATGCCCTCGGTGCTGTCTGACAAGAGCTCATTCTGGGTTCTGTCATCTGTGGAGTTATGTTGTCCATTGATTTTTACTGGGAGTTCCGCAACAAGTTCCCTTTATTGCTCCTCTGCTCTTAAGTTCGGAGAATGTAGCGTCACGGATCGATTCTTGCTTGGACTTCCCTGGCAGCGCAACATAATTCAGCGGTCTTTCCCAGGGGTGGTGGTGTGGTTTAGACTGCCCCTACGCCGCATTTAACAGCTTGTTTGAGGCTCCCTTGGTACCGTGCGAGACCCAGTACAGTATAAGAGTAATTGGTGCGAAAACAATGGAGAAAGAAAAAGCAGAAGACCGAATTACTGAAAAAGTCATGTGTTTGGTGTCGGGTCTGCGCAGCAAGATGGAAATGCAATTGCACCATAGGAGTGAAAAATAGCCAGCGCACACAAAGAACACGCAAGCTCCACACCGGATTCAAACCCCCTCCCGAAGAGACCAAGCAGCACCACTGTTCGCCGAGTCGGCAACTTCTTATTTTCCACATGCTAATTATTAATAATGGCACAGGAAGTACTGTTTTCCCCGCCATGGGTGACGGGAAAAACAAAATATTTATTGATAAACCAGTTGTTTATAGATAAACATAAAACAGTATGTTCACACCATGGGGGTGGAAGTATTGCTGGCAGCTAGAAGTTGGGGGTCCATGTCAAGCTGCAGTGCCATGATAAACACCACATGGGTAACTTTATATCCAACTACATGTGTGTATGTGGAGTTGTTAGATGTTTAGTGTGTTCAAACAATTAAAGGACTGACCATAAACTATGGACTTGTCCACACCTGCTGGCATGCTTAATACTTATAAGTGTTGCATGTTGCCTTAAAAAGTGAGCATTCTAATCTCCTTATGGGATTTAAGCTTCGGGCTGTCATATCCGTTTTTAAAGTACGCGTCAGTGTCATCGTTTTGCAAACTTTCCTCTCTCGGTAAAGATAAGACTGGCGTTTCTCAGAGAGCCACTCTGGATGAGCTTAGTCTAAGCTGTGAGAAGTGAGGATTTATAGTTTTAAATGTTGTGAAGAAACCGATGCACTGTTCTCTTTAGTTTTTGCCAGCTTTTTGGCTCTCATCTGCAGTGATTTGAAGAGCCGACCTGCCGGCCGGAAACTTTGGTGACAGTGGATTTTTCGCAGACACATCCACCTTTCAGGAAGGCTGCGAGAAGAAAACTGTTCACTTGAACAGGCAGGGATCACGGCAGTCTTCTTTAAGACCGCTTGGCAATGTTTAAGCACTAAAGCTCAGATTAAATAAGCAGGGGTCCTCCCTGGAATCCCTCCCACAAAAAAAATTGCACACATCTTATATTTAAACTTCAAGTTGGCTTGTAGGCTCAGACTTGGTGGGGAACATTTATCCATCTGCCATATTTCTGCAAGGAAACGTCAACACTGGTGATGATCTGGTTTGCATCACCTGTCTGCTTAAAAAGTGGCTGAAGAAGCTGCTGGAGGGTTGGAGAACCACATCGGGGTTTATAGCATGCACTGAAATTGCATCTCTCACCCTGCAAACTCAGGCTGGATTTAGCAATAAAAGCTAAGCTTTGTTTTGCTGTTTCTCGCTCCTCTTGCTGTAAACCCAGGCAAATTTCACGCAATGTAGGAGACCATTTTTTTTTAGTTTAGGCATGACAGAGGCTAAGGCTGCAGAGTCAGATGTAGACAATAGTGATCATTAATTCACAGTGCACTCATGGTGCCACCTTAGGGAACAGAATCCTGTCTCTGTACAGTTGGGTAGCAGGAAAACTACCTGGCTGGCTCGTAGAAAAGTAAAGAACATGGACTTATAAGCAAGTTATGGGTATTTAAGCAAGTAGACAGCACAGTATTTTTAATTCAGGGTTATGGCCTTGTATGATGAGGCGGGAGGGGGGAAGGAATAGGTAATGGCCCTAACCTCTATGGTAGCCACTGTAACCTGGGTGGTGCAGGGTCACAGAGGGCAGTACTGGTGCCTCATAGGTTGTGGGTTCAGATGTGCATCTGAATCCAGTTTGGTGTATGAGTTTATTTGTTCTGTCCACTTTCACTTATGGCTTCCCAAAGATATTTGTTTCAGAAGAATTAGTCACCCTGTATTGCCCTTTAGTGTGTGTGTGCGCGCGCGTGTGTGTGTGTACATGTGTGCATGTGCGCACCCATTGCTTCCAGGACTGCCACAACCCTACTAAGGGTAAGTAGTTAATGAATATGGATGCACGGATAGATGGATGGATGGATGGATGGATGAATGGGTGGTGTTTTTATGACAAATTACTCAAAAGGCTACGATAAAAGTGCTGTTTCAAAATGGTGCCGTAGGCAATACCACTAATCGGTGTTACTGTATACACATTTTGATGACATTTTGTAGTTCTTTAAAGTCCATTGTGCACTTACACATCATTTATCTCATGGCTTTGACCAAGACAACTTTCCGTGTCGGTTTGTGAACTATGCTGTGTACTGCATCCGTTCAGGGTAAGTAACTTGATCGATGGTACTACAGCAAGAGTGGGACAGGAGTCAAATGTAGACAAACTCTGTTCAAATACAGACAAAAGTAAACATGAATGTTGGTGTAAACATATTTATAAGTGTTTATTTCTCATTGTTTTGCAGTGAAAATACAAAAGAGTGACAATTCTCACTGCTGGGACCCCTGCGTGAACTACTGCCACACCCAGCACCCGGGCCACTGCAAGACCCCCACGTGGACCACTTTGAGCAACCCAGCCAGCAGCCAGGACTATTCCAAATGTCAGTAGGCTTTCCCTTTTTTAGGTGTACAGAACCGTTTTTTTACAGCACCATCAGGGCGATACGTTTATTTCTCTGTCATAGTGGAATCGGTAAAACAGGGCTCTAGCGAATGAGTGGCTCGACTGGTTTCCTTAAGAACAGTGAAATCCAGTCTGGAAATTCCTGCTGCTGGGTGGGCTGTTTATATTATAAAAGAATGCAGTGTTTAGAAATCACAATGTGTATAAATTTTGTGCAAGTATTTTTTAAATGATTACTTTAAGACTACATTGTAACGTAGGGGGGGGTTTCACTTCGCTTTCACTTCAGCTCTGGTGTCCACAAACTTCTCCCCTGGCTCCACCAACACTTCGGGATTCACCAGCCAGAACTCAAGCACGCTGCCCCGACCTGTGCCCCCCATGAGCCCGAGGAACTCCATGTTGAAGAGGAGGCAGAGGAAGAAGGAGCACAAGAGCTCACGTCAGTAGTTTATAATAGTAGTAGTTTGTGCGGCGCACATATACACGCGTTCTTCGGACTTTGACATTCAAAGTTCATTGCGTGTCATCGATCATTGCATCAACAGACCGGACAGGACCATGCAAAATGTATGCAACAAATAAATTTTAAGCTTTAGAAATTTACTGAAATCAAGTCTGCAGATTGGGGATCTACACCCAGTCCTCATATGTTGATGGTTCAGAAAAACTGCTACAGCAGCACAAGAGAATTTAAACTCTTAACAGCCTTATTATTCAGTGCAGCTACATTTTTTTGGACTGACTGTGTCATTTTATTTCCACAAAAAGTATGTTATTTTCTCCTTGCTGCTTTCTTTATCACACTGGCAAATCCTAAAGAGTCACAGCCTTCACTTAAGGAAAATGCATAATCGTAACTGGAATAGCAGATTCAATGCTATTATTATTAGTATTATTATTATTATTGTTGTTATTATTGTTATTATTATTATTTATATGGCAGTGTTCATGTCCTCTGCAGAGTGACACACGTAAGCAGTCATCTCGTGAACTTTATTCTTTCATATTATAAACATCTATAAACTAAATTATTGAAATATTCTTCTATCAGTGTTACCCTGCCCAACACACTATCCTTCTTCTCCTTTACAACCCAGCACTGAACAAGAGGCTCTTGAATAAATGAATGAAAATGGATAAAAATAAAAACATTTACAAAACAGAAATACATTTCATGCAAATATTATATAGTGTATTGTCATCCATTGCCATGCATAATATACAGTTTATTTTGGTATTTTAGTTAATTTTAAGTTAAATATTTTTGAGCAGGTATTGGGTGGGCACTTTTCCTCACTGAATCCATCACAATAATCCCGATTAACTCACTTCATATTGATGCTGACAATCTTATGCATTCACTGTGTTGAAATGATCATGGAACAGTACTCAGTTTTTGTCCTACTGGCAGTATGAGTTTTTTTTTTTTTTTTTTCTGCATTTTTGTCTCTGGGTTAGGGTTAGGATTTACATGTTCTGTAAATCGTTTTCTGACAAGTTGCTTATAAACATTTATATATCTATTTATGTCCATCACTCATATGAAAGTATTTAATCATAGTGACAATTAAAGTGCATTGAATCCACGCGCCTTGTAAAAATTCAGTTAATGAAAACTTTGGATACTGACAAGCGTTTCAGATTCTGCTTCAGTCTCCATGCTTGTGGTCTGTGGCAGAATTGTACTGCTTTGTCGTATAGCTTTTGTACGGAGTCAAAGATGAAAATTACGTAAGTATGCGTAAAGGTTTCGGTTGCGTACGATTGGCCAACCACGCACGTGTTACTTTCACGGTTTTTTACGTCGTGTTTTTTTGTTCTACATGTTTATTATATAAACTGGGAAATGTTATTATCCTCATTAAAGTTTGTGCCCTTCGAGTGCCATCATTCTGCTTTGTATCTAGAGGAAATGTGCCAAGCAGTAAAAATGTAGTCTAGTCGAGAAATGTTTCTCGCTAAGACGTGGATTTATTGAATATGATGGTAATGATGATCATTTTCACGACACTGTAATTGCCTGTTGCTTGAAGCACTTATTGAAACCATAACATTCTTGCTTTGTTTTGTTGGTTTAGCTGTGATGTATATAAAAAAAAAACAAACGCTTTTTGCCCAGTTCATAAAGCCGCATGGTTTCACGCGCTTCTTTTTTGTCTTCCCTGTGTCCGTTTCTTGTCTTCTGTGTTGTCTCCCCTATTTCTCCGGACCTTCAGTTTCGCTGGCGTCCAGCACCGTGGGTCCGGGAGGTCAGATTGTGCACACGGAGACCGGCGAGATCACACTGAGGGGCGACCCTCTCAACGGCTTTGGCGTCCAGCTGCAGGGAGGGATCTTCGCCACAGAGACACTCTCGGCACCCCCTCTCATCCGCTTCATTGAACCGGACAGCTCTGCAGAGAAGTAGGTGGCACCAGGTGACGCACGCTCACCTGGAGCACCGCGCTCGCTCTTACGTGCGTCTGACACCTGCGCAGACTTGTGGCCCATTTGCTGAGGCTATTTTACTGGCTGTCACGCAGACACTCAGCTCATTGTTCTGTTCATATCAGCTTGCCTGTTCATATTCATACCAACTTTACACATTTTAGTCACAAGTTTAATCCCTAACCATAACCATCACAGGGGAAATATGACAGAATTTCTCTAAATTTGCTCCTGGCGTAAAACGATGGTCTTTTCATAGCTGCAACGGGTCCTGATCCAGCAGGGAAAGGCTGCGGGATGTTTACCTCCAACAGCGGTTGACCTCACACCTAAAGCAGCTGTGACTCAAATTCCTTGTGACACAGGGACTGAACCGATGCGACCGTGCCGAACGCGCCGGCTTTTCGTCCTTGCAGTGTGCCTTCCCACGCTTGACCTCACTTGTAAAATTTAAGCGTCGATTTGCCTGTAGCCTATAATGCAGGTTATGCTGCTTTCTACTGACTGATGGATGTGTTGTTTTACATTATATTTATATTATATATATATATATATATTACAGTAAATAAATCTGTGCTTGGATAGTAATCCATGCCAAAGATTACCTCTGCAAAATTTACTGTATGCTATTGTTGTAACTTAGTTGTGTAGAGAGCATTAAGCCATTTTCTATTCATTTCAAATGCAAGACCCGTGAGTAGCTTTGCTTTCAGGCCCCAGATAAGATTTACAGCTGTTGCAGACATCAGTGAGAGTGAGATGGTTAAAGGCACCCTGGGAATCTCACAAATTGGGCCATCGTTCCTCAAAACCGTTCTTCTTGAATTACAGGTGGGCCCAATGTGCTGATTCTCTTAAAGAAACCACGCTGTCGACATCTCGAAGTGGAAAAAATATATAATTTTCTCTGTAGTTTGCTTGAAGTGTTCGCCACTTTACCCCACTGCAACGAGCGCTGGCATTACTTTCATTTCTGGGTTGAGGCTCAACTGGGATGGAGATGGAAGAACTTTTTGTTATCACCAATACACAACACTGGGATTTACCTTTGAACACACCGAGAGCTGAGAAATGTCAAGAAATCGGAGAAGTCATTACCGTCTTTGCCTCCTCATTTCATTTCTCATTAGGGTAACACACCCAGTGTGTGAGCTTCAATTTTCAGAGGACCGTGTCCTTGCCTTCCCCTTCCAAGTCTGGCTGACCTCGGAGAGGCGGAGAAGCAGACACGTTAGAAAGACATTACGGACCACTTACTCGCTGGGGTGGGAAGTTCACTCCTAATTTCAGCATGGAAGCTCGCCGTGGATTTGGCATTAGCTTTCATTTATTAGTTTCCATTAATGCCGGACATGCAGAACAGATTTGTTCCCGAGCAGGAGTCTATTGATTTATACCGCGTGCATGGAGCTGATAATTTAGCAATCGGTCAGCGGGCGGCTAATAGAATCCAGGGTTCGGCCTCCCCAGACTTCACGCTGGGAGCCATGCATCCATCGCATCGTCGTTCTGCCGCTCCAGCCACCCAGCTGGCTGGTTCTGCCCCGAGGCCCCTCTCGTGAATCAGCTGCCGAACACCCCGTCCTATGGTGGACAACGGGAATGCGGGAGAATAAGTCTGACCTTTCGGTCACATTCTTTTAGTTCGAGAATACGAAACCCATTCGCCGTTCTGCATGTATCCAAGACCTGCGCTCGCACACGGCAGCACCGCTGAATTATTAGTCCGCTTTGTTTTACGAGGCCGCCCTCTTCACCGTTTTGGGCATTCGTCTTTTCAAACAAGTGCATCTCTTCGGCGACCCTCCAAAACGCTCAGCGAGGTTCACGGATTAAATCATATCCCCGTGTCGCGCCTGTCGCCGAGGGTCCCGACCCCATTTCAGCCTTTCACCCGGCTCCTCCGCCAGATTTTATTTGCCACCGTTATGGCTGCTTCCGTCCACTTATCTTCGCATCAGCTGTAGGTCTCGGTTCCAAACGGACACGCGTTACCCTTTTCCCGCAAAGCGTGTGTTGAACTCACACCCTTAACACAGCCGGAATACCATTGTTACATTTGTATTTAATGCTTATAAATAATGGAACTCATTAAAGTTTTATGAAAGGAGTGTGCAGTGAGTTCATTATAAAATATATTTAGGCGCTTTGTTTATTGAGCTATGATAAAGCATACTATTTCCAACCCGAGTTATTAATGGTACAGATAACACCGAACAATCGCATCTGCGGGCTTGCATCAGTCTTCAATTAATATGAATAAAGTAATCTGATCACCATGATGGGTTTCATGCTGGATACGCCTGCTTAGTATGAGATGGAAGGCAAAGCAAAGCTAACGCGAGGAAAATGTAGGCTACCGCGTGCTGGTATTGATGTCACACTTCACAGTCGTGCTCGGGGAAGTTCGCTAGAAAGGCTGAATGAAAGACTGGGGTGGGATATCGTATCATGTATAGTTATTAATTTACCGGCGTGGTGAAATATTTATTGCACGGAGGTGTGTAGGATTTTATTTCAGAGTGGCGTAGCATCGTTTTTTAAAATCTCGGCTGTTGGGGAAAACCAGGGGCGTAGTGACGGCCTTTCCGTTGTATCTGTATTTCAAGCCTTTTCCAGGAAGTGCTTTGGCTTTCTTTTTAGTAAATGGCTGTACCTACTGTAAAGCTTTGTATGACTGCGCTGCCACTGCTTTTCTTGACAGGTGTGGGTTGCTCCAGGTGGGGGACAGGCTGCTCTCCATAAACAACATCCCCACTGAAGATGGCACGCTGGAGGAGGCCAATCAGCTGCTCCGAGACGCCGCTTTGGCCAACAAAGTCACCCTGGAGATTGAGTTTGATGTGGCAGGTTAAGAATTTTCTTTCCCTTTTTATTTCTCTTCAGAATGTACGCCCATCCATCCATTTTCGTCAACCGCTTATCCCGAGTAAGGTCACGGTGGTGTGGAGAGTATCGGGAAAGCAGTGGGCGCCAGGACATGAAGCTGCCCCTGGATGGGATGAATACATATAAGAAACCAGGGTTCTCTATTCAGTTTAAAACGTACATGGTAGAGAACGGAAGTCGCAATATTTTTATGCGGTTGTGTGTTTTAAGTCATTTTCCGAAACTTTTTTGATGATTTCAGAAGTTGTACATGAACGATGTAGCGGTGATCCTCCTGGACCAGAACTAAAGGGGTCCTTGTACATCTGTCAGAGAGACTGGGTTATAAAGTTGACAGAGAACCAGTAGGACCAGGCAGCAAGCTTTACTTTTGTGGCAAATTCCCTCTGAAGGATTAAAAGAACAATACCTTTTTCAAACAGAACTGTCACCTCAGTCTTCTTCCAGATCTACAAAGGTGGATCTCAAAGGTGAATATGTAGATACTCAGCATGAGCAGTGTAGCATAGTACATTTAAAGATGATGTACATGATAAAGAGACGATAGACAAAGGAGGATCTGCATGGAGGATATGGGTCGTGTATCGTGTACGGTCACCTGTGAACATAACTGTAATAACGCTGGTGTGTGGACGCCCCCTCCCCCAGAGTCCGTCGTCCCCAGCAGCGGTACGTTTCACGTGAAGCTGCCCAAGAAGCGAGGAGTCGAGCTGGGCATCACCATCAGCGGTGAGTGTGGCTTTCCAGGGCGCAGCCTTCACGGCATCCCCGATCATTGATCTCCCCTCACGTTGCATCCCTTGACAGCACTATGGCCTCCAGGAACGTTCAGTTAGCAGTCATAGGAAGTTTAAATCGTACAACATTTATCACCATCTGCCCTCTCCTATAGATCAATCAAATTTCAATATTTTTTCGTGCGCTGTTAAAAAAACGACACACGGCTGCTTGTGGATTTCCGCCACAAAGCAAATGAAAAATTTAGGGGATTTTTCCCAGCATTGTGAAATATAAACCTAACATTATCTGTAATTTAACTGTTATGTTTTCGTGAAAATGCCGATGAATTTGAGAGGTCGTGGACCTTGTTATCGCGCCAGTTTTTGATCATTAACACAAACTGGTCATCTCCACCACCACTCCGGTCTCAGCAGATGTCAGTACAACTTTTCTCGTGGAACACCTCTTCATTATATTGCAGCCCCAGAGCAAAGCATCTGCTGAGACACAACTGCTGTTTTTTTATGCCTGTTTAATACAAGATATGTCTTAAAAAGTGTCTCCAGGTGTTGCTTCCACATCGAACCATTCTGCGCACTAGCAGGCAGTTCTCCTTCACATTCTCTGATTTATTTCCCTAAACATATTTAGAGTAATTGACACAACATAGCAGGTATCCGGTAAAGAAGTAAATGTCTCTTTGATTCAAGCTCGAGAAGTTTTCTACCAAAAAAAAAAAAAAAAAAAATTCCTTTGTTCTTTTGAACAGCAAAGAGTTGAGGAACTGCTGAGCGGGTATTTACAAGTTAATAATGCAAATGCTGTCAGGTTTCGTGTTAAACAATACTTTGCATGTGTCCTCATTAAAAAGGAAATTTACCGCACCAAGGTTTTTTCAAAGTGTACGGCACACCCTTGCGTTTGACAGGACATCTGCATTTCACGAAACGCGTCCTCTCGGAAAGAAGGGGCATTTACGAATCCACGAGTCAAAGTGTTAATGGCCGCCAGTGTTTGTCTCCATTTATGGAAGTGGTGCTGAAGTGACTTCTTGTGAGCCGTGTCCCTGATAATGTAACCTTGTCCTCAGACGTCCAACATTTACACCCAGGACCCTCCACTGCAGACCACCCAGCGCTGCTCGTATTTACAGTAGTCTTACCCTGGGGGCTGGGAGCCCCTGGCACATCAATTATTCACCATGGGAAAAGTATTAAGCCTTCATAGCAGTGTTTGTGTAAAGGGGTTGCTGTCAGAGACTCCGGGAGTGTGTTTACCTTAGGCCGTGCAGGGTTGGGGCTTACGCTTTCCTTCCAGAAGGGAAAATTAAAGCGAGAAATTGAGACAAAAAGCTGATCGCGCAAAACTGCAGAAGAAGCTGTGCATTGTCCTGTTCAATTTTCTGTCAAGGAAATGATGGCCAGCTATTGTTCTCATAAGTTTTTATCCATTAAAACACATTGCCGAAGCATTAAAACTATTGTTGAGACTGTTAAGTTCTCAGTACTTGAAGTGGGATGAAATGAATGACAATACTAGAAACAGTAGAAAAACAGTGTGTGAGCTGACTTGCAGGGTAGCTTAGTGCACCCCGGGTAATGAAGTGTAGCTACGAGAGCTGCTATGAGCAATGGCCGTGTTGTACAGCAGTCATTTTGGGACAGCAACTCAGAGAATCTGGTCAGTCAGGGGTAGAAAAGAGCGCCAGGAGCTTATGGGTAATGCAGGTATGCAAGGAAAAAGGCCCCGGATTTTAAAGAGCAAAACGCAGAAGTATCACTACTTCGTACAGCTGAGTACCAGCCCCCTCCAAACAACGTATATATTGGCTCGAGGAGAGAGAAAAATTTCTAAAGTTACTCTTATCCTCTTATGAAGTTCAACAAAATGTTTTTTTCATTTTATCACACCTAAAGATTCTGGCATTTGTACCATATGTATCTCAAGTACCGTTTCTTTTGTAGCAATTTTGTTATCGAGCACATTTCATATTGGCATGGTTGTGCGGAAAGTTATGGATGTGCCTGAGGTTGTTCCTTTTAGGAAGCGGATGAACTGTATGTAGAGTAAGAAAGGCCAGGAGCAGTAATAAGGCTTGAATGAGGCTGACAATGCAAAAATGTGTCTGTTTTTTCCCTTTGGTAAGCAGACATTGAGCAATAAACCTCGCTGTGACTTTGTGAAACGTACATGATGTCTGCATCGGTGCAGATAGACAAACTGAAGGAGTCCTGAAAGAATAGCAGTCGGCATCCTCATACAGCCTGGAGGGATTAAGATCATTCGCTTTTAAGCTTGGCGAGCGTGCGTGTGAGGTGGCTTGGGGGGGGGGGGGCGTGCTGAAAAGTAATGTAATTTTCTTCTCTCTACTCAACAGCGAGCAAGAAGCCTGGAGAGCCTCTGATCATCTCTGACATTAAGAAGGGGAGCGTAGCCCACCGGTATGTGATGTGTCATCGGGGCCCCCCGTCATCACCACCAATGGGCATGAAACACCCCATAATCTTCCAACATGCGCCTGTCATCCTGCTCTCAACGCTGCCCACCACCAGTCCGGGGGGGGGTGGCAGTCTGCAGTGGTCGCGGCTCTCGGCTCAGTACATAACAGGGTCTTCCTCTCCTAGGCCCAACCTGTCAGATCGGAGAGCTGCTTTATTAATCTCACCCCGATGGCCGTCACTTTAAGGTACTACGCGTTTAGAAGCGTTTAAGCCGAGAGCGCGATAATATTGCCCGACGTTTCTGATTAAAGATGCGGAGGAAGGATCACTTGGTGATGAAGAACATCTCAGCAGTGCAGGCCTGGCCGGCGTATACACAGATATGGCCATTTAACATGCACGATATGACGCTGGCGAGTTATATAGTGGCGGTGGATGATAAAGTGTCACGACACAATCGATCTCTGTTCTAGATGGAGTCACGGGCTGAATAAATTGGGTCGCTCATCTGCATGCTGTCTCCCGAGCAGCGGAAGCTCCTCGTGACTTCCAACTGGATTTAAAATTGTTAACGGATAAGCAGGTTCAAAACGTGCGTCCTGCCTGCATCACGAGGAAAGAAGGAATGCGCCGGAATTTTAGTCCTTAGTCCCTTGACAATAGGAGGGTTAAGTGGGACCAGGGGCTCCCAAAATAGATGCTGTTTAAGAGAAAGTCAATGCAGAGAATAAAATATAAATGCGAGACCATTCAATACTTTCATTAAAAGCTTCTTCTTAAATATCAGGTTATTTTTTAAAAAATGGAAGCGTTAACCAAATATAATATAATGGTTGGATAACCAACAGCTGTAACTCAGTATCAATAATAAGGCGGAAGTGTTAGACTCTGCTGATAGCAACTTTTGGATTTTACACTTATAAAGTCTCAAATGAGCATATATTTTAAATACTTTATTATTATGATTTAATGGTTTTTTATGTTGCGGAACACAGCAGCGAGGATTTACACGATTACGTGTTATTTGCATTTTGTACATAGTATAATTTCCGTAGATGCGTGGTTAGAAGACTCGCTTTCTTTTGATAAAATTTACATTAAAGCAAATAATTTATACGTTCGACATTTTTCAAGCGCGCGACTTGTTAGCCAAACGGATTCGAAGCGTGGCCTCGCCGACGTAATTCCCCCCGTGGCCGCCAGGGAGAGACGTTGCACCCTTAGTAACCGCGTACCGGCAGCGCAGAAGCATCGGCCTGTCTATGAGCACTTTCTCAAGTGTTTGCCATGAGTCTGCGTAATTTCTCCTCTTTTCATGCAGACGAAGAAGTCCAAAGGTGGGCTATTCGATGCTGCTCGCTCACCTCTGTAATTGATACCCGGTTTCTTGGCCACGCTTTCCTTCCCGGTCTTAGAACTACAAACAGCGTTTGTTGAACAAAACATGACAGCCGGTGACAGAGGGATCTGAGGAAAACAACATCTTAAACCAGAAACTGGAGCACCCCCAACACCTCCCACTAGCATAGTAATCAACCATGCGGCTTCCCGAAGGTAGCGGTTGCTATCTTCGCCCGCGAAAAACTGACTGAGCTGTGGCGGCTTCTTCCTAAGCTCTTAAAAGTTAATAAAATGATTTAAGCTCGAAAGTTGAACCGGCGAGCCGACTGGCACGTTCGGCCCAGGTGAGCAGCGGAGCACCCGACTCCACCGCCCTCTGTCTCGGTTGTTTCTGAGCACCTAGATTTCTAAGGAGATGCGGAGGACCTGGTGCATCTGAACTGCCGCATTCGCCGAGTTGACAAGTCCTTGCACAGAAAGGAACTGAAATTTTTGAAGAGGAACTGAAATTTTGACTTTAGCCACGTCACACCTGCCCAGCGGACACCTTGCGAAGGATATTAAAGCTTCTTCACTTGTTCTGACCCTCTGCAGGACGGGCACGCTGGAGCCGGGGGACAAACTGCTGGCCATCGACAACATCCGCCTGGTGAACTGCTCCATAGAGGACGCCATGCAGCTGCTGCAGCAGAGCGAAGACCTGGTGAAGCTCAAGATTCGCAAGGATGAGGACAACTCCGGTGAGACTGGAAAGGACGCAGCTCATCTGGACAGACCTCGCTACCGGCCTTAACATTTCTAAGAGGCCCTTCTTTATTTCTACATCTCGAGGTGGCCTTATGAACTTGAAACAATACGTTTTTCTGGATTGAATATTACATTGAAGGAGTTTATTCCATCGTCATTAATAATGCATGCGCCAGGGTGAGTGCACAGAATGTTTGCATGTTTTATGGTCGGCTGAGAAATAAATAACTTCTCCGTTTATTTTCTATTTCTGAGAAAAACCTTCCACTGGAGAAACTTAACATTTAAATATCCAAGAATACCACATGTGCGGTGTCCTGCAGGGAAGAAAACGGTTAACGTTCTGCCTTTCCCACGTGAAAATAAATATAAAGGAGGCAAAAAAATCTTCCAATATCATTACAATGAGCTTCGTGGCATATGAGCTTAATAAAACCAGTCCAAAACTGTGCAAACAAACTTGAAAGCTGCGTTTGGGGCTGAAAATATGTTTTGAAACATCAGAAAATATCTCTGAAGATATTTTAGAGAAGAACTAAGTGACCCCACAGCTGAACCTCATACAAATGGTTCCCGTAATTGTATTTTAAGCGCCACTACTGTGTCACTAAACTGGATTTTCCACCCTGGACTTTGCTGCGGTGGGACAGAATCTGTAAAAGGGGAGACCGCGTTCATTTGGCTTTTTCCCCACCTTGGCCTCTCTGACCTTCTGGATGCGTCCAGACGCTGTTTGAAACGTGCAGTGAAGGTTTGGCCCGGTGGGAAGTTCTCTCAGTCGCGATTAAAATGTCCAGCAGTACCGCACTAAGCATACAAGTAAACTCTTTTCGTGAGACTTTAACAGAGTATAAACATGGTATTTCCACACGCTAAGTATAGCAGAAAGGTCAGTCGGGAGAAAGAGTGGCCAAAGTGAAATTTACGGCAACCAGTTCCGTGTTTACATCCACATACTGTTTTTTTAAATTTTTTTTATTTTTTTTTATTTTTTATTTAATGCAACGCCAAGTCGCCGTTTACTGTAAACTGTCCTCTAATTACATTCACGTAATTGTCGGGATTTGAGTTATAGACGTCTTTGTGAAGCGCAAAGATCTTAAACAGATCTGTTTTGCAGAAGAGGCGTGCCAGACTGTTTTCCTCCGCTAAATGATGTTTTCAGATGTTTTTGCGCAAATGGAATGTAGATGTCCGTAGGGCAAAGGTGAGGAGGGGCGTGTGCGCGTTTCGGTGAGAGAGGCGCGTGTCCTGCACCCTCTTCAGCGGAGGAATAGCAGCTCCGTAGAGCGCCACGTCGCCTCCTGAAGCTGCTCTTATCAATCTCCTTTTTCTCGCACCCAGCATCTCTGCACACCCCCCTATAAACAGCCCTGGGATCTCTGCTGGCACATCTGAAAGCCATTCTCTTCAGTCAGACTAGCAGATTACTGAGCTCTTGGGCTTTGACAGTCTTTTTTTTCCATTTGCTTTTGAAAAAAAGTGTATCCCTTGGTTTGAGGGTTTTTTAAAAAATTTTTTTATTTTTTAAATCTTTCTCCTACATTCCCCTACATATGTTGGATCTCCAGACAGGCATCACCGGTGACCTACTTGCAAATTTGAGTCAACAACTGTGTTGTCAATTTTCCAGTTTATTTAAAAATGTTCAGCCATCACAATGCTGTTTTTATTTTTTATTTTTTTTCGTGAGCTGCTTATGGTCTCTGTGTGCTTCAGATGAGCAGGAGACGTCCGGCTCCATCATCTACACCGTGGAGCTCAAGCGGTATGGCGGACCCCTGGGGATCACCATCTCAGGCACTGAGGAGCCCTTTGACCCTATAGTTATCTCAGGCCTCACTAAAAGGGGTCTGGCTGAAAGGTGAGACAAGTCCTGCCATCTGTGTTCTTGAACCTTCAACCTTCTAGTGATGACTGTTTTCTGAATTTTTTTTTTTTTTTAACCGTGGTAGATAGTGCCCTCTGCTGGCAATTGCATGCAGTGTCGCTCCAGCATGTTTATCCATTTTACACATCTTTATTTCTTGTTACAGCTACATTGCTACCCCAAAAACTCAGTCACTGTACTTCACAGTAAAAGTACTGCACAGCTAGTATTTTATTCTGTGCAGTGGCTTTTATCAGATGCATATCAGATATTTTGCAACTGAGATATGCACTCAGTGTGTAAAACCCACAGGAGTGCTTTTTTCCCCCCTCCAGAGCATCAGTCTAGTTATTTTTCTTAAGTTTATAACAAAGGTATATTTAGCACTTGTTACCTCCTATTACATGGAGAATCTCAACAAATCGAAACCCTTGTTTTAGTTAACTATAACGTTTACATTTATTGATTCAGCTGACTCTTTTCTCTCGAGCAACAGCATTAAGCTGCTTACAATAATTTACCCATTTATACAGCTGGGTGGTTTTTACTGTCCTCGGTTTAGGGTAAGTACCTTTCTCAAGGCTCCTACAGCAGAAATGGGAGTCAAACCTGACTTCTTTTAATCCATATACTGTAGAAATATGTAATTATTAATGTGGTTATTTAAATCATATGACAAGGTTTAGTGATGTAAAGTCTTCACCTTGTACTGTAGTCAGTTGAAAATTATTTTGTGTTTACCTTTTATTAATAATGCTACGTTGAACCTCTAACACCAAAGCATCTGTATGCTTTGCAGAGTGAAAGACATAGGCAGTGATCTTGCTTTTTTTAAATTTACATTATAAATTTCCATGAGGCATATCATCGAAATGTCCCGGTCCAGCGTGTATCCTGCCTCAGGCCCTAAGAACGTGGATGTGCTTTGGACATCCCTCAGCACCGAACTGGACAACCAGTTAGTGATGTGCGATTTAGTAAAAGTTTTCTCACAGATACCTAAAATATGTCAAGGTTGACATTGTTGTGTGCATTAAACCTTTAATTTTGGTACTGTAGTTTATTTTAGGTGACATTTTTTTCATCATCATTTGAGCCCCTTCAGCCTAATAGGGGGATTTTAAGGAGCGAATTAATTGCATTATGTAAGGAAAGGGTTTTTTTTGCGGACATTACGTGCAGTCTTTGTGACGGGATTTGTCAGCCAGACGTCTGTCACAGATGACATTCTTTACGACTTACCTTTCATTACAGTCAAACCAGGGAAAAATCAGAGGCAGTCCCTCCATTTTCTTTTTGATTTATTTAATCCCGTGTCTTAAAATTCATCAGAATTGTTTTCTTGTGCACCGAGTACCAATCTCTGAAGTGGTGAGATGATTCAAGGATACCAGCTGTCTTTTTCTATGGGGTTGTCAGTTGAAATGTTCATGCAGCTTTGGCCAAACGGTGGAGACACCAACCATATCTGTAGCCCTGGTGTTCCTAAGCAGGGCTTTGTGGGCTGCACCTGTACCTGCCATGCTGTACCTGCTCATCTTCATGTCTCCCGACAGGACGGGGGCCATCCACATAGGGGACCGCATCCTGGCCATCAACAACGTGAGTCTGAAGGGTAAACCCCTGAGCGAGGCCATTCACCTGCTGCAGATGGCCGGAGAGACGGTCACGCTCAAGATCAAGAAGCAGGTGGACAGTGAGTGTTCAGGCACGTGCAGGAGAACCCCTGTGGTCCCCTGTAGAGACCACTAGTGTAGCATTTAACAACACGGTGTCCGACCACCATTGCTTAAAAATATTTTTATTTTGGTGAGCTTACAAGCGAGCTTCAACCACCCTCATCCACCCTGTAGAACCCCACCTTCATAATCTACCTTCTCTAACTCTTCTCCAGCGCAACTAATGTGTGCAGGGAGGGGGCAAAAATTCACTTTTAATCTCGGAAACTCGAACTGGGAAGACAGAGAAAAGTTTTACAGTTGTTGAGAACTTTTGTAGAACAATCTGATGTAAGGCTCTGTAACGCAGTCGGTTTCTGAGAATTTTTCCACTGCGATTTGTTGTACCTGCAGTCACGTTCGCTCCAAACAAGGAGCTTTGCAGCCAATTGATTGAGGAACGCGGTAGAGTAACAGTGAGGTAATTTGTGTCTCAGAAGGTAAAATGAGACTTTTGGATCAATAATGTGAGTTTATGTGCGTTTTTTTTTTGCTTTGCTTACCTTTTATGGCCATTTTTTTTAGGAAGAGGCTATCCTTAGAATAAAAGTTTTTTAAAGTTACTAAGAAAAACTAAAATGCCAAAGCATTTTTTTTTGGTTTCCGCTTTCATGCTTCAGGAAAGATTTGTTACGTTAAATACCATCAGCCTGGGCTCCCCCAGTGATGTATACACAAGGGTTTAAGAGGGCGAGAGACTAAATGTGTGGGTTGGACAGTTTGAGTGATCGAGTTCTGTGACCTTGCGTTGTTGCCATGGACTGTCACAGATCCAGGGGACAAGAAGGGTCTGGAGAATGACCTGAGTGACAATGAGGACGAGACCACCGATTCGCAGAAGACCAACAAGCTGTCAGAGATCTACTCGACCACGATCCCCAGCGTAGACTCGGCCATGGAGTCATGGGATGGGTCGGGGATCGACGCTGGATACGGGAGCACTGGTGAGGATGCGGGGCTGTGGATCACTTCCAGAGATGTGGCTGAAGTGGAAATAGCCGTTTTGTGTTTAAAGCCTCAGTTTCCCTAAAATTCCCTCAAATTTCCTGCCATCACGGATAAAACGTGCAGGTTTAGCCTTGGTGGGCGAGACTCTGACCCTCCATGCCTGACCGTACCCTCCTGAAACAGGAACCTACGTGCACCAGGCCCCCGGCATTGCCTTGCACCCTCACGAGTGGCGCAGTGCGAAGCAAAGGAGCACGACGCCCCCAACCACCCGGCGTAAGAACTACCCGTTCAGCGACGGAGGCTTCAGCGAAGACGACTGGGACAAACCCGCTGGGTAAGATGGCAGGACTTTTTCTGCCGAGGACATTGCCCAGGATTCATAGCACGCGACCAGTTATTTATGGTGAACCCGGTGTCCTCAAAATAGCCAAGAGAGTGCGTCTTGCTGCCCTCCCGGCTTGTGCTAGAGGAATGTTTTAAGAAACGAATCCAACCTAAACACGCATTAAATCACAAGTCCGGCATGTGTGTGTCAGCTTGTTATTTGTTCGTATTCACCGAGGTTATAGTGTGCTTTTTGGAGAAAATTAAGAAAAATTGCGCTCTTTTTATATATGCATGTTCGACCTTAGTATTTTTAACTTGGTAAGAAAGCAGTGCAATTCCCTGCGTTTAAATTTTAAGTTAACGCTATTTAAAACAATGCACAGCCATACTGAAAATGGGCGATCATGCGTTCCTGGTACTGGGACAAATAGGTAAAGCGGAACTGGTGGCAATCTTTGTATAAACTATGCCGTAGATTCCCTGCTTTCCCTGTGTGTCCTCCATTTGTATTTCCCCGTTTGTGTCTGTATTTTCTCTCTTTTCTCAGGTGCTCTGTCTCTCAGCACTGAGTCAGTGTCCCCGTCTGCCTCACTAACAGCCCGAGGGGCTCCCACTGTCACACATAAGCTGCGTGTTTTATTGTGTTCCCCAAACCTTCGAACCCTCTTCTGAGGACGCCTCCGTTTTGTTTATTGTTCTCCTCTTTCGTATTTTTATGACCTTCACATACAGTACTCCTTTTTTTTCCCTCAATTTTTAAGGACAATTTTTGGCTGCTGTAAATAAACGCATCTCCTCCTCCTCCTCCAGCTAGGCCCGAACGTCATCTCGCCTGTCCGTGACTAGCTGGAGCCCTTAAGGAGCAGAAGTGCCATTCGCATCTCTCCATCTGCAGCCTTGGCAGCGACCCTGGGCAGCAGGCCTTGCTCACATGTTTTGGTTCCTACGTTGACACAGATATGTGAGCCACCAGCACAATGACGGCATCGTTCTGGATCACGAGGACACTTTCTGGTGCCAAGCTCTGGAGGACTTGGAAACTTGTGGCCAGTCGGAGCTCCTGAGGGAGATTGAGGTATAAAGATCTTTGCAGATTCCTGCCACTGCTGACCAAACCCCCCTGGTCATACCAGCATGCTTAGGGTGACAAATCAATCAGTGTTCTGGTGAGTCCAGCTTCCTCTCAATTTGATTTGTGCTTCTCTTCCTTATGCACTGGAACACACAGGACCCGGAATGTGAAATAATAATAATAATAATAATAATAATAATAATAATAATACATATTGCTGTTGATTTATTGGAGGGGTTTCCTCCAGTGCTCCAGGTGCTCCAGTTTTCACCCACAGTCCAAAGACTTGCACTTCATGTTAACTGGTGACCATGTGTGTGGCCACCCTGTGATATCCTGGCGTCCCATCTAGAGAGCATTCTCCTAGCTCAAGGTCCTGGGATGGATGGATGGACGATCAGGAAATAGAGGGGAAGAATGTTATGCAAAAGCATTTCTGAACATGTAGGTCTGTAGTCTGGATTCTAAGGTGCGCAGAATAACAAAACCCCTGAGACCGTAGTGTTGGGAATTCTGCAGGCCATAGCAGGAGAAACCAGTAACTCCGACAGAACACAGGAGCAACTACATTAATTTTAAATGTGACATGGTTGATTGCTTATTAATATTAAAGGAACAAATATTAGGGTGCTAGACTTTTTCAGCGCTTAATGCTGAACCAAGCTGACAAGAGCTTTTAAATCCGATGACTTGGGAAGCAGTGAATCTCATTTTGTGGTTCACTAATAAGGCATTTAGCTGGACGGCATCTTCATGGTTGGTGAGAAGAGAAGCAGAGTTTATCTCCAACACAGACAATAGAGAAAGAACAAATCGCCCCTAATCGGCTTAGTGCGCGACCCCTGGGGACGACTTCTACTGGATATGCACTTTTTTGTAGGAGAAACCTTTTCTATCATAATGGGACGACAGGCTGACGGAAATGCCCGTGGACTCTTGGGTTTCTGCAAATTCTGACAAATGGATGCTAGACTTTTTCAATGCGTGTAAATATTCAATTAATGAAAGCTGTTTTGTTTAAATTTCTTTAGTTAGCACAAGTAAAGTAAAGCTCTGGAGTGCAGCTGTATCAATGGCTGGTGGTTGTAATGCAGTTTCACCCAAATAGCTGTTCCTCTTAAATTTGCCAATGATGTTCTGGCTGAATTCCTTATTAGACCAAAGCCATTTTGATGCAAAGATGAAGATGGAGAAAATCGTGGCCCGAAAACACAACAGGTACCCAGGCAAACAAGCATGGGATCCTCCTCCAGTGCCAGAAGTCTGACAGTTCCAACCTGCGATATGAAATATGCATGAAAACGCAGCGCAGTCCATATAAAACAAGGCAACGGAGCGGAAATCCAGCAGGAACTGTAGTTCAGTTGCAAACGTGAATGCCTACAACTACCCGGCAAATATAGGACTGTTGAATTCCCTGGATTGTAGTTTACATAATCTCGTGAATTTCTGAGAAATGTAATAGCAGTGATGTCCTGGGAGTATCTGAAACAATATGGCAGCATTTGTTTGGGTAAATTGCATTTTATTGATTTAAATTCAGTAAGTACCTTTCACTTTGATTCGTTGTTCTTTAGTGAATGGAGAAATCCCTTTTGTGTGGTGTTGGGAAAATATAAGTACAGTTTGTTCTGTATGGGCCGTAAACACATTTCAGTGGAAGATTTTTGTAACGGCATAAATGTGCTGTGATGGTGGTCTGATATTTTAGTGGTTGGCTGCTCTTTCGCTGTAGGTGTTATTCTTCTTTTGCTATTTCTTAAGAAGGTTTTACATGTTATGCATTGGAGCATAAATGGCCACATTTAGCTTATTGAAGTGCTTTTGTTCGTAGGCATCGATAATGAAGGGCAGCGCACTGAGCCTTGGGGTTGACGGGAGCAAGAGCCATGGCGACTCGGTGAGCCAGCCCAGCGGCAGTCCTCTAAGGAAGGCCTCCCATCTCCACGGCGAGACCAAGCCCAAGAGCACCCTACGCATGTCCGAGAAGACATGGGAGTCCCGCAGGATCAAGGAGGAGATGCAGGAGATCCTATCTCCAACCCCGCTGGAGCTGCACAAGGTACAGACAGGGCCCCATCTTCTTGGACCCCACACAAGTGAGGTGCTGTGGGTTGGGGGCAGCCAATTCAGCAGTTGTTTAGATGTGCCTTCGCATTTATAGTAGAACCTCGATTATCCCAACTCACGGGGACCGAGGTTGGTCCTGTTAAACAGTTTGGATAATCCAGCATACACAAGAAAACCTAGTTTATCCGAAACAAAGTGTAATTGGGCTTATGCTTTTTTGCATAGCAGATGCAGTAATAAGTTTGTCTTCTCTTTTGCAGAATCCGTGAATAAACATCTTCTAATTCCTCACCGCTAACTTTCTCTTGGTTTTCCTTTTCTTCGGCAATCTTTGCTGTTTAACTTTAAAGAAAATGTAATTTTTTTTCTGCTATTTATGTCACACGGTTGCTTAACTGATGTTAAAAATCTTTGTTTTATCATCGATTATATTTTTGCTTATTTATTTTAACCTTAATGTAAACTAAAAAGCAAAATGACCCAGTATTTTACTTTGAAATGGCCGGCAAAAAAACTGCAGTGGCTCACAGCCGAATGAGGCGAAAGCACCGTGGCCAAGGGGGACGGACTGTTCTGAGTCCGCTGTCCTTAGTCCTGAGTAGCTAAAGCTAAAATTTAATTTTTAACTCCAGTAATGACAAATTAAAACTATTTCTGTGCTAAGTTGTATGTATCTTCGAATACATGGGGGCAGGAATGGTTTCAGATGATTTGTGATTTAGACTTAACTGATTTTTTACATAATTCACGTTCAGATAATCAATGTTTTGCTGTGACTTCTGCTTTTCTCAAAAGCAAATTCTACCACCAACCTATACTGTTACCATCAGTACCTTGGCTGAAGGCACTGCAGCAGAAGGTGGGAGGTTTACTTCTTTGAGTGCAAGACAGCAGCTGCAACCACAACACCACTTGCTGCTGACTGTTGCACTTAGCCCTTTTATAAGGCTTAGCCTGAGGAAGGACTTTGTTTTGCGACTGCTTTCAGGTAACTGTGATGAAGGACCCAGAAAGCGATGACTTTGGTTTCAGCGTGTCAGACGGCTTCCTGGAGAAAGGTGTTTACGTTAACGTGATTCGCCCGGAGGGCCCGGCCGACCGAGCGGGACTGAAGCCTTATGACAGGATCCTGCAGGTAAAAACAAAAGAAAGACGAAATCTTCAACTGATCCTCCGTGAGTTTTCTCCGTGCTTCTCAGTTTAGCCTATATGTGAGCACCTTGCGATCTTTGGAATATCAACATGGCTTGAGGTGACGAGAGGGAAGGGGTTCAAGAGTTACTGCATGGTGATGCACTTTGGTTTCTGGAGCACAAAAAATTCACTGTTTACAGAAATACGAGTGGTGAAGAGACCACCGTGTGAAGGGTCTTTAAGCGTCCCAAATGCACGTCGCACGAGATGACGCGGTGATGGTCTGTGACTTCAGTCACCTCCCAGACAAGGAGCAAAGCGTGAAATTGTCAAATTTTTGAGGATAGCGAAGGTTCGGGTGTTTGGGGGCTATTTTAGAACATGGACATGGCAATGAGGTGGACCATTAAACCCGTTGGTTTATAAACATTGTAAATGTTAGCACGTGCATGTCAGCAAGGGAAAAGAAGATTAAAAATCTTAAAATAACTGCCAGTTATAAGTAATAATAAGTAAAATAACTGCAAAATTAGTAAAATGTGTCAGAGTTCAATAAGATTGATATTCATTTCCAGAAAGACATTTTTCAAATCTGTTATGAATTTCCTGGCTATTCTTATGTTTATAGAAGAATGTAATAATAATAATAATAATAATAATAATAATAATAGTAATAATAATAATAATAATAATAATAATAATAATAATAATAATAATAATAATAAACAGGAACAAAATAGGAAATTGGAAGCAGAAATGTGGTTCGGATTAAGCTTTGACTACAGTTAATAATGTCCAACTCTTTGAAATAAATGCGTATTGTAAGCTTCTGCTACTTGCAGAAGGCACGCTTTCGAAATATTTATATCCAGCAGGAAATAAAATATGTGTGTGTGTTCAGGGAGCAGATCAGGCTTTCATATTGGCTTCTTTTTCTGAAGACCCAGCATTAGCTTACAGACCAAGTGTAAACTGACTGGCTGTAAATAGATTTGGTTAATAATAATCAGTTTGTGGCTAAAAGTATATTAATAGTATATTATTAATCCTAATTAATCCTAGTATACTGCTATTATTAGACCTTTTTTCAATTATTGGCGTAATTTTTATTTCAACCTAGGGGTAAGTGGGAGCCAAAAAAAATTTTTTTTGCTGCTGTTTTCTGTTATTTCTCTCTCGTCGACTTGCACTAAGAAACACAAACTTTATTGCGATGAATGATCATTACTGACGTAGCAGTGAAGTGAACTTAAACTGAGAAGGTGCTTCAATGTCCCTTCTTGAATATTCACGTTCCCAAACGTTCTGTTGGAGACCTTCTGAAACTTCACACCAGTTCCAAGGTGCAGAACATCTGCTTTGTCCATTGCTTCTTTTCCGCTGACCTTCACCTCTTGCAGGTGAACCACGTTCGCACCCGGGACTTTGACTGCTGCCTGGCAGTGCCCCTCATCACAGAAGCAGGGGACAAGCTGGAACTGGTCATTAGCAGGAACCCTCTAACCCAGGGCTCCACAGGACAGCCGCAGTGCTTCAAGGAGGCCTCCTCCATGCTCCCCAACTCCCGGGAGCACAAGACAAGCTCCATGGACCTGTGAGCGGGAGCAAGAGCAGAAGATGCGTCACGTGACGCCCTGCTGCGTTTAACATCACACGGTCCCATTCGAAGACCCGCTTAGTCCTGTCTCCCCGCTGCACAAAAACCGAGCAGGGAGTTATCTTGTTTTTCATGTCGTCGATGTTTTATTTTCCCTCTCAGCAGTTTCCATTACCTTAAAAAAAAAAACGAGAAATATAAAAAGACTCACGAGACACACGCTGTACCTTCAGACATGGAACAATTGCTGGAGCCTCTTTGTTTTTGGGCACCATCAGGTGGCTGCTGGGGCGGAGAGTTTGGCCCGAACGCGTGGACAAAGGAAGGAAGCCGACTGCTGGGCCAACGGCACTGGAGCCAAAGCGATAAAGGTATTGCCGAGCTGCTGATCAAAGACTGCTGAAGAAAGACTGAATGTTGTTATTTTTTCCAGAAATGAGGCATTGTGACATTGTGAACTTTTTTCCGAGTCACCATCTTTTCTGCTGTGAGCGTGCTTTGGGGTTTCTGAGGGCCAGCTTTCTCGAGCCTCTTTCTTTGGCTGTGGGTCGAATGGAAAGCAAGGGAGTGCGAGAGCAAACACACGTGCAGCCACACACTTAAGTTATAGGCTTCTGGTGAGCTGTTCTTCATCTTTTTGATTCTTCTGTTGTCCTGCCCTTCTGCTCTCCTCCTCCTCCTCCAACTGTCACCCTCCAGTGTGTCACATTGTCACCTCCCTACCCCCTTCCTCACATCAACCCTGGGACACATTCCGACCTTCGCAGGCTCCTGCCAAACATTGCACACATTTCTCTGCTCTATATTAAAGTCACCTTCCTGAGTAGTGCGCTTAAACCTGGGCCTGACACCCTCCCTGACTCCGGGCCAATTTCCAGCCTTGTTGTTTGAAAGGTCGCACCAAAGCCTTTAGCCTGACTAAATCAGAGAAAAATCTACATATTACTAAGCCTCACCCATGTTTGTCCCACAATGGAGAGCATTTAGGAAAGGAAAGTTATTGTACAGACTGTGCTTGAAGTGGGCCGGTACTCAGTGGTCTGCAGTAGCGGCAACATTTGCTACACAAAATTTTGCTTTTTGGAGAAACTGGACTTTTTTATTTATTTATTTATTTATTTTTTAACATATTGCCACTTCCCATGAACTCCCAGTGTTCTTTTCTGGCCCCGGACAACCAGATTCTGTGTCTGAGCTGCTCTCCCAGCTAAGCAGTGCTGTAGAACACAGCCGGTACTCATAGCAGCCCTCGTGGCTACGCTTCATAACCCAGGGTGCACTAAGCTACGCTGCAAACCAGCTGCCATGCTGCTTTTCAACTGTTTGTTCAAAATGTATGTTCCCTTTACTAAAGAAACATATTGCCAGCATTAACAGTGTGCCACAGTATTTTTATTCACTGCAGACAATTCAAAATTGAACAATTTCAGGCCTCTTCACAGCTACACTGATGTCAGTGTACAACAGAAGGATCTGCAAAGCACAGATCTTTGTATTTTTGAAATATGTACATCACTGAGCGCTACAGTATGGCCAGGTATTACAACTGGCTTTACCATTTGTAAGAGTACAGTTTGTCTTAAGTAAAGGTTATTTAGGTGGCTTTTATTACACTGCTTCACCAGGACTGCAAAGTGGTTGACCACTGAGCTGCGTTTTTTATGTCATACAGGAGCAAATAACATTGAATTTTACAAGGTGCTCACTACTTTTATGTCCTTAAGGATCTGTTGAGCAAAGGAAGCTTGACAGTGACCGTACGTAGCTGCTAAACGCTGTATTCATTTTTAAAACAACAAAAATCGACCACTTAAAATTCCGTTTAAAAACTTTGTTTTTGCAGATTTACTTGCCATTTCAGCTTGACATGAAGTGGGTAAAGTTTTCACAGTTATCACTGAGCTCAGCCAAAATATTTTTTTGTGTTTCAACAGCCCAAACAACCACACTTGGCACACTTACAAGTTAACTTGTAAGTTGGGCTCATTTGGAAATATTAATGGCAAGAAAAAAGTGCATGAACATACTGCTTGCATGGGAGGTTTATTTTTCAGCACGCTGTCATCAAATGCGGTCATACGGTACAATAAGCCATGTTTATTTTAGCTGTCATTTCAAATATGACAATTTCTTCCTCATCATGTACTGCATCATTTATTATCACCTTCAAAGCGGCAAACTTTTTTATGCCAAGGTATCAGGAAATGTGTAATTGTGTGCTACGAACTGTGCTACTGTTCTCGGTGTCTCAGCTGGGCGATGGTGGCGGACCTCAAAAAACAACAGATGCTGAATTTGTGAACTGAATTACAGGATACTGCAAAGTTTTTGCTGCTGCTTCTTAGAAACCTACTCTCACATTTAATGGCTGTGCTTGCACCACGAGGAGAAGCACAGATGCCTCTTCTGAACGTAAGGAAAAAGGCGACCGCCAGAATTCTGCAGCCCTTTGAATGCGCTGAGAGCAGCAGGGAATCCAAGTGGAGGAAAAGTATTTGTTGTTGAAGGCCCAGGGTTGGGCCATTGTCTGCTGGAGATGCAGACAGTGTCAAAACACCAGAAGGGAGGTTTCTGAAAAACCTGCGTTTCTTAAGCACTCACTTGTCCAGAGCTCCAGCTCCACATGTAAAGGGCGCTGAAGTAGCAAGTGGGATTTACTTTGATTCGGTCAAGCTCTTCTCACTGTTAGTGTGGAAAGTCCTCCAAAGTGTCGCAGCACTACAGGACCAGTCACAAGTTTGAAAATACTTTTTTTTTTTTTTTTTTTTTTTGCCATTTAGTAAGCAAGTTTGAGCAAGATCTCAGCTGATCTGTCTTCCCGGCTCTTCTGCAGCAAGTCCCTGAGATGTAGGACTCTTGTGGGTGGCTTCAGTTTCACTTTGTTGTCATCTTTGTCCCATACAGATTTCTTCTGAGGTTACTCACAAATGCGCAAACTTTTCACTTTTTCTACAAATTACATTTAAACACTGACCGTAAGAGCAGATGAGCAACGGGTTGTCTCACCTGTAAACACTCCTCACAAGCAGATGGCGGCTTATTTACCTGGGCTGTGGCTTATCAGGACCAAGGCTGGAAACTGGACCATAGGGAGCTGTGAGTTTACAAACAAGGCAGTCATTTCTGCCATGGCAGTCTGAAGTGGTTGGAGCTAAAGGACTCGATCCACAATCCTTCTGTTTCAGTTTGCCCTTACATGCTGTTAAAGCAGTATTTACAGCAGGAAAATGGAAAAAGTGAAGGTATTCCCAAGCCTAATTCTGCTTTGAACACAGCAATACCTCGGCTAGCGCTCCAGATGTCCGCTTGAGAAATAAAGTTGCAATGAAGCCACACTATGAGCTCATTTATTTTGTTTTATTTCATTGTGCATAGATAAGAGCTTAAACACTGCACATTGGGCAATGTAATGCAGCGCAGATTATACCTTTAATAATAGCAAGCAACCACATAAAACTTAAATCTGTTTTTTGGACAAGAAATATAAAATTCCAAAACAAATTATGATCAATTGGTAAAATTTCATCAGTTATTTGGAAAAACTTCCGAAAGGGCTAAAATAGAAGCAGCGCTATAGGAGATGGCACTATTCGAGGTATTAACTGTACTTAAACAGTCTGTTATATGCGTTTTGCGCGTCTCATTTACATTTAAATCCCTTTTATTTTTTAAACCAGCTGCTCACAGTGCTTCTGTGTACCAGACAGAAAAACTAGTGAACGCGCCGGTCCCTGGTTGAGTGAAAAGGTTGCCGCTTATGCAAACAGTGTGTATTTCTAAATAACCTATTTAAAAGAAACTTGTAAAGTCAATTCGTGGTGCATGTTTACGGTGTATCACACGTACTGGTACCGTCTCAAAATACTTGTTTTGGGGTGTTGTGTTGCTGATTTATGCCGTCCTCGTGTACCTCTCTTTCCCTCAGCTGACACTGCACTACTGGAAAAGTTGGTTTGTTGTTCTAATATAGAGAGCTGGAAGGCATACTGTATTCAAATCATGGCAGCTTTTTACACAAATGTTGCGGGAAAGACACACACACACACACACACTAATGTATACACATAGTGTATAGCTGCAATAGGTCAGTGTCTCCTGCATACACACACACATTGCACAGCCACTCGAAAAGTTCATGCACAGACGGCTCCTTCACAAGCGCACAAAAATACACAAAAACATACAATAAATGAGTCCACGCAGTGTGCTGCGACAGCAACACAAAAAGAATACTTGAATAGCTTTAAGAAGAAGTGTGTTTCTTACTCTCTACCAGATGGTCATCCTTAACTTGGCAAAGATGTGACTGTTTTAAAGCAAACATTTTTGACCGGTAATTTCAGCGTGTGGTCCGATAGTTTGATCTGCAGTTCTCAGATTCTGTTTTCCGTCATGCTTTTCTGGAGCGGCTCGAGTTGCCAAGCCCTTGCCGACACTCTTGCACAAAATGATGTGCAGATTATGAAGCATCACCTTCCCGCCCCCGAAATTATGTCTCCCGTGTTGGGAAGATAAGGTAGGATCTTCATCCAATAAAGTGTAAACCCCTCATTGTGGCATGAGATTTTCAAACAATCCTCAACAGAGCACTCCTAGCTTCATTTTCCACCTGGCTGGAGCTGTTTTTCCTCGTAGTTTCTAGAAATGTCTTTTCTAATATTCTTCAAAACAGCTGCTAAGTATACCTGTCCAAAAAGCAAATTGTTATTTCTTGTGTATTTCTGTTCTGGCTGTGATGATGCATTCATACGCTGGGATCCAAGAAGAACAAGGGCGCCTTTTTCAGCCCTCACCTCTGTTCCGACAACGTGTTTTTAGTTGTTATGTTCGGTCTTTCTAAGTGCTCAATACTCGATGTGTCACACATACAGTATTTATCTTGTCGTGCCGTGTATGATATTGAGAGGTAATGCAGAGTGTTTTTATACGCAGTTTTAAATGGAAGCCAAGTGTGTGCTTCTCATGGTTTCTATATAAGCTTTGAGGCTTTAAATGTGTCCATCCCTATGCATTTTAAATTTTAAAATATGTATGCATTGATATTGTGTATTTTTAAATGTGTAATATGAAAGATCTATTCTCTGTATAGTATTTTTATATGAGATTTTCTCGCATACCTAAGCACAATAAAAGAAGAATAATGGACTTACCAGTTCAGCTGAGAGGCTGAATTGGCTTGTAAATATTTATTCTTTATTATGGGACTGTAACAGTTTCTTTCTTTTAATAAAAAAAAAACAAGTACTGCTTTTCCTGTCCGGTGTTACATGAAAAGGTTCGAGGTTCGATTTATTTCCACATTGTCATTCAAGCAGATGTACGAGCATGAAGGAGAGAAGGAAATGTCACTTATCTTGCACCGTGGAGCCCGGTACTATGAACAGAGCTCATGCCGGCATAAAACAACACAATAAGGTTTATTACTTTATGTTGTATTTGAAGAAAATCATAATGATGCTTTGAAAGTGTTTCTTGGCTTTAAAAAAACAAAACTTTGTTGAACTGCTCTTTTTTTGTTTTTTTTTGCCAGATTAAAGCTCACTAATGTGTGCCATATTCAGGCTTTAGAGTGAGCAGCGAGCAATTTGTACTTTTTGAGCCGCAAGGTGGAAGTGGCCTGTGTTTTTCTTTACTCAGGCCTGCTGAGGTTGGAGAATCCTGAGAGCTTCAGCGTGGCAACCAAGGAGGCCGGAGTCAAAGACGAGCGCCAGGGCACCACTGCTGCAAGATGCCTGGGTTTCACTGTGTCTTGATCTAAGCTCATTGGTTGTGTCAAGGAGTGTTTGCAGCAAATGTATTATATATTTTCTATGTGCTGGGAGCTGAGAGACAAGAAAGGCAGTCTTTTTGTGCGCTTTTTTTCTTTTTTTAAGTTTTTAGTAAGGACCTGGATATGACAAACTGCCAGAGTTGCTAATATATTGCTCACCTGTATCATATATACACTGATCAGCTGCAACATGAAAACCACTGACGGGTGGAGTGAATAACATTGATTATTTTGTTACAATTGCGCCTTTCAAGGGATGAGGGGAGATATTAGGCAGCAAGTGAACAGTCTGTTGTTGAAGTTGATGTGTTGGAAGGAGGGAAAATGGGCAAGCGTAAGAATCTGAGTGACTTTGACAAGGCTAGACAGAACATCTCCAAAAACTGCAGGTCTTGAGGATCTTGTGGGATGTTCCTGGTATGCAGTGGTTAACATCTACAGCAGTGGTCTAAGGAACGACAACCGGTGAACCAAGACAGAGGCACGGGCGCCAAAGGTTCGTTGATGCGTGTGGGGATCGAAGGCTGGCCCATCTGCTCCGATCCCACAGAAGAACTACTGTAGCACAAGTTGCTGAAAACCTTAATGCTGATCATGATAGAAAAGTGTCAGAACACACAATGCATCGCAGGTGGCTATGTACGCAGCTGCATTGCGGCAGACCGGTCAGAATCCCCATGCTGTCTCCTGTGCACTGCCAAAAGCACCTAAATTTGGCACGTGAGCATCAGAACTGGACAATGGAGCAATGGAAGAAGGTGGCCTAGTCTGATGAATCACACAGCCGGGTGTGTGCGCGTCACTTACCTGGGGAAGAAATGGCAACAGGATGCACCATGGGAAGAAGGTAAGCTGGTGCCAGATACCACGGGACACTTTCAGAGGTGTGGTGGCACAAAAGAGACCTACTCAATATTAGGCAGGTGGTTTGATGTGTAAGTACAGCTGTGTATTTTACAGAATTTCATAACAAATAGTAGCATACAGGTATTCCTTTGAGATTGAAGTCTCCCTTTATTGAGTTACAACTACAAATGAGACTGATTTTTGGTGCTCACCAGTTTTCAAAGTTCATGTTGCCATGGAAGTTACATCTTCAGCTCACAGTATTTCACCCGAAAGTGGGATTTCCAGGCACACGTTTTGCTTGTAAGTTGGGGGGAAACTGGTATTTAAAAAGGTTGTGATAAAGAACAACCAAACGTCTGAAATGATGATATAAAAGTTATATGACTAATATAAGGGGAAAGGAAAGAAAAATGGGAGCAAATATGTTAAGCAAAAGCGATTTTGAAAATGTTTGACTTTAGCCTGGATTTAAAGGTAATACAATCCCTGATATTGTTTGGGTTGGGATTTCTAGGAAGCTGGCACAAGGATTCTAACACAGGTGTATCACGTGTGGGTTACAGGAGTGTCATGTGTACAGGCTTCAGTCCAGATTCGAGCTGCCAAATTCCAAACATGCTGGAACTTGTTCAAGGTAGGTTTCAAGGCGCCCATGAGGAGGGCATGACAGGGGTCGGTTCTGGACAAAAAAAAAGATGTTTACTGTCTTTTTTTTAATCTCCAATGTGCAGAATACAGCAATGCTTCTTAAGTTTAAAAGTTTTTAATAGTGTTCTGCAGTAGTGGATTGAAAGTGAAGCCAAATTGCTGCTAGGTTTTTTAGTTTAGTTTTAAACTGATGCCCAGTTTGGTCTCTGCAGAGGGATCCAAGCACACCTCAATGAGGAATATGAGGTACCAGCAAGTGTGACATAGGAAGGCTGAAACAGGCACAGTTTAATGCCAGAAATAGCAACGCACAATGCTGGACCTGCTAAGGACATACATCTAAGTTTCACCAGCATGGAAATGATGGCACAAACCATGTGGCCGAGAGGGAAAAGGTGCACAGTAAATAACAGAAGACTTGGTTTTGAGCATTGAGAAAACTGCACTTTTCTTTGATAACTTCTCAAGTGAAGTGACTGAGAGACAAGGAAGCAGAGGCGAACGAGAGGAGCCAAACCACTTAAACAAAATATTCAAACAGAATGGGTGTGCCGCAGATGTCATAATCGTTTCTCTATAGTTATTAAGTTAACTTAGCAGGCATGGTTGCAAACGCTCGGCTCTCGTTCTGTTACACAGTGCATACGAATGTTTCCTGTGCATTACGCACCAGCATAGTTTATATATTTACTGTGTCTACATGTATTGGACTTGTTGAGCTCGAGATGAATGGGAAGACTCATTTTTGGGGAAATTCATAAATAGTTGGTTTGAATTGATCGTCGTTCGTATCGTAACACGGATGGGCTGCCAAATGGGGGTAAATGATATTCCTGAACAAACCTGCTGGAATATCTTGATGTATAACTTAGACGCACGGACATGCCATTTAGGCCAGTCCAACTCATGGTGGACGCTTGTGGCTTCTGAGGCAATGGTGGAGGAGAAGGGACTTTTTCTCTGTGTGTCTGCATTGGTATAAACATGGTGAAAGGAAGCAAATTGTACCGAGCTGTACTCCAGCCTCGCAGTCACCAAGTAATCCAGGAGCCATGAGACAACAGCTTAACCTGCTGTGCCACCCCAGCCTACAATGTGTAGCTGACATGGTATGTTGAGCGGTGGCCCATCTGCTTCAAGAACAGACAAGTATTGTATTCACAGATGCATTCTTACTCAACACTGGGATGTTGTTTTTGGACTTGTGGCCTTCCTGGTAGCTGTGAGTTAATCTTTTCTCGCTGCTCTCATTAACATGGTGGTTTAACAGCAAAACCTACTGCAAAGTGACTACTTTACCTTTATCGAGCCATTATGGCCAAACTGTACTGACTGTGATGCGGTGTTTGGAGGAGGACGTTGTTTGCATTAACAAGCATATGTACCTAATAAAGCAGCCAGCGAGTGGATAACATCTGAAAGGTGGTGGAATTGCAACGTGATGGGAAATTTAAAACCAGACGTGCAAATAATTCCTTTCGAAGTTGAGCAGTTGTTTATTTCACCTGAAAAAGGAAAGTTCTAGCATGAATGATAAAGCAGAATAGCAACAAAGCTGAAAGGGAGGGAAAACTGCAAAAAGGCAGCATAAATGTGGCTGAGAAGAGCAGAAAACCTGGCCACTGGACCAGCAAACCATCTAAAACCGGAGGCAGTACTAAAAGCAGTGGTAAAGGCTATAGTTCAGCTGATACTCCTGGATCTTGTAGTTGTTGGGGCACCAAGTGAAATTTTATGTGGCACAGGATGTACTGGGTCTGCTCTGCTTCAATATATTTTGAGGTTTCATGGATCGGGCTGGTCTGTCACTGTGGAAGACTTTCTTTGTCCAAGACTGCACTATGAATGAGCTCTTGGCCTACAAGCAACTTCAAGCATCTTGGGGCTTCCTTGTTAGAAGCACGAAGGGAGCGAAGGTCATGTGAGAGTGTAAATGACAGTAATAACATTGAAACACAGTACAGCTGTGTACGAAAAAAGTTTGTGAGCCTTGCTTCCACTTCTGCATCGTGATGTCAATGTCAATACTTTCTCTTTCAATTGCTGTAGTCTTTTGCCACCACTGAAATGCCAGTTCTCACTTTTGCTAAGGAAGGGTGACTTGTGACACTGGAATCCTTTATGTTGCAACACACATTTAACTTGGGAATTATTATCAGAAATTATGCTCATATCTGGAAGGACGTTTATGTTACCATTGTTTCATCAATAGGTGGGCTTTGGGAGGCAGGGAAAATAGCTGAAAGTTTTTGAGTTTCATCACGAGTAATAAATCATTATTTTGGCAATGATTTATGTTGGCCTGTTTTCTCACTTCTATTAAATAGCCGAACAAAGTTGAAGGCAAACGCTGACCCCTGCCTTAGTGCCCCTGAGAGCACTTTCAGCAAGTGTGGTCAAATTCTGGTCATATTTTCACTGTTTTATACGAGTGTGCTGTACGCATTCTGGTAACAATAGTTTGATGCTCTTCTTTTATGCACCCGGTGAGATGCTAAGGATCTATTTTGGACATTAAAGCTGTGTTTTTCTAGTACTGACAAGGCTGCCAAGATCTGCGACAGAAACCGTCAGTGAGCTGCTTCCTGTTTTTCATGCACATAGAAGGCAGCCAGAAACGGGAAAAAAAAGTGATGCAAAATTGAGACTTTAAAAAAAGGAGATGTTAATTCAAAACAGAACAGGAGTGTTAATACTAGTGAAGCGCGTGCAAAAATAACTCGTAATTCATAGCGTGATGTTCACATTGAGCTTCCTCTCGTGCCCCTGTCTATAGATTCAGATGTGGTGCATCAGCCGGGGTCAGTTCAGATTATCCTAAGTATTTCCTTAGGATAAGACCTTGAGGAGGGTAAGAGGATCAGTCTGGCTCTAAAGGACAAGCTGAGGCTTCGGCCTTGTTCAGAAATGCAGGGTAGCCGTGATGAGCATAATATCGACATTAAATGTTACTGCGGGAATGTGTGCACTGCACTATTTGCAGGAAACTTGTAAAGCAAGAATGAAAACAAGAACTTGTATTTCTCCATGACTTCTTGCATGACTCAGATAGCCATTGGCTTCACCAAGAAAAAGCAGCCAAGACCAAAATAAAAAGCATATCTAGGAGCTCGCTGGCAGAGGCACAATGGAAAACTTTTTAAATACAGCAGAGCAGTGTTCCCAAAGGAGATAGATATTTAAAGTGCTGACCTCCTCTGAGTCAGAAGAAGCCCAGCAATGTCCATCGAATGGCATCTAGCTGAACCTCTGTTGTTTTAGGCAGAAGACATGAACTCTGACTTCCAGAGCTGAGGTGCTCTCAGCATGTTTACTGAAATAGTGGGGAAAGTTTGCATCTCCTGTACGGAGAGCCAAGACCAACATGACGGACGTAAATCGCGAGGGGAAAATCGCGTCCCTTCAAGGAAATTACCTGCGTTTAATGTACGTTTCGAAGCTGACAGAAAAGTTTATTCGTCCAAGTTTACTGTGAAACGCGACTTTAGAACACGCACAAATGTAAAGTTGCTGCAGCACTTGTAAGCAATGTGCTGCAAGCGCAAAAAGTGTCAAACTTTATTTGACATGTAAAAACAGTGTAATATTCCCGTGTTGCACGCAGGAGTTCAGATCCTGCCCTGATATGGGCAAAACCTGAGCAGCAGATGAGAACCAGGTGCAGCCAAGGAGTGCTAACCGAAGTGTGGAACCACCAGAGTCACTGCTGTTGTAGATGGAAATGTCTTTTTGTGATTGAGCTGCTGTTGATCCCTGTTTATGTCAAAGACACAGCCCCACATGTGCAGCCCTTTCCACCTCCAACCTGGTCACCCCTCCCTGGACCCCAGACACCTCAGCACGTCCCATTTTAGCTCTTCTGCAGACCATTTCCCAAGAACGTCTCCAGTATCTCATGCATTGTTTTGCTACTTCCTAATAAATGCAAGCAGCAGGACTGTGAAGTAGCCAGCACAGTATTGTTCCAGAATTTGTTTTTATTGTGCTTCCAGGAATCAACTGAATGCAGAGAACAAATGTGGACACGTCACCGTATTATGTGAGGTTGCGTAAAAGCGTTCCCAGCTGACTTATTTTAGTCTGTTTTCCGCGACAATTAAATTCATCAATCATCAGAAGAAGGTCGATGAACTGCATAAACAGTCTTCTGCACGCCGTTGCTGCCTTATTAATCTATTTATGTTTCGGATGGAAGGCTGAGGTTTTCCTTCTTAGTCCAGTCAGGAAAAATGTAGAAACTTTTGACGATTTTTCTTTTTTTAAACTGGCGTTCAAAGGGCTAAGTGCATTCCACTTCTCTGAAATAGGAAATCATCCTCTTCGTATTCGCTTCGTTGGCTAGGATTGGCGTGTATTTCTGGAGGTTGCAGATCGGTGCCAGATCCCGAGGCCCGGCGCTGGTTTTCCGACCCAGTCCACTTTCTGATGGCTCAGCTGCTCTGCATTCAACAAGTGCTTCCACTGTGCAGCTGTCCCAAGTTCACATTCAATGTCAGATACTGTACTTGTGCACAGTTGGGTGTAAATAAGTTCCAAGTTCATGGGAAATGCTGCTTTAAGGTGCTTTTCAGGGTCTGGGAGGCAGGTTTCAGAAATGTGTCGTTTACGTGTAAGACCTCAAGCACTGCCGCCCTTCCAGAAAGCACTGTGAGCCTAAGTGTTAATGTTTGCCTGTGTCTGGCACCTTTAGTCAGCAGCGTTCTGGCTTAGAACCATCGTCTTATATGGATTTTTACACCAGCTGGGGAGTTTTGTGGGGTCAACGGTCAGCAGGACGTTCGCACTCCACAAGCAAGCTTAGAAACTGCTCAGACACAGGCTGGCAACTCCTGGCCTTCACTGCGTCCACTTGCAAACCCTGTCACAAATTCTGTGGATTAGATGTATCATCATAATGAAACACAGCAAAATATGACTTTTTTTAAAGACAAACGTTTATTTAGAAATTAAAAAAGCTTTAGATTTTGCAAAACCTGGTTTTAATACACTTTTTTTTCTTACAGTTCAGTTTAAATATTATAAAAAATAAAACACTTCAAATTGTTTTAAAAGTTCATGAATTAAAAACATTTCCCCATTTTACATTCTTAAAAAAACATCGGGCTTGAGATGCTATCCAGAAAACGGAACACAACACAAATCCGTTTCTGTGGTCTTTGGGATGCATCTATACAGAAAACACATAGCCCTAAATGCTTAAATTAGATTTTAACTCTTGAAACCTTTTAATCTGTTTTTTAATAGATATTTGTTTTTTGTTTTTTTTTGATGTAGCACTGTAAAGGTACATCCTCCTGCGTGTTCTCATAATACTACTAATGTTTGGCTGAATTGCATTTGTTTAGGAACCTTTTCAATCTGCGGCAAAATTTTTTAATGACCAGAACCGGCATAATTTTTACTTAAAAAAACTACACAGATGGGAGGTTTGGAATAGTTTGTGCTGTCATATTGTTAAGCATCATATTAGACTCAACTGGCTCCTAATAAACTTATCTTTCATTTCATTTATGTTATGCAATGTGTGTCAACATACTTATGCGTTCATAGTAAAAGCAGTTGCTAACTTCAAACAGTACCACATAAGTACCAACTACTAGAAACAAAGGAAAAAAAATATGAATGGCCATTTTCTATAAAGTATTGCACATTAAATATTGTATGTAAGCTCTTGCTGATTAACAGTTGAAATATGAAATATAGTGGTTGACTTCGGAAAAGATTAATAATTTGAGGCAGAGTAGAATATTTTGAATACAAAAAGGCAAATGTGACTGAAAAAGTATATCTATATATACGTTTGAAAAAAGTACTATAAAACAGATTGAGACTTAATAAGCGCTCGATTTCATGAATAAGAATTCATCTTGTATACTCGACTATAAAATTAATTGTGCTTTGACTCTTTTTGTATTACCTGAAAAATTAATATAGAATTTTTGTTTAGTTGTTGTTTTAAAAAAATCTGCATCATTTAGGAAATGAAGCTGCAGGCTGGAGTAATGCAGGGAACAGTGGACCATTTGCGTAAATTACATATATCTGAAACACGGACGAAGGGGATACAAGGACAGTTAGCGCTGTGTCTTAACTTGGAAAGAGATGTTAAAGTAAATATCTTCCATCACCATAAGGCCCTGTCCCTTCCATGTGTTCAGTGGAGTGATGGAGAGGTATACATAGCAAGTGTTCATCACTTATAGTGTGATGTTGTGTGCTTCATACTGCCTCACCAGTTCTTCTGGCCATAAACACAAAATGACAAACACAGCTAACAGTTCACAGAGATCCACTGAGTAAAGTGCAATGAACAATTTTGAAGAATACATGTGTTTATGTTCCTGGGTGGAGAGCAGTAGTGTCCTTCAAGCCAGTAACTTTGCTAGGTTGGTTGTTAAACTATACAGTCACTATGATGGAGCACAGTACCCTTGTAGTACCAAAGGGTTTAGGACCTGGCAGGTGGACATACAACTAGGTTTCACGATAACCAGTGAAAATAATCTTACCATATACACAAGGGTATCTCCACGATGACATAAAGACGTTATTTCAAATGGAAAGGGAGCTGAGTTTCCTATTACATCAAAATATTGAGACATTACCTAACATACAATGGATATTTAGTTCTTACTCCTCTTGTGACCCTTTTTAAACCTCCAAATCAAAGAAAAGACAAATTATTCCTGATCCACAGAAATGAAGTAAAAATAGAAAATCTATTTTTAGTCCCTGCCACATGTCAGATTAATCCTCCCTCGAGCTACTGCAACAATAATAATAATAATAATCATAATCATACTCTTAATAATATTTTGAGCTTACAATTTTTAAAACAAAAATTGTAAAAACACAGACAGGAAAAAAAAACATGTAACGTCCTCTGTAGAAAACAAAAAATGAAGACTCCTAGTGCAGATACATGTAAACCTGGTCCTACGCCTATTTTCAAAGTTAGCGAATATACAACATGGAAAGCAAATCATTGTAATCCTCTCATAGAGAGCGCTCACATCATCGTTTCTACGATAGTGTGGGTGGGCTTCATGAAGCCGTTGTTCCCGTTGGGGTCCAGGGGGCATGCCAGCTCGCTGCTCTTACTGTGATGGTCTTTTGGCCTTGAGCTTGCACCACCCTTCACTGGAGCGGCCACCGCCTTGATCCGCTGAGGTGGGGCATGAGTACAAATGGGAAGAGGAGACGATAGGAGAGATGACAAGGAAAAAGGGTTAGAAAGAGAATTAGAAAACGTGATTTCACCGAATAAAGTTTTCCCAAATAAGGACAGCACCCAGGCTATGAACAAAGCTGCTTCTTACCTCGATCAGTGGCCCATCAGACTGTATGATCTTGATGACCACCACCATGGGGATGCAGATCATGGAGGCAAGAGCCAGAGTCCAGCCAATACCAATGGCCCAGTCGGGGTACTCATAGACCTTATTGTATGTCAGTGGTTTATATTTCACCAATGAGAAGATAAAGCAACCCTAATGGGTGGAAAAGAAGACACCAAAAGATGTTAAGCCCACAAATCCCCAGCATACTCACTCATTTAGTACTCAAACATTTCTGTTTAGCTAAACACAGGTTTAAAAACGTGCTAGCAATCTATCTTTATTACATATTTTTCACCCCTCTGGACTCCCACTACCCTGACCAGAACAAGCAGTAAATGAAAATGAGTGGATGGATGGATGGATGGATGGATAAAAAGAGTTATCCGAGCTTGAGTGACAAGACCTGAAACAGATGGTGTCGCCATGATATGGCTTTTAGTCAAGGTAGTAGAGCAGAACATAAATGAAGTTTCCTTATCATTGACAAGAAAACGAATAATTACTGCTCACAAACTTTTGGACATCTAATGTGAGACTGAATGCTGCCGCAGCAGATCAAAGAAGGACTGACAGCAACGGGTTTTTAGAAAAGGGTTTAGTAGGCAAGTTCTGCCTGGAGTAAACAACCCCAGTATCCCCCAGGAACCAATCCAGCATGTAGCCTCTTCCCTGTCACTAGCAGGCAGATGGCCATTCCATCTGGAGCTCAATCACGAGCAAAATGAGCGCTGGATGTTCACAGTAAATTCAGTTATGGGATGCATGAGAAAAGGTGCCACACTGGTGCCGACAAGGAACACTGACCACGCAAAGGATAGGAGTGATTGCAGTCCAGCTCCATTTCATCCACGCATTTGGTCTGTAGCCAATCATGTCTTCAATCGCATCATAGAAATTATCAACACCTGATGGTAGAAGGGACAAAAGTTGTCATGAAGTCCTGTACACAGCAACATTTATAAAGCATTTTAGCCCCTGGACTTGAAAAGAGAAAATCTTATGGGCACAATATAATGAACCTTTGGCAGCGATACACTGAAAAGTAAACTTTTCTACATGCAAGGCCTTAACAGGCTTTCTCAAGGACTCCTGTGGTGACAGCCAGCACCTCGTCACCGCATGTTTTTATGGAAACAGAAATGTCCACTTTAAAAAAAAAAAAACATTGTGTTGTTTGCACGTCTGTGCACTTGTTTGCACTTTAACTCACCAGCAGGCTCTTTTTATTTACAGCAAAAATGCTACGATGATCAGAATGCTGAAGCTTAGTCGCAGAAAAGCAGACTTGAGACTTCGGGGGCTTACCACCTGACCACTGTCAGTGTATATGGCAAGCATAATAATGGTTTCAAAATAAAATGACCTTGCAGTTTGATTTTTCGCAAAGGAAGTGAAGAGGTAACTACACCCTTTTACATCATCACAGAGACCTGTTATTCCCAGCCACAGAAACAAAGAGGGGTCTTTTCGCAAGAAGTTTCAATGTCGCATTATCAGAAATAGAATCCAGGGAGTGACAAAAGTTACACAAAGGCCTTTCAATTGACTCACCATAAACCCAGGCTACAGCAATGCATTCAAAGAATGCCACCCACAAAAGGCACACGCCACTGGCCGCATAGTAGTCAAAGAGCTGAAACACATACATGCCACCCTGTGAGGGAAGAGGAGAGCAGAAGTCAGTGATCAGAGACACATGGACAATGAGCATTTTATTTGGAGTCTAAGGTAGTGTGAAGGCAATGGGGGCAGTGGGGAAAATGGGACTGCAGCCAGAAAGGGCCATCAGCTGCTCTGGGACCGCACGTTCACAACAAAGGAGATACAAGAGGACATGATGTCATCGAAACAGAAGGCAACTGTGAACAAACCACAAAATGGCATTCCCACTTGCTGTGGGGGTGAGCATTTGGTAAATGGGTGGGAGAATATGGGTGTTGTAGAGCTCTGAGTATAGCTCTGGGAATGTGCCTGTTCCTCTCTGGGAATCTTCTAACTCAAGTGAGGACAACAAGTCTATAAAAAGAGACTGGTAGACAGGGGACTTGTCTAAAAATACAGGAAGTAGAAGAAGACTCATTTTGATTGAACCTTGTGGTGCTTTCTTTTTTTTTAAAAAAATGCTGGTGTTATAGATGTTTAAGCCTGGAGGAGAAAGTGACTCTTTCTAATGTATTGAGGAACATAAGGCTGCATTGATAAATGCCAGAGAAAAAGGAACTTATTGGCATCAGGTTGGTTGGCCTGAATGTTTTACATGCGTACTTACTTTAGTAACCATGGTAAGTCCCAGAAGATAGCTCATAAAACACACAACGGATATAAAAATTTCCCGCCGGTATCCCTTCCTTAGGAAGGATGGATACAGATCAACCAAGGATGTGATCTGCCCTTCCACTTCGACAAACTATAGAGAAAGAAACAGCAAAAAAGTGAATGAGTGCATTTGTAGACGGCATGACTCATGCAGTTCACATATTTGTTTATACAATAATACTTGGATTAGCACCCTAGATGTGTTGTTGAGAACTTAAGGTTAATGAAACGGCACTGTAACAGGCCATTAATGCAGAATATTGCATAAATGGAGCTTGTGAATTGTGCATGACTAACTTAGCATAAAATACAGTACATTAGTAATGCTGTTAATAATAGCATATAAACACAGAAAAGAGTCTATTTTTATTGGTGGCAAATATAAAATTCCAAAAAAAAAGTTTTGCATTTAAAAAGTTGTTAAAAATAAGATTGATATTGTGAAACAGCACTAAAGGAGCTAGTGCTGAGGTCTTGTGTTCACATGCAGTTGTGCAACAGCTGTGCTTAGTTTGTGGTATATTTTATCCAAAAAAGTATACTGGAAACCACATCAGCTCTGCATAAGATTAAGTGCTTATTCTCAGCCTTTTTTACTTACATGGTCAGTGCAATGTCTTACATGTTTTTGATCGTAATCACGTATACATCACATCTTATCTTTCAAGTATAGCAGTATGAGGGTCCTCCCATTGTAAACTGTTTATGAAGAATGACCAAGGTGTGGCATAGTTTAAAAACATGATGCTGTTCTTTGATAATGTTGCAGTACCAGTTTTAAATCACATTATGTGGAATTACTAATCTGTTTGTGTTGTGATAAATAGGCATTTTCTTTGTCTTTAAAAGGTAAGCCTCCCAAAAATAAGCATAAAGGGTTCAGTCCTTAAACACACTGTACTACTGAAACAAATCATTCTTCTCATTCTTTTACTCAATAGAATAGAATAGAATAAACCTTTATTATCCCACGAATGAGAAATTTAGGTGTTACAGAGCTCTTATCACAAGGGGAATATAGGAGAAGGACAAGAACAATTAAGTTAGTAATCTATGTACACAAATAAAATAAAATAACTCTATATACATAAATAATTTATAAATAAATTAACCAATTTAGACTGCGTTGGGCAGTCTGACAGCTGCTGGTAAGAATGACCTGCGGTAGCGCTCCTTCCTACACTGTGGATGTAAGAGTCTGCTGCTGAACGAGCTACTCAGTGCTCGTACAGACTCATGTAGGGGGTGGTAGGTGTTGTCCATGATTGATGTCAACTTGGACAACATCCTCTCCTCCCCAGCCTGCTCAATGGACTTCAGTGTACTTTCTATAATGTGCAAGCTATAGAACAATGACCATGTACAGTCATTTTACTTTTTACAGCAGTGTATCACAAGGCTGTTAAATAAATGAAACTACTGTGCACTAAATCTAACCTAAAACCATTTTTTACTTTAGGCAATCCTGAAATCACTAAATACACAGGCCAGCTATTCGCTATTCACTACATGTTCATGGTTAATTTTTAATTTATTGTTCAAATAACTGTTTTATGTTGTGAAATGATGTTTGGTAACCCCTTACTTTCTGTTATACTCAGTTTCAGGGAAACTCTCCACCCCCCTTGTTGTAGCCTTGCACCCACATACTGTACTGAGGATGACTGACAGAGCAGAGGGTACAATTTCACTAGGGCCAGGAAATTTGATAGTTCAAGGATCTGATGGGCATAATTCACTTGCCAGACATTTTCTTTCTCTACGTTTTTCACACAACTCACAACAACTCAGTTTGCAGGAGTAAAACGTATTTTGGGCCCTATAAATCAGACCACTCTCTTCCTATATGTTGTATAAAAGCAGCTCACACTGTACTGCTATGTTTCTCTAAAGTGTGCTTATTTTACAATCATATTAATAACATAAATAAATAGAATAGAAAGAATGAAGGTTAACACAGTCGACAGCAAACGACTAGTTATCACGGCAATAATGAATATTAACTGTCCATTTAAAACTACCATATGTACAGTATATGTTAGTTTTGAACACTCATGTGATCCGTGGGATTGTTTACTCTTTTTTTTTACTTTTATCAGATTAGATAATAATAAAAAGTAGGAATTTGCCATATATCATCCATGTCATGTGAAGGGACTGACCTGACTGTCGAGACCCAAAAGCAGAAGCATAATGAAGAACAGAATAGCCCAGAACGTAGGCAACGGCATCATAGTCACTGCTTTAGGGTAAGCAATGAAGGCCAGGCCAGGACCTAAGAGGGAGAACAGAGAAGGAGATGGGGAGGGGACGCACACCGTTACCATAACAGTCAACAGTTTAATCTGGTCTCTGCTGCAACGCTGTGTGCAGGTAGCAGCAGCACAGACCAAACTGAAACTCATTAATATGTAGATGATCTGTCCACTTCTGTTTGCTACACAGTATATTTTAAACTAAGGACTGCACATCTTGCATGAACATTTTGACTAGGCTACCACAAGTGACAACATAACTCTTTATTTTTCTATTTATTATCTTTTTAAAAAGCATCATAACTCTTTATGACTAAATCAGCAGGGCTTTAAAATTACTTAAAACTTGTGCCGTTGTCAACACAACATGATACATAAATCTTACTCTTATATTACCTGTTATTTTCCAAATATGTGTTAAGATGATTTAATTTAAATATTCAAAAACCATAAAGCAACAAGTGCAACCTCAATAAATGATAGGGCAGTTGGAGGGATCCACAATGAGTAAATGAGACATAAATTCAGAGCTGCATTTCTAAGTAAATGTGCTGCAGTTAAAATCAAGCAAACTGTACTTATTCCCCCAGGGCCACAATGTCCAGTAACCTTGTCACTGCTTACCTTAATATGGTTCGGTTTCAACATTTGTGTCCAACTCAGGTTTAAATCTGACTCTGTGAGGAGACTTCTATAATGAGGTCTGTCTGCATTTTACTAATGAATTCCCAGTTGCCCCAGATTTAGTCCCAATGCATACCAGGCCAGTTTAGACTTTCTGGTTGTGCATCCCTCTTAAATTGACAGTAGAATTTCTATACTATACACAGCAGTCTCCTCAGAGAGAGCTCAAGGTAAATTGAAGATACACACTGGAGATACACACCAGAAATGGAGCCATTGAAACAGGACCATAGTTTTACAAAGCAGTAAACTCAGTTTTCACCTTCACTGTCTTATCACAATGAAACTCAGCAGTAAAAAAAATTTGATTTTTTTAACACTTCCTGAAAAAATACCCACACTTTTTTTTGCATCTAGCCGATATTTCATCGCCTAAAAAATTATTTATTTAAGAGACGGGACTCTAGTTTCGCAGCGGAAAAGTGTGCGGAAATGTCAAGGTGTGTGATTCTTCTATGGTTACACAAACATCCCTCACTATCCAAATTTTTACTATGTGAGTATTTGAATTAAAAATTGATCACACGTCACTTCTTGAAATGTGCTGTGACAAACGTGCATCTGAGAAAATTCTAAAGCAGCAGTTAGCAGAAGTGTTTAAATTCCATCAGTCAGAGTGAGAGGAAATATTGATAAAAATGTGACAGTCTTGCTTTAAGAGAGAGGAGGATTATGGGTAGTGAGTCCAAATCAACAAACGTGCCTGTCAACCATTTTGTGTGTGTTTCTTATGAGGTAGCCAAACAATTTCAAATTACAAGTGTGGCTATAGTTTGCTCAGTGGATCCCTGCTTCAGTTAGAAGTGGGAATTACCCTGGAGCAGTTACTTTGCTTCTGGAGTTTTCTGTACAAATCTCCCATGGAGAATTTCGACTATAAGCAAACCATCAAAGGTAATGCGAGAGCACTGCAGTCGTACCTCAGCTGTTCTCTCAATAGGATTGCTTTGTTTAAATGTGTTGTGCGTTATTGCTCTCACGTTCCTCACATTAACTTAAAATGTCTTTTAAGACATTATTTTGCTAAGTATTATTTGCATTCATTATATATCTTTCACACATTATTTCATAGTTTATGTACATTACAGCACATATTTGTTGTATGTAGAAGGAAGAATGTAAATCGTACTAGGTATTGTATACTATCATAGTACAGCACACAAATATACCCAAAAAATATTTCATCAAGTGTTTAATAATTAAGTAATTTGGTGTTAAATGTGGAAATTGGTGCTGAAATAGCCCAAGAACAAGGACACTTTACATTGACCAGCAGTAAACTATCTTTAATTGTCAGCTGCCTAGTAAATATACTCCCAAGTATTGCAAAGTTTTTGTTAAAGGTCTTGATACGCATGTTATAATAAGTCTCAAGTGCATTTGACAGATTTTGCCAGATTTCCATGTTATCCTTGGATGCATTATGCCCTTAGCAGGGTTTTGCATGGTTACCAAGAAAAAGCAAATTAGTTTACCCTGGCAGTGTCCCTTTGGCCATTTTGTAAAACTAGCATGGCTTTCAGATGCCCAAAACATCTTGCATAGTTGCTAATGAAGCACAAGTTTTACCGTTGCAAAGCTAGAGCCCATAAGACAGAGCAAGCACACTTAGTAAATAGAAAAGTATTTCAGTAAATTTTCACATAAAGTAGCAGACAGGGAAAAATAACCAGTAGGATTTGCCTTGATCATCAGTTGCCATTGTCAGATTTCATCAAATTTCAAAAATGGCATCAGTCCAGGTGATAAAGACCATTATTCAACAAATTAAAAGCACATAAAACATGTTTCCCCCCACTTGGCACAAGGCAAGTTTTGGATTACTTCAATTCACTTTTGTTGTTGTTAAATGGTCTTGAATAGAAGCTGAAACATCTACAGACATTGTGTACATGTAAAAATGTATGTTTTTTTTCTATCAGCCAACTCTTCCCCAATTAGCTATCTGGACGAAATCCAGTAAGAGAGCTCATTTTCCCAGCATTTTGACTGTGCTTCTTCTTTCTAAAGTAGCATTAAAGTATTTTGTCTTGCTAAAGCCGACCTAAATTAACTAAACTTCCTCTGGGGTTTGCTAGAAATTTAATTGCAGCTTTTTTCAAAAGATTTCTCAGCTATAATTTTTCATTTCAGCTATCTTTGTGTCCAAACCATGTATTTCAGCATCGTCCTAAATTATATTGACCAGACTCTTAGTTTTAGTAGCAGTGCCCACCATCACTGCTACGTTTACCCTCGTACCTGACTCTGCCACATCAGCAATGTCCACCCCTTGCTCTTGTGCCATGAAGCCCAGGACAGAAAATATTGCGAAGCCAGACACAAAACTGGTACCGCTGTTCAGGGCTCCCAGCAGCAAACAGTCCCTAAGTCACACATATGTCATGGAGTTTGTTAATTAACACAAAAGGAACCTGAGTTCCTCCACTTTCTCTTTGTTACTCACTTTGTTACATCACTACCCTTTCCCACAGCAAACGGGTCTCACCTGTAGCAGTTGTATTTGTACTTGTTGTAGCTTCCCAGTGAAGTCATTGCTCCAAGACAGATGGCATAAGAGAAGAAAATTTGAGTTCCTGCATCAATCCACACCTACAGCAGGGAAGATACATTCAAAGGAATGTTTGCTTTCAAAAAGAATAAAAAATCTCAACACCTTTTGGATTGTACATCACATCATTACTGCGTCAAAGTTAAGCAAATGTATATAAGTGCTCGAAGCAGAGGCAGTGCTGGTACCCCCCCCCCCCCACCATTGATGTGTTATGGCTGTTATGAACAATGGCCATGTACTATAGCAGTCTTTTGTTAAGAAATCTGCTCAGAGAATCTGATTGGCCAGGGGCAGGAAAGTGATTATGAAAGAATAAGCACACAAGAAAAAGTCCTGGTATGCTAAAGAGTAAAATGTATAAGTGCCAGTTTTACAAACCATTAGTACCTAGCCCACTTCAAGCACCGACAAAATGCCACTGTGAAATGAGCTTATGGACTTTGTACGTCTGCAGAGGAATCCTGCAGGAATGTAAAGCTAGTAAATGGCAACCTATGTGAATCAGTACTACATTTGTTTAGCTGGATTTAGTTTGTAAAGCTGGAAAAAGCAGTTGTCTGAAGACGGTGGTTTAATTCCTCCAACATTCCAGCAACACCGACTACATAAGACTTTTAAACAGACACGTTTTCCACTTATTTGGCCTTGTGAGCTTGGAACAGAGTATAATTTCTTAAAAGGCAGCCAACATTTTCCAAGCACCCTGAAAAACCCATTAGGCCTTGAGTTTACCATCCATGTGCTCTTGCACCAGACTGTTGTATACTGAGTCACAGCCATCAGAACAGGCACCACTATATAGCACTTAATGACTTTATCATATATAGCAATGGGTTAATGGTTCTGCTTTAGTCCTCAGTAGAAGGGCTGCATGAATGGTCAACTGTATGAATAGGGGTCAGTGGCTATGGAAATAAAATGCCATAGTACAAAACTGTAAGCGTTTCTGCTACAAAACAGGAGGCAGGAGGGAAGCAAGCTCAGGCTTGTACCTCAGGATCTTTCAAGCGGCTTAGGTCTGGATAGAGATAGAACTTGATCCCTTCAGTAGCACCAGGTAGCGTCACACCGCGGACCAGCAGAACAATCAGCATAACAAACGGGAAGGTTGCAGTGATGTACACAACCTAAAAAGATTGGCAAAAACAAATAAACATCAGCATCCATAGGACAAGCCAACATGTGCAGAATGGAGAATCAGGACAGTGATTCTGCTTTTTGCCTGTGCATTATATAAAGTGTGATATGACAGACACAATGTTCCTCTTCCACAATAACTACACATTAAAAGCACTTTTATGATGTCATGTTCCTTTGTTTCTCATTGCTTTCCCACTAATTCAGGCCAATATTGTATCTTCCTAGTTCAAATTCAAATCCTCAGTTTTATTCCGTTAAACGCTGCATATATTGTGTTATTTTGACCGTTTATGCTGTTCAGCCAAATCCTCCTGCATGACTGCGAACCTGAAAGTGAACAGCCTGATACAGCTAAAATTCTTGAACTCTCTTTTTCAGTTTACAGTTGTGTATGGAGAGCTGGAAAATCTGCCCAACTTGGCCATGCAGGACTGCAGCTGAATGTTCCTGATGCAGATGGAGGCACAGCTGAGCTCAACAGGTCAGTTGTAGTGTCAGGCTCTTAGGATGGCACCCTGCCTCACAGAAACACTCTGCAGACAGCAGCAGTAATGTGCACTGTATAAATATATGCTGTCCTAAAATAACCGATAAACAATGGACTAGGATTGGATTAAACAAGGAGGCAGTGGATCTATGCCACCCAAGTCCTCAACAGTCTCTGTTGGCATGACATCATAGTCCTGAATGCAAACCTGCTTTATAATGACTGAAGGCCCATGTGCTTGGCCACAATACACTTTTTGCTAAGAACACAGTCTAAGGAATATTAGTGCTGGAGAAAAGAATCATCATCCCACTTACTTTTCCTGTTGATTTCACTCCTTTCCAGATGCAGAAGAAGCAGATGACCCAGACTCCCAGCAGACAGAGGGCAAGGTCCCACTTGATGGGGCCTATATCCTCAATGCCGCTGGAGATGCTGAGGACATTGCGTCTGCAGAAAACAATTAAATACAGACAATATCACATCATAAGTGCGACTCAATGAAAAAGTTCAGGAAGAATGGAACTGTCTTCCTAACTGCTAAAAAATAATATAATTAAAAATTGCTTGATAGACAAAAGCACAGAGAGCAACACTGATGCAAAATTGACAAACCGCAAACATTTTGAATACAACCTGGCATCTGTGATTGATACACACAATGTTTAAAAATGCTTTATGAATGAATATTTGGAGCAAGGAGCTGAGAGGTGGGTATTTTTGTGTAAGTTAAAAACAAGACGGGCTTTTTAATGGGAGAATAATAAAAGAAGAACGCATGGGAGGGGATATAGGGGAGGAAAAAAAATTACAGAGCTGTGCAAAGGTCAGAGAGGGGCTGGAATGGAGTTTACAGCCACTTCTCCAGTCCTAACCTGTCAAATCTAGACTGTCTGGTCTCAACAGTGTGTGTGTGTGTGTCTGTGTCTGTGTGTGTGTGTGTGTGTTCAGTCACCCTCTGCAGTGTTAGCAATGTGGCCAAACACACACAGCCACTGGGAGTCCCTCATGTAAAAGAGCACGGACTGGAAGGGAGAAGATGTAAGGGTAAGGAATGTGCAATGAGTTACTACAGTACTCACTCCCAGAATTCGGTCACAGGCGAAGTAAAGTTTGTGCCATTGGCCGCCAGCCAAAGGGTCTTGTTCTTGCGGATAGTGTCCTCCACACAGTTCCCCGTATTCCAGTGATGTTTGCACTTGGCCCAGGGAAGCTCAGGCTGAAAACATTGGAACAGGTAGTAGAGTCCCCAGGCCAAGATCACAATGTAGTACACATTCAGTAGGGAGACGATCACAATGGATGCATAGCCGATGCCTGGAAAAAAGATGCACTGCGTTAAAATGTTAACATTTTCTGAAGCTTCAAAGAGCAATGCAAAGCAAGATGAAACAAAAATTAACTTTTAAATGCTACAATTTGCCAGCTACTTCAGAAGAAAGGACCCAGAATCCACTGGTTTTAGGTCGTCATTAATTTCTTTATTTGTAAATTTCATTATCAAAATAGAGTTTCAGAGAATACTGGAGCAGAGGACTAATTTTCATTCCAAATCTCAGTATGCAGACTATAAGTACTTAAAGTACTCTGAATATCAGTTATATGAGCTTTCTAACCACAACTTTCCTGGAGTTTGTTTCAGTCAGGTGGCTTTGTGAGGCTGATCTGAGGCTGTCACTACAGTGGAGATTACCAGCACGGCCACGCACTACTTGCGAAGGGTAAGTAAGGCTGACAAATTCACAAACATTCATCGTGCCCACCATGGCAACACTGGACTGTCAGCTGAATGTCATCCAGGCATTACACACAGTATCACACATTGTTGTCTAGCTGTCCAGGTACTAAGCTTGGCCACAATGTAAAAAAAGACAAATATCACATTTGACTTCCACCCAGCTTAAGGAAACTTGCAGTCTGGTGCTTTACAGTAGACAGGATATTTATGATCATTAAATTCATCATATTGTGCAGTATGCATAATTATTCATTGATGATTATTATCCTTGACTTTATGCCCCGCAGTTACCTTCATTTACTGGGGTTAAATACTAGCGCTTAGCTCTTGGAGATTTACCATGTCACTCCAAATAAAAGACTAAATTCCTGAATACATAGAACTTCTGATTATTTACCACACAGAAAGAAACCCACACAAGCACAGAGAGAACATGCAAACTCTAAAAAGACTGAGTGGAGCTCGAACCCATGTCTCTTCCAGCACTGTTCAGATGTAGAGAGACAACGGCACCGCCCAACCTCAACAGTGCAATTGATTCCTACACCTGTGATTTTTTTCCTCTTGTCAAAGCGGCTGCCATACAGCTGTTTCAGAGATGACAAACTGCTTAAGAACAGCTCAAGGTCTCCAGGCCAGATAATTCCACTCTTAACCCTTAACCCATGCTGGTCACAACAATATCACAGCACTCGGATGCACGGCCCCTGGCAGCAGCCCCACTGAAAGTTAAAACTGCTGGCTAAACCAGCATCTTGCTGACATCTAGTCTTATCTCAGCCCAGTTTGTGCTATTTATAGCACTTTGGTTTTGGGAAAGATTGAAAGCTGAGCTTGAAATAAGCATGAAAAGAACGTGTATTGCTTGCTGTTTACTGGTGTGTCTCTGTGTTTTCTGGTTCTTGTTCAGAGGCTCAAGATTTGTTGATTTGATCTCATTGCTAGGCACCTCTCTGATGTTTCCCAGTGCTGTTGCCATGGTAACTTCAAATTCAGCCCACTGTATACATGTCTGCATCCTGATGCCTGTGTGTGTTTACATGTTTGTTTGGTGTGTATGAATTCCTGGCACTGAGCTTTATTTTTGCAAGCACGGTTTTGTGAAATTAAAACTATTAATTCTTGTAGCAATCAACTACAAATCTTCGTATGTAAATGCAAGACAGACATTAAACAAAATAAAACAGGTTTAACTGTCACCAGCTGAAAAGGGGATGTGAAACAGTTTGTCACATGCTTTTGAAACAGCTAGGAGGGATTTCTTTTCTGCAATGAGCTAATAAAGCAGTTACCCTTTTGTTTGGTAGAAAACAGGGAAAGTGGCCAACAGAGAAAAGGATGGGTCTCCACAGATCCTAGCAACTTGGAATTCAGTTAAAGCTCAATTCTTATGCCAAGTGCCCTTCTTCTAACCAAAAGTCCCTTCAGGACAGCTGGTGGCTTCAACAACTTTATAACTCATGATAAAAGACGACAGATTTTGCTTTTTGCTAATATAAACTCACAATAAAGTATCTTCCTGTAATAAAGACTCCAAAGAAATCATAAAAAATAAAGTATCCCCTCCAAGTGCATTATTTAGTTCTCACAATGGGTGACGTTTCATTTACTTTAAGTTTATATGTAAAAAAAAAAAATTTAAAAATGTGTAACACAGTAATACAAGTGGCAGAGTAATCCACATAAATATGCATAATGATAAAAGAACTTTGAGCAAAGAACAACTCTCCTACCTGTATAGCTGGGCTAAAATGTCATATTAATACAAATACTCTTAATTTTGCAAAGCTGTAAATAGTTTTATAACTGAGCAATTACTCAATTCTGACTAAAAATGGTGTAAGAACGAACAAAATCACAATGGACTGGCCTGCGAGATGGAGGTTCAGCCATGTCTTCAGTTAAATTACATGCTTAATACAGATTTTTCATTGAAAATTAATTTATCTTGGGTCTGTGACTGCACAATGTGTAGCCAAAAAGTCACCTTGTATCGTATTTGTGGAAATAGTTTGGCATATTTATGCCAAAGCTGAAATAGGATTAAAGTAAACAAGTTTGTACGGAGCAGATGTTTATGTGTTTGATATTGTCAACTAGGTTTGGTTGTTTTTCCCATGTATAATTGGCATGACCATGATGTTGAATGCCAAAAAAAAATGTATTTGAACATGTGTACACAAGTGCTAGGATTTCAACAGTTCAGTAACAATGAGAACAACCATCTATGCATTTAGGTGAAAGTGTGGACCCTCCCATATCTGGTGCAAGATGCTGCCTGTTTTAATGCTCATTGCGCACATTCAAAGCTCATGAAGCTTTTATTGCTGCGCCACTTTTACGTAACAGCTGGATCAGTTAATAATGCTCACTTTGCCTACTTAAAATTTCATAACACTAAGATGGCTGACTCAAAAATTGCAAGTTCCCTGCTGTGTATTAGTGCAACTTTTTTGACATACAGTACATCTCTCTTACAGCATTCTCACATGCACCTGGGCTGAGGATCTCACCGCATGTCCACAAACAGGTAAGTAAATTACTGTGGACTCAGCATCCAGCTGTGCCAGAGGAGCAAGCTCCAAGGACATCAGATGTTGGCACTCACCAGTAAAGATGGGGCAAAGCTTTTCCCAGCAAGTGATTCCACCTTCAGAGGTGAACTGGCCAAGAGCCACCTCCAGGAAAAACACAGGTAGACCGCCACCAAAGAGGAAGATGAAATATGGGATAAGAAATGCACCTGCAAATGTACAATTACCAATACAAGCATGTTAGTCCAAACAGCGTGTGGATAACCAGGTGAAATAATGTAAGTTTCCAGTACGTTTAATATGAGGTTAAAAGCTGCAAATAGTAGATCACACATTTTCAATTTAGCAGGTAAAAAAGCCTGTCTGCTTCCCACCTATCATGGGAAAGGAATGTTCTGGATCTGTTTTTCTCTTTTTTTCTTGTAGACACAATTCATAAAAACTAAACATATGTGTGTGTCTGACCAAAACACAAGTTCTCCACATTAGCATTTAAATATGTAATTAATTCCTCCACTTGAAAAAAAAACATGATGGTAACTATTCAGAAATGAGATTGCACCGTTTTCTCATGAATACCACATTATAACTCTGAGTGTCCAGAAAACATGTACAGTACAGACATGTAGGCAGCGGAGGCGAAACATACCTCCACCATTCTTATAGCAGAGGTATGGGAAACGCCAAACGTTCCCTAAACCAACAAAACCTCCTGCGACGGAAAGGACAAAGTCGAGCTTGCTGGCCCACTTCTCCCGTTGTGGGTGCTTGCCCTCCGCCTCATCTTCAGGTCGGGTTCCGGGACTCTTTCCAGGTGATGGCTTGAGGATGTCCTTGTGGAAGTCCTTCAGACACTGGAGCTTCTCTTTCTGAGCCATGCTGCAGGAGGAGGCAGAAAAACAGTTGGCTGGGTCGCCATGGATGTCCATAAACCATCAAACAAAAACTAAGGCGTGAGCAAGATAACAGGCATGTTAGGGAAACAAGTGGCCAGTGGGATGCATGCAGGTGTGTATCTGTGCACATGCTTGCTGTGTCTAAAGCCCCAACAAATGAAGACAGATGTACACCAATCACTGCCATTCATATTTTTGTACAGAAGAAATGCCAGCCTTTATAATTAAGTACAAAAAAAAACAATGTTGTCCTGTTTTTAAAAAAGGGCTTTGTTATAGAAATACAAGAACAATTGTTATTGTATTGCCAGTACAGGAGAAACAGGAACATGATCATTACCGCCATTGGGAATAAAGCAAGTTGAAATTATAACTGAAAGTAGCATCATGTGACTCATAATGAATTACACAAATACAGTCCCTCAAGGAAATACTCAGCTTTACAGTACACTGCAAAATTGTTTTGTTCCAAACAGAAACACTTGTTTAATTTATCTTTCCCGGCCTTTGTCCATCAATTAATGTGTAACAACAAAACTGAAGCCCTGTGATATTACTGGAAGGACAAACAGCTTTAATTCATATCTTGTTTATACTGACAAGAGGTTATTCCAAGAAGGAATTATTACTACCTTAAGTATCCTATTTCATAACACGGGCCAGATCTGACCATCTCCCTTGCCACAGTGCCGAGGGCAAGGTTACTTATGTGAGACACGTTTCGGCACTTGAAAACATGACAGGATTCACATTTGGTTTTGGCAAAATAAATCACAACATTTAAATCAGCCAGCTTTCTTGCTGCAGCAAGTGCTGGTAATGCATTGATACAACAGATAAACAAGGCAATTGAAAACTGTTACTGTGAAGTGACACAGTTTATATGCTTGAAATTTGGGTTGGGGGACTAAGCAATAGGCTTCAGTTAGAAGCTGAGCTATACTGTGAGAGTCAAACTACAGTAGTTAAAATATGGGAACAAGTGAAAGCTTTTAAAGAGTGATAAACAGATATGGAACCCTAGTGATATGACATGTAAGTTATATGTGAACTCTGATTTTACTCGGGTTGGTTGTACGGCTGTGTCCTACCTGCAGAAGCAATGTTAGCGAACATTTCATTAGCGCTGACAGACACCCAGTTTTTTTATATCATACTTTTCTATTTTTCGTATTTTTTGTTCTTGCAAAACGAGTAATAACTTTCTTCCATTAAAGACAAAGGAGGACTACAGAAAGTGTTGTTTGTTTGCCAGTTAATAAGTAACCAAACTAGATGGATAGCCAGTAAGGTCTTTGGATTATTACAATAACATTGCAGCGTGCAATAAAAAAGGTTACAGCTCTTCATCGGAACTGGGGTAGATTTATGCAATCTGTCAGAGTGCAAAAGTCTTGCCTTGTCAAAATGTGCAGAGCAAAAATGACAACAAAAAGAAGGTAGTACATTGGTATCCCTGTTGGCAAGAGTTCAAAACAAGAGGACAACAGGACAGGAGAAGACAGTCCTTGGGATACATGATGGATGAAGACCTCTCTCATGCCACCCAGCCAAAGAAAAGGCTCAGGAGGTAATATTTACTGTTTGTGGCATCTCTCCAGCAGTTTCACTGGGTTCCTATGGTTTCCCAAGCAATAATGTTCCTCCCCAAGAAGCTACTGAATTAAGATGCCTCATACAAAAGTTTGTTGAGAGGCAGTAACTGCAAGCACACACATTTGTCTCAAGTGACAGCTGGAAGTGGGAAGATGACGCTCAGAACCATAAACATATTTCACAGCTCACAACTGTGATGGATAACTGTTCCGTCTCTATCTGCATTCATTTCCAGAGGTTATTAGATGTAGCCAAAAATAATGGTTTGCAACAGATGCATCCCAGTCTAAGCTGGCCAGAATTCCTTCACTTAGGGACTTTCCTCATCCTGCAAAAAACAAGGGTCCGTGCCCTTTCTTTCTGATTATTTTTACCATCTGGCCTTTCATAACATGAGGTTTTGTATACCTGTTTCATGCAGAAAATAACATAAATTTCAGTCCTGGGTTCCAATTATGTTCTGCTAAGCTTTATTCTGAATACTTTATTCCTGCCCTTATGATCAGTGAATTTCACAAGTTCCCAGCCTGCCTGTGGCAGGTTTCAGTAATTCCACTTTCCACACTCAGCGGTATTACATAAGACAGCAAAATCCGCTTGTGCAGCCTCTGTCTAGGTGTTTGCATTTGCCCTATACTGATGTGCGCATGCACTATACGTCATAAATTTTGGTTTTTGTAACACACAAATAAAAAAACAAAGAAAAAAAATCTGGACCTGTCATGAAAAAAAGAATCTGTAAAGTTTTCTTGTCTTAAATCTCTTGCATGGAAGCGGTAAATGATGACCATCTGATCGCAATGTTTTTTTTATATATCTACTGTGCATAATTTGCAAAAACATATTCAGTCTTCCCCTATTTTATTTTTACAAAATAAAGCAGGTACTGTATTAATTTCAAGCCATATTATCATTACATGTAGTCAAAAGAAAAAAAATTGCAACAAATGCACGGGTCTGTTTTATTCTAGGCAACTGTAACAAGAAAGTATGCAAAACTATCATTTGATTTCTACCAAGATATTTGAATTTATTATTTGTAATGTCATGAACACTTGACATTCAGCCCTTTGCACAGTTGCACACCAAAGAAGCCCCTCAGCACTCACTTACATGTCCTTCATGGCTGCGGTTGCTTCTTCTGTGCGCTTCCGTCAGTTGTCACCATGTCTCTGTGGTGAACGCCTGAATGTCGACTAAGCCCCTGGTAAATGATGGTGACAGCAAGGCCCGCCCCCCCCAGACTAAAGACAATTAAATGCAGTCTGCAGATTGGACACGGCTTTTGATTTGAGGATGACGCGGTTTAAGCTGCCTGCACTGTAAATTTCCACTTCCACACTGACAACAGCGGGACCTTTCCTTTTGCATGTATCGTGTGCACCCGTAATTCAAGCCTCCTTGACATGGGCTGCTCAAACACGAACATGGCTTGCAGTGGAATGTGATCCACACGTCTGTGCGTTTCTACTGAACTGGCATCCAAACCATCTGCTGATTCAGAGGTTTTGGTTACCTTGTTTTTTGCCAGGCCCATTTGTCAGGAAAATTTTAATAACTTTGTTTTGTGAACATTATGACAATATCACATAAGACATACGGTACTGAAGAACCCATGCATCACACGACTGCATGACAAAAGAACATTTTTTATAAAATACAGTATTTGGTTTGGCAGTGTCAGAATGATAAATGGATGCAAGGCACCACGATGAGTACTCAAGAGGAGCATTTTCTGTGCTTAACGTGAACATGCACGAAATTGAAATTTTACAAACAGACATAGGAGGTAGGTAAATAAGCGATGTGGACAATCTTTTGAAGTTCCACGAGACGAAGGATGCTTTGGTCACGTCTCAACTGTTGTCATAAACAGCATCGAGCACATGACCTCAGTTAGTATCCCAGCAAATATATTCTGCAAGTATTTTTCTTTTTTTGGACCCATTCTAAGAGCGTTTTTATCTTTATCGATGCAACTCATGACTGACAGTGTGTAGTCAAAGTGGTTTAATGCATACACAGTGTGTATGAAGGAAGACTTTAGGTCTCTGGTCCAGGTGAGTCACTCTGTACTTATATAAAGTCTCTATTTTAAGACCACGCATTTTTCCTGGGGGCCTTCACATTAAGCTCTTCTCATTGGATGCATTCCATTACATAAGTTGTTCATCCTTCACCAAAACACTATGTTAGAAACAGGCTTGTTGTTATGGGCTATTATTAATGAAGGCAAAAGGCAAACTACAGGCATCCTGCAACATCCAAAACATCTACAAAATGTGCTATACGGTGTCTTTAACTTTGCTGTGTGCCAAAAAATGAGTACTATGATCTGCAGTTTGCTTCAACACACAAATCTGTTATCTTCTTACTGTAGGTGACTGCACAAATAGGTGCAAAGAGTTAACTTATCAAAAGTAGGCCAGCATACAAACTGGGTTAATAGTGTCTTAATGGTTCTCCTTCAGTTAATTTTTTGGTGACCTCATGTCAACAGGACTGCGCCGATAATAAACTACCAGTGGAATATAGCTGGAATGGGATGTTTTACTGTCCCTAGGGTAAAGTTCCCACTGATGTCAGAACTATTTACCATAACTAACCACTACCATATCCGGTTATCGCACTGTTATTGGTAGTAACAGCCAGTAACAGCATCTAGTTAACCTTTCCATTCCGTACAGAAAAGCATTAGCTCTTTTAACTGGCCGCTTAGCTACCTAATGCTACCGTTTCTTTTTTCATTTAAATTATGATTTTTAGTTATTATACAAGACAATTAATAGTGGATGCACGTCTAAGAAAAGCCCAAATGTCAACTTACTTACATACACTTCTCATTCCAATTAAACATGTGTGTAAATATTTATACCACAATGTTATGTTTTCTAAGATCTTATGTAAAAACAGACATACAACTTCACCCATTTGTGCAGCTGGATGTTTCTAAAGTTTACTCCTACTAATCGAGGTTCTAACACCTGATGGACTTTCCATTGAATATGCCTTAACTGATGTATAGATAAGACATTCCCAAATGCCAAAATGCAAAAGAGGCTGTTAAAGTTGTGAGTAATGGGTCATGCTTTCAGGAGAGTGACTTATGTATGATCATCGAATCTCTGATATATTACCATAAAAACAGTGTGCATACACATTACAAGTATTAATGTAAAGAATACATAGCTTCCCCTAGCTGTGTAAAATGACTCTTAATATGACAAATATGACAAATATGACATGCACATCTCCATGATTATTTTCATAAACGATAGCCTACAAAACTGAAAGATCAAACCAAATGAAAGCATTGTACAAAAAAACCAAATCTGATCTAAACAAATATTAAAGTGTAAGTTACTCACTGTCTCTTTAGCAAATCTGCAGAATGCAGTGCAGTTTACAGTACCAGGACAGGACTATGTGGACAAAGGTGGAGCAAACACCCCTAAACATGTAATGCATATAATGCATACACCACTGAATGGGCTGCAAGCAGGAAAAACATGTCTTATGTCAACCTGAAGCATTGTCATCCTTCACCCATGCCAAACTACATATGTGTGAATACTGTATTTACTCAACAAAATGTTAACAGTGTGTAACATGTTTTTATTCATAAATATATAGCTTTCCAGTAAATGGCAAAGGTAAGATTCTAAACATTTTTCTGTGGGACATCACAACTATAAATGTCATTTTCAATGCAGCTTGTCAGAATATATTTTTCAAAAATAATGAAGAAAATGGGTATCTTGGACAAAAAGTATAAATGAGGAGGATTTGATGTGAGGAGGGTGGGACTTGGATTTCATAGATGCAAAAGGTGGACAGTTCTTTGGAGGCGCTTAGATCTTTTCAAGTGTATTGGTAACTTCGGCAGTCAGCACAGGTTTCACTGAACATTAACCTGTAGGAACGTGTATTTCCATTAACCTGTAGGAACCGTATAGTCATCACAATTTTTTAGCAACCTGGGGGAAAACTAGCAAAAGCAGTAATCTTACCAAAGATAATGGTGCTTTGCCATTATAAGAGAATGATCCCCAGAAACTGAGCATTTTTCATGTCCCTTGTGCTTATTACTATCATTTGTATGGGGGGGGGGTTTACCTTGCAATCTTTAATCATAATAGTTGCCTAAATAATTTACTGAGAAATAAAAAGAAACCTAGCAAAGAACTCAGACACTGGAGGCTTGTCAACCTTTCCAGCGTGAAGACTCAGCTATCGAGTTATTTCTACTGATAACCGTATACGTTGACACTGGAATACAACATCAATATCTGATCACAGACTGCATTGTGTAATTCAGTAAGTCTGGATATTTAGTAGCCCTGAGCATTTGTTTTTAAGGAAACAATGCTTTAGAAACACCGCAGGAGGCAACACGCTTTCAAGAAGAAAAAAGTTTGCACCCAGCTTTGTACACGTACAAAAACAGGATGTTTAAAAGGCTGCACCGGAAGTTGTGCTTGAGAAGCAGCCGTCTTTGAGGTATAAGGGTGACAAACTATTTCTTGTTAAATAAAAATTCAGACTCCCTGAAGGGAAACGGCAAATGCCCATGCAAAAAGATGACATTTGATGGCAGCGGTAAGAAAATACAAATCTTGAGAAGAACAGGAGATCTAACATCTTATTTAAAGGCAGAAGAGGACAGTGAAGCTTATGGTCATGTGCTGCTCAAAATCACATCTTTGTAATTCTTTCAGGTAAAAAGTAAATGATTTTTTTTCCAGTCCACAATTCAGCAGCCTTCCAGCATTCCAACATGGATTACTCTACTTCCTTTTGCTGCAGCAGACTCTGGATATTATATAACAATTTTTTGGATTTAAAAATGCTTGATTTGGAAAGGAAAAGCCCTTGGAATTTGTCTGAGTAAGATTTTGGCTAAGTGAGATTTACTTGGCAGGCTTCCCTAAGTCTTTATACATTTTTTTTTTCTCACAAGCTACAATGTACCTCAATTTACTCTTGTGTGCATGGGGTTATGTAACCTTTTGGTTTTAAAGTCTAAAAATATACATAATGCGGACATGTTTGATGTCACAACAACATTCTGATTTAATTAAAGGTCTTTTTTGCCAATGGCACCGAGGGTAGTGCTGGTGCCTCACCGCTTCTGCGCTGTTTATTTGAATGCAGGTTTAGTCTGTGTGTAGCGTTTGCTGGTTTTCCATGTGTTCATGCAAGTTTCCTCCAGCTGCTCCTTTTCTCCTCCCACAGTCCAAAGATATGTTCTTGAGGTGAATCAAAATCAGTACAAGCGTGAGTGTATGTTCTCCCAGTGGCAGACTGGTGTCCCATTCTGTGCGTGCCCTGTCTTGTGCCACTCTTGCGGTTCTGCCAGAAGTTTCGGCTCATCGTGCCCCTGCTGTCACGTTGGTTACGAACGTAAACAGCGCACATTTTTCGTTCTTTTGTTCTCTGACAACCAAAGACTATTTCCATCCCTCATATTTCTCTCTCAAAGGTGTACAGTCAGTATTCCTACCTTCCAGCAATTGCGTGCTTTAGATTTGTAACCCAAAATGCAGAGCCATGGGCCCCGCTAATGCAAAACACTTATTACCATTCTTATTTGCTCTTTTCCACCAATTCCTGTCAACCTGGACCAGCACTGGCCTCAGTTAACCCGCTGAAACAAGTGAACACCCTTTATGGTAGTGTTGGTGATTTTGTTAGGCCCTGAGTGACCCAGTGCTGAGTTACTGTTGAAAGAAGATAGTTTGGAGATGGGGATATTATGCTCACTTCTGAATATATATTTTATGGTCAACTGTGGAGTGAGAAATACACAGCTGTAGGAAGGCACAGTTTGTGAAACTAACAGCTTCGCTTTTACTGGGGGGGGGGGGGGGATGTGGAGAAGGGTGTCTTCCTGTTTTGTCCTGCTGAAGCGCAACCACTGTGCCAAGCATTTGAAAAACAAGTCATGTGTGCACAGGGATTTAACAGATAAGAAATCTAGGAATGAACTTCACATACGAAACACAAGCGTGGGAGCTTCAATGCCTTTATCCCCCTAGTTGTTCATTAGCCATTCCTGCGACTGAGGTCACTGTCCGCGTTACAATAGACACCTTAACAAAACAAAGTCCGAAAAAAAGCCTGTAAAGCGCCTTAATGTCTCTAAAGTGGTACATGTTTAGCAACTCTCAAGTACGTTGTCTTTACGAATATCCGTATGGAGTGCTTTACAACTTTCCAAAGCATGAAAGTACTGTACCGTAATAACTCTCTAAAGTATCGCACCATAATAAGTAATTCTCTAACACGCTTTACCGTAATAACGCTAAAGTATAGCACATTAATAAGTAACTCGGAAGTGCTGTACCTTAATAACTCTCAAGTCCAGAAGTGCAATAAAAGACGGAAGCAAAGTACTGTATTTCGGAGACTCTCGTCCAGGACTTTAATAAACAGCTCTAACCTGGGTCATGAAAACTAAAATCTAACACGGACCTGAAGACCCCGCGTTCGTCGTACTGCGTAGCGCCGCTATTTAAATTTCAGGTGTAGGAGCGGCGTGGCTGGCATCGTTCAGAATCAGGTGCGGGGAAGAAGGAGCAGCCACGCAAAACTGGCCAGCAAAAGCACACTTAACACTGACAGTTGTTGAGCAGGACGCCTAAACTGAGGCGCCTTGAGCACTCGCACCAAAAAGAGGAAGGTGGGAAGGAGAAGATGCACTACAGAAATGAAAGGGAAACAAAGTAGCGAGAACTGCTGCTCCAAAATATATTGCGCCGTAGTGTTTAAATCCATATAACCAAGACAGCGAGACGGCACCCGGTAAAATACCCGACTCCCCTTCCCACAATCCTTCAGCATATTTCTACGGAGTTATTAAACAAATCTTGCGCTGTTTATGCTGGCGGCTAAAACACACATCTCGCCGTGGCTCCTGTCGCAGCTGCTGGCATTTTGTGTTTGAAATGAGAGGAAAAATAAACGCCGGAGAGGGCAACGACAGATGAGGGTGTCGGCGGCGCTCCGTGAGCTCAGCATCACTCGCAAACCTGTAAATCCCCCCCCCCCCTCGCTGAGACGACACGGGGCACGGCTACCGTGACAAGTACACCTCGGCTCGTACAGAAACGTCCTTATCGTCACCCACCACAAAAAAAACCCCAACAAAACAGCTGTAAAAAAAAGCCCTCTTTTTGTTCCCAAGCGTCTCCCGGAGTGTAAAAGTGTCACAGGTATCAATAGAGAGAAAAAAGCGGCGGACACCTTCCCTTCCCTTCCTGAGCACAAACCAGCTACTACATCCTGAACGCGATAAAAGTGCATTTACAGCCGCTGCTGATAGCAAGTAAGATATACATGGAAATAGCATGAAAATAACATCAGTCCACTCGCAAGGATGCGCCGTGAGACTGAATGCAGAAAAAAAAAAAAGGTGTCAGTCCCATGTTCATAAATAAACGTAAACATGTTGAAAAAAGGGCAAAATTCACGTAAAACAATGTCACGCACAATATTAATATTACAATTACATTTCCGTGTCTTGTCTGCAACCCCTTTTTTTTTTCTTTTTTTTTTTTTTTTACCTGTAACGCTTTCCTTGCGCTCCTCCGGAGGATCAGCTCTCACTTGTCCGTGTTTTCCGAGGCTGTGGTGGCGAATAACAGAATTTGGAAAGTAAATTTAATTTATAAGGCTTTCTTTCTGACCTTTGTCTCTTAAAATAGGTGACCATTAGACACGAGCATGAATGGAAAAATACCGGCCAGCCTCCCCGCGCGGCGAGAGCGCGTCTTCTTAAAGTGACAGGTACTGTACGGCGCGTCACTGGCGTGCGCGCACACGTGCGAGTGCGCGCACCCTGCGATCTCCGCGGGAAAAAAATGGAAAAGTACTCCGGGGCGCACCCTTAGAGGCATTTAGAAACACACACACACACACACACACTCGTAAACTCTCAGCCCTCTTTTTTGCATGTTGGTAGTCAACACACACGCCCAGCATCACACGCGTCTGTGTTGTGGCCCAGCACTCATTTACTGTACGCTGTAGCTGCGTTGCTGTTTCAAAAGGCAAACAACATCACCCACTTCACTTGCTTGTCACTGTAGCCAAAGGACAAACTATTTGCAGCGGAGATTTACGCGCCTGCAGAAGAGGCGGTTGAGGCTACGGGAAAATACAGTTTTCCATCCAGTAAAAGTAAAACTTTTTCCCTTGCCTGCTCGTTCAAGCACTCTTGTTCCGGCTCAGCAGGCAGCAGTAGGATGTCTGAACGGTCTTACTGTACGTTTCCGGATACTGAAACAGACCTGTGTGTTTTTTTTTCATTCCCACTGATGGCAGGATTGCTTAAAAAAAGAACAGTGCCTTATCGAAAGCAAGCAGATGTTATTTCAGACTTTATTTACAGCGCAGCTCTTTAAAAGTAAACCTTTCGCCCGCTGTGGGGCCTTACACACGATTTGTGTTTAAATCGGTGAACCCTGGAGCTCATCGATAAGCTTGCCTTCCGCTTTCCAACTTTCTAACAGTTGAAGTTCTATTGACGGTCATTCTGGCTTTAGATTCTGTAACCAAACGTTATGGATGCTCGCAGCTGTAAATATTAGTGCAGTTGTTAGATGACTGTTTGCAAGTACAGCTGCACTCATCCCACGCACGTATTTCATTTATTAGTATTTTGTGTTTGCGACAGCCGGGTTGGCTTGTGGGATGAGGACAGGGAGTCAGGATTGTTTTTTACTGTTCTTTGTTCCCGAACTTTTATGCTGGCTTCAGTCAGGGAGGAGGGAATAAAACTGCATGCAGAGCCTCCTGCCCTGCTCCACCTGTTGCTCCAGGGCACTTGTCCCTGGGGCTAGTTCTGTTATTGTGGGCACAATGGGGAAGTTAAGTGAACCAAGTGTTTGTTACTTGCCACTAGGTGTATGAGTTAGGATAATATGGTAGCTAGCATGGTAAGAGATATACACAGTATGACCAAAAGTATGTGGACACCCCTCCCCCTTGTAATTACCGAGCTGAGCTGTTTCAGCCACACCCATGCAGCATACAAACACGTTCTCAACAACTGTGTGCTTCCAGCTTTGTGTCCACAGTTTGGGGAAGAAGCTCTTTTCCTGCTTCAGCATGACTGTGCCCCCCCCACCACCCCATGCACAAAGCAAGCTCCATAAACACACAGTTTTCCCAGGTTGATGTGGAAGAACTTGAGTGGCTGCACAGAGCCCAGACCTCAACCCCACTAAACACCTTTGGGAGGAACTGGAATTTCAACCGCGAGCCAGGTCTTCTTGCCCAACCTCACTGATGTTCTTGTGACTGAATGTGCACAAATTCCCAAAATCTGGTGGAAAGCCTTTGCAGAAGAAGGAGGCTGTTATACCAGTAAAGAGGAGAAGAGCTCCATATTAATGCCCATGGGTTTGGAATGGGAGGTACAGTAAGCACATGTGGGGGTGGTGCTCAGGTGTCCACATATTTATGGCCATGTAGTGTATGAATTTGTGTGCTCTGTGTTCTCTTGTATCAGGACCCTATATTCAAATGGATTAAAAAATACATCTATTTTATCATTTCTTTGGGGAATTTACATGGGCTTACAGACACTATTTGTTGGTCTCCTATATTTGTGCAACTGCAGGTAGGATCAATAATATATAAATGTTGAGGCAACTTTAATGTGTCCCTCCCCCTTAGCATTTTGTGTATTATAACACTGAGTTCTATTTCTAATATATTTGTTACACCCAGTAATGACAAGCTGCTACAGCACCAGTGTAGATGGATAAAATCTGTGAGCTGCGTTGGATAAAGGTGTCAGCTAAGCAACAAAATAGTAGCGGGGAAAGAGAGCAGAAAGTCATAGGGATAAACCCATTGAGAAACTGTACATATAAAATTGGCATCTTCATCGTACAGAAATATAAAAATATTATTCTGTTTATTGATTTTTTTTTTTCCAACTTACAGTGTTAAGTTACAGTAACTAAACATTTATACAACTGGGTAGTTTTGTCAGGGGGAATTGCAACAGGAAGTGGGGTTGGGACCTGGGTCCTGAACAAGGTGACGATTGTTACCACTAAACTGCCTGGTTTCCCTTTTTATTACTTTCACTTCATGATTTTATGACAATAGCATTGTCGTATATTCAGGTCATGATTTGTGGTCTTCATGTTTTCAACGATTCTGCTATAAGAGGAAATGCAAATTCACTGTTCTTCCTATTTTATGAAGGATCTATCATGTTCTTCACCATGATGATAGGAAAGGACAGGTTGTGGTTAAGGTCAGTAAGCAGCTTGTTTGTTGTCAATACATTCCATAAGTCTAGGTGGCAGTGGACAAACCAGTCCATAAAGTAGTTCAATATGGGACCGAGAGATGGATTTCAGTATTTTCCACCCTTTTCAGGCAGCGTGTCAAATTCTAAGTTTGGTGTAGGTTTTATCAGATGACCTGCAGAAAATTAACCTTTCCTGAAGGCCTTCTGCCTGTCAAAAAACGATAAGTTAACAAAACAGCAAAAAGAAAAAGTGCAGTTCTTTGGTTGTGATCCAGTCCTGTACTCTGGAGTTGAAATGCAAATGCAAATGATTTGTTAAGACTTTAGGACCATTTTCACTTTCCTTTTCTTGGTTTTTCTAGGTAAACATATCTGTACATGTTGTACCTCAGCTGTTACTTAATACAGCTCATTCAGTTATATTTCAGTCTGCTTCAGTGTTATATATTTTAAGTTTTCAGTTGAGCATAAATTTCTGCATCTGTCCTTGTCTTGCTATGACAGTGGTTATTTAATAGTGGGGCACTTTGTTCCTACAAAAGGATTTGTTGGAAAATTCCCTGTTGATTCACACTGTTTTTTGTTCTTTATTTTTATTTTAAATGCCACACAATGTTTTCCTGATGGGAAAGTTTCTGGCTACCTATGCAAAACATTTTAAAATTCTCTCTCTGATAGTCCAGCAACAACACTTTCTGCTCTTTTTCCAGATAATTTAAAAGACTAAAATCATTAGACAGGTACTATCAAAGTAATGAAAAACAAAATCAACAACAACACCTACTACTACTACTACTACTACTACTACTAATAATAATAATAATAATAATAATAATAATAATGTCTTCTTTACAGAATCATTACAAATTCACATTTGTCCTCAGACTATTCATACTAAAGTATGTAGTGTTTACATTCATGTTTACTACATTTCATATACATTTTATGTATGTACTTGCCTTGGCCAAACAAGGCCCTGTCGGCTGCTTTATTAAAACTGTTATCAGGAAAAATAATTCAATCCCTAGGAGACATTTGTTCTTGAAGAAAAAGAAGCAATTGTTCATCATAAGATGTTTACTCCTATCATGTGACACAGTTTAGGCCAGATTCTAATGCAGCTTCACTCTCTTTATTGTTGTGCATTCTTTGCATTAAAAACATTCATTTTGAACCATCAAATTTGAAGGAATGATAAAGTCAAAAATGGACCAAAAAGCTGGAAAATTTAGTTACACCCTATATATATATATATATATATGATTCCATTTTCTTTTTTAAAAAGTTCCATTTGAACCTAATATTGCCGCTTAGTGAACTCGATTTTTGTCTTTTACAAATTTTTCACCTTTGGTTGCAAAACAGTCGGTGAGGTTTGCGGAAAAAGACAACAAAGCATTTGCTTATTATTCTAATATACATGCCTGAATAAACATTTAGCATATGCACACAAAAAGGCAAGAAAACCTTTCCACAGAAAGCCACACAATTTGTGCATTTGAATTTATATTTGAATCTGTGCAATATTTGCCTTGGATGCGGCATAGTTACACTTTGGCCAGGAGCTCCTGTAGCTTTTGTCATCCAGGTGGCCTTCTTAAGTGACCGCACTGCTATGCGATGCAGGAATCTGGCTTGGTGGAAGGAGGTTGGAAAAAACACACCTTAAAAATTATGGGTGAAAATTATAGGAAAATAACAAAGGGTAAAATCTGGTTTCATGCAAATGGATCAGCACCAAGTACGTGTCCAGCAGGAACAGCAGTAAAAACATCTGACGCACTGCCCATCACACTTGCTGCCCAAAAGGAATACATTCTTGCTGCATTTCATCCACAATGGTCCATTCTGCAAAAACAGCTTTTCTTCTGAATCCGACAACCTCAACTTTGTCTTTGCTAAATGTCTCCAGCCAACATAGATGCTGACATATTCGTCACCTGACTTGCCAAATCTGACTGAGTTCCTTGGATGTGTCATATTTTTTAAAATATCAGTCAAAATAAAGCTTTAATTTAAATACAAAGTATGAGACGATGGCTGTACTTTTGATACAAATTAATATTCTTGATATGAGACGACTGCATTGATTTTTAATTCATAATGTAGTCTACGGTAACATGGAATTTACAGAGCCCTACAAGAAAAATATCAGGGTTTTACTCTAGTAAACTGTAAATGTAATATTTACAGCTTTAAAACAGTATTAAAATCAAAAAGAACATATTTTATTTTTCGTCTATATACAAATCCTGTTCCAAAGTGATGCGGCATATCGCAGTAATCATTTATAAATGCCTTATGGAGCATTTATATTCCACGTAAACGTGCAGCCATGTTTGTTTAAAATCCATGGCTTCCTGGATATCTAGTTACTTCCCAAGCTAAGGAACGCACACCTGCACACCTAGTCGGTTCCTACGAAGCAGGGACATGTGATCCTATAGCACCTTTCTACTGCGCTCCTCTGCATTGTTTTTGTGAAGCAAGATAGAGAGATTAAACGCGAGCTGAACAACAAGTTGGACAGCAAGTTCATGTTTTCCGGACATATTCTGTCCAGTTAGATCTGGCATAATGTGTTTGTTTCACGGTACGATTGGTATATAAAGCATGAGTTAATAGAATAATACACATTACATAACACAGAAAGTTGAAAGCATGAATTGAGAATAATTTGATCCCATTTTGGCATTTATTGTTTGATTCCAATTTACTGTGTCACAGTTAAACATGGTTAGTCAGAGTGATATGAATGCAAATAATGAAATGCTGAAACAGAAGGGGGTTGTTAGAAGTTCTAAAACAGTCATAAACTAAATTGTATTTTATTTATTTAATGTGCTTTGTAATTTATTTGCAGCGAACTTCCCTATTTAGCTTTGGGCCTGCAGTGAGTTTTTTATGAACAATCATTATTCTATTTACTAAAGTGTTCTTCCCTTAACCACTTTTGCTCCCATTTAATATGTCCCTTGCAATATTTAATGCGAAAATTGGCACAACTCAGTGTTTTGCAGCAGAACTGACTTTTCATTTGGACTAAACACAATGTGAGTCGGAGTGACCCAGAACTGGCATCAGGTTTGGTTTTACTTTGAGCTTTATATACAGGCAGCTCAAACGAACTGAATTTTAAATGTTTGTTTCCCCAATACCCTGATAGCAGTAGACTGCATGCAGTTTCAGCCATGCTGAAAAGTTACAGACTTCCCTGTTTTTTATGAACATACCAGTACATTTCCACTGTGACCAGAAGTAAAAAGGGGAAATCTGAGAGCATTTTTTTTCCTTGTCATTGGAAAAAATATCTTTCAGGCATTATATTTGTCTCATTGTGAAACTGGATGACAACAAACATGTTCTTGTTTTGAAGCAGGCTATTTACAAATAAGTCAAGTTATTTGTGTTATTTAAGTTAAGTGTGAAGATGTTAGATCCTATGTGATGCTATAAATGGACAAGTGCTACTGTCTGGAAGGTGGCCTAAATTTCAGAATCGTTCATTCCAACGGCATTCAGGGGTGAATAATGAAAATGCAGCTTCATCATCCCCTGAATAGTGGATGCCAGCTAGACCGAAACAGAAAATGTGGTGATGTAGAAATGCTGCACATCCATGCAGTTTACCCCGGTACTGTTGTAGTGGCGAGGGCAATGCGGTTACTTTTAGTTTTAGTTTTAATCGGACGCTGAAAACTTGCTCTCTCTGTCTCCCTTTTTGACAGAGGCCATAGTTTATGTATAATTATCATTCCTGGAGAACTGTTTAGGAGATTCTCCTTGACCTTGGCACCCTGGAGAAGCCTGTTGGTGCAGTTAGCCTTTGGGGAGCCATAAGAGCACTGTAATCTTCTTTCACTCTTACATGCAAGAGCCTCACTCTGTCTCATCACAGTACATCCCTGTTCTGGTCGGGTGTCAGCCTTGTGACCGGCTTGGTACACACTTGGTGCACGCAAAAAAGGCGCTGCTGCAACTTAAGGAAGCCTTGGTGTCGGTTTTTGCTTTACAGTACGAGCAGATAAGTTTCTCATATTGCAGTAAGATAAAGAGAATGGAGAGTGCTAACCTGAGTCAACCAGGAAGAAATTAATAATTATTAAGATATTGCAAAGGGGTTCTGTGCATTTCATGACTTTACAGCAGCTGGAAAAATAGCACAGTTTCTGCTTCTCCTTATCTAAGATTGGGGGAGATAACAAAAGCAGTTTTTTATAGAAGTGCTCTGTAGTAAAAGAGTAATAATATATGACAGGAATATATTTATAATAAATTACAAGTTTAAAGTAAGGCAAAGATGCAGCATCTACTGTATCAAATATACTTATATGCACATATACAGTACATAACAAAAGAGCTTAACAGCTAAAAGCTAATGGCATGTTAAATGTAATTTTTAAATATTCTCACCAGTACGTTTTTCATTCTAACAGAAAACAAAAATAACAAAAACATTGGCAATTTGTTGAGTTTTCAGTGTGCCTGCTTGTAGTCCACTCAGCTGTAGGTGCTGTCATGAAACACCAGCATCTAGCGCTGCCACATCTTTATTGGAAATCCTGTTTGAACAGCTGGTGTCATCAATGGAATAAGTATAAAAATCATTACACTCTGCAATAAGTTTAAAGTGCGCTATTTGTTACATTTGACTGTCCTTATTCATTTTTATAACTCACACGGTGACCACATCGCATTTTATCACAGGCCAAAGGGTTCCCAAATGGTTTATCCTAACTGTATGTGCAATAGTTTTGAACAGTAATACCTAACATCATTTTGCAAAGGTACAGGTCATGCCTGAAAGCCTGGAAGTCAGCGTCAAACTGGGGTGATAAGAAGAAGCCAAAGAGGGAAAGGGGAAAGCTATTCTTTTTTTCTATACCTTTCACTCTCCTGTGTTTTTTTGGGTCCTATTTATGTGAGCATGTACAGTTTAATCCCATATTACCAGGGCTCAGCCACTGTCATGTGAGGTTTAAGCATCTGACTTGCTTGTGCTGCCAAAAAGAGAGATTAAGCAGAAATAAATGGTCTTCCAAGTATATAGACAGCCACTGAAAACAATGCCAATGTAATTTTGTAATTAGAGGGAAGGGACAATTCATTCAGGACGCGGCCTGCGATGGCGCAGATCCGAGATGCACGTGTCGCGGGGATGCTGTCCTGGATCTACTGAGCGCTAGCTGCTGGGTCTAGATATGGCGAGGCACATGTCTTCTTAGGACTGTGTAATATTTTGCTCCGTGGAGATTTTATTTTACTTGAGACAATTCTATGAGGTTTCCGGCACTGCCCGACTCCTAATTTAGCATTTGCATATTCTCTCACTTTCCATGGAAGATCTTGTGCGACCAAGAACCTACAGTGTAGGCCAAAGTGGTGTGAAGGAGAAGTGAAACAGACAGACTGTTGTGCGCAGTGAAAGTTGCCCCAAGGCTCTGAAGGTAGTAAACACAGCTGTTGGGAGTAAACATTGCTGTTAGGAGTTCTCTATGTCAGTCCTGAACCTGTTCAGTGGTCTTCAAGGTAAATCCATGTTTGGCAAACTTCTAGCTATTGGAAACAATTTCATTATATGTCCCCTCTTCACTATCTCCAGACATTTGTCCTTAAATTGGAGCTAAACTGCTCATCACACGATAAAAAAAATAATTTTAAGGGAACAGCGGCATTCTCTAGGGAAAGGCTTCATTTTTTTTCCACTCACTGTCAGAAGGACAAAATCATTTCCCTTGATTCATCTCACCTCACGTGTGTGTAAACATGTGGCAGTCTCTTTCTGCGCTTTCTAGTTTATCATCTACCTAAGAGTCCAATAAGTTGGAAATGGAAAGTTAATATTCTAAGAGTTAATATGGGAATTTCTGTGACAAATCTCTCTAATAAGGGAACATTTTAAATGACCGTTTTAAATCATAATACTTTTTATGATATGACGTTGTCTTTGAATAACATTTTAAAATTCCTTTAGATTCTGTTGAAATATTCACCGAATTCATTCTGCGGCCTTAACACACGATATCTGAGTTGTCTGTGCAAGTACAGCCTGAATTCTGAGAAAAGAAATGATCCTGCCTTTTAGAAAGGGAATTCTGAGGTCGGAACCATCTTCAAACTCCACCTGCAACCCCAGTTCTTCACCAAATGGAGAAAATAATGGTCGACCCCAAATCTTCTTCAGAAACGCCGGTGCCCGTGAGTGTGACGACAGCAGCTGATGAAGGCAACTCTTTGGGAAGGCAACCGTGCATTCATGCCAAAAAAAATAGCGCAGCGAGAGAACTCCCCTTCTCTACTGTTAGAATGCCAACTGGGTCTGTTTTTTTTTTCTACAATTATTTAATAAATTTTAAGCCTCATAATCAACATTTTTCAAAGCAAATAAAATGGGTACCAGTATGAAGTAGTTTTGATGAGTGAGAGCCAATACTGTTTTAATAGCTAAAATTCCACATATATATATAAGCCAACTGTATGTCTTAAAATAACATGTACGTGTACATGATTTAAAGTAGCATAGATAAACGTGCATTGAACGCTTACTGTTTTTGTGTCGTATGTTGACCACCTGTGTGCAGTCTTTGCATTTCTGGGAATCGGTCATCCAGTGCTCCTGTCACTTCAAATTTCACCATTTAATAACTTCTGCTGCATAATAAATTCTTTATGTTCACTTTGCTCGGCTGCACGATTAATTATATAGCACAAAGGATGTACAAAACCGTGCGCCATTAGGCCTAGACATCTTGTGGTTTTATAAATGATTCGGTCTGGCGTGTGAAGTCAGTCAGTTTACCTATGAAAAGTGCCACATTTTACAACACAAAAGTTCCTGCCGGACTCCTGCTGGACGCCAGATCATTAAACCGGACTTCACAAGTCAATGGACTTCGCGTCGGCTCTGATTTTACAGATTTAAGTGGGTTGTGCATTTTCGTGGGGAAACAGGAAAAGAGCATTAGCTACCTGACCAGACGCCAAACCTGCGAGCTAGTTTAAATGTTTCTGACCAACTTAGTTGACCTCCGCAGTCTTTAATCTTTCAAAACTGTCTCAACCACAACCCCACAACTCCAAACTGGTGAATTCCCAAGGGCAAGTGATAATGTAATAAGTGTAATCCGGTTTAAGGACATTTCTGAGTCTAGCGGCGACTGGTTTCTAAAAACTTGCCGTGCTTAAGCTCCTAGCAGGCCAAACAAATCATTCATTCTCACAAGCCAAGTTATCCAGACGTGATCACAGCAATGTGGCGCCGGTCCAGCTGAGCAAAGTGAGCGAGGAAAAGTGGCTTGTGGACAAAATCCCAGTCCACTGCACAAACACTTGCACACATTTCCTTTTGGACAGGCACACACTGAAGGCCACAAATAGTCATCTATTGTCCTGACCTGCAGGACAATTATCACCCTGACAGCTGGAGAATACATACAGTCCAGTCAGACAATGTTAGGCCCATAACTTACCTACAGCCTGTGCGATGGTCCATGAAGGTGCTCCCCACTGAGCAACCAGGATGCCCTACACTGAGTTTGCTTTCATTTGAGCTCTTTCTGTCTCTCTGCTACCACACAAGGATGTACAAAGGTATGAATGTCCACCTGATGTCTCTGAGAGGTGCATTTGGCAGTTTCACATTATAATAACCTCTATGTATATAAATACATCTTTAAGTCTCACATCTCATACTGGATTATCACTAAAAGTTTTTTAAAACTGATTTCTGTTTAAATTCATGAAAGGTAGCATGACAGATTTGTCAAGGTTAGCGATTTCTTTGGGCCAGCAGCAGTCTTAGAAAGCGCAGGGCACTGGATGCTGTGCACAATGGATGGGGCATCAGACCATCGTAGGGCAATCGTTCACGTGATCAATTACTGCTGTACTATAACCAATTCAGAGTCATCAATAAATCTGAAGCAGGTGTCTTTGGACTGCGGGAAGCAGCCGTCATGGACTTGACGGAAACGTCAACTCTGCATGGACAGAGCTGGATTCAATCCCGTGGTAGGGAAGCCATGAGCTGAGAGTAGTGTGCACTGTGCCACTCCCCAGAAAAGCATTAAATTTCCTGTGCAAACAAACCAACACTCTGAGTCGGAGCACAACCTTCAGCAGTCAAGCGGAGAAGGAAGGGAAGAGGGTATTAAAGTAATTCCGTTTGACCAAGAAAATGTGGTAAATCTGGCACTGCGGATGAAAGATATATTTATTGCAATAAATAAGACTATAAAAAATGAATACAACAGAAGTTATCCTATTTATTCAGGATTTCTTGTGTTCTTTCCCCTGCTTTCTCACTGAGATTTTAAGAAGGATCTTTTTTCCAAGGGTAAGACGGGCATAACAGAATAATACCAAATGTGCATGAAAAGTAAACCTGAATCATTTGATATTCCTTCTTGATGTCTTTATCCAAGGGGACCACTAGACCGTGCAGCATTGTGACTGTTTTGTCACTTCTTGGCCCTCAAAATTTAGCACCGTCATAGGGACTTTCAGTAAGTGCAGCACAAGCATGCATCGTGATGCTGTGTGATGGTCACGGCGAATATCATGTGAACATCCCTCACACTTCTACTCTGTGGAGAAGTGAGATCCCTGTGCAAAAAGGGGAACTACATTTGCATGGCAATTTATTTGAAAAGTGCTACACCTTATGCAATGTCTATTTTCTACTAATATATTAAACTTAACAGCTTGACATGATCTTCCATCATTCGCTGTGTTTGTTTTTTTTTTGCCCTGTTCTACTTTTGTCTTTTGATAAGTGCATTTATGCCACAAAAAAATAGAAGACACGGGCTGTGATACTTAAAGGAATTGAGCAAGATCACAGTGGAAGCGCTTTTTGTTCAGAATGACAGAGTCAAAAAGGAATCAATGCCTTGAATCAATACAATAGCAAGATGTGGAAAAACCTGAGAGACCAGTATTAACCTGTGAAAGGGATTCCTGACCATAACAAGCTGGGTGTTAACAGTTGTTGAATATCAAAAGGAAACTTTTGACAGTTAAGGTGAAGAAAGGTTGAACTAAACAACATAAATGACAAATTTACCGGATCCTGAATACGTAATTGGCTCCTGAATTTCTACTACCTTGTTGCAGTCGTGCAACAGGAAGAAGTTATTTTCCACCTGGAAGCCAAGTTCCGAGAAAGACTTAAAGTAAAGCATTAATTGTTTACACAACATTCATTACTGTTGCATCAATAACCAAACTGATCTGGTACAAAAGAAGCAAGGTTTTATCTACATGGGCAAACAGTTCTACGACAGGGTTTGGTAAGCAAGGAGAAAAAGGAGAGAAGCGTTCGGAGCTTTAATGAATTTTGTGGCGGGCAGATCTGACATTGTTGATAGGGCAGATAGCTGAGGTTAAAAGTTGCTCTTATCTCTTTACCTGTTATTTAGTAAAAAATTGTTAAAAAGCAAAAAACTGAACCAGCTGCCCTTGGAAAAAGGACAAGGAGAAATGGTTGTGTTGCTAAAATTTTCCCTTTTCTAGCGCCACCTCTGCCACAGAAAGCATTTTAAACATCTTTCCATTTAAACCCTTATAACCTATTTTTCTGTCATCACCACCCCGCCAGCCTGGGAGGGGCTGCGGAAGTTGACACCTATGTTTTCCCAGCTGGGCCTCCCCATGGTACCGCATTGACCAAGGGGTCTGATACCAGCTGACAGGCAAATGGAAGGAGGCAACATTTTGACAGGAAGTTTCGGCAACGGTTTGCCAACATAGCCGTAACACAGTCGAACGCAATCTGCAGTTTCGTAACTCGAGCGAGAAATTGGGAGAAAGACTGTAAACAAAGAGTCCCTCCAAACTTCCAACTCACATACCAAACAATCAGCATGTTGGCTTATAGGTGGCAGGAAGGTTTGAATCCAGCTCTGTGTCGAGCTTACGTGTGTGTGGGTTTCATCCAGGTGCTCTGCTTCTTCCCACAGTTCAAACACTTTTCTTTCAACTTGTGATCTGTGTGTGTGTGTGTGTGTGTGTGTGTGTGTGTGTGTGTGTGTGTGCGTGCACTGCGATAGACTGACTTCCCTATCCAAGGCGCAGGCCTCCTTGTCTAGCAGCTAGTGACTCTGGGATTGGCTTTGGACTGTCAAGATGACCCTGACAAGGACAAGCAGTTAATAAATATGATACTTAAATATAATATTTGAAAGCTCAAACTTAAAACAATATTTGTACAGACAGATAGGGGATATATGCAAAAAATGTTATTATCTCAAAAGAAATTGCATGATGCTGCAGCAATGAAAAGAGTAGATAAGAAATATGTGACAAAAGACACTGGAATATTACATTGAGGCAAGTATAAAAGCACGCAAATAAATAAAAATAAGCAGTAACAGGTATACAGCAGCAGAAAAGACTGCATACGCTACTTCAGACTGACAAAAAGTCTGCAGTAGTGACTTGCCTGCACAGTCCAGAACATCTGAATCTCCTCAGAATGTAAAGGTGGCCCTGTCTATAGATTCCTCAAATTAAAAACTAAAGCAGCATTTACCTATTGAAAAGCATCAGAAAATGTAAGTGAAAACTTCATTTTCCTCCTTCATTATCAGGCAAAATAAGCAAAGATTAGTCAAAAGGTTTTAACCTAAAATACAATTTCTTGAATAATTTTTGCATTTGAATTTGAATCCCACGCCATTGTTCTTCTTGCACCAAGCCTTTGGCCCTTTGAGAGGATTTTGATTTGTGTCTGCAGTTCTAGTCGCGACTGACAGACGACAGGCAAACGCTTCCCGTACACCAGAGGGGTTAACCTCAGCGAGGTTAAAGTTGCACCAAAGCAATGACTAAAATGACAAAAGCCCAGTATTTAAATTAAACTGCTTGGTAAACACTGCTCCAAACTGCCTTTTGGTTTTACACATGTACAGTATATACACATGCGAAAAGGTCAGTTAAGGTTATTTACCTCACTCAAGAGCACTCGCGCATGATCCCTTTTGGGATTTGAACTAACAGGCTACAGGCGCTGGCCCATGTCTACTGCACTACTTAAACACTTCAGAAATATTGTAGAGTTGAAAAGCATGACGCACTGGCAGCATTTATTCAAAGTCAATATTTTTGAAGCTGACTGGATGCCAGGCTGACTCGTCTTTAGCAGCGTTTCAGGGATCTCTTCAGGCATCTCAATGCCAGTGACTCAGAAGTCCAATGAAGAGGCTGTTGGGTCACTGCGTTACGTAATGATAATTTCCCTGTTCAAAGGCAGACGGGATACCATGATGCAGCTCTTCCGTCTCCCCCGCTCGCTCTCATTCTCTCTCGCTCCACCACTTCTGCTTCAGCGGCGATACAATAACTGCAGGCAATTTTGCCTTGCATCATAATCTGATTTTAGAAGAACAAACTGGAAAAAACTGAACAAAAAAGTAAAAATAGGGCATTTCTCCAGCGCTGGAATTAATCAAATGATGAGGGAGTTTATGTGGGTCGGCTGCCTAAATCCCCTTTCCCTAACACGAGGACGAAGGCCTTGGTTGTCCTCTCGGCCGTGCGACATTCAGCTCCTTACCTTTTAATCGCACCCATCCGTGACCAGCCTTGCTGTTTAGTATATATTTATTTCTATGGACGCATGTGAATAACCTGGACACAAATGGAAAATGAGTATGTGTATGAGGCTATTGATTCAGCTAGTTTGTTCTTGGTGTCCCAACTGGGGGTTGGGTCATAGCCCCCTATGATTCCAGGTTAGGCTCTAGTCCCTAGCAACCCTGCTCAGGATTAAACAGCTAACAATAATGGCTGGATGGATGGATAAATGGAAAACGTTTCAATTCATATATCCACATTTTATTGCACGGGCCGCTTACATGATTGTTTTATTGTGGGAATGTAAAATTTTTTATTGTTACCTTTAGACCATGACAACATACTGACAAGGTTTATTAAACCGTGCAATTATAAAAATACAGACATCAAATGGTCTCTTCACATGTTTTTTAGTTTTTACTTTTTCAGCTGCGGGCGCACTTTATGTGCAGCAGGACTGTGTCCCTTTATAAATATATTTGTTTAAATTCTTATACAAACTGACCTCACCCTGTCTCATTTCCTGGTCCTTTTCAAATACACAGTGTGCATTGTGAAGGACAGACACAAAGTGCGTTATCAGCCCCGTCCAGGACAGGAGGAGCTACGACTATAGGATTTAGAAAATTTTAAGCTGAAGAATGAAAGGGGAAAATAATTTGTTAAAGGGAAAGAAAGTGTTAAAGGCTTGGGCTTCTCTCCTGTCTGAAGTCAGTTTAAATTTACAGTAGGTATTTTTAATGTTTTTTGACACGTGCTCTTATTTTTGTGGCCTGTGTTTTGATCATCCAGACATGGGAATGTTTTCATTTGCTCGGAAAATGGGGGAAAAATTGAAACGGGTTCTCTAATGAGGAGGATTACTTTCATTTTTCATTTCACTGATTCGTCTCAACTCGTGGGGGGGGAATGATGGCGATGTCTGAAGGGCAAAATCTGCTCTGCGGTGAAACAGGGCCTCAGAAAAATCTTTTTATAGTGGCAAATGCCTCATTAACACTTTGGTGTTATGTGTGTGCTGTCCTATTTAGCTGAAGATATTTCTAGAACTTTCCCCATGAAACCATGTGCTTTGAGAACAAACATTATATTTGCTTGGAATAAAAAATGTTGCTTATTAATGGGTCCGGTGTATTAACTGATTATTCAACAATTGCAAGCAAGATCAAATAATGCTCCAGAAAACTGAGGTGCCTTTAAGTGACTTCAGCACTACTGGTGTTCTGATCCAACATAGTTTTGCACACAAAGCTTCTCTTTCTTTTCTGTCAGCAAAATTTTTAGGGTGAGCAGTTCTTTGTACTTTGTCTGTGTAGACCTCAAGAACTGAAGCTTTGTTGTCCAACAAAGCTCAGAGTAAGAAGACATTATTTCACATGGTCTGAAATAAAAGCTCAATACATTGTTGTAAAAATCTGTAGATATCAAGTATGAAAAATAAAAAAAAATTAAAAATTAAATTACAGAAGCAATATATAAAGAAATTTGCTATTTATTTAAAGCTGGAACTATAACTCAACAAAGGCCTCAAGATGTCTGTGAAAGGTCATCGCGCATTTTCTTAGTACAGATCCCCCTTAAGTGAAGTTTGGTCTTGAAGGGGGAAAGCAGGCTGAAAAAAATGACTTATTGTGCTTTTTATGTCTGCAATAAAACCATGAATTTAGTGCACAGCAGGGCAGTTTTGGCATCAATATCATTCATGCCCACAACTGCAAATAACTACTGGCTTGAGCTGTCCTTTGTTGCAGGAACTTGACTTCAGTACAGCAAAAGAAGTTATACATTCAGTGACATTCATTCTTGCATTTGGAGAAGCGAAGGTGGTGAAGAGGTGATGATCATGTGACTGTGTATCTGGCTGGATTTTGGTAGATTTAATATTATACCAAGGGGAACACATGGCACATATATGTATGGCATCTGTGCCTCTCTATGAATACTTACTTTTAAAGGTGAAGGGCATGCTTGAGCCCTTCCTGATACAATGGAAATTGTCCGGTTTATAATGGATTAAGTCAAGTTCTGGTGTCATTTTTTATGCATGGGCGGGCCAGCTCAGATTGAACCAAGATGGAAATTTCCTGCACAAACAAAATTTACATTGACATATACAGCACAGCCTTGACTTCTTAACATTTTCCTGAATGTACCAGAGAAATGCTGAGATTACCTTAAAAGTGTGTTGTCTTTCCCATCTCTTTCTCCGTTGGCCTCCTGTGAATAAGAGTGGTCAAAAGAACACTGTCCTGATGCCTCCAGCGTTTCCTCACTCGGAGCTCTTACTCTTGACCCGCAAAGGGTCAAAAATGGAAAGGCCACCTGTTCTCTGTTTCAGCCACCATGCACTTCATCAAAGTCCTCCTCGCCTTCAGAACTGAGGATTACCGCTCATCTTTCAAGAAGAGTCTGAATACTCATCTCTTTCAAACCTGTTTCTGGCCAAATGTGGTTAGAGATCAGAAGCGCATATCTGAGTAATGTCTACCAGAAAAGAAGCAACATCAGCAAATAAGATCTGCTTTCATGACCATTTGAAAGGCTTTGTTAGTTGCTGTATGTTTCGCTGTTCACCCTGAGTTGTCCATCAGCTAAATGAGTACAGAACATGCAAATACAATCGTAAATTCTCAAACTAGCTGTGCTTAGCTTTTCTAAGAAAAAGAGGCCCAAATTTGCAGACTTGCAAGCCAAATTTGCAGACCGAAGAAACATGTTTTTTTTCTGAAAATGGCAAGAGAATGCACTGGAAAGTTGTGGTAGTGCCAACCAGTATAATGCTTTGAAGGAAACCTGGATTAGACACCCTGTTACGAAACTGAACCAATACCTGTGGCAACGGTCCATAGATATTTATCCAATAACACATTATTAAATTGACCTTTTTCATATGAATGTATCTAATGCAGTATATGGCCAAAATATGTGGACACCTGAGCATCACACCCATATGTGCTGGTTGAACCTCCCATTCCAAACTCATGAGCATTGATATGGAGTTCTTCCCCCTTTGCTGTTATAATAGCCCCCACTCTTCTGGGAAGGTGTTCCACCACATTTTGGAGCACTACTGTGGGGATTTGGCCACAAGAGCATCAGTGAGGTCAGGTGAGAAGGCCTGGCTTGTGGTTGGTGTTCCATTTCATCCCAAAGGTGTTCAGTGGGGCTAAGGTCAGAGCTCTGTGCAGCCACTCAAGTTCTTCCACACAAACCGGGGCAAACCTTATGTTTTTAGAGCTTGCGTTGTGCATGGGGGGGGGGGGGGCACAGTCATGCTGGAACAGGAAAGGAGCTTCTTTCCCAAACTGTGGCTGTAAATTTATATTTAAAAGCCTGAAGAGATTATTATTGTGTCGGCATAGGCACTTGAAAGACAATAATTACATTTTTATATTTACTTGAAGAGAAAAAAAGTCAAGTCAGGAGATCAAGTTTTATTACACAGAATCATTACAAATTATCACTGAGCAGTTAATCCTAAGGCCTGCAATAAAAACCTAACCAAAAAGGCTAGATTGTTCTTTAAAAAGTGTATGCTTTTGTTTTCAGCTCCTCATGCCCTCATCTGACCTGTCATCCTCAATTTTAAAGGTTCCATTATTAAAGGTGCTATTATAAGTATTTGTTTTATGACTGTGATTTCTGTCAGTTCACAGTAAATCATTATTCATTTATATTATTTCACAAAAATGGCAAATCTGCCATGGTAAGCTGTGCTGACTGTGGTTTGTTGGTTCGGTCCTTTCGAAGGATGAGTCGAATGATATTTGGACGGAAGATGTAATGAGTACGGTCCTATCAAAAGCCGCAGTGATATTTATTTCATGCGTCCATTCACAATCACCTATAAAGACACTACAGGCGAAATAAATAACAATATAAATACAAAAGTAATAAATGCAAACTGCGCAAATTATAGCTACTGGCAATCTTTATCGTTACAATATTTTGTAATTAATAATTCTAATTTTTTTCTGTATTTATCAGCTTCATACTCATGTCATTTCCCTAATTTCTTTTTTAAAGGTTTTAAGATGAGAAAAAAGGTTTCATGGAACATGCAAGGTTCATGAAATACAAGCAACTTGTGCAAATGCAGAGAAATAATATTGTTTTTCCCAAGTTCTCTTTTAAGATATAAATGTTCTTTAAGTATTTAGTTTTCTGAAATGCTATGCTAGTAAAGTCTAAATGTTTGGTGCATTACAAATGATCACGATCTGCTTACAAGTTCTGCTGAAACTCAGTGGGAAATGAATTTTTTGTTACAAAAACAATGTAGGTTGAGCCAGCACATTGCTCACGACAGATTTTATTTTCTCTAGCAAAGATGAAAAAATGAGGCAAAAAATAACCCGTTTTGAATGACAAGCAGCGTAATGATTTCTGTGTACATTTTGCAAGAATGTTACTCAGCTCTTCGGATCTAAGTGATGGCTGCTGGCTTGTGAAAATTTAGGAACCCTGTCTCCGTGGCAATACTGAATTTTTGATACCTGCGCTGTGCTTCTCAGCAGGTAGCATAGAGGTATTAGCCTGACCTCACTGTCTGCAATTCATAAACATTCATGCCCCGGTGCAGTGCAATAAATGTTTTTTAAACACCTACTGCAACCATTTGCTTAAAAAAGCACTGTAATTTCAAAATTTATGCACATTATCTTACTTTTGGAAAACCTGTTCATATATTGCTTTTGGAGTTACAAAGTGAGAGAACAGTACTGTTTTTCAACTTTTCCAAGTATTGTTGTCTCTGTCAAAAAAAGTGGGATACCATCACTAAACATTATTTGCGCATGAGGTGTTCGTCTTGATTTTATTTAAATCCAAGATCCATCTGTTTGTTTTCCTGGCCTTCATGGTCAGCATTACAGTTCAAAGGTGACTATGTTCATCCTATCTAATTTTTCAGTGTCTAACTTTCATGGTCATACTCAGATTCATCTGTTTGTTATCATAAACTTCTTTATCCTGGTCAGGGTTGCAAGGGTCCTGAGTCTGAATCCTTGGGCGCTAGGCTATGAAACTACACCCTACAGTTAAACACTTTGATATGTGGACACGCAAAGACTATGGGTAATTTAAAGTGATCAGATAACCATAAACACATATCTATGGACTGTTGAAGGAAAGCAGAGCGCACAGAGGAAATTGACGTAGACAAACGAACATGCAAACTCCATTTTGACTGAGCTGGATTCAAACCCATGCCCAAATAGCCCAGGTGTTGCTCGCTGCATCAACATGCTGCCCTATTCTCCATTAATAGAAAACACCAGTTTTTGTAACTGTTTATGTTACTGTTGGATGATCAGAATTTTGCAAGAACAAATCCAGGAAGAGTGACTTTATGGTTCAAAATTGTTCACGTGAAGCTGAGCCAATCCAGCCACCAGAGTAGCATCAACGACACCTTGGAGTCACTGTGGTGCAGGACGATTTGAGCTGTGCAGCAGATCAGAACTTGTCAAAAATATTAATTCAGCCATGATTTGCAGGTCTTGATGGATCAGGAGAGACAAATCTTATATGCACTGTACCAGCCAGAGATGCTGGCAGAGAACCAGATGAGCAGCTATGCTTTGGATATGCTGCACGAGAAGGAACACCAGCCAAAAGGGAGCCACAAGAACCAGGGGGGAGGACAACGGGGTCTTGGAACGGAGCTCGAAAAGGTCATGCAGTGCAGGCAGCCCTTCAAATAGGGCAGTAATAAAAGCAGGAATGTGACCCTGTCAATCACGAGTTAGCATCACTGGGTCTTTCGGTCCACTAGACAGCGTGAAGTACTGTGAATTACAATCACTACTTAAAAATAAAGCTAACACTAAATAAACCACAACAACCCTTGAACTAGGAAATGAAAATAATGTCATAAAATGCTTTGGTGAGAGGTTAACGCCAAAGTATAATAACAGCTGTACTGTAAAACAATAAGGTGTTCATCAGGTTCCACAGCACATCTTCATGGGGTCTTCGATTGCGAGATCTGGTTTGTACCTCAGACTCTTGAAGCTAAATGACAGGATCCACTGTGAATAAGCCCAGCAGCCTTCTTATAGTAAATCTGTCTTATTTCTGTTATTTAGATTTTTCCTGAGAACTTTTTGAACATTCATTTAAAGCAATCGCTGGGGGAGGGTAAGTGTCTGCTGGCTCATTTTGACTCATAATAACTTTTGTGATTTCCTTGATAAAGAAAGATTTGGGTTAGGATTAGAGAATCAGTATCAAGTCGGTTCATTTAATGTGACTTTTGAAACCTGTGAGTCACTGTTTGTTTTGCAAATCTCGCATTTATTGCCCCTATTTGTACATGGCAAATATTTCAGATTGGTTGACCTGTAGTTGCTTTAAATAGAGTTGTAAGCAGAAAAATTGGGTTGGGAGCAAACGAAAAGGGTCGGGCAGCCTGACTCCAACATGTGGCCACTTCTTATTATTTTTATATTTCACTTAACAGTGCACACAGTACAGAAAGGCACAGCTCCCACGAACACAGGGCCACCTTATAGTAGAAGAAGTTCTGGAACTCTGCATTGTGTTAAGTTGGGTTAATCGCTCTTGAAATAAAAAAAAGCTGGCTTTCAAGTTCAGAAATGTCTTTCAACACTTTAGTTCAGACACCTACACCCTTTCCAATAAAAGATCCCATCGTGTCAAGGCCAGTGTTACGTTGATGTACACAGCCATCAGTGATTATCTGAACCAATAACCTGCTGATAAGAGCCAGTGTAATGAGTTGCAAGTTGTAGCAGCTCACACTGGAACAAAGCACATTTTGCACTCTTGACTTGGACTTTTAAATGTGTAAAAAGTGAATTGTTGACTTACTATATATCCTTGCAGTCAGCTTAAAAGCTTCCATGCAGAAACTAAACAGTTTTCTATCTGACCAATTTAGAAAGTGGCAGCCAGCACCTCAACAAAGAGAAAACACCATACAAAGTGGTGATATATTTGTTTCCTGATAAGTATCAGCATTCTTTCCTTATTTCAGAAAATGTTTAGCCCAGTTACAATTTCCTTTCATCTCTGTATATTCAAAGTATATCAGAGAATCCGCTAAAAGCATTTCCTGTTTCTGTCATCGTACATAAAAAGTCTGAAGGTCTGGAAGTTTTTTTTTTTAGAATTGGTATCCCAAATTTTTTAATCATATGCTGGAAGAAATATACCACGAGACAGTATCTGGCATACATGTTGTCTATATATACGCCATTATATAGTTCACATGACTGAGCCTTCCACCTCAAGTGAGAGAGACTGAATCAGGGTTCCAGGACGAGTCGTCCCTCGGAGAATGAGATTAATAATCACCGGTGCCTATCATAGTCCAAATGTGGGGAGGCAAACAGAAGTACAGTACATCTTAATGTTATTTAACACGGTTGCAAAAACTCTCCAGATGTCATCCGCTCTCACTTTGGCGACCCTCTACTTGTGCGGCGGTTGTATGCATGGACGTGGAAGGATTACTGGTTAAGCTGCTAGATGAGTGGATTTACAATCGTAATTGCAAACCTTGAGTGACAGGTGTGCTTTGTACATTGTACAAAACCATGGATGCCGGTGGAGGATTGTCAGGATACGTGTGCCAAAATCAAGGGCCTGCCTGATCTCTGAGGTGGTGTATTGGATTATACTTTCACTATTTTTGCCATTCAGAGGTCAAAACTGAAAGAAAGCACAATCGGAAACCAAACCCTTTGCGGCTTGTGCATCGGCAAGCTGCGTCAAGAAGACCTGCTTCCTGATGCAGGCAGATAAGGGGCGGACAAGTCGCCAGTGTTGCCTCTTATCCCATCTCATGCCGTATCCCATCTCATGCCTTGTGCAGTCTTTGTTTCTTGCAGTGTTTGTATGCCGAGCTTGGGCCCCCCCCCTGCGTGACCTCCATGCCGGCTGTTCTGCACCCTGCATCATTGTGTTTGCTGGCGTGTCATTAAATGGCGTCACAGCATTCCTCACTGGGGGAGCACTGTGGCCAAGTGATGGTGCTGGACCCCTTATAAGGTGATGTTGTGGCCTCCCTGGCGGGGCTGCTAATGAATAAACGTGCAAAATCTATTGCAAGGCCGGAGCAGAGGTGCAGAAGAACCCAACGCTGTTCTTCGGTTAGCCGTGTCTGCAATGGTGACAGAACCCAAACTGGCACCACTTTACGATCTACTCACTTTAAAATGAATCCTCTTCTATATATAAGGCAAAACTGCTCCGTAATTTCACATTTAGCACCATTTTTCCAACTTCTCGCCCGTTTAAAAGCGCTTTTGCTAACTTTGACTCAAAAAGTTTTCAAGCCAAGGAGATCAAATTCATAAATACAGCAAGACTGATTGAATACTGATTTTCATTTTAAACAATTCAGTAGTTTTTAACAGAATTTAAAAAAAGAGTAAAGATGTTACTTTATAGTATTATTTAAACACAAAAAAGAGATTCTTTTTTCACAGTATAAATGGCTTTTGGAAAAAATGGGCTTATACCTGCAAAAATAAAATACAAGCTTTAGAGACGTAAGGACACAACTGACTTGCAGGGTGTCAGGTAGCAGAGATCAGGTTCTGAGAGCATCAGAATGTTGCAATAGAAAGCCCGTCAGTAGCTTCACTGCACACCACTCTCCACACCTTGGACAGACAGCAGCTACATGAACCAGGGCTCTGGCAACAGCAGACAAAAGGGCTTCTGTTTCCTTTGCCATCTTCTAGCCCCACAGTCAGACATATTCCGATTAAGTCACCCAAAAACGTGTGGCAAGACCAGGCTGCTGCCTGCCACTGTCCAGCTGGGGACAGGTGCCAGCTGAGAAAACCTCATTTGCACATTGGCAGCAAGGAAGGGAGTGTGGCGACACACATCCTGTTTAAATCACAGCCTGACACTTCGACACCGGTCCTTTTTTCTAGGAAATTCACAGCAGTTTTATTTTTCATGCCACAAATAGGCTGAAATGCAATACCATATTAGTGCTGAACAGAGTGATATTTTTACAAGCCATTGGCTGAACAAGTTTGGCACAGTTAATAGCCACATGAATACATGCTAATAAGATTTGGGAACAGATTGCAGGTTTCACAATTCCACACTGGCATGTTCTTTTGCAGCCAGCCTTACTTGCACACCAAGTAACTTCACACCGACATATAGAAGGCCCAGATTTCCCATAAGCTTCTGGTTCATTGTGAAAGTCCGACCTCCACGCAGTCAAGCTTCAACTTACAGTAAAGTTTTGAAATTGAAAACAGGAAAGGCTGTGAGGACAAACCTAATGTCTTTCGTTTCTGACTACAGGTGGGATAGAGAAAAGTTATATCTCCTGATAGTCAAGCGTGCTTCTTTGAACCTTGCAGTCCTCATCTGCAGCCCATATGGATAGCTGGAAATACTTCCAAAATGTGCTAATTTGTTTTGCTGTATTTACAGCCTTTATGCTATGCATTGTGCAGCAGATGTGTTTACCAGCATGCAGTGAACTTATGTGCACCCCAGCTTTTAAAACTGAGACGCTTCATGGAGTAGCAAGGGTACACCATGATGACTGAGCAACGCTCATATGAAACACCTTCACCGGGTCTCACTCCACCTCTCTGTACATCTGCACCCTGTGTCATAACTTATTTCAGGATGCAATGGTGTGAATTATCAAATGCTTTGCTCAAACGGGTACCTGTTCCGTTATCTCTCTGCAGCCAGTGAAACCAAAGACCCTTTCTGTCAGCAGTCTACGGAGGGTGAAATTTGCATCATGCAGCATCACATGGCATTGCACAACTCATCCTTTCGCCGAGCAGCTGCTGCAAAATAAAGTAAGGCTCCCGAGTTGTTATCAGCGGCGCTGGATCAGATTCGCCTGCTCATTCTACCGCCTGGTGATTAAATGCAAGTGTGCTCGTGGAAAGGCTGTCAACTGTACCAAGCCCTATATATACTGTATTTTATGGTGATACGTGCATCCACAGTAATACTCTGAGCACATTTTTCACCAATCCTTAGTGGAAATACTTAAAATCATGTTATGTTAAAGATACAGCGCCGGTTGTTTGGTCAAAAGTTAAAACACAAATTGTCCAAAGCGATTAACACATTTGGCACGAGGATAAACGGACTGGACTAGTGAAGGAAAACAGGTATAATGATAATGTGAGCATTTGTGCTAAAAATAACCGTACACGTCGCTGAGGTTGGAGACACCATGACACATCATGACGAGAGCCAAATGGCTACAACTGAGACAGCGTGGTGCAGACCTGTCCTGAGGGACTGCTAAGAAGATCTAAACCCTAAATAAACCCATCAGGCCGTGTGTTATCCGGGAAGAGCAAAGCCGGAATGTAACAGCCTGGCTGGTGCTGCTGCAGATGTGCAGGTCCTGCCTCCCATCAGGGGCTCTCGTGGAGCCTAACAGCCTTTTGGACGGTGAGTTTTGGAGCAGCTTCCAGGGTGAGAGACTGGGTTCCATCAGGCCTGGCAATAATCATCGAGATGGAAGAAGTCTTTTATAGCTCTTCTGACTGTGAGCTACTCTGTCCAAAGCGGACAGATGTGCGCAGTCTAATAAGATATTTCGGATACAAAGATTACGCTGGCGTGTGATTTGATGGAAGATCAATTTCTTGAGCCTCGGGAGAAATTCCGTTCAATTTACATTCTGAAGCACAACTTGGCCCATCCGCATCTCCCCCGATGACTTCAAGTTGTGATTTGTTTTAGACTGCGCATTCTGAGGATTTCTGCCATCCATCACCTTTCTCAGCAACAAATAACAGGTTACAATATGTGCATATATAATTTTAACTGTTAAACAATTTAGTCACAATTCTATCTAGCTTTGACAAGTCCACTATTTCACAGAAACGTCAAGTGTAAAATCATATGTGTTATTTCGCAGACCGTTTGGACTCCTGGCTGCTTTGCGGCTGTCTGTCTCCTGAAGGCTCACCTTCCCACCTTTCCTGGCTCACTTCAGCCTTTCCGGTCCCACTTTTGTCACCTGCGACGCCTCCAGCACCGCCGTGGGAGCTGTTCTGTCCCAGCTTCATAATGGGGTGGAGCGGTCTATTGCCTTTGCATCCCAGGCTCTCAGTCCAGCTGAACAGATGTACTCTGTGGGGAAGCATGAAGCTCTGGCCTGTGTTTGGGAATGCGAGAGGTGGCACACGTACTTGTATGGACGTGCTATCACTCTAAGGACTGATCATCGGGCCTTTTTCAGGAACAGGGCACTGACCTCTCAGGCTCCATTGCTGGTCTGAAAGACTCCAGGAGTATAAATTCACCCTAAAGTTCACTCCCGGACATGAGAACATAGTGGCAGATTTACTGTCTCGGCCCTTCCCTAATCCACCTCAAGGCCCTGAGGCAGACCCACTTAAGTCGGCCCCTGTCCAGATTTTTTACACTCCACTCCAGCCCACGGTCTCCTTCAGGAGCTGCAAACAGCCTCAGAAGAGGACCCTGTTTTCTCCCAGCTCCGTACCTTCATGCGCTAAGGCTGGCATCCCAAGGTTCCTGCCGAACTAGGTCCCTTCCATCGCATTAAAGAGGAGCTCTCGTGCTGGAACAGCTACTGTGTCGCCTGGGAGACTTGCACGGTTGTCCCAGCCAGCCTATGAGCATGCATCCTGCAGGTGGGACATGAAGGACATCTGGGCGTTGTGAAAGTTAAGCAAAGGTGTCAGAATCTAGCGTGGTGACTAGGAGTTGACAGGGATATTGGAACTATTGAACCAGACTCTCAGAAATGGCATCAGACCTCACCTGTGCTGCTCCTTCTCAGCTGCACTCTCCTTCCCTACAGGGCTACACAGCACCTTTCTTGTGCTCGGCCGTAAACTACAGATGCTACTGGACAGGCTCTGGGCATACCCAGCTCCTGCACCTCCGGCACACACCCACAGTGAGGTTGCGGAACGCCAACGGCAGATGAAGAAACAATTTGACACGTCGCATAGGGTGCGGCCAGGATGGGTAAGGATCTGCAGACCTACTGGGGAGCAGAAGTTTCAGTCTTTCTGGTCTTCCTCTCTACAGGTTACAGAGCAGCTGACTCCCTCCACCTTCCGCCTCTCGGATGGGTCATGGTGGCATGCCAGCTGCCTCTGCGGCGTGACACCACCCAGACAGCTTGATGTGGCGGCTGAGGCTGCCCCTGTTGGACTTCCAGCTGAGCTAGATGTTCCAGTGGAGCCATTTGGACCTGTGTGGGAGCCACTCACTGCCTCTTCTCCACGGCCAGCCAGAGTCCGAACCAGACCAGCCTGGCTCCAGGATTTTGTTACTGACTTCTAAATTTTCTTGTTGTTTTGTTCATCTTCCTGCAGGCAATTTTAACCCTGCAGTTAGTTCAGGTGTTCATTTTCTGATGGGGGGATAAATGTTTGGTTGCAAACTGTGTTAGTCTGGGTTTGCGACTTTGGGGGTTACTCGGGTGCCTTTCCGGGTTTTTTCCACCATGTCTGTATTCACGGTTTTGCCCTAATAAAAAACAGACCTGTGTTGTACCGATCCACCTCCTCCCTTGTTTTCCCGCGACATAAAAATATGACAATATTTTTTTAAGTAATGTAATGTTCTGCTCTTTATGAAATGCTGTATTTGTTTTTTTCTTTCCACTCAAAATGAATCAAGTACTGGCCAGCGATGTGTGATATACCATATCCACTCCAACATTAATTCAAGTATCAATACATATGTAATCTAGTTCACTCACTCCATCTACAATAAAGTTATGAATATAAAAGAATGTATTGCTCATACATGCCTTATTATATCTCAGCCAGTGAGGCTGATATTAATTTCCTGGTTCATAATAAGCATCACCACAGTCTTCCTACCTCTTAGGAGAGCAAAAAAAAAATCTTCTTCAGACTCACAATGGACTACAAATAAGGACCAAGGCACTTCTGCCAGACAGAGAATGTTTATATGGAGAGAAAGTGGTTTAAAAACTTCAAATCAGCATAAATTATAAGAAACTTGGAGACTGCAAATGTCCACTTTGGATATGATGTGGTTTTATAAATGCACATTTTTTTACTGTCACGCAAGAGCATTGTTTTCGCTGACTGTGTTTATATTCAGAATTATGTTTAGATTTGTATATTCCGAAAGCGGCTGAGGATACAAAGTGTTCAAGTGAGCGGCTGATTAATAAACTGTGCTGTAAATGATTTGTGCGTGAGGGTTTAAATCACCAACAAATGTATGAAATGAAGATATGTTTGCTTTTTCGGTAATGAACAGCTGTACCGAATGTGTGAAATTTTGCAAATGGGGTCACCTTGCAGGCTGGCTGTGCCAAACGCTTTATTCTGGCCTTCTGAGGATGCAAGGCCTCAAGCAGGGCCGCCGTCTGCGTGCATTCGTGAAAATGCCCTGCTGTGGAACAAAAAAACTTGACGAACATGCTGTTTATTATACCATAAAGCTTAGAGGCGCCGTAATCACAAATGTGTCCAAAAAATATAATTTTTAAAATTGACATAATGCACAGCAACAGACAGGCAGGCCAGTCAAAAACTGCACAGCATCGATGCATTATTTTCCTATAATGTTTTGTATGTGTTTTTTTCTTAATGCATAGATGTAATGAATCCACAATTATTTATAAAAATTACTTTACAATTGTTAATGTCTTTTGTTTTATTGTCAAGGGCTTGCAAACAAGTAGTATATACTGTATAAGATAAGCCTCACGGTGAACTGGAGGTAAGCAGTTAGAGTCATGTTGCGATGAGGCAGTCTCTGCATTTCTTCCTACTACAGTTTCCTTTCTTAATGTCTGCCCGTCGTCTCACAGTTATCTGTCTTCTGCAGCACCTCCCCGCACAGGACGTGCCAGGAACTATGGTGTGCAGAGAGGGTGCATGGTCCTGATATGCTCTCCAGCGAACCGATGACTATCTGCCACCCTTCGGTTGTACACAAATATCTAACACGTCTGGCAGCGCAGCCACAGAGTGCAGCAGACTTCCCTGTCAGCACAGGAAACTGCCAGTGACACAACGATGGCCTCCTGTCACGAGGCTCAGGCATCTTCCTTAAACTGTGAGTAACAAACACATTCCCCATATCACAAAGTCGCAGGGGTGCACGGAGAAGGTGAAACAAGACAGAAGCAGAAAAAGACGCAAACACGAGCTTCCGTGCGCCCGATTCTATGAGAACGATGGAAAAAGGGTCAAAGTAGATATTTTCAGATCCAACTCAACGGCAAGGATACTGATATATCTAGGTCAAAGCTTTGTGCAATTGAAGAATTAACATATTGGCCCTGACATTGGGGGTGAATCATGCCTGTGGTCCCTTAATCTCCCTGAGAGGATGTATTAAGTGACAAAGAGAAGGTCACCAGTATTATGTATGCATGCAGCATGCTGTGTCACAGGGTGGCCTCTGTCTCCTCATCTGTGCAACTTCCCTGTAGCACAGCCAGCCTGCCCCCTAGGAACATATTTATGACAACGGAGGGGGCATTGTGTTACCTTAAGTCACCCCTCTAGACGTCACCGTGGTAAATAGAAAAGAAAGAGAAACATAAACGGAGGACAGAGCGTCACTGCTTGCATACTATTAATAACACGTTAGACTGAAAGATTTTTTTTTATCTAAAGGCACGGATGAAGTGGGCTGGAACTATGCAGCACCCAAACTTTTATGTTTTGCTCTTGAGAGATACTGAGAGTTTCTCTTATGTACTAGTATGTCTCATAAGTTCATTTCTGTCCCGGACAACCAGGCTCTGCGCTTGAGTCCCGTTGCCTGCTAAACACTACTGTAGGACACGGCCATTTTTTATAGCCGCCCTCGCAGCTACACTTCATTACCCAGGGTTCACTGTGAAGTCTGTTTGCATGCCGCATCGATTGAAAATTTTTACCTTCTTTTTTAATGAAATATATACCATAAACATCAGAAATATCTCCTGGTACTGTTCATTTACTGCAGACATTCAGAGTTGAATACTTCTTCATGGCCTCCCCACGCCAGTGACGGGTGTGTTGGAACTCCATCCTTTCCACTTTAAATACAGCCTTAACGTTTTTAAAGGATAAGGTTAGAAAGCAGGAAGGTATTCTCCTCAGTAAAAGTACACAGTGAGGGTTCAGTTTTAAACAGGAAAAGGGAGAGGCGCTGCGATATCAATAGCTTATCACGTGCAACAGACACTTGGCAGCCAGAAGAGTCTTTCCTCAATAAAAGCCCCAGCAGCCATTAACAGTTTTATTAGCAGTGCAAGGTGCACTCCTTGCGGTCGACCTTCAGCAGCCGCGCTCTTGAATTAGCGGTTGTGCTGCGTTCCGACTAAACACGCACTGCTCAGCCAATGCTGCTTTTTTGTTATCGGTTTGCCAGGGATAACTTTGGAGCAAGTTTAAAAATGAGTTTGTGTCACTGGGACACTATTCCTGCACACAGCAGATTTGGAAGGCAAAGCATGCGTTTTATTGGCCGCATGAAAATTTGAGCAATAAACATGTTAAAAAAACACTTTTAATCACAATTAAAGAATTTTAACTGCCTCTGTCTTAAATGCTGGAACCCGTTTGGGTGTGAATGTAAAAAAAAAAAGTGCAGATTTATGTGTATTTCACTCACTCACTCACTCACTATCCATAACTGCTTGTTTGAAATGGGCTCCCGGTGGTCTGGAGTCTCTACCGGAAATGCAGGGCACAAAGCTAAGTTATGGACATGCAGGATGGGGTGTCAGCCCATCACAGGTATGTTTATTTCATTACGTATTTTTGCTTTTATGCAGTCAATCAATAAAATCGAAAAATTCTTCCCAACACACCACAAGCCAATGACACAGTGACGTTCAGGCAAGCATGTGTATGAATTTATAACTAAATTATATGCTTAACCTTATAGCCAAACATGTAGTCTATGTGACTGAAGGCACCGATCCTAAAATGCTGCATTCTGGTAATAGCCCAGGTGTGCCGGCATGCAGGTTTCTTTGTGCAAAAACCCAGATTCCCCAGAGAAGAACTCTGTCTCTTATCAGACACAAGGGGTTGATAACAAATGTTCACAATGCCAAATTTTACAGAACTTCCCACTTTACGTAATTCTTTCCTTTTATTTAGCAGGTTAAAATGTTACTAGTGCAGTGTGTTATTCGGTCACCGAGTTATACTTGTACGATCGCTGTTAAAAATTATTTACGCTCTGTATTAAATTCCTCTCCAAAATATTTACAGTCATAGTTGGACTCTCGCTTTACATTTACATTTATTTGTTAAATTGATGCTATTCTGCACAGATTTACACTGATTTAAACTGAGTTACTCATGGATATAGCTGGTATCCATTTTCATCTAACCATTGCATTTTGCAGCCCAAAGTGATGCACAATGGTTGTTAATTGTACAGGTGACACCTTTGCCTAAAGCTACTTACGGGTTTACGAGATAATCTTGAAGGAGTTCGCTCAGAGTAGGAGCTGCCGTGATGCCAGTGTGAGTGCCACTTGGGCTCCTTCAGGGCACAGCAACCATAATCCCCAAGGGATTAATGGATTACATAAGTTTGTCAAAGGAGTGCTAACACGACTAAATGCTACCAAAGGGGGCAAAATAGAGATAAAATGCAGAAAATGGATGCAGGGACATTGCTTTATGCAGAAAATGTGTTTAACATGCAAGCTGTGTGCTGCAAAACATTTCTTCACACTGAATGTGGAATAAACAACGTAACGGCAGCAAAACACCCTTTTGTTTAGTTTTGTTAGACATGACACACACACAGTAAGTTGTAATGAAGGACTTATCACCTCTTATTACAGTGCAAGTAAGCCACAGGGTGACTGCTAGTGTTAGCCAAAGAACAAAATGCTATACAGTTCCTCTGCTCTGGGTCTTAGCCAACTTACTGGAAACCCCTGGTGCTGTCCACTACACCACCCCTTTGGGTGGTGCACTGACATGGGGTGGAAAGCAAGGCTTTTTACATACATTTTTTTAGCAGATGCTTTCCTCCAGAGAGATGTGCCGTGATTATTAAGACATATCTTACAATGTTATGCATGCTGCACTAAACTCCGGACACCCACTTATAGCACAGAGGTGTGTAGGACGTGGTGGCAGATGGAGGAGACCAAATCATATTGTGCAGGCCTCTTCTCCTGTGCCCACAATCTTTTACATTCATACACAGGATGTTTCGCCCACATTTCACATAGGACATTTCACACCATATATAGAACAATGTACACACCTATACCTGCATAACCCTTCTGGACACAATCCTATCCCTGACACAAATGCCTAGTGGGCACCAACAAACACCTGGTTTCCATAACTCTCCTAGTCATGCCCCCTCTGCCCACAGCAAGAGGACTTCCCCTGGAGCAAGGAACAGAGAACTGGAGACACGCCCTGCTTCACTTTTAACCCAGCTTCCCTAACCTGTCAGCTCAAGAATAAAGCTTCAGAGTTCATGTCCTCTTGTCCAGTTTGTCAAGGACTAATACACACACTAAGGGCAGTTTGAGAGTTACCTGTTTTACATGCAACACATATCTTTGGACTGTGGAAAGAACCTCATATGAACATGGGGTGACATTCAAATTCTGCACAGCATGATCGTGGATCAAAACTGTCGTCTCAGTGCTGCCCACTTTTAAGGAATTTTGCTTTTTTTCTCTAAGATTTCATAAAGATGGAGCATAATAATGCCAAGAATTTCCACCAAAACTATTTTGTTTGGGGTCTCACAAACAATAAGATTATATAACAGCTGGGAAACCGAATTCTCAAGGGTAATATTAAAACCATTATGGCATTTCCTTACTTGTCCATAACTTCAAATCAAACTTATGCAAATTACATTTTTTAGTTTCACAACATATCCATCAGAGGAAAATCTTATAAATATTTGAAGATGTTGTGCTGGGGGGAAAATTATTATTATTACTATCATTACTATTATTATTACTATTATTACTATTATTATTACTATTATTATTATTATTAGTAGTAGTAGTAGTAGTAGTAGCATTTGCATTAGAATTAACATTTCCTCCAGTGAACAGGTAAAGAGGAACATTGTCTGGATCACCCACTTAACAAAGGCAAGTGAATTTCTGCTTTTTTAAGATAAATGTCAGCTTATTTTCACCAATAAATTTGAATCAGTTTTGTCCTTCACTAAATGAAATTTTTAGTGCAATTTCTCATAATGTGCTTTGGAGCATTTTCTCTAGTATTTAATGTCCAAATTTATTAACAAAAAAAAAAAAATATGAACAAAAACCCAAATGTATGGAACCCTACCTGGATCTGAGTAAAATAGAATGGACATAGTCTAGGATCAACACAGCTACAGAACATTAGGTGTGATCCTTAGACTGGAGATCATCTTTATTGCAGATAACTTTGAGAGTCCAAACGCAGAGAAACATGTATGTGTTTCTGCTGTCTACATGAGATGGGAGCCGAAAGTTTAAGAACAGCTCATTTATTCTACTGTAGGCATTGTAGGACAACGTGAGCAATGTAATGTGAAGTGGAACTACAGCATAACTTCAGGAAGATGGAGACATTAGCACATGACTGACTAAAAACAGCTGAGATGAAAAACAAATAATGTGATATTGACAGAAGATGTCTGACTTTGCTTGTCAGATCAGGGTTAGGGTCTTCAAAAGTTAACAATAGACTTGTGAATGCGACTGCCAATAATTTGTTTGCGATCCAATTTATTAAGTGAAAATGTGTTTGGGTCCCTTCAAGCGCTCATATGGACCTTATTAGACAGCTGGCAAAGGCTGGACTTCTGTGGTAGTAAAATAACATAGAAAGGATGTGGGGAGAAAGTCGTCATTAACAACTACATGAGAAGTTGTTTGCGAAATGTGTTCGACATCAAGAGAATGTTTAAAGCTGCCCATCGCAAGACAAATAAGCCAGATTGTAGAAAACAGGATCAGCACTAATGTTCATGCCTCAAACATTAAATCCGTTTAATACAAAGTAGTGAAGGACGTTTGGTGCCGTCTGATCCTTCAAGACCAGAAAGTATCACTCGAGCTGTTTTTATGTTCCAAATGGAATCCATAGTATTTAGGGCCTTGCAGTTTGATGAATCGCCAGGATTTTGGTAGAACGGGGAACTTGCAAAATGTTATATCCATCCTTAGCCCTGTTATACCTGGAATTTCTGGTTTCTCAAGTATTTCTAATTTCTCCATCTTCATATTTCAACATGGTTTCAAAGAATTTGTTTGGGCAGGAATCCAGGAATTAGCAGACATAGCTGCTGAATTTCATTGATTAAAAAGTAAAAAAAACATTTAAAAAAAAGCCTGGATTCACATTTTTCAGCGGTTTTATCCCGAGCAACTTACAGTGTTATTTACTTGACTTTTACTTGATTATGGTTATTTATCTATTTATGCAACTGGGTAATTTTTAACTGGAGAAATTCATGGTAAATACCTTGGAGCACAAGGTCACAGCTCTAACCACCATGCCATCTGCTGTTTTAGGTCACGCTTAAGAAAAAGAAATGTTTGGTAAATTTAGAAAAAAAAAAGAAAAAAAAATATATATGTATATATATATATATATATATATATATATATATATATATATATAACTGACCACAAAATGTCCTTGATATTTCTCAACTGAAGTTCTAAACTAAAGAGCTTACCCTTTCAGATGAAGAAACAAACCAAAAACACAGGTGGGTTCAACCATGGTGTTGCCTGGGTCCTGTGTCACAACTGACTGTTTTCATGTAATAGAATGAAAAGCCCAAAAAGTCATCCAGCTTCTTTCTTCTACTCAGAAGAATCAGTTATCTTCATCCAGATCAAACCCAGCATGTACCTGCACTTCTGCCTCATCTGATACCCTCTTGCTTCCAGGAATCCAAGGGCAATGAACAAGAACTTTGGCTATCAGCTGGCACTCATAAAGCGGAACAGCCGTGAGGGCGAGCGCAGATATACCATGTTCATGTTTACTCAGAAACCAAGTTTTCAGAATCGGAACAGGCCAAGAACACTAAATGCTTATGTTAGCAAAGGTGTTTCTCCACGGAAAGTTTAACATAGGTTTCTCATAGGTTCATGCAGGTGATAAAGTCTGACAAAAGCTATTTTCTCAAATGGTAATATTATGTATGAGATCTTTTGGAAGCACCATTCAGCAGCTATGTTGTGTAAGAAAGTTCCCATAGTCTCAAGCTCTCATAAGACTTCATTCATAAAAATCCTTATGATTTAAATACTTTAGCATGCATATATACTTATTGATATTATTATTACTCATGAAAACACGCATAAACATTCACGAAAGTCTGTGCAGACCGACGACAAAGGACAGATGATGTAGCTGCTGGAAGCAAAGTGCTGGGATGGGACCGGAAGAAGAAAACCAATTCATCACTCAGGACAGCAAACAATGAAGTGGTGGCAAACAGAAACGGTCAGTTTTCAGTGAAATGCTGCAGTCCAAATGTTACCTCAGTCTGTGTCATTTTCTGGGGGGGAGAACAAAAAAGGGATTCTTTGCTGTGGTTTATTCAAGCAGCTGGAGCTGAAGCGTTACTGCTGCCCCTATTGTACGCGCACGTGTGGAGCTGCTTTTATTATTTTAGTCATCGGTTTTGTCACCGAGTCAACATTTGTTCCGTGACAAATCAGCAGTGAAAAAGGTGAAGGAAATCAGTGTGTGTCGTGCTTTTGTGGCTACGAATTGTACCATCCAAGAGTTTAGCAAAAAATTTTAACAACCACTGTCTATCGATCTGTAGTTTGCGCACAAATTGATCGCTTTCAAATTGAAATGTCTGAGAATTTTGTGGATAAAGGCAGCTGTGTGCTGTCAGTGAGTTGAAGGCAGGTGACTTTTACATGCTGTCCCAACAGCACAGCACAGCTTGCGATGCTCAGAACATGAATCCAACCACGATTCTGGGCCCTAATAAAACAGCGATTCATAAAAGTTTCATCTTGTGAGTCAGAGGCGGGAGCAGCAAGTTGCTTCTGGATTTTCAGGCTGCAGGTTTGAATCCAACTTTCTACTCTTGAATAAGGTACCTGCCCTAAATTTATCCAGGAAAATGGGAAAATAAGCAATAATACGAAATAAGTATTTAAGGAAATGTCAGTTAAATGGAAGAAAATGCAAATGATTGACCACCCTATACATTCCGTACACAAGACTCTTTGCAGGTTAAATTCATAAAGCTTATTGTGCGATAGCATGTGATTTATGCAGTGCAATGGTATGTGGCAAAATTTTTATTTTTAAACCTATGCAGGCTCCACAAATTGGATATACTTTTTCATTTTATGAATCACCAAAGGAGTCGTCTTGTCTGGAAAGACCCTGGTGCTGATATATTATGAAACCAAGTTCTTTCATCTGTCAGTGGGCAGGCTTTACTGTACTCGAGACTAGAAATATAGCTTCTTGAAATGTAATTACTCACCAGATGACATCCCATTAAACTAAGAAAATATCTCTGTGGAATTTTAAATATTCAGAAAAATACAAAGGCGGTGATATTTTAAGTGATTGGGACGGGACGGGAACATTCTGGGAGGGTTATGAGGGTGGGTACTTTGCGCAGAAAACACGGCTTTTGCTCTCTGGTTAAGTGGACTGCACGCTGAAGTGGGAAAACACCAAAGAATCTGGCCCATACACTGTAATGAGAAAAAGTAAGGATGCCCCATGAAAAACTGTGTGCAGTTCAACATTTTTAGGTGTATGGATCTTATGACCTTATTCAATCCTCACTGCAGTGATATTGATAGATGAAAAGGACCTTATGTAACTTAAATAACAAGAACAATCCTAATTTTCAATAATTTATTCAACAAAAAAACATCTAAATGCAACATGCTGCTATGGAAAATAAGCACACCCCTATATTCAGTAAGTGGTGTTGAACACTTTGAAATCTTGTGTTTATGGCTGTGTTTTCTTGTGAGCTTTGATTTCCCAGCCTGGTTAAAACCCTAATAGTGGTTAAGTATTGTGATAAATACCATCTGAATTTTATTTTTTGGTTTCTATTACTAAACACGGGGGCAAAAAAGACGGAAAAATCCATCCACCGCTGCTGCTGGGCTGGTCACTTTCTTACCCTGGTGCACAGCGGAGTTCCGCATACTGCCATGTATGTAGACAATTTAAAGGTAAGTTTTGGACATGAGTCAACAAACTTACTTTAATTCTCAAATTTGTTTCACAATTTTATACTTACATCAGTGCATCTGCTTGAAGCTTTCCTCCACAGAAATACAAATGTCAATACTATAAAAGTGCATTTGACAGCAGACAGACTGCTTTTATCAATTTGTTTGATGTCAACATTTTGCCGGTGCGTATTACTCACATACTGGCTTACAGAAGTAAGTCATACAAAAAAATAAACAAACATGTACACATATTCATGGCGACAGCAGTTCAACATATTTATGCTGGTGAAGGAACAGATCAAGACTTGCAGGTTCTGTCATCTGCAGCCATTTACTTCATAACCTCACAAAAATCTGACTGGAAATAAAGTCCTTGTATATTCATTTTGTTAGAAAGCTGATCACATTTGAATAATAGCTTGAAGTTCAGCAACGTATGCAACAGGATGAAATTACAGTCATTGTCACATATAGCGCCCGATTTTGTTTTAATGCAGCCATTTTTAAAAAATGATACCATTTCAGCAGATTTTTTCAGATTTGTTAACTGACGGCTTCTATAAAACCTATGAACGTAAAACACGGACTTCAAAAAAAGTCTGTGTGAATGGATTCTCCCCAGGCTTTCCCCTTTTCTCCAAGCAAAAATGAGCCCACCGTGCGTAGACTCCATCTTCTGCCGAAAATTAGAGCTATTGGTAAGCTTGGACGTTGAACCATGTCAGGTGTTTACCTACACTCTCTCCAGCCCAGCATTTACACCCCAAGCAGAGGCGTACATTTGTATACGGACACGCATGGACAATAATCCATTTATCTTACAATTAAACCACCTAATCCGAGCAGACGATTGTTTCTACCCGAGTTATGAATGACCTAATTCTCTGTTAGGTCAGTGTGTTGTCTGTTACTAAGACCTTTACTGCTGTCAAATCACTTTCGGGTATCATCAAGGAGACTTATAATAGCTCACATTGACCCAGTAACCCCGTGTAAGCAACATTCATCTCACTGCTATGAGGTGGGCTGACTAGGCCCTATAAACCCTGTCAATCATACCAAACATTAATTAATGACAAATGTTTGTAAACCCAAGGTTTTTTACACTATAAACTATTTTATATTTGTACCCAAGTCATGCCTGGATGTTGTATATCTCTGATATTTTGACATCTTGTTTAACCCAAACTGAAAGCGTCATTTTTGCCAATGACTTCCTTTCATGCAAAGTAATATCAGTTGACCCGCAGTACCTTCAGCAGTGTAATTTAAATCATCTACTGAAAGGGGACACCCCATCACCTCCTTTGGGATGTAGGAGGTGAACCACAGCACCAAGCATGCCTCATGCCTCCAAACTATGCAAGATCATGATGATGGTTAATGGTATCAAAAGCTGCAGGGAAATGAATGAGGCTGAGCACTTTTAGGAAGCTTGCATCTTCTCACAGGAGGATATCATTTATGTATCGGATCAGGATGGTTTCATGAGACTGGTGAGCAGAAAAGCCAAAATGAAATTCCTCATGATGATCTGCAGCAAATTATGAGACAAGCTGTTCTGCAACAACCTTTCCTTTGGACACGAATGTTTGGCAACAGGTCTGAAATTGTTGAGGATAGAAGGGTCCAGCACTGTTTTCTTAAGAGATGATTCCAGGGTTGCAATTTCAAAAGAGTCTAGTACCACTCTTGAGGACAGCGACATATTGATTGTACAAAGTATGGGTTTTGTTAACAAGGATTGAAAATTTAAGAAGGTTTGTTTGTACAGGGTCCAATGGGCAGGTAGCAGATTTAGATGATTTGATCGCTGTTGCCAGATTGCGCTGGAATGAAGGGAGTTGGCTGGGGTTCTTCATCAAGGTTGGCAACAAGACTGAAGGAAGATCCCTCCAGGCTTATTGTGTAGTCATATGCTGCCAAATTTGGAGCTTAAGTGTTTTTAAAATCAGAGCTGGTGAACCCGGGAGGACAGCAGTTCCGGAGCTACTAGTTCATCTGGAAATTTTATGACCCAGGAAGCGAAGGTTGCTGTTGTTCATATATCTGTGATACTCAGGTTTAAGCAACCACGTCGATCCACTAAACCAGGGGCACCGTTTCCGACAGACTGCTTCAGATCTAAAAGGCACCAATCATCGAGAGTTCATCTCACCAAAACACCAAAGTGATCAGTAATTCATGGAGGAAGTATGGCACAAATTAAATTGCATCCCATCGTTTGCCTCAATAAACCAAAGCTGTGGTTATTTTGCTTAAAAATCTCTCAGCAATGACCTTATTGTGGCTGGCGGTTGTGGGAGTCAAGCCATCATCAAAAGAGATGACGTGATGATTCAGTAGTGCATGGTGAGATGACCAAGGCCTTCACAAGAGCAATATGATTCAGTAAAGTGTTGAGAGAGCTTCAGATAACTCAAAAGTACAAGGATTCTCCATAGGTGTCAGACTCCACGTCAGACTAGCATGGCCACAAGGCTACCACGCTTAGATGTCCCATCAAAACATCTAACTTTAAGTTTTATAAAACATATCATGTGTGTTACACAGTTCACCTCTAATCACTGCTGCCTAAAGAGAATTCAGAAGAATGTGTTGTGGTCCCTGTTTTTCTGAATCTCTGGCTCACAGCATCATGACCTCATTCTGTCCCTGGCCACATAGGAACTCCACCGGAGCCCCAAAGCTGCAGGAGAAATTTTGCAGCAAATCATCTACAATGGCTGAAAACTGAAACATTAAAGGAATTAAATAGCCCAAATGACAAATCTTTTAATATCTGCATCTTTTAGGAAAATAAATGCAAGCCTGATTGAACCTCGCACAAACAGAAATGAAGTACGCTACAAACCATGAGAAGGCAGGAAATTCCCAGGATTATTTGCCCTTAACCTCACAAACCATATTGCTTTTCCATTAGACCTTTGCTTCAAAACAAGCAATTCAGTAAAACTATAAAGTTGTCAACGCAAACTTCTGGTAAGCTAAAAAATACTGCCCATTCGCAAAATGGTCTGTGGTTTGTTGCGCTCAGCACGCAAAATGCAAAACTTGCCCTGAGAAACAAACACGTTCAAGGACTGACATCCACAGTCGATGTTCATGAGCTTATACATGTGAGTATGACAAATGTATAAGCATTTATCGGTACCAAATGGGCACTGAATGCTTACATTTGTTCATTAAGGGCTGCAAAAACATATTTCAAAGGTAAGAATGATCACTCCTGTAATACCTTTCCTGGTTCATAATAATACACAGCATACATATATAATATACACTACCTGGCCAAAAAAAGTGACACACTAATATTTTGTTGGACTGCCTTTAGCTTTGATTACGGCATGCATTCGCTGCAGCATCATTTCGATAAGCTTATGCAATGTCTCAACATCTACTTCCATCCAGAGCTGCATTAAGATCTTGTATCGATGATGGGAGAGTCGGACCGCTGCGGAAAGTCTTCTCCAGCACATCCTAAAGATTCTCAGTGGGGTTAAGGTCTGGACTTTGTGGTGGCCAATCCATGTGTGAAAATGATGTTTCTTTCATGCTCCTTGAAGCACTCTTTCACAGGTTGAGCCCCATGAATCCTGGCATTGTCATCTTGGAATATGAAGAAAAAAATCCATTGATGGATGGAAAAACCTGGTCATTCAGTCCATTCAGGTAATCAGATAATCTCATTTTTGGCCACATAACGTTGTTGAACCTAGACCGGACCAACTGAAGCAACCCCACATTGTAGCATTAAGTTAAATCCAGGTGGTGACTTTTTATTGGCCAGGCAGTGTATGTACATATAAAGTATATACAATAAATTGACATTTACAATAAATACACAATATCATTATAAACTAGGAACTGCTAATATTATACAGGTATGTGCCATATAACAACGTGCCAGTCAACAACAGAACGCATATACGACAGTATATACAGTACATAATACCTGATAATGATAATGAACAACTGTTACTGGTTTTTGTATTTAATATACTGTACTTTTTATCATTATTTTAGAATGTACTCTTTCTACTCATAAAAAAGTTTACTGTAAAACAGTATGCTGTGTTATGCCAGCAGCAGCCTCATAATCTAGTGTTTACAGCATCTCCTGTAACATACAGTACAGGTTTGTAGCCTAGGAGCAATAGGCTATACCATATACAATAATAATAATGATAATAATATAAGTCAAAACAGAAGTGATACAGCGCATATACGCTCTATGATGTTCGCGCAACACTATAGCACAACGTAAAACATCATTTGCTTGCTTATCTGTACTTTTTCATGACGCACTGTTAAATTCACATAGTAGTAGCACAAGAAGGACAGAATAAATCAGCATTTTGTCACATTTTTTTGCATGGTTGTTCAGCCATGCCATTGAGACAGGTCCAAAGTTACGGCCACCGACAGGCCTATCAGTGCCCTGTGGCCATGGCACAGCATTTCAAAAGAAAGATTTAAGCCTGCGTTCCTCGAAATCACATCATGTTCTGCACTGGAAGTTGTCTGCACTGGATTGTTTGTAAAAATAAAAACCGTCACCCATCTTGCGTCACCGTGTCCTGGAGGTCAACTTACAAACAGCGAAATTTTGAGATGGCGGCTGATCAGGTACAGTGTTCAGTCTCACAAGATTAAATTTAAACCAGTAATGATGTGTTTAAATAAAAGTAACACTAGCGAGACACAATATCTGGAGCAAGAAATTACTCAAGAAGTAAAATTAAAACAAAGGTAAAAAGATATTTCTTAGTACATTTCATCACTCACATATAGTAGTTAATGTAACTATATATTAACCAGTTAACATGTGATTCCTTTAACTATTAAACATGTTAAATTTTTCAGTTTAAACTGTTAACAAAGAATAAAAAAAATACGAAAACAGATCAAAGAACACTTTTAAAAACTTTTCCTTTCACGGATAAGTAATGTTTAATTTCGTGTGACATCATTTTTTTCCTTTCGGCTTCCAGTGTTTAACATGGCGGTGTAGTGTATCCGGGAGCAACAGGCCTTTTTTATGCACACATACAAATTTAAATAAAAACACTTGCTTTGTTATTTTGTCACTTTTGTGTACCTGTGTGGGAATGGCACAAGGAAACATGAAAACATTTGATCCTCAGCAAGAATCCTGTAATTTTAAGGTTTATTATATCCAGGCAATCCTGAGCAGGACAAGCACAAAATAGATGGATGGATACATGCAGGTATATTCATTTTGATTTTTTATTTCAATTGTTTGAATAAAAATAGCAATATCATTAGTAAGGACTACCAAATCGTAATTGTTTAGGAACTGTATCGCATTTTAACCCTTTTCTCTCAGTGTATCTTTGGCTTTAGTGGTAGCACAGTATCTGTTTTATGTATAAGGCATTTGTGAAAGGACAGATTTCAGGAAATTACATATAAATTACAGGAAATCAGCCTAATTCTCTTCTGTTGTGCTTGTTCACCTATTTATGAATAAAATGGGTTACAGAAGGTCAGCGACTGGCAAAGCATCAGACTTCCATTCCAAAGGAATCCATTTTGACCAGCGCTTAGATAAAGTATAAATTCACCGAGCAGCACAACAACAATCTGGTTGCTACGGCTAGCAGGAGACGCGAAGAATAGCGTTATTGTTCATTTGCGCAGTTAACGTTCGCCCTAAAACAATATAAAGAGGATGCTGTAAGGAAAAGGCCATGGATTTGATCAACAGCGGCAAATTCCACTCCAGTTCCTGAATCTCTCCTCGCTGTTGTTTTCCATCCATGAAATACTTGTGCTAGAAAGTGCTATTGGAAGAATGGCATGTTAATTTCCCGCCGAGAAAAAAAAAAAAAACCATCTTGGTGTTTGCCAGTGAGGGCAAAGCTCCCCATAAACTGCTCCACAAGTATGGGAAATGACACTTGCAGGGAGCGAGCGTGTTCTGAGAAGTCTGCACACAAGATGAGTTCCATATGACCTCCACATCCAATGCCTCATTAAAACAATTTAATGGCAGTGTTCGGTTTTGGGGCGTCTTGTCTTCCCAAACCCGGAGCGCCGACTGGTAGCCCAACAATTAGTGTGTGGGTATTTATCGACCTTTGTTTACCAAAGACGGGCTGAGTTCAAGTTAGTGCATGCGATAGGGCCTTGCTTCTTGTGCTGCTTTATACTTTGTGTGTACAAACACACACGTACGGTGTATATCATATACAGACATCATTTGTAAATTATATGTAGTGTCAAAAAGAGTACAAGCCCTTTGCTGAAGAATTCTGAGAAAAGGTTGGAGCATTAGGGTGACATGGAGGCTCAGCGAGTAGCGCTGGTGCCTCACAGCACCTGGGCTGTTTGTGTGTGAGTTTGAATCCAGTTTAAGTTGTGTGGGGTTTGCAAGTTCTCCTCATGGCTGTGCGGGTTTCCTCCCACAGTCCAAAGAGACGTGGTTCAGGTTAATTGGTCACTCTTAAGAGCCCATAGGGTGTGTGTGTGTGTGGGAATGACTATGTGTTTGTATGGCCACCCAGCAATGGACTAGCATGTTGTATGGGGGTACTTTCATAGCCTGGTGCCCACTGATTCTAGGATAAGCTCCAGACCCCCGCCACCCTGCTTAGGACTGAGCAGTTAACATTAACGCCTAACTGAAGAATTAGTACGAAAGTTGCTAAATCCTACATGATTTAGGTTCCCATCTGTGCAAGCACAATATTAATTATAGGAAAGGCTCAATAAGAAGTCAGAGACAAATCTTAGCAGATAACATTTGGTCTGAAGAAATCCGTAAATTAAAGCATTTATGTGTTATAGTAGCTATACATTATACTTCAGGATCACAATCACGGCACATGCTGAAATATTTCCAATGACCCAGAAGTACATTTAACAGTAACTGCACTTGTGTTACCTAAAAACAAGAGATTATTTCAAAATTGTAAGCTGTATAAAGCAAAGTTCAATAGAATATTGATGTATCGCAAGCAAATGTTTGATAAAGCAATTTCAAGTGATGCCTTTTTACTGCCTAGTAAGTAGGAGTCTGATTTATAGGATTGTGATTTTTGCTTTAAGGATCTGTTCAAGAGCAGATTTACTGGCTGAGAATTGTACTTGTGCTCGAAAAACAGTCCCATCTAAACGTCTGCTGCTGCTCTCTCGGCTACAGCTTTTATCCATATTTACAAGAGGCTTGTTTTTAAAATTTCAGACATATCATTTGAGTTGAAAACCACCATTTAACGGAGAGGAATTTTTGATTTCAGTTCAAACTTGCTGCAAATCATTTTCTCAGTTGAAATGTGGGCATCCAGCTGAGTCCAGGCCCCAAGGATTAGGCAGACGGTAAATGACAGATAACATTAGCAGGCCTCCCGGAGAGCCGGCTGGGGCGTTTGCTCCGACTGTGACGCACGCTCACCTTGCCGCTCCATAATCTCCTCACCTTGCTTTCAGGACACCTTAGATCCACGGTGAACGCTTACCCAACAGCTCCCGGGCGATATGGCGGCCATCCAGGGAACACCACTGCGTGTGAAGTCTGGCGTGCCGCAGACATCTCGGATGCCTCCTTCATATGCCAACAAAATAATGTTTTTCAATTTTTGAAATAATGATTAACCACATGCACTGCAGGCACAGGTATTAGTCTGGAGGATTTAATTTAGAAAAATAAAGCGAGAAAAGAACATGAAGGAAAAAATAATTACTTTTCTACCACTGCTCTCCATTTTAAGCCTTACTTCACTTTTCGAGAGCAATCGTGTTACCATCACGGCTTCGCAATACAATTTCTCTTCAATGACCGCAAAGCATCATTTTGAATAAAAGTCAGAAAACAACAAAAAGAATTGCTCAATTTTTCTAAACACTAATGCTCATTCACGGGTCATTCTAAAAAACCGTAAATAATAAAAAAATAAATGAAAAAGAAGCACATTTTAAAGAGAAATAGCCAGAAAAAACTACGGATGCTTCACCTGTCACCGAACTTTTTGGAGTAATAGACACGGGGTCATTAGTGTGTTGCGTCAGTTTACGCTCATGTGCGTGCAATTTCATGGGAAAATCCCAGGAGTGATCTATGACTGATGTCTTCGTTGTGAGACTAAAACGAAAACTCCTTTTGCTCACTTGCATCAGAAAACGTTTTCTATCGGTCGAAGTGGGCAGACCTCTGATTGCTCCTGAGAAAAGTCACAGGTGTCTTGAGGTTCAGCAGCAGTGGATGTTCCAAAGCTGCAGTGAGTACACAGGTTATTCCCTCTGCATCTATAAAGCTCAGTCTGTTTGTTGGTCTGCTTGTGTTTGTTCTTTATGCGCAACTTTGTTTTTCTAACCGCAGCCTAAAAAATTTAACACACACGCAATTTTCAACCTAAGTGAGGTTTTTGAGTAGTCAAACACATACGCGCATGTAGGGCCGCCACCAGGCAGCTGTCAGCTAATTTGTCAAGATGAGGACAAAAGGTTAATTGACAAACACAGACACACACACACACACACACAGACCAGGAGTGGTGACAGAAGGGGATGCTAGAGAGAAGGACCCGAACTGGCAACAAGTGATCGATAATGGAAAAAGGAAAGACCTGAAGTGGTGATAAAGAAGAGTAAAAAATTGTACGTGACACACTTGGGGCTGCAAACATTACTATAATCAGAGCAGTAAAGTACTGGTAAACTTCCTGTGCAAGACAGCACCAGGTACTGTAAATCATCTAGTTATTGAGGCTTTTCACTAAAGCAACTTACAGTGTTAGGTTTGTACCATAACCTACTTACCATGTTTTAACTATCTATATAGTTGAGTAATTTTTACTGGAGCAACTCCAGATAAGTACCTTTATCAAAGAGATGGGATTCAAACCCAGGTTGTTTCACTGCAGGGCAGCAATTTTAATCACTACTCTTTCCATTTCCACCAGTGGACTTTTTGGATTTTAGAATTCATGTCAAATTTTAGATTGACCCATGTGTTTTGTGTCCTTTGCTTTTGACAAATCCTGTGTGCCAGTAAAGAAAAATTATTTTGTTTCACCTATCTTGAGAACTGTTAACAGAAGTCGCTGAATCTAAACAGGGATGAAAATCATGGAAAAAGTTAAAAAAATAAATAAATAAAAAATCAAACGTCCAAGTGTCCAACAACAGCAGGGCATTTTCCCTTCAAACTTTGATGTACCATTCTCTTCCATGGTCTGAGTATTTGATTTATCTACATTTTTATTGACTATTGAATGCTGTCAGTATGGCCGAACACAAAAAATACTACCAAGATGTTTGGAAGCTGGTGAAGTCAATGTTCTATTCACTGTTCATAGAGAGGGACCCCTCAGGTAAAATATACCACAGCAGAAATAAGCAATGCTTCTTTTGTGATTCCACACTGTGGTGACAGAAGATACGCTTGTTCTTCTGTTTTCGTGTCTCTATTAAGTCGATTAAAACGTAAAATAAGTGAAAATATAAGTATGTATAAGAGAACGTAAAATTTTCAAAAACGAATGTTTTTCCTGTCTCAGATCATGTGACAATGATAAAAACGTCAGCAGAAGAGCGAGGGACTGTAAAACAAACACTATTGACTAATTGTCCTGAAAAATTCATAATTTAATGGCGGCAGCACAACAGCTCTGGTTTCCTAGGTCTGCTGGGTCAAAGATGAAGACAAACTGCAGTTTGAACATTGAACTTGAAGCCAAGGCTGTATTTTACAGGGCTGATGTCTCTGTTATGGTCGTATGTCTCCTACCGCTGTTTACTGAGTTACTGCGGTAAGCACTGAGCAGGCCACAAGTGTGTGTGTGTAATGACAGTTACTCCCAATGTGTCTACAAAAGTCAAACACAAAATGCAGACTGACACGCGCATGTGCATGTCTTCTGTCTTCATTTTACGTTTTATTTTTTGTTTTTGTTTTCCCAGAGTAGGAAACTAATTAAGCTGTGGCTGAATGATGTTTTCCAACAGAATGGCTGTAGTAAATTCTTTTGGGGTATTATCCTAAATGTCTCCAGCATCCAGACTCCGTTTGAACATTTTTTATTACAGCCTCGATTGTTGAGCAATATGTTTTGGTGGGACACACACACACACACACACACACACACAAGTCATTTCTGCATAGTAGCAGATGCATTTGGAAACACATTTCCATATTCTGTACATACACATAACCTTAGTACAAATTGCAATATCTGATCTACGATCTAGTTTATAACCAATTCTTTTGCTGCTTTCTTGTTTTGGAACTGCTGTTTCCACAAATATCTCAATATGAAATTATACCTCTTGACTACATGATTCTAGTTACGACTCTTGGGTATGAAAATTATATTAAAATGAATCAGGATTTTAAACCCAGAACTCCCAAAAAATCCATCTGACGAAAGCCAGCTGTGCTCGGTTCCCAACAACAAAATGTGAGTTAACCTTTGGTTAACCAGAGTTCATGTGAGTAATTTGACTGTAAAACGTGGGTGGCTAAGCCAAGAAAAAAGCGCAGTTAATTTTAACAAAAAAAAAGACTCCTGTCTGACATTTCATTTTGACCTCATTTCTCCTTAGGAAGGACATTAAATGAGAATACACAGCATGTAAATTGGTTCAGTTCTCATGGCTGTTGGCTGAATCAGATTAAAGTAATTCCAGATTTCCAATTTTACACATTTTTTCCAAATGTAACACATTTTGTTAAGTGTGTAACAGATTGAATCGTCATAAAAGAATTGCTTGCTAAACCAAAATCCCATGAGCCTCTACAATCATTGGTAATTTCATTACTTTATTTCACGGCCATAGGTTCATTTTGTAGGGGCTAATTTGTCATAGCTCTTGTTTGCAAACCTTAACTAGTTCACTCCTTAGTTATACATTCACTTACTGCAGATTTCAACACTGGCAAGCAGGAATTGTCCTGACACCGCTGTCAAATTCGATGTCAGTGCGCACCTAATATCTTAATAATTGCCTTACGAGCTACGCTGATTTGCAAAAGTATTCACTCCCCTTGAATGTCATCACCATTGCCTGCCTTGCAAATTATTCTTACACATATTTTTCCAGTCAGTACTTCTAATGAGAACTCTTATTCTCTAACACTAAACTGTTAGAGCTAAAATAACTTATTTGATTGCAGACATATTAAAAAAAATGAAAAACTGAATTGTGCTGCTTGCATAACTATTCAAACCCCATACATACTATTTGGTACGACCGCCTTTTGCTGCAATGACTGTCTTTTGGGGTATGTACTGTACAAGCTTTGCAAACTCTTCAGGAGTTATCTTTCCCCACTTTGACTGGGCCACAGTAGGACATTCACCTTTTTGTTTTTTAACCCCTTGAATGTTGCTTTGGCCTTGTGTTTGGGATCATTGTCCTGCTGAAAGGTGAACTTTCTCCCAAGCTTCAGTTTCCCAGCAAACTAGCAAGTTTTTTTCTTGCAGTATTTTGCTGTACTTTGCTCTATCCATTCTTCCTTCAGTTTTGAAAAGGTGCTCCTATCCCTGCTAATGAAATGTATCCCCACTCTATGATGCTGCCACCACCATGGGACGTAGGCAGTGTTAAGTTTGTGCCGCACATAGCGCTTTGAATCTTGGTCTCATCCAACCATAAAACATTCACATGCTTTCTGGCAAACTGCGGATATGCTCTGATATGATTCTTTTTGAGTAATAACATCTTTCTTGCCATCCGTCTATACAGGCCAGTTTTACACAGTACTCTTGATATTGTGGACTGGTGCCTTTCCTTCTCTTTCAGCCAATGACCTCTGTAGCTCCTTCAGAGTGATTGTTGGCCTCTCTGTGACTTCCCTCACTAGTCTATGTCTCATTTGGCTGATGAATTATAAGGGACGGCCATGACTAGGCCGCGTCTTGGGGTGTGTGATACAACTTCCACTTCCAGATTATTGATTGAGCGGTGGTGATTAAAAAATATTTTATACCCTTTTAATAATTCATACATTTCTATAAATGTATCTAATTTCACAGTATGGTCTATATTCTCATACCTTTCCTTCAGGTTCCCAGTATTAAGCAACATAGTTTGTTTTCTCATTTTCTTTAAAATATTTGCTCAAAAATAAGCAATTCTGGCTCAGACAATTTAGCGTGAGCACATATGACTCCACAATAAAAATACTGGTTACAAAAATATGTACCAGCATAATTTGTAATCCTGGCCATGCTGATAATTTTCAAAGGATTTCAATAATTTTGAAAGGTACTGCATTTATGACCATAAATGGCAAGATTTCCAGATAAACATCTGCATTCTCATACCACATTAATAAAAAAAGTGACAAATTAAATATAAAATGTATTATTACACACTGTGGAACATTTGAACAACCAACCAGATTTTAAATCTAACCTAATATCGCTGATCGGCGGAAAGAAGCATCAGTTCATTCCTGAGTAATAACTGGTTGTCCAGCACAAGGTTTCAGTGGTCCAGAGCCTAACCCAGAAGCACAGGGTGTGAAGCCAGGTACCCCAGGGGCAGAATATCAGCCCATCACAGAACACACTCACACATTCGCACACTGTAGACAATATAAAGCCATCCTGAAGCAAATGTGTTTTGAATGTGAGAGGAAACCAGAGCACATGGGAAAAACTTACACAAATAGAGAATATGAAGACTCTACACAGAGTAAACCAAGTTGAATCCCACAGCACCACCCACTACTCCACAGTGCCATCTCAGAAGAGACATGCTTAAAAATATATATGTACGTACACATATAAAATAATATAGTTGCATTTCTTCAAATTTTCCACTAAATCAAGGATGCTTGGCTTATCCATGTAATATTTGCTGCACTAACTTAATGTTTGTTCCACATGTGTAGAATTTTCCATCAAATTTTATAATAAAAACTGCTTTATTGGGGTCTTTTACATGAAGAACACTTCTAATGGAGGCCTTGACATTCCAGAGTTATCGGTCAGTCAACCCTTGAAGATTATAAACAAAGGACAGTTCAGGACACTTTGTGACACTTAGACAACATACCCATCAGTTCATGTGATCAGTGTGGGCTATAATTTTCAAAGACTTATCTTCAACAGTTTCATTTATTGGAAAAGTAAAAGAATGAAAGAGGAGTCAGAGGTGGTTAGAGCTTAACTATAGCATGATGAATCACACATTGCAAAACAACCTTGAGACCATTGCACAACCATACTTTACTCATCCTTACAGTAAACTGAAAGGTTTGAGGACTGAAAGGGTATCTCGGTCTTGTCTTTTTGTCTTATACAAGACTGGAATTGCTACATCCTTTCTGAACAAGACAGAACCCGCAAGTATTCGTGTTAGTTAGTCATTCTAGGCTTGTCACGAAAATTTACATGACTACCATTTCAACGCCACCACCTCGTATTTTGTAATAATCCACAGCTGGCTGCCATATTTATAAAATCAATGAAGAGGTTTGGAGCAATATACATGGATAATAATATAAAATATTATAGTACAAAACCTTCAAAAGTAGAACATAACCCATAATAAATGCATATGTGATCAAATGGAGATAAATGGCTACTGTATTTATCTCCATTGAGTTAAAACCTTTGACAAAAAGCAGCATACAGTGCTAGAGAAGCAGCTTTACAGTGGTTTACCCCTTCATACTGGAGTTTAGTGTGTATAGCGGGGGGACGGAAACGCAAACCAAAAACCTTCCGACTGTAAAGCCCTGATCGGGCAGCACGAGCACTGGATTATAAAGGTTTTAAGAAGTCTTTTTATCCAAATATCCTAGGCAGGAACAGCGCTACACCTGAAGAGAAAAATCCCTGTATCGTTCGCTCTTTAAATAAACCATGCGCTAAGGTTCATTACTTTTTTTTGTAATGGATTGTTGGCTGCCCCCGCGGCTTTTTAACTTTTAAAGGTTCCAGATTTAATCTTCCTTTTATTCAGATAAAAACAAAACTGTCATTTCCTTCCAAATCTCCTTCTAACAGTATACTTTCCGCCTGTTTTGTTCATTACTAACAATCACATAACAAAACAAGCAGCCAGCATAACACACGAGAGGAAGTTGGGTTATCAGCTATTATTGTGTCCAGCCTGTGCTGTTGAGCTTTTATCTCCTCTGAGCTTTCAAAATCTTTAATCTATTCTGCATAGCAGGAAGCTAATGGTAGGAACAACAACCGCCACTTTCTGAATATACTTTTTCATGTTTTCTTTAAACAAAACCGATTCCCTACCCTGTACAGCTCTCATCGGCCTTCTGTTTATCAGACTGACTGCTGCCTGTGGTTGGGGGGGATGGAGGGTAAATGAAATGCAACGTAATGTCATGATGCTCATCAATATTCTCAAGAAATGTAAAGAAGATTAGTTATGTTAGATCCTGAATCAGGATCCCCGCTGCATTACCCCTCGGGGAGGTATTTACTCTCAATTACTCCAGTAAAACAACACCCTGCTGTTTAAATAGTTAAATAACTGTAAGGAGCTGTTATACGACCCTCAAAGAGAGGGGAAAAAAGTCAGGTAAACAAATGCATAATAAAAATTGTACTGCGTCATCCTTGTAGACAGCCACTGACTGCAAGGATATGCGAGAAAATAAATTTGTGTTTAATATAAGAATGCTGTAAGTTGCATTTAGCAACACTGCTATAAAGTGGGAGATTTTGACTCCAGTCGCCGTTCAGGAATGGGATCTCCTGGCAAGCCACCCTTTTGCGATCTAAATCACAAAGACTAAAACAGGTTTCAGATTTTGTAAAACGTTTTTATCAAGCTCGCTACGCAAAGTACACGCAAATCGCACAAGTAACTCGGGATAAAAATGCAGTTTATTCTTCTTTTACGCATGGATCTCTGGCCTGGATGCTAATACGAATCTGGAATGTCTTTAAGCAGCTCTACTGCAGCTTCAGAAAGCGGGGGGCGGGCTCATAACCAGCGTGGCTGCAATGAGTCCGGGAAGGTGGACCACCGCCTTCTCTCCGCTGGGAGACATGCTCCCACTCCCACGCACCTGGTGACTTACGGGGGCGGCTGGGAGCTTTTGCAGACACACAGGTTCAGCTTTGCCGCCATCAGCACTGAATTCCAGTCTCCACACAGCAGGCTTTCGCTGAAATCACTGCGGCTTCTAGTGATGCCTTGGCGAGACCTTGCTATCGTAAATATCTCCGCAAACAGTGTCATCCAAATTTCTCCAGCAACAGAGGGAAAATAATGCAGCCTGAGCACAGAACAGCGAGAGACCATACGAGCCACATAATTTTTTATTAAAGTGAGTTTCGAAAAAGCAGCTCGAGTGTGGTGAGCGCAGAACTTTCAAGAATGCATAAGAGCATTTAAATCATCATATATGAATGGAACTGTAACCACGTGCACAAGTAACACATTACACAGCCACGACATATAGCGCTGTTGCGGAACGGCTGTGGTCGGGCCATTATACAACAATTGCACTGAAGTTAATTGCAAACATTTCTTACTTTGTACTTAATACTGACATCGTGAGAAATTCCTAGAAACCTCTGACCATTGTGACACCGCGGCAGTAATTCTTTTGATTTACGTCGCTTATCTCCCACAATTTGTAGCTGACTCGAGACGTCCGCGTTGACTCCTTGTCCAGCAGAAAGCAGCCAAAAGTTTAGTAATGAAACAGAGCCGGTTGTTTACGAATAAACAAATCTGTGTGCTGCACCAATACGTTCACATGCGTGCGGCGCAAAATATGCTACCCCCTCTGTACTTAAAAACGGTTTCTAAATCCTAATACTGCAACTTTGAGCACAAGTTGAACGTTATTGCAGCAAAGTACTGAATTCTCCTTTGGCGAGCGTTACTGTTTGATTATTTCAACGTGCTTACCATGGTGAAAAATACTTGAGCACCCTGCAAAGAGGGAGACAGAGCTTACTTTTGAGATCATGCCTTTGTACCCCTCTTCAAACTGTTAAATTGTGCATTTATTAGTTATAAACATGCAGATCTCCTTGCTCCTGAGGTGGTAACAAACTGCGCAGAAGAGATTAGAGAGTTGGTAACAGCGCTTCTTCTGCCAGTCCTTAACCCTATTTCTGTCTGCTTTGCTCAGGACAGCTTCCTGCTTAAATGGATTGAGGGAGACTTGAAGGCTGTGGCACGATTAGAGGACACACACTTCCAAGGATGTCTGAGCCTTAGGTCAAGAAAGACTCTATAAACAGTCCTTTCCAAGATCTGTTTATGTTCCTCATCTGCCAGTGACTCATGTGGTGTTTTGAGTGAAACATGGATCTAAGGGAGACGGACGCTGCCCCCTCATGTTTTAATTCCTGCCCCAATGTTAGATCAGCACTAAAAGGAAGGGCCCAACAGTGGTGGCCAGCGCAGGCGTCATAACAGAGCTCGAGTTCCACACAGGCTGCGTTGCCGACTGAACGCCGAACGGGACACGACTACGAACGATCTGCCGATCTCAAAAGGCTTTCGGCTAAAGCGAATTGCCAGCATATTATAAAGCGAAAATTAAAAGTGGGGAATTTGCACTTCCACGGCGATTTTAAAGCAACAATACATGACTCAATGCATGCACTTCTTTCTCAAAGTGCTTCTAAATGTTTGGCCATCACAAAAATGTTATTTATTACTCTGTCAATGATATTTAGAAGAAGAATATAAACCCGAAAAAAAAAAAATCTCTTGGGAAAAAAGGGCCTGTTTCAAGTTCACATTGAGGAAAAACACATTCCTCGAGATCCAACGGGATGTTTCCGCGAATAGCTCCCAGAAACACATCTGCAGTCCGGCAAACCAAAACACCGGGGGATGGGCTGGGCAGACATTACAAAGGCATGTTCTCCAGAGTGTCTACTGTACATAGGAGCAGTAAGGGGCTCAAAATAAACCAGCAGGGTAAATGCACACTACTCACTAAATTTCCTCTGTGGGGGAGGGGTGGGTCAGCACAACAAAGAAACATGTTCTCTGGAGACCCTACTGTAAAGCTATAAAGCTGCAGGGGAGAGCCACAAACAAGTGTTTACTGTCGACTGCATTGGAAGAGCAGCCGGCAAGGAAAGAAAAACAGACCGGCAGTGAAAATTGTCTTTTTTTTTTGGCCTACATTAACATTTCCCCAAAGTTATTTGCAATTTTAGCCTTGTTTACATCTCTACAATGCATTGCAGCAGTTCAGGTGATCTCAAGTTCCCTGGTGAGGAACATGAAGGCAGCAACTTGATGCTTGGCACTTGGTTCAGGACTGTGAGATTATCAGTCCACGCGATGCCATGTGCAGCCACCCCCAAAACAATGGAAAACAATGACATCAGCTGTCGCCCCATCTCCTGAGCGTTTTTGACTGAACAAATCATATGAGTGAACAAGAAATGTTCAGGTGGTCTCGGTTTGCTTTCTTCGTAGTCTGTTCTGCAAAATTTTTTCAAATTTGCTCATCACTAAACCACAGCAGAGCTTGGATTGATCGATCTCTCAGCTGAAAAGCTAAGAATAAAACTACAATGATCATTCAAATTAAATACTGCATTATACTGCGTTCAGGTTAAGGAATAAAATATACACATTGACAATCCTTCACTTGAGACATCTTGAATGTAAATGCAATTGAGAGTTTTGCATTATTTTTGGATTAAGATTATTATAACTGATGCTTTGAACCATCAGTTCAGTCCAGCACCCTTTATTAAAACCTCAGTGGACATAAGGCTGACAACCTTTTTGAGGAAATTTCCTTAGCCCTAAATAACATGAATGGACATAAGGATCCTGTCAGCAGGGTTTCATAACAGCAGCTACTCAGCAACTGTACAACACGCCTACTTGCAGACTGTATAACAGCAACATCACAGGGTAAAGCCAGTAAACACAAAACTTTACTCAAAGAGTTTTTGGCTCCTCAGATATACTGACATTTTATAATATACTGCTTCGTTCCTTCAGTGGCTTTGTTCCTATAGTTTGCTGGACCTTTATGCATACTGTGCGCAAGAAGAAAATTAATTTTAATAACCTTAAACCGTTTAAGACCGTCATAAATCAGTAAAAAGCACGACAGCAGGTAACGCGGTCATTAGAATTTCCATCTTTGGATGTGGAGGTGCTGAGTACTGCCCTTGAGGAAGCCAATTACCCTGACTTGCTCCCACAAAAGTGAGCAATTTAAACAGTGCTGCTGCTTAACTCACAGTACAGGTATCCACAGGTATACACACACACGTAACGCATTTCCAGAAAGGTGAGCTCTCGTAAGTCAGACATTATTACTTCTATGGTGCAAACACTGAAAATTCCCCTTGGCTCCTGTTACCCTTAAAAGCATAAAATCCACCTCATATTTGGATGCAACTTAGGGGATACCTGTACACCTCAAATGATTAAGCACATACTTTCAAACAGTTAAAGTATTTGACTGCACTGTGATGCCCATTGTCAAACCACACCGTACCTCAGGCATAATAAATTAAAACCCACTGTATCTCTGTTTAGTATACCCTCATATTTCCCCAGCGTGCACTCACAGTTACAAAAAGTCAATGACAAACAGACACAAGGATGTGAAGAAATACAGGATACACATGGAAAATTAATAAAATAATAGAAAGCCAGCTTTGTTAACTACCCAAGAAATAAGGCATTCAGACAGGGGGAAAACATCTGTATATTTCCATTCCTCATTCCAGTTTAGTAAATATGGGGTGCAACGGGAAGCACACAATAAAGCACATATTAAAATATGTTAATAGCATGGCACTCATTTTTGGACAGAAGCTTACATTTCCTGGTAGGAGACCACAGACCACATGGAATTCCATGAGCATCACTGTAATTTTAATAACTTTACACTCAAAAAACCTCTGTTATATTGTTAAACTGATAATGAATAAAAGTTTCAAAGCAGAGACTAAGCAGATGAGAACTGGCCCCACATAACCTGCTTTCTGCATGTAGTTTAAATAATTACCCATTTCCTTCTGCATCTGGTGACTATTTTTGGCTTTCCAATATTCTCATAAAACCCAACATTCAACCTTCTGTTCCATCTATTTTTTATACTTGCTCGGATAGTTGAGGTTAAACATTTCCATGTTCACCAAAAATCAATAAACACTGAAATACTTCAGTTGCCTCTGGAATTAAGTCCCTCTAAAATATTTTTTCCTTTAGCCTTTAATGGCTCTCCAGGTGCATATCGTCCTATGTGTAGTTTCACCAGTCTGCAGTCAGTACAACAAAACACTGCACAGAAAGTGACTTTAAGCTTTAAAGCAACATTCAGCTGGCAATTAATGCTGACACAGAATCTTTTTACTTATTGGAAAAACAAACCTCCGCATGTCAAAAACAACTTTAACGCTAATAACAGCGTATTTGCACCGGAGCCCCAGTGAGCCTGTGGATAATCATGTTCACATGTATCACAAATATAGTTCTGGCCTCATCCCAATTTTTATCTGGATTTCAGTGGCACTTAACAGGGTATTTTTGGTCTGTGGGAAGATTGTTCTCCTGGATGAAAATTGTGCCACATTTCATTCTCATACATAGTCGTAACATCTGGAAAATATAACAAAAATTCAACCATTTCACTGGAGAGTCATTATAAAGCACAGGGCTAACTACACACAAGTGTCAAATCTGTTTCTTGTTTGGTACCAGTTGAAGACAATTTTGGCGCAGTTCTGTTTAAATCAAAACATAACTGACTTAAATATCAGTACGGAAAATAAACTAAGAAAATTTCATAACAGTACTCATCATACGTGTGCTTTAACAGCTTCGTTCCTGTACTCAAAACCAATTTAATACATTTTATGCATAATAAGCGTGTAGAAAGAAAATTAACTGCAACAGTTTCTTAAAGTTATCACAACAGTTCATTAATTCAATTTTCAAGGGTTCAATCGTGACAAAATGACCAACATTGTACATGACAATACTGCCATCTTCTGGTAGCTTCTACCTATACAGAACACGGCAGAAATGGAACAAGTAAATAAACTATAACCACCATATTTTATCCAATGTAATATTATATATTTTAAAGAAAGGCTAAATCTGCTATAAATATTAACATCGCATAAAAATTTCCCACAAAAGTACTCTCTAAACAATCCATTTTCAAAAACCACTCATCCTGTACAGGGTCCTGGAAGTCCAGAAGCAATCGTTTATGACTTAAGCCAGGATGAAGGGAGACAAACGCATACTTCACACCGAAAAACACTAATGACATCTTAGATTAACCAGTTCAATCAAAAAGTTTAGAATGTGTAGGGAAAATTGAGCCCCAGGTGGACACAAGCAAACGATAACGCAACAGACCAACAGCAAAGAGCCATGAGATGTCACCAATAACCCAGCAGCTGTCACCAGTGTAAAAGGAGCCACTATTCCTGCACAGAAAAATCTAGTCACTGTGGTGGACAGAGGAAAAATTCAATGACAAGAACTTGTGAAGCAGAACTTTGCATAAAAAGGAAGACAGCCTATACTGTCCACAAACTAAACTATCTTAACTAGCTATCTTTTCTTAACCATTTAAACCATTTGTTTTAATAGTGTAAATGCTGTAACAAGAACAATGACAGATGTTTCAAACAATAACAAATATCATTACTGGAAATAAGACTAGTTTAATATAATGGTTAACTTATACACAATTCATTACAAAACATTATCCTTGAATACAAATGTCTAAATTAATAATTCACAACTTTTACGGATTTTGTTTCTTTATTGTGCATAGACAATGAAGCTGACTTTCGTAAACGAAAATACAAAAAAAAAAAAAAAACAAAATTACAGCACCAAACTCAAATGCTCAGTTCAAACTATAAAAAACTATATTTGACATGGTTTAACTTTATCCAGTATTAGAACAGTCATCATAAACAAAACGTTTATCAAACCTTGCTTAGTTACACTGAAACCCAAATGAAAATTCCTCTTGGCTAACGTAATAATTCAAGCAAACAGAATCTATCCCACTCTGAGTGGAGGAGCCACAAGGACAACGCCATCGCCTCGAACAAACAGCATGGGTATGTTCCTCTTCGTGGACTGCAACAGAAGACACTTGTTTTACTAAACAACCAGTATGCTGTGTATAACTTAAACAGTATGGAAAGTTTTGCTATACAAACCCAGCAGACAGGATGGACAGTTAGCAGCAAAAATGCTTTGGAGTATGTGGGAAGGAAAAAATATGACTTTAAACTGGATTTAATATTACACAACCAGTAAAAAGATGGTTTACAAGCAGTGGGTACACAGCTGCCAACAGATGACTGAGCTAAGTCACTGATGGGCATATCTCCCATGTAGATGTACAGTACAAACACAAAGCAGAACAATGTTTCTATATACTTTTTCTTTTTTGTTACATAAATAGGCTAAAAAACATAAATATGCTAACATGCAAAAACATTACTCTGCATTAATGTGCCTACAATAAACAAATGTCTACACAACCAACAGATGTGTAATAAATAAAACAAAAATCTAATTGTCGTTTTGTAGGCTCTTTTGAAATTTGACAGGAATCACAAAACACTACAAGTTAGTAGCTGAAGACCTGTTGAGACTAAAAGCGACAATAAACATCACCTCTCCAGTTCAGTCCACTGAAAACAAGGCTCAAGTGGACCCAAGGCCTAATTCACAGTAACCAGTCAACATTCCTAGCAGTGTTTGTCAGAAACATGCATAAAGGAACACCAAAAAGGTGATGAATGTGTACAATGTTTTATAACTTTCTATTTTTTAAAAGGCAAATTTCCCAATTCAGGAAACTTCAAATTATTTGGACATATCCTAGTTTGCCATACCTTGTAGATTTCTTCATACGTTTCTTCATCAATCTCCACCGTGGTGACGGTCTCCTCAACATCACCCAAGATCATGTTCAGGTGTTGATCATAGGCCTGAAATATAGCGTGCTATCACCACAGTGCAAAAAGGAATGCAGTAGCACCATGTCAGCAGTCTGTAATTCCAAATATTTACAGTTCACTGTGACATTGTGAACACAACCCAAAATAAGTCATCTAAATTTAAGTTTGCTGACTTGCATTTAAAAATGCAACCTGATAAACCAGCACTTATAAGGAATGTGTATAGAAGAATGACTTTTAGATTTTTTTTTCCTTCATATTTTTGATTTTTTTTTATTCCTTCTGATGCAATGCAGACTCATGGTGGTATAGAACAGAACAAAACAATGGTAAACCCTGGATACGATGCTTGTATAATCACAGGGTATTCACATATGCACACATAAAGGGAAATTTTGAGTCAAAGTTTCATCTAAAGCACATCTCCCTGGAAGGTGGGAACAAACTGAAGCAGCCAGGAAAAAAAAGAAACACTCAAAAAGGAGAGCGGACGCACACTGGGATGTGTGCGTCCGCTCCATCAGCATAGTCTTTTTGCTGTTAAGTGTTGCCACCCAGTTTAGAAAATGAATAATCTTATAATTATTTATACTGTTGAGCATAGTAACAACTGAGATTGAGCGCATCACCTAAAAATGAACAATATAGCCACCTCCCTGCCTGCCCTCTCACCATACATTCTCTGCTCACACATGCAGAGCAACACACATTCTTTTCATGCCAGCGGTGAAACAGGCTTCCATTCAGTATCAGATGTGCCACCTTCCTTCTGAGACTCTGCAAACTCACCTTGTCACATCTTTGAACTGTCTAAACATCTCTTGTTTTACAGTATTTCAACATGTTCTTTGTCTCTTTGTACAAGCCTGACTTGTTTGCAAGCTGTATAGTTCTGTTTTATGAAAAGATTGTTTATTCCAGTCATATTCACAAGTTGCCTACAACACAGTATTTCATATTGACTATCATGTCATTGTTATCTTGTGACCTTTAGAACACTTTTTGCCTTGCATGAACTTGTGCCTCATCCTGGACTCATGTGAGACCTAAATAACAACAAAAATATTAACTCACAACTGTAGCAATTTAATTTCAATTTTAGAAACGGGAGGAAAGATGTCCAAAAAACCAAGGCGAGCATCTCACATGCAGCCTGCCTCTGAGCTCTCTGTCGTTCCTCATCTTAACATAGATCCTCTCGTCCAAACTCAGCCGTATGAGGTCCAGAGGCTCTTCTACGGTGTTGGTTGTTTGTTGCTGCAACAATGCAAACAAAAAGAAAACACAAGGATCCATGTTTTGTATTACATTTCAATCAAACAAAACTTACACGTGAAACTGACGCACAAGTGCTGGTTCAATTAGGTTCCCATAGATTTTCCCGCATTAAAATCCAGTTTTTACTACCACAAAACGTTCAAAGAAAGGAGAAGCGTTATATAGAGTACAGTACGACCAAGCCCAGGTGCTGTGATTTTAAAAGTATGTTTCTTACTAATCTCAAATCTGTCTGTGTGCTAACCAGTAAACTGTTAGCCATTTACACATAAAATAGCAGCAGTAAGTGGAACAGCCATCGCTCGAGCAACTTTCCAACCAGTATATTGATGATTTCAGAACAAAGTAAAATACAATTAATAAAATATCCTTATTTCACACTACCGTTGTAAATGGTATCGAATTTAGGGGATTTTTAAGAATTGACAAACCTGGTCAACTTCGTCCGCCATTTTTCAAAATTTCCCAGAAGCCTCGGAAGAGAACGGTATTACATCAGCGTCACCTCTCGCGAGAGTACCAGTGACCAATGTCCACGAGGAGTGACGCAACACGCGTTGTAGATAGATGGCAGTGCAGCCTATGTTAGAATCCAGCGGCAGAGCGATGCTTTAAATGTCATGTGCACATTGGGTACATTTTACATCCAGAAAGCAAAATGCATTAAATCTAGACCACATTCTAAATTGTTTCTCATTCACCTGCAATCAATTTCTTGGTCTCTTCAGAAAATCCTATAATAAGAAAGCTATAAGCACATCTCCAATCACTGATTCATTTTGGAAAATTGTAATTTTATTAGTTGTGGGTGTAAATTTAACTTTTTTTTGTATTATTTTTACTTTTGTTTTTCATTTTCATCACATTTTAATTATGTATATTTATATAATATATCATTTTTCCACACCCTCCCCAACTGCACCATCATTTTGCTCCCACCAATCACCACCAACCATCACTGAGAAGCAGGTGAAGAAGAAAGTGAAAAGACTGCACACTAGCAAAGTGGTAGGTTTTGATCAAATTGGCATTAATGTCGAAAACATCCTGCCTCATCCAAGTCTCCAAGAAAAAGGATACGTGTGACTTGAAGGACTGCAAAACAGTTGATCTAACATTCCACATCATGAAGTTCCTGGAGATGCTGATAAGGAATTATGTCACATTGCTTGTAAAAGTCCACCCGCATCCCCTGCAGTTTGTCACCCAAGCCTAAATAGGAGTCAGTTATGCAATTATCTCCATGTTCTACAAAGCTTTTTCCCACTTGGAGAAAGATGGCACCATAGTGAGGGTCACTTTTCCTTTTTCCAGTGTCTTCAATACCATCCAGCCACGCCAATGGAAGGATAACTCAAGAACATGACTGTGAATGTACCAGTGTTGTCCTCGATCATGGACTGTCTCATAGGCAGACGATAGTTTGTCAGGCTTCAGGAACTGTGACACAGTGGTGAGCAGCACAGGTGCCCCCTGTGGCAGAGGCCAGGATATAAATAATAATCCATTATTAATAATTATTGGTTATTTAGTTTGCATTTTGCATTTGTTATTTATTGGTATATGTCTTATGAGTGTTGTGACTGGTTTGTGGGACAAGAGGAGACACAGCTGCACCTTTCCATGGTTTCAATAGTTTCTTGGGAACTCACAGGTCAGGGAAAACAGTGGTTAAGATAGGTCTGTTTTCTCAGTCACTCAAGCTAGAAGAAAAAGTTTCTTCTGTGGACAGCATAGGCTTAAACAGGGATGTCATGGCAACTGTGTGCTTACTGACCATAATAAGGCATATGTGTTAAGGCTAACATGTAGTAGTCTTCTCTTATTCTATCCTAAACACAAAACAAGTTGAACAGCTGCAAAACAGAAGAAGCAGAAATTTCAACTGACAAAATTAGCATATAGTATGGAATATGGTCACACTCCCAGTAAAATATCAGTTGCCTATGTGGTAGTCAGTGGGTAAATTCTAAGAGTGACCATTGTGTGGTGTTACTAGTTATAAGGCACATGTGGCATGGCTTTATTATGTTTTCAACTAACACCACTGTACAAGGTGAATTACAACATTAAACAAAATCTTAATCAAAGAACCAACAGCAGGGGTTTGGATTTAAACTAGGAACATTCATACTTATAAGTCAATGATCCTAATGATACATTGCTGCTTCCCCCAGGTTTGCCCTAGCCAATAAAACAGTTTTATAGCCTTTTAATCCAGACTGTACCTTACTGTGAAAAAATGCAGTGTTTTCAAAATGTTATTAAGTTTTCAATGAATTTGTTTACAAAGAATTTTTATATACTTTGCCTTCGCATCGTTTTGATAAGCTTATGCAATGTCACAACATTTATTTCCGTCCGGAGTTGCATTCATTTTTTGCCAAGATCTTGTATCGATGATGGGAGTCGGACCCCTCTATAAAGTCTTCCCCAGCACATCCCAAAGATTCTCCATAGGGTTATGGTCTGGACTCTGTGGTGGCCAATCCATGTGTGAAAATGATGTCTCATGCTCCCTGAAGCACTCTTTCACAGTTTGAGCCCAATTAATCCTGGCATTGTCATCTTGGAATATAGTCCCTGCCCAGCTAGCTTAGTTGGTAGTGCATGTGATTTATAATCTCAGGGTTGTGGGTTTGAGCCCCACATTGGGTGTTGATGTAAATCCAGCCACAAGGAGGTGTACCTCTGTGCTGGTCCCAAGCCTGGACAAAATGGAGGATTGCATCAGGAAGGGCATTTGGTGTAAAAATCTGCTGAATCAAAATATGTTGATCTGCTGTGGCGACCCCTAACGGGAGCAGCTGAAAGTTGGTTTATTGTCATCTTGGAATATGAAGAAAAAAAATCCATCGATGAAAAAACTTGGTCGTTCAGTATATTCAGGTAGTCAGCTGAGCTCATTTTTTGGGCTCATAACGTTGCTGAACCTAGACCTGACAAACTGAAGCAACCCCACATCATAGCACTAAGTTAAATCCAGGTGGTGACTTTTTTTAGCCGGGCAGTGTATTTGGAGCAAAAGCATCAGCTCATGTCCCGTAGGGGTAGCAAGAAAATTCGTTGTGGTCACGTACGTATGGTCTGCCTATGACGTCCATACCTGTTGCGCGTTACGTCACTCCTCCTGCATCTCCAAGGCTTTTGAGGCCGAATGTCTACTTTTTACAATAGCACATAGCCCTTTTGAAATTGAAAAGGCTTGATTCCACAAAAACCTCACTTAGAATGAGAAGTACCTGTGTGCCAAATTTCAAGCCTGTACCTGGATAAACAGCGACTGAGCGTTTACAGAAACTGAGATTAATCAGCAATGAAACTTCACGAAAAGCTCCGCAGAGAAATGAACCATTGATCGCAGCAAATAAAATACCAGAACTCTCGTCAGGCAATGTTGCAATAATATATCTATTTTACACAGCGCTTTTAAAAGCAGCATCCCAAAGTGACTTTCATTAAAGGTGAAAGCTATATGGCTTACAAAAGTAAGCGAACAAATTTGCAGCAAACATCGCCATATAAATAAACCACCATAATCCATTACGAATAAACGGCTTGTCCAATGCAGGGTCACGGTGGTGGATGCTAGAGGAGGACCAGAAGACCGGCGCTATATTTACGGCGCCCTGCCGCAGCGCATAACGCGTCTCCACTGCGAAGCCACGCGTACGCGCACAGATCGCACGGGCACGAGCACTGTAGCGTGGATCATTGTCACCGGCCAGCGTTGAGGGAGCCTCCAGCTTTCCTAAAGCGCACGTTGATGAGCTCCCTGGCCGTGTTGGCGGCGCTGGCCGCTGTTCTGCTCATTCCGGCCGTTTATACAGCCTCCGGCTCCCAGCTGAATTACAGACCTGTCATCGGTAAGTGCTCGACCTCCGCACGTTTTTTAAAAAACAGAGGTAACATCCATAGCATTTTACAGCACCGTGCTAACTTTCGCAGTGTGTGTAACTTAACCTCCAGCCACCATCCCTGCACGCCTATTTTTGGCAGCAGTCGAAGCCTATGTGTCACATACATGTATTTTTACCTTTTACACATTCCGCAGTTATCACCACACTGATGGCGAATCTTGAACGCAAGCCAGTTTAAACAGCACATGCGTGCGCCGTGCTATTTTATTGTCACTTTGTTGTGAATGTCGTGTTTTCCTCTTGTCCCCTTTTGTCGAAGACTGATAAATCCGTTTTAAACCGAGTTTCTCCCGCCCCCCTACGTTCTTGTTGGATGCTTCTCGATCCTTCTGGAAACAACCACGATCTTCCTCCGTGTCCGCTCGTCGTTCTGCCCTAATTACAAACGGCGTTTGTCTTATTTATTTCGTTCGACTAATAATGGTGGGAAAATGTTGCTTTTTGAACTCATTAACGCAAAAGGCCTCGAGTATGTGCTGTTTTATGCCATGTTTCACGCCATACAAAAGTAATACTGTAGAATAGCGCACGTCCTTATTTGTTGGATTGTGAATATTAATGATTATTAATTGGGAGTATTAGCGGGACGAAGGCTACGCCCCCTCTCCTCCACACGCAAAAAAACGACAGCTCAATCGAGTATTACTGCTGGTTTTATTTGACCGTTTCTTGGGCCACATGCGGAGATACTACTGACCATTGCTGGGCGTTCTCGCCGCAGGAGTTCTAGCCCAGGAGAACATCCCCGGGGACGCGCACGCACGGGGCTCCTCCTATATCGCGGCCTCCTATGTCAAATACCTGGAGTCGGCGGGGGCGCGCGTCGTTCCCGTCAGGTACTAGGCATCCGCGCCTCAACCACAAATTACACGTTTTTTAAAAATTGTTTATGTAAAAAACAGACTTTCACTTTTACCCTCCTCGTTTCCAGAATAAATCGCACTTACGAGGAGTACGTCAAGATATTCAACTCCATTAACGGGTATGTTTGGAAGTTGTTTGTAGCATTTGTACAAGCACCCAATGTCCATTTTACGTCTTAAAATGAATTTCTGTTGCGCAAGGTTGCTACTTCCGGGAGGAGATGTCGATCTGCAGAAGTCCCAGTTCAGCAGAGTGTCAAAGATATTCTATGATCTGGCAATAAAGGTAGTAAAATATTTACTTTGTCTTAAGATGAATGGGTTTCCTTACACTTAATGGAAGGGAATGTACATTTACAAAAACACTATTACATCACCATCTTGTGTATACATCATTCAATGACTTTGTCTTTGGATCGATATTGAACTTTTCTCAGAATTTAGTCATTGCTAAATTTAACGGCATACCTTTTTAGGTGTTTGGCTACGAACCAAAAACATAAAAGCAAAAATATACTCAGGACTTATACACCCCCATCCCACAGTCATACCCTGGGAAGGTGCCTTTATTATCTAAGTCTTTTTTGAGCCATGTGAGATCTTTTTTGGAACATTGTTCGCATTGTGTTCATGTATACGCAGGTATATATTGTTTGCTCTTACAGGCCAACGACGTGTTGGATTACTTCCCAATATGGGGCACCTGTCAGGGCTTCCAGCAGCTCACAGTGTTGACCAGTGGCAAAAACCTACTGACACTGACAGACACAAAAGCAGTGGCTCTGCCCCTGATGTTTGCTTCAGGTCAGGACTCCCTCTCCCTTTTAACATGCATTCTCATCCCTCATCCTTACAGGCCAAAAGTACTGCTTTGCAGTGATACCCCAATTGCTGTATCATACTGACTTCCAGCTTCAGCAGAAAGTGAATAATGATGCTGTCAGAAAGGGAGAAATGGCTCTGAATTCAGAATATTAACTTCATTTACTTGTTACATATACTAGTGTCAGGTGAAATGGCATCACTTGTATATGAAGTTGGCATGAGGTTTTATGGATATAATTATGCTTTATTTTTAAATGATCACTAGCCCAACACAAACTAGACTACTTTTCTGAAAACTGGAATTCATGCATTTTTCTGTCAGCTGTATTTGAAAACTTATAACTTTGTCTGTTGGGTTAATAAACTACTGCTAGTCTGTTACAGTTGCATAAACATGTTCAGATTGTTAAACATTAAGACAGTACAATGAATGATTATAAATGAAATCAAGACTTGCTATATGCAGAATTATGAACTTTTTTCCTTTTATTCTGTAAAGCTGCACAGAACAGCCGCTTGTTTAAGAATTTCCCAAAGGATCTGATGCAGTCTCTGTCAGAGGAGAACATCACATCTAACTTCCATAGCTGGAGTCTCTCAATGCAGGTATCTGGGGCATTTAGTTATGAAATCCATAACCCACAACTGTATTTCCAACCTAGAATGCAGTTTGCCTGTAACCAGTCCTGACTGACATAAGCAGAACTTTTATTGTAATTCCTGTCAGACAAGCTCTCCATTTATTATCTTATGCTGGTGCTGTTGAAAGGAGTCTTTGTGGTGTCTCCCTGCCAACCTTATCATTCTGTTAAGAATAGTTACATAGTATAACAAGGTAGGTCCCAGACATGGATCCTCAATAGTATTGCAAGGGTAGGCAGAGGCCCCGGTGGGGGGGGGGGTGTCTAAAGTTTTTTTCATAAATAGTTAGGCTTCTTCTGCAAAAACATAATTTTACTGGGTGAAGACTTCTTTGCAACATGTGTTTTGTACTATATGCAGAAGACTTGCTTCACAATTAGATTTGGCACAAATGACTTAAATGTTAGCAGTATTTAGTTTATCAAGTTTTACTATAAAAGGAAACTCAATTGTTTGGCTGCTCTAAATTTACTCTATTTGTAAATTTTATATTTGACAGAATTATAGTCGAAATGCGAAGTTGAAGAGGTTCTATAAGGTCCTGTCAACAAACACAGATGGGAAAAGAGACTTTATTTCTACAATGGAAGGTATGTGGAATTCAGCAGGTTGTGACTAAGCAGCATGCTGTGTGTTTCTGACACTCAAAGTCTGTCGCTGTCACAAAGTCTATGGGTGCAAATCAGATTCTTTTAAAATATTGATTCGAAGATGGTGATTCAGTTTTTCCTGGAAATATGATTTGAAATGTTTTCCAAATAAATTATATACAGGTCTGATAAATAGCTTAATGTACTGTAAGAATGGTACAAATTTTCAGCTAACAGTATCCCTTGATGTACGACTCTTTCATTTGAGTTTTCACAAATGAATGAAATGATTTAATACTCGAGTTACAATCAGATTAGAAGCAGACTTTTCAGGTTTAAAAGTAACAAGACCTGTTTGTGCTATAGTGGTAATTATGTTTCTAACTTAATAACAAGATTTCACTTTATGAGCCAATTTCCAGGAATGCATTATGCTTGGAAGTAGAGGGATGTATCATCTTTCCCCTGTATTAATGTGGATGAAAAAGTGATTCAGAGCCCTGAATGAGCAGTTGACTAACAGATTCTTTATAGCTGCCACCTTCGGACTCGGGTCATGGGTTTGGATCCAGCCTCCTGCTGAAGTACTTTTTTTGAGCAAAATGCTTGTCTTAAATTTTTGCAGTAGAAAATTACCCAAGTGTGTCAACAGGTAAATCACTATGCAGCTTAATTGCTTTTGAGACACGTGTCAGTTAAATGAATGATTGCATTGATGTCAGTCAATATTGTTACACCCCTACTCTTTAGAAAGTTTGACACTGCACATTAATGGGCAGCAGACAGGTGAATTGATCGCGGTCAATGGCTAGTGTCTACAAAGTGCTTCCGCAAGACTTTAACGTTTATTTGTGTGAACAACCAAAAAGGAGGCGATTCAATTTTCAGTTACTTTGAATAAAGTATGGCTCTCACCAGAGTGACACAAAGCACTGAACAAAGTTACCGGTGGAAAAAAAAATGTGCAGTTAATTCATTCAAACATATAGATGAGTGTTTTGCAGATTAGATCAGCCTCTGCGTTTCAAGTGGCACTTTTTCTGCAGGGTCCTAAGATTAATATATATTGATTACCAGTTGTGGTGTTTGTGTTGCAGCTCACCGCTACCCATTCTACGCTGTGCAGTGGCACCCAGAGAAGAGTCCGTTTGAGTGGATAGACAAGCCTGGCATGATACACACTCCCTCGGCTGTCAGGGCTTCCTTCTATGCTGCCAGCTTCTTCGTCTCTGAGGGTATGTGGGAGCGAATGATGTTATGAAACTGGGGGCAGCAGGTAGTGTAATGTTAGAGCTAGGGCCTTGCACTAGGAGGACTCTAGTTCAAATAACATCTCTTGCTGCAATACCCTTAAGCAACGTACCCGGAGTTGCTCCTACCAGAATGACACCGTATACTTGGGTGAACCACTGTATATAGCTTAGGATACAAACAAAGCATTAAAGGTCACTGGATGAAAAGCATCTATTAAATTAATAAATGTAACCTTGGAAATGCCCAAAAAAACAGGTTTCCTGCAACCACGAGATGGATTGCTGAACTGTTAACACTCAAAGGAGGCCAGCACATCCTGTATTGTTGTTGTTTAATTCTGAGCAACCAATTTGCAGTTACAGCATGAATTGTATGCATTAATTTCCTTTCTGTTCCTGCATCCTGATCATAACATTTTGTAATGTGTTGTTCTTCCTTTTACACAAAGCAATGAAAAATCAGCACCGATTCCCGAATGCCAGTGAGGAGGAAAAGGTCCTCATTTACAACTTTACTCCAGTCTTCGGGGGTCTCAACAGCATTTTTGTGCAGAACTACTATTTTGATTAATCATGTGTAACTTGAATGTGACAACTCCAATGACTAACCCAGAAGTATAAGGCTGACTTGCATCTCACCATACCAACAGGGTAATTATAGCTACTATTTAGAACTGCATTTCCTTTCACTGCTCTCATTTTAAGTTCATTGTTTAAAGTAATGACTGGGACTGTGTTCTTGTAATAAGCAATTTTTTCCACAAAGTAATTTACTTTTCAAATTAACCTGTCTATATAGTGGTATCTCTGTAACTGGGACTGTAAAAATTGTCATGTAAATAACTACAACTTGCATATGTTTTATTTCAGAGGATACTGCTGTAAGAGTAACACTTTAAAGCTGCTCAGTTCAATCTGTCTAATCAGTAGGAGGTTCAAAGGTTAAAAATCTGCATTGTTGAATGCTATGTTGGATGCATTAATTTTCTACAAAACAAATTTCAGCACTGTTGAAGTGTTTATTCTCATTCATAAAGCTTAACTAATTAAATAATTTAAAGTGTGGAATCACTTGGTTGTGCTTTGTTTTCTATCTGCTAACATTTTACAATTATATCCTTTCATAAGTTGTTCATTTAGTGTAAATGTACACATTTTTAATTCCTGGCAGGTTGTTATGTTTAGCTTGCTGAAGTTTAGTTTCTTTCTCCACATTAATTGCAAAACTTGTCATTCTTGTTCAGTAGCTCCACGTGGCTCAGCCAGCCCAGTGCTTATTACAACGAGGAAGATGCACCAGATGGTCACCCCACAAGTTTAGACAAGAGACAGATTAGTTTCTCCTTCTTCAGGATTTGACAGCTTGTCTTTTAGCCCACTTTTTTGATGAAGTGTGCTTTGGGGACCAAAAATGAGTAACATTGCTAAATGGATTTGTACACAAATGCTGATGGGGACACATTTGACTTTCTTCAACACTGAAGGGATATCCCACCTTGTTATGTCTATGCTGAGATCACGGGTTTGGTGCTTGTTGGATGACCAGTACATCAACAGACTTCATGTCCAAGGCTTTCAGTTCCAGCAGTAGGACCACCTGGAAAATACTGCTGTAATCACATTGTTGTTTAGTACTGAGTAACATTAACTTTTTCACAGGTTTACTATGCAAACAAGGTCTTTTGGAAACTGGTTTTAGACAAAAAAGTGACACTTTATTTAATGTTTTTTGTATTTTTTTATGACATAAGATACTAAATTACTGTTTTGTCCATTTATTTTTCTATAGTTTTCACATGGCAAAAAAATTCTATAGTGCAAACTCCACTGTAACAAAATTAAACAAAAAACATTCATATTCATGATATACAAACATTTACATAAATATAAACAGTAGATGAACTAATATGTTTTTAGGAAGTAGCCTGGGTAGCAAATCCCAACGACAGCAGTCTTTACATGAATGGATGCTGAAACAGCTTAATGCAGAATATTCGGTGCGGTGCACATACTAGACTATGTAGAAGCATGTTGCCTAAATTTCCAAATAAGAGGTGCAATGCAGGAACAAAACTACAGTGAAGCTAGACTGACTTTGCACATTTGACTTCATTGTTTTCTCTACCCAGACCTTGTACAGCCAGTGTCATGCCCCAGTGTCTCCTTATGTCCAGCTTTCGGTATTAAAGCATTTGCCGAAGTGTTTCCGCAACAAATACAACGCATACATTTTTTCCCCCCAAAATTAATGTATGCTCCAATTCTGCTTCTGTGCACAGTATTCCTTAAACTGCCTTTTACAACTATAATTAATTTCCCAGTAACTGTTAATGAACCACACAGTTCAGGGGCTTACAGTATATGCTGTATGAACAGACTTGAGCGACTTGCACATATTTCACTGTCTAGAAAGTAGGACACAAGGAAACGCCGGGCAGCGCGAGATTCCCGTCTTCTGGCTCAGTTACAGAACCATCTGGAAAGAGCAATTAGCCCTTTCATTTACAGAAACCTGTAAATTCTTCTGAACAGCTGGCGTTTCAGACGTGACGTTTGTCTCAATGCAACAACTTAACAGAGCTGTCACAGTAAAATAACATTCATATAACCTAAACAGATTACAATTACAGGCATTTTCTGCAGTGCACATAAATAATTTATTTAAAAGTACTGAACTATTGAAATGTACAGAAGTGCAGTCATCTGCTCAGGAAGATAGTTCATTTTAAAAACTTTGCCAACTTCCCCAAATACTGCGACAATGACTCACAATTAAGAGGCACAGCTTATATAATTAATTTCAACATTCAACTTGTTAAGTGCAATTTGCTGCTTCCTGCCATTCAGCTATTTGGGTTCATATCAATGGTACTGATACTTAACACTGATACATTGATACATATTAATTTTGTGAAAATGTATTACAGTCATTGCTTTTATTGTACTGTTTATTGTAACCACGTACCCTCACATGAAAAGCAAAGCAGCTGTTAAAGTCATCATATCATTAGTCACAATTCATTAACTGCAAAGTCTCACAAATAAATCTTCACTTCTGCCAAGATGCGTGTGACCTAAGTTTTAGCTGGCTGATGTATCAAAGAGTTTGGTTCAGTTGCGTGCCAATGAGATCACTGATCATGGGCCTTGCTTTGGAATAAACTCCAGCCCCTCCCCCACCTCACCTTACCCCACTCAAACCAGCTCTCTCAGTTATAGATGAGTGTCCTCCTCCATGCTCTCTACCATCTCCTTGCCTGGCTTGTTCACCAGGACATGCCAACCACTGCCACTACCGCTACCTGCCATGACCCCATTCGCGCTGCTCTTCTTCTCCTGCATTTCGGACTGGCTGTCATTTGTGACATCCAAGGTGGGATTGTCATGGCAGCCATTCTCCACGAAATGGAGCTCTTCACCACGAGACTTGGGAAAAGAAAGCAACAATAGAAACAGAAAAGACAGCACACATGAGTGTAGTTGTTCAGGGTTCCTAGAACTGTTCTTCAGCACCTCGGAAATACAGAGGTGTGATGTTGCGTATTGTACTTCATGCAAAAAATATTCTTAATGTTTAAAGAAGTTATTTTTATTTTAGAAAATAAGAAAATGTGAATTGGTCTTTGGTTATGCACCATCTACCAATAATAACATCAATTATCTACACTAAGGTGTAGCTGAACATACCATGTTCTTCATTTTTGGCAAACGACGCTGCCAGCAGATATAAATGAGACCGGAAGCAATAATGACCACACAGATCGATCCAATGATGACCAGGACGACAAACAGCTTGCCATAGTCACTGTGGGTTGGGCTTGGCCGGGACTGGCAGCTAGTGACGCTTGTGTAGTTCTGAATGCCAATCTGAGGTTACAAAACCAGACAAAAAAGTTTCATTTAGACTTGGCTGTGCTGCACTTTACTGCAGGAAAAGAGCATTCAGAAATAGCAATAGATTTTCTGTTCTCGTCTAAGCCCTGCTTCTGAATGCCAGTTCAGCCCTGAAGTCCAAAGGACTGACATGAATGCATTAGATCAAATCAGCGCACCCTGTGTCTATAATGGAAGATGTACATCAGGGAGAGTGGGGAGATGGTCCACTGGCAGCCTGGTGTCTCATAAAGAGTGCTGCTGGTATATGCTGTTTACTCCCAAGAATTTGTATTTATCAGCAAAAAAGCAAACATAAGCGGGTACCCAGTGGTATGCATACCTGCCTTTCTACATTTGCTCTTTTGAATACCAGGATTTTTTCTTGCATACTGGAATCTATAAATACTTCCCAGTACCTTTTTGTGCAACCCGATCGACCAGATTCTGTCTCTGAGCTGCTCCCCCAATGCAAACCTGCTATAGTGCACGGCCATTATTCCTAACAGTCACAAATCCCAATGGAGGGGGATGCCAGCACCTTTCCTTGCCCCACTTCAGGTGCTCATTCCACAAAAATATAAAGTTGGTGTAACTATGAAAGAATGATAAAATAGCTACGCTTCTTAGACCCAGAGTTATGCTTGCACACTGCTTTCCTACATTTGTTCACAATTTGTTTCCCCATTACTAAAGAAATAAACAGCGAACACCATCTTTTTTTCACTGCAGAAATTCAAAATACTTAATTTGTTGATACCGACAAGGCTTAGTACCAGTGAGGGGTGTACCTGCACTTTCTTTCCATTTAAAGCGCTGCATAACCCTAAACCTACCTTCTAGCAATGCACCCTGATGACAGCCATGATGGCAACCGTTCATTCATGTTTAACACACCCAGTATAGCAGGGTGTATGTTCTCCCCTCTGAACATTTAGTCTGAATAACTTGCAGCATTTTTAGCTGCTCAAAAATTATACTGTGAGGCATGTTGACATCTATATGGGTCTAATACGTTTGGAATACAACCTACCTCAGATAAGCCTCTTCTAATTTCTCCCAACATCGACAGAACATCTTTAGAGGCAATCACTCCTGACAAGGGAGAAACAGGGAAAGTTATCAAATGAAGTCTCACAAATCATCTCCCATGTCTGTATCCAATTTCCTTATGCAGAGCCATCTGACTGCCTTAGAGACCACGCCGGGACACGTAACACTGCAGAGAGGATGCAGTAACAGAGTTCGATTTTCTCAGCAAGCACAGCCCTCGGTGACCGGCGCTGGGCACTCACCTTGTTCGCTGGCCAGCGTCATCAGCAGCTGTCGGTCTTTTCTGGTAGGTTTGCTCAGGGAGATCAGCCAGGACCCCCGTGGGCTGTTCATCTTCCTCGAAAAGGCCGTCTCAAGCATTTCTAGCAGCTTCTTTCCACTCTCCACCCGGAATTCATCCTGGCGTCAACAGTGGTACAACAGCACACGACAGGCTGTAGAGCATGGCAGCAGGAGGCTGGAAAGCTGTGTCACGAAAAAGCTGAGTGGTCATCTGCAAGCTGATAGCCGCTTACAAAAACACGCTCATGCTCAACATAGACAGTTCTTTTAATTTCTGAGGCTATGTGTTGATGGGCTGAGTTAATAGTGTAGTTTCTGTACCAGAAAGATGGTGACGGTGCTTAATCCTTGGGTTGTACTTGAGACAGAATTCAGTTTCTGATCTTGCAATCCAAAATTGGGTGAAGATGTTATTTGTTTATAAAGCATAGATGATCATCTAATGTTTTGTTATACTTCTTTACTAACTTCATTCCTACTTCATCACAAGTTCTACACTTCTTTTTGGAATATATGGTCTATAGACTTCACTTCTCTGAAGTGGAACCACAAATGTGTGAACTCCCAAATCTGCCAGTAATTGATTTTTATTAGAATTTCAACTGTTGGGTTCCTACAGCAGGCCAGAACACTACCGATACACAGAATTTTGAATAAAACATGTCAGCTTAATTGAAAATTTAATAAATGATCACCTTTTTTATGTTTTCAGATGGTTAGCATGTTATTAAGGTTTAATGGCGATAAAATGGAAGGAACCATATGTACAATGGTAGGTAAAATTTATAAAGGGGTCAAATTGGACCAAAATACAACCTGAGGGTGAAACAGGCTATTGGCACAATTTTTATGGCTAACATTGGCCTTAGGGTCTATGTATTACAAGTTATGCAAAGAAACTGGTGTGTCTCTGCAAGTTAGGATTAACGTGCTGTTAAATTGGAGTGCTATTATGAGCTTAATTGCACACCTTCAACCTCACGCCACCTCTGCCTGCAGCTGCAGAACCTTTCCTACATAAAAAGTAAACAGCTCACATGAGCAAATCCTCACACAATCGCAAGGGATAGAATGCCTGTACCCTTCAAACTAGGCCAGCAGTTTTTGGGTTCTTTACAGAGGGTCCAAGAGCAATGCAAATCCCAATAATCCTATCCCCCCATAAACAAAATGACATGCACCCATTGTCAGAATCTTGTGGGGACTGCAAACAGTAGCTTAGTATTGAACAAAGTCTAAATTTTTCCTCTCTCTTTATGACCTAATGAGGTGTTCCTTCTGAAATTCTTAAGAAAATCGAACACTGTCACAGAAAGGGAACATTTGCAAAGTGCGCACACACACAGATGCACCAAACAGAGGTTGGGGCATAAAACGAGGAGAGAGGATGTCTTTGTATCTAACCTCTGCCTGTGTGAGCTGTGAGTAAATCACACTACCTTTCATATATGCGATTAATAAATACATCCCTGGGATTATTATTACAATATACATTTCATGTTAAATGACATGCTTTTTTCACAACTGAATATCTTACATTAATTTGCAGCTGTTGTTGTGACAACTGAAAAGGTCAGGCTGATTATAATAAATAGCTTCCCCTGTTTCCATGGTGACACAGCGATGCGGTGCAGAAGTGGATGGGCAGGAGTGGGAAGGGCGGGGTGCAGGGGACCGGCGGCTGCCGCAGTGGCACGGCCGCTCGCTGTGATTAAAGGCAGCCCGGGACCCTCTCTGCTCTAGCATTAAGGCCATCAATCAGCAACGGGGTAGAGGCTGAAAAACGGGAGCAAAGGAGAAGCTCGCCATTTAAAGTGACAGACGACATTCAAAGTCACGTCAAGCCACCCCAAGAATATAATGGAAGCGGAGGACAAGGTGGCACAGCTTTATCGGTTGCTATATTCACCTGCTGCCAATAGGAAGTCCATCTGCCTACAAATTGACCCTGTGTATCTGTAAAGGCCACTGTCATGTACCTTTTTCTTTCCAAAATCCAAAAGAGAGCAAAGAGCCTGAGTGAATATACAATGTAATTGCTTCCAAATGATCATAAAATTTCAACATTTTTCCAAAAATGTTGAACATATAATAAATTATACCACCTGTGGGCTGCGACACATTTTTAAGGTAGCGGTAAGTTAAAAGGAGATGTGTAATAAAATGTGAGAATAAAAACAATATGAAATACTTACACATTCAAAGTTTTCAGACATATTCAGAATGACGTAGCCCTTCCCAGCAAGGTCACTCCAGTCGACACAAACCACCTGAGTGCCGAATTTAGATAAGAACGTAGGTAACAGGGAGAAAGATATCTACCTCAAGTAAGAGAGTCAAAAAATGAACCACTCAATGGAATTCTTTCATTTCGATAAATCTGGAGATGTTGCTGTGGTTTCTGACTCAAAAATACCACTTTATATCTAAAACTTTCTGGATTTTTTCCAAGACTTATAAATACAACATACAGGTAATATGGAAAGCTGGAAACTGGAACATCATGATAATGCAACTCAAGGCCATTCTAGTGCATTCCCAGAGAACAATATTATTAATATTTTATTCTGCCTTTCTGTAACTAATTCCTTGGTGCAGAGATTTTTTGTGCAGTACTTTGCTGTGTTATGTTGGGCTATGCTATTTGCACTGTTATTTGATGCTGATATTGCACATACATAAATAAGTATTAGGGCTGTAGAAATGCACCATACTGATTATGTTCCTGGGTTTGACCAGAAGTTTATAGGATCTCCTCTCAGGAGAGACCACAGTGACACTCCTTAGAAAAGGTTATCCAGAATTCCTTCCGTATACTGTATCTACCAGGATGTATAAACAGGTAAAACTGTATGCTGCACATATTTTGTGTGCAGAGTGTCAAAATAATAGCAAGAAATGTACCTGCCGTGGGTCTCGGGAACCATGTGCATTGTGGAGTTTTGTCTCCGAGAGGATCTCTGTGCCTCCGTGTTTAAGCTCCAGCTCTTCATCTTCTAGAGAGGTGGGGGTTACTTTATCCCAGGGAATGCCGGTAAAGATTATGGCGGGAGAGAGTGAGAATGAGAAGGGAGAGGATGGGGGGACTGTGGTGAGGCGACTCTGGTGCACTGCTGCATCCATGCTGTCGTCCACTCCCTTCCATCCCACTGAATACACAACTGATACCACTTCGTAGGCTTGATTCTTGCCTGTAGGACGGTAGGGCACCTGCACTGCTTCATCCTCAGTGCCAGTGCGGCTCACCTTCACCCTTTCCAGTGCAGCAGTACCTTTGTTAACAGTGCTGTCCCAGTGGAGCACTGTACCCACATCTGAGTCTGTGGTGGTGGCCTGGGAAAGAGACCCCCCATCCACAGTAGACAAACTGTAGATGGGCTCGCCAGGGACGCCGCTGGACTCCCCCTGGTTCTCCCACATCTCCGCATCAAGTGACTCCACTACAGAAGCCATTGGGGATGATGAGTTCAAGTCACCGGGGGACTCTGCTGGAGAAGACGAAGGCTGAAAAGATGACGGACTGTAACCTGGACAGAAAAAAAAATTAAAAACACTAAAAACAAAACAGTTTAAAACACTCAATAACCCAAACTGATTTCATTTAAATTGGAACAGCATTAACTTTCTTAGTGTTGTCTGTTGCGTGCCATGGCCAGGCATGAATTTCTTTTGAAGAGAACAGTTGGACATTTTTATCCAGCTGACAGCTGCAAAAGCAGAACATTTTATGTTAAATGGCTTTCAATTTGCTTGATAATTCTGGCAGCAGTTAAAAAGTGAAAATTCCCAAATGTTTGGTGAAGGAAAAGGAAAGCTGGTTCTCAAGGACACTTGCAGCAGTTTAGCTACCTGTGGCACAAACTAAAATCACAGTCACGAATCCTCTCCACCTTCATTACTGAACCAAATGAGGTCTCAAAATCTAATTTCAGTTCTGCAGTTCCATGTTTTCCATTTTTGAATTAATCATGACAAACTTATTGGGAATTTCCATTTCATTTATTGTATAAATTGATACACAACACCTCCCATTCACGAAAGGTCTAAAATTGACAGTATGCCAATTGTCAGTGTTGACCATGATGCAATGGAACAAACCCATTTTGTCCTTTAGAGTTTGCTGAATCCCTTTCAGCATTTAACAAGAGTTTGAAAACTTACTGCATATCTAAGTTTTCTGGTCTCCTACCATGGAGCCCATTTTCATTCAGACAGCAATGGATGGTGCAAAACAATTGCACCTTGAGCTTAAAGGTTAGCTTGGATCTGTTTTGATGTTTTCCTTGATTCTTTATCTGTCTCTTCAATCTCAGGTCAATTTTTCCCTTGCAGCTACATTCAGGGATGTGGGCTGCAGTCTCAGGGGCCTTAAACTTCTTGATAATATTGACCACAGTGGCCACAGGAGGATCAGGCCCTTTGGAGGTGGTTGTGTTGCCTTCATGCTGACCATGCTTGGCTATTACCTTCTTTCTAATCTCCTCAGACAACATTCTGCTCTTCATTCTCTTTTTCATGTTTAGTGAGACACACACAGTGACACAAAACAGCAGAATGAGGACTTTTCTCCATTTACACTGGCTGAATGAGTGATAAGACTGAAGATACCTGAGGTTCTAATTATAGGAAAGCTTGAAATATCACTACAATATAATAATTCTTATAACTTCTGAATGGTATCAATACTATTATCCAAGCCATTTAAGATACAAACATTTAAAATACAATTTAAGAAATGTATGTGAATGATAAATGATATTTTAATATCTTTAACACTTTTCAGGAAGAATGAAAGTGCATTATTTGAATAAAATGCAAGGGTACCAATACTTTCGGCCACATCTATAAGTGTTGGTTTTGAGAAATGTGCTTTCAAAATGCATTAATGAAAATGTAGTTTAAAAAACCCTAAAGGTTCTCAGTTCTGGTTCCAGTGTCATGAGTGCTTTCCCTCTCTTTCAGAACTGCTAAATTTCTGTCATCCTTCAAGAAGGGTCTCAAAATCATCTAATTTTGACACACTTCTTTCCCAATCTCCTATCTTCTAAAGTTTCACTGAATTATAATTTAATTATTATATAATTTTCGCTTTCATTTTTAAAAGTTTAAACTTTGTCAATTCGATATGCAACTCAAGCTGTAACATGCATTGGCAAAAAAAAGCAGGTCTTGAACTAAGTGACTGCACTCAAGAATTATGTGTGTGTCTATTTCCCTGTCTTTTGGTAACGTGCACTGCTGTTTATTCAGAGTTGTACATCCCTTTGGGAAAATGTGTCTACTACAGTAAATAAATAAATGTAAATATGAATACAAGTGGAAAAAAAGACAGAGAAACTGAAGGAGGGCCTCAAACACTTAAGGCACTGACATGTCTGTTTCTGACAGCCATAAGGAAACTGTTATGTGCTCATTTTTCAATGTGCCCTAACAAATTAGAAATTAATGCATCAAGCATTTATTACAGTCCAAACACATGACACACAGAGACCACAATCATTGATTAAATCAGCATTGGTAAGTTTTCCTGAAATAAGCAAACTGTACCTCACGAACAGTAATAGCCAAATATGTGGCATGCTTAGAAACACAATAAAGCATTAAAAAAAAGTCATTGCCAATGATTTTTTTTTAACTCCAGACTTGTATGAATCCAGCACCAGCTTCAGCAGTAAACTGATTTCAACTGTCCTTATCAGCTCTCAGCAGATGTGTGGTAGAATGATGGCACAAAGCACCATGTGGACACAGAGCTGTGCCAACCCCCCCCCCCCCCCCCCAGCCTAATAGCAGCCCAGCAAACTAAATATAAAGTGACTGGTGACTCCAGCATCTATGCCACAGGACCACACAGCTCAGGCATGGGATTTGGCATCAGTGGCAGGAATCCACATCCCAGCAAAATTTTTATCTGCAATGCATTGCATCATACTTTTCTGCCAGCAGCTAAAACAGGTAAAAGTGTGAAGCATGAAAACAAATGTTTTATTTTCAGCATTCTATCACTTTTAACACTGAATAGAGTACAGAGTTGACAGCTTAAGGATCAACCAAACCTTTACTGTTTCCAGCACCTCTTGCATTGCTATCAGCCAGCAAGCATCGGTGCAACACCAAGCTTCTCCTGAGAAAATACATGCATTTTTATTAATCTTCTTTAAGATGATGAAGGAATAAATCTCATCATCACACATTTATGTAAGGAGTCCTAAACAGTCCTGATCATGGCCATCAAACCATTTCCTCTGCATCATTAATCCATGTTCTGTCCTTTTGAGCATGTGAACTGTTAAACAAGTTTACGTGAGGAGGTGGGACTTTGCTGGAAGACTAAACGATCAGAAAGCTGCAATTAGTGACAGCCCAACACTAAGATCCTGTCCACCTGTGTCTGTCAGACCACACAGGGTGTTCTGATTCAAAACAACAAGATTAAGATTCCTCTGAGCTGTCTGATGGAGGACACTAGCTGGTGCCATGTGCTCCTTTTGAAAGACAACCTCACTCATCCAGCACATTTTCTTTCCAGATGACACAAAGCCAAATCGAACCAAACAATAACATCTGCAAGGATCAGCAAGCTATACTGAATGGAGTCCTTCATTATTAGAAAGAATTGCCATTGCTTGACAGCTGATGACAGGATCATCTCATAAATGCAGGTATATGGATTTCTTTGTGGACCTGAGGGATCTGCTTGCAAAAAAAGAAAAAACTAAATTAGCAGCATGATACCCAGATGAAGATTAAACTGCTTGTGGTGTTCAAGCCTGCGGGCTGACTGCAGCAGATATCAGGTGCAAAAAATCCCATTCAGCACTCTTCTGAGGACAGCTGTCTCCCACCATATGGGAGTGGGAATCTGCACTGATCTGCAGTAAATGTACCTGTGTAACACCAAACACTATTTGTCCACTATACTGCATGCGAGTCTTCGAGTTTGTAAACAGCTACTTGGTTGGAAAGTGCAATTGTGACATGGGTGACTCCTAGGTGACCAGTGGCATGGTTTTCAAGGCAAGGAGGAACAGAAGTGGTTTGCCATTGCCTTTTTCCAGCATATTTTTTTCCTTAGAGGGGCACAAAGACAGAGGAGAAAATGCAAACTCAACACACACACCACCAAGATGGGTTTGAAATCCACATCAAGCAAGCAGCCCAGGTGCTGTGAGGCACCAGCTTACCCAACGGTGCCACTGCATCCCCCAAATGACCACTTACTAAACTTCTAATAACAACATCTCAGTTTTAGGGCAGCATTCTGGTCTTCCCATCTCTTCCCATCTCCCTCCCTAAGATCCCAACACCGGCAGTACACTGTACTACCTTGACAGACTGACAATAGGTGCAGTCGATCTATCAAAATTCAAAATTTGAAAAAAAATGCAGTGTAAAAAGTCTGGAAGCGAGATGAATACCAATGTGAACTAATGAGGAAGGGAAATATTTTAGTCACTCCCCCTTCACCAGTAACTGCCATCCTGGTATTCAGTTCCTGTCATCATCAGTACGGACCATTGCCTAGTTTGTCACACAAATTGAAGCATGTTGACAGCTCCCGAGTGACTGAATAATTATCAGAAATAACAATGCAAATTACCAACATAACCTTCATGATTCCGTTTTTATTGGGTGTCAGATGGATTTATTGTAGACAATGATCCTTTCCTGACAAGACTGGATTGTATTATTAGCAGGAAGTGAATTTCTGTAATTTTCTCATACACATGCACAGGCACACGCACATACGCAAAGGGGTAGACAAAGTAAAAGAAACCAATAGAGAAATAAGCAACATGATCACCTTTAAAACAGCTCAGTCCTTATTTGAATGCTAATACACAAGTCGTGAACCGTGATTATTTGAAACTCCACTCTGCACTTTGACATCCAGAACTTCCCACAAATGTTCAATGATGCTTGAATTTGGTGATTGTGCAAGCCATGACAGATGGTTGACTCCATCCTTTGTGTTCATGTAACAGCTCTTTAGCAGGGGTCATGGGAATATTAACATCTTGAATTATGAGATAATAATCACAGGGAAATTGTTTACATAAATGGATGCACCTGGTCACCTCAAACTGATTAAAATTCATTGGCCATTATAATATTAAACAAATCAATCATTAGATCCGTAAGACAGCTCCCCTTGTCATTACAGATTCTGTACTGTATTTAACAGAGGACAAGAAAAAATGTGTATTGAAGACATATTTTGGTAAATAAACCCTTTTGCATCTTGGGAAAACCATATTATGTTTCTCTACTGGTCACGGGTTCGAGGTTATCTATTTTTGTATATTGATCTATTGTCCAATTGACAACCTCACCATAAACATATACCAGCTCTGCAAAACTCAACATAGTTTTTAATCTTAGTTAACAAGTTAGTTTTAACAACTATCCTGTTAAGCATCAGTCAGTAAATGTCAGTAAGCTTTGAGCTGTCACCACTGCTTTTCATTTCCACTGCATGTTTTCCCAGTTCAGCATTTGTTGTTATGCTTTCATTATTCTTCCCCATGGCACATACGATGATTTTTGAGATCTATGCAGTGGCATAAATTGTTTGGCTTTCTTCAACATCAATTTACTGCCAAATTTTGCTTAAGAAACACATAGTATTTTGCTGGTTGTACTATTGTTAACTGACAGTCAATTTAATGTAGCTAGGTACTCTTGTATTTAGGATATAGTTACTTCGTTCAAGTCCTTAAGTGAAATTTCCAAGCATAATTTCATGTAACCCCTGTTAATATGCAGTACATATGTGCAAAGAACAAAAGTTAAAGCTATGACTAGAAGTACATGTACATACAGGTATAACACTACTACTTACCTTCCAGGGTTTCGGAGTCCAGGCTGGTTCCATTTACCTCCCCTCCCTCATCCCAGAAATACAGAGGTTGGAGTGTCTTCGGATCCTCACTCTCTTCACTGGAGAAGCCCGACTCCTGGGATCCACCAATGAATCCTGGTGCAGCAGGTCCGTTGGAGCTCTGAGATGCCCCCTCTGGCTGGGTGGGTCCAGGGACCTCCACTGAGGTGGGGACCAACTGGATGTCTTGGGTCACGATGTTAGAAGACACAAGGAGCATTAAGGATCCTGAGAGTGATCAGAAAACACAAATCATATTAATGAAACTCAATTTTTGGGGCAAAGATGTCAACATTTGCATTTATTTATTTAACTAACAATTTCCTCCAAAGTGAATCCTAATGTTAAGCAACTTTATTTTTTCACAGTATTTTTTGCTGGAGCACTTCAGAAAAAACACTTTACTCAAAGGTACTAATGCAGAAGGTGAAACCTGGGTCCTTCGAGGGGAAGGTGGCAACTCTAACTACCATGGCACCTGCTGCTCCCATGTTATCTATAGAGATGTCTTTACCAAAGCAACCAAAAGATCAAGCCAAACAAACTGTAGTGGAATACTTCTAATAACTCAAATATTAGAAAACCAAGAGTTTAAAGTAAAAGAAGAATTTAAAAAAGGTTTTAATTGCATTGAATTTATCAGTGTCATGTGAGGAGAGTGTGAATATCTATGTTTGTTCCTGTCAATTAGAAGAGATAGATAATTTCTGTGAAAAATACAAGTATATTAAAGGTTCAAGAAAATATTGCAATAAAAGTGTGCTGTAAAAATATTTTTTCAAAATAAAAACTCTTTTTAATACAGGCAAAGTTAGAGGACATAATGTCCAAGTTATTTGTACACCAAGCTTGGAAAAATACAACATTGTCTTCAGCAGTACAAAAGTACTTCAGGCAGTAGGGAGGAAATCTTCAGTGATACTAAATCCTGAAGAGGAAAATGTAGTTCTGTATCATTCAAAATAACATATCATTAACTGAAGAAGTTACAGTACTATTTTTATAAAATAAAAATACAAAAATTTTACTTGATTGATGTACTTCACAGTTGAGTTTGCAGAGATGGGTTTTAAAAAAAAAAAAAAAAAAAAAGTGAAACCACAAGAGTTCTGAAGGAAGTCAATGCTGAACACCAGCAAATGTGGGCGAGAGCCGGCGCACAGAGGTCTGAAGGGACAGCAAGCTGCAAGCTGCCACCAAAGAGGATTACACAGCTCACTTGGCGTGACAGCAAGCACTCGACATATGGAAACGACAGATGAACCCCTTCTTAGAAACATAGAAGAACCCTATTTTTCTCAACCCCACAAAAGATTTTCCCCACACAGAGAAATCTTTGGGCAGAAAAGCAGGTACATGGGCCTTGCTGCTGTAACGTAGCATTTACTATGTATGTTCAACCTTTGAATGATGAGTGCAAAACTCCTCTACTTGCTCATAGAATAGAAGCTGTTTAAGAACGCATGATAATGGATGTGTGTGCCATTACAAAAGATGAGAACAGGGGCAAGATCTACTCATTGTTCAGAGCTTACTCCATGGACATAGTTGAGAGTCATAACTGACGCCAGGCGCTCAAGTGCCAGAATATGAATATGATCTATGCCTCATTACTCACACAAACAGGGAGACAGGATGCTCATTCTGTTAACCACCGTGAGTTGTTCCTCATCCCAGAGGTCCTACTATCAGGAGCATTTAATTCCTCACACCCAGCCCTACTCAGCTTTGCTAAGCCTCCAGACAAACAGTTCCCATACAGCACTACAATCTTCAAGGCCTGAAATCCATTGGTTTGGTAAACAAATTGCATAAGGTTCCAGGATTCACTGTTGTCAGAATTAAAATGCAATTCTTGACATAAAGTCCCTGATTTTTCCTCTAGCGGGATTACATCCACCCATCGAATAAAAGGCTTTCAATTTATTATTTCACCAAAATGGTACCAGAATGGTAAATAGGTCAGACAAAGTTCAGGCCAAAAAAAAAAAAAAACATTACAAAAACCTTGCACATTAAGTACATTTCCTTAAGTATTAGATCAAATTTACATATTCGTGAGGGAAATTACAGTGCAATTTTGTGATATGCTTTCTTTCATTTACCACTGGAAATCAGTGAAATTTTTCAAAGCGACATTTTAATACCATACACTCCTGTACTTATTGCATATCCAGGACAGATAATGGTGCCTTTTCTTAATGCACAATTTCAAAGCTGTCGCTTTCATGCAGTCATAGCGCTTTGCAGCTGATAAGAAAAAGAAAACCTACTTGAATTGTGCAAAGTTCACACTGATTAAAGTTCCAAAGAATTACATTTGGAGGGCAGCGACGCCGCAGGACAATGCCAGGATAACCAAGCTTTGCAAAGCTGTATCCTAGCTTCAGGGGAACTTTCATCTAGCAATGAGAGGGCAAGTAAATAAAAAAATGGATAAGCAAATGATTTTCCTACAGTAATGCAATACTGATGCAAGAAAGATGCAGAAAATATTCAAGTGTACTTATTCTTGTTGAGCACTTTTAATTCTACCTGTGCTTAGTTACACTTAGTATAAAAACCCAGAGAAGTCTTGTCTGTGGCTGATGGGAGAATACAAGTAGAATCCCAGGTTTGTACAACTTCAATGCAACCTCATCCACCTGTGAAGGCTATCCAAGGGACCCCAGGGAAGCAGCTCCATCCTCCTGGCTGCGTGTCTGAGTGGTCCAATCTTGCCCAAGTGAGAGAGCCCACCAACCCTTCCCTGGAGGCCAGGGCTCCAAAGCACTGTGTACAACTCAATCCCTCTACCTGAGTCACTGAACCGAGTCCATAAAGCAGCAGCTGACCCCCCCAACTCCCTCAAGACATCTGGCTTCATACTGGGATTTTTTGAATGACTTGACTCATGCACCTCTGGATTGAAGAGAGCTGGCAGAAAATATAGAGGACAGGTTTTGAAGGTTATGAAACATCGTTTTCACTACTTCACCTCCACAGTAGTTTCTCCTTCAAATAAAACATAACTTGAAAAAACTAGATGAATAGAATTTACTAGACTTACTGACAATATATAGCTATAACAAACAAACATAACAAAGACAATGCGTTTAAACATGTAGGAATATCATAAATGTGTTGCCACATCCCAAAAAAACATAAATAAACCCCTAAAGTGGCAAATAAATGATAAACTAGCAGAGCTGATTTAATTTTAAAAAAGCATACATATTCAACATTTTAATATTTCTTTCAACCAAACTATTTTAACTGCAAAATCAAGAGAAATACTGCAGAATTAAACTGGCAAATGTTTGGAATCAAGTCCTGCAGATCTTTCTGTCATGGTGGCCAACAACTCATCTGCAAGATCATGTCAGCATGTGACGAGGACAGGGTCAGTTTGCAGGCACCTCCAGTAAAGGTGGGATCCCTGGTGAATCCCCTCATCACCTGAGGGTGGATAAACACCATCAGCCCGTGGGGGTGTAGGCCTGCTGGAGTCCACGTAGTGACCTTAAATACAGTACATCCTAGCATGTACATGGTGAATAGCAGAAAGATGAACATTTTTCATTTTCATAAAAAGCACTTCACCAATAATGGTTCATAGAGTTTATTGCAGAAGAAAAGGGCACACAACAGTCCATCAAGCAGTACACAGTTTATTTGCAGACATTAAGGCCAAATTGAAGTCACCAATTCACCTGAAACACATCCTTTGGACTGTGTGAGGAACACCCAGAAGAAACCCCTTTCAGACAGATTCAAACCCACAACCACATCCCAGCATTTGCAGCACTAAACAAGATTAGTTTTTCTTAATGCTGCATTCTTAGGTAGAAAACAGTTGATTTTTCTTTATTTATCTGAAATTTCCATTTCATTTATGCACATATAACAGACCTTTCCTGCACTCTGGTTTTTAATGACAGCAAAAATAGTATCTATATTTTGCTCCCATGACAATTTTACCAGAGTTGCACATCACTGCAGTTACAAATCAGTGCTCTCCCAATAAAAAAAAAAAAATAAAAAAAAAAACACAGAGGCTGGGTCTGACCCAGTGCATCAATTCCAGCATTTCCCAGAAAAAATTTAGACTGGGCCAAACAGGGCAGCTAAAATATGCCAGTCAGTGAAGATCAGATCTGCTGATGGCCGAAGAAGGAACTCAGCTAAACATCTCTTTTCTAAAAAATGATGTTTGAGGCTTTACTCCTTCTTGACCTAAGCTTTAAACATGATATGCCACACATACAGAAAGCGAGCCCAGTGTTCAACTTGACATCACGTGTAATTGTCCTTCTGCAATGCAACTTGCTTCATGTCTGCACAAATAAAGCAAAGTTTGGCACCATCTGTAAAACATAAGCTGGAGTAGATTCTTGAACTTCACTGGTTGTCATAATGCAGTATGATGTTGAGCAACAATTTTCAAGGGGTAAGAACTTATTCATCTCTTTTTTTTTTTTTTTTTAAATAAATCCACTTCTGAATATAGCTAACATTCACAATGAGAAACTTTCATCTTTATTCTTTATTTGCACCTATGTTTACTACTTATCTTCTGTTTGAATAAGACTGAGTAGCTGCTGATCCAGTACAACTACAGCATTTGATATGATCCTCGGTACCGATGAATAACAAAAACGGCACTTTACAAATTACTGTAACTGCAGCCATCCCTATGATTACTGAAAGCAGCAAAAGCTCAGGGTGAGAATCCCATTTACAGGGGCTGATGCTCCACTCCTTCCTTCACTTACTTTCAATAAAACAAGTTAATCCCAAAATACCTTCATATATTAAATACAGTTCCCAACTTGGACTGAAATGAACTTTAGCCAACAACCTTGCCCTCAAGTAACATTTCCTTAAATTTAAATTAGTAAAAACCATAATTTCAAATTACTTTATAACTTAAGCATAAGTAAAGTTAAGGCCAAAGAGTGACACTAATTCTGTGGTTATATGAGCAGTGAAAAGAAAGCATCCTTAAAACAATTAGCTTCACCCAGGTACATACTGATGTTTATATCTTAATAAAAAAGTATGTGGTTTTCATGTTGTAAGTTGCCCTTAGAGAGCTCTACCCTTTACATAATAAAGCACACTTTATCTTAAGACATCTCTCATGGTTTTTGATCTCAATCAAATGCAATAACTGAAAAACAGTCGGTATAAATCTTTCTCACTGCATTAGCTCATATTGATTTCACCTAAAAATTTAGGAGGAAACAAATAAGTTTAACAGCAGAGGATGCTGCGCAGTCAACAGTTAGACCCCAAGCTTTATTGGCTCATATATCAAAGTAGCACCTGAGTGGGAACTTTGCTTTTCTTTGAGTGTTGGACTAATAAGCACAGTGTGAAGCACTGCACCAAGTCAGAAACAATTGGGTCCAATCCCATCTGACCAGCCTTGACCACAGAACTAAATAAAAATAAAAAAAAAAACCTGAAAGAAATCTAAGAAACTCTATTGTTTTTGTTCCCTTCCCAAGTGAGCAACTCCCATAAATATGCAGACTGCAAGCAAGTAAGCAAATAAATAAATAAATAAAAGCCAAGCGCCAGTGCTCGGCAGCCCTGTGGGGCGCCCTGTCAACCTTTTCTCCACAACAGCCAGTAAATCCTGCTTTAATATTGCACCAGCAGCAACCTGGCGACTCAGCAATCCAGGCGCTCCTCTCTTTCCATCCCCTCTGCCTCCGCTGTTGCCAGCCTATGGGATATCTTTGTCTAATTGACAATTCTTTACATTGCACAGGTCTAGCATTGCTGTGACCTGAGTGCACAGAATTTCACAATTTAATGAGAAAAATGTGTTCTGGTCATTTTTGGATTTATTTATAAATGAATGATAGCTAATGTTACAATATTGCTTGTATCGTCTACCATATATTACATTTTTTTCTTTTGTTTTGCAGGGTGCTGAGCTCTGCAGGATTTATTTGTGCTTTATCTCATTTGATTTCTTCTCTGAAAAGTCTTCCTTCCCTCAGCAAATCAGATACTACATTTAAGGAGGGAATCTGGGGGGATATCGCCTGTTCTCAGGACACCTAATCCCTTATTGCTGATTCTCCTGCTGGTGAGCGCAGAACCAGTGTACACACTTAAAGAACACATTGCACTTCTCACAGCACTGTCCATTTTCTAACCTCACACCGTCCGAATTTAAATAGAAGCCCTGGGCCAGCCATACCATTCCAATTTTATAAACATGAGTACAGTGGTGTGATTTGGCTGAGCCAAGACAAAAGATGATCTTCCATCAGTTACCCAGGGGACCTGAGACAGATGGGGCCAAAGGCAGTGATGCAGCAGAACGCTGAGGCTGAAGCTGCTGTTGTCTTAGTTGGCATCATAAAGATTTTTTCTACATTTGCCTAACAGACTCTTTCAGATGGTGCATTCCAGTTATTTTGAATTTACATAGGTGAGTGTTTAATTCATTATTCTTTCTGCTGTAAAACATACCCCTGGTTACCAGAAACCCATCAGTAACAAGTAAAAATTCTTAACTATTATACTGCCAAAAGCTGTGAGATTTTGCAATGCCTTTATGTCGGTAAAGAGACAACCTATTAAGACCATATCTGTACGTCATTGCTGATAGCATCACCAGAACCATTTCTGGCATGAAAAAAAGGCAAAAGGATGAATTAAGAATCATTAGATCAGCTATCTTGAACAAATGCATTAAGGAGGATGTGTTCAAGACTACAGATTTTTTTTTAGTGAAATCCTTTAGAAATAGATTCTTCATGGATTTGCTTCAATAATAACACTGTCAAAAATAATATATATAAGGAGAAGCCACAAATCCCTGCCCTCCAGTAGTGAGTGCTTCAACTCTTACTTACAAATCAAGTCCCCAGGCCTCATTATTCCCTTGGTACTTTCCCATTAAACCTAGCTGAATTATTGATGCCCTGTTCACTGTATTTAAAAAACCAAACTGCAGTAATATGTTAATATCAACAGGAAAAATAAAACAGATAAATGTGTACTTCTACAATGAAAGCTATGCTGGGGAAATTATTTAAGTCATTTATATATTTTCCTTATTCCTAATGGGGATTAAATTGTTCCGTTTTCTCCATTTCAGACAGTAGATGAACAGACCACTGCTCTCTGCCAAAATCCAATGGCTTTTTGGTGAGGACTTCAATGATTAATCCTTATTCAGTCAACATTACACACTGTGGAGATATGTAGGTATTCTCTGCATACAGAATTATGTTCAAACCAGTGAAAACGGTAACAGGCCCTGAGACAATTAAATGCTACCATATTCCAGCTGCACATTAATTCTGATCAAGCCGATGTACACTGTGCCATCTGCAGAATAAATAAATGAGTTATACAGCAGTGGTGGGAGAGGGGATTAAAATATTACAGAAAAATTGCTGTGGTCCTCCTTTGCGTGAATGACTAAATATATCTCCCTGCAAGATTTCAAAAATCGCAGGCTGTTTTCTTCTCTATATAACAAATGGAAAAAATAATTGCATTCAATGAATTATAAAAACATTTTCATATATCTGAGACAACAGTTCTGACACTGGCAACAATCCTTGTATAACAGGGATCTTCTCATAATAACTTGTAGGTGTCACTTTCATACTGCGGGGGAACGGTGAGGATTACTGTTAGGTAATGAAACAAAGAATGAGCAGCAAATTTGAGAAAAGCGACCTGGAAAATGCAAATGAACAAAACGGTTCAGTACCACGGTGGAGGAGGGACATGCATCTAGGATGGCTTCAGTCAGGTTAAAACTGTTACCAAGTTTCTAACACAGAGCCATAAAGAACATATTTTAAATAGTTACAGACAATTTAACATTTAAATATGTAATTGTCTAGGCTCTCCTGAGCTGCAGATCTGTACACAATAAGAGCTCCTCTCCAGCTTGGCTGGGGGCCAGCGGCCTAGACAGAAACCAACATTTAATAGCGACTGTGTTTCCTCTTCAGTATCTCAGAAAACTTAATTATAGCAAGCAAACAAAAGTGCACATCCAAGCACATTACCAAAAGAAAAATAAGATCATGCTGCCAATTAGGCTATGCAATATTTTCATACCACAAGTTTGCAACGTGGAAAACAACCTTTCCTCCATTCAAGATGTAAACTTCTTATATATACAAAATCATATACATTTCCAGAATTAGTCTTTTTTGTGGCCACAACCATTACACATTCAACCTGATTCTTAAGTACAGTTTGTCTTGGGTTTTGATATCGAGAGCGTGAGCGATAATACTGGAGGTAAACTTATTGTATACAAGATAGTGTAAACCAGCTGAGCCAGCAATGTATTTCTCCTGCATCTTTCCTTTGGACTTATGGATGTCATTTAAGAGGCCAAGAGGCAGGGTCAGTGTCTACGCTGTGTTGACAGAATTCAGGAAAGCACATGGTAAAACACAGCTGAGTGATCTGAAGTTTTCCACTATGCACACAAAGCCCATTTTGAAGACTGAAATTTTAAGGTGTTTTCTCTGGCACCATCACTCCTCATATCATCATTTGTGTCATCACACTGGTTATCCACCATTGTTTCAGACAACACTGGCACTTGTGCCTTCAACTTCTCCCCATTATTTTGCCTTACCAGGTTTTAGTAAGGCTTGAAACATTTTTCTATCATCTATCCACAAAATGCGGTTTCAAACCTCTGCTGGCTCAACATTGCACTTCTATCCACTTTTTAATTCAGGCTTATGCTTTTGTTCATGGTAGAGTATGGCCTTCGTAATACTGTTGTCGACATCAACTGCCAGTAGCGGACTGTAAGATTTTCACCGCTGTGCTCTGGAGGGTGTTGGCTAGGTCATTGACTGTTCTCACAAGATTCTTCTGGAGAGTTCTTATCCTTTTTTTTCTCCTGAACCGCAGTGGTTTTTCTTGGCTGATCCAGTTGCTGACTCAAGTACTTGAACGGTTTCTTACATGTCAGGGAAATTCTCTACTTTTTCCTCTTTGCACCTGTCTGTACTATGGGTATGAAATGATCTCACCATCTCACCAGCTTATTGTTTAGTCTTTCTGGTGCTTCACACCTACTCTCAAGGCAAACCCAGGAGGACACGTTCACAGCAGTTCAAACAGGTTACACCTGACAGATACTTGCTCAATAGGGATTGACCACAAAAAAAGAAAGACATATGTGTCAAAGTACTTATTCAGCTTATTTGTTCATGTAAACCTTTTTATGTGAAATTAAAACAGCTGGACTATGCAGGGAAATATGTACACGCCACTATTAAAGAACTCGATATTTGCACAAGGAGACAATACTTTATTGAAATGAAGTTTTATGCATCCCGAAGACACAGATGGCTAAAGACTACATGAATTTTACTGTAATGTACAGTATTCTCCCATTTGTTAGATTAAAATCCGCAGGCAAATTCTGCAGAAAAACAAAAGGATGCTGGGCAGTAAGAAAGGGACACAGAAAAAGGCTGGAATGCATAATAAGTGCGATGTGTTGCCAACACGAAACATTGCTATGCTCATGGCATTTCACACGTTTTAAATTTACGCTTTACAACTTCTCCAAACGAATAGTTAATAAATTAAGCATGGTTTAAAGTATTTTCGCAATTCCCACAGACGACGGTGTGTTACTTTCCCGTCCTTTGAGCAAGTCACCCGAGAACAGACACACGCAAGAAATCCGAGCAGAAAGACGATTTATCAAAGTAACGGTTTCTTGTTACGTCTGGGAATTTAAACGTGCGCTCGCTCTTTATTAGTTGCGGTGTTTTTTTGCCTCAGGAGCGAACGTCCAAAGTGTCAATAACGGTGAGCGCAGCAACAAAAACACAGTCCCGGTCAGCAGCTGCATGGTCAGACGGATAAATGAATGAAAAGCACCGGCGAAGAAGACAAAGAGCAAAGCATGACGGAAAGCACTTGAGCGCCTCAGAAAAGCCTTCCACAACAACCACTACAGGCACAGGCAACTTACCCACGATAACGGCGGACGAAAAGACCACCAGCGGCATGACTGCGGTCTGCACCCCGGAGTAACGGAGCGGTGCTGGTGCTATCGGAATGTGCTTTTTTAATGCCTTTTTTTAACGTACAGTTGGCATAAAATCGCGGAGCTTCTCTTCCGTGAGGCCACAGCCCGCAGCAGCACAGCGCGCGCCTCAAGCCGAGAAGCGAAAGGCGGGCATTTCGGCGAGCACGTGCGGCGCGCGGCTGTCAGAGGCGGCGCGTCATCCTTCCGAAGCGCGGACAGACGCCGGGTTTAAGGCGGCGAAATGAAGGCGCCAGTTGCTGGCTTGGTTTAGGAACGACACTCAGCCGCTTCGGGATGGAGACGCTCGGCAGCCGTTCACGCCTTCCGCACCTTCGCGACGACCCACCGGCGGAGAGAAGCGGCCGGCGAGTGCGCCGCTTTTAATTCAATGTTTGCGCAGTGTCTACGGGCGCCGTGCTGCAACGGCGGGAGAAGCGCGATCTGGGTCCTAAAGCCCGCTTAGTCCCGGAGACTGGACACGTGGTGATCAGCGCACCTCACCGGCGACCACAATAATATTAACCGTATTATTTTGATTATGATTATTATTATTAGTGTTGTTGCTCGACGTTACTTTCCTTTGCTTATTTATGCTGCAGTGTATCCGTATGCTAATTTTCTCGTCAGTTGTGGGCATAGTGCCACAAAAACGACTATTGATCATATTCACATATTATTCAATATAGATTAAGGAAATGGAATGAATTCAGTTGTGTCCCTGTTGCTGTGAAATTAACGCCCTCAAAACTGCTGAATCCCCGCGCCGCCACCAGTGTGCGCAAAACGAACTGGTTGAAATGAATATGGAAAAAAAAAAGATTTGTCAACATTTGTGTGGATAAATTCCCTCAGCGGAATCAGCACAGGTGCTGGTACCGCGTCGCCTAGCCGTAAACACCTGACAGTACAGACCATTCTGTTTTCCAGACTCAGGGTGGGGAGAAATTGTCCGGATATCTACCAAGTCTGAAAAAGAAAAACCATCATTTTAGGTAGGGTATTTTTTTTGTACCATGCTGTATAGACATTAATCCATCAGAAGGCCTCTGGGCAAGCAAATAACAGCCCCCCCCTTGTCCAATTCCTGCATTTTTGCAATGATGCCAAATTACAGGGCTTCTGAAATTGTATGGAAGTGTTAAAATCTTTTTTTAGGGGGTTAGGGAGTCCCAGCACAAATTGCCAGCTCTTGGCTATTAAGGCTGCCTACCCAGGTCCACCTGGACTCTCTAGTATAGACTTCTTCACTATAAAAATGACTGAAGGGGTTTGGGGCCATAAGCAAACCATAGGACTCAGCCATGTTTTGTTCTGGTGGTGGGGGCCCCCCTGGTGAAATTTGCAGGCCCATCTACACAGTACAAAGGGCCTTTACAGGGCCCTAGGGAGCTGGGCCCTACAGGACCAAGGGCCACGGGGAATATCTCGGGCGGTGCCCAGCTGGTAATCTGGCCTAGGCATGAATGACGTTATTTTCTCACAAAGGTTTAAAATTTCTGTTTCTCTTATACTATGCTTAAAATAGTTTTCTTTCAAGAATTATTTTTCTGTAATCCTTTTCAATGGAAAATCAAGGTCCGGAAAAATCAGAGGATATCTTGTAGAGCCAGAGAGAGCTGCAAACACAGCACAAAACAACACGACCTGTTGGCGCACTTATAGCTACTGTATGTCATCAATATGCATGAACAGCCGGTGGCCGAGTGGTCACCAGTCACCTTTCTGTCCGCCTCATGTTTGAATCCCACCTCCTGCTGTCCTGATCTTGATCATCATAAACTGATATTGTACTGTATATCTTGCTGTATGCAAATTACTTGGGAGAAATGCCTAATGTAAATGGATTACAATATTACAGATGTGCACACTGACAAACTTATAATTGTGAAAAGTAGTTAAATATTACCAATTAATTATGTTTTCCCAGTTAATTTTTTACATGAATGGTTTTGCTGGTGACTCAAAACATGATTAGTGTTTTTTGCCCTTTAAAATAGTTGTTTCCATCCATTTGGACACCCCAAAACATATAAGAATGATATAAACTACAAAAAAATAAACTACTGACAATAACAAGGTTTGAATCTAAAGCTGCACAAGAACTCATATAGTGCTGGAAACCCAATTTTGTCTGTCATGAGCCTCTGGGACTACGCAAAACTGTGGGGATCTGCAGCCTATTCTGCAAATGTGTAAATTAGTTTACAGGTCTGTGTCCTGCAGGAATTACGTTTCAGATGCCACTGTTCTTTGGTCACGATGATATTTAAACTGCGTAAATTCAGAACAAAAGCTGCCTTTGAATGCAGACAAGCTGAGGCCACAGAGTGCATTTAGTGAGGAAACTGTGGCAACCAATAACGGGTTAAAATAAACTCATGAATCACAAATTATTTTTAAATCTGTTGCATAGGTAACAATTTTAGATTAAGCAGCTTCTACCATTCGACCTATTTAAAAAGTGGGTGTTTTTACTGGTGCAATTACGTGCAAGTACCTCACTAAAGGGAACTATAGGAATAGTGGGGTGACAAGCATGAACCAGCAACATTCTGCAAGGCCAGTTACTTAACTGTGATGCCACAGTGCAAACATAATATTTAAATAAATAAATAAATAAATAAATAAATAAATAAAAAAAAATAACTCATATCAAGTCAACGAACAAAACACATCAGTGGTTAAAACAATTATTTTAGCTTTCAAAAGTTATACATTCCCAAATTGGTAAACCAAGGCCGAAATTTGAGGTGTCAGCTGAACTCTGAAAAAGTATTTTTTAACTTCAAGGACATAGCATTAATACAAACAGTGACATTTTCAGAAAATTTCCCCAAGTATTTATCAATCTTTTCACCTGTATCAAAACACACCAAATAAGCACTGAGCAGAAATATTACATTTCAGTAAATGACACTCAGGTCACCAATTACAACTGGACACAGTGATCAGAAAAATGAAACACAGCAGAAGAGTCCAACATGTACTGTATGGGGTTACTGCCCATAGCCACCGCATGTTATCCTGTTTCATCCTCATCACACACTGTGACCCAAATACACACATATATACACACACACCCAATGCATCTTCCAAGTTCTCTTGTTGGCATGACCATTCAAAACTGCTGCACGATGAGCTTCTTCTTCGCATCGTGCGCAAACTTGTTGGAGCGGAACAGCTCGCTGTCGTAGAAGGCGGATAAGTTATGAATGCTGATCTGTCTGGCCTGGGAGAGAATGAAAAGAAAGCAGTCCAGTTAATCCATCTTATTTGCATAATAATGCAGCAAACAGCAGCACTTTACAAAAGTACTGCTTACTCCAAGACATTGCAGCCAGCTCGGACTAAATCCAATCCCCTTTTTTTTTTTTTTTTTTTTTTTTTTTTAAACTGCTGGATTCTACCACTCTTAAACCTGAACCTATCAGAACTTTGAAAACTGTCCGAAAAACCATTTTATTGCACTGCTGTTCTGAAAGCACGATGTTCTCATGAGAAATGCGCAACGGTGCGTCAGATGGGAGCGTGATCAGTCATCCGTAGGAGGCCAAATTTATTGTTCTCAAAAATGTTTCTTAAAATGTTTGCCCTATGGTGGACAAGTGCTTCTGGGATTTAATAAGTGATAAAAAAAAAAAAAAAAAAAAAAGTCAATTTCTTGGCTGAATGTTAATGTGTTAAATAGCCCCTGGTGTTCATTATGTGGAGATTAGGTCATACAGCATCGATGCAGTGATGCCACCGCTGCCAGCCTACCTTGTCCGCCAGATCCTTTTCGGGGATCTCAATGGTGTCTTGCTGTGTGCCGTAGCGGTTGCGCTGGTATGCCACTTGCTCAGCTACCAGCTGCTTCAGGATGAACAGCAGCAGCTCATTATTGTCCCGTCGGAAGGCCAAGTACCGGGCAAATGTCTGCCAAGAAGAAACAAGTGTTTTTTTTTTTTTAATTAAAAAGTGACAAAGTCTTAAGCAGCATCTTTGGCCTAAAACTTTAATCCCGCTTTTCCAGATAGTACATCCACGAGTTAATGGACTAACCAACTGATCCAATACTCAAATATCTGTAAAACAGCATCTACATTAAATCAGAGGACCATTAAATAAGATATTTAAGTACATTTTGAAGACACACTCTTTTGTAAAACATACTCTTATGGGAAATACTGAAGTACCAACATAATCAACCAGAAAATACCGACATGTGAACCGTGGAGTTTCGTACATTATATTCACAATTAGTGAAACTGGGGTCCATTAAATAGAGTATTTATTGTACTGAAATCAATTTTGTCCTCTTCCCCACATTGGAATATGGCTACCTAGTAAATGCCCACCTTCCTCATGCTTCTCATGACGCTGAACTTCTGCGTGTCAATGAAGCTCTCCAGCATGACCCGGATGGCCATGTTGACATCATCTTCTAGCACATAGTCCCGCAGGTGCATCCTGGCGTGAGCCTCTGCCATGCGGATCATCGACTCGATGTGTCGAACCGTGATGGGAATGCTGCCAGTGGCCTAGGACACAAATCGGACAAAATGCATCAAATACAGATGAGTAACTTAGTACAGCTCTTCTCACATTCAGTTCAGATTCTCCTCCATTCCAGCATTTAATTTCCTGTTACCAAATTAGTTTGTGAATTACTAAATGAACCTGTTGTGGAGGTCTAACATGGCGAGACCCAATGCCTTTTCTACTTTGATGCCCCTCCCCAGCTTTCCTCCAGTCTCACCATAGACTCCTTGCGCAGGTCACTGTAGATGCGGGCCACCTTGTCCTGGTCCATCTGGTTGAGCTTGGGCCGCACTCGTTCCTTGGCGTACATGATGTACTTCTTGAGTAGCTCCTGAGGGATTGGAGGTACATCGGAGCTGTTGGGAAGCACAACCTCCTCCAGTCCTGCCGTGCCGCCCTCTTTATTGCTGGGGTGGTGTTTTATGTGGCTGCCCACCACAAAGCGAGCCAGCATCTCATCCTTGAGTGAGGTGGGGGGGGGGGGGGAGATTATTAGTGAAACCCAGTAGATAAACCTCTGTGAATTTGAAGATAAAAAAAATGAAACCACTCAGCTGCTAAATGTTTTAAGAACCATTTTTAGCTCACCTGCACAGGGTCCACAGTATCTCTGACCACACAGAGGACGTCAAAACGGGACACGATGGGTTCCGTTAAGTCCACATTTTCAGAGAAGGTAAGAGAGGGGTCGTATCGGCCCCCTGCAGCACAAATTAATGGAACGGGTAAGTGATGGCGTTATGGATTTAATAAAACAGTGCATTGTGATACCTTGATACGCACCAATAGGATTGGCAGCTGCAATGACTGTGCATCGGGCTTGTAGGGACGTCACAATGCCAGCCTTGGAGATAGAGATGCTCTGCTGTTCCATGGCTTCATGGATACTGGTTCTGTCCTGGTCATTCATCTAGAGGTGTGATGATTTTTAGAAGGTTAATAAACGTTTAAACTCTGTTAGTTAAAGCAGTTATAAACAATTACACAAGAAACATTTTTTGGTTCAACAAAAATGAACAATTTATAAACTTTTTAAAAATTTTGTCTCACAGGCATTACTGCTACTAGACTCTCATCCATTTTTTCCCCTCCTCACCTTGTCAAACTCATCAATTAGACAGACACCCCTGTCAGCCAGCACCAGGGCCCCTGCCTCCAGCGTCCACTCCCGACTGACCGGGTGCCTCTGGACATAGGCTGTGAGCCCGACAGCTGATGCTCCCTGGCCAGTAGTGAAAACTGCCCGGCTGGCCACCTTCTCCACGTACTTGAGGAACTGGGACTTGGCTGTACCTGGATCCCCACACAGCAGCACGTTGATGTCGCCTCGGACCTTGTGCTTCCCACCTGACACCAAACATGACAGAGTTACTGCACAGGTCTAAAAATGGTCACACCATCCTCCTGCTTGATACTGTATCACACCAGTTCCTAAATCCACAGCCATGACCAGGATGACTTTCATTAATTGAGTTTATTATGTTCTGTTGTCAAAACTTGTGTGTTCTGAATCATATACAAGAAATCTTCACGTTGACAGTTCAGGTTTCACTCGATTGGTTGAGCTCATGCTTTCACCTGAAGGCTGAGACAACAATGAAAACAATGAAAGCATGGTGTCTTGTTTTGTCTAAAATGTGCTTTTTATGTAATGTCACCATCTGCTATAATAATACAATAAAAATTTACGGTCAAAATAATCACAATATACTACAATTAAGGAAACATGATGATACCAGAATCATATTGCATCAGTCAATAACTTTAATTTCTTTTGGTATCAGGCTGATTCTTACATTTAACCAGTGTTTGCAATTATTATGCTCTAGAAGAGCAAAACAGGTGATGCTACAGCACAAAAATGTCTGTGGTATGGTAGTTTTTCCAAAGTGAGAGCGACATAAAACATGCCCTTTGTAATGCTTGCAAAATGAATTACTGATGACAGCGAGAGATTGCTCAGTGCAGCTTCTAATACGGTCAACTAAAAAAGAAACAATTTCCTGCGACAAGGCAGAGACGTGCTTGTTTATAAAAACGTGCCCTGTGTGCCAAAAAACAGAATTATGTACTGGCAGGGGAAAAAAAAAAAAAATACTGCCATTGTTAAATGGTGTTATTTCAGTATCATTTTATTGTAACTTTCATCATTTTAATCATCATTAAATTTTTTTTTTTTTTTCATCGCAAAGAAAGCGAAAAGCATGATGTCGCATTTAAGGTTACCACCTGAGGTTCAGCAGATGCCATTTATATTAATGACTGAACATCAGAAAATGCAAAACTGAAATATTATACAAATAAGTTTCATATTTCACTGCAGTTCTCGTCCTAATAGATCTTGTCTCATTTTTCTTATGTATTTTATACATGCGTGCATCGGTTTCGGCTTTAACATCAGCTATCAGGTAGAGAGAAAGGGTCAGTTATCGGCATCAGAGAATTCTGATTTAATACATCTATAATAATGTATTAGTTTTAATTAATTGATTTAATTGCCATGTGAATAAACAATTATCAAAATATTTGGCCATTAACATTATATGTAGTTTGGGAAGCCCTGTTTTAGTGTTTCTAAGATGTTAACATTGGAAAACACACATCGCCCCGTTAAAAAGGCAAACCTAAAGGTGCAAGAGCTAAGCTTAACCATAGCCCGAAATCTCATACTTGTTATCTGCATTTGTAAAGACTCTTAAATGCTATAAAGCACAACTTCATACTGTTGTCAAAATAACAGCTTGTAATGTGATTAGTTGGTCTTTTTCTTTGGCTACTTTGGAGTAATCATGATTCATGAAAATACAAATAAACCACCTCTGTTAACTCACCTGGGTTCTTGGATTCCCCACCAAAGAGAGCCAGAGCAAGAGCCCTCTTGATGTCATCATGGGCATAGATTGAGGGGGCAATGCTTGCGAAGATCTAGGGGAACAGAAGAGGAATATAAAAGGTGAAGAGGATTATTAAAGCTGAAAACAAGGAAGGGATAAGAAGAAAGACCATGAGAACAGGTCTCACCCTTTCAGCAATGCGCTCATCTTTGGAGAGAGCGACAATGGCTTTCACGTCCTCGTCGGTGAGCTCGGCCACCGCCACTCCTTCATCCTTCCGCACAATGTGATTGGCCATGATCACTGTAGCAAAGACCGGGAAGCCATTGGCCATGTTCAGGGAGCCATCGTAGTTGTTGTGGTAGATCCCGGTCAGCTCCTGATAGGCAACAGAGACACAGACACCACCATCAGGTTGTAAGAGGCAACTAGTAATATGCAACCATCGCCAATGTTAAGCACAACTTAAGATAAATAGGTCTAGTATCATAAAACTGAACTTGAGCAAGCTAAACAAACACATATCTCTCTCACGGTGATGTATGGTGGAAGGAGCACATGCATTACTCACAATTTCATCTCCAGGTTTGCAGCTGTCCACCAGGTCAGCCAGGAGGATGGCATCCTTGGAGCGTGGAAGACGGCCAGCTGCCACCTTACCAGGGCTCTCTTGGATGGTGATGCGCTGGTAGTTCTGGTACACTGTCTGAAACCAGGAGAGATGGAGACTGAACTTGCACATATCTGTGCTCTCCAACCAACCAAACGGGGTCTCGGAAAACCAAAATGTCTGAATGCACATTAATCTATGTTGATGTAAAAGAATTGCATTCTGTCGCTCCCGTGTCAGATTACAATGCAGCATTAAGGTGGAATTTACACAGTAAATCACCACAGCTGGAAAAATGTACAAACAATCCACTAAAAGCAAAATATTAAATAAAAAAAAATTACCAAAAGGTCACATTACCACACACAAGGGTTAATGCTTCTCAGCTCACCTCCTCCATGTTTATCTCGAATGGGCCCTGAGACTGACACTCAGGACAGGAACCCGGCTTGACCTCCTGATTCTGGGACTGGAAGAAAGGGCCGAGGACAAAGTTACACTTGTTACAGTTGTATTTGACCATCCCCAGCTGTGGCAGGACTCCGGTGCAGCTGGTGACCACTCCACTGGTCCGGATCAGCTGGTTCAGGTGCAGCTGCCTGATGGGAGAGGGACAAAGGAAGGCCTTTGAAATGGCTTTCAAAAACCACACCCGTAAGCTCCTGCACCCAGCCAGGTACAAACCATGGTGTCATTTTCAACAAAAGCTAAACCATTAGCACCCTCTATATGACTCCTTTTACAAAGGTTTTTTAAAAAAGTATATAATAATGTATTAATTTGCATAAAACACCAATACAGATAGTAATTTAAAAAAAAAAAACTGAAATCAAATTGACAAAGAAATCATAATATCAGTGGTATTATCTGAGTAGTAATACGGTGACAAATTCTACACAGAATTTCTAAAATTCGCATGTCCAAATACTGACCTACCCAGGTGATCAATAACAATGCAAACAAAGGTGCAACCTCATCTACCACATTTGTAACATATTTACAATCGCTGTAGTTTCACTGATGGATCAATGTAATTTCTCCCAAAATCAATATTGCATTCCAAACAGAAAGAAGGTACTGTACATTGTCAGTTACTGTATTTGAGAAGTAATCCAAAAGCAAGCATTTGCATCAGGCTTTGAAGACCATCATGTACATGGAGGTGAGGAAACATGGCAGCCATTCCCTTTAACTCAGCAAGCTGTGAGAGGTGGCAAAACCTCATAGGTGTCAATGCTAGACAGACATCGTTGGTGCAGCTATAAAAGCTCAGTGGACCCTTTCCCACCGTACCTGAGAGAGCGGAGCTCCTCCACCAAAGGCAAGTTACAGATACGGACGTGGATCTCGTGGGCAATGCGGTCATACTTGGGATACATGGCCAGCACGACCTCCTTAGCAGCTTCGTCAAAGATCTTCAACATCTCGGTAGGAGCCTCGGGCAAGAAATAGGCCAAGACATGCTCACGGGCGGCCAGCTCCTCGTAGTTCACCACCAGACTCTCCTTGTTCTCTAAGAGGACCCCCAGAAGAAATGTTGTCATTTCACCAGTTTCAAAATGCAACTTTTAATAACACCCTGGATCGTAACAAAAAATCCCCCAAATTTTAAACTACGGCAATCGACAAAAATTCCACTGAGAGAAAATAATCCTGCAAGGTTAACTATGACCCGCTGCTTTTCTTTGTCACCTTTGCACATATCGCTGATCTTCTCCTTGAACACATTGTGCCCATGCTCATCCACATGTGTGCGCAAGAAGTTCTTGAAGCGGTGGTAGATCTCCAGCCGAGGTGCCGCCATGGACACCCACTCGCGTACTGTGTGGCCCTTCATGTCCTCCAAGTTCTCTATGCTCTCAATCATCTCTTCATCTTCACCCTCAACGCCGGCTCCCTCTGCTGCACGCTCAGCCAAGCGCCTCTTCCTCGCCGGGCGTTCTTCGTCTTCATCCTCGCTGTCTGTGGTCAGAAAGGGAAATTGGAAAATTAAAAAATAAAAAAAAAAAAGCATCATCTCCATCCTCTGAAATAAAAACTGAAATCAAATCTTTAAACCCCACTGGCCAGCAGGGGTGTGACAGCGGACACGTTGCTGTTTGGTTCATAAATGGTTTCAACGGTGTTGTTGAAACCAATTAATCTGGTCATTCACTAGCAGTTTTTTTAAACACTCAGGCATATATAGCAATCACTTTATTAACGCACATAATGTGTTCCTGAAAAACCATTTGTAAGCCATAAATTCTTAAATCGAAAACATAAATTGCATTTTTAAATAGTAATACTCACTATTCACCCTTGAAGCTATCGAACACAACAAAAAGCATAAAGGCCAATGTCTCTCCTGTAACTCCCCAACTGTAAACTATTTACACAGTTGTACGGTACAACAGCGAGGCATGAAGGGTGAGCCACAGCTCCACCTGTAACAGTGGCTCCTTCCTATTATCATTGTTGCATCCTGTACGTGTTGTTTTAGTTATGTTTAATGAGTGTTTTCTTGTATTTGTTGCACATATTTTGCTGGATGTGCTAAGTGTGACGCTGACTTTGGTTTAGTAACAGGGGTGGCCTATTGTGTTTGTATACTGTATTTGTATTATTTGGTTGCTCACCTCCACTGTAGCTTCTCTTGCATTTGGTCTGTTTGTGTATGTATTGCACGACTATAAACTGGAGAAAATGGTCGTGCGGTTGACACACGAAGCTCACATCGGCCATTTGTTATCATGGAAAAATATTTGCAAAGTGAAACGTTGGCATTAAATGAAAGCATTCGTAAAATGAGGAATGACCGTAATTGGGATAGTTTATGTGCATGGTTGTACACTTTGTTCAGATTAACTTGCATGAACTAAATTTAGAACATATAATGCAGACCCAAGGAAACACACTGTTAGAAAAGAGAGAGGTGTTGAGAACACACAAACATGCCAGGATCTGGCGAACCGCCTCACCGTACAGCAGCCCCCTCCTCATGCGGCCCTGCATCCTGTCCCGGGCACGCATGGCTGCCTCAGCAGCGGCCCGAGCCCCAGGGGACAGTTCTGGCAGATCTTCATCCTCATCCAGGCCCTCGGCCTCATAGATGTCCAGCTGCGGGATGGGTCGATAGTCCCTGTGCAGGGAGAGTCGTGACGCTTAAGGCAAAGCCATTTTTCAACCCTGTCTTTGAAATGTCAGCTTCAACCATTAAAAACACATTTTTAAAAACTGCTTTCAAGCTATCCAGTGATACAGCGGATATAAATGTAGCATAAAATAGAAAAATATCCCGTAATTCGTGCAAGCAAAGATCCCTTTGCGAAGAGTGACTGTCATTTGAACATAGAGACAGAGCATCTGTTGCTGACCTCTCCATCCCATCACCGATCAGCTCCTCCCCATCATCTTCCTCATCCTCTGGCAACGTCCCCTCGCCAAGAAGCTCAGACTCATCCTCAAAAGGGGGCAGGTCACGTCCCGGGCTGGAGGTCAGGTCCCCCCTCCTGGAGCCTCGGCTCGGGCTGGTGGCCGCTTGGTAAGACTCCGAAGAATCCTGAGGATGAGACAATTATGCCAATACACCCTGGTCAGCTTTCACAGCACGAGTTGCGCTGTTAAAACCCAACCTGGACGCAGCCTGTAGGTCTTAGGGTTGAATCCGGTTCCAGCTGCAGTACCCTTGATCAGGGTGCTTACCCTGAACTGCGTTTTAAAAAAAATACTACACTGTATGAACGAGTGAAACCTTGTGAAATTGTATCCAACTTTACAAGTCACTTTCGATTAAAGTGTCAGTGAAATGAAGGATGTTACTGTAATGTTACGAAGTTAACCACGTGTGTAGCCGAGTTTTGTTCTGTACATTAAAACTTTGTCAAAGTGAACCAAAACGACCCCCCGGCTGCTCTGGTGAGCTGAAGAGACGTCAACAGCTGGATGTGGGGTCCCTGCGGCCACACTGGAACAAAGGCCAAGTGTCGTTTTGCAGCGCCCGTGCGAAGGGGGCTAAACCTAGCGAGTGCTAACAGTAACCACGACTCGAGTTCGAGCTTTTGGGCGAGAAATCACTTCCAGCACATATTTGTTACCGAAAATAGCATTTTAAATCACACTGGACAGAGCTGTCAGGTAAACAAAAGTATAACAATGGAAGAAATCAAACATCCTATTCATTAGAATAGGTAAGTAGAACGATCAACAAAACTTTCACAGCGTAAAAAAAAGACTTTGGGTAGTAAAACGTTATAAAATACACAATGAAATGTGTGATAGCTACTCACAGCCATTGTTTGCTCTTTCTTTCCTCAGCTCCTTCTTCACAAATGTCTTCTGTTCGGCAGCACCGTTTCGCGCGAAATGTCCACGTGATTCAAAAGCCCGCGAAATTTCATGAATATGTAGCAGCACGATGACGTAAAATTTGTCATGGAGGTTGCCAGATTGGAAGAGATGAAAGGTCAACGAGACCGAGAAGAATGGCAGTGAGATGTTTAGTGCGTACTTTAACAAACAAAAGCCCAAATTTAAAGACTGTGAAACGTCGTAACTTTCATTTTTTCACGCATCCATTTGTATGGCCACATTTGCCGTTTGTGTTTCAGCCGTAAACGAAATCTCGCTTAGGGTCAAGATTTAAGGTTTAGGATGCAGTTGGAGGAACATTTGCAATGTGTTTGGCAACCCGAGCCCCTTTAGATACGTTTGAACCGAGTTTCTATGAAAATGTAATGATTCAAAATTTGAGTCATGACCAAATCACAAAGATATCATAACATACATGTTGCAATAATATATTTAAAATATCATGTAGTTATTATGAGGAAAAATCTATATATTTTTTTTATCTTCTGCAAGTTTTGCAGAGGAATTTTAAGAAGTTTTGTCCAGTTGTACACCTGAGGCTACCATACCTATGTGCTCAGACCCATGGGCTCACATTGTAAATTGTGTTGTGTCTCACTACTATGACCCCCTCTTTTCGGCATTTCCTCAGAGGGTCCACAAGCTATTTGTGAAAACTGTGCAATATTAACCCATTATTAATGCTGCTGTGGAGATTCACTATCCGGTTAGATTCACTTGGTGAATGAGTTGTGATGCAAGACACTCCTGATCATTCAGTACAGAATATAGAGAGGAAGAATATTTATAACCAGATGCTGTTATTTCCCATTTTTGGTGGGAAAGCTGGTGCAAACAAGTTGTCTTAAATGGACCCAAAGGCTCAAGGTAGAGCAGATTCTGTCCCAGTGTAACCTATTATATAAATATTTATTCAGCTTTTAAAGAAAACAATTAAAAATTCAATTTATTTTGCAGCCTTTTATAACCACATTTGCACTCACAAAGATTTAATACATTTGATTTCTGTTGTGGTCCTCACTATACATTTAAATTGAACATGTATTATTAAATATAAACCACTGATAAACTTTAAATTATATTAGTGACTTTCTTTTCTGGTGTTTTGTCCTCCAATGTATAGTAAAATGTATGCTCAGAATGAACATAATTTTCTTTTAAATAATCTCAGTTGAAAGATTTTTTTCCCGTAATTGGGATGACACTGCGAGTACAGGGGATATTACAGTGCTGGCCAAACAAAAGAAGGATAATTTTCAGTTTGTCTGAATTCTTTCTGCAAATCTATCTGATTCTGCTGCAGATTCCTCACCAGATGCTGCCAATATAAAATGTACACTCTCTGAGGCCAAGCAAATTACTGTACAGGCAAGTCTACCAGCACCAAGTAGGAAAGCAAAGGAGGATTCAATAAGTTGTGCCTCTCTATCTAAAGACAAGCTGCAGCTTGCCTATACCTGTCTGATACAAAGGTGGCATCCATGCAGCAATTCGCTGAAGCATCCAAACACATAACTTCAGGTGTGACAAAACAAGTTTTGACTTTGATGGCAGAAATCTGACCTTTCCATTTGACCTTTGAGACTCAGCTTCATTTTTCTCCTTCACTCAGACTAAAACAACCATTTTGACATTTCAATGATTACATGCATGGCAATTTATAATAGTGTGTGGACTATGATTTATTTTCAGATTATTTTAAAATAGCACTATTTCACCACCCTGGGCATTACAGACATGTGAAAGGATCTCAGATCATTAATAATATTGTTATCTTTCTGTTATCTTTCACTGGATATGTAAGTCACATTTCACTATTATTCAGTTACTTTTAAATATAAAATACAATAGAGGTAGAGTTATTGCAAAAGCAGTGTAAGTAAAAACTGTGTTGTACACACTGGTCTTATTAATCTGGGCTTCAAGCCTCTTCTCAGTTTGGGCCAGTCCTTGCATCACACCCTCAGTGTCAAAGACTAACACATGTGCATCCTCTGTGCTCATAACTGGCTTCTCCGAAATATGACGACTGTCAAAAGCAATTTTAACTGTCTGGAGTTCAGACTGCATGTTGCCAACTGCTTGTTCCAGCTGAATTAGTGTTGGTTTGAGGCCTTCCATTATTGTCTGGGCTTTCTGGGTTGACAGCAAGATGTCCTTCAGCATTGAGTGGACTGCAGTTGGAAAGGAGCTCTGAGAGGTGGTAGCAGGTGCTGGGACAAGTGAGGTTTTAGTTCCTTTATCCTCCATCTTTTCCAGAATAGTCCCCCTCAAGGTGTTTATAAGGCCCCTGAGCTCCTCCTGCTGTGTCTTATGCAGACTGTCCTGAACTTTGATGGCTTCTTGCAAACTCACTGGTCCCTTTTGAGCTTCTAGCAGCAAATTTTTTAGCTCCTGGAGGCGCACCCTGTTGACGTATGTGGACCCCATGACCCCTATCAAAGCCCCCAGGACGGAACCGATGACAGACCAGTTCTTGGTCCGTTCGGCTCGAGTTCGCTCCTTCTCGTGGCTCTCGCGCACTGCGGCTGAAAACAGAGCAAACCGCTCCCTCTCTGCCTCCTCTGCATTTTCGTAGGCTGTTCGCAGGCGTCGCTCTTCCTATGGGTAAGTGGGAAAAGAAGCAGCTGTTCTAAAAGCTGACTGTAGCTAAACAAGCTCTTATTTATTTACAATCACTGTCATGAACTGTTACCTCACAATATTTACTGCCAACACATCCTACCTGTAGCAGCTTATGTTCTAGGGTTGCCAGCTCCAGGTAATGTGCCTCCTCACGAGAAACACGGTCCAGTCTGTCTCTCACCTCCTTCAGCCGCCCTTGCAGAGCTTCCAGACTCTCGTGTGCTTCACGAACCATTCCCCTTGCCACCATAAAAGCTTTCTCTGCCTAGGGAATCATTAGTTTCATCAAGGTCAGAAAAAAAGCATAAATATCAACAAGCAAAAGTAACCTCACCCAAAACACTGTTTGCACCTTCACTTACCTCCGTGACCTTTGTCTGTGCCTCTCTGACTTCACTGAGGCCCACAAATTCCTCATACTTTTCCCACCAGGAGTTAACTGTGGCGGTCGCAGTCTTCAGTGAGTTCTGTCCCCACTGCCTGCCCACCTGAGCCAGACTCCTCAGGCCATCGGCTGTGCGCTGCTGTAGTGTCGCTACTTTCAGCGGTTCTTTCTTCTGGCTTTCATTTTGCAAACAGTACAGTCTACCGGGAAATACACCTGTCTGAAGGCTGCTCGAGCGTGGCATGAAGGCGCAGACTTTCCCGTAGCCCCCTGCGAGCACATGTCCTCCTCTGTACTTCATTGAAGGGCAGTACGTCAAACCAGCACAGAGCCACAGGATGCTTCAGCTGGACCCTGTTTAAATTCAGTCACACATTAGGGGGGTTTGCCTGCGATTTTTCCAGAATAAACACTCAAGTCATACAAGATGCTGGTAGTTCTACAGCTACTGAATCCTAACCAGTCGTTCAATACAATTGTTTTCTTAATGTCTACTAACTACTCACTGGTTTTCTGATATGTAAGCCTGAATTGTAACAATAAAACAATCTCATTTAGGTTGGGAAACACAGATTGACCGAGTTATTTCGCACGTTCTCGCAAAAGACACTGGATTTTTGCTCACTTTCTCCGTTGTTTTTGCTTCGCGTAATGATGAACAGCGAGGAGCAATCTCGCTGGCTTGCTTTATGTTGTATTTGTGTATTTATTTCACAGACAAAAGGTTATTACAGCAACGCTGGATTCCCACATTTTAAGTGCCAAGCCTAAAAGTACCACAGCGCTCGAAAACTAGTCGACAGTGACATTGTGCATCGATGCACTAAGTTTTATAATATGCAGCCGACTTAAAACAAGCGACGTATTTTTATGGAGAAAAAAAGAAAGGGCGTAAAATGTAATTGTAAAACAAAACAACTGAAACACATACCGCGTTATCGTTGTCAGATGACCACCGCTGCCGAGACCGGCATCTGGCTGGCCACCCTCTGACCCTTCCAACTGCCGGACACAAGCGCAGGCGCGCCAGGGGCACCTACTTCCGACTGTCTCGCGCACCTTGGGGTCCTTGCAGCGCAGAGCTCCAGATCTGCGTGCTCGTTCGTACGGTTGCAGAGATGTCTGGGAGAGAAGGTAAGACAGCTTAGTAAATTATTAACGATTTTATTTTTACCTCAGTTTTTCATCTTTTCGCTTGTATGGCTATAATGTGTTGTAGATGATTTTTTGATCTCTTTTAGAGGGAATGTCTATAGAAAGCAGCGAGGACTTGCACGAACGTTCGCCTTGTTGACCCGCTTCCCCGCTGTACCTGCCGGCTTGCGGTTCGGTCCCCGCTGTCCGACGGCGTGTTGTAGCGAAACGGTGTTACTGCCTGCGCTGTACCATGCTTTTCCCGTGTAAAAAGCGGCGTCTTTCGATGCGAAATGTCACATTTAAGGGTGGGGTTATATATCTTTTTGAAAAGTGAAAATTGCGTTGGGTAGCAATGGAGCAGCAGTCGCCTCCGATCTGCACACCTATGGAACCCATGTGTAGCTGGAAAACCTTTGAAAACTTTTACCAACTCATATGTAGTAAAGTACTAGTAACTTATAGGTAGTATGGAGGTCAGGCCTTCTCCCTTACAGTCTGACGGACTCGGGTTCGAATCCCACTGCAGGTGTCGTACCCCGAATGCGGTAGACCAATCTGTCAAATAATAAAACAGTAAAAATAATACAAATTCTGTGCAATAAGCATTAATATAAGGCATACTAGCATTTGTTTAGGATTTATAAGTAAAAAAAGACAACAGCACTCTTATGCTTATTTTAATTTTTTGTGTCACACCCGTTAAATTTCTTGAGTCTGAGAGTGCCGTCCCCTTTTATATTCCACAATACGACTACGCCGCATTCAGGTCCATCACAGGAGCACAGAACATTGACTTGCCTTTACTAACCACCAGAAGCAAAATTAATAGTTTTTTAAATAGCTTGCATCATTAAGTTTGTGGTATTCTGATGAATAATAACAACATTTCTTAAATTTTAAAAACCGACCATATATGTGCAGTTATGCAGCACAGTAGATGTCATGACAAACATATAAGCTGCCAAAATCGTCATGGAAATTGGTGATTCATAAAAGAGGATCAGAGGTTTCACCGGCTTATATGCTTAGTTGCTGGGAAACTGGCACAGTATTAAGTGTCTTATATGTCCAGTGTCAATTAGCTTTTGTGACTTTGATTTAAGCTGATTATTGAAATTTGTATTGGTTTCATGAATCATCCTCCTGTGTATCGTAGGTGGCAAGAAGAAGCCCCTGAAACAGCCCAAGAAACAGAATAAGGATATGGATGAGGTACGCAGGTCTTTGATGTCCTATTCTCTTTATAGAAATTGGACACATTTGTGTGTGTTTGGGTTCAGTACACAGTGTCATGTCATGTAACTGATCTGACGCACATGAAGAAGCATCAGAGCAAAAAAGGTGTCATTTTAAGTGCACAGCTTTTTTAATATAATGCTGAGCCAGAGGTGAATCCTGCAGAAGTACATTTAAAAAAGTTTATTTGACCCAGAATCATGAGTGTCCTCAGCAACACTGCTTTGTATCCTGTGCAGGAGGATGTCGCATTTAAACAGAAACAGAAGGAGGAGCAGAAGAAAATGGAGGCATTGAAAGCCAAAGCTGCAGGAAAAGGACCACTGGGTAAGAGCAATAGGTGGCAGTGACTCAGTACCTCACCAGCCTCTTTGTCAGGCTTGCACTTTCCAAAAGTATAGCTGACTGAGTGCAAGAAATGTAAAAAATCACTATCAAGAGAATCCCCCTTGTTTTTAACATGTTTTATGTGGAAAAAGAAGAGAAAGTGGAAACTCACTACATAAATTATTTTCTTGTGCTGTACAATGTGAAAACCTGACACTATGTCTAGTTTGGGGTTTTGACCCCCAGTTTTATTAAATATAAAGATGTTTTTCATTTTTTTTCTGTTTTGTATTCAACAGCAAGTGGCGGAATCAAAAAATCTGGAAAAAAGTGAAATGGTGTTTCAGAAGGTGTGCTGCGGCCTTGGTCTCATCGCACCTGAGACACGTTTCTTTTTCTGGGTCCATTTTGGAAGACATAAAAGCTACATGTGAATTACTAGGCTGTTATTCTTTAAAGAAGAAAATAAAGCTTTTTTTTTTTCTTTTTTATATGTGTAAAATCACTATCAATTCCTCACAATTGTTTTTGAATTGTTGGCTCTATAGCCAGATGTGAAAAATTATAATTCATAATATTGATCATTTGTTCAACTTATTGTACTTTAATAGATGCTTCCTTTTCTAGTTGAGTCATTTCTAAAACCTGAAAAAACATCCTCTGTAAAATTAAATGTTATCCATGATTTATTTATTTATTTTCCAAGGGAGTATCTTAAAATTAATGACCTTCAAACTTAATTGGAAAAACTCATGAGCAAAAATTTAAAAATTGGAGCCTTGGGGATATCAAGTACCACAGCAGGCCACCGTGACCAAATCCCAAGCTGTGAACCTGAGGACTGATATCCCTGGCAGGGTGGTGCCCTGTGCTGCAAGGAGAGGCTCCAGTGGTTCCACAGACATCCACTGAGCTGCCGTGTCATTACTGCAGACTTCGTGTCATTTGAATTCACCATCATAAAACACTTTAGAAGCAGCTCAGCAGGGGGCAGTTAAGAGCAGTAGGAATTATTACATTTATTGTTTTAATTACTTTATTAAGCAGTATTATGATATTTCAGGTGGTTTTTGGAGTAAACTTTCCCCCATGTTTGAAAGATAAGAATTTAGGGGATACGGTTAAAAAATGCGAGCTTTCTGTGACTCAGCAATGCATTATTTTCTCCATGTAAAAGAGTGGTAATGAATTTGTGTTATAAGAATTCATCCTTGATGCAGACTTCCACAAATGAATGAAAGTCACCCACAGTAGACTGAGCAGGTATGCATTTTTTTGCAAAATAGAATAACCCAGTTGTTCAAATGTTAAATCTAGGTTGATGGAAGAGAGGTAAACTTTTGTTTTAGTGCATTCTTAATATGCATGCATCCTACAGCCAAAAATAAAAAGAACATTACCAAACAAATGGGTACCAGAACAGCTTGTGGTGCTGCTTGAGATGGCAGAGGAGAAAATGGACCGCAGTGGCTTTGTGGGGTCTTACTGGCCACCTGTAGTCACAGCTCACATCTAGGCCACCTGATGGGTGGGGACACAGCCTAGAAGGGCTGAGTAAGAATGTAAGAATCAAGCACCCCCCCCCCCCCCCCAACAGGGCAGGAAAGATGCCTCCTACCAGCCATCATCTACCCATCTTCCCAGGCATCCAAAGCCTCATTCAACAAGTGACGTTTGTGTGCGAGATGGTACAGAAGCTGCATTCGCTGATGTCCACATTTTTTCCTCCAACTAAAAAGGCAGCCCTAAATGAATAGAGACAAAATTCACAGAATTTACCTGGCTGTCATTACCAATAAAATCACCTACTGTCGTGCTCTACCTGTAGGCAGATGTGGAAAGTGGTGCGGAACAGAGGAGGATGCTGGTAATGTTAGTCTGCAGACATTCTGTTTGTGGAAAAACTCAGTCATGTCTTTAAAGTAGGAAATCACCATGGAGACCGGCTGCTCAGAATAAAAATTAAATACTAACCCTATAACTTAAAAAAGCAAGAATTAAACGGCTCTAAAAGTGGTGAGGGACCGAGTCAGCAGGCACAAGGAATCACAGGTTAATTGTTAGAAAAAAAATCATTTATTCCAAAAATGGTAATTATGTCAGCAAAGAATAAAATTGGGCCCATAAAAAGGTCAACAGAACATAACACCCAAACCAGCTGTGCATAACTCAAACCAACTAGACGTACAACCGACTCCACAAACACTCAAAACGGGCTTAAATAATGGCTGATCAGACCATTCACATACAACTGCATACAATAGGGGAACACCAGCACTATACAAACACAAATAAACAACAAAACACTACACACCGATTGGTTAACTAAGTCATATACATATCAAAATCCAGCAGAATCAAAATACTACAAATAAAAACACAAATAAGGAAATCAAACCAAATGAACGTCTAGACCGATATCCCCCCCCATGTTGCAGCAAAGGTTTATTGGCCCTGAACCCACTTCCTGCTTTCCAAGGCTCGATTTCCTTCTTCCAATCCTCTGTCCGGACTGGTATCTGGATAGGCCAATCCCCCGGAGACCACCAACCAAACCAGCAACCCAAAAACAATTTCCATTCAGACCCCAACCAAATTCAAACCAAACATCTCACCACCCAACTCTCCAAAGCAAATCAACACAAATAAAAATAAACAAAAATATACTTAAACTATACACTCATCTGTGTGGGTGCTGGAGCGGCCATCACACAGTCTTGTTCGGTTCATTTGAAATATTTTCATTCCTCTGTCCCTTCCTGTTATCTACCTTACTTTCATTTTCTGGACCATATTTAATATTCACATGGCAAAACAAAATGTCTTATTGGTCTTTACTGTGATCTTTTTAAGTAAAGGAAAAGAAAGCAGATTATAGGAATTTTTTTATATTTCCAAATGAGCTGCTCTCACTGAAAACCATTAACTGTACAATTGCACATTACCAGTCCTCCATTTTGAAATACAGTAATGTTTTAGCACCGTTTGCTTTATTTTTTAATAGCTGCTTACAACATAGTAATTTATTCATACTGACTTTTAAATGTGGCAAATTTTTATTAGCAAATACCAGACTGTTTCCATAGTCCATATTTTTTAAATTACTTTTACTTGTAAAATAAATGAACCCATAGCCTTACATTATAACAAATCCAGCTGTATTTTTCTTAAAATATGTTCTTTAACTTTCCCATGGGGACTGAACCTGTGATATTCCCATCACATCAAGCAGCTATACTGTATATATAAATCTTACTTTAAAACTAATAAGCAATTTTGCAAAAAAATGTACCCAAATGAAATGTAATTCTGCAGGCAAACATACACAGAATTTTTCCTGCACATTTAATCCACTAAGTTTCCACTAATGTTGAATATGGGTGGGACCCACTGTCTCCGGTATAACTGATGCTGGGCCACCTTACTCTCACTTGCGAAAATGGGTGGAATATGAACTTTTAGCACAATTACCAAGGGTTTACTTACTAAAATTAAATGTGTAATACGGTCAAATAAAAAAAAAAAGTTAGGTATCGGACAAAAGGAAGCGATTAAGTTGTTCTCATTTTTCCACCCAGAATACAGCAAGCAACAAGCAGCACTTTGTTCATTTCTGGAACACTTCTCACTGAAAATGTATTATGTCCCAGTAAGTGGGATTATTTCACAGGTCCCAAAATGTTACAGGAAAAAATACTGGCATTGACTCTCATTTTTGGGTATGATGCTCATGGGAATTTTTTTCATACATGTTGTTCTCCCATAATCCCTTTGGTGCAGCTCTCCTGAAAAATGCCATTTAGCCCCCAGATGCGTAACTGTGATATTCCTTCTGCTTGCTAACAATGCAGTATGACATTACGCTATCACGTTGCTTTTACACTGGTTTATTGTCTGAGTGAAACAAGGCTGTTTGCTTCATTTTCTCTTGGGGCATCACACAGAGCAGGAATATTCCATCTCGGTAAATGCTGCCACACCTGACATAAAACAACAGCAGGTTTTTACTATGGTTTTACAACAATGAACAAATCAGTAAGTTAGAGAAATTTTTGCTCCGAGCGTGTACAATCTGAGACAAAATGTCCTCCTGACCAATGTGGTCTGTGTAATGTTAGGACATACAGCTTTGCACATTAAAACACCTAGTGTACCTTCTTGAGAGCCTCTGTACCATCATTTGCTGGTAATTTTTTGCTGTAGTGAATTATTTTGCAAAAAGCTGCAAACAGGGGCATTCACTTGTATAATCTCCTGGTGTACAAAAGTAAAATCCTGATAGTAAAGTATTTAATGTAAAACTCAAATCAATACACCTGGTTGTAAAAACATTTTCAAAAATATCTGAGATCTTTCTAAATCTAAAAGGAAAGGCAATTAATCAATCTATTTTATTTTATAAGCCAATATTGAGTTTTCTGTAAAAAGCTGACTGCAGGTTTACCCCCAAGGCTTTAGCGTTTAAGGAAATCTAAATGAAAACTGCCCCATACTAAGTTATTTTATTTATTTCATTTTTTTCTCATTTCCTGACCACTGATGTGATTGTGCCAGCTGTTTATACACAAAACCGATGTAAACATGGAGTGCACAACATTACTACAGCACACAGCAAGTGTAGCAAAGGAAAGGCGTCAACGAAAGCTAAGGGGTAAGGGGGGTAAACGCAACATCCAACTGGTTCTTCAACAAGGAGAACAAGGAACTTGGGCTCCACCCTGATGCTGGTATAAAAGAACAACCATGTGCATGGAGATGCTTCACTTGCATTGGCCTCGCCACCCACCAAGAGACCATCCACAACCACTGTCTCTCATCATGAGTTTAAGGACCAAGCGTATCAGCAGCAGCACCTCAGCGAGGACCCTTGCAAAACCCAGCGGGTACAACTATGGCAGCTCTTTCTCCAGCGTGTCTACCAGCGGCATTCCAGGGTTCAGCAGCAGCTCCATCAGCACACTATCTGTCAACAGGAGCTTGCTGGCACCCCTCAACCTGGACATCGACCCTGACATCCATGCCATCCGCAGCCATGAGAAGGAGCAAATCAAAGTCCTCAACAATCGCTTTGCCTCCTTCATCAACAAGGTGAGTCCAAAGCAAACTTAGTTCTGTGTCACTCCATCACTATCAATTTGAGCACAGAGGTTCCCGCTGCTAGCTTCATGGAATGGGGCAGTAAAGTTACTGTTCCTGCAACATGAGCATCAGAAAAATTCTGGACATATCCTCCCCATCTGAAATCATCGGTGACGATGACAATCGCTTTACAGTCATTTCTGTAACTGCTTCTCGCTCAACATGCTGAGGCGCTGCTCAAGTTCACATAAGACTAAGATTTCATTTCTGTCCTCATGCTTTCCACACATCAAACCCAATGGCCTACAACAAAGGAAATGTATGCCAAATAAAATATATATATATATACCAGTGAAAAGTTTGAAGGACTAAATATTAATTTCCTATAGCCAGGTTAATAACTTTGAGCAGAACCTCAGCTGCCATGTGGTCCCAGCTCCTCTGCAGCATGTCCCAGAGGTGCAGGGCATTTGTGAGCCGATTTGCTTTCACTATCATTCATCCCATACAAATATTTCCTAGAATACCAAATAGCACCCAGACTTTTCATTTGTATTGCATATTGTTTATATGTAGTGTATTGTTTACACACAATATACATATACTAGCTTCTTGTGACTTTTTATAATAAAATGAGGTCATACATAAATGAGGTCACTTTTAATTTAGGAGGCCACCTGAATCGTAACAAAGAAGCAAAGTAGGGTATTGTGTCTTTTCATCTGAAACAGGTGTAACACAATAGTGTTTGGCCCCTGGCCTAAAATACATATTTAAAGCATTGAATAACTGCGCCCTTTATTCTGAGGACTCCACATCGGCCTATCGTCTGGCGTCGGCTTTATCTGTTTTCGCACATTTCCATTAACCCTTAACTGCACCTTAATTTTCCACTAAATTAAATTTTTAAAATGTTAAGAGAGGTGTAACTGAGTGAAGTGAAATCTTTAAAATGCTGTTGAAAGCATCACAGGGGAGAACAACACCGCTTCACTTCATAATTTTTTGGTGCTGGACATCGTCCTGAGGTTTACGGTTAAAAAAAAAACAAAAAAAAAAACAGATATTGCATCTTGTCTGGCAAAAGTACCACAACAATCTCAAGGCATTAACACTTGTGTGAAAGAGGGAAAAACCAAGTGTTTGGGAGGATAATGGATGACAGCAGCAGCACACCGCCCAGTAGTTCAGTTATACTCCTGTTCTATTTATTTGTTCTATTTATTCTGTTTCTCTTTATCTATTTATTTCTGCAGATAAAAGTAACTTGGATTTAGCTGATGCCTTTACCCAAGGTGACTTACAGTGCTGGATGTACTGCCCTTTTTGACTCATACTTATCAACCCATCCACACACACGCATATGCATTCACTCACTTGATCAACACTACGGGCAAACTTAGATTCCCCAAATTGTCTGAAACAAGTCTTTGGACTGTTAGAGCAACACCCAGAAGAACCCCCATGTGAACAAAGGGAGAACATGCAGAGAATGTGTCTGTTGAAACCCACACCCCAACCCCAAAGCCCAGCAGCTGCAGGGTGGCAGAGGTACCCACTATGTTCAAAACTACCCATATTCACTTAACGTGCTGCATTATCTTGTCAAGCCACCATAACAATTGTGCAATAAGCAACGACAGTCTCCACCTTTCCTCCTTTATAGTTATTTGTTTTGTAGGATTCTCACTCTACCTTCGATGTTCCTCAGGTTCGCTTCTTGGAGCAGCAGAACAAAATGCTGGAGACCAAATGGGAGCTGCTCAGGGGACAGCGCTCTGGCCGCTCCAACATCGAGCCCCTTTTTGACGCGTACGTCACCAACATACGCCGCCAGTTGGATGTGGTCAACAATGACAAGACCAAGCTGGATGGAGAGCTGAAGAACATGCAAGGTCTGGTGGAGGATTACAAGCAGAAGTGAGGGGCCACAATCTGCAATAAAACTATAAACAGCAGATAGGCAAGAAAATGTAAAGGCAGGAAAAGGGCAGGCATGTTTAAAAATGGCCGCTGGCACAATCGCACACTTACAGACACAAACTGTGTCCAAGTCCTCCGAAGAGCTTATGTTGTCAATCTGAAATTCATCAAGAAATATGAATTATCAAATTATCAGCATGGTGCTAAATCACAGCTTGTACTACAGTACCTATGGTAATATAAAGTGGTTACACACAACTTTGTTCCTACAACAACTAAATCCCTCTACTTTTCATTTCTATTATTTTGCCACTTTGTTCCAGGTATGAGGATGAAATTAATAAGAGAAATGGCCTAGAAAATGACTTTGTGGTGCTGAAAAAGGTGAGAAGCACTTTCCACTCTTGAGACCCGCATTGTAACCTGCAGAGAAAAGAGGGAACCGTTCTGTTCTTTGCCTGCTTTGTGTATTTCTTCATTTTGAAAATTCAATACCTTTACCCAAATTCTTTTGTGCAGTGGATCAGCCACAGCGATCAAACAAACTTCCACAGAATCAGCAGGTTATTCCACCGCACACGAGACATCAAATAAAAGGGGAACAATGGGGCTTTAGAGTGAAGCTGCCCCACCTCAGCAACATAATCCCTCAGCCTACAGGACTTTGGTGCAGCAGAATGGGAGGAAAAGACAAAGTCATTATACCATTATTAACAACTATATTATAATTACCACAACAATTGCTGGGTTTTGGAGCACCTTGCAGATGGCAAGGTGCTCCAAAACCCAGGTTTGAATCCCACCTCCTGCTGCAGCACCTTTGAGCAAAGTACTTATCCTGAGGTGCACCAGTAAGAATGGCATAGATGTATAAAGGGGTAAATCAGCGTAAGACAACTATCAGCTAAATCAATGTAAATGTTTTGTGCCCTCTGTTGTAGGATGTTGACTCTGCTTACCTGGTAAAGGCTGATCTGTCCGATATGGTTGCCAGTTTAACTGATGAAATAAACTTCCTGAGAGCTATATATGAAGAGGTACCATATCCAAATTATTTTCTTCACCTGATGTTCGACTGCAGATTATTTTATCCCAGCTGTAATAACTGCTTGCAGCAGGCAATTTTAAAAACAATCTCTTTATCTGCTATAGCCTGAATACAACCTTTATTGACATAATGAATGTTAACATTTCCTAAACCTACCAGGAGATCCGAGAGCTCCAGTCCAGCGTCAAGGACACCTCTGTTATTGTCCAGATGGACAATTCCCGTGACCTCAACATGGACCAGATAGTGGCGGACGTAAAAGCCCAGTACGAAGAAATTGCTGCCAAGAGCCGCGAGGAAGCAGAATCCTGGTACAAGAATAAGGTAAGGAAATACAGTTCAGAGTTTATTCGTGGTGGACAGCTTATGTATTTGAATTCTAAGAAAACACACTGGTGATAAAATAAATGTCAGAAGTGCATCAAGGAGTACCACTCCAGCCACTTATGTAAGTAAAAGGGAAAATACAATATTCCTGGGCTTTAATGTGGTCTCTTTTTCACAATCAGTTTGACCAGATGTCCATCCAGGCCAGCCAATACAATGACGAGTTACGCACAATAAAGAGCGAGCTTGCGGAGACCAACCGTATGATCAGCCGCTTGCAGACCGAGATTGAGGCCGTCAAGGGGCAGGTAAGACGATAGAATTGCACAGTCTGCGCAGATACCCAAAATACGACTGCAGCCCCACTGACCAACAGAAAAATGCAGCTCCCTAGATGGCCACTATGGTGTTTTGACATCTTGTTGTTTTATTTTACTTTTTCTCTTTGTTAAGGGAGATCCCCTCTGGGTTACTGCTTGTATGTAGCATTTATATTTGCTTATAATCATCAAATATAGATAGCAAATTATTCATATGTGTGTGGATCTGTTTTTTATATGAACAGCAATGTTGTATGTTTTGTCATTTAACCAAACACAGAGTCAAATTCCTTATGCACGTAAATGTGGTGAATAAGCTTGATTCTGTTAACCGTACTAATGTTTAACTTCAAATTAAAACCTCGCTTTACACTTAAATGACACAATGTTAAGACCAAATTGAATTTTACACAATGCATGATATCAACACTCATTATTAACTGTGTGCATGTCCTTACATGCCATACTCAATATAAACAAGCATCTAAAATGTCTGTTCTTTAAGCGCATGAACCTGGAGAACCAGATCGCTGAGGCTGAGGGCCGTGGGGAGCTCACCATCAAAGATGCCAAGGCTCGTGTCCGGGACTTGGAGAAGGCCGTGCTGAACGCCAAGCAGGACATGGCGCGCCAGTTGAGGGAGTACCAGGATCTGATGAACATCAAGCTGGCCCTGGACATCGAGATCGCCACCTATCGGAAGCTGCTGGAGGGAGAGGAGGACAGGTAAACGCACTGGTCATCCACCTTCCTTCAGGGCTGTTAACTTGGCTACAGATGGGCCAGAAAAAAGTCAAAAATCACAGCAGAATTGTAATTTATAATAAAGATGTTAAGAAGATTGTTTTCCTGTAAGTGCTCTAGAGATGAAAACCACTGAATACCCCCTTTTAATCTTTCCTCTCTCAGAATTGGAAATGAGCACATTATCAATATTCAGGCTGTGCCCAACCACAGTAAGTATTCTGAAAAGATAAAAAAGCAGCCATTTTACAAAAGTATAAGAAAGTTTTGAGAGCATCATAAAAGCAACTATAAATTGGTTTTAAACCTGCTTTGATGCAGACTGCATAAGTGCTCTTTTTCATCACAATTACCTCATTTCTGTCTTCCACTCTAGGCTCCAAAGGAGCAAATGGGTACCAGCAGAAAAGCAGCTCCCACAATCCAAAGGTTCTCATTAAGATGACGGAGATCTGGGACAGCAGGAGACTCAGCTCCCAATAAGAAACTACAGAATGAAAAGATCTTATAATTCACAGACAGTATAGGTGGAGTTGAGCTGTAGTTCATAATTTACATTTTTAATGAATATTCTTAGCCATCCTGGACATAAATGTATGTATATGCTCTCTTTCATTGTTGTTTAGAAACATTTTATAAACACTGCAATTTTTCACCGATGGTTGAAAGAAAAAAAAACCTTCTCAAACCACTGCTACATACTGAGAGGTGTATCGTGTACAATCATTCAAATGCCAATGTGAAGCGATAAATGAGGATCAGTGCAATAATCCTATGGGCAACAATGAGCTTTTTGCCTCAACTTTTCATGCAAATTTAAATTTTTGAAAACATACCACATGACACAAATGACTAAACTGAAAAGCAAATAATTCATACTTCATTTAAAAATGTTTAAGTTTCTATTAGAATTAAAAAAGTGCAGTAAAAATGACCCAAGGCCAAGTACTCCAAGTTAACTTCTGTGTAGAGTTTAAACTTCACCACACCTGAATTGAGACAATGGATTTAAAAGACAGGTCCAAACCCAGCAGTGCTTGCTACGTTATCACACAGAATAAATATATGTCCAGTAATGTCAGGTACTGACTAAAGGGACATCATACGATAAGCATATGTTATAAAATCAAGGCTTCGACCATCGGGATTGTTTTTGCTGAAGTTGACTGATGAATAACAGTACAAAAACTAAAAGACCAGAAAAAAGTGAGTCTGTGTGTTTTTTCATTTTTCATCTGCATTTCTGTATTATCCAATGTTGTCTTTCTGATCTCTTATCAGATAAACAGAACTCGACTGTAAATAAAAGCAGGCACGGTAAAATGATTCTTATTTACCATCAACAACCCCCACTGCAATCCAATCGCAGCTTTACGATCTTCAATCTTTCATACACCCTTAAGTATTACCCCTGCAAAAAGTAGCAAGATTACAGGAAAATGGGGCACTTATTAATACACGTTGGTTTTCAGATAAAGGGAAGAGAATTTGTCATTTGTACTATTTAATCCTGAAAAAAATTCAATGCAGCATCAAATAAAACTTTTACCTTTATTCGCTTAGCTGAAGCTCCCCTCCAGAGTTACATACCACTCAGAACAAACAAGACCAGTCAATGCAAATACATATAAAATACATATCAAAAAGGAAACTGTATTCCAAATAAAAAAATAAGGTAAAATTTCTGTCTTCCCATAAAATAAGAAAGTCACGCTTTTAACTGCCTTGTCAAAGAGTACATCTTGGTACCACACATTCTCTGAATGTGTCAGTCTTATTTTGCCTTCATGAACAGCTCAGTTGGGAAAATCTTCCTATTCCCATCATGAGGTGAAGGCAAGAGCACAGCAGATAAAATGTCCCACTGACTGCACATAACCAGCAATGGTCCATTATTACCTAAAGTGTTTCCTTCAAGTGACTTTTCATACTGCCAGGCCATCTTTTGGAAGTCATCCGAGCAAAGTCCATGAATGCAGCAAACATCTAAATGAAGAAAACACTGACAATCAAGGCTGCCTTTCACTCTCACCCTCGTCTTTCGTGAAAAGCAGCAACGAGCGGTCCCAGGCCGTGCTACCAAAGCAGCGCACCAGTTTCATACCACACTGGCTCTCCAGATGCTGCCTAGCATGTTCAGCCACATCCCCATGGATATGCAGTGTTTTGAAGTGTTCAAAGTCCTGGCGGCCCAGCTTGCGCATACGCCGTGCCGCTGACCGGTAGCACTTCCATGGCTGGACCTCCAAGAGCAAGTGGTGACAGAGAGAGGCCAAGCGGGACAGGAGCTCCAGGAGAGCAACGTCGCCGTGGTTTAGGTGGACCCACATGGTGACCGCCAGGCAAACACACAGGTCAAAGGTCGAGCGGTCGAAAGCACTCAGGTACTCCTGCAGTCGTGTTCTGAATGCGATGTCGTCGGTGATGTCAAGAGGGATGAAGGAAACGTTTTTAGGGAAGGGGTTCGACTGCACTGCTCGAAGAACCAGGTCCTCGTCCAGGTCACAACCCAGGAGGTGCAGCCCACTGTGTGACCCACCTGCAAAGGACTGGTCCATCTGGAGGTGTCTGTATAAAGCCACAGTCAGGTCCTGTTCAACAAGAAAGAGGATTAGAGCTTTACCTCACATGGGAAGAACTTTTATTATGAGAAGCTGTAGCTACAACCACATGTAATTTGTACTATAAAATTAAAACAACAAAAGCTATCAATTCAACCATGCAAGAAATAGAACAGAAACATCCCTTCAAATTCACTCTGACTAATGGACAGGATCCATATTTTTATGCTGGCATTATTCATACTGTCATAGCTACTTGTGTCAAGAAGACGTTGTAAAAGTTTACATTCTCACAACCCATTGTTTCAAGACACTGAGAGGTAAAGCTTGTGCAAAAATGCAACAGTGGGAAAGTCTGTAGCGCTTCTTCTGTTCATAACTTCACATCAAACACTTACCCCTGAATTACATCCAACGTCCAACAGGACGACGGCCTCGCCACGTTCAGCCCTGTATCCGAGGTCCTCAAGCAGCGTCTGCGGGATCAGTTTCAGGCGGTTCTCCGGAGGATTGAACGTATAGTAGTTGATAAAGTTGCCGAAGGGCGCAGCCCCAGGGTCGCCCGGTGCCTCCAATTGCACCGCATCGGGGCTGTGGGCCGCCATGACTGAACAACCGGAAGAGGCGGGATCAACACCGGAACCGGAACTCCACGGGCGGAGAACTTGCCTGAATTCAAAAGGATTTCGTCAGATTTCACCTCGATTTCTACACTTTAGAGGGGTCCAGGCTAGCGGCTGTAGCCTCCAGTTGTTTTTCTGCGTCTGGTCAAATCACATTTTGGTCAAGAGCAAAGTGTAGGATCTATTTAAATCAAGTGAAACACGCGAACAAAAAATGCATTTTAAAAACGTCATTAAAAAATCCCCCTTATTGTCTTTATCGCAGGTGATGATCGGGGGTCAAAAAAATCAATGAATTTGCACGTTTTGAAAACTTGAACATGAACATTTCTTCGTGCACGTTTCTTTATTAAAACTCCCAAAACATTTAGGATAGCAAAAAAAAATGACGAAAAGCTAATGGCCCGTACGGGGATCGAACCCGCGACCTTGGCGTTATTAGCACCACGCTCTAACCAACTGAGCTAACCGGCCACTTGTATAATGCAGCCTTACATGTATTTCCATATACTTAGAAACATAGCTGAAATAAGCTTAAGTATTAATATTCCTGGCATTTTTATTTCAGAAGTGTGTAATAGGTTCACGTCTGTTCTGAGATAATGAACGACATGTAGTAGAATACTGTCAAAATAATGTGAACTGCACAAAAAATTCACGATATATCCGTAACAATATAAATATGGAACGAAATGAACTGTACTGATCTTAGAGAATTAAAAACTGAAAAACACTAAAGCAAATTGTATAGTAGTGTCTTCTACCGACTTTTTAAGTGTTGTAACAAAGTCTATAAATTAACACTGTTATACAGCATAGGTAACATGTTAAAACACTAATATTGCTACAGCTTGTTACACTGTAGTATCACGATATCGTAGGACACAATGAGTTAGGATGCAAATTAGAAAATGCGTTAATCACAGTCGAGCAGAAAGTGTGTCCCTTCACGCTGCCCGTAGTTCCATGCTATGTACTTCCGTGTTACGTCACACTCCGTCCTGGCTTATTTTTCGCCGTGACTTTGCCTGCCATAACAATAAGTTTCGTGTCTTCTGATTGCAGAGGTAATTTTTGCTGCATTATAAATAATATTACTGTGGTATGTTTATATCTGTACAACTGGTTTTGCTGGAGATAAGCTAAGTACTTCGTGCTTGTGAAGGGAGAAGCTTGTTAGCTGTGGTTAATCGACCAAGTCGTGTTCATGTTGGACATTTGTAGTGACAATGCTGTTTTTCCCTCAGTCTTCTTATCGCCACACTATTTTGGATATTTTAGACGTTTAGTGGCTCTGTAGTAATCATCGCGGGTTTCTTTGTGAAATCACAAGCTGTCTAGAACTTTTGTGGTTTTTCGTCACATTAAAAAAAATGTAAAGTTGCGGGGGGAAAAAAAAACATGCAAACCTAGTGTTGGGGGAATTGTGGGAAATAATTTTGTTACCGTTTCTTAAATAATGGCATTTAGTCCTATCTAAAATTGTTTGTTGTTCTCATCAAAGATTAGGGGTTCAATTGGGGTAGAACTTTGTTTGTTGTCCTGGGACATTGAGAAAAACTCCCCCGTCTTGAAAGTTTTGGTCTGTTGTTAGAAATAGCCGGTCCTGCTCTTTAAATTGTTAGTAAAGGTATTAATCGGGCTTGGTAGTAACCATATTTTGCTAAACATATAAGTGATCCTGAAACCTTCAACTTCAACGCTGTTTTGTCTCATGACCAACGTAACTGGAGAAATGTCCTTACTTTTATGGCCACCTTGAAGGTACTCGGTTCAAATCCTGCTCCCACTCTAGTAGGTTTGACCAAGGTACAGTACTTGTACCTGGAATTTCTCTACCATAAATACCCTGCTGTATAAGTGGGAAAGTTGATTTAAAAAATTTTAAGTAACTTAGTCCAAACAAGTTAGCTAAATAAAGTAGAATTTGGATCACTAGTCACTACATTTATGGTTCGCTTGGCATCGGTATAAAGAACTGTTTTTGAGGCCATGCTGCATTCTGGTAACGTGGCAGCCTGTCAGGAAGGACTGTAAAAATGAGTGTTCCTGTTTTGAATTTGGGTTTTTTAGGGTCCTCGCCATGGTGTCCGGAAAGAGACTGGCAGACATGGGGTACCGGCTCTTTTCTGGATCGATGATGCTGCTTACTCTGTACGGCGGCTACTTATGCACCATGCGAGGATACCGCTACATGCAGCGGCAAAAAGAGCTGCAGGCTGAAGCGGAGCGGCAAACACAATCAGACTGAAATTCGCCTGATCCTTTTCCCTCCGGAGGAAATTTACCTTTGCTTTCTGTAACATACAAAATGTCATACTTGTTTGAAATTGTTTGAAAATTTCAATAACAGGTGTAAAAGACAAAATTCTGGATATGTAGATGTGGATGGTTGAGGTACTCAAGAGCTTCTCCTCAAGGGATGTTGTCCAACCATATTAAAAATCCTGCCTGCCTAAACTTGTCAATATTCCAGTTCTGTATTTCAAGTGGTTTGTTTTGGGTAACACCCATTAAACTGTTTGTTCATACTTTCAGCTTCTTTCTTATATGAGATAAGTACCTATACAGTTATAACAACTGGCATTCATATTCAAATACATTCACATTTGGAAAATATATTTAAATGCATTTAGACAATGTTCTCTCTATTTTGGAAGTGAGAAATTGCATGTTCTATGATCCAACCATAAAATCATATTCGCTATAAATACTCACTAAAGCAACTGTAATGAAAGACTGACTTCAGTAAATTGGTTCAGAGGTGAGGTAGTAAATACACCAGCAGATCCCAGGACATGAAGGACTGCTTCTGCTGTTGTGAACCATGAGAGAAAAGGGAAGCTGTACAAATCTGTTAGTGGAGCAGTGATTTCAAATTCATCAAATCTACTGCCAGAGACAATACAAGTAAACATTTTAATAAACTTGTGTGGTCGAAAAAAATCATGACAAACAGCACAGAAACAAACTGAATAAAGAAAAACACAAGTACATTTTACCAATAAAATAATTGGGAGAGAAAACTTCAACTTCAGTAAAACGTGAAGTGAGGATTTAATGTCCTTCTTTTTGGTTTTCTCTTTTATCTGGTGTCCATACACCCATCATATCTGTCCATTCATACTAGACTCCATAAACTTTCAGTCCTGAAACTGCTAGACTTTGGGGGTGGGTATACATATTTCAGTGTCCAAGGAGGTTTTTGATTGTCTAGGAGGAGGAAATCAAGCAGAGGGAATGACATCTTCAAGATGCCCAATCAAGGGATCCGTTTCGAAGGTGCCTTCATGATCTGCTCGCCTCAGCAGCGGTCTTGTACCCACGCTCCAGTGGCAGAATGGCCATTTGTTCCATTCTCACCCTTTGGTGATGCAGTGCTCTTGTTATTGTCCATAGTGGATTCAGTTTCCTCCTCTGAGCTGCTTTCTACATCACTCCGGTCATCCTTAGATACCTGGAAACAAACGTGTAACCATCATCAGTAAAAATAAGGTGTGTGATGCTATGGAATCCTTTCAGGGAAAAAAAAAAATTTCGTTTTTCAAGGCACAGTAAAAAATTATTCAATACAAGGTCCTACACAACCTGAAACAGAAATATAAAAAAAATACATCTACAAAATTAAAAGCAAAAATATTCAATAAATAAATTCCCCCACTTTAACTGCATTTGTCACCCACCATGTTTACAAATGCAAAGTATGCTTTTGACTTGTGTGCTCAAGCGAAAGACTTCACTGGCTTGTGTGTAAATTCATACTTTACAATTCCTTTTAGAGCCATTATGTCAATGCTGAAGAATTCCAACAAGCTTGAATTTTTGGTAGATACTTTTTAGAAATACTACAAATAATCTCTAACAGTACTGCAAAGGTGTCACTTGTTTGTGTGCTCTCTATAGGAAAATCGTTTCTATAAATGTATAGGACTCTGGGGCTGTGTTGCTAGGAGACCCCAACTAACAGTTCACAAACACAATCTATTCCCAGGTTCCAACTAATTCAGCCACAAGGTGGAGTTACAGGGCCAGTGGCCTCCAGCTTCACCTGCTTCCCTTGGGATGCCTGCAGAAGTGAGACCAGTGCAGGAATTGGGGGACCTCAGCACATGTTTAGGAGTGTTTGAGAAGTAGGAGAAAGCAAACTTACAGCAGTGCAAAGGCCAGAAGGAAACACTACTCTCCACAAGACAGAGCTACTGTGAGCTAAGGAGGAGGAACAGGGGAGGAGGAGGTCTCTTAGGTGGGAGACAATCCTCACCCCACCTGAGAAGAAAAGGGAAATAAGCACACTGTAGAGAGAAAGAGCGACAGTTTCACCATTATGGCAAGAAAATACAGAGGTTCAGAGGAAGAGCAAGGAAAGCTGCCTGGATTTTGCAAATAAAATGTTTCTCATTTGTAAGAAGCAGTATGATTTTGTGGCACCCTAAACAAAAAAAATAATGTATACAATCATTTTCTGTGTAGCAGATCATAAAACTTGTTTGAAAATGGATAAGTAACGAAAAACTGCGATGGAATAAACAATGGATACACACAGCCAGAGCACTTATGTACATCAGTTGTACATACACACCTTTCCATGCAGCATGGCTTTGAAGGCAATGCGGGCAATGAAGTAAGACCAGAAGACGTGGAGCACCTGGAGCACGAGGAGCAACCCATTGAATAGCCACCAGGATGGGAAAGGCCCGATAATCACCCAGCTCTCAAAAAGGGTGGTGTTGAGGAGCCTGCAGCAATAAGCACACACGCATACCCCAGTGTTATCCATTCCTTTGGAAAGACATTATTTCACTTCACTTACATAAAATTGCATTGTTGATTTTTCCTTGACGAAATAAGTTTTACTCATCTGTTATCTTTAAACGCACTATTATTGTCGTGGTTGCGGTGGTCATGTGGCAGGAAACCACAGCACCCAGAGGAAACGCACTGACATGGGGAGAACATACAAACTCCACTCAGACTAAGCTGAATAAGAGCCCACGCCCGAATAGCACAGGCAGTGTGAGATGGCAATGTTACTCCCTGTGCTGCCCAATAATCGTTTTAGGTCTTCAGTTTTCAGTTCTTGAGTTTAACAGATTGCGTTTAGTTCACAATGGTCCTTCCAGATCTACAACAGACTTTTTAGATATTAACATCAGCCTAAATGATGCTGGCATGTTCTCCTTGGGTTCCCACAGGTGCCCCTGTTTCCTCCCACAGTCCAAAGACATGTGTTTCATGTTATCTCGGGATATGGCCAGAGGCGAATGCATGTGTGTGTGTATGTATAATGTGACTCACTGGCATTCCGTCCAGGCTATACCTTGTCTCATGCCCTATACTTCCAGGATAAACTCTAGGCCACAATGACCTTTTGACCCCACGATTTGATGAAAACAGGGGGGAAAGTAACCAGACATAACTGCGCCCCAGACTAACAAAAACCACATGTACATGTCTAATATTCTAAAAGGCAATTTTGATACAGTACCAAACCAAGATTACTTGAGCTATTGTGATGGAAAGTTAATCCATTACATGCACATACATTTTTCATGCTAATTATAATAAAAACAGTTTCAAACAGCCTCACATTCAACAGTAACCCACTATCACAACAGCTGTTGTTTTGTTTCTTCAAGTAATTAGCATCCAACCAAAGTAAATGAATAAATGAAGGAGCTGGGGAGGATGCACTGTGGCTCGGGTGAACCGTGTTCTTGTGTGATACCTCCTGTGACCAGACACCCACCCCCAGTGTTCAGATGGATTTCAGCGAGGAGGAAAAGCATCATCTCCTGCACCAAACCCAGGCACTGAGTGCAAGTGCTCGGGTTACTGCCACCCCAGGAGGCAGTGCAGAAGGTTGATCTCTCCCACTCTCCAATAGCACAAAAAGAGAAGATGGACAACCATCTTCTCCCATTTACCAAGTACCTTCTCTTACCAAAATGGGTAAACGATGAGGCGTGTGCTGAAGAAGACTGCGCCAAACAGCACAAACAAGGAGTCACAAAGGCGCTGGTACTTAGCGTAGTTGGCCAGCTTGGCAGCCTGACAAACATGAGACAGAGAACTGCAATGAGCTACAAAAGTTATTCCACCTTCAAGAGCGTCAATGACATTTTTACTAAGTGTGAAAATGAGACGTTTGCCAAAGCAGTTCAAACTGAGTAAAAGACCTCCTGGTCTTAAGATCTGATGCTACACCCCCTCCACTGTGGCGTAACCTGACCATTTACCCCACGATCACTTACCTCCAGCAGGAAGTCCGAGGCATCGTGCACACACATAACCAGACTGCCCACTCGCACCATGTTGTTGACGTACGAGAAGCTGATCAGGCTGACTGTAGCCAGGTGGTGGATGAACATGAGGAGGAAATCCTGCCAGAAGAGGAGGAAGACATTCAGGATGAGTGTTTTTGCTGTAAGAAATACTACTTTTCAGGGTAACATCGCAAACTCTTCAGTCATCACTGCCAGAAGTTCACATAAGTAGTATATAAATATGTACATGTTTAAAAAATGTTGTGTATAAAAATGGCTTTGCTGAATTCCTAACCATAAGCTACAAAAACCACTTGTTTTTTTCTTATTTAAACAGTCAATGAACAACAGAGACAGCTGCTGGGTGAAGGCAGCAAAAGCTTTGCACAACTTAGATGCTGACTTGGACGAATGGTTGCCAAAAGTTAGTGAGGGACAACAGACTTATCTATGCATCCACTCCCTCAATGGGATGTCAGGGTGACTATACACATACACTTGCTTACACGTGCACACTACCTGCAGTTTAAGGTGTCCAATTAACCTGAAAAATGCATGTTTTTGGACTGTGGAATGAAATAAGAGGACCTGAAGGAAACCTTTGTGGACTGGAGGAAAACATGGAAGCATCACATAAACTGAGCAGAATTATAACCCATGCCCAAACAGTCCAGGCGCTGTGAGCTGGTAGTGGTACTGACTGCACCACAGTCACAACAGATTCATTCTTTCGAAAAGCTACAATTGTTCTCTTTGTTACTGCAATATAATACTAGTTATACTCTTATCTAATAGTTAGGGATAATTGGGCCCATTTTCAGCAACCTCTTGGGCCTCAGAGATACAGGGACCCCCGAGTCCATCGTTAGGCAACGGCCATAGCTTTGTTGTTGTTGTTAAGTACTGTCGAGTCGGTGTCAACTCATGGCAACTCTATGGATAGCTGTCCTGAAAAGCAGCCGGTCTTCAGCAAGTCAGCTGAGAAGGCCACAGCTTTAAAACTTAAAAATTACAATACTAACAGCTGCCATTTCTAATGCCTACAAAATATCCCTTTACTACTACAACAACAACAACATTTGTATAGCACGTTTTCATACAGTAATCTGTAGCTCAAAGTGCTTTACAAGGTGAAAGAGACAACAGTAATAAAGAACCAGTGGACAGGAATAATGAATGAAGTCAGACAAAATATGAGTGTGTACAGATGAAAAATAGGGTTGAAAGGCCGGGAGGACAGGAGAGGGGAAAAAAAAAAAAAAAAAAACAAAATCTGCAGGGGTTCCAAGGCCAAATTTATATGCTGATTTTAAAGTCATTTTATAGAATTCAGAGATGTAATTTAACTGACCGGAGACCTGTGAGCAGTGTGTGAGGGGTCTTCAAATTTAACAACTACTGGAGGGAAAACAATTTTAACACCGTCCCCAGTGCACTCAGAAACAGTGGACTCCTGCCTCTCTGACCCATTCTCTCATAATCCTAATTATTCTATTACAGTCGACATCCAAGTATCACATGACAGCTCCCCATTCATTGCAAGCTCATGCAACTGCACAACAAACTGCTTCCTCCTTCTCGTAAGAAACGGCCCAGAAGGGGAGAGTGATTGTAACAACAGCTAGTCCAAATGCAGAAAATTATTTAAACATTGGGTTAGTTAAACAGCAGCAGGGTGGTGAATTGCAAAGCGGTATATCCTCCAGACACCCTTTGTGAAGGTGGTTGCTAGTCTCACCTTCCTCTTGATGTCAATGAACTGGGAGAACATGAGGGACCAGTAGAAGGCCAGCTCAGTCACATAGTAGGAATACAGTCCTGGGGAGAGCACCTGGGATAAGAGTGGAGGGAAAGTTGAGCAAATTTCAGTCAAATGTGTATTAAAAAAAGACATATGCTCCCATCAGTGATTGGTCCACATTCTGAAAGTCACAATTTCTGAGCTCATTGCATTGTGATTTCAGCATGAGAGGTACTGGTTTACACTACTGACGTGGCTGAAAAAAAGTGCAGATCTCGGTGGCCCCAGGAACCTCCTGCTCCTTTAAAGGGACACTAGAAACATACCATTGTATTTCCCTTTCCATTTGAAACATAGGTACACCTTACCTGATAAGGGTAGTTGTACCAGCAATGTCGTGTGTCCCACATCCATGGAGACTGAAGGGGGAAAGAAAAAAAAAGTATGTAATCTGGCATCTAAATGAACTATGAATTCTGCTACATTCTTTCACAGAAAATATAAAGAAGTAGTTCCTTTATTTTTGCCTGGAGGCTGGTTTCTGAACTGGAGGCTTTGGCAGAAACATGCCTCTCACAGATTCATGTCATTATCAACTTTTATGTGAATTCAGGGAACAGCTCTTATTTCCAGACTGTTGAAAATATGACCCAGATTTGTTTTTGTTGCTGGATATTAAAGAAAATGCAGTGTTGGTCAAGTTGTGTCTCCTTACAAATTAGCAGGAACACTGTTCCTTCCTTCCCACCTTAATCTACAGCAAACAGTCAATATTTCCCAGCAGATTCTCCCCCCATGCCTCCAGCAGAGAAAAAGTCAGACTCACTTGCCACAGAAACTGTAATCCATATGTAAATATGAACAGATAAAATGTAAACCTCCACCTGGGGAAAAAAAAAAAAATCAGAAAAAAATAGTTAGGGACACAAGCCACAGAGGATCAAACAAAGAAGGAAACTGACAGGCTTTCCTTCACTTAAAGTGCACAAACTCTATCCCTAAAAAAAAATCTATCTGTTATGTCATTTATATATATAAAAAAAAGCTAAGCTGAAGCTAAAACAGTTGTGATTTTTACTGAGTACAGGCTGATGTTGCCAAAGGTTCACAAGTAGGAGCAGGCAAACTGCAACAGGAAACAGAAGACGCTTCAGATGAGTGACTGTTTGGGCATCTCAGGTATGAAGAAACTGCAGTCCCCCACCCTGACAGACACATAGGCCGGCTGAATGTCAAGTAGGAATGAGACAAAGTGAAATATGTCCATGACCCAGCTGGTCCAAGTGTCATGGAGAGCCACACCCTCAGCTTTTTTGCATATTCTACAATTTCTTTATTCACAAATCATCTATGCAGTTGCTCACTGCTGTGTCACCAGGGCAGACTGTATTTGAAAATCTTTGATAAGATCAAAACTCATTCCCTCTTTTTTTTTTATCTCTCTTTAAAAAGTTGGGAAATGTTTGAGTATATAATCAGTATGCTGTCTGGTAAAAATATGTGAAATAATAAAAAACCCACTGCAAGACAAAAACCCCAACAGCAACAAAGAGCACTTATCTGTATTACGGACCAGGCCCGAACATGTAAGGAGAGATATAAGGAATAAGAAAAAGGAGAGCTTGAACACCTACATGCTCTCACAGAACTTGGTAAGGGTGCTGGGTTTGTCCTGGTTTCGCCGATGCCGGAACCAGCGCTGCACCTTCCGCACCTCCCAGTCCAGCTGCTTGGACAGGCCATCTAGCCGTCGGGGATCTGGGTACTGCACCATGGGAAAATTAGCAGTGAAGCAGATACACAGAAAGAGAGAAAGAAAGACAGAGAGGCCATGCATGTATAGACAGGCATTAAAAAAGCCAAATGAAGGGGAACAACAGTACAAAAGGGGGAATTACAAAACAGGAAGCAGCTGAACAGCTGCAGGTGTTTCACACAGAGACGAGGGAAAGGCCGCTGTACCTTTGTGATGGATGTAAACACTTTCTCGAGAACAGGGTTAGACTGGGCTCTCCGGCTCACTTCAGTCTGGATCTGCAGCATGTAGGCACACGGCCGTGCAATCAGCCTGTTTGCACAGGGAAACCTCACATTCAACACTCCACTGACAAACGCTTTCACATACACTAACTCCGGCACCAAGAGGCCCGCTTATATCAGCTATGCAACTCTCTGCAGCAGCAATTTCTATTTGAAAATGTTTGCGGTTGACGGCCCACATGTGGTATTTTTAACTTTGGTGGTGTGCCAGTGGTAAGGGGCTGCAGAAAAAAGGCAGCACTGCAACAAAGAAGTAGAGCAAATCAGTTCTACAGTTGTAGCTGAATTAAACATCTCATCTGCACAGCAGGTGACAGATGTCATGAGTTTATTAACTATTACTGAAGTATCCAGCAACAATAATGATAAAATTGCTCTTCCACTAGCCAAGAGGTTGGTAAAATTGGGTTTTCAAACATGATCTGCACTTCCTCCTGTTGCTCACTGTGGGATGCCTGCTGACCTATCAATAAACAACTATTAAGTAGAACACCTTCTGCACAGAGTTCTCCATTCTAGACTCTAATATGTTAAAGCTTCCCCCGATGCCCTCCTGGCCTGTAACAGAAGAACAGTGCAGACAGAAACAGAGAAGACAATGGACAATGATGATGGACAAATATGGTAAAACAAACCAAGTGTCCTCCTGTAAAGAAGGACATGGGCTCAAGTACCTTCACTGCTTCTTACACTATGATCGCTGCTGAGTGTGCACCACTTCACATCAGCACCACTAAAATGTCAGTATTCCACTTTGGTACTGTAAGATAAAGTAAGGTAACACATTCCTCTTCCCAACATCCTTTCGGTCTGCACCAAAAGACAAACACTTCTTACTACTGTTTGTAGAACAAACACAGCATTTATCTCAACTGCACCACCATACTTCATCAAAGATACATTTCTATAAGCAAGCTGCATTGTAGATGAATGATACATCAGCATGCCTGGAACGCTAGCACATTGTTTAAGGAAACATGCAGTTTCAAGTTCTAAAAGAGCCTTTTCGGTCATATCCTATAGCAATGAGTATAACCAGAATTTCTTTCAAGAACAATCATCCAGGTAATAGGTGGAAAAATGTGACACATTCCGTACTAGTGAGAAGTGTCCCTACATCTGGACAATATTTGCATGGGACAAAATGGACAGAGGAGGAAAAGCACAAAAGTGTCCTGCATCTCTGGGAACCACAGAAGAAGAACTGAAAAGACAGGTTGGCTAATCTCCTGATCAAACTTCTTAACCAAATTCCTGCAACTTAGTTCCCAGAAACTGCACTCAAACTTTTGACTGGCACAGTACACAAGTGCAAAAAACAGTCACCCATGTCATGTGGCAATGATTCAATTATAGTTATTTATAAATCAATCAATAAATAAATAAATAAAGTATGTAGACTAGTGGACCATTTCACACACACTGAGGACAATGTTCCCTAAATTAAACCAAGCCCATTTACTAAAAAAAAAAAAAAAAAAAGAACTTGCTTATTATTAGTGGTGTCTGTAGAAAGTGGCATAAACATTTGAGCAAAGCTGCCAGTTAACCTTTCTCCCCTGCAAGGGGCGGTCATGCCCTCACGTAGGAGTCACGCTGGTGTAAGGGTTCCCCTAGCAACACGGCCAAAGATCAATGTGACAATAATAAATACCCAACATAGATGCACATGCCCACATGTTTATACTACTCAGGGCAAAGAGTGCTAAAGTGAATTCATAAAACTGTAATCCAAACACACAGATGGGGCTAATAAGCTCACCGAGTCACCTATAAAATCGGTCCTTATCGCCAAATCTCAGGCCAATAGAATGAGCAATATTGGCCGACAGATGGAAACCATAGTTTTCAATAAACTACAGTTGTATTTTGAGGTGAGGTTATGGGTGGGATTAACACAGTTCTGTTTTCTGTTTTGAAACACATGCAACCTTTCACTCCTCTGCAAGTTGTGCACATTGTCAGTCCTCAAAGCCCTTTCCTTCAGATAACATGAACAAGTCAACTTTCTGCACACAGTTAAATCATATCTTACAGGAGTCAATCTCAGATACAACTTGCATGTAAAAATCCAATAAAATATTAAACAGTTCCTGTGAATTGTAAACCAGAGGAGTCAACAACACAGCAGGCATCACAGTCAAACCCATAGCACATGGTTTAGTTCTACTTTACACTGGGAATTCTTTATGTCTCAGTACCAACACAACAATCTCTCAAACACACACACACACACACACACACAAATAGCAAAATGTAAAGGCCCCCTTGCCCACCCCAAGAAGCCCTACACACATCTACCTCCTTCCATTCACTCCAAACGAACAAAATTGCATTATAGATGTAATCTGACTGGTCTTTCAAATGAAAATGAAAGATCACTATATAATATTCTTTAACAGTCACATAACTGTGTATCAATGTATTTACATTTACTGTGCCAGACATGAAAAATCTTTCAAAACAGGATATTCAGGCTCAGCAATTTGTACAATCTTAAAGAACCAGAAGTGGTATAAAAGAGTGGCCTGGGGCAGGCAAACCCTGGCACTGCAGGAATTTTAATCCATCCAATTCCTTTGCTCTGTAACTAGCAGTGATCACCCTGCTCTTAAGAGAAACACGGTGAACGAAGCAAAGCCATAAAAAGCATAAATGTGAGAAGAGCATCAATTGGGAACAACAGGCAAGTGACACGCTCTCATGTCGTACCAGTACTTGTTTTCTAATACCTTGTCAAATCTAAATCTTGGTAGCTTTCTCCTGCTCCCAATATTCAGAAGCTAATGCCTTCAAATTGTAGCTAATGCTTACAAATGCTACAAAGAATTTTTATGGTGGCCTCAGTTTATTCAACACGCCACCCAAAAAGGGCTAAACTAAGCACTTGCTGCCCCATGAAAAACAAATGAAACACATGAACCACATCTGCAGTAAAGGATTCAAAATTTTCTGCACCCCCACCCCCCCAAGTGTGTATACTAAGTGTATACACCAGTCAACCGATGCATATCTGCAGCAACTGTAAATCTGTAAAGGAACAGCAGTATGAGGCGCTGTGATTTTTCTGCTGAGTCACCAGAGAGACACGATGCTGGGACTGCACCGGCATGGTTCCAGCTGCTGTGTGAATACTTCTTTTGCGGCTCACAAGAGACTACGCAATGCGGCATCCAAAGCAGAGAAAACATATTGTCAAAAAATGGATAATAAAGAGGCAGGGGAACTAGCAGCTTCAAATTTCTCAATCACTCTACCCATTCATGTGTAAAATGTATTTGCTCAAACTGTGAGGCTCCATTTTGAAGGCAGGACACATGAACCATGCCGTACACTTTAACTTTGCGAGCTGTATGACTAACAAGAGTCATATCCTCACAACAGCACTCTGAAAGTAAAACACCGCCATCCATAAATCCTTGTAGCGTTACAGGAATGTTGCCCTTAATTAGTCACACTACGGCTTTACCATCCTCTCCAACTGGTTTGGTGCAGGAACAACTAGTAAGGCAAACCATGCTCCGGTCAACTGACAACTGCTTTTACAAAACATAGTGACCAAAAATAAAACAAACCAAGTTTACCATATTATTTCCTTTGCAAATTTCTACTGTAAAATTATGCTCTTGTGACAACACAAGAAACCTACCAACCAGTAAATACAGGACAGGCTCTAAGCTATGCAAAGGGGTCAAGTGAAACAGAGTAAAGAAATTATTTGGAAGACTAAATAAGCTGTTAGGCTGTATTTCTGCACCAACAAGAAAGAGGAGTGTCTCTCATATTTTTCACTACTCCTCGCACCACTTCTGTGCGAACAGTCTGCAAAAATGACTTTGCAGAAAACTAAGAGGAGGATTCCAGGAGGGGCAGAGTTGTAAGCATTCTTATAGTGGCGTGAAAAGATTGATTTACAGGAAGACTATAAAATAACTTTCTATAAAACTCTTTGCACAAGTACCCCAGAAGGATATGCGGTTTTACACACCACAACACGCAGTCTGACCCACCATGACCGCATATAGCAGTATATAAACTGCTTATTGTGCTGACAGCAGTGAAAAATTATGAATCACAAAAGCTGGGCGTAAGTGAGGAAATGATGTCACACTAATAGGAAATTCTGCCCATCAGTGAAATTAACTGAAAGCTAATATGTGGATGTCTTGGCTGTTCCAAAAACAAATATGTGAATTTAGCAGGAAGGATATACTCCACCGCAATGTACAAAAAAGTAATACAGTCCACAACTTCCTAAATAAAAAATGTGCAGCAGCATTGTAGAAACTGCATAATCTGTCTACCAGATTTCTAAGTTTCCAACATCATCTGTTTCACTCTCACTGACCCAACCCAAAAAAAATTACTAATTAAATCACATATTGATTTCTTAATCCAAAACAAACAGTGAAAACAAGTCTACCAGTAACATGAGACAATGCAGTCCAACCCAGTGTAATCCACATTCAAACATTTCTTCTTCCTTCAACAACAAAGGCTGCTAAATGATATTCATGTCTCCTCTGGCCAACAGCTGCAATATATAAATGTCAGGAAATGCTCAACTATGTGCAGAATGTCCATTTAAATAAGCTCATTTAAATATATACTATAATGTTGACCCTAAGCTAATGCCACCACTTTTGTATCAGGCAAAGTTTTGTCCTACTAAGCTGCTAGTTCAAACTAAATAAAAGTACATACAATGCTTTCAAAAACAAAAACCAGTCAGCAACTCAGTACAACATAAAAAGTCTGCAAGTGCATGCATTTTGTTTGGGGAAAAAAAAACATGTAATATATTGACACATTGATAATACTTCTCTGTAGTGTAACCTGCTTAAATATTGCACATCTTAGAATGTGTAAGTTTGCACCACATGGGACTCTTTTGTATAGACGTGTCAATGATTGTAGGGAGTTTACAGTAGTATATCTAGAACTGTAAGTCACCTTGAATAAAGATGTCAATTGAGTAACAAATAGCAGCCATTGCGTGTTGCTTGGGGGGGGGCATTTGCTAAATAAATAAATGTAAATAGGCTTAAACAAAGGATCTGACAGCTTTGGTGGAAGGACACAAGTCACGCACAGACAAACCCACCGGAGTGCAGACACAGGGAGAAGTGCAGCTGGATGAGAACTGCCTCATGTAACATTTCAGCTCTCGGGTCTGGAAGTAACCATAATCATATTGCAGATTTGCAAACAGAAAAAGTGTGGCATAATGGCTTGATCTATAAACAAATATAGGTAAAATTCAAGTAAATATGCCGGTTTGTATTTGTTTGCATTTATGGCACTTATGCATGCATAAACAGCACCATGGCCTGAAATCTCCCCAAAATCTACCTGAAAAGAAGAAAAATTAGGCATGTTGTCAGGCTTCCCTCACTTGCTCAGAACACCTTCCTCCAGTGCAAGAGCAATATTATGCAACATTCACAAAAATGTTCAGATGTTTTAACTGTTAAACAAAACTGCGGGGATGATTCCAAGAATATAGGGATGGCAGCATTTTTTTTCCAATTTTCTTGGAAAAAATATTATTTTAGGGGACAAAGTTCAGACCATGGATGAACAGCATCACATGTCAAAGCAAAATTACTGACTTTTTACTCTGCTGGGATTCATTAAACCTTACCTCTTCTTTTTGGCCAAACATCACACCTTCTCTCTTGCACCTCTGTTCATCTACCTAGCAAAACAGATCGGCTTGTACAAAACCCACCTTATATGCTCTGGTTGGTGTGCAGTGTATTGGGGAAGACAAATTTTATTTTGGAGGTTATTGCAGAGAAAGTTGTGGTAAATTTGCCATGCTTCCAGCCAGTTTGCACAGTTGGCGGCTCTGCACAGTTGAGAGAAACCCTCATTCCCCCCCAGTTTCCCTGCTTCACAGCCCAATTTTTAGACCCTCAGTTCAGTGCACCAAGAAGTGCAGGACCTCAGTCAAGTGACCGCAGGCTCACTTGCACTTCATCTGCAACAAAAGCCATAAACTTAAAACACTTCAATAATGGCTACCTGTGCGCTTCCTCACAAGATGCCAAGAAGCGCTGGCCCTGCACACCGTTCCCATCGGCAGGAGCCTAACGCGCGGTTTAAGTCAATTTTGTGGGGAAAAGAGTCCCATGCAACACTTCTGCCTAAAAGTCTTCAGAACAAAGGTTGAAACTGAGAGCCCGCTGCCTCACACGTCCATCGCCGGATCGAGTGAAACGGCGGACCAGGCAGCAGAGCCCTGTACAGTGATGCGTTACAAAAGCAGGAGGGACCGGAAGATGCCATTCGAATAGAAGCATCGTCACGGGGTCGCGCTCGGCTCGCGGCTCCACGAGTTCCGCGTCGAGGCGGCGGCGCGCCCGCACCCGCGCCCGAGCTGACAGCATCGTGCCCGCGCACGTCACCTCAAGGTCCCAGAGAAGCGCTGCACACTTTAAAACTTGAGATACCGTGCGCTATTACGGGACCTTTGTCACGTTGCGTTACTTCGGAGGACATTCGCTGTTCGCCCCCTCATCAAACTCTCTGGTAATATATGAGGAAATAAAAGACGGAACGGTTAACTAGCTGGTTACGCATACGGTTAGTCGAGATTAGTGGCAGTTATATTTGGATGGATTAACGCCCTCCTTCCTGGGGTCCGATACGTACCTCTCGAATAGTGTCCGTACAATGAAAATGAACAAAGCCAGTGGCAGGGCAGCCACCAAGTGTCTCGCTTTGGGGTACTCCACTCCGGGCGCCGGGTCCGCCAGATCCGCCCAGGTCACATTGCTGGGAAGCCAGAACCGCTCGTTCCAGAACCAGGCTGCCAGAGTGGCCATGTTGGGCTCAAAGGAAGGAACGAGCGGAGCAGCAACCCGGGGAAGAAGAGAGAAAAAAAAGCAAGAGAAGAGACGCGGAATCGCCGCCCACTTCACTTAGTTCGCTCTGCGGACGAGTAGAGGTGTTTCTTGGACTCGGTTGAGGAAGTGGGAAGCCCCACCCCTGTAGCGATCATCACAAACCCTCCCCGCGGTGGTGGTGGTGGTCCCCCGTCTGGGCGACGCAGCCCAGTGTGGTTCGGCACCCTACCTTCCAGCTCGGACCGCCCGACATTCTGAACGCACAAAATTCCCCTTATGCATTAAAACACTTGAAACAGTGTCCACGGTAGTAAAATGAAACTAGGAAGAGATGAGTGCTCACAATAAATCACGATAATATGTGAGGAGAATCACGGGCCTGGAAAACTGCTTCTCACTACACGAACAGCACTACGCAAAGCGAGACTACCGTGCTGTAGGAGAACTCTGGTTTTGCCTACAACTCCCAGCATGCCGTTGGGTGACGACACGTGAGCGCTTACCAAATACTCTACTGTGCTAAAAGTAAGGAGCGCGTCTTAAGCCCTTTGCCCGATGTGTAAGTTGGGCATCAAAAAAATATTTTCTTGGTAATAATTTTACACTGAATGTGATTTGAGCTCACGAGCAAAGGAATTTAATAACTGACTTCCCAGTGGACAAAAGGGAAATGTCAAAAAGTTATTTAGCAGCGAATGAGAATGTTAAAGGACCGTCACATTGTAACAGTTGTTCTTAAAGGGGTTTCACTACAGTAAAAACAGGGTATCAGTACAGCAACTAGCGAATTCAAGCTCAACACACCACACCGGTGCAATTTTACTAACCGCGCGAGGAGAGGCCAAAATTGATCTTCTATCTTTAAAGTGCATCGATAACTACATATGGTAGCGTCTAAAAAGCATAGAACACGTACAGAAAGATGTGCAAGAAAAGGTTAATAAATAACAAATGTTAATAATCCCAGGAGCAGTACAATGATGACGGCAATCCTGGCCGCCTTCTAAGGAATCTGCACTGCCGGCCGTCTCAGGAAATATTTTAATACAGCAAAAAAGCTGCAGAGCGATCGATTCCGTTTACAAGAGCGCCTCTAGCGGTCATCCGTGCGTGCATCCATGCGTCCAAATTATCACACGTGCGTTGCATGTGCAACAGTTTGCACATTTGCGAAAGGAAGCGTGTGGTTTCAATAATAATAATAATAATAATAATAATAATAAACCCAACTGTACAGCATGAAAAAAGTTCCCGTTTTATTACGCTTATATTTACTAATTACTATTCAAATAATACTGATTAGTAAAATGCTTATTAATTGTGATGGTGTGTGTGTGTGTGTGTGTGGAAAAGGCATCAAACACCCAGTGTGTAAAAATTCTAATCTAAACAACGGTTATTGTAAATAATCGTTAGTATGGGGATCGTTGGAGGGGTGGGGGGGCTGTAAGAGGAAAGCTGGGTCTGTGAATACAGAATAGCAATGCTTTATGATGCAGTGCTGCCCATAAGGTCGCTAAATGCACTGTTGCGAGTTCAGTTAAATGATTTCTGCATCTAAGTAACTTATTGCTCTCTGAATGCTGAAATGGAAAATATCCGACAATTTATTTGGGAAACTTTCAATTCAGTAGAAACTGAAGCAATGCTGGCAGATATTTAAGCGTGAATGAATGAATGAATGAATGGTTACACAAAAAGTGACTGAAAATATACATCACTATTGGGATACATTTTGCAGTAACAAAGGACAAATAAGTAGATAAATGGGCTATAAAACTCTACGAGCCTAAAACTCATTTTTATTTGTTATTCGTTGTGTGGAACATGCCCGTACAAATTTAGCAGTTTGTCATTTCCAGCACTAGGTGGCGCCACTGAATCTTTACAGAAAACTGCCTTTTCACTGCATTTGTTCTGCATGTTTAGTAAAACAAAGGACAGCGGGCAACAGCCGAAGGGCACAACAGAAAGTGTGCATCGTTTGTCTCTCTTATGTAATGACCACACATATGGTGGTGTCCCCAGGCCTGAGCCACTTCGGTCAGCTAACTATAGCTCCACCTTTGCCCGATAGATGGGGTTATTATTAGAAGCCTGGTGGCCAGTTGACCCAAAAACTATTCCAATGACCTCAGCTCTTTTAGCGTCATGAACAGCAATGAATTTCTTTCATAAAATGCCAAAGAACATTAGCAGTCAGACTAAATGATGACATTGCCAAAGAGGGGTTTTCAAAGTGCATCACAAGATCAGTTTCATAACAATAATCACAAAATGGGCATCAAAGATTATGGTTGATACGATGACTTCTGCTGCTGCTGCTGCAAGCTTAACCAGAGTATTTACTTTGAACTCTTATGGTAGTAACATCCTGTGGCAAAAACGTGAAAATAATTGTCGGTGGCTTAGCATACAAACAGCCGTCAAAGTCATCTTAGATTAACATATTTGCAAAACAATCACAGCACAAAATAAAGTTGTCATTTTTTCATGCAGGATTCAATGTACTGAATTATATTAAGTTGCACTTTTAAGTAGGTCAAAATATTTAAATTTCAAGTGGTCTGGGTTACAGAACTTGTATGGTTAGTGAGCATTTTTATTACTTTGGAACCTTTCACAAACCAATCCCAAGCTCTCTACTCCAAGATATGAGTGTTACTAACAAATATGATTTTGCAATATGCAAAAAAGGGGAAACAAGGCAATCAAACGCAAGGGAGAATACAAACAATCCATGGATATACTGTATATGTCAGAATTTCCCATTTTTAACTGGCCTTACGCACCCAGACAAGGTCAAATCCGGATTTAGGCCCCGTACAGAACAAACACTTCTTTACATCTATACCTCATATTGCACATAAGATTCAGAGGATTGCTGCAGGCTGGGAGAATGAAGGATGCTTTTGAAAAAAGTCAATCCAGTGTGCAAAACTGTTGGGGCAGAAGTGCCTCTGAACAGCAGCCAGCTGGGTTTATTCCTTTCCATTCCAGCTGTTCTGCAATACTCTGCACTACCACTCAAAATTATTGTGCATAAAAGTATTCAGCTGCACCATCAGTGTGAAAATCTCACTCAAATGTCAACTCCAGGAATGGTGTTTCTGTGGAACCTCACACAATATTGTAATATTACCAGAAAATGATTCAGATCACGTTATCATGCTTCATGTTCCCCTTATCATTTTGTGGGAAAATGGAAAAAGAATATTAAAAAAAAGTTCAGTTGCTTGCCTGATAAACAAACACATTTTCATTTTAGCGTCTTAAGGAAACAACTTATAACAGCGTGGCTTTAAAACTGCACAGGAGGTAAGACCTCTGTCTGTGCCCTGTGAAGACAACTTTAACAGCCAGACTGTAAAATGGTAAAGAATGCAGAGTAACACAGGAAGACAATCAGATAATAATCATATTAACACTGTGGAAGAACATCTCAGTCAAAACAGCAGGAGGCAATTCAGTGTTGTATGTTGAACACTTTTTCCTGTTGAAAACCTATATAAGGAGACCAGGCATGTGTATTAAACATATTAAAAACAAAGATAATGGGATGTCATTTAAAAAAGACAAATGTATAGATCTGCAGTATTTATTTCAAAATCAGCTCTGTTTGACATTATCTACAAATAAAAGACAGAAGCAAAGAGGATACAGTGTAGGCCACCGCTAGGCCACTGATAAATATCAAGCACAGGATGATATTTTGGCAGAGCGTAGAACAAAGCACAAGAAAGCAGGTACAAATCAGTTTGGCATATGGTTCTTAAGGCACTTCCAATTTAAGAACTTTTTAGATTTAAAATAAATAAGGCAAAAAATAGGACTGTCCTTAAATGGCACCCATATATTCCTCTTTTATCTGGTCATTTTTACAGTCACCAGTGCTTATGACAGTGAAGATGTTACAGTCTAGCTTATTCCTTTTCAGAAAGTGTATATGCATGCCAGTCCAATAGCAAAACTGCTTCTCAGGGGATGTACTGTGGTTACCTGTTGCCAGAAATAAGCCTACAGGATGTCAAATTTTGCAGGTATCCAGTTAATGGGACACATGTTACACCAGTGGGAGGACATAGCCAAATGTCAGCAGGGATAAATTCTTTTACCACTTTCAATATTTAAATATAAAAACACAGAAATGGGGGAAAAGTGACTGAAGGGCACAAATTACCTTCCACCAAGCATCCTCCAACACACCTACCAAAGTTGCGGTTGCCCCTAGCTGCCTACAGTTTGGTCTGTCAGTTACATGTGTTCTGGATGGTTCTGCAAACAGGTGATGAATTCTTTGACTGGGTGTCCCTTATAGCAGATCTGGTACACGGCATTGAACAAGGGGAACCTGTGGAGACAACAAGCAGGACAGGGAGGAGCAAAGGAAGTTAAATTCACTGTCAACAAACATACTTCTTGGTGTTTGGATGTTTGTTTATTTTATTTTCCATTATAGATTTTTTGCACAGTCTTCCTGGATCAGATCAGAGCACATTTCAACACATGGTACACAACCATGTACTTGACAAATAAACTCTTTTGTCTTTGAAAACCAAAGCGGCATCTCCAGGAATGAGAGCAAAAATGACTTTCAGAGAAATTGAGTAACTGACTGCTCCTGTTAGAAACATTATCTTACAGATTTTCAAACATACAATACTTTTCAGTTTCCTTATGTTCAGTCGCATAATATTTTCTAAAATTTGTCAGTTGTGGGGTGAAGCGCGTATCATTACTGTGTTTCGTGGCCAGCTGATAGAAACACACACAGCAATAACAAGCTTGCACGGTGTTCACAGCTCAGGTGTGTGACATTTATAGGTGTTGGTAATCAATAATAAGAGAGCAAACACTACATACAGTATATTTATGAGCTGGGCAGGTCACCAGCTGGCACCGAATTACCTGACCCTGAACTGAGCCAGTAAAATGGCCCAGGTGTATAAACATGTAAAATAACTGTAAGTAATTACATATATTAACCTAATACTGTAAGTGGCTTTGAAAAAAGTGCCGGCTAAATTAATAAACAATACTATTTATAACCCTATACACAGCTTCAGCTGTTTAAACTCTTAAAATAAAATACTGGGTTCAACTGAGGCATGGAACTTCTAATGAAGTATTTCCACAGAAGACTGGGGGGGGGGGTCAGAAAATTCCATATAAAAATATATATTTAAAATAACTGCATACATAACATATAAATTTTGATAATCTGAGGCTTTATAAGGAAACTGGCTTTATACATACAGTATTGGGAAAATTGGCTAAAATCTGTTTAAATTTGCCTTTAATGTAAAGTACAATATCATTTTTGTTTTTTAAGACCCAGTAATGCAATACAAATGTCAAATCCCTTTATTTCATTGTTTCCATGATCAAAGGTCTTGCACGTATTATTCTGCATGGTCATAATTAGACCCTGTGCAAGAAAGTATTCTTTTGGCCTGACAAAAGCATTTCGTGTCTTTTTATAAAGATCAACTTAAAGAAAAGCTGTAGTCCTCCATTAAGTAAATAAGGCACAGGCCATTCTTCAGGCAGTACAGTTTTCTATAAACAGCCACACTTAAACATAACAGTGCAACACTAACCTTTCTTACAGTGCTCTTCCACACATTCGTCTTTATTTGGTCTCTTTCAAATTTCAGATTGACTCAAACAGAAATGAGAAAAGGCATCTGCCAGCAAAAGCAACACCACTGTAAAACTTACTTTTCCACCATATTTTTGTGTGTAAGGATGTGGTGGACTTCAGCAGCAGTGGCTGGACCTTGCAGTTTCTGACCATTCAGCATCTCCTTCTCCAGCTCTTCAATTGACTAAACAAAGGAGAACATCCTCATGAAATACAACATGGCACAGTGCAAATGGAAAATGGTATGGGAATAATATGGAAAATGTATACTATAAAGCCAAAAGTATGTGGAGCCCCTCCTTTTAATGACTGAGCTGAGCTGTTTCAGCCACACCCACAGAGCTTACATATACATTGTAGACAACTGTGTGCTTCCAGCTTTGTGGCCAAAGTTTGGGGAAGAAGCTCCTTTCCTGCTCCAGCATGACTGTGCTCCCCTGTGCACAAAGCAAGCTCCACAAACTTACGATTTGCCCAGGCTGGTGTGGAAGAACTTGAGTGTCTGGACAGAGCCCCGACCTCAACCCCACCTAACACCTTTGGGATAAACTGGAACACCAACCGTGATCCAGGCCTTCTCACCCGACCTCATTGATGCTGAATGGGCACAAATTCCCAAAATCTGGTGGAAAGCTTTCCCAGAAGAGTGAGGGCTGTTACAGCAGGAAAGAGTGAACAACTCCATATTAATGCCCATGGTTTTGGAATGGGATATTCAACAAGCATATATTGGGGGGGGGGGGGGTGATGCTCAGGTGTCCACATACTTTTGGCCATTTAGTGCATCAACAGAAAGGGTCCTTCAGTGCTCCACCAATAAAGAGTGTGTGGATTGATGTGGTGGCCTCACCTTTCCTGTTCTGACAAAAGCCTCAGCAATCTTACGGTTACGGCCACCGTAACAAGTGGTGATAAGGTCGGCCACACCACAGCTCTCCAGGAAGGTGGCTGGGGACACGGCCCCACTTGTGCAGAAGATCCGGGCAAACGCGATCATCTCCATCAGTCCCAGTCGGATCACAGCTGCCTTGGTGTTGTCTCCAAAGCCCAGGCCATCAGAGAAGCCTGCGCCCACTGCCACAATGTTCTTGGCGAGAGACAGTACAGGTTTTGTGGCTACTTTCATCCAACCATTCCTACTGCAACTGTACATCACAAGATTGGTGTTTTAAATATTTCACCTTCAGAGCTCCACAAATCTCCACAACATCGGACTCCTCCACCACCGTGACACGGAAGTTTGTAGTCTGCATTAGTTCTTTCAGCAGAGGACCAAGCTCCTTGTACTTGCACCCTGGACAAAAAAGATGTCTTAAATACCAATTGAAAAACAATAATCATGGAAATATTGCAGACATGACAACATAATAATATAATAAGTTGATGCACAGTAACAGTTTCAGTATACATTTACAGTTTGCTATAACCAATAAAGGTTAAACTGATTTCCTGTTATACTGTATATCATAGTATGTGTCACGACACGGACAGGGATGAGGTAAGGAACCCAAGTGTGGAGAGGACACGGGGGGGACAGATTACACAAGACAGGTTTACTGTAATAGACACACGAGCGCAGGGAAACCACACAGTAACCAAGAGAAGCTATGGTAGAGATCCCGTGCTGGGGCTGTCTGGCCCTGTGCCTTTTATCCTTGAGCTAATGGGTTGATCGGATGCAGCTGCGGCAGGTAGGCGGGCCATCCCTAGCCGGTTCCTGACAGTATGGGACCTGATTAAGGATGAGTATGCCATCCATTAACTATCATAGTTTTAATTATTATTCTGTGTAAGTCTATAAACTATTCTTTGCTTAGCTCATTTGTTAAGAATTACCATTAATCTTTATTTATTTTAAAATTATTAAACAACAATTTTATTCAACACAACATATAATATCAGGTAACAACCATCAGAATAATTTACCCATGTTTACAACAGGGTATTTTACTGTATCGATTTAGCAAACTAACCTTGATGAAGGGGAAAACAGGAGAGGGACTTGAACCGAGAATGTTCAGATCAAAAATGAAAGCCCTCAACTACTATTAAACCTCTTTAGGTTCTGAGATGCTCTTTAGAAGACCAGTAGTTCACAGCGGGAGCTAATATCAGCTTTATTGCCAACAGGTAGTGTTCCAGTTAAGGTTGTTTTGTCTAAGAACCCCTGTCTGACTCTTTACTCAGACTGCAGTACCCCTGAACAAGGTATTTACGTTAAACTGCTTTGGTAAAAATTACCCGGCTGTATAAAAGGGTAAATGATAGCAAGCAGCTTGTTACAAGGCTAACATAGTTACCTTGGACAAAAGCATCAGCCTAAAGAACATACAGCATCCAAATACTGTAACTGCAGTGGACCACTGCCAGGGTTTCCCTGTAGGGGTTTAAGTGGCTGGCTGTCATATTAAATGCCCCCTTAAGAGCTGCTGAGTGACTGTAGTGGCTTGACTGTAAAAAGAGACAGACGGACTGTGACTGTGATATGGCCTACAAGGTACTGAAAGCAGCTGTCTTTTAAGGGTGTGTATCTGAACAGCACATCATTTGCAATTGCATACGGCTCATTCGAATAAAAAATAAACCTTGGGCCTTAAACAAACTAAAAAAAGCACTTATCTTGTCAACGTACCAATGGTGGTTTCGCAGAATTTTTCTTCGGCTACTTCATTAGCAAGGTTGGCACCCATAAGCACAGTCATGGGAATGCCTAGCTTCTCCCGAATGACATCAGAGATCAATTTCAGTCCATCTGGACCCTCATCTACACCCTACAGAATCAACAGAGCAAGTTTACAGACAGATCCCACCAAGTGTGTGCGTTTTCATGTAAGTCAAAGCAAATACACTTCATATTATGATTGGTCAGTTACAAGCTTTCAAAAATATATTTTACCTGAATTATCGATTTATTTCCCCCCCCCAAAAAAGTATATTTTCATCACTGTTTTACTAAAACTGTGTTTTTAGCAGTACACTAACTTGTGTGACCCTCCAAACAGACAGATGGTAGTCAAGTGAGCCAAAACAGAATAGGAGAATGGGGCTGCTTGATACATCTTACTTCCACAGTGTCTGCAGCATCTGTCTGGTGTATGTGAGTGTTGGTAGTTCTAATAGCAGTGGAAAAAAGAGGAGGACTGATTCAGTGGAGAAAAGAAAAAAATGAGACATAATGAAAGTTGCAGATGCTCATGGGAAGTAGCACTGTACACAAGTCTGTGAAGACAAGCCACTCTTACTGTAAGCATTTTTTAAACTAGTATTACTTAACTTAAAATTTAAAAATAAATATGAGGTACATTTCTACTGTTATGCTTTTAGTCCTTGTGACTATTGGCATTACAAATTAAAGAAGTTACCATCACCAAGTCCCAGTGTTGTTTGTAAGTTGAGGAGCCAATATAACTTCACTAAAGACATTGACAGAGAAAGATGATGATGATGGCCATTCACACGGATGAAAATTTAAAAATGCTCAGTACTTAATTTGCTTAATAAATTAATTCAAAATCAAAAATCAAAATAAAAAAGCATAGAACTGGTTCAGAGTACATTATTCTACAAACTAGGCCAAGTTGCTTACCTTATAAAAGAAAGCATCTTTATTAATAGCCTGACATACTGCAGACTGGCAAATTTTGTGAAAATAGTCGTACCTTAATAAGAGACATGCCCACGGCATCCTTTTTGATGGTGTCCTTGATGGTGGCACACACTTTTGCGACAAACTGATGCGGAATCACAAACACAAGGATGTCTGCACCTTTCACAGCATCTAGCAGATCAGGAACAGCCACCTGGCAAGTAAAAAAATTGCCTTGAAGAATGTTTATTAATGCATCTGTGCAGTTTCACAGCAAAATCCTGCTGTGTACTGGTATGCATTTATGAGGGTGGCTTAAGTTATGATTTGATATGAATATCAATTTACTAATAGCTTTCTGCTTTATTAAAAACTCATCAGCATCCAAAACCAAAAGTCAAATTAGATACTGTTGTTGGTCTAATAAAGGCCATTCCTAGGCAGATAAAATATTTTTACCCACATTTTTTGGTATAAAATTCCCTTTGTGAAGCATATAATTTAGCCCTGAAGCTTCCTGACTTTACATAGTGACAGTTCAATGCCTACATTAGTTTGTAGCTACTGGCACTAAATGAGGATTTTTATCATAAAATGCAGTGAACATGACTGATAATGCATGTACTAATGTCACTGTATTTTTCTACTATATACTCTAGGGCAAAAAATTGGGCTTTTTGCATAAATGTCCTCCTGACCAATGTGGTCTGTGTAATGTTAGGATATACAGTATTGCACATTAAAACACTTAGTGTACCTTCTTGAGAGCCTCTGTACCATCATTTGCTGGTAATTTTTTGCTGTATAGTGAATTATTTTGTAAAAAGCTGCAAACAGGGGCATTCACTTGTATAATCTCCTGGTGCACAACAGTAAAATCCTGATTGTGAGTAAAATATTTAATGTAAAATTCAAATCAACATGCCTGGTTGTACAAACATTTTCAAAAATATCTTATCTGAGATCTTGTTAATCCAAAAACAGAAAAGTCTTTATTTATTTTAGAAGCCAGCAAAACAGACTGGAACAATATTGAATCTTTCTATACTCTAGAAAGCTGAAAGTTTACCCCCAAAGCTTCAGTGTTTAAGGAAATCTTTTTGTTTAATTGATTTAATTTTTGATTATTTCCTGACCATTTGATTTGTTGATACAACCATGAAAATTTCTTGCAGTTTTTGGTTTAGCCCAATTTTTTGCTCCACAATACACTATTTTCCAAGCCTGCAACACTAGCAACAGCGTACTGTGCAAAAAAATACTACAGTATTCCTCACCCATGTGGCTGGCTTTAGCACACGACCCCCTACGCTTCTTACTCCACCCGTCACCACACTCTTACCACATTGGGAGGCAGCTGGTGTCCAGGAAGGTACTTGACGTTCTCATGCTCCGTGTTTATGATCTCTGTGAGCTTGCGCCCGTTCACCATCTCCTCAAACACCCACATGTTCACAGTACTGTCAAACTTGGGATTCTTGGCTGCATTGGCACCGATGATCTTGGCGATGGCAGAGCCCCTGCAGTGAGCACAAAACACCCTTGTTTGCCCCTTTCCTGGGTTAACCATCCTTGTCCTTTTCAGTCCATATTCTTCCTTCCTTCTGCATTTACTTTTTCCTCTTTCGGGCCCTGCCAAGAGCCAAAATAACCTTACCTAGTGTCTAAACTAAACTGTAGATCCGGAGTTCAAACAGAGCTACCTAATGTTTTAAATTGATCATAAATATTAGCCAGGGGTGGCCCACCAACACTGTGGATAGCAAATAGTGAGTAGCTCCTGTGCTGTGGGTTTGAATCCAGCTGTCTGTGTGGTGTTTGCATGTTCTTTCTTTGCCTGAGATTCCTCCAGGAGCTTTTTTCCTCTCACAGTCCAAAGACATGTGTTTCAAATGAAATTAAGACTACAAATTCATCATAAAAACATCTTCAACTCATAAAAAAAAAGACTGCTGTCACTAGTGACACAAGCAATACATTTCTGCAATTTGAAGAAAAAAATTCATTACTTTAAATTGTAGATTAAATTGTACACTAGCTCTGTGGCAGTTTTCGAGAAATGCACTTAATTGGTGTTCTGTGAGGGTAAATGGCAAAGATTGCTCACACTGGCCCTGCCTAAGCGTCATGTATCAGTACAGAGCAGCTCCGGTGTCTGAGTAAAGGGCAAAGCTGCAGCTCAGTTTGGGTACAGCCTCATATCTCCTCAGCACAACCGATTCCTGCCCTGACAGCTGCGTTCTACATCTGTAGCACTGTCTTCTTTATGTGAAGCGTGTAGTTCACAACCATGCTGTACTAAAATATACCAGCCCATCTTCTTATAAACAATCAAGTTAGTCTTTTGAGGTACAAATATTCCAATTTCCCATGTCTATATTTTCATTTGGATATTCACTTATCTGTTTTCTAAATATATTATTTGTTGTAGCGCAAAAGCCACCTGTTTGCCCTCTCTGGCTATATAGTAGATGTACTGATGCATACAGCTATAACTTGGCAATAAAACACATTCAGGCATAATATGAGTGAGAGACCTGACTTAATTCAACTCCCATCCTCAGTGTCTAGAACTTCTGTCCAGTGTTTGTGGATGTTGGTGATCATTAATAGCATGATGAACATTGACATGTTTACTGGATGAACCAGTCAACAGTCAGGACTGAATAAGAGGTTGTGGACATAACACATTTTGAAACATGTGCAGTTGAACCAATGTAGTTTTAAGTCCATAAAAAGGGTTTTTCCTCTTCTTTTCTCTTTCTAAATGGAGAATACATTGAGGTACCTGTGTACTATTAACATGTTTTATCATTTCTTAATAATAGAAGTGATGGAATTTGCAAATAAATGAAAATATTGCTGGCTGATTTTTGCAATATGGATGTTTGTTTTGTCTTCATAATTAAACAAAAAAACAATCACAGTCTATGTGAGACAGATGCGCTGAAAACATGCACTGTTTCAAAGGAGAATCACTGTTCCAATGAGAAATTAAACCAAATTCTTTATAAGAGAAATCATGTCAAGCTAGTGTGAAAGCTTAGGGAAGACAAAATGTAGCTTGACATTTCCAGTTAGTTTAAATAAAATGAGCCATTTTATTTCCTCTATTGGTTTCTTATTTAAAATGAAAGTGAAAAGAAAAAAAAAAAAAAAAACTTCATTTGTGCATCTTCTGCAAATTCTCTTATCTGAGTTTGGCTTTAAACCCCAGTAAAACTTCCTGCAAGAAACAGTCATTTGTATTCAAACCTCTTTTCATCCAGAGTCACTGCTGCTCAAGACTGCTGCAAGCTGCAGTCATCTATACAATCTATACAAAGATAAAAAGGAAAGACTGAAAAAAATATAAGAAAAGCTTGGGGAAAAAGAACGCAATGGACATAATGAGAAAAAAAGCATAATTCTGTAGAAGCTGCTATTAGAAGAATATAGCTTCTTCACATGTTAAATATTTCTGAGCCAAATGAGCATCTGCTGTATAGAAGAAATTTTTAAAAAATCTATTTTTTGGAATTTCTTACATTTTGCAAAGCAGTTTAATTTTTTCAGTAACAGATGAGGCCATTAACTAGAAAGGACAAAAAAAAAAAAAAAAATCGCCAGAATATTCATTTTAAAAGGCAGCACTTAGAAGATTTCAAAATATATACATGTGGCAAAAGGGTCTGCCTATGACTGGGCTGCTACAAATTTTATCATGCAGACTTGCTGTTGCTGGTTGCCATAGCAGCCGCTCTCCTTATCCACTTTTATGCCTTAAACTGTGATGAGGATCAGTAATTAATTTAGTTGATGCCACTGTCTAGGACAAAAAACTAAGCGACTTACATGGATTTAGCCATTAATATAAAAAGATGGTCTTACTCAAGTAATTCTAGGTAAGTACCTCATCAAAGGTACTAGAGCAAGAGTGGGGTTTTGGCTCTTAGCACTACGCCACCTGCTGGTAAAAATCAAGATTTAATCTTCATACACTGATGCTACTCTGTAGCACAGTGACCAGAGACTAGACACGTGAGGAACATGTGACATACTGACATGTGATAGGTATTGCAGAGAACGTTTATTCCAAAAATAATAATCCTTGATGCAATAACCACTTAAATAAGCATATAAATACAATGGAGAGTACTGAAAATCATTGTTTAAAAGACGAGATAAAAGAGGCTTATGGCTGACTTTAGACCCACTGTGAGCAAATATTAGCCCACAGTGGCCTGGTTCACAGAGTGTAAACACACGAGCCATTAACGGTGACAGAGCTGGTCACACAGGTAAGCACGTTTGCTGTCCTTACACCAGAAAAGGAGGAACACGGTAAAAATGACTGGACAAGGTGGGACAGGGGACATTACACCACGGTTTATTTATAAAGATTCTGCACTGGCTTAACCCTGTACTCACTTCTGAAGTGTATAAATTAAACACCATATAGCCTGCAGTAATAATAATAATAATAATAAATCCACTATCCTTAAGTGCTTGTCCTGATCAGTGTCATGTTGGTCAGCGAAGTACAATACAGAAGAGTATGGTACAGTAAGAAGTGTAGCACAGTATCATGCTGTTCAGTGTAGTAGACACTAGGGTTCGGGTCTAATAATAAAGCTGTTCAGCGCCGTATTCTTTCCCTGTCTCTCTCTCTCTCTCACAGACACATACACACCACTGCAGTGCACAGCTCTCGAGCACAAAAACACGAATACGGAAAACAAACAGAAATAAACAAGAATGTGAATTAGTCAAGAAATTGAGAACGCATTTCTCCCCAAACACACGCACACCTGTTGTGACACTGCGGACGACACGACAGGAAGCCTCAGGTGAAGCGCAACCCATCGTAAAAAAAAAAAAAACAAAAAACGCCACATTAATGTTGGCACCAATTTCAGGTGGATACCGTGCGCTGGAACAACGCTGGAGCTTTTGTGGAGAAACACTGCAACGGCGGGGCGTCGAAGCGAAGCTGCAGGCGACGGCGGCCGCCACTCGGCGCCAGTTCACTCACCAGTTGCCGGAGCCGACGAGGCACACTCGCTTCGGCGCTGCCATGTCGCCCACTGTGCGTGTGCGAGAGCGAGCGCGAGCTACGCGGCGTATTTATACCCAGCACGAGGCTGCGAGAGCGACCCCGCAGACGTCCCTCCCCACCTTGCCCCCCTCCGCCTCCCGGTGCGCGTTCACGCTCCGGTTCTGCGGGCCGTGAGCGGTGAATTTTACAGTTCCTGCCTCCCACACGACATAGCAGCATTTTTTTATTGGTTATCAGAATTAAAAGGCACGGCGCTGGGGCTTGATCTGGGAAAATATTGACTGAAGATGTGTAGCCAAGATGCCGCCTCGGGCCGATATGTCACAGCCCCCCGGCAAAGCAGGGACACTTATTAGTGCCACCAATATGCTATTTGTAATATTTGGCGGGACAGTATTATTAGGGATCACTGACACCGGGCACCATTCGTGGCGTCTAGACCGCAGCTGGTAGGTGCTGTTCAAACCCAATGCCGGGGGAGGGGCGTCCACGTGTTATTTAACCAGTATTTGGTAGCCTATTTTATTTTATCAAGGGAATGATGGCACTACAACACAGTAAAGAGGAATACATCAACTGCAATGAGTCAGATATCAGTCCGATCAACAGAAATTTAAACAAGATTCCGCCCCCTTCAAAGTCGATAAGTGAATCTCACAAACTGACTTCCTAGAAAATAATGTGAGCACAGAACCCATGTGTATTGCTGGCAAGTATTCATGCAAAGTGAAAACAGTTAATACTCAACTATTGATACTTTTATTAAAACTTGGGATAAACACATACCGCAAATAAAATTACATTTGGTCCATAAAAAAAGCATCATCTTGGTCTCCAGAAACCTGTCGCAGACTCAAGTCAGAAATGTGTACAATTCGGGGGTTCCTGCACAGTGCTTTTTCAACACTTCCTACCATTTCTAATACCTGGAGATTTTTTGCATTTCCAGCCTAAGATATGAAACTAAGAATTAAACTTTTTATAAAAATTCATTTCTGAGCATACAAACCCTTAAATGTCTTTATTGCTCATGTACTTTGCTTGCTAACATATTTTTGCTGTATTCCTGATGGCCACAAGTTTAAGAAACAAACCGGAAAAAGGTTTTCCCTTCAACACTAGCTGCCAAGGATGATATTAAGAACTTATTCTAATGCTGTTGTATTTAGAACTTGCTTGTGCAACTAAAACTGACTAGAATAACTAACTGAAGAGCCAATCTAACGCTATGCCCTGATAGGAGATGACAGACTAATTTATCTTTGCTGACAACTAAACACACACACACAAGCTGGGCCTACGTCTGCAAAACTCCTACATTTGATAGCCCTGCTTTGTTAAAACAGTTAACAGTACCATACAGTCTTGCCAAAAATGACAGTTTGCTACAGCAATCCATGGAGAAAGGAAGGTGGTCAAAACATACATGGAATTTTAAATGTATATTTAACCAGAGCTGTCTATATACATTAAAAGTATATTTTTAAAGTAGTGATCTTCAAGACTAAGTTTAAAATAATATTTCATTGCCTCTATGACTGCATCTGACTAAAATATTTTACTTATTTTAGAATACAGTTATTTACTGTAAATTCATTTGCTTGATAATTCTAACAAATACAAAATGAACAGGTGATATTACTAGAGCCCTGACAGGGGCTTAATGAAAATTGTCCATCTCATCATTACAAAGCCTGGGGAGCTATTTTAGTCAAAACAAGTGACATTACATGAGTTGCAGAGCTTGCAGGCACTGGTCTATATGCATTTAGAATTAAACTGTTAAAACAAACATTGCCTGCAGTAAAAAAATTTAAAAATAAAAATGAAAAAATCTTTGACTCTTAAAATCACTCAATACATTTCTCAGTCAAAAAAGTAGTCCAATATCATAAGCAGGCAAGAAATTGTTAGTGCTGTTCTGGAGCTATACATTTTCTCTGGATTTTACTCATTTCCAAACATTAAGACCTGAACCTATCAAAAACTTTCCACAGTTTCACACCTGTGCAGGAACCCTGAGAATTCAAGATGCTGCAAACAATACAAAAATTAAACAATGCACACACAGCATTCTACTCCCTAACAAAAACCACATACAACTGCGAATATCTTAAATATATCAACTTTGCTTGTTACCTAGTACATAACAAAGATTCTGTATGGCTTCAGCAGATTCTGAAAATATTTAAGACAAGAGACAAGTCAGTAGTGATCTAGTCTGTTTCAGCTTACCACTCAAAACTGCTGTGTAATATAAGCACTTGGGGTGCGACTGTTCAGCAACGGCCTTGGAGGTTTAAGTCCAGAAGGATTTTGTCCTACCGGCTCAGCAAACCCGCTAATTCAGTTTGCTCCAAAGACTGAACACATTTAACTCTTTTCTCCTGAGCTCTCAGTGGGGTAAGAAGAGCTGGCAAGTATGAGCTCAGCACTATAATTATGGTTTTACAGAATATACTGGATGAGGCCTTCAGATCAGGGTTGCAGCACTACGTCTGGCCTTCATTTGCAAACAAGCACACATATGAAAAAAGGGCAGCTTGTGAGACCAGTGACTTTCTTTTAGTGATCCTTAACTCCATGTTACCCCTGCAAAGGACATGCAGCCGTGTTTGACATTTCAGTAGTCACCTGCTGCTGTTTTAATGTTCTTAGCTTGGTAAAGAACATAGAAAACTGTAGAGTTCTGACTACATAAATATAAAACTGGTCCATAAAATGGATGGCTACGTCACCACCGAAAGAAAGGAAAATGGAAAAAATGAAAAACTTTGATGTGGTCCCTTTAACACAAGCCACATGTCATACATTATGAAACTAAGCCTACCTTCAACCAGTTTAAACCACCTAAGAGATGGGGACAATAGTTTGGACAAATGTAAAATGTTATTATCAGATTATGATCCTCTCCCACCTTTCTTAGAATAAAAAAAAAATGGATACACATAAAAAAAAAAAAACACTTCGCTACAGCAGTTAGTTAAGGTTCCAATAAGCATAAATGTATGCAAACTCTTCAATAAACATTGGTAGAGACAGAGAGCAGTGTCATTTATTAAACATTTATAATTTCAAATCTGAATTTCTTCAAACTGTTCCTTGAAACTTAATGTCCAGCAGCTCGACACTCCCGAGATAAGGAGTTCAGCAACTGCAGTAGCAGTAACCCCTGTGGGTACCAAACTAACCAAAAGGTACGATGGTACAATTACTGAGGTAATTCAGTGTGAGGGTGTGCTCACTTTAGAGTTAACAGCATAAGGTGACCTTCGAAAGCACAGGATATGAATTGTGAAGGGAAATTATTTTAAACCTGTTAAGGCAGCAGATTATGGGTGGAATAAGAAATACACTGTTCTCTGGCTGCAGCAGAAAATGGCCCTACTACATTTGGCACCATCATTCTTCACAAGCACTGACTCTATATATTTGGGAACAAGGTTTTTAACAGGGGAAAAGGCCCAGATACACTGGAGTAGCAACACCACAGACCCCACTGCCTCCTGTAACTGCAAACAGGAAAACATCTGAGGAGAATGAATTCCTGTTCTATGTATTTCTGATTCCAAGGGCTTGCTCCAGCTCCTGTCTTCTCTGCTGCACCTGAAACCAGACATGGAAAACAACATCTCACCATGTTGAATCAAACCCAGACTCACAACATTTAGATACTTGATACAAGCAAGTCTTGAGGTCCTAAACAAAGATTATAAAAGAAGGTGCACTATATTTTGATTGGTATATAGCTATATGATCTACACATCCATCTCCTCCCCGGACATCCAAATCAGAATCAGTGCAGACAGTCCAAAACTACCCTGTGTTCACATCCAGGACACCTCACCGGGCTGGCACAGAATCAGTTTCGTGGAGACACACTGTAACACGCACAACTCAATATTTAGAGCTAACAGGGAAAAAAAAAAAAGAAAAAAAAGAATAAAAATGTCAAATGTAAACAGTGTCTCTTTAAGTTAAATCTTGGCAGCAGGAGAAAACAGGATTACTGATCATGGTAGCAAAATGTAGAAGTCTATTGCTCAACAACTCCCCATATGCAATTAAACATTCAGTATGGATGCAGTACGGTCACTTGTATGTACGTGGGTGCATACAAAAGGAATTTACACAGTGCCATAGGATCAGTGCTAAACCACATGACACCAAAAACACCTTAATAGGTGTGCAGAGAAAGACCTCAAGGCCAGAACAGCATACCACGCACGCATGCACGCCTACATGGTCCAAAAAAAAAAAAAAGAAAAAAAAAAAGAAGGTGTCAAGGTCCAGAGGTAGAAAGATAACCCACTGAACCCAGTGATCTTTCAAACAGGACAAAAAAAAATAAAAAATCAGAATAATTTGGAACATGTGTGCAAGTGCAAACTAGCATAAAGTAAAATGAATAATTACAAAACCCACATAAGTTAAATATGAACATGGAAAGTTCCATTATACATTCAAGTACATAATTTTTCCCTCTATTTTGTAGATTTTGTGCCAAATTTCTTCATATTTTAAGCCTTACTTTTTCTTGCTTACACCACACCATTCTGTGCTACAAATAACTCTCCTGCATGGCACCAAGTTAAGTACTAATCGGAGGAGTTGGACCTCTCCCACAACTGGCAGGCAGCAAGTGACAGTTCCAGAAAGAGCTGTGACAGCAAAATCCCACGGAACACTGAAACACCCTCATTTGCTTTGAAGAACAATGCACATTTGTTCTGATGGGTCCTAGTTACCATATTTCAGTGTTTGAATTTTAAAGGACTGTTAATCTAATTCAGTCAAACAATGAACCTACCAGTCCTAACTTGAGAAACTTACCTTGGAGTAGAAATATCGACAGACAGCTTCCTGAGCCCAGGGCTGAAAGTAGAATTCTGCCCTCCGCTCCTCTTCAGGATTTCCCACTACATCTGTCATGGTCTAGAGACACACACACACACACACACACACACACACACACACACACACACACACACACACACACTCTTTTATACATTGCGACATCTGTGCTGACTGAAAATGCTTTTCAAATTCAATTAAGCATACTGGAATCAAACAAAATTCTAACAGCAGCCAGACAATTTCATCTTGCTCCAATGTAAAATTTAAACAAATATTCTGCCATTTTCATTTAACAGACATCCCCTTCCATTTTAGCCCTCTTACCTTGAGATCTCTGCACTGTGACTGAAGCCAGTCATTGATGAAACCCTGGGGGTCTCTGGCAAAGCTCAGCATAAACTCTCTCTGTGTCTTCAGCTGGTTGATGGTCTCAATGGTCTCATGGATCTGTAGCAAGCAATGAGCAAAGGAGGTGACTTCTCTTACCAGAATGCACTTACTAGAACTTTCACATAAAATACTGAATTTAAATTGCTTAGTATTTTATTTGAATGCCTAACCATTTTAAGACAGTTACACTTTTAGTTTGCACAAGAAAAATGTCACCTATTGTGTAGTTTCAGCAAAACATGTTTCTATAATCAGTTTTCCCCCCCGACAGAACTGAAACCCTAAAGAACACATCTTTTTTGAAGTTGACCCTTTCAAACTGTCAAAGTCCATTAAGAGTGCCTCAAGAGGGGAACCACAGCTAGTATATTAGGACTGGGGTTAAAGGTTCAAACATTGACAGTTCACTGATGTAAATTCATGGTTTTTAAACTGCAAACAACCAAAAAGCTGAAGGGGGATGGGCTGAGGTCAAGGGGGAGAAAAAAAACAGATGCCTTTTCAATTATGCTACATCCTTTTGATCTTTCCTGTTGCATACTGTAGGAAACATGTTCTGAGGATTAAAGACAAGACAAGAAGCTAACATCAAATTTCCTCTGAAGAGCAGCTTTTATTAAAAAATAATCAATTTTCTGAATCAAAAGGAGGCATAGCTGGAACATTAACCATCCTTTAGCTTCACTGTCTTGCAGGTATCATCACAGCAAGAGGGAAGAAGATCAATTACCTCAATTGCTAACAGTGATATATCACCAGCTGATAAACGCTTCTGACCAACACTCAGCACAGCAAGGGAGAACATATACGCCGAAGGACAGATTGGGGGGGGGACCCATTCAGTGAAGAATGTGCAGCCAAATGCAATCTGAGTAGAGCATCTGGGAAGCATGTGCTGGACCAGAGCGCTGATCTAACTGGAGATGTTACTCGTGTCCCTCATTTAACACATACAGACACACAGAGTAACACCTAAAATTGTCATTTTAAGAGCACAAACAACCACTTACAAGAGTACTGATTCAAAACATGACAGACACTAGCTGGAAACTGTCACTGAGGTTTTGATGGATGTGGTGGCACCAGTGTGCTGCATTTCAGCAATTGTCATGAATATGAAAATGCAAGATTAATAAAACTAATGCAAATGTATTGAATGAGTAAATCAGTTTCTGACAAGGCCCTAAGGTTAGGAATCTGAGCTAAAATTTTACTTAGTTCACACATAGGAAGCCAGCAGCACCTTATGACTTGCATCTCCCAGAGGAACCCTGCATCTCCCAGAGGAACAGAGGCTACAAAAACCTGTGAGTGTGTGTCATTGCATGCAGTTGCCTTATGCTACAGGTTACAGAGAGGCACACAGATTAGACTTTGTTCCCAAACCTGCAGCTTCGGGTAAACGTGCACAAAACTAAATGGAGCTCATAGCTGCTACACTTCTCTCTCACCCTTCATCCAACCGAGCACACAAACCTGGTCATTTCAAGCTAAATGTGGCCTTGAATCAGTACAAAGAGAGCATTTGCTGCAACATCTGATTGCACACAAGGTTAATGATTTCATATTTATTGTATACCAGGGTGTAGGGTCTACAGCACATTTAGGTAATGAATATTTGCTACTATATATTGGTAAAACAAGACCTCTAAAAGGTAAGAGTAAGTGGTTTAGAATAGGAACATTTTATACCAAACAGCTGTTCCGACTACAAAAAAAAAAAAAAAGAAGAAGAAAAAAAGATGCTATTTTGTTGCAGACTCAAGAGCCATTTAAAGTTAAATCATTTTTTGGAATATAATGTGAAATACTTGTAATTGCCAGGAACAGGCAGAGATATTCATTAGATGTGCACTTTATGATTAGATGCCAGTATAACTTATTTTGAAAGTGAAAACAGACCAAAAACAAAAGGAAATATGGAACTAGATGTCTGAAAAGCACTTTAGCAATAAAACAGTACAACTCCACTGGAAAGGGCAGGTGGAACTTACTTTGTTGTCCAGGCCTGCTATCTCCTGTTGGCTAGCAGTGGACAGCAGGAAGGAGTTCATCTGGGTCTTCAGCGTGTCGTCCACCTCCACATCAATATCATAACATGCAGTCTTTTTCTGGTCATTGGGGTCCACACTAAAAACCCACCATAGGTGTAAAGAGCTTGGGCACAACAGGGGGCTAGTCAGACATGTGGAGCTGCAGTAGACCGACAGACTTTTTACCTAATCACATGGTTTATGATGATTGGCTCTGGGGGCATCAACAGGGCATGAAGGCGCTGCGGAATTTCTGAGAACTTCATGCGTGGAGTTTCAAATATCTTAGCAAGCAACACAAAACAAGAATTAACTGGTGAGGTGAGAATGGACAAAGCTCATTTTCACAGTGGTGCTAAACTCTTAATCAATACATCCAACCCAGAATCCCTTCTTTCCAACTAAAACATTTTAATTCAATGGCAAACTAATGAGAATCAGTAAAAACAGACACTAAGGCCCTGGTCAGCACACAGGATATGTTCTTAGAAAGCAGAGTACTGTCCAAAACAGTGGTTAACAGGGTCATTTTAACATATTATGTTATTAGACAGATGCCATAGATGTGCACCCCATGGGTACAAATTATGTTTGATAGATAAGGAGTGAATATATACCGTAGTACAGGATAGATGGGAGGCCAGAGTATTACCCAGCTTTGGTTTAACTTTGATACTTGCTTCTCATTTGTGTACATTCATTTCCAAAACATTAATAAACATCAAATTAATATTAAACAGTACATCAATATACCGTTATAGCCTCTTGCACTGCAAATGACAGCTTGTAATTTTTTTTAATTTACCTGATAACAGCTGCAAAATGGTTAATCAAAACTATTCATGCACATAAATTTAGCAAGTTAGTTAACCTGATGCAGATACTTGTCACAGTTGATGAATTCTCTCTCATGAGGATCCTGCAGTTTGTGGTTCTTGACATACTGCCATAGCGCTTGGATAATGACAGGTCGTGTCTGAGTGTGGATTCCCAAAATGCGAGCGAGACGAGGGTCCAACTTGAACTGCGGAGGCTGAGAGTAAATGCAGGAGTATAAGTATTGCGTTACAACACTTAATTTCAGAGGCACTTGTTCTTTAAAGAAAAACCACATTTCATTATAACCCAAACGATCCAGTACATATTTACCAATTTAAAATACAGTATTAAATCTAACAAATCCTGATTTAAGTTCAACACATAAAATACTGGAACATGGTAAAAGTAAAATTTGTTAATGCAATACAACAAAAACAAGAATTAAAAAGAATTAACTGGAAATTAAGCCCCATCTAGTGGGCAAGTTAAACATTGCATACAAATTTGAAATTGGTTAATATTTACATTTATGCATTTAGAATTTGCTTCACTCCAAAGCCACATGCTGCTCAGAGGGGAAAAAGGCAGTGGAATATAATACTGAATATCCTAAATTTGCTTTAAACATTTTTATCATTTTGTCGCATGCATGCCTTTTGAATAATTTGACACAGGGGCAGGACTCGGTGCATTTGTTTTAGAGCTACTGCTTTTTGACTTAAAAGGCCAAGGTTAGAATCTTACCTTCTTCTCCAGTACCACTCACCAAGTTTCTTACATTAACTTTTCTCTTAACAAGGCAAATAAGTGCTGTTACTTAAAATTATTTACCCATTTGTACAGCTGACAAAAATATCTATGCTTTCATTTGAAATGCATTTTTGATAAAATTCAAAACTGCACTTAAAAGGAAAGCATTAGACAAACAGACACACTACTTAGAATATATACAAAGCATGAAGCTATCTGCAGTCTACCTGGTAGTCAAGCATGAGCAGGACAGTGCAGCGCACGCCCACATCGCCAGGCCTCTTCACCTGGAAGCCATCTGTCTCCTGTGTAGTGGCTGTTCTATGCCACTTTGGAGTGCCGGTCACATCAGCAGAGCACAATGGAAATTCAGTGACATGGCATTACAGGGGATTGCAGTGCACACAATGACAGGAACATTACATCTCATAACCCCCCCCGGCAATTCTCCATTCCACATGCAGCAGACACAAAAGGTGACTGAAATCACTTACCTCAACCAAGTGATTATCAGGCCCATACAGATCTTTGTCCAACTCAATCACCAGCGATTTGAAGAAAGAAGAGAATTTCCTCTTCTGTTTAGTGGCTTCATACTTGGACACAGCCGTCTGAAACGGAAGCAAATGGCTGCTCAACAAACTGAGAAGTTGTTTAGCTGAAGAACTACAACAAGTCTCTTTTCAAGGAGGCAAGTGAACCTTTGTCAGTAGCAGTTACCGCTATGTTTAATTCTCTTGCTTGCACTATTGACAGCTAGCCACCCCCAAAAGAACAAATGTACATTTGCATTAATTCCAAACTACAGTATAGACTTGTAGAATTGAGCAGTTTAAAATTCAGCAACAACTTTGGAAAAAACGACATTTATTAATGTCCATGAATATGCTTTAATGCCGTATGAATTACCCAAAGTAAACCAAGTACTCAAACCAGAAAAAATCAAAAAATTCCAGTTTAGCAGTCAAACTACACTTGGCTTTCACATAAAATATGAACAGAATCTTGTAATTGCTGTACCATGTATACTTACATCCTCCAGCAGTCGCCCCTCCACGCGAAGCTCCCATGATGCTACAGTGCCCTCACCGTCCTCTGCATCTGGCTTTGCAGGGTTGAAGGTATTTGAAATAAAAATTCTAAGCTTTCTCTTTTGCTAGAAAAAAAGAAATAAAAATTGATTACAAAAAACACCCTACTTTGTTCTGGTCAAAAATTTAAATACAGCAACTTTTTTTCATCACTGGAAAAAGATCTCATGCTTGGCAAAGCAGAAGGTCAATGCAAAAGAGGAAGACCTGGAATATGGTGGATGGACACAGTGACCACAGCCATGGATGTCCCTTTGTCAAGTCTTAGCTGACTTGCTGAAGACTGGATACTTTTTAGGACGGCTATCCATAGAGTCGCCATGAGTCAACACCGACAGCACTCAACAACAACAACAACTTCTTTCAACCACCACAGAAAATAAATTCTAGACACACAAAAAAAAAAAAACCTCATAAAAAAATTTGTTTTGCAACACCAATTCTCTTTGATCAGTGACCTTACTCATTTCTGAGTGAAAGATACTTATTCCAACCTGCATTTCTACAATGAGGCACCGGTTTATTAGGTACACCTGTATAGCAGTGCCTCACATGAATTTATGTGAGCAAGGATGGCATTAAAAAGCTGGATGTGCTGTGCAGAATGTTGTACCATGTGCATTGCAACAAACTGAATCAGTGCACTGTCCTGCAGCTTTTTCCACCTCATTGGAAATATGCTTAAAGTTTAGATCAGAGGACTCTGCAGTTTTTTTTTTTTTTATAGAATAGAATTATTCTGTGATTATTTGTGTCTTATGACACACTGTCATGCTGGAAGCATCAAACTGAGGGTGGATAAATGGCATAGTGATGATGCTCAGATATGCTGTGTCATTCAGACGTTCTTCTGTAGCGATCCGAGACCCACGCTGCCCACACCATCGTACTGCAATCATTGGCCCGAGCTGTTCATACTAAACATGATGGATCCTTGGACTCATGTTCTTTGCACCAAACTCTGATCTTTCCAGTTACGTGATGGAAAAACAAAAGTGGATTCATCCAACCAGACAGCTTATTTCTTCTCCTCCACAGACATTCTGTACCCACATACACTATTTGTTTTTAGAGGACAACATCAGCACCAGATATGTCCTTCGTCCGTTGTAGCTCATTTGAACCAAAATCCGATAAGAGGTACATTCTGAGATGACTTTTCGCACACCATGCTGGAAGTGATTTGGCCAACTGCAGCTCGTCTGCTTGGTCAGATGAGTCGTACCATTCTCTTTTGACCCCTCTGTTTCGTCCACAGGATCACCAATCGCTGGCACTTAACCTACATAACCCATTGAAATACCCAGGATAACTGCCATTTGAAACATCTAGAACCAGCACTCTTAGCGCCACACACCATGTTGAAAGTCACTAAGGTCACTTGTTTTTCCCATTACAGTGCTCAGTTCAGCACTAACTGATGGCAGAAGGACTGATCTAGATGATTTATACCACACACCACAGTGATGTCATGACGTGATTCCTTGGAATGCTCAATCTGTGTAAGGGTTGTACATAATAAACTGGCATATTAGCATGTATACCACTGTTGAACACACAATACCTTCATTTGGGTTAAAAGGTTGAGACTTCCCTTTGTCCTGTCTGCTTAATATCTGAAGAATGTATGCAAATAAAACTTAATTTATGTTACTACAGAAAGGAATCAGTGTTCATGAAATTCATTTGAAAGCTGCTTACCTTGATGGGTCTTTTCAGTGCTTCCTGTATGTCTAGTCTTTTGCGCATTATTGTCTGGTCAAGTTTCCGCTCAAATGCCAGCAAGTCCATGTAAGCCTGAGACTCTGGGACCAGCTCTCTGATCTGCATGGCAACCGAGTTGGAAGGTCAAGGAGCCAGGTAAATTTACACAGCACACAGAAAGTTATTTATAAGTGAAATATTTTTAATACAAATATGAATTTGTTTACAGGTCATTTTGCAGATGTATTATGGAATCAAGCACCAAGAGTGAAAGGGAAGGTCTACAAGATGGTAGTGAGACCAGCTATGCTATATGGGTTGGAGACAGTGGCACTAACCAAAAGACAGGAGGCAGAGCTGGAGGTGGCAGAGTTAAAGATGTTAAGATTTGTATTGGGTATGACGAGGATGAACAGGATTAGGAATGAGTATATTAGAGAGTCAGCACAGGTTGGATGGTTTGGAGACAAAGTCAGAGAGGCGAGATTGCGTTGGTTTGGACATGTGCAGAGGAGAGATGCTGAATATATCGGGAGAAGGATGCTAGGGATGGAGCTGCCAGGCAAGAGGAAGAGAGGAAGGCCTAAGAGGAGATTTATGGATGTGGTGAAAAAGGACATGCAGGTGGTTGGTGTGACGGAGAAAATGCAGAGGACAGGAAGAAATGGAAACAGTTGATCCGCTGTGGCGACCCCTAATGGGAGCAGCCGAAAGATAAAGAAGATTATGGAATTGAGCACAAGGAACAATAAGCAAATCTGAAAGCAAAAACAGAAGAAAGCTGCATCTATACATGCATTTCTTGGCAAGTACTACGTGAAATGCTTGCTCAAGTTATGCTAGCCTGCCTGCCTGAGCATTTTTACAGAATAATAATGAGACTCACCCTCTGAGGTAGAATTTTATCAGCCATCTTCTTCTTCTTGGCACTGTTGGGAGAAGGGACCATTTAAAATGTTGAAGTAAAGCTGAAAACAACAGGAAGCATCAGACACCAGAAATCCTCTTCACGCCTGCCGAGAGCTTACTGTTGAGTGCGGCTCTGCTGCTGCACTTGCTGAATCTGCTGTGGGGCGGGTCTCTTTCGAGATGGATCCATAACTGGCATACCGGGCCGTGACACTGGGCTGGCACCATAGCTTGGGGGTCCCATCGATGGGCCTTGAGGAGTCATCCGGTTTGACGGTGGCATTCCAGGTCTCTATAAAGGAGGAAAATAAGAGGAGGTTATCCCTTGGTCATGACCTAATAAAAATATATTTCTATAAAGCTGAATAGTAAACAGGATGTCTAATTTGAGGAAGGCAGCACTTCCAGAAGAAAAAAATGCATCATAGAACAGAAGCTATAAGGAAATGAGTATGATCAACTATACCCTCTAACTGGAAAAACTGTCCCATTATCTAGCAGAAAAGGCACCCTAAAAAAATAAACCTTAAGAAAATTTATTGTTGGAATCAGACAGAAACCAGGGAAGCAGAGCATCAGCAGTCATTGGACCACTTTGCTAAGTTTTTGCTCCTCTTGAGCACAGGAGCGGGCAGCACCAGCTGTGACGAGTGCTCTATAGACTGAAACCTTGCTACACTGGAGAGCTGAGACCCATTTCCCCTGTTTTTACCAATGAGCCATACTGTAGACTACAGTTTGCTGTACTTCTGAATCATGTAGCTTAGAATATACCAATAGCTGACCTTGCTCCGAATGACAGTTTTCAAAAACGATCATCTTTCCTTCTTCCCTCTAAATGGATACATTAAAAACCTGGCTCATTATATAATATTATAGAGGTCGTCACAGAACTGCCCAATGCACACCAGAGGGCAAAGATGATCACGCCAGAGAACATTTTTTTTAAGGATATTTCAGTCTTTCATAGAAGATTCATGATCAGCCTGTTTGCAGCCACTGAAAATATACTTAAAATGTGTGCTGACTTAAGTGTGGGCATTTTTGTACCCATGTATGAGACCTAACAAGTCACATGGCCTTGATAAAACGTGAAACGGCACATAAGGTGGAAAGATTAAACAAAAAGGGTCTTTAGGTCCCAGGACAGGTAGAGTCTGCACCACAGCCTGCTGACTGGAGTGACTTGGCTAGACCATCCATGCTACACTCGTAAAATTGCAAGGGCTGGCACTCATTTCACATTATTATAACCATTATCAGTTAAGCAAACCACATCACCACAGAACATTTAAACAATGAGTTTGAATACCATATTAAAAGTATTTCCCAAAGTATGAACAACCTCATTTTCACTGCATGTTTAAAGAACTTGATGTTAACTGGGATGTGGAGTGAATAAGTTAAAATCAATTCAAACTTCTGTTACTTCTAAAGTGTGAATATCAACCCATAAAGTGAGAGGTGCTCATCACTGCCTTTGTGTTCAGACACTCTATTAAGGAAATTCATGAATTGTCTTTTGTAAAAGTTAAAAAAAAAAAAAAATGCAAACACCAAATCTACAAATGCACTATAGGAGCATGGAAAGCCAAAGTATATATACACTTATATTTTAAGACTTTCAGTACATAACTGAACCACTTTAAGCACATAACATTGTATAGTATAGTCTGGTATAGTCACTTGAGGTCATACAGTGTCAGATCATTAAGTTCTGAAAAACCAACCACACATTGTGGAGCCTGTGGAAAAGTGAGCCATCTGTAAATCTTTGCTGTCACAACTTAGACTCAGATTGTATCCAGTTTTGATGCCAAAATAAAACAAAGAAACTAACACTAAAAGCAAAGGCCCTCAAAATGTCTAAAAACAATTTTACAACTGAACAAGTAAATATTTTGCAGAGCTCACCTTCCCAATACTAATGTTGAAAACTACAATCATGCGTTGAGAAAAATTATTGTTTTTTTAAAATTTGTAATCATGTTTACTGTTTACAAAAATACAACTTTTACAGTGCGTACAGCACACTATCTGGTGCTCAGGCTTCAAGGTCTGCTATGAGTCTTGGGAGAACCTAATTTCCCTGAACAGTTTCACACAAGCTTATGGTTGACATTCTTTTGTTAATGACAAAACAAGTATTTACTACTATAATTCAGAAAACTTTTACATTAATACAAATTCTATATATAGGGACTAAAAGATTGAAACTAAAAAATTGTTCAAAGGCATATTAAAACCTTCAATGCCTCATTTGTTTTTAAACACAGTCGCAACAATGCTATGACAGAAGTAATCCTAACTGGTTAAGATTCCATGTCCTTTCCATGCAGCATAGATGCCCACGCACAAAGGCTCCATCTACAATCAAAAAACCACCCCTTTTCATTTCATTAATATGTTATACTATAATAAACTAAGTCGGTTTAATAAATACTGCTACTAATAAAACGTGCTTTTGAGCAGTACTATCAGTTCTCCATAGACTTGCATAATTACATTAAATGCATACAGGTGTAAATGGGCGTGATTTCTTTTTTCTTTTTAAATTCAAGAAAAACAGACCACCGTCACCCGAAGTTCCAGTGGCACATTTAATCACTTCTGGTAGATCAAATTACCAGCATAGCTGTGAGATAGCACTGCATTAAAAAAAGAATTATCTGCAAGAAAAGACCATCAAAAAACACTAAAGAGAATCTGTGCCACAGACACACTCACCAAACCATGCGCTAGGAACTCAAACAATCGGCTCCGTGTTTCCGAATGCATGACTAGCAAAGTCAAAGAGCCCCCTTGCCTCTCCTTCCTAGACACCTGAAGCTGCTGCAGAGCGAATCTCCAGCCCAGAGCCACAAACACACAGCAAAGCACACCTGTCTTCTCTCTCACTCCCCATCAAGCCCCTCTGCCGCCCTGCATCCCCCGCCCAGGCACCTCGGCCCTGAGCAGACGCTTGCAGGGCCACCGTAAACAATGCCACAGCACAAAGCCCTCACTTTCAGCAAAGCTGCCTCCATGCTTGAAAGCTGGCAACAACCCCCAGCATTGCACCAGAAGTCTGTACACAACAGCATCCATTTCAGAACTGCTGCAGCTCAAATAACAACATTAATTACATTCATTCACCTCTTGTAAGCTTTTACTTCATTTAACAAGAAATCAGCAGATGTAGTTACTGTCACTGCAAGGTTTCAAAGTGTAAGTGCACAACATACTCAAGGTATAATGTACATGTATGTATCTGACAGAACTACTTTGCCCTTAATGTTCCATTCAAAGCTACATTCTCTGCTTTGCAACATTTCAAGTGCAAACTGCAGTAAAAAGGAGAATACAGCCAACAAGAACAGCTCAGTACATTTTTTAAACATTCCTGCACTTCATAGCTTTCAGAAGTTTTCCCCCTGTAACCTTGCATTCCGAATGCACAATCGGTAGTTCTGTAATGAATAATAATTCTCTGGCTGACTTGAACACACTGTCATTGAGACATGTTTTGTGAGTTAGCAGTCAAGGACACACAGGGGGAGGGAAAAAAATTGAACATATTTTCAAAGGAGAGATATCTCAAGAGAAACTAGCAAATCACACAAGATTTTACGCTGGTTTTAGGCACATGGGTGCAGTGTCGAGGAGGTGGGTACCAAATCAATGATGAGGCCACAAACAAAACAGACCTGTTTTATTACTGAAAATAAAAGCATATACATACATTTTATTATATTTTCCGCAAATAGTCCTTACCCTTTAGTATGCAATTACTATCAAAAGCATGTATATTTGAAGAAAACACTGACTTAACATTGTTTAAGAATTTAAGAGGTACTAGAGAAAAATTACTCAGTCAAACAGAATAAACAATAATCTAATGAGAGTTTGGTAGTCGAAAATGAAAATGATGCAAATGCTATTTGAGAATAATGTGATAAAGCACCTAGATGATAAAAATGTAAAATTTCTCCACTACATATAAATGTGGGACCTTGTACAGTTTCTATGCTACCGAACTAGAACTAGAAGTATGAACTTGATGCTCTAGTTCCCCCTAATATGCTGAGCTTGAAGTTCATGGAAATGAATGAATGAATGAATGAGGCTGCCAATGCATTTTGGTAACAATATGGTACCTTTCAGTATGGAACTCTTAAGATTTGTTGAATTGTGTAAACTTTTTATTTATTTTTTTATTGAAAAGTATAAGGTACTGAATCACAATGCAATGTCTTGCGATGGCCAGCCAAGGTAACAAGATAAACTACTAACTATGACTATTATGGTTTCAGGAAGACAAAACCATCTACAACCCTCCTGAATAACTTTAGTCAACCTATGGAGTGTTCAGGAGTTAAAGCCCCTTGGATTCACTCTTCCACAACTTGCTCTTTTTCAACCCTCTCAGCTGGTGGTGGAATGAGAATTGCTGCTTGGCTGTACCAAGGCAAAGAAATATAAATCCATTTTAGACAACCCAGTGCATCATAAATATCCCAAAAACTGTTTCCTTATTATATTCCCACATTCCAAGACAAATCACTTGCATTAAAAGATGGATGAGCCTAAACATCATCCCAACTAACAGATGTAAACATCATTTAACTACCATGGCCAGTGTTGTAGCAGAGCACAGATTAAATATGCACATTCATCATCCCTCTATAAATTGGAGGCTTTCATTTGAAGCATAGTGCATTTCACAATACATAGCTCACCCAGTCACAGAATGCTGAGGACCTTGTATGTCCAACTTGCCAATTTCACTACAAAAATTTCAACAGGCAAAAGCAAAAGATGTCCTTCTGAAAATGAAACCCCTTCTAATGTTTTCCTAAAAAAAAAAAAAAAAAAAAAAAAAAAAAAAAAAAAAAAAATCTGAAGGGTTACATAAACATTTTAACACTTCACAAAAATCACATCAAATCTCACTGTAATATCAGATTAACGTAATACAGTCTTGCGCCTCCTCATTAGCACTTTTTCCATTTGATATATTGTGACTGACCTCAAAGGTCATAAAAACCAGCTAGAAAAGAAATTTCAACTACGTGAATGAGAAAATTTCCCCAAATTTTCCTACATTATCATACCCCCATCCCTAAGCATCTCCAAGAGATTTTTCACTTGTTCCTTAAGTGCACACCCTTGTCATCCCCATCACCTAATTTGTCTTCATCCTGTCTCATTTGCAGCAGGGTCCTTGATGTAAACAGAGACCAAGCACTTCTGAACTAATCTTTTGTGATTCTAAGGTCTGAATCTAAATCGATCAAAATGGGAATGGCTTGCTAGTAACAACTTGGAAGAGAACACATTCATTCTATATTTCTATTAATCAAGTGACTAGAAAAGTTCCCAGAACAGTTGCTGGGGTGGCACCCAGAATAAATCCATCACTAATAACCTTCCTCCCATTAAGACTTGAACTTACAAGTTCTTGTTTGGTGCCCATTCTGAAGGCATGCTGCCACCCAGAGCTCCAAGTAACATTTGGTCTTTTGGTACAGGCATACACATTTTCCTATAATCCATTCTCACATGTGTGCTACAGTTTCAAACAAGTCTTTTCATATACAGACATAAAAAATTACAGTATGAATGACACTTAGCAAAGCCTCCACTCTAAATTCTACCTACCTGCTCCACATTTATTCATTTAGCTGAAGTTTTTTCCAAAGTGATTTAAAATGTTAAGCTGCTGATAATGAGTTAGAGCTGGATACATTGCTTATGGGTTTTATTTCAGCAGGTATGACCATGCTATATCCTGCCTAGCAACCCAGTACATCTCTGAATCTTCCCTGTCCCAAATACACAGGGAAAGGTCACTTATTCCTTCTTATTGCTGCTAGGCTTTGGAACAAGCTTCCACTCACCACAAGACCTGCAACCAATCTTCTGACTACATTTCACTTACTAACCTAAACAGCCACACAGCTCTTCTATGCTGCCCATAATGATTTTTCCTATATCTCATTGTGCTTCTTTATAATAATTTGACTTTATTTTTCATCTATTCTTGTCTTGTTTGACTTTTATGGGATTATCGTATCTACTCCACTCCTGGGATGATTCCTGCAATATAGTATTTCATCCTGGACTGCCATTATCTCATATCTTTATTCACTTTGTTTTAAACAGTAAAAGAAGTGGGGGAAAAAAGTGTCACTACTCCCCTTACTGACATGCTGGTAAGCATTTCAGTTGGTACCAGAAAAGTATTAAGTACTGAATTTTAAATTTTTTGTAGTGAATAAAAAAAATACTGGAGGATCTGATGATGTTCACAACATATTTCTTCAGTGAAAGGGAACACAAATTTCAAAGCAGTGGGAAAGCAGCACAGGAGTGGACTTGCGGTGTAATTTAGTGCACCCTGGGTAATGAAATGTAGTTTTGAGCACTGTTGTGAATAATGGCCGTGTACTACAGCAGTCTTTCCTGGAAGAGCAGCTCAGACAGAAAATCAAATCGGTTGGGAGCAGAAAAAAAAGCACTGGAAAATTACGGGAAGAGCTGGTATACAAAAATCCTGGTTCTCCAGAAACCGTTAACAAAATTAACTGTGGTAGAAAATTTGAGCTCGTTTCATTTTTCTAAATAAGTTGCAAGATATACAAGATCACAGTGTTAAATGGAACCCCATGAGGTAAGAAGCAAAAGCGTGCGGCTTTTATTCTCTTTGTGTGGGTTTGAACGGGGCTGCAGAAAAGTGCATTACCAGAGGACACCGACCCCCCCACCACCCCACCTCACCCCCACCCCCCGCGGGTAATAACCTCACAGCCGCGGGGCACATTGTTTGCGACTTTACACGGTGGGTTGCCAAGTCAAGTCTAACCATCACTATTTGGCAACCCTACACATTTACCGCAAAAGAAAAATAAACTAAACAATTCAGTTGCTTGGGACGTTTTTAAACATTTAACATTTTGTGTTGCAAAAATTATGTAACAAACAAAACTTTTCAACTAAACTGGGCCATTCCTTTCGGCACTAAAACTGGTACAAAGGCCCACTTTACACACAAAACCTGTTCATAACCGTGCAGACAACATTATTTAGATAATATTCGTCTAAACAAAATGACACAATGAGTTTAACGCCTGCTTCGCATTCATTTCCAAAACATAGGCTAGCATATCCTGCTTCTTTACAAAACGAGTGCGAGATTATTTGTGCCAAAGTGTTTCGTTATGTTTATATCGTGTATATCAACGAGACCTTTAGAACGACCGCAGCGGTCGTGCCCCGCTCTCTCAGGCGGCTTCCACGTCCCTCGACCCTCCCGCTCCCCTTCTCTTTGTTCCCCTGTGTTTTGTCCTACCGGGTATCCGGGCCCAGGCATCGGGGAGCGGTACAGATGGTTCTGTGCGCCTGTCGAAGGTACCATTCTTCCAGACGGAGTCCCCGGGACCATTCCCGGTGCTCCACCGGTTACTGGAGGTCCCGGGCCCATTCCTCCACCGCCGCCTCCAGCCGCCGGCGTCTGGAAATTACCACGAGCAGCCATTTTCTGAGCGGAAAGTAAGCAGCTGCTTGTCCATAGAGCCGCAGAGGCAAATCTCGCGAGAACTACGAGATTTCATTCATCGAATTGGCGCCAGCGACGCCAACATTCGGCGCTGCTGAGCCTGCTGCGCATGCGCTCGTCTCAGGGACTGTAGGCAGCTGCGTTCCCACAGCCTATCCTTTATCTGGTTTATTACCACTTTAAATCATTTTACAGTAATTTATGATCACATTAATAAGTACTAGACTGTGAAATGTAAACGTTGGGAAGTAATGATGCATGATTTTTCAAACATTAAGACAACAAACCAGGCGACGACATGTAAATGGAACCGCTATAAACTGAAATAAATGCCTATAAACAGAGGTTGTCTTGGTCTGCTGGGGTTTTAACTTAAAATTAGATAAAAGAATACACTTACTGATGGAAATATGTTAAGATATGTTTGTGTGCTCCTTTTGGGTCAAGAAGGTGCCGACTACATTTATTTGAAAATGAGTGAATCCCACAGGGTGATCCACTCTGTTGCAGCAACATATAGAATACATGATATGTACACATACAGCATATTGCATGCATACATTGACACAAACAGTCACAAAACAGATTCATACCAAACACACAGTGCCAATAAAGGAGCTTGCACTATAAAGGGGATCCCACTACCCACCTAACCTTCCCCTAGGCCTCATTGTACCTCACCCTAATCCTTAACCACCACGGCAATCCCATAGCCAACCCACAGAACGCCTGCCTAGCCGCTACACAATGGCTAGTATTTCCCTCATACTAGTGCCAACTGACTACAAATCCAAACTCGGCATAGCGCAGCAATAGCGCAGTATCTCATCGGGGTTATCAAGTGGGCACCTTCCTTCGTCGGTGTTTCGTCGAGTTAGGCCCACGACACCTCCAGGAGGCTCAACCGCGGCTCGGGTGTTCCGGAGGTGCTCCCCTCCACCACTCCACCACCACCCAGTCACAAAGCAATAAGCAAATAAATTGGCAGATGTATTTAAGCACAAGAGAGGGCAGGGTGAGGTGAGACACTCACTCCTTGGAACACCTTGGAACAAAAGTGGACTGATGCTTTTCTCACCATACAGTATTATTAATCACCAATACCTTAAGGTTGGACTGCCAAGTATGCTATACCTTTATCTAATGTATATATTCTCCGCGCATTCACATGTAAACAACTCAAACTGAGCACACGCAGGATTTTCATAATAAATCCTGGATGATAGACTGGAACAATTTTTCAGAGGTAATGAAGGGTTTTAGCTGGCTTTCCCGAAGCAATGTTCTGTGTATTTGAAGAACAGTATCATTAGTGGATCATTCAGCTTTTGCAGTTCAAAATGTGAAAATAATGAGATTTACAGAAAAATCACTCATTCATCCAAGTACAGTAGGAAGTGTCTTCCTTGTACGGCTCTGATATAATTTAGTTTGATGCATGCCTTTCATTAGTAGCATCTAATATTCTATATGGCATCTTTGTAAAATAAAATGGTTTTAATCTGCTGTTACTACAATAGTGTACCATGGGGACAAACACAGGGACATAGCAGCTTGTCAGATACTGGGGGTAAAAAAATGTGGACTTCAGAGAAGTTTTTTAGGGGATACAAATTGGGCTTTGAACACTGACAGACACATCTCTTTGCACCCATTAAACTTATGCACCAGCGTGATTCTAATCATATGTCTATGCAGCTGCTCATAACTTAACTGTATTTATTACGGTTCTGCATGGTGCATTCAGTCTTACATTTACATTACTCATTTAGCTGACATCTAACCGGTGTATAATGGTTATTAATCTCTATTTGTTTGAGTCAGGTAAAATGCTAAGCTGACATCTTTGACAAAGGCAGCTTACAGTGCCAAACTCCCCATAATCATTCACCCATTCCTACAGCACTCAGACTTACACAGAGAGCAGGCAGTTTAGATTCCCCAACTTACCTGAAACAAATGTTTTTAAATTATAGAAAAAAAAATGAGGCTCATGTAAGAAACCCAGGTGAAAGTGCCAACTCCATACGTACTGAGTCGGATTCAAATGCACATTCAAATGCACAGCCCAAGTACTGTGAAGCGGCAGCGCTACCTGCTGTGCCACTGTGCTGCTTTTTATGCATATATTACACACTTTCATTTGTATTTATTTATTCATTTGTAATTTCATATTTATGTCCCATTTATTTTGATTGAAGAAATCCACTTTTATTGCCTGTGAGAAACATGGATGCAATAAAGCTTATTGGGACACAGCGGAATTATTTTACAAAACAATAATTACTTTAAGGTTTTTATTGATTCTGTTGATTGATTTCATTCCCTATATAAACGGAGTTTAGCAATATCTAGGTGTTCTTAACTAGCTTACGGTTTTTGACAAAGTATCTGTGCAGCCATTGTCTGGATTGTTGCTACAGAGACCACGATAGAGATTTATATCTATATATAAGTATTTGCTCAAGTATTTCAGCATCTTTTCCAGTTAAATCTGTCTTTGTCACAATTCAGAACATTTGCATTATCTATGTAAAATATGTACAGTGTATTTTAAGTACTTATGTGACTATAATGGACTGGCATCCCAACCAGGCTGTACCCTGCCTTCGGCCCTATGATTCTGGGACTACTGGGACCCTGCAGTTATTGACAACAGACGGATGCGTGAAAGTCTGATGAACATTTAATACCGCATAAATTATACTGAGTATTTTGTCTACACAAAATGTCAGAGCTTGTATTCTATGACCTCCAATTTCATCTTATAGTCTTTTAGTTATCATGTATGTATCCTTTAAAATATTTATGATTTCTGACCTCATATTCCCATTATACCAGAATATCAATTTCAAATTAGACGCTGTAATTTAAAAGTAAAATAAACTTTGTATTAATTGAACACATTATGAGTTTTAAATAAGTACACAATGATACCTTTGCTGAACATATGGAAAGAAGACGTGTCAAAGAGAGTCAACATGTAACAATGCTCATTTACTCTCCTTGCTTGTATTTAAAACTAAATTATCAGAATGTATTTAGTGATGTCACTGCCCACAGTTTCCTTGCTAGGTTTACTTTTTATAATGTTCTGCTTTCTTATTGATCGCATTGGCTGGCCGGCAAGTCAGGCTTAAAGAGAGCAAGGTACAATATTTCTTAGCAATGGCTTTGCAGGAAAAAAAAAAATTGGGGGGGTATTATCTTGAATGATGTTACTTAATTCTGATGATGCCATCTCGAATGGGGGTTTTGGTGGTGGCTGCTGGTCAGATCAGCACTCTTGTCCTATTGAAAGTAATTGCTCAATAGAGAGGGCATAAATTAACAATGAGACAAACAACAAGGGCAATACACCGACTTATCCAGAACATTTACTGTTTAACATTGAACTGTTGGGCATTTTGAAACAGTAAACTTAGTTACTTGAATGTGTTTTACTTTTATTACATCATCGGTATTTATTGTACACCCTCTTCAGGTTTTAAAGATGCATTATTCAGTAGAACAGACACTGTAGTTACAATTAAAACCTTTGAAAGTCCTACATTATTATGAATCATAAGTTTAATTTTCATACTGAGCTCTGTTCTACCATTAACCAGTGTGTTTGCTTTGAATGATGTTTGCGAACATTTGGATTAAAAGTTGTATGTTGTGCATTGGCTATGACAGGTAAGGAATAGATGGGTAAATCCCATTCTAAAATGTGTATGAAATGAGTACAAAAAGGAGTCATGTGAAGGGGTCACATGTTAGCAGGGGTCAGAACACATAACCCTCCTGAGCGAGGAATAAAGTTGCGCTTTGCGCTTAAGGAAATCTTGTAATATATGACATTCTCTGTCTATCAGAAAGTTAAAGTCTGCATTGTTTGCCATTGGGCATGAAAGACATAGAGAAGCTAAAGATAAAAGAGACTTTGATGCAGCTCATTGTTTTGTACACACACTTTTTTTAAAGAAAATATGTGATTATGTTTTGACAAGCGATTTATTTCTGTGTGTGGTGACACAAACAGGTGTCGCAAGCAGAATGCGGAAACCTATGTCAACACAGTAAAAATAAAAGCTTCTTAGATATGTAGAGGTATTCAGGGTAGCATCGGAAACATTGTGGAAGTTTAGTGTCCACCTTCTTGTCCTTGGGTGGCAAGAATGGTAGCACAGGTACATTATTTTAGTGAGGGGAAAAACAAAGAACAAAGGGGGGGGATTACAAAATATTCTATAAAATATACAATGGTTCTATTATCATAAATCCTGTGTTAAAATAAAAGGCAACAAAGTAAACAAAAAATGTTTAGCAATTATTTATTCCCTGTTGGACAAACAAGAGAGATGTGAGACTAAATATTTTAGCAGCAGAATGTCTTTTGATGGAGATCTTGTAACAGCATAATTCAGATTTCAGTGATAAATAGTTTATGATGTTTCACAAAAGAACTTTGAACTCACGCTGCTTTTTATTATTCACATTAGTTAACCTACAGAGAGTTTTGACTGTAATAGACACGGTTTTACAGGTGATACACTGGGTGGAGGTAGATGGTGCTTAAAGGTGACAGGTTAAACTCTCAGTCCAAACTTCTGTTGTTCTCTGCAGTCACAGCACCATTTCTTTTACTTTTTAAAAGCTTTTGGTGACAGCGAGGTCTTACTCTTAAGTGCGGTCATGTTGTCAGGTTTGTTTACAATTTTTGTGTGGTCTAAAGGGAATCCAGCAAAATTTTTAAACTGCTCCAAATTATTTTGATGCGGTATAAATACAAAAGCAAGAAAATAAGAAAAAAATATGTGGTAAAAAGTGGTACAGTATGTGTAAATTTCAATAAAAAGTGGGTGTTGAAGAGAATAGATGGCTATGGCTGGGCTGAACCAAACTGCGTGTATATTTATTAAGTTCAACTGGCATTCTGCCCAACATGCTATACGATAGTACATGTAACTGAAATAAATCAATGATATACAGTGTATTAAGAACAGAATTTTTTTTAACCATTGTTACTAGACGTCCTGTGAGAATTTCTCACCATAAGAAAAAGTCACTTAGTTTTTGTAATATATAGCATAAGTTCTTTAGTTTTATAATATCTTCTGCTTCTTCTTCTTTCAGCCGCTCCCGTTAGGGGTTGCCACAGCGGATCAAAAGCTTCCACTTCCTCCTGTCCTCTGCATCTTTCTCCATCACCCCCATCACTTGCATGTCCTCCTTCACCACATCCATAAATCTCCTCTTAGGCCTTCCTCTCTTCCTCTTGCCTGGCAGCTCCATCCCTAGCATCCTTCTCCCGATATAGCCAGCATTTCTCCTCTGCACATGCCCAAACCAACACAATCTCGCCTCTCTGACTTTGTCTCCAAACCGTCTAACCTGTGCTGCCCCTCTACTATACTCATTCCTAATCCTGTCCATCCTCGTCACACCCAATGCAAATCTTAACATTTTTAACTCTGCCACCTCTAGCTCTGCCTCCTGTCTTTTGGTCAGTGCCACCGTCTCCAACCCATAAAGCATAGGTGGTCTCACTACCATCTTATAGACCTTCCCTTTCACTCTTGCTGGTACTCTTCTGTCACAAATCACTCCTGACACTCTTCTCCACCCACTCCACCCTGCCTGCACTCTCTTCTTCACCTCTCTTCCACACTCCCCATTACTCTGGACTGTTGATCCTAAGTATCTAAATTCCCCCACCTTCGCCAACTCTATTCCCTGCATCCTCACCATTCCTCTGTCCTCCCTCTCATTTATGCACATGTATTCTGTCTTAGTCCTACTGACCTTCATTCCTCTTCTCTCTAGAGCATATCGCCACCTCTCCAGGGTCTCTTCAACCTGCTCCCTACTCTCACTACAGATCACAATGTCATCTGCAAACATCATAGTCCACGATGACTCCTGTCTGATCTCATCTGTCAACCTGTCCATTACCATTGCAAATAAGAAAGGACTCAAAGCTGATCCTTGATGTAATCCTACCCCCACCTTGAAAGCATCTGTCACTCCTACCGCAGACCTCACCACTGTCACACAGTCCTTGTACATATCCTGTACCACTCTTACATACTTCTCTGGCACACCCGACTTCCTCATACAATACTACAGCTCCTTTCTAGGTACCCTGTCATATGCTTTCTCTAAGTCCACGAAGACACAATGCAACTCCTTCTTACCTTCTCGGTACTTCTCCATCAACACCCTCAGAGCAAACATCGCATCTGTAGTACTCCTTCTCGGCATGAAGCCACACTGCTGCTCACTAATCGTCACCTCCCTTCTTAACCTTAGCTTCCACTACTCTTTCCCATAACTTCATGCTGTGACTGATCAGTTTTATCCCTCTGTAGTTACTACAGCTCTGCACATCACCTTTATTCTTAAAAATTGGTACCAGTACACTTCTTCTCCACTCCTCAGGCATCGTCTCACTTTCCAAGATTACATTAAACAATCTGGTTAAAAACTCCACTGCCATCTCTGCTAAACACTTCCATGCTTCCACAGGTATGTCATCTGGGCCAACAGCCTTTCCATTCTTCATCCCCTTCATAGCTGTCTTAACTTCCTCCTTGATAATCCATTGCACTCCCCTATTCGTAATCCCTACATCATCCAATCTTCTCTCGCTCTCGTTCTCTTCATTCATCAACCCCTCAAAGTACTCTTTCCATCTGCACAACACACTATCCTCGCTTGTGAGTACGTTTCCATTGCTATCCTTTATCACCCTAACCTGCTGCACATCTTTCCCAGCTCGGTCCCTCTGCCTAGCTAATCGGTACAGGTCCTTTTCTCCCTCCTTAGTGTCCAACCTCTTATACAATTCACCATACGCCTTTTCTTTAGCCTTTGCCACCTCTCTCTTTGCCCTACGCCTCATCTCCTTGTACTCCTGTCTACATTCTTCATCTCTCTGTCTATCCCACTTCTTCTTCGCCAGCCTCTTCCTCTGTATACTCTCCTGTACTTCTTCATTCCACCACCAGGTTTCCTTGTCCTCCTTCCTCTGTCCAGATGTCACACCAAGCACCTTTCTAGCTGTCTCCCTTACCACTTCTGCTGTACATGTCCAGCAAGCACCACCAGGTAACTTTTCACTGCCACCCAGTGCCTGTCTTAATTCCTCCCTGAACTCCACCTTATAGTTTTCCTTTTTCAACTTCCACCATTTGATCCTTGGTTCTGCCCTCACTCTCCTTCTCTTTTTGATCTCCAATGTCATCCTACAAACCACCATCCTATGCTGCCTAACTATGCTTTCCCCTGCCACCACTTTACAGTCTACAGTCTACTTCAGTCTGGCCCTCCTGCATAAGATATAGTCCACCTGTGTGCATCTTCCTCCACTCTTGTACGTCACCCTGTGTTCCTCCCTCTTCTTAAAATACATTTTTACCACAGCCATGTCCATCCTTTTCGCAAAATCCACTATCATCTGACCTTCTGCGTTCCTCTCCTTGACACCATACCTACCCATCACCTCCTCATCTTCTCTGTTTCCTTCACCAATATGTCCATTGAAATCCACTCCAATCACCACTCTCTCTCCCTCAGGTACACTCTTCACCACTTCATCCATATCACTCCAGAATTCTTCTTTCTCATCCATCTCACACCCAACTTGCGGGGCATATGCATTAACAACATTCAGCATCACACCATCAATTTCCAGTTTCATAACCATCACTCTGTCAGACACTGTCTTCACCTCCAAGACACTCTTTACATACTGTTCCTTCAGGATAATCCCTACCCTGTTTCTCCTCCCATCCACACCATGGTAAAACAGTTTAAACCCCCCTCCAATGTACCTAGCCTTACTCCCCTTCCATTTGGTCTCTTGCACACACAATATATCAACCTTCCTTCTCTCCATCATATCAGCAAGCTCTCTCCCTTTACCAGTCATACTACCAACATTCAAAGTTCCTACCCTCACGTCCACTCTCTTAACCTTCCTCCTCTCCTCCTTCCTCCCCCCCTGAAACAGAAATATTACATTGTGATAAAAACCTCTAAATTTTACTTGGAAAAATGAAAATGAAGTACCTTGCACAGCATCTCCCTGGGTATTTGAACCCAGAACCTTTGTTCCTCCTTACATTGCTCTCACTTTTCACAAGGCTGCTCCTCTGGTTATGACACCAGCAGCCCTGAGGACTGGAAAGTTTTTCTCAATTTTGACTTGGGCACACATTGATTTTCTCAGTTAAGCAAAGGAATAAGGAATTTACTTGAATAAGTGTCAAAGGAAAGCATCAGCGAAAAACAATTCCTCTCTTGGAAAAAATCCACACAGCAGCCCATTTCATAACAAACCCTTCTTGCTCGCTGCGTAGTCCTGTTTCGGGGAGTAAAGTAAGGATTGTCCAATTTCACACAAGCCCATGTGTGACACTACTGGATTTTAGTTGAATTCCAGTGAGGTTAAAGGCTTTTAAAGTTGTTAAAGCTTAGAAATAAAATTTCTGGATTCTAGCAAATATATCATTCTATGCAATTTGTTGTTTAATCTTGAATAAATGCTATTGTCCAAGCTGTACATTGTTTATGGTTAATGATGTGAGTTTTGTTAAATAAAACACAGACACAGACACACACACCCAAACTGTGTGTCCATCTGTGCACTGATCCTAAGTGAAGGCGTCTTATGTGTCATCCCTCAGTCCCATTAGTGACGATTAAACTTACGATTAAGATGACTAACATGACCGGGTTTCAACAGAGGGTTCCATCTGAAATAATTTAAGTTCATTTTTTGACAGGTTTAGTGTTGGGCCTCTTCCAGAACCCACAGCTCATGGTCAGCCTCTGCAAATTGACCAGGATTTTAGATGTTCTCACCTTAATGGCTCATCTTGTTGCCAGGTCTCTTTCTGTGTTGTCCTTTAGGATCCATCTGGCTGCAGCCACAAAGGCTCCAGCCCACATCTTCAGGCAGTAACGGTCCATATGTCTTCCTGTTTCCCTTGTCGGGAATTAGATTTTTAATAGCCTGATGATGCACATTATTTTCTTGTGTTGTTGCTATGGCAGGAAGACAGTATGGAGATAAATGGTGTCCTTGTGTTACCGAGCCTCCAGTCCTATCACTGTCAGAGATGAGAGTCTGAAGGAAGCCCGCAGATTGTCTTAAACATATTTATCAACATGGGAAAGCAATCTCCACACGATTAGTATCTGCTTCCTCTTACATAAACAAATAGGCACCGCGTCAAAATAGATCAGGATAAATAACATTTCTGTGGCAAACTAAATTCTAACGTTAGGGTGCGTTGTTGTAAATGTCGTTCCATTTCGATAGTGGGCTCCATCTGCAACGGAAGTTCTTCACGGACGTCCATTATGAATCTTATTTAAATCTTTTTGCTCCACTCTGTGTTCCTCTACTTCATTTAACAAAGACGGCAGCGATAACGCATCTTCACTCATTTTAACACGTTGCCATGTCACGGCTACGTAAAATAAAGGACTTTCAGGTTCAACCTATTTTGGTGGAAATATGGATGAGAGACGTTCTTTCCTTTGCAAAGGATCTTAATGAAGAATTTGCAGAAAGGTGATATGAAACGTTTTTTATAATGGGATCTGAAATGTGTGCCAGACAAGGAAATGACCATCATAACAGCTCAATGATAATGTGATCAGTTAAAATGACTGAGGAACTGGCTAACGCTTTCTAAGCCGACTGCCTGAGATTCAGCCCAGCGCTCGCTCTGGGATTAGAGAAGATGAACGGACGAGCCCATCGGCAAACTTTCCACTCCAGCAGATTAGAAAATGTGCCGCGCAACATTATTTGCCAAACAAGGCAAAACTGAGGAGGGAAAATTGTTATCGATGAGAGCCGCGTGGCGTCGACAGCGGCAGAGAGTACCGCGGTATTTTTTCATAAATCAAGAAGCTGAAAAAAACAAGAAGCCGTAATAAAGCAAGAGGGGCTTCGGTCACGTGTTCGCAGTCTCCTGCCTTGGGTGGAATTATTAATCTTTCTAATGAGCAGGATGCAGTCGGGCCCCGAGGAGAGCGGTGCAGGCTTATCTGTGACAAACGGCTTGGCCCGCGAATTACTCTGTGAGATCGGACAGGATAAATTCAAACCGCGGTAACAAAATGTGACCCATGTGACGCGCTCGTCCGAAACAAATGGAGAGTGGCAGGGCTCCCGTTTATCTCAGACACGTTGGGCCGCACGTGAAAGGGTTTGTAAGATAAATATAATTCATTAGAAAAGCATTATTCTCTGACACAACGTAGTTGTGGAGACGGTGGACGAGGAAATGGAAACAACTAAGGAAAGGTATTCATTTGTGGGGTAAAGGCACTGCTACGAGGGGGTTCCTCCAAGGTTTCATGACGGAAACGTTTACTGACACCGTTGCTGATGATCTACCGCTGATCGTTGAGGGTGAACTTTCGAGGTGACATCCCTCCCTGTAAAGGTTCCTTTGGATGACATTAAAACAGGTGCAGATTTGGAACTATTTATACACTACACGGCAAAAAGTATGTGGACACCTGAGCACCACCCCCATACGTGCTCGTTGAAGCTCCCGTTCCAAAACCATAGGCATTAATATAGAGTTGTTCCCTCTTTGCTGCTTTAACAGCCCTCACTCTTCTGGGAAGGCCTTCAACCAGATTTTGGGAATTTGTGCTTGTTTGGCCACAAGAGCATCAGTGAGGTCAGTTCAGAAGGCCTGGATCGTGCTCGGTGTTCCACTTCCTTCTTAGGGTGTCTGGTGGGGTTCAGGTCAGGGCTCTGTGCAGCCACTCAAGTTCTTCTACACCAACCTGGGAAAACCGTGTGTTTACGGAGCTTGCTTTGTGCATGGGGGGGGCACAGTCATTCTGGAGCAGGAAAGGAGCTTCTTCCCCAAGCTGTGGCCGCAAAGCCGGAAGCTCACAGTTGTCTAGAATGTGTTTGTATGATGCGCAGGTGCAGCTCAGACAACTCAACTCAGTCATTAGAAGGGGGGGGGGGGTTCCACATACTTTTGCCCATACAGTTTCAGAACAATATATCCCATTCAGTGCCAAAGAGGAGTCTCTTTGCATGTTGCTTGGCTCATAATGCAGAGAGAGCTAGTAATGTGTATAGTAGGTAAGAATGCTGCCTAGTGTTCTTGAGGTTGCTATTGTAGCAAGGTGGGGTGCTGATGTTCTACGTTTCAGCAAGGAACTTAATTGTCACAGTACAAATGGCTGAATAAAATGTTCATGCTGACTGAAAGCAACACCATAACGCACAGTGACAAAGCTAAGACAGAACCAGCAAGTGCTGGTTTCCGATTTCCTGTGGCCCTCTGTTGATCTCTGTAATTTTACCCGTTATCTAGATTCCCTGTAATGGGGAGGACTCACGATTTAGGTGATTTTGAAGGTAACATTAGCATCAGTGCCTGATGTGATGGTTCCAGCATCTCAGAAACAGTCTCACCCTTGGGATTAAGTGCATGAAGAATACAGGCAATGAAGTAATAATAAAAAACACAACTCAGTAGAATTTCTGAGCGCAGAGAAAACAGCTACTGTACATGGAGGTTAATTTAAAATAAAATTTACCTGGAGGTTAATTTAAAATAAAATTTAAAAAAAGAACATATAATATCATTATGTATTCATATATGAATTGTCTATTAGCACAGGTCATTGATTTTTGGCCTATTCCTTTTTTCAAAGCTAATAAAGTTTTAATTGTAAAAAAAAAAAATAAAAAAATCTATACTAAAAATAGCTGTCGGTCCAGTCTGCAATGGTGAAGGATGTTGACTAAGGCCCTAATCAGATTATTGAGATGAATAGAGCCATATTTCCACGTCTCTGTTACTGCCAGAATTGAAATTGATAGGAAAATCCATTATTAGCGCAAAATAGCTGTGGTTGTGAAGAGCTGTAAGTAGCCCATAAAATGTCTATCAGTAGTTTGTCAAGTTAAATGCATGCAGTTTGTGCTGTTGTGCTTCCAATAGTTGAAGTATTAGGGAAAAAAACCAACACAGGAGAGCTCAGATGTTTTCCTTTATTTGTCATACCTCATGAGATATGCAGAACAGCCTTTTATCTAAAAACATGGAGACTGGACTATCTGGAAATATGCATGGTTTTGTGGTAGAAAAACAAAGTATTCAATATGTATATATAGAGAGATTAATATAATAGTAATAACAACAATGATAATAGCAATCAGATTGGTAATCACAGACTTTGTAAATACCACCTTTAAACACCGGTGGTACAGAAGTTGTGCTTTTGTATGAGATAATCGCTTAACTCTTTTCCTTTAAGATTCAAATCAGTTCGCAGATTCTCGAAGGGTAAGAACTACTTCCTCTAACGTTTCTCCTAAAGTGAATAGGCACAACTAAAAAGCGCATCCAAAATAATTTGAGACACTGATGCACGCACGCACGCACGCACGCACGCACAAAAGCATGAGGACAACAGTTTGAACAATTTGATTGGTGACATTGCTCTCATTTTTGGTCTTATTACCCCTTTCTTTAAAGTAAACTGCTGAATTTCAGTACCCCTTTGCTACCTCTCTTTGAACATTCTAGAATAAACTAACATGCACATTTACACTACAGCTACTTTCCTATGGCTCTATGCTTTTGTTGCTCTTCCAAAAAAGTGATCCCACATTAGATGGAAGCAACCCAGGGAAATGAATAGATGTGCACCATGTATGATCAGTAAATTTGATTCAAAAATAACTTTGGAGATTTATTTTCACTTATCAGGCTACAAATGGAGTAAACTGTATGTGTTAAAGCCCCCTCCCATACCCACACCTATACGCCCAAAATGTATTTCGTGTTCAGGGTCCATTTTTGGCTGTGACAGGGGTGGACCAGGACCAATGGGTTCAGGCTGACAGCTGCCCAGTAGGGGGCAGGAGACATTACAGCAACAGCAGCCTACAAAGTGTCCACCCATCACTGCATCCAGCTCACTATACATCAGCACCTCTTAAGGACATGCAGAAGCAGCATATAAAGAGAACACAGTCATCCCAAAAAGATGCATTTTTCATTTAAACGTTAACACAGCAAAACGTTTAGGTGGCCTTATTCATCTGGACAGTATAAAGTGATCAATTTAATACGATGAAACTGAAGAAAAATTAATCTGAAGCACGCTTACATTCTGAAAACACAACAAATGTTAAATATCTGCAAAAGATTGGTAAAATTTGTAAAGAAAATTATTGGATAAGGACTGAATTAAAAATATTCTCAGTTTTGAGTCTTCGAAAAAAGACATTTATATACGAGCTGAACTAAAAATATGAAAGGAAAATGGCACAACAGAGAAAATATAAATGATAAACAAACTGTTACTGAGGGCTTCGGGCTATGGAAAAGTGAATAAACTGTGTATAAATACTGGCTGTCAACATTAGTGCATGTAAGGACTGAAAATACTGAAGTAACGGAATTAAAAATAAAAAATTCAATTCAATAAGTTCAATAAGAGCAATTTTGTAGATCAAGGCTATATATGGTTTACACACACACACACACACACAGTATATACGCATATACACATACACTGTATGTGTGCGCGCGCATGCGCACCTGTTTAATGTTTTAGAAAGTTTTACTTTGCTATTTGAGTGAAGTTGGTCTAACATATTACAGTTAAGTTAGTTCATCTTAGCGAGAAGTGCTTTATAGTAAAAAGAGAAAAATCACTAACCAGTTAATAAAAAGGGCAACAACAAATAATCAGAAGAAATTACCCAAAGTAAAACCCTATTTGGAGTGAAAATCTACTAAATTTAGGGTATTTCGCAAGTTAGATGCAATGAGATCACATAAAATTACATAACCAGGTTTTTGGAAAGCCTCTGCTCAAGTAACCAACTCATCACAGAAATAAATGCTTGCGGGGATTAAAGAGGAAATTTTTGAACTCTGTCACAACTGGCTCTGATGCAAGACACAAAGACTGAGCATAAGTTGAAGAACTGAAGAAATCTGGAAAATGACAATTTTCACAAAAGCGTGACAGTTACCCAAGTGCACTAAACCAAGTGCAGCTGAAACTAGAGTTTTGAAAGTAGTGAACATTTTAAATGAGAATCGGTGAACGAGAAGACAAGTGACAGATGAATATTTAATACAATATATGAGCTCTTCAGATATAAAAATGTTAAGCAGGGATGTGCTATTTGTTTTAGAAAGTCGAAGGTGGAGATGGTGTAATCTTTTGGGACAGGACACTGTCCAGGCTTTACGCTGGACGCAGGTCAAACATGAAGTACCAGCTCACCAGGGCTGTAGTTAAAAGGTCAGCTCACGTTCCCAATGTGTCTGCTTTGCTCAAAAAGGAAGGTGAAGTTACGAAGAACAGCAACCGGAGTAGTCCTGTCTTAAAAAACTATGCGTGGAGAGAGATTTGAAGGCACTTAATCTTATTAGTCTCAGTAAAAGCTAACTGTGATGCAATCTGATTGAAGATTCAAAGTCTTTAAAGGAGTTAATGGAGAAAATGTGAGCATGTTTCACATCACAGCTTCTGTGAACTGAGCCAGGGGACACACAGGTGGAAAGTTATTTAAGTTAGTTCCAGACTTATGTTATAAAACAGCCACCACAGTGAGAGATGCAGTCCACTTTAGAGGCGAATGGTCTGAATATCGTCTCTCCTCATAATACGTTTTGCACTCATTTGCCCATGCACGCTCACATACATCCATACACACAAGACACCCTGACAAACACAGATGGACACATTCAACACGAGGTCAAAGCCACATCCACCTTCCAAAACTCGATCCCTATTCGAGGCAAAAATGGCAGTAAAAAAGGGGGAAAGTACACATGCACTAGAGGATGAAAACCAGCATGCATATATGGAATGAGACCTGAAAAAGTACATCTGTCTAAAGCAAAACTCCAAAAATGGCAGAAGTGTCTCTGCAGTCCCCAACCCTCCCTAACCCAGCTTCTCAATACCTGCTAACTTGGACATTTCCTCCTATTTAAACCTGCTGTTCAATTCATTAGGTAGATACATTCTTGTCCGAGGCTCCCGGAGTCTCGCTGAGTGACTGCACTTGTAATAAATGCTGCTACATTTACAGTGGAGTAAACACTATGATTTGCTCACACCCCAAAGAGCCACTTCTGTCCGCACGGTTGAGTGCCGTGGCCAGAAACATCGAGACCTCAGTAGCATCACTCGCTATATTGCTCTCCATAAGATGACACGTCACTGATTTCCGAGAGTGACCTCTGTCCGTACTAAACAGACCTCAATAACAAAGTAGTCAAAGTGTGTGCTCAGGCTCTCAAAAGTGTTTTAAACGGTTATACATTATCGCCAGCATTTTAAAATATCTGCACTCCATGTCACCTTCTTCCTCTGTTTTGGTTAATAGATTCTTACAAATAATGGTAAATACTTTTTTTTTTTTATTTTTAAAATCTATCGCGACACAACAATATCCAAGGTAACCTTGTTTCTCTGGTACATGGTGGTAACTTTGGTGGCACACTGCAAGGCTCCGCCTCCTCCTTCCAAACTCCTCTGTGATTGGCTCAGCAGGTGAAGTCCTCAAAGTTGCCCTGCACAGGATGATGAGGTAGTATGTTGGCGGGATACGTGGAAGGTGTACGTAGGGCTTCACAGGGAGCCTGCGGAGGAAGACATGCCTGTATTTATAATAATAATAATAATAATAATAATAATAATAATAACAACGTCATCATCATTGTCTTCATTGTCATTGGTATTAATGTATTAAGGATGAGAATAGCTGTCAATAAATAAGATTATGATCACAAGAGATTTCTAACAAATTTGTAATGAAAAAATAACTAAAAACAATTACAAGGAAAACTGAAATAATTTAAGGTCCAGAATGCTGCACTAAGAGAGGGTGTTAAAAGGGGAAGAAAATGCATAAAACAGAAGCTCGGTACACTGCAAAAAGCTGAATATCGCACCTAATTTAGACCTACCAAGACAGCAAACTCACTTCAGACTGTGAAGAAAGCCATTCTAAAACTGTGATTCAACCATATGTGACCAGACTCAAGTCCAGACATTGCAAATAAGTCCTTTTTTTTTTAATGAGGATGTGCTGTGGAGAAAAAAAAGTCTTGAGTGTCAAGCAGCTGAAGTTTCTAAAGTTTATATTCAGAAGTGTGTGTGGCGACAAGCTCACCGCCTTGCGTTCTGACGGGGACAGCAGGGGTGGTTTTGTATAAATCAGAGCATCTTTCACACCCCTGATGAGAGAATTAAAGCCAATTGCATAATTCCCGCAAAGTGCGAAATGCACTTACGCAGGATGCGGAGGTATCAGACTGAAAAGTATCTGAAATGTCATCTTAGTATAAACAATGCATACAAATATATATATTTTTAAACATAACACATGAAACGTATGTAGAAATAAATAATGTTACGGCAGTGACCATTTGATCCAGGGTGAACATTAGTGTATTTATAATTTTACTGAGTATCATTTTTATATGTATGGTGAAAAGATTATGTAGCTTCCGTGTTGTCTCGTCCTTCTTGCATCTTGGGCATACAAAGGGGAAATTCTCCCAAACAAGCATACGGTCAATAATGTGTCCGTCCAACAATGAGCTAATGGCCGCTTCGTGGTCTAACGGTTGATGTACAGTAGCTGTTTTCTCTGTGCTCTTTTACCAACAGGAGGCTGTCTGCTTCTTCTGGTGGGAAGCTGGGTGGATGTTCTACTCGACTGAACACCGGCACTCCCCCCACCCCTACCCGCTGATCAAGGTCCCCACAGGGCTCATGTTGTTCCTGACAGCACAGATACTCGGTGATAGTTACTGACGTGACGTTTCACATCGTCCAGGCTGAGCACGGCGCCCCGGTCGTTGTTGTTGTTGCGCTTGCGCTTCTTCCTCGAACACTGACACAGCTTGTACTTGATGACCTGCAAATGAACCACAGTCCCTGACTTGTACACAGTTATGCGGAAAATACTGAGAAAGGCTGCAGTGGCTTAAGCTATAGCAGACTTGGCAATTATTTATGATTTCGGTACAAAAGATTTTGCAATTTGAATGCACTTTTAGGGGGCAGATAATCTTTCTATGGTAGATAATGTGGGAGAATTTTGATTTTTGCTTTGAACTCCTGGTGCAGTTTTAAAATGTAACTTTGGATTAATTATTATATGGAAAATATAAAAAAAAATGCTCCAAAAAACTAAGGGGAAAAAGAGGAAATGGCTACCATTTACTGAACAAAAAGTTTCTAAACACAGCAGACTCAAAACAAGCCCTGCAAACACTGAAGACTGGTGCTTCATTTAGATTTATGAACAAATAAACCTTTTTTTGTTTATCCTGTTGCACATTGTCTAAACAAGTAAAGCAAACAAAATTAAAAAATTATGTCTGTAAACTATAACTAAAATATAGAACCAGTGGCATCCTCTCCCTTTGGCCAAACTTCATCCATCCATTTTTTATTATTATTCTTTGTTTAGTTGATGCCTTGGTCCAAAGCAGCTTACAGTTATACCTGGGCACTGTTTAATAGCTGAAGACTGCCGAAGCTTGGGCAGCACAGGGGGTGACCATCACCGTTGCCACTACTGTCTGTTGCTCAGTAATGCACTGCAGCATCACTTACTGCAAATACCCACTTTTGTTTATCTTCATGTTCTAATATAAATATTAATTTATCTACCACTAACTACCTCAATATGTCTGCTTTGTTCTGTGTCTTCATATTGTCTGTTTAGTGTACTGTCTCCCATGGTCTGGGCGATACATAAGATGGAGCAAAATGTAGTATCTGTGTATGTGCAGAATGACAATGAAGCGAGCCTTGAACCTCGATACAGGGCAACTTCTTGCAAGATAACCGAAGACAGCTAAAGAATTACTGAATTCATCCACTATATTGTTCATAGAGTGCTCTTCCCAACAAAGTAACTGAGCACATGGTTAACACAAAATTAAAAAAAAAATGATTAACACAAATATATTGGATTCTTTCAGACTTTTCTTTTGCTTCACAAGGCCTGAAATGACACAAAAGAATTTTTGCTGGTATGTCTTTATCTTTCTGAAAAATGTGGCAGTATTCTGTCCACGGCTGAAATGGAGGAAAAAAATGTTGTGTTTGACATTTGGAGATAAGAATGGATCCAAATGAATAAAATCTATAAATCAGTAAACACCGGCATATTTACGACTCCTGCAATGACAGCAAAGGCCACATTTCACACTGACGGGTTGAGGTTAGTAAATCCAAGAGAAAATGCATCCCCTTCCAATTTGCGCCGGTTCTCAATCTCGAGAAGAGGACTCTCCTAAACGCAGTGGTAAGATAGAGTGTGGCAGCAGGCGGGTGTCATGACAGTTGAGCCAGAAAGAGCGGAGCCTGAAGCCATGCCCAGATTTTAAAATACACCACTTTCAGCCATACTGACACAAATGTCCTTCACTTCACATTAACTAATGGGATTAAAAAAATGCTTTTGGCGCACAGCATGAAATGCAGTTCTGTCTTTTAAAATATACATATGAAATTCTTCCATATAGTTTTAAGGTGGATTACTTTATATTCAAGTACTTGAATATTTGCTGTCTGTCTTTAAAATATACTATTTATGTAATATCCATCCATCCATCCTGTAGGGTTGCAGTGGCTTGAAGTTTATTCTAGGAGCATAGGGTGGTGAGGTAGGGTGTAGCCTGTTCAAGAAGCCTGTCTGCTACAGGGCAGCCACAAACATTGACCGTAGCAGTTAGCCTTATAGAACTGCTTTTGTAAATGAGATGAAGGTATTGACTGATTTTGGCTCAGTTCGATCAAACTGTCCAATGTTCATCAAATGGAAAACGGCACAGTATGCCTATAAGCACCAGTATTGTCATTAAATATGAAATATACATGAATAGTTTATGAATGCAGTCGTAACCTTTACACGGAACATACGACCCTGTGGTAAACCCATTCGTTCTCCTGTTTGTAACTCTAGCCTGATGAAGTGAATTATGAAATGATTATTAAAAACACACACACACACACACACACACACACACACACACACACACACACAGAAGCAATACTACCGTATACCAAGCCAGAGGACGTAAAAGCATGAAAACTAAATATTACTTCAGATTAACTGAAGTGAATGAATGTGTTATCTGGCATTGTAGAAGTTTTTGCAAAACTACAGTAAAATTGCTTCTCCATGTTATACTTCTAATAGAAAGGAATCCTACCTCATACAGGTAATCAAAAAGTTCCAGAATAGTTAGGATACTGGCTCCAATGAACAGACCCATCTGACCGCCAATGTCGCCTGAAAGAGAAACACATCGGCAGGTGAACATGTGATCTGCGGATGTCAATAACGGCATCTGTGTGAAGCACACATAATTTGAAGTGACTCAGTTGGGAAATGGAGCTTCAGAGTAATGACAGCGAGAGATTGATCATCAGCTTACCCAACAGCCCAGCCAGCTCGTAGGCCTTCTTCTGCTCTATGGTCTCGTAGTTCAGGGCCTCGAAGAATATATCCAGCACGAGGATGTTTTCTCTGTTAATAGGGGGGAAAGGATTTTAAATTCTTTTAACACTCCATGCAGACACACTTGGTGCACATCTCATGACCTGCTAAAGTGAAGACTGGCAGGCTTCCCACTGGCTGCTGCTCTTCCCTCCATCAGCGGACAGAAAAGCGCTCCTTTTACATCTAGGTAATAGCCTGCTCTCGGGCCCATCTCCTCCACACAGAGCAGAGCGGTAAGGCTATGCAAACAGGGGGAAATATCTCAGCTACTCGACTTCAGCATCGGCCGTGCAAGGTGCGAGCGGCGGTGGTAGGGGGTCAAAATAAATGTGAATTGGTTTAGAGCCCCCAGGATGGCCAGCTTTGCAGCAGAAAAAATGAACGCTTCTGGAAATTAGTCATTAGAGGCCATACTAAACACACCAGGAACATTTTACAACCTTCCTGATGTGGCAGTAAAGCATTTTAATTCTTTTTCTTTTTAATTATTGCTGTAAAAACAGTACAGGCAGCAATGGAGCTGTTTTGCATTCATTACCAAGAACAGGTCAGCGACAGCAGAGTCAGCTCAGTGACTTATTATTACACTAGTACAGATGAACATAAAAAGCTCATCTGTACTAGTGTAATAATAACTGCTTTGACCCAGGCTGTTTTCCTTGTTTATACTGACCTCTAAAAATGAGTATTTATAAAATTCACACCAGGGGGGAATTAAAAAAAAAAAAAAAATCCAGAATGGCCACGTGACTCGGGACGTGGGATCCCTTTGCGGAATGCGCCAGCGTACTTGGGCATCTTCTTCCATTTGGTCAAGTGTCATACTGTATTGAACACAACATCTCCAGACAAACAGCGTCTCATTACGTTTTCAGCTAAACGGTGTGATTCAGCCGCTTGTTCGCATAACAGCTGCCGCACGCGGTACCAGACACGGCCCTTATTGGAACCCTGTGTGCCGCTGCTTCCGTTCACAGTCACACGTCGATGCACAACCCAGCATCGAATCCAAAGAGACAGATCGTTATGCAACCAAAAAATAAAGAAAAAAAGACATATAAAACCGAGTATAGTGAATAAGCTGCTGGGTATGCATGCTTATCTAAAGTGAATTACACAGCTTACAGTTTTACATTTCAAACACAAAGAAACAAAATACTGCATTCATCGAAGCGCTTGAACTCGCGAGAGTAAAGCGGAATCAAACCGCCCAGGTACTTACGCCTTAGCGTCGCCGCCAAAATCAATTACCTTTCCATCTGAACGCTTCATTACTGCCTTCGCTCACGTTCTTACACTTCACACATCCGGCGATTGATGCTGCCCATTTGTTTCGTCACTTTTCCCATTACTTATTATTATTAATGCCCCTTAGTATTTCTTGCAACACGTGTCCCCTAACCGATGTATCCCCGAGAATGAACCGGGACAGTGAATTTGTTCTTCTGTCCCAAGTCGGAGGCCTTTAGTCAATTATAGTTTTGAAGAAATGGGAGATTTGGACATGAAATTATAATCTTTCATTCGAGTTTCATTATATGATGATATTTATTATTCATCGTCATGTCACTGATATGTTTCACTGACATTTAAGATCTGCATTTGCAGAAAACCCTACGGGAGCACAGAAATCTTACTTATTATTACATATTATTTAGTTGCTTACCTAACATTATGATTCAGTGACCATAAGTGACTTTAACACGTTTAGAGCTAGTTATTTTCATTGGAGAATGAAATACTCTTTCATTTTTATCTCTCTTTTTCATATTACCCTATTACGTACTACTTTTATATATACATATATCTTTTAAATTCTGTGCTGCATGTGTAAAATGGCTTGTTATAGATGTTTCTAGAATAAAGCACAGCTGCTACTGGTTATTTGGGGAGTACAAAAAGGCAAATGAGACAGACAGGTGTGGACATCTGTGATGGTCAACACCTGGTGAATTCTACACTTAATAAAGCATTTATTAAATTTATTGTGCCTCATCATTTTAAATCTCCAATGAACCTGTGAATTTATGACTAGGGTAAATTCCAACACTACAGTAACAGCAGGGACCGGACCGTGAACTGACAACCTTTGGGAAAGGAACCCATGTCTTAAACTGATATGCCATCTGCTGCTCCTGACAGGACTTACGACATATACTGCTCAGACTTGTTGAACTTCTTAGCCAGGTACTTGGCAGAAGCCTTGCTGGGGATTTTTACGAAGGACAGTTCCTTCCCGTAGCGGGTCATGCTGCATGGCGTCTCACACACGCAGTAGTCATTATCTCGCTCTACCAGGAAGTCTGTGGGAAAGAGAAACATCGAGACCCTTCCATAACTTTAGGTAGGAACTGGCAGAAGGAACCGTATGGTCAAAAAGTCAAAAGTGTTAAGTGAAGATGGGAAATAATAAAAACATAATGCTGTAGAAACAAGGGAGAATAAAAAGAAAGAGTGAAAAGTACACTTTTACATACAGTTTTAGACTTGGATCAAGTTCAGGTTTGTTTCATAAAAAGTGAAATGCAATTATATTACTTTGTGTTTTTAAGTTATTAGAAGAAATTAGTAAGTAATTTTGCACGCTTGTTCATTCCCTCTTGTCTGTGTGTAACAGAGCCCAAATTACTGTTTGTTGCTGGCTCGTGCTGTGATGCAGAAAGTAGGTAAAGCCTTTAAAGCCAGTGCACATATTCACTTTGCTTATGGCGACAGCTTTTTCAGTAAACCTTTTACAGTTATCATCTTCTCCCCACCTCCAAAAGTATTACAGATTTATTATGCTATATAACACCAATTTTTCTTAGCACACCATTTTCTATTAACGGAACCACACAACAGCCCAGCAAATCAGTGTAAAATGGCACCTGTGTGTGTGTGTGTGTGTGTGTGTTCACGTGTGTGCTTCCTTGTTCTGATAGAAGAGTGACTGATTTTAGGTTCAGGTTTCAAATTTGGCAGCACCATTCGAACTTGTTTATGGCAGGTTTCTAATCTGGCTGCACCACTTTGGCTCAATTGGGCTGTGTTTCAAGGTCTTAGCTACGGGCCGGGTACAGGATTCAGTTTCACACCCATGCTCGAGTGTCAGATCATTGCCTTGCAGAAGATTGAAGCACTGCCCAACTACCAATAATACAGATGGAACTACATGGCTCCACGACATCACCATCGCTTTAGTAAAAATCACAGCTTAGTGACCATTAAAACAGCCACACACCATGATGCTGCTTCCTAAATGCTAAAACACAAATATACAGCTCATGCGCTCAGCCTCTCTGTGTCTTTCCAACATTTTGTGACTGGACCCCAATATTTTACATTTTGATTCTGTTTATAAAGTGAATTTCCACTACTCAGTGTCTCACTTCAATGTTTTTTTGGCTAAGGCAGATATGGATTTAAGCTTCTGTTTCCAAACTTTTGATGGACACTTACCTAATGCTGGGTCTGCACAGTCTTTATACTGCTCTGGCGTACAGTATGGCGCATCCCCTGCAGGAACAGACAGCAAGTTGGATGAGCATGGAGATTTGAGGGTCCTTGGCATGACAAAGCGCTTACTGTCTCTATCTAGGCTGGCCTTCCAGTTTAACTATGCTGCTCAACACATGCGATGGGGGGGGGGGGGGGGCATTATGCCGAATTACTTATAGAAAATTGAGATGGTGATTTTACTCCATGCAGTACACCTTTACTCTGTCACAGCTTAATGTGATGGAAATACTAGGCACAGAATAATCTTTCATTATTATGTCATGAAATTCTGCTCTGCTTTTAAATACATCTAATAAATATGTTCTTCAGAAATGAATGCCCTGTATGATATTTAAAGTGATCTGTATTTGTGTAATTAACCCAGAAAGGAACTTATACTTGCTCTTCATGTGACTGCTGGCCCTGCTGCAGATACACCGTATATAGAGAACAACACAAGACTGTCAAATCAAAACAACATTTGCAAACAGTCATCAGTCCAAAGCTAAGCTTTCTTTCCAATAACTGACCAAAATGAGACTGTAATGGCAAAAACCAGTAAGTCTGCAGTGTAGAGAAAGAACTGCAGTTCCATTTTTAAGCCACTTCATCTGTGGAAATACCTTTGAAATTGGATGTGGGAATTCAGTGGTTCTCTCCTGCGACACCTTTGCCCACTTCTGATTTAAGTGGTAATAATTAAAAGTCTGCTTGGGGGGATGGGTGCCGAGGAGGTGCGAACACTCACCCGGCATGTGCACCATTCGGCAGTTGCAGTTCTCCACTAGGTAGCGCGTTTCACAGTCGATCCGACACGCTGTGATGCTGTAGGTGCTAAAGAAGTCCGAATCCATGGGCGTAGCTTTGCAGTCGCCCCAAGGCGGAGGCAGGTATGTGAGCTAGAGGAAACAGGTGCACTGGATGTAAGCTGACCCACACAGGTCTGTTTGAACAGTTAACACTTCTGGAGGGCCATTTCTCCAGCTTTTCCTGCGTTAACCACCTGTCTTAAGACTTTGCTACAAACCAATGACTTTACTTAGCAACTCCCACTGCATTCAGCCCATCACCAATTGTTTGCTCAACCACCTACGCTGCTCTTTTCCTTTACAATTGGGGCCGGAGTGTACTTTATTGTATTAAGTGATTGCGTGTTTGTTCTTATGTGTCTGTGTCTTTGTACACAAAAGCAGGGTCTAAAGATGTGGAAAGAAAAAACCAAATGGCTTGTTTTGACCTACACTCTTTAATTGAAAACGGGCAGTTTTCAGCTGCAGAAGTGCACAAAGTGAAAGGGGTGGGAGATGGAGAGTGGCCTCAGTTTTTACCTACAGTGTGGGTTTAAACACCCCCCCCCCACTGGTCCTTTGTTCCCAAAGGTAATGGCAACTGCAGGCTCACACAACAGCCTTAAGGTGGATAATGGAGTGCACAGCGCCATCCTGGCACTCCGCTGCTCTGTTCTCATTCCCCGTGCTTGGCTTCGCTGCTTACTCGCTCTGCAGGGGAGTGTTGTAAACAAAAGGCCCGATTAGCCTGAGATGGATTGAATCAATGAAGGGCAGGCCGCAGCTGCAGGAGCTGGGCTTTGGGAAGGTACCCAGACTCCGGTGACTATGGCTCAGCAAACACACGAGGGGAATCCATGCACGTGCTTCAATACATCTCATTAAGTGCGTATAAATGGCTTGCTTATCATTTACATTATATTTTATGCACACGATCTATCTGAATGTCAGCTCGGGGGATAAATTCATGTACCATAACTGTGAAAACAATACACAGTATTATATAACCCGAGGATGCAACTGTACACTGGAACTGACTTGTTTGTCCTCTGCGGTGATAGGCTTACAAAGAGTTCATGTGTGTAACTACTACTACTACTACTACTCGGTGGTGGGCACCCAGTTAGACATGCTGGCTCGTGCACAGCCTGCCTGCCACAGCCCTGCCATCACGCGGATGCCGCTGCATGTGGTGTGTTCTGCTGCATGCGTCTGCAGTTCCCTCCACCCACGTACCCGCTGCTCCTGGCAGGACACAAAGGTCTGGAACCCAGGCGCCACCCCAAATCCCAGCTGGTCGATGAAAGGAGGCTCATCCTGGTTGTGGATCTGAACTTTGATCCCTGCTTCAAATGATGTTTCATCTGTGGAAGGCCGGGCACAGAAACACATTGGTTAAAAAAAAAAAAAAAACTCATGTATTTTGTTCCTTTCTTACAAATATGTAAGACAATAATTGGGGGGGGGGGTCCATTTCTAGAAACTGGCAGAAGTTTTTGGATCGTGCTGAATTATGTTAACAGACAACATGTCATAAACAGAGGGTAAAAAAAACTAAAGCACATTGAAAGTCTGCCTATGACTGAATCACTCTGTTGTCTCATTTTTTAAGCGTAAAGGTAACATACTAATGTGCAATGACATTACATTTTTCATTTGCTTAGTCAAGGCCAGCCTTTATTATGGTGCCATCTGTTATCAATGAAAAACAAAATAAATACGTAAACAGATAAAGGTGGCGGAGGAATAAGAATGGAATCAATTTTTAGCAATCTAAGTACATTGCTTATGGATTAATCACTGCCAGAACTGTGGCAGAATGGTCTGGTGCGGAAACTTTTGGAGTGGCATCGCGCTCTGTTCCGTGGCTGTCCTCTCAGCCCTGATGTTTAACTATGGGGGCAGTAATGAGGACTGCATTTCCTGCAAGTGCCACTGATGAAGAGGAGGGAGATGGCATGAGCAGAGCTCTGGATTCACATTTTCCATTTAGTCGTACAAAATAGACTTTGTGCCTTTTGCCCATCGCAGTGTTGGCTCAAAAACAAGGCATCCCTGACTGTGGTTTTTGTGTCAGACAGGGCTTCCTTATCCGCATCACTGTCACTTTCACTGATTTACTTGAGCAAAGAAAGCCAGGGAGGGAGGAAGCATGTCAGGATTAAACATAAATAAATGTTTTCACCCTAAGTATACTGTCTATAATCCTGATGTTAACATTTCAGCCTGGAATGTGCTCTAAAGACACGGGTCAAATGCTGTGCTGGGCCACTCGAGTATCCGAGTTTGTTGTTATTTGAAAGTGTGACTACAATAATTAATGAAAATGTACAGTAAGCGGCTACTGAAATGAAAAATGACCATAAATAAGGAAACCGTGTGAAGGTCTTTCAGGGGCTGGATATGTGGTTATAGTAATACTCCAGTTAGCACTCAGGAGGCATTCTTCAGAAAGTGGAACACTAGCTAAAACAAAAATAAGTGGGGTCATTTTAATATTATATTTTTAGATAAGTGAAACTACAAAAACAAATACAGCAGAATAATAATGAATAATGTAATATCTCACCGGTATCACATAAATAGCTGTTTCTTATTTACCTTAGTAATTGTACTGTACATGCCCATGAAAATGTTAGCCAATTGAAATACTGAAAGAAAATAGTAAAAACTCATGAAAAGAAAGCAAGATGGGACTTTCACTTTGCCTCCACAACCATTCAGTATCCTTGGTTTGCATTTTATTACAATAACTAAAATAACTGTGTGTTTACAGCAAACTCCTTCTGCCAACTTGTTCCAGTCCCTACAACAATCACCCTGATCCACTGAAACACACACACACACACCCTTATATATAAGTAAATACAGACCTGTTTATTATCACCAGTGTAACAACTAAAGAATGATAAAGTTTGTCATAATGGACAAAAATAAATGAAAAAATGACAATGATGTTGTAAAACTTTTTTAAATTAAAAGAAAACATGCCATGCAGATGTAAAATGGATAAAGAAAGGGTTCTCCTTGTGGTATGTAAGAGAACATGTGCATATGTAAGTTGTGTGGCAGCAGTGGAGAGGGCACGTGCCAAGAATGGACAGCTCACACTGTGTGCAGTGAATGTGCTGGAGTCATGGAACCAACAAAAGCAGTTGGGGTTGCATGAAAATAATCATCTCCCCCAGACAAAAATCTAAGGAAAATGAGGATTATTACAGTTTTAATAACAAATGAAGGAGACTTGTAATGCTGAGTGTTCTGTATGTACATGCACTATAAAGTTACAGTATTAGCACTACATCAAAACAGCGTTAAATGACGGTATTGCTGTACATTACTTATAGGCATTACCCTGTTAATGCTATAAGCAGTCAGTGAGGGCATGCTTTTGTGACTGTACCTTTTTGGGGCCATGTTCATTAATGCTCAATTTAGAAACTGTACTTTAGGAAGTGCATCTTCATTATTGCTCACATCTACAACTCAGTAGTAATATTGGCCTCTGTGTCGATTAACTACTGCTTCGCTTACAGGTGTACGTTGAATAAATATTAATATTCCTCAGTCACTTGCAAATAATGACTTAAAACATATATTAAAAAAAACATATACGCATAACTAAACATTAAGAATCTAAAGAGTTTCAGTTTTCTTCATTTGTGATGGGTGCAAATAAATGTACAGTGAAATTTATTGTGAAACAAATACATACATGTATGTTGTGCACTACATAACATTTTTTGGTGCCGTGTATTGCATACAGTCTGCATCGCATAATATCATGAATGAAGGTAAGAACATGTAGGGAAAGACCAGGCGCGAAGCTGTACACGTTGGATATTTAATCGGCATTTGTGAAATCAAACGTAAGCCAGCACAAAAAAGAGCTTCATCTGCAGCCGCATCACCACCACTTTGAGCTGCACCGTGCAAGGACTTCCTCAGTCCATTAAATAGTGTGATTAAAAGACGTGGGTTGGGCAGCTCATAATCCAGGAGGGGGCACGCTCCCGAGTACCAAAAATATTTTAGGCTTGTTAATTCCTTTTGCAAAAATGGTGCTCATTTGCGATGTGTAATTTCAACAAATTTATACATATAACTATACATAGGAATCGTTGGCATTTCCCACAATCCCACGATCAGAGACAAAGTGCAGCTACCTGCAGAATTCTGGTCCATAATCCTTACGTTAACTGGACAGTGCATTACCCATCTTCCCACTCTACCTGGCTTTAAAGCTTTTTATAGATGTAAGCTGAGCTGTATTATTTCCATACACAAAAAAAAGACAGGATGAAGCCATTGTTTGCTTAATCCACACTCTGAACTCAACCACTGAACACCTCAGATTCACCAAACAGTTTTAGTAGCTTTGACTTTCCTTTTTTCTTCATTAGTTTGCAGACAGCAGTTTTTTGTCCTGCATAAATATACACACCGCATTGTTCTCATAAAAACACATTTATTGTATCCTCTGTGTAGTCCTTTTTTTGGAGATGCTAATATGGGCATGCTCAACTATATTTTTTGGCTAGCAGCAGCATCAAAGAGGAAAAATGAAGAATTTGTGCATGCTGAAAAAAATGCCCCCGGTTTTGTTTTATTTTGCAATGAAATCACAGAACATACCCAAGTCGACAATCAGCTTCGACACATCTGGTTTGTGATTTGCATGACACAGGAACAACACGGAGAACAATTTTTCCATTACCATCTTGTGCGCGTGCATCTGTTCTTACCGGTTTCGCCCCACACGGGCAGGTATTCGTCCTGCTGTATGTCTAGCATGATCTCCAGACCGTTTCCTGTCCCGCCCTTTGTGGTGATCAAGAGAGGACGTCCATCTTGCCCCGAGTTGAAGGTGTAGCACTTGCCGTAACGTGTGAAGACCTTAAAGGAAGGGAACGGGAGACATTAGCACTTTCATTCATCCACCCATCCGTTATTTACAACTGGCTGGTCAATTGCAGTGCTGGAATTTAGAGTCACCATTTCACCTGAAACTCATTGCTTTACTGTGGGAGGAAACCTGGAGCATCCAGAGGAATCCCTTACAAACACGGATAGAACATCACACTCCAAGCAGAATGAACCGGATTCAAACCCACACCAGAACCCCCCCCATTTCTGTACAGCTGCTGTATTGAATCCACGGCTGAATTGTTTTTTATTCAGCTACAAAGAGAAACTAATAAAATTTATCCAAGTACGCAGCACACATTTGTCCCAAGTGATGCTGAGCAGAAACCGTAGTGGTCACTTGTTTTCGAAACTGTTTCACTCCGATATTATTATAGCGTTACTTACAAAATTCAGATTCACAAAGGCATTATGATGCTGCAGAGAACTTGGCATTGTTTGTCAAAAGCGTCTGAAGATTTAAGGTGGCCTGCAGGGTTTGACTGCCCACTCAAATGCGGCCCGCAATGGAGTGGATCAATTAGGAGAGACCATACAGGGCCGAACAACAAGGGAGACTCGTAATGAGTGCGAAAGAACAGATTGTGCAGAAGAGGAGCAGGAACCAGATGGAAGGAAATGTAACTCCTTCTCTTCAAAAAGTTACCTCTCAAAATTGAAAATCACCCATTTAACAGCTCATTAAAACACTTTGTTGCCACTACAGGGGGTTAATAATCATTCGGTTGGATGAGATGAAATCTGACCTTTTCAAGGCATTACTGGCGGAATCAGAAATGACAATCTGCCACAACAGCTCACCGAAAATGACTTCAGGCTAGAAGAAAAACACTGTATGCGGAAAAAGCCAAGTCCTCAGATTCTCATCTCGGAGTATCGGGCTGTTATCTGATTCATGCTTTTTATTGTTCAGTTAAAAAAAAAAAAAACCACTTGCATCCATTTTGAAACAATACAGAACATCAAAGTTTACAAAGAAGAGGAAGAAAAGGGCTACGGGAAAAGGTCACGTTTTATTCCCCGGCTGACGTGTTCATCCGTGCATTCCGTGGATTGCAGAAGCGACACCGAGTGATTCTGCTCAAATGGTATTAATGGTTCTTGGGGCTAAACCTGGCTCTACACTAATATTAGCATAATGCTAGGATGATCTTCGGGTTACTTTGCAGATGTAATATGGGATGACCGGCAAGGAGATCGATGGACTCAGTTACGGCGACAACGGACCAACCCGTCTCCAGCCTCACCAGGCTAAGGACACATATAAGGAGAGAAGATGGTTAAACTCTGTCCCGTTGCAGAGAGTCCACATTGACTCAATGAGACTTAACAACCACACCAAACGGGTGGTAATGATGGCTGCATCCAGCATACAGCGGAGTGCAGCTCATGTGGGGTGTTTTGTGCGCTCAAAGGAAGGATTCCTGATCCTGTCATCATTGCAGACCTGGACTTGAGTACAAATGTACATTTATTAATTTAGCAGTCGCTTTTCTCCAAAGCGACAGATAACAGTTATTAACTTGTATTTAGCTGTCATCTTTATCCAAAGTAACTTACAATGCTAAGTACACAACACTAAGCTCGGTACACCATCTGCTAAACTGTGCAATATAACACACCCAGTTAATCACATGTGCACACATGAAAGGCCAATTTAGGGTCTCCTGTTCACCTGAAATAGACATCTTTGGACTGTGGGAGGAAACCGGAAAGACCAACTGGAACCCAGGCTAACAGGAGAGAACATGCAAACTCTACGCAGACTCGGGGTGTCAAACTCGATGTCTGCTTCCAAACTTCCAGAGGGGTGAGGCACCATCGTTTTGTTCTGAGCTGCTGTGATGCCACATGTAGGACCCAAATGAACTCTGAGGACAAAAGTGAGCAGGGCCCATCAAGGTTACCGATTCGAACATGTTGGGTAGGTATCGCTTGTACTATTGCCGCAAAAAAAAAGAAAGAGTAAAGTACAGTGGCATTATTACTTTGACAATATCCATATTTTGACAATTCAATGTTGCTTTGGTACAGCCACGTCCTACTCAATAATCCTATGTACGCATTCTCTCCATACAGTCCCAGATAATTTTAAGTAGTATCCTCAGTAAAAACAATGAAATTCATTCGGTTACACACATTAGACCAGTCAAAGGATGTGTAGATGATTAAGGTAAACCAGTAAATCGGCAAAACTGCGCTGATTTGAAAATGTCAGCATAAGATGGAGATACAATAAGAGAAAGACGGGTTAGTGAGAGGTGGGTGAAGCTAGACAGAGTTGCTGTGGTAACGGGGGGGGTGTTAGTGGCCTTGGAACAAGGGACTGTGAATGTGCTACAGCAACTGGTACACTCTCACAGTGTGCCTCTTCATCCTTGTACCTCCTTACATCCCTGCTTTGAGGGTGGTGGACACGAGTCCTCCAGCCAGACTTCGTCTGGATTCAAGACATGATCTGTGACCACGAAATGCTGAAAAAGTGGCTCGACATTTCTTGAGACAAGCTGCTGATTACAGCCGGTGGACTTAAGGATGTGTGTGCAGCACCCGTGCTCAGAAAGTGCATTTTCACCTTTCTTTCTTATTACAGTAACAAACAATGCATACAGGTTGAACCAAACCAGAGAAATACATCATGCTATTAATCGAGATGTCAGATTGCGATCTCGGCTAATTCCATTAAATCTGAATGAATGTCTACATCATCCTTCAGATAATGTTTACTTTATGGTTTACTGGCACATACACAAGCACTGTTTATGCAAAATTGCATAATTTTAAAAAAATCTGTTCAGCACATGCTGACTTACCATTTCTTGTGTAGTAAGAACTGGACACGGTATAATATTTAAGCTCTTTTTTGACTTGCATAAAGAATGAGCTGTGCATCCAAAATATATATTTGTCAGATTACACAGCTGTGATGGTTGCAGTTCAGTTTTTCCATGTTATAGTTGCCAACTTATACCTAAATTAACTGCATTTTTTTTTTTTTTTTTAAAACAAGAAGTATTTTCTATCCATGTCATATAAAAATGCTAAATTAAGGTCACTTGGCAGAACTGCATGTGATAAAGCCGATTCTAATATTTGCACTTTTAAATCTGAAGTGTCAGGAAAACCTGCACACCCATTTTGTCTATCATGTGTGGCCATTCCACTAGAGCTGAATCATTTAGAAGCAACCAGAATGTCTTTTGTATGGGTGCCCCAGGCCAGCCTGGGTGAACAACTGAGCTCCAAGGAAGGCCAAGCTGTTCGCCAGAGCCGCCAAAGTTCTGCAAAATCCAGCTACCGTCTCTGTTGCAAACATGCATAAGTTTGTCAAAAATCACCTGGAAAGCTGGCAAAAAGATTTCAGTGAAATCATGACAGAGGGCAAAGTGCGTTGGTGTTACTGTTGATAGAACTCCCAATCCTGCTAACACAAATGCATGCAACTACATTTCTGTTGAGCACTAGAGGTCTTTTGGCTGCAGTCATTTCCGTATTGCCGTACAAAGATGGGACGTAGAGCGGATCAATATAAGCTACAAAATGCCTAGGGGGGTTGGTTTAGCTCAAAGATGGCTTGCTAACAGAAATCTATGAGAACAGGCCTCGGAGGCCGAGAAGGGCTTGGGATTTAGGGATGCCCATTGAAGCTGGGACAGTCGGGCACATCTGAGGTGATCATGTTTCATCTAAGATAGCCTGCTGGCAGAGGTAAGTTGGTATTCATCCATCAATAGCCCTGACCCCAGGTCCTAATCACTGCTTTATCTGAATTCTTCTGCCCGTGTCTCTCAGACCACTGCTTCTGCAAACAAGATGTGTACAACTCCCGAGGGCACAGAAAGGCCTCATTGATTCTTAATGTTGTCAGACTTTCCAAGCGCTGGGCTCTTCAAAAATGCTGTATTCACTGAGGTCAAATCTGTTCAGCAAATGTTTAAAGACTATCATTGCTAAGTGTCACTACGATGGCTTTATCCCCTTAAATAAACTGTTCTCCCACAAGCAGTTCCAACACATGTTCCATGTTTCTTCTACAGAGCAGCAGGCCTACTACTTTTTCTTGATTAAACTGACATTTTAAGCTGTTTGAACCCCCAGTTACACAAGATTTAAATATGGAGGGTTGCGGATAATTTGCCAATAAAGTATAACACAACCTATACTGCATAAATACGTGTGTAATAGAAAACACGATAAAATTATCTAAATAGGCCTGAGATTTGACTCCTTGTGATGGCCAACTTTGTACATTTCATGCTCATTACAAGAGATCTCAAATCTTTGTTGCAGAACTCCAGCTCTTGGATACAACAACAACCCTACAGCTAGTATGGAAGGACATCTCCTAGGATGCCATTTCTTGAACAATGCTTCAGAAACACACTCCCCACCAGCTCCCGTTTGATATGCAGAAGTCCTCTGTGCAAAACATGTCAGAAGTCATGAGCTGCCAGTGGCTAAAAACTAAGCAAGCCTCACTTTTGGCCAAATTGAAGTAGACCCCAAGGGCATATAATGTTGGAATAATGTGCTTCTAAGAGAAACTGAAACATCAATAAAGCATGGATATGTACATAATATATTATTTTTCCTGCGAATCAGAACATTCAAGGAGACTTCAAATGACAGATACTGGGAATTACTGGGTCTCATTCATTCATTCATTCATTACCCCTAACCGTTTGTCCTGGTCAGGGTTGTGATAGACTACATAGCCCATGCTGGAAACACTAGGCAATAGGCTAGGAAGGAACGTTCATAAAGCACGAGTGACCGAAACTGAAGTCGAGCCTCAAGTTATAAATATTTCACCAGTTTCCACAATGCATGGCTATTTGTATTACGAAAAAGCCACGTGACACTAAATGACATGAATAACAAGGTGAAAATACAATCATCTGAATAAAAACAACAGATGAAAATAAAAATGACCTTTGTGCAACCGACAAAAGGGCAACCGGAGCTCATAAACAGATTAAGTTTTCCAAAAAAACCGAGCAATGAAGTCGAGAGCTCAGAAAGAGATGCCAAGGTCACCTGAAAAAACTTCCGAAACGCAAAGCCGTGATATGTTTTCCCTTGAAGGTTACATCCAAGTTGATGAACTACTTGTAACTGAGTATGAAAGGTATGAAAGGTACAACCTAATAAGCCAATATGTATATCCCTGACAAATAAGCTTTCAACGTTGACAAGGCCTCTAAATTAACAGCTCTTTTCCAGCCTTCCCTGCCTCCTAAATGACTTCAATGCACTCACCATCCTGGTGCAAAGGCCAAAAAGTAAGTAAGAGTTCCTGGAGCAAACCCAGGAGCAATTAGACGATTCGGTTTGCGACTTAAATGATCTGTCAGATGCTAATGGTCAGCAAAGTTTATAAGCAGGATAGATGGCGAAAGCAACGGCGGAAAAGATGTAATGACGAATGAATGGTTCGAGCACGGTCGCGTGCACTAAAAGCAATACAAGTAAATAGAGGAGAATACGGCGAGTTTGTTACAGGAACGTTGAAGGGAACTCGACGCGATGAGGCCGATTCCCGAGGTTTGAAATCTTTGCCATTAACATTTATTTACACGACGCCTTGGTCCAACGCAGGTTACAGACAACGGATGGACAGCGAGGGTCGCTGCCTGGTGTCTGAGGGACGATGGGATAAGCGAGGTCGCCCCTACGAAGGGAAGACCCCGTGCCACGGCTTTTAGGGGGAGCAGAAGGTTGAGCTCGGTGGATCTAAGCTCTGTAAGTCACCCTGGACCAAGGTGCCAGCTAACACAGCGATTACCGCGTGCCGCTTTGGAGAAAAGCGTCTGCCAAGGGAACGAAGGTGAACGGAGGGCTGAAGAAAGGGGGACTGTGGCACGGCCGCAATCCGTAGAAATCCAGGCTCAACAAGCGGCACCCCGGTGCAGCGTTAGACAAACACCTTTACGGCGATGTACCCATTTACACAGCAGCAGGGTACTTTTTTACTGCATTCATTCAGGGGTTTGTTCAGGCAGCGGGAGCGCGGCTCAGGTGCCAAGGCGACGACCCTGCCACGTTACGCCGCCTGGCGTCGCAACCTGTTGCCGCCCCGCTACTCACGGTGCTGAAGTTGCGCGGTCCGCACTGCTCCCCCTGGAAGCGGCAGAAGAGCAGCATCTCCTCCAGCTGGTGCCCGAGGCGGTCGAGCAGCTGCTTCATGCCGGGCTGCGACTCGCGGGGAGGCGGCAGAAAGTGCGAAAAGTCCAGGATGCGCGACAGCGGGGACCAGGGCGGCCCCAGCGCCTCTCTGGCCCCGGGGGCCACCTGCCAGTTCTTGCCCAGCAGCCCGAGCCACCTGCCGGCGCTGAAGATGTCGGGCTTCTTCATGCGCCGCGGCAGCAGCAGGTTCTGGTTGCAGATGGTCACGGCGGGGAATACGAGCCGCTTGGCGTACACCATGTGCGCCTTGGTGTGCACGGGCGACGACAGCAGGTAGCGCACTCGGTTCGACGACCAGGTGAAGAGCAGCGCCAGCGCCGCCAGGAACGCCAGCAGCCAGGCGAGCCGGCGCGGGTACGAGCCCGACAGGAAGACGTGCCGGAGTCCGTGGAACGTCGTGTGCCTGAGGAAGAGCCTGCCGGCTTCTGCGAGGGAGCCCGCCGCTCTCCCTCCGGGGTCGCACGGGCACATCTTGCGGAGGGTCGATGTATGCGTGCGTGCGTGCGCGCGCGCCCGCCCCCGTGCGTGTGCGTGTGCGAGTGAGACCGCGAGCGCGTGCGTGTGGACGCGGGACGGCTCAGCGCGAGACTGAGCGCCCGGGAGCGCGCCGGACGGCGCTCCGCCGCTCCAGTCGGTGTGCGCGCGCGCGCGCCAAGCGCCCAGGAGGAGGAAAGCGCGCTCCACACGCCGACGCGCTCCGGCGGGACCATCTCATCCCCGCTTCCTTCCTTCCTTCCTTCCTTCACATCTCTGTTAATTGAGACTTAGTTAATGCCGAACAGCCCACTTACTTCATTAGACTGAGTCGGTGTTCCCCTCGCAGCCGCTGGAGCGCTTGTTTCATGTCTATATGCGTATCAGGTGGCATAAAAAAGCCAGCTTTACACTCGGAGGAATTATTATTATTATTATTATTATTATTATTATTATTGTTGTTTTTTCACGTTACCATCGACTGATTCACTTTAACAGATAATAAAGTATCATTAAGTGGTAAGTAATAGGGTCGGTGTTCCCCTCGAATACGTTTTGTGCTTCTTTAACCTGTACCCTTTCTAAACAAAAAAAAAGGAACGTATTTTAACATACATTTTAACTTTCTCAAAACACCCTGGAACAGCGTAAAATAAAAACACTAAACTGCACACTAACAGTCCTGTAGGTATAAAAAAGTAAAAGATGACCATAAATGGAGAAATATAAATTTATACATTTATTTCGAACCGAACTGGTGCAAAAAAAAAATACTCCCTCATTTTTATTAGCCACTTTTATAAGATTTAATAATAATGATTAATAAGAATCCATGTATTTTTGTTAAATGCGTAATTCTTTTCAGGGTCGCGGTGGTCCAAAGCCAGTGCTGGAATCACAGGGTGTCAGGCTATGAAAATGCGCCCCGGTCCCGGCACACAAAGAGAATTAACCCAAAACACTCGTCTTTGGTCTGTGGGAGGAAACCTGAGCACTTAGATGGAACCCACGCAGACAATGGGTGAACATGCAAACTCCTCACAGAACTACTGCCCCCATTTTGCTGCTCAATAATAACAATAATAATAAATTACTGTAACATTATAACATATAACAAATAATTTCACAAATGAAAAAAAATGACACCGAAGAGGTTACAAGTGTGAGATCATATATCCTCAGACAACCCAGAGAGCAGTGTCAAATCAAATGGTTAAAACAGCACATTTGTCATCTACATTTTTTCCCTACAAGAAGCTAAAATAAAATAATGCAAATCTGGATCCAGAAAACCATCAAGAAGGCTCTCTGGAGGAGACTTTAACAACGACGTGCATCTAATGTGGCCTGTTAGAAATTCATTGGTATTCGGACTGCGTGCTAGGCACCATGGACAGTGTGTTCTGTGGTACAGACTGTGTTGGGCACCATGGTTAGTGTGTTCTGCAGTAAAGTCTGTGTTCAGAACCATGGGCAGTGTGTTCTGCAGTACAGACTGCTTAATTTTTGTTAAAGGAACCCTCCCTCCATGTCCCTCCTAATTTCTGCACTTTTCTTGTTCCCGTTTGAAAATACCCATGAGCCCTACTGATTCTCCCTCTTAGCCAGTCTCACCCTCCTCCTCCTCCTCCTCCTTCTTCTCCTCCTCCTCCTCCTCCTCCTCCTCCTCCTCCTGTCTCCATCCCCCTTGGACACACTTTGCCTCCACTCTGCCTGTCCTTCGTCTTCGGTTTCTTCTCATGCTGCTCATGTCCTGGTTAGTGTCCTCTTTAGACCTGTTGTCACAGAATGTGAAGGATCTCTCTTCAAATTCCACTTGATCATGGTACTTACCTTGAACCAACACAGTAAAATACCATGCTGTATATGGATAAATCATTGCAAAACTGATTACGCTACATTGTAAGTCACCTTGGCCAAAGGAGTCAGCTAAATGAAGGAGAATAATAATGTTACCTTCCTCCAAATGTCATTTTCCCTGAAAGCTTCGCTCTCTGTTGTCCCTTTCCCTTTCGCTCAGTGTGCCCTCCCTGTAATTATTCGCTTTTTGTCTTTTTCTCTCTTGCCCACTTCTCAGTACCTTTACTCTTAAAATGGATGTCTCTCCCTGTATAACCTTTTGCCACGCATGCTTAGCATTACAGTGTTTTGTGCTCCTCCATCCCACAAATGGGCCCTTTAAAGTGCAGCTCCGACTCTCAAGAACCCGAAATCTGCAGACGGTCTGTGAAACCTGGAGGTCATTACCTTAGGTTCCAATGACAAACCAAAGGATGTCGCCGACAAAAAAAAAATATCTTGCATTTTTCTCTGCAGCCACGGCCGCTTGCGACACAGGCCGAAAACTCAACCACGAGCGCTACAGGTAAATGTGAAAATAACACTTACAGTGAAAAAAAACACTTTTTGCGTTCCTGCACTGGAAGCCAACCCGTGAACTTTTTTTTTTTTTTGCTTTCTAGTTTACTTTACATCCGAGCGAAACTGAGCTTAAAAGCACATTATTATGAAAGCATATAAAATGGGTTTCTGCCTGGCCATCAAGATGGAAGAATGGCGCTCAAACAGCAGGGGCAGAGCGAACACAGCAGAACTTCTTACTGTGGGAAAGTTCACTGAAGGAACACCTTGAAAGGAGCACCAAGAGCTCAGCCTGCATATAAAGGCACCTTCACCGGAGACGTTCAGACGACCGACATTTAGGTGTCTCACACCTTCCTCGAAGTGCATAAGATGCTTTGTTCACCCTTCTGGAATATACAGTATATTTTATTTGGCAGATTTAATAAAACGCAAAGTTCAGGGTCAGACCGCTTTATGGATATTTATTAATTAGAAAATGTACTTGAGTAAATAGGTAATTAACTGGCTTGGCATCAACATTCGTCTTGATTTCTAAATAATAAGAGCGTGAAAAACAATTTCGGCACCCTTAGAAAGTGGTAAGTGGGTGTCACGTAAAGCGTCGCTGGTCTTAGGTCACACACCGGGATTTGGCGTACAGCTCATTTGTGCTGCAGGTTGTAATAAGCAAGAGATTAATAATAGTGGTTAAGCGTATTGTGGGGCTCCAACCCACCTGCACAAGGACCAACAGAATGAAAATTGCATGTAGCAATGCCATTTTTGAGCAAAGAACCGTCGCCAGCATGGTTTTCCAGTCTGAAGTCCGGCGACAAAGGGTGCCGAGAAGAATGGGTGGTTCTTCTTCGGTAAACAAAAGGCTGCTTCGCCTGATACAGATGACAGCACGAGAAGATGTTTTAACGCCGCTTGCCAAGCGCTCCTCGCCGCCGATGGAGAAACACGTAACCCTAGAGAAATCTGGGCTAAAAAGGGCTCCGCAGAGTTGTCGGATCTTACTTTCCAGTTTAGGGAACTAACTTTTCTGGACCGTGATGTTTCTTGGGGCGTTGCCCTTTGCACACGACTAATTTTGCTTTTAATGTCATGATGAAAGATGAGTCGTGGAGCCACAACTACTCCTCCTCACTCGATACACTTTTCTTGTGGACAGGGTGCAATAGGTGAACCGTTTTGGAAAACCACTGTTACAGCCCAATAACAAATGACAGAGTAATGTTGCTCAAGTCCTGCTTAATGTGGGGTGCTAACACCGCATTCATAGCCAAAATTATGGAAGAAAGTGCTGCACATTTTGCCCTGACACCAGTATCTTTCAAATATAATTTATGTTTGAATTTAATGCAAAATGTCTTATCCTGCAAAGGTTTTTTTTTTTTTTTTAAAAAAAAAAAAAAAAACCGCCTATTAAAGTTCAGGGTCAGTATAGTGTTTCACAGGAAATGTCGAATTCAAATGCATGGCATCATCTTTCCAAAAACAAGAAAATCAGCAGTGCATTCCACGAACTTGACCTTGCAGAAATACTGTATGCTTTGCTCCAGCCCAAGACGGAGGAAACTGGAAGATCCAACTTCGGGCTCAAAACAAGATCATTATGGTTTGCAGAGCACCCATATCTGAGGTGAAATTAACCTTCTGTTACCATACCCAAGACACCGTGCAGAATAGCAAGTTATTCCCAAGTTTTGGCCATTTCAATATGTGCGCTTAATTGCAAGTTCTGGTATTTCCCTCTTCTTGAGCTTGGGCTGTCTTTCATATTTTAACATTGGCACGCAGCTTCCACCAGGGCTCCGGTGATAAATCGTGTTCTTGGCTTTACTGCATTAACCCTACCGGGCAGATAATGACCCACGTGACAGAGAAGCACGATCTCGTAGCGCAGCCGAATTAACATTCCCGGCGTTTCTATTACAGGCATCTTTGGGATTGATTATCGCGAGAGAGAAAGCTGTGCCGCACCTCGGTGTCACTGTATGAGCGACCGGAGAAGGATCCCCGGAAGGTCTACCCCTTGTGACGGCCAGCACTGTCGGTGTCCTTTAAGGACGACGAGGACTGTGTTTTCACTGCGTTTCGAACTGCAACCGTTCGCCACTATGTGCAGAACGTCACCTAAAACAGAAGTCACAATGTGTGCAAACTAAAGAACTTCAAACATTTCCTCAGGTTTTAATATCACCAAAGTGATGTATTCTGCAGACACCCAGATGCACAGATGATAGAAGAGAATAAAGTGAGATTAAAAATTAGTTTCATTATCTTGCAAGAGCTACCTCAAGCTGACCCCACTGCAATATTAGACAGCAGACAGTCTGATGAATTTGAGACACAGACCAGGCAGCTGCTTGCACCTTCCTTGCTGAACCATTAAACTTTTCTCGCTGACAATCCTGCGCTCTGGTGTCCATGCAGGGAAGTCGGTGTTTATTAGCTCACGTCAATAACTCGCTTATTATCGCTCGCCACGCTTGGAAACGTTCGTTTTCTTTGAACTCCATTGCTGCCGTTCAGTCGTCTGTTATATTTTCCAATTTGTCTTTTTCACCCAAATAAAACGTGGGAAAAAAAAAATCAAACGCAGGTTCACTTCTTATCGTGACCTGAACTTGTGCGATGTGCCCCGTTCTAATATGGCAGAAGATCCCCCTTCTGTTTGCAACTGGAATGTGGATTTTGAAGTTTGGATAGATCCACTCGCCACTTAAGATTGAGATAAACTTATTTAACTGTCCAAAGCATTCTAAAGAGGTAACAGAAAGATGCAAATATTTTTATAATTCCAATTTGGTCTGAAGGTCTGGTCTAAAGTCCTGATATGGCAGGATATCTACATTTTAATTCTTATTGACATGGAACGTGAGACTCAGTGATAACTGGTCAACAACTATGGAAAATAAATGAAGAATAAGTGGCCGAATGTGACAGCGACAACAGGTTAAGGAAGTGCGATTGCTTCTTTCAGCGCCTCCTCAGGAACAATTCAGGGAGAAACTGTCACCTTAAGGAAAACCCTTCCCATTGCAGACCCACGCGGAGCCGCCGCAGACACGCAGTAAAACGCAGCACAAGTGTGGACCGGGAGAAATCCTGAATTTAAAGGATTTCCAAGGCAGCTTTAAAGAGGTGTGCAGCCCTCAGATTAGCAGCTCATCCATTTATTATCCAGGACTGGGAAGCAGGGTCATGCAGCGGCAAAGCTGACTTGTCATTCCTGTCCGTGTCCCCACTGCGTGTCTGCATGCACTCGGAGTCAGTCAGTGGAGCTTTCTCCCTCACTGTCCTAACATCAGGGCCTGGACCCTAAAGGGGAACCACTGGTGCTTAAAATGGAAAAAGACCTAGGAGCCAGTGCTGCCCTTATTGGTGTGTTGGCGTGCGTGTTGGTCTGTATCAGCAAAATATTAAGTATTAAATTCAGACCTTTTGCAGTGGATAAAAGATCTGAGGAGATTTGGGCGATGCTTGCAAAATGTAGCTCTTTACTAAAGTGGACACAAATTTCGAAGGAATGGATGGAAAACAGAGTGTGAGCCGCCTTACAGGCTAACTTACTGCACGCTGGGTATTGAAGTGTAGCTATGACGGCTGTCATGAGTAGTGGCCGCATTCTACAGCGGTCTTATTCAGGGAGAGCATCTCAGACAGAGAATCTGGCCAATGGGGGCCAAAAAAAAGTACAAAGTCCAAAACATGGAAGTTCAGGTACTGTGTGGAACTGGATACTGACGCATGTTGTGTGCTGAGAATGGGAAACATAGTGAAATGGAAAATCGGATACGAAAGATGAGCGCGCGAATCGTCATCCGTTGTGTACGTGTGTTGCCGGACCCGCAAGACAGCAAGATCTCCGCCAAGCCTGGCCCAGCATTTTTAAAAGACCGACATATTCCTCAGCGTGACGGACAAAGAGACTCGGGCGCGACTGTCCCGACTGCTATTCGAGATACAGAAAGTGTGTGTTTGTAGCATGAGGGCCAGATGTACCGGTGATGGATAGCAGCTGTAGACTGCGTATACCGGTGGAATGAAGAGGAGGAAGCACCACTGCTCTTTGTGCACATCCTCGCCGTGGCTGCCCCTCCCCTGCTGCCTCCCACCTGAGACGGAAGAGAAGTGCGTGCAGCTCGTGCCTCAGACCGGCTGCGCGCTCATTAATCCTGACAGATACGCAGTCAGACAGCTGAGAAGTTGGGAAAGACGAGTTCTGATTAATCCCTTTCAAAGGGCCGTGCCAGTAAACAGGCTTCCTCTTGCACGCCCCCCCCCAGACCAAACCAGACAAAATGCCTCCAGGGAAAAAGAAGGATCGCTCGCAATGCGCAAATGTCTTCAAGTGATGGCGCGTGTCTGCCGGCAGGACATGCCAGGGCGTTTGAACTGTGCGCCAGCTCTTCTGATGTAATGAAAAAGAAAGCATGGTAAGTATTCTGCAAAGCAGCTTGCGGGCAAAGTGCATCCCACTGTGGTGCTCGTGGAAGCTTCACCCACCGTGGAAACACAGCAGTCATAGACAAGCAATAAGTTGCTTTGTACAATGTGGGCCAGCAGGAGGTCTAATGGTGAGAGTTGCTAAACTGTATGGCCAAATGTCTGTAGACCCCTTCCTCCTTCTAATGACTGAGCTGAGCAGCTTCAGTCGCACCCATGCAGCATACAAACACGTTCTAGACAACTGTGTGCTTCCAGCTTTGTATCCACAGTTTGAGGAAGAAGCTCCTTTCCTGCTCCAGCATGACTGTGCCCCTGTGCACCAAGCGAGCTCCATATATACAAGGTTTGCCCAGGTTGGTGTGGAAGAGCTTGAGTGGCTACACAGAGCCCTGACCTCAACCCCACTGAACACTTTTGGGACGAACCAGAATGCTGACCGCAAGCCAGGTCTTCTCGCCCAACATTGGTGTCCAACCTCACTGATGCTCTTGTGGCTGTATGGGGGCAAATTCCCAAAATCTGGTGGAAAGACTTCCCAGAAGGAAGAAGCTACTATAGCATCAAAGGGAGAAAAAACTCCATATTCATGCCCATGGGTTTGGAATGGGAGGTTCAGCAAGTGCATATGGGTGTGATGGTCAGAGGTGTGAATCCCACCTCTGGTTTTAGTGCCCAAGGGAAAGGTACTTACCCTGCACTGGTATAGTAAAACATTACCATTATGCTATGCTGCATGACTTTAGGTTCACTTTACTGACGTTCCACGCTTACACAAATACAGTTCCTCCTGGACCACGGTGGTACAATACACTCGACAAGCAGCCTAACACCAAAAAAACATCAGAAGCGGGTAGCCAAGTTAGTGTTAGTTGGTGTAAAAACATATTGAGGTGATGCACATACTGTATATAAATAAGAACAATATAAGTAGATAAAGATAAAGGTATTCACTGTAGATTCAATAAAATGAATTGCACCTACCCACTATAAATGGGTGAATGATGAGTTTCGGTTACAAACCACCACAACTCTGATCAGGATAAAGCGGTTAAGGATAAAGGATGGATGGATGGATGGATGGATGGGTGACACTAAGTTGCTTTGGAGTAAAAGGTTAATAAAATATAAATGTACATTGCAAAAACAAGAAATCAACAGTCAAATTTAAGTCAGTCGTACAGTTTAGTCTGTTTTATCCACGTTGCTCCAGGGCTTCGCACCAATTCCAAATGCTGGATGTGATGCTCCAAATGTGCTGCTATGTATCACACACAGTTACTCAGAGCAGCATTAGCAAAGGCCTTTAACAGCGATAAGCAACTATAAAAAGGAGGAAAAAAATAATCTCACATCAATTATTTTGACGTGTCCCAGAATAATTCCACTTCTGTGTGCAGTGGAGAGTTACAGTGGAACTTTGGGTCTCCGACTTTTTTCCCTTTCATTTCTGGCCTTTCACTCCATCTCCCTGCACCTGCTTCCCCAGCTGAGTGATCCTATTAAACTGTTGGCGAACAGCGACGGAGGAGAGCGAAAGGCCGCCCAGGATGGGGGTGGGGGTGGGGGGTCCTCCACATGTCGAGAGCCTGTCAGACATGAATAAGGAGCGAGGCTAATGAGGCACACTCAGTCTGCCGGGACCCACCAGCAGAGGAAAGCCTTCACCCAGTAAGGGGGAGAGCAACACACACGCAGATGCGTTCACGCCCTCCGCCGCACCCAGCTCGGGAGAATTTACCAGATATCACACCCAAGCTTTTATTCTCATTTCACTTCATTGCAGAGCTTAATGGTTTCTGAAGATACATTAGCAGAAGGCAAGATTGCCCCCCTCCACACACACACACACACCCCACGCCACCTCCACAACACGTCCCATCCTGCACTGTAGTCTCCCGACTGTGAGCGATGAGGAAAGCAACACTTCGGGGGAGATTAAGTGCAGTGGGATTCGCCGCAGCTGAACATTGCATGAATAATGTTATCACTTCTTTTAATCGGCCAAGCCGTGCGACACGGGATTTAGTGGCACGCGCCTGTCAACCAGAAGATTACAGCGGAAACACACACACACACACACACACACACACACACACACACACAGAGTCATTATCACAGCGGATTGCAATCTTACAGATCTTGCATTTTGTAGGCTGTCAATATTGCAGAAAAAAGTAGCAAAATCATAAATATTATAAAGCCTATTTTTTAAGTATAACATGCTGCAGGTGGAAATGTAAATGTTGAATTAATTTTTAGCTTTTATTTGGACAAAATAATTAAGGGTTTAAACAGTTTTTATTCTGCGTCTCAGTAAAGAACCATTCACCCATCTCCATTGTTAATGTGATGAAGGCTCCCCCTAGGCCCCAGGTAGCGGCATTCTGGTCGAGTCGGATTGCTGTGTGTATGTTTCTGCTATCGACTATTTCATTTTATTAGGTACATTAGAGCTTTGCTGTGCATTGCATTAGGGTTTAAGAGTGGTACTGAATCAAATCCCACTTTGCCACGTGCCGTCAGGTCTGCAGCCCGACGCGTACAGCTGCACACAACTTTGTACCAGCAGATTAACCCACCGATCCAACCCTCAGTCCGCCATTACAAACACTAGAGCATGCACAGAAATATTACGGAAATCCCACCTTACTTTACATTTCTGCTACTGGAACAGCTGGTGTCATAAACAAAAAGAATAAAATAATAATTTTAAAGAATGTATGTAAATGGAAATCACCAAAGTGAAAAAAAAACAAACAATCCTTCGCTATGGCATCCCTGGCTACATGGACGTAATTTGTTAGAGCTGAGACGTTTAAGGATTTTTACAAAGTACAGTATTTTTCCCTGAAAGTCCACTACATCTTAACTTTTAAGTGTGTTTTGCTTAAGCCAACATTAGTAAAGATTACGACGTGGCCTTGGAAACACTGCCCCCCAATGTTAAATAAAGGAATAGCAGGTGCCTCCCCAAGAGAAAGACAGAGAAAGCAATATCCTCATGAACACACACACACACACACACACACACACACACACACCCTCTGCCTTGTCTTAAAGCTTACATCCCCTTTACACACTTTCATTTTTGTAGGCATAGGATCATTTGCTCTTTCAATGTGCCCTTTAACATACATCGCTTAACTCCTTCATTTTGGGTGTAAAAACCAAAATGCTGGAATTCTGGGAAAATACAAAGAATGTTGACTTATTAATACTTAAGAAAACATGGACAGATGCAGTCACTCTTTGTTCCTCAGGCTACAATAAAATCATTTGTTCAGTTTCAACTGCCGGTTACAACCTGGCTTAAAATATTCCAATCGGTTGAAGAATCTGTCGCTTTATAAGGCAGTGTGGGGTCTGTTCTTGATGCAGGGATTTTACAAACTGAAACCCAATGTGCTGAGTTCTGCAAGAATATCCTGGGGGTGCGGGGAAAAGCGACTACCAGCGCTTACCGGGCTGAGTTAGGACAAAACCCCTTGTGAAAATCCAAAAAAGAGTCATTAAATTTTGCAGCCTCCTAAAAACGTGTTACCCCAATTTGTATTACTTTAAAGTTCTAAAAAGCCAAGAGGTGAGCGTAGAAAAGTGACCCCTCAGCTGACCGACTCAGTCTAACAGCGCCAACAACAACCTGCCTGAGGACAGCAAAGCCCCAGCTGAAAGATTCTGACCCCACCAAATAAATTATAACTAAGAAAAAGAAAAATATCAGACCCATTGGACTGAGACAACCAAACCCCAAAGTTAACCACGGTGCTATTTGACCCTATACAGACAGTTTATCACACTAGAGTACCTGACCACGGTAACCAAGCATAAACTGAGGAGAACCCTGACAAAGTGCAGTTTCGTAGAGACGGGTGGGTGAAGGTGAACCTGGTTCCCCCGGAAGGAGCGGCTGTGCTATCACTATGAACTCAGGGAGGTGGAGACAGAGCTGCACTTCCAGACCAAATGTGTAAAACACAAACATACGAAAGATATTTATTCCTCCGGATTACAAATACCTACCCTCAGCGAGCTGCTGCCTCTCCTACTGGGGGAGAGTGTGTTTGGTATTTATAGATAAATATCTATACATATATTTTAATTCATATAAATAAACAACTTATTTTCAATTGATTTCATTCTTCTTCTTTTTCTTCTTCTTCTTCTTCTTCTTATTATTATTATTATTATTATTATTATTATTATTATTATTGCTGCTGCTGCCTCTGTTGTTTGTTGTACAGGGCTTCTCTCAGCATTGTTGCTGAATATCTTTGGCAAAAATGAATCTGAATCTAGAGCGACAGACAGAGAAGAAAGAGGGAGGGAGAAAGAGATGCATTACCGTGATACTGCACCATATCACATGCCACTGAGACACATGGTACAATGATATGTTACTGTGAGACATGTAACCATGTACTATGAAACACGGTACCAAGCTAGTGCACTGTGTAGTGCACTGTGACACTGTAAGGCGTCATACCGTGGTACATGACACTGCGACACTGACATACATCTGGGCCGCTTCGGGCGGACTGCTGAGAAGGCAGCTGCAACAGCAGCGCAGTCGGCGAGACGTCTGTCTGTGTTCCACGTTAATTTCTCAGCCACGTCAAAATGAATTAATGCCAGCTGAGCTTTAAAACAACAGTCCAAAAGCCATCAGTCATTGTAACACAATGTGATTTTCCAGAACTTTCTCTCTCCTTGCACACAGAGAGGAAGGAATCACTGACTTATTGTACTATTTACAGGAATATTTTAGACAAATGTAAACATATCAGTTAGAAAAAATTCATATTATTACGTAGGGGTTTAGGTGCTCTGGTTTCCTCCCGCAGTCCAAAGACATATGTTTTTGGTGCCCAAGAAAAAAACATTAAAAAATTCCCTACATTTGCTGCTTGCGTGTGTGTGAGTCAATATCATTGTAGAGTGATGGACTGGGCCCCACCAAGGATGTACCCTGTTTCACACTTCCAGCTTCCGGAATAAACTCTGGACCGCCCACACCCTGATTTTGTAGAAAAAGTCCTCCACGATGAGCAAGTGAGACTAAGTAGAGACTTCAGAATCAAACAGACAAAATATTAATATTATATTAACCCTTAATACAATATTAAATATTAATTGACTTTCATTCACGTCACTTCCACCATGTATACAACTCAGTCCCATCTTTATCAGAGCCAGTGAACAATTGCCATTCAATTGTTTGCTCATTTTAATTGAGCTTTCATTTCAGTGTGGTTGGATATTAATTTAAAAAAGAATGACAACCCTGACATAATCTTTTTATTTATTGTAGCTATGCCTAAAATTTTCCCAGAACACAACGAATAAATAAATAAATAATAACGCTGCTACATTATTTGGCTAATATTAATCGAGCAGATAATAAAGAAAAGTAACAAGTGACTGGAAGCTAACAAACATTAGATACACCAGTGGGATAAATTGGTTGGCAATTTGGATTTAATTGTAGGTTCTGGAGGTCCATTAATTTTAATGCTGTTTAAAGTTAATAAATGTTGAAAGTGCTATATGAGGGCAGTCTGGTTGTATCCTGCCTTCCATCCTGTGTTTCCAAGAGAGGTTCAAGGCCATGTCAACCCAACGTTCAATAGGTTAGCGTTACGCACTTTTTTATTCATTAAAGGTTTATCTGAAGGCTTTACAAAACCTAATCTGTGAGAAAGTCAAGGAGCATCCGTAAGATTCAGCCTTTATTGACCGAGTAGAAAAAATGACATTGGAGCGCAAAGCAGAGTTTGTTCTGGATGGGATGCTGGTCTGTTGCAGAACAGCCTTAAACACACACACACACACACACACACACACACACACACACACACACACACACACACACACACACACACACACAGTACAAACAGCATTTTGTTTTTCTGGTTAAGCTGATACACACATCTTTGGACTGTGGGAGGGAACATGAGGAGAAAACACAAACTCCACACAAACCGAGCAAGAGCTGAAACCAAGGCCCGATCCACAGGCGTTATAAGATACCGTGCTGCCTTTCTGGAATTCTGACGGAAAAATACCCCTGCATTTTTACGATGGGTTTGATGACCTTAAAAGGGATTATTGCTATTTTTTGGAACTAACCTCAACCGGTTCAACCAAGAAGCAAGTATTATCCATCACATCATTCATTACACACTAGCTGTATTTATAAAACAATTTGTTTGATTTTGGAGCAGAAAAGATGCCATTGAGATTATAAGTACAGTAACACCCTGAATGGTATTACTTCCCAGAGCACAGTTTGGCCATAACGCCATTTCATTTTCACTCTTTGAGCAATGTATTATAAACCCTCATTTAAAATAAAAATAAATTTGAAACATTTTACCATTTCCTATTTTTCATGAATAAAACAGCATCTTCTGTGTTTATTTGCTGTCATTATATGCATAAGCAAATCTGTTTTTGCTTTTTAAGCTCCATTTATGCAATATAGTGCGTTCACAACCTCTAACAGCACTGCTTCATTCAGCTCCACTTCTCAGTGCTAATCCAGGTGTCACTGTGTTTGGGTTAGAGACCCCAGTGGCAAACCCAGTGGGCTTGCTGAGGGGAAATATGGCAGCTGTGAGAAAAGTTGAGCGACGGGACAGTGGGAGGGGAGCCAGAGGCCGAAAGAGCGTTAACCGCTTTATAAGTTTCTTAATGTTTAATACTGTGCTGATGTCCGTTCCCAGTGCAACATCAGCAGGAGCTTTAAAAGAACAATGCAGACTGGCATCGGTTAACACCGCAAGGGCCCAGGCCACATTATGGCCTTGAAACCCACGTCCCCGACCACCTGCTCCCTGCCAGAGCGCCGCAAGCAACCCAGACCCAGAAGGAGAGAAAGAAATAAACATTTCATTTACTACATTTCCAGTGAACGTGTACATTCTGGGCCCATGCACACAAACATGTGCAGCGCCCACGAGTAATAAACCTGCGATAGGTGGCGAGCTCACGTCCCGCGCGGGATCATAAAGAGCTGGGAGTCGACTTTTAAACGCTTATTTTTCTCACTTAAAAAGAAATGTCTGATAAAGCTGCTTTGAAGTTCCACATCCATCCTTCTTTTAAACTTGCCTGCGCAGTGCTCAGTACTTAAGACTGATATGGCCCCATCGCTCCCAGCAAATATTCCAGACAGGCTGTTAAACGGAGGAGCGAGAGCGAAGTGTCGCAGACGGGGCGGCGACAGCGGGAAAGCGAATGTATTAACAGAACATTTACATTGCGAGCACACTAACAGGCCCAGGAGCTGTCTGTGCATAAAGTTTTTCTACATAACTGGGCTGCGAAATGCACTCTGCCCTCCCTTTCTGGATGAAAGCAAGCTTTGGCACTTTTCAAGCAAAATAAAATAAAGAGGACACTGGTCATCGCTGTCGTCCTTTGATCTAATGGAGACGGTAAGCTTTCGGAACCAATCGGAAAGTTCCAGCTCCCGGTTTGCCCAAGAAAACCCTGAGTTAACAAAGCTGGACCGGGAGCGGCGTTAACTGAGCGGAACAGAAAAACACATCAATTACAATGCAGAATAACCAAATTCCTCTCGATTTTTTGCAGATGTTCAACCTTTGGCATCTGTTGCGCCGATTTAATTTGAAGTAGGAATTTATTACTGCTTATGCTTTGAGCATCATTTTTCTTCATTAACTCATTTTAAATGAGCGATAAATGATGGGTTTAAAAATGTTATTAAATATTCCGGCCAAAAACGCAAATAAGGATGTCACATCGATTCCGGCACTTCAATTAAGAAACTGGACATTTTATGAAATGCTGCAAATTCTGCAGAAAAAAATAAACCAGCATTTTGATCAATAATACTTTTAACCTTAAGGTGATGAGGAAATTTTTTCTTAATATGTAGTAAACTGAATTGCTACCAAGTGTTGCCAATAAATGTAATAAACGTCCACCTCAGCTCCTGATAAAGACACCTCCACATCACTGTTTCATTTTGTCAAAAAAATGAGAGTAAGAGCAACATCCGAGTCCCAAACAACTGTACACAGGAAAATTTAGTGGATTTTAAGGAATTTTTAAACCTCCAGATAATGTGTTCAGTTGTGAATTCATTGCAGGTATGACATAATCTTTTCACAAATGCTTTTTGGTAGGGGGAATATGTGAGAAAAACATTTGGAACACAATGAGGAGGGATTACACTGACATTAAACATGTCTGTAAGAGGGACCAAGGTTTCCGTATTTCAACAGGTGCTCCTACTGAGCGTTAGTTGATCCTTAATATGGCTACTATTTCACTTTGTTATGTAAGAAACATTCCAGAACAGTACTCGGTACTCATTCGGCAAACTGTGGAGAATAAACAATAATAAATAGTACCGTTCACCCCGTAGATCGATCATTGTGACAAAACTATTTTCACTCTTGATGCAAAATAAAAAGGTTACTTTTTAGTAACAATTAATTCTAACATGCAGACAAAGGCCAAAAGCAGAATTATTAATGGGTTGATGGAAATACCAAGGAAAAAATATCTGCTTTGAAAATGAAGTGCTTTAAAGGTATTGGTGCTTTCATCGCATCTCAGGCCCCTGCTATAGCCCCCCACCCAGACTCGCTGGAGGTTTCTCACCTCCTTGAAGGGTATCAAAAATGAATAAAATAATTCCCCTCTGACAGAGGTTCATGTTTCCTAAACCGACTTTGGTTTAATGGATGTAGACTCGGAAGTGCAGCCTCAGATGAGGAGCTCATATTCTGCCCTGGGATAGAAAACCGAGCCCCCCGGCTGCCAGATGCCATCTTAGCTGCCATTGATCGAGACAAAGTGTTCCTTGGAGCCATCAGTCAGTTAGATCCACAGCGCATTCCCAAAGCCAGCGTTCACCGCCATGAGCTGCTTGTGTGTTAACAGCAGACATGCGGTGTGCATAAGTAGGCATCCTGCCGCAACTGCTATTACCCCCAACATTGCAGTTATTTCTGTAGATCATTTCTCGTGCTTCCTCCAAGGGTGATGAGAATAGCACAGTGTGCATTAGATCTCTAAATAAAATATTACAATGACCTGCGGCTGGGATGATGTCTTCACTGCTCGATTGGAAGCAATAACATAAGAATCCATAAGACTCCACTTAATCCATAAGCATGATGCTGACTCAGCACCAGCATAGCTAAAAAATACATGTGTAAGTGCTGCAATATGACAACGGTACCGCATTACGATGCTTCCATCCATTTCAAAGAAATATGAATGACATAATCCCAAGTGTACTTTGCTGCGGTGCTTCGTGATATCATCAGCTTCCTTTGAGGCTTTGGTTTGAGAGGTACTTTCCTGTTTGCTAAAAATTAGTTTCTGCTCTTAGGAAAGATTAACCATCTCGATGGATGGACTAATGGGCAAATAAGCAAAAACAAAAGCGGTTGCTTGGCCTCCTCTCCCACCTATTACACAGGAATGGGTCTTGCTTTAAACCGGGGCGTTTGTCTTCATCTGCACTGTTTACAGTGCAGGAACAGTAATTCTTAATCTTACTATTCAAAAATTTTTATGAACTCATTTCGACTTTGCTGGATTCTTGGGTTTCACATGAACCGCCACAAACGTTCTCAACGTGCAGTACCTTTAAATAGACAGACAGGAGGATATCGATCCAGTGAAGGGCAAATTTTGTGTGCTGCTCCCCTCCTGAAAATGCCTCCATGGTCAATTTATATTCAAAGCAGAAGCTTGTGCTATTAATTTTTAAAAGGGAAACACATTTCTTCACCCCCAAAATATACATGAATTATGTATATACACGAATTAAGGAAAAAAGAATGCAAACAAATGAAAAGGCAAGTAAACAGCAGCAACGCGGTGGAGTAAAGCAGTAAAATGTACAAGATATTCTAATAGATTCTGATAGCCAAACATGATGGATAACAGTGCTAAGGAGCTAAAGAGAAGGCAATTTGTCATCATTATCATCCTTATCATTACCATGGCAACAAAGAAGCTGCAGCTGAGAATAAAGTCTGACATCATCCATGGCCCTGAAACGAAAGCTTCACTTTGTAGGGGAGCTGTTTGTCTACATAAAGAAACAATAACAGCGATGAAGACGCTCTGGTATAAATTTCTTGGGCCCATATAACAAATTTCTGTAAAACTACTGTCTGCTGACCAAGGGATAAGCGTGCTTTACGTTCCGTGCATTGACCAAATATAATATTTTTTGTCTTCGGTCGGACTTTTTCCAAGTTCACTTAACTTTAACAGTAAAATATCATTTATTAACAGCAGTTATATTCTAGCTCTCTATCTTCCTCCATATTTACAGTTTCAGGAGGCCAACTTACCACTTCATTCCTTTTGACTATATTCATATTTATGTCCTCAGATAGGACATAAATAATGTATTTTTTGCACTTTGGCAACAGCTTGGTTTTCTGGTCCATTAGTGCATCTGGGGTCTGGCTCGGCCAGTATTGTATTTGGCCCAAAAATCTTGGCATGGCAAATACTTTTACATAAAAAAATTGCTCTAAATGGGTCTCAGAGGTGACACTGTGACTGCTAATGATGGGAAGCAGCACTTTGTGGGGGGGATGGAAGCATTTAAACAAATGCCAAACAAAGGCCAGAAGACAGTTTTGTTAAAAACTGATCTCAAATTCAGAAACACGATATTTTTTACAGTCGAAATGGGAAACATGCACAGGGGTCCCTTTGTGGTCGTTTGCACTTGCCGATAAGCAGAAGGACCATTTGCAGACACAAATGCTTCAATTCATGCTTGTTAAATTCATTTTGTAAAGAAAATGCATTAGAAAGACAAACAGCAATACCCATGTATATTCATTATTGTGTTCCTTAATGATCCGATGGGAAAGAAAACTGTTTTGTGCCTCCGTGTGAGAACGCAGCCAGAAATAAACTCACGACTTACTCGTTCGCTCACCTCTCTGAAAAATTCGGGGCCGCATTCTTGACCGCGGAACTTACAGTCGAGCAGCATGTCTTCGATGCGGTGACGGGTGCGGTTGAAGAACTCGGCTAAGCTGAAGCGGTTGCCCTGGCGGTCTGGCTCAGGAGCCAGGGGGATCCCGGGGGCCATGCTTTCCTCGTAGCCCAGGAGCTGCCCCGCAAACAGCAGGTCACTGTAACTGATCTGGGAGCGCCGGAAAGTGTTATAGTTGCAGAAGGTGATTGCCGGGAAGACCATTTCTTTGGCTTCCCACTCATCGAGCATGGTGATGTGGTCATACTGCAAGTAATAAATGACACGGTCCACAACCTGGACCAGAAACATCGAGACGGCCAACAAGAAGACGACTGCCCACAGCCCCTGCCGCACCCCAAACTTCTTGCCTTCCACAAAGATGTGGTTGGGTCCATGCAGGGAGCAATTCCCGCAAAAGGTGGCGAGGTCATCAAGCTGGTTGCCTTCGTCTTCTTTCTCTTCACACGTCTTGAACTCGTCATACTGCTCCCCATACACTGCCACTTTGCTGTCACTCAGGCTCCCCGCCCGCAGCACTCGCTTATAGCGGTCATCAAAGCCATCCAAATACCCCGCACCACCGGTGGGTTCGTCGTCGGTAGAGAAAGAGATGGTGCATGTGATACGGACAGGCATGGCACCTCCACGATCGCTACACCTCCCCAACAATTATGAAAAAACCTTACCAGGTGGCAAAGCTGGTCGGGACTAACTTTCCGACTTCAGCAAATCCTGAAAACCAGTACGTCCTAGATCCATCTTACTAATAAATATCTATTCATGCCAACATCTGATTGGGTTAACATCTGGATAAAAGAAAAATTGAAAATTAGAAGCAGTTCTTCCAGCCTTGAGTTGCTTCTTCAGCCTTGTCGTACCATAGTTAGCAGTACAGTGTAGAAGCCAGCTGGGAGAAGGTTGACTTCAAGCCTGAGTGCAAACACCTAGTGCTCTACATCCTAGCAGAGCAGGAGTGCGTATGCTGTGTTCAGGTCTGCAGGCAGTGCGAACAGCGCTGTGTCGGGTTACCGAACCCAAGCACGAGGCTGTCCTTCCCGTGCTTGCAGCACAGCACACCCACTGTCAGGGAGGAAGAGATCAGTTTGGCCTGGTAAACTTATACCCCCTGTGGGCCCAGCTCTGGCCCACTCATTAAGAGCCTGAATTTAACTGTTTACAGGCACCATCCTAGGATCTTTATGCTTGGGTGGAGTTTAGAATGGCACTTAATTCCCTATAAATAGAATTATGTGGAATCATCTCTTGCTTGGATCCTGCTTTGGGATTTATGACTTCACAGCAACACGCAGTTAAATCGATAAGGACAATGGGTCCAAAAACATGACGGTCTGTGGGAAAAAAAAAAAAAAAATCACTGGCACATTGAAGCACATTTTGGTTGGTATTGATTCAAAATTAAATTTTGAATTTCTGGACTGAATATACAATACTATGGTACATTGTTCAGAATATGTATTTTTAGAATAAAGGAGGCACAAATGAACAATAGGAAAGCGGCAACAGAGCCAACTTGCAGGATAGCTTAGTGCACCCTGGGTAAGGAAATGCAGCTATGAGGGCTGCTATGAACAATGGCTGTGTTCTACAACGGTCTTATTCAGGGACAGCAGCTTAGACAGAGAATCCGATCAGTCGGGGGCAGAAAAGAGCACGGGAAGTGCATGTATGTAAGAAAATGTCCTGGTTCTACTAAGAACAACATGTAGAAGTGCGATTCAAGTCTCGGGACCTTTTGTATTACCTTTCAGCAAAGTAGTTCCGCTTAATAGCTGGGGTAAAACACATAGCTGCACGATCAGGTTAAACGGCAAGCTAGCTCGGATAAAAGGATCCAACAAAAACGGAGAATTGATATTAACTAATCCTTGGCAGATGATCCACCACGGTTGCTACCAGCTGAAAGCGTGATCAACCAGAAATGACACGGATGTACTTTACAGCCATGCTCGGTTCATCAAACCTAATAAAATTAAATTGGATGGAAAAGGAAATGGGGGAGGGGCGGATTAGATGAAAAGGGAAGTACATGGGATTAGCGCAGCAGCACATGGCTGAGTAATTTCCAAGTCTCTGCTGTATTCAGACAGGATCATTCCCTTGCAGTAGATCTGGACTGCTGAAACAGAGATCCCCCCCCCCCAGCCTTTACAGCCCTGTTTAGTGAGTCGGCGCTGATTTGATTTCCTTACCGCATAAGCATTTATTCGGGATCATTAAGGAGGTTTCATTCCGTACGCTAACTGGAAAAGAGCGCAAAATATTATGTGGCCCAATTTGTTTCTGTATTGCTCGAACATAAAGTCAGGTACCGTAAGACCATCAACAACGGTTCAATACAGGGCTGCGGGCGTGTAATGGAGCTTCAGGCTCAATTTTGGATTTTAATCAACTGTCTGCTCATTCGTGCAATGGCTTTCCATCCGACCACAAGCGCTGCCTTTTAAGCAATCTGAAATCTGATTAATAGAAAACAAATAGAAATTAAGATGTTATTCAGCGGATGCCAAAACCGGTCGCCGCCGGTATAAAATAGGCCTCTCGGCTCTTCTTTGGTCGGCCGAAGAGCTACGGTGTCAATTTTCCTGCAAGGTGCATTTGGAGTGTTGATTGTTCAGTGGTGTGGAAGACGTGCAATGAGGCGGCCCGAGGAGCCAGCATGAAGAAGCTGATCTAGCTGCCCACAGCCTATCCCCCGAAAGTTCTGTGAAGCCCCGTGAGAACCTGAGCAGGAGGAGAAGGACACCTTGTTCTTCGTGCGTTCACAGTGTCCTGTTTGAGGTGCCATGCCTGGGCAGCAGCTCATCATAACCTACCCCCTCCAGCTCCAGCGCATCCCGCAGTCATCGGGGAGAGCAGCGGGGAACCCACAGAGGATCAGTCCCCTAGAGCACTGTGCTCTCATCCCTGCTGGACCGACATGTGCAGGTGGAAGAAATTTTCACCAATAACCAAAAAAAGGAGTAAATTATTCAGTCCGTCATAATTTTTCTTTTATTATTTTCTTTTCTTCTAGATCTGCAGTGTCAGACAAGCAAATGCACAACGATTCACCAATTCACACTGCAGGTATTTTTACTGTATAAATTCATGGCAAACACTGTGTTCGAGTGCTGTGACAGGAGTGGGATTTGAACCAGCAACCATCCGGTTCTAAAGCAACAGCTGCAAGTTGTACCTGAGTCACAGTGGTTTGTTAAGGAAATTTTTTGTCTCAGTTCAGTCATAGTTCTGAACTAAATTTTAAGCGCCGAGCATCACATTAACTGGAACGGTGGGTGAGCCAAGTAGGTCAAGGAAACCCCAAAAACCCAAATCCACTCACTATGGGTACCAGCAGCAGCAATGCGTCAGACTATTTCTGGTTTGATGACACGCACATCGAGACCAAACAAACACAAAGGCTGTGGCCATACTTTCTGATAGCACCATTACTTTTTGTTTATCTTGTTGCAGATCCATTTTAAATAAGTTCAGAATCAGGTAATTGACATTTTGCTTTTTATCACATTCTATTGCATGCATAATTTTAGATAACCAAATCATCATGGCGTTCTTCATACCTGCTGAAATTTTTCGTTCGTGTCTCAGAAGGATGCAAAATAATCAAGGCAAAAGGCATTTATGCAACCTCTCATTGTTTGATAAACGGAAGGCCAAGGCTGTGGCGGTGTTACACTGTTTTTCTGTACCTCCTTATAAGCAGTAACATAAGGATGGTGTACTTGGAGGGAAACATGCTGGCCACGGTCCACTTGGCTCCCCGAAATGCACATCCCCCGAAGCACGGTGACAGCGCTGTCCTGTTGGAACGACCTTGTCCCCGAGCCACTCGGACTTGCCGCAAGTCACGCTCTGGCTATTAGAAATAAGGAAAACGCCGTGACGCAACATGGACGACTGTGCCAGGAAAGACAAATTCAATCCACACCGAGGAAGAGCGGCAGATAAACAAACCTGCTGCTCTATACCGCACTGTGCCATCCTTCAGAAACACTTACTCCCTAAAAAGATCTACTTATTTTGCAAAGTATTTTAAAAAATAACAGGAAACAAATGTTTAACAGCAGATGTCCACTGGGTGGCAGCACCCATTCACAAGTGAGCCACAAGGGCTGAACTTTCTGGCAGAAATGACAGCGCAGTACAGTACAGTACAGCACAGTAAAGCAGCGTACAGTACAGAAGGAGCGCACAGCTCCTCTGAGAGAGCCAGGCTGTTCGACACTGTGAACTCTTCCTCACTGTTTGGGAAGAGGGGTAAAATAGCTTAATGTAAGGAACAGCAAGGAAAAGAAAAAATGTAGACAGAAGGACAGTATAATTTTTTATCTTAACTTTTGGCACTCTGACTCGACTATTTTGCACATTTTTCAGCACAGAACTCAAAATTTTAAAAAAAAGAAGAAAAAAGAAAAATCAAAACCAAAAAAAAAATTTGAAGTGAGGCACCTATAATCTTGCTAAGCCCTAAATCCATCCTATAAAACAGGACCAGCAGTGGTGCTGAATGCGTTACCCTTAACACTCAGTTCGTACAGCTGTATTTCTTGGTTTGCTTGTTTCGCTCCCCACCATTACGAGGAGGTTAAGTGGAGTTTCCCCTTGAAACGTTATCATTATCTTCGATTAAAATACACCTGACAGACTGAACAAATGAGGCAGCGTACAGCACGCACGCAGCAAATGAAGGATGAAGAAATAAATGCATAAATAAACACATTTCAACAGAAGAGGGGGGTGCATTAAGGCACTACAGAGTCAGTAAGAGGTCAGCGCCACCATGACTGGTGTCACGTGGTTAACCAGTTTGGGGAAAGCAGGTTTTCTGGCTGAGACGAACATGTCCTTAGAGCAGCTACGCAACCAGTCTTAATCCAGTTAAACTGCTGGCAGGAACAGGCACACTACAGGTGAAGAATCTGCGTAAACCTGCCGGAACCCAGTTTTTGTCACTGTGTGTTTTGTTAATACTTTCTAGCAGGAATGGGGGTTATTTCTTCCCAGCCCTTCTGCAACACATCCTAAATCTGTAGCCCCTTCTGTCCAGTTCCCCTCCTCCCATATGCACTGCCCAGGCTACCCAGGTGGACTCACACTGTTCACCGCCGCTGTATATGCAGAATGCCATTTATTCACGACTCTGCTGTATGTTTAGAATGGAAATGAGCTGGTGCGAATCAGCTATCTCTCCACCAGGTGACTGGTATTTCCCCTTCCAAACCCTTCACCATTTCTTTGTTCTTATTTGTACAGTGATGTCTTCTGTGTGGACGTGCACTGCAGTACCTGTCCATGCAGGTTGTAGGGGGTCAGTTACTATATGCAGATCCACGCTTTCTTCCGTCCTGCGTGGGTCTGCGACAGCCACCTTAACACTAAATCAAGGCTGCGGAGACGGATATGAATTTAGGCTCAGCAGTTCAATAGTCGTGCATCACGTGGCAGCATGGAAGGCATAGATGCTTATTAACTGGACACAGTCAAGGCAAGACACCACTTCATTAACCAGGCATCGTGGAAGGAAAAGGGCAATAATGGGATAAACAGCATTAACCAGAGGGCTGATAAAGTGCACCTGGGTTCAGATAAGCTAAATTACCTTTGCATATTTAATAGCACAGCTTTCATGAACTTTACCTAATGGTTGGAACGTGTTTAAGTGCTCCTACGGCACTGCTTGCCACTAGGCGGCGTTGTCAGCATTTCTGGGCAGTCCCTGGAGATGGCACTTAGGCGGAGGGTAAAAGAAACCCTAAAAGAGAGCGATACAACGTTTCCTTTCAAGCGCCTCTGACGACAACCTCATGACAATTATGACAGACCTGCGGTTGCCATGGAAACAGAGCATCCTGGGAGGAACACGCAGGGAACAATTCAGACGCACAGTAGCACAGCTTGCGCCCAACAGGGCTGCGTTTCCGAGGAAATATAAATTTCAGCTTGAGTTTATTGGGAGCCATGTGGGATCGGGTTGAAGGGACGCTTTGCTTTTTGGTTATGCGGTCACCGTGAGGCTTGGGTACATTTTCATATGGCAAGAGGGGTTAAAGAAAAAAGCCAGACAAAAGAACACAGAGAGGCTTAATAAACATTTCTTAAAAAGAGGAGCGCGGGAGGCAGGAGGGGGACAGCTAATTGAGTTGTTTTGGCAGAGGGACACGCTCCTCTCCGGATCGCACAGAGGAGTCCAAGATGTGTCTGACCTTTTCCACCCACCTAACATCGACGCCAATAAAGTCTTCATCTTACACAAGAATTATCAGCTTGCAACTGTAATGAGCCTGATCGATTCTGAAAAATGCTCACTTGCTCTTTGTCGCCCCTGGTTTCCTGCCGGGGTCTTCACACAGGTAATAATGGCAAAATTAGTGATTTCGTGGTCCCTTCTGGAGAGACTTAGTGACTCTGTGGAAAAATATGTGTGCCTTGGTGTGTGTGTGTGTGTGTGTGTGTGTGTTTGTGTGTGTGCACGCGCACGTGTGTGCAGCAACAACTTACCTACAAACACAAAAGCTACTACCACTTTACCAGGGATGGCATCAGAAGTGCTGCTTATTTCACCAAAACACACTTACAAAAATATCCCTGCTCATATTTTTAAAGAGGATCATGTCATTTAGTCATACAAGGAGTCCATTCCAAACTGCGATATTCACTCTGATGCAGCAAACACTTTATGAGCCACATGATGTAAGTAGAAAACTGTACGATAAAAAATACTGATAATCTGTGTTTAAATACCTGTACGGCTGAGTGGATCTTGGAAAAACACAAGAACTTATACCTCCTGTGCTGAAAAGGCTTTAAACTATTTTGCGTCTGCTCTGCTGAACACCTATTTGTCCAAACAGACATGTACACTAACAGTAGCTTTAATAAAACAAAAATCCTTGCAGAACAGCATTGTCTGGAATGTAGAAATGATCACCGATACCCTTATTTCTGAGTTTGACTTCAGATTGTTTCTTTCAAGACAGATGGACTGCATTAGACTTATGGTTTCTTCAGCAAGTTTGGGACAGCTGGAACGCAGGTCAGAAAACATGGGTCAAAGGTCAAGGGATAATTCTGCTATGTGGTTATAACCTCACTCCCCGCATGAATTAGTCTGATCACCCATCCATCCTTTATCAATAAACAATTGTTTAGCTGAGGGTCATGGAGGTTTTTAACAAAAATTCAAAGAAATGGGGCTGCGGCCATCGCAGTGGTGCAGACACCTGTCTTTGGACTGTGGGAGGAAACCTATTGAACACGGGGAGAACGTGCAAACTCCCCACACACTGAGTGGGGTTTTTACCCACATGTGGAGGAAGCAGCGGCAGAACCAGTGCTTCAGGGCCAGCTGCTTTTCCATTTTCCTTTACCCCCTGCTCCACTGCAGCTGTCAGTCACGAAGCACATTCGGCTCAGACATCACGCAAGAGGAGAAGGCCTCTGCCCTGTTGTGGGCGACTGCAGCTGGACATCCGATCCCGGCATCATCGGCGTCTGATGAAAACAATATCTTTAACTGCAACAACGCAACACTGCATAACCCCCCGCCAGCAGCCTTGTGCCTTCGGTTAAAATGTCGTCTCTGATAAACACAACCGAGAACATTCTAGAAGGTAAATGAGCAATTTTCATCTTTGTCTCGTTTTTTTTTTACCCGGCATGTGCAGTTGCATAACTTTGGATGAGCATCCACTCTTCTGCATTTGGCCCTAAGTGACTCTCACATTTTTCAGAGAGCTTTTCTACACAGGTGCTTGTATCACGCACTAGGGCAACTGACTTAATAGCATAGCTACCGCGCACACACACACACACACACACACACACACACACACACACACAAGGGTATTTTTAGCACAAGAGTATTTTTAGAGATGCCGAGACAAGGACGGTGACCACATCTGGCATGGGGCCCCAGAGAAACTGGTCGGCAGTTACAGCCTCCCCTCAGGCAACCTCCCCCACCGCCACTGAGCCCCCCGCTCCACCTCTTCAGCCCTGTCCGCTCCTGTCCGCTCCTGTCTTGACCAAAGACAGCACGAGAGCTGGTATTTACTCCTCCTTGTCTCTCACAGGTCGAAGGTGCAATGGCCACAGATGGCAGCTAAACCCCAAACACACGTGGCATCCAATCCCAGTTTTTGGGGCTGGGTGGGCACACCTGGTTCTGTTTGGTAACTCTGTGGTGCGTCCTTCAAAGGTCGCCAGGGGACAAATGGACACGCTCCAGAATTAACCCATGTGTCGCGTCATGTAAAACAACACCTGTTTAGCAGGATTAATAAAACCATCCTTATTTTTTAACATTAAAAGTAAGTATTGGGCATCGTTTGTCTCGGCAGTGCTAAAAACAGCAGTTTTTTTCGACGCGCTATCCTGCTTCTCGCATTCCGTAAAACGAATCTTCTGGACACAGACTAACGCCAGGCCGGGACTAAAAAGGATTTTCAGCAAAGGAACCCTATTGATGCTGACGCTGGAATTTAATCCAGGACTAAGCTTAATCTGCAGCAGGAAAACATCCTTCGGAACGGCACTTTTATACACTTCCGTCTCCCGAAAGCCACAAAGAATAAAGATCGACGTGACTTGAGAATCCCCGAATTTTAGCCGCTAATCATCGTGGCTATTTCCCCTTCTCCGTGTGCGGCTATTTATTTATTTCACTCGGCCTTATCTAACAAAACCAAGTTATATAAGCGCGATATCTGCAAGAGCTTTGAATCGTAATTAAAGTGTGGGAAAGAGCAACTTGTGACAAGCTCACAAAACTTTTTATTCACTCCTGTCTTAGTGCTATTAATTGTTCCGCTTGCCGTGGGTGTAATTTCTCCAAGATTAGCTATTGTAATAATCGACTTTTTTTTTTCTTTCTTCCCCTCCCGCCTTTTTCACGCTGCTCCGTTAAAGCTAAGTAACCGGCCTTTTCTTTTCTTCCCGCCATCAAAGATTTCTCGTCTCATTCAACAGCCGCACAATATCTACAGCTGAGAACGGCGCTCGGTTTGCTGCCGAGGCTTTTCAAAGCGCCTAACGCCGGTTATCCTTTTGTGGCCGATCAAAGGGGTAACAATACGAGGGCGCGCGCGTTCCCGGCGAGGTTCCCCGTTCCCACCGCCAAAAGCTTAGCGCTCAGTGTGGTTTAATTCATAAGGACTAATGGGTGCCCGGTCCTCAAGCGGTCAAGTTCTTTTCGCTACGTCTTGTAAATAAAATCCCATAAAGGCCCAATTGCTGCCAACGCCTATTAAGCAAGTAGACTCACCGAGGCCCACCTTGGACACCAACCGTTAAACAACTGAGAGAAATACCTTTAAAAACAATTAAAAATCGCCGGCTGTTGCTCAGCAACCATCTGCACAAAACGTTTAGGTCGCAAACATATGCGACAGATGCATCAGAATGTAAACCCTAACAGCAAAGAAGCATATTAGGACAACACCCATTGATATGCATGGTGCGCAGTGTAAGATTCATTTCAAAATACAAAAGATCTTGGGTTGTGAAATTTGCACTGCTACTGTTTTTTTGTCCCCTCGGTATAATTAAATCGAAAAATGCATCCTCTGTTTGTTTTAAAATCACAAAATAAGCTTGCACACACGCAGATTTAGACGCGCGCGCCGCATAGAAACAATCCGGTGCGAAGTAACGCTCACGCAGTTCTACTGAGCCCGGAGGCACCACACACCCGCTTACTTGTTGGTCTGCTCGGACTATTTGGACAGATGACTTGTTTATTCACACCCGACTGAGCATTAAGTTACCATATGCTGTGCTGTGTTTAAGTACAACAATATTATTCAAAATTCCAATATATTTTCCTTTCATAGCACCATGCTTTAGTGTGATGTATTGCAAGTACCTTTCTCTACCACAGTAGCTGCGTACCGCGGTTGCATTTTAAAAATTTCATTGTCTGTGGCGCTAATGTAATATAATTTGCTTGTAATATACACTCACCGGCTACTTTAATAGGTACACGTGGCTATTTATGCATAGAGCTCGGCCTGCCCAGCAGCACGGCAGACAAGGTGTAAAACTCCAGTAAATGAAAGAACATTAGAATAAACCACCAGTGCGGTCTAAGTGGCTCTGAATGTGGTTTGATAACTGGTACCAGTTCACTAGGTCCAGCACTTCAGAAACAGCCAACCTTATGGAAGTTTTCACACTACCATTCCTAAAGCATCACAATGCCCTTACTTTACTACAGTACCTTGTGCCACCTCTCAACCCAATAGAGCATCTTGGGGATGAAGTGAAATGTGATGTTAACAAAATGAAGGTGCCTTAAAAAATCTCCAGAAACAGCAAAAACTGACACAATGGACAAAAAAACATTTGCGGAAACAAGGTCAGCACCCTGCTGCCGAAACCATGCTGCTCTGGAGTGAAAAGAGGATCCTATTGAACAGGTGTACCTGGGTGTATATTAATGTTTCATGTTTCTTACCACAGTTTTTTTTTGTTATATTGACCTCAAACTCCTGTCTCTGTAGGTGTCTCTTCAATGAGACATGAATTTATTTCTCACATTGGGAGGGCTTCCGAGCCAGCGTGGCTCCGCATTGTTTCAGTCTCTGTCTTAGCGCCTGCCAGCCTGCGCCGATCACCCATAAGGCTTTCAATCCCAGTCAGAAGCCCCAGCGAAGCCCACCGGTCTGATGAACGAGCAAACAGAATAACCGCTAGTGCCCAGATCAGAGCTGCACCTTTGGTGCATTTGCTGTCGCAGTTGCAAATTAAAAAGGCAATAATTCAGCCAACTTACTTACAGGCCCATAAACACACATTTTGCCTTCATCGGCCACGTCGCCGATAAACTGATTTTCAAAATGGTCAGCATTTATCATTCAAAACGCAGCCTCATTAAACAGGGGTGTCATGTGCAGCGCTTATCTCTCCTGGTACTTGGTTTCTCGGTGTTCATCGCGCCATCATTATCTCCCTCCATCCTTTGTTGCCGCTCCCTGATGTCACATACGCCGGGAGCAGAATGAAGGCAGGCGGCCCGCTGTCTGTGCAGCACCAACTGCAACTGGGAGTAAGAACTTCATCGACACGGACAGCAAATTGGTAGAAAATAATTCAGCGCTGTGTGCCGCAGTCGTGTCCCGCACCAGCGCGGCATCTTCTGCCGCCTTGTAGCCACCAGTATGCGGACTTGGGCTCCACTGGGAACGAGGAAAGCAGTCAGAGTAAACACGAGTGTTGTTTCCAGATTGCTCACTGTCTTTTAATTCTCTACAGGTTTTTTATTAGCAATTCATATTTTGCTATTTTGCATAATATTATATTACACATAATTATAATAACTCATTATTTTGCATAAATATTTGCATATTTACGCCTTTGTGCAAGGCATCTGTCAATATTAGGGCAGCCAAAATGCATCAGTTCACTTGTACATCTTTTGACCATGTTTGATTCTAATGTTTATTAGTTTTTGTGCAAGAAGACCAGACACACAGCTCGGGATTAAACCGACAATTTATAGATTACATACATCACACTTTGGTCTTCTGCAAGCTCACTAAGACTTCACAAAAGGAGTGCAAAGTTTAAGAGGAGGACATGCTTCTGCACGCTGAGTCTATGAACATGAGCTATGTTCTGCCCATTTATTTTTACAGTCAAATTCTGAAGGTCTGGCAGAGTGCGGATCTGTGACGGACCTGCGGGTTTTGCCGATGGACAGCTTTCCTTCCAGCTAAGGGTCCCCCCTCTGTCCCCCGTTGTGACGCGGTGACACCGTGTGAGAGGATGTCTAACGCACCGATTTCATCATGCATCCCGCAGCGCTTCAAAGCAGAGCGGCGAAACATCTCCATCCGTAACTGGTGTGCAATGTAGGCCAGTTCTCACCAGACGCTGGTTAACAGAGGAAAGGCACAAATAATAAAGTTAATTATACTGATTTGGCTGCCGGAAGCTGGCTCTGGAAAGTGGCCAGCACCCTGCAAATTTGCTAAAAGCGCTGGAACATCACTGGAGGTCAGAGCTTGGATTTAAAGCCCTTCCTGGAGGGTGGCACTACATCCTTCCTGTGTATTGTCCCTGTAGGGCATTTGAGCTCATTTGGTCACCCAGAACTCCCCCCCGTCCACTCCAGCCAGGCAGCTAATTCCTTCATTTATACACTTGACCATGCTTAGCCCTGGCATTTTGCTGAGAAGGCACTGCTGAGGAGTGGGTGCCGTCATTGGGAACGCGCCTAACATCCGAAGCGCTTGCCGCATCTCAAAACATTTAAAATAAATAAATAAATAAATAAATAAGCAAGTACAAACCAAGGCTGGTACCAGAAAACAGAAATGACTACAGCTTTGAAATGTCTTTCGGCAAACTTGTGGGAAACTGTGATTAAAAAAGGGGGAACCTGTTAACTGATATTCTTCGCAGGCACCTGTGCCAAAGGGAGAACATAATGGATTACTCAACGTCAGTAATGGTCATAAACATATAAATCATGACGCATGCAAGGTCTTGCAGGGAAAATGAACCCGGCACCGCTATGCAGGGGGTAGACTGAATATAGTATCCAGGGGCCACACTGCAGAACACAGCGTGGAATTGTACCTCAGAATTAGTGACGGTAAATAATGATAAATTATCTCGGAGCTGCAGTGTCGCGTGCACCGACTGGATATCCTTCATACACTCCTTTAGCACTGAACCATATCGGTACGATAATAAAACATTAATTTGTTATCAATAACCCACTGTCCAACGCAGGGAACTCCACAAAGGCCACACCGGGCAGCTTTACCTTCATTTGGCATCCATACTCATTACTCCTAACTACTCCGTTGCTTCCTATTTCCGTGCGGAAGACGCAGAGCAGAATGTGCGCTGCCCTTGCGGAGAGGAGCTGGCTTCCTGATCACCACGGGACTCATTGAAGTCGTGTCTGATGGGGGTCACGGATGGACTAATGACTGCTGCTTTGCTGGAGAACACTAACATAGATCGTCCCTGCCCAACTATTTATACTGAGCTTTTTGTGGGGTTTGTGAAAGCAGACAGCTCCACAGGGAAATATATATATATAGCTGATGGAGTGTGGTCAGACTAATTAATCCTAATGGTAGTCAATGAGACCCTGGAGCTTAACTGCTGCAAATCACAGCAGCTGATGAGGTTCAAGGAGCACTTGATGCTTAGGGACATCCAATATTCTCTTGTCAAGCAATTGCTAAGGTCTGGCGGTGAGGATTTTTGTTAATGAATTCAGCATTAAAAGTAAAAAAAAAAAAAAGCTTCCTACTATCATCATCATCACCATCATCATCAGGGAGGTTGCAAGTCTGAAGGACCGTTGGCTGTCAGCCGTCGCTGTGTCAATCTTTCTCTCGCTACTCCTCAACCCCTCAGGGGGAATGTATAGCAAGTGCAGAACAACTGACCATAAACGGGCGCTTGAATTGATGTTCGGAGGAACGAATGAAGAATACTAATAAGACGTTTGTCACTGAGCTGTAGAACACTTGACAAAGTATATATATATATATATAAAAAAAGGTATTCACCCATGCAAAGCACTGCAAACGGTGTGGAAGGGCTGCAACAGGTGTAGAGCTATAAATACATCCCATACAATTCACGTGATCGATAACCGCTTGAGTCGTGATGGATCACACGGATCTGGAGTCCATCCTGCAACCACGGGGAGTGAAGCAGGGCGCAGTTTGGGGTGGAGCACCAGTCCATCCGACGCCAGTGAAACATGTCAGAGTAAAAACAATTTAGAGGCATAAATTCATCTGAAACGCAGGTTTCTGGACTATGGACTAAACCCATGCAAACACAGTGGGAAGATGCAAATTCCAGGTAGACAGAGCTGGGTTTGAAGCTATAAATAAGATTTACAGCAATGAGCATCATACTTTTTGTGCACACCTGTTTGCATCCCGCAAGACTTCCCGTGTATTCCCGTGTCCAGCCTGTGTCATTTGGTCGTTTTTTTTTCTTGACTGAGAGGTGGACTTGATCTACTACCAGAGCAGAAGTACCTCAGATGAGAGTTTTGTTCATCACCTTCGGCAGTTTTTGTTTTTAGCAAAAGGACCCCTGTGCTTAAAGCGGCTCATTAGTCGGTGCAAGAAACAGAGTGATCACACCTGCTTCAGCCCACCTCCATTTGCCTTAGTCCAATAACCAGCCTCGCAGCAGTCCTCTAACTGCTTTCACACTCCGGCACACGCACGTAACCGCATAAACATTTACTTCCACGTATCTACGCGTCACACGCGTGTAAACATAGGGTTTGCGTGAAAAAAAAACTGCACAAATTTTACACTCAAAACAGACACAGACTCATTGAAGAAAACACACCAGCACTGATCTGCCTCATGTTTAATCTGAAAGATCATCTCAAAGTCATCCCTAGTCTAGTCCAGTTGCAGCACTTAAAACACCAGGGGGTGACATCAGAGAGGCACTTAACATCCAAAAAGGTGTAAATTGGGACTTTTAAACATAACACCGGGAGTTGCCCAGCAACATTGGTTGCTGGTGGCCCGAGGTGACAATAGAAACCCTTCAAACAGAGTAAACTTTAAATAACCTTTGCTTTATAATGGCGATTACCTGCATTTTTTTTAGCTAATGCTTTCATTAGACAGGCTGGAACACATGTCTGCTCACATGTGAATGCTGTTCATAGAGTCCATTAAACCTTATCAATTTGAAGCTGCGAATAAAAGAATTCCTTGACTGCAGCCAGCTGAGCCCCACGATGAGAGAGTGCAGGGCAGAACATCTGGAAGAATCGGCGCATTGAATGGCCAGTGCTTGCCGTGTAACAGGCAACTCCCATGGACTTCTTCTCAGGAAACCGAGTGAGCGGTACTTTCTGGCCTAACAACAGCGTCTGTCTCTAACTGCAATGCTGAGGTTTGTTTTTTCTTATTGCAGTCTCATCACTTAATATGTACAGCTTAACTGAACAAAAATAATTCCAAATGTATGAGTTTCTTGAAACAGCATTAAAAAGGTGTTTATTTGATATACAGTATGTATGATAAAAGAATATTTCATCCATCCATCCGTCCGTCCCCTCATACACACTCATTCACTCAGAAATGCATGCACTGAAGGCTGTTTAGGGTGACAAGTTCACTTGAAATGCATGTCTTTGGAGTGTGGGAAAATAGAGGATCCAGAGGAAACCCACGCAGACACATGGAGGACATGCAAACTCATCTGATACTGCATTCGATGCCACCCCATGTCAACACTTACAGGCGCAGAAAATTTTTAAAATCGCTAAATAATGAGAAGGGGAATTACTTTGGAGTTTGTTTACAGTAAAACCGCAAACAGACCCCCCCCAAGTGCTACTGAAGTTGATATACTTACTCTTAAACGGTATGGCTGAAGCCAAATCTCTAAACTCATTTGAAAGACAGCTGGACAAGATACGGATCGATACACTGTGAGGCAAAGAAATAAACTACATGGGCCAAAGATCTATTGATGCTTCATATTTAAGCATTGGACATCCTGTGCATTGTGCAAAAAAATATGCAGACAGAAACTCTAAAAAATGCTTTTCATTCTGGCTTATAGACTCAGAAATAAAGTCTGTAATTTTAAATTTTGAACCTCCCATATTTTATGATGACTTCACCCTTTTTTCCTATGGGTTCATTTATAAAACCATTGTTCGCAAACATTTCATCACAAATTCTACAAATTTGATCTGAAAGAAAACGAAGACAACCTCAGGATATCTATAAAATCTGAAACCAACACGAAACTGTACTTATGCAACCTGGAGAACATCAGCAAAAGCTGCTCCTTGCTGTAGCACGTACTCAAAACTCAAATGTTTTCACGTATAAAAGTGGGAAAATATTTGGCCCAAGGCTGCATTTTAGGATGTGCTCATACGTGCACATCTGGTATGAAATCCAAGCAAATTTTGCAAATAAAACCCCTGGAGTTTTATTCACTGTTTGCAACTGAGCTGCCACTTTTTTTTTTTTAGCTGGGCAGAATGACTACATAACAAGATGAAGACGTTCTGAAATAACCCAGCCGGCTTCTTGGACAGCTGAGGAAAAATCCAAAAAGCTTAGTATTGATGTACAATTCAGCACTTGAACCTGTGTTGTTCACCGGTCCCTGCCTCTGCCGTTCACTCAGGAGGGCCTCTTTACTGCTGTTTCCTTACCTCAAACAGCAGAGCAGACAGGGGTCTACATTGCAGCTGGGCAAAATGCCATCCGCTCAGTAGGAAAAGCTATCAATTATTCATCTTCCTCCCTGTCTCTTGTTTTAAGGTTTATCACACCTCAGGGGAAAGACTGCTATACTTGAGGAGCGCACCCTCCTGGAGCTCCATCGGCTTTAATTTAAACAATAAACAAGGCTGATTAAACAAATGCATTTAGAAGGGAAAAACTTGCAATATCAAATGAATTATTTTCCATTCTTAATGGACGGATAAGCAGTATGACCTAAAGCCTTTCATAATGCTGCTATAACGTTGGATCTGCTGGGCTTTGAAGAAGTTTGCTTCTGGTGTAATGGTCAAGAAGATGATAAATGCATAAATGTTTTGCCACCAAGTGTACGGAAGTCCTGAGTCGGTAAAGTTCATTTTTCGTGGAAGGAGACTTGTTCCGGCTAATTCAAACAGATCTCAGATACATGTTGTAGATGCTCATATCCCCTTCACTGGGATATAATGAAAATGAAAGAGCGGGCTCGAACAAGGAAAGGCAGAGTGTGTGAAAATACGAGCAGATGTTTTGTGGCTTGGCAGGTATGCCAGCTGGCCAAAGGGCAGAGGTTTGGTGGTGGGATGGGGTGAGTATGTGCCAGTCCTGTTGAAAGCAAAGGGGTGACATTTCCTCACACTCTCCTTTGTATCTTCCTAGGCTTCTTTTGTGTTTCACTTTCTCTGAAAGGACAGCCATACCCTTCCACGCTCTTTCTCCCCCTCCTTCTCTCTCGCTGTTATAGCAGTCGATCCAGGACATGCCCTTGGTAACTCTAGCCTTTTTGATAACATCACAAAGCTGCAGAAAGAGTGTGTGTCTATGTGCTGCTAAGGAAGAGTCAGTGTATGAAAGGAAGAAAAGGTTTAAAGTAAGTTATGAATAGTAAATATAAAATTAAATCAAACTTCTAAGCTACAAACAAAAAAAAAGAATTAAACAGGAGCCACACCACTACATGCAGCCAGAAAAAGGTGTGATGGAATGGACCACCTTGCTTCTCCAAATTTAGCATAAGTGGGTGTTAGTGCTAGGGCTCAGGAACACATTACAATGTTTGCCATTGAAACTAACTCTAACTACATATTCAGTTCATGAGAAATCACTTTGTTAAGGGTTTTTCAGGAAAGCATTGACTTTGTAATGTGAGGGAAGTGTGCAGTTATTTAAATGAATATTTGATATGGATTAAAAACTGCAAAAAATGTTGCTGTCACATTTGCTACATTAACCGCTTATCCTGTTATGGGGCTGAAGTGGCACACAACCTGTCCTGGGAAGGGTACTAGGCTAGACAGAGAATGTGCTGGAAGGGATTCCACGTCATTTTAAGGCCAGCATATAGTCTAGATCAGCCATGAATGCACACATTATGGGCAGTTTGGAGTCGCCTGAGACACATGTCTTTGGACCGTAGGAGGAAACCAGAGCATCTGGAGGAAACCCATGTGAACATGGAGAGAACATACAAACTCGAGACAGATTGATTAAGGGTTAAATCTGCCCCCGTGACATGGTCCACGAGGTGACCAAAAATTGCTCATAATTTTGCAGAACTGCAAAAGTCATCTAAAGGGTGCAAGGAGGCATCATTATTAATAAATTACGTGCCTTTACGTTTTAGAGTCCTGAGCAGTTTTAGAATTACGACACCATTAAGAGCAAGTCAGCAGAAATAAGAGCTGAGGAAACTCTTTTCAAAGTAAAGTAAAATAATTATGCAAAAACAGATCTCCCTTTTCATTCTTCCATGGCGGGTTTTCTACTGGGACATCATCAAAGCTGGCAGACTGACAGAGCCTCCATTGTGAGGAAAGCTGGATTCCAGTTGCCACATCTGTTTTCCTGTTTCTCTGTGTGTGGGAGACAGATGCTGTAAGGATCTCACTGGGAGTCCCACACTGGATTACTGGAAACATCCGTTCCATCATAATAGACCCATACTGTCTCATGCCAAGGATCCAAGGAGGCGCAATGAAGATGCCCCTGCAGTATTGCTGGACAAGCCTTCATTTGCTCAAAAGAGGCCAACACTGGGTCACTGGAGAGGCACACATTAGCTTGATGGATAGGCACATATTGCTTCAGCTGATAGACCTATATTGATTCAACTGATAGGCCAATATACTGTAGGTTCAATGGTAAGGGTCACATTAACTCAATGAAGAGGCCCATGCTGGGTCACTGAAGAAGACATGCTGCCCTACTGGAGAGGCCTATGCTGCTGGAAAGGCAACTGTTTCTCAGTGGAGAGATTAATACCAGCTTACTAGAGGGACCCAAGCTGAGTCACTGCAGTGGCCCACGATGGCATGTTGGAGAGGTCCAGGGCACCTCACTGCAAGTTATCAGTCTCCAAAGACTGCTGAATATCATCAGAAGATGAAAACAGGCTGCCTGAGTTTCGTTATGATCTGGAATGAAAACTTGAAGGATGCTTAACCCTTTGAGAGTGTTTTATGAAGCTTCCCTTGCTTCCTTGCATCTACGCACAACCAGTCTGTTACTCTGAAGGAAGCAGAGGCAGCAGGATTGGGGGTGGGTACACGCAGGCTTCTACCCAGATGGTGGACCTGCCTTTGCCACCGAAGTGTTTGATATAGGCCAAGTCCCAGTGGGCGCCAGCCTATGTGTATACATGTGAATGCATGAAAGAGCACGCCAGGTTAGTGCTTTGTAGAAGGTCTAGTGTTGAACAGAACTGACATGAATGCAGGTGGAGACCTTCTGTAAGCTCACAGATGTGGCCAGATGAAACTCCTTTGCAACTCTGCATTTTTCGCTGCAAACATCCAACGCAAAAATGCAAGAAGCAGGCTTTTTACAAGATGCACATGGCTGGAAAAGAGACGGCACGCAGCTAATATTACCACAAGTACAGCACAAACTTAGACAGCAGGAGATTCAAATGCTCCAGGAGATGAATCTGAGGATTCAGGTCATGGTGGAACCCTGCCATGGTAACAGTGATCTAAAACGCTGCAGTAAAATACACACCAGTAAAAGTCTTAGCTAAGGAAACTCACAATAAGTACAGATGCCGTGTATATGCATTTCTGAAAAACATTTCTCTAACGCACCAAATAGCGCTGGTGGCTCCAAGCTCTTGGGCTGTGGGTTCAAATGTGGGTTTCGTGTCCGGTTCCGTTCATTTTAAATGTGACCGTTCCCCCAGTGTTGGCATGGGTTTCTCCTCGATGTTCCTGTTTCCCCCAACAGCCAAAACGACTTTTCATTTCAACGGGTCACTCCAAATTGCCACACAGTATATGAATACATGAGAGTGAATGAATGGGTAATTGTACCCTGCCTCCGTCCTGCGCTTATGGGGTACACGCCAAACCACCCTGCATTCGGCAAGTGGTCGATGATAATGAATGGATAGACGTTACTCATTAGAAGAAATGAACGCAGTGTACAGTCACAAGCTGCTAAACTATCACGCCCGGTCTCAGTGCACAATGCCCATGCTTGTTGAAGAAGTCGAAAGCGGAATAAGTCCTTCTGTTCCTGTGTGGCACATACTGAGAACAGCTGAAACGGAGAGTTATGTTCTTACAGAAATGTGAACAATGGCAAAAAAACAGAGCAAATTGTAAATATACATAGAAACGGTGGCAACTTGGGACCTTTCTGCACCCTTCTGGACCAGGCCCCACGCTTACATCACAGCTAGCGTGACTCCGAAGCCGAGAATGAAACAAAAGTTGGCAGAACAGCTGCAAAAGATTGCCCTCCTCTGCATATTGTTTAAAGTAACACACGCTTACATGTTTTCTGAACACTTGAGTGAAAAAAAAATAAACCGTGTGAAGTGAGCAATCATTTTCATTTCACCAAAAGATACGGCTTTTGCCCGTTCCTGTTTTTTCAATCCCCCTGCGACATAACAAGTCAAGGCAGCTGCATAGTAATGGAGATCTCCTGACTCATAGTCATTTTCGTTCTGCAGTGAAAAATGAACACGGGATAAATGGCAGTGGCATCAGGGAAGCTGGTTTATGCTGCAAGGTGCAGGTGCCCTCCAGCTGCCGAAATGTTGCCTATCTGCGCATAAGTCATCATCAGAAGAGACGCTTTACTTAAACAGGAGGACAAACCTCCAGACACTGCACAGTGCATCCCATCAATCTTTGTATTACCTTCCAGTGTGAGGACATAAAGTTAATACAATCGGCCACGTGACTTGGGTATCATTAAAAAATGTGAATTTCATGAGTTTTTTGCCATCCTGGAAAATGATACAAAAATATGTATTTATGTCAGCATTTTTTCACAGAATTTTTTCACAGAATGCTATGCCATATAAATAAATTCTTTAACAGGAAGAATAACAAACCGATTTCTTCCATTTGTACACAAAATCAGCTTTGGATATTTGAAAAGATGCTACATACACAACAAACAATTTTATCCAAAGGATGAAAGAGAGGTCATTTTGGGTCAGAGTGAATCGCAAAACCCAGAATATTAATTTTTTCCTGAGAAATGTGATACTGGCAAAATTACATCCCAAACATAGTGCTGGTGTCTTATCAGCTGTTTCTACTAGTTTTGCTTTGTCTGAACACGCTTGCGACGCTGTGTTTACTGCACATTTAATTTTTTTAAATAAACCTATTTATTTAAATGACGGTTGTTGCGTCAAAGACGGAGACACGGTGGGTTACTTTGACACACGTCTTCCCTTTTTTCAACATCTCATAACACTGACGTCCCACTCCAAACCCCCCATACCCCGCTCATCATCCTGTGTGTCACACAGCGACACCAGCGTGGCACTAATATGCAAAATGTCCTGTGCTGTACACACTGTACTGTGCATTATAAACATGCAAATTAATGACATCATTAAGTGTTTGCTGATTTTAATGTTTAATGTTTTAATGTTGAATGTTTTCAGATAGGTATATAGGTGTTTTTTTAATGGGCTGTGGGGGTATTATTTATTTTTCCTCATTTAAAATAATGGGAAACAGGTGCTCGGAATTAAAAATTTCAGTATGTGATGTGTTTTTCAGGGACGAATTACATTTGTATAACAAAGGGATTGCCACACTTTTACTTGCAGATTTTCTCAAACCAATCCAACATCAGAATTCCTAAAAGGTACAACTGAAGAATGAAATGTAAAACTCAAAGCATCAACATTGTGGTTACAAATGTACTATTTTAATTCTTTATATATGCCTCACCACTGTCCAATACCATCCCACGGAGATGAAGGAGAGAGAGAAAACAGAGAAATAAACGGTGAGAGGTTCCTCCTGGCTGGTCCTGGGCACCGAGTCAAAGAGATGAAGCTCATTAAAAGCCGACTGACTTTAGCAAGCGGGAGGATAATGAGAACAGAAAGGCCTCCAGCGGCTGCAAACTGGCCAGAGAGGCCGCAGCAAAGGAACAAGGATGGGACAGTAGATTAGCTCGGTGGAGCTGGTTATCTCCGGCCTTGTTCTTGCCTTAATGAAAGCTCCTGTGTGGTTGGACATGGGCGCTGGTACTGATGGATCTGCTGGAAAACTCCTCAGTGCCGGATGAGACAGAACACTCATCTACACATGTGTACTTCTCGAAGGTAAAACAGTTTAAAGAATACAGGGCATGCAGTTTTTCAAACACTGTAATATAAAAATCCTGACATGGAAATAGTTTTGCTTTGCTGCAAATGTCTTTGTTGTGCTGCAAGTCTCCCATGCTGTGTGTTTATTTGTCTATCCAGATCTGGCAAGATAGGGAATGGAATTAGTGGTGGTTGGAAGGTGGGGGGGGGGCATCACTGAAGCAGCCCCCAGCAGTGTGATGGGTGACTCCCTTCCAGTTTAAGGGGTGGGTGAAGGTTAGGTTTGTCATTATGACCAGATGATGGTCTCTTGCCCTTTGTTTCCCCCCTCGCTATTGATCCTCACATTGATTCAGCACCAATTACTGAAAGGAGCATTCACTGCCCGCGTCCAAACCGACCTGCCCTGGCATGTCTGAATTTTTATGTCTTCGCTCCTATAGTCCACACAGACAGTGCAATATCATCGGATAGTAATAAATATGCAAGCTAACAAATTTAAGAAACAGAGCAATAAAGACAACAAACATCATGACGGTTATAATGATGTGTTTATGCTTGTCTAATGATTGATAATGATTATTGTTGTCAGACCTGATCTCTGCCGGCATTGTGAATCTATTCCCTCAAACTGTTGTAGGTGGATGCAGCTTTGGACAAAAAAATTCTGCTCAGTAATTAAACAAAAGGGGGGAAAAAATCTGTGCAAATGCATTGTGAACGGATGAGACAAATGTGTAATTACAAGAAAGGTGAAACACGGGGTTTTGGCGAAGAGCTGGATACAGCAGTTGTTTTTTGCTCAAAACTTGGAACATCATCTCAACACCGTCCTGTATCCCTCCCGGCTTCTGTGTCTGCTGGTCAGTAAACCCATTTCTGCCGTTTTTCCGTTAATTTCTGCATCTGTAGTTCACTCGGGATTGTGCATACATCATAGAAATGTGTGCGCTGCATGTGAATTGCATTTAGTAATTTCTGCAAATTGTGTAAATATGTGAGCAATCTCCTGGGGCCTTTTTGCTTTCATGTGGCGCACAAGATGGAAGCCATGCTGCTCGTTGTGTCTCTTAATTCTCCATTTTAGCCTTGAAAAGGCAACGCAGCCGGTTGAAAACACTTCTCAAATTGCATCCCCATCAGCACCAAAGGGAAAGGCGAGATGCTCCTGCTCTTATCCGCGTGTCACGTTCGCATCTGTTTGCCGGACAGCACGCTGGTGTCACAAGGCAGCGATGGGCTCCCCTGTTCTAATCAGCTCCTTCTGCTCTATTAGAGAGGAACGGCGGCTTAAGGCAGAGCCACAAAAAAACGACTTGGCACAGAACGTGAGCCCTTCCCTCTGCAGATGTCAAAAAACACAACACCAATTCTGCATGCAGGCACACACTTACGTGAGATCAGTACCACATCAAACATGACTGACATTGCTCACAGTTATTTTGTCTTCAGTTATTTTGTCTTCTTCTTCTTCTTCTTCTTCTTCTTCTTCTTCTTCTTCTTTTGGCCGCTCCCGTTAGGGGTCACCACAGCAGATCAACTGTTTCCACTTCTTCCTGTCCCCTGCATCTTTCTCCGTCACACCCACCGCCTGCATGTCCTCCTTCACCACATCCATAAATCTCCTTAGGCCTTCCTCTCTTCCTCTTGCCTGGCAGCTCCATCCCTAGCATCCTTCTCCCGATATATCCAGCATCTCTCCTCTGCACATGCCCAAACCAACGCAATGTCACCTCTCTGACTTTGTCTCCAAACCGTCCAACCTGTGCTGACCCTCTACTATACTCATTCCTAATCCTGTCCATCCTCGTCACACCCAATGCAAATCTTAACATTTTTAACTCTGCCACCTCCAGCTCTGCCTCCTGTCCCACAGTTATTTTGTACAAGGTATTATTTTAAATATGCAAAAATATTCAAACACTAGATTGTTTTTTTAAATTTTTTAAAGGATGCTCTTTACACCCCTTACTGATTTGATTAAAGCTGGAAATAAACTAATCATTATGATGTGTTGTGTTTTCTTGCCTCTGTTTACTTTTGCATTAAATATTGAAAGTGGTTATTATACAGTCACTTATATCCATATAACCCTGTGGGACTGCAATACTCTGGAAGGATGGCATTCCAAATCTGTTAAAAAAGGGTTATATAATTTAGTAGGTTATAACTGATCAACATTTATGACTAGTTAAGGTGACCAATCTGAATAGTGGACTGAATAATAGAAAACCCCACCTACATTTATTCACTGTTACACAGACATGTACATTACTTCAGTCAGCAGATACTTTTCTTCAAAGTCACATATAATGATTGTTATACAATAAAGCAATGCAGCACACTCAGTCCCTCACATACATGCTAAGGGAAATTGAACGTCATACTTGAAACACAAGTTTTCTAACCGTATGGGGCCATAGGATACCTACAAAGACCACAGTCTAGTGGCAGAACCACAAAGGACATCTGATCACACAGCCAGGCAGAACACCACATGCTGTAATGCAGCTTCAATCACGCCATGGCTTCAGTCCCTACACTGCAGGGCTTTGGTGATCAATGGGATTCATTTCCCCTTTGAGGAGGGGGTAAACATGCATCTTTGTTTTGCTGAACGTACAGAGCAGCAGATCACACCCTTAGGGGCAACAACGTGGCACACAGCATGGTCTACATTTCAAGGAAACCCTATTATCATTTCCCATGCATGTGAATTGAACACATTCCTTCACTCGATGGAGTTCTTTTAGTGGCTTGGTATATGAACATGGGATATACAACTATGATACCATCAGTATGAAACATACAATGCATACCTGAGGTTGTACATAGTGATTAAAGAGGGATATTTATAACATGAAGGTTGCTGGTTCAAGTCCCATGAGGAGCCTTGCTGTAATAACCTCGAGCCTCGTATACACAGCCTGAATGGGTTTGGCAAAAATTTCTAGCTGTATCAAGAGGTAAAAGAATTGTACAAATTATTACACGGGAGTGTGGACTTACAAACAAGACACTAAATAATACTACAATCTTAACATGACTGATATACATGCATTAACATACAATCTAAGGCCAAAAGTATGTAACCCCCTCCAATGACTTAGCTGAGCTGTTTCAGCCGCACCCACGCAGCATAATGCAAACACATTCTAGACAACTGTGTGCTTTCAGCTTTGCGGTCACAGTTTAGGGAAGCTCCTTTCCTGCTCCAGTATGACTGTGCCCCCGTGCACAAAGTGAGCTCCATAAAGACATGGTTTGCTCAGGTTGGTGTGGAAGAACTTGAGCAGTCTGCACAGAACCCCGATTTCAACCCCACTGAACACCTTTGGAATGAACTGGAATTCCAACTGCAAGCCAGGCCTTCTCACCCAACCTCACTGATGCTCCTGTGGCCAAATTCCTACAGCTGTGCTCCAAAATGTGGTGGAAAGCCTTCCCAGAATATTGGAGGCTGTTATAGCAGCAAAGGGGGAACAACTCCATTTTAATGGACATGGGTTTGGAATGGGAGGTTCAACAAGCACATATGAGGATGATACTCACGTGTCCACACTCTTTTGGCCATGCAGTGTAACTCTTATACACATATAAATGTAACCCATCCATCCATCCATCCATCCATCCATCCATATCAGTAACTGCTTTATTCTGGTCAGGGTTGCTGTGTTCAACTAACATGAGGATCACATGGTTTGCTGACTGACCCTGTTCACAAATAAAAGGTTGCGGCGCTATGTCTGTGCGGCTGCCGAGTTGCTGTTTAACACTGCCCATGCCCTGAATGCCTGCTCAACCATATCCGAGTCAGATTTGTCAGAGCTGCAGAAAACCTTGTGGGTTACAGGGCGAATGAGCGGAATCCTCCATTTCTCAACAAGAGCTGAAAAAAAATGGGGGGCCGTGATCCTGCGCATCATCGATGTCCATTTATCACAAAACAACCTAATGTGATATACACTATCTTAAAATCTGCCTTCCTTGAAGTGCTTCAACAACTTATTTTATTACACTTTTCCAAGACAAGAAGGACATCTATTTCAGTACCAAACAACATGCATGTGAAGGCATCTGGGTCCAACCACAAAACACCGCAAAACCAGCAGCTTTGGTCCTTGCCGAATGTAGAGTTGGGCTGTAAAAGGAGCAGATAGAAGCTCAGGTCCGTACATGTGCTGTTTAACAAACCTAAAGTGGTTTCAATTGTCACAGCGTGTTAGCAATTACAGCCCTCCTCTCCCGTATGCCTAACAACAGCAGAACAGAGACCAGCAATGCAAGCCAAAGCTATTCAGTAATTCACCCCTTTTTATCACCATTATGGGTTTTTGCTTTCACGACTTTGTAACGCCTCCTGCTTTGACCCCACCCCTCATCTGCAACCCTCTTGACACACCAGACAAACTTCCCTCATTTACACGCAAGCTGTGTGGACAGGGAGATCAATGGCTGGCATTTCTGTTCTGACCGCAAATGCCAACTGAAGGCAGCTAGGCAACAGAGGTGTGTGTTATAGCTTTTGCCAGTTGTCTACCCAGATATTCCTGCGCATGTGTACACACACACGCACAGGTCAGGCACGTACACTCAGACCCTAGTGGGGAAATTGCGGTATCCAGGCCGCTCGCCCAACCGATGCCAACACGGATGGAGTTTAACTGTCTGTCTGTTTCTGTATTGATCAGAATTGAAGTTGACCCCATGGGCTTATGGACTTCTGCTCACCTGACTGAGCCTCCCGCTTCTCACCACTGACCTGGTACGCCGAATACTGGGGGGGCTGGTGGAATAATAAGCCAGTCAAGCGGATGTTGATGCTAGATAAACGCCGCTGAGTAAGCAGCCTAGACACAGAGGCGGAGGTTTGTGGAATCGCAAAAAGGGACGGCCACCATTTCTCTTCCAGTGAAGTCTGAGCCTGGCGGTGCTGTGCTGTCTCCAGGGACGTCTCGTGAAGTGCTCCTCAGTCAAGGGCGACGCTTTGGCGCAGCTATGTCTGCGGGCTCCTCGCTAATAATAAAGCTCAGCATCTCTGAGTACTCTTTGACCGCCTTCATAAGATCAACACTGCCAAGTCAGGCAGTCAAGTACTACTGTCTGTGCCTGATCATCTCGCATGAGCCTAATAATACGTCTGAGTGTGTATGCATGTGCATGTGTTTCTCTGAACGTGAGAGCACAAGGGTGTATATGCATATCTGTATAATGTATAAATACTATATACAGTATTTATCTAGTGTATAAACACCTTAGCCACGATACAGACTGCAGTTCTTCACTATAATTATTTCTTTGTGCAGCCCACGCTTTTTATCCAAAGCAACATACAATTTTATCTTGTGCATCAGCAAGATATCCCTACTGCCACTATTCAGGTTAAATACCTTGTTCTGTGGTATTACAGTAGGGTAGGTTCATGGAGTCGAACATTAAGTGTTCAGGTTTAAAGTTCATTTCATTGCATTATAATTATATACTGTATATTATAAAACCAACACAGTGTCCATCACAAAAAAGGCACAGCAGAGGATTCACTTCCTGTACCAGCTGAGGAAGCTCAATCTGCCACAGAGGCTGCTGATGCAGTTCCACACAACAGTCATTGAGTCTGTCCTCAGCTCCTCAATCACAGTCTGGTTTAGATCGGCCGCCAAACAAGAGAAGAACAGGCTGCACCATATAGGCAGGTCGGCAGAAAAGGTCGTTGGTTCCGGACTGCCCTGCCTCAAGGATCTGTACTCCTTCAGAAATCAGGAGACGGACAAGGAAAATCATAGCAGACCCCTCTCACCCGGGCCGCAGATTTTTTTGAAATTCTCCCATCTGGTAGCTGCTATAGATCACTGTACGCCAAAGCTACCGGATACAAAGACAGTTTCTTTCCCCACACTGTTACGTCCATAAACAGCTTATTGTTTGTTAGTCTGTGGAATATTTTCTCCTTCTTGCTTATTCCCTCCCTCACTGTTTATTCCATCCCGTGTTATTTACACTTACTTTCCGGCACTGTCAATGCATCTTGTATGTATGTATGGTTACATACACTGCCTGGCCAAAAAAATCAGTCACCACCTGGATTTAACTTAGTGTTATGATCTAGGGTTGCTTCAGTTGCTCAAGTCTAGGTTCAGCAACGTTGTACCCAAAAAATGAGGTGAGCCGACTCCCAGAATATACTGAATGACCAGGTTTTTCCATCAATGGATTTTTTGTTCCCTGATGGCACGGGCATATTCCAACATGACAATGCCAGGATTCATCAGGCTCAGATAGTGAAAGAGTGGTTCAGGGAGCATGAGACATCATTTTCACACATGGATTGGCCACCACAGAGTCCAGCCCTTAGCCCCGTTGAGAAAGAATCTTTGGGATGTGCTGGGGAAGACTTTATGCGGCCGTCCGACTCATCCGTCATCGATACAAGATCTTGGTGAAAAATGAATGCAATTCTGGGCAGAAATAAATGTTGTGACATTGCATAAGCTTATCGAAATGAAGCCACAGCGAATGCATGCTGTAATCAAAGCTAAAGGCGGTCCAACCAAATATTAAAGTGTGTGATGTTTTTTTGGCCGAGCAGTGTATGTATGTATATGTATGTATGTGGTTGTTTGTCTACTGTACACTATGAGCCACTGAGAACCAGAAACAAACTCCCTGCATGTGTATGCATACTTGCCCAAAAAAAATCGGATTCTGATTTTGACTCTTATGTTTCACCAGTGGGGAACTGACTTAAAAAGGCCAAAAAGTGTTAAGTAGGAAACAATAACAGCATGTAATGATGTGCAGCGGGGTAAGCTGGTGCCTCACAGCTCCTGGGGTGCTTGCTTGATGTGGGGTTGAAGCCCAGCTGAGGGATGTGTGTGGAGTTTGCATGCTGTCCTCTGTGTTTGCACCCCTGTAACAAAAAATATGCCAGAACAAGGCAATGGCAATCACGTCTGCTCCTCCTTGACATGAAAACCATGCCAGGGGTCATCCAGGAGTCAGCATTTATTTGACGGCACTTTCCATTCCATTCCAATGAGATGTAACAATAGTCCAATATCAATCAAAGCTTGGCTATAAGTTTCATCTCAGACAAAGCAGGTCCTGTCCCAGATGGACACGAGAAAAATATTTTGCTCTTAAGTAAAGCCTAGGAATACTGTACATATTTATGCTCTGTATGGCCTATGATGTAGCTTAGGCTGCATCCCTTATTATCAAACTCACAGATTTATTAAATGGCAGCAACAGCCTACTGTTAATAGGACCACAAAAAGTACAATCCTATATGAAAGTCTTTTAAACAAAAGAAGTCACTTTTTAAAAGCCATTCTAAGAAAACCATATTAAGATGAATAAGTATGAGGTGCATCTAGCCAGAGCAGTGTAGCAAACATACCGTAAAATACAAAAATATAGAACTACAAATGATTTATGATTTAAATGAGTCATTTAATAAAACGGAGGATGATATGAGTGTGGGAAAATACAAAGGAAGGCCTTATCATGCTTTTTTTGAGGTGATGCTTTAGTGCAGGTTGCAGAAAACTGTAGGTTTTAAAATGTCTTGGTAGCACAAAATTGCTCAACAAACGAGAGAAACAGTAATTACCAGGTCAAAAAAGTGCAGTGTATTTTTGGAAAAAACAGGTGTATACTTTATTTTCTGTAGTTCTATTCCACAGGCTTAAAAATGAATTAACACCTTCAGTAGTATGGGTAGGGAATTTTTAATGTCTCTTATGAATTAACTATCTGCAAACAAGAGATGCTGGGTGATGCTCAAAATCATAGACTAAATAATTAGCTGTATAGAAAAACTGAAATTTGATGTTTTCCAGACTTGTGGTCCTAAGACAATGACTCTGTCCTGCAAAGTAATGTTTACAGCCACATCTGAATTCAATAAAAGAATCGAGTCTTGGAGACTCAATAAGCACACCTCTTGGCCCCGAGAACATCTTCCTTTTAAATCTCTGCACAAGGCATCCTTCATTCCTGTCCGTTTTGAGGAACTCGAGGTCACATTTTTTGCAGAAAACTTTTTTTTTGCTTGTGGCTATACACAGACTATAAATGCATTCTTGGATGATTCCACCTACTCTTTTATGCCTCACAAAATTCACAGGAGAGTCGAGATAAGAACAGCAAAGTAAACCAAAAGCGATGTTTACGACTGCGAAAAATGACTTTGTTTACCGGAACGGCGAAGACAGCGACATGGACCATTTCGTGTTTCCATTCTACAGAACATAAAGAATATGGTTTAGGCACTCTAATTATTAACCCCAGTACATGGTCACCAGCGCTCCGGTCATCTCCCTATAATCCTACCTGACAGGCCTCAGCCTCAGTTAGAACACGCTGGTAAGAAGCTCCAGCTGCCCTTAGCACTGTGGTGGTCACCTCCTCTCCTTCGCAAATCCTCTTCACCCCCGAGTGCCTGCACAGACGCTCATGTCTCTCCGTCCCTCAGTGACAGGTTTGAGGTGACAGCTAAGTCTGTTCCTGCGAACGTTCACGCTCTTCACACTCACACGAGGGAATGCCCTGGCAGCCCGCCTGCCCGTCAAGAACACCACGTTAAAAAAGGATGACAAAGTGAAAAGGAGTAAGAGGTGCGTGCGTGCGCCTGTGTGCGCGCACGTGTGTGTGTGTGTGTGTGTGTGTGTGTGTGTGTGTGTGTGTGTGTGTGTGTGTAAGTATGTTAAAATTCGGTTCACCATGCCGTAAGAGCAAACATACAGGTGCGGATGACAAAAAGAAGGAACCAGAAGCAAAGAAAAACACGGTACAGGTTTTGCAGGGCTCTGCTGCAGAAATCATAATAACACAGGAGGTGTGAAACAGGTTCACCGTAACTCAGCAATAGTTGGAGGTGAAATTGTTGTGGCTGTGAGCAAACTTCTTCTGAAATTGTTGTGGCTCTGAGCAAACTTCTGAAACATTCATGAAGATGAACAACAAAATATGTAACAGAGAAACAGGAACTGGGTACTCTGTAGGCTGCAGCAAGCACAGCCCCTTCACCCAGCTTCCAGTTAGCTGATTTCAGTGGAAAAGCACAGGCAGAAGCACAGCCCAGGAATCCTGGGCGCCCAGTCTGTCGTTCCACACAACCAAATTTCGGTTCTGCACCAAAAAAATCAACCTGCGCTGAGTTGAAAACAAGGATGGTGAAGGCTGTGTGGCATCTAGTGGACAAATCTGGACAAAACCTGTTCTGCTCAACTCAAGTAAATTTGGCTTGTTTGTTTGTTTTATTTATTTATTTTTATTTTCACACAGTGGTACAGAGTACTAAATAAAGAATGCAAGAGACATGCAGACAGCACATATACAGTAGCAGCTATAAAAAAGCCAGCTGGTAGCTGAGGAGAGGAAAACAAAACAAAAAAAAATTATAGAGAGAAGGAGGAACATTCAGAGTCACTACATCCCCAGAAACACATGTCTTTGGACTGAGGGAGGAAACAAAAGCCCCCAGATGGAATACATGTACATACAGAGCAACAACATGTTTATTAATCTTTCAAAAAATTATTTCTAGCAGTAAAATCTAGTCTGTTATATATAAATTATATGCTCTCAGCATCATGTTGACATTAATGTGCATCTGTTTATACTGTTTATCTATTTATTGAAAACAACCTGCCTAAAGCTATGAGACACACAAAAAAGGGTGTGAATGAGGGAGGAAGCCCATGTGAGCATGGTGAGGACATGCAAAATCCAGATGGACTAATCCAGACTCAAAATGACATGTCTGACCCAATGGCCCAGGAGCTGTGAGGCCCCAGTGCTACCCACTCGGCCACCGCACTGACTTCGTTGCTATCTTTTGTCAATATAAGAAGTCTGAATTTGGGCCTGCAAACAGAAATATTCAGTGTTATTTCACAAAGCTGTATATGAAAGAAAAAACCCAAGACTGTCAATGAACATCTGGTTAAAATGCTTTTATGCAGGAGCCTTTTGTCCAGAGAGTTCAGAAACAGCCATGATCTCAGTGAGTTACTTAACCAGGCTCTTACCTCCTATGGAAAGGTAACAGTAAATAATGCAAAAACTCATTTAAAGTTAGCTGCACATCCATACAAAATTCAGCCCTCTCATTTTAGTAAATTGGCTACTGACTCATTCGCATTATGATGCCGCGCTCCCCCCACCCAAAGGCCGGCAAGGCGGGTAGAGAGAGGTCGCTTGTTTCTCAGTGAGCAGCCAGACCGAGGGACCAGCGGGGAGCAAGATGAAGAGGAAGCAGGACGCAAGCAGGAAATGTGAAACACACAAAGGGACAAACAACCCCACTGCAGAATGCTCCAAAAATGTTATACAAAAATATTGCCTTATATTTCAGAAATTGTACTCTGACAGCTGGTCTGGATTGTAATTTTATTCTTTACACTGCATCTGTAGCCGTTACTGACATGTCAGTAAAAGACAGGAAACTTTTACTGCACCGTAGCTGGATTTCCATATTTAAGATGGCAGCTTTTGATTGCCTAATCAGTTTTTGGGTTTGGAGGTTATGCTATTTGAAGAAATTCTCCAATTTCACAAATTATTTAATCGAATACCTTGCACGCAATACTCGGGAATGCAGCTGACACTTCAGCAGTTACCAGGACTTTATGACTTATGCACCTTTGCCAGCCATAACCGATGCTTGGCTTGACACCAGGCGATCCGTGTCAAAACTTTGTTTGAAACGACTTGAATGAAGAGGGTCATTTTTAAAATAGAAAATCCATAACCTCGATGCGGCCTGCCCTTAGCTGAGCCAAATTAGCTATTACTCTTTCTGTTCAAAAGCGCAGGCGTTCCCCCCAACGTGTAAAAAAAGCCGTTGGATATTTACAGAATGAATGCGGAGAAGCGCTGCGCAGTCATAAAGAGCAATGGCTATTGGTTAGCGCTAGTAACCCGATCAAACAGCTGCCTGCTGGCTGCGCGTGACGTATGCGGCACAAATGCAAACTACGGGGGCAATAATGACGGAGCGGCACCGCATTTCACATACGGCTAATACGACCTTAAATCACAGCGATTCATCAATCCAGCTCTCCTCCTCGATGCGGAATCCCAACTGAATAAGCGTTTTGACAACGTCTGCAAAAATGACACATTGCACTCTGCTAGCCTTGCTAACCTTAAACGAAGTCCATTCATCACGAAAAAAGGCTTTGACTTCATCCGTTTGAGTCTGGGTGACAGGTAAGCTTTCATTCGTTGAGCGTCGGCCTTCTTGCGTCTCCTTGGCTAATTTACCAAGACAACGGCAACAAGACCCTTGCATTCCTGCTCTGAAGTCTTCTACATGGGGACCCAGGTTGGCAAAGATCTTTTTTCACTTTTTACTATGTTTCGCTAATTAACTTTTTCAAGAGACTTCCAGTACAAAGGAAACAGACATCATCGCTAAAGATTATAACACCAATTAAATTTTAAATCTTTCTTGCTCAACCTCAGCCTAAAACTTTGCTCTTTTCTAATGAAATGATGTAATATAAACTGAATATTCTTGCATATTTGCTAAAAAAAAAGCAGTGCATTACTGTTAGAGTTAGCACTAAAATTTCTCTTGTATTAAAATGAGGATGACCGAAGTGTTTAATTTTTGTCCGCTTTGAGAAATCACCTGCATTAAATTTGATCTGTGCGACAATTCAAAGGAATTTTGAAACTTCTACGCACCCTCTGGAACTTATTAAGGCAGTCCTCCATGACCATACCTGCGAAATATTGCAGTCTTTTGACCTTTTGCCCCTGTATTATGTGCGTGGAAATATTTGCCGTCTCCGCCTCTGAGCAGCCGTGACTCAGTGCAGTTCAACTAATCACAAAAGAAACTGAAAATTTTAATTTAAGGGACTGAAGACCTTTTACACTTTTATACTTTACTTTAAGTCTGGTCAACACACTAGCGGAACGGATCAGCTTCCTGTAGTAAAGCACCTGGGTGGGTTTGGTGGGGAGTTTGGTGCCACTCACCCAGCAGCACCGAGGTGACGGACCCCTCCCAGAGCCCCCAAGGCTGGGGGAGCCACAATCGCTGGTGACACAGCACTGAGATGGGACTGTCTGGCCTGAGAAGACGCGCGACTGCTACTCCTGAGGCCTGCTTCGCTCTCACAAGTGAGGCTGGATGTCAGTCACGGTTCGACAGCTGTTGAGACCCCCCCCGCAGGATGGCACCCAACCACTCCTCCTTTTCACTGATCTAGATAATAGATATTGATGCTTTCAGAACCCCTACAGCACCAACTGCTCCAGCCAGCTGCTCTCCCATCGTCGCCGAGTGCAGCACCGCAGCGCTGCTCCTGAAGCAGATTAAAAAAACACACAAGACACCAAATCCCACTCCTCAGCCATAATTTAACCTCCACAGAGCATAGAAATGGGTGCTGATTTGTTAGCCGAAGCTTGAAGGTTTACAGAGAGAAATCTTGTGATGTTTTAAAGATAAAGAAGAATCAAAAAAGGCAGGCAGCAGGAAGGTGAATCGCCGCGCACGGCCAGGTGAGGTTGCACAAGGAAGATAGGAGTTCACTGTCAAAGCAGGGCAGCTGCACATTGACTTGCTGCTGATGTGGACCAGCTCGCCTTGACCTTTAGATGTGCGCCGTGTCTCCTCGGCCTCCTGCCTCCCACACTCACACTGATTTAGTCTGAGCGTTGTGTGCAAATGCAACGAAACCCTTTAGAAACATGCGTGAACAAGAAGCGGACCTACAGCTGAAGGTAGCTTTTCACGCTCCCAAAAGCTCGCTCAAGATTTACAGCAACCTGTAAGAGCGCTAACAGTTTATAACGTAACAATCTTTTATGCACCATTACACTGTCGCACTGTACACTGTGACACTTTTTAACAGATACTCTTGACAACAGTGATGGTATACTGGTTAGAGCAGTTACCAACAAACTTAAAGGATGCGGGTTTGACTCCTACAACCTGTGGCAGTGCACTTAAGCAAGTTGCTCCAGGAAAACCGGACAGTGAGAGGATAAATAAAAATCCATTTTTAAAGGACAAATCATTGGAAGTAGCTTCAGCTAAGTGAACAAATGCACACATTAATATGCACTTCTAATACATACCGTAGGGAAGGCTTTGAAAGTATTGCTCATACTAAACAAAAAATGGAAAAGATTCTTTTGCCTGGGATGGTCTTATTTTGCCCTTTTGTTAACAACCGTGTGTGGGTCACAGAGATGCGAATGGAAGTGTTTATAATGTTTATGTGTGTAGCAGACAGCCTTATGCGGGGTGACTCGCCGAACATCCCAATTTCACACTGATGTTATGTTGGCGAAGTGTCTGCGGATGGCTGGGCTGCTGTGCTCTGACACTGCCAGATTCTATTTACCCGGGAGATAATGCCAAAAAAGCTGGCCGGGCAACACTCTTGTGTTCTCAGTTAGCTTGATGTTATATGTATCGGTTATGTTCTTCTTACACTTGCGGGATAATGGTGTATGCGAGTGAAAAATGTTATACACCTTGCGATGTACAAAGCAAAGTAGGCGCGTATCATTAATGCCATGTTGCTTACCTGATGTTAAGGTAAGCAAGTTCCAGCATCCAAACCACAGCTGGGTAGTTACTGAAGCATTTCAGCAAAATGCTACCTTGGTCAAGGGTACTACAACAGTAAGAGGGAGCGGATTGTGAACTGATGACTTTCAGAATCCGCAAGCATTCAAAATGTCTGCTAATTCCGAAGAAGCTGCTTTGAAAAACGAGTCAAGCGTTTCATTATAACAGCACTATTTATTGATAAATATTTTTCATGCCGACAAAAAAACAGGAATTTAGCTGCTTGCTCAGAAACAATTTATATACCAACATAAAATACAGTTATTTTCAGGATTCAAAACCCACATGCACTTGCCAACCAGAGCCATAAATCTAGGCTGCATGCAATTAGATTTTACAATTTATTATCACAATCACTATCAGTTGTTAGTTTCATTTGCCAACAGTCGAAACCAAATCAAGCATAATGGCATTAATGTCACTTGCGCCTTGCCATCCAATACATCTACCTACAGTTCCCAAGAGGTGTTGACAAGGACTGCTATTTTAAGGGTTAAAGATGTATTAAACTTCCCGCATGTGTGGAATTTAAATGATGTCCATGCTCTGGCAATTTTACTCACACCAAAGCTATTTCAAGGTCTTACGACACAAAGGCAGTTTTTATATTAATTGTTTGAAAGTGCAATGTAGCTGCTTTCAAATTTTTAAAATTTTGATTGGAATTTTGTATTGGTGAATTAAAAAAAATAACATACATGCTTCACAGTTAAAAGGAATATAATGTACATCACCAAAATCATGTTTTATGCTGTAATTTCATTGATATTCAAAACAACACTGCTTCGAAATCATCGTGCTGGTCTGCATCTGCCACCTCCTTAAAGGAAGTAAAATGTACCATGCTGAGCGATAGAGGGATGATGTTTTGAGTTTTTCACCGTTTTCACCGTCAAGCTTGAGACCGAGCGCTACTGCTCACAGACACAGAATACCAACATGAGAGGTATTCTGTGTCTGTGAGCAGTACTTGACTTGACATGGGCAAAGGGGGGAGGCAGTTAAAGCCCAAGGTACACATCACGATGCCCATGGTGCTGTCTAGGCTAACATGGGGTCTCATGGCAGAAATGCCAATACAATACAAACTTTTAATTTGTTAAGCTTTCATGGCTTTTGACTAACAGTAATCCCTCCTTCACTTTGGCAGAATATGTAATACAGGCTCATGGGATCCAAATACACCTACGCAAATTCATCTTTAATTTGACTAAGTAAAGTGCATGATGAGAGCCTTGCCCAAAGTTTCTGCGAGCCAACAGAAAAAAAACATGTTTCAGTGACAGGACTGTAATCATAACTGCAAGGGGAAATACGTGTATGTAGGTGTTTTGTCAATTGCAATTCATCTCGACTGACTTTGCAAAAATGGAGACCTTTGAAGTTTTCATGTCTTTCTGCCTTTCTGTTTCTAAGCCAAGATAGGCAGAACAGTAGCCAGCACAGACACAGAGGTCATCATGTTGGTATTTCTACCTCTTTTTTTTACCATTTAAATTTTCAGCACATTATAAAAAGGCAGCTTATTATAGAGTCAAAACCTGAGAGATGCCCATTCTTGGTTGTGAGAATTTGGCTTTATGTGAAGTTTCATTTAATGCCCATCCTTCAGCTTTATGTGGATTGAATTTGGATTTGGATTTTCTACATCTCCAGACTGCTGAGTGGCATGCGATCAGAGCCACCATGTTGTCTTTTTTCCCGGCTAACCCGTAACTCTTGCTCCGTTTAGTTTTCAACTTCCATTACCTCTTGTTTGCTAGTTCCACCTGTTATAACCTTGGTAATCACAGTCCCATTTGGACCACCCAAACAGCGTTGGTTTTTTCATGGGTGTGAATTTGCATTTAAGAGCAAATTAATATAGAATCAATGAGTATCATATGTATGTATTTTTTGTCGCTGGGTTTTTGTTGAGTGTATAGCACATAACAGCTACGAAAGAGCAGAATGAGCCAAAGTAACTAATGAACAGGAATTGCCTTGCGCTAACTGCTAATGCTAACTGTGTTCATTTTAATGGCATTTGGTGATATTTTGTTACGACCCAAAGACGGTATTAAGACTAGGCTCGGGGGAAAGTCCAGGGGAACGGGGTCGTACATAAAGGGGGAAGGGGAATATGGAAGTAGGTCATCCCAATAGTGCCCGAGAAAGAAAACAAAACAAAAGAATATAAACTGCAAAGGGGACTTGTGTTTGGAAGGTGTCCCCAAAACCCAACTATCTATTCTAGTGTGCTTTGTAACTGACCACCTTAAATCCGGAAAAGAAAAATAAATGGCAACGCCAAAACAAAATCTTCCACTCCTTTCTAACTATACTAATCTAGACTGCCTAAAAAAAGGAAACATTCAGATGGTCACAAGGCCTGACTTTCTCCAAAAAAACACCGTGACACCCCTAGAACACACATCATGAAACCTAACAATTCACAATTCAAGCCACATACTAACACATTCCCAATCAGTCACAAAGTCAAGCAAAGAAACCAAAACATCCCCCAACTACACGCCAAACCAGGGGGGTTACTTTAAAGAGGTGCGGAAGGTGGACTCATCAACTAACACATTGAATTACTAATAGGCGTAGCTGATCAGAGAATCTATAGTCCCGATCACATGGACAAAAAGAAAGTGACACACGGCCAACACTGGGCCATGACAATTTTGACATACACGAGTGCTAATTCATGGGCTCGGGATGCTTAAATTTTCAACAATGAAAGTAATTATGTGTTGTGTTCCTGAGCATACACCTTACCGATGGTTTTTTCAGGGACAAATTGCCTTTGTTAAAGCAACGGAAGACTGTGAACAACAAAAGTGAAAAGAGTTTGTTCAGGGGGAGCAAATACTTTGCATGTGGTTGTTTCAGGTCACGCATCCCAGGTGAGCCTCTGTGACAGTGTGTGCGAGGCGTTGCCTCTAGACATGGGTTGTTTATGGTCAGCATCCTTCTCTTCATCTCAAAGCATCACCGGTGTTTTGGTCCCCTTTCCGCCTCCCTCTCTTCTCCGCAATGCTGCCTGTGGCTGAGTGACGGAGATGGGCCGCAGGAGCCAAGGTTAGCGGCTCTTATCTCCTTAACACAGCTGCGACAGCACCCACATTTCCTTCTCTCCTCTCTGTGGCCCCATCAAACATCCACCTACTGTAGACCCCTAAACAGGTCTTGCAAAATTGGGGCTACTCTTCTCTTTCTGACTGCTTTCTTCCTCTGGCTGATAAGCAGCAAAAGATTAGTGACCAAAGGAAAAAGGACTCTCTAGCCATTTATTCTATTCCTCTCCCCTCAAACGTCCCCATGTGATGCGTTTTCCTAAAACCCAACGCTTGGGTAGAAACTGACACAAGTGCTAACCGGTGTAGAAGACATTTCTATTTGTTTTTGTAAACTGCCAGTAAAACTCTAACACTGTCACTGGGAGAACTTTGAACAACCAATTCTGCTTAATTAAATTCCATCTCGCAGATTAATCGTCAATCTCGGTCCGCGTCATACTGGCAAAGCAACACTACTTTTTGAGTTTTTTCTATTATTTTTTACTGTGTTTACCAGTGTTATACTGGTAAACACTATTTGTTGCTCATCATAGAGACTTTCACCTGTATCGTCAGTCTGAAAAGGTGTGTGTGCAACTAACGTGTGTAGAAGCCATTTTTTTACCACCGGATATTAATGTTATTTATTACTTTTTTTATTATTGATATGATTTCTTCAAAACAGATTACAATGTTAGGTTTGTACACTAGCAGTTATTACACTGACTTGCCCATTTATACACCTGGGTATTTTTTAATGGAGCATTACGTGGTAAGATCCTTCCTTGAGTGACAGTGGGTTTATCACCACTAAAGCATTGGCCCTAATGCCTACACCACCTGCTGTAGTCACTGAATCACAATAAAATCTTTAATTTCAGCATCTTCTTTTCCCAAAGTATCAGAAATGACCCAGACTGTCCTTTCTGTCCCACAACGATTCAGAAGAACTTAAGGGTTTGTTGATTATGAGTCATCTGTCTTTTCTGTCCCGTTACTTCTTTCAACTTGGTTGCCCTACCCTGATCTCAGTGGACAAGGGCAGTGGGGGAAGGTCTTGAAGTCCATGCTGTTGCATTGTCACACTCATACAATTTTGTGCGTGTCTTTGGGGACAGGTGGCCGAGGTATAATGGAATTTCCCTGTCACCACTCCTGACACGGTGATGCACAGCTTCCATTCCCTAGGCTGTGCTACAGCGGGGATACACAGCCACACCGGTGTATGCGCTGTGATTGCGCCTGCAGGGCTTAGACACAAGGCCCTTAAAGACAGAGCCATCCAGCAGATCAGATGGAAAACACAGAGCTAGAATTACACATACAGTAGACATGCTTATGGGATAATGTAGGAAATATGTAGGAAACACAAGTTTATACAAACTGTGGGAAAAATACAGCCTGCTCACATGGAAACAGCCACTGTAGTTCTTTAGTATTATTATTACTTTAGGTGATGTCTTTTTCTATAGAACACTGGACTTGTAGCTTGTATACTACCTTCACAGTCCTACCTAGTTATACAACTGGGTATTTTTTTTAACCAGAGTAATTCAAGGGAAGGACCTTGACCAAAAGTACAACAGTAGGAGGACGGATTCACACCTGGGTCTGCAACTGTAATCATTACTTTTTCTCCCAGTCTTTTTAAATTATCTAATATTTTTCCCGCCGTGGTATTTTAGGTGATTCCAGGTTTGTACAGACTCACGTAATCCAGCACCTCACCTGATTTCCTGACTAACCCATTGCTTTTATTTTACCCTATTCACCAGGAAGCTGGAGCAGCAGAGGGAGGCTTGTAAATCTCAGATGCGAGTGCGACTGCACACTGAAGTTTTAGTAGAGCGTAACCCCTACAGTTCTATTGATTACACGCTTTTGCAGTATAAGGGGGTTGCTAGCATAAGCAAGAGTGGTTCAAGCCCACCTAAAAGTCTCTCTTATTCAGAAAAATTAATTCCCTACTGTAGTCAGCTCCTTCAGTCCGGTGGCTTGATTGTATATGATAGCGGCGGCAAAGCTGGGATTACTGGACAATACTTCATCAAATGTAAGAGCTGCTTGTGAACACCAAGGGCAGCCTGTATTACCACTGGGCATTGGACACAGTTTTTTTACAGCCACAGAAAGGAGCGAAATGTTTTTGAAAAGTTGGGTCAGGCACAGATTTACTCAGAATCATACCTTTCTTCCTGTATTTAATTTAATTGAATTACATTTATTTTTATGCAGTGTCCTTCTCAGTATGACTGGCCAGAGTGGAGCAACAAACAGACCCTGACATTTGAACTGAGAAACAAGCAGTGTTAGAAAACACATTATGGCCAGATTTTAAAGGAATTTAACATTATGCAGTTTTAAAGTGAATGTGAAAAGGTATGCAAACACAAATTTGCATTTTCTGAATTTCTCCATATTGTGGCCCCTATTTTCTTCCACCACCTTAAAAAGAAGGGCAGGAACCAGAGAGCAATGGAGCACAAGAAGGTGAATTCAGGAGGAAAAAAGGCCGGCTGGATGCCCACCCTCACAAGGGCACTGACTTTCCACCATGTCAGAGGAATGTGTAGGTGTTGTAAGAGTAGAATCAGATTGCGGGTGGACTTCTGCTCTTCTGCTTACTCTACAGCCAGGGCTGCCGGTGGTGGCATGGGGGTCAGTCAGGCCAGCACACAGCTTCCTGGGAAAGGGATGCTTGTAAAGGCTACAGACTGTACTACAGCGTACAGATGGGTAGCTGTGGAAGTTGAACAAGGAAATGCAAAGTGTGTATGGTGATTTTAATAAAATCCTTAAACTTTCTTAAAAGATCGTATTGAAGTTTAGCTTAGATTTAAAGAAAACTGCATCTTGCAGAATTCCAGCATTCAGTTGCTAGTCTCCCAGAGAAGTCCTAGAGATGAAGTAAGGCATATTTTACAATCTGGATTACCTCTAACTTCCTGTAAATTCAAATGACTGGCTTATTCAGCAAGAGCAACGATGCAATGCTCAACAACCATGTGTTGCTTGAAAAGCCAAAACCAAGAAGTTAAATGTGTTGAGTTTACACAGTAAGTTGAAAGAGATGGTTCACTGGATGTCTGGCTGGAAATCAAACCTCCTGTAGATAATCCTCTAGGGCCAGGGACCTGATAGTCCCGATCAAATTTAAGAAGGACCTAACATAGACGTTTATTGTAAGACCACCCAGGGGAGTGGAGAATGGCATCCATTCATACATGGAAGAGGCCAGCTGATCCACTGAGTCCCTCCTTCCTTTTTTGCTCTTTAGTTTCTCTCTCACACACACCCACACACACACACACACACACACACACACACACACACACACACACACCTATTTCCCATTTTATCAGGGGAGATATGCAATGTACATCATCATCAAAGAAATCTTGATCTCTCTTTTCTGTCGCCTGTAGGCAAAGATGGTAATTTAACTGGGACAGAGAAAGTGACTAAGTCTCTACCTCATGAATATGATTACATGAATACAAGCACCCTGTTCCCCTTTAGAAGTACCTTTCAATATCTTTAAAAAGCAATAACAAGAGTTTTTTTTTGCTTTCCCTTCAGTTCAAAATTGAATGTGCATCAACTAGCACCAGGGGCAATGGGAACAAGAAAATAAAAGTTAGTGAAGCAAAAAATATATATATAATAGGACAAATATAAAAATATAAAAGAAAAACTTAACCAGACATGACTGCTTTTGAGAAGGCATACATTTTGATTCCTTACTGATGTCAGCTGTGCTAAGTGCTTGGACTGTGGTGTGTTTTAAACTGCTGCCGGCTCACTATCAATAATCTGGTGGTGCTGAAATGAGGAAGGAGAGGTGCTGTAAGTCAGTGGCTTCTTTAGCTGCTGGCTACTGGCTTCTGGGCTTGTGTTAATCCTTATGGTTGCCCTTCTCTATTTTCTCTTCGTAGGGGCATCATAAGCCACTGGTGTTTGTGTAACGCACTTGAAACCTACAGAATAATACTTATGAGTTTAAACTGTGCACAGCAACATTTTTACAGTTTAGAATTCAATGATAAATAAAACAAGGATATTATCCTACATGAAAAGTGTCGGCATAAAATTTAAAAAGATGTTCGGTGCATAAAAAACATATTCATGTTTAGAAATATGAAGATTGCATAGCAAGATTGAAATATTGCTGATGTATTTAGAGTTTACATGCAGGAAAGTATAACTTTGGTATTCCTGCCAAAGGTCAAACCCACTTTTCTCACCCTTAACATCTCTAGGTCATTTTTTCCCAACATCTCGATTCCATTCCAGTCCATGTATATTTCTCATTATACACACCTTCCAAGTAGTTTGTTGCTAAGGAAAAATGTAGAGCATTCACAACTTGTCTGATATTTTTACTGCACAGATTCAGTTTAATTGTATGCTAACTGGTAGGATACAGTAGAAAGCCCGCTTCTGGGACCTGAACTGGCCGCCTTCGTCCCTTGGAAGTCTAAGCAATCACCATCTGTAGCCATCTGTAGAAGTGGAGTGATTTTTTGTTTTCTTGTATGGTTTCTGAAAGTACCCCATTATCGAGTGGATTGTCGTCCACTCATCTCTTTCCTGCCGCACAATTACCCTTTATCCGAATGACCGGTGCAGCATATAATTTCACACAATTTGTCAGTCCTTCAAAGAGTTCATGTTACCTCCCTCAAAGGTACAAACTCAGTTCTTCTTTGAACCCGACCCCTCTGGTCACTGTTAGTTAACAACTACAACAAAAGTAAATAATAGTAATTAAAACCAAAACAGTAAAACATTTTGCAAAAAATAGAAAGAATTAAAGAGAAAGAATAAATATCAGTTTGTGTCATCTGTAAATAGTGCCAGCTAAATAAAATATACGAAAAAAAAAAGTACATACACATATAGTGTCCGGTAATTAATTAAACATGTTTATATTACATGCAGAAAATAAATAAATAAAAATTAAAAAAATAAATACTTAAGACTCAAAGATAACAACGGCACAGTGCGGTCAGCACCCTGCACAGCTCCATAGCATCTGCTAAGCAGAAAAAAGTCATCCTACAAATTGGAACCTTAAATCAAAGACATCACATACCTTAAGCCTCATTAACTTTATTTTAAACAAATAAATAAATAAGTGGAGTAGCAACATCATCGGCCTGATGCTGAAAAAAGAAAATGGAGAGCTTCAAGCCGGTTAAATGGGTTGTAGTGTAGAGAGAGTAAACACATTATGCACGACACACTTTCAAAATAAGTGATTGAATTACGTGAAAAAAGAAGGGGAAAAAAAAACGTGCAAATGAAAACCACGTCACTGTTAATGCATCCCGATGTGGTCTGCATGCTTTTATATTTAAATGATCTACAATTATCTCTTTGCAAACGGAAGATGTTGACTGTGCACTGACATAAAGAACCTGTATAGCCCATTTGTGGTTCAGTGAATTTGGCTTTTGCTATTCATCCGCTGGAAGAAAATAATGAGATCAGATGAATAAATTATTTCCACAAAAGAGCTATAAACCAGCACCACACATAGCTCCCAGTTCAAAAGACTCTTGTCACATCGATTAAAAATTTATACTGTATATGTATGTGTGTGTTCCTGTGTACTATTATATGCTATTAGTTTATATACTACGTATATACAATTACATATACAGTTAATGATTTGCCTTTGCAGGTGGGAAGGACCATATTCTAAAGATGCAAGTGGTCTGCAAAATTTTTCAGCAGAACCATAAAAAGCCTGACCATTGTTGACTACTAGATTGTATAGGAAATGGTTCCAAGACCTGTTTGCTACAGAGCCACTGATAGCAGGAGCTCATCCTCAAGAAGGACACTGCAAAAGTAGCAACATTAAAATGTACTGTTATGTCTTGTCTTTCACAAGGACATGGCACGGTGGCTAAAGGGAAAAGAAAACTATTTGCTGAGCCATGGTTGAGAATTCCCCGTCTACCTTACATTAAATCTTCAAAGTGAAATACAATATTCAGGATCAACTTATTGAACTGTAGATTTGTGATGATTCCAAGTTGCATCAAAATTCCCCTTTCTGTTAACAAAAATTAAGGGAAGGAAGAGTTCTTCAGATTATTTAATTGTAATAGCAAATAGTTTATGTAACTGACTTTTTGAGGCCACGACATTAGTTCATACTAGCTAGAGTTCATAAAACATATCAATACCTACATCTACATATGTATCTCTATATCTATAATTTAGCAACAGTACTGTATATCTACAGTATAGCTACACTTAACCATCTTTATCTTGATGCTTTTCTCCAAGGTGACCAATAGCGTTAAATAAGCAACATTAAACTTAGCCGTCTAGGAAGAGGAAGGGCAAGATGCACCGATCCCACTTCAGAAAAAATCCTTTGCACATCCATGGTGGCTGAACCGAGGTGACCCTGTCCCCAATCTCATCCCATATGCTCAACATAGTAATTACTGGTCTCCTATCATTAAATTTGCGTCCGCCAAATGTCTTGCAGAACCCTGCTTTTGCACTTTATAAGCCATATATCTCCCAATTTCTGGCTTTATAGAAATTCTCTTCTGCTGCTTAAGTAAGTAGCAGCAGGATTGCTGCCCAGCCCCTCAGTTTCTTACTGTTTGCTAATACAAGGTTTGTCAACTGCTGGTAATAACCATGTTGAGGTCATTCATGTGGGTATGGAGGAACACTGGTTCTGGTGTCCAGCCCGGTGGGACACCATGTCTTTCAACACCCTGCTCATATTAGTCTTCTTGTTATCATGGCCTTGGATACACAAAGCAAGACACAGCAACCCAAAGATCTTTTGAAAAGCTCCACTCTGTTGCCATTAAAGTCTGATCGCTAGAATAAGTAGATTTAATGTGGCAAATTAAGGCTTACTCTATTTCTAAGTGATTTTTCAGTTGGATGGAAGGAGGATGAAAAGTAACGACAGGGAAATTTAATTTATGGGTGACCTCTCAAAGACTGGGCCTTTTGAATTTTTTTAAATGTATGCTTTAAACAAATTACTCACCTTTGCCCCTAAGTATGGAAAGTCAAGGGCCCATTGTAGAAGATGTGAAGCCTCAAATGTGCAGGTGTACCGAGGAAACGTGTTTGAAACGTGTGTGGGTCTTACACATAAAACAGGATCACTGATGGTGAGGAGCTCTCCAAGGTGGCTAAGGTCAGTAATGGAGAGGTCATCCCATTTGGTTAGTTTAACTTTTCCCTGGGCTTTTGCCGATTGCAATGTATTTTTTAATTAAATATTGAAGAAGTGTCAGTAGAAAGTAATTCAGGGCTGCTGGGTCTCCTGGGATTTAACACTTTACTAGTGTGGGTACTTTAATTTTGCCTTAATTGTTCTTTCAGTATAATCTACTAGTCATTTTTTTCCATTGCTGAAAACTAATTTGTCTTTGAATAAAGCCATGTCAGATGAAAAATATCTTCTTTTTTTTTTAATAGTATTTCATAAAATGAAGAATTGCATGTGTATTATATTAGGTATTTAAGGTAAGCTGTCCTATAATACGCGGATCCCTAAACGGCATTGCCAGATTAGACATAAAACATTCAGATGATGTATGCAACGTGACGCAAATTGCACATTTTCAATTTTTCATCTTAACGTGATTTTAGGAGCTGAGAGGTGGAGTGGGATCAAAAAGCATGCGAAGCAAGAGGATGTCAGAAAACCCATTTTGGAGAGCAACATTTATTTTATAATTGCACAAAATGATGAGGAAAACCCAGTTTGGCAAAGCATTAACTGCAAAACAAATGATTTTCAGGGGGAGTTTAACAAAGCACAACAAAATCAATGCGAGCAAGAAAAAAATGTTCAGGTCTGCCTTCTTGATCTCTTGCTGCACTATGATTGCAAAGTGAATGAAGTTCACAAAAAGTCATCCAGCCACAAAGATTAAAAAGATATTTTAATCCTGGAGCAACAATATGTTGCACTCCTGGAAGCAAGAGCCAACCCTACAAATAGAAACGTGGCGTAAACTAGTGAGTGAAGCGACTTGTTGTGATGCATGTTGGTTAGTATCAGCAAATTACAACTATGAAATATTAAATTTCAGAATTTGTGTGATGAGTAAAAGATACTAGGAGATATTGATGGTATTCGCAATATATATTAAAGGGACACACATTTCAAACAAACAAGAAGGAAGTGTGTAATCTGTGAAAGCTGTTCCTATAAAGGTTTATAGGTTTAAATGCAAAAAGAATGTCAAGTAATGACAGAAAAACACCTTGAGCGCCTGGACTTGGCACTGGAAGGTTGTATGTGCACACCTCTGCATGCTCTGTCTGAGTGCTACTTCACCTACATCAGTGCATTAAATCAGTTTTAAGAAGAAGAAATTAATCCATGTAAATATCTTGGGGGAAAAAACACATATTTTTTCATTGTATCTAAGTATTTTATCTTTGAAAAAGGATTCTATGCTTCATTAACCGGCACGTAGAAAAAATGGAGTAGACCCGTGCCCCAAATGTACTTTTATATTGAAATTACAGATGATGTCATTGGTTGAAAGGAAATTTTACTCCTTTAGTGAGGAAAGGGTTGTCAGGGGCTGTCAGGAACATCATGGCAGCAGAGCCAGCATGTCGGCGCTGATTTCAGAGAGCTGGCTGGATCAGTTAGGACTGCGCTTTGAAGTGGCTGGGATGCCATCTCCCATTTGGGAGGCCAATCTAGGTGTGACACTTTGTTCAGCACAAAGGAAGAGAAGAAAACAGGACGATAAAGCAGAGCAACGCTGAAAGGACTGTAAACTACAGATGAGTTCAGCAGTGCTCTCAGGCCATATGGCCACAGAATCTTTTTCTGTTGGTTTCTGAATGAGACGCGAAACAGGCAAACACATCGAGCAAAACATTTCTTTTTTTGGGCTGAGATTATCACAGCTGGGAAGAGCACAGTGCAATGCACGTAGCAATGCATCTGAGAGCTGAGGCATTCGTATGCAAGGAAGTAGCTTTACATGGTGGGGAAACATGGACGCACACAATGAGCAATGTCTGTTTCAAAGTGCAGCAATTTTCCATTTTGCACTGGCCTCTCAGACTGACCTGTACCTCATCTGTCTCAAACTGTCATCAGCATCCTTTCCTGCATCTCCCTTTTCAACCTTTGATAAAATAAGTTATACAGTTTTCATGGTATTTTTTTTTTTATTTCTGTTTAATCTGTGCCAAAGGGACAGTTCTTTAACTGAAGGTGGGAGTGTGGGGCGGGGAGGGGGTGGGAAGGCAGCGATCCCTGTCTGCACTCTGTCTGCAGCGCTTTAATGAAGTACAATCTGTTAGCGCTGTGTTCTCCTACCCGGAGGCCAGTCTCATTGCTGGGTGGGGAAAGCAGTGGCCGACACCAGCAGCCAGATCTCGCTCCTGTTTTTGAGGCACATTGACACTGCATGGACTGCATGCATGATGGTGTCACATCTCCACATCGCTGGAAATTTTCCTTGGCTAGTAAACAGATGCTGTGATTTCATCATGTTCACCAAGTCACCACCTGCTGTGAAGTGACAGCACTATTGACTTCAAAAAAAAATATTAGCCGGCATGTTGGCAAGGACCATCCCAGTGCTTAGGCTATTTGGGTGAGTCTATGAATCCAGCTCAGTATATGTGGGGTTCGTGTCTTCTGTCTGTGTATGCATGGGATTCATCCCACAGTCCAAAGACATGTGTTTCAGGTTAACTGGTCATTGTAAATTCTGCATAGTGTGTGTGTGTGTGTGTGTGTGTGTGTGTGTGTGTGTGTGTGTGTGTGTGAGAGAGAGAGAGAGAGAGAGAGAGAGAGAGAGAGAGAGAGAGGGAGAGGATGCACCTTGCTCACTCCGTGATTCCAGGACCCCCACAGCTCTGTGTCAGGCAAGAGGTTAATAACAAAGGATGAAAAATCTATACAGATTTTGGTTTGAAAAATATTTTGCAGCTTGCTTTTACTTTGACTTTTAGTATTTTGGATTTCATCTAATGCCTACAAAGTGGATACGGCTAATTATTTACATGATTTAATTAGATCAAATATGCGGTATTTGATATTTTTTTTCCTCAGCTGGTACATTATTTGCCCCGAGTATCAAATGCACATGTGCTCCATGGATCAGCTCATTGCTTGTCCCTGGCATCTCTGCTTTCAAAGCATGTGTCTGACTGTGGAGGCTGCTGAAGAGATTGTTTTGTATGCTATTAGACAAAGGCGTGAGACCGAACATTTTGTTTTGTTATCTTCCTGGGGTCTGCCTGCCAGCTCTGCACCTTAGACTGGTTTATTATGACACTTCAGCGGCTGCCAGATTGCTAGGGCATCCATCCCTCCAGTCGACACAGAGGGGCAGACGAGAAAGAGATGGAAACCAAGACAGATTTGGACCAGAAGCCAGATCACCATGCACCTCTTCCTGTTCTTAAGCATATCTCAGGTATGAGGCTGGTCAGCAATAATTGCATCTTACAGTACAGTCCTCTTCACTTTACACTCCCAAATAATGTGAGAGAGTCGTTCGTACATTGCAAAAGTCTACAGAAATCCAGCGGTTGATGTCTCACCGCTCTCCTTAATTCAAGCCGTCTAGTTTCAGTTTTCTCTTTCGTTTGAGTCTTGACCAACACAACTCTGACTTTAGTTCTATGTATAGATATATTTATATAACCATCTCTTGCAGAGCAACTGTTCACACAACTGCCAATACCTTCAAAACAATTCCATATACAGATAATTATACAGTACGTGGTTATGCAGTAACACGTTTTATTCTGCCATATTTTACATAGTGAATAATAATGTATAACCAACAGGATCCTATTTTCCCATGGTCACTGCTAACAGCCTCGTGTTACTCTCATTCTTAGCCCATTTCTCTCTCATCCACACTCCTCGCTCACCAAATGAACTTTAACATGGATGCATTCCAAATTTGAACAAATTTTAATGCCCTTTACAGATATAATGAAGGAAAGAAAAAAAAGAGAAAGAGAGAAAGAAACATAAATTACATAGATGGAGTGATTTAAAGAAATAAAGAAAGAGGAGAGAAAAAGTCGTTATGACAAAATAGTAGGTATGGAGGATGATTGCTGTGGTAAGACAGCACCGAAAAGGCATATTCATTCAACCAGTGCCAGGATAAGCTGTGCCACTTGGACAGCGCCTGCTTTCTCTGTCTCTCCGTGAAGTGTCACATTTTGCACCACACGCCTCTAAAGCAGCATGTGACAATAATCTTTCTCTGGCACTTAGGTGAGATGGAGTCATCTCACTCCAGTTGGGAGTCATTTCAATTACCATCAGAAGAGAGGGGGAATGGGCAAAAAGACAGAAATTGCAATTTGCTTGCTTGCTTTATGAGATGTCACCATGCTCTTTCCAGTTTCTCTCCTAGCTTGGTGGAGACAGGCACCCTGGTTAATGCCAAGATACCTTAAGGCCACTCATGTGTTCTCACCATTATGAAAGCCTGGCTTTAAACCCAGTTTCCTCCAGTAATGTGAGCGACTCCCACTGCAGGTAAGCAGTCCAGTGGCCCAGCTTATGCTTCATATACAAGCAATCCTCAACTTATGAAATATACAGCTTGCAACAACTTTGAGTTCTGCCAGCTGTCCCATTAACTATGTTGTTATTGAGTCCCAACGTAACAATGATGACCGCTCCTTGTGCTATACAATAACATCGACTGGCTGTGCTGCCATAAGGCATCATATTTGTTTCTTTGTTATTGTTTGGCTACTTATGAGCAATTCCGATTACTAAATAAGTATTAGTATTATTTGAAAATGAACAATGTGTAAAATTTGTGAAAAATTACAACGAAACTCTATTATGCAACAAAGCATTCATCCATGCTACTTGTTTATACATCCTTATGGTTTATACAATACCGTATGTAGGGATTTGTGACTTACAAAGAGGTAATTGGATCAAAACTCGTGGACCACCTGTATGTCACATGGTGAATATAGCGAGAACGTTCTGGCAATTTCTGGACACTGGTGCATCATGAAGAAAGCAGAATATGCTGTCCCTGCTCTTTTTCCTTCCTTTCACTGGCAGCCCAGTGAATATTTATCTGATAGAACTGCAGTGGGACTCTCATTTATTTCCCTGGTGGTGCTGAGCACAGTGACATTTCTCATTTGCGTAATAAATCAGTTAAGCACGTTCAACTTTTACTCTCATTCTGGAACGTAGAACAGGGCCTTGAAGTGGACCTAAAGGTAGTCAGCCTGTACAGCTAAGGAAAGCATCTTCTGTGTAGGCGAAATGTAATTTCAGCTAACAAAGCAGTCACTCGCTCAGTAAACAATAAGGTTTTCAGCTACTTAACAAAAGGTGGACCTATCTGTGGTTTCACTGTCAGTGGAGAAGGCAAGGACCATAAAGATTCTCTTTGTTCAGTAAAATACACATTATCTTTCCCATTATGTCAAAATACATTGCACTATGTGATTTATGAGACTTATTTTTTACTTATTTATGATGGATGTAATTCATGAGATAGATTTAGGAGTGCTAGAACAAAACATACAATACCATTCTAAAGTTTCAATAGATTTTATGGAAACTACTTTTTCCACAAGGTGTTCCATTAACAAGTTTGAGTAGGAAATAAGCCAACACTTGTGTGTTACTTTGCTTTACCTCTTCTGTCCAGTTTGTCCCAAATACAAGTATTTCCCAGGTTGCCTCATACTTTTGCATGGTGCTAAACCACTGACCCCTCCCTAGGCAGTGGGAACAGTCAATCGGGGTCCGTCTGTCTGTCTGTATGCTTGCCCCCCCCATTGTGTAAGATAACCGGTGGTGTGTTTTCGGTTTTGTTGTAGGTTTGGTTGCTGTGTGCTGTTGGTTTGGCTGCTGTCCCCACTCCCCCATGTATATCTTCATACCTATTCTTATTTATTTACTCTCTTTATTTATTATTATTTATTTGTTTTCCTTTTCCTGATTGTAGTATTTATTTAACTATCCTGTACCTTATTTATACTTTTACATATTTATGTTCATATTTATATTACTGAGGATGCCCAGAAGCAAAACTTCTCATGGTGACAACACTGCTGTGCTGTGTTGTTCATCCATGACAAATAAACCTTGACTTGGTACTGTGTAGTCATACTGTCTGCTGTAACCAGCACTTAGTACCATATAAAAGCTGTAAAGTGCAGTACAGGTTTGTGGTCCATGAGCAAAATGTATTATCCATTTATTATTAAGTTATTGTTTAGCGTATGGTTTTAACCAGTGCAACTTGTAGTGTTTGATCCATTTATGCAGCTGGGTAGTTTATGGTGAGGATCGAGAGAGTGGGGCTTCAATGGACAAACTTCTGGTTACAAGTCTGCGTCTTACCTACTACGCTGCCCTACAGCATCCAAAAGAGCTTCCTGCTTTTGTCTTATGCGAGGAATTACTCATTTTATGAGTCTGAGATGTTTCTGTGTGACAAACTTTGTGAGATAGTTAAGGGCCCTGCTCCTCAAAGACATATATGCAGTCTGCCCAGCTTTCCATCATTGTGCACGAGTGTCATATATGTTATGCCGAAGAAGTACTGACGCCTGCCTGAGAATGTGCTGGAATATCTGTAAGTGTTTACACATGGGGGGTCCTTGCTAACCTTTTCATTGAATGAATATCGACATATTCTTCCTGGCTGAATACCAAATGTTCTTGCCAAGGGCAAAATCTGCTCTCCCAGTCTCAATCTGCTCCTCTGCAACCCCAATTACACGACCAGGTTCTGTTCTGCACAGTCCTCCAGCTGGCATCTAGTGCTAAAGACCGCCAGTCCTGAACATCACCTGAACACCTAATTCTGAGCATATAACCCATCTGTATTTTTTATCAAGGTTATGATATAATAAGTTCTTGCACTGCATCTAAATCAGCCAATAATGGAGCCAAATCATTATGGGCCGATTAACAGAGACAAACACAAAGCGCCATCCCCCAAGCCCCCCAGGTGCTCATTGTGTTTATCCTCTCCGTTTGGCAGGGGTGAGATGGGAAATGGATGTGGTAGACAAACCCAGTAAAATAAATTATGTCACGCCAGGACCCCGTGGTGACCTCAGCTGAGTTAGCGTTTGAAAATGTCAGAGGGAGACTAGTCTTGCCTGACAGATGACAATTCACTGTCATCGCAAGCATCTCTTCCCATTACGCAAAGAAAACAGAAATAAAAGGCTCCAAAGACTCACCTTAAACTTGGACATATGAGAACTGATCTTGCTGCCAAATCCTCTTGGAAACAATAAAAATAAACCCAACCCCAGACTGTTTGACTTACAATTTAGTTAACCTATGGTTACTACTGACTGTGTCATACCACTGTACATGCTTCACAGAGTACCTGGAATAGGACGCATACAGTGCATATTTTACAGCTCTAGAATGTCAGGCTGAATAAGAGTACCTGCTTAACCAAAAAAAAAATCATAACTAGCAAATAGGTCAAAGCAATGATCTCACGTGTACCCTAGGAGAAGTTCAGAAGAAGTGCAGATCTCTTGACAATTTGGGGGTCAGATGGCTGGGGTCTGAAATGTGAGAAACCTTTAGTTAAATGTCATCAGAAAGATAGGTTGTGCTTGAGCAATGCTGTCCTGCATGTCTACAGCATAAGTCCCTTCTTGAAAAAGATCACAGGGCAGCTGGATTTGGTCACTCTTCTTCCACATGTATTCCAATATGCCAGTTTATGCTAGGATGTCTGGTTTCAATAGTCTACACCCAAATTTCAAAGAAGAGTTACAAACGCAGGCCTTTAAGCCCAACACCAAGACCCTCTCTGTAAGATGTCCAAGTTTATACGCCACTGAGTCGCACGGTCAGCCTTTGACACCCGGCCACATTTTGGGCCGGAGGTCCTCGGCCTCCCTAACATGAACGGAGAGTTAGTGGAATGGGTGACAGTCGCAGGGCTGCTGCAGGTACAGGAGGAGAAAGGCAGGGAGAAGAAAGCAATGAGCTCCCAAGATTGACAAAGCAAAAGGGGAGCGCCGTGGAAAACCTGAACCTGGCTAATTCCCTCTCATATAAATTACAGTGCGGCCATGAATATCAAAGGCCCTGTTTGACAGACAGCTCAGGCAACTCGGCTCAGGAATTGGGCATGACAATATTGCATGACAATAATGAGGTCACTGAAGGAAGTCGGGATGGAAGCGAAATAAGGACTGCGGAGGCGAAGCCGGACTCGGAGACGAGCAGATAGAGGGTATAGACGTAAGCGCTCTTTTGGCTTAGCCTTTAAAAAACCCCGGTAATGTAATTAGCAGGTATAGGCTATTTATTTATATGCAGACAAATCCATCTTTCTTTTCTAATCCACAGAGTATCCAAAAAATACATCCTTATCGTCTATTAAGCCATCATCAATTAAAACCATAAAAGCTGCCTAATGCCAACTTCCAAAAAAGTGAAGGAGGAACATGAATATAAAAAGGACTGTAACTAATCTGATGAGCTCATTTTTTACTCATTTCCTTCAGTTAATTAACATGGGCTTTCTTCCTGTGCGCCTATCTCAATCGCTCAGCCCGTCTGGCAGTGGGACACAAAAGGACAGCGTTAAAGAAGGAAAAAACGGCACCGTCCGCACCACTGAGCTCTGCACGGATCGCGTGGGCCAGCGGCAGAGCGAGGGAGCAGGACTCCGCATCCATCCACTGGTGCAGGAATCCGGCACAATTATCAGCCAAGGGCAATAATGGGAGTGCTGGACAGGTGCAGTCGCTTTAGATTTGCACCTCACGGCTACTTGCACCTCCGCGCATCTGGCTGCATTACCATGCAAGGACAAACTCCACGCTGCTGTGCCGTAGGTGCCCGGCTCCTGCCGACCCTCATGCCATAAGTGCATCTGAATCGGCCGTATTAGCCAAGGGTGATATAAACTGATGTGGGAATTTGTCTTAAATAGATGAAAAAACAATGCTTATGTGAACTGGAGCCAGCCTTTTGACTGCTTTAAAATAATTAGTAAGTTAACAGAATAATTAAAAATGTTAGCATTTATTCCATGCAAATACCATAATGCCGTCACTTTATATAAATTAAATGCTACAGTGAACTGAAGCTGCAGCCACCTATGGCCAATTGCTGCTGGAACCATAACTAATGTTTGCAATTATAGTGGCGATAACCCATAACTGATTAATCCTCCAGTTATGCTGGGGATATAGAAGGAGTCGTGAATGGGCCACTTCATTATAGAATTCACTATGCTTCATATTAATTTAACACATTGTACCAGCTATTGTCAGCACCGAACAAGTATTGTTTAGCTATCATACAAGGGTTGTACAAGAGGCACGAAGTTCAAACCTCTGAGAGGTAATAGACTGTATATTCAGCGGTGAATCCTCGAAAAAGTGAAAGGCAGCTTCTGAGAGTACACATCCGAGTTATTACAAGCAAAATTTTTGTACTGAAATTCCATTTTCCAGCTTAGTTATTTGGCTACTAGTAAGAAAAAGGTAATCATCTGAGGCAACGCTGTCTATTTCTTCACGTGTACAGTACATGTGTACCTGTGCGCGCGTGCGTGTATGCTGTCATGTTCTGAAGGTGTGAACAAAGGGGAGTTCATCTGACAGGATGGAGTTAACATTTACGCTACACACACTGCCAGTAATAGTGAGTGAGAAGGGAACATCGTGATCCCAGAGACTTAGGCGGAACAACTGTGCAGCTGCAGCTCTGCTTCGGAAAATGCACAAGTATTTAATTCCTGGAAATTTGCTAACTGCATTTCAGCTGTATGTTGTATAAATGTATAATGTTTCTCATCCAAACAGATCAACAAACATCAGTCTGGATAGTAACACACCAGACTTTCATCTCTACTTTGAAAGTCATACCATACATATACAGGCATACAAGTCCCATGTGACCACAACAAAATGCCCAGCAGTTTTAGGGAAGTCACTGCTACTTGGTACCCCAAAGGTTTGATTTTCTTCCCTTCTAGGTTTCTGGAGTTTTTTGTTTTCCTCTCCTCAGCTGTCAGCTAGTTTACCTAATCAGTTAAACATCTGGTTGGATCTTAATTATATCATTCACTTCTCTCCTTGACATTTGATGGAAAGTCTATTTTTTCCCCATCTAAACCCAAAGGTTTGTTTACTATAAGTTTTGTTTATAAGAGTGGTACATTTTCTTGTATGCTGGGTGCTGTTGGAAAGCATTTTATTTTTTCACATAGGCCTCATTCCTTCCTTTGGAAAATAAATCCACAGAGGAGTATTTTAACGCATTGTTTCTATTAAAACAAGGATGGCATACAGGAACACAGTCCCCGAACAATGCAGCCTCGACTGTTGATCTCAACCGTAATATCAATTTCAAGTTCAAGTTGCACTAAAAGGCTACAGTCAATCAGAAAAAAAATCTCTGCTGGATGTTCATCTGAACCTTCGGCTAACAGAAAATGAATCTTAACTCATGCGCAAAATTTCCCGGAACTGAGATGATGCAGCACATATCCCCAAGTCTCTACAGTCAGCCACAGGGTGCTTTTTTCTTCCACAGTGCCCTGCTCTGGTGTCTTGCACATTCGGCTACCAAGCAGCCTGGCTCTTTGCAGAAGCACTCTGCTGCCCCGGGATGAATAGACCCGCATTGCTGGGGGTAGAAAGAGAAGTTGAGCAGTTGGACCCAGGCCAGCTCTCTTGTGCATGGTCTTATCATGAGCCCCCTCATCACAATGGCATGCCCCCGTGGGGCTCTGCCCGGCATGGGCTGTTGAAACACGCAATTCCACATGGCAGACTGCTGATAGGCTATCAGGACTTGGCCAACATCGCCCGATTCGGCATGAGGAAGAGATAACAAACCCTGGAGTGGCCAAAGGAAAAGAGCCTTGGAGACAGCAGCCCCCATGCTGTGCACACACTTCACGGTGACGTCACCACACTTTTCATGGGTGCATCACTTTTACCTGAAGGACCTGATGTCATGCTGAGGTGGTGTACATTTCTCATAAACACAACTCATTAAGTCTGTACAGGAAAGGTGATAAATGCTACAGTAGCCAACAATCACTCATCTGCTGGTATCGCAACAATGCAGTTCGGTATTGACCTCACTTACGATGTCGAGCACCTGAGTCAGTAATAATTAGGAATGATATTCATCTCCAGTCTTCCATCTTTACCGTATGGATCTCCAAATACCTTGTTAGTGGATGAATGAATGATCCAAGTAATTGACCCTAATGTCGGGGTAAAGATTTTTGAGCCCCTTCCCCAAAGTATTTAACATCACATATAAGATCATTGTAGGTAAACGGTGTTTCTGCGTTCAGATATTTTCCATACAAATGTTGCTGAGGAATAAACTAAAAACCCTGGATCAGCGCATAATAGTCTGACCATATTGCACTGCACAATATACATTTCAAAAGGTAGATTCCTTACCATCAAGTTGTAATGGAAAGAAAAATAGGAGGGCAAAACAAAGACAAAGGAAATAATTAATCACTGATCTACACAAGCAGGCAGGCAGCACAGTTTGGGCTTTATCCCTGGTGACTTGACATTAACAGCACCCAAGTGTGGTTTAAATCTGTTCACACATAATGTGTGCGCTGCTTCCACCGCCTCGGAGCGGCTCCTGCTGCTTATCTCGGGCACGGTATTACTGGTGAAGGAGGAATTCGTAACATTAAAGGAAAACTAAAACAAACAAAAAGCAGTGATGCGGCGCTGAACCCCAGGGGCAGGAAACCATTGGGAGTTTAACTGATTGTGAGGCTACAATGGCAGCCATGAGGGTAATAACACTACACCACGCCAAAGAAATATTAATCAGGCCGCTTCCACGCCAGTCTCCTCCTCTCCCTCTGAAGCTTTCAATGTCACTGCATCCTCCGTGTCCTCTGGGCAACAGAGAAATAACTCCATGTGAAGTTTTAATGGAGGCATCTTGTACTGCTCTCAAATTGTATTAGGTACAGCAACAACAACAGTAATAATAATAATAATAATTATTATTATTATTCCAGGATGGGCTCAGGGTTGCCACAACCCTGACCATAAAAAAGTGGTTAATAATAATGATAGGTGGATAATAAAAACAGGTTGGCATAGTGGTAGAGACACTGGGTTCACAGTGTGTGGATTTTGCATGCTTACAGTTCCTTTTCTCTTCATTCATCCTCATTCAAAGTTCTACACTTCTATTCACCTCACCCTCTCCATCTTTTTTCTTGTCTCTCTGTTCATTTTTCCAGGTCTAGACCAGACACACCTCTTTACTGGCAGGTGTGCTTCTTCCATAGACTTTTTTTTTGTCTGTCCAGAGCAACTTACAGATTTCACAACATTCCCCCGTCAATTATTCTGGAAGACCCACCAAACACACAGAGTTCAGCGGAACCGCAACCAAAACCATAACCAACTGTGTGTGCAGGGCCACCACTACTGCGCACTTAAAGGCAAAAACAGCTTCAGTCTGAAACAAACAGTCTAATAAACCGAACCATTTTGTATATGCAACTTTGAACATAATTAAAATGGGCTGCAGAGGGATGCAGAAACCCTGCAGCTGGAGGTTCTGATTCTGTGGGTCACACTGCACTCCTTCTGAACCCACATTGTTTAAACCCTCTCCTGTTATTATGCGTGGCTGTATTTGCATCTCACCCAGGCAGAAAATCACCTGTGGCAGATGCCGGCAGCTGGTAGGCAGTACAAAACACCAGAGTGGAAGATGTGAAAAATGTTCACGTCGCGGCCAAGTCAAGGCTATTAACTGACAGTACGAGTGTGAGACAAAGGGATTTTTTTCCCAAAGAGAAGATGAAATGTTATAATTTGTTGCATCGGTTACCTTGTGCCTCATTACTGTACCTTGCAAAAAAAAATGTACCACGGTTTTGAGAGAAAATAGTTTAAAATTCCCATATCACCTTCATCAAAGGATATGTCTATTCAGTCAATTCAGTCATTCTTTATGTTTATTATTTTGAAAGCTTCTGGGCCTTTTTTTATTACAGGAGAAATAATTCCTTGATCTCCTAACATTCTCGAAATCCTAGATATCACTGCACAGCGTGTCTTTATATCTCTTTATTGAAATGGCCTACCCAGTTCATCACAGTCAGTTTCCTCCTTCTCTTTCTGTGATTCTGACTCAGGAAAATGCAAATACACCCACATAAACATTTAAACACACATAAACACAGAAAACATTTAATCAGAACCAAAAAGATCTAAGCTGAGTGTCATGTCTCATATGGAGTCATTCTTGTGTGGAAAATGGAAGCAGGTGAAGGGATGGGAATCTTCTCCTTCCAGCATCAGCTGTCTAACTGTTAAAAAACATTTCACTGAGGCTAGGCCACACAAATATCACCGGGAAAAACAAAGCTTGGGTGAGACCCAGACAAAACGCAACCCTCCAGTCACCCGGAACAATGAGCTAAAATATAAATCACAGCAGGCGAGTGTAGAGGAGAGGCCTGGAAGCCTGGAGAACCCTTTCCATAGTGGAGGTGGTGGATGGCCTCTGGCTGTCTGTGGAGATACTCCACCTCAGGCTGGGGCAAGACAGGTTGGTGGTAATGACATGCTGATAGGAAGCGAAGACCTGCTAAGAGCATTTGTCTTGTGTCTTCTGAGAATAACCAAATGTCACTGACTCATTATGACAGTAAATGCATCATCTGGGCTCCACTTAAGGGTGTCCAGCTCACTACTGTAAGCTCAGTCTCTCTTCAGATGTATTTTGTGCCCCAGAATGGCAGGTCATGAAAGTTAGTTTATATGCTTCCCTTCATATTTGCAAATGACAGCTGATTGAAGCAAAACAAAATGAAAAAAATTAGCGGTAGCAAAGGTATAGCTTGTTTCTTCTGAAATGTTTTTAAATTCTGCATACATTTTAATTACAATCTAAAATGTGTTCATCTTTTCATTGATATATTATCAATACCTGCTTGTCCAACACAGGGAGCCAGTAGTTTGGTTTTGGGAAGGATGGGGGTGTCCAGTGCACATACACACTGATTCTCTTACAAATAAAAGATATTAAGGACATTTTAGAGTCACCAATTCAATGCAAGTACAAGTCTTTGGACTGTGTGGCAATTAAAAAAAAATTCTTTCAATGCAAATGTTTAAATACAAAAAAATAAGACCATTGCTGCTTTGTGCCTTTAGCTCTGCAGAGCGATCGGAACGGTTGTGCTTCAATTCACTCTTACTTTTTCTTATTAAAAGTCCTCCCTGAGAACGAGAGACCTGGCTGAATCTGTGACGCCGAACATATTGTTCCTGGAGACTGTGAGGAGCGCAAAGCACCGTTTACAGAATAGAGAGACCGTGGTTGGTAGCTCCTTCATGTAGATGCCTACGGAACAATATTGTTTACTCACCACGGCAGTCATGTGGAGCCGAGCAGTCCTGATGGGACAGCCCATGCATTTCAAGTCCTGCTTGACCCCCAGTGCTTGCAACTGAACCCACAGTCAGATATGGGTGTAGATTTAAAAAGAGGGAGGACATCAGGAGGGCACAGATATCAAGAAGAGATCCTCAACAGTTAATGACCTCTGGCCTGAATGTGCTGTGCACATTGTTCATTAAAACCTTAATAGTTTGTCCAAGAAAAGGATGAAGTTCTGCAAAGATATTTGTGGCTTGCACAACCTTTTGACATGTGAGTTGCATCCTGTGGTTTATTACTTTTTTATTCAGACCAGAAGAAAAGTGCCTGAGGACAAATGAGATGAAGACTTGTGGAGCTCTTGTTCTCCATCCTCCATCTTTCATGCTTGCTCCCCCTGCCCTCCCATACCAGCAGCCCCTTGGCAGAGAAAGCTGGCCATACGCAGTAACTGGAAGAATTAATTAACCGCTCTGGCAAGACGAAAAGGTCACACGATTCCATGACATTGTCTTTTATATCGGCTTGAACTGCAAAAAAAGGATGCAATTTGCAGGAAGCCATAGTGGACTGTGGGACATTTTGTGGATTAGCAAGAGGTATTTATTTATTTATTTATTTATGTGGCTCCTGCTTCCCACTTTTACTACAATCAGAACACACACACACACACACACACACACACACACAAACAGAAATCTATGACTTTAGGCCACATAAGGGCCCACTTTCTTGAAACAGCAGAGTGAATCAGGTGAATCAAAGCAGGGGTGTAAACAACAGCCCTTTAAAAGAGAGAAAGCTTTAACGTCTCTAATGTTTCTCTCCTCTTGCTTGTTCTTTCAATTCAAAAGCATTTTTGTGGGCCTCAGACTTTTCTGGAGTCTTGAAAAACCCTGTTAGCTGTGATTATGTCCCCCCCCACAAACACTAAAAGGCAGAGGTGTAGAGAAAAAAGCCCAAGAATCCTTGCCGTTTAATAATTTTTATCTAATTATTTTTTAAAGCAGCCAAGTGAAATGACTGACTTACAATATTTTCATATGGAAAACAGTTTAAAAATCAGTACATTTTTAAAGCTTATACGCTATAGTTTGAGCATAGATTTCATGTGTACAGCTGTTACCCCCTCGATAAATATTGCAGTATGTTATCTTAAGCCAAGAGCAGATGGGTCAGTCAACAGAACGCGATCACCAAATCTTGCTTAATTCCCTTAGGTTTGCAAAAGCAGCTGCAGTTAAAAGTTTCAGGGCTTTGAAAGGACAGAAACAATAAAATGGGTTTTCAGGATGCAGGGTAACATTACATACAAGCAAATGAGCATGCGCCATGCCCTCAGTCTGGGACAACTGTACCCTGATATGACTTGTACATTTCAGCTTGAACATCAACACTGGTGCATTTTACTAAACAGCAATCAGCCACAACATTAAAACCTCCTGCCTAACACTGTCTAGGTCCCTCTCGTGTCACCAAAACAGCTCTGACCCATCTAGGCATGGACTCCACAAAACCTCTGAAGGTGTCCTGTGGTATCTGGCACTAAGACGTTAGTAGCAGATCCTTCAAGTCAAGTTGCGAGGAGGGGCCTTCATGGATCGGGTTTGTTTTTCCAGCACATTCCACAGATGCATGATTGGATTGAGATCTGGGGAATTTGGGGGCCAAGACAACACCTTGAACTCTTTGTCAGGTTCCTCAAGCCATTCCTGAACAATTTTTACTGTGTGGCAGGGCCACTGGCATCAGGGAACACTGTTGTCATGAAGGGCTGTATGTGTATGTATTTCTTTGCCAGGTAAACTACACACACACCTGGCTGTCCGTATGATCTAAAAGAAAACGTGATTTGTCAGACCAGACCACCTTCTTCCATTGCTCCATAGTTCAGTTCTGATGCTTACGTGCCCATTGTAGGTGCTTTCGGTGGTGGACAGGGGTTAGCATGGGCACTCTGACTGGTCTGTAGCAATGCAGCCCTTTACGCAGCCACCTGCGATGCACTGTGTGTTCTGACACTTTTCTATCATGGCCAGCATTAAGGTTTTGAGCAATTTGTGCTACAGTGGCTCTTCTGCGAGATCAGACCAGATGAGCTAGCCTTTGCTCCCCATGGGCATCAATGAGCCTTGGATGCTGTTTCATCGATTGTCCTTCCTTGGACCACTTTTAGTAGGTACTGTACTAACCACTGCATACTGGGAACACCCCACATGACCTGCCATGTTGAAGATGGTCTGACCCAGTCATCTAGCCATCAAAATTTTGCCCTTGTCAAAGTTGCTCAGATCCTTAAGCTTGCCCATTTTCCCTGCTTCCAACACATCAACTTCAACAACTGACTGTTCACTTGCTGCCTAATACATCCCCCCACTTCTTCACAGGTACCATTGTAATGAGATAATCAATGTCAGTAGTTGTAATTTTGTAGCTGACCAGTGTATTTCATGACAGTAAGGATTAAATTACATATTCCCATGTCTTTTTATGTCTTTGCTTAACTATTTTTAGCTATAGTACTCCTATATTGTGCATTTATTGGATATTTCTCCGCTATCTATCATCACCGTTGATGATCATTACGTATCCACTACCCAAAACACCATGGCAACAAAGGTGCTATGGCAACTACATCAGACCCCAATTAGGGGACTAGTATCTAGTCTGAAAATGATCTTAAGTGGACATGAGATTACTAAAACAGATATTGCCAAGAGAACCCGCCTATTTTCCAAACTATCAACAAGGGTTCCACGAGTCCTTTAGTGCCCCAATATTTGTAAATCCCAGTGTGTCCGTGTATGTAAGAACACTTTTGAACATGCATATTCCAAGATGAATATCAATCTTATTTGCCTGAGCGCCATCCATTAAGAACACTGTTTATGATCAATACATACTTAAAAAAATGTCGAAAATATACATATCTACAGGCTTTGAAACTCTCAGGACTTATAAACTGTGCAAAAACATAATCTTTCATCTATAGTCTGCCATACAGATAAAGTGTACGTGGTGATTCAGATATTTGACATTTGCTACATAAATTATATCTGCCAATAGATTCTGAAATTTGGCTATACTTCCTCAGCTGGAGGAAATTGCAGTCACAACCAACTGATCTCACGCCATCCTGACGCCCAGCTACAGAAAAGGCTGAAGATGTATTAAATTTTTGCTTTCAAGGCCCATTCTTGACTTCAAAGGAGCTAATCTGAATAGAAAGTGAGGTGCAAAAACACCTTAACCAATTGTATGTGTGACCAATGCATGAAAATGCTGTTTCATAACAACTGTTTAATTGGAGGGGGGGGATACTGTATTTGGAAATATCTTGCCGACACAAGGAGGCTGAAGGGCCTCGGCTACAGTTTGGCTGCAGTGGCAATGACAGTCGACACTGAATGTTGCCAAATAGCCCCTGCCAAATAAATAAGTCAATAAACAGCCACAGGCAGAGAAATGAATATATTATGGTTTCATAACCAGGTTGGCAAAAGTATGTAAAACCGTACATGCTCAGACAAACAATGGGAAAGGCAGTCATAAATCCCAAAGTCCTGTTTACTTTCATTTGTGTATTATAGATCAGCTTTCGATAAGGACCAATGATCAGTTCATCCTCAGATTAAACAAATAATTAAAATAATAAATATTGCATTTGTTGCAGCTTTATGTTGCGCTAGGAAACCGAATGCTACTGGCGACAAGTTTGCACTATGAATTACATCCTTGGGATTATTATATTTGTTTCAAAGAAAGACAAATTTGCCATCTGAGATAACATATTTGAGCATAAGTGAATATATCTGGCAGTTACTGGGCTTGAATAAAGCCTGAAACTGTTTTTCTATGCAAGTAGGCCAGTTTAACATGTAACTGTTGCTTCAAGAATTTTTAGCAAGTTTTTGCTAAAATAGCAATTAATATCCACACTGTTCATTTAATATTCCAGAGGAGGAAAACATGTGAAAAAGTGATCAATACCTGCATGACTGCATTAGGATCCTAAAATATAACTGTGCAATGCACTTATGGTATCTAAGCATATACTGGAATTAAAGATGCAGCAAGAGCTACACAGCAATGGAACAAAATACTTCCTGTCTTTATGTACTTCAAAATTGCTTTCTGATCAATATTTATATGTTTATATACTTTTTATTATTAATGAAAGGCAACAGAGGTGGGATATTGGAAGGTATAATTCAAAAATAGCCTAACGCTCAGCAAATGGGGTACATTGGACTTGGTTTTACAGTGGTAACTGCATCTCCAGCAACATCTATAAACTAGGAGCTGTAGAGTAAACCTACCACAAGTTTTCTGACAGTTGGTTTTCTATTCAACCTTAAACATTGTCTAATTAATTTGCATCAAAATGAGTTTGGTTAACTAATGAATTGCTGACACTCAGCTTCGGAGACCGAACAAATTTAATAAAATTAATTAATATAATATTTGACATCTGACAGTGTAATAGATCTTCTTTTGGCATGCTGTAATATTTTGTTTTATATGGGAATGACTTTGTAACTCTGGTCTTCACTTCTCCAAGCATCCTGCTGCTTCTGTCACAGTTTTTGGCCAGAAAGTTCTTACACTAACCCTAACTAGCACATTGACATTTGTTCTTGGTTTCTTGATAAATGCACATGATTGTATGTCTCCTGTTATAATTATTCATTATTCTTATAATCTATTTGCAAAGCATCTCATACTTTTTTGTACAAATTTTGCATCTGTTATTTCTTATTATGTGAGAAATGAGGGGCTTGACCCGCACTTGCCACTGAAGCTATAAGTAGGGCTACACGTTTAGAATCAATTAAATTGCACTGATTCAATTATAATTTTCATAATATGGAAAACAATTAACAATGCCTGACTCTACCTTTTGTCATTCAACAGAAAAATAAATAAAATTTAAACACAGAAATATGGTATTTAAAAGAAACGAGGACTTCTAAGTGAAATAAACAAAGGCAAGTTAAATAACACGAATCAGAGGATTTTTCTTCACATCTCTGAGTTGATAATGCCTGCTTCTTGAGTTGACAGTATGGCTTTCTTCTCCCAGACCTCTTTGGAGACAGACAGTGCTTCTGATCTACAGCATCTATAATTCATTCTTTAAGGGCTAAGCTGACTAGATCATTTAGAATTTCTACCACCCATCCTCTTTTTTATTAAAAAACAGAAGGTGCTGTTAGTATTACTCAGACAACTGGAGTGGCCAGAAAACACCTTCCCTGGATTCCCCCTACAATGTAGACATCCTCTGTCAGCTTCTTTCGATCATGTCCTCTGTCTGTTGTCTTCCTTATTTGATAGTACTTTTCACCACCGCATTCTGTGCAATCAAGCGTTCAAAGAATAGGAATACAGTCGCATACGGCTCTAGGTTTGAGGAGGACTAGAGAGACAGCTTCATCAAGCCGACTTCAGCTGCAAGTGTGCAAGTGGGGTTTCTGTGTGTGTACACGTGTGTATATGTGTGTGTGTGGGAGGGAGGGAGGCATCCCCTTACAGTAGACACCAGACCTGTTCCATTCTCTCCTCCGGGGGAAGCCTTCCTAGATTAGCACAAACAGCAGTGTTGTTGTTGCACTTCTCTCAGCTGCTGGATTTGTTTTCACGTTTCTTTCGCAGGATGAGAGGTTGTCGCGCCAAGAAATGTAGTTGCAGATGAGAATGAGTAACGAGAGTGATGTAAACAGAAAGAAAATAAGGAAAAAAACATACCGAAACCATTCTCTCCATCCCTTGCCACCAATATTTTAAACAGCTCCAAAACCAGCAAGCAAACCAGAATCAAAAGTTATCACCAAATCCCTATCAAGGACCTTCCTGAAGTCTCCTTTGGCTTTAAGCATTCTTACTGGATTCGAGGTACCCATCTTTGGGCAACTAAAGTCTACAGTAATTGTAATAGAAAAAAATCCATCTGCCATCACTGGAAAGCAGAGAGTAAAAGTACCCAAATTTAGCATTACAAGCAAAGGGTTCTATGTAGATGACTGGCCTCATTTTTTTCATTAATGCGGCATTCATTATTTAGCAACTAGAATCTAATTGATTCTTGTCTAAGAGCACTAGAGTAATAGAGAATTGATTGATCTGCACTACAGGGAGTGGTGGGAATTGCACACATCAACATAAATGGTGGAATGCTGCACAGCATGCGGTCGGATTAGACCGGAAAGCTACGGATGCGAGGAGACCCAACAGTCCGAAAGCCTCGGCACAGGGTTTCTGGAATGTGAGCACATTTGGGATTAGCTGCCACGACTGTGATGGGAAAGATGGTGTGCGGCAAGGTATGTGAGGGGCCTTACTTAAATGCAGCTACTAAGAAAGCACTTAATGGTAATGATTCATTTTTATATGGACTTCAAGTTACCAAATGAAAGTTGTCGAGACGACACTGCGAGCTTTAGGCACTCTGTTCTTCTGCATATGGAATGAATCTCTACAGGGATGCTTAATTTTGATGCTGGATCAGACTGCATGCCTATAATAAAGCGTATGTATAAATTAGATTTTGGGGCACAAAAACTTTATTGTTCATTCATAGAGTGCAAGGAAACTGCAGCCAAATGCCAGCTGCAAAAACAGCGGGGAACCAGCGGTGACCTTGGGTATTGCTTTTATTGATTATGTCTCACTGTTGTCAGAACTTCATCTGTTTAACAGTGGGACTGGTAGCCAGTGGTTAAAAGGCCTCCAGGTGAATGGTAATAATGGCGATCACACAAGGTGGTACCCAAGGTGGCTGCTTGTACACTCCCGAGGCACAATGTCATGCACCAATTAGTAAAGTAATGAGATTGGAAATTAAGCAAAAAATGGGCTTGGACAAAGGTCGTGTGCGACAGCCTTCTACACCAATTAAAACTGTCATAAAAATAAGTCATATGAAAAACAATATTATAATTGTAATGATTTTTATTATACAGGCACTTCTGAGTTAATGATGTTAGCTTGTTCCAGCGACCAGGTCATTCAGTGTGCTGGTGGCTCAGAAAGCAACCACTGTAGAGTACAGTTTGTGTTGATAAATTTACATCTCTTTCATACCATGAAACCCCTTCAAGGCATGTAGAGAACCATGAAAGAGTACAGTTCAGCACAGTTTCACATTTATAAGAGATATTAAATAATATTAATGTTAAAAATCATATCATTAATATTTCCTAAAATTTATTTATGCTATAGTATGTAGTGGGTATAAATTATTAAAATGATTGGAGCGGGTTATTCAGTAAGAGATTGCTGCATTCTATTTATAATCAAGGCACGCAGGACTTTTAAATGATATTTCCAGCATTTTATGTTTTACTGATTTAGAAGTATTTGCAGTGTTCTGTTTTTCTGAATTATATGAACTCAGTCCTCGACACTGGAGAAATTTTTTAAATGTGGGCAGCAGCTCATGAAAGTATTTTAACATTAACCTGCAAAATGCTGTGAATTTTGCAGCCTGGCAGTCCAGAGCAGTTTCCCTTAATGAAAAGCACTGTAAATTTCTAATTTCTGAGCCAACTTCCTGTCTCTGTACGATCATATCCATACACTACAGCTGAAAGCATGTCAGCTAATGCCTTTCAATATAACCAGACTGACCCCGTCCCCTGATGCATGTCTGCGCTTCATACCTGATACCAGGCAACCACATCCAATATGGAACAAGCCTGTTCAATTAAACAGAAGGTCATCAAACTGAGTCACTGTTCTTTCCTTGTCAGTCATTATTTATTGTGTTTTTTATGATCTTCCACAGGCCGTCATTTTGACCGCTTGCCAAGCCACATATCAATATTAATCGCATCTAATTTTTCTTGCACATTTGGAATCCATTTTCAGGCATGAAGGCCAGTACAGTCCAGCATTTGAGATTTATGGCTACAGGAGGACAACTACATGGAGTTTAGAGCGAGGTAGAGAAGGAAACTGGTGGTGGGGGAGAAGGTAGGAAACCAAGAGAGAAGTGGAGAGAGACCAGAAAACCAGACCCCATGTTTGCGCAATATCTTAGCGGCAATCACTGTCTCAGCACATTGGACAATAACAGCGCCCGTCGTCTTTCTGCACCACACCGGGTTCCGCTGTCAGGAATGCTACAGCTTGGCAAACAGAAGGCAAAGGCAACGGACGAGCGACTGGCAGGAATACAATGAGAAGTACCCAGCAATGGCACAGCATGCTGTCAATTAGGGCCCGCTGCATCCCATAATCCCCTTGTAATCCATGAAATCCATCGTTATCTTCAGGATGCATTTTACCTCCCCGAAACATGGAGTTTGAGATGTACGCTTAGTCAATTCACAAGTCAGTGAGCCATCGACATGTGCCACGCTGGGTCCTGTTGGTATCCGCTCTCCTTGGGATGCGTCATTCTCACATTGAAGATGAATATTGGAAAACATTTGTGAGACATTTGATGTCAGGGGCTGAGATAACAAAGCACAAAACCCCTAAACAGCAAGCTGGAGAAAATATTATTGATATTCGTGGACCAGAATGTTAACATGCAACAAAGATGGCATAATAAAAAGGACTGTGCACTACATACTGAAAAACTATTGTGACATGAAGACTATTTTCAGATAGAATCACATTTTTCCAAGGCTTTCTTTCATACGGAACCTTTTCTCCCCTCTGCTGCTGACCTTAGCCACATATTTCCATTATAAATGACTTTACTTTTAGAAATTCATTCTGAACATTAAGCTTAATGGCACATTGAATACAGGGATGCATGACCATTAATCATCTTGCCTTAATGGAAAAATTTTATTCCGTGCCCGGTGGCTTGAGGCAGCACCAAAGAGGCCCTGAATCAGAGACCCTTTAACCCCTAGGGGTATTAGGTCTGCTGCAGAAGCCTTCTGGGAAGATGCAGTTTTGCAAGGCACTAAAATGGAGATTCAAGCAGTAAAAGAAGGCTAAAATCACACAGAGGAGTCAGCAGGCAGAAAGCGGTAAACAGAGGAGCGTATTATTTCAAAAACTTCAAACGAGAGGTGCTCACATCTTGAGCGTCTTCCAGAACCTTACATGTACATCTTTATGAGCCTCTCCCCACCCCAACTGAAATGACAGAAAGATCAGTTTTGTTTTCATATTTCCGTGAAAGAGGTGGATAGAGGATGGTTCGTGGGCGGTTGTGTGGGAGTTGACGGTGAGGGCACCAGCAGCTCCCATGACTGAGAGGGACCATCTCTGTGTGCAAAAGAGCAGCAAGAAGATGAGTAGGCTCAACAAGACCTGAGACAAAAGTGTGGCTTCACTGCCACTTCAACTGACTTCAGGTGGTTGTACATGCCTTACTTTTCTCAATATCATATGATCAGGGACAGACATGAAGTTCAAGATGAAAGATAAGTGGGCCCGTGATGAAAAAAGGTCTATTTGCACTAAGAGACACACAAACAGAAACACGCTTAGACTCAATTTACAATTCTTAAAAAAATATAAAATTCCACTTTGTATCAATTACAAGACAAATAACCGTGTTTGTTTCAACCACTCGTACAAAATTCAAGACATAATAACAAAGCAACAGTAACTGCATATTCATATTCAGGTCACTCAAAGCAATTTTTTGTATGTTATTTACCTTCAGTGAGAGAGGAAAAGATGTAAAATCAACAAATTTACAAGTCTTAAAGAAGGAAATTACATTTATTATTAGGTTGGCAATGATCCAAATGGTGTGATCAATATTTTTGCAGGAGCTGGAACCTTACATTGTCTTTGTATATCATCTCATGCTGAGAAATGAGACAAAGATCTGAATGAGAGCAAATTCCACTTTTCCTGGGCACTGTGCTTTAGGTACCATCATGCTCTGGGACCCATGGCAAATAATCTGCGGGAATTACTCTTTACACACCATTAGTGCTCTCTGCTGAGCTGTTTCTGTGGGGTTCGGGACATTGGTTTATCAGCAGAATGGAAACAGAGAGACATCAGCACATTACAGGAGGAGCACAGGACCTTGTGCTTCACTGGGCCAGAAAACACAGACAACTACACTGCTGCGAGAAAGGTCCAGTCTTGGAGATGAGGCTGAAATAAACAACCTTTACCTCGCAAGTCAGAACAACGGGTCACAATCCAACCTGTCCAGCTGTAATACTGTCAGGCAAAGCCGTCTTCGGTTTGCAATGGAATTACCCATCATACAGAACCCCAGAACTATGACCAGTGCGCTTTGATGTGTTTCTAGATAATGGAAATAACAGAAATGAAGTTGCACAGAAACTGAAATCTAGGTCATACTGCTGTTTATTCCTACAGGGTCACAGAAATGGAACGCATCACTGTAACCCTAAGCACTAACCTTACACATGCAGGCATGCATACACGCCGGGTGTGAAAACACAAAACAGTCATGGAAAGTAAACAGGACAGCACCTCAAAGCTGCTGCAAAGTGCTTTGATCTGCAGCATAGTATGTACTTTTTGTTAAATAAATGAATATGTCCCATATTTTTGCTATGATTTTGATCATGGATTTATTACTGTTTGCTTATACAACTAAACTTTGCTTCATCTATTCATAATACAGGAGTATTCCTTAGCTCTTTTTTTACTACTTTTTTGTTTGAACAGTTCCAACTCAGCTGATGGTGCTTTGGGTCACATGACACTTAAGAAAGCATGGGCCATAAGTGCAAGCAGAGTGTAGGTAAATTTCTTGATTACCTTTTATACTTCAAGATATGACACCACCCACAATCTCTAGGAAAGCCAATATCCTTAATTTACAGGAAATCATCATAAACAACACGTAGTGGAAATACGGCAATGTGAAAGGGAAACGATTCAAGAAAATGTCATCAAGTGACCTGTGTACCAGGATTTACTGTAAGTGCACAGCATTGCCCTCACTCAGAGATTCAACCCCACCCCATATTTTCCAAAAAGTTTGCCCAAGCCAGGCATCAGGCAGCAGGTCACTCACCACAGAGAAGTTTTCGGCACTGCACTCCATGCCTCGGTAGCGGCAGGACAGCAGCATGTCCTTGATGTCGTGGCCTGTGCGGTCGTAGAACTCACGCATGTTGAAGGGACGAGGCCTGAAGTTGTGGAAGTCTGCTTTCACTTTCAGTGTCTCCAGAACACTCTCCTCCACCAGATGTGGGTCCCGGATCTCGTACCTGAGCAAGAACAGGCGCATCATTCTTATTGGATCACTAAGCTTGCATCTCAGTCAATAGTTACCATCATTGTCTGTCTCAGAAAGACAGATACAGAGCATTATTTTCCAGAAAAAAAAATATTAAAATTGAATAATTTTGTTTGAAAATAGCCATTCCTGGTATATACACCGTAAATAGCCCTGAACACATGAAACTGCTCTATATACTGAGCTCTATTACATATGCATTAATTACAGTAAAATTCTTCTGGCTGCACATAATTCAAGTAAATGGATTAAGTGGTGACATTTTGTGTTATTTCACCAGACTCAGACTGACAGTTACTCATTTGTTGCACAGGAGAATTAATGGAAAAGGGACTGAGGGTCTTCAATAGAGGGAAGGCAAAAGCTCAGGTGTGGTAGAGCATTCCATTATTTTAATCCCTCTGCCATTACCTACCCTGTCTTACACCCAAAAAAAAATGACAGCATACACCGTTGTTTCAGAACATACATATCCCCATATTGTGTGGAATAAAAATGTCAGCTGCAATTTTAACAGACTGCCTGACTTATTTGGAGAAGAACAAGCATAGTCTGCTGGGGCCGTTGCATTAATAGAAAGAGATGTCCCTGAACAAACCTACAAAAAATATTCTGTGTCAGCAATGAGGTATGATGCTACAGGAGACAAAATACTGGAAAGAGGATCATGCAAATATCTAGTAACTAACATGGTCACTGTTACTTCAGATGACTTCGGACCTTGAAACACAGTCATACAAGTGTTGAAGTTTGTATAACTAGAATCATATTCATAGATACATTTTACACACACACACACATACAGACACATTTCATAGACATGACAGATGCACAAAAAACAATATAGATACAGGGGGGACTATCCAAAAAATGCTGGCAACAAAGAACACTGTAGACTATTGCTTGTATACACTACCAACCGCGTGACAGACTGGGAGATGAGGATTGCAGTTGCTACCCAGCATCATGAGAGAGTATCGTACCGCATATTGTTTGTCCAGGAAAAAATCAAAATTAAAATTTGAAGTATGGTTTCTATTGAATGCAAATTGCTACAGCCCCATCATAAAGTTGAAATATCCTAAGTCGAACCATCATAACTTGGGGACCATCTGTGTGTGTGTGTGTGTATAAAATCATTCTTCAGAAAAGAAAAAAGACAGCCAGCATGTTTCTGAGAGTAGAGAAATGTAGAAATCTGGGCCAATCCCTGTCCTCCAGAACTTCTGACAAATGTTCATTAATGCTGACATCCAGCAGTGATGGTGGGCAGGGAATGCATATGGCTTTCTCCTCACGTTCAGGGAGCTACTTTGGTGCTGCAAATATAGGCATTCCAACATGAAGAAGCAGATTTTGCACATTACATTGGGTCAACTTAAAACAATTCATTTTCCTGGAATATTATAAGACCATACAAAGTAATTGTCAGACCCAATGACCCCAACAAGGTGGCTGCGCATATCATTACAGATGCACCATTATGTTTCACAACCGGCAATAGACAATGAACACACCCTTCATATAAACATATCGAGATGTAGGTAAACAGTCAAAGAGGTGTGCTTTTGTGCACTAGCTTTGAAGAGGATTTTGAATGGCAGTCCCATTATAAATGCCACAATAAATACTGTCAGGCTTACAATGTATATGATTTGTTCAGACGGAGCACTTTAAGGAACTCTATTCAACAGTATTTTTGTGTTATGTAAAACTAGAAAAGCAAGTGGCCCTCCATAAATATGTAACCACACCAGTGCTATTTGAAGCTGACTGTAAAAGCTGGCTCATTGTTAAAATGCTGACGCGCGGTTCATTTGAACAAGTAAATAATCAGTAAAAACTACCAGAGGCACATTGGAAACAATACGTTACTTAAACCAATAGCTCTAATACCCTGAATAAATTATTAGTCTCAACATCTTTATGTATACAATGTTTTTGCTTTGTTAAACACATTTAGTCACTTCAGTGTAAAGCTATTTAATCATGCTTAAAAATCATTTAAAGACAACAGGGGTGACAACCGCTAGAGCACTGGTAAAGTTTTTAGTTTCTTCTAAGCATCTCTTATAACAGGGTCACTTACTAAGTAACATGACATTAAATCACATCAGCATGAATTTGCTGACCCAGAGGGGTTAGACATGCAATTCCACACAAAACAACTTTTAACCTTTAAATACTAAAAATAATTCAGGCCTCTTATCTAATTTTTGTTTTAAGCAACAGGATACTCAGACTACGTCCTTCACTCAATGCGCCAAGGTTAGTTGGATACCCATTATGTGTAGCACTGCAATCAGAGACATTTGCTTGAGGGATGCTGTTTCATATTTCGATGCATGTTCACGCAGCACTGTAAATGAAGTACAGGACAGCACCTTCAGGGCTACACATAACCCTTATCCTGCCTTTGCTGTGGGAAGGAGGAATGCCCAATTAGTAGGCCTGAAACAGTATAGATTTGCCTGACCCAAGTTTTTAAAAACTTGAAGCAGTTTTCAGCTTCCTAAAGCAGCTTTTTGGCTTTTGAAACTGAGATCCTTTTCTGAGGGCAAATCCAACATGGCACATGGTACTCTCTCACTGATTTTTTTTATATGTAGTAAAATGTCATGGTAAATCAGTAGCCACCCCTTCATTCATTCATTAATCCATCCATCAGCAATAACTGCTATTACACTGCAATGAGGTGGCTTTCCAGAGCCCATCCTGGATGTACAAGAATACATCATGGAGGGGGCACAATACCACTGCAGAATTAATACACAGTAGTTATTTCAGTCAAACTAGACACACACACACACACACACACACACACACACACTATGGGCAATTCAGAGTCACCAGTTCACCTGAAACACATCTTTTGACTGTGCAATAAAACCAGAGCACAGAGGAAACCCATGCAAGCATGATGAAAACATGCAAACTCAATCCAACTTTGAACCCACATCCCAGGAGCTGTGAGGCACCAATGGTACCTGCAGCATCACCGGGCAACCCACTGATCTTAAACATTATAATGCAAACACTATTGACTCTTCTGGTGTTGGCTTACCACTTCCCTTTTTACTATATTAAAGCACTGCAATGGCCATAGCACTAGAGCTTATCTTGTTCAGGTGTCAGGACTCTGGTCAGATCTCTGTAAGACTTGGAGGTCTGGGCAGCAGATCCTTCTTGTCACCACATGGCACATAAGGCTGTACATCACCCGACAGCGTCTAGCACTCCTGCTCACAAACTGCTTTGTGATAAGTACAGCTCAGATAAAGCCAACCTGACCTGATCATGGCTCCAAGGAGGAAACCTTATCCTTAAGAAAGGTGACAGCCTCTATGACAGTTTCCTATGTCTTTGGGCATTATATGTTTTTTAAATCACCACTGCTAGCATGGTTTTGCATATGAAGATGGAGATATGGTGGCTGCTTTACTGTTACCTGCTTTTCACCTGCAAATGTTGAAATAAACTTGACTGACAATACTTATGGATTTTGCTTCAGAGCGCATACAAAATAAACATTAATTCAGGACGAATATTATGGCAGTGAAGCATTGATAAGCTGGTGCAGCCAAATGGGGGAAAATGGTTGAAAGAGAGGTTACTGAAGTGCAATGTAAGAGTTTGTCGTAAGAGTCTGTCAAGCTTAGCACAGTGCACAGCGTGAAACAGCCTGTGGTTATCTGATCAAGGAAGAATTATCACATCACAGCACGCGCAGCGCATACCTTCATATTACGGCAGTTCGCCTGTCAGTCGGCTTGTCACTGCACCTCCTGACTTATTTGCTGAACAAAAATCTTAAACAGAGTGGGATGCCAGATCAGCGTCTTCTTGTTCATTGGGTTCTTTGCTAAAAGAGAGCCTAAAGCCCCCGAAGCATCTCCCTGAGGAGGAACGTAGACCTCACAGCTCCTCCAGCTGAACTTGACAGAGTCTTGATTCAGACAACAAACTTAATTGAATGGAACCCGCAACTTCCAAACGGTGTTCTTCACCAACAAAAAGCTGCCAAAAGACTATTTAAGAACGAGTTGGGCTCAACTGACTCACACCTCCCAGAGTATTTAACGAAAGCAGCTTTAGCGAAAGCAGATGCCGGTGCGACAATATATGGGAATTATTTAATATTGGCCCGCCGCAACTCCCAGAAGCAATCAGAGCAAACGCTGTGTACAGGGGAGGGAAGAGCTCCAATTAGATTATGGACCACAATCCTTTAAATTTCAGATGAGGGCTTAACAAATGAAGGAATAACAACATTGCCTCAATGCCTCGGGAAATATCATCCATAAATAAAAACTACTTCTCATTTCTAAATGGGTCCAAGAACTTAAACCCTTACGAGGCACCAAACTTGTACGGCTCAGAATCCTTTCAGCTTCCAACAACACAACAACTTTAACCTTGGCACAGAAATGATCATTTTCGTTTTTGCTGAACTTTGAAACATCACATTCTTCAAGTATGTTGTTGATGAGCAGCTCAAAAAAAGTAGCTGCAACCGAAGGCCACACCAACGTTGTCCGTCCTTCTTCACCATCAATCAAAGTATTTGAAGGATGCATTGGTTAGCGGCCTCAAAGCACCCGACTATTGCATTCTTATGGCTATAAAATCATTTTCAATCACAGAATGGGCATCTTCAATCAGAAGCAGTTTCCAGAATAAAGTAAAAAAAAAAAAACAAACAAAAAAAGGTATTGCATCAAGACAATCGGAAATAAAAAGATCAGCAAACATCTAAACAAAATCCCCGGTTGCCTGGCTAGAAACACATAAAAATACAATCTTTATTTTCCAAACATTCCTGATGTGCCAGGCTGTCCTCCAAAATCAAAGCCTTCCTGTCCCCCGGACCTTGTTAAGCAGACAACATCCTTCTCTTTCCTAGCAAGTTCCGTACCTACTAAAGTATCACAAGGGGAGCAATGTATGTTCTGCTTCTTGGAAGGCTCTTCTATTTATGCATGCTTGTGATGTGCAATGTTATCAACTGCTCCTTCCTCCTGCATCACCCTTTTGCTCACTATCATGTCTTTATTTCCAATGCTGTCTACAAATCCACTGACAACCCAACACAGACCGTCTGACATTTCTTTTCTCCAAGACCATGCTTGCACACTCCAACTGAACAGGAAGCAGCCAAGAAATTTTATGGCATAAAAATTACTTCCAGTCATCTTCCCATTGCTTTTCATAGCTTCTCAAAGGCGTGTGACTGTAACATTTATTATACATGTACTGTATCTGTATGTTGCCCTATATGCAGAGAATTTGCTCCAACAGTACTATTTTCATGTAAATAAACTGTATTCAACTGAAAGCACCTGGGCTGCTGAGACATGGGTTCCAGTTCAGGTCAGTCTGTGTGGAATTTGCACGTTCTCTCCATGTCTGCATGTTATTAATTCAGGTGCTTTGGTATACTCCCACAATCCAAAGACATGTATTTCAGGTTAACTGAATTGTTCATAGTGAGCGACTATGTGCATGTGTGATCACTTTACAATGGACTGAATTCCCATCTAGGATGCAGCTTCATAAAATAGTGCCCAGTGATTCCATGATGGGCTCTAGACTGCTGTGATCCTGACCAAGAGAATTTGGTTAATGATAGCGGATGGATAAATGGATGAATAAGGAGTATTCATTTTTAACAATTTTATTTTACATCAGCACTGACATTCTTCTTCAAATGACTAACGGTCTAACAGAAAGCAGATGACTTACTGATGCCAGATGGTATTGACAGTAATGTTAACATTTAGAAGAATGACCTTGTAGGGAGGCTTCTGGTATTAAGTGCAATAATGATACAATCAAGGCTGTAGTAGTAGCTTATTCCCCAAATGCAGAGGTCTTATGGTTGTACCATCTTTCATTCACTGACAAAAGAGTTCTGAATGGACAGCAAGTAGTCAAAGCTCATTCAAGATAATTCCCATTGTGACATATAGTGGAGCTTTTAGCTCTAAGCAAAAAAGCAGGGTGGGAGGTGGACCACTAAACAGAGGAGTGCAAAGTTAGCAGAGAGACACGGCCGCCCCTGTCGCTTTGCCAGCGCAGACTGCCGTCTCCGGAGAGGTTGTAATGCCTGCTGGTCTCACAGGGCACTATCCTCTCAGCCTCATATGTTTGCTTAGTGCTTTATGTAATACACCATCTATGAGACCCACACTGTAGCAGCGAGCATCCCCAAGTCGCACATGCTGCCAAATTGGGGCTGAGGATCGGAAAGCACCGGGGACTGTTTATCAGCTTGACAACAGTGAGGTTTCGCAGACGGTGCTAATTACATGTGGATAAAAGCTTGTTTATCACATGGCTTACGAGACACGAGTTAATTGCCTCTGCTTGTCATCCCCCTTCGCTCTGATGTCCGCTCAGACCGTCAGCGGCTTTGCGAGTCTCCGAGCTGCCCCTCAGATATGTCTTTCCCTCCATTTCCTGGATAGCAACATCTGTTTAAGCACAAAAAAATATATACACACACACACACACACATTTTTAAAGGTTTTAAAAACGTTTAAACAGCTTTGCAATATTTCAGAAGCAGGAAATCCATTCCTTCATTGACCACAAACACGATTTTCAGTTCTACCGCTACATAAAATCACATAAGCAAAACCCATTTTCATATATAATTCAAATGAAATTCAGAGGGGTTTTGTCTAACCTGTGATGTAGGGGTCTGCATATATGCATGGATAAGGAGGGCCAGGAAAGCTAATAAATATAGTACATTGTAAAGTAAATTTATAACCCCTGAGATGCATTCTTAATAAATTATTCTGCTTTGGTTTATTGGAAATTCTGCAATGGATGGGCTTCCCATCCAGGGAGAACACCTGCTCAGCTAAGTGTGAGCCGTGATTCCAGGACAGGCTCTGAACCGCCGTGTCCCTAACCGGGACAAATGGTTAATGGAAAGGACGGGTTAATGGAAAGGACGAGTGTGCGGGATTGATTTACTGGACATGTACAGGATTGTGTGAACACCAGAATCTGGACCAAGTGAAAATTAAAAAGCGCATGTTGGTCCACTGGTTCCCAAAAAGCACACATGATAATGACTGGCCAGTTGGATCATCAGGACCAACACTTTTCTCTTTGCTTTGCTAGAGGCAGGACTGTTCAAAAAACAGAGAAGTGATTACTTCAAATCTAACGTGGACAAATGACAAACGTCATACCCTTTTTATACATTCATGCTTTTATCAATAAGTCAGTTAGAAACCAATAACTTTAAATTTTCCATAGACATAATTGATTTGAGGTGACATTTTTGTAATTAACTATCCGTGTTAATGCATCTATTTATGTGTCACTGTTACCTTGCTGAGAAGTACAGGAGTCCCATGTTACAGTCCCTCCTGTACAAATTTTTCACAGGTGATAAGGAAGAATAACCTGTAATGGACTACTGCAGTTAAACGGAGCTAAATCAACACCGGTCATGGATCTCTATTCTCAGGTCTATTTCTAAGAGCACTGTGACAAACTGGCAGCTAAAGATGTGTCATTTTCCCTTCACTTAAGGTATGTGTGTTTGTGACACACTAATATGTATTCAGGGGCAGGCTATTCGGGGTCCTAAGCAGAGGAGCTCTGTGGATCAATACGCTAAAAATAGCTCCAGGAGCAATGAGCACAAGCTTTTTCTGCTTCTTACGGCACATGCAACATGGCTATATGTGTCTGAATTTTCCTCTTTTACCTTTGTTCTTATGTGCTGTAATACCCAAAAAAAAGGTTACCCGATGGTAAAAGAAATCTGATATATACAAAAGGAACTGTTCCTTTTGCTCCTTTTTTAGATTCTGCTAAGATGTGACATTCTACAGGAACAATGAATATCTGCTTCCACAATGACAACCTTCTTTTAACATAAAAAAATGACAGTCGTACCATGAGAGCCCATCTTGGGTCTGTGAAAATTTGACACACGGCAGCAGAAGTCAGAAAAAAGGGAGACAGTGGTTCAGACTTATGCTCTGAATATAGCTCAAACCAGCAGGACAGTGCCTACAAACTGCCTCAAAGGCTGCGATATGTCTAGCGGGTGCTGTTTCCACATGATAGTCATACAAGTCCTCCTATCCATGGCTTCAGCTAGCAGGAAAATTTTAAAAACCCATCTGTCAATGGCACATCATTTATGAAAATACACCAGCAGCTATTTATTGTTCACATTTTTGCCATTTATATCATACAGTTATAAGCAGCAGCATTGTCTCTGCCAGGGTTATAAATAACTTCCAAATTGTCCAATCTTGATTTGTAACACACGAATTGCCTTTTAGTAAAAAATAAAGAAACGGTTACGACCTGTGAAAATCTGCACAGGGTACAATTAAGTGCTAAAAACATCCTTCAAAGTTCTGCAGTGCCAAAGCCAAATAATACTTTGTCCAAAGCAGAACGACTCTCTCACCGTTCATCACAATTGTTGGAGAAGGAACAATGATAACCATCAACTCCCTGCCAGCAAAACTGCAGAGCCTCCATCAGCGGCATCAGCTGTCCACCCAGAAGGTTGGTCAAACCCAGAAAAGAATGGAGCTCCAATTAGGATCCCTTCACCTTCCCAAAAGCACCCTCTGAATGCTCCATCCATCCAAAAGTCACTTCACGGCCAGCAAATTTTCCCCAGAGCCTCTTGTAAGAGCTACTCTTGCCCAGAAATGGTCAAAATAAATGAGAGAGAAAATTCAAGAACATTTACACTCTCACAGGGCAAAATATCTGAAAAGATATTTCTTGATGAGAGTGTGTAGTGTTTTTTTAAGCTGTCATTCAGCACAAACACTGTTAGTAAAGACACCTAAATTAAAATAACCAGTGAGAGGTTTTCCAGAAACCACAGGTATTGTGATATTTAAAGAAATTCCTTTTTGAGTTACTGTGTGTCAGTAATGAATAAGTATCGGGGTGTTGCAAAGACCTCACATAACATCTTCCTCTTTCTTGCTAACAATAAGTTGTCTTCTTTAAGCACCACAGTCTCAGCAAAGCACCCAAACAGCACATTACAGTAAGTGATCCTCTCACCTTTTTTAATCCAACTTAATGCTGGTTATTCCTTATCAAACAATGATGGGCAAAACACCCAGTCCAGTCCTTATCCGAGTCTTTATACAAGTATAGACAGTCTGATGTTAAAAGCACCCTCACTAGTAAGTAAACTGAAAGTAAACTGATTCAATGCAACTGGGGGGGGGGGTGCATATCAGCACAACAAAGTTTGGCTTCAGAATGCAGATCCTCCAACAGGCCCTAAACTAGTTCCATAATAAGTGTGAGATTACAGCTTTAAGTCACTGCAAGTTCATAACGAAATACAAAAACTGGAATAAAAAATAAGCAAATTCATTTGAACTGAATTAATCTCACAAGTCAGTAATACGTACATCAGATCTTTGTAAAAGAACCAAAGCCCTTAAACTCGGAGCACATCAAAAATGTAAAGGGAGGCTCTCCAGCATTTACACTCGGTAATCTCATCTGCGAACAAATTGTAGGAAATGTACTATTTCTCATCTTCAGCCTGACTCCTTTGGCCACTGCAAGTTTCAATATGGGACCATCAACTTTAGATGATTTTCCTATTTAAATCAGCAGGATTTTGGTACTTGATCAATTCAGGGAAAGTGCTGTACTGTAACCAAAGATATCCTGGAAAAGGATTCGAACCAGAAACCGATAGATTACAACGTGGTGCTAGACACCACAGCACCTGCGGGACGTGTGATTTACAGCGGTGTCACCAGCCAAGGTGCCAGTGACAGCGCCCGGGGGGGTCACAACAGTGTCAGTAATTTTTCCTTTGTTAGATCGATTTAATTATCGTCATACATTTTTAAACAGGCATTACCTACCACAGCAGAGATGTAATCCTTTCCTAAATAAATGTCCTTCCTTATATACTTCATACATGATTCATTGTTAAAACAACGTATATAATGTATAACATATATGTCACCATTTGTTTACATAAGGTTATTTACGATCGTCAGCTATCCAATCGTTGATCCGTTTTGGTCGATTGTGAGAGTTAATAAGCCGCTTTATTGCTCATTAATACATTATCGATTAGGGGGAAACAGCTCCGACAGCGAATCGATTAGGGACCACAGAGCCCTCACCGATTGAAATCCACTGATTTTTCTTTCTATTTTTTTTTTTTTGCATTTAAATCGTCTCGACTTGCATTTGAGTTTAATTGATCTTAAACGCGGCGTTACTTTGAAAGAAAACCGGGAGTCCTGCCTCACGGCCATGTGGAGGACCTCGACAGCATCGCGCCGTTTACTGCGGACAGGAACAGCTCGGGAAAGTTGGGCGTGTTCGTGTCAGAAAGTCCATCTCACGCACACGCACGCACACGCACGCACGCACACACCTCCCGTTGAGCAGCGCCAGCAGCTCTCCCGCGTGGTACAGGTCATTGCGCGTCACACGGCTGAAGCGGAACGCGTTCAGGTTGCAGAAGGTGACCGAGGGGAAGATCATGGCTGAGATGAGCACCTCGTCCAGCTTCGTGACGTGCGGGTACTCCAGGTAGAACTGGATGCGGTCCACGCACACGTAGATGAGGAAGCTGAGCGAGCCCAGGAAGAAGAGGATCCAGAGGCAGCGCTTGATGCAGATGCGCTGGTAGCTGAACATGTGCGAGATGCCGTGCAGCGTGGAGCGGCTCGCAAACACCTCAATGGGCACGGGTTGCTGGCAGTCCTCCTCCTCAGGCTCCACCTTGAGGTCCATGGCGACTGCTGGCCCAGAGACACACGCGCGCACAGGAGGCGACGGAGGCAGAGTCTGCGAAGCTGGGTTTATAAAGCTCAAAGCCTCTCCACTCGCGTCCCGACACTCAGGCTTTCCTCAAGTCCGCAGGTGACCGCGTGTCTTCCACGCATTACTTTGACTTCTCGTGGCTTGTATTAACTTCAGAGCTGACCAAAAAAAAAAAAAAAAAAAAAAGTCACAGCACAGCTGTAGAGAAGCTGGTGGCTTTAGTTTAATAAAGAAAAAATTGCAGCCGATTTTATTCGGAGGGTCACAGCAGGGGGTGTACGCGAGTCACACGTGGTCATCCGAATCCTCCTCAGAGCCGAAGAACTTCCACAACTACGCGGCTGTGAGGAGCAGGGATACCAAGCGTTTCGCCTGAAGAAGTAAATTCGTAAAACTCTGACGCGCACAGCTCAGTTTAACTCCGAAACGTCGAAGGAGGAAACAAAAAACAAACAAACAAACAAAAAATCCCGCGAAGTTCCCAATCCGCAGTTTCAGCTCTGAAGAGCACTCGCGCTCGCGACGTCAGGTGTCAGCGGCGCCGGCACGCGGGGAATGAGGAGAGCGCGCGCGCGCTCCGTGGAAACGCAACGAACTCGAGTTCAGATCGGGAGGCTGCGGAGTCGCGGCGGGGAATCACGCTCCCACAGAGCCCCCGCATCGCCGCGGAGAGCGGTCGCGCAGCATCACGGAGCAGCTCCTCGTGGTACCTCCGCGCCGTGCGCTCCCCCCCGCCGTGCACAGTCCGGGGGACATTTAGGGGAAGCAGTCCACGCGGGGCCCCCCCCGCAGACGGAGCCCGGTCGTGGCCGGCGTCCGCGCGTGCATCGGAGGCGCCGTGTTTTTGACCGCTCGTCTGGCTGGACCGATGGAGCCGCTTCCTCTCGCCACGCAAAATCATGCGCGTCGCAGGTTAGCCGTGGTGCTGCCGCGACGGTGCCGGTGTCCTTCGCGTCTCCGGTCGCCGGGTTCGTGTCTGCGCCCGAAGGAACCCGTGGGAAGGACCGCCGCCGCGCTCTCCTCGGCTTTTCGCGCTGCGGTGACGCCTGTCAGCGAGGGGGGGGAGATGGAGGGGGGGGCGGCGGAGAGATGCCGCTTCTTATTGCTGACGTGAGCGCGCAGCAGGGTTAAGAGTCTGATTATAACGGAACCCGATCGGCACCAAAGGCCCCGCCAAACAGCAATAACAGAACCACTGTACTGACCCACATCCCGTCGTGTTGACTTCAGGGCCGTAATTTTCTTTAAAATCACTGCTTCCTAGATAGATTCCGGACCACTGCCACCCTGCCCTGGACAAGCAGGAACTGGCGATGGAAGAACAAATGCACTTTTAAACGACTGATAGCCTTTCAAAATGTTCACCTATCTTAAATACATTTTTGATAGAAAGCTGATATCTTCAAGCGTGTACATAAGAGGTCGTCATTGCCCTGCAAATATTCCCAAAACACATTTAAGTACTAGTTTTGCACCATAATAAGTGTAACGTCTGCTTTCTGATGAGTGTAAAAGGTTCAGAACCTTGACAGGGCTTTGACCTGCATTCTGGCATGTTCCAGAGCCACTGAGAAACGCACACTCCCTGCATCGCCGCAGCAAACGCTCGTCTGACGCTTGGTGGCAGTCGGTCAGCATCCACCAACAGTGGTCCTGATGAGATTTTGGTGAGTCCACGCTGTTTTCTTCATCAGAATTAAATTAATCTGTTGGGGGTACTGACTGAATTGACGGGGGTTTCTTGGAGAACATCATGCCAGCCTTTTCACCTACATCTTGGCAGTTGGCCCTGTTACATCTGATCAGCTCTGGGTATAAGAATTATGGTAAATCCCAGTTGTAGAAGGAGGGCATATCCTTTTGCATGGGGGGGGGGGGGGGTAAGCAGGCACTGTAGCAAACAGAACCATCGCCTTTCATTTGGCCCCGCTTTCATTTACCGTCAAGGTACAGGTGTCCACGTTCTTACTGGAAATCGGCCGGTAAGGTGAAACGTCATTAGTTGGAGACGTAACTACAACTGCGGCACAAACTTTGAAACCTCCCCACGCATTCGGATCCCATTACTCGTAAAAACACAAAAAATCAGCCTCGCATTTGGTCATAACTTTGTAAAGAGTATTCGAGCCATTTCACTCGCTTCCAAGAAGACTCGTGCTCATATCTCGAGGGATACGTGTTCTTACACCGAATTGCTTCAGCCAAAGACCGCTATTGTACAAATGTGCATCACTGTGCATTTACTTATCTTAAAGTGTGAGTTGCCTTGGGAAAAGGTGTAGCCTAAATAAAGCGTAGCAATTCTATCCCAAAGAAAAGTTTCTCGCTGGTTATCGGCGTCGGGTTCAGTTGTCCAGAAACAATTTCAACTTCACGCTCCCCTTCAGACATGAGTATCCCTTATGTAATCTTTTATAGTTATTTGCTGAGTGCACAGAGTTCCATTAGATTTTTAATGTGGTTTGGCCTGGTTTGGATGAAGCCACGGGAATGCATTTCCATTGTTTCCATGCATGATAAATTAAATGTGCAGTATGTATTGTAAACAGGACCTGAGAGTGATGCCAGAAGAGTTTTAAGGGAAGAGTGAATTTATGATTGAAGGGCTATGTCCAGGGAGTACTTATATGCTCTGGGCCACAGAGGAGAAATTCAGTTCCACACTGACTTTATGTAGTGTACGAGGACTGACAGGAGACCAAACTGCATTAAACTCCCCCAGGAAGCCATCTTCAGAAGGCAAGCGAATGGCTGAAATGATAGCCAGGTCAATCAGTGACCAAGAAAGTGTGAGGCCAACGCAAATTCCACACTGAGCTGTGGTTCAAAGTGCTTACATCATCGCAGTCATGTTCTGCAAGTTGTGACTGAATTCGGTGATTATTTGGGATCGCATTCGTATGGCCACGTGCACGGGCGTCATGCTGGCACAGCAGGTTGTGCTGGTGCTTTACAGCTCGTGTACCATTGGTTTGGACATGGATTCAGGTCCTACTTGGTCTGTGTGGAGTTTACATGTTAACTGTTTTCATGTGGTTTACCACCTTTGTGTGTAAAATTGCCCTGCTCTGTAACCATGTAACTGAAAGTGGCTTGTAATAGTGTATCTGTCATTATAAGTCATTTTGGACAAAGCCATCAGACATGATAATGATGATAATAAACTACACATATTCCCAGACATTTCGGTGTTTAAGATGGATCCAGAAAGAAGTGTATTTTTCTTTGATCATCACTATAGCGGCATGCTATTAATATACCTAGGCATAGTGCTAAAGGACCTCCCACACTCTTGACTTCATCTCTAGTGTAAAGACAATCTGTTTAGCATATGTTGAGGTTTAAAAACAATAGAACTTGGTGTGACAAAGTTGATTATATTAGTCCAATACCACCGTGACAACCAGCTTGTGGTTTGACATGTCCAGCCCTCTGCTTGCCTGCATTGTTCTACCCAAAGGCATCTCTGCTTTCCGTTACAGTTCTGCTTTTACTGGGGAAGGGCATTTGCTTTGTGTCTGGAAGAGCTGAGCTGTGGGAGGATGAGGCCTGAGGTTGTGTTTGGCGCCGAGATTGCTTACAAATTCAGGAGAGCCATCACAGATGCCGATTTGTATTTCCATCGGCTGCTATGCAAGCGGATGTGGCCCTGCGTAGGCGTTTCTGCTCCTAGGGAATTGGCAGGAAGACGAATAGGCTCACGATTGACCCCGTACAGTTGGAATAGGGACAAGGAGGGAACAAAGGGGCTTGCAGTAAAACCTTCATTTAAGGGTAAACTAAAAAAATACCATCCCGTCGATTCACAACTCCTTTTTTTTTTTTTAGGTAATGGAGTTGCAAACTCTGCTGTTGGGCTGAGGGGCTTGGCTGGATGAATTTATCCAGACAGATGGAATATTAGTCGTAATGAGGTCCTAATGGGTTTCCGTGATCAGGGAAGTAACATGGGAGTGTGGGGAACCATCCAGAGATAGGTCTACCAGAAAATGTTGCGATGAGGGTACCACGTGGAGGATTTTGTTTTGTTTTTTTTGTTTTTGTGATACTGATGGTACGTTTTAATTAATATGGAGCATTGAGCTCAGGGAAGTTTTTATATGCAAACCGTTTACTCAGTGCTGCTACCCAAAGAGTGGAAAATTGATGTTAGGTATATTCTGTCACCTACTACCTTATTGGTTCCATGCAGCTTGCACTGGGTAAGATCCACTTTTTGCCTCCAGCACATTCTGAATTCTCTGAGGCGTGGATTTATCAAGGTGTGAGAAGTACTGCCTGTAACAATCAGCTGCCGAAAGTGTAGCATGGCATATTCATGCTGCAAACATCCTGTTCCACCACATTAAAGTGGTGTCCTGTTGTGTTGAGATCCGGTGAACATTGGGGTAAAATTTCTGTAATGTGTAGACCCATACTAACAATATGCTTGTTGTGTGCCACGGCAGATTATACTCCTGGAAGGAATAATTTAAAAAAGGTAGAAGGTGGGCATAGGGTGTGTATAGTCAGCATCAATGTTTAGGTATGGCAATGTTTACTTGGTACTAAAGAGCTGAATTTATTTCGTGGAAACATTTCCAACAACGTTTTACCACAACCTCGTGTCCTATTCACACCAGACAGTTCCTTTTCAAAGATTCACGTTGTTTATGCCAAATTCATGGTGCAACAAAAGCATGGAATCCTAGGAGGGTGGGCGCTGAAGATGCTGAGATGTTGCAGCTGGTGTCTCTGGCAGCTACAAACTCACCATGTTGAAAGGCCCTTACATACAGCATCATGCCCATTCTAGCATTCATTTAAACCAAACTGGCCCTCTCAACCCTGTTTTTACATTCTGAGTCACTGCCATGTGACTCAGTGTCCGGAGGAGGAGTTGTGTGTGTAAACTACTAGTCATGCCAAGCAAACCTAACTAAAGATTGGCAGTAGGCTGCCGTACTGTAACTACCCATAATTGTGTACCGCATACACAACCATTCAAAAAGTATGAAGTTATGATAACCTTCTGAAGACCTCTTGTTGAGTGGTTTCATAACACCTAAGGAAACATCTCATGATGATGGAAAAAAAACAGATCAGTTCTATTTATGATTTCTTGGTTCTGTTAACTATGATTTCTTATTCCGATTCTAACCCTAGAGGGCTACTTGGAGTCCCACATCTGCGGCTGCCCTGACCCCCTGTATGCCGTAGTGAAACAGCCACAAACAGACCCCTTCACCACTTCCAGCTCTTGTTCTTATTACACACAAGTGATAGGAATTTGGTTGATTTTAGGATAAAGGCTAATTTCTGGACCTTTTGCTTTCCACCAATGTCACCCACCTGGTGGCACACGACCTTAAGGAGAGCACAGCTTTCTTGTCTACCTTGTCATGCCTCTGGATCTTTGTCATGCAGAGATCTTGGATCACGGTTCTGTTTGTCAAGCAACCTTAACTCAAGTGATTTCCCTTTCTCACGGTTAAAATTTTTACAAGAATGGATGAATGCGGTGTAATTAGTCACCCGCTGTTATTCATCCCACATACAAAGGTAACAATTTTGTCATATGTTGTGTGTTTAATATGCGGGTAGTTTTTTGTACTTTAGGCTAAACAACTCTTTAATGTGAAAAAATTTTCTTGAACATTTTGTGTCAAACCGCACGAGACACTCAATATGTGAAACAATACAGCTATTATCCTACACAGGGACTATAATCACTCATAATAATGGCTGACCATTCAATAAGTATTTAATTGTAACTGATTTACTCATGAACTCATGTTCATTTATACAGAACAGCTATTCTGGAGGGAAACTATAATTTAGCAGGGCATTAATCCTTAGCAACACACACCCCTCATCACGTGTAATACAATTCCACACATTTCAAGTCCTTTTGACACAGGGTTTTACCATACCAGAACTATGCAAGAGAACCAACTGTTTGGAGAATAAAATACCTCTTTCTGTGTTTAAGGAGCTTTAGACAGTGTCTCAGTGTGGAGTATTGTCTTTCTCTCCTTGCCTGGGTCAGATTCAGTCAACATTTGTATTTTATATGAAATCGTCTTAATCCTGCTGTTGTCTGATCATCATTTACACTAGACTGTAATTTACTATCTGCTTTAAGGTATAAGGGTCTATTTTTGTGCAATTCATAACTTCATATTATATCCTTGATATTTGATATTATCAGTTCAGTTTGCATCATCCTCCATTATTAAAACCTGAACAGGTGAATAAAAAATCTTAATAATATTCTGTTTTATTTTAACAGAGTAGATGATGATGAATAAGAAAAAACGCATCAGAGTTCACCAAGGGTTACAGTGAATGTAAAAGAAACAGTCAGTGAGACTGTTAATGGTGTTATGATGCTTCAGTATAAAAAGTTCACATTAATTCTAAAGTTTTTAAGTATCAGTGTAATTGGTATATATCAACGATTATAATATTTCATTAATTATTACATTTTGTTATAAACTGTAGCTTTTGTGTAATTTTTGCCATTGGTACTTTTTATTTTTTCAGATTTGTAAAGAAGAAAATGTACTTTTCTGTCATTTTTGTCATTTCTGAATTTTGCACATTTCATATTTTCAGCTTTTTCTCTGAAAACTACTCAAGTCAGTATCACTGCAACCCATGGTGTCCTTTGCGTCATTCACGTGTGATCCGGTGTCACTTCACCGTCAGCTGACCAGCTTGCTACCCATTCATCGATGAGGTAATAAGTTCTGTGTGTTTTAACTTATTGAAAAGATATAACAGTAGATCTTTTTCTAACGTCGAAACCGCATGTTGAATCTGCTCAAATTTCTCGATGTTAATAACAGTAACAGTAAAGCATTGTTTATAGCATATTTATAACAGTAAATTGCTTAATTCTAATCAGAGTAACTTGATATTTGAGTATTTTTACCCAGATACTTTTACTTACTAGAAAAATTCTTTTTTTGATGTAAGGGCTACAGCATACAGTCTTTGAGGGACAAAACATCCAAATGCAAAACTTTTACAGCTGGAAAAAGAAAGGTGAAATTTTAAGACAAAGTTAAAGAAGACTGATTTCCAGGATATGAACATTAAACAAAAACCAAACAAAACAAAAAAAATCTATAAAACAGATAAAGGGAATGCGTGAAGGCTGATTTAAAAAGGTGAATTTTAAAAGCAATTAATTTGCTAAATTCGATTGACCGAGAGTGCTGCGGTCCGACTTCTCCGATTTTCTCAGGTTTAGCAGGTTTTGCTGTTCGCTTGTAAAATCAGCAAGTTTTATCTCAGAAATGCAGTCACTTGCTAGACCTAGAAAACTGTTCACGAGTCCTAGGTGAGAAAGATCAAGAAAAGCATTTCATTTCCCACAAAGGGCAAACATTTTTATTCAAACCCAGACTTAATGTCTTAACAGATTCATCAGTGATTTCTGTCTGGGCTTAATTCACACAGACTTCTTCCTTAGAAGAACCCAGTCCCTGCAAGGTGCATATTTTGTTGGGATTAAAGTAACAACAGCCCAAATCTCATATATCTCCTTCATGTTTAAGTCAATATTGCCATAATACACCATAAATAATTTCCTTGAGGGGGGCACTGTTGCACAGCAGGTATTCCTGGTGTCTCACGGCATATGGGCTGTGTGGTCAGATGTGGGTCTGAAACCAGCTCAGTCTGTTTGAAGTTCGCATGTTCTTCCTGTGCTCATGTAGGTTTCTTCTGGGTGCAGCTATTTCCTCCCACAATAAGAGATACTCGTTTCACACGAAATAGCCTTAGTGCGTGTACAAGGGACTGAGTGTGTGTGACTGCCCTGTGATGTACTGCTGTTCATAAGAGGGTGCACCCTGACTGCAGTCTATACCTTCAAGTTAGTCTCCAAACCACCATGACCCTGCATTGGACAAGCAAATATTGAAAATAAATAGATGCATTAATTGCAGCCTGAAGCAAAATGTTTGTGAAAAGTATAAAATGCTGGGATATATATAACACTTTTTAGAATAAATTAATATTTGATAACTACTTTACTTACAGTGAAGTTCCAATGAAGTATCGTCTCTTTTCTTCCCCGTTAAATTTGTACACACTGAGGTGGAGTGTCCACAATCTGTAGGTCAGAATTTCACTTTTTCCAATATATGGACCTATGACTGAGTACAGAAACCCTTAATGGTACTAAAAATCTCTCCACACAGAACGGTTAGCGGAGGGAATAATGACCCTAGCACAGGATTTCATTGCTATATATTATTATTGGTATTGAACTTAACATCTTGCTTGAGGTACTGAAAAGACCTGTTTTCTCTCCAGTAACATAAGTGACATCACATGTACCTTCTTACTTCTAGTTACTTTTTCTGAACATGACCTCATGGTTAAGGTCGGAAACTCCAACTGAGACCCTCCAGTCTACACATCCTGCATGAAACCTTTGCAGTTTGTGTAGGTCCCTTCAGCCTGACTCTACAGAATTGTCTGTCTGTATCGGTATACAATATGGCATACTCAGCCTCTTGGTGACAAAACCAAGCTTCTGCTAGAAAACAACACTGACGTTTCATTATGATTCTGACAGATTGCTTCTGCTTGTGAGAACTGTTGCTTATTTAATAGGCTGGTACTCATTTGTCACTTTTTTTTTAGTTGAACAGCCATTATTCCCTCTGTCTGCAAGTAGCTCCTTGTCCTTTTGTTGGCATTTGTAAGAAAATAAATACAGAAAAAAATTTGTGATAATTGCCAGGGGGAAAAAAATTGTTCCCATGACAACAAACAGATGGGCTGCCCGAAAGTCATGCCCTTACTGAAGCATGTATGCTGGAACAGAGATGAACGGGGGCATTTCAAGGTTATATCGGCTGCGTAGAACCGGACAGCCATGGGCATAGTGTGAGCACAACGTGCTGGTCCTTTTCAGAAGTTTGACTTTATGAACTTGACCGAGGGTTCCCATCCAGTTAGTCAATGCACTCGAGTCAACCGCCGTTGTGACCGATTGGCCTGTCGAATAAGAGGAACTGCTTCAGTGCTGAGCTGTCCAAACCTTTCAGTCAAACCGCTCCACAGTTTGAATTTGACTAGTTTGTACTGCTGAAACATCATGGGTTGGTACTGATGTAAGCAAGCTTTACATTTCATATACAGTTTCTTAATCCGTTGAAAAATATTTTTTTCTGTATGACTGGGGTTATTATTATTATTATTATTATTATTAACAAAATTCTGAAACTATAATCTACCAATAGTGTGTAGTGCTGATATTAAATAAAAGCAGTAATAAGTACACTCCCTTGTATGCTTTTATACTTTTTTCGTGATTTTTGCTAAATGTATGAAGATTGTTTTTTATTTGGCAGCTCCTCCATTTAACTCCATATCTTTGCCTACTCAGATTTCTGTATCTTTGTAAGTGGATGAATTGGAACAGTTTGTTTTCTATTCAGATTGTTTCCAATTTTGGTTCTGGTTCTGCCTGTGGTTTTATTAGGCGATAAAATGGTACCGTGAAAAGGCAGTCAAAACCGATTCGTGTAGAATTAACTCAGACAGGAGTTTTTCCGTCTCCGGGGAAGTAGCGTCCACTGATTCTTCCGTTCCAGTTTCAGGTTAAATCTATCACTCGTAATGCCACTATAATTGTAGTTGGAAGATTTTATATTGTTAAGGAACTGTGTTAATCCTATTTTTTGGTTTTAAAGACTTAAGAACTTTCTGCTATTGTGATGCATATTAAAACTGTCTTCACTACAGATGACTGGACCGATGAACTCATTAATTTTGCACCATTTTTTAGGACAGTGGTGCTTTTATGGCTGTATTACGGTTATAGTAATAATGTATGCAACTGATGTAACTGTTATTTCGCTGTGTCGCTGTTCTAATATCTGTGTTTCTGTGACTCGGTGCTGCTGCTATTGCAATAAAAAAGGAAAAATTTATAGTGTATCTATAGTAAATAATAAACTGATTTTTTTTTTTTGTACTGTGAATTAAGCAAGGGAATGTGATGCCTTCAGGTGTTTTCTCTGAGATGGTTTTGGTTTTCCATTATGAGTTTTTATTATGTTGTTTTTTCCCTGAGATTCTGGCAGGTGGGCAAGATGTTTGGAGTAAAATTTTATTCTTATTCTTTTTTCAGTGCCCTTGAAAGTCTACAGGCCTGCTACATACTCTATGAAACACAAAATTTGGAAACTTATCGGGTCTCCTTCTTTAAGCTTCCTTATACTCTTCCCCAAAATGCATACACATACTACAACATGACTCAAACTGCTTCAACACTTCTCAAAAACTCACTGTTCCCCTCCGGTCCCCATCCCCTCCCGCAGTCTCTCAACAGGCTTCATCCCTTTTGCACATTCTTGTATATCCTCCATGATGAAGGATTGAAGGTGTTAACCAAGTTACACTAAAAAGGAAATGGCTCATGAGGCCCTTGACTGACCCTTCAAGATGAGTTTGTATTTTTTGTCAGCTTCTGGGCAAAAATGTGAGTTATGCATTTAATTTATTGCAGTTCTCAGTAGTGAAACTGGTTAATGAGTCTCGTGGTGTGTATCTCAATTTATTTTGTGTTCATTGCTTTTCTATTAGTTACTTTAAATCTTCTTTTGATTCAGTTAAAAAATAAATATCAGTTTTACCAGTACATTAGCCAGCAAGTTACAAATTATTTGCAGCTAAGTGGAACATTTTCTGTTCAGTTATTGCTGATCAGATTTATATACAGGCTTGGAACTTTAAGCAGTTTATGATTGAGTGCCCCTCCCTACCCTCAGTGACAGCCTGTCTGTTATAAATAAAGTCAATAAAATTCTACCAGGCCTTAATACTCTTGCACACGCTGCTCAGAATACCACACTCATCCCATCTCTTCTTGCCTTTAATCTGTGGTGGTTCCATAACCTCGCCTGATGCAAGTACACCAACCACTACTGGACTAATCCCGTATCCCTAAATAAAAATTTGGCACTACCTTTCCAAAACTATAATAAGTATATTGTAACTAACTGGGGCAACTTTTATTTTGTAATGATTATTATTCACAGCACAGCATTACTGCAAAAATTTTCAGGAGACCCCCAACCCCCACCACCTGGAGCTGCGTTGATTCCCTTTACACTGCTCTTGTTCCCCTTCTGCCTGCCCATGCCAGGAGCGACGCTTATTTCCCACTTCTCATTCCAGGAGCAAAACTTATCCTACATATATTTTTGGCTGATAGAGATTTTTGGGCTGAAAATAAAACGTTGCAATGCAGCCTAAATCCTGTAGAATTGTGCTCACTGATGGATATTTGTTCATGTGTAAAAGACCTCCAGATATTCGCAGACAAGTGAAATTCACCAAAGGCAGTTTCAAACTTTTGCCCTGTAGCACAAATTCATCTTTTCTTATGCATTTAGTGCCAGAAAAAATGGCAAAGAGGAAGTATTTATAGCTACTGAATACATTCCACAGTAATGGATGTTTATGGATTTAGCTCTGTGTTTTATCAGCCTGCAATACGCAGGAAGCTTATTGATCAGAACACACAAACCTAAACACTGACTTCTTGTTCAGGGCTCTCAAATGTCAATCCAGATATTTGACTGAGGGTCTTGAGAATAAAGATTTGCTGAATGTCAGAATTACTGGATAAAATAATCAGAACATTTAAATACCAGATTGTTGCCCATTACAGATAACTGGCCTGAAGGCCACAGCTAAAAGCACAGATATACATAAACTATATTGCACTGTTTTATGCTGTATAATTTTACTGCACAATACTGTAGACAATGGCGCAAAATTCATCTAATTTCTGTACATCTCAGATGGGATGCAAAGCTATCACCGGGTGTTCATGCAGCCTCTCACGCGCATACACGCTAAGGTCAGGTTAGCACCAGTTGACCTTAGACACCAATCTTAGGACAGTGGGATGAAAGCAAGAGGAAACCAATGTAATCATAAGAAGAACAAATTAGTGACAGAAAGTGCCAGATTTTAATTCAAATATGACTTTACAGCCCAGGAGTTGTGAGCACTGCCCCCGTGCCATCCCATACGCAGACTAAATACGCTGCAAAGCCATAGCAAGCGAAAAAAAACCGACACCTTGCGAATATGTAATGCACTGTCAAAAAATGGCGAGGCTCATTTTTGCAAGCGACTGGTCTTGCAAGGTGGGTCAGGTCTGCGACAATGAAGCTCCTGCTCTCCGCTGCCACTGCAGTATGACAGTGACAAACGCGGTCTCCTTCCACCTTGTCATGAAGGCTGCACGAGGAGGCTCACCTCTGACCTCCGCCGCGTTTCGGATGCACGGGCCAAGGAACGACAGGATTAATGGACAGTACTTCCCTGGATCAATCAGCCGCGCGCCCCGCCACCGGATCCTCTTTCCTTCCTAACAGCTGCTGCCCATCACTCCACCCTTCCCCCAACTAAGTGCCACTGCTCCACCGCAGACACCAAGGAGGGGCCAGCAAGAGATGCATCGATTGTTTCTGCTGTGGTTTAATTGTAATTACAGGTTGCAAATAGACCGCTGGATCAGATTCGGCACTGTCGCCACGTCGACTAGATAGGACCATTGACATTAGTGACAGACTTCACACTGGCCCGCAAAATTACCCCAGCTGTAATATCCAACACTCGCACTTGCTGTGATCCCAATTTGCCCTTGACTGTGTTGGTGGAGAGGAACCCCCCCATTTCGAGCTGATAACGCAAAGCCGTAATTGCAAGGAGATGACGGAAACAGGCGATGGCCACAATAAATCTTGATTATGGTTACTATTGGGCGGTGGAAAAATACAAATGCAAAAATAAAACAAATAGGTGCCTTCTCATTACAGTTTAACAGAAAGGCTTTACGGCAGGAAAAAAAATGATATAAAGTGGGTCCTGAGGACTTGAAATACATGAGAAGATTTTACTGATATAGCACACAGTTTCTGTCATCACAAATAAGATTGTAGGTAAAATTGCTGAGGAATATTCAAAGTTTTCGCCTCTCCTTTAACTTTTATGAGCCAATAATACTTTTTGTCTGATCAATCAAAAGAATGACTAATTCCTCTTTCCAGATCAGCAATAGGATGACACGTATATCTATTTGTCGATGCGTATCTATCTTTTTGCCTGTTTTTGTGCGTGTGCTATATTGCTCCATCGTGCAAACAACTGCAAATAGTTTTGTGCAGCCTAACAGCAAAAGCAACCCTTCCAAAAAGGTGCCAAATAAAAGGTAGTTAACTCATTGTAAGTTGCTTTAAAAATTGTCAGCTGAAAGAATAAATGTAGATGAAAAGAAATGAATGGTCAAAAAATGAATTCATGCACTATTCTGACTATTGAGCACAAAATAAACAAATCAAAGATTTTTTAATTATGAGAGGGAAAAAAATCAGAGGAAGCCTTTTTTTTTTTTTTTTTTTTTTGTCTCTACCAGTGGATCGAAATTTGGCAGAATAGCTGAATTCTCAGCTCTGTGTCTCATGTTCGGAATTGGACAACTGTGCTATGACTTCATTGAAGTTGATGAAGAAAAATTAGATTCACAGAGCCACATGAAGCCAGACAAATTTGGAAACGACCGGTTTCTGTAGAGATTCTGAATCACGCGAGAGCAAATACGCGCTTCTGCACTTGCCTGACGATTTTAGAACGCAGAAGGCAGCTCAGCAGCCTGAAACAGTTGGAAGTTTCATTCAATTTGATTTTTTTTATTCATGCATGATTTCAGAATGCAGTCATCAAACTTTTCCACCGCCCCACATCGGTGGCAGTTGGCCCTACTTCGTTGGTAATAACCTCACTCCAGATCTGCGTTTACGCCCCATTGAAAACCCATAATCTAGAAACATGCAATTTTGTAAAAAAGGGGGCAAGTGTGTTGGTTCACATCATATAGATTCACACGTTTAAATGAAGACATTAAGTGTCTGTGTGCGTGCATGCATGTGTTAATAGGAATCAATGAAGGATCCCGAGAAGCACCACCAAAGGACCAACTCCCATCATCACCAGACCTCACCCCTCCCAGCCTTGCCCTTACTGTCACCATACGTTCAAATCCCGGGTTGGATGTGTCAGACACCGTCGCACCACCATAAGAAGACTTCAAGGATAGTTGTCACCGACGATGAGAAGCAAACTTCCGCGATGTGGCCTCTTCAAGCCTGCACACATCCATTTGCTATCAACTGGAAGAAAATACTTCTCCTGCTGGGATTGCTTCTCCAACTATCTGACTGATGCCTGGTAGTACAAGACACAAAGCAGCTGATGGAGCGCAATGATGGTGGGACACAGAAATACAGCGAGGGGCTCAGGAGAAGGAAAGATGGACTGACAAGTACGCAGAGGGACCAGAAGAGAGACACGCTTGTTTAAAAGCACCAGCGCTCCTGCGAGATCAGCAGCGTGTGTCCAAACCCCAGAGTATCGCCAATTAATGTAGACGTACGGCAGATCGGAAGGAACCTCAGCAGCTGGCGCAGCTGGATGGACCACCCGTGCGGTGACCATACTCCGCTTCGAGGAGCGCATACAGCAGCTGCAATGCTTTCACGCAGAAGGAGCCCGCTGGTTTTTTGGTAGCTCCAGGTTCACGCTCATTATTCAGGATTTTTCTGCCTGTCAAATGCGTATTTAAAGGCGGTTCTTTTTGGAATTGCAAAAGCGAGAACTATTATTCGCTACCTTGACGCCGGCATGGCGGCGTCGAACCTTTGAGTCGCAGCAGCCACGCTTACGATTCAAATTTGAATTGTATCAGTGGTTCATATTTTTTCCCAAACATGTTTTTACCCTGCTTTAGCAAAGATGTATTTGTTGCCGTCAATGACAAGAGTTTGTTCAAGCCGCGATAAATCAGTTGCATCCACTTCACTGCGCTGTATGGCATTACATTTAACACACAATTCACCAAGTGTCAGTTTACTGGTTCATACACTTAGCGCAGTGCTGTACAAAAGTGAAAAACAGCAACAGACTTCAGGAGATTTGTTTGAAATGCAAAGCGTGTCCTTAAAAAGTGTGGGCCAACAGTGGATGAGGAAATTTAAATTCATGAAAGGCTTCTGCGCTTCTGCTTTTGTACAAAAGGGGATAATAGAGCCAACAGTTGTGCAACCACAAAAGTCGGTGAAACTCTGGAGGACGAGAATAAATGCATTTCCAGCATTCCAACCCGTTCGTCTCAACCCCGGGTGAGATGAGGAAATGCGCCTTTTTTTTATTTTCGCCGCCATTTTCAACCTGAGGCGGGACTTTCAACCGCTGGTGAGTTAGGTTTGCTCCATACCGTGGCTGAAAAGTTTCACCCCAGGTTGTGATTTTCGCTCGAGGGGCGAAAGCTCAAGTGTGAAATGAAAAGAATCAGACTCACCCCGGAGTTCCTCACACACACTTTTGCTTGAGAAGTTGCCACGACAACCTAAACAAAACGATCGCTCTCTGAGGCTACAGGCACAGGCAAAACGCGAGGCCTTTGTCAAATTCTGCTCGATAAACACTTTTGTGCAGAAGCCTGGCTTTGGGTTCATTGTTCCTAGGGGTTTAAAATGATACTTCCAGTTATACTCAGTTTTCATGTACAGCTACATTTCTGACACTAAGTTCAAGCCCTTAAAAACCCAAGTTAAATGCTTCACGTGAAAATAAGCTCAAATTAAATCTTACGTACTTATTAAGACGGGTCAGCTGGTAACCAGTCTTCACAGTCAAAAAAGTTCTCTGCACTGCTGATAACACTTGCTTTGCTGTTGCCTTCATCCTCACGTCTTTCTCAGAAAAGAATCGAAAGATGTGTACGTGACAAAGCGCTGATATTTTCGGCCCATTTCGGGTTCAAAGTTCACCAATATTTTCCTATCGCTGCATTTCACTGTTACTCTGTATTTAGCCGACGCCTTCATCCAAGGTGACTTAGAGCGTTATATTTGCCCAAGATGAAAGTATGCTAATATGGCAATAAGGTACATACGCTGTGGCGCTGAAGTACAAGGCAATAATCAAAATGTGACAATCCAAGATGAAATACCTTGCTACGGCTAAGACTGGATTAACCTAGGAGCGGAGCAGATGTAAGCATTCAAGAAATAAAAATTATAGCCAAGCTATAAATAGCATCTAAAACTCAAGTCAAGCTATTATAAATATGTTAAGGGTTAAGAACACAGTGCGAATCCCCGAGAAACATTAGTAATGCAGAAGAGATATTTATACAGATTTCTGCCTTGGTGCCCAGTTATGAATTGTTATTTATATTCTAGGTGAAAGCAGCAGTATCCACAAGGTATTTTGAAAAGAATTTAATAAATTCATTAGTTATTAACCATGTCATGTCAGAGAAAGGACACATGTTACATTTCTAAAAGTGTCTGATTCTTTTTGAATCACCCTGTATGGTGACCACTGAATTCGAATGGAGTTCCACGCAGTCGGCCACGATGCGGGTATTCTGTGTTAAATGATCTTTGACCTGGAACGGCTGAATTCGGCTCCTACAGACAGAGCGAATAGCAGTAAAAACAGAGGATCTGCTCACCATGGGTGCCTGCAGTGAAATACCTAACCAAGCAAAGCCCACAGAGAAATTCAACCCACAACCTCTCAACTGTCCCTGTAAAGAATTAATTCTGCATAGCAGATTTGTACATTTGAGCAGAACTGACATTCATTTTCACTGTGCGCCGTTTCTCGGTTGTCATCTGCTTAAAACAACTTTTAAAAAGGACTTATTTTGTTTCAGAAATTGAGCAGAGAGCCTTGAAATAATATGAGTACACCCAAGGCCGTATTAGAAGAGAATGGAAGGAGTGTTTGGTAGAGACACAGACAGATGGAGAAAAGGGAGTTTATTTCCACGAAAGGTCCCAAAGGAATGTGGAGTTTGTTGCATCTTGTGGAAATGCTAGTGAGTCACACTAAAGGAGTTGAGAGCGGCGTGGTTTTACGCCGTGCGTGGTGCTGGATCGTGCCATCAGCTGTTATTTGAAGGAATGCCTGACTGCTAAGCTAATGGCTGCACCTGCTAGCCAGCAGCCAGAGCAAAAATCAACGTAACGTCTACATAACCGGTTTCAAAATCATGTATCAATTTTTCCGTGCATCTTGTCTGCGTGTCGTTTCTCTTCAAGTCTTTGTTGCATGCACTAATCCACCAGTTGCATTTTATTATATATAAACTGTACATCTTGAAGGTGAGGGGCTAGGAGGGCAAGCACGCCGGTTTTGAAAAGCATGGAAACGAAACAGACGAGTTGATGTTGGGTCTCTTTTTGCCACCTTTGACTTTTCCTTTTTCACGCCACAAATCTGTGCAATAAGAGAGAAGAAAGTCCATCCCTTCCGCTGCCGAAGGAGAAAGTGGTCGGGCGCTCACGGCAACCTACGGACGGTCAGCGGTGATGCAGCGGCTCTCGCCGCCTATCAGCGCGGCCCCGTCTTTTACAATCTCAATTTCCTTTCCCGTGTTAAACACATCTGTGGGAACCGGATCTCCTCTGCATTAACACAAGGCGCTGTATCGGGGACAAATATCTTTAATTAAAACGTCCTATTTAACAACATTGTTCTCTTTGATCTTCATTTGATTTATTCTCACTGGAGAGGACAAGGGGAAGCGGGAGCGGAAGAGCGGCTGACGCTCGGCTCTCCACGCAAGCCCTCCTGCGCCACAGAACCGGCTCAATTACAAGTCCGAATGTGTATCTCTTAATGCGGCGATAAGGCCGTAATCCCCCAAAAATGCGGACACTTTTTAATGACTTTCACTTCAATTAGCAGCAACATAAAAGCCCCGTGCGCTGGGCCACCTCCTTATTGTCCACATGTCCATTGTGTTCGCTATCGGGCGGATGGCTTGCCAAATACTTGCCCGACTCTTCCTTTTTTTCATAAAAAGGGTTATAATGTCCTTGTCATAAATAGACTCGATTGGGAAAAACGAATCCCACGCAATACGAAGCCAATGTCACAGAGTGAACGCGCAGGCCCTTTCCGGGCGAACGTCCGAAACGTCAGCCCCGGACGACGTTCTCACACTTTCAATTTAGCCGAATTCTTAAGCGCCGTCCTTGATGCAATCTGTTTGTTCACCCTAATATTTAATTCTGCTTATATCCTTTTTAATTAGGCCCTTTTATTATATAATTTTTCTTTCATCTTTTTTTTTAATTTTTTTTTTTAATCTATCGAGACTATTATCGAGCCCTTTTATGAAAAATTAAAGTTATTTTTATCGCACTGCGACGCCCTACTGTAGCAGCTTTGCGCGTAGCAAACAAATCTTTGTTTACTCCTGGGTGTGTTTGCGCATTATTGCAACGCGCTAGATATCTCGCGTTTAAAGAATATATAATAAAAAAAGGAACGCGTTGAAAGATCGAAACGATTGCGCGCCGATGACATTTATTCTGCACACGTACACGTTTTGTTAGAATCATGCTAAGCAGCAGGACTGCAGACTCATAGCTTTAATGTGCTCTATTTCTTTTGTGAAGCAGAAATGAATTTAGATATGCAATATCAATAGTAGGAACCTTTCTCTCTGAATTTCACCCTAATTTTATTAAATACCACTGCTGTTCAAGGTGGCTTTATTGGACAACCTCGGTGCCACAGAGCTATCCGGATTGTTCTTTTACAGCCTCCGTGAAGACAGTTCTTCTACTTTACACAGTGGAGGTCACCCTGGACCACGTGGGAGGGGGGATGCAGCATATCAGCTGGAGGGCAACTGGAAACTTGCTGGAAAAACTGGTGGAACGATTTCTGCTTTCCTATGGGTGTATGCTATTGCCCATAAATTGAGGTAGTTTTGGTGCTGTCCATTAGTTAGAAACGCGAGGCCAGTCGGTCACAACTGATGGCGAAGGTGTGAAACCGCGGAGGACCGTGTGCCTTTGACTGAGGTATGGGTTGCTAATGTAAGCAAATGTGGTGTGACACCCCTGGTAGTGACTTGCTATGCTGGGAGGTCAGAAAGGTCATACAGTGCCACATGCATATGTAACTGGTGGACCTGAGCTCAGTTTCCCTGCTGCCATAGTGAGCAGGGGTGGGTTTAGGGTACCAATAGGGCAAATCAGTGTGACAGCAGTGCTTGTCCTGCTTGTCCTGTTGTCTTGTCCTTTGTGCAGCAGCTTCATCATTACTTTCAGTTGTAAATGTTATCTGACTGGCATTTCTTCCCCTCTCTTTGGCTTTCAAGTAGCCCCAGTGGGTGACATCCTTCTCCATCCTAAATGTGAAGTTGGGCCAGATTTTGCAGAAGACACCTTGGACACCCAAGTCTGGCCCCGTTTGGACCAGCTGGCATCTTGTGCTCCACAGCACCTGCTTGGTAACACTGATCATCAGGCACGTCCGCACAGCTTCTGCTTTCTGAGCGCCAGCGTCCCATCCCCTCAAGACTTTATCGCCCGTCAAGACCATCTGTGGCTCAATCTTCCTGCGCAGGCAACTGACCAAGAGCCAGACCTCGAGCACCTGCCCACAGGTTTCTTCTAGCTGCAGCCTCACCAGGTTTGTGGCATTGCCTTCATCTTTTGATAAATAATACAAGGCCTTTGATGCAAACTAAAAACCGATGCCCCAATTTTTACTGTATGCACGGCATGTGTTGTTTTGTGTTGTTACGCTTGTAAAGGGAGCTGCAGGGTGTGCAGTCTTGTAGATTAATGAATGCATTTACCAATTATTAGTTTAATAATATATACAAATAAATTGTGTCTAAATGCATGATCACCCTGCATGGAACGTGCATGTATTTTAAAACCTTATTTATCGATTGTGTTATGGTCCTTTTGCGTAATTTTCTTCCCTTTAGTTAGGGTTAGTTTCAGTGCTTGTGGGTGTTGCTTTGATTATTTGCTTATGTGTTTGGTTTTTGGGCACCAAGGCAGAAACCAAATACACTCACATAACCAAATACCTACTCTATTAATTTAATTCGTTTTATTTGTTTTGTTTTTTTTTTAGCTTCATTGTATGTTTTTTTTAACATTTAATTGACAGCCGTCATGCAGCATTTAGATTTGCCGGTTGTATTTCAGATTTTATGGATTAGGTCTGGGGTTGCACAACAGTTTTCACTGTATTTGTTCTAATGAAAGGGTTTAAAAAGACGGAAAGGATGACTGGAGAGATTGTAACTGTCGAGGTGGACTGTTGGTTATGCCAGACACGTTGTGCCCATTCTGATCTGTTTAAAGAAGAAAAAAAAAATCTGGCCTGCATTACTGTGCCCAATGCCAGCAGCATTAGTCTCACTGATGCTGAGGGGGAACCATCAATCTTCCCATTAATGAAAATAATGTATGACCAAGGGTCACCGAGAAGATAAGTAATAATAAGTAATGTAAACTATACATAGATTACAGGAGCCTTATATTTTGTGCAAATGTCAGTTATACTCTGTAGTATAAAGCAAGATTATGGCAGGAAAGGTCAAATATCAGCAAATTACTACTAAAATAATTCTGAAAGCTATTAGCTTCTACCCAGCGTGTGAAAATGTTACTGTGATTTTAATAAATTCAAGAACTTTGTGACTACAGCCATTCTTTATGCCTCCTGATAGAATGAATGAACCTCCTCTTGAGGAGAAGAATCAGCATTGTCTACTGGTTCAGGCAGAAACCATGACCCTAAGAGAAGCAAACCAAGGAACTGGCTTGACTAAGGGATCCTGTGACTGAGGCTGGAATGGCCAGACTTTCAGCTGCATGAACAGTGGAGTTTCATGAATAACTTTCCTGGGGCTTGAGGAATCCGCTTTAAAGCTGATCCAGAATGCACCTTCTCGCCTGGGCTTCATTCTCTCAACAGTAGCCTTTCATGCTGGCCTTTGCTGCTTTCCATTGTCTCCAGATTTAAGTTGAAGATACTCTCACTAGAACATGAGGTGATGGTGAACACCCAAGTACCTCCTAATTTTTCCCACAAAAACTGGCTTTTGAATTGATCCTTTGTTTCAGTTTATGCGTAATTGTGTAGTGCAGATGCCTGGGTTTGAAAACCATGCAGTAAGTCTGAACTAATAATTTCTGTGAATGACTGTAATGCAATTTTTACATTTTTAAGAAAATAGATTTGACTTCCGTTGATTGTCTGGTGGTCCTTGAGAAAGAAAACCCCAGAAATCTAAAGATCATAGGTCAAGCATCTCTGCATCATCTTCTACCCATTTGTAAGCATTCAGGATGGTCCTTCTCAACACAAGGGGGCGCTCTCTGCTGGCAGTTCAGCAATCCACCACTAATGAACTTAATGTGGCTCTCAAGACCAAATAGGCCGCACACCTACAGGATGCTGAACTTATGAAAAATAACGTACAAGATTAATTTTTATTCTGTAATTCACTTTTCCCAAACAAAGCATTGCTAGGTAGCTACTTATCACAAAGGTTCACCACAATCCACACTGCTACCAAGCATATTGCATATTAGTTTAACCACAGAAATAACTGGTATGATAAAAATGACATTTAATTCAGTGTATATCTGCAGTAAAAAGTAACGATTAAATGCATTACCTACGATTATATCGACTGCGGCGTTATCACAAGTGTTTGATGTATTCCTAGTGATGCAATGAGAGTGCAGCCCCACAGGGGATCCAGGTAGCTTATTGATACGTTTCATGGCACAGGGGCTTCAAATGTTTCTCTCAACCAAATTATATTTAAGGCAAAGAATTAGCGTGCATACTATCTGCTGCTTTCTTTTAAAACTTTGTTTTCGTCATCTCTTCCGTTATTTCTGCCTATTCAGAGGTCTCTGGATTCAGAAATGGCGCACCGGGCATCTTGCTGTTAATATATGTTGCTGAAACGCCTCTCTTTAATAAGAAACTGACATCAAAAATGTCTGCAACGAATGCAAGAACTGTTAGTCACACAGTATATTAACCTCGATGAGACATAGAGGGCTGACGTACTAAAAAATAGTTTTTAACTTTTTGACTGGGAAAATTAGTAATTCATTGTGTCTTATGCCCCTAGGAGACTAATAATATTTTTCTTATTAGAGTGGTGAACCCTTTAGAATTTGCTCTTTCTGTATAAATATGACCTAAAATATGATTTTCACACAAATCCTAAAAAGAGAACACAATTAAATAAAAACTTTGTATTTATATATTGGAAAGTGCCATTGACTTATGTCTGACTCCTAGGTGACCACTGGCATGGTTTTCAAGGCAAGGAAGAACAGAAGTGGTTTGCTATCATCATCATCATCATCTTCCAACATATTTTTTCCTTGGAGGGGTGCAAACACAGAGGAGAATCTACAAACTCCACACACACCCCTGAGCTGAACTTGAACCCCACCTCAGGTAGGCAGCCCAGTAGCTATGAGGCACCAGCTTACCCTGCTGTGCTACCTCATCCCCATACTTGCATATAAAATGGAGTGCTATATTTCTATTATTTTCTACAGGGTGAATAAATGAGTACACAATTTCGGAAACAGTTTTCACTCGCCAGCTATGCGTTTTCTTCACTTGTGGCAGGAGCAATGAACTAAATTCCGTAAACTGCTATGATCAATGGAAGTCTGTGTCCTTCTCATCTGAACTTCGTCTTCAACCAAATTTGGCAGTGGAGTCGAACATTTGAGCAGAACCGTCATCTGAATACAGTACAATCAAATTATTAGCTCAACAGCTAAATATATCACCCACTGAGAGCCCGATGTCATTCATGGGTAAAGGACAGAGGTTTAAGGAAAAACCCATCTTACGACAGTTTTACAGGTATTATTCTAAATGTAGCAGATCAAACTACATGTGGAAGATTTGTTCTAAAACCCAACTATAGGCTTACACAGGGATGAAAAACCATGTCCCTCTGTGCCACTTGTCATTGAAGTTCGCCATGCGTTTCGACTTTTGTGACCCTTGTGCCTTATGCGGGTTTTATGTGTTAGGAAATTAAAATGGATTTCCTTTGCAGCGACTGACTACAAGTCCTTTAGAGGGGGCTGTTGGGCTTTGTTGCACACAGCAACCTCACTTCCTCAAATGCATTACTTATTCAAGCTGTTTCAGAAATATTTAAATATAAATAACCTGTTGTAATGTATTAAACTGTCAACTTTTTAAAAATAACACATTCTTTAATCAGTTGATCCACCTCACTTTTCCACTTCTTTGCAACAGCCTAAATTTATGAAGCGGGCAGCACAGATCAGTTCCTCATTCCTCAAACAAAACATAAAACAATTCAACTTTCATGCAAAAATGTTAGCACGAGATTAGAAAAATCAATCTTGCTTTTCCGAAACACACCGTATACACTTTCAAAAATAAAGTAAAATCTCAGCTATGATCTATTCGTCAAACAAATAGAGAAGGTGGGGGAAATGGTGTGATCGCAGCAGTAAATGATAACATCGGCTGTGATTTATTTTTCCTCCCCATACTGTTTGCCAGCATTAAGGTTGAAACCAGTGTTTCGTCCACGCCTTTTTAATCGTGGCTCCATGATTTGCTGTATGCTGCAAAGAACTTGAGCTGAGACCGTTACTGCCCAATGCAGTCAAAGTTTGCGGCAGAAAAACAACACAAAAAAGACACGTTCCTTCGTACGCAGCTGCCGGCTCCTCTTAGCTCAACAAGCTGTCTGTGAAGAAACGGCTTCATTCTAAGGCCATTTCTTTGAAAGCACAATCGGGAAAAACACCTGACATACATTCGGGTATCCAGGCCTTTTAGGTCCAAATAAGGGGTTCAGAAATGCCACCTCATCACAGACACCTTGAAGGCCTGCAGACACACTGAGGTTCCTCCTGTTGAGTGCTCTGTGCAATCCTGGGTGAGAACAGTCGTCACCGTTTTCGCTCATCTTCACGACCACATAAGTTACTGTTCAGCTTTTTTGTATCCTTCAGAAACATCAGACTTAGTATTTATCTTTCTTTCAAGATCCTAGTTTTCAAAAAGTCCCGGTGAGTGAGAGACCTGAGGTTTGCTGCAGTGCTTGCTGAGCCCAGGCCAGAACCCTGTTGCATAAAGGGAGCAGATAAATGGGTTGTGGGGGGCCAAGTCACTCAACCACACACCACTGTTCTGCATTTCTGTCTTTTTGAATATTTTCTCCCTCATGTTTTCCACTGTTAGTTTCTGTAGACATCATTATTTTATGATTCTGCTATACTGGCTATGTACTTGCTTCTGAAAATGAGTTAAGCAAATAACTATGGAAGTGTGACAAAGCTGCGGCTTCTTCCTGCTCTGTGGCTCAGATCTCACTTCAGTTCCAGTCAGGCAGTTCCTACTACCACACCTGTGGAGGCAGTCTGGTCAAGAGAGGCTGGGTGATGACGGCTGCCCACTGCGTGGACCAGTGAGTTCAGGGCCGACACCGACGTGCGCTCAGATGCTCGGAGCTCCGTTTCTTGGGCCTAATTTCCATATAAACCTTTTCATCGGGACTTTATGTGATCCCTGCCATTTTTTAGGACAAGGACTTGGCGAGTGATTCTTGGTGATCATGACCTCTACAAGAGCGAGGGTACGGAGCAGGTGATTGAAGTGAGCCAGGTGTACATCCACCCTGGCTGGAACCCCTACAGCGTCTCCAATGGGTGAGTGGAAAAATACGATTACGCCGATTTACTTCAAATGTGGCCATTGCAGCTCGAGTACGAATGTACCGATAATGAAATAAAAGCCAATGTAAGAAGGCCTTTCTGCTGGCTTGTGCTGCATGTGGTCAGTGAAGTACACCAACAATAAAGTATTTCAAACTTTTTTATTACTGATAGTCATGTTACCTCTGTAGCTGAAAAAATAATAATATAGTCAGGTGATAAATATAGAGCATCCTCAAGACTGCCATGTTTATCTCGTGGTTAAACATTTTTTTAAACAATTTAGCAGTGAAAAGCAAACTACGACCAAACTGTCTAGAAATACCATTAACTGTGGTTTTAGTCATAACTGTAAAATGTATATTTTGGTGAAAGACTGTTTGCATAGCTTCTGGGATATTTACACTAAAAAACTGCGCAAGCAGAATTAATCTGCACCATCTTTTTGCTTTTTTTGAATTTAAAACTCACAGCCACTGGCAGAACGGATGCCAACAGGAATGACACAGTAGTCATAAAGAGTAAACTGTCTTTTCCGTGAATGAATGTCGTCTCAGAATGTAAAAATGTGCACAAGATTTAATCACGACAGAGGGTTTATTTAATCGTATAAATCATTATGACACACCAGGTTGTCTAACAAAACCATTTAACCTGACATCTAATAAAGCCATGCAGCTGTAAAGATTCAATGATTAAAAAAATGCTCATATTTTGGCAGTCTTGCTGAGTTCTTTTATGGCATTACAGTTTCCTCCTGCATATTTTAATTGTATACAGTGTGCAGCATTGCTGGCTATTTTTCCTTACTTCGCTGTGCATTAAGGCTTGTATGAGATATACGTGCTCAAAGCAAACATGTAAAGTTCTTCCATTAGGCCTTAAAAATTTTACGCCGCTTAATAAATAATGTACTTAATGCATACATTAACCAAGGGTTCTTATGAAGTGAGTTGAGCGGCAACTACGGAAATGTCAGAAAATGTTGTAAATAGATGTTATGCTTGTTTACAGCCTTAACAGTGTGAGAGGAATTGATAAAAGTTATGCTTTTAAAGTTAAACATTTACTGCATGCTTTGTACTAGTACTATGGTAGAGCCATTAATCAATAGTGGAGTGAATACTTTATTATGACTATGTTTAAAATATTATGCTGCAACTCTTGTATCCTGTAACCTGAACAAGGTGCTGATGGGAAGTTGTTCAGCCCAGCTGCAAGGTCGGCTGAATTCTATGCCTTTCTTTATCAACGTTGGACTCACTCAACTGAGACCCCCTAAAACGGAAGTTACTCCACCGTGTCTAGGAAGGCAGTGCCTCATCACAACAACGTCCAAGGTCGCACTCACAAAGAGATGTAGTGTAAAACTACTGAAGAGGTGTGAATACCTTGTGAACTACTGTATAAATAATCCCTGTGTCCTTTGTTCGGGGAGACTGTTTTTGAAGGGGCTCTCCCGCACCGGTGTGTATTTCTATAGAAAAATAAAGTGTAACTCTCTCTACACCCAAAGCGTTACTTTATTTTTTCTTCCACAACAGTAAATTATTTTGGGATATAAAGAATTATGTACTCACTATTACTCATTCTGCCTGCTTGTGGTGGCACAGTGAAGTAAGTTTGGGCTTCATAGTTCAGCTTATCTGATACGGGGTTCAAGTGTGTGTGGAGTTTGCAGGTTCTCCTCTGTGTTTGCATCTCTCTAAGAAAAAAATATACCAGAAGAAAGCAATGGCACCACTTCTGTTTCTCCTTACCTTGAACAGCATCTCAATGAAAGATGACTTAATGGGACTTCCCAGTTCCATGACTTATCCCAAGGAACCCTTGAAGAACCATGTTCTTCTAAAGACCATTTACAAAATATAAGCAAACAAAATCTGTGTGTTTTAATTGAACATTACCCCCTGCTCTAAGACCCCCCCCCGTCAAATGTCTTTTTTTAGTGCTAAAACAGACAAAAATAAAGTACAGAATTACCTCTTTTTAGCTTTCCAGACCTGAGGAAAAATTATATTGCGTATCGCTTCACTGCCTTTTGGTATAATATCATTAGTTCTCATCTTCCTGCAACTTTCATCAGTATGAGTGGCTTGGAGAATGGATTGCTGCATTATTGTAATGGGCAGAGGTAACAGATGGAGGGAAGACTGCAAGGCAGACAAGGACAGAAGGAACAGGAAGGGCACACGGAAGAGGTTTTTTTTTTTATGAATGGCAACGAACATGGTGTAACCAAGTGTCCAACGTGACAGTTACTCTATCTCCACACATCATCTCTGTCCATTAAAACAGTCAAGTCACAATAAAACTATTCTGAGCCAGCCAAACAAAACAATGTAAAGATTGCAGGCGTCCAGATCAGTAAAAAAAAACCCGCAGGGATCTAATTAAAAACGGTTAAAGGAAACTTACGGCAGAATAGATGGAGGGTCCCCTGTCCTGTGCACAGGGTGCTGCCTTTTACAACACATCCACCCCCAATAAAAATCAGAAATACAACCCCAAATCAGAAAAAGTTGGGACAGTACAGAAAATGCAAAAAAAAAAAAGATTCTTACATTTACTTTGACTTTTATTTCATTGCAAACCGTATGAACCCAAGACATTTCATGTTTTGTCTAGTCAACTAACATTTCATTTGTTAATTTACATCCGATCCTGCACTTCAGTCCAGCAATGTATTCCAAAAAAGTTGGGACGAGGGCAATTTAGAGCTAGAAATGAGGTAAAAATAAATAAATAAATAAATAAATAAATAAATAAATAAATAAAGTGATGTCAACAGGTGACTGTAAACATGATTTGGTACAAAAGCAGTAGGCATGAAAGACTAGAAGAGTCTTTTCTGCAGGCAGGCCAGTCCAGTACTCGTACACTCTTCTTCTGCAGCCATGCCTTTGTAATGTGTGCAAAATGTGGTTTTGCATTGTCTTGTTGAAAAATGCATAGACATCCCTGGAAAAATGTCATCTTGAAGGAAGTACATGTTGCTCTAAAATCTCAATGTACTTTCCTGCATCCATGCTGCCATCACAAAAGTGTAAATTACCTTTGCCAAGGGCACTGACACAACCCCATACTGTGACAGACCCTGGCTTTTGGTCTTCTTTGCTGTACATGTGTCATGCAAACAGTTTCCTCACCTGAGCAAAGCAAAGACTCATTCAGGGGGCAGCACCTTTTTTCCAGAGTCCCACCCGTGAGGCTTTCTCAGAGTCCACACTGCACAGTTTGAATACAGTTTTATCCACTGTTGCAGCCTTGGTCAAAAGGCCTTTGGTATTCGTAGGTGTCTGTGTTCTGTCTCCCCAAATGGCCAAGAAGAATCAGTTAAGAAGGCATTTAAGGAATGAAGACACCTGGGGGGGAAGAAGAGGGGAGAGAGAGGAAGGTGCAGACCTGTGTCAGAAAAAGTTGTGTGGTTCATTATTCAGCGTTATTTGTTAATTCCCTGTTTTGGGTGGTGAATCTGTCTAAAATCCTGTGTTTAGCAAGCAGCTGCCAAATAGGGGTGAGGCTGTTTACTTTAGCCAGTTTTTCTCTGGTTTTTACCATGTTTAGAGAGCCAGGGTACAACAGTGTACTTTTGTTTTTTTTGTTTATTAGTGAACACCAAAAGAAGAAGATTTTTGCTTGTTTTGTTGGCTTATTTCACCTGAGGAGGAACGGCTTACAATTTGGGTTGCAATAATAATAACAACAATAATAAAATGCAAAAAAAACTTCTCCCCATTTTTTGGTTCTTGTTTGGTTGGGTTTCTTCGGTCTCTGTGTCACGTCCCTACCCTGGACTGGGCTCATCTCCAACAACGATGAGACAGAATACTTGGAGGAGGTGGAGAACTTGGCTTCATGGTGCCAAGATAATTGCCTCCACCTGAATGTAGGTAAAACTAAAGAAATGGTGGTGGACTTTTGTAGACGACAGCGGTCCCACACCCCCATTACACTCAACGGGACTGCAGTGGAGAGGGTGAGCAGCTTCAAATACCTGGGCGTTCATTTCACTGAGGACTTGACATGGACTGTACACATCCGAGCTCAGGCCAGTAGAGCAAAGCAGCGGCTCCACCACCTCAGACAGCTGAAGAAGCTGCAGGTCTCTCCGTTGATCCTTAAAACGTTCTACTCTGGTGCTATACAATCTGTTCTGACTCAGAACATCATCTCCTGGTTTGGGAACAGCTGTGCTCGAGATATCAAGACACTGCAGAGAATGATCCGGGCAGTGGAACACTGCACCAGATCTGATCTGCCATCCCTACAAGACATCTATACCAGGAGATGCAGGACCAGAGAGACTAGGATCGTCGGTGACCTGTCTCATCCCAGCAACCATCTATTCATCTTGCTGAAATCAGGCAAACGCTTCAGAAGCATTATGACCAGAATGGAGAGGCTCAGAAGGAGCTTCTACCCACAGGCCATAAGACTTCTGAACCCGGACATGCTATCACAACCCTCACAGACCAGGGTCTTCAATAATCTCTGACCACTCCACCCCCCCACTGTCACTGTCCTTCCAGGGCACCTTAGGGTTTCTTTACCGTTTTACCTATTTATTTATTTTTTTATTTATCTATCTATCTATCTATCTATCTATCTATCTATCTATCTATCTATCTATCTATCTATCTATCTATCTATCTATCTATTTGCTGCTTGTTTCTATTCTTCTTGTTGTTTGGATGTTTGTTTGTTTTATTTTCCATTATAGATTTTTTGCACAGTCTTCCTGGATCAGATCAGAGCACATTTCAACACATGGTACACAACCATGTACTTGACAAATAAACTCTTTTGACTCTTTGACTCATCTCTACCAGGATGCACTTTCACAGCCTGGCACACACAATTCTGGGGTAGCCTCCAGATTGACATGACTCTCACCAGGGTTAAGTGGTTGCTGACAATGGATGAATGTATAAATAACATGCATGAACTTACACAAAAACTGTGCTTTGTCAATAAAACCGGCACCTGACTGTACTGTTGTAAATGTGTGAAAAGTTCTCTTCATGACTCAGGCACATGGGAAATGACTGGTTGAACTTGATCGTTATAATGCTGGAAAGATCACACATGAAATAAAGTAAAAGATCATTCACATGACATAAAGTAAAAAATTGAGTTGACAAGTCATTCATAATCCATTTGGTGCTGTAGACTGTGGAATTGTTATCTTATGTCACATAAGGATGGGACCCAACAGAGGTTTTTTTTAACCTCCAGATGTTCATTGTGTGAGTTTTCCATGTATAATTTCAGATAAATTTTGTACAGATTCTACAAATTATTTTTATTTGCATGCATATTGCAGCTACTGGCTCCTGTCACCACTTGACATGATGGTGATGATCAGGATGATTATGTTATGTATTCTTATCTCTGAAACATACTCCTGCCATCACCTATCCCTGTAGCCAGTTGGGCTCTTTACTCCAAGCATTTGCAGGTGACCCCCCCCCCCCCACTGTAGCCGCTCCCTCACACCATTCTGTTGAAACAAGAAAGCAAAAAAAAATGTGTATTAACTGTATATGTGCAGAGTTCAGTGCATAGATTCTCATGTATAACAGCTATTTTCAACTTACTGTATACTGCCATGCTGGCCATACCGATGTGGAGACAGTTTGAGCAAATTGTATATCTTCAGATTTTTAAAACTTTGTTCCATTTAGTACACGTCACTACTACATGTATTGTCTTTTTGTGTGTGTGTGTGTATCAGTTGAACTCTTTACTCAAATCAGCTACTAGTGCTTCTTACCTGCTCCAGCACATCTTCCAGGAACAACCCACTGTGTCCGAGGCGTTGGACTTAATGTGACAAGCATGACTGTGTTAAATTTCAAGTCTGTCGCTTGAAGAAAAAAAAAAAAAAAAAAAAACTGCAAGAAGAACAAACAATCTGTCAAACTTGAGCTTTATAGATACTGATATAACAGCTAAGAGGCACAACAAAATGTTACCAGATGCAAGAAGGGACAAAGGCGAAGGGGTGAACAATTTTTTGGGAGGGCCCGTTATTCTGTTTATGTGAAAGCCAGTATAATACGGGCAAAGAAAAGCAGAACACAACTTGCAGAAACCCCATCATCCACCTGCTGCACCATGGGTAGTGACACCCCCACTTGGGGCAACCAGCACAAAAACAAATGGATGACTGCACACCGGGCATCAGTCATTAAGAATCGTAGACACTTATAATAAATTATATCAATTATGAATGAACTCAGCGATTACTCTAAAAAAGGTAATTATTCTGATGCTGCAAGTGTATGATCATAGCAAAGAACAGTGACTGAAGACACAGCCTCAAACTGTTCAAAGGAATGAATTTGTCGGGCCTCCGATGTTTCACACATTTTCTTTACTATAGACGATTGAATACCCCTTCATACACCATTTCATTGGTTTATCAAATACTATGATGGATCTGACCAGAACCTTATATTACAGCCTAAGTGCACTGCAGAATAACAACCCATTCCTTCCAGTTCCTTCATACACTGCTGCAAGCTGCTGTGAAATAATTGTACCCTAAACAGTGCTTAAGGTAGTTCTTACCTAAACAAACTATGCCTGCAGCTGCTTCATTCTCACGGCAGTTCTTTGAAAGCATATGTTGTACATTTGTGTTATTTTTAACATAGGGCCTCTCCGTCTTCAAGCAAGCCAATATGACACTACTCTCACATCTGTAATGTCCTGTATTAGTAGAATATTTTAATGTAAAGAAAATAACATGTTAACTATTTAATGCTGGTCAGAGTTGAAGCAGTTCCCAGCCTATCGTAGAATAGGACGTGAAACAACCTTTGGATGGGCTTCCGGGCCATCACAAGGTGGCTGCACAGAATTTAAGGTGACATGTAGGCTGTAATGCATTGTCTTTGGACTTTGGGAGGAAACCAGAGCACCCAGAGTAAACCCACACACATGGACAGAACATACAAACTGCACACATTCTGAGTTGGATTCAAATTCACACCAAGAATGCAAAATTATGCACTGTGATTTATCTGTTATCAAGAATTATATTTGCTTCCATTCATATTCTCTGGTGTATTGTCAAAAAAAAGCACATTTTAAGTATGACTCTCAAGCATCTTATAGATTGGCATGTACAAAACAACTGGCTGGCCTTGGCACTTGTGATACTTGTGGGAAAGAACACACCTGAGGAAACACACCTGTTCTCAAAATTTCGGGACCAAAGATATAAGGTAGGAGATGACACCTTGTTACAAAGACTTGGCCTGTAAACATGCTGAGGATTCTTCTGCTGAGTGCTCTCGTGGCTCTGGGTAAAAATCAACTTCTCTTCTCTCCCTGACCTCAAACATTACCTGCAGGATTTGTAACATTTTCTGGAAATATTCATCTCTGTTTTGCTGTGAGATCCATGATAGTATTTCCATGCTCCCTGTGACTGAGGGTTCTGTGATTTTCTGCAGCGCTGGCTAAGCCCAGGCCTGAACCCCGCTACATGATGACAGTGGAGGAAAGGGTCGTCGGGGGTGAGGTTGCCCGGCCACATGCCTGGCCTTGGCAGGTACTGCACACACAAGCGTTCTGTGTTTTTGTTTTTTTTGTGCATTCCCTCCTATTTTCCTCTCTTTCAATTTTTGTTGATATCATTCATTTAAATTCTGGCGCATGCTTTGCTGTAGAAATGAGAACCACTTAAGCGAATAACTATGGAAGTGTGACAGAGCTGAGGCTTCTTCTTGCTCTGTGGCTCAGATCTCACTTCAGTTCCAGTCAGGCAGTTACTACTTCCACACCTGTGGAGGGAGTCTGGTCAAGAAAGACTGGGTGATGACAGCTGCCCACTGCGTGGACCAGTGAGTGCAGGGCCGACACCGACGCTCAGAGCTCCGTTTCTTGGGCCTAATTTGCATATAAACCTTTTCATCGGGACTTTATGTGACCCCTGCCATTTTTTAGGACAAGGACTTGGCAAGTGGTTCTTGGTGATCACGACCTGTACAGGAGCGAGGGTACGGAGCAGGTGATTGAAGTGAGCCAGGTGTACATCCACCCTGGCTGGAACCCCTACAGCGTCTCCAATGGGTGAGTGGAAAAATACGATTACGCCGATTTACTTCAAATGTGGCCATTGCAGCTCGAGTACGAATGTACCGATAATGAAATAAAAGCCAATGTAAGAAGGCCTTTCTGCTGGCTTGTGCTGCATGTGGTCATTAAAATACCACTTGATCACCTGCATGGTGTATTTGCATCTCCACAGGTATGACATTGCTCTGCTCCACCTGTCCTCCGAAGTCACCCTCAACTCCAACGTGCAACTGGCTACCCTGCCCCCCTCTGGCCAGATCCTGCCCAACAACAACCCCTGCTACATCACCGGCTGGGGTGACACCGAGAGTGAGCACAGCCCAGCACTGCTTTACTTGCTTTATTTACAGCCTTGTTTGCTATTGTCAGCCCACCTGTTTCCTTGCGGTGTTCTTTGCCCTTTGATGTGCTGCTTTCTCCTCCTGTATCTGTGTGTTTAATAGAGCTTTGCTCTCACTGTGTTGCACCGTCACCATCTGTGATTCTCCTGTCTTGGTCTCTCCAGCTGGGGGTTCGCTATCTGCCAGCCTGAAGCAGGCCTATCTGCCCATAGTGGACTACAGCACCTGCTCCAGGAGCGACTGGTGGGGCAGCACAGTCAAGACCACTATGGTCTGTGCAGGGGGCGGCAGTGACTCCGCCTGCAGTGTAAGCTCACTCACCTCAAACGTCTTCAGTCAAGAAAACCAACTGTAACATGAAAAATCAAGACTGTTAGTGATGTTGGGGCAGTCGGGGCCGAACAGCTTGAGATGACATATATGCTTTTTTAATTTTCAATCATTTTAAAATATGTATTTATTTATTAAAGCTTTGTATGAGATTTTTTTATATTTTGTTGTGTGGTAAAAGTGAATTGATCAATGAACAAATCAAGTTATGAGCAGACTTGTGGGCCAAATTGTGCGTTTACATGCAATTCAAATTATTGACTGTTTTGTGTATCAGGACCATAACCTTGCCTTTTATAAACTCATTTTACATTTTAGGGAGACTCTGGTGGTCCGCTGAACTGTCAGGTTAATGGAAGCTACAGTGTTCACGGTGTGACCAGTTTTGTGTCCTCCCTCGGCTGCAATACACCGAAGAAACCAACCGTCTTCACCCGCGTCTCTGCTTACATTGACTGGATGGAAGGCGTAAGTGTTGAAAGAGAATCATATATTTTAAGCCAAGTGCAGCTTTAGAACCAGGCCAGTGCATGACATAGTAGTAACATCCATAGTGTATCAACCTGAAGGTTTGCAGTTTGAATGTCTATCAGGCTGTAGTTTCCCCAGTCATGGTACTAACCCCAAACTGATCTGGTATTAATGCCCTACTGTTTACATGGATATGTAATTGCAGTTGGCTTCCTATTATCCAAACATAATGTATGATGTCTTCAAACAATAAACAAAGTTTTTTTTTTCATAAACTGTTACTTCACCCTTGAAAGCCCAATGTTAGCAAAAGTATTTTGACCAAGAAACACTTATTTTAACAACCCCTATCCATTTGTTTAAAATTCTAATTCCTTAAAATAGGAAACAATTTCCTAAGGTATCTAATTTCATGTAATTTTAAAAATTAAGTTGCAAATAAACTATTTTTATTTGTTCTGTAGTGCATTATAATATATGTGCATATGTTAATAATTGTTCTGCCTCTGTTACAGATTATGAGTAAATAAAACCACGACTTCAAGTGGCACAATGGCTGTCAACAAACGTTGCTTCTTTTCCGAAAATGTTGGCTCTGCTAACACACAGTAAAGTTTCCTGGTCACCCTGAACCCTGTCTGTCTGAGCTATACTCCAGCTTCTATTTTGGGAAAGCTGTCTCCATCAAAAGACTTTTTCAGGATAAATCCAGCTTGGGTGCAGTACGATAATCTCAACTGTCAATAAAAGTATGCATTTTTACCTGCTGCTGTTTACTGAGTGGAAGTCCAAAAAAAAAAAAAAAATCCTCAAGAGGATAAGAAACGGTTAAGCTTCTTTCAGTGCGTCGCACCCATTGCTATTCTAAACAAAGCAAATTAAGATAAAAAGTATAAATTTTAAAGCATAACCTTGGGTTTAGACCCAGAAAAGCTTGCATATCTAAACCCAAGGTTCACACAATGTTACACATTTAGTGATAGTAATATTTTACATTAAATTTGTGTTATTTCTCAATGAGCAATATGCTATAATAGCAGCATTTCATCACATTATATGGAATTTAAGCTCCATTTTCCTTTAGTGGTTCATATAACACACACAGTGCCAAATACCAGGAGCTTGGTTTATAAAGGGGATCCTGACGCCTATCTAACCCGTCCTAACCCCCCCCGCACGCTTACCAACCGCTACTCACCAGCTAACTAGCGTCCACCAACCATAATGCCAACCATGGTGTGGCGCAGCAATGGCGCGTCATCTCATCGGGGTTATCAAGTGGGCCCCTTCCTTCGTCGGCGTTTCGTCGAGTTAGGCCCACGACTCCTCCAGAAGGCTCAACCGCGGCTCAGGCGTCCCGGAGCTGCTCCCCTCCATTACCGCACGCACCACTACGCCACCCCGCCGCTTCTCACATTACCGACCCATTACCTCAGCGTCATCACCCTCACCGCTCTTTCTACCCGCCGACTCAAAGGAAGAAGCCCCTCGCCACCTACTTTACTTTATCACCGACTACATCGCCTGCTAACAGCTAACCGCCATCACACCTATTCGCTAACAACTATACGCCAATACACTAGCCGCCATGACACCTACGTGCTAATGCTTCGCCGGCACCCACCTGCTCATCGCTTCGCCGCCCCTCTACCATACAGCGCTGGTCCTCTTATTCCAAATCCAGAGACTTCCTTGCTTCACCGCCCGTTGCAACTTCCGCCCCCGAATACCGAGTTCGCGAAACAAAGCCAAACTGTCGGGCTATAAACCTACGGCATCCAATTTCAATTGGCCTCACCTTCGCGTTCCAGGCCCGCCCCTCTACTTCCGCCGCTAACTCGCTATATCTGAGCTTCTTCCTCTCATGAGCGTCGTCCACCGATCTTTCCCACATAACCGTGAGTTCTATAAATGACACCACCCACTGGCTTGCTGACCACAGCACCATATCTGGTCTCATGCTTGTACTATTTCCTGGGGCACCACTAATCTTCCTCCCAGGTCATCCTGCATCTCCCAGTCTCTAGCCCCCCTTACTACACCTAACTCCTTCCTACCTCTGCATCTCCTACTCCTACTCCCCCCCACTTCCCTAACAAACTGTACCACTGTACCTTCCACCTCCTGTCCTGAGCATACCTGCCTCCTTCAATCTTCAATGGCTGCAGCCAGGCACCTTAGGACCTGGTTATGTCTCCATGTATACCTACCCAACGCCAAACTAACCTTACAACCCACTAGAATGTGTTTCAGTGTCCCAACTTTTGAGCACAGAGTACAAGCGGAGTCCTCACCCCCCACTGCTTCAGGTTCTGAGGTGATGGCAGCACATCGTAAACCGCTTCTAGTAGGAACCTTATTCGATATGCATCCATATTCCACAGTTCCCTCCAGCTCAGCCTCCTCCTCTCGACCCCCTCCCAATTCACCCACTGTCCCTGCTTCCCCTGTGAGACTGCCCTAACACACCTCTTTCTTTCTTCCTGCCAACGCACCTGCTCTAACACCAACCTCCTTCTCTCTATCGGGCCTGCCTTACTCCACATAGGGTCTCCTAACCGATAACCGAGACCTTCTCATCCTTGCTGTACCTTCCCGACCATCTCCAGCTGCCTCAAGTCTGCCTTAGCTTCTTTTACCGCCTGTCTCGCATCCCATTTCCTACCTTCTCCAAAACTGGGAAGCACAAACAGAACTTTTTATCTTTTTTGATCAATAAAAAGCAATTAATTTTAATACAGCAAGTATTTCAGGCAAGTAGGAAAGTGACATTGAAATCATTCACCATTAATGATTTAGTAAGGGGGATGAAATTATGGCACGGCAAGTACTTTTGTCTGTCGAAGTTTGCATGTTCTCCCCATGTCTGTGTGGGTTTCCTCTCACAGTCCAAAGGCTTTCAGGTGTATTGGTGACTCTAAACTGCTGTGCTGTGACCAAAAGGGTGTGCTGTACTGAATAAATAAAGAAAATCAGTAGTACAAATATTTGAAGTGACAAACAATGACATCTATGGCCTTGGCAGGGCTTCTTCTCAATAAACATGCAACTAAGAATAAACAAAAATGCATTTCACACTTAATAGTCTAGCAACAGTGCATACCGTGCACTTTATCGCTGACGCACTACTGTCAGTACAGAAAAAATGAAGTGCAATACATTAATAAGAATTGCGATTGACTGGCATCCCATCAAGGGAAAGTGTCATGGCCTCTGGACCACTGCAACCCGGTTCTTAATAATTGATTTATGAAAATGGATGGATGGATGGGGATTAAAAAAAGAATTTTTATGTTTAGCCATTAGCTAAAGGATAAACATGACATTTATTATGGGTCTTGACATTCAAAGATGTCTGTTGACTTCTTCAAGTTACAGGACCAAACACTCAAACTGCAAGCCTTTAATTTACTAGTGAATTTAGACTAAAAAATAACAAGAGCAATAGGCCTATATTAAGCATAGTTCCATATTTTCTAGCTTTTTCTTATCTGTTTTTTCTTTATATATACTTTTTATCACTCTTTTTCACTCACTGAAGTTCTCAGAACAAGAAGCCTAACAATTAAATGTGCATACTTATTTTCCAGTCTTATTAAAATTGAATTACTCTTGATTTTTTTTTAAATGCTATACAGGGATTAAATAAAAGACAATGCTTGCGACCTAGTAAAGTGTTTGGAGCTTGGGAATTGTTTTCAGTCTTTATATTCAGGCACAAAATTTGTGTGCAAAAACTAAAAAGCAAAAACTATTGTTCTGGTATGTAATATATTCCACCTTTTAAGTTTAAGGGATTTTTAAGTTGATTGTTTTTGCTCCATGCAGCCTCCAGGTATTGGCACAAAGTTGATATCCGAAAGTATTAAAATTCCGTGAGCAAATAAATGCGTAGCTTAGATTTTTCTTCTTTTATTTCAACAGCAGCAACAGTGGGACACAAATGCGGAGAAGTGACGCTTATATCAGTTGCCAAGCATCTGAAAGTGATCAAGCACCACTGTCATAAAAAATTGTGCATTATAGAAAGGAGTGATTCAGATCAGATTTTAACTTTGTTCCACAAAAGGAAATTCATCATTTCAGTTATGCATACGGAGATGAAAATATGAATGTAGTGCACAACAGTAGAATGTGCTTAAGTTATTAAACCTAAAAAAACGAGACCTTATAAGATATCAGAGCAATATTATATGCAGAATATTATATGAGAGAAAGAGGATGTTATAAGGAAAACAGTGGTGGTAAAATCATTGAGGACTTATTATTAACCTTCACTATGATGCTGATACCACAATATGAGCAGAAAGGAGAGACTTAAAATATCTGCTTATCAGAACCAAAGAAGACTCAAAACAAGCTTGCATCTTGACGGGAATAAGACAAAGATTCTAACAACTGGTTAAGTCAATAATTTCACTCTTTATGGAGACAAAACAGAAATAGTTGACAGCGTGAGCCTATGTGGATCGATGAGCAATAATGAGATGACAAGCAGGCCAGAAATCCAAAAAAGAATTGGAATTGGCAGAGCAGATGTGAAGAACCTAGACAAGATTCTGAAGCGCAGAAGTGCAATGTTGTGCTTGTGCTGCTTGGTGAACTTGTTCAGTCCAACGTATTCTTGATCATGTTGTTTAGGGACGAAAGCTGGGCGGTGAAGAAACAACGCAGGAAGAAAATCAATGCGTTTCAATTACATGTTAGAGAATACTGCACATATTGTGGATTTGCCTGCAAAACGAGTCAGCATTGGAAGAGATGAAACTCAAGCTCTGCCCCGAAGCTCAAATGACAAGGCTTTGGCTTTCATACATCAAACTCATCGTGCACAGTAAAACATAAGTGAAGAAGGATCTCAAGCTTGCCAAGGTTGAAGGACAACACAGACGAGAAAGACCTGCAATGCGGCGTATTGATATAATAACGGAAACTTTGGCCCCTCTCTCAAAGATTAGCCGCCTGGCTAAAGACCTGACACAATTTAGGGCCACTATCTATAGAGTCACATTACGTTGACTTAGATTCATTGGCACTTAAAAAGAGCATTGTAATATTAAACAAACAAACTATGTAGATCATTCGAGTGTAATATTTAAACAGTTTTAGGAATTTTCACGTATAATTATAACAAAGTGGAAACTCGGTTTTAGTGTAAAACAATCACAAACCTCTTTCACACAGTCTTTCACATTGTCAGGAACACCTCAGACTAGATCACGTGACAAAGTTCGATAGAAACCACAAATCTGGTTAAAAAAAAATAGCAAGATCAACAACAGAAAACAGAAATTGTAAAAACATACAAATGAAAGAACTAAACAAAAGTAATTTTAGCATTTCCAGTACACGAATGAACCGCACTCAGTCTCAGTCCTTCAAATCGGCCAGAAAAGCAGCGGCAGTGGCCATGCGGTCAAACGTACAAATCCTTCCTTTCTTCAGACATCTAATTTGAGCTGAAAAAGTAATGCAATACACATTTTCCACTAAAAACTCTGACAACATCATGAACCTCAGGTATTTTAAGCATCATTTCAGTGATCAGATTGGGCTAAAGTTGCAAAGAGGAGTCTTTGTAGGTGATGTGTTGTTTCTTCTCTGGATTCTTCAATGTTTTTTCTTTGTCAAAGAGATGCAAAACCAGGTCAGGATGGTCCTTGGACTGGCATTCAGGTTGGGAATGCAACCAGGGAGTCGGTAGGTGAAACTGATCTCAGCAGGAGCAGAACTGGTTAACAGCCCACAGCAGGAACTTAGGCCTAGTAAGGTCATGTCTCTCACATCCCTCATAAACTGCTTCAGAAAGACATTATGTTTAGTTATCTCAAACACATGTACAATTTTTAGATCTTTCCAGCAATTTTTATTTTAATTTGAAATTAAAAGCATCCAATAGCTGCATGCTTTGGTTGTGCAGTTTCAGTTGGTTTTGTCAGAGGACGCTGCCTTGGTTCTTTTCCTTTTCCGAGAGTGAGTTGAAGCAAAATTTAGCTCAGCCTTGTTGTCTTTAAAGCGGCACAAATTTAATGTAAAGGCAAATATAACAATGCAAAATCAAAAGAATGGCACAAAACTGTAAGAGATGTGGGGCTCAGGAGACAAAGTTTATTTCCTTATCCTGAGAAAACGGTCTTTCAAGGTGCAGGATAGAGAATGAGCTTTGTTATGTGATCTCCAGACAGAGTGGCCTCTCTTCACAGGGGCCCGAATGCCACCATGTTAGTTTACTTGAGCAAACGTTTCAAAACAGTTTAAAAACAGACATTAGTGAATAAAAACTACATCTGAACACTGTAGAAACACCACCAGATTCCAGAGTTTTAAAAGTGCTACAGTATAATTCATTTCTGGGCAAAATTTGGAATTGTTCACATATTTTCCAGGGTATATACGTATAAATATGTGAACATAAAATTAAGCTAATATGCTGTAGATTTGTTCAATACAAACTTAGTCACTACAATCTTTATTTAATCATAAAAATCAAGATTTTATTTGTTATAAACTGTGCCAGTTTGTTTATATATACACCATCTAACAAAGCCGTGCAGCTCAAGGGATTCATCGACATAAAAAAGGTGTTTTTTTGTATGATTTTGTTAATTTCTTTGATGGAGTATAAAACAGTTCTGTGCGATACGGCCTATTTTTGCCTTCACTTTATCTCCCATTAGGTTTGCTAAAGATACCAGTGCTTATCGCCTCGAAAGTATTTCATAACATGTAAAGAACTTCTGCCACGTCATCAATATCCGCTACTTAAGGAGTGATGTACTTGATGGGAATTAACTAAGAATTCTTATGAAGTGAATATATTAGTAAAATGTTGTGAAATAGACGTTCTATTTATTTAAAGGCTTAACAGTTAAAAAAATTGTTTACCTTTACAAAGAACCATGTTCTAAAAAACAAAGAAAAAAACAAATAAATGCCCAAATGAATGAATAAATGAATAATAAAATCAGCACATTTGAAGTGTCATTTGCTTTCCCAGAAAAGCTCAGGTTTCTATGTAGACAGGGTGCTTACAGTGCAAAAACAGAAATAAATAAATATGTAAATATAACTTTAAATGCAACATTCATCAGATTTTTAGTTTTCGAGACGTGAGCAACAATTTTACTGTATTGTACTGCAATTTTACTACTTCACCGTCTTTGGTATAATATCATTATGTGTCATCTTCCTGAAGTATTCATTTGAATATAAGTGGCCCCAAGAGTTGGTTGCTGCATTGTGTATATTCACTGTGTATTTCGTTAATACACTATATCTGAATATCATAGATGTTCTACACACATATTTATCTGTATTAGCAGTAGATCACAGGTGCCAGATGACCGAGTCACCCTGCATTCCGTAGTGGAGTTACTAGGCTGGCCTTGATGTTTATGATATCGGTGGGAAAGAACACACCTGACACATCAGAAACGTAATACACATCACTTGCTACCCATACCCAATCTCCAGGACTGAATATAAGAAGCCCAAGAGTCCCAGTCTCATAACGGAGAAGACCTGCAAACATGCTGAGATTCCTCCTGCTTAGTGCTCTCGGGGCGCTGGGTAAGAACCATCACGCCATCACACTCCAGCAAGGATGCCGAGATAAATCCTTACTCACTGCTCAACCTGTGCATAAGAAACAACAAAAGCTCTTGTTAGACATATGAGTGCAGAAAATTACTACACTGGTTGAAATTTCCATTTCATTCTGATGCCAGGAACAAAGTTTTACCAGCTAATACGAATGGATATTTGGCATGGTATACTTTAAATCTGCTGTCAGTTAGGGATGTCAAGGTGTGAGGCTTTGCTGGTGCATTTTTCATTTCAGGAACTGTCACTGCTAACTGGTTAACAAGTTTTAAATTATTTTTCAGGTAATTTGAACCTTTTTTGTGGTATCACTTGGCTTCTTAGAAATAAGTAATAGTGAGTAAATATTCAGAAAGCCTCAGAGTCTCAGCATGTTCCCTGTCATTTCTTGTTGAAAGCAAAGTATTTACTCACCAGGCCTGGAGGATGGATTGAAATGGGAGATCTCCAGAAAATAAACTTGAATGAAAACAAAAGTAGCATTAAAACCACTTCACTAAAAACTGCGCCAGTTTGTGAAAGCCCTAATGTAAGCTAGCTAACTAGTTATCTAGCTATCATTAAGTAGCTTATTTTTCACCTTAACTTTTGTACGGAGGGATGAATGGTGATAGCGGAGATGCTGTAACAGAGTAGGCATCTTTCGAACCTTGGCAGCCACTATTTTTAACAACATTTTAATTGTCGAACTGCATTTATTACCGCTTGATCCTTTTCTGATATCCAGAATGCTCCCCCACTGCCGATTTAAGGTGCTTTTTCATTGGCTGTAAATCTGAGAGGTTGGATTGCTCTCTCATTTTCACAGCCATGCTGAGCTGAGCCTAGCACGACGCAAACACGCATGACTCAGTCGCGACAGGGAGCTTTCAAGCCAGAGCGGAACAGTAGCTTTGAAAGCAGAATTTTATTGTGTTTTCTGACATTCTCGCCGTTCAGAAAGAGTGATGTTTTCACTGTTAATCGCTGTTAATCGAGAAAACCGGGTTAACTTCAACATCCCTACTGGCAACACTGAGAAAATATAAAAGCTCCTGTTTTTAGCCTCTTGACTTCAGCATCCGTGTTACATTGATATTTCATTTCATATCGGCTCCTGTATTCATTCTGTGGAAGCTAGAATTATTGTAATTACAAGAAGCCATTTCACATCCTATATAGCAGTGGAATTTATTCCTACCTGGGAAAGTTGGTTGAGCTGTTATTTGTAATTCTGGCCTACATTAGTAATATAACTACAGTTCATAATTAAGTATAAACAAAATTTTTATTGCTCTGGGATGGACTAGCATCCCATCCACAGTGTAGTTTCATATCCTAAGGACAAATGATTTCAGGGCAGGCTCTGGACCTCCGTGACCCTGTCCAGAATTAAGCTGCTAATAATGGATGGATGGATGGATCTTTCTTTATAGTCTGTAAAAACCCAGTGGAAACCAGGCGGAGAAGGGCTGTTACTCAAGATTACTCAAGAAAAGTACCATAGTGTCAAAAATGTCACATGGCATTTCCCATAAGGTTGCAGAAATGAATAAAGCCTGAAAGAACAAATGAAAAACGTGGATGATGTGCATAATGAAGCCGCATGTGTCAGACAAGATATGTAGACCCCATCGTAACATCTCAAGGGTGCAATAAATCGACCCTCCTTAGATCTGAACTGGCAACCATCAGATTACAAACTCATCTATAAACTGCCCAAATTAGTCACAATTACACGGAAAGAGCCGAATTAATATATTTTCACCAGATTCATATCACCGATTTCTGCTATATTAAAATCAGTGCTCATTACTTGTACGTCTCTGCTTCTCCAGTGCTCGCTGAGCCCGAACCACGATTCGTGGAGGGAGTGGAGGAGAGGGTTGTAGGGGGTGAGATTGCCCGACCCCATGCCTGGCCCTGGCAGGTAAAACAGCGCTAAATAGTTGCTCGTGTGTTCTTCCCTCCTTTTTCTGTATTAATGGCCCCTTTTTTCACCTCCCACTCTTTTTGCCTTTGGAACATGCAAGCACCTTCACCCCATAGATAAACTAACATTTGATATATAGTACATTATATAAAGGCCCACCTCATGCTTTTATCCAGAACAGCTTTCCACTGTTTTTCATGCATGTATCTGTTTGTTTTACTGGAGTACTTTGCTTAAAAGTACTACAGTAGGAATACTCCCTGGGAATGAACTAATTTCCTTCAGGCCACAAGATTGTCACTAACTGCTTTGCTGTATATTGCTTGGGCAAAAAATCTCTGGCCCTATTGGCGATAAACATAACAAAATTGTCATGAACATGTTGATGGAAATGAATGTCAGTTAAGTGAATAACTATGGAAGTATGAAAGAGCTGAGGCTTCTTCCTACTCTGTGGCACAGATCTCACTTCAGTACTTGTCAGGCAGTTCCTACTACCACACCTGTGGAGGCAGTCTGGTCAAGAGAGGCTGGGTGATGACGGCTGCCCACTGCGTGGACCAGTGAGTTCAGGGCCGACACCGACGCTCAGATGCTCAGAGCTCCGTTTCTTGGGCCTAATTTCCATATAAACCTTTTCATCGAGACTTTATGTGATCCCTGCCATTTTTTAGGACAAGGACTTGGCGAGTGGTTCTTGGTGATCACGTTCTCTACACCAGTGAGGGTACGGAGCAGGTGGTTGGAGTGAGCCAGGTGTACATCCACCCTGGCTGGAATAGAAACAATGTTGCCAATGGGTGAGTGGAAAAATACGATTACGCCGATTTACTGCAAATGTGGCCATTGCAGCTCGAGTACGAATGTACCGATAATGAAATAAAAGCCAATGTAAGAAGGCCTTTCTGCTGGCTTGTGCTGCATGTGGTCATTAAAATACCACTTGATCACCTGCATGGTGTATTTGCATCTCCACAGGTATGACATTGCTCTGCTCCGCCTGTCCTCCGAAGTCACCCTCAACTCCAACGTGCAACTGGCTACCCTGCCCCCCTCTGGCCAGATCCTGCCAAACAACAACCCTTGCTATATCACCGGCTGGGGTCGCACCCAGAGTGAGCACTTTATCTGCTTTATTTACAGCCTTGTTTGCTATTGTCAGCCCACCTGTTTCCTTGCGGTGTTCTTTGCCCTTTGATGTGCTGCTTTCTCCTCCTGTATCTGTGTGTTTAATAGAGCTTTGCTCTCACTGTGTTGCACCGTCACCATCTGTGATTCTCCTGTCTTGGTCTCTCCAGCTGGGGGTTCGCTGTCTACCAGCCTGAAGCAGGCCTACCTGCCCATAGTGGACTACAGCACCTGCTCCAGGAGTGACTGGTGGGGCAGCACAGTCAAGAACACTATGGTCTGTGCAGGGGGCGGCAGTGACTCCGGCTGCAATGTAAGCTCACTCACCTCAAATGTCTTCAGTCAAGAAAACCAACTGTAACATGAAAAATCAAGACTGTCAGTGATGTTGGTTTTACTATTTTCTATCAACTGTTGATGAAAACATTAGCAGTAACTCTATTGCCAGTACCTCTGCGATATGCATCAATACGCTGTGCATCTATTTTTGTACCATATTTATTTTCCTCCCTTACATACATATTTTCTACATTTTTTTGAGAGAAAACAAACTGCATTTTCACACCAAACCATTAGCCGGCTGTTAAGCAGACAGACAGAATAGGAGTGCTGGACCATCGCAACTAGGACTCCAGAGGTCTTTATGGGCAGCCCCCTTCATATACCAGTATACAAGGTTGAAATACCAGAGTTGGTCTACACTTTCCATTGAATAGGAGCTTTTTTTACTTCCTGCAGTTAAAAATAAATTTTCAGGTAGCTCAAAGTTAACACTCACTCTTTCAGCCACTTTTGTGAACTGCTTGTCTATGTCAGAGCTGATTAGGTAGAAAGGAGAGAGGGTAGTTAAGGGGAATTAGAGACTGGGAAACACAGGTCAACCTGGGAGGAAAATTTTTGGTGCCCCAGGAAATAGTTAGTACAACCTTGAGACCTGATGTGGTACTATGGTCAGTAAGCTGGCAGGTAGTGTATTTTATAGAGCTGAAGGTCCCGTGGGAGGATCTAGTTGATGATGCACATGAGAGGAAGAAACTCAGGTATAGTGAGCTGGTGGCGGAGGTAGAGGGACAGGGTTAGAGTACAAGACTGAGGCCAGTAGAAGTGGGGTGTTGCGATTTTATAGTCCGGTCAACAGCCGCACTGTTTCGTGAACTTGGGATCCGAGGACAGAACTTGTGGCAGACGGTGAGGGAAATGACGGAGGCTGCTGAGCAGGGAAGTCTTTGGATATGGAGGAGAAGGACCAGCGTAAATGGAAATCGAGCGATGACGCTGTGAGCCCTGGTAGGACTTAGCTGGCTAAACGGTAGCGGTTAGTAGTAAGCAGTCGGCAATGTTTTGTGGTTAATGTGAAGTGTAGATTTAATAGAGTGATAAAGAAGGTAGGAAAGGCGTTTCTTCCGTGTGAGTAGCAGAATGAGCAATGAGCGTGTTGTTAGAGGGGGTGCTAATGCGGTTAGTAGGTGTTGTATTGTGTTGCTGGGTAGCGCAGTGGTGCATACAGTGGTGGAGGGGAGCAGTTCTGGGGTGCCTGAGCTGTGGTCAAGCCTTCCAGAGGTGTCGTGGGCCTAACTCAACGAAACACTGACGCGGGAAGGTGCCCACTTGACAACCCCAGTAAGATACTGCTCCATCACTTCGCTATGCTATAGTTGGATTCTGTAGTTCACTAGAATCGGTTTTAAGGAGATACAAACCATTGCATAGTAGCTAGACAGGCTTGCTGTGGGTTGACTGTGGGGTTGCCGTGGTGGTTGGAGGTTAGTACAAGGTAAAACGTGGCTTTGGGGAAAGGTTAGGCAGGTAGTGGGATCCCCATTAAAGTGCGAGGCCTTTTGTCAGCACTATCTGTTTGATATGAATCTGTGGCATCAACAACAGTAAAAATGAGGATTTTTAAAAAAATGTATTATAGTTATGTCTGAAAATTTTGCAGCATTTCATCAGTAAATAAATCACAGAACATTTACATTTTACAGTATTTTTTCGTATAACGTAATAAAATGACACTGAACTTGACCAGAGGTTGGCCTGCAAATGCTTAGGATAGGATCCATTTGGGGCTTAATAGCTTGAGATGACATACTGTATATGCTTTTTAATTTTTAATCATTTTAAAATATGTATTTATATAAGCTTTGTGTGAGATTTTTTATATTTTGTTGAGTGTGGTAAAAGTGAATCGATCGATGAACAAATCAAGTTATGAGCAGACTTGTGCGCCAAATTGTGCATTTCCATGCAATTCAAATTATTGGCTGTTTTGTGTATCAGGACCATAACCTTGCCTTTTATAAACTCATTTTACATTTTAGGGAGACTCTGGTGGTCCGCTGAACTGTCAGGTTAATGGAAGCTACAGCGTTCACGGTGTGACCAGTTTTGTGTCCTCCCTCGGCTGCAATACACCGAAGAAACCAACCGTCTTCACCCGCGTCTCCGCTTACAGTAGCTGGATTGCGTCAGTAAGTACCTGCAGGCTGCTGTTGACCAGATAAAATCGTCGCTTACCTGAGCCAATGAGAATCATTTCTCAGAATTAGCAGCTTCATGACAGAACGTTAAAAATTTCCACTATTGCTTTCCTGTTCATATTTATAGTAAAGTTACTTCAAAACACTTATTCTTCCTTAATTGACATTTGCATTTACAAAAATTACAATGAAATGTACATATTATTTAAATATTATATTTACTTTAACATTTTTCCGCATGTAATAACGCCACCATCAATTCTACTTCTACTACAGATCATGGGTTAAGAGCAGAAGAAATAAATGAATGCCATCATCTGGACATAACATTCTGGCTTTGCAGATCTCCCATCCATCAGTTCAGACTTGATGAATGATCTAAAATACAATAAAATAGAATGAATAGCTTTAAACTTGTGGATGCTTCTCATTTGCTTATCATTTTTAAGTAAAAAGCAAAAAAGGAATGTTAGCAGACCAATGAACATTAAGTAGCCTTTAGACTGACCAGTCAAAACAGGAATTTAGCAAGGAAGTTCCACCCACACCCTGGCAGGAAAACTTTGACAAAGAAGTAACTTGAGGTCTACATTTGATGGATGCAAGTTAGTGGACCACACCGCATGAGGGAAAGAATTTCAGCCCAGAACTGAGAAAGAAAATGACCACCATGCCCTCAGAGAATATCAAAGGAATCATTCAGTTAAAAGTTTAAAAAATTCCTTAATAAAAAATTATCATATACCAAGACAGCATGGGTTCAGCAAAAAAAATGCCTGGACACATTTCACAAGGTCCCAGCTTGACAGCTTCACAGTTTACTAGACTTTTAGGCTGCAAATTCATTCAAGTTATACTTCATTCCATCACATCACAAAGATGCTGAGATGTTCTGACAGGTGGACAATGTGCAGGCGATTGGAATAAAGATGGTGTCATGTTGGTGGACCCATCTTGAGACAAAGCATGAGATGGCACATTGTCCTTCTGGAAGTTACCGATTTGAGAAAGGCCAAACTGGCCACGAAGGGATCTACCTAGTCAGCAGCAACATTTTCAAAGTCAAAGTCAAAAGAGTTTATTTTACTGTTCAGATTATGCCAATTTTGTGCTAATAAACTTAAAGGGTTCCATGGAAACTACACCATCACCAGCCATATGTATCAAACAAAGTGGCCAGTGTGTGTATTTCTGCACAAGAAGAAACCAGAAAGCCTGCCAGTCCAGCCTGCCCCACAGCAACATGATGGCCTGACGCAGGGAGACCTTTGAACTTCATCATAGTCAATCTGGAGCCACAGAAGAGCTTTTTTCAGCACCATCTTGAGACTGTGTGACCCAACTAAAAGTGGTTGGCACATTTTTGTTATCAAGGATTTGTTTTTATTTACATTTGGAAAAATATATACACCATGGAGCCAGTGCCCTATAAACCTAGCTGCTAAATAGACAGTGAACAACATGGACAGCTCCTAGATTTTCCCTTTTAAAACCTTTTTATTAACATTTTTGGTAGTACTTAAAATCTTATTTACAATTTACAGCAATCTATACTAAAATTTTCCTGGTAGGATATTGTAAATGAAACTTAAGTATTTTTAAATTATTTACGAAATGACAATTTTTCAGCCGTGCTACCCCAAATAACCCCAATGGGATTAAACATTTCTTCAGAATGCAATAAATACAGCATGAAAAGCAGACGCAAGTGGCATCAAAAATCAGAGCTTAAATAAGATGACGCTACTCTGAGGTCTACATTGGTTTTGAGAAGAGAATGAAAAAATGCTAATGTAAATGTACTCGTTGTGTGCTGTACCATCTACTTTATAGTTTATACCTTAACCAATATTAAAAATGTATATTTTGCAACATTACCTCTTAAAATTAAGACACTTGATATCCAAAAAAATCTAAAGTTAAAAAAAAAAAAAATGTTTGGGATTTGTCTACTTGGTGTTATGTGTATGTGTGTGTGTGTGTGTGTGTGTGTGTGTGTGTGTGTGTGTGTGTGTGTTTGAAAAGAAGCCAGAACATTCACTTTTCACTCTTTTGAAAAATTTGGCCCATTTACCTGATAATATTAGGATACCAACAATATACATCCTATATTACATTTTCATACAAAAATACATATATATGTATGCCCCCTGACACACACACACACACACACACACACACACACACACACACACACACACACACAGAGTGTACATCCACTGCATACTTCTGCACCAAAAATGTCTGCTAAATCTCAGCTGAAGAGAAGAGAGGCCTTTCTTTTGGATGACATAAGAGAAGTAAAAATGTCCTTGTAAGGTAATGACGCATATGAAAGATCCCACTGAGAGCTGTGTCTTTGAACTATGGTACAGTCCACGTATGGGCAGTGGTCACACTACACCGTTCATGGTCTCCAGCCGCTGGTTGTCCTCTAGGTCAGACACAGGCATGGTCGTGCTGTAAATATGGTGATACTGCTGCAAAATCTTGGCCACGTTGTCATGGCTAAACTGCACGGCATCGTCTAGAGGAATGTTGCCCCACCTGGTGTAGGGAAGAGTTTGGGGTTCAGAGGCAATGATTTAGCAGGAAGTGGAATGGCGGACACATTTCTCCAACAGGGAGCACAACAGGAATAGGAGGCTTTGAACCAAGAAGAGACCAGCTGCAGGGAACTAGCTATGGTGGAACTGATGGAGAAAAGCAACAGGAAGAAGCAGTTGCTCAGTAATGTCCCCTTACCTGTCCTTCACAAAGGGGTTCACCTTGCACACCTCAGTCAGGAAAAGCACCACGTCCACATGACCTGAGCACCAAACCAAGCCCAGAGCTGAGTGTCAATAAATGGCCTTTTCTGTTTGAATGGATTGTTTATTATTCAAAAACATACAAACAGAATAAGCTGGAAACCCACCTTCAGCTGCTGCCACGTGGAGAGCTGTTCGCGAGTCATAATCTTTGAGCTCCAGGTTCATAGAGGACAGTGCAAACCTGAAGGGGCAAGAGGGCAGCAAAGATGCTGGTGTGAACAGAGGCCCCATGTGCATGATAAAGTTCTCAGATGTGATCAAACACAGCTGCCCCCCTACCTCCTTAAAGCTGACACATCCCCGCTGTAGGCGGCAAACATCAGGTTCACCATGGACTTGTTCTGCATAGAGAAGAAGACAAGAAGACGCACAGGTTGGACAGAAGACTGAACCACTGCACACTATGTAACTGTTAAGATCTGGGGTAAAATCTAGAAAATGAGATGCTGATGTTTTTATGAAGGATTTTTTTAAATGTTTTGACTGAATGATTCTTTTCATAGTCTGTGGGGGGGGGGGGGGGGTTGGCCATTTGCTTTCTCAGTTTTTGCTTGAAATTCTTTTCCTCATATGGTGTGTTGCAGTCTGTTAAAAACATACCCCCCCCCCCACACTGTAAATAAACTTGCAGCACTCGAGTTTCTCCTTTGTCTAAGTTTCCCTACCAGTGTGTGGGTGGAACTTCCTGGTTGAATTCATGTTTTGGTTGGTCTATTTAAAGGATACTTATTTTTTATTGATCTGGTCTGCTACTGTGCACGTTCGTGAACCCAGGTTGGAAGGTTGAAGGTCCACATAAATTGCTGTCCATGCGTGGGTGTAAATAAACTGTGTTAAACTTTTGCCTGAGCACATGTAGTAAAGAGTAAAATATAATTGGAAAGACTGGCTTCTTTGTTCTTGTTTCATAATGAATTCTTCCACATATTATAATGCAATGCAAGAGTTGCCATTTGTCAAAGCAGAGCAAAGCGGACCCAGAATTTCCTTTAAAAAGACGGTCCTACTCACCCTGTCATCACCTGACTGACGCCGGGGATCCAGCTTCTTCACAAAATGTCTCAGATTGTCATAATTGTGGAAGTTGAACACGGACACAAGTTCCTGACAAATTGGACCATGTTAATAACCCAGCCACAAACATCCTTTAAGGCAGTACCACAAAACCGGGCAAAATAGGAATAGCTCTTCAAACACATCAACTGGCACCTAGCACTGGTACAGCCATGGGTGGTGGACCTGGATGATCCATTTTGACCAACACATTTACCATCAATTGTACTAATAATAAACTACATGTTGCACACCTGAAACTGCACCCAGTGAGAAGTGTCTAACGTATGATGACAGCGTTAATGTGTGCAAGGCACTGCTGTGAAAGCCTGAGCACAGACATGATGAACATATTGCAAGCTAAAAAAAAATTGAAACTTAGTTACAGCAAAAGTATTTTTAAATTTACTTCTACATTGGCCCTACTAAATTTGGTCCACATTCTTCAATGCGATTAAATGCTCAGAATTTGCACTAAATTACATACACTGTTTATAATCCACAGAAGCTTTATATATACACAATAATACCATTAGCTTTACCACCTATAATGCTGCTATGCAATAGTGCTCTTATTTTAGCCAATCAAACGATTTTACAAAATACTTGGAAACATTTTATGAAAATGGACTTTTTGGTGTATGTACACCATTATTGAAGGTATAGTTTTCTTTAAGCTTCCATTTCTCAAAAATACATCTGGAGTGTTAATCCAGGTGATGCTGTATTTGCCCCAGTGAGCATTTATGTTTAGTTAAGTTCGCAGAGATGAAGCGCTTTTGGAAGTGAGCGCATCTTGTTGCCTTAAGGCATCCGCTCCACCCAACTTATCCTCCGCTGGCTCACAGCCCTGATCCCGGCAGTACTTCTGGCAGGTTGTAGGAGCAGCGTTGAGAACGTGTGAAACGAAATGGACTGTCATTGCTTTTGCTTTGAGATCCATGCTAATTCCCAGTCTCTGAGACAGTCAAAGCAGCAGTTTGATCAAATCACTCAGCACTGCAAGGGAGCAGGATTTCACACACAAAAAAAACACTGCTTTGTTTTCAGTCCACTGTTTTCCCTGCTTTTCATGTTCTGTCCTTTTCTTAAGAAGTTAACCCTCCTCTGGTTTCCTTTACAAGGATCCTTTGTTTAAATCAAACATAACCCCCCTGTGCTTTGTAAAGGCTGTTGTTTACACACTGGGTGCTACTTAAAACATCTACAGGAGCTTATTAGCTCCGCGGGCAAGAATCGGGCAATTTTAGGCATTTTAAATCAAAGCTGAAATCTTGCATATTTTTATGTGCAGGTTCTGCAGTTTTTTTTTCTTTCTTTCTTTCATGGCCTACTTTACCTGGCAAAAGTGAATGCCGCGAATGCTGTTCCCAACCTTGTCCAAGGGCGGTGACCAACACAGAAGCCCCATGATGTTGGGTACTACCAGCAGTACGGCTCCTGACACACCTGACTTTGCAGGCAAGCCCACCTGAGGAGGAGGAGGAGGAGAAAGCACTATAACATTGCTTCGTGTGTGTGTGTGTGTGTCTGGGTCGATTGTGTGTCTTCACCTGATGATATGTCGTTGTGTCTGCATCTACTGTACATGTGTGTATACTGTACATCAGTGTGACTATGTTGCGTGTGCTGTCTCACACACATGCACACCAAGGAGGGTCTGACTTACGTGGAAGGCAAACTGGCCTGAAAAGTCGTACATGCCGCAGGAGTGCATGAGGCTGAGTGTGTTGCGGACGGCTTCGGTGCTCAGCACCCGCTCGCCTGTGATGGGACATATGCCACCGTTGGCAAGCGTGGCGGCCATCACGCTGCCGGACTCACAGGTCACCTCGATGGAGCACAGCTAGGGGTCCGAGGAGTCAGAAAAAGTGTGTTCAAAAACGGGAAGGTTTGTGCTTGGAGCATATTTTCTACAAAGCAGGAACCTTGTCGCACACAAGAACAGCGCCAATAATAATGGGCACCTTGTGGAGCTGTGCCCTCAACTGGTCACAAGCAGAAGCAAATGAATGTGAGTCCCAGCGCTTTAATGAAAAGGACTTAAAAAAAAAAAAAAAAAAAAAACTGTACAGGCCTTTTTTTAAAAAAAATTATTTCTTGATCCTTATCCCTTAGCTTAACATTGCACCAGATCAAGATCTAGTATGACACAGGGATTCACAATGACATGCTCAGGCACAGCAGCCCTGACGGCATTCGAGCTCAGGGTCACAGTGTAGCACTCAGTGATGCTGTTTGTGATCATATGCTAAAGCTCACCTGGAAGTAGAAGTCCAGAGCATCAATCATGTCCGCCCCAGGGGGAAAACACTGGGAGTGTAAATGAAGGAAAATCAGTGCGCTGACACATACATTGTTCATCACATTTTCAATATGCAGTGCACTGCACATCCAGGCCACTTTGCACTGAACATCAGCATCATGTCAACATCATCGGCATATTTCATTTTTCAGGTACACCTGTGACTAAATGAGTGAAACTTTACATAGTGAGAAATATAGCACATTGAAATGATAAATCATTCTTAGCTGTTTTTTTCATCCTTGACTATTTAGTTTTATTTTATAAGTTCTGCTCACCTTTTTCTCTTTGAGGTAGTATCCAATCGCATAGTTCCTATCGCCCGTCTCCTTTTCTGACTGGAACCTGCAAACCACAACTACCGTGTCACTTGGTGGCAATGGGTTCCCATAGTAGCTATCACGTGCCATGTTATTTGGGATTTAAAGGTATATCATTAAAAGAATCTTACGTAGCATTACTGAAGCCCACATACTCCCCTCCTGCCATCTTAGTGATGAAATCCATCACCTGGGAGACAGGAATGATCATAGTAACCATGCATTCTCTCAGTAAAGGTGCTTGTGTCCTAATGTATTTGAGATGAAAGTGAAGTCAAAAAAGTTAATGCAACGAAACAGGTGAGTGTTAAGGGCAAAATGTGTTACAAGTCAGGTCACAGAGCAGAGGTGCTCAGTGTCGACAGGGTGGCTGCAGTTCTGTGTGTGAGGAAGTACTCACATAGTCGAACTTTGCTGCCTTGTTTGCACCAGGCTATTAAAAAAAAAAAAAAAAAAAATTACTGTCAAATCTGGTAATTTTTTTAACTTCTTCAAATGCAGTAAACTGTTTGGTGACATAATTACTGACATGAGTATAAGTCAGTCATGGATTTCTCTGACCAAAGAGTTGAACTGTCGATCCTTTTCCAAACCCAACACACCTGCTGCACAGAGAGTTTCCACTTCAGCTCTGCCACTGCTGGCAAGTCAGGAGAGTATGAGCATCTGCGAATGTGAATAGCACCGTACTGTATTGGCAAAAGCCATTCATGTTCCGAATCGGGTTAAGGATCGGGTTTACAACCCTCTCAAGAAACAGAAGCCAAGCAATTAATCTTGCAGCAAAGCGTGAGGGTCTGCATTGAAATATGTGACCATTTAGCTTCTGAGATGAAGGGCACAACATATATTTACACGGCATACTATACATTCTAGTAATCTGCTCCTGTGTTCCACGGCTCAAATCATTTACAGTCACAAAACACCGGTGGCATCTATTTCCAAACACTGGACAGACAGATATATTTAACTGAGCTGCATACATTTCTACATTCAACATAATCTGCCCCCCCCTTCCTATCTTTACCACTTGTGCCTTTTCAGATATAGTGTCTGCTATCTGTCACTATTTCTGAGACATCACCAAAATTACACACACACCCTCTGTAAAGAGCCTTTTCATTGGCTGAGGTTACATGACACACCTCCCTACTCCAGGCCTCTCATCTGGGAGGAACAGGCACCATGAGAAGGTACCAGACTGTCACCGAGCAGGGCCAAGGTCACCATCAGACAACAAAAAATCTAAAGCATTTCATGTGACGCAAAGCAGGACTATTTGCACACACCGCAGCACCAAACTGTCTTTCAGTCTGTGTCAAACACTGTTTGACGTGGCTTTTGGTAAGCAGACATTTTATTTTGAAATATTCTACAGTTCAATGAGTGTGTGCGTGTGTGTACCTTTATTTGCTGGTGAACTTTGCAGCTTCGTGTGCAAATACCACACAGCTGAAGCAGGTCAGCAAGAAACACAAGTTAGCAAGTCAAACTGAGCGACATGCAATTCAGCATGAAGCTGGTTTCCCTGGTATAAACAAAAAAATCTGAATATATAATGTCAGTGACAGAACACATATTTTCCCCCAAAAAACATGTGCGCCACTGTGGTACCCTCTGCTACTTTGGCAGCGTCTTAAGGAGCAGGAGGGGTGTTTTCTTAACTCCAGGATTACTGTAGTACAGCAAATTACAGTAACAGAGGAAGAACACGGCCATGATGGAGATATAGTGTTGTGTACCAGGGATCCAAGACTGTAGAGACAAGAAAATTCAGCGCTTATTAATGCCTAAACAGGAAATTTAGACTATATAAAGAGTCTTTGTTTCATTGGATACAGTTGCCACCCAAATACGTTACCTTTCCAGATCCATGTTCAATCAGAAATGAGGTTGTAGTTATGCTTGGCATGCATTCGTGGTGTGTTATTACCTTTTCTGTTAATATTTAAATTGACCCAGATCAGCTTAAGCCACAAAGCATCTTACAACAGGTAGGCAACCTAGATACACACAGGTTTTTTAAGCACCTTACTTTTCTTTTTTGTGCTAATGTCCAGAACACATGGAAGAGCATGACGAAATCATTCAAAGAACTGTTTTACTCTGTTGGAACAGTATTTTCTGAAACGTGCTACCAAGCTAGCATCGCAACCAGCGTACAGAAAAATTTCACTGGGCTACATTAAGTCAAACCGTTTCTGCTGAAGCTAATTTTTAATGTTAAAAATGAAGGTGGGGGTTGATGGATAGTGGTGGACATCATATGGGTGTGAGTCAGTTCAGGACCATAACGCAGCAGTTGAGAACGAATGTTATCAGTGTTTAAAGAGTAAAGTGTGAAGTGAATGCATATATACCGTTACGGTTATTTTTTTTTTTTTTTTTTGAGGGGCTGGGAACTGTGGTTGGTCTTTGTCCTTCGGCTTGCAGTCCCTCCCTATAGAGGTCCGGCGCTCGACCGGTCCATCAGAGCAAGTACGACATAAGACCGCCGGCAGATGACATCACCCCGTGAGTGCTTATCTGCACGGACCGCCATGGAGGCAGTGGCAGCAGCTTTGTCTTGGTCGTGCTTTTGCGTTCTATGAAATTGAAAATAGTGGGGATTTTGCTGTCTGCCCATGTTTCTAAAGTGTTGGCACCAGCAAGCATCCAACCCCCTCGGTGCATCTCATGCGCGCTTCACGATCATTGTACACATACGTTAGAAACACCAGGCAAAGTGGTGGTCTCCCACCCCTGTATTGCTTGGAGAAGTCTTTAGTGTCGGTCGACAGGGTCTTGGCTGGGCTGTTTTCTCAACGTTTGGTGGCCCAGGTCTAGAAGTCTGTTTTGTTTTATTTTGTTCTTTGAGTTGGGAACCACCTATTTTATGTCAAAACTGTTTGGTGCTTGGTTCTTTTGTTTTTTGTGCATATGTATTCTGTATATAATTTCTTATTCAGCTTCACCACTCCTCACTGTAAATAAATTGCACTTTGTCACTGTTTAAATTGGATAACTTTGCCGTATATTGGGGTTCTTTATTAAAGGGGTTTTCTCCTACCATCTACATTTTTCTTTTAGTTGAAATGCTATGGTCCTTACTGCTGGTCCCTAGCCAATGAGCCGGGTCGTAACAATACACATATTATACTCATAACATTTACCTTAATGAGAGAGCTGATGACAATTGCCCCAGCGTTGACCATGGGGTTATGGGGCTTATCTGCGGAATAAAAAAAGAAAATTGTAAACAGTAACCAAACCTCCACAGAAGAAAAGTAAATACCTTGAACCTTCTGATGCTAAGACAAATATGACAAGGTCAGTGATGATAAAGGCAAGGCTACAGCTAGAAACTACATGACCTTCAAACAGAAATATCAATAATTTACTTTTAAATATTTCACTTGTTTTATTCTTATATCCATTATAGTGAACTACTCTGTCCTATTTGGAATCAGTGGACATTAGGCTAAGAAACAACCCATGGATGGGATGCCAGTTTCTTACAGGGTGGCCACATATACAACAGGCAATTTAGAATGACCTATTAACCTGAAATGTATGTCTTTGGACTGTGGGAAGAACCCAGAGCACCATGTGGAAATCCATCCAAACATGGGAAGACCATGCACACTCCACATAGACTGAGCTGGATTCAGACCTATACCCAAACAGTCCAGATGCTGCAAAACCATTGCGCGGCCTCGACTGTTTTAGCCAAATTCTTCTGATACGATCACCCGATGGAACATAAAGCACCATGTGTCGGACGGAAACCTGTTCACATCCACTCCCCGCCAGGACTCACCTTATTCGGGTTGGTTACATGGAAGCGAGCACTAGGCGCGGCCATTTGGGAAGATTAACGCTTTAAAAGACAAACTGAAGAGTGGACTTTTGTTTGATTTCTAGGGAGCTAGCACTGAGAGAACATTGTTGCTATTCTGCAACATACTGGATATGCAGTCTCCTGTCACTTGATTCTACCCTTATAGTCTGGGGTGCGGAAAGGAAGTGGTGCACAGGAGGGACTCACCTTCCTCATCGAGGGACAGCTTGTTGAATTTCAGTCCGCTGGGTTCCTTGCCCACATATCGATGCACGCGCTCTGTTCCTGCTTCGTGAACGGCAATGGCGTACTCCAGTGGCTTCACACACGACTGCAGGCAGAACGGCACTCTCGTGTCGCCCACTGCGTGCCTGTGCAGGAAAGACATTGCCAGGGATGTTATGGAAGGAGCAACACGTGGACCAGCAGTGGACGAATCTTCCCCATCCTGCCAATTAGGCAGCATCCTAGCAGGTATGCATAATGAATGAAACTGCTGACCACATGGCCACAAGTTCACGTCCCTTCACAGACCCTGCTGAGGTGTAATTGATGAATGTTCTTGAATTTGTAAGGAGATAAAAAAATGTAATGAAATATTCAAGTGCACAAAATAGTGGAGCTGACAAACATACACCTTGGAGCGCATTCACGAAACCGCTTTACCTTTGCCCATCCACAGTGCACAAAGACACACCCCACAGGTCTGGGCTAAATTTGGCCAGGTGGGGAATGTAGTCTGCTACCTGCATTCAGAAAAGGAGACATCACATCAGTATATGTAACATCAACTCATAAAGACTCCTCACAGAGTGTGCGAAAGACAAGAAGAGACAGATCAATAATAACAGGACAGAATATAAAAAGTTTGTAGAAACAAGTCAGGATTGACAGAAATACCCACACGTCCATCCTCCTGCCTCTGGACTTTGTGATAGATTTGATTGATGTTGGCAACAAAGGGCTCAAAGTCTGGGATGATGAATTTCTTCCTGAAGGCCTGGGTCAGCAGGACAATATTGCTGCCCACACACCTGAGGTCCAGGGAAAACATACTATCAGAGGAAAACTAACAATACACAAGACATCAAGCCCACTTAATTTACATCTATTAAATTCATAGGGCAACAACGTTTTTTACAAACTGGGTAGCCCGAGGGGGGGAAAAAAAAAAAAAAAAAAACCACATATGCCGCTCTTGAGTATTCCAAGCCAGCGTTTCCATCATAATGGGGGCAAAGAAGTTGATGAAACTGTCAAAAAACAATGATGAGTTTAAAAAAAGAATCAGACAGACGAAAGGTAAGTTGGGCCAAGAGCATCCTGTGTGGACTAATATGGCTTTTTAACATAACATCCTACGTTCACGGTGAGTCTGCGACACCTTCTGTTGTGATAACTACAGGCACCATTTCTAATGATGCTGCATCTGGCACTGACCACCAGCAAACCCAGAAGAGGAGGGAGAGAGTGTGCTGGATTGCCATGCAATGAAGGTTATAATGTACAGTCCCAGTCAAAAGTATGAGCACATCTACAGTGAATAATACATTTATGGGACGAGCTGGACAGAAGAGCAAAAGCAAAGCAACCCACCAGAGTCCTTCAGGGAGCCACTTCAGAACTGCAGCAAGAAGAGCCTCAGATTGTTAAGTTCTAGTGCATGTTATACAGCTGCTATTTCAACTGCATAGGTTCCACAAAGCAGTAAATGTTTTGACTGTCCACTACTTTTACTCCCCAACTGCAAAAAAGCATGGTATTACATTCTCTGCAAAACAAAACCTCTGTGACTGAGAGATATAAAGTAGTAAAATTACCACTGGTTTATTTGCACCATGTGGAACGTACAATATCTCTTCACCTCTTCTGCTTTCTTCACAATGTGTCCAACAGTGATTTCTAAGATTTGTGTATTTCACTCCTCCCTTGGGGAATCACTCTCAAAAGCAATAGAAACAGCCGTTATAGCACTCTACACTGGTCTACAGAAGGAAATGCTACTACCTTATGCCCTGTTCATTTTACACTTTCCCATTCCACACCACATTTCTGCTTCAGAAGCACTCCTGGGAGAGCTACCTCCAGCTGTCAGCCATCAATCCACCTTCTGGCCCTGCTGTCATACTCGTGTGCTGTCAGAGTACCAACCCACATGTCCCAACACACAGAAACTGACAAAGTCACACTGACACCTGAGTGTAAACAGCGTCGGTGGGTCAAAACTATTTGTACACCACTAGTCATCCACGCTCTGAGAAGCTCGACACCAAGAAGAGAGAGCTACTCAAGCCTCTGACCCTGCAGCTCCTAAAAGTCACAGCAAAAATAGCCCATTTCCCTTGGGGGACCTACGGGTAAAGTGAGAAGATGGCTGTGTGCATGAGAAGATAGGACTCACTTTCGGAAGAGCTCGCAGTCCATCATGACGTCACCGCTTGACTCCTGTACAGAACACCGCAGCTTCTTCATACAGTCACGAAGCCGGGGGTCAGAGGTCAGCAGACCTGTGCTCTTTACGGCCTGTAAAACAACAGCAGCCAGTGTGAGAAAGTGTGATGTGATTTCATTTAAAAGAGTCATTCTATTTCAATGAATCAAAACCTCTTTAATCCAAAACTTGTTTAAATCCAAAAATATCTAAATAAGTGCTGCAGTGCTGTGCTAAAACTGGCTTCACTCTATAACTACCCCAGAGGACACTACCCCAAACTAGAGGGAAATAATATTATCCTGATAGCTAGATAGATTTTTAAAAGCCTGCCCATTAATTCCAATGAAGGGGCTGCCTAGCAGCATGGAGACCGTAGAGACCCTAATTCAACAGGTGTTGAGACTTTATGATCTTCTAGAAGATATCATTTCAGACCGGGTTTACATCTTGAGTTGGGAATGCTTTTTGTGAGTCAGTCTGATATCTGGTTACCTATTGTTAAGTTCTCTCAGCCTAATAGCCAGGTAGAGCACCTCATTCAGGATGCTGGGTGTTACTTCAGGAGCCAATGGTCCCAAAACCAGAAAGAGTGACACAGGTTCATTCCATAAATGTATGTTGCTCAAAACTGCTTGGTGCATTTGTCAACTGATCTAACAATGTTAGAGTGTGTTTCAAGCTGTCAGACCCACCTTGATCCCCTGGACATCTGAATCCACCAAGATGCCTGCAGTTGACAATTAGTTTAAGAAAAGTGAAGCAGTCTGGGAATCAGCTCACACTCAGACAGGATAGGCTGTGACTGCTGAAAACGGCAAGCAGATAAAAGATGGCAGATGCAGCAGCCGAGATGAGTATGATTATCCACCCAGCAAATTAAGCTATTTTTTCCTTTAAGACAATGAGTCCTAAATACACTGGACCTTTTAGAATCTTGAAAATAAAGCACCCAGTCATGTACCATGTATAGTTACCTTGCCATTACCGTACCTGCCCAACCTTTCACATTTCTGCTTAAGCATTGAAGCATTTCTGTCCTACAGAGCCAGTTCCAGTGAAGTCCTCCATCTCCCACTGACATACAAGGTGCCCCTGTGTATGCCATCAAGATGCTGCTCAACTCTAAAGGCCAAAGTGGACACCTGTATTATTCAGTGGTCTGTGAGGATTTTGGTCCTAAGGCACAATCTTGAGTACCTGCTTCCGATGTCCTTTACCCAAACCTGTGTGAGAAGTTCCACCAAAGACACTCCTCACCCAAAAGGCTGTCACAGGAGCTAGCGGCTACAGCCACTCCTTGGGGGATGCTGTAAAAGTCCCAGAGGACAGTTCCACTCTTGACTAAAAGGGTTCCTCGTGAAGAGCGGGAAGACTGCACAGCTGTGTGCAATCTGCTGTGTAACAGAGCCAGTGATGCACAAGCAATGCAAAATCTCAGCAGTGTTTGCGATATTCTGTGCCAACCTGCCTTGCATTTGATCAGCTCCTGCATTTTGTTCCAGTTCTTAGTCCTGCGCTCTTGCCTGTTAACCCAACCTTCCCGTGTTGCCAGTTCCCCGTTTCTCCACAAACCTCCAGGTCTTCACCATGCTTCACAGCACCTACTTGCTCCCTTTGTCGCTTATCCACTGTATATAAAACTCCCACACTTGAACTCACAATCACTAAGCACCGGGTGACCATGACACACAGATCTTCAGGTTTTTTAACCGCATTAAAAGGGTAACATATAAACATTTATTCCTAAATACAGTATAGATCCATGCAACAGGTGATGAAATTTCTAGGTATATAGATCCAATGAATGATGATGATGAACATATGGGAAAACAGTGGGAAAAACATACCAGTGCTTTTTTTCTAGATTTGATAAGTCAGATTTCAGCAGCAGTGCCCACAGCAACAGGGAAGCTCCTAAATCTCTGCATTTGGGGAGGTGAGTTTTGCAATCACGTCAGAATATCACAACATGTGGTACTTTTAATAGCACCAGCTAGTGTGGGGATGTGCCTGCATGAGGTAATGTTACAGGAGGATGTCAGCGGCAGGCACTGAACCCCTTAAGGTCCTGAGTAAATGAAGGATGCTGATGCAAGTCCCACAAGGGGCCTAGTGCAGCACCCTCTAGAAAGATGCATAATATTATTAGAATATTTATTTTAGTCATTTTACATCAATTTAGTTATCTAACCATTCATACAACATCTTACAGGAGCAATTTAGGCTTAATGCCTTGTTCAAGGCGGGAACAGCAGGAGGTAGAGTGTGAACCTGGACTCAAGTCCAAAATCAGATCTAACCACTACATTACTTTCTGGGCAAAGCTTGTAGTAGTCAAACGGCTTCAAAAACCTTTGATCCAAACTTTTATAAGTGCTAGTATTAATAAAACGATTTGATATGTTCTTTAGCACATACGTGTTTGGGTTCGAGGAAGTTTTTGAATAGTGAAAATTAGTAGGAAACAACACATTTTGGAAAGCTGCTACCTCTACATTAACCCACCTGTTGGATGAACTTGCAAGGAGGGGGTATTTACAACCAACTGCTGCTCACTATGTACGGACTACCTTTTTCTAACTTTTATACGCTACCTTTAGAGGGTCTGCTAAGACAGTTGGCAACAGGTGTCTTTCAGTTACTGGGTTATTTATTTACTTTGCCTGCACACATCTTTCACTCACAGCTCAACTCGTGGCTGGGATTAACAAGTGTCAGAATTGATAATCCAGCTTCTGTGCATGAATTCCAGCAGTCTGTTAATGGTTGTGTATGTGTGTGTGAGAGGGAGGGAAGGAGGGCAGGAAATAAGCATTCAGTGCCTTACTTCAACATTTTTACAGAATATCTTAAAGTTGCTCATGCCAAAACTCAGTTCCCTCCAGAACATTTTTATTTTTGATCATTTGTCCAGACTCACAGCGATGAAGCGGGAAATAGGGATCTTGTCCTCTCCATTTGTGATGGTGTAGAAGAGCATGTCTTCCAGTCCTGAGAAGAGCCCCTTTCTTGAGATGTTCCTGCCAGACATGGGCACCAGGACCACGGCCGTGAAGAAAAAACCGGAAAAGTGAAAGAAAGCAAAGTTAACGCTGAAGGCAGAGGTGCATGGGTCAGTATTGGTAATATTTAGATAGAACTGAAATATCAGCGACATTTGAGAAGAAAATACTGTTCCTTTAAAATGACGCAACCTGCATATGATTTTCAACATTCGGCAAAATTCCAAGGGGCAACATTTATTCTAAACTGTAATGATTTTTCTTCTTTTTTTTTTTAGATTAAGTAAAATAAAGAAACAAAAAAAAAAACGTTTATATGTTCGTTTGTCTACATGAAACCATCGCCAGGTTGAAGCCGCCTGTGCTGTCGTGCGAGACGTCGAAGTGTCGCTTTGCGCGTTTGTTTGGAAATGTTGCTCAGGCGCCTGTACTTGTGTACGCGTCGCGTTCACGCGTGGAAAAACCACTCACTCGTGCGGTTCCCTGCACTCCGTCCCCGCCGCTCCCTGGTCCAGGTTCAGTCCGAACCGAGGCGGCGCGCTGGAACTCAGCCGCCGGCAGGGAGACTTTGGGAGTCCGAACGCGGGAGTTTGAGTCCGACGCTCGGCCGCCCTCGACAGCACCTCGGCGGCAACGCCGCCACTGAACCCCCGCAGCACTTTCGCACAATACATTTCTGGCGCTTGTCGAGCAGCGGAAATAACGCAGAATAACGAGGGATAAACCAGAGCAAAGCAAGCGAAGTGCAGCGTGGACGGCACACACGTGGTCCGGGCGTCAAACTAACGGAGGGCTGAGGCGGGCGACTGGGGCGGTCATTGCTCGGCCACCTCACGCTTCCAAGTGCGGCCAATGAGCAGGCGGCCGAGACCCCTTCTGTAACCTTTTATAGCGGAACAGAAAACGACTTCCCTGTCCAAGTGGCTAACATTCGAGGGTGGCGGCATCCGCTGACATTTTTAATACAGCAAATCGTCCAGCTGTGTGTGAAGAAAGTGAAAATCCCGCACAGCGACGGCGCCCGTTCCTCAGCGTCGCGTTAAACGGCGCTTCTTCATAAAAAGTCCATGTCTGGTCCATACTAGCGGCTCGGCTACTTCAGCAAGCCAGGGCTCCAACTAAAATCATACTTTATCGACTAAAGTTGAACAATAAGTGACGAGATGTGTAGGATTTTTATGGGAGGGAGATAAAAAAAAAAAAGAGAAAATTGTATTTAGCGCTACACAGCACCTGAGCACTGCTGTGAAGCGACGGAGATGACGTCATTCTAGAGAAATAAATTGGATTTTTTTAAATTATTATTATTATTTCTTCGCAGATCAAATTCATTTCTGCCCCTGGAATTAATGTATTGCTGTATCCGGTGTAATTTAAGCGATTTCTTGTTACAACTGAATTAAAACTTGAAACATCTGTGGTTTTACTTTTTTATTTAACAAAAATATGAACTTGCAACAAGTCAGAAGATTTATTATAGGGTCCCGGCATAGAATGTCAGTCCCATAACCGCTGTGGAGACACCAAGACAGTGAGAGGCACCAAAAACAGTTTGTATTTTCCCCCAGTATTTCAAAAGGTTATTGACACTCCTTTTGCTGGTAACTTATTCACAGCTGAGACGACATGAGCATCATCTTTATGGAAACATATCAGCACATATGTGAGTAGAAAGTGATCATATTTTACATATAGGTACAGAACATGTTTACTCTGGGCTCAAACAAGAGTTGTCACAGTACAGATCACAGTACAGTAATTTCCTTTGGGATAATAAAGTTTTCTGATTCTGATCAAAGAAACAATGGCACTATTTGTTTTGGAAGTTCATAAAGACAGACAAAACACATTAACTGTCATCATGAGGAGAGAAAAATCCTTGTAGAAGGACATCATGCTTGGCAGGAAGGTCGATGCAAAAGAGGAAGACCTGTAATGCAATGCAGTGATAAAATAACTGCAGCTATGAAGGCCCCGCTGTCAATAGTATATCAGTCTGGCTGAAGACTCAACACGATTCAGTTGCCAGAAGCCAACATCGACTCAGTGGCGCTTAGCAACAACAGCAGCAACAAGTTGTAAGTAAGCTGTTTTAATAGTATTTGAATAATAGTGTTTAATCCATCTGGGCATTTATATGACTTAAATATTAATCCCACTGTACAATCAATGCACTTAAAAACAATAAGAATTACCACTATTACTAAAGCTTGCTGAATGATAACATTCATTCACTCATTCATTAAACAAAAATTGCATTGCAAGTAATATGGCAGTGTAGCAGCAGGTCATATAGGTGGTAGTATAGCAGCAGGTGGTTTACCAGGTGGTACAGCAGCTTAGCAACAGGTGGTATAGCAGTACAGCAGCAGTTGGTATAGCTTTCAGTTTAACAGCAGATCGTATAGCAGGTGATATAGTTTGCAGTTTAATGGCAGATGGCCATTAACGCATGGAGTTGTAACTAAAGGACAGCACCTGAAAGCCATTTACCTATTACTGCTTTTGTACCTTTAATAGAGTTGTTTACCAGTTGGTTGTTTGACCTGTTTGTACAGCTAGTTGTACAACCAGGACAAACACAACATCAGCGAGGGAATTCATTAACAGAAATGTGTAATTCTTTCATTCATTAAAAAAAAAAAAAAAAAAAAACAAGAACTTTGGGTCAGCAAGAGGGCTGACTTACAAGGAAGCTGCAAGTTCAGACAGAAGGAGGGATAGTACACTTTGTACCTGCTTTGGGGCAAAAAACTTAAGCCCTTAAGAAAATGTCAGATCCTGTAAACAGGAAATGTAAAAATGGAGGTCATGCATATATTTCTTCCAGAAAATTGTGAAACTCTGAGCAGAATCATAAAAGTAATAAACACGGTAAAGATTCAGCTTTGTCTTTGTGTTGTGGTGGACAGGCATTAGACAGCAGTGCATCTTTACAGCTGCTGGAGGAACATCAGCACAGCTTTGTTTCAGCAGAACCCACAGAAGAACGCATGTGGGCCGTGTTGGTCTTTCTGAACATAAGCATGACTTATTGTCAACAAAATAAAACACAGCATGGTCCACTAAGTCTCCCCCAGCACATACATACATGCAAAGTATAATACTAAATATTAACTATTTACATGTTAATATTTGTACTTATTTAGATATTATGATTAGGCTCTGTAAATACTAAGAAATATGTTTAATCGCAGCTCAGTTCAAAATAGAGAGTAAGGTAAATATTTTTGCCAAACTTTAAAGAGAGACAAATATTTTTCATATGTGGTCTGCATAACAAGGCAAATAAATGAATAACCTGGCACTGAAATAAAGTAGAAATGCACTGTAAAATAAAAATAATAATTTATGCATCCTTCATATGTCGAAGCTCTGAAATTAAGTTTATTCGTCTTAATGTCACTGTGCTGGAGCGCAACTCCATGCATGCAGGTGATTGTGTTGCTAGGCACTGTGCGCTGGGCGCGGCAACACAATCTTGAGGAGGAAGTCCAGGACACAGGCAGGGGCATAGGACAGGGGAATCCAGCCAAATTTGGCATCCCAGCCAGCACTGTAGCGGGTCCGGGGGAACTGTGCCGTCAGCGCGTGCTCCATGCAGTTGGTCACCTTGCTGAGGTCAGAGTCACACAGTATGTTCATGATCAACCGTTGGACTTTGATGTCTGAAGGTGCCATTGGCAGAAAAGATGGGAAGGGGGAACAAAACATGTGATGGTTAAGAGAAGAAAGAGCACAGCTGAGGTGGGGGACAGCTGCTAAGAGCTGGAGGAACTGAGCAACATGCATGCTTACACTTGTCAAAGTACTTCTCCCCGTAGCTCTCGCGCACCTCGGGGTGGAGCTGGTTCCACAGCCGGTGCAGCTCTCTCTCAATCGGTTCCAGGCTTGTCACCGCCGTCTTGAAAAACCCCGGCTCGATGATGCTCACCTTGACACCAAAGTAGTGGATGTCTCTCCTGGGAAGCGGGACAGATTTAACTTCATTCTCATACAGCAGTGTAAAATAACTTATATGTTCACCAGTGTGTCCAAATTCATCTGCTGGTTCCAAAATTAAGACTCCTCAAAAAGACAGCTGATTCAAAGTCTCTGAGAAGCACACAAATGTTGTCCACCCTTCCACTGATTATCACTAACTTCTTGCCCTGGTCAGGGACATCCCAATCTGAAAATCACTGGGCACACAGGTAGGATGGGGGTACAAATGTATTGAATGGCAAAAATAATTAACTGGTCAAACTGGATATTTGCTAACATTCATTTTTTAAACTCCATTCACCATTATCAATAGTCATTTGTCCAGTTGAGGGTTAAGGTGGTCCAGAGCCTATCCTGGAAGCATAGGGCATGAGGCAGGAGACAGAGCCTAGAGGCACATCGCAGCACAGTCACAAACATACACACTGCACATGCAATTTAGAGTGAGCAATTCACCTGAAACACACGTCAGTGGACTGTGGGAGAAAGCCTATGCAAGGATGAGGTGAACATGCAAACCGCACGCAGACAGTGTCAGGTGCAAACCCATGTTCAAACCCGCGACCCTGTTTAAGAAAATGATGAAAAGTAACGCAATGAAATGCCAGAGTGGGAGTGAGACGTCACCTGAGGCAGTCAGAGAAGGACTCCACTGCAAACTTGGAGATGCAGTACCCGCCGCCGTTGGCAGCCACGCGGCCCAGGACGGACGCCACGTTGACCACTCGGCCACGGCCTTGTTTCAGCAGAGGCAGGAAGGTCAGTGTCATCTCGATGACGCCCATCATGTTGACCCGCAGCGTGCTGTGGAAGTCCTCCATGCGCATCCATTCTGTGGGACCCATGGGAAGGGACCGGCCGGCATTGTTCACCAGGCCCCACAGACCTGCAGCCGATGGAGAGAAAACAAGTTCAAGTCTTCCAGCTGACAGGTACAGTTACCTTGAGGTATACCACAATGTACCTGAACTTGAGCCACCTTTTGGTTTAACCCATCTCGCTCACTGCTCCCCCTCACCTCTGTCACCCACTTCTTTCTTTGTCCACTCCATAGCCCGCCGAATACTAGCGCTGTCGGTCACATTCAGCAAAATGGTCTTCAGATTGGGCCCCGTTGCCCGGCGCAGGTCGTCTGCACCCTTCTCGGTCAAACAGCCAGCCAGCACATGGAAACCTCGGCGGTCCAGTCGCTTGCACAGCAGATTCCCAAATCCGGAGTCGCAGCCAGTCACAAAGACGTACTTGTCGTCGGTGCCTGAGATCATCAGACCGTCTCTCCATATCCACACGATCACCCAGAGCAGCAGCAGCCCAGCCGCTGCGTACATCCACAGGTACTCCATGCTGCACACAGGAGAACACGTGGTCTCAGTTCCGCTCATGTGTGAGGGGTGTGTGTTGGAGATCTTCTGGAAAAAGTTCACCCACCCTTCCACACCCAGGACTGGACGCCAGCCTGTCACACTGCAATCACACACTGATCACACAAACTCAAACACTGGGGACAGTTAAGGGTCACCAGTCCAGTGGAAACACACATCTTTGGACTATTTGAAGGTTTCAGAAACCAATAATCTGTGCAGGTGTGGACTAGAGTATTTGACTTTAATTTTATTGTAACACCTACAGTACACACGCACAGTATTTTGGGAAAATAAAGTTCACCCTGTAAGCTTTTCCTACACTTTTCTCTCTGCAGTGTAAAACATGGTAAAACACCACTGCAATACTAACTGCTGCCACATGATGGTGCCCATTACACAATAATCACGACTCTACAAAAATGTAGTCTCTTTAGTCCCATTAACAAATAAAAGTTTACAAACATTGTAGGAAAACACATATTTACCCATTTTAAGAGCTGAAATATGTAATAAAGAAATAATAGTCATTCATTCACTCATCCATTCATCCAAAGTAAAAAAACATGAAAGGGTGAGGCTTAAAAAATGTGCTTCCAGACCACCTGGTACCAGAAGAACAGGGTTTGAGGCAGTAAGTTGGCCATGAAAATGTTTTCTTAAAGTCTCACCCCTTCATCTTATTCCTTTTGGCTTAAAATATGCGTATAACCAAATTTAAACATAATACACCACTTTTCATTGGTTCTCCCGAGTATGATGTTCGCATTTATTAAGTATGCATCAACTTTGCTTTTACCCAGCTAGCAGACATTTTTCTCCAAAGTGGCTTACAACTTGGACAGAGAAAAAATAAATAAAAGTCTGCTGTTGGCAGCTAGAAGAGAGAGAGGAATTAATGAAAGGAGAGATGAATGAAGGTCAGTTACAGGTTAAATGGATGGTACGAGGGGAGAAGGGGTGAGAACAAGGAAGTGGCAGGTTGGAGATTTGACCTTCTTATGTGGTGAAATGCAGAGAATGGGGCTTTGCCGGTAGAGCCAGTTTTACTGGGGGAGGTGGAAGTGGAGAACTTGTGAGTGATGGAACTGATTTTGTCTTTAAATGAGGGATTTGGTAGCAGTGAGGGAGGAGGAAGCGGGAAGAGGAGGCGAGAAAGAGTGGTGAAGAGTTTTTGGGGATTATTGGCTGCAGACTTGTTTATTCTCAAAGAAACTTGTTTCTGCTGAAGAGATGCAGAGTGAGAGGATGAAAGGAGAATTTGGTTCTGTGAGAGGAGGTGCAACACGACAGTCTGGATGTTAGAAAACAGGATTGAGGAACACATCGGAGGTGTCATCTGTGGACAACGCTTGATAATTTTCCCTGGAATGGGAGGAGGACGGTAAATTGGAAATATTAAGTTTTGGTGCAATATGACGGATGATGCAAAGGTAGAAGAGGGGATTGTCCTGTGGATGGAAGGTTGAAAGGAGGTGAAGAAATTGTCAGAATTATGAAGGGGAGAATGTGAGGAGGCAAGAAAGCCGACAAAGTCAAGGTTTTTGCAAGCTGTGTGAGCAGCAAAGGACCGGGACATAAAGAGGTCATTGGCAGAAGGAGAGAAGGCTGCTAGCATGAATGTCCTCAACATGCAGGTTCAAGTTGTCTAGGAGGTATCAGTAGAGTGTTGTCTTGTAGGAGGGAACCGAAAAAGATCTCGGGGTCATCCAGGAAGGGTGGAAGAAGTCGGAGCAGTAACAGAGACGACGTGGAATTCTAGTGAAGTCAGACCATAGTGGAGGAGACAGAGGCGAAGACACTGGGGAGAGATGAGTGCTCCCGTACCTCCGCCTGAGGGATAGGATATGAGAGAAAAGTACTTGGTGGAGAGAGCTGCAGACGTGGTTGCTCCATCAGGGGTGATCTGTGTCTCAGGGAGAACCAGGAGGTCAAGCAGAGACAGCAGGCACAGACCAACTGGACCTTCTTTATCACAGACTGACAGCTCCAGAGCCCATGGAGAAGTTTACACAGGATAGAAGAGCCAACAGAGGAGGACGTGCACAGGAAACGTCAGAGGCTGCGATGAGGCTAACTTTGATGTTAAGACATGTAGGAGTGCAATGTGGTCGGCGGTACCCTCGTCGTACGTGTGCACCCACCGTCCACCCCCCCTCCCACGGTGGTGTCCCGCAGGTGGGCTCCTCTGTCTTCACACCCGAGCCTTTCCACCACCGTTACGTGTCAGTCGCTGCGGCACAAAGCTGACTTATTTGCGTCCTTCGAGAAGCGAAACTGTTGCGCGACTCACACAAACAGAGGGGGCGAAAAGACAAAGTCACGCGTGGCCTGTACACGTCACGGCACGATCCGATTAGGGAAAACCGCGGCGAAAGTGGACGTTGCACCGTCACGGATCATGCGGGTTTGCACAGCAGGTCCACAGTCCACAGTCCACCCTCCCTTCACCGTGGTGCTTTCACCGCTTTGGTGCTGGGAAAGCGCTGCCTGGGTTTGTCTGTTCACTGCCGGCCACGTCCTTCACAACTTTCACCGCTTGATTTGTCACAGCCTTACTGTTTCCCTGTATCGTGCCAAATGCGCAAGTTTCCAAAAAATGCATGTGGCAATGACTGGGCTACAAAATCAAAGTAGAGAACCGTGTCCCCAAGCAGCTGCCACTCGGGCCACGTGCGTCGAGCAGGCAACACGTGGAAGGTGACAGCAAAATGGTCACCGCAAATGTTCGCCATTAAGATGTCGTCCTCTGTACTGCCCATGTGTGAATAAAAATGAATCTGACTTAAAAAGAAGGCATTTTCATTCTTGGCACAAAACAGCAAATTTCCATTATTAAAATTGCCAAAAGAATTTTTTTTTTGTATAGGCAACATCGAGGCCATATAATAGCATCAGTGCTACACTTGAGTGACCTTCATTAACTGGACCGAATTGAGGAGGTGAGACCTCAGGCACAGCAAACATTCATTTTCTTCTTGTCTCCTTCTCTACGGAGACTGAAAAGAGCTGGGTTTCCGCCCCATCCTGGCCAGGTTCTACAGGTGTGCCATAGAGTGCATCTTGACCTCCTGCATCACATGCTGGCATGGGATCTACACTGCATCTGACTGGGGACCTCTGCAGGGGGTAGTGAAGACTGCCCAGTCCATCACCAGGATCTCCCCATCCACGATCCAGACCACCTACAACAAGTGGTATATCGGGAGAGCTGACAGCATCACCAGCACCCCTTCCCACCCTCTCTGCCATCACCACTGGCATCTAGGAGACATCAGCCTGAAGGCCAAAACTACCAGGCTCAGGAACAGTTTTGTAACCACAGGCTGAACTCTGTCTCAGGCCCAATGACCACCACCACCTCTTCCCATCTGTATGTTTTGTTTATGTTTATCTAAGTGTGTGTATGCATGTAAACATATGAAAAACTGCATTTCCCTAATGTGTGTGTGTGTGGCAAAAAAATCCACCCTGGTGACTATGGCACTCTGTGTGCTACACCATCACTCCCATCTGTCTCAGCCTTGTCAGAATACTAAGTAACCTCTTACTAAATTCTCAAAATATTAAGTAACCTCTTTGGAGTTTGCTGACAACACAAAAACCTGTTTGTAGCACCTGTCTGCCAAATTTCATGTCTGTGGCTTGAGAACAAAGCTGTGTATAAAGAACAAACAGCGATTCAGCCTTATATAGAGATTTAGCTATACGTTGTTTTATGTTTTATATATACAGATTTTTAATATTTATCTATATTTGTATTATGTTTTTATAATTCATTCTGTAAATGTTATTTTCCCTGTTCTGTTCTGTACCCAAGGATATTTTTTTCATGCTCCCTTGTGTACGTGCTGGGTAAGGGAGTACAACAATCTTGATTCTCAGAGTAAAATCAGAGGACTGGTCTCAGGTCACAGTAAAGCACAAGGGAGATCTCAGGACATAGATTCTTACGAAACAAGCGGCTCTGGAGCTCAAGTTCTTGTTTCACAGCATCATTATTATTTACCAGCATGTCTTAGAAGTCTCAGTTATAAGGCCGTAAGCCTCTTGTAGTTCCAAACCCTGTTATCCTATTCCCTAGGATTATGAGCGAGCACAATGACAAGTGCCTTGCAGGAGCAACACTGGTTTTCACATGCACAGGGGTTGATGCAGGTCAGCATTTTGGTGCAAATATGAACAAACGGAACTGCTGTGGAACAACCACTAAACAGGGAAGCCAGTAGATGTGAACGACAAATGAGCCCACGTTTCAGTTATATTACCCAAATGATCAAATTTGGCAAATTCACAAATCCTTAGCGATGACATTTTAATTCTTTTAAATCTGTGAAAGTTGTGGAGGAATACATGAAAATTGACCACTGCAGAAATGAATCATTGTTCTTTATCATTTTCAACACTGTTTGAAAAACGTATTTTCAGTCATAACTTATGCTACCATAAGTGTTTTTGGAGTGTTTATATATACAGGAAAACCATATTAACATGTAAAGTGTCATCTAGCATTTGTTATAAAAATACTGAATATTTCCTAATTGGTCATTACACAAATATCTACGAAATATTTCTGAAGCTACCTATGCTGAAGATATTAACATTATTAACCTGACATACCTGTATGGCAAAAAATGGTTAATTTGAGGATTCAATTCCATTGTAAAAACAAAATATATATCAGTAGGACCAACCCTTATAAGTCAGTGAACTGGAAAATATATAAAATTTGAATTACTATGAATACCATTAGAATTTTACCAAATTTTGCCCTTTAAATATGTTTTTAGGTCAAAAACGTGTAACGTGAATATTTCTCAAAAATAACGAATTAAAAATGACTTTTGAAACACAAGAAGGACAATGGAAATAAACAAGGAAATGAATGAAAGCAATTACTTTTTTGACACAAAGAAGGAAGAACGTACCCTTTTGAGATGATTCCCTCCTTCCTTCCTTCCCTCCTTTCGTCTTCACTCCCCAGTGCTTGGCTCTTTGACTGGGCTACAACTTTATCCTTTAAGATGAGTCTGTAATTTATAATCTGTAATTTGTGTGTGTGCGTGTGTGTGTGTGTGTGTGTGTGTGTGTGTGATGACCAAAATATAAGTGGCACAAAGGGAGGGGGAAGAGGAGAATACAATGCAGGCTTTATTTATCCACCCAGTCATTTGATGTTCCGTTTTTTAATGAATTGTACAGTTCATGTGTGTATGTGTGTGAGACTTTCTGAAAATTATTTTCCATCACTGTTACAGAATTGCTGCACAGGCCATTCACTTAACATGCAGTCACACACTGCACAGAGGTTCACGCATATATGACACCTTTAGGAAGCCTGAATATTATATCATTTCAGACAAACACTATGGGTTCCCATTCTCATACCTGGTGTACCCCACGCAGTTTTTTTGTATATTTAGGGTATCTGAAACCAGGTTCAAGTCATGTTCAGACCCTGTAGGTTATATTGTGTCACAGATGGAAAAAAACAGGTCTGATATCTGTGAGTAGAACAGTGGAAAAAACCAGTGCCTAATGGTTGTTGGGCTGTTGGGTTTGGATGTGGATTCAAATGTGGCTCAGTCTGTGTGGATTTTGTATATTCTTTCTGTGTTCATGTAGGCTCCCTTCCACCATCCATAGATGTGTTTCAGCTGAGCTGGAGATTCTCAATTGCTTGGAATGTGTGTGTGTGTGTGTGTGTGTGTGTGTGCGTGTGCGTGCATGTGGCTTCCCTGTGATCTACTAGCATCCGGCCCAGGCTGTATGTTACTTCACATGCTATGGTTCTGTTGACCACTGTAATCCACCATTAAGAAAGTGAAAGTGGATGGATGAATCAATGCCTGTAAGAATAGAGAAAATTCTTCATAAAAAGAGAATATGTTTAAAAGTAAGATATTTTTATTGTTATCATTTGTTCATTTTTGCTTTTTGAGAGCGCAAGTATAGTTTACCTCAACCATGGGGTTAATCACAGGAAGATGTAGTTGGACCGTGATTGCAGCCAGACTCAACTGCAGAGCCAAGTTACTAGCATAGTTGGAAGACTGGGGGTGAGGTGGAGTTATCGTACACCCAGAAGGGCAGTCAGAGGGGTAGACTGGGGGGAGTTGAGCATGAGACCAATTGCTAGACAATAAATCCTATTTCTCCACAGTGTACGTTTATTAAAAGGCCCTTTTGTTCTGGAACAGAACGGCTGAAGAGGAAAGCAAGGCAAATCCAAACTGTAAAGTCGTTCTCATCCTCAGAGGAATTACACGTTCGCATAACTTTTTATTGTTATGTCAGCTACCAGCTAGGATTTTTGCTTGAAATACCCACTTGAAAGTTATTTTGTAATCACAGACCCTCACTGGAGGCAACTGTGACGCACAACAATCTTCCATTTGTTTGAAGTGACCAGAATAGCCTTTAATTCTCTGTAAACGTATTACTATGTACAATACAAATACTGAAAAAGCACTGAAAAGCATCAGTAATGGTATGATTGAAAGTATAATAATAGTGCCACATTTATGCAAAATAAAATATCAGACCAAGCATTTTATACACTTTACGTTTATACTTTATGTAACCTGGTGTGCGATAAATCAGTGTTAGTGAAGTTAAATGTCTCACACGTATCAAATTTCTAAATAAAATGTTTGCAGAAAGCCTTTATACAACTACAACTAAGTTTTTATATATATTTATATATAAACCTCTATACCTAAAATGGTTTACGCTCAAAGCCGCATTATTTTTCTTGTGGCACTCTGAGCCCCTGAAAGGAAAAAGCAAATGCATGCAAATGAGTTGTAGGTAAAAGAATCTTCTGATTCCAAAAGAAAGCTTTAATTTGTGTACCAATGTACTGTATGTATTTTTCTATGGATTTATATTATAGCAACACGTTGACTACTTTCTGTATTATTTTTTGTTTTTTGCATTTACTTTACTTTTAATGCAGTTTTCCATTTTTTTCCAGTTTTAAAAATTAATGGATCATTGTTTTTACTTCTCATGCTACATATTCCTTAATACCAGTTATTAATAACGGTATGATGAATGTTTTTATGAGAAGAGTAGATTAGCAATGTGGTTTGTGAAAAAAATGCATTTTTAGTCACTTGAAAGTATTTTCACATTGATATATATTGAATACGAATGTTTAAATGAAAACTCTTAAAGTGCTGTTAATTGGCATGTTTTTATTTATTATATAAATATTAAAGATTTTTTTTTTTTTTACATAAGCTTACTGTAAAAATATGAAGGGGCATCTGCTTTATTAGGCATTTACTGACTGGGTAAATAAAGTTGAAAGTGGGTAGAAGCTGACAAACATGAATATGTCTATGTGACAGAGATTACAAATTTTTTCTTTTCAATAATTTGATGAGTTTTTATTGTGATGTACTTTAAAGAAAATACAAATGAAAAAGAGGTATACTAAAGTTTCCATAGTCCAGGCTGTACTCTGAATCAGACCCTATGCTTCTGGGATACTGCAGACCACTGCCACCCTGCACTGGACAAGCTATTACTGATAATGGGTGGATTGAAGTATTATACAGTATTTTTTAAATTTATTATAGCTTTATATGTTTTTTTTTATTTTTAAACAAAACTTAACATATTAAGTGGAGACACATGTAGAATTGTTACTAATAGATATTTAGCCATAAAAATGTTTATAGAATTATTAACAGACTTATATTTATGTTTATTATTTTAACACTTTTCTCCAAAGTGACATATGTTGATACGAAGTTGTATTTAGCGGACACCTTTATCCAAGGTGGTTTGCAGAGCTATACATACTAAACACCTTACATTCATTCACACACCTACACATTGCTACAATGTAACATGCATACAAAAATACTCATACACTAATGGAGCCTCTTTGAACCGTGGAGGGAAATTCAAAAGGACACAGGGAGAACATGAACACTCCACACAGATCCAAGGAAACTGAATCTACATCCAGGAGCTGTGAGACAACAGTGCTGTCTGTTGTGCAACTGTGACCCCCCCCCCCCAAGGTGCACCTTGTGTTTGTAGGCTGAGGACCTTTTGCACTCATTAGAAGCTGAATATACGAAACATTAACAAACTTGGGAAATACATTCAGGTAGGTGTTCTGAGGTTAGGCATCTTACTGAAGTACATAACTGCCTAACAGCAGGCCTCAGGAACCCCAACATTTGGGTTTTATGAAATTTAGAAAGCACAGAGTTTAAAGAAATTTATTTGTTAAACACTGTTCACCAAATCCATTCACAGGTGACTACATTATAAAGATTTTTTTGTATGCTAAGGTTCCTCCTTGAACAGTTAAACACAAAAGTTTAACAATCCTTTAACTTTTAAATGCCCCAATGTTTGATCAATTCATTTTGCAGTTGTCAACTTAATACAGTTCCAACTACTGAAAAAAATGAAAAAAGCCAAAAGAAAACTTGTTTATACAGAAAACAGTAATACTGCTGTGCATAGTATTTTTTGAAATGGTTCGTGACTGAAGTACAATTATATGGCTGCGTTGAACCCTTCATGAAAACTACAAGTATTTATTTATGAGCTGTATCATTGAGATAAAGCAGTGGAAAACACCAAGGCCCAACCATCTTGGCACAGGGCCACAGGGGGCACAATCTCATTTTTCAATTCGGACTTAAGTAACAATAAGAGGCTTTCTACCGTGGCTACTGTTACACTCGTGGCAGAACACAGCTTTTCACATCTATGTACCAAAACAAACATAGAGTCAACAGACCATAAAGAGATGCTGGCGTACAAAGTCAATGCCGCAGAACTGGTCAAGTCCACATCAGACCGAGTGAACTGCGTGTGTCTAAGAGGAAGCAGCCTGCAGCTGGCCTTTGTGCACGTACTCCAGCGCTGTGGCAATAGTTCTCATGTCCATCTCAATGCTGCGAGCCCAGTTCTCCACATCCCCAATCTCCTGCGAAACACAGGGTCACAGAAGAACACAGAAGTTTAGCTTCATCTCTGTGCTTGAATCAAAGTGCCAATAAAGAAGCTGATTACTGGGTTTGAAGAAGCATTTTCACACATATTCATTCATAACTGAATCTGAGCGAAAGAAATTGATCAAACCCACTGATTCAAAAATGGATACATTTAAACTTCACTAAATAATTTAGATATGTCACAATTTTTCCTTGAAGTCTGTAATTAATGCAACAAATCTGTACTGAAGTGCCTGTGGAGAGGCATCTACTTACAATTCTAACACATAAAATGGTGGTAAAGCCATACTGTATTCATATTTTACATCACAAGACTGAAGGGGCTCAACTTTCTCTGTTCAGGTTCAGTTTAAAAAAAAAAAAAAAAAAAAAAAAAAAGGGGATAAAGGTCTTATTTTCCCACAACTTTCTACGCAAGTAAACTAAGTACTGTCCTTATGTAAACTGCTTGCACTTAATCTTTTTTGGAGAAAGGGGCTAATTTCAACAATAGAAATCACTGCAATTTGACCCTGTAAGACCCAAGGATGGTCACCCTAAAAAATTCAGCATGTTAACCCCACAGTTCCTTACTCTGCCTCGGTGACTAAGAGCTGCACAATGCCTGACTGTAAGTACTACCTCACGCTGCCTACTGCTCACCACCACCGAGGGAGCCGGGGGTGTCAGAGTGCATGGAGCTGCTGCCTGTCGGAGGGCTCAAGTGGAGCGTGCAGCTTGGTGTGGCAGTGACAGGTGCCTGAATTCCCGCTCATGCTCGCCTGTTAAGTGTGTCTCAGTGCTGCCGAGAATCAGCAATGACAAAGGCACACTCACATGTGGGATTACAGTGCAGCTTACCCTGCTCTGTGGGTTCTGAATTCTAGCTCCTGTAGGCATGCAGTTTTTTCCATTCCACATCCAAAGGAAATTAACTAGTGCAGAAAAGGAACTACAACCTAGTGGGTGAATGGTATGTTTAATATTTTTTTATTGATCCTATTTATGTGTCGTAAGTATAAAATTAAATGCTTAAAACTCATTTGGGCATTAAGTGGCAGTAAAATGTTTCTGCATTACTGAACAAGAGTGCTCTCGCCTGGTATACCCTTTCTTTCGATGTGGTAAAGGGTGACAATCTTAAGGGTTAAATAAACTCTAAATCTGTCTCTTTCACAGCACATGCCCAAAAAAGGACATTTAACAGATCCAACTGTATATTTAGCATTTCATTTATGAACATTTTTGAGACTAGGAATGCCACAAGTACATAATCTGCTTCAGTGACCTATTTCAGAACAAGGCACAAAACGCGTAACAGGAACTACAAGCAAAATAGAGAAACATCATGTTTTAGCACGATAACAGCTGCAATTCTATAAGAAGAATATGTTAAAGCTTCTTTTGAGTCCTGTTGATACTGAAAATGAGAATTCTTAGGGGGAGTACTCAAATTCTGGGGGAAGCCAGAGGCAATGCTCTCACCCTCTATATCTTACAGGGTATCACAAGCCGATCCCCTGTGACTGATGAATCATTCTTTCTACTGGGTGAAAAGATACTAGATAGTCTGGATCATCAGGACTCATAAGGACCTCTGCTTTTTGATCAAAGGAAATATTACATTTCAGCCAGTAAGCACTCAACTAACAGCCCTCCATAAGGATATGAATTGTACCCTTAACAATGCTACCTTGAAGCTGGGAGGTGCTGGACAGTTAGTCACTGCCATATCAATGTCAGCTTCTGCTGCAACTACATTCCAGTTATACATGCATGAAAAGAAAACAGACAACATCTTCTGTAGAAAGATAGAAATGAAATAAAGTAAAGATAGATTGCTAATTCAAAACTAGATGCTTACAATGGGTTTTTCTAATCTTTTTTCTTTAGCCATGTTAAAAGTGATACTAAGCATCAGCATCCTAGTAATGGCACTAGAGGACCCTCCCCGGTGCTGTGTACCTTGAGAGCTTGGTTGAAGCTCTCAACCATGCTGATCCACTGAGCAGTCTGCTTGGCAAACTGGCTAGCCTGCACCTGTAGCGTCTTCACCTCGTGGTCCAGTTTGCGCTGGTTCACATAGGCTTGGGCCACCCTGACAGGAGATATGGCCTCGGAGTGAGAAATGCACAGCTGCCAATAAATATGAACACAGGAATTTACAAACACCAGAACCATCGCAAAGCAAAGTGAGACCACACACACACATACAGTTACAACACAAGCCAGGATGTGTTGTGTCCCAGAAGGTAAACCTTCACTAAGAGGGTATTCCAAGCACTACATGGGATACAGCTGTTACTGAGGTCTACATACTTCTACATAAGAAACATATAGCTGACAAGTACCATCAACAGGATAATACTGATTCAAAAACTCCCGTAATGTTTTAGTCATCTCCTTGTCCGTATTCTTGACATTGAAATTATCCAATAAATATTAGTACTAACCAGATGAGCTCATTATTAATCATTGTGAGTCTCACATTTAAAGTGCAAATCAATATATTCAGTAAAACACATCCTGTAATGGGTATCTGGCGCATTCTTCCTGGAATCTGAGCTAAATAAAGAGGAGGACACTTCCTATTTACACCAAACACTACTACAGTGAAGATGGTCCGGCAACAAGAAAACTGTGAAAGTGAACAGCAGAATTAAATGCTAAAATTAAACTTGACAAGCTGCAAAGTAACAAAATATTTAAATAATAATGATCCACACTGATTGAAATTTAGAGAACATTTTTAGAGAGTATAAAACAACAATCTGTATATTTGCATGATGGTCAATAAGCTTCAACAAAATAATTCAGACGGCGAGCAATAATTTAGAAGGTGGGCATCTCATTAATGTGGATTAATGGCATTGTCTTATTTACTTAATGGCAGCAGTCTGTGACATTTCTGTCTATAACATTGAAAAATATGACTGTAGAGCTGTTTAAAAAAGAATTCTCATCTAGTATTCCCATGAAAACTTTGCAGTATTGAATGTGTTTTTCTGGGAAAAAGCTAATAATTAAAATGGAGAAATAACTAAACTATTATTACAGGTGAATTAGATATGCATTGATTTTGAATTTACAGCTTTTCTAAAAAGACAAACAGGCTATTGATGTAATCTAATTGTGGCTTCTCACAGAGACATGGCACTGTGCTACATCTGTACAGACCTGGCACCCACTTGCAATCGGAGATAAAGATCTGTTGAAATGGTTTTCAACACATTTACATGCAAGGAAATAAATTAATTATTTGTAGTGGATTTCCAGAGGATCTCTTCCATAACTGTTTATAGCCAACTGGTAAGTGAATGAGGCTAAAGTGAGTCAGTCCATCCAGGGACAAACAGAGCTTTTGGGTAAACCCAGAAAACCGTGGGGGCAAAATGTGGGATTTCATTTATCCAATTAAGCAAAGATGTAAGATATAAATGGAAAGAATACTCTTTTTAAGCAGAATATACATTATACTTTTATGTGTTGAGCTTTTTGAATTGATACATTAAGTATACTGCAACACTTATTTATTTACTTATCTATGTGCTGTGTGTTCTTGTTTTCTTGGGTTTGGTTGTTTGTTTGTCTTACTCGTGTTAAATTCTTTTATACGTAACCACGCACAGTCTCCTGTCGAATCAGAGCACATTTCACTACATGGTATACTCAGTAACCATGTAAGTGACGAATAAACTCTTTTGACACTTTCAGAATAATCCTAATCACAATAATACTGATATACATGAAGCATTTTTTCTATATTACAATGGATATTTTCAAAAAGTTATTGTGGATATCATGCAGGGGTCACACATATATAACCAGCAGGCAATTTTACAACCATAAATGAAACCTGCTGTATCACAACTCAGTTATTATTACAGTTGACAAGGCCTGACATGTTCTTACCCAACATTGAGGTGGTCCACCAGGGCTTCGGTCAAACAGGTGGCAGCTGCTATCGCCTCTCGCCTTCGTCTCTCTGTTGAGAGTGGGGGAACAGAGGGACCACACAGAAAGAACACAGTCAAAGCCTCTTTGCTCATTTCATTTAACTTCTGGTATTCTAGCTTTATACTATCATTATTTTATTATCATTGCTCTTGCTGTTGTAGGTAGAATCCACGTTCAAATCCCCAGTCCCACTGTATTACCCCTGAGCAAGGTAGTTATCTCAAACTGCTACAGTAAAAATAACTGTAAAAATGAATATAATCTCTTTGTATACAAACCTAGCAAAATACTGTTTAATAACTTTAGAGAGAAGTGTATGAAACAAACAAATAAAAACATTAACAATATTTTCAATCATATAACCATTTTCATATTAACTTTGAAGAAATCTTATTGAACCTTGCTTTTGGATGGTCCAATTTTGGGAAATATTACATATATAAATGTATTTTTTATACAACAAGTACATGTCACAAAGGTCTAGTGCAGCACTCACCCATTTTAGGGGATCAATGAAGAAAAAACATTTGAAGATATTTACACTTCGTAATTGATTATTGTTACAAACATATGAATTAGTGATGAATTTATCCTTGCTATGTACCAATAGATTTATAACAGGAAAGTCATTTCCCATTAGCACAGGAGTTTTATTGTCATTTCGACCATCTTCACAGTACCTCCAGGACCAAGGTGCAGCACAACAACACAAGTACGGCAGGAAAAATAATGTGCGAATTTACAGAATAAATATAATAAATAATTGTAATAAATAAGCATTATAAATTACAGAAGGGTAGCAGCAACAGAGGAGGGGGTGTTAGAATGATTGGTTTATCATTTTTTCTGACTCACGTCGATAATGTTGAGACTTTTTGGTAGAAATCTAACTAAAGTAAAAACAAAAATGAATGATTTAAATGGTGTTTTTTTTTTTTAAAAAAAGGCAACATTAACGAGTTTTCTGCATATACAAGGAAGTGAAAAAATATAGAAATGTTTCTGTATTCTTCATGATTTAGTTGCTTCCTGCAACAAATGTAAGTCAAGACTGACAGGTTTTTCCACCAATCACATATTAAGGTGACAACGGACAAACCAATCAAAACTATGAGAGGCGGTCCCAAGTTGGCCGGCTGTGAGACTATCAGGCCGCAACTTTCACAGCGGAACGAGCTGAGAAACAGAGCCGGGCTGCTATCGCCGGCTTCGGTCAGCGCTCTCACCAGAACGTGGTGCTTCACAGATGGCATAAGGCCTTCTGCTGAAAAGCCGTACGAAAAGCACAGGTCACTTACCTTGAAGTTCTTTCCTTTCGTTTTGCTTCGCTTGGTGTTCTTTTAATAAACGAGAAAGCATTGTTATCTCAACATTCAAAACCCGCTAAATGATGATGCTGCTGAGACGCTCCAGGTACTTCGCTACCGGCTAAGTCGGCTAACACTGCGGAACCGAGCAGGCAGCGCACAGCGCCACGCAGAGGACGACCTCCCTTGTCCCAACGGTGTGTTTCCCGTGTGTGTTCCTAAATGTCCGTGTTCTGCTTGAAAACGAGAACTAAACCGTGTTTTTAGTCAAGCACATTTAATTTAATACATGTGGTCTGTGTGTATTTTGTAGTTTGCCTTTCTGTTTTCCAACGCGGTTTATTCATTACTAATAACTGACGCTGGTTTATAAACGGCACGAATGGAGTTTCATAAAATTGCTGCCGGCGCTGTGAGGGAACAAGGCCTACAAAAGAGCTTTAACGCTCAGGACTTTATTTTGTGAAATGCTCAAGCAAAAGAATGAATAGGAGTTTAAGAAAATGTCAAATAATTGGCACATTCATTAAAAATACGCGTAAAAAATGCCCAATTTTTAGCATGCGTTAAACATAGATGGACTGCGTATGAAAAGGGGAAACGGTGGCTTAAAGTGAAGGCTTGCTGAGGGTTTTTTTTCGATATTTATTTGCTAAAAAGCACAAAAGCAGCCTGAAAAATAACAGATAATTGAATAAGAAAATTTAAAAAAACAAAACAAAAAACCCACCTGTGATCCAATTCTGTTCTGTTGTACTTGGTGAATTTTACACCGATGATGTTAGTGGCACAGAACCACTTCCATCCCAGCTCTTCTGACAAAAACGGATACTCTGAAGTATTAAGTACAAAAAGGCTGAGTCATCTTACAGTCTTTTGTGTACTGTATGTATACGTAATAGTAAAATGAGATTTTGAAAGTTGCTGTCATAAGTTGATTATCATCTTTTATTGTTTTTTCTTGCATCCAAACAGGATTATGTTAGAAATTCAGAAGGGCCGTCGAACCCACAATTTATTGTGCCTGCTGTTGTCTGCGGTGGTTCGGGCAGCCATCTCAAGGGAGTCATTGCATTTGGTGACTCTTGTGCGCGATCATAAAATGACCAAGGCAATACGAAAGCCATTTTACGTGAGCGGGTGCATTATATCCTCTGTTTCCCTACTACGGTCTGAGAACATGACAGCACCTCCATACACACAGGTAAACACATTGAAGTTTATAGTCATTAATGTGCAGAAGTGCACTTTCATTGACTTCCAAATATCAAGATCGAGAATACTTCTGGTATTCTAGCTTTATACTATCATTATTTTATTATCATTGCTCTTGCTGTTGTAGGTAGAATCCACGTTCAAATCCCCAGTCCCACTGTATTACCCCTGAGCAAGGTAGTTATCTCAAACTGCTACAGTAAAAATAACTGTAAAAATGAATATAATCTCTTTGTACACAAACCTAGCAAAATACTGTTTAATAACTTTAGAGAGAAGTGTATGAAATGAACAAATAATAACATTAACAATATTTTCAATCATATAACCAGTGACTTCCAAATATCAAGATCGAAACACCACTGATTCTTTATCAAACACTATAGAGAAAAGAATACAGAGCAGATTTGTACATACATCATATATCATTGAAATATATTGTTGCAGAATTAAATACTTTGTCCACTCCCTGTACAAATATGTCATTTGGATTAATACGATATAGGAAACTAAAAAGTGCTGTAGGTATGTTCACATTGTTTTAGATGTTAATAAATTTTACATTTCCTGAAATTCTGTTTTAATAATAATGGAACCTACAGCCTCTAATTATTATTGAATGTAGCAGACTAAAAAGAACAGAGGAACGGGGTTTACTGTTGAAATTGTAAAAGGAAGAGCATCCAAATTAGTACATATGTGCATTGGCACATTTTCTGCAAACATGCATTGTGACAATGAAAAAAATTGTTAAAAATCTTTGAAAAATACAAAGCTGTATTTGTAAAATTTGAGAATATGGGATACTCAGTTCCAGGTCTTTCAAGGGCAAGGTCAAAGGAAAATGCTTCAGCGGCAGGTTTCAGTCACTATTGATATACATGCATCATGACATTAGATATTTCTTGAATAATGTATGCTGGAACACATCCCAGTATTGGCATTGCACCATTAGGAAATTAAAATCACAAGGAGAAGACATAAACATGCACAATGGTTAAGTTCCAATGAAATACGGTAAACTGAAAAGTCTTAGATGTACAGTAGTAGACACGGCCCCATGGGGGGATAACCTAGCTGTCTTCTCTAGCACATCTATTAATCGGTTCTGTGGTATTGCTGACTGCAGCAATAGAGGAGGGCTGTGTGTGTGTGTGTGTGTGTGTGTGTGTGTGTGTGTGTGTGTGTGTGTGTGTGTGTTCTAGGAGCAGGAGCAAGAAAAACGACCCGAGTTTAAGTGCTGCTGCCTAAAAATAAGCTTTTCTCCTTGACGTGTGGCTTGGACTGCTAATGAGTCGTTGCGGCAGCCCTAATGTCAGGCCAGATCTGCCGGACACTCTGTACACTAGGTCGAGCGTCGGCATTGTTCCTCCTCTCCCAAATCCGTTTGCTTTATTGGAAGATCTGGGCTGCCTGCCCAAGCTGCCATTAAGGAATTTTCAACATGTTTAAGACCCACCCTGTTTTTCCTTCTTTTGGTTTCTCCAAATATCAGGAACCTAAGATGGGTTGGGATGTGTGGGTTAGACAATGTGACATGGTCGCTTTCTTTTTTTGTTCTATGCACATGTTGGCAGAAGAAAGAACAGAAACTTGTTACAGACTTGTAACAAGTGATTCCATCCATAACTAGATCCAGCATTGTTAAGATCTTCAACAGTGAAAATGAAAACTGACACCCCTGTCTCTATGTGAAGAAGCCATATTACCTCATAAATTTGCTTATTTTACTGCCTTCAGCTCTAATATAAATCATACTCTATGTCTTTAGAACACATTCTTTATCTTTATTGAACATTTTTGTAAAGTGTTTGGATGCAGTCTAGTTTTTCTAGATGCTGCAATTTGACTTAAATTTTTCACATTTAATGAAAAACGGGTGATTTCTCACTAAAGGCAATGTGCTTGCCTTTTTAATATACTTATGTAGATTACATGCAGAGATTAAAGAGAGACAATTACAATGGAAAAGAAAAGCTGACATTTTCTTCTGTTTTCTGTCTTTTCCCCCAATAAATGAATTGTACTAGTAAAGAATTTCAGGCTAAAATAATCAGTGTGAAAGGATTTTTTTTTAAAAATCCATCCATTTATCCACTCTTCCACTATCATGAACTGCATTATGCCAGTCGGGGTCATGGTGGTCCAGAGCAAAAAATGTAAAATTGCATTGTTTTACAGTGAGAATATTTCTCAAATCACATATTTTTTCTGAGTTCCATGTATGATGTCATGTATGATGTGTTATGATATTGTTTAGCATTAAATTTTTGTCACACTGAACTCCCGTCACACATCCAGCGACAATCACAAGCATGTTTTCCAGTTCAGCGCAAGCTCTTTTCAACACTCTCCTGTGTATTAATGTGAACAGGCATTATTAACCAATGTGTAGCAGAAAGAAAATCAATTTTAGATTTGTAAATGGAAAAGAAATATGTAAAGAAAGACAGAGAACATCAGGAATGACGCAGATAGATTTGATTACCAGCACACTTTCTGTTTATGTCAGGGCAATGGCTTTGATCTGGCTTCTCATCTACATTGATGCCTGACAATTTTTATACTATTTAACATCTAAATATCAAATCTTCCAGCATAGTTTTATGGTCTCTGAGATTTGAAAATTTTGTTCAATGTATGATTATAATTACTACAGTATTCAAAGGGTTGGGAATGCTGACATAAGTACAGCTGAAAAGCCCATCCTAATATTGTGGAATTCATCTTGGTGCACAACACTTTGGTGGCCATGCTCACAGAAGATCTGAATTTTACTAAGACAGTTCAGCATGTTCTGGAGCACATTAAAATCACACACATTTTAACAATTCTCTCTAAAGGTGTGTTCCAGCTCAGCAGGGATATTCTGGAATGCATATCTGTCCATTAAGGAGGTGGATCCCCAGAAATTGGAACATTTTTGTTTCCTTATTTGCTACTACCCACATTTTTCACATATGTTTTTGTTAAAGAAGGTGTGGCACAACACCGCAACAGGAAACACTTAGAAAGCCAGTAGTCTCCATCTTGTGTATGTGTTTGGCCACAGTGAATAATCAAAATGCTTATCTGGCCTTCACTGCTAAGCAATAAAATTAAAGGTTGGCTATGTGAATGTTATTCGGAACCCATTTTCATGTAGCTCCACTTTGCTTAGAGCAAATTCCCTTTAAATGGGGACCTTCTCCAAAAACTCTGTACATCATTGACAGAGAAACTAGAACAACAAAACTCCAGTTTTTGGGTGAATGTGCCAGTCACTTGAGATGCTTGGTGAAAGCATGAGGCTTGTTAGTCAGTGTTAACAAACAGCATAAGAGGGATCCAATCAAGTCATATCAACTTATCAAGTATATCTACAGTAGATGTGTAGGGAGAGGAAAGTTGTCTTCAAGCATCAGTTGGCTTGCAAAGAATGATCAGTTTATTAGATTTATGACAGCACCATTTTAAAATGTATGAAATCGAGACAAACTGGATGTTAAAACAATGTTATGTGAGCTTAGATCTGTGATCAAAATACTTGAATGGCATCACTGATGGCAGGAGGCAGCAGACAGGGGAGAACATTGTTGGTGGGCTGCAGCAGGATCTGTAAGTGACAGCTGCCAAGGAATGTGAAGAGGGCGAGCGGACGATCAGCTGGTACAGGCGGAGCACATGTGGATGAGCATGACTAAAATGCCAATAATGCAGGTTGTACTGGCTGACAAACTGCCATGCAGTGTATGGGCGGCATTGGATAGTGCTGTACAGTCCTTGTTCAAGTCACAGGTCACACTTCTTCAGCCAATCTGCTGTTTGGCTCCATGGGCTCTTGCTTCCAGCCTCTCACAGAAGAAATCTTTTGAAGGGGGTCATTGTGCATGGACTTCTCCTTATTAAAACTTCCATATTTATTCTCTATTGCACGTTTTATTGAGGTTATTATTAAGATATACCTATTAATCCATATTTTAATACATTTCAGCACACTCTTCTCGCAGTCAGGACCGGAAAGGTGATCAATAGCAACCAAATTTATGAGTTACTATTCACATTTTAATTCTGATTCTACTAGACATTAAGTCAAGAGCACTGAAAGTCTCCAAAAAGACAGAACCACTTGTTTAATCCATCCCTCGCTTTCTTTGCCACTTTCCTCAGCTTTGATACCACCCTTTTTGTTTTTCTTTCCTTCTCCCATCTGACACCTGTGTCAGCTTGTTAAAAGATGCTGTTGCAGATGCCAGCACGTTTTCAACGGCGAAACAGCAGTCAGTTTTCTTCTTTTTCCCTTATTTTATTTCTTTTCAAAGGCTTCCAAGTATCTTGACAACACTGTCTGGTATTTGGCAGCGGTCCCTTGAGTGTTGATGTCAGCTGGGGAGGGGGGACGTATGGGAGGCAGGGGGAGGAGTGAGGGCTATTCGAAGCACTTGTCCTCCGCTTCTCCCAGTCACAGAGCCAAGGAGACAAGAGGAGGGAGCACACACATGCAGGCTGGTGCATACACACATCGCTCCATTTTCTCCAGCAGCCCATACTAACTGCAGCATAGTCAAGGAAGAAAAAGTTTCAGATAAGGAATGAAAGCGACAGAAAAGGAGAGAAAAAAATTGAAGAAGGAATAAAAGGAAGATTTGTGGAAGAGAAGGGCTAAAAGGGGACACCAAGTGTTTCTCTGCTGGCATTTCCATACACACTCTGACCCAAGAGCCACAGAAGGACAAAACTGTGCTGTGTCTTAGCTACTGGAAGGGAACTGGTCCAAGGACATATTTGAGATTTACAATGCTGCCTTATCGTCCCTGTAAGGGGAAAGACACCCTTTCATGTGGTTCTACCTCCAGCTGGGTTCTGCTCCTCTGTGTAGCAGCACTGGCATCTTCTCCTCTGGCTCTGGGATTCAACCTGGACACAACGCATACACTGACCAAGGAGGGGGAGGCAGGCAGCTTCTTCGGCTTCTCCCTAGCGCTCCACCAGCAGCTCAGTCCCACACCCCACAGCTGGTGAGTGGATACCTGTACCTGTACCTCATTCTTCCCAGGGCTTCATTTGTCTAAAGCAAAGATTTTCATGCTTTTCAGAAATGCAGTAAATGCATTGCTTCAATCAGTTAATGTTTAATTTGTTGCATCAACATTTTTACTGTAGTTCCCAGGATGGATGTGCCAGTTTTACCATAACCATAGTTCTAGTACAGAAGTTCCATTATGGTTATGTATATATGGGCATGTGCAGCAGAAGCTCGTGAATTCATCTAGTGGTGATAATTTACCCCGTTCATTTATCAGGCATAGCTGACAATGTAGAGGGTTTCACTGGGAGAAAATGTAAAAGTCAAGTATGATCCCTGATAGTTGCAAAACACACTTTTCATGGTTTCTCAACAGTACATTTTCTGATAAATTACACAGTGAATATTAATCTGTCATGTTAATAAAATCTGAGTACTGCAAAGCCTTTTAAGTCAAATGATGCAGTGTGATGTCAGGTTATGCATAACTGTGTGAGCAATGGATTATGTCAACTCCCCCAGCAGAAGAAACAACAGTCATCCATTTGAATTTGATCACCAAAGCTTCCCTTAAACCTATTTCTGACTCAGTACTTAATTTACATAAGTTGCTCCCTTTTGACCCCAACCCGCACCATTCTGTACGTTGAAATCAGCATAAGCCAACAAACCATCATCGAAGGGAACACTGACAAACAAGAGTTCTCACTGCAGTTCCCTAACATGTACAGTACCATTGAAAACCATGAGAATAACAGATCCTGTAGCTTTCTGATATCATCAGCACCTTCAGTCCAAATTATATTAAAAAGCAAATGTGTTTCTTCTGAGAAATTTCAAAAGATGTGCAGCAAAGCCTGGCTTGTAACAGGAACTCCAGTCAGAGGGGCCCTGAAGCAAGATACTTTAAGACAGTGGGTTGCTGCAATTGTTTTGTATGAAGTGCTCTTCTCTCTGTAACTTCAGAGTTTGGTTTTTGTTGCTAAAGGGCATGTGAGGATTCTCCAGCTGGAGGTGGTTGCGCCCATGCTTTGGCAAATTAACAGTGTGAATGGCAAAGAAAGAAAGGATGGGTCATTCTGGCACAGTGCTTTGACAACCACAGTTCAGCGTCTGGTTTGATGTCATGCATTTCAAACAAGTAAATATTCCTCTGCATAATGTGTCTGCTTGGCACCAGACATGAGATGTTTTTAAAAGCCTACTGAACGCTACGTGCATCGAAAATATTCTTAAGTCATTGGCTTTTGTAACAGCACAAGTCCAGAGTTCCAGCCCAGTACCTCTAGTTAATGTGAGACTTCTTAGCCCCTTCAGACTTAGGCCTCTCCACCCCTTGTTGGACAAGTGGTACACTGATATGTGCAATGGAAGGAAATAGGTGTATCCCTTTCTTCTGGTTTTGGCTCAGGAAACATCACATCAGGTTGGGCATATGTTTTAATATTTGCCAATGGCCAGTGGTTAAAGCTCTAACAGTGATTAAAATAACAGTGGGGTGGAGAGACCCAAGAGTTATATGTAGAGTTTCTATATATACTAGTGTGAGGGCAACTGCCTCTAATAGTCCATTGCTGAGAGGGAAAGGTTCTCCCACAAAGCTTTAGGCTGTTGCATTGCATCAATTGGCTGATTCAGCTTTACAGCTGTACAGCAGGATATTTACAGTGGATATGGGGGGAATTTCCATTATCCAGTATTTTCCTTAAGATGAGAAAATAGATGTCTTCTGTGTGGATTTATATATTTTTGGCAGCATTGATATATCTGTTTCTTTTCAATGCATTATTCATGGGGGAATTGGCAATCCTTTAATTTACAAAATGGAATTATGACTTTTTTATATGGGTGGGATATTGGTAATTTTTAAAGTTAATCTCACAGAGCATTCACTCAAAACTTCATAGATTTTTTTTTGTGCACATTAATGAGCAAAGTAATGATTGCAAGCTCGGTTCTACTAGCAGCTAAATACAGGCTGCTCTGAATAAGTTAAATGGCAGGGAATCTATTTTGTTATCATTATGTCATATGTTTTTTAAGTAAAATGTTAAATAGCTTTCGCACTTAGCTAGAATTAGAAAGTCACATCAGCCAACTGTTTTTAGATGTGTTCTCCCAGGGAAATATCTGCATGTGTGACTTTTTACCTACATGATGCTTGATTCTGGATTTCTATGGCTCTAAAACATCCTTCATCTCCCTGCAACCCCCCACCTTGCCAGCCTGGTATGCAGACTAAGTAGCTGAGGTACTTGTATTTTCAAGTGTCTCCAGCTCTGGTTCCATTCCTAGCTGGAATGTTGGCTATTTAAGACGGTATCCAGGTCAGAAGTAGAAACCCCAATGTTCATAAAATGAGATACTCCTGCTACTCTAGATTTATTGTCTGCCCCTGTAGGTCAGGTCCCTGATATTCAAACACACAACTTCTCCATGAATGCTCCACTGTGGAAGAAAGTTCTCCAAAATGGGCATTATCATAACAGCATTGGATAAGAAGGAAATAAATTAGTAATGACAAGTGCTGGATTAAATTGATGTTTCTTATGCTGACTCGATGTGCGCGGTGCTAAATGAGAAATGCTTACAAACACACAGACATGCACACATAGAGTGAGAATGAAACCCTTTTTAGGGTCTAAGTGACTTCATTCCAATGCAGTCCAAGGGGATAAGTGCTGATAAGAAAGGTGGCCATCCTTTTGGTTGTAATTTACGTCCAAAAAAAACCACCACACCATTTTTCTTATTCTTCCATCCTTCTGTCATAATTTACTTGCTCAAAATTCAAATGATCATTTAAAGGATCAGCGTAAAATTTGAAGACAAACTCTTAAAACTGAATAATTAACAGCAGATGGGCAAATTACAATATAAATACAATTATAATACACGACAATAATAAATATTGTCTACAAGATGGTGAAGACACACCTAACATAATAGCTAAAAGATGTAATGTGTGGTCTAAATGGTGATTTACAAGTAAACACTGAAAGGCTCCATATTGTTTTGTCTCATTGTTTTACCGCAGTTCTTCATCGCTGTGTCACACTTCACGTTGTGGTAATTTAGGTTTAGTGAAAAGTACGAAGACAGACTGTTTGAATCCCACAATAGTCTTCAAGGCAGTACAGAACTCTGAATCAGTTTGAAAAGTGGACCGTACAACTGCTTCACACATTCCGAACACATTGAAAAAATTCTGAGAGCTCATTTGCATTAGAATGCCAGCATAAAATCCCCTTTTGTAAACCAGCTTACAGGCTGACAATGAACCTGCCTCTTTTCACTCCTTAAATCAATTCATTATTTCTTTTCCTCCCTCTCTTTTAGTGGCTCACAAAGTTGTTCTTACCGCTGGATCCCTCTGGTTCATTTTTTGTGCTCCTTGTAAATGTGTGGCCTTTAGCGTTCCTTCATTTGTTTGCATATGATCATAGGAAACAGCATTAGTCTAGTGTTTTCCATGTAGCACACACTCACACACATACACACGCGTAAGTGCACAGAAATGCAAGGCCTTACCATTTAGAAATTCCAGCACAGGCACACACAACACACACAAAGACACACACTCTGTAGGCTGCAACAGGTGCTTGGTATCTTTAAAGATTTTTTTTTCCACTTTTTACTTTTCCCTGCTCCTTTCTTTCTCCATTCTTGATCTCCATTTTGCCTTCAATTAAAGCTCAGTGGTAAATTAAACAGGGGCTTTCAGAACTGTCACATCACGGAGAGAACAGCGGAGAGTGATCAATCTCTAAAATCTGGGGAAAGCATGCTGACCTTGATGAATTACTATGAGTTTAAGGTTCATTTATTGATTATTGAAGGATTATTTGCATTCCTTATTTAGTGTGATAAACAAAATGTTGAAATAGAGGTAATCCAATGGTGAAGGTTGCAGATTAAACTCGTTCGGATTTACTGGCGTACCCTTTTAAATTATATTTTACCAAAAATGAGCAGCTGATAATCAGGTAAGTTAGAACGTGTGTAAATGGCTAAACAGCAATAAACAAAACAAAAATTTCCCTAATGTCATTTTGTTTTAATTTAATTGCTTTTCTCATTGCAGTTAAGGAAAGAACGCACCGAGTTGAATAGTTGAATACACACATAGGAAGGTGGGGGGGGACATTGTGTTTCCTTGCTCAGCTGAGAAGCTCATTAGCTTCATTTTGTACCTTAGCAGCCAGCTTTAAAGAGGGTCCCTCGCTGCCCCCCTCCCGCTTCCAGGCCTGGACCGGTGCTTTAATAAATCACAACAATGCTCTCTGTTCTGATAAAGGCACGATTTAATGCTTTTCTTGTATGCCAAGCACTGGGATCTCATAATTTGTAGAGACACGACAGGGGCCTTTACTGACCAGGGATATTGCAGGGAAGGCTGGGGTCAGAAGTGATTTTTATTCCTCACTTGAAGTGTGTGCAACGCATGTGAAATTGAAAATTGGCACAGCCACTTGAAATGCACAGGTCTTGTGCTTTGTTGTCCAAGTACCACACAAGGGGCAGAAGGAAATTGCTCAAAGTTTTGTCTGCCTGCTATTGCCTGCCTTGGGTGGTCATTCTTTCTGTGGTCCACATTTATTCCCATACATCATCACAACTGCCTGTCATTGTATTAAATGGATTAGGTATCAGCTTTAACTGAGGTGAACAGGTGACCTCACATTACACTCTACCCCTTTCTCCACCATACACAGAACGTTGAGCGATTCCCCTTGTTCCGTTCATAAAAAATGTATGCTGGAAAGCGAGGCCCTTTTCTGTCAGGATTTTGCCACTTGCAAAAAAGTGGCTGAACTACAGCTGTGCACACCGGATGGGATCAATGCGCAGATGCGATCTGGACCATAATAGTAAAAGCTGAGCAACTGAACCCATGGTACAGATAAATGCTGACAGTTCCACATTAGCCACATCATTAACAGAGAGCAGAAGGGGTGGAACCACTGTGATCAGAATGTAAAACACCACCAAGGTACTTGGCTCACATGCTGCACAGCAGTTAAGCTGCCAATGCAGTGGGATGGTGTGTAGATTAGATGTAAAAAGACTACAGTCAGACTTTTTTCCTTCACACACCAGGGGGAACTCATCTGATACATTATCTTTTTAAAATAGAGTACAGTAACTATATTATATAACTATATATAGTTTTTCTTCATTTAAAGAAGGGAAATACAATGTATATTTCAGATCCTCCATCATCTGTCTGCAAAAACATCCATGCATCCATCTATCCATCCATCCATCTACAAACATCCATATGCATGTAATGACTCTAATACATAACATTGTTTTTTTTTTATATTTACAATGTAAACACACTATAATGTGATCAAATTTATATTTATTCATTTAGTAGTGAATTAAGCAAATGTACATGCAAGTGCATTAGCACAAGCATAAGCAATACAAGGGACATGAATGTGAACTGGTTTTTTTAAACAGCATGGTATCACACAGAAAGTATGATAGCATGCTGTGCGTTTACGTGTGTATAACACAGTGTAAGATGGTGATTAACTAGTGTGAGTTTAATGCGATTTTGAGTGGCTGCAGGCATGGGTGCATATTGGTTTAGTAGGCAAGGCACCCCAGGGGAGCAGGTTACACCATCTGTTCATGGAGAGAGCCGTTCAGCATTTCAGTCAATCCAGGCACAAGGCAGGAGGCTGCAAATGATGCAAAAAAACATGGGCAGGTGTTGTGGCTTTGAAACAAAGTGATTTCACACCATCGCTAGTTTTGTTTGCACCCCAAGCAGAATGCAACTTTTTTGAGGTTTCTTTACCAGCTGGAAATAGATTTTTTTCCACATATTAGTTGGGAATTTGAACATTTTTGTGACGATAACTTCAAACAGTGCTGTGTTGGATCAAATGTTTGTTCCTATGCCAGCAAAGGGCAAAGTTTAGTTGAAAGTATTGCAGTGCTTTCAGGTGTGTTTGGTCTTTGTTTAGTATTGTTCCAGAGGTCAGCAGGGTGAAGGTTGTCTCACCAAAAGGCATTGTCATTGTCAGCTGACCAAATACGCGTACAAGTAAAAAGTAATGCAGTTTCCAGTATGACTGTGTGTAGCACCCAGATTGGAGCTACCATCCTCAATGGGAGTGTTGTGCAGCTGTCTCTGTCGCTCCCTCTGTCAGTTCTTGGCTGTTCCATTGGACATCTAACTCTGGCAGCTACTGAGTCATGGGGCAGATATTTCAGCTGTTGTTGTTCTTGTATCAGTAAACTAGAAAAAAAGGTGAAAAAAGTAGTAAAATGTCTGTCACCCTTTTTGGTGCTGGTTGTTAACAATATGACTTTTTAAGGTTCTTCTTCCCAGAAGGTTTTGTTATTTTTTTGGAAAAGAGCAGAAACGGTCTTTGGCAGACAACTCATATACCGCTTCCATATTTCTCCAGAATAGCTCTAATGCAGTTGTATATTTTGGATCACTTACAAAACTAAAATATGGGTCTGGATGGAAGATGGGTGATCGGAACCGACAGCAGAAGGTAGACAGTTGGGGGGATACGATCCTAGATAGAGGGAGTGGTCGAATGGAGCTTGATTGATTCAGAGCAGCTGTCTACTTGCAAATTTGGAAACTAAAATAAAAACCAAAAAGGAATTAAATTACTAATTTTTGCTACTTTAAACAAGCTTATTGTTTCTAACTCAAAGCACTAGCAAAACGCTTCCTCTGACAAGACAGGTCGACCACAGTTATATGTGGAAAGTGTCTCTCCTGGTTCTTATGGGATGTTCTGTGTAGTGAACATTGTGGCTGTCATATTGTAATGAGCGGCTAACTTGTTTGGTTTGCAGAGCTGATATGAGATGTGGTGCTGAAAATTAGCTTGAATCACTTGAATTGGTTAGAGACTGTGCAGCAACATTAAAAAAAGCAAACAGTATTTGGATGTCGCAGCCTTCCTTCAACTATCTTCTGTTCTCCCCTCCCCCACTCACTGTCTTTGGTGTCACTGCAGTCAATACTGGCGGTCACTTGATGTTATCCTGTTTTAAAAATCTCAGTGAGTCCACCCTGATAGAGTTGAAGATATTGTCCTAATTTCACAATGGTGTTGCAAACTTGACTTTTTAACATGGTTTGAAATCTTCAAACAGAACAGAAGATGTTTACCTTTTCAAGCTGTGGACTTTGTTTAGGTTGTGGCTGATGTTACCCATATAGTCTATAGTAAAACAATGAGCCCATTAGTCCAGCTTCCATATGCACTAGTGAGTCATAACCATGGTAACTGTACATACTACTGAGCCGCACCAGAAATACGGAGGTGGGGAGAAGAGATGAGAACATGGTCAGATGTGTGTCTGGGTCAGGGTGGGGGGGCAGTACCTTCTGGCAGATATGTTTCAGGGTTACTAAGCATTTGCCGGTGGAAATAATGACCTCTGTAAGTCCCCTCCCCACCACACCAGAAAAGACAAGGAAGTGAGGCGGAAAAAAGGCTTGGGCCCCATGTATGGCTCTGATTTCTTTTAGTGGAGGAGGGGTGAGCAGTATTCTCATTGGGAATAGAGTATTTCTAGCAAAGATGAGCGCAATGAAGTAAGCCGGTCCATTTTAAAACTACATACATTGTTTTAAACCTCAGCATTATTCTTGTTCTACAGTATGGTTTTCCTTAATATTTGGATATTGCTCCCAATCAATGAGAGCATTGCCAGAGTTCCCATATTGTAAGGATTTTTGTCAGGTTTGTGTTTGGAAAATGACAGCACAGATCTCCAGCAGAGGAGCACCAAGGGCTGTGGTCTGTGAGATGTGACAGAGCTACTGCATTGGTTCCCACGCCCAGCCCTCAGTTTCCAGCACCAGCAGTTGGTGGGGTTCCGGCAATGCTGGCTTCATACGGGCATTCCAACCCACTTTGTCACCTTCACACTCAACACCCAGATATCCCGTACGCAAGGGGAGGAGGGTGATGGGGCACCACTGCCTCATCAAGTATGACTTTAAAAAAAAGATAATGCAGGCAAGAGGCAGGAGTTACAGACTGGCTTAGTGCACTGCATCCAAGGACAAATTCTTGCTAAAAAGACATGTTTTTAGTGTGCTTCTGTGAGTGAGATCCTATGGACTAGAAGTCTATAATAGCAAACTTTCAAAATCAGGGGGTTATGTATATTTGACACAGGTTAAAAAAATCCTCTGATGTACCTGTAAGTAAATATTAAATTCAAAAAGGACCAAACTAGGGATGGATAAACTAGAGATAAAACCTTCTATGACTGATCTTCCATATATCCTGTTATATAAATAAAAAGATCACATATGTATTGAAAAGATAATGAGTGCCATGCTGTGTAGTATTATAAATTAATTCTGAGATTAAACAGTTTAATTAAAAGGCACCGCATACACAGGTATTTCTCAGCATCTGGACTGTACGGTTGGGCATAGATTAAATCCCAATTCAGTTTGTATCAAGTTTCTATCATCTGGGTTTATGAGAATTCTAGATGGCCTAGTTCCTAAACTGCCTGTACCAATGGTGTGTGATCACCTTATGTTGAACTGATGTCCTGTCCAGGCTGCCCTGATATACTTCCAGGTTAGGCTGTGGATTGCCACAAATCTGCCTTGGGATGAACAGCTATTCATATTGTGTGAATTTAATTTCCAATTTGCATTAATTGTCATTACCGATTTCTTGGTTTACTTCCTCTAAAATTAAATACATATTAATAATTGAATAAATAATAAATTAATTATATATACTTTTTACAATTTTGCTACTTTAGTCAGAATACTTCCACGTCCACTCTATCTGTCTGTCATGTCTGTCTGTCTACTTTTGAAATGTCAACCCTGACCTAAAAAAGTGGTAGGTAGGGTTATACACAATATGAATCATGAATAAATACTGTCTTGCAGAAGTTGGGGAGGTTAAGGGTGAACAGCTGTACTGGCAATTTGGGGACAGAGAATCCAGTGGTTGGAAGCTGAATATAATGGGCAAAGGGGGGGCTCCAGCTGTCTCCTAGCAGTCACCCCATACCCCCCCATCCCCGAGTGCTTTCTCGCCAAATCACTTCCTCGCTGCCCAGCAAACACAGAAAGCCAAACCCCACCTGCTGCTTCCCTGTAGACCGAAGAACTTACAAGACCATAGGCTGAAGAGATCACAGGAATACACACATAAAGTACCATGCTCCAGTTCACTGGGGTAAAATTGCACATGTCCTACCTGTGTAGACACCACAGGGCGCTGAAAACAAGTAAGAGTAATTTTCATAGTTCCATTAACACTGGGCCACCTCTGGCCTCTGCCATGCTGGGAGCTGTTAGACTTTATAGGCAGAGACAGCAAAAGGAGGGTGGGCACTAAAGTGTCTCCTCAAATGACAATGACATCTCTGAAAGTAGCTGTTCTGCTTTATGTTCCTCCTCCCCTTGCCTGCTGTTTTTCTCTCCTTTCTTCCTGTTTCACCCCTGCCCCCCCACACTACACCTCTTGAGCCGCTGTACCCAAGCTGAGCCTGCTGGTTGGAATGTAGCTCAACGATGGGTTTTTAAATAGCCCCTGTAACCATCCAGCCCAAATAAGGCTGGGGCCAATGTGGGGATCCAAAATATCAGGTGCCATGGCAGTGAAAATAAAGATTTTTTGGGAGATGAGGGCAGAATGTGAGTAGTGACACCTATTAGGACATCTGTTCTATTTTTTGTGACTTTTGGCGTACTGTTCTCAGATCTAGAGAAGCTTTTTGCTATTTACGGGGCCAATCAGAGCAGGAGGTAGCTTGGAATGGGAAACTTGGAGCAACGCGTCTCTTCTTTGCAGGCTTCTGGTGGGAGCGCCCCGAGCACGTGGACTAGGCGCCTTGCGTGGCAGCCGTCCTGGTGCTTTGTTCCGCTGCCCAATCACCGCTGAAGAGTATGACTGTGAACGAGTGGACATCGACGGAGAAGGTGAGGAATGAAGCACCGTTACCACAGAATGTGTATCTCTGGACAAGTAGTTTAAGAATGATCTTGTGTATTTTTGTTTCTGGCAACAAGAAAAGTGTGACTTTGCGCTGAACCAAGAGCCACGTCAATGTCATAGCTGGCTTCAAACGCAATGAGTCTATTCCATGGTGGTTCTTACCTTTCTTGTGTCAATCGTTTTCTGTTGCTGATATGCAAATGTGCTCATGGTTTCCATAGTAAGGCCTGACCGTGAGAGCAAGGACAACCAGTGGCTAGGTGTCACTGTCAGGAGTCAGGGGATTGGTGGAAAAGTTGTGGTGAGTATTTTAGCCCAAAGAATTTGAAAAGAAAATACCCACTTCCCAAATATCCCACAAGTCTGGCAATAGCTAAAATAAATGCCCACCTGCAATGAATCTGAAGACTAATACACTTGCCGGGAAAAAAAAGTCACCACCTGGATTTAACTAAGTGTTATGATCTGAGGTTGCTTCAGTTGATCAGGTCTAGGTTCAGCAACATTATGTGCCCAAAAAATGAGCTCAGCTGGCTACCTGAATATACTGAATGACCAGGTTTTTCCATCAATGCATTTTGCTTCCCTGATGGCACGGGCATATTCCAAGATGACAATGCCAGGATTCATTGGCCACCACAGAGTCCAGACCTTAACTCCATTGGGAATCTTTGGGATGTGCTGAAGAAGACTTTACGCAGCGGTCCGACTCTCCCATCATCAATACAAGATCTTGGCGAAAAAATTAACACAACTCTGGACGAAAATAAATGTTGTAACATGAACTTATTGAAATGATGCCATGGCGAATGTGTGCCGTAAAAAAGCTAAAGGTGGTCCAATGAAATATTAGCGTGTCTGACTTTTTTTTTGGCCAGGCAGTGTATATTTGTGCATGTATAACCCTCTGCATGTGTAGGATTGTGTATGATTATAGATACTTGCGTAAAGTTATTTGAATGTATTCTTTATCTCTATGGATCAAAAAGGATGCGTTGCGCCACTTATTCTAGTCCTATTTTCTGCCCAGACCTGCGCTCATTTGTACGAGCTCCGCCAGCGCGTCAACAGGTCGTCTGAGACCCGGGACCCCATCGGCCGGTGCTATGTGCTGAGTGACGACCTGACTGAGCGCGACGATCTGGATGGGGGCGAGTGGAAGTTCTGCGAGGGGAGGCCACAGAGCCATGAACAGTTTGGCTTCTGCCAGCAGGGCCTGGCGGCCAGCTTCACACCTGACAAGAACTTCATCTTGTTTGGTGCTCCAGGCACTTACAACTGGAAAGGTGAGGCAGGGGGCAGTAGCCTAAGATTATCGTCACATTTAAATGTCCTTTAACTCTTTTACTTCCTTCTTGTTTTGAAGGTTTTGCATTTTCTACATAGGAAGTCTCCACAGCTCAGTTTGATGTGTCATTTGGTCATGGTAAACAGTTCTATTAGCAGGGAGAAAAGAACATGTAAACTGGCAGAAATGTTCTTCTAACTGGAAGGCCTTAGTAATACCTCTTATACAACTGTGAGTTCGTCATTACCCCAAAAAAGAAAAAAAAATGTTTTCTCTTGATGAAGAAATAATTTTGTGAAAGAGTTTTAGTGAACAGCAGTTTCAAGATTTATTTTAGGTTATTCAAGCATGAGCAATGGCTGATTAAAAACGCTGAAAAGATTTTATTGTCAACATGTCAGGGATTGACAGTGATTTATGTTTCTCTTGATTTATGCATTTTCTTAATAGAAAGAAGCCAGTGATATGAAAGTCAAATATATGTATTTAAAAAAATATAGATTGCAATACCAAATGCATAAAAGAATACCTTCTGGTGAGGCTGGTGTGTGCAGGGTTTAGAACCATTGCATTCCAAAAGAAAGGTTCCAGAAAGTTCCCACCTTCTACTGTACCACCCAGTACTTATTCAGTACATCGCTCTAATTAGTTCAGTATACACACTTAACATTATAAGTCACTTTTGAAGAATACAAACAGTAAAATTAATAAATATCAGTTATTAATGGTAGTCAAGCTTATACCTCAGGTGAATAAGTAGAGCCTTAACTTTATCCAATACCAGGTAAGTGCACCGTATTTCTTGTTTGTGTTGGACAAAATTTTCATCTCTGTGGCCTGGGAGGTAAGATGGGGTAAGCATACATAAAAGAATGAATGTAACTGCATGTATGCACACACTGGTTTATCAAGTTATGAAGTTGGTTTGCAATTTTTGTTTTAAACTGTAAATTTTTCAGTTGGTTTATTCACTTTCCAGCTGCATTTTCTTCACTCGTGTCCAAACATCACAATTTCTGTGTGCACAGAGCAAACACGATCAAGGTTGTAAGACCCACCGAGTCAATAGGTGGCAGTAAAGCACACAGAATAGCCCTGTCCGACCTCTGCGTTCAGTCTGCTGCCTATTTACAGCTCATGTCCTATGTTCTGAGTAGAAGTTTCTAGCAGCATTGCTGATGAGAGGCCTATTGTTCCCATGGAGACCAAAGTGGAGTAAGGACAGCGGAAAGAGGATAGAAGTCTCGAAAACTGCATATCCTTATGGGATGAACTGTTCAAAAGTCTGCTCTGGTAATTTAGTTTTTAAAAATGTTAATTTCATTTAAATAATTTAAATTAACTTTAATGTAACTATAAGGTATCAAATAATATAGTCAAAAAATAAAAAAACTGTGTTTTTTATCTGTTGTAGCTATAGCTAAGACTTATAGGAAATCTAGGCCAAAAATAAACTAAAAGATGTCCTTACACGCATCCCTTGTACAACAAATCATATTACAAGATTTTTTATGAGAACACAGGGAAGCCCTTATAAATTGTGAAATAAACTATTAACTCCCACTTGGAATAAACACCTTAGTAGAGCAGAAATTTCTACTATGCCTTTACTCACACATCTTAGTTGTCGCACAAACATCTCTCAGAAATCTCATGATTCTTTCATGTGCAGTCATAGCCAATTAGTCATGTGCCGTAAACCGAAAAAGGGTTAAAGAAATTGCTAGAAGATGTTCGAAGCCAAAAACTGGCAAAGGAAAACACTGCCTGTTAGTTGAAATTCAAGTGATAAAATACAAACAAGTGGAACCCACAATAGAAGAGTTGGGAGGTGCTTGCTGCACCATCATGCTTTCCAATAATGGTTCAAAATAAATCAACATGAAGATGAAATATTGGTAAGATGGATGACAAGAAACAAAGGAGGAAAGGGAACAGAAACAAAAGCGATGTCATCAATAAGCGATTATGAATATGGGGGTCTTCAGGATGGGTTTGTCGGGTGTAGTTCTGACATCCTGGGCTTAATTTTCTCCAGGTATTTTGCATCCTGTGTTTTGTGCAGAAAAAGGTGAACATTTTGTGGCTCAGGAATAGATTCATGTTCTTCAGTTAAATTGAAATTTTACAAGTCGTTGCCGTAAAAGATTTTCAGGGACGAATTACATTTGTAATATGAGAGAATCATCTATTATTATTAATTTAATTTATTAATTGGGAATTAGTGGTAAAAGTGAGTTGGGAGTTAGAAAATCCCAGTTACACAGATAAGTTGCGGAGCCAGTGCATGAGTATATTGGTGTGTCTGAAAGTGTGCGTATATCGGTTTGTTAGTGCGTATGCTTCTGTGCCTCTTACCCTTGTACATTCCAGGAGAGCTGCGCGTGCAGCTCCTCAATCAGTCCCTGCTCGATCTGGGCTTCTACGACGACGGGCCGTACGAAGTGGCCGATGAGAAGCTACAGGATGCACGCCTAATCCCAGTCCCCTTCCACAGTTACCTGGGTATGGCCTGGCCTGCTCCCTGCTGCTGCTGGAGCGCTGGAGAGAGGCCTGGGGAGGAGTGAGATTTGCCACAGCTTGGCCCAAAAACGTCCTACATCCCATTTTCTCTGTTTTTTAGGGCTTCAACCAGGCAGAGTCCACCCATGTGTTTATTTCTGTTCTCCAGCAATGCCTTAAGATATGTCCATTCTTAATGCACCCTTTAAGTATTTATTTCATTTACTTCTAAATTAAGAAGATCTTTGTTTAAAGGGATTAGTATGTTTGACTGCAGTGACAATAAGACTGCAGCGGGATGTTCAGTGAAGGCGACTTTATTATCGACAGGTATCTGTATTCCCCATGGACGGTATTTTGGGCTCAGCCTGAGTTGCACTTCTCATCCTTCTGCATGACACCTGCGGTCTGCGTTGCTGACCGCTACAGAGCTGCACAGCACATTGCGATCTTTCTCACCTGCACCTCCCTTTCTCTCCCTCTCTATGCCCCTCATTCCCACTCCCTCACCTGCCTCTTCTGCCTCTGCACCTGGGGCCGCAGGGCTCTTGTTCATGGCTAGTCCCGTGGAGGATGCGCTGGTGTACAAAACCCTGGAGCCATTATATCGCCCCAGCACCTTTGAAGATGTATCTCAGAATAGCTACCTAGGTTTGTAGGCGTAAAAAGCCGTTGTTTGACCGGATGCTCTTTTCTAGTGGTAGACAAACCCCTCCCTTCCCTCCAAACCCCAGCTCCTTCCTTCTTGTGCTCAAACTAGCTGCTGTGTAGAAACTGTAGATATTGTGCGGAACATCAGGAAGACCTGCTGCAACTCCTCCTCAACAGAGAATGACCACTGCTGTTACACTGGAAGGTTAACATTCTATTTCTGCTTTATCCAGTGATCTCAGGTATTAATATATCTAATGTTAATGTGTAATTTTCCTCAAGGCAAAAGTCATGCTGTATATATGTGACGTACAGTATGTTTGGAATGCTGAAAATTTCCAGCATTAGAGTTAGTCGCTACAGTGTGTAGTGTTTTCGAGCAGCGGGTTGCTCTGTCTGGGGAGTGGTTGGGGGTCTATCCACACATTGGTGGTAGAGCTGTAGTGTGTGTTGGTGTCGGTCCAGTCAGACCTGTGTCTGCATGCCTGTGCTGGGGTCTCTGTGTAGCTGTTCAGGATCCAGTGGCGGTGGATTATAGAATATGGATAAAGGACTAACAGCGGTAAACACCTGGAGCCAAGGGGATTGAGAGTTAAACACATCAGAGCAGCTTTTGCTGAATTTGTGCATCAGAAGTGATTTGCACAGTTTGAAACAGAAACCTATATTTCAGGGAAAGAATATAACTGAATGTAAATGCAATAAATGAAAAATGAAGTGTCCAGTGGGGTCACTTTCATGTAGAGCGTTAACTGGTGTCGGTTTACAGTTATAGGATAAATGAAAATAACAGAAAAAACATATGTACAGTTTTTTTTTTTTTTTATTACAACCTCTTTACTGTATATTAGCCAGTGCCTTCTGTTTGACAGCAGTTCTCCAATAGGAAAAGATCATTGCATTGGGCAGGATGGTCAGACATTCCCTTCACATACACACTCACAAATGACAGTGCCATTTCCACATCCCCCCACTATCTACACAACCCCACCCACTGTCAGTAGTGTAGCTTGCATGTTGCCACGAATGATCCAAACCCCTGCAACAAAAACAAACACATGTACGTTAATGCCAACCCTTAATCGCATCAAAAGGCAAAATGATCTTGTGCTTTATTCCTTCAGTTCTGGATGGGGTATGAGTTCTCTGATATCTTTATGTGAGGGCTCTGTAACATCTCACGCTCAATTTAAATTCTGGAGGAGAGGCTGCAGCTTCAGATTCTCACATTTGAGCAAAAGCACTCCAGCCAGAGCAGTGATTGCAACAACACGCCCCTCACATCCATTCAGATAGAATGGATTTGTTTGACAGGCAGCATCCAGAGGAAGTCCGTTCACTGCAAAAAGTAGATCTCCACCACTTGCTGATAATGGAGTTGACACAAACACCTATGGTGTAACTTTTTTGCCCTTTATAAGTGTTTCTCATGTTAAGCATAATTCAGCTGGACGACAAAGCCGGACTTGAATGATGCATGAATATTTCATTCGTAAGTGAGTTTAGTTATTAATCCAAATACTTTTGCTATCATTTTTGCAGTTGCATCAGAGATATTACAGCGAAGGAGTCAGGGAAGGTGTCCAGATCCCTTCCCTTTTAGTGACCACAATCCAAATTTTTATACTGTTTATATAATTAATATAATAAACCTTACGGTGGTTCAAATAATTTCTCAGATGCCATGTTTCTTTTTCTCATGGAGTTTCTCTCCACACCTGCCATCCTGAAATTGCTCGGTCCTTGTCTGTCTACCTCAGCATCTGCATGTTAGACCCCCAACCATCATTACTCCCTCCCCCCCACGGTGCCCCCTGTGTGTCCCTGTCCATACTGCATGCATTACTGTTTGTCCAATGTTTTTCTTTGCCTTCTTTCTTATCTTCAATCAAAAGCAGAAATGAAAATATTGATGGTTGCAAAATGTCACTTAATTCTTGCCACAATAGACAATCACAACCTCTTACACTGGTTTTGCCATGCTTGTCGTCTCACCGTAATGAATAAACTGCATGCACCACAACATTAGACACAACAAGGTGCAGTAAATACTCAGGGACACAGCCGAGTTTCAAGGCAATATGATCGCCAGCTGTTTCATTTCAACGTACTGCCATCTAGCGCTGTGTAACCCAAACAGAACATCTTAGGCATCTGCAGATTATACCTTTTTTATTTGATTTTAGTACATTTTATAAATTACAATGCCACAAGCATACAGAAGAGCTGTAGTCTATGGTACAGGAATTTCATAAGTACACAACAGAAATTGCATGAGCTTTTTGTTCACATAATGCACCAAAACAACTGACTCTGACTATAGCAGCATCTGCTGTACATTAAACGTATTACAGCTACTGTACAAAAATCATTTTGAATGAATAATTTTTATCTCAAGGCAATCCACGATCATACTTCGCACACTTTTATACATATACAAAGCATAATAAGTGAGACCGAGTAAGACTGACTCGTGCCAGTGGTCAGCAGCAACACTCATCTGTTCTCCCTATGCACCGATGCAGGGTTCTCTGTTGATTCGGCTAAGGATCTGCTGAGTCACGGCCACCTGACCTTCGTGGCAGGGGCACCGCGTGCCAACCACACGGGCGCAGTGGTGCTGCTGCGCAAAGACAACATGTACCGGCTCATACCTCACCACATCTTGTGGGGGGAGGAACTGGCCTCCTCCTTTGGCTACTCGGTGGCCACAGCGGACCTCAACAGCGATGGGTGAGAGCACAAGGCACACGGATGCCTTCACAGATTTTGCCAGTCATGACCTCTTTTGTGCACATATATAATACAGCAAAGTAACGAAGGAAAGCTATTAAGTATATAATTCGCATGTCTTTTTTTTATTAAAGTAGTCTCTTGAATGTTTAATGCAGCTCATTCACATTTAAATATCAGGGCTGTGTATCTGCTCGGTGGGAACAGAAATCTCCTTCCCTCTCTCAGCTGGACAGATGTAATTGTTGGAGCCCCCAACTTCTTTGATCGCAAGGCCGAGATTGGAGGGGCGGTGTATGTGTACCTGAACCCAGCGAGCCACTGGCACCAGGCCCGGCCCATCCGGCTGAATGGCACACACGATTCCATGTTCGGCCTGGTTGTCACCAACGTGGGGGACCTGGACCAGGACGGCTATGAGGGTGAGTGTGACATGCAGTGCTTCAAACAAAGTTTGGCACTTACAACTCCAAAGAAAGTCAGAGGAAATATTTCTCTTAAGTTGCTCTGTAAAACAAATATGCATGAATACTTTTAGCAGAACATATCACAGCAAGAGCATGTGAACTGTGGGAAAGCTGCTGTTAGTTTTTCCCATGTTTCTTCTAGACATTGCGGTGGGAGCCCCATTTGATGGAGATGGTAAGGTCTTCATCTACCGTGGATCATCCTCAGGCATCCACACAAAGCCTTCCCAGGTGAGGTGGAGTGCTGTAAATATTTTGGGGTCTTGTGCACATTTGCATATACCCTGCCTGGCCAAAAAAAAAAGTCACACACTCTAATATTTTGTTGGACCACCTTTAGCTTTGATTACAGCACGCGTTCACCGTAATATGGTTTTGATAAGCTTATGCAATGTCACAACATTTATTTCCGTACAGAGTTGCATTCATTTTTTGCCAAGATCTTGTATTGATGATGAGAGTCTTCCCCAACACATCCCAAAGATTCTCAGTGGGGTTAAGGTCTGGACTCTGTGGTGGCCAATCCATGTGTGAAAATGATGTTTCGTGCTCCCTGAAGCACTCTTTGATAATTTGAGCCCCATGAATCCTGGCATTGTCATCTTGGAATATGAAGAAAAAAATCCATTGATGGATGAAAAAACCTGGTTATTCAGTATATTCAGGTAGTCAGCTGAGCTCATTTTTTGGACTCATAACGTTGCTGAACCTAGATTTGACCAACTAAAGCAACCCCAGATCATAACACTAAGTTAATTCCAGGTGGTGACTTTTTTTTTGGCCGGGCAGTGTATTTACTTGGTTGGCCCAGGTGGCATTTTGGTCAGATTTTTGTTTTTCCTCTCTCCTCATCCAGGTCCTGGATGGGGTCAGGGTGGAAGTAAAACGCTTTGGCTATTCTATTTCTGGTGGTTTGGATATAGATGGGAACACATACCCCGATTTGGCTGTGGGTTCTCTTGATGACCAGGTAGTCTTGTACAGGTAAATTTAACTTTCATGAGGTGGATATGAGTGCGGTTTTCAGTTGGTCTTTCTTGAGTAAGACAAAAGACAAATGACTTTGAGATTCTCTTGTCTGTAATCTCTCAAACTGCAGATCTCACCCCGTCATCCATCTCAGGCAGGAAATCAGCATTGAGCCCCAAAACATTGACCTGGAGAACCCAAACTGCAAAGGCCGTGACGGAGTGTGGTAGGTTATGGCCTGTTGTGCGGCAACGAGGCTGTCAAAGCCAAAAGACGTTCCCTGTCATTTGTCATCTCACTGTCCCTGAGGAGGTTGCTAATTTCTCTGAAAGTCAAAGGGACAATTTTTGACTGTGATCATGATTGTCTCTTTTGTCTACTGTTTTGCAGTGTGAGAGTGAAGGCATGTTTTGCCTACACTGCACGCCCAGCATCGTACTCTCCACACATCAGTGAGTATGACGGGGGAAGCCCTCTCATCCACTCTGTCATTCTTCTAGTCTCACACGCTTGTCGTCCTCATGCAGTCTATTGTGCAAGCAGACTTTTCTCGCACTCTACCAAACCTGCCTTTCTGCAGATATTGCCAGCAGTATAATGGCCTTTGGGGGGTTTTGATGTCCTTGATTTCATCCCACTTCCTTATTTCCCTGATAGCTCTAGAAGTGCACTTTGAGGCCGACACAGAGCGTAGGAAGTTAAACTTGCCACACCGCATCAGCTTCTTGGGCCGCACTCCATCGGAACTCGAGTACCAGCACTCGGAGGAGGTGGATTTGCGTGCCCAGGGCCATCCAGCATGCCAAGTGGCCACCTTTCAGCTGCAGGTATTGCTCTCATTTCACTCTGCATGACTCATTTGTCACAGTTTTAGCACTGAACAATACATTATTTTACCGCTTGGGATTTGTTCCAATGAAAGTAGACCCATTTGCAACTTTTATCTACTATAAACATTTTCTGTAATTTGACTGCTGTGAGACTTTGTGCCATCCAGCAGATTGGGCATCTGTAAGCATAACATTAATAATTAATCAAAAGTTAGTGTCAAATGTACATTTTATTCAAATTCTGCACATCTGTGCTTTGGTCAGTTGTCACTGGATAAAAGCAAATGAGAAACTATAATAAAGACCAAGCATTGTCAAATTCAGGGGTTCACCATGTGAGTGGTATCATTTCATCTCTGTGCAGCATAAATTCCAAAAAGAAGTGCAAAATTTTTGACAAGGGCCAGGGATGAAGTTAGTGAAAATGTGTCACACAACACTAGATGATTACCAACATTTTCTAGCTGCTTTGGACGGGTCATCCAATACTGGATAGAATTGCCAAAAAACAGAAAGTTGCCCGAAATTCTGAAACCTGTTGTTTAATCAGAGCATCATTTTGCTGCTTCATGATTTATCCCAAATTGGTGCAATGCCAGGAGAATCTGCGAGACAAGCTGCGCCCTATTTCCCTGGCAATAACACACAGGATCAAGCGAGCGCAGAACCTTGGACGCACTGCTTCCAAGCACCTGGAGCTGCTGCCTCCTGTGCTAAGCACATCCATTCCCAGCACTCTGCACACCAAGGTGCGTGAAGGTCCGTTGACGTATGTTGGCTTTTTTTTTGCCCGCTTAAAATTGCTTTCAGAGAAGTGATCGTGTCCATACGGGTTCCACGCATGCAGGTGGACTTCTTGCGTGAGGGTTGTGGAGATGACAGGATCTGTCAGAGCAACCTGCAGCTGAGCTATCGCTTTGGCACCCGCCCGGTCAACTCTGACATTTTCACCCCATTGCCCGTGTGAGTGCAGTTTCTTGGAAAGTCATGCTAATACCCCTGCTGTCAGATTTTCACTTTTAAAGCTCAAAGTGTTTTAGCTGAAGTAGAAACTAAACCTTCTCTGTATTTCATTCCATCAGATGTTTTTGTGCATTTCCTGTCTCTGTTTCTGCGGATGTAGAGATGAAGACAGACTGCCAGTCTTCTCACTTTCTGACCAGCGGTCAATAGCACTGGAGGTCATGGTTACTAACATACCCTCAGACCCCCAGCGGCCACATGAAGATGGAGATGACGCCCATGCTGCGCAGCTGTTGGTGACCCTCCCTGACACACTCTCCTACTCTGGTTTCAGAGGTCAACAGGTACTTGCGTGTCCAAGAAGCAAAAGAAAGTGTGCATAGACGAGATCTCGCTCATCCTGGCTTAAAAATAACATTATACATTTAAAGCAAATGTTTTGTTTTGCACAACCTCTGCAGGTGGTGTGCCAGGCTAACCAAAACGGCTCTCAGGCTGAATGTGAGCTGGGAAATCCACTGAAGAGGGACAGCAAGGTAAAAATAGAACATCTATTGCAGACAGAACCTTCACTGGCCTGGTAACACAGCATTTTACACAATGGTCCTGACAACAAGTGCAGTTATGTACGTTGTGGTAAAATATGCAGAAATTAATCTTAGAAAAGTGTTTTTTTCTATACTCATAATGCAGCTTTCTGAAAAATAATTGTCATAAAAATCAAAATATTTGTACTCATTAGTTCTTTATCAGTTCAATATCAGTGTTGGGTCCATTAAGAGCAATTTGGAGCTGTCACCACCTTGAACACTTGCATCCGGACAGTGAGAGATTATCAATTCTGACTTTTATTCAACCCTCTTTCTTTTCTTCTCTCCAGCTAAAATTTTACATCATTTTAAGCACGTCTGGAATCACGATAGAAACCACAGAGCTGTCAGTCGATCTCTTGCTGGTGACGTAAGTTCTATGCTGAAGACCGATACAGATTCACAGATGGCATTACTTAAAGCAGCTACCAAAATGAGCTCTGTCACTTTGACTGCTTGGTTTGTGGAGCTGAAAAAATGGAACATTTGTTTTTGTTTTTCACTCTGCGTGTGTGTGTGTGTGTGTGTGTGTGTGTGTGTGTGTCTGGACTGTGGTTTACCAGGATAAGTGAGCAGCCCGATCTGGCACCAGTCAGAGCCCACGCTAAAGTAGTCATTGAGCTCCCTCTGTCCGTCAGTGGGTGAGTAAATAAGATCTGAGACAAAATTATGGATCTCACTTCTTGCAGAAATGTCAGTGTTACATGGATGCTCGCCGTCTTCAGTCTTCTATGTACAAATGTGCTTGTAGGGTGGCCCGGCCTCACCAGCTGTTCTTCAGCGGGGCAGTGAAAGGTGAGAGTGCCATGATGACTCTGGATGACGTGGGCCGTCCGGTGGAATTTGAGTTCACGGTGAGAAGAGACTGGAAGGAAGCCACATTGTAATAGTTTCAGAAGCTGCTGGTTAAACATATGACACATGTTTGTTTAGTTATGATTGTTGTACAGGTCTTTTTTGTGTCAGTCATAGCCACACATGCATGCTGTTGGTACTTTAGGATGCCCAGGGCTTGGGCAGCCACTATTACTTGAGCATCCAGAGATTTATTTTTTCCCCAATTTCACCTACCTGGAGTTTTTGTTTTCCTCACCTCGGTTTCCAGCTGGATCCTTCCATAGTAAACTGTAGTGCTAACTGTAACAGCTACAATAGCTGCAGTTAGAACTATAACTGTAACTGCCTGTGGATGAAAATGTACCTACAACTGTAACATTTGATCTTCCCTATTAATGTTTTTCATCAACAGACATGAAAATAGGCCTCTACAGGCCTCATCTCTGCATCTCCCTGGAGAGAACAGCACTTTATTAAAAATTATGGAACTTTTATTATATTATTATAATTAATTATATTATATTATCGTATGTGTCTTGCTAAGTAAATAGGGAAATGTCAAACTAACTTTTCAATTTTCCTCCATCCCCTCTATTCTATGTCAAAAGGTGACAAATCCAGGACAGTCTGTTCAGACCCTTGGCTCTGCCTTCCTTAACATCATGTGGCCGCATGAGCTGGCAAATGGGAAATGGCTGCTCTATCCCACCAGTGTGCAATTCCAGGGGCACCCAAACACTCACTGCATCCCTGCCAACCTCAATCCACTTCGCCTGGTGGGCAGCGACCCCCACCCTCACCATGAACACCACCAAGACCACCATCACCTCCATCATCAGGACCACCACAAGGATATGCATCACACAGTAAGGACCTGTCATTTTCTTAACTTGCTGTATTTTTTTTTGTTTTTTTTTTTAAATATTGATAATCGAAGAGTAATAATAACCTATGCAGTGCATGTGGATTTTCATGCTGAGATAAAGTGGGCTTTATAACTGATGTTCAAGTGAAGTGTGTAAATTGACATTATTTCCAAATTATTGCTCTATGGAATATGGAATAACTTACCATGTGTACATAATTGAAATAATGTATTCTAGTCAATAATTAGAATAATTAAATGAATTACATAATTTTAATTTTAACATGTAATTAAGTGACATTCATGTTAAAGATAATTTCTTGTTTTTGCTCAGAAAACAACCAAAAGAAATGTACGTTCTCACCCAGAGGAAGACAGGGAGGCAATGGCAAAGGACACTGTGGATAGGCACACCCCTGCGGTTGCAGCCTCTGAACGGCGGAAGTCCCTGCAGCTGGTGAGAGCTGGTTTAGACATGCTGGTGGGGTAGGGGGTCTCACGCCAACACTGTGGTGATGCATTGACCAGCGCATTGCTGCTCTCTCCAGGACTGCCTCCTGGGTTCGGCCCGTTGCCTTCTGCTCCAGTGTCCGCTGCACAGTATCACTGGCTCGGCTACGCTGAACATCCAGGCCCGGCTGTGGAACAGCACCTTCCTCGAGGTGGGATTGGATCTCTTTCTTGGCTTTTCTGTTAGTGCTGTGTCTATTGACTATATAAAATGTGACTGCACATGACTCCAGTGATCCCTTCAGAGCTGCCTAATACATGTGCAACTGCAAAGATTTTCAGTTAGCGATTAGGGCCAAAACCTTCTGATGGTGAGATGAGTAGTTTTACGGTATCAATACAGAAGATGTTTAACGCAAGTTTCTAAGGAAAATATAAGCAATACTTGCAAATTCTCTTTTTTTTTGCTTACTTCAATGCCATATTTACATCCTTCTCTCCTCTTCATCCTGCAGGAGTTCCCCTCAGTTAGTGCCCTGGAGCTGCTAGTGAGAGCCAACATCACAGTCAAGTCCAGCATCAAGCACCTGGTTCTGAGGGATGCTGTGTCTCAGGTGCGTTGAGCTGCCTTTGGATGATCGTTCCTTAACATTACTCAGCAAACAACTGAAGGCAGCGGGGTACAACCACGTGACCAAAACTTTCATACTGCTTTATGTATGTGCATGGTGGTTCAGTGTACAAGCGATCCAACATCAAAAGAAAAAACCTTGGTGATTTTGTCCCCAATGTGGTGGCATGGGTTCCCTCTCTCACTCAGAACTGCCAAATCCCACAACTCTTTTAGATCCACATTTCTCCTGAGCGCATATCTGCTGCTTAAACTTTCACAACATTGTCCATTTTAACTCAATCCTATCTGTAGCTACTGGCGTAAGGTGGCCTGTCAAAAATGGTGGTATTGGACAAAGTGACCGTACTTTGAGAATTATGTCTCATCTGCGTCGCTGTCTGATGGTGAAATGCACTTTTATTTTCTCCGAGTTGTGTGTCACTTTAGAGAGAACCTTCTGCCAAATGATTGAATGTAAATGCAATGTAAATGCTGCACAATGTGTACAACTTCACAAAAGGTCAGCTCAGAAGCAAAAGTGGCAGCCAGGACTTCCACTGCAGATTTTGTGAATGCTTGGTTATGGTAAGACCAGTGAGATGGTAATGTGAAGTAAACCGTGGCCACTGGAGCTGGAAACGTTTGATCCGAATGCTGCTGCTATTCCCAACAAAACCGAATTGCGTATATTTGTCTGCAAACAGGTGTCGGTGATGATCTATCCAGAACACGGGGTGGCGCACCAGCATGGCATCCCTTGGTGGATCATCCTCATCGCCGTGCTGGCTGGAATCCTTGTCCTGGCTCTGCTAGTGTGCTTACTCTGGAAGGTAAGAGTTAAAAACATTGCCTCTTCTCTTTAATCCACTTAGCTGTTCATTCTGTGGCCTACCCTCTTGCACTGCTTTAAAGGCCCCATTACTTTCATACAGTTTTTTCAAAGAGAGATGATAGATGTATTCTGGCAGGGAACTCCAAAGGCAGAGGGGGGAGACATTCAAATGTGTCTGTGGTGATTCTGTTGAATCTGATCTCTTTTGTTCCTCCTGTCCTACACTTTCTTCTTGTGTCCGTTCCTTCTACGGTGTCTTTCTTTCTTAAAGTGTTGTACAGCCGCCCGCCCAGTCATTTTATCTTTCCATCTGTTGCTGTTTATGTCAGCCCTCACCAACTGTTCATCATCCCTGTTTGTATGTTTCTCCTACCTGTTCTAACCCTCCATGGCTCTCATCTTTCCACCCCTAGTGTGGGTTCTTCAGGCGCACTGAGCGCAACCCCCATTACACAACGGAGTACTACCGGGCACACCTGCAGGTCCAGCCCTCAGAGGCGGAGAAGCAGGCCTCCGAGCTCCAGTAGGGCTGTCCCTCTCAGCCCCACTCTCCCCTCCCTCCCCCCCCAAGCGGTAAACCAGCCTTCAGTCTGCCTGCCCGCAAAATGGGGGGTATATTGCTGTGTGATGTGTTGCCCCCCCCCCCCCGCCACCAAAAGTTCATCCTGGTTAGATTTAGGGATTCACAAGATGTACACATTGCAAATTTAATTGTTTCCATGACATCATAAACAGTGTAAACACAAGTAAAACCATTTTCCCTCTTTATAAGGATTTTACCGGAATGAACTTTCCTCTGTGTTCAGTTTGCATTTTACATTTTCACGCGTTTGGCACTGTGACTCTAAGCCTGCTTTGTGGTGCTGAGCAGTGGCCTATACCCTTTGTTTTTTTTTTTTGCACATTTTGTTAAAGAAATGAGTGACTTTCTTGTCTAGTTTTTGTCCAATGGCACTATACTGAGCAGCACAGAAGAACGGCACTAGCACTTGGAGAATTTTGCCAGGAGGCAAATTATTTGACAAATTCATTTTGATGAACTTTGTTAAAGCAATCAACTTTCAGGGGAATGGCCTGCTGTGTTTGATTTCAGTGCAAAGCTGTTTAACAGGGGAAAAAATATTTTTATTATGGAAACTAATGTGTACAAATCTTTCACATGGAATTTTAACACAGCTAATTGAAAGGAAGCTTACTTTATGTCCTATAGCAGGAAATCAAAGAACTGTTGAGGTGAAGTTGCAATTCAAGACTTTTGAGCAGCTATTTGTATCGTGTTTGTTGTTTACCCCTCACTTTTATGCTTTGCATTGTTGTATTGCTAGGAGTACTTGTCTGAAAGGTACAACAGCAGGACTCCTCCTGAGACTTGAACCAGCAGCGTCACATTCCCTCACTCACAATGCTTCAGCTTCCAACTTCAGTACTAATTAATGCAAAAGTGTTTTTTTTTTTTTTAATATACACATCTAAATGGATTTACACCACAATTTAGTCCAAAAAGTTAAAATCCTGCGTCTATGTATGGCTGACCTCTGGTCTCTCTTTCCTGATCCCTGTCCATTTCTCTCTGGCCGTCTTGCAGTGTGGGTTTTTCCGGCGAGCCCAGTACAAAGACAATGTGCCCAAGTACCATGCCGTCAAGATTCCTCGTGAGGACCGCCCACAATTCCAGAATGAGAAGACTGGAATGCTACGCAAAAAGGACTGGGCCACACACTGGAGCGACGGAACATCCTGAGCTCTGCACCAGTTCGGCCCTTTACCTGCAGCATCCGCTGGTGTTTCCGCCAACCAACCTCTTCACTAAAAACAGACGCACCGGCTCAACACGGTGCATCTTGGCAAAATGTAAACCACCTTCTGAAATTCTGGACCATGTTCATAGAATTGCACTCAAAAATTCTGCTAAATTCAGCAGTAGCGAATTGAGTTTACTCATCTTAAAAGAGCGGTAAAAATGCAGGAAGGGCACTGAAGAAAACATGCACTGACTGCTGTAGTGCACACTGTAGAATTAATAGTTCTCTCATTGAAGGACAGCAACATCCAAACCCACCAACTGAATGGGGATCCCATCTCCTGCCCCACACCTCCATGAGCCACTGGTAGAACCTGTTGATATTTTAGGTGGAAAAATGTGAAAACAATGGCTGAACTGCTAATGATGTGTAAACACATGGGGGTACTGAATGCTGAACACAAAGAAAAAGTTTGTCTGGTTACTGACCAAACGGTTCATCTTGAATGAAACACACCACACACACACACACACACACACACACACACACACACAAAAAAATGGCACAGGACACACAGTCAACAAGCGACATGCCATCTCTTTCTCCAGGTTACCATGACAATGCAAGGCTGGGGCTGGTTCTTGCCTTAATTCAGAAGAATAAATATACTTTAGTTTTGTATTTGATTTCATTCTTTTATTTTTTTTTCCCTTTTCCGGCGCTTCATGAGCATGGAGAAGATCTAGTTATTTGGCTGGGTAGACATAGGAAGAAATCCTACATAAACCATCCCCAGCTTGACTTTATCCTTCGTTTCTGGATCAGCATAAGTCTGACAAATACGGATACAGATCACCTTGGAAATAGTGGGGTTCACTTGCTGTGAGTTCTCCTTTCTCTCTGTGACCCAAGACACATGATTCCTGAGCTGCGTTTCAAACAAGCGACGAGGTAAAACTTTAACTTTGTTTTCTGGTCGCATCTTCCACAATAAACAGCGGTCAGACAAACCGAGAAAACGCTTGGCAAGAATTTCAAGATCCTTTGAAAGGAAGAAGTGGGCTGATTTGGACTTAATTTTCTAAACTGTGTACAAAGGACAAGACATTGTACATGCAGAGGTGTAACATATGTTTTCAAGTTGTACCTAGGTTAAATATAACAACATTAGTTCACAAGTTTTTTTTTTTTTTTTTTGCTGTTATGATTTGAAAGTGCCTTATGGAAATGCAGAGCTAAATGTGGCATCCAAGGGAAATATTTTTCTAAAAAATCCAAACAATCGTGCATACTGTGAAAAAGCTCTTATTTGGCTTCAGCAGATTTGCTTTTACTGAGGAAGGAGACATACTTGTATGTTAACAGCCAAGGTGTGAACGATTTGTTATCCCTGATAGTGTGTGGAAATTCGGGCGCCTGTTGTCATAGAGACAAACTCCAGTTCACACTGATAGCTGGAGATGGCTATTGCTGGACAATCTTGTTTTAATTTGCGGTGCACGCTTGTTTGTTTAATATGCTCACATTTTTATTTATTTCTGCCTTGTCGGGTTTTACTGATGTGATTGTGAGAAGATGGAAATGACAGGGATCTATCACGGTCTACAGACAGACAGGAAAAAGGGGAAAAGAAAGGCAGATGATGTCAAACCACGGCTGTGGTGATGGGTTACCCACTGGACCGCTGTGCTGCAGCTATAACCAGTTGGCTCTGGGGTCCTTACCACTTGGTATAGACCAGGGATCTAGTAAGTAGCATCTAGTGGGAAGCATCATGCACGTGATAAGATGTGGCCAAATGTGGTTCTTTCACTGTATATACAGTAAGCATTCAGCAGCTACTTCATGCTGGCTTACATTCTATCTTTCTGTAGTTCTTATCAATGATACAGTTTAACAGCATGTAAAACAGTGTTTTTGGGGTAATTCCACTGTATGGCTGTCACCCTGCCCATTGCAGCACCAGGAGTACAGGCTGATGGTAATAGTGCGGTAGCCTCAGAACACACAGTCAAGCTGGGATTTAACTGAAAGGATCGACTACTGTTTGACATGATTCAGACCAGGTATGCAGGCTTGCTAATTCAAATTTGGGATACACATATACTTACATATCTTCAGATAATATGCTGTGTGTGTATGTTGCGTCATTCACTGGTGTTTTAAATGCATAGCTCAACCGGCTCTTTGTAAATAAAGTATTTTGAGGGGAAAAAAGGTATTTGCTCTCAGCTCTGCATTTATTACATTTGCAATTTCCACAAAGGTATTTTTCAGCTCTGGATTCATTTATTGCATTTGCAGTGCTCTATACTAATACTTATCTGACTTCATGTTTTGGGTGCCCTGCTGTGAATGTCTTCATCCTAAGCATCTGCTGAAAACCAAGACTTGCACAATTACATAAAATTTGTGTCTGTACACCTGTCCATGAGTGTGAATTCCTCAGGCGTACTAGATCTAAAAAAAAGAGTTTTATATATAAAAAAATACATATAAATATACATATGATTATTTGTATTTTTGTTATTGCTATTAGTATTATATGAATGTTTCAATTTTTAGATCTATTGTGCATGAGAAATTCATACTCACGAATGTGTATGGATAAAGATTAAAGATATTACATAAAAAAAGAGTAAAACAGAAGAAACTAGGGTAACACTTAATGCACCTACGTCAAAGCCGTGCTCTCTGGAGCATCATTCAAATTTTACCTGAATGACTCTTCTGTTTCTTTTGCATCAGTAATCCTGCTGGTTGTCATGGCAAGTAATGGTGGAAGACGCTTGACGGGGGGCTGAGACGCTGATAAGAAGATTGTCCGTTATTAGGTATTGTGGACCCACTCAAGGGACTGCAGAAAGTGCCCGGGGTCCTTGAATGACTGGCGTACAAATGTCCCTTTCCTTCCGTCACATAAGCACTGCCAACCTTTTGTATAAATAGGCCCCTACATTAAGCAAGGCCACCCGGGAGATCCTCGCACCGATCTAATGACAAGCTTAACACTTTAAACATTAATGTGTGTTTCTTCTAATAGAGGCTACAAACAAAAAATACATCCTAAAAAAAATTTGTGCCCCAGATGATCCAGCCTGGTTTGGCTTGAAAGGAACGTTGCTCTTTGTCTCCCAAATTCACATTCACTGCAAGTCCAGGTAAACCTCTTTAAGCTGCCTTCTCATTATTTCCTCTTTGGTTGAAAGCAGACAAAAAAGGGAATTGTGTTTTCTACAGAAAAAGGCATAACATTTTTTTTTGCTTACCAGATGGTTAGTCTAACACGTCCAGTTGCACACTTTTAACTCATTTATACACAGCTGTCATTTTATGCAGTTGAATTCTTATGGACATAATTCAGATACAGAAGTACATCCACGCAGTTCAAATGTTAGGACAACATTTCCCACTCTGTTATTTGAACCTACAACCTTCCAGCTTTATACTTTGTGACTTAATCGCTGCAGTTTCTGAGTGTTTGACATAAATGTGCACGTAGGCTAGAAGTAAATATTTTTCTTGGCTTCTTCTATGCTTGCTAGGCTAAGGAACGGGGCCTTCTTTTGCTTTCATTTTTTTCTTTAATGAAAGTGGCAGTTTTCTCCTGGTGGTCGCTGGAGAGACATAATGCACAGAGCTCAGTGGTTTATCCCTTCTTTTTTTGTACCTACACACACACACACACACACACACGTAGACACCCCACTCATCCCATCCCTGGTCTCTAAAGGTTCAGAAAAGGTGAGTGGACAGGGCATATATAAGAACCACCAAGACGCTGTTGACTGCAGAAGCGGAATCAGCCTAGACAGGAAGTCAAGGCGATCCGGACTCAAAAGATCTAGTACCAACATCAGTGAAGCTCACTTCAGCGCTCGTCCGTCCACAACTGAAGACTATGGAGACAGGAGCGTGGTTTACCCTTGTGGGGCTCTTGTTGGCCATGGGCGCAGTGGACCGAACTCTCCAGGAGGATGGGAGGCTGGAGTCCAGTGAGCATCTGCAGAGCGATGCAGAGGACACTCTTGTGGACTGGCAAATGGAAGCGCTGGTAAGAGTGAATGACAAACGGCAGTCATGCACAAACCCGATCTTTATACTTTTTCGCTAGACACCTACAAGCACCAAACTTATTTTTAGTCAAAACTGATAATTAAATGCACAAAGTTGAACGTTCTTAATTTCAGCTGAGGATCTGTTGTTGCACAGTGGACCAGAGCTGGCAGATACGTGCAACATGAAACATTGAAAATAGCATAAAGTGGTGTAAGCGTCTAGAGCCCAAGTATACACCACAAGTGAGATGTGTGAAAGGTTTCTTGGCCACTTGGTGGTGATGTATAGTGTGGCCACTGGTTGGTTGGAGCCCAGGTACAGACAGATGTGGGGTCAAAACCAAGGCTACAAAACCAAGGTCTCACTAAACGAGAGGGCGAGAGTCCATGGTGTCTCCTTGTGGACAAGGGTACTGCTCAGTGTTTCTGTTGTCTGATTCACCGCTTTCCCGTTTCAGGGCCCGACATCCATGCTGCAAACAGCTGCTTTTAGTTTTGTTCAAAATTCCCAGTCAAACCTGTAAATCATAATAACAATGGCACCCTGCAACAACAATTCTCTCAGTTATGCCTTAAGTTTTAATCTGCGAGTATGTATTGCCTTTTAACCATGAAGTAGAAGATAATCTTGCTGTCAGGACATACGGTTTTGCCAAATGATTCAGGGTGGACTGACACACACAGATGATACATGGAAGTGTGTGTCTACATTTCAGGACAGTGAGAACCATGGGGTACATGGAATGGAGGAGAGGACTCTCAATTCTGTGCTTCGTTCCCTCCTCCAAGGAATGAAGAGATACGGGCGCAACCCTTCAGTTCTGCACCAGCCACAGAGGTGAGTAAACACACTGGCAGATGCCTTGAATGCAGCATCTTGTGGTGCTTACCCCAGCCATATTTAGCTCGAAAATGTGAGAAGGACATGGTTTTCCAAGAAAGCAAGATTGCTTCTGTCTGGTTACCATGTGACGCCCAGTGAAATTGCACATTTGACAACAAAGGCAGAAAAAGATTTCTGAACCTCTTCCAGAGGTTTGAAGGGTCGGGAAAAATCCCATTTATTACAGATTTAATTTGTTGGGGAGAGAGAATGTTTACTCCTGGACTTTGAGTCCTATAAAATCATCATAAAACTGTTTTATTACAAATATTAATATTATTACAAATGTTTGTCAAGACCATTTTGTAATATCGGCAATGAGATGGAGATGGAAATCAAAGAACATAAATGGGCAAAATATTAACAAAATGAAATCAGTGATTTTGTTAATGTTTCAGAAAGGAGCTGCATATTTACGGGGGATGATGAGTTTCGCTTTGGTATGCGGCACAGTAGGTCCACTTATTTTTTGTCTGTGTTCCACTGTTTGCTGCCATGTTAGGTTTGGACGCGGGACTCGGGGCAGTTTCAGCACAGATGGCCGAATACAGTCTCGGGACTGGGAGACGGTCCCAGGTCAGATCTGGAGCATGGCGGTGCCACAGAGATTCGGCCGGAAGTAACAAGATATGAAGCGAGCAGAGCAGAGGAACTTCAGGACCAGATGATGACCAAAAGCAACCAAAACATGAAGAAAAAACATAAATACTTTGATCTGTTGTTCTTTAAAAAGCATCCTCTCAACCCCATTCACCTCCACCCTCACTGTGACCAATCACAGCATTTCACTGCATCCAAATCTGCATTGCTGTCAGCCGACGGGTGATACCTGGTGGTCTTGGCGTAAAAATGAATTAAATGTGTGTTCTGCAAATAAACGGCTCAAAATATCCAGCTATCGACACACCTCTTGCTATGATTGCTCAATAAAAGCAGTCAAGTGTCTTTTTTGGCCGTAGCCTTGTTATCAGATTTTACTTTTATTATCTTTTTGACCTTATTACCATGCCACTAAGATGTTGACTTAAGATATACAAGCATACGAATGGGCTTTTCCTTTCACTTTTCTTTTTCGAAAGTCTTACCCGTTTCACCAGTTGCATAAAAACTGATTTTCCTGCTGGAGTCCACCCACACTTTTCCTTTAGACACAGAGATGTGCAAAGCCATGTGACTGTGAAAGTTTTACAAAATTTATGAACGGCAAGCAAATGTCGCACCGGTTTCTGGACAATGAGGGGCCTTTTCATTAAACTTCTAAAGCCTCACACTGCTACGATGCCACCGGCAATTCTCTGCGCTAACTAATGAAACCGTTCATTTGAAAATCAATTTTGCTTCTGCAGAAGATGCTCGGTGAAGGTAATGCAGAGCTGAAGAGCAGAGCAGAGGACACCACCTCCTCCCAGCTTTCTGTTTCTACCCTGGGGGAGTTAGTGATGTGGTAAATGGAGAGCAGCTTTGTCACCATTACACCTGATTCACCAATGTGTTCTCTCCATCTCTCTCTTTCTCTCAGCTATTCACAGCAGTCCACTTGGCTGAGCTGCTGCTGATCTGCTAATTTTTGAGTAACCCAAGTTGTGCCTCAGCACGGTGGTGGCACCCGGGGAGCCCATGCGATGCCCCGAGATGCTGTGGCTCACGTGCAAAGCGGCTGATCCAGTTACCCGTCACATTAACAAATTATTAAATACCGAATAATGGATGGAAGCATGCTGTCAGAAATGTAAATTGCCAGAATATTGAAAAGAAAGAATGTTTGCTTAGAGAATTGCAGACTTACAGCTTAATACAACCTACACTCTCCTGGCCTGCATTTATTTTATTTGAGTTGAGCGGGAAGGAAGAAATCAAGGCAGAATTGTCTGTCATTCAGTCTGGATCAATCACACCTCGAGGACTTAAATTGGCTTCGTGGGAGCCATTGCTGTTGAAGGAGGAGGCGCTCTGATCACGGGGGCACTTCTTCTACCTCTGACTTTATTTCCCCCTCCCCCCCCGACTTAACTCTACTGCTGGAGGACTGAGCCATTTGAAAGCCTCGAGGCGACAAAGGAGCTTGAACACGTGGTACTGATGTAGGAAAAGCACCATTTGCTTATGTTCATGAGAAGCTGAAACCTTTCTGGCTGGTGCGGTGTGGTTGGAAGGGCTGTGACCTATCACCACCCTGTTGTCAAGGGGAATCTTTCCAAAATCTGGTAGAGGGAACTGGAGGGGAGGGGTGTGTGTGTGTGTGTGTGTGTGTGTGTGTGTGTGTGTGTGTGTGTGAGAGAGAGAGAGGACGGGCGGGGGGGGGGGTTGCAGTAGTTTACTACTAATTGAAAGACGTCAGCCCGTAATTGGTGCTCCCCATGAACTCTGTTCCGGCAACCAATTACGTTGTGCCAGTTTTATCGCAGCACGGACGAAATGAGCCGTACTTGCCTGGCCTTCAATCCACAGCAACGTTTAAAGAAAGAAAGGGGAAAAAAAAAACAAAAACAAGCTCGAAGCTGAAGTTCTCGCTGGCCCCCAGCATGTACGGAATGTCCTACTGTTTTCAAACAAGGATCATCGGAGTGATAGTGCGTAAGAATGGTTTGAGGCGGAAGTTGCGTGGTGGTTCATCTTCCAGTTTAATGTGATCTGGGAGGCGTACGGTATGTCTCCTACTTGCAGCCTTAATCGGGAGAGAGTCGGTTTATTACTCAATCCCTTAGTCAAGGAGGAGGACAGGGGCTCCTCGGCAATTCTACGTGCAGCAACTCGGGTAATAACCACTAGCAAAAATGGTGATGTTAGGTTAAGTGGCTGCACTTTCAGAGCTGAGTGTCCATACCAGTAAGAAATACTGTTTTTTACTATAAGTGGTACATCACTCTGGAGAAAAGCATCTACCGAATGAATAAATGAAATTAAAATGTTAGCAGCATGAAAGCTTTAGGGAATGGGAGGCAACAGTGGAGTTTTTCATGTACACAGCACCTCTCTCTCGCTCTAGTCCTATTCATCACCTTACAGAAGTCAGGCTGGCAGACAGCCCATCTCTCAGGTGAGCCAGGATACCTCGTACATAAGCCTGCTTATCATTCGTCCCTTGGTAGTGCTGTTTACAACTTAAATTTAAAAAAAAAAAAAAAACACAAAGAACCATGGTCCAAGCTAAAGAAGGATATTAGAAAATCGCAATAGTGGATAGTAATTTCTACATATAGGTAAAACACGATTTGAACTGGTGAGTTCTGTTTGTAAGAAAATAACATACAGCAGAGTATGCAGGTAAGTTCATAACAGCAAAAGGTTTGTTACCGAAAATCCCATAAGTATGGGACCAACTGTAATTTATTTTCGTAAGACTTCTAAAAATGGAGTTCAGTAGAAAACCTTTCTTCTTGAAGCAATAGCTGGCCCACAATTACATCAGGATTTTTTTTTCTTACTCCTCTTTTTCGTCCTTTCCCTTTTCTTATTCTGCTGAAAAACACCGGTCTTCAACTGCAAACCCGTCTACCAAACCTTGACGGAAACCTGTGCGTTCTGCACTCAGGAGCAAACATATTTGCTGTTTTAGGCATGAAGTTTCTATTATTAGTTTCGCAGTTCCACAGTTCTTAAAAAAAACACACAACGGGTGACCTTATCTTCACTATTCTGAAAGGGTGAGATGATCATTGCAGAAAAATGAGGGAATATGAAGTCACAATTTTGAGGAGATCTTAAGTGTGCGTACAGAGGTGCATGGGCACAAGTAAACCTCTCGGGGTGCATATGAATCAGATTGTTTATAAACACACATTGTGGTTATTTAGCTTGCTTGTGTGAGCTTTGCAAAGCTTTAAAATGGAAGCCCGGGATGATGTTGGGACAACAAAAGGTCCTGCTTTGTTATTCCCCCCATGAAGCTGTGGCCCCTAAGCAGCACAGCTGGAGACAGCGCAGCTCATCTGAGTTTCATGAGACCAGAGAGCAAGTGGGAGGCTGGCTGTGTATGTATGTATGTGTGTGTGTGTGTGTGTGTGTGTGTGTGCGTGTGTGTGCGTGTGTGCGCGCGCATCTTGTTTGCACATGAATGTGCACTCGCCCATATGCATGCATATTAATAAGCTGTTTACAACAATAGAAATACTTCACTGCATTTATGAGGAGCTTTTCACATTTCTAAAATTACCGCCGAATCAAAGCCAGTTAAGGCGGGAGAAAACGTTTCGGTGTGCGAGTTAAATATGGATCCGTGTTCGTACACGAATGCATGTTTGACGCGCACACGACAGAGCTGATGCGGCAGCACGTATATTCCCTGCAGGTTGTCTTTGCACATGCTGATAAGTTGAGCCTTATTTCTCATGACCCACCTTGGTTTACTCGCCCGCTTTGTCAAAGGACTCCGTCAGAGTCCGGCGCAGATCCCTGGTGGATGCTGTGTTAGCTGCTGCTTATAAAGAGGTAGCTTAATAGCCACACATCTGTCTCAGGTGGTGGGGCAGTTGGATTCAAAGTTGAGTGAAAGATGCTCTCGCTCATACAGACAATCCCTGACTTACAGTGGGGTTACGTTCTGATAAACCTATCATAAGTTGAAAATGCATTTAATACACCTAACCTACCTGTCGCACCTGTGGCTGCTTCCAGAGTGTAGGTCATCTTTCCACCACCGTCTTCAGACTGAGCATCGACTGGCGCAGGAACCAATTGTGGACAAGATTTAGTTCCTACCCGAACTTCCTGTCAGTGCTTGGTTTCCACTGCCCCTTGTGAACTCTCCTGCAACCACTGTCTTGCTAAGACTTGTTTATTCTGAATTGTGGCATCTTCCATTTTTGCTTACTGCCAAACGCTAACGTTCAGTGCTGGATCCCGGCTAAAGATAACACGGTTTGTCAGAAGCAACACTCAGTGAAGAGTTTAATGGAACTTAAATGTATTACAGTGGTGTCTCACAAATGCTTCCACCAACCCACGCCATAACAACTACCGAGCATCATAGCCTAGCCTAGCCTTCCTTAAAAGTCATTACAGCCATTACAGGCTTGCCACCTTCATGCTAGGAAATTATCTTGAGTTTCTCCTCAAGAGTAATTGCCCTCCTTTTCTTCTTCTCATCAGTAGCAGAAGACACAGATGGATGTTTCATAGATATGATGGATGCACAAAACACAATGTAGATACAGAGGGCGGGCTATTCAAAAAAGCGCTGGAAACACAGAACATTCCAGAGTATCAGTTGTATACATTAGCGACCCCGTGGCAGACTGGGAGATGCGGATCGCTGCTGCTTTCCAGCATCATAAGAGTTTCACACCACATATCTCTTGCCCAGGAAAAATCAAAATTTTAAGTCTGAAGTACATTTTCTACTGAATGCGTATGACTATCGTAAAGTCGAAATGCCGTAAGACGGACCATCGTAACTCGGGAACCATCTGTTCTTAGTTAAGCCCATCAGTTTTAGGCAGCAGCGCCACTGCAGGGCAATGTGTGTGAGTGTGTGGTTAAGATGGATGCTGAACGTGTTTAGCAAGCTTCCCCCGTATGCTCAAGTTACTGTGTTCTTTGAGACCACTGCAGGGTAAGGTGTCAAGGTTTTGTCTGCAGGCTGTGGTAAGAGGAGAGGCCCCTTGTGCATTGGCCTATAAGTGTGTGTAGTTAGCAGTGGCATCAGCCAAAATCTGTGTACAGTCCAAGACAGGAATGAAGTTCAACTTTAGCAGCAGCCTGCTTGACAAAAACCATGTTTTGCCTTATCCAGCAGAGGGCTGAGCAGCAGCTGCCAGTCCCCTAGAGGGTGGACCTCACTCAGTTGGGATATCATTTCTGCAGGGAAATTAAGACAGATCTGCAAGGAGCGCCACACCTGTCTACCACACCGCTAAATCTTCAAAGAAAAAGGAATGTTTTCTCGGGCTGTGGAATAACCGTGACAAAGGGAAAAAGGAGAAAAAAATGGATCGGTGTTGAATTAGACTTCAGCTGATTGAAAGTAAAGGTGCAGCTCTTTTCCATGCCCACTCTTAGGAGTTTAATTAAAATGCTGTCATAATTCTTACCTTTATAAATGTTATAATTATTTTACGCTTTAATTCGACAGAAGTACCTTCCCATTGTGATGGCAGACAATTCCCACTGCTTTTACATTAAAGATAAGTGTGCTCTTGGAGGGCTGTAAGTGTTTAAAAGGACTTTGAAAATCATCAGCCCCCAATTCTGCAGTGGGGATGATGCTGGATTAGAAACCCGAATTTGTAAGTTAAGAATTTAGCCAGGGCTGTAGTGTGATGCGACACTCCAAAACCTGCAGCTGAGTGAAGCTGATGCTGTGCTAAATTTCATATTAAAAATCCTATTAAAGTCAAGAAGGAGAACGCATCCCCTTGAATTTTTGGAATTATAGGATAAGCTTTATTTTCTAAATCTCATTGGGCAAAATTTGATTTTAAAAGACTCCATGGATGAGAATACACATTCATCCCTCCATTTATCCCTTACTGTCAACTGCTTAATCCTGGTCAGAGTGGGGGTGAGCTGAAGTCTATCCTGGAAACACCGAGGGCTAGACTGTGAAACTACACCCTGGCTGGGACACCAGTCCACAGGAAGAAGCTAATCTTGGAAATCCACAAAATTAAAGGATTGTTAGTTTTTTGTGTTGCCATTCTACTTGAACAACTGACAAATTCTCATTCTCTGATAGAATTTTGTCCATTTGGCGGCAGTAAAAAAGTAAAAACCCAAGCTGCACAGAGGCTTTGAAGAGAGACGGGAGGTGTTTTCTCGTGCAAGTCACACTCTCCTGGTCTTGACTGTAGGCTCTGTATGAGAAGATCACCTCTCGTTCTGGTTGCTGAGGGGCAGTTTTACAGACGAGGAGAGGTTCTTGGTCGTATTTTGCCAAGGTTATGCTTTGCGATGAATGATAACATCTGATCATATCACACGGCCAAGTAATATGAAATTGTTCCTCCTTTCCAGCCTTTAATGGAGTGATATTTTGCCCTTATAAGAAGTGACTGTTAAAGACTGCATTTTTCCAATGACGCATTCACAAAATTTATAGTTGACACTTCAGCCTCTTTCATTGCTGGTCATTTTGGGGGCTGACTTAACTACCATTGGCCTTTCTTCTGGAGACGCCTCTCTTCTGAATGCAGCTCCTTATGTGCAGCAGAATGTTCTCTGAAGAGCCTTATGAATGGGTTGTGTCTAAGAGATGCCACCATTGATTGTGGTATCAGGTGCAGAGCGGAGCTTAAATGTGGCCTGTTAACTAGAACCTGCTTAAAGGAAAACAAGACATAATCGTGTTGGACGTTAACAGACCACCAAGTGCTCAGATGGCATTGCCAAACCCCACACAAATTAATAGATATATTAGCTATATTATTAGCAATTACTCCTTGCCAGATTGTTTCTCCTTTCATTCTCACCCAGCAAAGTCACCATGGGGGAATGATGGCTTAGTGGTATTTGCTGGTGCATGCAGACGTGGGTTTGAATCGTGCTCGGTTTATGTAACATTCGCTTGTTCTCTTTGTGCTTGTGTAGGTTTTATCCTTCAGTCTGAAGATGCGTTTCAGATGAGATGGTGACTCTACATTTTCTCTAGAGTGTACATGTGAGGAAATGAGTGTGCGGTTGCCTTAGCATCTTATTCAGGGTGTACCCTGCCTCACACTCTATGGTCCCTAGGCAACTTCTGGAACATCATTGACCTGAATCGAACAACCAGTTAATGAATGAATTGAACTCTCATACTGACATGAAACACCATAAAGATAAAAATGGACGCAGTCTTTTGTCCCTTGGTTTCACCCTGCCCAGTCACAGATCTACATCGCTCCCTAAAAGTGGTCTGGACTTGGACTCCAAAACCCGTGTCCTGCTGTGTATCATTTCCTGCGTCCCAGAATTTGCAGCTATTGATAAAATCAATAAACTATAGTGTAGGGAACAGAGCTTTGCAAGGACGACATACTAATGGAAAAATAACCATGTTGTCACAATCACATTCAAAGCCACAGCTTCTTGGTCTTTGCTTTGTTCTTCTCCTGAACACCCTTTCCTACAGGTACGTTGCTGGTGTAATGATCCAGAAATGGTCAACAGAGGCCAAAGTACATGTGTTCTTCATTTGGGACATAATAATTGCTAAACAGTCATGCAAGCTGGCAGCCAGGAAACTTAAGAGGGCCTTCAACAGTCCTGTCTGAACTACTTGTTCTTCTCTGGCAGTGGTCCCAAACGTAAATCCTCACCACATGGGTCAGATTCATTTTCTCCCTTGTTATTAAGAGGTCTGCTGGCCCCCAGATGTTGCTGTAGTCACCAGCCTCTTGCGCACAGACTTATCAAGTGTGCTAAAGGGCATAAAGAAAGAGAAGTATGGGGATTGGCCAATGAGAAATATTAGCTTGATGATGGTGTCTCTGCGGACAGTGGCCATTTTACCGGCCCAAACCAGTTTTCACCTTCTGTAAAACAAGAGCCAGGTCAGAACTATAGCAGGTGTGAACTTTCGTGCAGAAAGCTTCCGGTTGTACTGCCATTCGCTGCATTCCATACACGTTCATTTGAATCCAGTGTGTGTTAATATGGCATGGACCAGAGATTTAAGACCGCCAAGCTTAGGTGTGGTTTAAAATCCTGTACACCACGGGCTTGCTTTACTCATCTATTTATTAGCTGCACACTTTGCAAGCTGAATATAATTATTTATAGGGTACAAGGAAGTGGAAAAGGCAGAGTCTTGGTGCATCACATTTCAATATTTTTTTCCATACTACAGGGCCTTCAAGTCTCTGTCTAGCATCAGATTTCCCCTCCATTCTGAGTGCCAAGGTCGCTGTTGGGAGTTTACGTTGCACGGCGATCAATGCACTCTGTGGCGGGTTGAACCCAGGGTTCTGGGGATAAGCGTCCAGTCTGCAGTGTGTCACGCTGGAGCCGTCGCCATGACAAAACAGCCAATGCGTTTTTCCAGCACCGATACATTTTAGTCCCCAGTAGCCCATGTGCCAGGGATCTAGAAGACAGGGCTTCCTGTTTCCATTTCCATTCAGATCATCACAGATAGACCAGACAAAAGGAGACTTAGCAGAAATCATCCAGCCCTTTTTTCCTGACATGATGAATAATGAATCACCGAGAGGGGTGCAAGAAATGTTTGTTTTACAGATACAGTTCACAGACTTTAATATATACTGCAAATATTTCATTTTCACATTTTATAATTATAATTGTATTTAAATGAAATACCGTGTTTCCAGTTATTATAATTGACCAGTCAGCTGAAAATACCTTGATCTTTGTTTTTCAAAAATGACACAGTATGGATTCTTGTGAGAGGCCCCTTAAAAATTTTATATACAGCTCTATAAATGGGTTGTGGAGTTTTCGGTCCGTGAATGATTGCTTTTGCCACAAAGTTCTTTCCAATACATTTTTAAAAGCTGTTCTGAATTATATATAGATAAATAGGTGGTATGAGAACTGCAGCTCTGCTGGTGTGACAGGTCTTTTCCCTGCCAACCATTTGTTTGTGCGTGTGTGTGCGCGCACTCGTGTGTGCGTGTGGTGTCAGTACTTAACAGAGTCTTATTTCATTTGCAATCCCCTTTTTTGGGGAGTTCTTCATACCGCTGCTCTAAAGAGTTAAAACCTATTTTGCCATGGTTTGCACTAACAGATATTCCTGTGCATGGAGAACCAATGGGGAGCGAGGGTGTGGGGGTGGGAGGTGGAGAGAGAAAGAGAGAGAGGGACGGAGGGAGCGAATAAGAGAGGGGGGGGTATTCACACAGAATGTCCTTGCCACTGCATTAAGCTGAGAACTGCAGCGCAGGAACGTGTTTAGCAGACAGAGGGGCAAAGAGAGAAAAGCAGAGGGTGAAGGAAAGAGGGAAAAGGTGGGAGATAGAAGGAATAGAGGACCACCAGGTTCGGAGCACCAGCATCCCTTTCCCCTCCCCTCTTCCTTAACCATCTCCTCAGAGCCCCTTCCCTACCCCCTCTTTCACCCCACTCTCCATACTCCCTCCTCCTCTTCCTTCATCCCTGTCATCGTCAACATGGATACCGGCAGCCCTCGCAAGATCCAGTTCACTGTGCCTCTCCTGGACTCTCACCTGGACCCGGAGGCAGCCGAACAGGTGAGCAGGCAGCAAGGGGAGGGCTACACCAAGTTTAAGGTTCACATATCTCAAAGGGAATAAATATTATGCAGATGGATAACCGTGACCCGCAAAATTCACATGGATCCAAGTGCGCATTGTTCCTATGCAGCAAACAACAGAGCCACCTGACCTTTCGAATTGAAAGCTGAACTGATGCACCGTCACACCGACCCACACGTGTTGTTATTTGTTAAATGTAAAGTAGGTCATAACTTTTAGCACTGACAGCCTGAACGGTAACTTATTAATTGGAATTATGGCTGCAGAAATGAAAAATATAATAAAGCTGGCAGGGAGTGTATGGCAGGCAGAAGTGTGAGACATGAAGAATAACTGTGAGCATTATGTCTGCTCCACTGATTTCTCCTTGTGTCTGGTTAGGATGTGTCACTGATCTTGTTCACACACACACACACACACACACACACACACACACACACACACACACAAAAGCAACACCAAGGAGATGGTTACCCTACCCAGAGTAAAGTGTCCCCGGAGGCAGTGGCTTCCCAATGGGGGGGCAGATGTTGTTATCAGTCAACGGGCACCACACACAGCCCTGCTATGCTTCTGGACTCATTGTGAAGTGTGAGCTTTTCAGTATATCTCAGCGAGTTACACCTCATTTTTCTCCACAATAAGCAAACGCTTGCATGCTGAAAGCTTTCTGGTCGGGCACTGTGACATTTCTCCTGTGATTCTCCAGACCGATAAAACTTATTTCAGGTCTAGGCAAATGAAATGAATTAGCTGTGTATAGAATATCAAAAACCACTTTAAAATCATCTGAGCAGCACCATACATAGAGCGAGCTTTATTTTATATAGCAGTTAATATTAATCTAAAAAAGTTGGGTTCATGATGTCATTTATATTTTAAGCGAGTCACAATGTAGACTTAAATCACACCAAGTTGCAACTATTTTAAAATTCATTCTTGTGTCACTGATTTTGCATAATTTTACATTTTAGCACTGTCTTTCTTATGGTGGTCAAAACCGCAGCCGGTGTCTCCTGCATCCTTGTCTGATAAAAAGTCCTCATTGGTGCATTGAGATAAAAGCTGGATCGCTCAAAAGCAAGTGTAACTGCAGAGAGAGGGATGTGTTGAGAAAGACAGAGACAGATGGAAGAAAGAAGAAGAGAAAAGAATTACACACATGGATCAGTGAATTCACAAGATGTTAAAACTGAACTTGGAGTTGTACTCAAATAAAAAGCAGTGCTTAACTATAACTAAAAGGCACACGGGGTCCAATTTTGATATCTGACGGTACTGATCATATTCTGCAGCACTGTAACTGAACCAGAAATTGCTGTCAGGTCCGTGTAACTTGTTCCAAAGCTTTCTTTGTTGGCTTGGTCTTGCTGTTTTGTAATCCAATGCTTTTCTGACACTCATTGTCAAGGTGAAAAATGCAGTAGGTCAAGCACCAGGGTTTAGCCAAAGCCCTACTTAGCTTCGCCAGGGTTCTTCTGCTGCCACACCCCAGAGCCCCAAGCCAGGCAGCTTCACAGCCAACTGGCTACCATGAGACCTCTCCGTGGGATCTGAGAGGCTCGCTTTAGGAACCAACAAACCCAGGAGAGGCACTTTTCAGTGAACTGGCCTTTCCTAGGCCATTTAGGTTAATGTCATGTCATAAGGACGGCCACAGTTACTGCAGTCACACCTTCGGTAAACATTAACTATTCCTCCTAGACATCCCACAAGCAAAGATGTCCCAGTCAAGAGTGTGATGAAACCAGAAGCTATATCATGAAATTTAAGCACATGATTTTATTATTGCTTGAACTGTACTTCAGCTACTACACACAGCAGTCTGTTGGCATCTCAACTCACTATTTCTAAATTTTTAGTATTATAGCTTGGAATTAATACTTATATTTTAGTATCTGAATGAAAAATTTTGCTATAACTAATTTCTCTCCATAGCTTATCCATAAGGAAAATATCAAAATGCAAATGAAGATCAATAGAAATTTTAAAAATCAACAAATGACATACAATTCGGTATATCATACTGTAATAAAAAAATTGTATGTATTGTAATAAACTTTGTTGTATACAGTTAAGAATTATCCGTAGCCAGACGTGCACATGTGCACATGCCCACGCTGGTCTCTTATCAGCTGTTTCTGCTAGTTTTGCTTTGTCTCCGTTGTGTCACCACATTTATTGCTCATTTCACTTTCTGAATAAACCCATGTATTTAAATGCCGGTTGTGTCAAAGACGTGGAAGCAGCGGGCTACTTTTACACGTTTTCTCTTTGTTCAACATCTTGTAACTCTGAACCCAGGCTCTGCATCTCACACATGCGCCTTGATCTCTTGTGTGTAACACAGTGACACCAAGGTGGCACTAGCATGCAAAATGTCCATGCACTGCACATACTGTACCATGTGTTATAAAAATGCAAATTAATGACAACATCAAGTGGTATCCAGATATCTAGATATAATAGTTATATACAGTGGGTGTTTTTTGGATGGGTGAGGAATGGATTATTTATTTTTCCTAATTTAAAAGAATAGGAAACGGGCACTCAGTAGCCGTTTCTCAGTACCATGTTTTTGGAGATTAATTAAATTTTCTTTGATTGTATACGTATGTAATTTTGATTTGTGTGTTAAAGTTTATGATGTACTGAACCACAGTAGCAGCCTGATGAGAGTTGTGTTTAGAGGGTCTTCTCTTCGCCATCTGCCATGCTGGTTTGTACAGGTCATCTCTTCCACATGAGCAATAATGTGTTCTGAAGGTCATCATGTGCTATATGGGGTTGTCAGGTCTGCTTCATGTGTTATGTTGGCTTCTGCAGATCTTCTCTTCTTCTTGTACCATGGGTTATGTAAATGTTCTCCTTGGGCCATGGTGAGTTGTGCAGGTATTCTCGTCTTCTTGTGCCATGGTGAGCTGGGAAGATCTCCATGTGCTATGCTGTGTAATGTAGATCTTCTCCACGTGCTATGGGAGGTTGTGCAGGTCTTCTCTCCCCCTTGTGCCATGCTGGGCTCTGCCAGTGTTCTGCTCATCAGATCTTGTACTGGGTTGTGTAGGACTTCTCCATGTGCCGTGCTGCATTTGGATCTTTCATCTCAGGTTCACGTTACTCATCTTAGCACCACAGGACTCCAAAAGCGGAAGGCTGTTTGTAAACACATGCCAATTTGTCTAACATCTCCTTTTTCTTCAAAAACTGCAAACCATGTGCCATAGCAACACTGAGTTGCTTAAATAAACACAGAAATACACAAAAAAATGTCTTGACTAAGTCACAGATTGTTGCCATTTTAAACCCCTGGATTCATGCAGCCCATTACAAACAGCATATAAACTGTGAATCAAGTTTCTGATGTCCCATTAAATTTTAATCATTCCTCCTTTTTCCTTTTATGAATTCAGGGGAAAAAGGAGGCTATTGTGACAACAGCTATGTAATCTTAAAGAAGCTTTCCTGAGAGGTGAGAATGTTTGCTTATAAGGGGAAGAAAATCACATTACCGAAATCCTGATTTTACTACCACAATGAGAGAAAAACTACACAACCCCAGGAATTACAACCAAGCTTTAAAATGAATTTAATTCGAAAAATGATATTGCCTCATACTGATGAAAAGCATTTTTCTGAAAATAGGTTTATAAATACCAAACATTTTGTGTGGACTTTGAAGTGGATTTGCTCTTACGCACAATTACAGTGGCAACAATCGGTAGGAAGTCTTTATGAATGACCTTTTGTTGTGGTGGTGGACCAGCTGGCATTAGAAAAAGATTAGTGAAGCTATGAATTTATCCATAAGGCCCTGTTTATTTAATAAGAGATTTGTCATTTTGTACAGTTGTGCACCAGGAGCTGAGAGGAAAGGTGATTAGTGGACATACAGTAGCGCAAGGGTCGGAGTCAATGACCGCATGACAGGACATGGAATGACCATGTTGGAATCAAAATGATGCACATTACTTTTGTTCAGATGATAACTGCAAGGGGGAGATGTCCAGGCTGGTCTGCAAATTATGATCCTGCGTCTTCAATTATATAGGCTATACTGTATTTTATAGCATTTTCAGTTTGTGAATTTTAAAAGTTCCACATAATTTCAGGCAAATACATACAAGCATCATATGATTGATAAAAGACATTAAGGCTAAACCCATTATAAGAGCAGCGCCCCTGTGTACAGGCCCACACTGGGGAATCGGGCTCTTTGTCACGCCAGGGCCTGGGAGACGATTAAGGCAGACAAAGCAGAAAGTAAGCTTTCGCCCCCGGGGGGGGCATAGTGGTTCTGTGGCTCCTTTTGATCACATGATTCACCCTTGGCAGTAGTGCCCACAGGGGGCACGGTGGATGTTGGGGAGGGGGGGACGTTGACAATGCTGCCACATTCACCATGGATGTGGGTCTCCCAGCTCACATCCAAGCCTGTGGATGTTAATAACCTGCCAGGGCTGTTTGGCTGTGGGGAGGTGGCCGAAATAACATGGTAGATGTTACCCTGATCCTCCGTCTTCTTCCTGCTCTGCTTTTCGCACACCCTCACCTGCAGCTTGGAGAAATCACCCACACGCACCCGCTCACATGCACACACACACATCCCCACCCTTAACTGACACAGCACGACTGTATCTTCATTGTCGCTAGGAAGAAAAACTTCTCCGGCAGAAGAAAGACAAAATCCAGTTAGCATTCATGGTCTCCTCTGTGCTTCTGCGTTGTTACCAAACACACCATTGTCAGCTCTGCTGCCTAAATTATTTTCTTCAAGCCTAATAGAAGCTTTCCCTTTCAGGGGAATCTGTGTGCAGTGTGGTCTGAGCTGGATTTCAGCCCAATGCTAACAATATTAGTAGTATAAATATAGGAGTCAGGAATTGATCATTCTGGGACTTCTGGGGGCGGCAGCTCTTTTAGCGAAGCTCGGGTAAACAGCACTGGAGTTTAACATGCAGCTCAAATTACTGGCAGCTGCTATAATGGCAGCTACCGTGTTATAAGCCCCTTAAAATTCAACAGTCATGTCGAAAGTCGGTGGGTGCAGTCAGGAGCACCATTTTTACACCAGTAGTCTTATGACTGCAATGCTGCTGGCAGGAGTCCAAAGAGCGGTGGCGCTGCTGCACCGCTGAGGATTTTACATCATCTGTAAAAAAAAAAAAAAATACATTTACCCAAAAGTAGGCAAAAGCTGGCTGGCACAAAAAGAATCTGTTAAAGCAACTAAAAGCATCAGCTTATCAGTTCTGATATGAAGCCTTTCTAAAACTTGACTTGTTGAACTCCAGCTTGTGTTTCTTTTTTTAACCCTGCACTAAATCTCTTTTCCCAAAATTCCTAGCTGCGAGCAGTCACTTAATCCAAAGTTACTGTGAAATCTGCAGCACATCTGGCCCTCAGACGACAAATCAGTTTTCTTTTGCACGGTGAGCAAAGTACTTGGCCTGAATTGGTCCAGTATTTTAAGTACTTAAGTTTGTGTGAAAATGGGTAAAACCAGCCTGTTACATTTGATCAACATATCAGCTAAGCAAGCCAAAAACAAGAAAATACCAAAATCTCTTCCCACTATTCATTGCCCTTTGTACATTCTTTTGTTCACAACCTCCCTTTCTCTTTCTCTTTCTTGTGTCATTCTTATGTGGTCAGAAAAATCTTTCCTACAATTAATTGCTTGTTTTTTTCTGTGTCACTCAGCTGTAAGCTGCATCTTATTTATTTTTTTAATTTTATTTAGCAGTAAATCAGCCTTTAACCATCTTCTCTGATTCTAATATCTGCCAGAAAGCTGGCATCCGCTTGGTTCCTTTCACTCCGGCCGCACCAACAATTAGGACTGCTGGCCATCTGGGTCCTGCCATTAGTCAGCAGCGTGAGGGAGGTGGGACTGACAGCCAGCCGCCTCCCAAAACCCATGTCCCTTTGTGCTTGTAGTGACCCTGTGGCTCTCGATCAGCCCGACAGTATCAGGCAGAGAACGGCTTTTATGGGAACGCTGCATCGTGAGAATGAGCTGTGAAGTCAATACCTACTTATATGGCAAGAGAGTCAACACCACCTATTAGCAATGCCAATGAAAAGCTCTGTTGCTCATTATGCCATTTTCTTGTGCAAAATATTTTTATTCCACTAAAATGCTTACGGATATTCACGCCACATTGCCTCGTTTCTGCACGCCACGCCGTAAGAGCAAAAACGGGCCAAAGCTGCTCTCAGTCTCAGGACACATATCGAGTTCATATTTAGTAGCGGGCTTTTCAAATAATTCTTAACCTTTTCAAGTGATTATGTCATATTTGTGAAAGCAAACCAGTTTATCGGTTGGCTTCTCGAGTTTCCAGCTGTTGTGAAAGCGTTTACTTTAACTGAAAAATTATTATGTTGAAGCTGAGACAAAGTCTCTCCCCTTTCTGTGTGCAGATCAGGAGACGAAGACCCACTCCTGCCACTCTGGTAGCATCCAGTGACCAATCCTCACCAGGTACGGTGGTTGCCTCTCTGCCCCATGCCTGTGTTCGTTTGGCCCGCGCAGTTATAAATCAAACCGTCCACTTTCCCACACTCCCGCTCTCACGATCCTTCAACGTAGCCTCCTCCTGCTCCAGTTCTCATATCCCCATGGTGATCCCACCCAGCGATGGATGCACCCTGCAGTCATTTAAGATGGTGACTTGATGATGTGAGCAATGAGTCACTGAGCGACGGGGCAGCAGCCTACTGATTTAGTCCTTTCTATTCTTGGCTTCTTGTAAGTTTTGGTAAAGTAACTACAAATGCACCAGCTACAGTAGGCAAGTCACAGGCTATTTATTGACTCTTATTTTAATTCTGTTTACGTAAGAGGTCTGTGCAGTACCAAATATCACAGATTATACGATTTAGAGAAGAATCGTGTCTCGTGTCTTAACTACTTTGAACAAAGAATTAAGATAAATTTTCACTTAGGGTTACAGACAAGCAAAACTCTAATCTCAAAGGCATCTGTATTCTCTCCTAATAGAGAGAGAGAGAGAGAGACAGAGAGAGCGCAAGAGGAGAAAATAAATAAATATATATATATAAATTATAGCGGCACTGTTTATTATATTTACTATTTATATACAGTTTCATTGTTTCATTGTTTAAAGAACAGACAATCTTGATGTGTGTTTGTCTGTGAGGCTGTGATGTGGGTTCATAATGACATTCACATGTACGCACAATGAAACTGGGACAGCAAGCTTATGATATTTGGAGAATTTGCCTTGATCTTTAAGACCCCCCCCCCCCTTTTTTAACCCTCCCAACTCATGAAAGATCAGAGGAAGATGGTGATGTGGGGATAGAGAGGAGGAGGAAAGTGAATAAATTTGACAGCAATAGAGAAAATGGATGGTGGGGTAAGACAGTCCATTAGGAGGAAGGAGAAGATGCGGAGCGAAGCACGAGTGAAAGGGATGGGCTGGAAGGGCAAAATGGAGCAAGCAGGGTGGAGAGATGGAGAGGGAAGACGAGGTGCTGATCTGAGGAAGCATGTCCATGCAGAAGCTTACTACATTATTTAAAAGCGATGCTCATTCAGCCAAGCTCACGATATTCCCTGGTTCTCTGGCTGCGTGGCTGTTGAGTCCCACGTCTCTTGACGCCCACAGCCACAGCCAACGCACATCGTGCCCAGCTCTACATTTAGATACAATCACCTCTGAAAAGGCACCTATTTCCATCCCTTTAATACACTGCCACTGGGTTTCCTTCACAATGGAAGCATCTGTTTGATGAGATCTTCCCATTTGTCACTGATGTTTTTTCAGTAAGAAAAAGCGCTGTTTTACCTCTGCCAGGGGTGTAGTCGTTCACCCATCGATGCCTTCGTTCAGACAAAATGACTGATGGTGGACAATGTTTTCCCCATTGGTGGCCTGCTGATGTAAACCTGACAGTGACACGATGGGGGAAAAAAATTTCATTTTTTTGTTTTACTGTTGCAGGGCATTAGGTTAAAAAAAACTCTATTGTTCTGATCACCACCCAGTGGTTATGTTTGTACAAATGGAACCAGACTGGAATGATGCGCTGACAAGTAATGTCAAGACGTGTCGGTGTCAAGTGAACACATTGTCACAGATGTTTCATTCAAATAAACGTCAATAAACTTATCTGAAACCGGAGCCTCTTCTGAGGAAGAGGGTGAAAAGTGAACGCGTCACAAAAAGTAGCGTGACAGAATTTGAGGATTTATGAAAGACAAGCAAAAATCAGGCTGGCTTCCTGTTTAAAATGCAAAAAAGTCTAAGGATGAGGATTAAAGAAACAAATCAACGCGGTGAACAATTGGTCTAAAAAGCGCAATAAGAGAGGCTTCTACGTGCAGCCTCCAATTTATTTGTAAAAACAATTTTATGTCGCAACCAAGGATATTGTTTCCTGCAGGCTTTTATTATATTTCTAGTGTTTTTACATTTATTTTTCCAGTGTGCACAATAACAAGAAAGTTCCTCTGCATACAGTATTGTAGAATTTTTCATAGTTTATCTCATACATTCCAATTTAATGGATCAAATGAATCATAAAAACGTGGGTGGAAGGAATGATAAGATAAATAGTAGATCTACGCCAGTCAACAAACTGTAATGGAACTGGAATGGGTTTGGAAAATAACTTACTTGGCTGCAGTGGCACGACCAACCTCAGTTTGGTTATAAACATTACGTTATTGTAAAAGCTAGAAAACAGGCCAAAATAATCCACAATAATGGGTGTCAATTAAGGTCAAATGACTACTCAAATTTAAATTAAAATCAAAATTTAAATGATAGATAAATCAGATATGTAAAACCTTTCATCTCTTGACTGAGAGTCCAGTTCATTTATTTTACAGGGGAGACCCGGGGTGGTTGTCACACTTTTCAAACTTGTGAGGATTTCTCAGCAGGAGTCCTTTATACAAACAAACAAACTTGTTCCAACATTAGAAGAAAGCTTGAAAACTTGGTTAAAACTTGGCACCCTTATCTGCCCCCACCCCTGAGACATTTTTCTGTTATAGCAATGAGCGCTGCATACAGAGTTATGTGGATTAAGGGAAAAACACAAATGAACACCTCGAATTAAATGTACAGTTTTCTATAAAGGAAATGTGGCTCGGGTATCTACTGATCAGAGGCCAGCTGATTTGTTTTTCTCATTTTCGTTTAAATGATGCAAAATATTTTGGCTTGTCACACACACATTGAGCCACTTTCACATACGCGCTCCGCTTGGTGTTCGAGGGATGTTTTAGTTGCCAGGCAACTAGGTGGTGTCCTAGAAAAAGTTTAAAGGCCCAGTGACAGACGTGCGTTAAAATGACTCCAAATTCATTGCGGTTAATTGGTTCGTGGGCCTGCGCAGATCGCATCCGTGCTTCTTCTTTGTGGCTAACGTGTCGCCTTCTTTCATATGTCGGTTAAAAACGACAGTTTCCTTTCCCTTTCGCGTGCATCCCAGTCTGTGACGTTTTTATTAAATGGCCCCTTCCACTGCTGACAAAAGCAGCTGCCTAGGAAATAATAAAATATGGGGATCACCACAGGGTCATCTTGCTGTCCTTCCTGCCCTCACTCTTAGCACAGCCAGCTGCGGTACTTTGCTATTCAAAACCCTTCCTCCTCTAAATTACTGTTCTGCCATTACTGCTATTAAAATTATTTGAAACGTGCTGTACGCCTTTACTCTTGCTGACAATATTTTGTACTCAATTGCAGAAATCGACGAAGACCGGCTTTCTAATCAGTTGTACAAGGTAACGTGTTTTTGCCTTTATTTATACAGAGGAAGTTGCTCTTCTTGCTCAGTCTTGCTAAATATTCCATTATTCCACCAGCATCCTACCATCTTGGGGAAAGAGGTGGCACAGTGGTTCGAGCTGCAATATTAAGGATTTCTGTTCAAATCCCACTCATGTTATAGAACCACTGGCCAAGTTATTTTCCCAAAATTCATACAGAATAGTTTGCTAAATATGGGCATATCATTGAAAAGTTGACATTATACTTTAGACAAAAAAATCAGCTTAATAAAGAATAGCAATATGTATTTAACCAGGAGTAAACCATTACTCTATCTAAGAGGCAGAAGGTAGCAGAGCTGTTAAAGCCTTCGCTTTCTGATGGAATGAGCCTACTTGGAGTCCCTGCACTCCCTGTAAGAGTCGTGATGGAGGTGCTCATCCTGAGTTGCTTCAGTATGAGTCCTCCATCTGAATAAATGAGTAAAAGCTAAAGTCAAGTCCGGCGGTCTGAGATACGTCACATCTCCCAGCCAATCTAAATCCATGCTCCTAGGCTGCCCTCCTGAATTCCCCCCGGCAGAGGAGAAAGGGGGCAAGAGGCACGCCTACCATGAAAGGTATGACGACTGGCTCGGTCGCTCTCTGGGAGTGACCACACCGCTCACTGTCTACATGGACATGATGGAAGCATCAACACATTTTAATGGACTGTCGAAATTCTGCTCTAGCGACATTTATTTAGTTCAATTTAATTCACTGATACAGCACTAAGATATACTGCAGAGTCAGACTTACTGAGCTTTGGGGTTTTCGCTGTTATGCATTGCCCGTCTTTGTATTGTAATCACTTTATAGTCTTTGTATAGCTTTTATGCATATTATTTAATAGTACAATAATTCATCATTCTTGAATAACGCAATAATGCAATAATGCTTGAAGTGATCAGTGCTGAATTTCAATGAAGCTTTTTGACCACTTGACACTCTTACTGCAATACATCAAAAGGTGAAGTAGCCCTTCTACAAACACACATACACCCACACACACACACACCTCTGCGTCTGTTCTTTTTACGTTCTGCAGAGCTGCAGTTCCTAGTCGAGCACCACCTATATCGGCAGCAGCAGGGAGGCGCGGGAGGAGATGAGTGCTCCTCTGAGAGCTGTTTGTCGGACCGGCCCAGTCCCGATTCTGTCCCTGCTGGGGACGAGCTGCCAGAGGATGAAGAGGGGTGGAACACAGAGGACAAGGTCACTGCAGAGGCCTTTGAAAAACTGCGCTGCCAAATGGAAGGTGAAAAGGGGCAGTTTCTGCTGGTACTAGTCAGAAAAGTGGGAGACAGGAACTGTATTTTTGCATGTAGTTTGTGGGTGGTGTCAAGCCAATCGATGTAAATTTGAAAGCAGAGGGTTCAGGAGCTGCAAGAGAAGCAGCGCCCGTGACACAAGAGATCCTATTTAGCATAATATGACTGATATTACACGGCCCATCCAGCTGTTGTATGATGCCCTACGGAAAATTTCACAATGCCGACTAAGGAATTTACTTCCACAGGGAATAATGGCATAAGGAAGGGATTTCCTGAGTAAACAAAATTGTGGCCGAGATGAAAATAACAAAAAAAAAACAGCAGCGGAAATTAAAGTCACCGGTTAATCTCATGCTCCTTGTTACTTAAAGCACCAGGTCTGAGCCTAAATTACCTGGTTTTCAGTAAAGATCGAAATGCAGACCCTTCAAAAACTGCGAAATTGTCAATGCTGATTGCCAGGGACAAGAACAAGACAGTGTGAATGGACTTTAGGAATACTGTTGCCCCTATTGTGCAGGGTAAAATAAAAAGAAACATTGACAGAAAAAATAAAATGTTGAAAAATTTTAATCAAATAATTCTATAGTATATTATATCCATAAATAAGTCATATTATAAATTAAAAATAGTAGTACAATGTGGTTTAAAGATATTACAAATGATTTTGGTCTGTGGGACAAAAACAGAGCAGACAGAGGACACTTAGACACAAATAGATCATGAAAACTTCTTATAGAGCTGAAATGGATTCGAACCCATGACCAAACAGGCCAGTCGGTGTGAGGTATTTGTATGCTGACCTGATTCTGTTCAGAATCAGTTAAAAAGCATGAGTGGCTCAAAGCAGCTTAACACTAAAATCATTTGTCCACCTTTTTTTCTATCCTCAAGATTTTTTTCTATCTCATTTATTTTTACTTGAGAAGTTGTTTTTCAAATGTTACTCAGTGTTTGACCGTCATTTTTTTGATCCGTGGAAGTACTGACGTGTGAAGTCAGGAAGAAAATGAATGCAAATGATCATTACAAGAGGTGTTTATTACAAAAATAATTTGTTTTTATTCAGATTAGTTTTGACTTTTTAAAGACAACGATACTCACAGATATGTTGATGGCCACGAATGAATAATTTTTATTTTTATTTTTTTCCTTTCTAGAGTTTTCTAGAGAGAGCCTGTTAGAAGCAGCAGGTGGAATGGAAAGCCCATCAGTAAGGGACGACGTTTCTGCTCCCAGTGAAAATTCTACACAGCCCAAGCAAACAGGTACAACATCCACGCCAACGTGTCGTGCACTTAAGTTTATAAACAACCGTCAATCGGATAGTTTGAGCGCTCCAGACAGTGACTGAAGTGATTCTTTGCAGTCGAGTTTTGCCAAAGTGGAACGTTTTTGTCTCAAACTCCTCTGTTTCTAAACAGCAGAAACAAGCATGAGCTCACTGGCAGATGAGAGCAAGAAGACCTTCCAGGAGAAGGAGAAATAAAAGAGCCTTCAGGTCACCTACTATTCATTTTAAACAATGTTAGCAACGGAAAGAAAAGTTTTATAGATGAAGTCAAACAATCAAATTCCGTATGCCGCTCCGTCTCCGTGGTAAAATGGAGGGGGGAAGGCATTTGGCCTTTACTCATTGATTATATTGAGTTCCTAGTCAAATTATTTTTGTCCCTTTGTCACTTTCTTTTTTCAGATTGTATACACAAACTTTACATATTTTGAAGTAAAAATTTGACTACTGGGTTAAGCGTTACCATTTGTAAAGAAGTTGAAAATTATTGTTTGTTACCAATAGAGAACACAGAGCATACAGTACGTAAAGATTGTACATTTGCTTGTTAATGTAAAGACACCACTGGTACTTAAACTGAGTTGTAAAATGACATTTGTCTTCTTTGATCTTTTAATTCCGTTTTCAGATGTTTTCTCTCTCACTTTAACTCTTCTGGTCAACCCACTGACATTTAAATTCTAAAGCAATATTACTGTAGTGGTGTTTAGTTTATTCTGTACACGTTCAGAATTTGTCACAGTTTGTTGACCCAGGGAATAATCTGACCAGTCAATAAAGCCTCCATCTTAAATGACCAAAATGAGTCTCAGATTATCATGAAGCATTCCAAGGTAGGCAGTCCAAAAGCTATATTTTCAAGTGAGACTTACTTTCTTGCTTTGTGTGCAGCCTGAATTCTTGTGCTGTGTGAGGGTTTACCGCAAGGTTTGTGTAAAAAATAAACAAACATGTCCTAGTTTACAGCACAGGGCCTTGTCCTCTTTTCATATACACAGCGTTTTATGTGCATGCACACAGCTGAAATCGTGGTATGAAAATAAATCACATTAATGTCAAAGGAAGAGATTAACTTCAAATGCTTAATACAAGTTTGAAGTATATATTCAGTGAGTATGACGAACATAACTTTTTGCATGCTTTCTGGAAATTTATAAAGGCTTTATTGTATGTTTCCGTTTGAATTCCACTCATTAAAGACTCAACATGTTAATCTTCAGACACCAAGCATACAGTTTATCAATACTTAGCATTTTGCCCTTTAATGTGGCACTCAGCACAATAGTACAGTAACTGCATTCTGTTTCTTCTTAATAATGACTCAGCAGTTATTCTAAATGTGAAATTGAATATTATGCACAAAAAATAGCTTATGCCCTTTAAAATTTATTAATAATATAATTACATTATAAAACTAGATGTCTTTGGTCTTGGAATGCGTGTTGAGTTATCAACATGAGTTCTAAAAATCCCTACTACACAGCAAGGCTGTCTTATCTTCTGAGGTAGAAAGGAAGATCTTTTGACAGCATCACAAATTTCAAACATACAGTAGGTGAATGTGCTGTTTGTAGGATGCTGTTTTCTTTGATATTTACAGCATATACATACATATTTGTTTCCATCATTAAAATGTTCTGCTGTGTACTGTAGAATAGCAAACTACAGGAAGGAAACTGATGCACACATTAAACAATGAAATGAGAACAAGTGTATAAGCAATTTCTTTTGAAATTTTTTGTAATAGTCACCTAGAGTTAAAACTACCAGTTTAAACAGCTCTAAAAAAATTCTTTTGCGTATACAGGGATTCTGACATTTTTTTACCGAGTGACATTCAAATACGAAACAGTCGAGTCTGTTTCAGTGGACAGCTTTGGGACCAGACCTGGAGTATCCAAGTATTCATTTGGCTCTCATTTGCATCTTACATACTAGAAATTACCAGCAAATATGAAGAACAATGCATATGCACACAGTCGTGAAGGTGTAAAGGATTTTTTTTTATTATTTGTGTACAGCACAGTACTGTATTTGTGTACACGTACTTGTCCTCGTAGGTATTTAGAATTCATTATTTATTCACATAGTAGTCTGTTATACTGTATAGCGGTGAGTAGAATTTTTACCTCCAAGTGTTTTCTTAATTACTGTTTTGTTACTTAATCCCTGAAAGAGACTAAAAATGCTTCAACATCAACTGATATGCAATGAGTTCTCGCATGAGATTGCAGTTTGTACCAAGTTTGATGTCAGTGGTTTATTTAGTGTAGTTTGTGGTCTTTGTTTTTGTGGCTCCAGAACTGGAGTCATGCAGTAGCTGCACAGCAAATAGCATGACCAACATAACCTGCCACTTGAAAAGTGACAAGTCATGTTTGTGGTGATGCACCAGTTTAACTGATTTATGGCAAATTTTATCCACTAAAGGGAATTATCCACTTGTCAGGTATCCACTTATCAGAGGTAGAGTCCATCTGCGGTGAATAGAACCAAAATGGTACCGAGAATACACTATCCATTTAAGTGGACTTGGATGTATTCAGCATGGTAAGGTGACAGCGCAGAAATTTTCACTAGAGACTCATACAGTCTGTAGATCACTTAGGATTTTAATATGAATGTAACACAAAGAGAAACTCATTTTTATATAAATAATGTATTGCTGGCAATGCGCAATACAAGACATGAAAAATGCAAGACTTGGATTTACATGACTTAAAATAAAGAGTAGATGATAATTATTGTGTATTCAAAAGTATGTCAAAGTGCCACTGCCCTGTACTGTGATTTGTTGCATTGTCATATGGATTACAGTTTAAAAAATAGTCTATATTTGTACACAGAACACTGCAATAGGCAGATGAAGTTTTGAAGTTTTTTCAAAAAAAGTGTGGTACTTGAGTTTTTTTGAGTGCTTGTAAAAGAATTAAATATAAAAACAGATATATGCTCCTATGTGATATTACAGTCACTGAGGTTTATATTATATAACATTATTACAGGCTTATCAACTGATACTGTTAACTTGACTAACAACAGTGTGAAAAGTTCAGTTCAATTTACATATAAATTTATTACATTTTGAAAATGAAGTCCAGATAAATTATTTATATGATCTGCAGTGATACTGAGACAGAAGGGTAAAGTTTTCAGAAGGCTGTTAGCAATTTTTGAGAAAGATTTTAATGTGTGACTCACATGTAGAAAATTATTATTTTTTTAATTAATCAAAGAATCAGTTAACCAAAGATTTTATTTGCAAAATTGCAATTATCAACAGAGTGTTTTGGAAAGTTTTCAGGCACAAAATGAAGGAGAAGGGAAATTTTATATATATAAAACTTCAGAAAGGTTTTTAAAAAAGGTTTATATATATATATATATATATATATATATATATATATATATTTTTTTTTTAAGTTTTGAAGTAATAAACCATGACACGAAAAGCCTTTCTGTAGGTGAATGTCCATTTCAGTGTGAGTTATTACATTCGTTACAAATCTCTTAGCCTTATATCAACTGATGTCACATTTTCAGTTTCAAGTGATTTTCTGTGGAAATTACCATGGTTTAAACTAGACATGAGATACACCAGATACAGTCAAACAAATATATGCAATAAAACAGTTTATGCCTTCTTGTTTTAGGAACAGCACAAAATCGGTAAAAATGTAGTTACTGTATATCAAACTGAAGGTGTGTAGTAAAAAAACTAATCTTCAGAAATGTTTAAAAATACTCTGTATTCCCATTACACTGTTACATAATAAAAAGCATGATATATTAAATATTTTACTAATTTTACATTCAAAGTACAGCAGTGTGATTTAAAAATGTAGAAGCATGGAAAAATGAGTTAGACTGGCTCCTTGTATTATGAACATTTGCGTCACAAAATTCTGAAGATAGACTTTTCCGTGCACACAAATTTGGCATCTTGGACTGCCTATTCAGCTTCCCTAAACAATGTTTACAGTTCATGTCTGATATTTTTGAATGACCATGAGCAATAGCAACATAACATTGGATATGCTTATGGTTTTAAATCAATCAACATTAAATTGGAGTTTGTGGAGATATTACATTTTTAATTGAGCCATTTTAAAACTGTTTTCATTTTAATTTTGGTTGATGTTAGCAATATTAAAATAGAAAAATATGTTTTTATATAATAGCTTTATCAGAGACTTTTAAAGAACTAAATTAATAAATAACTAAAATGACATCTGTATTACTAATCTTTTTCATTTTTGTACATATTAAAGTTAGCTGAAACTGGCAGAAGCTGTCAAGCACTGCACACGCATATGTAGAGAATCATTTTCACCTTTGAGGCTGACTAGAAGATTGTGGAAATAACAGTTTTCTACAAATTTATCCCTCTACCATCCATCCATTTGCATTGCCCTGGTTAGGGTCACCGCAGTCCGGAACCTGTTCAGTTACTTTGTATTAGTTTCAATTAGACTACTGTTAAACAAATTGCTGTTACACAGATAATTCAATTATTTTCAGACAATTTGTAATAACTTTGTTGAAAATGGAGGGAAGGTGTGAAGGACATCTTTACTAACAGACTTTTACTGATTATAAATTAGAAATAGTGGAAAAGGTACAAAGGTACAAACAGACTTCTGGTACCAATAGCACTCGTAAATTGAGGAACCAGTGTACCGTTTTTAACTTAACTAGTTTGAGTTACTGAATTAGCTATAATATGAATTATCTGAATTGGCATGTCTTTATATTCATTCATTACATGACTATATTTTGACAAATTAACATAGAAAAATGTCGCTACACTAAATGCAACATTGCATGTTTTTGCCCTATGTCTCTTTGCTTACATTACAGCTGTGTAACTTTCCAAAAGTAAATGAGGTGTAGAAAAACAAATGCTGGTGGCTATAAAATTTCAACATGACCAGCATGTGCCATCGCATGCAGTATTAGTTACTCTGGTTATTATAAATAAGCTTTTGGTTTACATTAATTTCCATTCAACACCTTAGCTATAATTTCTCAGTACACATAAGCAGTGACACACAAGTGTCACTGGACTTCTTTTTTAAATGTTCTCAACAAAATCCACAGTATGCTCTTGTACAGTCAGTGCGAGCTATTCAAACTCTATTCAGTTTGACATCTTTGTAAATGCACAGTTTATCGTCTTCAGCTTGGCCACTCTTAATAAACCTTCTCTGCTGTTTAGTGTACCTGTGGGCTGGTATCATGTGTAGATTCATCCAAGTAGTCCTCCGTGTTGGGTGAAAGTTCCTCTAGGGAGCTCTGATCTCTCAACCCTACGGCAGGAAATTGAAGGTGATGACCACCCAAGTGCAAATGAAACAAGCAACAGCTAAACGCTCACCAAAATTATAAACTGTTAGTTTTCTTCAATTCCTGAAGAATTAGCCATCGAATGCCATCAATAAAGCTGATAGAACAGAAACTATATGTAATGCTTCTATAAAATAGATACTTAATACCAATCTTGGCAAATGAAAGCATTAAAACAATTTTCACAGCTAGCTAAAGCCTATTTATACTGTATGTTCTAGTTAAATGCAAATTAGAGCCATTTTAAATTAATCAAATTGCAAAATAAATTAAATATATAATGATAAAATAGTACACTCAGTTGAATTGCACTTTGGAAATTGCACATTTTTATGATTCTAACATATTTCAGTTACCAATGGTTAAATTAAAAAAAAAAAAAAAAATTTTCCTTGGTTCTATCATTTGAAAGACAAAGCAATGCATGTTTATTGCTCAATCTATAATTCCTTAAAAAATGATTTTCCAAGCTCAATACATGCACATAAAGGCTGGTTTTGATCAGAGAGTAAATTTGCAGACATTCCCCTACTTCCTGAAAATTGGCTAAAAATGTGAAATCTTATCAAAAAGAGACATAATTGCATTATTTAATAACATTATATCACCCCCAACGTTTGCTCAAGCAACACCAAAACCCATCAAAATGGAGAAAAATAATAACAGATGTTTTCTTTTATCAAAAAAATACTGCAGCCATTTAATAATAAAAATATAGATGGACTAGAAAAATTGAAAGTCAATCGCAAAATCACAAAAAAAAAATCAGTCTGCACCTTGGAATAAAGGTGCAGACACAGCAACTGTGGACAAGAACAGCTTGCAGCACCATCAGCAAAACAGATGCAGCTATAGTGTCTTTGTAGGTCAATTACAACAAAAATATAAAGGGTTCATATGCATGTTTTCGAAAATTACTTAACCTCACAGACTCAAAACATTCACACTTACACACACTCATTCCCACATATGCAAACACATAGATTCAGTCAGGACCAAATTACACCATAAAACACAAAATGCACAATTAATATATTATAAATGTGTACTTATTCTTAAGCTACAGTGGCTGTCAACACCAACTTGGAAAATAATACCACATTTATGCTGTTACTCTTAAAAGTGGAAAATCAGCCTTATATTTGGTCATAATTTGGTGTTAATTTTTTTTGCTCATATGTGCGAAAGTTTGCAGGTCAGAGTCTCATATCGTGGGGATACGCATACATAAAAAAGTTTTAACTACCACTCGATGCTCTTTCCTTCCATTTCATCTTATTGTCCTCAGTGTGACGAGTCCAAGTTGACCGGAAACTGACAAGCTCTGCAGTTATATGAGCCAGATTCCACTCCAGACCTCTTGAGCTCTCCTTCCACAGTGAACTGAGAAGACAGCAAAAACAGTGCCATTTAATAATTTTATAGTCCATTACTGATAGAGCCATCTAAATCTACTACAACAGAGCTTAAATGACAGTAGTAAAAAATATACAACACTAATGTCACAAAAACTAAAAATGTGATGTACTTGTATTAAATGCATCTATCTGCATTGGGCAATAAACTTCCATCATTTAAGATAATCTTTAAGGTAAGATTTTATGCTTAAAAAAATAATTTACTTGATTAAAACCTACTTATTTTCTGAAAGTAGACGTAAAAGGATGAACTGATGTAAAATAAGTCATAAACAATAACCCAACCTGCAATTTTGAATTCAGTGCTATTTCCCAAATATCCAAAAAATCTAAGCAAATGTTTAAATTGGCAACAAAACATTAAGTTGGACAAGAAAGTACAAAAGGACAGCAATATCGGTATTCCCAGGATGGAGCACCTGTGACGATTACAGGGGACTTGGGGTTCTGGACTTTCCTGAACCAAAGGAATGACTATCTTCTCAGCCATGTCCGTCAGAAGGGAAAAGGTAGGGTCCACAATAAAGTCAATAAAACCTAAAATATGGTATAAATGAAATGTAGTAAATTACATCTCCAGCAGATATCAACAAACATTTAACAGGCACACTTTGTCAGCCTAAAATTCTAATGCAAAACATTACAAAAAAAATGAACCACTTGAGGAGAGAGAAGTGAAAAACAATCCAGTTATACAAAGTTGAAAAGGTGGAATTATTGCAGTTTTGTTCAGCAATATTCAAAAGTTTGAGCACATGTGCTGCAAACTGATTCTGTTGTTACGTATTCAGTTAACAAATTTGAGACGGAAATGAGTAGCAACGTCTTCCCCGCTCTTCTGCTTCTGCAGAGCTGTAGCAAGCCTGCGGGTTGCTTTGCTTTTGCTCTTCTGACCAGATCATCCCATTCAGGTATTGCTCACACTTTTTACCATGGTGAAGCAAGCGAGGCAATACGTTACCAATCTGAGACTGGGCCACTAAGGTGTTCTTTCGATCGCACAGAGGGGAAAGTGGCAGGCCCAGCGCTTCCTCTCTGTCACCCTTACAGAGAAAAGCAGCAGTTCACTAGTTATATTATATATTATGACATTATATTCATTATTCATACACATTCCATTTGGCAGAGGTCTTTGTTCTCAGCCACATACAATTCAAGAACACAGACACATGCAGGGAAATGGTTTGATACCACACATTTCCCAAGAAGCTGCCTTTGGAAGGGACATGTCAGTAAAACATAGACATAATGAGCAACTTTTGATAAAAACACTCACAAAGCAGTTGAGTTTACTATAGTAGCAGGAATGATGTTAAAATAGCGGATAAATGTGTGTGTGGAAGGGGGCGTGGCACTTTGCGTTTATAAAAGTCCAAGGAAAGGTGCGGCTTCATTTTTCAAAATCCCGCCACTCCAAACTGGAATAAAACCGCCAAGGCGCTTAAGACTTGCGGGATTTGAAGGGGGCGCGGGCTGAGAAGCACCCCGGAACTCGGCTGGCTGTTCTTCTTCCATCTCCCCCGGTGCCATTTGTCACTGCCCCAGCCATGTGTCCCTCTGCCTTTCCCCACAGCCTAAGGTTAGGCCAAGGTATGTAGCCAAAGCAGCTAACAGCTGTTTTGTTGTTTTTATACAATTCATGTCGTGACGCAAAGTGTCCATACTGAGCTTCTCCCATAATGGTCGTTGCTAAAGGTTCCCCTTCAGTTTCTTTGAACAGCTTACCTACCGATGGCACACTTTGGGCTTTGTTTGCAGTTTATGTAGTACATGTCTAACCGGTTCTGTTTAACTCGAAGACACCTGATGTGATATTTTAATCGTATGAAAAGCGCAGCGAAGAATGGCGCCATTTGGCAGTAGAGCGGCTCGCGAGCTAAGTGGCGCGCGCGCGCGCATCCTCAAAACTCCAGCTGCCATTTCTTTGTCATTTTAAGTGTAGTGTCTGGTGTCATTCAAAATACCACTAGCACTTTTTTTGCTTTTTACTCCCTCGGGAGCAGCTGGAATCGACACGCCTAGCTCCAGCTAACATGCTGCGTTAAAAATCACTGAGATTATTCGCTTTTGCCCATTCGTAATGCTAGAAACGCTTATCTGCCACACCAGAGTCACGTGACGCACGGCTGGTTGACGTGTACAGCTTGTATGAAGGTGTGGGTTGTACCTAATAAACTGGCAAGTCAGAGTAGCTCTTTCGTAAGTTAATTTACTAATGTCATGCTAGATCCTAGAGTTCCTGACTGTAAGCCAGATATTCTCACAAAAGATTTTAAATACAAATTTTAGAAGTTGTCCAATAGCAGAGACGCTTAGATATTGTATTTATGAAGAAAAATCAGATCAGTTAGGTTTTCACTTTAGCCGCCCCAGTGAAACTGCAACAACCAGAGTTTTTAGTAAGTAGCTCCCATTAGATGACAGTCACTCTACTAAAGCCATGTTTCTAGACCTTAGTGCTGGCTAAAGTGCATTCTTACTTGTTTGAAAAACTCATCCATCAGCGCCTTGGTCCATCGCGAGTGAAGATGCCAGGGCTTGCTTGGGTGGCTGATGTCAGCTGTGTGGAGCAGCAGGGATAGTGCTTTCGGTTTCTCAATCCTGGGAACATAAACACATAGACAGTCTATACATGGAATCCTTGTGAAACTTGTCTCAAGCACATTCCATTAAAATCTCCGACATAGTTCCCCACAGAAAATAAGGTACCTGTGATTATGCCTTAGAAGGTCTGTAAGTGTTTCATTAAAATCACAGTTTGAGCAGAAAGTGATTAATTTATTAGGCAGATTATGATGGGTCACCCTTCAGGCTGCTGTAGACAGGCTTTCATGGTTTTGAACTGCTGGAGGTGGTATGACATGTCTGTGGCCAGGACCATCTCTATGACCAGTGCACGAATTTCCCTGTTGCAGGCCAGATATAAATAACAGTCAGCAAATACATAGTGACACATATGATTAAATGCTAGGAAGTTCTTCATGTAATTGTAGAAATATCATTATCAAGTGTGTTAAGACTTCAGTAGCATCATTTTCAAGGTTCACTTTATTGTCATTCCACCATGTAGAAAAACTTGTACAAGAGACTGAATTTTAGTTTCTGCTGGACCACTGTGCATAAAAAACAGAGCACAAGGACTTAAGGCAACACAGAGAAATTGAATAAAAAATTACATAAATAGCTAAACAAATAACTAAAAAGGAAATGATGACTGATGAATAAACATGAATAATTATTGGAAAAAAATGGCTCAGTGCAAATAGTTAATAATAATGGTACAGTGGGGAAGGGGGTGGTGGGCAGTGGTGTTGGTGATGATCAATCCCTATGCTTCATATAAATATAAACCACAAATAAAAACAACTATCTGTCATTGTTACAGCAAGCAGTGTATAATTTAAATGTTTTAAGAGAAGCAGTGGCATTACTGTGAAAAATGTTTTTTAATCCCGTTCTTTGGAACTGCAGATTTTGGAGGTGGAAGAAGAAAAAAAATTGCTGTTGATCATGTTCAGAGCAATAATGTGTATAAAGCAGATGAATAGTGGGACGTAAACTATAACAAGGAATGGCATGTGTTTTTCTGATGCTTTCTGATTAATTACAAAATAAAGGAAAATATATATACGAAGATGTTACTTTGTTATTACTTTGTCACCAGTGAGCTCAACACTCAGGTGACGGCAATGTGTAGGTTACAATGTGTTTCTGAAATTTGAAGCGAACTTTAATAGTGCTAAAAAATGATGTCATGTAACATGTGGCTGGGGGTAAGTTACCCTCTTCCTTCCTTACATCCATTCCTCTCGGGTGAGATTGATGAAAATGTTCATTTCATCATCCTGCAGCAGGCGGAAGACAGCACTGACGTGGTGGCTCTCCTGCACTGAGCGGTCATTGTAGATCATGGCAAATTCAGACCTTTCAAATTGAAGGGAGAGTTATAGGTAAGTGTCCGAAAGGAAAAATTTGGCCAGCCCTGCAAATGACAATGCCCCCCCCCCCCAAGAGTTAGTACTGCGTGTAACACAGAGAGAAATTGATCCCTTTCAGCATGCATGCAAAGCATTGAAAATATTCATGTTAGTTTTTTGTTTATTTGAATTATAAATACACATAAAAGTCACTGGTTTAAATCCCCCTGCTGTAGTACCCTTGAGCAAGGTACTTATCCATAGTTGAAAAGTTACACTCGTAAAAGTTAAATGGGTAAATAACTGTAAATAGCCTAACAGTGTAAGTCACTTCAGAGTAAAGCATCAGCTAATTTAATGCTGTCAATGTACAAATGTGGAATGTAGCTCTGAAATAATACTTTGTTTGTAGACACACAGTACATTTTCAGGACTGCTTTAGTTTCATCTCATAGAGGAGGTTTTATAAAGACATTATTAGTTTGTTTTCTTTCCCAAAATAATAAATGAAAATATGCCTAGGGACAGAACTCTTTGGCTCCTTTGGAGGATATTAGCTAAATATAGTAGGTCCACTATGAGTCTCATTTTCTTAAGCCATTTTGGACATGTACTGTATACATTTAACAAATGTTATCGAACTGCTACTGCATTAAAAATACAGGTGGAAAATGTAAGTATGGAGCCAAATTCCATTTGTTATAAAAGAAAAAACTGTAATCTGTTCCAAATTCTTCCCCCAACCAGTTTCCTCAAATAGTAACACTGTAAAATGTCTGTATAACTAAAAAACCATCATCACTGACTCTCACTGTAGGTTTTTCTACAGCAGTGAACATTTAGCAATGACATTTGTAATAGAAAATACAGGCAACAATTTACAATAAACAATGCAATTCACAGTAATGAACTGGGCATAAGTAAGAAAAATAGTATGGATTCTTATGATGGACATACTCAGAGCGCAAGCTGCATCTTTTGCATGCTTTCCTTCCTCTTGCTTTTCGATCACAATTTTTTTTTTCGTAATTTCACAGCTTTTGTCACTCTCTCCTACTTTTTTACTCCAACTTTTTTTTGGGACCCATAGTCTTAGTAGCAAAAATTTTCAGTAAATGAAAAAGGCACTCCAGGAACAAAACAAAGCCAGCATGACCTCACTCATGCTGGCTATTCAAATTTGCCTGCTTGCAGTTTGAACATTATGACTGGTTTTCAGAACATAAATGGGGAGTTTTTAACTACATAGTTCAACTGGAAAACCTTGAATATAGCATTTGGAAAGGGGATTTTTCTTTATAAATGCAGAAGAAAATTTTATGGGTCACTCGGAACATTAACTGAAATTTTGGTGTAGAAAAACGAAAGATGTTCATTCAGGAGAACATAAATAGGGAGGAGGTAAACTAGATTATGGTTGTATTTTTGCACAGTCTAAGACCGATTCCTGTTCGGTGTTCTCGTATACTAAGTTATTATAAAAAGACGACAGGAAACATACATTAACACATTAAAACATTTTGAAACAAGGATTGCATCACTTGTAGTTGAGGCTTTTAATTCACCACATTTGCTAAAGAGAATGTGTTTATTTAAATAGTTGGTGGCTAGAGAGCTCCTACTGACCACTCTACTTTAACCCTTGCAGCTCGCAAGTTGTCTTTGGTGTCATGCTTTGAACATCTGAACCATTGACAGTACCTCTTGTTGTACTGTTGTTAAGTAAGGCCAGAGGTTTCCAAGGTTGAAGTATTACTTGGAGAGATTTTCTGCAGTTTGGAAAATTATAAAGTACTAGGTTAAGTATGAGTTTCCTTACCTTGTGTGTATATGAAAGTTGTTTGTGGTTCCTGTGTGTTCATAGTCATGGATAGCAGCCGCAAACAAGGAAGCAAAGACTTCCAGCTCAGTCAGCCAGTGCTAGTGTAAATGTAAAGTTTTTACCAGTAAAGTGTTTCAGTAATTGTCATAAAGATACTTATTCTTTATAATGGGATTTTAGTACTGTATAATACAGTATAATGCATCTCGTACCACAAGCCCTGTGCGCAGCAGCAGGCAGTGCAGGGTCTGTGTGACATCGGCTGCATGCAAGTGACAGTGGTATGGATTGCCATGTTTGTTGTATCCTCTCTCCAGTGCAGCTAGGAATGACATCAAATGTGGGATGGGTATCTAAAAAGGAAAAATACTGAGTTTAGAGTGTTAAAAAGATAGCATATTGCAGAGCAGCTCACTTTTTGTATTAAAACAAAGATATAATTTGTATTTTTTTTTAAATAATAATAATAATTTTGACAAATGTGACAGAATTATTGTGACGAATAAATTTTGTGCTGTCAGTTGCATTGTTAGTGGGTTAATTTAAACATTGTATGCAAGATAAAACCTTAAACCGAGTGCCAAGTTCATATCTGGTGATCAGCTCCATGAACAAAGTCTGTAAAGCATTTCCTGTGCTTGCAGAATTCAGTGCAAACACATCGAAATTCCACCTGTTGACGTCCTGGAAACGCAAGACAGCCACATTAGGAGGGCACTAAGTCTTACATAGACCATGCCAAAACTTGTATACATTCTTGAGCCAAATGTTCCCCTTACCCGGAGACAGTGAATAACTGCAGAAGGTTGGTTTGGCATGGCTGTTGTATAGGCTTTTCGAAACATCCTTTAATAAAAATGTTTTTAAAAGTCAGTCACCACTTACAGTCATAAAGAAACACTCCAGAATTTGTCTGGATCCAGCACTGTTGGACAACCACAGCCTTTTGTCCCGTATGAACAGAAGCACTATACTGTCAAGTGTTCCACAACAGAGACAAATCTTTTGGAAAGAAAGATGGCCTTCTAAAGTATCTGAAAGTGCTCACCTCTCAACAAATATCCCAGCCTGCACTGCATGAACAATGCTGCGGAACCGGGGCTTTTCATCTGGGCGCCGGCTGGGGGGGGGGCCTTTTTGAGAGAAGGTGGATGCCAGCCAGTCTCGAACCTCTGAGGGCACAGCCTCAGAGCGCAACTGCTGGAGGTCATCCTTAACATCAAGAGCCTGTCTGTTTGTGGAGAACTGAGTTAGGTTTTTACCTTTCTTGGAGCGATGGAAGATGCAGCTGTGTGCAAGAAGGTTTATTTTAAAACTTTACAACTATATAGGCCACATTGTGCTAGAATTTTAGGAGACTCTCTAATAATTTTTTGTCAAAGTAAGCAAAATACTACTCAGTGGCATACTGGGACACTGCCCTGTGCACCATGGTGCAGAGCTGGATTTTAATCCTTGCTGTGCCATCTAATTCATCCCTGGGTGGTTGAGATGCTCTTCTTTTGGTTATTTGTAATGCTTACTTTCAGCTTGGTGCCTGCTGGATTGTTCTTAGAACTGGAAGTGCCCTATCCTCCAGTGAAGCCTGTTGCTCATAGACTGAAAAGAATGGGGTGGCTCACAACATGCAGAGGAAGACGTACGTGTTTAGCCTTCATAAGTTAAGGTTGATGTTTGGCAACCTTCAAATGCTATGTATTACTTAGGTTAAAGAGGGGAATCAGACATACCTTGAGGAACTTAATTTGTAGCAGTTACATTGCTTGTTTGTTCACAATTACATGGCCATGCAAAATGTGTGTTAAATGGAAACAATAAGAAAACTTTATTTTACTGGTATTTTACAAGGAGTGTTTAGCATTGCACTACATTGTTGAAACTTTACCTTGTTTCATCAATGTAAACTGCCTCAAGTAGGGATGCAGTGTAGTCTAAGTTCTTTTTCAGGTCTTCAAAGTTCACCTCTTTGTCATCTAGCTGTTTTATCATGCATCTTAACCTTCAGACAGAAAACACAGTATGAATGTTTTGAACACATAGAAACACCACTGCATCTTTAGCCTTTAGCCTTAAATATCCTACAATTTAAGGCAAATAAAAATATTTCCCATAATATACTTAGATTGCAATGGTGACTGAAGTTACTCAAAGCATTTTAGTTTATTGTACTACAATGCTCAAGCTTTGCCAAAGTATGAATCCCTTAAGTTTTTCCTCAAAAAATGGACAGAGCTACAGATAGAGACATGATTATTAGAGCACAGCTTCTGTTTTTATTTGATGGAAACAGTGCCATTTCTAATCTAGAAGTCACTCCAGTCTTGTTAGTATGTATCTGAGAACTAGTGGTCAAAGAATACTTTGGTAATGGGCTGAAATAACTTGCTGTACCCTGAGAAGCAAGAAAGGGATGCAGCGGCGATTCCTCTAATGTAAATGGAAAGATAAAAATTTACACGTGATTTAACACCAAATACCATGTCTTGAGGGATATACATCAACATTGCATTTTAGTCCAACTTAAATGACAGGGGAAACGATTTGGTTGAAATTTTTTTTCCCCCTAAATGTAGCATTAAGCCACAGTGGTTTGTGAAATATGTTCATTTTAACTGAGAAAAAATGCTGAGACTTAATATATACATAGAAAATAAGTGTTGTGGCTAAAACAGTTGCTTCATAAATAAGAGATGTGAATTCAGGTTGTCCCAGTCAGGTGTGCTGGAGGCTAAAAGGAATATTTATATGCGCCTTGTAGCCCCACTGACGTACACTATGGCAGGATGACGGTTTCGTCTCATACAGTGGATGTGTTAAAGTGTTTTGGAAAGGCATGTGTCGTACTCTTTCCGTGTCTTTGTTTCATCCTACAGTTTGGTTATTGAAAAAATAAAAATGGTGGTTGGTTGTTTCTGCTCCTTGACTTACAGAAAGGCTTAAAACAGGAAAACCTCACAAGTTACAATCAGCCACATCTACAATCCGAATTAATACATTATAGACAAAGGCAGATAAATAACAGAAAAATACTTCTTATGCTCTTTTGATGCTGACTAACATTCACATATTGGCAGATGGAGCTGTGTTTTTTCCACCTTTTAGATAACATGCCTTTTAAGCTGAAGTGCTGACAGGCTGCCGTGTCACTTCAGAAGCCTTGTGCTTCACATGGTGACTATCACCAGCCCCATTAGCAGCAGTCAGAAATGACAGCCATCCTTTGCAACCAAAGTGCCATGAAGCTTTGGCTGCCTTTAAGTGTCTCTCATGTTAGCCAGACTTCAGTGCAGCAGTGAGTTCACAGCAAAAGCATGCACTGGAATGCAGCAGCAGCTGCTTATCTGCAATTTTGTTCTATTGTAGTAATTTTAGTAACATTTATCCTGAAGTAGTGTGACAAAGGGAAGGAAGTTGATATTTTTGGTAAAAAATAAGTATAGAGTATGGTGTAATGTTTAGCTCATACTAGGCAACATCAGGTTAAGTAACACAATGATATAACAAGTAGGGTATTTCCTGCAAGAAAATAATTTGCCACTAACAGTACTTTAAACAAAATATTCAAGCGGGTGTTTTGCTGACACATTATCATGTGAAAGAATAGTCCCTAACAAATGTCATTTTGTCTTGATTTACTGGTCTGTTTTCCCTAATGCACCATTAGTTAGTGCAAGAATTGTTGCTAGAATTTTTTGCTTTGTTACAGGTACATTTCCATATATAAACAGTAGAAGTCTCAACATATGAGCACCACTGAAAAATCTGAAATCAAAATTTTTAGAATCTGAAATCATTTTCAAAATCCGTGATCTGAAAATCTCAGAGTAGTGCATTTGTACTGTATCTGTCCGTCTGATTTTTTGCATAGCTGGCTGAAAAGTAACATTCTGTTAGTGATTTTCTTAGCTGAACCATGCATTTTTATACTATAATCAGATGTTTTTTAGACTTTCAATTCTGCACGCCATGTTTTGGATGAAAGAAAAAAAATCAGGAAAATTCTCAAATTTTAGTGCTAGGTTTGCTAAGCGTAACTGCCTAAAATTCATGAAAAAGTAAAAGGTTGAAAGCACCAAATAAAGAGTTTTTAAAGCTAGATGCAGAAGCAGGAGCAGCCCTGGATTTATTTTTCCATAACTGCGTGTAAAGACAGCGCCTAAAAATGAACAGCCTCAGAGGAAACACCCATTTGTCTCAGCTCCATTGCATTCTGTACTGGTCCGAGGCTCTTACCTGCGTATGGGTGTCTGAAGGTGTTTCTTACGAACTCTCAGAAGCTCAGCCATCTGGCTTCAAGGCAGATAAAGTCCGCTGTACCTCTCAGTGCAACAGTTTGGCCAGCACTGCTCAGAAGAACGGAGAGAGATCGAGACCTAGGCTAGGAGAGAGAGAGAGACAGAGAGAGGAGGACACTCTCACGATATGACAAAACTTGTCAGTTCTGAGCTGCTCCAGGAGCGCAGAGCAGCCGCCCACTCCCCTGAGGACCTGCTCGTCTCTGATTGGCTAAGCCAGCATGTGGCAGTCCTGTGCTGCGAAGGAGACTGTCGCTCGTAGCAAAAGTCAGTGCTCTTCAGCAGATGTTTATTTCACTGTTTTGTGCAATTTACAGTCCAAAGTACTATGTGAATGTGAAGTCTGGGAACAGCAGTAAGCACTTACATGTGCACATGTGAGAAAAGTAAACTTAAGAATGTGAAATGAACAAATACTCCCGAAGCCTGCTCTGCTGGAGTTCGGTAGGCTTTGAATATTGTAGGTTAAAGAGAAATATATATATATTATTTTGCTGTGTACACAAAGTCAAAGCAAAGAATAACTGTCTTTCATTTTTATTTGGGTGGAAATTTGGTTGTGACTTATTGCGCAGAACTTATGTGCTTGTCCTTAACACTGTCCATAAAAAAGGTCACATCCAAATATGCATTTTTATGTTTTAGATACTGTCTTAGATTGCTTTTCTTCTTGTCATTGATTTGTGTAAGCTTGAGTTATTCTTTTGTTGCTTACAACATAAATAACTTACTTTTATCTCACAAGGCTCTCTCGCTCTCAATATCTGAGTATTTATGCAGATATTGGTAACTTTTATTGTTTTAATACCTCTCAGTTCCCTTTGTTGTAATAAAATTAACAAAAAGGGGAAAAAAATGAAATATATTTTAAACCTTTCAGTTAATCTAATTTTATAGTGACAGTAGGAAAATTACTTGTCAGCTCCAAGACTGAGAGTTACAGCAGATGAAATAAATACTTTGGGGCCTCTCGCTGTCAAGAATGGAAAGTGGACGTTAGATCCGTAGGACTGCTGTGTTTGGCTGTATTTCAATAATCGTGTCTGTGACCTCCTGTCAGTGGCTCTCTTCATCACTGGATGTCCCGTTAAGCCCTTTCCTTCCCCAGTTATATAAATACACTAAAGATGTGTTTTACCACTGCACTTGTCTGACACTGTGCTGCGGAATATGACAGATCTATGGTTTCTCTTTCTAAGGCCATTGCAGTTCATTGCAGTCATGGGTTCTAATATTTATGTGACAGATTTGACCCCAGCCATACTAAAACAGAATGTGGTTTTTTTTCTCATTTTCTTAATGACCAAGTAAAATCCACATGGGAACTACTGTTGATGGACATAGAAACGGGCAGATAAAATAATAGGACATCACAGCTATGACAAGAAGCTTGCTTTTATTAACCCAATACAAAACAAAATGACTTTTCCCTTTTAAGTGAGTTACTAAAAAGGATAACAGTAAACCCATAATTATGCCATACAATCATGAGGCTTCAAGAAAACAGCAATCCTGTCATGAACAAAGAGTTGTATCCTCTAGTTTTCTTACGCTCAAATCTGTAACTTTTCGGTCTCCGAACAGATGTCTTGTATATGTCAAAAGTCTAATTGGAGGCAGCGCAGTTCAACCTCATGCGATGATTCTATTCCAAACCCTAACTTAGAACTGTCACTAATTTACAAAAGTGGTACTAGGTTTAAATTTGGTGCTTGTCAAATTCCACAATTTTATCTTACATTTGAAGTCTTTTTGGCCACAATTCAGCTAAGCGTCTATGAATCTTTTACACAGTAACGCATTTGGGCTGTTGTCACTTATTCCATAAAAAGTTACAACAGCCCAGAGGATGAAATTATCCATGCCCCAAATACCTTCTTTCTTCCCAAGAAGAAAGATGAATTCAAAAGGAAATTTATTTGTACCATGGCTGCTTTTTTTGTGCCGCCTGCCAGTATGAGTTCAGGTGTTGTCTCTGAGCGTGCAGCATCCAGGGAAATAATGTGATACCAGCCTTCCTGCAGCAGACAATACTATTTAGCCTGCATTTTCAGTCGTCATCAGCACCTCAGGAGAAAAGGATTACTTTCAAATTAAGACGGCTGGATACAACCTCCCAGGTGCCATTGTGTAGACCTCCTAATGATGTAAAAGGAAAATTTATGTTTTGTCTTTGATCTTTGCTGATTTTTTTTCTTATTAAACTTTCAGGACTCCTAACATTTCCTTTTTGTGACTTCCAGCTACAGTTCCCAGTACACCCTTATGATTTATATATTCTGTGGCGACTGTTGTTTATTTTAGGCCCTTCTCTATGAAGAGCTTTTGCTCAGTATATACTTACTTTTTCATTATACCTATGGCTGAGCATATCTTTATTTTCTATTCCCCCTTCATGCTGAAAAAAGCACAAGTAGCAGTTATGGCAGGAACATGCATTCTGTCATAATATAGATTTCACTTTTTTTCTAAATCCAAATAGAGACATTATTTACTTTGGGAAAAATTGATGAAACAGTAATGACAGATGTTAGCTTAAACAGGTGGGAGCCTGAGGTTGTGAACGTGTTTCTCTCACTTGTTGCAACCCCATTGGCTTTGGCTTCTTGTGCATCAGCACACTTAGTTACCAGGCTCTAGGGATGTGAGGGTAATGCAAGGGTGTGGGGCACACTGCTATTTCAGTCCTTGCCCACACACTTGGGCAGACTGCTTCCTTCCACTGTGGTCACCAAAGCCCAACAGTAGCATACAATGGGGACATCACACATACTCGGGTGAAAAGAAATGTTAGCACTGTTGACATCCCCAGCGTGCCAACCTGGCTATCCAAGGCCAAAGTGGAACTTGGGTAGGAGATAATGGAGGGATAACAGAGTAGGAGGCATTTGACTTTTCAGGGAATTGTTAGTGCACCACATAGTTTTATGCTCAGGATCATGTCAATTTACTGTTAGTAATAGGTTATTTTTTGTATTAATGTAGGAAATGCATAGTTCTTTATTTAGAAGTCATTGCAGAAGAAGACACTTTGACAGACACATGCTGTTTATACTCTTTTCAGCTGAGTCATTTACCAAGTACCCGTGGGAATTTCCTGAGGCCATTAGGTAACTTTTAGGTATGGTTAATTTAATGCACCCTGTGCTCCTGTAAGCATCAGTGGAATGTGTCTCGGAAGTGGTGAAGTCAACCCAACGTGATGATGGAAGACTTGTACACCTCTCTGTAGGCATTGCGCAACAGCACATACGGGAAGCACTTCTCCAGCATGTCCTGGCTCAGGAATGGGGACTCCTCCACTATCTAGAAACAGGTGCATAAAAGAAGGATTATTAGGAAATAGTGACATTTTCATGGAAAAAGGAGCATATGATGTATTTATCAGACTTCGCATGTGCATTTGTAGCTGCACGGTAGCTGAGGAACCCATAAAATCAACCACAAGTCTTTTATTTGTCATTTTAGTGTAACTTTTAACAATCTGTCTCCGCATGTTACAAACTTTAGCGTCCCAACTTTCTGAATACACAAGTTTATTTTTCCAGTTCATTATTTTTAATTTAGCTATTAGTCAGCAGCAGAATGCATCCAAACAGAAAAGGAATATGGTTTTGAATTAATTCAGTGTACTTCTGCGCTATCTACAGCTTATGCCAGATGTTTGTAAATGCTGATGATCAGTAATAACACTGCATATGTTGCACATATATAAGCGATGAATTGCTTAGCAGTTGGCCTTGAATAGAAGTTTGTGGAGAGAATGTATTTTCAAACAATAAATGAAGTGATGTCTGTCTCATGTAGCTCTTATAGATTTTAATTTTGTGATAGAAATGACTTTGGAGTCACAAAAAATTGAATTACACACTTCTGGTCCTAGGTATGTTTATGAACTGGGGAGCCAGTGTAGCTGTATTTGTGAAAAACAAATTAATGGTTTGTTTTATATATATATATATATATATAGCTCCACTTAATAAAACACAAATATTTGATAAAGAAATGGGTAAAAGATCACCATGTGTAGAAGTAGGTAAATGGAATCCCGATTTTTGGTGTCATTTTTCTCCACATTCTGGCCGAGTTGTAAAAGCGTGGATGAAGCCACCTGTGGGAGAGAGCCAGGAAACATTTTGCTTAGTCTAACATAGCTTTAATTTGAGTTACATCAATGACAATGACAATGTGGGAAAGTGGTATTACGTATTGTAGAAAACACTTGCTTCAGCATGCCTGCATTTTGACTCCCAAAGAACAGATAAAATTTCTTTGTTACATGTGCTGTGTAAATCTTTGTCTGTACCCACCAAAAGGAATTCCTTCAAGTGTAGCTCTATGTTCTTGTTCTGAACCGTAAACATAGCTGCTGACAACTGGTTTATGGCAGTGGCAAGACAATGGATGTTGTTGTGGTGCCCTGCAAGGGAGACACAATAACGGTGGCCGCCAACACGGTTACGGACCTCAAAGCAAAACATGTGCAGTGCAGAATTGGAAATGTTTTGTTCACTGAGGCCCAAAGACAGTTTAATTCCTGGAAATCCCCAACAGCTCATGGAAAAAGCAACACAAGGAAAATGCCGTCTTTTGATTTGCTGAATTTTTTTATGTTTTTACGTTTTTGTTCAGGCTCTAAGCCAGAGATCTGAGGTCACCGGGGGAAAGCCAAGAGTAACACTGCAAATGCACGTCAGAAGATGTCTGTAAATAAATTCTTCTTGCACAAACATTCTTCCCATAATTTCATGCCTGTGCGGTTTTGGAACAGTAAGACTGAAATCCAGTATTTTTGCTGCTCATAGATAATCTGAGCTTTCTCTCAGCAAGAGTATCATCGGGCTTCACCTCCATATTCACAACTGTAGAATGAGTGAGTGTCCATTGCGAGGGTGGGCAGTGACACCGCGATGTACACCATGAGGAGATATGTCAACTTGTACTCTTCCTCTGCAGAAGAGCCGTCTGTAAACAAGAAGCAACCGCAGTCTCACACATCGTGGCAGGTTTCAAGAGCACCTTCAAATCATCTCAAAACTGCCACAAAGTTGTCCTCTACCTGTTCGCATGTTGCTGATGGCTGTGACAAGGGCAGGATCAATATCACAGGACAGTCCTGCAGAAGAAGCCAGCTCAAACACACTGAGCGTTACCTGTGTGTCGAAAGAAGCAGTGGAACACAGAATAAACATGCAAACAAAAATGCACAGCCACCACATGAAACCTCTTCCTGGCCCCTGCTCAGAATCTTTCCGTTGTTATTGTGGTTAAAGTTCGCAAGCAGTTGATAAGATCAGAGCGTGTCTCACCAGACCCTAAAAGCTGCCAGCATCACTGAAGGTTTAATGTGTTCTGAACGCACTTCACCTCACAACAAAAAATTCTTTTTTTCTCTGCTATGTTAGCCACAAAGATAAACCATTGATATCCTTTCTTGTTTTAATGAATGTAGATATAAATGGATGTGGGACTCTAATGTGCTGTTGGGTAAATTACCACTGGACTTTGTTTTAGTTCAATTTACTGTAAATATTAAATGATATGCGTCTGCATTGACAGTTGTCCCAGCGTAAGAGGACTGCTGTGGTGTGGCACTGCTATACACTAAGCCTGCATTATTTCTAACTGTCATACTTAGTATATTCATATTTTGTTTTACAGCTCAATGACCCACCATGCACCACAGCCACTTCTCTAATTTCTAGTACAGTCTGTATGCCCCATTAATAATTTTAGTTGCTATTATTTATGAGTGCTTCTATGTTTTAAGTGCACAATTCATACAGAAATTTCTAAGCAACCTTTATCTTATTAATATAACTGTGTGAGACAGGTAATCACATCAAACAGGCCATTTTACTTCTTTCTAAATTCCTGTGAACTTGACATACGTTTTGTTGCAATTACCTTAATGTCTGTTTCTGGAGAGATGATGTCCTTGAGGCACTCAATGGGTCCTATGATGTAGGGGCAGTGCTTGTGCATGATCTGAAAAGAAAGGTGGGTTAATGTGAAGTTAACAGGGTGATTTATATGGTTGATTAATACCAGGTGCTGAAATGAAAATGCAACAGACAAAAATATATTTATATTGGTTTTTGTTTCTGGTTCAGTGCTTAGTTTACATGGATTGTCCATTTTAGGCCTTAAATACTGTACTAAGATGTCAAGTGTCTGTGTACTTCCATCTTTTTTCTTCTATGTGGCTGAATGACCTAGATATTATTTATTAACTTATATGTGTCCTTTTAAGGTTATTTTTGTTTACTTATAAATATGTTAATATTTTATGAGCTATATTTGGCAGCGGTTTGTTGGTAGTGTTGCCATACAAGATGTATTATAATCCATTAGTATAATGCAGCAGCTGCTAGAAGCAGGTCTTTTCATGAGGGAATTTTTGTGTGATACAGATAAGAGGGCTGTCACATGCAGACAGCTCAAGAGTAAGACAAATGGAACAACAGGGTTTCTGAACAAATCCAAAGCATTGGTACATACATCTCCGAGTGTAGCCTGTATCATAGCTCTAAAGGTCAAGATCACACCAATGATGGTCATTCTCTTCAGAACGTTCTCAGATGCTGACAATGAAGGAATAAGGAAAAATTTGTTAAGGGCAATGGAAGATCAGCAGAATGTGCCATTGGTATTTTAGCATATTTACAGCGCTTTATTTATGCCAGAATTCCACAAGATATCGTACCTTGCAGCCTGTTTCGCAGATTGCCCATTGTCTCAGGTTTATCGAAGTTTGATCTCATCTGCACTAGAACATCCATGTTTTCAGTCACAAGTTTCTGGAAGGCAGAAATGGATAGTTAACATCCTAACTTTAAATGAGTAAACGTATTTGCATGTTTTTGCCTTTGTTGGTTTGTGTTTTAGGTGGCTAAACAAAGCCTTTTGTACCTTACCTTCAGTTCGCTTACTTGTGATGTAATATGCCACATTAGGTTCTCAGTCAGGAACTTCAGTCCATATGGACCAATCAGCTCTGCCAGCGCTTGCATCTCTGGAAGGTGAGATGTAAAGGGGAATCATGTTGATGGTTGACTTATTACTGAAACTTATTTACAGTTGCATTCAGAGAGTGTGCGTGTGTGTGTTTGTGTGTGAGAGATGAGCTTTTTCCAGCTCTGACCATGTTGGCAGCTGAATTTCAAATGCAGAAAGGTATAGTGTAGTCATCAGCAGTGAGTAACAGGTCTCAAGATGTGAGAAGGTGGGTGATATTAGAATGCGTGGGAGGAAGGAAGTCAAACTGTAGGTGAGAAGCACATAAAGGCAAATAAGCAGAAGCCTTCACAGTGTGGGCCACAATATTTTCCAGCAAGCGATATCGGGGAAAGTTTTGTTGTGGCACACCCCTATATTCTGTGTGACATTTTTGCTCATGGTTTGACCGAGAGACAGTAAAAGGGAGAAGAAAATGTTCACCAGAGACGTCAGAGTACTCCTCTGATTTGAAGCTTGTGTCATTCTCATTGGGCTGGTTGACAAAACAGTGCATGGTGGGACAGTGAACGATCAAGGCACTGCTTGCTTGCCGAAGAAGGCCCTCGAGATACCTGTTGAGACACAGATTTTTCTGGATGACATGGAGAGTTCATTACATCATTCTGTTTGCTGCTAAAATTCCTAACCAGATCAAACTCAGAGCGTAGACGAGAGAGATGATGTAAACACAGCTAAGTGCAGTCTAGTAGGAGTTGGCAGAGAATATTAGACCTCGTTTTTGTGGGGTGTAACAGTCTTTACCAGCTGGTATAGATGGTGGTGATGGTTTGTTCCCCTTGGGAGTCCAGTGGCTGGGATTGCTGCAGCAGAACGCTCTTCACCAGCCGGGGAATGTCGACATTCAAGTACCTGGAGAGGGTGTACAGGCTGGACGTGTACGCCTTGATCCCTGCTAACAGGTCCGACGGACGAGCGATCTCGTGGGTGGCCTTGTTGTAATTGGCCATTCGCACAATGATCCTGCAAACAGCGTTGACATCCGTCATTATGTGCAAGGAGTCCATGAACGTTTCAGCGAAGCATGACGCGCTGTTGATGCACTGTTTGCTCCAGGGAGCTGTGCAAACGACAGCCACCACGAGTGTAACTGCTGCCGTTTTGTTGTCGCAGTATTCAAGGGTGTGATCGGGAATGGTATGGCTAGTTTCGCCGCGCAGCCCCCTAAGGCTGTACATTTCGAGCTTTTGCTATAATAACAACTTGAATTGTAGTCGGAGTCGGAGTGCTTAGCTGGCATAGCTATTAGGTGCTGACTTTTTTCTATTACTGTAAACTGCTGTCATTTTTTATGCCACCATCTTTTTATGAGCAAAAACCATACCTTTTAAGTTTTTGCTGAGGATTTTTTTAAACACTTAAATGATCGGAGGGGAGTTAGAGAGTTACTTTGTGAGGTTTATCTCCAGCTGCGTGAGAAGGAACTCAGAAGGGATGATGGTGTGGTTCCACACAGTAAAGTGGTTGCAGTAGTTCAAGGAGGAGAACAGCTCTGTAAGGGTCTGGTGAAGCTTGTCCATGCTGCAGCCAAAAAAAGAGCACATTCAAATGAACGGATTCCATGCACGTGTGTAACTGTTTTTGTAGTGGCATAAGTTAAACTTGTGTTTCCTGTCATTTGTATAACCTTCCTGCAAGGTAGAACCACAACAAAACACATATACGTGTAAAAATTGAGGGCTGACTCAAGCACTCACTTGGTAGCAATGGCTCGGTCTTTTCTCATGCTTTCCGTCCCCGGTTTTTCCCTCTGCACCTCCCCCTTTTTGGGGACCTGCTTCTTCTGCTTCTTGTTGCGTGCAGTGCTGATGGTCTGAGCAGAGTGCTTTGGCAGGAGCTGAGGAGGACCACGGGCACAGTGCAGAGAGAAAGACGAACCTTGACAAAGTCTGATGTGACTGTTTCCAAAGACGTGCACATAATTTAACATAATAAAGTAGCGAAAGGAATTTCCTTTCAGACTGCTGTATAATAATCTCATTTAGAAAAATAGGGTGTGATTATTAAACTTCTGTGGTTCCTGAAATTCTGTCAGAACCTTCCTTCAGGTGCAATACAAAAAGATGACAAGGACAGTTTTAAAATGTAGGTCTAAGTCTTTGGACCAAACCATAGGCTCGTCCACATCACAATAAGCTTCATTACAGTTTTTCATTTTGGAGTGAGAATAATTTGAAAATGTGAATTGTGACACAAGGCTTATTAATAGTTTTCAGCTACAGTGCTCAGTTGAATCTGTAGAGCAGTACTGGATTCTTTATTTTAAATACTTTATGAGTCCTGCTGTATTTCAACGGAGTTAACTGTCAAACGGAGACAGCTGAAGGTATGAGCTGTAGTTCCAGGAAAGTTCTGGCAGCACCTGGTCATCCAAGTTGCACTGTTCTGCGCAGATTTCCAGTGCAACGCTGCACGCCTGCTTTGCAATTTCCTCAAGCGATGTGACACAAAGTTTGAGGCTCTTCTTTTCTATGGCCTCCACCTAGATTCAGCGAGACAGAAGGCATTGTGTCAAGCATTTACAAAGGGCATTGCGTATTTTACACTTTGAGAAATTACAGTATGTCACAGAAGAAATCTTGTCGCTGCAAACAACATAAGCCCTTGGTAAATAGATATATTTATATTGCAGTCTTACTGTATTTTTTATTTTATTTTTTTCACTTTCAACAAACCATTATTTACTTTAGTGCTTATGCACGCTTTGAGTTTTACACGTGTTCTTCAACACTGACCTCTTCTGGGCACATCTTATGAATACACTGGTTGAAGTGGGAGCAGGCAAGAGGAAAGGCAATAAGGTATCTTTGCATCAAAACTTCTTCACTGCCATGAGAAAACATCTTCTCAAACACACGTGGGAAGAAGCTGTGGGAAAAAATGCAAACCCTGACATTTAGTGCTTAACTGGGAGCTCAGTGTATTGCTCATAATACCCTGTCTGTAGGGTAAATGTCAGTATTTTTGCTGGAATAATATTGTGCTCTTTGGAATTATCGTTTCTGTTGATATAAAGCTTTAAATAATGCATTTTTAAGCATTTTACAGTCTACTTATTTATCTGAGTCACAATGGCAAAGGCTCCCTCAGAGAGCAGTAGCAGTGCTGGTCTCAGGATTCAGGTGTGTGTGCCACTGTTTTGGATGCAGTGGGCACCATTAGCTCAATTATTGCAGATATTCTGCTGTCTACTCTCAGCGAACACTGACCAGAGTATTGAAATATCTGACGTTTCGTGAAGTATCCCATCAATGTCATCCATCATCCTGGTGTGAAACTCAATCATGTTCATAATCTTCGCCAAGTCAGTGTAATCTCTGAGAATGAGGGGAGCCTTAGCCACACTGGTGTACACCTGAAAGGATAAAGCAGTCACTCCTTAATTGTGGTGGGCCCGTAGTTCAAGTCACGTACGTAATGCAAAAAAATAAGGCTGTAAAATAAAGGCCTGTTCTTTTAGCAGAGTGGTACCTGTAGCCTGAACCAGTCCAGCCTGAGTGCTCTGAAATCAAACTCCTCTCCATTTTCAACTACAAAAAAAAAGAGAGACTGGTTTGTCTCCAGAATACCAGGTGCAATGACACCTTTTCCAAAGTGAAACAAAGTCGACGGAAGCTGCTTTTAATACCTTGCTTCACCGACAGTGCAGAAAGTGTGGAGACAAAGGATGTCATCAGAACCGATTCCTCCTCTGGGCATACAGTCATATTCTATGCACAGAAACATGCGAATTTTCAGCAAGGGTTCTCGCGAATGACAGCGGTTGTATCTTTAACTCCTACTTTCCGTTACCTGTATCGTGTCATTCAACACAAGGGCATCAAATTGTGCCAGGTACTGAAGGTGGTAGCGCTGCACTACGCGGCTGTACTGGTTCATCAGGGTCTTCAGCCTCTCCATGTAGAATAGCAATTCTGCCAGTTGCCTGCAGCACACAAGCACACACCGTCAAATCGTGTATCAGCGCAAAGCAAAGTTGGACAGAATCCCATGTTTTTATTTGCTCACCATCTGTTTCAGGTAACAGGATGGTTAATTCATTAATGCCATCTCAGCAGATATGTTGCCTGTCAGCTAAACTGATTTTTTTTCAGTTCTTTGCTGGAACTGGGTGGAAAAAAAGCACGTGTAATACCAAAGCTAAAGGAATTAAATTCATAAGGGCCATAGTACATTTTAAGCACAGTTAGGATCCTGGATTTTCCCAGATTTATTCTCATTTTCTTGTCAGTGCATTTGTAATTCCCATTAATAGCATAAGGTTATCATTATATGCAGAATTTTTAAACTAGGGAGCTAAAAGAGGTAAATTCAGACTTAAGACTCACGAGTCGATGTAGTCTTCTGGAGTCTTGGTCTTGGGGATGTTCTCTGAGTGTCGGGTGAGCCAGAGCACTTCATCTCGAGAAAACGCCAGGGCCATGCAGACGTACAGGGCCTGTTTTTACCGCAACGTGTGTTAGAGGAGAAGCAAGAATTACCCTGTTATTCTTCATTGCAATAATTTCCTTTCACGTGTTTCATTGCTGCACTTAGTCTGTCTTTCTTTTGAAAATGATTTTTGATTCACAGCATGTAAAGGTGACTGAGACACAGGAACAGACCTTGGGTCCCAGAAGTCCAGGTTCATCCTCCAGAATTTTGCAAAGTTCTTTCAATGCATTTCGCAAAAATTGCCTTTTCTCTTTGTGCATGGCTCCACTATGACACACACAGAAGAAAACTGGTTTTATTAAATCAGCTTATGACAGTTACAATGAAGGTCGCAGTGGTCAGTTCTTGTGAGACGTGTCTGAATATTTAATAACTAACTACACTCACCAGTTGGCTATGGCATGTTCTCTGCACTCTTTGATGTCTGCAATCCGCTTGCTGTATCTGTTGCAGAAATAAACAGACAGACAAGGCTTTCAGGTGCAGTTCCATTGGTATCAAGTTTCTAAATGTTAATTTCAGTATTAATTTTTAACTAGGCACATTGTATACTAAATCTTTTTACTAGCTTCCATTGTTCCTGTTACATTAAAAATACTGTCATATTGCTGTTATACTGTCATATAAAAAACATGGATAGTAAATTTTGTGCATCCCCCTTCTGGCAAGTGCATTCTGTACACTGGAGAAAGTGCACAAAGGTTGCATTTGTGTACATTTACTTGTAGTTAAGATGGAAAGTTTTCAGTTGCTTTCAGTTAAGAGGAGAATGTTAAGCAGAGAAATTGCACAATAAATCACAATAAATCAAACCAGTTTTTTTTTTTGAACATTAGTTTTGCCATCTGTTCAGCGGGAATTGCAGTACTTGGTTTATGACACCTTCTACAGAACTTCATAATGCAAGTGAAGCCCATCACATACCCTTTGAGGGTGTCGAAGTGGTCCTCTATAACCTTATGTATGTTGATCATCTCATCTCTGATCAAGGTGATGTACAGGCCACTGCGCAGCGCTGTCTTCCACAGGTCCTGTGAAGGCTGGTTAGTGTTCAGGCTGCTGTGACAGAGCAGGAACCCCACTGTTGAGTGTAAGGAAGGCAGATGAAATGCATATGAGCAGGAGACCTGGTATATATAGCTGCCCCCTGTGCATGTGTATGCTTGTAACCACACAGTTACAGTCACACAGGAGAGATCTTGAAGCCCTTTTGTTGTGTTGTTGGAATCATGACAGGCCAATCCTTTGTATTCTGCACGATGACAGTTTGTGCACAGTCACTTTTCTACGTAAAAGTATTTCTATGTATCATATGATTAATTAAATGACAACAAGCCTATAGTATGTAGCCTGCAGCACCAGTATTGTTGTAATAATAATTATAATAATTATAATAATAATAATAATAATATTGGCCAGTTGGCAGATACTCACAAATGATCCAGCGCTCCATCACCTCCATAGACAGGTACTCACAAGGCATCTAATAAAAAAAACCTTCTAAGTACCTTTACCTGTACTTTCTAAAATTATATATGCTGTACTGTACTTTTATCATGAACGTAAATGGGCATTATTTTACAGTGTTCAATATATGCATTAATATGTTCCAGCCATCAATTTCCATCAATTTCTTGTCCTGGTCAGGGTCACAGTCCTCTGAATATTCCAGAATTGCTGGATTCAAGACAATGAGGGGGTACAGGGTAGCTATGCATGCAGTCACTCACACATGCACACACTACAGGTAGTTTATAGTGGCCACTGAAGCAGAAATACATGTCTTTGGACAGTGGTGTAGGAACCAGACAAACACACACAACCACGTGCAAACCTCCACCTGAACAGCCTTGGCACAGTGAGGCATCAGCACTATCCACTGTGCTTGGATGTGCTTCTCATTTGCTCTCTTCATGACAGGTCTTTGCTTAGGAATACTGCAGTTTTCAATTTTTTAAAATGTTGTGTTTTCATCCTTAGGTGTTACATGTTTTTATGAATACATTGCATGAAAGCGTTCCTGTAATGAGAGCCCCTGTGAGCGGTCAAGGAGCGATATGGTACCTACCGTGTCGCAGCACGCTGGGGCAAGCATGTTCGCAGGCACACTCAGCAGACTGAGGAGCTGGGCGCTGCGCCACTGCTCGGCTCCCAGGTTCCTACGCGGGTAAACCATTTGTAGCGAGAGCACAGCCTCCGTCACAGACTGCCATCACAAAAGGGAGAGAAGCAAGTCTGCCATCAGTGTCAGTCCTGGACAGGTTTAACTCAGCCAACAGAGTTTTTAATTTCAAGAAAAAACTTTTTAATATAGATATAATAATACAAAAATGTTCATATAAAAACCTTATAAAGAGCTTCAAATATGATATAATTATAAGGTCTGAGAAATTCCCTTCATTACTCAGGCTTACTTTAGTATGGGGTCCAAACTCCTCTGTCAGCTTCTTCCAGGGATGGTCGTACTCCAGGATCATCTGTCCCAGCCGGGGGTAGGAGGGATCACTGGAGGAAGATGAGCACGACACTTGTCACATATTGAACAGGTTAAATCCAGATCTAGAATCTCATTATTTGTGAGCCTATGCCAAAGTATATAAGAATGCAGTATATGTCCTACTACAGTGTAAGTTCCAAAAAATTAAGGGATCAACCTGTGCCTTTGCATATGTGCATGTCGTGTCTTCTAATGGGCATAATGTATAAAATGCATGTGCCTTTAAGGGGGCAGCACTAAGACAAAAGTGTTGGTTTCTAGGGAGGTGGATGTAAAGTTCATGTGGAAGTGGCTGATGCAGTGAAAGTTAAAATGAGCTCATGCTGTTGTGCCTTTAAAAGGAGATGAATATGTAAATATATTGGTTATGGTTTGTCAGTAGATGACATCGTGCAGCGTAAAAACACCAGATAGTTCCCGGTTTTGTGTTCTCTTCCAGCAGACCGCCAAGCACATCTCTTTAAAAGTTTCCACCTACTGGTGTTTCTTAAGGACACAACACCTGCAGTAAAGTTTGTTTTGTTTGGTTTGTTATAAACACGAGTATACATTTCATTCGCATCAGACCACCTCATCGTGCTGTGTAGCACAGTCCACGCACATTTGTGCACAACTGGTGTGCGTGCTGCACAGCAATCCCTGTGTGGTGTGCTGTGCTGCAATGCATGTGCTACAAGGTGCTTCACAGTGATATTTGGCATAGTTGATTTTGAGGTTTGCAGGTAGGCCAGAAAGCATCATTATTTTTTCCATAAAAAATAATAGGAATAGCGGTGTCAATTTACGCATGGGGTGACTGTAACTCATATAACTTAGCAGTTGAAAAACATACAGTATATTTTCAGAAGTGTGACGTAGGTCACCAATTGTCCTATTGTTATAATTGTCTTCAAAGTTCAATTTTGTCTCTGAAGATTTCATTTTATAAGATGATTTCCAGGAACGCACTATGCTCCTAAGTAGGGGAGATATCTGTGTAGTACTGAACTCTTTGTTCATCTTCTGATTTCTTGGGCATTTTCAGAGTTTTCCATGCTTTTTGCTCTGAATTATTGTGCCGTGGTTATATAGTTTGGCTAACTTGACTTTACCTGTTGCCATTAGTCATTTCATGTGCACAATTGTACATGGCAATGAGTATTTTCTTCTCATCAATGCGGGAAAGCATCAGAATGACAGATGTGTAGGTCACAATGAGGTCCAAGTAGTTCTTGGTGAAGTCAAAGTTCACTGCCTGTACAATTAAAAACAGAAAATAATCTTTCTGTGGCCCCAGTTCTTCTGCTAAAGTGAGAACAAGCAGTAGATAGCACAGTGGTTAAGGACACCACCTTCTAACTGAGTAACTTCTAACTTCAGCTTTAAAAGATGTACTTCTACAGCAAGGTACTTATAACCTGAATTACTTCACGCAGCGGTTCAGTTGTAAATTGTTTTGAATGAAATCATGCGAAAAAAGTAAATAGTTAAAAAAAAAATTTTAACAGGCCAACAAGACATCAAGGGACAAAATCTGGACACTACATTTTAATTTGGTAGTGATGAATTGATGCGGTATTTGTACTCACAATATTGAAAAAGCACTGGCAAGCATCAATGGTGTTCAAGAGTTCGTAAACATGATCCTAAAGGAAAAGACATAAATTATCACGAGAAGAATGCAGTAATACTTCTCACAGGAATGAACAAAAACTGTTTAGGAGCTGAATGTTGTAGCGGAACAGTTTATGAAAGAGTTTGTTTCTGACATAGCAAACACTGGCAGAAGTGCCTCCTTGTAACATACAGTTGCCGTACCCTGAACTCCATCACATCGATGAAGGAATGGTAATAACTCATCAGGGCCATAAGGATCTCCGACTTCTGCTTCTGGATGCTTGATAGATGTTGCTGCATTTTTGTGAGACATGACAGTGAGTTGAGGGTGAAGCATTTGTGCCGAGCGGAATTCAGATGATGACCACTGAATGGACTTAGTGAGAGGAGCAAGAGAAGTGGGGTAGAGAAAATGCAGCACAGGTACTCACAATATTTCCCCTGACATCTATATTGGGGAATTTCTTATTGATGTATTTGATGGCAGGCTCCATGGTTTTTTCGGTCATGAACGGGGGTTTAAGCTGAGGGTTGGAGCATACCTGCCAGAACAGAGGTGTTAACATAAGTGTGAGTGGTGACAAAACACTAACAAACTGACAGTGTCCATCCATGTGCTTTGTGATAATATATGAATAAACATTCATAACTTCAGAGCGTTGCCAAGCCTTTTCACAGAACTCCACTCCATGGGTGGAGCAAATTCGATTTTTTTTTAAAATGGTATCAAGTACAACCAGATACTTTTGAACAACATAATTCTTTGGCAACTAAGCCATTTCAGTATTTTTTTTTTTTTTTGTAAGCTCAAACGTTACTGATGTGTACAGTTTTAACAGTTATTATTACAGTATAAAAATTATATATCTGTATTTTTAAAACTGAAAGTTAATGTTTGTGTTAGTTTTGTTGTTTCGAACTTTCAGCAGTCTTACTTCCTGTACAGACTTCCGCTTTCAAGATTAGGGTGGCGTTCGAGAATGGAGTCTTACCCACACTTACTAAGTGTAGAAATATTCTTGCATATCAGAGAACTTGAGTCTTATTGCTAAAAAATAGCAAACACAATTTTTACGCTTCATTGCAAACCTTTGATTAAGTTTAATGGTAACGGCACAAAATAACGTATAGATTTCAATTTATTCTTTAGTCTGCAGTCACTGCCAGGGTCTCAGCCATCAGAATTTCCTTTCCTTTACATGTGCCCCTTCTGTTCCATTTCTTAGAAGATTCGTTGAACGTACTGTACTTACAGCATGTAGCCTGCGTATGCAAAACATCCATGTAGCATCTTTTATCCAAAATCGACTAGCTACTTCCCATTTTTCACAGAAGGCAACCCCGATCCTCTGGCTGCTCGCTCCTCACTCACCGTCTTGATGTGCTTCATCCGAATGAGGACCCCTCTGCCCCTGTCATTGAGGATGGTCAGCTTCTCGGCCAATTTATGCTGGTAGGCCATGGCACCAGGTGCTGCAGTCCCACTCTTCTCTCTGCTTTCCCCCAAAGGTCACGCTCCTTGCTCAGATCTGATCACACACAATATGGCCACACCCTCTACAGTGTTAGATTGTCCTCGCAAGGATGGGTGGGCTTAGCATTCTGCTGTTAAGTTTATTTACAGCAAGAGCATCAATGAAAATTCTGTTTTACTTTACTATTAGTCTCATCTTGCAAAAGCCTCATGCCACCAATAGCAACTCTGTGTCAGAAAGAATAGGAAACCACAGCTATAGATACCACAGCTCCCTGGCATATAGGCTGTGTCGTCACAGCTTCCTGTAACTTGTTGTAACTTCTACTTTAGTCTGTCATGAACTGACAGCTGTGCTGGTTTCATGCCTGAAAAATGATAGAAGCATTAACGTGGCTGTGATGATTTTGTGGGGGGCCTTTAAAAAATGGAGGAATAAATCATGAATTTGTAACCATATCCTGACTGTATTAAAAAAAAAATTAAATTAGACGTGCAATTTTTCCCCTGTCCACTAGGTGTCAGGGTCTTCATGCGTCCATACGATCCATCTCTGTGGTGTTTGTAAGAGACTTCTATCCACTCTAAAATGAAAATGAATCGGCATGTATTTTGTCTTTTCAAATCTTAATGAAAATTCAGAAGGATATTTGGAATTAAGTTCTGTTTTGTTTCATATGTTGGTTGTGAATGAATATATTTGGATATTAACTCATACTGTGGACATTATGTCTGACAGAGAAAAGTTACGGTAGCTAAACTTTATACTGAAGTAGCTGAAATCTTGGGAAAACAACACATGGAATGTAAGAGAGGAAAATGGGAGTGTCCATCCATTATCAATAACTACTTGTCCTAAGATAGAGTCCCTGGGGTGTAGAGCTTCTTCCGGAAGAATAGGGCATACACCAAGGCTCACCAGTCCATCACAATTTCATCACACACACGGTGAGAGGAAATCGGAGCACCACAGGGAAGGTCATGCGAATATGGAGGAACATGCCAACTCCACACAGACTGAGCTGGATTGGAACCAAGGGCCAACCCCAGAGCCTAGCAGGCATAAGAAACCAGTGCTACCTTCCTTGCCACCATGATGCCCAGAGAGTAGCAGTAGTAGTTGGAAAAAAAGGTAGCATTCACAAAAGGATGGAGAGAGGGAGAATTTTGGCCACAGAAGCTGGAGTATTATGTAGTGTGTAGGGCTGGGGTGAGATACTGAGGAATGGCAGGAGGTCATGAGGGACTGCTGTGTCCAGATGCCTTTAAGAAAACATATGGTGTATTCTGTGAATAAGGAGGATATCAGCTGATCTGCTCATTTTCAGAGAACGTTCCACAGTCCTCCTTACCATTTCTGTCACTCTCTACATTATGGTGCAGATTCCCAAGCAAAACCTTGAATCACACATTTCAGAAGCCCAAGCTGGGAGCATCAACTGCGCTGGTCCTGCCGGGAAAGCGGCATATGAATAATTTTCAAAAGCAGAGCAGCTAAACAATGTCTTCATTTGAAAAATGTATCAACAGTTTATACAGGATTGCCATTGCAGTGTATGTAAGCTATGCGCCAGGTAAATGAGGTTTGGTACCTATGCACATTTTTTCAAAATGCAGATTTATTTGCAAACAATCTCTAATAATTTTATTACATACAAACCACATGGAACCATTGCTAGAAATAAAACATAAAGCAAGTTCAGGTTAGTCATATTGCAGCTGATTCTGTGTCAGATCAAGCAGAAATGGTCCCGCCCTAGTGCTGACATCAACAGGGATTTGTTTTTTAATTTGCTTACATACAAAGGCAAAAAAGATATTCAGATATTTGGAGGGGTGTCTCAATCCATTTGTGTGTTATTTATAAGACACTTTTGCTGGTCTGGGACTGCTAGTTTGAGTTGTTTTTTGCAGATATTGCATAGATAATCCAAGCAACCTACATTAATCTTACAGCTGACAGAGAAAGAAAATAAGTTGTTGTTTTGTGCCTTACTGCAACACTGGTGTGCAAGATATGGTGTGCAAGGGCCAAAATCAAATAAATGGTCTAGTTTGCGTGGCCACTTGCTCAGTGCCACTGGGCTCGCCGAGATCTTTAGAAGCCATGCCAGTGAGAGCCGGTTGCCCACAAAAGAAAATCTCCTGAGCTGTGGTAACGCTCTGCAGTCCATCCATGCACCCGGAATGATTCATGTCACTGGCTGACAAGCCAAGGTGCTGCTGAGCTGTAAATCCCCCTACCTGGCAGAGCATCACAAAGCCGGAGGTGGGCTCAGCCCCCTGACAGCAGCAGTAATCCTCCTACCTGGGATGGGGCCATGAGTCCAGTTTGAGAACTGCATTTGAACACTAATATGTATACTTGCCCATAATGAGTTTCTGACTTGTTTTTTCTACCCCTGTCTTTGAACTCTACATAGGCAGGTAACAGAAAGTGACTGGTGACTCACTTGAACACATTTTTTATGATTTCATTTATGAATTTGAGAGATATTGCCCTCTCCATGTATATGATCAGTTTATTTGTTGCTTTATTTTCTTCAAAACTAATCAATTCATCTCTCATTTGTCCTTTTAGAGATGTCATTGCGACCAATTGCCACGGTTCAAGATTTCCTTGGGATTGTATAAACATGATCATGATAAATTGTGTGATCCAGTTTTATCGAGCTGTTAAGGTACCTTGAAGGCAGTGGGTCCAGAAGAGGTGTGGTTTTGGGACCATTCTTGAATGCTGGAAGGGATTCAGACAATCGCAGGATGACAGCAGTTTCAATTTCACCATATCAGAGTCCAAACCACTTTTGGGCAGCCAGAGGTTTACTAAGATTTCTGATTCCATCCATCCATCCATTGTCACTATGTTAACAAGAAAGTTCTGTCAGTACTACTGTTGTCATCCATTGTTTTGGTTTCATTGATTTGATTTTTACTGTTTCAACCTGAGGGAAGGAGCAATAAAATGGATAGCATGCTGGCAACATCAAAACCCTTCACCACCCAACCCATTAATGAAATCTTTCTGACAATAAAATAGATACCATGTATATAAACAAAAGGGAAGTGAAGTTCCTAACATTTTCCTAACATATTTGACGAAACATCAAATAACGATGCAGTTATATCATAGCAAAAATGTTCTAAGCTGAATGATTCACCAGAATAAGTAGTTTCTTACCATTTCTGAAGCCATAAATTACTCTATGCCAGTTTTTGGAAACAATGAATATGCATACTGCATTCCTATTTGTTTATGTGTGCTGACCTAATGTAGTACAATATTGCAGTACATAAATTGCCATTTAACCGTGTTTGCTGTAGATGATTTGATTTTTTCTTTCTTTTAATTGTGGTGGTTAGGCGGAAATGAGAATAGCCTAAAATTTCCCCGAACCAACAACAGATTGCATGCATGCCAAGAACTCAGCAGGGAAGGGGATTAGCATACAGGTGGTTTAATTTGAACATTTTCTATCTATTTCCTGTAAGTTCTGGTGCCATCCTAATGAAGACTGTTATTTAAAAGGCTTTTCCAGGCTGTGTATCCCAGATGTGTGTAAATGATAAAACAGGTCTGTGTATTGCTGTTGTAGTTTCTAGTTCCTGCAGTGCTTCATGTTTTTTCATCAATATAACTTAATTACAAGTCTAATTCGCAAACAATATCAATATTTGCCTGAATAATGTAAAACCATATCAACCTGATGCATATATATTTTTTAAAAGTTAAGCATTATCTCTCTATATTTACAGCACTTACAGGAAATATAGCTAATTATTATATTGTAATATCATAGTACATTAAATATAAGATTTTTTAATATTTTAAGATTTTAGCATAAAACAAGTGTTGGTTTTTACTAGCAGTACCTCTTAGAGCCACTGGGTGTCAGCACAATGTAACTTTTGTTGAAAAAAGTTTAAACTACCTTCCTATAAATGTGGTTTTATTTTGCTGAATTACACCATGAAATTGATGCCTAAGGCTACCCTTGAAACTGTGAGATCTAGCATTAATAAGCCAGGACATAGCATGTGTACCTGAATAAGTGTGTGAGATGAGCCAAATGAAGGACAAAAGTATTTGGCAGTTATCAACACATTGAAAGGGATGGCAATAAATGTGTCACACCATCATACTGCTTGTGATCTAATATTCCAGATTTAACAGCCCAATGCTTCTTTTCTCCTGACAGAACTTCTATCTGCGTGGGTCTTCTCCAGTAGGTGGTGCTCTCTTGAAGCCTGTGGCTGCCTGGCCACATCTGAGAGGCCATTGTGTTAGCAGGAGCGATAGGCTCTCCCAGGAATAGACACCTACACACACAGAGCTTCAGTGTTCTCACCAACCAAGCCATGAATGTAATGCTAGTGTACTGCTCCACTTCTCTCTTTGCTCACTGTACATTAGGGTCTATTTCTGGAACACCAGCCTCTGTTTCGCACTTCCTAATTTTTTTCTTTTTGCTTTTTGGTCCAGCTTAAGACATTTTCTTTCATTCACCTATTTTATGCAGCAAGGTTACTGGATTGAAACTCTTATTCCTACTGATCAAACTTCACTGGGGAATAGTAGTAATGCTTTATCTGGCATAACTGTACCGGACAAGGTAAATTTCCACAGAGCCTCCTACAGAGAGGACTACGTGCTACTGTGACTGCTTCCTGTCGTGATGTCCACCAAAGCATCGAATTCAGCGGTGCCCATAACCTCCTGCAGAGCCCTGTTAAATAACAGATAATATTGTGGTTGAATACAAACAGCAGTCAGCACCCATATCACCTAAGCAGGCAAAAATTGCTGGTTATTCGGAGCTGATGATGACTGATGTGTCGGGTGAAGACAGAACCGCCCACGAAATCCCCACAGCACAATGACAGATATCTGACAGGAGCTTGGCCTGGGCAGCTCATCTCCACACCCCTCCCTTGTTCCCACAGGAGAGGCCTCCAAGTTCTGCCATTGTGGCTGCATTCCTTTAGCGACTAATTCATCAGCCCAGGTGGAAAGTGGAGCTGCACTACCCCCCTACTTTACTAGGCACTGCTGTCACCAACCTGTCTTTTGTTGCTTGTAGATTTTTATAAAAGCCATACAGCTAACATTAAATTAGTCTTACACAGAGAGTGTCAATGACTTGGACTGATTTTTAAGTTATACGTTTACTGTGACCAGATGGATATCCAAGACAACTGAGGAGAGACAAAGTAAATATCACCGCACTGGCCTGAATATAAGACGATCCCAATTATAAGGCGACCCCGTCTTTGGCAGCATTAATTCATTTTTAGGAACGGGTTTTTGAAACATTATATCCAATCCTAAGAAAGAAAAATCAAATTTATTCATATTCACCGTATTTTGAGATGGTCTTTTTGGGCTCGGCATCTTTGAACATGGTCTTCGGTAGCTTTATATTTGCTTGGTTGCGTCATTGATCACCTTTATCTTAAAATTGGCATCATAATTCCTCTTCAATCCTTGGTTAATTTGGCCTAACTTTGAGCTACTTTTCTGTAGACCATCTCAAGGTTTCACCATCTTTCACACTCGCTCACTCCGGTTGATCATTTCGGCGGATGATTGATGCCAGTGGATATGTGACACTACCTACTGGTATTATACGGTATATAAATTTTATAGGTGTGGTCCTCGAATATAAGATAAGCCCATCTTTTTTATTTTAGGTGTAATTCTCTGAAAAAATACGTCTTATATTCAGGTTACGGTATTTGGACCACTGTGCAAAATAACTTGCCAATATCATCATTTTATATCGGTATTTATTATGTTTAGTGCATACTTATTCTTTTAACAGACACTTTTCTCTCAGAGTAAACAAAGGTGCATTTCGCATCGGATGCAGCGACATGGCCGCAGATGCACAATCTTCAAAGCACAGCCGTTTAGACCGATGGCACCGTTTTTGTCTGCATGTTGGTGTGTGCAGAATTGATAGCAAACAAAGACCTTGACAGATGATTTAGTCCAAGTTCATGGAACGGTTTGGATTTCAAGAGAGAAGTGGGTTCGTAGGAGTTTGCCTTGCCAGACCTTTCTCGAGTGTTGAAAGGGATTCATCAGTTTTGAGCAATCTGTATAAAAAGAGATTTTGTGTTTCATACAAAATTTTGCTTAGTTCTGACTATTCTCAAAATACAAATTTCAGTGCTGTATTCTAATTTTGATTAATACTTGGGCCGGCTGCATACAATGAAATCCTACACCGTCCGTGCAGCTTTCGTGCTTCCCCGTGAAATACAGCTGAGGCCAGCGATGTCAACACCGCACGGCTTTCCTGTTTCATCTCAAATGTAAGAGCCAATTAATGCTCCCGTGTTGTGTGCTTTAACCTCACACCACTTACAGCAAACACACAATAACAAAAAACATTGCAATGGGCTTCAAAGTTGTCCGAGTGACGGGCAACAAAGAAGGGGCATCCGGAAGGCTGACTCGACATCTTGAGGAAAAATAGACAGCTTGAGTGAAATGATGCTTGAATTAAAAGTGATAAATGGGCAAATACACCGGCAGGAAGTGAGGAACGTTGGTGTTTTTTATGTTTGATGATATACACCGATCAGCTACAATATAAAAACCACCTGCCTAATATTGCGTGGGTCCCCCTCGTGCTGCTAAAACAGCTCTGACCCATCGAGGCATGGACTCTACAAGACCTCTGAAGGTGTCCCGTGGTATCTGGCACCAAGACGTTAGCAGCACTTCCTTAAATCCTGTAAGTTGCGCTAAAGTAGGGCCTCCATGGATCGAATTTGTTTTTCCAGCACATCTCACAGATACTCGATCGGATTGAGATCGGGAATTTGGAGGTCAAGGCCAGCCTTCGCTCCCCACGCACGTCAATGAGCCTTTGGCACCCATGCCTCTGTGTTGGTTCACCGGCTGTCCTTCCTTGGACCACTTTTTGGTACTGTAGATACTAACCACTGCATGCCAGGAACACCCCACAAGACCCAAAAGACCTGTCGTTTTGGAGATGCTGTAACCCAGTTGTCTAGCCATCACAATTTTGCCCTTGTCAAAGCCACTCAAAGCCTTACGCTTGCCCATTGTTCCTGCTTCCAACACATCAAAATTAACAACTGACTGTTCAATTGCTGCCTAATACATCCCCCCACCCCTTGACAGGTGCCACTGTAACAATGTTATTCGCTTCACCTGTCGGTGGTTTTAATGTTGTGGCTAATCGGTGTATCTGTTGCGTCCAGTTTTAAAGTATGTTTTTCCAAACAGCTTACTGCAGTGGCAGAAAAATGTTAGAAAACAGGTGGTTGGGGAAGCAGGTTTACTGTTTCAGGGTGTCAGAGTATATAGTCTTCTTCGAGATTTGAGCAAGAAAGGTCATGCCTAAGAAGATGTAGGTTTATGCAGGGCCTGCAAATGCTTACTTTTGTTGTCCTGTTGTTTCCGTAGCAAATTTTTCAGCTCTATGTCTCCTGGTCTGTAGCAGAGCAGATGAATGGCAACTTTGTCTTTACACTTCCTAACTGAGTCCATGGCCTTTAAGCAACCCCCACGCCCCCCCTGGCCTCTCCAGAGTTAGCTATGTCCCTCCGCTCTGTGTCAGACAGGAAAAGAGGCACGCTGGGACTTCGGCTGGGGTCGTCTCTTTGAACAGGATGGTTTTGTTTGAGCTGAAGTATGGCCCAGGTTCTCAACTTCAACAATGGAGGCTTAGTGTGCAGGCCATGGCCAGCCTGACTTCTTCAGGAGAAGGAAATGTGTTCCTCTGTCTCCTGCTCTGCCGGTCTCTTTTCTCACCAACATATTCTTCAACACCCCCACCACCACCACCACCCGTGTGCGGTTATCTTTGTTCTGCCAGAAGCCATTGCATTAAATAACAACAATATTAGCTTACAGGATGAGTGAGGGCTTCTTTTTCAAAAACCAAAATCATTGCTTACAGCATTCAGAAGCTATTTCATTATTTGCTGTTACTATCATTAAAACCAAGATGACACTGCAATAAAGTCATCTAAGAATGTTCAACCAAAAATACGGATACTTGTGAACGGAGTCTAGTCTCCATCTGCCTCGTATTCCTTTCTCTAACTTCCTGCCTGGTTAGAAATGATCATTTTCCTATTAAATCCATTCCTGAACACGAAGTAGAACAGCACCAGATGGATGTGAGCGCACTTGCGGAAAACTTATTTTGCTATCAGGAATTTGGTTAACAATTCTCACCAGGAATGAGCCAATGTGACTCTTCTTCAAAACTACCCATAGGACAATAGTGTGTTGTTTTGCCTTCACTGTTCTATCCAGTTCAGCTCATATAAGTTTTGCCCACTTGGCCCAGGTGTATTCACACTTTTCACTGGGACTGCGTTGTCTTGACATGGCTGATGAACGTATTGTTTAACTGTTGTTTTCTACAAAAAGCCAGTGGTGTCTGTTGTACGGAGGCTCACGTGGAACAGGCAGGGTCACATTCACCGGCATTCCAGTAATGAGATAGCAGTTCACACAGCGCCTCAAATGGGAACCAAGTGCCCACCAATACAGGAGAGGTCAGATCAGAAGCGATCACTTCTTTTTCTGACTCTTTTGGGGGTTAGGGTGGGGGAGCTTTGTTTATCCATCCCTTATTCGGTTCTACACCCACAGCTGACAAAATCTTCCCTTTAAGTAGAGTTGCAGTTTGTTGAATGATTGTTTTGAGTTTCCCAGAGGAGGCGACTGACTGAAATATCTCACTTTAGAAAATATCCCAACTCTTCTGAAATCGTTTGCCTCTGTCTTTTATTTTCTAGGCTTTCATTGAACGTAAATATTTTTGATTCCCCGTTTGCTGTCTGATATTCTGTGACCAAGCTGAATAGCACCACACAAAATGGAAAATTCTGTACATGAGTTGCAGCGACATACAGGAGTCGGTGTAGACGATCTTTTCCGTCTTTTATGTGTAATTTCATCATGAACGTGCAAATAGAAAATAAAGTGACTCTAAAAGCCTGTTTACATATTTATTGATACATGGTAAACAGCAGAGGTTTTCACAGTGGAGAACTAGCTGTCTGTAGCTATGCGGTGAATGCCTTTCAGATGACGCATAGTTTTGGGGATCGTCCTCCCAAACAACAATAAGTATTTGTGCTCCACTAACATCTTGCAATCCTGTGTTGGACCATCGGGTCAGATTAGTGTCAGGTGCCGGTGCTGTTCATTGTGTCTGTTTGGGCCTGAACCCACGGCTCTGTGTCCCGCCCTTTCAACCTCTCTCCATGGCTGATTCATCTGGAGGCTGTGATGAAGAAGGGAAAAGGAGGCGTCTGCTATCTATTTTCCTTTGCACCGCCCGCTGTCCCAACATGTGCCAACTTGGGGATGCAGCCTCTCAGGCACTTTCTCATCCCCATCCAAAAACAACGCAGAGATCTTGACCCGGGAAGTGGATGAAGGAGAAATTGCTTCATCCCTCTCTGTGTCCTCTGTGTCCATCAGGATGGAGACAAGTGTGATGGTACATAGTCTATGCATTCACTTGTCACAAAAAAACTTCCTGTGTCCTGATGGAGATTCACAGATGCTGCACATGTGTCTGAGATTACCTTCAGGGTAGACCAATGCAAGCTAAATATATTACTGTTGATCCCCTGCATAGCACTACAATAAATATATTATTATTATTATTTATGATATATTGATTTCATGAAACATTTTGAATAGGTCTGCTTGTTTGTTTGAAGAACAACAGGTTTATAGCCTGTCTTTTGGGGCAGAAATTGGGTGAGCCTGCACTGGACAAGACCTTCAGTGAGAGAGGATACAGCCTCAGTCGCACTGAATGTCTCTTTTTAGATTATTGCAAGTCCATAATTGGAAAAGCACGTATTTTAAGTACAGAGGAGAAAGTATGCATTGGAATGCATTTAACCAGTGCGACTGTCTGGTTATAGAAGTAATCCTTAAAAAAATAATTGGACAAGTGAAAAATTCAGATTTATGTGTAGAAAATGACCGCGATAATCATAGGATATACATCATTTGAATATAAAAGCAAACTTTTGTGGCATTGTGGCTTTTTTGGAAACGTTTGCTTTGAAAGTATATTAAGAATTTCTCCGAGTCAACTACGGGAACATATATTCACTCCAAAGCATTGAAAAGATTTCATTTTATTTTTCCAGCATAAGCAAGTGTTAACTTGCCTGCATGGATGCGCTGCCATATTCATGAAGGTAAGGGATTTAGTTAATGATTTGTTTTGTCTAAGAAGTGCCGGTGTTGTTTGAGGCCTGAGAAAAGCATGAGTTCTTCAATGGCTTTGCACCTCATTTGTTCAAGTGAGGTAATCTGAGAATAGGGTCCTTCCCTGCTGGCCACCCAAGCAGTGCTTTCTCCTCTACTGACCACCCCTGCCAGCCCAAAGCTGGGCAGAGAGTCTGCAGCAGTAGCCATAGGCCTTTGCACACCAGGGAATGTCTCACCTTTAGGCATTATTATTAGCTGTAGAAGAGACTGTTTTTGGGAAAACCTGGTTTCAAGTTAAGGAAAGAAGTGTGCAAGTCACGAGTGTCTTGGAAGCAATTGGTTCCTTTAAGGATGGAAAGCATCGGGGGCTCCATTTTTAATGTGAAATACAGTGTGCAGACAAATACCTTAAACTCACAGTAGCAGCCTGGTTTGTTCGTACACACTGGCACACCCATGAACACACACACACACAGCTGTCAGTCGCACAGTTAGCTTCACGTCAGGAATTTAAGATAAGAAGATAAAATAGAGCCTGTTTATTCATACAGAGCCGATTGATTTTACGGACTGATCGGTTTAATATTGCAACTGTGTTCAATAACCAAAAGTTGCTGCTCTGTTAGGAAGATAAACCACTGACTTTGTGAGCTTAGTCCACGAATGCGCTCTTCGTCCTTTGCAGAGAGATGCTGGAATTCCAAACATCCGCTGCCAGTGTGCCATGACCTGTGGTGGCTTTGTTTATGTGGTCTGACTTAGTGTTTTGGTGCCAAGTCTTCAAGTTGTACACATAAAGATAAAACAAAATGTTTTTGGAGTGCTGAGGAAAAAACAGTAATGTCCTTTGTAATGTTTTTTGTGAAATAATATGCCTTTTTTTGGAATATGTACAGGGCATGATGTGAAAACCTGAAGCTTCATTTTTGGAAAATTCTAACTCCAGCCAAAGTTTCCATGGAATATAGCATTTGTCTTGAGCTGCAGCACTCTATCTTGATTCTGCACAGCTACGTGAAACATAAAATCTCCAGAAGAAGCTGTTTTAATGAATAGCTTTGAAAAAAATAGCCTTAGCTGCACAATGGTACGTTCTTGTTCCTGGACAAAAAAATATTATTTATAGCCATGGACATTTGAGCAGAAAAGAATTTTGCCATGCAGCTGCTTTTTTTTTGCTGTTTCTTAAAGCAGGTATAGACCAATACTGAGGCGTCTCGACCAGCACTGGACTTAACTGCTCCATCTTCTTAGCCTTTCCCACGTCTCAAGATCAGTTGGATGAACCAAAAAATGTTTCGCAAATGCAATTCAATGAATGACTTGCAGTGAGGAAGAGGAGGTGAAGAGGGTATGCAGGGTTTCACCACTCCTGCTGTGGTCTGGGCTGAATTCCACAGCTGTGCTGGAATAAGAGGGCCACCTAAATCCCGGTCAACACCGCTGGGTAATCCAGAATACTAGTCTGATCCGGTCTCATCAATGACCGTGACTAGATTAAGACTCGGCCACTTGCGTGGACGTGAGAGTCGAAATAGCCGGCACCATAAACTATCCGATGCAGTGAACACAGATGTGCATTTCTAGTATAATAAATGTGCATGAACTTTGAATTCTGGTCCTTTCCTATCTGTAAGGTCCTAATTATTACACTTTTTGATGTCATGTACATTAACAGTAAGTGGAGGTCCACATATTTGTATAAACTGAGCTGCCTTTCCTCCTTTGCTTATGTATTTAGAAGGTTTGTCTGGCAGCAAAGTCACTTCCAATAGCGTCTCTGTAGGAAATTGGCGAAAAGTAGAAATGCTGTAGGAAAAGGGGGAAAATATCCTTGAAGCCTGGAAAATGTTATGATTGTATCAACTAGCAAGCAGGGCGGCACTGAGAAGTAACTTGGGCATAAACAGAAATACCTCTGCATTCCCATGTTTAACTAATGCGGTGCAAACACGAATGGGGGTGCCTTCTTACAGTGCTGAGGACAGATGTGGTACTGTAGTGCTAAAAGGGGTCCTGTGGGGGACTGCTGGAAGGAATAATACCTTACTGTCTCCTGAAGGAGACATTTCCCTCGAAAAAAAGAAAAACCCCAAGACAGAAAGTCCTTTTTCAGAGGACTGCAAGCTTATACAGCGCAGTGACACAGCCTTGCTGGGACCTGTGCACTGTCTTTTGCGTAATTTGAAGTTGAAAATGCAACGGAATTGTTGAAGTAGATGTATTTTTGATGCTTAGTTTCATCAGAAATAATAGTTTAGCTAGCGCAGTAACACGGATGATCCGGAAGGTTCATTCTTCGCGCCCGCTAAGCAGTGCCTTTTTCATTTTCACTCGGGAGCCGTAGTTTTCGTTCAAACTGCCGAGAAACATTGGTGATCGCAAGGTATTTATCGGGTCAGTTCCCAACACGCTGAAGAAACATATTGTTAGGCAAGCAGATGTGCTCCTTAAAAATACACCCAGATGATTTGGGTGCATTCTTTAGCCATACATTGTGTGAATGAACTGAAGAGGAAGTTTCGCTTTACTTTTCCCCACTTTTCCATGAACACTTGCTTGTTTGTTCTTCAGGCATTTTCCTAGCTGTGTGTCAATGTTATTTTTGGTTGCTATTCCTCTGAGATGAACCACACCGCTGGCTGCTCTGTGACTTCCCGCTCAGCTTGTGCTTCACGTGCTCATGGACTCCCAGCAACTTTTACATTAAAACGATTTTTAAAATCACAAAATATGATGTGAAGATGGATAAGTAAAAGCTTTCAGTGAAGACAAGTTCGATTTTCACCGTATTATTATAACAAAGATTACGGTTGCAGTCAAAGGAGGCTTTGGGGGGGGGGGGTTGGAATTTAACTTGGTAGCAATGTTCTTACATCATATGTTCAGCAAATAGGGACTCAGTCTTATGCAGAGCATTGAGCATATAGTTTCCAAAGTGTTACAGTAGAATTTAAGTCAACACTGTCTACTGCAGTGTAAAAATGTAGATGGTGCTCCACAGGGCAGCGAGCCAAGTGGTAACTGGTTTAAAAATGGGCAGCAAGACCGAAAAGGTTCTCTTCTGCAGCGAAATAGAATGGCAGACTGATTTCTTTGCAGTGATTTTTTTTAAAGCCAGTTCTCTGGATTTGCTCACAAAGTTAAAGTGCAGCTGAGCATGTATGCTCTAAAGTACTGTTGGTTACATACCAGCCTGTACACTCTGCGTGTGTGTGTGTGTGTGTGTGTGTGTGTATGAGTTTAGGCCGTGTGTCCCAAATTATATCTATATAAAACTCCACTGTTGGCTTGAATCACACTTTGTGTAATTTGTGCTAACTGAAGTTGCATTCCTGTGCTGTCGGACCGATTATAGGTTCAAACGGGCGACTACCGGCATCCTGTGTTTCATAAGCATGTAGGGGAGGGGCTCAGAAGCTGCTGCGGCAGCAGCATGTTTGGTCCTCCAGCATCTAAATAGTGGCTGAAATCGGGCAAACCAGGGGTTACGCTCAACTTTCTTAATCTACTAATTGCGATTTTATCAGAGGGATGAAAAATATAAACCCCGCTGGTTTATACTTAGCTGCCGACTGGTTCTCACCGACCTCGGTCAGCTGTCGTTTTATGGCTGTAAGAGGTGAGAGAAGTTCCTCTACGGTCTGCAAACGCAACATCTCGGTGGCTGCTAACCAAGGAGCCCCCTGCTGACTAGCAGCAGTACATGAACTATTTTCTATGCTTACAGTTAGCGCAGGATCTGATTTGGGTGACAAAATTTTTCAAAAATCGTGTGTAGTGATAGCTTGAAATGCACATTCATTGGCATAGTCGCCATGTTTTAGATGCTTTACTCTCCATTTCGGAACATGTTTGGAGGCAGGGCAAATATTATGTGTTGCATGTTTTGTCTGAACTTGATTTCATCGTATTCCTAATACAACATGCACAGCAAAGATGAGAAACATACAGTTCAAAACTGGAAAATTTGACAAATAATATACTCCTGTACCTTGTGTGACATACATATTGACACATCAAGGCTCAAGAGTGCGGAATGAAGTACCACGCACAACTAATGTGTACTTTCCTGGCTGAGTCGGAAACGCTAAGCAAACAGCATTAAACTGAAATGTGGCTGAAAAGACCCCGACATGTGGGTTGTGCTTCTAACCATATCTATACTTTGCCCATGGGTGCATAGGGTGCATAGACATAGCCAGTCCAAGGAGATTTGTTGCGGCATGCGTGTGCAGGAGGTCCCCATCACTTTCCAGCGTGTTTGAAGGTACAGGGTCTGCCAGCCGGGCTGCAAGGAGTGTGTCTGTGGACAAGCCAGCAGAAGACAGCCCGGGGGCTTTTCAGGACAGCGTGCTGCTTGCCCTGCCCTGCCCTTTACTGTTAGTGGTGCAGTGACACAAGGCCATTCCGCCACAGGACAGTCTGTCATCTCACTGCCAGGCAGCCCAGCCAGGGAGTAACCAGCACAGTCATTAATTTGAGTAAATACATCTGACACTACCAAACACTTGGAAGGATCCCCACCACATGCTGACTTTAACTTTTGTTTTCTATCTTCAAATTCTTGGGGGGAACTAATGAGCCCGTGAAAGATTACGATGACTGAAAGGTTGCATTTGTCAGTGTTCAAATGTTAGCGCAGCTTTCCGGAATTGGCAAAATTATAATTAATCCAAAAGAATCTTATGTCAGATCTCATCTGAACACTGGGGGAAAGAAGGTCCTGATCCAGGGACACCTGACCATGTGAGCGCCTGGCTCATGCCCCAACGTACCCAGCTATTACACAGAGCAGGCACTGAAAACAGCTCTAATGATGCCGAGGGGACCGCTGCCACCGAGCGATTAAACCCCAGGAAGGAGCACGGTTTCATCTTGTGAGGGCTGTCTCGCGAGCTGTTTGGGTTGCTCCTCTAAAAAAATCTGCGTTTTAAATAGCTTGAAGTTGACTCGTAAGTTCAAACAGGAAATATTCCAAATATTGTAAGGTGCAGGCCGTAATCATCAGGTTGTGGAGGCAATAGGTGGGTTTGAGGAATAGTGGCAATGCAATATAGAGTATGTCTAATATATACACTATTTTAACGCATGTGGCCTAACTTAAGTTTCAGTCTGTAAACACAGTAAAAGGAGGGTTATCATTTGATATTCACATAAGTAATTTGATTTACTTTAAATGGACCAATCGGAATAAAGCAAACAGTTGTAGAAATTTTTTTTTTTTTTTTTTTTTTTTTTTTAAAGTTAAAATACTGGGGTTACCAGAAGGTATTCCATGTTCCAGGCATGTAAGGAAAATAAAGTGTATTGAGACGTATTTTCCATGCTACCCAAGTGAGAACAAATTTTAATATATTAATTAATTATAGGTTTTTGTGAAAGTCACTCAGCACCCTGGGAAATAGAGAGAGAGTCAGCTTCAGCGGTCATGACTGTGTTTGCCTGAATCATATTTAGCACAGACTCGATTTGACCTTGCTATAGCGAACCATACCGTACATGAGTCATATGCAGAAAAGTTGTATGACTTTGGTCCTGGAGGGCCGCAGGGTCTGTTTAGTGTTCAGGCAGTTTCTTGTTAACACCAAACACCTGACTGCAATATTCATTTGGCTAAATGGATAGTTTGTCCTCTCACATTTGATTTTGGTTACAAACCGGGCATCGATCGAAATGCATTCTCTAAAATCTGCAGGACTCCAGCCCTCCAGCACCACAGTTGTGCCCAGATCCAGATTCATCTGCAGATGGTGGCTCATAATTTTCACAAGGGGGCAGGTTTTCTCCAAAACTTCTTCTCCATGGGTTCTTTCCTCTGCCTTGCAACTCTAATCTGGACCAAACAAAGGCATTAAAATCCACCATAACTAGAAGAAATAGCAGAAAACAAACCCATAGTAAATATTCACAATATTAACCAAACATACGTTTTTCTTACTTTTATATTTGCTTGTAACAAGAAGTATACAGTGAGTCATGCTTTTATTTAGTGTTTTCATTACTTTTGCATTTAGTTTTTTCTTTCATTTTCCAGTGAGTTTATTACATAAATGCCGTTTATTTGTGAGAACACTGCTCTTTTGTCCACAGTCACATTTCCATGCCTGTCCCAGTGACCTGCTTTGCCGTGGCTCTTTGCTTAATTCCCATTTACTGCATCAGCTGGTGGTGGTCTGATTCGGGGGATTTTCGTCTGTGCTGCCAGAATGGCAGCCCACAGGAGTGCAGTTGCGAGGACGCTAGAAACTGAACAAAGTGCGCAAAAACATAAAAGTTACACAGTGATGGGTTCATGGAAAAGCAGCTACAGTAGATTGGCTGGGAATCATACAACAGCAGCTGTAGCAAACCCTGCATCAAAGCACAAACAAGCTGCCTCCCATGTTCGTAAAAAACTGAAAGAAATACAGCCCATTCTACAGCAAAACACAAAGTCCAGTTAGTCAAGAAAATATCGATATTAAGTGCATAATTATAAAATTTATATCCTTATTTTTTACACTATGAAATGCTCAGAGGAGTCCTAATCTGACCCCTGGTTCATCTAAGGCAGTCCCATCTCTCTCAGGAAACCTCTAGGCCACTTTAGGCAACCAAGGCTGGCAGAACCCAGGCACCCTCTCGACCACTGGAGCCTCTAGGTGCTGGGGCAGTCACCTCCCCTCCGACCACCACCTTTTCCACCTCCTTACCCCGCCCTTGCCACCCCCTCCCCATCTCATGACATTCCTTAGGCCAACTCACAGTGGGCCATTGTATGGCTGAGGTGCAGAGTACACAGTGAGAGCACTGGCCGTCAGGATCACCTTGGGATGCCACAGTCTGAGACTGCAGTTCATTACTCCGCCCTTGATCCTGACCAACCTCATACTTTCACCTGACATCTTCCAGAAAATCTCGAATGTCTTCTCCTTGGAGAAGACTCAAGTCCCTATCAAAGAGGCGACTTATGAAAATGTCACTTATGTGAATGGAGTGGCGGGGAAGCAGTGAAGAAGTTGGAAGATCAAACGTTCCACAATTAAATGAATGACGTCCCAGTGGGAAGTCCTCTTCCTTCAATGTAGCTTCTGCGCTGATGACTTCTGCATTAGAATAAAGCCATAATTTGCATTTGGCCAAAAAAAAAAATCTTAACTTGCTAATGTAGCCAAGTTTACCCACTGCCCACATAGCTATTTTCACTGCGTTGGACTGCATGTCGAAAACAAAATAGACCCGGAGACCATTAAGGCCCTTTGTTGTTGAACCAGGCTTAAGAAAGTATTTATAACACTCACTGACCAAGTTTCATCTTTGCATGTTTTAGACTGGAAATTGGAGCCGTTTCTTCAGTCTTTCCCTCATTTTTCTCATACTTTTACTTCTTAATTCAAACCCCAATTACGTCTCTCCGAGGCATTGAGAATAGTTGAAGCAGCAAAGCTTTTAACCAGGCGTGCGATATGAGGTTAATCAGTTATGGATGTCAAGGTATGCACTGTGTCGTGGTTATGCTTCAGAGCCGCTATTGTTCTTGGGTTCCACGCAAGAAAGCTCAAATAGGGCTGTGTTTTGGGACACCCTTAAGAAATTACACATGGGGATGTGACCACACACTCTCACCCAGCATTCCAAAACAGACTTAAAATGAAAGGGAATTAAAAGGCATGAACGTATGGTTTCTTCAGCATTGGTGGTTCAGAATGTTTTTGCAGAAAAAACCAATCGCGGTTTTGATCCGGCAGTACAAACATCTGTAGCTGACTCGTAAAGTATTGGGGAGTGATTACCTTTTACCCCACAAAGGTGTACCTGCACTATAGCTAGCCCAAAAAAATTTTCAAGAACAATCTTTATAGTCAGCAATGATGTTTTAATGGGGCAAATTATGAAAAATGAAAAGATGTGGTAGAACAAAACAAAAAAGCTGTGAAAGAAACTTAATTCTTGATTATTCCACAAATACATTTTTAAATGGCCTGGACAATTGTATTGATACCCTTTGGAAGATATGAGAATTATATTTTTGTGATATTTCACGCACACAGCTGTCTTCAGTCCTATAATCACTCATTCAGGCAGTTTAAAAAGCAGAAATAGAGTTTTCTGAGGAGGTTGGAAAAAAGGTAATAGCCAAGCTTTGAACCAAACCTCATTTCGAGGCCCAGAAAGCTCTCGACTGCAGTCATTCTCCCAAAAGGCTTTGCTATGCCATATTAGGTTAAGGATCCCAATATTTTTTCCGTGCCATTTTCATTTGTTTTATTATTTAAAATAATAGGTCATAAATGAAAAGCAAAGTTTATGTTCTGTTAAATAGAAAACAAATGGTTTTGTCAACTTCAGCTTGCTTTGGAGAAAATTGTGAGTTGTTTGGAAAAAGTGGAAGGGTACTAATACTTTTGGGCACGTCTGAATATTCATTGAAAACTAAAGCTTGAAGACACCTTCCATGTATCTCACCTCTCCTTCAATATCTCAATACTTCCCATATAGGAAAGATCGCAGATGTCTGAGGTTGAAATATAGTTTTTCATCTGTTAAACAGGATGTATGCATGCCTGCAGGGCACCTTGAACACAAGATGGAAGGGCAGCATTCACTGTCATTTTGAAGGGTGTTTAAGAAACTGGATGTACAGGGAAAGGGTTGAAAGTTCAAGCAGCAGGTGCGTGGGTTATCCTTTTGGGAGCAGCCCCCAAATGCAAATTTTTGAAGTACAGATCAAGCTTTGCACATAAGTAGAGTAAAAAAGTATGCGGTGTCTTCAGGAAAGCTCCAGAACCACCAAAGCTTGGATGTGACTGTCTTGAGGCTTTTCCAGCCATACTGTGCTCTTTAGTGTTGGATCGAGATTGAAGGCATAAGCAAACACTGCACTGCGCTGCAATGCAGGAATGATGCTCTCGCAAACAAGCGCTGCCAAGTGTGCACAGCTTCTACTGTACACCATGGCCCAGCTGTTGTTACCCACCCTGTGAAGTTTTCAGATCACTGCAGTTGATAGCAAAGAAAGCAAAGACCATCAACCTTTAACCACTGGCACATATTTTCTTGCAATGTTTCTTGGCTGTCAGGAGTGAGACCCATGAATCAAACACCATTACCCATGACATTAATATTTTCCTTCTCTTCGCTGCGCTGAGCTGAGGCCTTGATTTACTTCTTTGGAATATGCACACAGTTTCTACAGTCCCTGTTGCTATGCACTAAGAATTACCTCCTGTGTTCCTGCCACTGCGCTGACTCTCAGTAACAACATCTGAGTCCTGTGCTGCTGAATATCAGTATCAAAGTTCTTTCACAGCAGCATGCAGAGGCTTTGTCATTTCTCTATTTTGAGCCCGAATCTTTAAACCTGCAGCACAGATGATCTTCACAGTTTCAGCAAGTTTCAGGGTCACTGCTACTCCACCTACCGTTGTCTTCAACAGCCCTTTCAGCAGAAGATGAGATGTCAGCAGTCACCTCTTATGAGACGCATGAAAGTGTGGGAAGCATTTGGTTCAAAAGGGGAGAAAGCGGTGCAGTGGGGGGGGTCAATGACTTGTAAAGAATGCAAAATTTTGGAGATGTTTGGGTGGGTTGGGGGAAGGCAGAAGCCCACCATTGTGATAGCCCTCACCTTTATTGATTCAGCTGGGACAGACAGTAAGAGGGAAGTTTGTTGCTGTGGGCTGTGCTGTGAGCTTCCAGAAAATTTACTGCAGGTCCTCTTTGAACAAACACTCTCTGACCGTATGAGGAACAACTGCAGCCTTTTGGTTTTATTTTAGTATGGTTTGACGCCATCACAGAGTAATCTTTGGTATTTTTTGCAGTGCAGTGAGTAAATTCTGACAGTTTCTCTTCTTTCCCATCTTTTGTTTCATTTTTCATTTTTATTCAGCTGCAGAAGCAGTCACCAGGGTCCAGTGGCCTCTGTAGCATCTTTCTCTTGGGGAGGTCCACTTCATTAAAATCAAACATAAACTTAAGAGTTTTGTTTCCTGCAGCTTCGTGGAAATTAATAAGATTCTTAAGTCCTATAAATGTGAATTCTACATCTGAGATGGTCATCAATTCACTCAGTGAGCAGTGGAGGATTGGGGACAACAACTCTGACCACTGCCGTTCTGGGAATCCCGAGATGTGAAGCTGGTGCATAAGGGTGCAAAAAGTGCAAGAAAACCACAACCGTGATTTTTTCACGTTAACCTGGTTAATCGTACTGGTCAGTAGACATATCTTCATGTCTCAGCGAGCTTTTCTAACACTTCTTTTACCAGATGACCCAGTAAGGATGTTGTTTTTTGGACAGTTTTGCATTTCATCTAGCTTTTTTGGGAAGTGGTTAAGCATAAATGTTTTTTTCTGGACTACATCCATTAGATACACAGTTGCCAAGTTTTTTGATAGCATGTCCAACTTGAAGTTTTATGTTTACATATGATTTATAGAACTTATACACCATCATGAATGTTATAAAGTTATAGGTGGTCTGGTGGTGCTGTGGTTGTGTGTCACCTCACATCTCCTGATCTGTGAAGAGTCTGCATGTTCATTTTTGTTTCTTCTGAGCGCTTTTCACCAAGTTTCCACCAACAGTCCACCAACAAGAAGTGTTTTGGGGGAACTGGTGACCATGGTCAGGGGTTAAAAATGGAAAATGGTTAAATTATATAAGTAAAATTAAAATTATTCATCAAGTTTAAGAGTGTGTGCATCATTCAGATGAGATTCTAGCACCCAGACTCAATTCACAGTAGTTGAGTGGTTGTATTGACATTACTATTTTTGAAGTTTTATGTTTTATGTACTGACACAATATAGGCTTGACATCTAGACTGGCCAACTGAAAACAAATTAAAGGAAAAGTTGAAATCTGCTCAGTTTTATTAATAAAACAGGAGTGTAAGTTGTGTGTAGCAAGAACCAGCTTTAACTTTTGGAGAGAATTTCCAGTGGGCTATATCCTGCACACAACTTTGCTCCCATTATGTTCACATGGTCTTCAACATGTGTGCTAATCTGTAGGGGCGTGTGTATGCGTGTGTGCACTCAAGATAAGACCTTTTATGTGATGCTGAATAAGAGATCCAAAAGCACTGCACACAGTTTCATATTAAATGAAGGTTTATCTTTTTCTTTCCTCTAATACATTCAGCCTGTGTGAAAGACTTTTTGAACCTCCGCTGCCTTACTGATTTGCTCTGGATATCATTATTTTCACATGAACAATTTTTTTTGATTTCCATTTCTCATTCAGTTTAATGCTCAAATCAGTTCGTCTCTGCGTCTTTGTGCCTTTTTTCACATAATGTCACTAAGAGAGCATGGGGAAAAAAGTTTTTCCAATTTAGTGTATTTCTTTGCTTTGACATATAATGCTGGCTAGAAAATTCGGCAACTTTGGTAGTGGAACATTCCAGATGTGCAAACCCAGACACATTGCCGCAGGTTATGCAATACAGATGCATTTGGGACCAGATGAAGAAAACAGAGGTTTAGTTTTAGGTGACCTACAAATTGTCTTTGTTAATGTGGCCTATTTTACTATTTGCATGCAAATGATTGCATTTAAGCTTTGCAAAATGTGAATTTTATGTCAAATGCTATGTCACATCTTGCAATAACTTTCATATTTGTGACAATTTTTGGCACATACTTTGTCACACAGAAATTAGTCATGATGTAACAGATTGTTATTCAAAAGCAATTTTACTCACTAAGCAAACCACAGCTGAGGTGGTCACTGTAATAAAAACTCAAACAGCAATACTAAGTGAATACTTTACATCACAAGTAGGACATTAACCGTATTGTAGTTATTGTGCTAAAAGAAAACATGGCATTGGATCCACATTGATCCACATATCCAGTTTCCAAAATGAAAATAATCAGATTGAAACCTTTTTAAGCAAGCATTTCCTTCCAGCACTTCTGGAAATGTTTTATACCCAACAGAAGTGACCAAGGATATAAGATGTGGATTTATGAACTGTTGCTGTTGTTTAAACCACATTTACTGGCTGAATCATGTTGTTTAATATGGAAATTATAAGGATTTTATTGCCTACAACTCTGTATCCCTTCTACCCAGATGTGCCAGTATAAATGGCACTTCTAGTCGAACATGAACCCAAAAGGGAAGCAAGTCGGTGTTGCCTGTACCCTGGCCACTGCACTTGTTGAGGGTTGCGGAAATCCAGAGCTTATCCTGGAATCACCAGGTGCCAGGGCTGGAGGGGTCACCTTGGCACAGAACACCAGTCCATCACAGATTCACACACCCATAGTCGCACAGCAGAGTCACAAGCTACAGTTGTTTTAGAGTCACCGATAAAGCTAATATGCAGATCTTTTAGGAATAAACTGATCATCGTTCTTTAAGATTTTAAAATAACAAACTAATAAAATAATATTTTAAATAATACAATAACTATATATGGATATTTAAGATGGGAGGAGAGGGGGCTGAGATGACAGCGCCATGATTGTTGTACATTTATCTCAGTCTCTGTACTTTGTCACTAAAGTGCCATTTTAATTGCTACCAACTGACTGCGTGGTATACTTAGCTTTATTTATTTTTAGCAAACGTTTTGAAGTGTAATCCCATGTCTCGTGCTTTAACTGTCCATCTTTCATCTCATTAATTATTAGTGTCAGTGAACAGACCTGCTGGTGCATATTCTGCGTCTGAATGGGGTTGAAAGCAGTTTTGGATTTTTTTTTTTTTTTTTTTGGTGAAAGCCTTCAGTGTTGCCAAAAGCACCAAGCGCAGTTTCAGAAAAACTTCAGGCTTGGTCCAGCAGAATAAAAAGATGCTTTCTGTTCGTTAGAGTTCAGAAACGTAACTTTTCTTCCCCTAGTGGCACTGTGGAGAAGTAATATATCAAAAATTTATTTTATTGTCACATCATTGTGCCTCGGGAGATGTAATGGCATCCCACAAAACTCGTAACGGTTGTTAAATAAGCAATGTTGGATTATGTATAGCAGAATGAGTAACAGTCGAAAAGGCTTTTTACCTCTTTCCGTGCCACATACTTTCCAGGTTCTGTTATGGATCTGCATACAAAACAGTAGCCAAATGCCTTGACAGAATCCATTCAATGTCCTGTGTTTTCCGATTTGAGACTAAAAAAGGACTTCTGAAATTATTAGGAAGGATCCCCTTTTCCATTATTTGGGCAGAGCTGTAACTCCACACAAAAAAGAATATATTTTCACACAGTCCAATCAGTTTTTTGTTTTTTTTTTTGTGCCATTTTAGCTAACACTGAACAGACCCCCAAAATGCAATGTGAACCCAAAGTGAAATATCAAGGATTCCAACATGCAGCTGAAAAGAACCCCTGAATTATGCTTTTGTGCAAAGGTGTGTTGAAGGGTTACCACAACGGACACCACCGAACAAATTCCTCAGTTTAATCCCACACCTGAAAATGTCTGTGATCCTTTTACACCACTGTCTTCTAATTTATTTCTTTAAGTATTTTTCTTGCTCTGTCAGGCCTGGTTTTTTGTGTCTTCATGAGGATGGTAATCCTTGAGCAGAGTATGAAGATGTTCCAGAAATTAAAATACAGTTTTCCCCAACTAGCTGTCTTTTTAAGCACTTTATTAAATGTCCATTTTTTTCTCTTCTTTTCAGGGTTTATTAAAAATCGAGTTTTGTTTGGAATCAGTCCAACATCCACAAGCTTAGATCGAAAACAATGGCGCTGCAAAAGAAGTGTTGAGTTTTTCTCTCACCAAACTAACAAACAGGTTACATTTTAGAATAGGTTTCATTTCCAATATTCTGAAGGGTGGCTAAATTAAGACTGCGACCTGTTGTTGGATGGGCATGGCCACGGGCAAAACTGAGGCACAGAACAGTAGGGGCACCAAAAAAGTGGGCTTTTGGACTAAGAAACATCCCATGAAGGGGTGATTGCCTTTTATTGGAGCCAAAAAATTGAGCTATTGCCTCTTTAAGGCTGCTGTAAACTCCTCCACTCCTCTCTCAGTCAAGCTGCTTTGCATAAAATCTTAAACTTTCAGCTGTACTTCGCTGGTCTTCTTTAGGAACACTGGTACAGAACACATCAGGACTGAGCAGTTGGCCTGCTACCTTTGAGCAATTTGTTTTTATATATGTGCTGCTCCCTTACATATGAGTAAAATATATTTATACTGTACAAGTACATTTAACAGTAAGAGGTTAACCTTGCAATAAGACAACTGGCGTGAAAACGTCTTCATATCAAATTACATGCAGTTGGAGTGAAAGGGCTGCCTCAAACTGGAAGGCCTTACCTCATGCTGGATTGGAATAGTTGTTTTATATATTCAGATTCACACACACACACACACACACACACACACCTTTGTAACTGCAAATGAACTCCTATTCCAAATGTGTTTACCCATGGTTATGCAGCAATAAGAATATTGGGCTTGTTTATGCCAGGATTCCTGTCTGTCGCTTACACATGGCTGCAACATGAAATTGTCAAGCTGTGCCCCAGTAGCCCATAATTTAGACCATTTAGGGGACTTTAAAATGTTTGACCATAATGTTTTTATTTCACAGCGCATGATCAGAGACTGCATTTTATTTCTTGTTAAATTTCACTTTCTAGACGGGCTGCAACACATGCCAGTGGCACTGTTTTTACTAGTGACATTTTGGATTGAAGCTTTTTGATAAAAGTAATTTGTTCAGTGTTTACCTTTGTAAATTTTTTTCTTTTTTTACGGGATTGTGTTGCATCTCGGTTTGCATAAAATTTTTATTACTTCCTGACATAAAAACAAAGATGGTTGGGATGTCAAGGACTGCTTCATATCTGTGACTCCACCAAACAGGCTTTGTCAAGTCTGAGGTGCACTGAAGACTTCATGTCATCCAGGTTCTCTGATCATTTTCCATTATTAATAATAAAAGACTCACAAAAGTAGTGAAAGATACTTAAATGGAAAAGAAAGGTGAAAGGTGGCATCTAAAATTCCTTATGGATATAAAAGAATTCTTTTACTTGTTATGAACATTGTGTGGTTTATAAAAGGTGAATGGTGGATACTAAATTAGCACTTATTCTTTGAGCGTCTTTTCATGGTCAAAGTTTGCATTGAACAGGTTTTGTTGCTGCTGGATGAGTGTGAATGGAAATGCAGCTCAACAGAGTTCATCACAGTCCTTTACTTCCGGTCCTTTTTCTGCTACTTTTCTCAATTAATCTGTTGAATCCCAGTGCCCTCGTGCATGGTTATTCTTCTCAGCATGAATTTTTTAAACATTTGTTTGTACTGCCGGTCCTCTTTGTGACTAATGGGGTTTCTGGGCTCACTAAACAAAGCTGTGCTGTCTGTGTTTTACACAAGTGGCCCTAAACAAACAAACTCTGCAGGCCGTTTCCAAACAGGAGGGGACAGTTCTCTTTCTCATGCCGAAAAGCTGTTTAAAATAATGCCTTATGGTGCACTTCAACTGGATCGGGTTTCCTTACTTAGTGTATACTATTACTCAAATGTTCAATTTTACATATCTATACGTTTTACTGGAGAAATTCAGGCTAAGTGCCGGGCCAAATAGTGTTATGAGTCACAGGTTTCAGGTTACAGGTACGGATCCTGAACCGCTACACTATCTGCTGGCTCTTTATTAACCAAAAACGTATTTTTAATTCTCACTATTCAAGCTGTATGCTGTTACTGTCTCACATCATTTTAATTGACTATAATCGTAATTCAACGAAACGTATTCAGTGCAGCATTTTCCCAGATTTCCTCAGGTTCTTGAAGGGGTTCGTGGGTTTAAAGAAGTCCAGCGCCTCCCCAACGTCCTGATGACAACATTTGCGCCCGTCTGCATCGGTTTCTAATATTTACAAAGGCTTTGTCTGATAAAATTCAGTGGAAAAAAAGTAGCTCAGAAAGTGGCGGAAGCAGCTGTTGAAAGCGTGTGTCTGCACGTGCACGGTCTGGGGGGGGTCCTTCCTGACGCTGGTAAGAAAAGCACGGCTATGCGTTTCTCGCTTCTCTGCCAGTGCTAGGGCTGCAGCACATGTTTCTGATTATTCTGTAGCTGCTGTGGCCACAGATTCAAGCTTGCATACTGGAGGGAGGAAACACGGCCCCTCTCAGCTGGTGATGTGTCAGCTCCCTCTCTTCTCCTTCAGTGTCGTCACAGGGTCGTGAGGTCTGCACCACTTTTAATGCTGCTGCGGGTATCCATTCAAAACCTTGGATGCGATCAAGTCATTAATGCTTTCAAATATTTCAGCTGTCTACATACCAAACATAGAAATTAATGTATAGATATGGAGTGTTATGGAAAAGAGTATGTGTGGCATGCAGGAGCGTAGGCCATGCCCACATTCTGAATAAGTGGCCATACCTGAATGAGAAATGAGGCTCAGGTGGGTCCAAAATGCTTAAAGGTATTGATGGAAGAAAGCCGCAAAGGGATTGATTGTTCTTGCAGACCAAAATTCCATGTTTGTATTTAATTCATCTGTGGTTTGTTTGTGTTTTAACAAAGTCCTGTAAATTTTCCCAGCATCGCCTCTCACCCAGTGACTCCCCAAACCCAGCAAGACACAACTTCTGTGGAGAACAGATACAAAGTCTTTAAAATTTTTCTAGAAATTTTAATTCCAATTGCTTTAAGACGCCTTATCTTTAAAGATGTTGACACTCACATAAACACCGAGCCAGTGAAAAGGAGGAATGAATGCTTTGCTAAGTGCCGGGTCTACGGGAGGCTGGTGACTTATCGGTAACCGTGGGAATGCGCACCAATGCTGCACCAAATCCAAAGTGCTGGATGTCAGCTGTGTCTTCAAAACAGTGACCAGGAAGCCAGACAGCCTGATGTAAGACACAATGTCAAAAACCCCAGCAGCAGGGCCTCCTTTCAAAAGCCTGCAGGTTTGATTAACTTAGCAGAAACAAAGTCCTTTCCAATATATGCAAGGCACGTTCCGGAAAAAAGTTACTTCAGCGTGAACTATTTGGACACAGTTATTAACTATGGACATAATTATCAAGCGTAATTTTTTTCATTTCAACAAGTCTGTTGCAACTGTGAACTGAAACGATTTTCCAACTCAAATATTATTTTCGTACTTTGATACGTACAAAATATTATAACTGCTACACCTCACCGCTCTTGTTTGTTATAGATTCTATTTCAAAACTGTCAGAGCTCATATGCATTGGAGCAGCTCATACTGTGGCTCATCTGCAGTTTAATTTATTAAATGCTAAAAAACAATACATATGTTGTTTGATTATTTTGCTAGGCCAAAATTTGTCTTAGATGGCTGTTCCTTATAGTGTAAAATGTTGCTCCTGGTGTTTGGAGTTGAACACAGTGTTTCTGTTATGGTTGGAATGGCTGGCAGTGGTGGTATTGGCCTATGGAGCACAAGTGCTTGAAGATCAAGAATGGAATGGAAAGTGCACAGAGAAGCTGTATGACATCAATTTTGAGGTGCATTCAAAAGCGCTCGGGAGCCAAAGGCTTTTATTGCAAAATCAGATGAGATTTTAAGATCGGAGCGTGGTTGGAGCAAGTATGGATATCAACAAACACACATGGACATGCACTTTTCCATCTCTCCCTCTCCCCCCTCCTTACTAAATATGCGCTGAAGAGAAAGAAAAGCACATTCTCCTATAACAAGGACTTTCTTAACAGAAGTATGTCAGTGTTTCATGATTGCGCTTAAACTTTGTGGACGATGAGTAAGAAAATAAATCAGTAAGTTTTGCATATTTTCTTTTATTTTCTTGCTGTCTATCTGGCCACAGTGTCTGGAAGAGTAACAACAGCATGTGCCTGGACTGCCGAAATCCAACTCCGCCAGAGCCTCCAAGTTCTATGAAACACCCCCACCCCCGAGACATTTCCATTGCAAACAGCAAAGTCCCTTTCTCCCATTATATTTATCTTTCTCTTCCTTATTCCCGTCTCTAATTCTCTCTCACCCATTCTCTTCCTCTTTCCTTCTCCCTCTGTCTCTCATCTTTTCCATTTTTCCATTATTTGCTCCTAGTCTCACTAAGTGAAGCCCCTTATTTTCTCATTTGTCTTTGCAGTTTAATGCTCAGCTTAATCCGGTCCACTTCAATTGGCCAAATGGTGCAGGAAACTCCCATTCACAGTGGAAAACTATGCAGAAGAGCCCTGATATTAATTATTGCCATTTCTGTTGAGGTTTCTTTGTTTTTAATGTTCCTCAGAGTATTTACTGTGGGGTTTTAGGACATGTTGTGCAGCCAGCGACAGATTAGCTTTAATATCTCCTGGGAGCCTCAGGAGTTTATAAGTTTGCTATGTGAAATTTTTGGGCAAGCATTTGTTTTTATAGGGAGATGTACAGTAGCAGGCATCAGAGTAATTACAGCAACCACACTACATGTATTGTTATTTGGGCCACAAGAGGTGTCCTGTAGCCTCTCCAGATGCCTTCTGCGCTCTGCCCTGCACTGCCTGGTACCTGTAGATGACTTCACTTTATCTGATAAACTGTATGTTTTTGGAATGAGTCTTATACAGTATATTGGCTGCATTATTTTTAAAGCCCTCCCCAATATAAATTTTTGACCTTCATATTTGTTCTCTCTCAGTTGTTATTATACTGTTATGTAACTTTTGATATTTCTGTCAAGTTTGACTTTGTGGCTTTTTTGTGCTGCCTTTAACTTACCATTTAAACACATTCACACTTTAAAAAATGACTTTGGTAGATAATAAAACCACAAACCGAGAAATAAAAAGAAATAATTAGGAATGGAATGCAATGCATGAACAAGTGAAACTGAATTATTTATTGCAGGAGAGGTAATGTGGGGGTTTTGCCATTATTAAAAAAAACTGAATAATTCTGAAAAAAATTCACAGCGAAAAATTTTTAGGCTTAATAGAGGCTAACCAGTAACCAATAGATTTATCTACTGTGCATATGTGTTTCTATCCAGTGTCAAACGCAGTTGGTTGGATCCTGTTTCAGACAACTGTGTGCCAGACAGCTGTACTGCTGTCATTTGAAAGTAAAGAACCAGTTTTAAATGGGCCTTAAATGACTAAGATTAAGCAGCGTTCTGAAAATGACACAGTCAGTGCTGAGCAGAAGGGGAAGGTTCACTGTATCTGCTCCTCCCACACCCTACAGACATAACCTTTTCACAGTTGTCTGTCAGCTGATCCCCAGTAAAACAGCACCATTCTCCTATCCAAACTGCTCCTGACCAGAGTAAACATGATGCAGTGCTCCTGCTGATGGATCACCTCATGGCTGCGGAAGAAGGTGGATAATTCAGGGCTCTTTAACTATTGTACGACACACGTTGAAGGTGGCCGGACTGCTCTGTTGCTTTCCTCGTAAAGGACAGTAATCACTGCCTTTCTTCCTAATACCCTACATTAAGATAAGGGGTATAACCATCATTGTAACTAACCACGAATTTCTTTTATGTACCTGTGCTAGAAGTGGGCCGTCTTCAGAACATGCAAGTTGTATTTTTTGACATGATCAAAATGACCAAATCCATTCCGCAAGAGTGCAAATTGCATTAATTGCTGTTTTTTCGTACATTTTCTAAGCAGGTAGCCTTTTCTTCCTGCTGTTAGCCCACAAGATCCATGAAACTCACTGATCTGAAGCCATTGGCAAGTGACCCAGCACATAGTTGCATAACAGTGTTGCGAGTTTGTACAATTGCTGTGCATTCTTTGGGTTTAATCGCTTAACATTTGATTTGTTTATTTGTACCCTATCATGCATTGCCTTTGTCTTCTGATATTTTTATGAGAAATGTTAATTTAAATGAATTTTCTCGTTCTCACTGGTGTATTTGGATGGGTTCAGCTGGACGATTTTTACAAGGCCGATCCGTGATTATGAAGTCCTTCCCCTTTTCTCACTTTCAGTAACTCACTCCTGCTCTTCCCCACCCCTCCCGTCCTCCCTGTCAGCAGCCCCCATCCACCCACTCTTTTTCTCTGATTACCTTTCCAGACAGACTTCTTTCCAAACAAAAAAGCCTTTTGACGATTGGCTCCTTCTCCTTTTGAGCCTGTGCTCGAAAAATCCAACCACTGGTATGCAACAGTTGTATGCTCTCTATCTTTCTATCTCTCTCTCTCTCTCACACACACACACACACACACACACACACACACACACACACACACACACACACACACACACAGAGTCAATGTGCCTGCTTCATATTCTCCTTTCTTCGATAGCATAAAGGTAACTTGATCTAATCCTTCGTCCTCACTGTTTGCCGACAGGATTTCTGTGCGCAAAAAAGGTTTCGTTCTCTAGCCTAAGCATAATCCACAGTAAGATGTTCACTCACCTCAAGTCTACTGCAGACATGCAGACACATAGCTTCTTTAAGACTGGTAGTTTGCCGTTACTTGTTGTTTGTGTAGCTGCCTACAAATAAGAGTCATGGGGAGTAGAGCCTTTGCTCACTCGCTGCACTATTTTTACGTATTGAGCTGCATATCACTGTACAACTTTAAATGGACACCTGTCTCTTGCATGGAAAAGAAGGAAGGAAGTGCAGAAGCACGGTTGTTCCTTCTATCCCTGAGACCAAAGAAGCAGGATCCAGTTCTGGCTGCAAAGCTCAATATACACAGTCTTCTTTTTTCTAAGATTTTCTAAGATAAATAAAACATGTGGAGTGCAAAAAGAGTGCAAACAGAGGAATGGGCACTGAAGTGACAAAGAGGAGCTTTGTCATGTGTCTGTACCATTTCTTCTCTGAGACAAACAACATGGTGAATGATTTGGGCAACACAGATTTATAACCAATACCTGCTAATTGTTCAATGCAAGTCGCACCCCACACGTTGGCAGTTTAGAAGGAGGTGGGAAGGTTTGTTGCATAGGAAATAGCTTAATTTGGAGAGTTTAACTCAAGCACCAGAGTTCTGAATTTTTTTGCGGCCTTTCCAGCCAGGTGGTAAACAGAGTCAAACCACTGTAAAGGTTCACTGTTACTGATCCTGAGTTAAGAAATGAATGCATGTTTCAAATACAGTATTAGAGAAGTTCCTGTGCTCCTTCAAGCATGTGCTACCTGTTATTTAATTTAAAAGTAGATATGTCTTCCCAGTGGTTTCAAGGCATTCATTAATTTGTGTTCAGACCATCCATAACTCAGGATGCCACATGGACTGATGCAATGCCTAAATTAAATGTTGTAAATAATCTGGTGTTTAAAGGCCAAAATGTAGGGTTTGCAGCATTTGATATGGGGCCAAAATGTCACAAAAGATTACTATGTTCTTGTCTTCTGTTGCACTAAAGATAGAAATGAATCACTGCCAGATATTGGTCTTGTAGAGTCACTTTCTGTGTGAAATCCCAACCCGTTCGCATTAAAATTTAGCATTGAGGAACTTCACCGGGCCTTCATCCAACGGACTACTCATTCTGTCAACCTGCTCTCCCGAAAATCTATCACTATAGTAACTATGTGGTGCTCAGTGGGTTTTTGCTCGAAGCTCCTTGTTGAAGAGTGATAATAAAGTGGGAGCTACCGTTAAACCTTTAATTATAATGCATATATTAAGTTAAAGTTTTAATTTCATAATCAGGCAGGAATCTATCCTCACAGGTCAAGTAGAGCTTTACGGGCAGTGATATTCTAGCACTTAATTCTGTTTGTTCTCAGAGTGAGGGTTACTGTAAATAACTTTTATTTAGCTATAACTATTGTTCAACTTTTATTCAAGTAAAACATCAGAGTGGTTTAAATATTGGATGGAAAATATGAGGGAAACTTGAACGTCTGAAACTGGACTTTTTAAATAACTGTTGTTAAAATGCTTTTTAACTGAGATTAGAATGAAATCAAACATGTATGAAGTTCTGTGAATTGGCAAGAGGTGCATACACCTGTGTACCTGTACCATATTGATATAGAGGACTAACCTATTATCCCATAATTGAGTGTTAAGGCCTTTTGTCTCTGGATTCCAGCCAGTAGAAAGATTGTTAAACTTCTCTGAATGTGTAGGATCGTTCAGAAGAAACCAAAAACTTTAATAAATGTATTACTCAGTAACTTAGGTGTGACCATGTAGTATGCAATAATTTTTTTTTACTCCGCTCTCAAGATTTTGGCACTTGACAATTGTATGCATTTCTTGTATGCATGCTTGGCAAATGTTATATAAGTGGTACATTCTTCTTAAACTATATTTTCACACCATATTTAGCAAAGTCTGATGAATATGACTGATATCTTTTGTAAGTTTTAATGACAATAGTTCAGTGAAATATAATGTGTTATTATTGTTTACCTTTACACTTTCTGATCCAGGCAGCACCAGGGAAGCTCATCTGTGTAGTCTTTAATAAAATCACTTGTAGGACAATGAGTGGCTTAGTGGTTTGGACAGTTGTGTTAAACTTCTGAGTTCACCTCTGGCCCTGCTGTAATATTGTTAACCAAAGTACCTAAATAGTTAGTACTCAATACTTAAATATGTTGAATAACTTAGAGAATACACTTTTGTATAAATTGGTAAATCACTATACGTCACTGAGTGTACAAGCCTAAAACTGTAAGTCACAATGGACAAAGGTGTGGCCCAAATAATGAATAATAATAATGAGTTACTTATTAGGTATGTTATACTAAAGAATTCTGTGATGCACTGGCCTCCTGTCCAGGGTATAGATTCATAGCCTAGACATCATAATAGATGGACAGAGCGATCGTATTAAAGAAAAGGTTTGACTTTAAGGAAAGACAGCAGACTTGATTTCTATAGTAGAAACAACAGCTGTTCCCCTGGCTAGAACATACTTACACCCGGGGTCATGGCACAGAGTTCAGTCATCAGTGGACCTGGACAGGGCAGGTGAAGATCTCACATAGCAAACGGGACACAACTGCTCTATAAATAGAGGCTCATGCCCAAGGTACATTTGCTGTGCAGCAGATCCAACAGCACAGTGCTTGCTGCCTTACCCCTCACGCTCTCCGATGGTTGTAGGGCACATCTAATATGTGAGATGGTAGACCACAGAGCATTTTGTTGCTGAAACTGTTTCTCAGCACTAACTATGGGGTCTATTTTTATGCTGAAGTGTGTGATTATTGCTTTGCTCCATGCCCAGTTGTTATGTGTATGTTCAGGGTGCGGTCCTATGGTTTAATATATAGCCCTGGCGCATGGGAGGGTTTCTTCTGTTTAACTTCTGTTTAACTACAAGAAAACGGATCTGGTCGTATGTCCATACTAAATATTGCTTTGGGCAATGAAAGAAGGCCAGTTGCTGTCTTATTCTCTACTGTGCCTCCTAATTAAACATTCATTCGAACCTCTGGCAAGTTAAATAATGATGCGCTCCAAGCAACAAAGATGGCAGAGGGAAATGTACCGTGTTTGTTTGTATGTAGCTCTGCTTTTTTCTAGTGTTTTCCTCAAAGTCCCGCCTTTGCACAGCTTCACTTGCTGTTTCCGTACTTCCTTGGGCTTTCTAATCATCTTTTTTTTCCCTCCCCTTGCCAGCCAGTGAGACTGCCAAATTACAGAGTGTAAGATGAAACAAATTCTAAGAAAAGAAATGTTGGAGTGTAGCTGCACAACAAGAGCGTGCGTGCGTGCTTGTCTTTCAATTTAATTTAACAAACTGAATGAAAATGACTGAAAAAATTACTACTGATGGGGATGTGAGAGAAGTATAATATCCTTGGAAATAGTAAAAATATTTATTAATGATATTAATTTTAGAACTATATAACTCTAACCCTAAGGTTTTTGTTCAATAATTTTAATGTAGGTTTACACAGTATTACAACCAGGTCTAGGGTCAGGACGCAACAGAATGGGTGAGATGTGGGGAAAGGAGTACACACGTATCACACAGTTGATTTAAATCAATTCTAACTTGATATTAGCTATTGCCTATTCTCACCAATTCCCAAACTGGTGTGGATGTCATGGGAAAACCTGTCAAAATATGACAAAAGCAAGTAAATAAAAAACTTTTGCCCATGCATGTTTTAACTTAATTGCTTTCAGCAGAGCCAGGGTCCAGCTTGTCCAAAGCAGCTGAGGGTGGTGGAAACCTCATGAGCTTCCTTGTCATACATATGCCTGACAGCCAGGATTCCTTCATCTGAATTTATCAGAGTTGCAGTAGAACTTCAGCCAACCTGTAGCAGGCATCACCAGTGATGCTTACATATGTAGTATATTGTCCTACAATTAATTGCATTAATAAATAATAAATAAATAAGTTCACATGGGAACAATAGTGTATAGCAAATAGCTTAACACTGTAGATCATTTTATAGAAAAGCTTCAGCTAAATGAATTATCTGCTTCATTTCAGATTTTACGGTGTTTCTACATATGAACTTTTGCTGTTGTGACACCGTTTACAGCAGCATGAAGACCAATTTCAGCACTCTGAACAGCAAAGAGGTGGTTCCTTGCCTCCCTGAGCACCATTTTACCCCATCTGAATGCACCCCTGGGGGCTGTCAGTTGTGCTCAGTGAATATGAGCTAGGCTTTGGGGCAAAGCAGCTTAATATGGTGGAAGTGGGTGGGGGAAGAGAAAGAGAAGGGAAACACTGAAGGTTTTGGCTGGCTCCATTTTATGAATGAAAGTAGTCCATCGCCTCCTGCGGAAAGCTGCTTGTAAACACCCCACCCTTTGTAACTCAGTATGATTTTGAACTGTTTCACATGACGTGCTTATAATGCAGATCATTCATAAATGATAAATATCAAAAAGGTAAAAGAGGAATAACATGCATACGTGTAAACCTAGCAAAGATCTGACCAAAATGATGAGTGAATTTTAAGCAGTTCTATCCAACACCCTGCGATATGTACGACTGATAAGTACACCAAAGACTTTTCTGAGCTAAGCAAATTGGGCGTTTTAGTTACTTTTAATGATGTTTACAGTGTGAACTTGTTGAAGTAGCAGTGATCCTTGTGTTATATTTCACATCCATATTTCCTAAGGCATATTTTGCACCACAGTCCACCTGTATGTGACCAGCTATGTCGGTCTGTAAGGTTCCACATAAAACAGTCAGCAGTCTTTGTTCATATTCACATTATTAGGAGGTGGTGTGAGAAATCTGGATGTTTTGTCTCCTTCCATTTCTGAAAAATACCTGGAATAACAGAAAGCAGTATGGCACAAAACTGATTTCTTCTTTTTTAAAACGGTTTAGTGATTTAAAAGAGCCATTTGCTGACATCATCAGAGTTGAACTCCACCCTGAATACTGGCAATAACTCAACAGTGCACTTCAGCCAAAAATCCTGCATCTCACATCACTGAAATAATCCTGAAGACAGTTGCATCACAGTGTCGCTGACAGGTTCCCAACACTTCCAAAAATACTGTACACTCAGAAAAAACAAAAGGACATTTAAAAATGTGGGATGTTTGTTGTTTTAAGACTTTTAAGGTGTAAAAGAGGAAAAGTGCATCAATGAAAGCCCTCCTAAGTACTCTGCTTTCAATGCTCTTCGTGTGCGATAAGAAAGATGTAAAAGCATTTTGTTGACTTGTGGCCTCTGTCCTTAGATCTTGCAGCTCCAGGTGGAGCCCCACTCATGTTGTCAGTTTTAGACTTTATATAGAGAACAGGCCAGGATGAGCACATCTTTAGCACAAGTGACAGCACTCTGGACAAACCAGGTAAGGGCCCCATGCTCCACCCTCACCGAGTGCACCTCCCAAATACTCCTTATTCACCCAGCCAATGAAAATCTCCCCAGATTCCTGTCCTGGAAGGGTGGGGGAGGGGTTGATGAACATTAGTGCTGAAAAAAGATGAATTCTTAGGTGAACTTTACTGCAGAGGTTCCTTTAAAAGGTTTCTGCACGACTCGGTTATTATGAACTTTTATCGTGCATCTCTTCTTTACATTTTTTGTTGTTTTAACAACATTCTTCAGCTGGAGGGCGTTGAGTTTCCCCTCCAGGAATAGCCTTCGGTAATTTGTTGAGTTTCAGAACAGTCAGAGCATGGTTCTTCACATTTCCATGATAATGCATTTAGAAGATGGTCACAGTGTGTTTTAAAACCAAGCACTGAAAAATGCACAGTTCTTGGCTGAATTCTGAATGTTATCCCGAGGTTTAACCTCTTAAGAGGTATTTAGAGTCACCACTTATCCTGAAACGTGTGTTTGGATAGTGGGAGGAAACCGGAGCATCTGGAGGAAATCCAGGCAGACTCAGGAAGCACATGCATGTGTTAGTCTGGTAGGTTTCGAACCTGCGTCCGAACAGCAAATGCGCAGCAACTGAGATCGATCTGCTGGGCAGCGGGAGCGCGCAAGCGTGCGCGCGTACGGCTCCGGACAGCGACTTCTTCCAGCAGCGGCCTCTCTCCCCGCACGGGTGCAGCCATCCCCAGCATCGCGACTGCTATAAACATTTTACATTAAAATGTGGTTTCAAAGTTCATCTCTACTTCAGGCTAAACGACACCAGCAGTTTCATTTCCGTTACAATCGATCTGTTCAAGTTGATCGACCTATTTTCCCAGCCCTTAATTTTTTAAACTAGTATAATAAACGCTTTAGAGACATATTTATTAATGTAAGACGGCCGCTATAAATGTGTATGTACTTTTCTCTTTTCAGGATAATCTGCTTCACATGTTTTGAGTCCACGAATAATTTGAAAATTGCCCATCTTCACTAACGTGAAACGTTTGCTCGCATAAAACTAATAATTATGGTTTGTATCGGAGTCTGAAACAACTCGGATGCGAGCATCAGTGACCCCGGCATCAGCCGCAGCACCACAACTGTAATAAAAAGGCATTTTTTGCTTAAACAATATGAAAGGGGGAGTTTGGTGGGAAAGACACGTGCGTTAAGATGTATAAAGTGCGGCGGGGGGTGGGTTTGGGAAGGAAGGAATGGGGGGGGTGCTTGGTACCTCTATTCAGTAGCTGGGGAAGGAGGGGGCTGCCCTGCCGCACTGGAGGTCCGCACGCGGAATGGGAGGGCGAAGGGCTTCGGGTTTCACCCCCACAGGGGGGCAGGGGCCGGACTGCTCTCCCCCCTTTATACCCACTTCATTGAAGGCACAGCCGACATATAACGGCGGCGCGGAGTTGGTGCCGGGGGCCTGGCGCTGCGCTGTCGTCCGCTGCGGGAGCTTCGTTCGTTGCGTGGTTCGGTCCGGCTCGGCTCGGTCCCTGGGGAAACTCGGTGAAAGAGAGAGAGAGAGAGCGGCGTGCGCTCCATCCTCGGCGCCACTTGGTTTTCCCTCCGGAGGCGCTGCAGGTCCCGCATGTAAGCCATGTTCACGCTGGATTCCAGGACCGTCCTGCTCCTGTGGCTCGTAGCCGCGGCCAGATGTCAGCAGGAGGACGACCGTAAGTCGGGGGGGGGGGGGACGAGACCGCGAAACCGGCGGCTCGCGCGCACTCCCGGAACTTCTTGCTGTCCGCGCGTTTTCCTGGGTTGGAAAAGTTGTGAGCAGCGGCGAAGAGAGATTCGCAGTAAGGCGGCTACACGTACATTTGTGCACACTGTCGTTCCCGCAAGGTAATGCTCACGGTTGCGCACTGAGACGCACTTTGCGTGTGCGTGAGCGCCCGCGCTGCCCCGCATCTCCAAGCACCACAGTGGCCAACAACTGAGGCAGAGCCGACACGACTTACTGTACATTCGTGCAACTTCCTAAACTACTAAAAGCGACGAGCGCGCCAACATAAAAAGATTAACCGCAGAAATGCCTTTGAGTAGATTTGCGGGGGAGAATAACGCGTTTGAAAGTCGCGAACTGGTTGTGTGACAGCGAATTGCCGTAGAGATGTGTTGTTTTTATTATGAGGTCTTACTGGAAATACTTGGGTTTTGCGTGGCCCGGTTCGTTGGCGATGATCTGTGAGGCAATTGATGCTAAAGCAGGTGATAACAACTTAAGTCGCGGCAGCCCACGGGTGGGAAAGGTGTGGAAATTCGAGGTTTATGAGCGAACGTTGGCCGTTTGTGAGGCCACAGGTTGACGACGTGAATGAAATGTCGTCGATGTGGAAAAGGGTGAGAAGGTTTTAACCCGCTCCCTGCTGGTCGCCCCCAGGGGGCGCTGGGCACCTGCGCTCCGGCTGCCCGCATCGAGCGGCGCAAAGAGCTGCGGGGCTCCGGGACCTCGGCAGGAAAAGATGGAACATTCCTGTGTTATTGTGGAGCATCCAGGCGAATCCAGACTTGTTCGGGAGAAAAGATGAGCCATCATATTAATATCCCCCTTAGTGGCAACGGGGAAAAAAAAAAAAAACCTTCTGGGTTTCTGCTGTGACGTCCTGGCCAAAGGTACCAGTGGTTCATTACTTTTACTGATTCCTTAGAAGTTAGTGGAAGTATATTTCAAGCATCTAGGGGCAGAGAATAAAAGACAAAAAATTACATAGGAATGTCTAGTCTTGGAATTCAGACAGATTGAGCGTTCCATATGATTTTAGTGTTTCCATATGTTTTTCAGATCACCCAGAGGCAGAGGCATGGAGGCAGAGAGAGGAAATTTTTTTGGAGAGAAACAGACTGGAAAATGTAGTATAAAATCAAGAATTTGGAGTAGTAACTGTGCAAAGTCAACTCTTTTGTAATATAAGGAGTCAGACATAGCTGGATTTGAAATTAAACGTAGGAATGAGGAGGTGGGTGGGTGCTTTGGAAAAGAGGGAAAAGTGGGCAAAAGAAATGGTGCAAAAGTCAGCTCAGATTACCGCCGCGGAGCTCGGTGGCCCCCGGACATAATGTAAGTCGCTCTTTCCTGAAAGCTACTGAGGGAAAATATTTCAGACGTGTTCAGGGTAAGAAGTCGAGAAGAGGCTGTGGCCGTGGGGCCGAGAGACTCCAGAGCCGTGGGTTCAGAGGGCAGCTTGATGCCGCTGGCCATCAAGTTGCTCTACAGGTAATACAGACATCAGAGCAGAAGGGACAGGGTTCAGCGCTCTTTAGGACTGCCGAAAGAGCAATTCGGAACGCAAACTCACTTAACTCAAAGGTCCCAACACCTGTGTTCAATTTAGCATTTTCCCCTCAACTCCAATAAAAAATGTGGAGGCCAAGTCAGACTATGGAATGCAGTGAAGACTTCTCCTATCTGCTGAGAACAAGGTGCAGCAGTCATATATAAGGTTGGTCTCAGATGCACAAATGTGGAATTTGGTTTTTGGTGACGGTCGAGATTAAGCTCGGATAAAGTTATGTGTATGAAAGGTGACCATTCTCCATTCTTGGACGAGTTTGGGCTGGCATTTGACAGACGTATGGGATCCAGATGGGGGGGTGGGAGTGTGTCGGGGGGGGGTGAGTAGTGTGAGGTTCCCCCTTGTTTGTATAAGGCAAAGCCCTGTGAATTGGGTGCTGTGTATCTCCTAAAATGCCCTCATTCATAACTTCTGGGGTCTGCTGGGTTACCCAGAGCTCACCAGGCCTGCAAGGTAAACATGCCTACTGTACATATTGTTCCACGCTCACCGTGGTGCATGGCTAACCCTAACCCGAACGGCAAGGGCCACCTGTGTCATGACACTGAACGCAGACTCAAGAAGAGATTTTTTACACCACATTTGGTGTAAAAGGGAACAGAATCCATATTTAAATTCTTAAGTGACAGGGCAGCGTTAAAGCTGTGCTGTTCAGCAAAAGACACACAAAATGATATTTGTACATATTTCCGCATATCCGGAGTCTGCATGACATTCATTTTATGTTTATAAGTTTATTTCACACATAAAAGGTTCACATTTGCCAAAAATATGTGGTGCCGATGGAGGATGCTGTTTTCGAGCTGCACCTTTGGTATTTTGTGGGGGTTGGCAAGAGAAAAGCTCCTGTGCTTAAAATGCCTTCTCTCATTCTTTTATATTTGTAATTATGTTTTATCATAAATGGACCGGGGAAAGAAGTAGACTCAAGAGTCGGTCTATTTTAATGCACTTTTTAGAGGTGTGCTTCACACTTTATTTAGCTTCAAAATGGGCACCCAGTTGGGTTGTAAACCAGGAAGTTTGGTGGGAAGCAGAATGTTGCATTAGCAGGGGGAAAGGGAAGATCTCTTGGCGGCTCTTTAGGATTGAAACCCAGGAAAATCTCTTGCACTCTGGTAGAAACCGGGTTGTTCACATGTTGAAATCCATATGAAATGATTGACGTTAGCAGTTATTTGTCTCGTTTTTTTTAACGTTACACCGCCCTCGTGTGGTGGTCCATTGTAACTGCAGTGCTGTAACTAACAGCGCTATCCTACAGCCAATATTGTTCCCAATTTCCCCAGTGCAAACACACCTATTTATATAAAAATGATTTTATGTTAAAATATTGTACAAAACAGCGTAGATGCTGCACTTCATAATTTTCCTATAGCTGTATATCAGTACGACTTTTTAAATTATTTTTGAAAACATTCAGCAAAGTTAATGTACATTTTTCTGGTTAACAAGTGTGGAAATGATTGTTATTCTTCTAGGATTTGACAGGTTAATATATGATAACTTGCCCTTGTTGTATATGTGAAGATGTGTACGGCCACTCCCATTGTGGTCACCGCTACAGTGTAATGTTAGGCCTTCAAAACCTGATGTCCTGTCTCTCTCTCCTGCTGCTTCACACCTGCCCTCTCCCCACCCCTCGGCCCTGTGTGTGTGGCCCGTGTGGCCCCTCCTCCACAGAGGCCGAAGGGAGCTGTACGCAGGATGGCCAGCGGTATAGCGACAAGGACGTGTGGAAGCCAGAACCCTGTCGCATTTGTGTGTGCGACACAGGGGCCATCCTTTGTGACGAAATTATCTGCGAGGAGCTAAAAGATTGTCCCAACCCCGAGATCCCATTCGGAGAGTGCTGCCCCATCTGCGCGACTCTGCTGACCCCTACCAGTGCTCGTAATTTATTTATTCAAACTTTTATAAATAAATTACTGTGTATTTCTCAATACCTTTCATTGCATTGCAAGGAGCCAAACTTCTTTTGCCTTTGTTTCTGTTTTTCACAAAGAAACAAATGAAAAAGAAAAAAGATGTGAAAGACACTTCTAATTTCATTCCATGACTGAGATTGCTGCTTTTTAATGGGGCCTGAACATTTTTTCCTTCACCTTCACCCGTCTTATATGGATACTATTGTATTCCCAGTATCGTATGCACATGTGGGAATCATTATGGAGACAGACGTGGCTTAGAAGCTTCCTCTGCAGCCTTTAGACAGTACACAGTCCTCGATTGGATTTAAGACAGAAAACAGGTGGAAATAATCCATGGCTGCTCAGTGCCACCGTGAGGTTACATTTACATTGGTGACTACTAATAAGATGAGCTTTCTTATTTTAATCTGAGCACTCATCTAGCTTCCATATCTACGCAAGTCTGGGGTTTTACTCCCCTCTCCACTACAATCAGAGGGAATTCCAAAGCCCTTTAGCTGAGTTGGACCCGTGCCTTTAAAAAGGTACTGTTTATTAAGGAGTGCAGCATCATCTGTGAAATTTGAAGTGTTCTTTCCACACAAATCTTTTCTGCCACCATACCATTGTCTCGAAAGTGCACCTTGTATATTTCCACATATTCTGAAAGTCACAATGTCTGGTGCAAGAAAAGGTTCGTTGCAAAACTGTTATGGCAGAGAGGAAGTAACAGAGAAACAGTTGAGAATCTTCTGCTGATGCGAATGCTGTGACTGAGCCCCGCTTTGTGCTTCATCCCTCACCAACTTATCCTCGCTACCTTCTTTCACTACTGGCTGCCTGAAACAGTCAATTGGCCCTTTAAGAACCGCAGCATTGACACGGCGCCTCGTTCACACACGTGGCATCACTCCATGTGCCATATGTGTGAGCTGTGCCCCAAGAGTGGCCCCTCCTTGTTCTTCCTCCTTCTCCTTCATCTTCTCACCCCTGTCTGCTGGAGCCTCCCTCTGTCCCTGCCTGTCTGCCTCCTCTGAACCCCACGAGATGGAGCTCATAGCAGCACTTGTTGTCACCCGATGGGTTCCTTTAATATTTTACATGATATTATTAGTCAGCGCCATTATGTTCTTAGCGAACGCACCGAAGTAAGGAAGCTTCTTGCAGATTTTTTGCAGATTTTTATGTAGTGCTTGGGAACCATGAAACAACAGAGTTATTTGTGCTAATCGTGCTAATTACCAAATGTGAATTTGTATTAATATTTATTCTGTTCTCCCTTTTCTCTCCACCGACACAACAGGGCAAACTGCTGTTAAGGTGAGGAATTGGTATATTTAATACCTGCATGTGTACACGTTACCTCGGATACCTGTGTATTTTAACTTGTTTACATAAATTAGGAATGAAACTGGAAATATTTTCTGACATCTGACATCCCGAAACCAGTGAGGAGAGACTTTTTTATAAAAATATCAACAAGAGTATTGCACCGATTCCAACAATTTGCTTGGATTTGAGATTTTCTTGCAAAAATCGCATGCTGTGCTTTCTCAGGGTACATATTTCTCAGGTTTATAAGTCAGTTTATTTCATATTGTTTCATAAGAGCACAAGGAATAGTAAACATCAGTTAAAGCTTACAAACTGGGTTTGACCGGAAGGCAACAGGTCAGAGCTGAGCGCATATGCAGGACTAAAATGGACTCCTAAGGTTTTAGATGAATTTTGAATTCCTGAGTTTATTCTCCCTGTTCACCAGACAGCTCTTCACAGGGCTAAATCTGTGAAGTCTAGACTTAATGCCATGAGAAACAAAGAAAAATTGTCCCTCTAATGAAATCCAGGCTCTTTCAGTCAGGCCTCTTTTGTCAAACTTCATACATTTGGGCTGCTTATTTTTACATTGCCCTAATATGACTGACTGATATTCCAGGGGGAGAAAACCCCCAAAATATCTCATTTTTTGCTAGTGCACCATGTGGTTATTTTCTCCTTTTGGTAATAACTGTAATAACATTTCATAAGAAGCGATATGGTCTACTATAATTCAACTGCGCTTGTCACCGAAACAGGGACAGAAGGGTGAACCAGGAGAAATCATCGAAGTAAGTGTATGATTTTTATTACTCTTTTATTGTCATTATGTTGAAAGCATATTTTTGGGCCATTTTAAATCAAACTGCATATGAACTTGTGCAATATGAGCAGATGAGTTTGAGCAAACCTGCAGCGCAGGGCAACTTCTGATGGGGACATATTTCCTTCGTGATGTGAGAATGTGCAGTGGGGGGCACGCAAAGCCTGCACTGTGCCACATGGGGGAGGCAGGCGGCCAAGCACAACACGGCCCCCGCTCTGTGCATCAGCCCCCATCTGGGTTTGTACTCTGCAGCTGGCACAATGAAATCATTTGCCTTCTCCTTTTACAAGTGTGATGTCCTACGTTCTCACCCGGCAACTCTTTAGTTCTCGTCTTTTTTAATCCAGCTGGTTTTATTTGGTAATCGGTTCAAAACTTGAATTACATGACGCACCGAAATCTGTGTCAAACGGCTGGTCACTGCACAAAGCTGCCGAAAAACTTACGAGATTGTACGTTTTTATATTTTTGTTTGTAGTTCAAACACGGGGCAATAAGCAATAAAATTCTTTAACACAGCAATAAAAATCTACGTTAAAAATGTAATTGGGAGTCGCACGTTCATTTAATGTGTTAATAAACAAGGAAGAAAATTGTTTTTACATTAATTTTACTTGATGTCCCAGGCTGAGTTGCCTTTTTGTTCTTTCTTTAGGTTGTAGGACCAAAAGGACCACCAGGCCCAATGGTAAGCAGATGATGGGAAACCACTGAACCTCCAAATAAAGACCCCCCTTCCTTCCTGTGGCTTTGACCCACTGTGTTTCAGTTACAAACTCACTGCAATGTCTCATCCACACAGGGACCCCCGGGAGAGCAGGGGCCACGTGGCGAGCGAGGGGAGAAGGGAGAGAAGGTACTTTGCCCAGAGATAATTCCTATCCCATTGTTCTTGTCCTTGTGAGGAGAGCCATTTTCTCTCATCGATGCTGCATTATTATTATTATTTTTGGTCATAGCATATGATGCCTCCCAGCAGGAACTTAGCTTACATCCTGGCTTTGCTTGATAGGCTTCCATTAGCTGCCACTGTCAGTTATGGTGTTTTTAACAGCTTTGTGACACACGTGATGTGAAGAAGCCGAGCAAGGGCAGAAAATCCACGGTTATTTATGAGCGACTTCAGCATTGTTGTGGATATAAAAGGCGCATAAAGAAGCGGTAATGCAGGTGACTTTTAATATACAGACCTGAAATACAAAACTTGGATGTCCAGTGAGCAAATGTACATTTTTGTTTTGTTGTGGCCAGAAGTTTTTGTTCATTTTTCAGTAAGAAATGTAAATACTTTATATGATGAAGTATCATCTACAGCATTTTTTTACTTCATAAATATTCATTTCTGGAAGCTGCTGACTCATCACCCTCTTAGCTTCTCATTACTACAGACTGGCAGGATGAGTTCTTTACAACGGAGCAGTTACAGCGGGGCGGGAAGTCACTTTTATGAAATATTTTATCTGTGTTAATAGTTACAGTGCAGTGAAGGTGTAATGGGTCACTGCTCAAGTGACAATGGTATCATTTTTGAAAGCTTGCTATTTTATTCATTTACTTATTTATTATTTACTTATTTAACTAGCAATAGGAGAACAGAACCAGGTCAACAATGCAGAGATATAATCCTATGCAAAAAAAATGCAAACACATAAAAAGTACACAACATAACATAGGGCAAACTTTGCAGTAGTCAGCAAAGGATATTGCAGTAGTCAGCAAAGGATATACCAAGGTAGTACAAGGTGGTAAATTATTATAATAAACTATGAATGGTGAGGATGTACCTGTCCATATGTCTGTTTTTGAAACCTAAAAGGAATCTTGTTTAAAACGATGAACCTTTTAAAGTTTTAATAAAAATTTTGATATCGAAGAAGTGCCCTAACAGTAATAATGCTTATTTGGGCTCAGAAAGGCCGGTGGTCATCTTTTTATTTTAAAAAATGTAAAAAAAAAAAAAACAAAACAAAACAAAAAAAACAACTTGCTTTCAGCATGAGGCAAATGCAGAAGTTGAATCATGAATCACTTGCAAAGCCCGATGATAGATGCATCTAACCCATACTTAATATATTGATGATGAGTTATAACAAAGCACAAAACCAGATGTTCAGTTTATTTACATGAGGGAAATTTCCTTTTACCACCAGAGATAATAACAATATACATAAATACAGGGTTGAAGGTGATGTCATGGATATACAAGGATATAACAGACAACAAAAGTACAAAAAGCAGTAAATCTTGGAGTAAGTGACTTTTTTTGCCGCTAGCTCTGCTCTAGAAAGGAGTTCAAAAGACAATTTAAATAAAATTGTGAGTTATTTTTCAAACTCAGTAAAAACTGGTATGTGTAGCAGCTAATTTTCAATAAAATGTTCAACACAAAGCGCTTCTCTTGAACAACAGTGGAGCCTTCTGTCACATTTCATTTGTGGACCTTTTTCCCAATTCCACCCATTTTCTGAGTTGCAAAATCCAGAAGAATAAAGGATCGAGGCCACATTCTGAAGGCCGCATTTGTACAGGTGCAGATTTACAGGTCTTAGTACAGACTACCAGTTAATTTAAACAAATTGAGCAATGATATAGTGAGCAATTTATTATAAAGTCATTAGTTGTGTTGACAGAAAGTTATCAGTCCTATAAAAATGTTTAGAAGTTTGTTCCTATTTTATGTTCCTGCTAGGTGCCTGTGTACTTGTTCTTAACCTGTAAGGGTGTGTCCTGTTTCTCCTACTCAGGGAAGTCCTGGCCCCCGTGGCAGAGATGGAGAGCCTGGTACTCCTGGAAACCCTGGCCTCCCTGGCCCTCCTGGCCCCAATGGCCCCCCTGGGCTTGGTGGAGTAAGTATGACAATAAGGGAGGGGAGGTTACCAAGCTCTAGAATGGCTGGGGTCTGATACAGATGTGAGCAGCAGCATGGGGGGGTACCAAAGAGCAGAAAACACCCCCAAAAAGTAATATGAAAGAAAGGAGAACCTCATCTCCTCAAGTGAAAGAGGGAATTAGTGAAGTGGTGAAACTAAGAACATGGGAATATAGCGAGGATTTGGGTGTGGGAGAGTGGAGGTCAATCCGAATTAAATTGGTGAGAAAGGAAGAGATGATGGGGGAAGGTGGGAATGTTTCAGAGAAAACAAGGGACTGCTTTGTGACAGACAAATATCTGAAGGCCCCTCATTTTAATTTGGGCTCAGCTGGTCCCCCGGGGGCGGGACATGTTGTATATAACCCTGGCAACTGCAGAGGCGTGACGCAGCTAAGTTTGCACTGACTTATTGGTTTTGATGTGTTCAAGTTTACAGTACATGCTGCAGTCTTGCAATGGAGCCTGTGATCAGATATCATGACTTCTTGTTCTCACTTCCATGCTCTAAAGAGTCAACATGTGCTGTGCAAAGCAGCAACACATCACACCACGGGAATGCCAATCCAGTGACACTGTGCTCTCGTCTTGTTGTTTTTGGTGCAGAATTTTGCCGCTCAGATGACTGGCGGGTTTGATGAGAAGGCTGGAGGTGCTCAGATGGGTGTGATGCAAGGACCAATGGTAAGAAGCAGCCGGCTGGACCTGTGTGGTGATTGTTCAGTAAAACGGGTCCGTGAGTGACAAATGCTGGCTGGATAACCAGGAAATTCAATGACTGCATTCCATTTTTAAAAAGTCTTTTACCACCTTGTGGCCAAGAGTAGGAACTGCAGCTGCTTTTTCTATACTGGAAGGGTGATTGATTGGTCCTGATTTATGAAGGCATTTAAAAAAAATATATATATATATATATTCCTGCAGATAAGCCAAGAAAACATCAGGGTGGTTGTGCTTGCAAATAGGAGACACTGGGGGCTCTTTTTATTTATTTGTCCTAAACCATAATTTTGAATTACCATATTTAGCCACCAGAGGCAATGGCGCTTATTAATAAATAGCAGCTGTGGTTTCTTGTGGGGTTGCGGTTAGAGTCTTGAAGGGTGCCCTGTGTCATTTCACACTGAGGCAGCAGCCATCTTGCCCAGGATTTAACTTGGCAGCCCTTTAGTGGGTGAAATGGAGCAGAAAGACTCACTGTATCAGAGTGTCAGACCTGCGGACTTGCAGACCTGCTTCTGGCCCAACCCTGCCCTCCGCACACTGGGGGCTTTTACTGGGGGGCAAACCACAAGACGCAAACACACCTTCTTGTACAGAGGGTCATTCACAGCTCAGCCATAACAAACCAGGCCCATTCCGCACAGTGAAAAACTGGCTTTCATCTCTCTCTTCTACAAAGACCCAAAGAGCTACAGTATACTATCCCATGTTATGTCATGCCATCCCGTGATTCCAGTGTTTTCTTTGGCCTCTGTTCTGAAACTCATAGATGTATGCATCAATTGCAATTTATAAACTGAACAAATATTGCTATAAACCATTTTTACTATCATAGCCAAAGGGGCCTTCCTGATAATACATAAAGAGGCTTAAAAGATCATAACTATCTGTCTTGCAAGTGAAAGCGACTGATTTATAAGCCTCAGCTGGTTGATTCGCATGCATTACCTTCAGATCCCTTTTCCACAATTTCCACTGAGATTTGCATCACAGCCTGTGCATAATGGGAATTAAAGGGTGATAATGGACCTTTTTCCTCTGACGCACAGGAACAGGGGAGCAAAGATTAAACTGTGCATTAACTCTTCAGCCCTGTTTCACCATCTTGTCACACTGTTGGTCCTTAATTCAAGGAGATCTATTGATGTTGTGCAGATTGTATATGACATGTGAGTTGGGTCCAGGCCAACGTGCAGTAAAGTGGGTTCATGCCCTCTACCTGCCCCGAGCACACCAAGTGCAGCTGCTGGCCACAACCCCCCTCCCTTGCTGCCAGTAGGACTGTGAGCAAGGAATGGGTCTCTGATTTATGTAGCTGACAGGCAGGCTGCTGAGCTTTTGTTGCTTTGAGGCAGAAAGGGGTACTGCGCTTTATTAAACAGGTGGAGAAATGACAGCAGGCAGGCAAAAAATGCTGGACCTATGTTTTCCCCTGGCTCTGTACAGTAACTCACAAAACGGCACCTGGTGCAGGGCGTGTCGGCGAGGTTGGCCCATGTGTGTGAATGCCCATGTTTGTTTTCTGACAGCCGCTTTCTCTCTTACCTCTTTTTCTCTCTTTCTCTCTCCCTCAGGGCCCGATGGGTCCAAGAGGACCGCCTGGCCCCACCGGTTCCCCTGTAAGTACCCCCGCCATCAGCTCCTCCATAATGTCAGCAAGCAATAGGAGACCCACAGTATGGTGCAGCACATAGTTAAAGTGTGTCGTTCATCCTTTGCTGTAAAATAGTATTCCTTTATTGCTTTAAGTTTATGAAAAGTAATTATTAAAATCAGTTTTCATCAAAATTTCGTAAGTTTGCATATGACTTTTTACAGAGCACCAAACATCAAAACCCTAAGCAGCCCTGTGCTTGGCAGTTTTTCAACATGCCCACAGCTTTATCCGGATTTTGCCTAAAACAAGTAATAAATTGTGTTTGAGAAAAGGGGAAGTAAGGTGGGAAAGACAGACCCATACATGCAAAATCAAAGAAAAATACGTTCTTCTTCAGACAAGATGGGATGTAGAAATTTAACACTTTAATCGTCCATCTGAAGGCCGGAGGGCTTTTTCCTCTACCGGCAGACAGGCGGCAGCTGATAGTTTAGCTTTGATACAACCCGACAGTTTCCCCTCTCAGCCACGCATCTGTCCTCCTTGAGCCCTTCCAGTTTTCAGCTTTAGTAGCAAATACTGCAGGAGGACGTGTCCATACCTGATGTCTAATTACAGAGTGTGGTTTGGAGTCCTCCATCTTTCTCACACACCTTGTAATGGCTGCCTGCACACCAAGTGCTGTGTTTTAGTTCTGAACAGTGGATTCCAGCTTATTTTGGTCGCCACCATTGCTCAGTCTGCAGTCACTTTTCTTATACATTTTAACACTCCAGCAGTTGCCTTGTTCGAATTGTTTTTCTGGATCGGCATACCTGAACACCTACACTTAAAAATGAAATCCTGAAATTGGAAAAAACATTATGTTGTTATACAACTTAACGTAGCTTGGTGACTAAATTGCCTGTAGTTCGTGTGCCAGGTCCCATCTGAGGTGGACCGTATTTTGTGTCCTGTGTTTCCGGAAAAGACCACCAGGCCACCACAGCTCTGCCCTGGACAAGTTTTTATCAATAACTGATGAGATGAATGTGATAATGTCATAATTAAATCCACGATACTCATCTGGTTGTATTTTGAAACAGCGTGGCTAACTGACTGCTTTTCTGCGTCCCAGGGCCCTCAAGGTTTCCAAGGCAACCCAGGAGAGGCTGGAGAGCCTGGATCTTCAGTACGTATTCCATGATGCCCTGAGGTGCCCTCCCTCTACCCCGCAGCTACCTTCAGTCGTGTACCAGACTGCACCGCTGTGCTAATCCTCTCTTGTTGGGCGCCAGGGCTGCCCTGGGCATAGGTCTTGTTAACCTCGGACCTCCAACCTTCATGTAAAACCTCATTACTTGCAATTAAAGTCAAACCAGGAGTGATTTTGACAGCACAAGAAACCATCAGTCCTCAAACTCTACCGCATGCACCACAAATCCCGAGTCAGGTTTTTTGCGCTTAACTGTGTTTCTCCAAATGCTCAGTACGCCTTTCAATCCAGCATACTTTGTGAACTTTGTCCTGTAGAATGAAGTGTGTTTTTGTCTTTGTTGTTCCCGGGCTGTAATTTGGAGGATTAACGCTTATTCACAGCAACTTAATGCTTATGTTTCTTCTGCTCCATTAGCGCCTAAACAATATTTAGGATTTAATGCCTTTTTATAATTTAACATCTACCTTTAGCATTCCACGGTTGCTATTTCTGCAGTGTTATGTATTCCTTCACCTCCATCTGTTTAAGATTAAAATAACCTCAGGTATTTTGCCCAGAAATGGGATGAAAGTATGTGTGCAATAGTAGTTTCTATTTTTGTCTCCAGTGTACTGCCCTCTGTTGACAGCTTTAAGTACATCTACGCCTCATTCTGCTCTTTTCCTCAACAGGGCCCCATGGGTCCCCGAGGGCCGCCCGGTCCTTCTGGAAAACCTGGTGAGGATGTAAGTACCACATCCTGGCAGTTAAATATCCTTTGCTGGTCTCTCTTTTCCTTAAAAAAATGATTCTGTGTTTATGTAAATGGGCAAATTGCCTGAGAACCTGCAGAATATAGAATCCATTATAGGTTCTGGACAGTACTCATCGACTATTTTTTGACTCCACATCCATCCAATAATGACTGTGACCGGAGAGGGTGCTTCTTTTACCATTTCTTTAATTTTAACTCCTCTGATTCCTCTTATTATATCTGGACATCTACACTATGGAAATGACCCATTTGTGACTATAGCTGTCCTCACTGTCAAGGTGATAAAAAGTGATAAAAAGCAATAAAAAGCAACACTGCAATTCACCAGTCAACTCAGTGTAGCCCAGCTGCTGTGTAAATGATCACTACTCATCCACAAGTCTTCACTTTTCCTTCACTGTCCATTATGGCTACTCGGACACTTGACTGGCATTTTAGCCAAATCGGCTTACAGTGTTAAGCTACTTACTATAATTTACAGATTTGGAAAAGTGGGAAATTTTAGCTGGAGCAGTTCGGTGTAAATGTGTTGTTCAACAGGCTCAGCAGTAGGAAATGGACTTTAAACCTTGGTTTTCAAGTGGCCAGCAGCAGCTTTAATGACTGTACCACCTGAAACTGTTTTACAGTAGTGCACCATCATCATTGTCTACATTAGTACTACAGCACAGTTTAGTGCTGTTTATCATGGTGTCTGAAAGTTCAGGCTTTCCAGCACAGACATAATTCTTCATAATAATCACTGTGCAGCCTTCCCTGTCGATGTAGACGATTTATCTGTTTCAGCTTGCTGTTTGGCATTATTTCAGTATTGTAGCTGAGGATGTTGCAGCTAACTGGTTGCACGTTTAATTTGGTCTCAGCAAATAAAAATGTAACTGTTTCCTAACCAAGAGGATTTTAGAAACCACCGTAAAATTGTGTTGTCGGAGCCTCAGACTTTACGCTGCCCTAAAAACTTCCTGTTGCGATTGAGGCACCCGTGGGAGTGATGTGCCGGGCTCAGCTAGGCTCAGCTCGGTTTGGCATCCTGGTCCAGCAACCCTTTATTTAGTCTGCAGAGAGCAGACGTTGTGTGAAAATGACAAAGCAATGCAACATCTCAGCTTTGGATCCACCAAAAAAGCACCTTGAATCAACGCTGTGGCAGCAGTTTAGATATCTTAAAATGGTCCAGTTTGCAAATGGTCAGAGACATCTAATCTGCTTTAGCTTCTCTGTGATCGACCAACCATCCTTCTTCTGTATCCACCTCAAGGTGGAAAAATGAACTCGCAAACTACAGTAGTTTGGTCAGTTTTGGGCTTGCACTGGCTGGAGTGGAACAGCGGAGCAGCTTTAACATTGCTTTGATTTTTTTTTTTTTTGAAGTTCTTTTTTTTTGGTGATCCTGTACCTTTATCATTATTTTCCCTCTAACTGGTGCTCAGCACCTGTTCATCCATGAGCCCTGGGAAAGTGAATACATTTTTTACTGCCTGAGTTCCCCCTGAGGAGAGGGAATGGCTGAGATCCTGACCTCAGAATATTTCAATTTATCTGCTTTAAATGATTTCCAAGTAACCAAATGGTACACTATAAAAAGTGCCGGATAGTTGATGGTGAAAACATTGTGGTTAATTTGCTATTCTGAAAATATTCTGTAATCATTACATCTGCTATACACTTGCTGACATGGATTAGGCTAATGATCTTACTTGTTAATTCATTTATAGAATAAAACTACCTCTGATCCTGCTGCAAATGCATGACAACCAGCTTTTCATGATTTCCTGGTCACGTTTATGCCTTCAATAGAAATTTGATATACATTTTACTCTGTTAACAGAAGGCAAAAACAACAATAAAACATTCAGATATGCCATGTTTATATATTTTTCCCTTCATAGGGTCTCATTGCTTGAAGAAATCCCTCATTATATCATCGATAAAATATGCTGTAATACTCTAATGGATGTGAAATAGGCATCAAGAGTGCAGTGGTCAAATATCCTCATTAGCATTGTTTGGGCCAGCACATTGGACAGGGCTCAGGAATGTGGCTCCTCATTTCAGGACCAAGTACTGATCAGGATGTTTACTCCTGAGTAAAGTGCTTACCAAGGGTTACTTGGTTTGAAAAGTTGTCATGCCTTCTAAGTTAATTTAGGGAGAATAATTTTCATTTATATTTCAGCTTTAAAGTATTACATTGAATGTCGCTCTTGATTCTGATTCTGAAAAACAGGTATTGGATTAATTATTTAATTTTAACTACAATGTTTTTTGTCTCATAACTGTAGTTATGTTTTGGCAACCACTAGATGGCAGTCAACTGAAAAAAATATGTTTTTAATTCTGTGTCCACTAGTCCAAGTCATTACATTTATAAGTCCCACTTCTAATTTTTTCAGCCAGTTACAGCTAGTTCTAACGGTAATGTGTTAATGTTTTTTATGTTTTACTTTTTTCACCCTACAATTCTTTGCACATCCAGTACATGCCATGGCCTCTTTATGTCTCACTGTTTCTTACTTGTTATTCCTCTGTGTGTTTAGGGTGAAGCTGGGAAGCCTGGAAAATCTGGTGAGCGTGGACCCCCTGGGCCTCAGGTAATGTGTGAGAACCTGTCAGCTGGGCTACACACAGCAGAGAAGAAATTCGCTTCATTAAATGGCAAAAATATTCCCTACTGGGACTCTGTCCTTGATGTGTAAAGTTGTCTGGCTGCTCTAACTAACAGCCTCATCTCCAATGGCACAGATACACACCTGCAACTGTGCGTAAATGTGAACAGCGCAACAATTCAGTTCATGTTTCTACTGGTCTTGTTTATACCTGCTTCATCTTCCACTGTTTACATGGCTTCTGATATTTTTTTTACATCTTAATTACTGTGAACGGTAGTAAAATTATGTAATCTGTCACACTGAAAACATAGCTTCAACCATTAAGAAAGGAAATGCACTGAATACAAATGTAATTTCCAAACACCACGGCACTGCTCAGGATTAAGCGGTTAACAATGATGGGTGGGTGGATGAATGGATGGACCATGGAAATTAGTATTTTATTGAGGATGGGGCTGCAGGTTAGTGCCCCACAGTTTCTCAGGGTATCTTGGGCTTCCCACCACCAGCTCCAGATCATCATGAACCTGTTTGGTCACTCGCTTTTTCACAATGGATGGACGACTGCACTAATAATGCTACCAGGCGATACCATATCCGGGTAGAGCAGACTGTGTCCAGTGTCATTTCTAGTCTGTATGTAATTTAATGTCATTCTCCCCTTTTTTCCACTTAGGGAGCTCGTGGATTTCCAGGAACACCAGGCCTGCCTGGAATCAAAGGACACAGAGTGAGTGTACCCAGTTAATATTTTGTCATTTAATATCAGTCATATCTGTTCTCATCAGTTTCAGAAGAGCCTGCAGGAATGTATGAGTGTCAGCACTGCTGTATTTTTGTGGTATTTTTGTCGCTTTCATCCTCATCATTGGCCCTGTTGACCTACCTCACTGCTCGTGGACATTTGTAGTCGGAGTGGTGCTGGTAGGGTCACCGAGAATCTGGTTATCCGTTTGTTGATTTATGAACTTTCTACAGGGACACTCAGGTCTTGATGGTGCAAAAGGAGAGAGCGGAGCTTCAGGCGCAAAGGTAAAGCTCCTCTGTCCCTCATTACTGCCACTTTTCTCTAAATGTTATACTTCTTGGGAGTCCTCTGCTACTACTGTACATCTCACCTTTTCTCTTTCTGCTCTACACCATATCTATACCATATTCTCCCCTGCTCCTCCGTTAAATCTCCATCACTGCTGTCTTTGTTACTCTCTATGCACTGCCCTTTCTCACACCAGAGTCCAGTCATCCATATTCCCCATTTTCCCATAACGTTTCTCTTTGTCCCCCTGTAGGGTGAGGCAGGTGCTCCTGGTGAGAACGGCGCACCTGGACCAATGGTGAGTAATCCATGCAACAAAAATTCACAAGGCACACCCACCCAGAAGGAAGCAAATAGGTTCAAACATGGTAATAAAGAGGGATAACCTTAAAACATGTCACCACCCAAATGATTATATTATCATTTAAAGTGTGCAGTGAGAATTATGGATCCAGACCCATGTGGAAATGATTGCATGTTGCATTCCTGGAGTGAGAACATCTCAGTAAAACTTCTTCATCATTCAGATTTGGAGTTGCACAAAGTAAACTAAATTCTTACTGAAGTGCTACTTGTCCCTCTCTCTTTATCTCTTTAGGGCCCCCGTGGTCTGCCTGGTGAGAGGGGTCGTCCTGGACCCTCTGGGTCTGCTGTAAGTATTACATGCCCTCATTCTGCCATATTGCTCAAAGTGGCAGCCTAGACTCCAGGTCAGGTTTTGGTCAAGCCTGTTCTGCTAAAATACCACAGTCTTGATCCTGTGTTGTTGCACCTGCAGTAAATACTCTTCCCTAAGTTTTTATCTGTGTGTAGCCTGTGACTGTTACAGTTTTTTTGTAATTTTTGTTTACTTACAAATATGGGAACGTGGTGTCGTCTACTTTAATGTATACATACAATGCTTAATTTGGCTCAGTATATTCATTTTCCTTGCATTACTGGCCTTGTTTAAATGATTTTGACAATTGAGAAATATGAAATGTAGCCCATAACTCGGGTTACATGGATCATAGCCCCTGTGAAGCTGGTCCTTATCCTACCCCACCCACTGAAGTATTAACTGTGCTTCGCAATAGCCATCCAAAGCAGTACATCCTTTATGCCAAGGTGTTTACATCTGGGATCTTTATGGTTGTTCTCTGTACTAATATTTTCTATATTATATATACAGCATACTGTTATGCTTTGTTTTTGTTATTTCTTTGACAATGTTCTCAAAAGCACCACTTTAGATGACATTTTTGTCCTTAGCAAATCTATACAGCTGGAAATAGACCGTAGGCAATTTGGATGAAGTGTCCTGTTAAAGATTTCACTGTCCTTCAGATCCTTAGGGATCTGAACCTGCGGCATTTTGGTCTGATGTTTAGTTCTTCAGCCACCAAAGTACTTTCTGCTGTACATATGGGATATAGCAAGGATTCTCATACTGCTGTGTTGCATTTAACTCAGAAGCACATTCCATAAATAAGTACTTTACCAAATAAGTATTTTACCTTCCTGTGCTCAGGGTGCTCGAGGAAATGATGGCTTGCCTGGCCCTGCTGGTCCTCCTGTGAGTACTGCTGACACATCTCTAAACATTTTTGGATTATTATTGCACTTCGTATTTTATTGTAATGGAAGTCAAAGATGATTCCAAAAGGTTTGTAGTTGGTGGAAAACTGGGATCCTGAAGTGGAACCTTAAGATGTTCTTCCTCTCGCTCTTCTTTAGGGGCCTGTTGGACCTGCTGGTGCTCCAGGCTTCCCTGGTTCCCCAGGTTCCAAGGTATGTGCTTCATTGTTCCACCTCCCTTTTTTCTCCCTCTCTACCTTTCTCTGTGGGCAGCTCATTCTCTTCTTTTCTCTTTATGGTCCCTCCTTTTCTGTATCCCACTATCTGAGTATTTTTTTTTACTCTTAGACTCTCTGTTCACATGAAAGAGAGAATTACTGGACTAAGCTCCAGGAAGCCTGGGAAGGTACAAAGCTTGGGTTGTTTCAACCAAATACTGAACCTCCAACTATAACTCTTGTGGAAAGATAGAGCTGAATAGATCAAAATCAGACAGGAAGCTGTATATTTATATGAATAAAGCCATAGAGAGTGAGGCTATGATAGTCAACAAACAGGAGGAAATGAATACAAGAGTAACACTGGAGAAGACATCACTGAAAGAGTTCCCATCTGTATGGAAAAACCAAAAGAGGAGGTGTGTGTTTTTTAACATCTGTTTGCTTGGGACTGATTTATCTTCCCAGAATAGTTAAGAGAAGCAGAGGGCAGCCGCCATGCCTGTAGACCTGCTACCGGTAGCGTCAGCTGCCATGACCCCCTGGAATCAGAGAACTCATTTAAGGGCCTAAAGGGAGCGACAGGGACAGCTTTGCACAGTGTCTTCTCCTGAGGCTGCCTATCTTATTAATCCCTTTAAAGAAAAGAACCCAAATGTTCTGGCAGATGTGTGTGTGTGTGTGTGTGTGTGTGTGTATGTGTGTGTGAGAGAGATAGAGTTTTTAACCTAGCTTTTATTCAGAGAAGACTTTCTGTACAACTTCAAACAGCGTACCCCAGTGTTCTTACAAATCTTGGTTTTGATCCTTTTCCTGTAGTGATCTCTCTAAGCTGTTACCACAGCAACAGTTCAGGTATATGGCTAAATTTAAGAATCCCTCAGATCAGAGTCAAAAGGAGAGCATCCTTCCACTCTGCTCTGCATCTTTCGTTTTCGCCATGTAAATGGCAGTCGGCCATGTTTTCAACATGGTCTCCTCTGTGGAATTATACGACACCCATCCTACTGAATAAAATCTGTATGTATAAAAATTAAATTATAGCTATAAATTACACCTTATACCTCTAAAACACATGGCAAAGTATTATGTAAAAATTGTGCACATGTGAAACTGAGGTAGGCGGTGAGGAATTCCATCCTGTGAGTATGGTATCACCACAGCTAACAGGAGCAGGAGTATCCATTTGCTGCCTCTGGAATCAATTATATGTCTCTCTCTCTTGCATGGTATTTGCTATACACCTTCTTATGAAAATTTGCATGCTGTGAGTCCAGTCCAACATATCATTTTAAAAAAGAAAATGTTTCAGAGAAGTAAAAGCCATTTTGCTATTTCTTTGTGAATGTAACAAAATATAACTTGTAAAGTTGTATGATGCATATTGTATAATGAACTTCAAATGAGTTAAGTTTCATGAATGGATAAATCAATGTTAGTGGCTTAGTGTACAAACCAAAATTTTCTTTAGAGAAAAGTAATATAATAATAAAAATAATAAGAAGTAGCTGGGTACTAATGCAGCTTGTCCTACAGACTTTGTCATTTTGATGCCATGGCTTCAGTTGACCTCCTCATCTCTGTCCAGGGTGAAGCTGGTCCCACAGGTGCCCGTGGACCTGAGGGAGCCCAGGGACCCCGTGGCGAATCCGGAACCCCCGGATCCCCTGGCCCTTCTGGTCCCTCTGTAAGTACCTCTAAGTGGGGTGAGAAGCTTAGATATACGTAAAATGCACAATTAGACCACGGATGAATATTGGCTCCGGCACATGGCACAGCTGTGTGTTGTACAGTAACTGATCTATGAATTGTGTTTTCTTATATTTTAAATCCATCTCATCATTGCAACAGTACAGCCTATTTTTCTTGGACCTACTTCTCTTATGGGCTCCTCTTTGCTCCTTAAACTTTAATCACTTCATTATCTATGTACAAAAAACTACCCTGCTGTAAAAAGTACTCCACCCATTATTTTTCTATTAACAATGGAGCAGCAACACTGGGTCACAGCAACACTGCTCAGGTTCAATAATTCAAGAAGTCTCCAATGCCCAAAATATATCTTAAATTATCCTACAGATTAAATGCATTTTTTTAAATCGCAGAAGCAAATTCTTTCATTCACTGTCAGTTCTACGTGTAGCTCTCGGTGTAAATTGCCTTACCACAGATGTGACTGTACTGTGAGAGTTCTCTGTCTGCATCTCTATCTCTCCATCTGCTAATTCACTTTTGTCTATGCTGAGCTGCACACTGCTTTGGAGGAAAGTGTCTGCTAAATGAATAAATGCAAATGTAAAATTTTGTTTGCCTTGTATAGCCCCCTCATTAGGTATCAGCAAACTTGACATGCCACTCACCTGATCTCACTAGCTTGTTCTTCAGCATTAAAACCCTGAATCTACTTAGAGCTGTAAATTGCTTGGTTTCTCAGCCCGTATTTTAATCCAACAAAAATTTCAAAACTTGTATTTTTATTGTCATTGTGCAGATGTGGGTGGTTTAATCTGAGATTACTTCCTTTTCTTACCTCCCTGTAGGGTAACCCTGGTACCGATGGTATTCCAGGAGCCAAAGGATCTGCTGTAAGTATATACTAGACATCCCATAATAAACAAAAAATGTTCTAGTAGCCACCTATACTGTTTTTAACACATTTAAAGGTGTGTATGCTTTTATTCTCTGAATATTTTTTGTGCATTAATAAATTATAATCATATTATACCTAACACTCTAATAAGCAGTGGAATGCATATAACAGCCAGTTAACATATGTGTGTACTCTGCTGTCAGATCAGTAGATGTGCATGTCTTGTGAGATTATATTGCTGAAGCCACATGGCTGAAGGTGTGTGAAGTGGAGGACAAACACAGACACCGGTGCAGCTAAACTCTCCTCGCTTGAATTCATGCCTCTCAGACCGTTCACGTGCAATTAGCAGCGAGAGCCCAGAAACACGAAACGCAGCCAAGGGCAATTTAAAGTCATATCGAGCTGTTTGCGCCCGAATGGATGGTGGAGGAGGGGTGCGATCAGAGCACAGCTGCTCCAGGTGATCTGAACCCATCATCACGGGACCCTCGGTTCCAGGCACCTGCTTCTTCTTCAGTCAAAACCTGTCACTCTGCTGTCAAGTGACACAAAGCTGTCACTCTGCTGTCAAGTGATACATTCCCAGATCATAATGTGTGATGTTCAGGCACCAAAGTTCAACAAAAATATGCAAGCGAAAGCACCAAAACATAAATCAGTTTAAATAGATTTGAAGGATAAAATTGTACAGGTCTGTTTAAAAAGGCACCTGTCAGTCACAACCGTAGACCTTTTTCTTTGTTTCTCAGCATATGATAGCAGTTCAGATTTCCAGCAGAATACAAACACATTACAGGCTTAGGAGTCTGTTTGTAATCTTTAGTCATTTATAATTTGCCATTTTATTTAATTATTTCTTCAAATGGAAGATAATCCTCTTAAAATATTGTCAGGTAGCTGTACTCCATGTCTTTTTCAAGTCCATTTCACAATGAAGCAGAAATGGAAGCACTTACTCTGTTAATTGTTCTTATAAGAGTTAAAGTAGCTCAGGGATGTGTATTATATCATCCCAGTTGTCAGTTTTTGAGCAATAAAAATCACCAAAATAATGGGGCTTTGATAACGTTAAATCTCCCATCCGCAGAACATTGTGGTGCTAAATATGAGCAGCTACTCGGGCATAAAACATGGTCACAGCCAACGGACGATATGACATAGGTTTATGCTGTATCCCAGAAGCACCTTGCTGAGTTCAAGATTATTTTATTGTCAGATTATTATTTATGGATTATTTCATGAACAATGTGCTAGTTTCTTTGCTAAAGCAAACCCTGCGTACTTAAACAGTAATGTTTTGTGAGTGAAATAAGTGTGATTTATTGCACCATTTATTGTATTTTTCTTATTTCACCATAAATTTGATTTTTCGTAAATTATTGTTTATTTATGGATTATGGCAGCACAGTTATTTTGTAGTAAAGGTAATAGCTGCAAAATATGTTCTCCTTTCCTGTGCTTGGCTGATTGTGTAAATGGTTATTACAGATCCTCAGGTGAGAACATTTACCCAGTTTATATTACAGCCAAATGTGCCACACGGAGGTGGAGATTTGATTACATCCAACTGTGACTGTAGTGCCCCCATGGGAATGAGGGACTGAGCCTTGCTTTGTTTTTCCCCCTTCAGGGAGCTCCTGGCATTGCTGGTGCCCCTGGCTTCCCAGGACCTCGTGGACCCCCCGGGCCTCAGGGAGCAACTGGACCTCTGGGGCCCAAAGGACAGTCAGTAGGTGTCTGTTCTCTGAACACTCTTAGGCTAAAGGTCACATTGTGTTTCATGGTGACTCTTTCTTGCATTTTCCTCAAATATATGCAACTGAAATGTTTCTTCTTTGGCATTCTTTCTTTAACTGCCATCAGAGATGTTTTTACAACCCCGTTGCCTCTTTAGAAGGTATTATTCTCTGATAACCAGACTGGACTCATGATAACATTAGATGTTAGACCACAACTGGTTATAAAACAATGCTTTTCTCTTTGCTTATACCTACAGGGTGACCCCGGCATCGCAGGATTCAAGGGAGAAGCTGGTCCCAAAGGAGAGCATGTGAGTGCTTTCCTTCCCTCTTCACTCAGTGTCACTAAAGGACAGCTGCTGATCAGTAGCATTGACCCTCTGTGTAACCAATTGAGAAACATAACACAAATATGAGAAACAGCTTGAAATTGTCAGTGTTGTTTGGTAGGATCAGTTTACACATTGGAATATAGATGCTTGTGCTTAGATGATGAGTTGCAATATTCTGTGTAAATCAAAAGTAAGGCTTGTCTCTTTTATTGTTATTCATCACATATGATATACATGAATATTATTTAAAACATATTATTTAATGCTTTACTACGTATTTCATAACAAATTATGTATTTGGTGTTTGAGGTCATATGAAAGAGTAAATGATAACTATATTATAACTGGTAAAAATAATAATTTTATATTGTTGGTGCATGCATGAGTATTATGTAATATTTTACTGGCAATATATTTTAGTAATCGTAGAAACCTATTCCTATTTTGCTGTTCTTTTTCCCTTATCCTGTCAGTGTTGGGGTTTGGGTTACTGCCTTCAGTGTGAAATTGGTGGTCTGGTTTTTAACTGCATGCTGTCTTCAGCGGAGCGTCTGCGCTGATGTGGATGATGACATGCCGACTTTTAAACATTTTGTTAAAATGACCTGCTCTGCGATTACGCAAGAATCTTTCTTTGTATCACACATTCTGTTCAAAACTAATATAAATCTAAACCACTTGAATTTGTTTAATTTGCCAGTAGTGCTTATAAATGCTAGTCCGCCTCTAGCTGGCATGTTACTGGGCGTAACAGTCTCTATCAACAGTATAAATGTTGAATTAATAAAGACACTAGGAGATATCTCTCAACATATATAATAAAAGGAAGGCTGTCTACAAGCCAATTTGCACTGTAACTTAGTACACCCTATATACTGAAGTGTAGCTGTGAGGGTTGTTATAAATAATGGATGTGTAGTACACCAATCCTTGCTGGGAGAGCAGCATAGACAGAGAACCTGGCTATCTGGGGGCAGAAAAAAGGGCCAGAATCTTATGAGAACTGCCTGTGTGCAAGAAAGTCCATGAACTCCAAAGAGAAAAACTTAGAAGTAGCACTGCTGTGTACATTTGAGTACTGGCCCACTTCAAGCACCACTTCAACATGGTGACAGTAGGGACCATGCCATCAGTGCCGCTGTACAAGAGGTGAGGAGCACTTCACATACTTACTGGAAGGGGCTAGTAATCTTCCTGCCCCTTGTTAGTTCATTGAAGGTTCACAGAGTTCACTCACTCAGTCATTCACCCGCTGTCTCTAACTGTCCTAACAAGAGTCGATCCTGAAAGCATAGGACACAGCATTCATAGGCACACACTCATTTGGTCACATGTACACCCAATTTAAAAGCATCAGTCAACTCCAATGACCTGATCAATAGTGAAAACAGCTCTGGTAAATGAGGAGAAAGCTGATTTGCACGGGTTGCAGTTGCTTCAGAAAACACTTGAAAAGGTTTCACATCTAAACAGAAGTAGTCTGGCATCTGCTGATGATCTTCAGCTTTGAAGATGCTGGAGTGAAAAATTCATTTACAAGTAAAATGGGCCTCAGTGTGTGACAGACTTTACCATGAAGTATATAAGCAAAGCGTGTATCACACACTGTATTGTATGCAATATTGTATAGAATTTCATTTACATTTGAAAAATGCCCTCATATTATTTATTACTGTTTACAAGAACATTAAAATTAAATATCATTCAAGAATGTGAAGGTTATGGGGAAGATGTAACCCTGCTGCTACATCCGTTGCACGAAGTCAACGCCCCTGTGTTTCACAGCTTTCTGCAGTTCCATGTAGACACAGGTGGTTACAAAGCAGCCACCAGGGTGCACTGTTTCTGTCCGTTGCCCTAGGCCCACCAGTTGCTGTAAACAACCTCCAGACTCCGCTGCTGCTGAATTAATTACCATGTTGGTTAATCTCAGGTTTTGTTTTACAGCACTGTAAGTTTGCAGGGATGGCTCTGTTGTCATGCTTGTGTGATCTGGGATTAGCCTCAATTTTTGCATAGATTTTCTGTAATTGACAGTTAGATTTGTGTTCAGAAAGAATTCAGTTAATCCTCAGTAATTACGATTTTTCCAGCTTGTGCGTGTTATCGCTTGTATGGTGTGAAAAGTTATCATGAACAAATGGCAGAACTCTTCAGCACAGCCAAGTCTCTCTGGCCGTTGCTTCGATCGTACCAACAGGTGTGTTAAGCATCCCTGAGGTGCATTTGTGCCTTCTTCATTCAGGGCCCTGCTGGACTTCAAGGTGCTCCTGGTCCTCCAGGGGAAGAGGGCAAGAGGGGACCCAGAGGGGAGCCTGGTGCTGCAGGCCCGATTGGACCCCCCGGAGAGAGAGTGAGTTCTGTAATCCCCCATCAGTTACAAAGACCTGATGACTCCGAGCGCAAGGAGCTATATCCTGCCTGAATTTTGGATATAGAACATGTTTCATATGATGAAATTTCCCATAAATTCCTAAACTACAAGTTCTGTGGTTAAAATTGAATCATAATTAAGGTGGACTGACAAAGAAGGTGTTATAATAAAGAATATGATTCTTCTGAGTACCACAAAATTGCGTGTAGCATCTAAGAGGCTTCATTATCTTTTCACCCAATGTAAGGATTTTTAAAATCTTTTTCTGCTTAAATTGTCCCATATTTATATGTCCCATATTTAAGAACAGCTACTAGTATACTCCCTCAAAGTTAATTACAAATGACTTCATGTCTGTGTTTTTTGTACTGGAAGTGTATACATTATACTTATGAGAAGATGTGAGAGGTTTTATCTTTGGTTGAAATTGCATCTGACCTGATGCTCTCTATCCTCTCTCTGTTTTCAGGGCTCTCCTGGTAACCGTGGCTTCCCAGGTCAGGATGGTTTGGCTGGTCCCAAGGTAGGTGTTGTCATGGCTACATGCCTCGAGGGAGGTCATTTTTCCAATGAGATAGAAAACTGCAGTGCAGTGTGAATACTCCTGCGCAATACAGCATGGGATTTGTTATCATCTTGCCGAGCTTACTGTAGAGCACCGGCAAAGCATGAAGAAATCGATAAGAAATTATCACTTATGCACTGAATCATTAAAGGGGTTCAGGAGAAAGGTTTGCCACAGTGGAGAAAACTGAATGATCTTGGCAGACGCTCTATCGGCCCAGGTTTTCTTAAGAGAAAACTTGTTGAACTTCTTGATTTTAAATTTGTCGTTGCGGACGTGTTCATAATTGCGCTAAATGTTTATGCTTTAGGCTTCCACCCACAAGGGAATAAACCACCAACTTGGGCAATTAGTGGCCTCAGCAATCGGTTCATTTGGCTTAATTTTTTCCACTGTACCTTACGGGCAATTGATTCACATTCACATCCGAATGGAAAATGACTCAGACTAAATGTTATTTTACCTGCTCTTTATGTCTGAGCTCTGCTTAAAGCACTTTTACAATTAGTGTTGTTCCTGTTACGTTAAAAATGAAAAGACTGTACCATGGAAACACATTCGTATTGTAAGCCAGTGCAATTCATGTATGCGTTTATTTGTTCTATTAAATTCTTTTTTAAGTTGTGCCCCAAAAACTATAATTTAATTACCCACTGAATTCAATAATTTCTTGTCATTTTATCTTTCTCTAAATTAAAATTAAGCTTCCTCTTCGCCTGCATAAGATGAAGACGATTGTATATTTAGATTTTTGTTATTTTAATGTAGTCCAGCAGAACATATGCCAAGCTATTTGGTATTTACTTTCTTTGAGGTGTATATGCAATTCATTCCATCATGCTGAGGTGTAGGTGAAGATAATGACAACAGAAGAATGATTGTTTTGTCCCCTTCTCCCTTCCCTTCTCCTTCAGGGTGCCCCCGGTGAGCGCGGACCTTCAGGTGTGTCTGGTCCCAAGGGTGCCACTGGTGACCCCGGCCGCCCTGGTGAACCTGGTCTGCCTGGAGCGAGAGTGAGTAACATTTACGCTAATAATAATACATGTAGCACTGTCGTTCTGTAGTACTGTATACTGTATGTTAATGTTTTTTTTTTTTTTTAACATTTGTCTCCGTGTCCTGTCCACAGGGTCTTACTGGTCGCAATGGCGATGCTGGTCCTCAAGGCAAAGTTGGCCCACCAGTAAGTCATAGTCACCTCTAGTTTGTGTTTTTTTTTCTTGAGTGAAGAAAACAGTAAATCATTCATGACACAGCCTGCGAATAGAATACATAAAGCAGAATGAGAATATATTTTTTCACGTTTTCACCTTCCCAAATAAAAAAACCAAATTATCTACCTTTCAGATAACCCAGTTCAGTCTGTTAGGTGCTTTTCTAAGGATGCTCTGTTCAACCTCTTTAAGGGTGCCCCTGGTGAGGATGGTCGTCCTGGACCTCCTGGCCCCCAAGGAGCACGCGGCCAGCCTGGTGTGATGGGCTTCCCTGGGCCCAAAGGAGCTAATGTGAGTGTGAAGTCACTGCAGTAGGAAAGTACCCCTCTGAGGGGGTAGTTACTGGACCTCTCACTGACCAGAGTGTGTGGAACTGCATCTTCCATGAGAGCAAACTGATGATGAATATCTATGAGAATTCACAGAATGCAGGAGGACACGTGCTAGTATTGTTCCGGGTTCGCTTCTGTAATTATCACTGAATAATAATGAATTTTTCTCTGATCAGGGTGAGCCTGGCAAGCCAGGAGAGAAAGGACTCGCTGGTGCTCCAGGTCTCAGAGTAAGTGATTTTCCTCCCTTCCTGTGCCCAAAGGCTGATCTATACACTGAATAATAAATAAGTGAATCTCTGTGTCAGTTCAGCTCAGTATCAATTCCTTTTTTAATTGCTTGGTTCGTTTATAGAAGGATTTGCAATATCATTGGTAAACAATGAGGAGGTTCAGGTTGTGAACTAATATTGGAGTCTGGGTGGCACAGCTTTCTGCTATGGTAGCAGTTGTCCCTCAGAGACAAACCTGCACGAACTATAGGCCCAGTGATCTGTGAACTTGCCGTTTTAATTACAGCTATCAGACCTTACGCCTCACCACAGAGACGGTGCCTTCTGGCTGTGACTGATAAGCTTCTTTTCCCACAGGGTCTGCCTGGGAAAGATGGTGAGACTGGTGCTGCCGGCCCCCCTGGCCCCGCTGTAAGTACTTCTATAACATTTATCTCTGCCCTTCCTCGATCAGATATCTGCCCTATCTTCTCATTTCCTCACACCTGCAAACCCATGACCTGTTTGTTAGCTCTTTCCTCTCGGTAGGACACAGTTATTTAGGTTTTTTATACTTACGACACATCTAAAAATGGTTTTCAGCAGCGCTAGTGTTTTAATATAAATGCCAGCGTGTCAGATACACTCTGATGCAAGCAAACCTTTAGGAGATACCGTTGATAATTCGCCCGCTCTGTAATTTGTACCTCTGATCAAAACGGTGAGCGCAGAGTTTTAATTTAAGCGATAACATCATCGTCCACTTTCATGTACAGTGAAATGTGCTGCAGACATGAGGGGGCTGTATTGCTGACCTTAAATATCAGTTCAGTACGGTCAAGCTACCCTTGAAGGTCATTTTCAAAGATGTTAATGTCAGCAGTCATATTAATGTTCATGTTTTAATGCTGCTTCTTGATTCATCCTGATTCCATCTGCCCCTCTTAGGGACCTGCAGGAGAGAGAGGAGAGCAAGGTCAGCCTGGACCTTCTGGTTTCCAGGTGAGTTTATTGCTTGTTATTGAGTCACAAGAGTATCATAAACTGAAGACGTACTATTAAGTATCAAGTGCTTTTATTGCTTTTAATATTTTGAATCATTCATTAAGTACTTTTATTTCTTTATTTATCAGTTTTGATCCCTCTCCTTTTTTTGTAGGGTCTTCCTGGACCTCCTGGCCCCCCAGGTGAAGGAGGCAAGCCCGGTGACCAGGTAAAGGAGCCCATAGTCATGCAACACACAATGTCAGATGAGAGAATTTATACAGCAAATTACTTAACTTTGTTCTCAACATACAAATATGAAAAACATTAAATGCAAGAAATTACCTTTGATGTATTTATGTGCAAAAGATATCCAAAATCAGCTGATATTTCTTGTTGTTTTCAGTTTTATTGAAAAGAAACTGATTTCAAATAACTGTTAAAATAACTTATACAGTGAATTCATGTTTGAGTCCAGGTGGGATTTGTTACTTTGGCCTTGCACCATTTATCATGCACATAAATTTCAATTTTCTTCTCTGCGTAGGGTGTTCCTGGAGAGGCTGGATCTGCTGGTGCAACTGGGCCAAGAGTGAGTTTGTGCTCAAACTGTAACGGGAAAAAATGTTTGTCTTTAGTGTAGAAGTCACACTTCTGCGCCCACTCAGAATAACAGTGAGTCTACCCGTAGGGCGAGCGTGGTTTCCCCGGAGAGAGAGGCGGTGCTGGACCACAGGGCTTACAGGGGCCGCGCGGCCTTCCCGGAACTCCTGGTACTGATGGGCCAAAGGTGGGAGTACCACTGACATCTGCTTTGTTGACTGATTGAAACCAATTGGTAGAATGTACTTAAAGTTAAATGGTGGTTAAAGTTAGTTAAATGGTGGAACAGTACAAGCTTCCTGAGTATTTTTGTTCAGGAACAAACTGTGTGTAGCCTTTATTGCTCCATGTATGTACACTGTCACTTAAATTTTTGGACGTAAGGTTTTGCAGTACCATTAAGCCTGTATAGCAAATACAAAATGCTGAGTAATGCAAAAAGCTTCTTTTCTTCTGTAATCAACTTTTATTACTTTACATTATTATTTTAGGTTATGTTGTCCTGTCAGCCATAATATTTTTATAACCTTGTCTATGTTTTCATAGCAAAGTGAATGTGTGGTGTAACACCATCTATTCACACGCAGCTTCCGCCTGTTTTGACTTTAGTCCATTGACAAAGCTGTGATTTTGTCACCCACCTAGTTAAGTGGTTATGAAGTTTCATAGTCTGGGGTTAGTAAAGGTACCAAGAAAACTGCACTAACATTAGAAGCTATGTACAGAATGGTTGCTTGTATTGTATTGCGTTGTATTTTGTTCCTGTAGCCACCCCGCCAAACACCCGCTTCTAGCAGCATTTAACCTTGTCTTTTCGGTGACTATTACAGGGAGCCACTGGTCCAGGTGGTGCTCCCGGGGCCCAGGGACCTCCTGGCCTTCAGGGCATGCCTGGCGAAAGAGGCCCTGCCGGTATTCCTGGACCTAAGGGTGACAGAGTGAGTGACAAAAGTCTTGGAACCTTGATCTCACCTTCTCCTTCACCACTTGCTCACTAATTTGTTTGTTTAACTGAGTAATGATATCTTGTTTCATCATTTATTTCCTTATCAATTTGCTATTTTGCTGGTATTTGAGTCTTCATTTTTTGATGGACCTTACTTTAGTTTTGAGCAGAGTGTTTACTGTAAACTCAGGCAAGCTGGAGACACATCAGCTCAATATTATTTCTGTGACTGGAAGTGCTGATGGTGCTGTCTGTCTCACAGGGTGACAACGGCGAGAAAGGACCTGAGGGCGCTCCTGGAAAAGATGGCTCAAGAGTTAGTATTGATCTGCTGTGCTCACTCTGCTCCTGTTTTTCATAGAGGAACCCCTGTATTGGAAAAATATCTTTCTGTGACCCTTTTGTTACCTGTAGACAGCAAAATGACAGGCCTCTATTATATATAAAGACAAAATGTTTGTTATTCATCTTGTGTCTTGTATTCCATTACTTTATACTGGCACAAAGAAAATCAAGAAGCAATTAAAGTTATTCTTAGGGTAATCCTTTGCTATGATGTGCCATCCTAAATGTAGGAAGTGTCTCCATGGTGTATTATATCCAGTAGATCAAAGAAATTCACCAGAGGAGTCAAGAAAATCAAGTGTTTGTCTTTTCTATACAAATAGATCATTGCAAATATAAAACACGAAGGCATGTGATGCATGGTAATGCGGATAGTCTGGGTTATATGGTTAGTGTACACATGCCAATCTATACATACAGTATGTTACTTATACCCAATGCATCAATACTTGTTAATTTAGCAGGTGCTTTTCTTGAAAGCAGCTATGTTCAGGGGCTTACAGTGGTTCACCTACTCATACAATGAGGTAGCTTTTACTGGAGTGTGTTAAGGTATGTACCTAGTTGAAGGATACTACAGAAGGAGGTAGGATTTGAAGTTGGGTCACTACAGTTAAACATCTGTACTGCTAGCTGACATATAGCTTGCAGGAAACAGTTACCTTTTTATAAATCCCCTCCATGTCATAAATTGATTGTGTTACTTTCTTTCTTGAAGGGGTTAACTGGACCAATTGGTCCTCCTGGCCCTGCTGGTCCCAATGGTGAGAAGGTAATTATTCCTTTTTTAATTGATCATTTTTTTAGAGTAAATAAACTTTATGCCTCAGTGTCCTTCAACAAATGGATGCTTGACTTCTCCCCCCCCCCCTTTTTTTTGTTCTGCCTCAGGGTGAATCTGGTCCCCCTGGTCCGTCTGGAGCTCCTGGTACTCGTGGTGCACCTGTGAGTGCTCTGCCGATAAACTCTCCCAGTCCTGTTCCGGCCAAGCCGATATGTTGTTCCTCGAAGGCAGAACTTTAGTTGGTGTACAGTCTGTCCAAGACAGCTATTTTGTGCTGTCCTTTGTTAAAACCCAGAGTGCTGCTATTGTAATGGCAGCATCTCCCCAATCAGTACAATCATATTTTCAAATTCCTTTACTATTTGTTATGCATAACTACATTGTGGAAGTTACAATGTTTACATCTTACACATTTACAGCACATACATGCTGTGCACTCAAGTCAGGATTTAAACCTAGAAAACTCCATTGTCACTTTTCAATAGTGGAAAAATACTGTGTCTGGGTATTTAAATGGCAGTGTGGTGCACTCTGCTCTTGGTTGCCGTAGAAACAGCCTGGAGCCCAAAAACACAACTAGAAGTATATATTTATGTATAGCTACTTTGTTTTTTTATGTGTTAGTTATTTTACTGACTGGTTGGGTCCTCACTCTTCTCTCTTCCAGGGTGACCGTGGTGAGACTGGTCCTCCTGGGGCTGTTGGCTTTGCTGGTCTTCCTGTAAGTATTACTGTCATGAGTCCACCCCTTCATATTAGTTGTTGAGAAATATGAGGTTTCATAAGTAGTAAGCAATGCATTTCTATAAATGTCAAAAACCTCTGGATAACATAAAAATAAATATTGTGATTTCAAGGCGACCCCCCTCAGTTCTCTGTCATATGTATGCGTGCACCTTATTATAAAAAGCAATAATTAATTTTTGCTTTACTACTTCTCTGTATACAGTTTCAAAGCAGAGGATGCAGAATCAGTTTTTTCCTCACATGAAGTCTCAACCAGATTCCACTGTAAAAATGGAAACTTGATTGTTTTCAACTGTTTTTTCCCACCAAAGGGTGCTGATGGTCAGCCTGGAGCTAAAGGAGAGCAAGGTGAGCCTGGACAGAAGGGAGACGCTGGAGCACCTGGCCCCCAGGGACCTTCCGGAGCCCCAGGACCACAGGTTTGTTTCCACCTCTCTACCTGTAAAATTATACAGTGAGTCTGCTTTACTGGAGGTTACATGGCACATTTTTACTTCCTCTGACAGAAGTAAATCCCAGTCCTTTAACACTGCAAGCTTATGATGAGCAAATGGCTAAAAAAAAATTCCAAGGCTGTATTCATTACGTAAGGAAGAAACAGGCTTGACTGTTTGCTACAGTATATAACCATCATTGCTTCACTTCTGGTTATGCAATGTGACATTTACTGTACACTGAATTATTTTCAGTACTGCATTAATAGCAGAAAGAAAAAAGAGGAACACAGCGGTATGTCTTCAGTGCTAAATCTGTATCTTTTGTCTTCCTTTATTCCAGGGCCCCACAGGTGTTTCTGGACCCAAAGGTGCCCGTGGTGCACAGGGACCCCCTGTGAGTGAATCCCTGCAGCCACATGCTCAGTAACACCAATAGATAGTTTCTACCATATTTTTGGAATGAAAACACATTAACAGAGATCCATCGCAGTTCTGAAAAATGTTCGGACATTAATATTGCTGTATAACCTTCTCTTATTTAAGAATCCACATCTGAAAAACACTACATTTGACCAGGGTTATTGACTGTTTTATTGCAAGAAATATAATTTTGTTCTGCAGTCTTAGTCGTTCTTTGTTATTCCCTCTCCCATCACGATAGGGTGCAACTGGTTTCCCTGGTGCAGCAGGCAGAGTTGGACCTCCTGGTCCCAATGTAAGTCTCCCATCCTCACAGAAACCTTCTCCTGAACCTGTAACCTCACCATGATCCCTTGTGGAAGTCCCTTAGTTCACTTACAAAAATATCTGTTCTGTTTGTACTGTTCATGGCCCTTAAGAGGTAGCCGGGATCCTTGGTATAAGGAAAATTCAGCATTTTCACATCATTCACATCACATATCTTAGTTTTACATAAAATTATTATGAAGTACTCAGAAAGGAACATCTAGATGCAGCTGCATAATGGTTGTACAGCCCAACTTTCTCCTTCTCTTTGCCATTCGTGACATTATCCACAGAAAATATTTCACAATGAATCCAAAATGATATCGACCAGCTTAAAAAGTGTCATTATTGTATAATTTCATTCCTCAGCTCTGTATAGCGAGAAGTTTACACAGCCATTGTCAAGGAATATATTTTTTCATGCTGTGGGGCACAACACTACCCCTGTTTTTAAAATGCATTCATCTTTTATTTAGATAGCATTTATCAGCTTAGTGCACACCTTTGTCCATATAAACAAATTAAATGTTAATTTACATTATTTATATATAAGATGCAAACTGTGTGCTTAGGTTTATTACTGCATATTTTAAAGGAAAGATTAATGTCACTGACTAGAGATTTTGTGTCTCCTGAGTAAATTTCTGTTGTCACTGATTTGCTATCGGTGCCAAATATGATCTACAAAGGCTGAACATTGGGATCCTTTGAAGTGACTGTTGGCTTGCTTTAATAAACAAAGAATATTGCAGCAATGCATCAGCGCTCCCGCCAATTGTTTACATTACAGTGAAACATGCCGTTTATTTATAATTCGGAAGAAAGGGTCATTTGCTTTTTCTAATGAGAAGCGGTCACAATACAGCAGGAGACGGGTGCAATGGTGCAACTTTTTATTGCCTAATTAAGGTCCCAGAAATAGATGGTAAATATGATACAACTAAGGTCAAACACTGTGTTTGATTTTCTGTGACAATGTGGTCACGCAAAAGAACTCTAATGGTCATTGTTTTTGTGACAATGACTATGATTATGACGATGATAATGATTGCTATTATTATAGCTGTTGTTCTAATAGTTGCTCTTGTCTTTGCTAACAATATGTTTATTATGCTGTACTCAGGCAAAATGGACTTGCTGGCACCCTACTGATCGCTTCCTCTTTCCCCTGCTAGGGTAATCCTGGTCCAGCTGGTCCTGCTGGTCCACCTGGGAAAGATGGTCCCAAAGGTGTCCGTGGTGACAATGGACCCCCAGGAAGACAAGGAGACCCTGGGCTACAAGGTCCTGCTGGTGCACCTGGAGAGAAGGGTGAATCTGGAGATGAAGGACCCCCTGTGAGTCTACAGTACACTTCCTATTAGGGGGACTGCGCTAATCAGCAGCGTGGATTGTGCTATTGAGCCTTCTCACCCTGGCTCTGTGTTCAGACCATTGGTCACCTTAGTTAGATTCTGCTCAGACAGCACCTATGAGCTCACCCCAAACACCCACCCCTTGTTATGTGTTCAGTCTGATGGCTACTTTCCTGTAGTACTTTTTTCCACTCTGTTGTGCTGTATTTCATCAAGATGCATACTTGCTGCAGTCCCAAGAGGAGCATGTCGCTTTTCTGCATGATATAAGTACTGTATTTCATTGAATCACAGTATATTTAGATTTACTCCAGGAATTGTTATTGGTGGATATATTTCACATTAAACACTATGCATGTTTCAGCTTTATACTTCATATCTGAATTTCCTTTCCTTGTCTGTCTCCTCAACAGGGCCCAGAAGGTCCCTCTGGACCACAGGGTTTGGCTGGCCACCGTGGTATTATTGGTCTGCCTGGACAGCGTGGTGAGAGAGGTTTCCCTGGCCTTCCTGGGGCTGCTGTAAGTAACACATGTGTATAAACCTAAATGCATACACATGCGTGAGCACTCGTGAAGAAATGAGACTCCAGCAATAATTCAGCTGATGTAGAAATATTATCAAAATATTACGGCCAGATGACATGAAGTACCATTTCCATTTATATATTCAGATCCATTAGGTACACCAAAAGCAAAAGTTAAGGCATAACAATACATATAAATAGTTTAAGTAGTAATTTTTTTAGCATTGTATTTTGATGCAGTTGGCTTGTATGTTTGCTATTTTGAATACCGACTGTGTTTTAAAATAATAACACCCTTTGGCCCTTCTTTCAGGGTGAGCCTGGCAAGCAAGGTGCTCCTGGTGGAGCAGGTGACCGTGGACCCCCTGGGCCTGTGGGACCCCCTGGTTTAACAGGCCCTCCTGGAGAGGCTGGAAGAGAGGTCAACACACCTGGCTCATGTCACTAAAGCACTGCAATAATTCATTATTTCCAAACAACTTAGTGTAAATCAATAAACTCCCTACTTTTCAGAAAGCCCCAAACACAATACTAATTCACCCTAATTATTGGTCAGAAAAATCCTTAGGAGGACTGAGGGATTGTGTATATGATTATTTTGTAGACTGCCGTCTTAGAAGTGCAGTGCCAAAGGGGGTGGGGGTTGTCTCGAGTTTTTAGATAAAGAAGAGCATCGGGGATAGTGCAGTTCTGATGTGTGTGGACAAGTCATTTCACTGGCTGGGAATTTAGGAAGGAAAAGAGCACAGGCAGACAGCAGGAGCTTGAGGCAGAGGCTTCTCAAAACACCAAAGGTAGCAGGTAGCCAGGAGCTAATGTGATGAGAGAGCCGTATGTGAGGACCCGGGTGCTGAATTTAATGGGGCTGTGGTAGGGAGTAAGGCAGTGTAAGGTACAAGGCAGAGGGTGGTTTGAATACACCAGGGTCCTATGCTAGCTGGAGGGGCTGCATGACTGGAACAGGGAGCCCATCCATCAGGGGCTTACAGTAATCCAGCCTAAGCAGAGCCGAGACCTGGAGTAGCAGGTGGTCACTAATGGTGCTGAAGGAAAGTGTGATTGTAATACTGGCAGGAAAGGATCACAGGAACGACTGAGTAGAGTGACAGAGATGTGACCTGGGTAATGCCAAGGCAACACCCCAATGGACAAGAGAGTGGAGATGGTGGCAGTGTCTGCAGCTATAGAGTGTGAGTGTCAGCACCGGGGGAGGGGAAAATAGAAAGCAGTATGTGGTCATTACAGAAGTTTTCCTTCTAGTGATGAACATCCATCCACATAGTGTTTCCTATTTGACAGATATTTCATTAGACCCATAAGAATAACAGAAGATGAATGAAAAGAAAACATGGGAATTAGCAGGATAGTGATTCGAGGAGAAATGGACAAAGCCAAGAGAAGAAATTCCAGTATTGAACCTTAAAGGGCACTTATAGAGAGAGGAATAGATACCCTGTTATAAGTATTACATTTGTTCAGATTCAGTGGCACAAATTTTGACGTGTACAGTGAATATTACATTTTAGCATTACACCTTTTATTACTATTTATTTCAAAAGTAAACTTGTTCTTCTGCTTATTTTCTGTGAATTTGCCTGAAAATTTAATCGCTGCTATTGGTCGTGGCACACTGGTGCAGTGGGAAGCGCTTGTGTCTTACAGCTGCTGGGCCAAACCTTCTAAGCTACATTTTAGTCTTGCTCTGTCTGTGTGGAATTTCCAAGTTCTTTGTGTCTTTGGGTGGTTTACCCCCGCAGTCCAGTGTGTTTCAGGTGAATTGGTAAATATAAACTGGTGAATGCAAATTAGTATTGTGACCCACCAACAGCCTGGTGTCCAATCCAGGATGTCTCACTTTGTACCACATACCAGACAACAGGTTTTGGAAATGGTTAGATGGATATTTTGCATGAATGCTTCAGTGATCTGAGACTAAATTAATTGGTGTTAAATGTTTTATTTGCTGTAAGGGCTGAAACACCTGTTTTATCCCACAGGGCAACCCTGGGTCTGATGGGCCTCCGGGTAAAGATGGTGCCCCTGGAATCAAGGTGAGCAATGCCAGTGGAGCCGAACATAAACGTAATTTTATGTACATGCATAGAACATTTATGTGATAATGCCTTATTTTGACTATTTTCAGCTTTTCTGTGTGCATGATGGCACACATCATTAATGATTATCTTCTGCCTTTCCCACAGGGTGACCGAGGTAACACTGGTCCTACTGGTGCTCCGGGAGCCCCAGGTCTAATTGGACTCCCTGGTCCTGCTGGCCTAACTGGCAAACAGGGAGACAGAGGAGAGTCTGTGAGTACCAGCTCTCCTCCCTTCTCACATGTTAAGAGGATTTCCAAACCCATGGAATCCTCACCTGTAGACCAGAGGTTTACAAATCACTGACACATGTTTGGAACAGATTTTCAGCAGAGACAAACTGTGAAAGTCAGGCAGAGGCGATTCCCTGGTTTCTGCATGACAGGATAGAGAGCCTGGTGGCCTGTCGAACTGACGTCGGAGTGACAGGGAGTGCATATTATGTTGGAAATGCATCCAAGAATATGCAGTGTTAGAAAGACGGAGTAAACATGCAGGCAGGAGAAAGGATGCTTGAGAAATGAACGTCCCTCGGCTGCAAAGGCTCAGACAACCCTCAAAACTGAATATAGGAAATCTAAAATGGTGGGAAGCTATGTAAGGGAAGGATTCTGATAATCTCACTTTCAAGAGTTTGGAAGCTGTTTTCCCTTCTAAACCAGCATTGTATGGATTACAGATAGAGTCCAAAAATAGCAGAATTGTACTTAAAAATTATACAGGGTCTATAAAACACGGTTCTTATTCACAACACCAGATAGGAGTGGAGTAATATGCTGTCTATTAAAAATGAACAAGTGGTAATCCTTCTACTCTGAGAGATAATGATAGCCACGGTTCACATTTTGACAGTGAAGAATCTGCTATTGGACCTTTTCATGGTGCTCATACATGAAGTTCTTACAGAATTGCACTGTGTTTGCCATGATCAACCACCGTCTGCTTTGCGTTTTCCCCACAGGGACCTCAGGGGCCTGCTGGGCCACCGGGACCGGCTGGAGCCAGAGGAATGGCCGTAAGTGTCCGCATCAATGACACTGTCACTGTCCCTGAACATTCGTTTACAGTCCACCACTCCTCTGCTGGTGCTCCATCCTGACCAAATGGTTTGTTTCCTTTTTGTCCCAGGGACCTCAAGGGCCACGCGGAGACAAGGGTGAGCAAGGTGAAGCTGGTGAGAGGGGACAAAAGGGACACCGTGGTTTCACCGGTCTGCAGGGTCTGCCCGGACCTCCTGTAAGTGTTCCACGTAGAGCCTACATTCCATTTACGCTGAAAGCAGATGTATGGTCATTGTATTACTGAATTATTAGACCTGCATAATTTTACAGGCAAGCGTAAATTCAAAGCATAAAATCAGAGCTCATAAAACAACACATATCAAGAATTTAAACTTTTAAAAAGTCATTTTTAGAAAAAAAGGTCTTCACACAAAAGTCAAACAGTTACTTGTGTAGTGTAGCTTGCATGTGTGTTTTTTTATTCAAACCTTATGCTTTGTTAATTCTGTAAAAGGGTCAACCAGGAGACCAGGGTGCTACTGGACTTGCTGGCCCCAGTGGACAAAGAGTAAGTATAAAAGTACAGACTAGAAATTAAATATCTTGATTTTATTTTGGACTGAACTTTGAGCTGTACACCAGATAGCTTCCTTAGTCTGGTAAAGTGAAGAACTTGGGTTGTCTGATAAAACATTCTTGCCACTATAGGGTCCCCCAGGCCCTGTTGGTCCTGCAGGAAAAGATGGAGCTACTGGTCTGCCAGGCCCCATTGGACCCCCTGGCCCCCGAGGTCGTTCTGGAGAAACTGGTCCAGCTGTAAGTACATACTGTACGTCTCTTCAGTACTGTAATGTCACCTTAGACTTGCTGTCAGATAAAAAGATGCTTATGGGGTACGATTCCAAAAGAAGAAACTCTAGATAGGCTTCTTGTCAATACATTTTTTAAACAACATATAGCATATAAACCTAAATATTTGACTCAATCTTTTTAGGGTCCTCCTGGGAACCCTGGACCCCCTGGTCCTCCTGGTCCTCCTGGCCCTGGTATCGACTTGTCCGCATTTGCAGGGTTGTCTCAGCCAGAGAAGGGCCCTGATCCCCTCAGGTACATGAGGGCTGACGAGGCCTCAAGCAACTTGCGCCAACATGATGTTGAGGTGGACTCCACACTCAAGTCCCTCAACAACCAGATCGAGAACATCCGCAGCCCTGACGGCTCCAGGAAGAACCCAGCCCGCACCTGTAGAGACCTCAAGCTCTGCCACCCTGACTGGAAGAGCGGTGAGTGCAAAGGGGACAGATTAAGAGTCCTCATATGGATATCTTCATCCTGTCTTTCTCACATGACAGATGAAAATAACATCTTTTCCAGACATCTGGTTGGAAGAGGGTGGAACATTAACCTGATTCAACATCTCTGTTGTTTTCCAGGTGACTACTGGATTGATCCTAACCAGGGTTGCACCGTTGATGCCATTAAGGTCTTCTGCAACATGGAGACTGGTGAGACCTGTGTCTACCCCAACCCTGCCAAGATCCCACGCAAAAACTGGTGGACCACCAAGAGCAAGGAGCTCAAGCATGTCTGGTTTGGCGAAACGATGAACGGAGGGTTCCACGTGAGTAGACGTTGCCTCACCTGAAATTAAAATAACCGTGGTTGAAATGGCTGTTTGTTATCCCTCTAACAGGAGCCATAATGCAAAGCAGAGCAATCCCCACCCAACGGCAAGCTTTACTCTCTGTTTCCTCTGTAGTTCAGTTATGGGGATGACAGCCTGGCACCCAACACTGCCAGCATCCAAATGACTTTCCTCCGCCTGCTGTCTACGGAAGCCTCTCAGAACCTCACCTACCACTGCCGCAACAGCGTGGCCTACATGGACCATGCCAGCGGCAACCTGAAGAAGGCTCTGCTGCTGCAGGGTTCCAATGACGTCGGTATCCGCGCTGAGGGCAACAATCGCTTTGTGTACAGCGTGCTCGAGGACGGCTGCACGGTGAGGACCACGCTCATTCGTTTCCCATTTCAAATGCAAACCTACCCGTCCTGTCAATGTTACCTCAGAGAGACGTAGTAGGTGTCTAAGGCCATGTTTCTTCTTTATCCCTGCAGAAACACACAGGCCAATGGGGAAAGACAGTGTTTGAGTACAGATCACAGAAGACATCTCGTCTGCCCATTGTGGACATTGCCCCCATGGATATTGGTGGAGCAGATCAAGAGTTTGGAGTTGATGTCGGTGCAGTCTGCTTCTTGTAAAGAAGTGAGAAGAAAAACACAACAGATTAAAAATAAATAAATAAAACACACAGTCCAGAAGCAAGAAGAAAGGAAAGAAGAAAAATCAACACCTTTTTAAATGGGACCTTTTTTAAAGCAGAAAAGAAAAAGTACTTTCCAAGTCATACTCCTAGGATATCTGCACTGAATGGCACCGGCAACATTGATCTGTGATTCACTGAACAGCATCGTGTTTTCCAGCTGATCCGATTCCTCAGTCCAGCCGGGTGGAATTTCCCTCTGGGATTAATAAGCATTCATTCACACATTTATGCATCCATTCATTCCCTCAGACCCAAACTTGTATTCCCACGGACTACCCCCGCCTTGACCTAACTTCCATCCTGAAGAGAAGGAGGGAGCACACGAGAGAGAGAAAGAGAGCACGTTGTAAAAGAGCATGACTCGGTGTTATTTATTTATTGTCTGACTTTGTAAGATCCTTCTGGGGTTGCAGTGTGTGGCAGGACCAAGCCGTTCACACACTAACACACACCTGTAGGCCTGATCCCCACCCACCCCACTCTCCTCTCTCCTTCTCTCAGCCCATCCAGAAAAAATGTCTAACCCGGAGCTTACAAATATCTGCCCAGCAGTGTATTAAGTGCAGGTGTTCCTACTTCTACCACCACAGTGTGTAAGAGTTACTGTGTATTATAATAAAATCAATGGTGCTATTGTTGTAAAACAGTCTGTATTTTTTGTAACAGCCAGAAACTGATACATGTAAATATATACATGCACTGCCCGGCCAAAAAAAAAAGTCACCACTTGGATTTAACTTGGTGTTATGATCTGGGGTTGTTTCAGTTGCTCAGGTCTAGGTTCAGCAACGTTATGTGTCCAAAAAATGAGCTCAGCTGACTACCTGAATAACCAGGTTTTTCCATCCATCAATGGATCTTTTTCTTCATATTCCAAGATGACAATGCCAGGATTCATGGGGCTCAAATTGTGAAAGAGTGCTTCAGGGAGCACGAAACACCATTTTCACACATGGATTGGCCACCACAGAGTCCAGACCTTGACCCCATTGAGAATCTTTGGGATGTGCTGGGGAAGACTTTACGCAGTGGTCCGACTCTGCCATTAATACAAGATCTTGGCGAAAAACGAATGCAACTGGATGGAAGTAAATGTTGTGACGTTGCATAAGTTTATCGAAACGATGCCGCGACGAACTCGTGCCGTGATCAAAGCTAAAGGCGGTCCAACCAAATGTGTGTGACTTTCTTTTTGGCCGGACAGTGTGTATGTATATGTATGTGTATACATATATATACACTTTTTGGAAAGTACATTTCAATCTGGGTTTTATTTGAAGAAAAAAAACTCAATGTTGCTAAATGTCTTCCCTCCTGACATTACAAACTTTTTTGTGTTTCTTTTTTAATGGATACACAGTGAATTTCCATTAACCCTGACTAGACTTTTTTTATTTTAATCAGTCTTTTTGAAAGCTACCTCACGCTGAAAAAGTGATCGAAAATCTTGACGCTGAACCCAAGCTTACAGGAAGTAGCCTGGATGAAGCTGGAGCTTGACGGGGAGTGCATGCTAGGTAGCCCCATCATCAAAAGGTGCTGCAAGCGCTATATTTCAGTGTTCCACCCCCTCCCCCCTTGCGTTGCCAAACAGTGTCCCCACCCTCCTCCAGTCCACCGTTGCCCCCCACCCTTTACCCACCCAGCCCCCTCACACAGAGTACCATGGCTACCCTGGCTGACACACACAGGCTGTTTGATCTGGGACACGAAGGGGCTCTGAAGACCCCCCCCACACACACACACACACACACACACACACACACACACACACACACAACCCCCTGAGCTCACACCCCAGAACTGAATCACAAGGATTGCCTACCATGACCAGGGCACTTGCTATCTTAATGTGTGAGGGTGTGTATATTTTTATTACTAATAATATTATTATTGATCATAATAATAATACTATTATTATGATGATGAACATGATTTTGTTTTTGTTACAGTTTTAATTAATGTAAATTGGAAATAAAAAAACAAGTAACAATGACGTTGTATTTTATTTTTGTGTCACTTACATAGTCTTACAGAACATCAAGTGGAGTTTTTGGGGAAGTTTGGGCCCGTCCCTGACTCCACTATGAATGATATTTTATATTTTTAAATCCCTCTAGCCCACAAAACCAGAACCACCCAAAAAAACCATGAATGGGTTGAATGATTTCTTTTTTCCCCTCGGGTTTTGAGTTTTGCTGTTTGTACATCTGTCCATTAATGGGGGGGGGGGGTGAGACAGATCTCGCAGAACCAGAGTGTCCTTTTGTCGTATGGAGGGTGATGAGAGTGTGGGGGAGTCAGGGCGTTCTTCTTCCCTTTTGCAAGTACATAAGCAAAATAAAAAGTATGATAAATGCAAGAAATTAAATCCTGTTCTATTTTGTGTATTAAAATAGATGCCTCTTCTACATTTTTATTAATGGCTTTAAGCATGGTAGAGATCGGTAGCAGCCATGTCCAACAATTATCTTGTGAATAACTGTCATCCTGTATGCTTTCATTTTCATTCCAGATCTTTCTCCATCATAATAAACAGTAGATGCTTGTCTATCAACCAATGATAAGCATGTTTGTGATTTTTTTTCTTATCTTGCTTTTGTTTAAGTGTGATTTCATTATTTCTGTAAATAACTTTGTTTCAAATTATTAATTTCATGGCAGATAAAGCAGGAAACAAATCGTGACGACAAGGCAGAACACGAATAAATTTTTTTATTAAAAAAAATGCACAATAAGGGTTTTTTTGTGCCGATTTCTGCTTCTGAGGCATCTCCAGTAAGAGGGCACTAGCTGCATGGCGTGACATTTTTAACATAAAAACCTTACAGGTAAAAATTAATGGATCTTTAAAAATATTGCTAGCAATATACTGTATCATGAAAAAATGTTTTTGCTTGTTCAACTATAAAAAGGATTAATCGGGTTGAATTGCAGAAGAAAGCTACACAGTCCACGCATGTTCTAAAAAACTGTTTATATCAAAATGAAGGAGAGGGTGCCGCTGCTGTACAACATGAAGTATAAAAACTGCAACACGGACAGCTACACGTTTCTGCGGGAATGCGCTCTACAAGACCACGTAAGACGAATGCATTTCGGGTTTCCACGTTGCGTTTTCACAGCTCACAGCGCGCAAAGCCACCACTGTGCTTCCACGTTCCCATGTGGAAATGTGTTCAGGCTACAGCAGTGCACAAAGTTGTTCTATTCACCTGGCCCCGCCGAGAAAGAGGCGAAGCACCTACAGAAGATCTGACTTTCGTTCCATACATGCTGGATTATTAAACTTAACAGCCTCTATATATGATTTAACACATCGATCATGACCCGCTACGCCTTCGATTAAATCTCCACACTTCCGTTTCTGCTTAAACAATAAATCAGAGTCAATATTAATATAATCAGACTCACGATCTTAATCTCAAAACCAAATTGGAAGGGAGAGAATGTTATAAAGCATCGTAACAACCTTTTCATTTTTTTTTTTTTTTTTACATACCCCTTTCACTACATCTACAACAATCTAAGTTCCATGTCCAATTTCAAACGTTACACATATGTGACACATTTCTCTCACACCTACAGAATCGGAGGCTACGTTTTCAGTCAGTCCCGAACCTCTTATTAATTTCTCGAGTCACCCGCTGAAACACTTCAGCAGTGTCTTAAGCCTAATCTGAGTTAAACATGGCTGCGACCAGATTACTGCAAGCAGCTCTCCCACTTAAGCACAAGTCAGATCCCGCACTAAAAGTACATTTCAATGAACGCTATTAGCACGGTGATGAACGGCGCTGAGCCCTAGCGGCAGCCGTGTTCTCTGACACTGGAAGAATTTGGGTCCAGAAATGGCGCAGCTCATTACCATTCATCTGGGCCCTCAGCATCCCATCCCATAATTGCACCCCAAGCGGGTTCATGCTACAGAAATCCAATGCATGCCTTTTGGGCTGCGCTCACATTCGCAAGATTTCTGCTTGGCTCCTTATCAGACCGACGCAGACAAGGTGTGCGAGAGCGGAGCAGCAGGCGGGAAGGGTGTCGACTCTAATTTTGTCCATGTAGAGGTTTTACTGTGCTTGCCGACGCCCTTGTGCACCTTTAACAGATTGCAGGGTTCTAGCGAAACCTTTTGACACGCTTCTGACGGCAGCAGCATGTGCGAAGTAGTGTTTTACTGGCGGAAATGTGGTAAATTTTCCTTCGAGTCCTGATTTCACCGTTCTAACAAATGCACTTCTGGCACACCGCTGGTGCTTATTGTTTCAGGTAGCAAAATGGTGCGGGACGTACAGTATGGGTGCTTGGAAGTACGGTAAAACATGTAATATTCATGGTAAATAAATAATTAATAAATTCGGGAAAGGTTAGGCTGTTAGATGCCAGTGCTAAGGGTGTCGGTGTCGGCGGGCGTCTTACGAGGACTGGGCAAACTTTTCAGATATTCCAGATGCCTGCGGGCCTCTGCTTGGTTCTGGCGGACATAATAAACCACGTAAACAATGACCATGAAGAACCAGGCAAACATGGTCACCAGCATAGCCACGTCTGTGGTCTTGCGCTGAAGGCTGCAGAAGTTGACCCCAGCGTCCAGCAGCTTGACCAGTGGCTGTCCTGCATGCTCCCCCGCGCCCCCCAGCTCCTCCCATCGACCGCCCTCACCCGCCAGCCTCTCCGAGGTCTCGCACACGATCCCGTTGACCGTCTCAGGCTCCAGGTTGAGGGTCTCCACCAGCTCTTGCAAGGCGCAGTCGCAGTGCCACGGGTTGTGGTACAGGCGGGTCTTTGCCCGCGTCGAGCCAAACTCCTCCCGGCTTGCATGCCGCAGCAGGTTGTGGGAGAGGTCGAGCAGCTTGAGGTCGGGGCTCACGTGGCGGAGGGCGCCTGGGGAGAGGGACTCGATGCGGTTGTGCGACAGGTGCAGGTCCTGCAGGTGCGGGAGGTCCTCGAAGGCGTCCTCAGGGATCGTGCGTATGAGGTTGCGCTCGAGGTGGAGCGAGACGGTGTCCGTAGGAAGCCCACGCGGGACCTCGCGCAGCCCGGCGTCCGTGCACAGCACGGTCCCGCTGTCCCAGGAGCAGTGGCAGCTCTCAGGGCACTGGGGGGCCACCTGCCCGCACAGGCACAGAAGCAGGATGCTGTGGAGCCAAGTCCGCTCGCTCCCGCCACGCCCACAGCAGCCACCACGCTGGCCAGCGCCCATCGCCTCACCATAGCCGACAGCGCATGCGGGATCCAGCAGGAGAGACGGAGGGCCGACGGTCTCGCGGGCAAATGCGTCAAACGGGTGGACGATGGAGGGCAAAATGGGAGGATGCTTTTAGAGGAAGCGGGCGGGGACCAAAGGGGCTCCGGGTGCGAGTGCGCAGCTCCACCGGAAAGCCAAGTCGCTGAAATCAAACCTGGAGGAAGAGAGGAGGGCAAGCGAAAGCAGAGGAGAATTAGTTTGTGAAAGTGCAAATTTGCCAGCGTTCGGAGAAAACCTTCATGGCACTTTAATATTTCCGGAAAGCATGTTCCCGCTTACAAGTTTAATCCCCGCCGGCTGCACGGCACAGTTTTACGATGAGCCGAATGCAATAAAAACTCATTTCTTTAATCCTGCATCCTTCCTGCTTCGATCTTAGCAGCCGGACTCGGTCACACAGCCGGGTCTTGGGCTGCTTGTTCGTTTTTGTTAATCTCATTCCTGCTGAGACAAATATCTGCGGGTTGACAAAAAGCAGAGCCAGAAGAAGGTGAGATCAATGACTACACACCAGTGCTAGGCTGTTAGAGGCAAGAACATCAATCCCCCCCAAAAGCTCAGAGCTGGACGTCTAGGTCTTCCAGAAGGAGCCACGAACTGGTCCCAGCATCACCTGGGAGGCGAGCAGCAGGTGGAACGGGGTGTGTTTAAGCACAGACCTGGGTCTACACAACAAAGAAAAAAATAAATAAATAAAAATAAAAACACACACACACACAAACAAGAACACCAGCTGTCTTTCTTCGCGTTCAGTGCCACGCAGCGCGATGGAGGGACACGCCAACCGGGGGCGCCCCGGGCGAGCATCTTGCCAAGGCGGAGACCCTGCGGCTCCTGCAGTTCCTCCCTGCCCGTAAACGGAAGCCGGACGTCCATAATAAAAGCATCCCCAACCATTCACCTCTCGTCAACAGCGAAGGTTGCGGGTTCGAATCCCGCGCCGCTTGCCCCGAATTAACATGGAAAACTAAATCGCAGTAAAGTTCCGCTATCCAACGCTTTAAGTCGCCTAAGGAAGACGTCGGGTCCGGATAAATGCCAGCCATGACGATTTCGGTTGCTTTCGTGCAAAAGTTGACCTTATTTCCACGGCATTACACTTGTCTTGTGACTTCCAACACGACGCTTCCTCGGAAACAGCAACGAACGTCGAGCCATGTTTTTGCCCCCCCAAGAAGAAATGCCCTTTTCTGAAAGTGGCGAGAACAGCGAAACAGTTGCGACTTCGGAAAGTGAGCGCCCGAGTGCGCGTTTCTTATGTTTGCTGCGCGTTCCTGCTTCTCACTTCGGAAGACAATGCGGCCGTTATGATGTCGGCGACGAACAATAAGTTGGCGGCGAAGAAGCCGTGCGTCTCCTACCTGTCGGTGGACTCGGTGGCGCTCAGCACCTCAAGAAGAAGAAGAAGAAGAAGAAGCGGCCGTGTCAGCGCAGGACCCTCGCTGCTCCAACGGCTCTGCGCTGCCGGGGGTCGCGCTTCTCCCGAGCCTGCGAGCAACGCGAACCGAACCGCTCAGGCGCCTGCTTTTTTCCTCTTCTTTTGTAAATACGTCAAAGAGGAGTCCATTTCCACGCAGGGGTTCTCCTGTCGCCAACTCAGACGGAGGCAGAGAAAAGAGCGAGAAATAAACGCATGCGGGCGCACACGAACGAAATAAAGCGCGACTCACGCGTCTTAAAAGGCGCGATTCTCTACCGTTCAACAGCGAGACCTCTGCGTCGTAATAACGCGAACCCCCACCTCTTATTTGGCCTCCCTCCCTCTTTCACTCACTCACGCTCCCCCTCTATTTCTCTCTCTCTCGCTCTCTCTCTCACGCGTCCGCGGACAAAAGAATGAACAGAAGACATTTACTTGCCAAGTTCAATTTCTCAAGTGATAGATAGATAGATAGATAGATAGATAGATAGATCCTGGCCATAATGTTTTTAACCTTTGTTCATATAAAAAATATGATGCTGTGCAGCATGAGTGACCCTGGATTGCAAGCTGATGCTTTTCTCCAAAAGAAAAAGACTTCTGTTTGCGGTTATTTGTCCATTCATTCAGCCATTTAAGCATCAGCTGTAAGGCCAAAGGGTGACTTCGGGTACGACTCTACTTTTTATTTTGGATGCAAACAGCTGGAGAAGTTTAGCTGCAACCAGCAAATAAACGCAGACTTCGGCTGCAACGTTCAAACGGCTGTGAACCACCGGGACCCTACAATGGGACCGCAAGCAAAATTTCTATAATAATTCAGCACTCTGAAGAACCGGCGTGGAGTCCTCAGTAGCTCTGTTCAAACCAGTCTTAGAATTTGGCTCAACCAACAATGGCTTGACAAAAAAAAAAAAAAAAAAGCGATACTCAAACAACCGCACTGTGAATTTCAGCCAAAAGCAGCGCTCCTTCTACTACAGCAGTTAGCATTGGCGTACCACACCTCCCTCCCACAATGCACTGCTGCAGTACGTGCATGTCCTGCATGGGGGGATTGTGGACCCTCTGTGTACCCAGCAGTTTTGCCAGGTGTGTCAATGTGCTCAGTACCGGTGTGCAAACACGCAGACTATGACTAAAGCTCTTCCCACCATCTGCTACCCTGAAAGAAAGGGTCGCCTTCCTGCAGCAGATGCACATCCACAACTCAGAAGGTGCGCAGCCCAACACACCTGCCATTCAGACTACAATTTATACCATTAAAAATTCCCTGCAAAGAATAATTTCTTCACAGCCGCTGCCACCCCCTTTCTGCATGGCACCACTGAGGTTGAGACTAAAGTTAAGTTCACCTTACTGCCTCGAGTCAATAAAACATGAACCGCACTGACCGATGGTTTTCCGTCACCGTAATGAACTCATGTGGAGGCCTTTCAACCATCTTTTCGATAAAGATGCCCGATGACCCTAATCCAACAAAAAACCACCATCTATCCACATGACACCTATCATCAGCATATTAAATTTCCCCTGCTCATTCTGTCATTCAACACATTTTGACTCATTAGAACTTGCTTTCTCTCCCTTATGGTTAGGAGGCCTACGTAAGCAAAATAATCTGTTCTTACGATCGTCTTTTGTTATTAAACCACCTCTCGACAAATAACCACCGACCCCGCCAGCTTGCGTGGGCCTCAGGTGAAAGGTGACCGTTTCGTACGAAACCTCTCCGTCAGCAGAACATCGTTTCATGCACGCTTCAGACACACGGCACGCGGGCTCACTGTCGTGTGTTATAAACTTGGAATCCGTCACCAAAATACCCATAACACCCCACGTCAGACACACCCTGCCCACGCGGATGGCACAGCATTACGAAACTTAACCCCGGTGCTCACAGAATGCTGCACTAACCTCAGAAAAACACACTTTTAAATGTGCGCCTGTCAATTCCACACACTTTTCCACCATGAAACTACAGCCCAAAATATGCACAGAATTTTTGCAGACAAACTGGAGAACATGGGTGTGCTTTAACCTGATCTGCAGCTATTTCCCTATTACAGAAATCTATTAAAGAACGAGTTCTCTGTAAGGACTCAGTCCTGCATGTATCAGTGCATTTCGGTTTGTGCTGCTACTTTTCTTTAAATTTATCGGGCCGGTTTGCGCAGAACACCAAATAAGCTGAACTAAGTTCTTGACTTGGGCTGAGGAAAGTTTACGACCTAATTTGACAAAAAAAAGCACTTTGATTCATCTGTACACCTGCGGGGAAAATGAAATTTAGTTTACTTTCACTTCCATTTTCATTTGTTTAAATTGTGCTTTCGCGTACCTTGATAAAACTTTTACCTGTCAAGGTGTTTATACAAAGTAGCCATGAAGTGGCCCAGTACCTACAGTGCTGAATAACCCCCCCCCCCTTTATTATGCTTTTACTCTTGCTGTAATGCCATAACTAGATGTAATCCACAGTATGTGGCCTCCACTCAAATGTGACCAGCAGATAAAACATTAAATTCATTTTCAATTCTCCAATTATGTGTGGCTATTATTGTAGGAAAAAGCAGCCTTAATAACTTTGACTGGCATTCCGGAGACAAAAGGTGCAAAAAGATAAAGTAATTAACAAGTTCTTCAAACGCGTCTGGGGAACGGAAGGAAAGATGTTCGCTAAAGGCGAAAAAGATGTACAGGCACTGGTTCAGCACCGAGGAAAAAGAGAGCAGCACAGAATGGACTCCAAAGGCAGCTGTCAGTTTTAAGGGAATGTATTTTACACTGTGGCCAGACTATTTATTCGTTTGTCCTTATCTTCCCTTCAAAGTGGCATATAAGGTTAGGTTTGAACATTAGGCGAGAAAGTAAACTAGCTGCACATTAATGCAACTGGATAAATGTTACAGGAGATATTCAGGGTCAGCACCTTGCTAAAGAGACCTCCAAGGGAAGCAGGATTCAAACCCAAATTGTTCTTGTGCAAGGCGAGAGCTCCAACTGCTACAATACCTGCATCCGTGCATCCCTTAATGTTCCTTCACTGCTTCTCCTGGTGAGAGTCATGGTGCGCCAGAGACTGTTCCAGAATCACTGGGCACAAGGCAAGGAGGGACAACACAGTAATGGCGGTGTTTTGTTGCAGCGCAAACGCTCAGCACTGTACATCTCCTTTGCGGTGCCTCCTCTGTGCCTTTTTCCTTCCCGTGCACCATCCTCAGGTCCGCGACTCGGGGATCTCCGCTGCGTACGGCACGAGACATCCGTTCTTGGTATGCACTCTTGCTGCCGTCGCCACACACAACTCATAGACACAACTTACTGCCACACCAGTGTTTCAAGCATCTCCCTATATATTTTCATGGCTGTGTACTATACAATTGCAAATATAAATGAGAAACAACTATTTGTGTGGTTCTGATGAAACTGTCAGTAAACATTAGTTATCGGTCTGCTGTGTTTGTATTTACACTTATTTAATAAAATATAACATCCCCATTTAACTCTGTTTGGTTATTGTTCTCATTTTCTAGCCATGCACCCTGTGCACTAACTGGGGTACTGGTGCACCTGCACTTGTTGGCCATTTGCCTTTATTAACTTGCAGAACAAAGGAGCATCTGACCACACTTCTTCGGCCCGGTGGTCAAGGTCAGTGGGCTCCAAAGCTACAGCAGGACAGAGCTTCACCCAGTAATGAAGGGAGAAAAGAGGCCCCACATAATGGCTTTTGTAAACTCGAACGCAAACCCTCAGATTTTAACCGAGACCTAAATCAGCTGCGTTTCTTTAACAGAACCGTTTGCGATGACAGTCTGAATAAAGATAACAAGCTGCTGTCTTAGGGCGCAGCCAGCAGTGCTAGCGCATCGCAGCTCTTGGGTTCTATCTATGGAAGTGAGTTTGAACCTGGCTCTGTCTCAGTGGAGTTTGCAGATCCAGTGATGTGCAGCTGAGAAGGTCAACCAGTTCCATTCCTCTCTTCTCTTTCAACACCAAGTGAATGGTCACCAGCTGTTGACTTTGACCTGATAGAATTTAACTCCTTATTGTAAAAATATTTTTGCTGTAAGGCTGAAGAGGTGAGGCTTGGGCTACTGCAGAAAATGGTTAGTGAGGACAAAGAGCCTGGGTTGGATTTGGGGGGTGAAAGACAGCCACCCAGATGCAGTATGGGTGGCCTGAGGTAACTGACATAAAACCATCAGCTTAGCCCTCTGTTCACTCTCGTTTTTCCTCCATAAAAGTTGATTTTGTTGCCGTTCATGGTGTTTTATATTTTGTTTCTGGTGACTGCACTGATACTCCACCCGCGTACGTGTCTCCCTGTATCCACATGGTCTTCATTAAAAATACAGTCAACTCGAGCAATAAACTCCTGTTTGAATGTGAGCAGCAAAGAAGTATGAGGGCAAAGTGTATTTTGGTGTCTCTGCCCGACTGCTTTGTCTGTGAATCTTACGCGAGTGCTGAAAAGGTGGCGCTTTTGTGAGCGAAATCAGTTGTCGCCCTTGTCTGCCTGTAAATGTGGTGCAAAATCACTTCCCTGTCACACCCCACCTTCTCTGAACCATTACTCTGGAACTGGCAGAATCCTGGTGCCTATTTTTAATCGATCAGAAAAGTGCTGTGTCTGAAACAGTCCAAGATAAATGGAGCAGAAGTCTGCATCTGTCACAGAACCGTACCGCGGACTCCGGCTTCGCCGCGCCTCCCGAATCACACGTAGCGCAGATCGATTTAGTGTTGAGGTCATTGTAAAAATACTAAACAAATGACTGAGGGTTTTGGCATTATTGTACATCTTCTCCATCAGTCTCCTCTGGCAGAGATTTGTCAGGAAAAAAAAATCTTACAGTGCTGCTTTGACATTTTGCCAAATGTCAAAAGGCCGTCACTAACAGCATGAACATCGCATGCAAACTTTTAGAGGGAAACGAGATCAGCGGTTTTACATGAATTCTAAAAATAAATAAATAAATAAATAAATAAATAAAACGGTTGTCCAAGACCGAGACGCAAACTCTGCGGTTCATCTCAGCATCTGCAGTTTGCTTATTTGTGCGGCAGATACAGAAGGGAACTATCGCTCGCAAATGTACGTTCCCATCTCAATTTCAGCTGCAGGATTAGCCGGGCTCATGGTAACTTGCCCAATTTCATTCCGTCTTATTGATCCGAAAGCAGAAGATCAGAGTGCACGCATGCACCTGTGGGATGCTTGGTGTGCTCTTCTGGAAAAAGCAGGCAACACTGTGCGCCGCGGAGGCAGATGAGCTTGAGGGAAGCTGATTTAACAGTACTTACGCTACAGATGGAGGCCGCGTTGTCCCTGTGATGACCCCCCCGGACCTGGTCATCTCTGTGAGGACGAAAGAAGCAGATTATGTTTTTCACCATAAGGCCTGGGGACAGAAAAAAAACCGCAGGCTCGGCGAAGGCCGCTTACGATACAAATATACATCTATATTTGGTCCGTAATTGAATAAATACTGGGCACCTTGTTAGCGTTTTTGCATGTATGGTCGGGATGTGTAAAATTGCGGCGCATTTCTTTTTGCCGTAGCATTTTTTCCTTTCGGGCAAACGGATTATGACCGGGATTTGCACAGATTAAATACGCTCCATGTGATCGGTCACGTTTGCGCCAGACAGCATGCGATTACAATTGAACTGTTGGCGTCGAACCAGCAGAATGAAGACCATTGTGATAAACAATAAATCTAATTCGACGGATTTTTTCCGTGCACAGTACTCGTCCATGAGGCTACAGAAACCAATTTCACAAAAACCAATTTCTCTCATAGCCCGAGATGTTCTATCCTGAAGGTACAAATATTTAATGGGTTTTCAACTTTAATTGCTCAGCTGCAAAAATCAAAACAGCTTCTGCCACCAAAAATGCATTTTTATTGCCGAGAACTAGAACTATTAATTTATTTTTTAAAGACAGATTATTGGTTTGTGCTTCTGAACAGCTCACCATGCACAGGTGTTCATTTTAAGTTATCAATTTCTAACTAATCGGAGGCAGAACAAACAAGTCAGACAGAGTAAGAAGTTAACTCATGAGATAAATCGAAAATATTAGGACAGCAAATGAAGTTAATAGGAAAGGAAATGTGTATGAACAGAGTGTGGCATCTTTGAAAAATGCAAAGACTAATTCAAAAGCACAAATACGCTTATTGATTAGATACAGCAGTGACATTTAGTGCCGACTGATAGCGCTGGGGGGAGAGGGCAAGCAGGAGGGGAAATGAAGGCTAGACAAGGGGGAAGGAAGAGCGAGGTGGGGGATAAATAATATGGAAAGGAGTGCAAAGGATGAAAGGAAGGGAGAAGGGAAAGGGCATTCTTCCATTCACTTCATGAAAGATGATTCCAGGCTGCACTCATCCTGCCCGTGCCCTGGTGACCCAAATGTCGGGTGAGGAACAGCGCCCTTTTTTAAGTTAATCTACTATGATGGATTATGAATGTGCCAAGGTAGGACGCAACATTGAGGTTAGTGGTACTATTTATGCGTCTGGTGGACTCTGCTCAAATGCGGGATTACAAATTTGTCTGGTTTAATGAAGAAATCTAATCAGATGTTCCCAGAAGCATTGCTGAACATGAAATTTCATTTATAAAAGGTGAAAGCAATGCTGCCTTACGATTCTGGACAGCAGCAGTATCTGTCATTTGCCTTAACGGTTTTACACACAACCAAAGAATTGGATACCTTGCTGAAATATAAGGAAAAATATTTCCCTATGAAGAATTTTATTAATAAAAGAGAATGACATTACAAAGCACACGGCTTCAAAAATGGGCACCCATGTACAAGTGATGGTATTTGATCAGCTGCTGTTGGCCTGAATCTTGTTTCCTTCATCTGGAGAATTGGCTGCGGCCTGCAGGGTCCGACGGGCCATTTCCAGTGCCCCCTCCATAGTGCGGTTCCCCCCAATGAAGCCGCTGGCGTGGACAAAGACGCAACCTGGAATCCCACTGAGATCTGACAGGGCCTCATCCCGTACGCCACGCCACTTCTCCAGCAGGGACAATCTGGAGGGCAGATGGACACACAATGGGTGATCGACAACAAAGCATGTATGTAACCCATCTAGCGCAGTGTTAACATACTGAACTTGTACAGAAAATCTTCTCTTTTTGTTCCACTCCAAAGACCTGGATGTGAAAACCACTAAAAATGACTCATTTAAATAAATTTAAATGTCGAAATAATTAATGATCGGTATGATAGCTTTGCTGGAAGTCTGGTGTCACCAGATAGTCAACAACTCATCTTACAAGACTGAAGCTGGATCTACCACACAAAATAACGTATCCAGTGGTACAATATTGCAGTCATTCATACAGTAACCGTGCTAGTGATATTAATGTGGTATTTTTAAACTTTCATTATCTACTGAATTTTTTAGCATGCGCTTTCTCCTGGCCACTGTCATCCAGTTGGGCCTTGATCTAAACCACTAAGATATTAAAAAAAAAAAAAGAAAAAAAAAAAAGCCACCTTCCATTCTCTTTCAGGCACTAAATAGGGCAGATTCTGGACATACAACAGTGAGTCCCTGAGGAGGAGCCATCTGGAAGCTCACCCTCACTGAAGTCATGCCTGTTTAATTCCAGATCCATTTATAACACAGCCATTTCGAGGCATTCAAAAAAAAAATGTAAATGTCTGAAGGAATTCTGACCCTTGACATTCTTGCTTCTCTTTTAGACACTCAAACCATCCTAGCGGCAAGTCAGCTGTAATGAGTTTCTTCACTGAAGTGGAAATGGAAAGGGAGCGAGAGAAGAGGCCATCAAGACTCCATGTGCTTTCCAATCTCAGGCCATCAGGGCACTGATGGTGAGACTGTGGGCTTCCTGTCATCCTAAACTCTAAGCAAACAGCTCGACACCTACAGAAAAAGCTAATGATCTACATGACAGATATTACAGAAACATATTGAATTCCTGCAAGCTCTTTAGCCTTACCATTTCACATAAACATCATTTAACAATATTGGAATAGTTTCTTCAGGCTTGATCCGTGTATCCATCCAGTTGTCTATTTAATGAACTCCTCTCCGAGTTCATTTTTCTTTCGTTGGTTTGGCACTGTTCCTTTCAATAAGTAGATGGATATGCAAAAAACCGAAACTGCTAACTACTATATTTCCATTAAATTCTCAAAATGTGCAAGACAGCCACATCTAAAAATCCCTTGAACACCCAACTGTCTTATCATACACTCTAAGACCCTTCGTTGTGTCTAAGAACGTCAGCATCAATCCTTTTATGCACCTTTTCTGTACCCCTTTTGTTTGTTAAATTTGCACTATTTCTACCAAATCTTTACACCTCTAGAAGCAGTTTTAGTTAAGACAGGGAAAACAATTAATTAAATAAAAGACTGTGTTCACAGAGGACAAAAGCATGGGTCTGGCACAGCAGGTTCTTCTCAGATGCCAACAGGAAGCAGCTCACTCAAAGTTTTCAGATGCTACCGTTGCTATATCAATAGCATGGTTCTTAACTGACCTTCCTAAATTGATGCCACTCCACCAGCTTTGTTGTAGGTACAATAACCTTTCCTCAAATTTCCACATGGGTTATCAAAAGGCAAAAGAAGTAGTCACTACGTGAGTTTTTCCTACTAAAATCAAAGTCATATTTTCATATCGTACCTAAACTGAAAGGTGTTAGATGGATGTAAGGTAGCTTTGAAAAGCTGGCTGAGGTAATCGATTGTTTAAAAAAAAAAAAAAGGTAGCTGCAAATACATTTTTCAGTACTCTGCAGAATGTGACATCACTCCATTTTGGAGACTTGTTTTAACGTTGATGACAGAAAAAGACAGAAGACTAAACGTTTTCCTTGCGATCCAAATGTAAGAAATGTATTTTCTTGTGTATTTCATTCTTCAACAACTTAAAAGGGGAGAAATAATTCATGTGAATTTTCAGGAAATGTAATGAGCAAAAAAGGTTCAGGATGCTAAAAAATACAAAATTATGTAAGTATACATGTTAAGTAAACAATACACATTAATGCAATGTATTAATGGTTTTGGCCATTTATAATCATACACCCACCCCCACCGGATAAGTTCTACAAAAGGTGGCAGGACAAAAATACCTGTTTTGGAAAGTATGCAGGCCAACAGGTACACACTGCACCCTCCACTGAGCATTCTGGTCTTGGTACAAGACAAATTTTATGGGGGTCTGCACATTTAACTCTGTCTCAAGTGAGAAGAGATGTTCTTTCCACGGGCAGCCACCCTGTTCTAGCACCACCACCTCCCCGCTGGGGTCCACCTGGGGGAAAAAAATACAAATGTTACTGCTACTTTACTCTGATCCAGCTTTGTGGAAGTGGCAGGCTCCCAGGTGTGATCCAAACAAAGTGCAGATAACATGACAGCAGGACAGGTGGCTACCTGGGTCCTGTTCCGGACAGCAGTCTCAACTAGTGAGCGGGCTGGCAGCCAGGAATTTTGATAGAAGTCCAGACGGTCCAAGAACTCTGTGCCTACCATTGCCATGGCCTTGTGAAATCCCTCCTGTTTAAAAAAACGCAATTATTCTACACAATTTTAAAAATTGTTCATTCATATTATATAAATTCGCTTCACTGGCTGAACCTTACAGAATTGGAAACCTTACAAAACAGGAAGCTACCTAAGAACTGTGGCAACAGTTATGATATAAATACATATATGATGTAAAACACTCTTCTACTGCTTCTGTAAAGCAATGTTATGCATTTTATTGCAAAATTTCACAATTAAAATTCAGGCAGAACAAAATGCACTTGTAAACTGAAAACCTGCTAATTTTGTGGCTGTAATCCTGAGTAAAACTGCCCACCTCACACTGGATTAAAGCTTTGACGAAGCAACTAAATAGCAAACCATCTGTGTGTCACAGTCATGAAATTGCATGTGCATGATGAATTTATCCACACGAGTTGTTTCTCTAAAAGAAGAACAAAAAATAAATGTGATTCTCATTTTTTAATCGCGACATTAAGCTGGATAAAACAAACCTGCATTCACGTAAGACTCTGAAACCATGAAAACGTGCCCTTGCCAAATATCACTTAAACATGATAATCCAGCCATGCAGATCATCTTCTTCTTCTTTCGGCTGCTCCCATTAGGGGTCGCCACAGCGGCTCAATTGCTTCCACTTCTTCCTGTCCTCTGCATCTTTCTCCGTCACCCCCACCACTTGCATGTCCTCCTTCACCACATCCATAAATCTCCTCTTAGGCCTTCCTCTCGTCCTCTTGCCTGGCAGCTCCATCTCTAGCATCCTTCTCCCGATATATCCAGCATCTTTCCTCTGCACATGTCCAAACCAACACAATCTCGCCTCTCAGACTTTGTCTCCAAACCGTTCAACCTGTGCTGCCCCTCTAATATACTCATTTCTAATCCTGTCCATCCTCGTCACACCCAATGCAAATCTTAACATCTTTAACTCTGCCACCTCTAGCTCTGCCTCCTGTCTTTTGGTCAGTACCACCGTCTCCAACCCATAAAACATAGCTGGTCTCACTACCATCTTATAGACCTTCCCTTTCACTCTTGCTGGTACCCTTCTGTCACAAATCACTCCTGACACTCTTCTCCACCCACTCCACCCTGCCTGCACTCTCTTCTTCACCTCTCTTCCACACTCCCCATTACTCTGGACTGTTGATCCTAAGTATTGGAATTCATCCACCTTCACCAACTCTATTCCCTGCATCCTCACCATTCCTCTGTCCTCCCTCTCATTTATGCACATGTATTCGGTCTTAGTCCTACTGACCTTCATTCCTCTTCTCTCTAGAGCATATCTCCACCTCTCCAGGGTCTCCTCAACCTGCTCCCTACTCTCACTACAGATCACAATGTCATCCGCAAACATCATGGTCCACGGTGACTCCTGTCTGATCTCATCTGTCAACTTGTCCATTACCATTGCAAACAAAAATGGACTCAAAGCTGATCCTTGATGTAATCCTACCCCCACCTTGTAAGCATCCATCACTCCTACCACAGACCTCACCACTGTCACACTGTCCTTGTACATATCCTGTACCACTCTTACATACTTCTCTGGCACACCCGACTTCCTCATACAATACTACAGCTCCTCTCTAGGTACCCTGTCATATGCTTTCTCTAAGTCCACGAAGACACAATGCAACTCCTTCTTACCTTCTCGGTACTTCTCCATCAACACCCTCGGAGCAAACATCGCATCTGTAGTACTCCTTCTTGGCATGAAGCCATACTGCTGCTCACTAATTGTCACCTCCCTTCTTAACCTAGCTTCCACTACTCTTTCCCATAACTTCATGCTGTGGCTGATCAGTTTTATCCCTCTGTAGTTACTACAGCTCTGCACATCACCTTTATTCTTAAAAATAGGTACCAGTACACTTCTTCTCCACTCCTCAGGCATCATCTCACTTTCCAAGATTCCATTAAACAATCTGGTTAAAAACTCCACTGCCATCTCTCCTAAACACTTCCATGGTTCCACAGGTATGTCATCTGGGCCAACAGCCTTTCCATTCTTCATCCCCTTCATAGCTGTCTTAACTTCCTCCTTGATAATCCATTGCACTCCCCTATTCATAATCCCTACATCATCCAATCTTTTCTCTCTCTCGTTCTCTTCATTCATCAACCCCTCAAAGTACTCTTTCCATCTGCACAACACACTCTCCTCGCTTGTGAGTATGTTTCCATCACTATCCTTTATCACCCTAACCTGCTGCACATCTTTCCCAGCTCGGTCCCTCTGCCTAGCTAATCGGTACAGGTCCTTTTCTCCCTCCTTAGTGTCCAACCTCTTATACAATTCACCATACGCCTTTTCTTTAGCCTTTGCCATATCTCTCTTCGCCCTATGCCTCATCTCCTTGTACTCCTGTCTACATTCTTCATCTCTCTGTCTATCCCACTTCTTCGTCAGCCTCTTCCTCTGTATACTCTCTTGTACTTCCTCATTCCACCACCAGGTTTCCTTGTCCTCCTTCCTCTGTCCAGATGTCACACCAAGCACCTTTCTAGCTGTCTCCCTTACCACTTCTGCTGTAGATGTCCAGCTCACTGGTAATATCCAGCCATGCAGATATTACACCAAATAAAATGGTCAATAAAAATAAAAGTAAGGCTCATCATCTCGTCTTAATTATTCTCTTTCGACTTTGCAGTAATCCCATTTTTTGACTTTCAAAGTCTGAATTCTAAATCCCACAGCCCCTTCAAATATAAAAGAACGACATGACCAGAACAAAGTAAAATGAATACTCATCTATAGCTAATTAAGTGAGAAAGAGATGAATAGAATAATGATGTGATGATATACAGATTTTCCGCATTTACACAATTTGAATCGAGTGAAGTTCCCACTCCAGCGGACTAAAAATGGAAATGTTTAACTGCATTTTAGTCTATATTTTCTATGCTTACATCTTGTATGTAATTTGTACTACATATACAAAAAAAGTCATAAAACATCACGATGACACCAAGACTTACTCTGACATATTCTAAAGCAAAAGAAATCCCCCACTAGTGACTATTCATAACTATCTGGGAGGCAAGATATGTGGCAAAAATGGGGGGAAAAATCCCTTTAGTGTAAAATCCTGTGCATTTGCATGCTACAGACAGCAGCTCAGCTCCCAACATACACGTATACGCAGTCTGGTGGGAACGAAACGGGTCAGAATGATCATTTACATCTCAAAGAATGTGTCGCAGGTACTGGCAGCAGAGCTATTGTAGCTATTTTCCAAATTACCCCAACTGTCACAGTGAGGAACACATGTGAAGTACATCACAAGGATGGAGAGAGGCATTTTAGAAGCCACAGTTATTCATGGATTTACCACCATATATCAATCATTTTGGCTTATTTAAACCGCCTCTAAGCCTGATCTGGTAAATTGAGCAAAAACAGCTTTAACCAAAAGCAAAATGTGAAATGCTGTAAGCAAGGAGTGTGCTTCCTGCTTACGCTTACATATAAGTCTTGGAGAACAACTTATACACTATTTTGTTTAATGATGTTGACTCAACTTCAAGGGCACCTCAAGCACACTGGTAGGGGTGGGAATGATGCCCACAAAAGGAATTTCTGGAATTTATCATTCAGCTTGATAATGCATTTTGTCAAAAATAACAGCATAAAACAAAGTCCTACAGCCAAAAGTTATGTTTAACGCTGCACCGTGTGCCCACTGTTATTAACATTTAGGACTTAATCTCCCCAAATAAGCTTAATTCACACTGGCCGGACCCAAAGCTAATCATTTCCGGAGGCTTCAAAATCCCCTTTAACAATTCCCCAAGACGGAATTTAACCGCTCATCTTTCCCCAAAACCCCATACACAACAGACACAAATGCAGGATCACATGCAAGTTCTCAAGTTCATATATGAAAGCTCAAAAGGATTATTTAGCCACCATTTATTAATCATTTGCTGTATGTGTAACATATACGTATGTTCATACATATAAAAATACAAAAACAGTATTTATATTTTTCTTTTCTTGTACTGCTGGTAATATGCAGGATTATAGCTCCAGGACCAACTGACCTCCGTGTCCTGGCTCTTGCTGTTCCAGCGAGGGTTGAGGTGGCTGACACGGGCACTCAGGGTGGTGGAGACTGCATAGCGCATCTCACCATCACACTGCGAGATACCGTTATCGACTGCATCCACCTCCTCCACAAAGTTCTCATAAAGCTGGGGGGAAAGGAGTGAATGATAGTCCTTTAAACCAGTAGATGGAGACTAGTGGAAGCCCCATCCTAGTATGATGCAAAGCTCCTCACCTTGTCATAGAGCACCTCCAGGTGCTGATCATCATTCCCCAGCTGTGTGAGCTCCATCAACACGCGGTGGCCAAAATGCAGGTACACAAGGCCAGCTGAGCTCAGCTTAGTTTTCCAGGGCTTTTCTGGACAGAGGTTGTTGAATGTCTCAATGAATGACCTGTAGGGAGTCAAATCCTCCTTGAGAAAAACACACAAACACTGTTCTTCGAACAGGTTACGGGGTTAAGTGGAAATCTTTCAGAGTGCAACTAGCTGAAAAAGTGACTTGTGCACATCATTTTTTAACAACCCTAAAATACTACTGCATGAAGACCCCTAAATAACTAAACTAGCTTTGTACAGCAATTCTAGAAGCAATCAGTCATTCTGCTGATTAAGAAAAGATGCTTAAAGGGGAAAAAATGGACACATAACCGTTATTTCAAAATGAAGTGTTTCATAAACCCATTAAGATCATTTAGGGTAATGGTTCCAAAAATAGACCAACGGAAGCAATTAAGTACACATGTGAGAATTTCTCACATTTCCATTAGCAAAAGCACCCTGAGCAAAATAACTTGCTTCTAAGAGATGTAAATCTCAGTAACTTTCTAATAAAATTACGGCTACATAGCACACTTTAATAAGAGCAAAAATAGCACATGCTTACATGTAAAATATTTCTATTTACAATTTAAACACTGGCAAAAAAAAAAGAATTTAAAGGCTGAAAATAAAGATTTTCCTACGGTGCAATCAAAAAAATATTCCTGGCACATCATTCTCGGTGAGGAGCAATTTAACAAAGGTCAAAAAATTCACAAGGTAGTTCAAGTACACGGATCAATAACAGGACACTGTGTGTTTTGTGTAAACAGGAAAATAATTTGAACACAGAAGCCATCGTTGTGGACAAAGTGTATATTTTTCGCTACATCTGACAGTTTCGATATATAAAACCAATGATTTCAATACCATAACTTGTGATTTTTGTGGAAAATTGTAATCATCTCTGGGCAATTATTGCGTGTAATAACTGCATTCTTTCTTCTGGAGTGTGTTGTACCGTTCACTACACAGTCAAATGAAACCCACAGTTGTGTACAGATGATCACATCACCCAGGGCTGCAGGTGACAGCCTTCAGTCTAAGTAATTCAGTTACTTATGCATACAGCCAAGGCATATAATAGCCATCATGCCTGGCGGCGAAGGATAGTGCAGTCATTAGCAAACTAATTGACAGCGCTCAAGCATCACTGCACCATTAATAGAAACCATATGCAAGGTGGAAAGAAAAAGAATAGCAATAATGAGAAAGAATAAAAAAGGCACTTGTTGAAGGCTGCCAGGTACTGGGAGTGACAGTTAGGGAATAAGTGTGGCAGGTTTTGTGGCTCTTTTTATCCCATAATTAAACCAAAGTATAATAATAATAATAAAAAAAAAAAGAAACAGAGCCAGCAACACAACAACCAGACCACGATACAAAAGGAAGCCAATTTAAAGTCACCAAACAGATAACACCAGGAACATCAAACAAACATCACCCGCTTCATTCTCAGACTCTACACTTTTACGGAGTCTTTTATTTCCTCGGTCTCCCATGCACCTGGGTCTCCTTATTTTCTTAAGCGACTCCTGCTGGGTGCAGCTGCCAGTCCCATAGATACCACACAACAGCACTGTTCAAATGACAGGACTGACTATTGTTGTAATATAAGAACAAAAATCATGGGTACTCATTGAACATGGCTACTTCGGATTGTTGCCAAAAAGTTTATTATTATTTATTATTATTAACTGATGCTTTTCTCCCAGGTGGCTTCCAACATCATGCTACTTACAACAGTTTACATTCTTATACAACTGGTAATTTTTACTGACCCAGTTCAGGGTAAGTCCCTTGCTCAAGGGAACCTCTAACCTGGGTCAAGTGAGGGTTAAGCAGCAGTTCTAACCACTATAGTATCTGCTTGCCAAGCATACATCTATCCATTTATGCTTGATAAATATTTATTTATCCTCTTAACTGTTATCAACACATCTACTACCATACTCTACCGTCGTTTTCTCTGCAAAGACGGACATAGTGTTGGTCACACTTCATCAGCTTTAAACACAACACTGAAGGTCACATTCCACAAAGGCCACTAACAGCAGAGTTGATAGACAGCACACTACCTGAGCGAGGCAGAAGGAGGATTCGAAGGGGTCTGGAGGGGGTCTGTGGGCTACCGTAATTATATCAACACCCCACTGTGATGGCGCAGCAACACCACTGTTCCATTACTTTTAGAAAAAGGTAAACGTCCAACAGGAAGAAGAACGTAAGAAAGATGTGAGAAAACCTGCACGTATCACTGACAAAATAGCTACAGTGACCTCCCCCCGCCCTCTGTTATACTCAGTATTCAGGTAGAATTTCCTTAAGCAAAAAAAGAGCAGAAGCATCCACAGTGGTCATATTATGGTCAAGAAGTCCTGAGAGATGACCGGACAGGAATGACGCGGCTTTTTAGTGCATACTGCTGCTTTTCTGGACTTTGCTGTAAGGCACAAGGGCTGTACCTCTGGTGATGATCATAGCGGTGTCTCTTTGGGTCAAACTCCCCACCAACATCCACTACGACATCACACTGGTCCAGCAACGCCGGGTCTCGGGTTCGAACTATGCCCGCATCCTGCAGAGAACACAGTTAATGACAGATGTGACAGGCAACCTCGTCAGGAACAGGAAGGCGTCGCAGCAGACATGTGATGTTTATTCATTTAATCTAAACGAGGAGTTTTTAAGCCCTCCAAGTATAAATGGCTAGAATGTGTCTTTCTTAGAAAATAGCAGAGACCCTGTGAGTAACGGCTAGGATTTGGTGTAACGAAGATGTAAAATTTAGATATTACTGTACATGGGCTGATATGGCTGTGTTAATTGTACAACACAGTGTAAAGTACCCACCACACGGGCACGGCTGGTTACGAGGTGATAAGAGCTCGATTTGCGCCCACACCTTGTACTCGGGCAGCTGCCGGAGGAGGAAGCACGCCAGCACCTCGTCACAATGAAACGTCCCGTTGTGAGTGCCGATTTTCGGAACCGACATTTTGTCAGTGTGGTGGCGCTTCGCTTCGGGCGACTCCATGACGGTTCTGTTTAAACGGTGTAGTGCGGGCTGTGCTACTGCCGATGCCACACGGGAACACTTCCCCGGAATACGGTGACAGAAGACGTATTCAGCCGCAGTGGAGCCTGCAGAGCAGAGCCTGAGAGCAGAGACAACGCGCGGCAACCCGAAGGCGGAACACATCCGACAGAGAGACCGCCAACCGACGGCGCATGTTTGTGACGTGACGGAAGTGACGTCAAACAACACCCCCGCCAATCATGTAGAGGCCAAGAGTTTAGATTCTGTGCCAGAGAACCTCATCGCCAACGGAACGGAGGTGAAGCTCCTTAGGACGTTTGGCACTCTTTCTAAAGAAGTGCATTTTAATGTTGTGGTTTATAGAATAGGTTCCTTCTCTAAATATGTGAACGACCCAAGTGAACGACTTCCTTCAGTATGAAAAATTAACAAAAAATCTAGACCGTTCAGATGAATTCTGGAATTTATCAGCGCTGCGCGATCATGGCTGTGAAATATTAAATTTCAGCCCTCGCTCTGTGCATTTGAACACATTTCCGATTTCCCCGTGTACTGTTTTTTTTTCTGCATGGTGCTGTGACCCCGTCCTGTTCATAAAGCTTAAAAAACTACAGTACAAGTCTGTGATGCTAAGGTCCATCGCTCCATAACAGCAGTTCAAGTAGGGTAAAAACGAAGCGTGTGTCGATTTGTTTTAAGAATGAATTTGCCTCTGAGGACATGATAAAAATGTCCAGGTAGGACGAACTGATTCATCACATAAGCATGTTTCTTTGCATTTGGTTACTGCGTTTGCAAATAAGTGTAATAAAAGATATTCTAAAGTGTAATAAAATATATTCTATTTTTCTGGATAGTTTTTGTTAAAGTATTGGATGTAGCAGTAAGAAAAAATGTTGTGAGTTAGTCGTTCCTGACGATGTCCCTCGACTTCTCCGCACAGCCTAAGCTTCAATTCTGAGTGCGTTTTGCTGCCCACTAGAGGCGACGAGCAGATCTGCAGAGCACCTTTTGCTCCGCAGCAGAGAAGTTGTAGAAAATACTAGGAGTCCTCAACTACCGTAAGGATATAAATGTATATCCACTTATATCCCATTTAAGAGTTAGTATGTATGAATGCACTGTTGTACAATAATGCTTTGTTTTTTCCTAATTACACACTTCTTCTTCTTTCGGCTGCTCCCGTTAGGGGTCGCCACAGCGGATCAATTGTTTCCACTTCTTCCTGTCCTCTGCATCTTTCTCTGTCGCACCCACCACTTGCATGTCCTCCTTCACCACATCCATAAATCTCCTTTTAGGCCTTCCTCTCTTCCTCTTGCCTGGCAGCTCCATCCCTAGCATCCTTCTCCCGATATATCCAGTTTAATGGAATCTTGGAAAGTGAGACGATGCCTGAGGAGTGGAGAAGAAGTGTAGTGGTGCCAATTTTTAAGAATAAAGGTGATGTGCAGAGCTGTAGTAACTACAGAGGGATAAAACTGATCAGCCACAGCATGAAGTTATGAGAAAGAGTAGTGGAAGCTAGGTTACGAAGGGAGGTGACGATTAGTGAGCAGCAGTATGGCTTCATGCTGAGAAAGAGTACTACAGATGCGTTGTTTGCTCCGAGGGTGTTGATGGAGAAGTACCGAGAAGGTAAGAAGGAGTTGCATTGTGTCTTCGTGGACTTAGAGAAAGCATATGACAGGGTACCTAGAGAGGAGCTGTGGTATTGTATGAGGAAGTCGGGGGTGCCAGAGAAGTACGTAAGAGTGGTACAGGATATATACAAGGACAGTGTAACAGTGGTGAGGTCTGTGGTAGGAGTGATGGATGCTTTCAAGATGGCGGTAGGATTACATCAAGGATCAGCTTTGAGTCCATTTTTGTTTGCAGTGGTAATGGACAGGTTGACAGATGAGATCAGACAGTAGTCACCGTGGACCATGATGTTTGCGGACGACATTGTGATCTGTAGTGAGAGTAGGGAGCAGGTTGAGGAGACCCTGGAGAGGTGGAGATATGCTCTAGAGAGAAGAGGAATGAAGGTCAGTAGGACTAAGACAGAATACATGTGCATAAATGAGAGGGAGGACAGAGGAATGGTGAGGATGCAGGGAATAGCGTTGGTAAAGGTGGATGAATTGCAATACTTAGGATCAACAGTCCAGAGTAATGGGGAGTGTGGAAGAGAGGTGGAGAAGAGTGTCAGGAGTGATCTGCGACAGAAGGGTACCAGCAAGAGTGAAAGGGAAGGTCTATAAGATGGTAGTGAGACCAGCTATGTTTTATGGGTTGGAGACGGTGGCACTGACCAAAAAACAGGAGGCAGAGCTGGAGGTGGCAGAGTTAAAGATGTTAAGATTTGCACTGGGTGTGACGATTTTCCTAATTACACACATTCATGTTAAAATTATACTAATATACACTGCCCAGCTAAAAAAAAAGTCACCACCTGAATTTAACTTACTGTTATGATCTGGGATGGCTTCAGTTGCTCAGGTCTTGGTTCAGCAACGTTATGTGCCAAAAAAATGAGCTCAGCTGACTTGCTGAATGACAAGGTTTTTCCATTATTGGATTTTTTCTTCATATTCCAAGATGACAATGCTAGGATTCATGGGGCTGGCTGAAATTGTGAAAGAGTGTTTCGAGGCACACGAGACATCATTTTACAGATGCGGAGATACAGATAAATATGCAGACAGATGCAGATGCATGATTGTGAAAGTACTTCTCACTTTGTCTAGTATCACTGTTTTAACACAAGCAGCTGCATATAGAATTAATAGAGACAACAAAAACAATGAGTAAATAAAACATAATGGCTGTTAGAAACCTGAAAACACTGACAGAGTAAATTACAAATATAGTTACCTTGACTAAAACCATACATGAAAAGTGTTAACCATACAACAAATACATTCAGATGGCCCTAATATATTTGAAAAACAGAAAAACACCAATGTGGTTTTCATGCTGGCTACATTAGTTTTTCATCATACATCAGACTGTATTATTGCATTCTAACTGTCATTTACTAAACTAATATTTCTAAACCTTAGTGTTGGCATTAACACAGCAAATCAGCAGCAGGTATCACTTTGTTAGGGCTGTTGTCTTGCAACCTGGAGGTCTGAGTTCAAATTCCAGTAGTTCTGTAAATACCAACAACTGATACTGTACATCACCACCCGCAGTTTGTTGATCTGCAGTCCTAACAATGCTAATAATAATAATTTTCACTCCATTTAGAGTTCTGCTATCCAGTGTTAGTACTCATTTAAATATAGATTCAGTGTTGAGAATGAAACTGTTTTTTATCTGCTACTTTTGTGGAGGCTCATTGAGAGGCATAAAATTAATTTTCACTGCTATGCTGATGACACACAAATCTATTTATAGATGTAACCAAATGACCCTGTCGCTGCAGCTGTCACAGTAAAGTTGTTTTGTTGAGGTCAAAAAAGATGAATAAAACCCTTTTCCCTGAAGTCTGATAATAATCCATGTAATTGATATGGTAAATAAGTGTAATGTTGTTTTTTACATTTTCATGTAGCTGTTTATATATAAAGAATATTTATAAATAATGAATCTATAGATATAGATATAAATATAGATATAATAGTTGGACAGCATAGCATGGGGGAAACGGACTGAAGTCCCAGACTGCTGCCAATAAGAGTCCTCAGACGAGACTATTAACTACACCTGCATACCTCATGTCTGCTCGTGTGTCATCTGAATTGACAGTGGGAAATCAGGATAGTTTGAGAGTAAGTAGGCTTTGGAAACCAAGCACACATGGGCAAGAAATGAAAAGATGAACTTGATGGAATTGCACTATGAAGGCAATCAGCATCAATGAAAGAGGCTACCAAACTGAATTATTTGCAGTATTTGCTCATAGAAAAACAATTAAGTCGCCAAACATCATAAAAAGAAGCCTCTAGTTGAAACTAGAAAGTGATGAAATGAGATGCAGATGCCAAGACTCAGCTCTCACACAACTACATCCAAACCCAACACAAGCAGAACCCAAAGAAGACTTCAAGATGGAACGTGAACCAGACACCTTGCATGGCTCAATTGCTGACATAAGAAAGAAAATCATGCTTAAGCTAAGTTCTGTGAGCCACTGTACCAGACTCGGTGACAAGCTACCATCAGACAGCATGCTAGCAGATATGAGAGCAGCAAAGCATCCACAGTCCCAACCAAGAACCTGGTACTGTGTATTCTGCAGCAACAGTCCTGCTACAAGCACTAGGCTGCAAAATTCAAGAAGCCAACCATCCTGGATGCCCTCCTTGGAATTCAAGATAAAGACATCCAGCAAGTTGACTGAGCTAAAAAAGGCTGACATGACAAAGGATGGGTGCAGGTTACTGACAAAGCACAAAGGCAAGTCCATAGCCAAGGCCCTAGAGATACACAAAAGATGAGGCCAAAATAATAAATGCCCCTCTTCTCCAAAGAACCATCTGAAGTGTACTCTCAGCTGTAGTCCAACAAGAGAAAATCAGCCACAGACCCACCAAGAGCTGAAACAGTAGAGCAGAAGAGCTTATGGGAAAAGAAATCATCACACAACACCAGCACACTGTGGCTGAGACCTACAAGCAGAGCCAGAGTCTCCTGGAGCAGCAACCAGTCACCATCACAGCAGCAGATGTCCAACAACGGGTCAAGAACTGGTCAGAACCGGAAGCAGTGAATACTTGAGGTTGAAAGATGACCACAAAACTGTGGTGCTCCACACGCTAGATTAATGTGAAAATTACATTTTTGTAGTTATACACCATCACAATTTAATGCTACAGGAATGGCCATAGATTTTAAAAGTCTGAGAAAGAAAAAGGAGATGTAACAACAGGCGTGAAGACAAACACTCAGAAAAAAAGGAATTTAGACTGAGACCTTGCCTAAACCAAAATTCTCCTTCTGGAAAGGCCAGCACCTGCAGCGCCCATTTAAACACGTCATGTCGCATTGGCTCCTGCGGCCACATTCAGCTGGCTGAGAGCTTCCACTGTCAGCTCACATCTCCCCCATGAGCAGCTGAGAACACATTATTTTTAGTTCTACTTCTTCCTCGATGCCTTCTCACTCTCTTTCTTCTTCTTCTCTCCCTCAGCGTGCATCTGATTGCACCTAACTGCCTTCCAAAGGCAGCGGGAGGACAATGTAATAAAATTAGATTTCTGTGCCACACTTTTAAGCAAGGCTGCAAAAAGAAATTCCAAAAAGGAAAAATCTTGGATAAAATGAGTTTAACACCCCAATTCATGTCAGTGTGCATGATGCCAAAAATGAGAAAGGAGAAGGAGATGCTAGCTGTGAGACATGCTCAAATATTTCTGAAGTGGACTTTCCAGTAGGTATTGCCTGTACAATCCATTCAGCAACTTCACCCTTCTGTCCTGTTGAAGGCGCATAGAGAAATCCTTTCAGTAAAAAATAAATAAATAAATAAATAAATAAATAAATAAATAAATAAAGTGTGTTTATGCTGCATTATTACTTACAACCATGTGGGATTGCAGTGAATTTGGATGTGTATTTTACCCCTGTGGTTGTCTGTGCTTGTGAAAAAAATTCTCTGTGAGTGTATTTTTGTTTTTGTGCCACTTCAAATGTCATAAGTAAGTCAAGAGGTTTGTCCTTGAAGGACTGGCCTCTTCCTAAGGAAAAAAATAACCTTGAAAATATCACAATTCTCATTCTTTTGTGGGTTTACCTTTTGAATATCGGATGTGAAGGAGAAGTACACTTTTATGAACACGAAAAGACAGGATGATCCTGAGAGAGCGAGTGATAGACAGGTGATAAAGAGAACAGGAGACAGGGGACCAAGACTGTCTACTGCCATCTGAATCCTCAAGCCAGTATCAGCAAAAAATATTACCACCCATTTAAAGGAAGGAACCGGCACTGAGGTACATGAGCAACCACAATACATTCGTTTTTCAAAGACTTAATGTGCAAAAGTGAGTAAAATTTGCATATATGAACACCTGGGTCCATTTATGACACTGCAGTGCTGAGATGAACTGTAATAAATAGAAGTGGAAAAGTTAGCTTATTTGCCTTGTTAATGCAGCTGCTAAGCACATGATGCATTTGGAATTGCACAGGAAAAAGGCCGGTTGGAGGCAGCACTAATAAATAAAGCATAACAAATAATTGGAGGTGTCTCTTCAGTGCGGGCTTGGTAAATGCATTAGGATATTTAAACAAATTGAGATCTTTTAATATTTTATATTTATGTAGAGGAATAGATGCTATGAAGTTAATGCTATGTGAAAATATACAAGTGAGACACGACAAGAGACAAATTTGTCTCTTACTGCACCTGAACTTGCAGGTAAAAAGGCAGGATGTAACAATGGTGATGCAGAACGTGGTTTTCAAGCTCTATGAAGAGCAGCACAACTGCAAGCTTGTTCAGCCTTATAGTGACATCAGGTGTTGGGCTGAAGGAGCGTCATTCCATATGTTGGCTTCAGTACATAGAAATTAATGCAACATGAAGAGATTCAACAAAAAACTGCATCATAATACTGCTGGTAACAATACTACTTCAAGCTCTCGCTTTAGCTGCACTCTCATCTCTCTGCTTCAGTCCTGTCCAGATGACATAGAAAATAACATTCCCAGTTCCCAATAACAATTATACACCTGGATGTGATCCATATCTGCCTGCAACAGGGCACCAGTAGTTACCAATCCTACACCTTTCAGCCACGGGCTTCACGTGTTTCACCAAGGGAAGGAGGTAGTGAACTCTGACAGCGTGAAGGGCATCTGGAAGCCAGAGATGGTAACCTGGTGTAGCTCTTATGCCAGCCCTACAAATGGAAAAAATAGTGGATTGCTTTGTATTAAAAAGTCAGATTTGTAGTTTTCTTTAAATAATACAACTTAATTTGACAATAATACTATGCATGAAAAAACCTGTCTGTATTTTTTATATTATTTTTCACATTGTTATAGTGAAGTGGACAAAAAAATGTATTGGTCATAGTCACATACATCTAATTTATTGTTATATTTTGTCAAATACAACTTAATTCATGTATTAGTATTTATTCTTTCTCTGCCATTTAATTATACAGAATATTAAATACATTTATCTGTAGGGGGATAAATTTAAGCTTTTTTAACACCATTACAGTTCATATGTGCATCAGAGTCCCAGAGTTCTGATCATGAACTGATTATTAAATCAGGTATGGAATAGGATAAATAAACTTCATATTTAATGCAGACTAAAAAGAGAAGAATCATTTACCAGATCTTAATTATGGTGTTTTACTGTTCAACAGGCAGACGTTTGCTCCAAAATGTGTGAATAAACAGGGAAAAGGTAACAATTTTTAAAGAATGCTTCATTATAAGAAAGAAAAATTTAACATTTAGTAGGTCTGACCTAGGCTGCCTAGTAATCCAATGTGGCCAATGTAATGGATCAGTAGTACAAATGTCCTAATATTGGGATGCCGTTTTGGATGTTTAGATTAAACAGTAATAATATGTCAAATAAGAGGCCTCTACTCATTAAGCCATTAACAGTCCAAATTTTCATTGTGATATTCAAAATTACATTAAGCAAAACTAGCTAATGCCGCAGATGTATTATTTAAAAGAAATATTCTTTTCCAACTGGTTCATTCTGCTTTGCACTGGTTCAGACCAGTTCCAGATCAGTTTAAACCTGTAATTCACATGGTCTTGTTACCTTCATTGTGGTGCAGTACTGTGTCTGCCTGTCATTGTTCACACGAGCATCGTTGCTGACAACACGTTCAAATGCCCGACTGAAAATGAGGGAGTTCTGCAGCACAAGAAATTAAAATATATAAATTAAATATGTAATAATTTTGCATCCAGGTATGTGGTAGCTCTGCCATAAATGTATGCAGTACCCTCAGGTCGTGTAGTTTCTGTGAAAACAACAAAATTTGTCTCCCCGTCATTCACTCACACTAAAAAGCAAAAGGGTTCAGTATTTGCTGTTATCATTTTGGAATATTCTGAGATTTCATGTTTCTCAGTTAAAAAAAGAAAGGAATATTTCCATCACTAATTTCCTTAGCAGAATAACCTCTGTAAGATAAAAAATAATATAAAAAATAAGGAGAACGGGTACAACTGGGCGGCACATTTTCCACATGAATATATTTACCTGAAATAGATGATCATCTGATCAGCAGCTACAACAGCAGTTAACAAATAAGCTGGTATTTTAATTCAGATTTGAAATTCAGATGGAAGCTTGAAATATTTGTCCAGCCTTTGCTGTCACCCAGTGGTCATAAATTGTTATTGATGTTTTTACGGCACTGCCTTGTTCCTCGGTTACGACGTTTCTGATATGATTTTTCCAGGATATTAACATTTTGTTATTATATACACATATATAATATATAATTCATAGTTGTTGTTTCATATATAACCTTTTTTGGGGGGAGGGTGCCCTACAATAGATTGACTTCTCATCCAGGGTGTTGTTTTGCAGCCTGGTGACGAATGGTTCTAACAGAATGGATGAAGATAATAGATGGATGGATGTATGGATGGCACTGAACAGGATTTTGCAGAGATTATGCAGGTTTACTGTATTTATTTTTATCCTTAGACATTTAAAATACATATTAATTTAGTTAACTGTTATACTGCAATGTTATAGACTCATCTTCAGGATGTACCTTGTCTCAGGCCCTATGTTTTTGGCACATAATTTTCAGAAAGAGATGGATCAAAATATTATAGCATCTTTTTTTATTTATCGCAACTACATCTATGCTGTTTTTTATTAATTTTTTTTTACAAAACTTAACCTGTTAGAATGCGAATGGTCATATGTTTTATTCAGCTTTTACTGATTGTAATGTGACAAAAATGAGTTTGAATTTATGAACAAATCACATCGCAAGCTGACCCTTGGTCCCAGTTATGTTTGCAAATTGAGGGTAAAATGCGTTCCTTCTATAAATCCACCTGTGATGTTAGTTGAAGGCAACCCCTTTAAAAAAAAACTGAATATTTCCTTAACTGTTCCATCTAAATACTCAGGACCACCTCCCTCACAAAAAAGCCTAGCAGTGTGTCCACTACCTGCGGAGGCTGAAGAAAGCCAGCCTGCCTCCTTCCATCCTCTCCACCTTCTATAGAGGAACTATAGAAAGCCACCTCCGCAGCGGCATCACCGTCTGGTTCGGGAACTGTAAAGTCGCCAACCACAAGACCCTCCAGCACCTGGCGAAGACAGCTGAGACGATCATCGGTGTTCCTCTCCCACCCATTGAGAAACTCTTCGAAAAACACTGCACCCGTAGAGCTGCTGACCCAGACCACCCCTTCCATACCCTGTTCACCCTCTTAGAAGGTACCGGAGCATGTGGGCAAAAACCACCAGACTCCGCAACAGCTTCATTCCTCAGGCGGTCAGTCTCCTCAACGGCCTGAAACTCAGCCACGCTCCCCCTCCATCGGTAACTACTCTGTCCAGGGTCCAACCACCTCCTACCCCAACCATACCAATGACTGCACGGTCACTTTCAGTCTGTGTTTACCTGGACATTTTACTGCACCGATATTTATTATTAACTTATTATTTATTTATTGTAGGTATTTGCACTGTTTTTCTTCTGCACCCCAGAGAAACAAAATTTCAACCCTGGCGTACACCTGCATACGGACGGGCTGACAAATAAAAATTCTCTTGACTAAACTTCCGCTCGACTCAGCTTTTGGTAAAAACTTTCAAGATGATGTAACTAAATAATTCATAAATAATACAGGTCAGAATGTCAGCAGCAGAAGTAATTTGTTCAGACTTGAAAGGCAGGCCTTCGGAACCACTTCTTCCCTTCAGTGCCGAGTCACCTGGTGCCTTCAGGCCCTTGCAGAGGAGCGAGGGCCGCTGTCGACACACGGGTGCAATCGTGGGTTTGCAGGAAAACTCCCATGATGCCCTCGGCAGTCCATTCCCCCAGACATCCAAACCGGCGGGCACCCGGGCCCAGTGGAGCCGCCGCAGTTGTCTTGCTTAGAGCATCGATTTGAGTCGGCACACGAAACAAACCCTTGCCACGTTTCATGCTTTTACAAAAATGTTCGCGTGTCAGACATCCGACGTGCAAAATGAGTCACTGAAATACACAAAGTGGCGGTAAAATTCTTTTAGTGCAAAAGACAAAACCTCAGGCTTTATATGCAATAAGGAGAGATTCAAAGTAGAATATGGGTGATATTTGCATGTGCTTTTCCGGCCCAGTACAGGTCGTTCGCAGGAGCCAAAATAGTAAGACAGTTCACCGAACCCGATGTATTCACACCTTTTTTTGTTTGTTTTTCCGCTCATGGTTCTCGCAGGTGGAGACAGCGTTTAAAACAAAACAAATATATTACATATTTAATAGGTTCACATCGCAGAAAAACGGATTAGATTTAAAGCGAAAACTCATCTCGATTAAAAGTCTACTTTTTTAAACACGAAAAGAGTTACAATATTATTCCAAACTAAAAAAAATGCCCCATGAACAACAGAACAGGTTGCATTACGCAACGCATTACGTCACAAGGAGCGCGAAACTCGGTGTTCAGTCTGCGTACAGCAGTGTTTTTGTGGTTTGGAAGTATTACTCTTAGTAAGTAAATGTACACAACATATACTAGAAATTTAAATATAATTTGTTCTAATAAATGAAACGCAGTTATGCTGCATGTTTGATGAACCACCTAGATTCACCCCACACCTTTACGTAAGGTGCTGGTTGCATTTTCTTATATTACACACATTTTCCGCAAGGGGGTGCTGTTTACACCTTCACAAATCAGTTATTGCAAGTTGCCCCTCCACCCCTACCTCTCCGCTCTCTGATCAATATGTATAGATCAGAAGTTTCATTTTCTTAAGTGTTGTGAGGACTTTGTTACCAGCATTTGTGTAGAAGGAGTGAGTGACCTTGCAGTCTGTTGTTTAGCCTCTTCTGTATGACACACACACCCACACACACTCATACACACACACACACACACAAACTCTATTGGCAGTATGACAGTGTTTTTCAATAGAAGTTCTTTATAAAACTTACAAGCAGCCTGGATATTGAATATTATGTTGTCTTCCAATCCGGCAGAAAATATTTCTCCAATAAACAAGGGCACTGAAAGCTTTGAGCAAAGAACAGCATTACTTCTCCAGCCATGAACCTGCAGTACATAAAACATAAATACTGTGCAGGCAGACCTACAAAGGATCAATGCACATGTAAACTGATCCGTGGTCAGAGAGCCATTAGAGCCAAATCCTCTGAGGGACAAACAATTAGCTGTCATCGAGGTTCAAAAGACACTGTGGATGGAGCCGAAAGAAATGGGGATGCAACACAGAACAGGAAAGGTTAACATGGGTAACTGTGTCAATAGTGAAAATGAGCATAGTTGGAGCTGTTTATTATTATTATTATTATTATTATAGCTGACATCTTGAGATGGCGGACCTGAGCAGAGAATTCAATACTATGATTTTTACTGTAGGTCTTCATTTTATATTACAGTTAAATTATATAAAACAGTGACTTTAAAGGTATCAAGGTCACCAAACCGACTCTACGCCACGATTTTCTCCAAAGTGCCTTGTGATTTTATACAGCCAGCTGTGTGAATTGTGTGATGGTACAGCATCCAGATATCTCCTTTTCTATATAAAACATAACTCAGAATCTGTTTTTTCCTGGATATCAATTTAATGCCAAATATTATTTTAAAATTCCAATAGTTGTTAAAAAGGCTGACTTTCAGTTTGGCTAAATCTCCACAAATACCTGGCCAGACCCACACAATTGTGATTAAGTTCATAACTGCAGTCCAAAGAATCAATAAATCTAAGTAGCTGCACTGGCTTTAAAAAGCATGTTGGGTAGCATTTGTATAAAGGCCAGGAGTGCCCTACTGTCTCTTAACTTGAAATGATTTATTGTCAACTTCAATTTAATCTCCTCCACCCCCAATATAAATCACCGGCCTTGATTATTCCTATCATCCAAACATAAAAAGACTGCACAGAAAAGTATGCACAGATGACTAAGGACAGAAATAAAGGACACTTGTGCAACCTTCTCTTTTGTTATATGATTTAGCAAAGTTTAACAATCAACCGTTTTCATAATAACACAGCGGAGGAGAAAAGGTACAAGTCAACAGAAAAGTGTAAACAAAAGTACAAATGTTCAGGAGCAGCCAACTAAGTGCCTAAAGAGGAACAGCTTATTGCAGGAAGAAGTGCTGCAAAAACTTATTTAGGTTAAGTTTACGAAAACATAACTTCAGTGTTCAACCTATAAATTACTACAGATGTTTTGGTTTGGCTGCTGACAAATTTACATTTGGGTGAAGGCAGATAGAAAATCCAAAAAGTAGTCTTGGGAGATGCCAGGGGGTTGTGAGTTGATCTATAAACAAGGGCACAGTACACCATTCATGGTTCAAGTCATCAGTCTTAAATAACCATTTTTCTTAAATAAATGACATTACTCTAAAATTTGACAGCACCTTCTTACACTATAATGTTTGTGGTTTAATTGGAACATTGAGTGTAGCAGACCAATGACAAAATATTGAAATCATAGATTTTTTATCACATGAGGAGCAATACTGGGTCACAGAAATTTTCAGACAAGAGCGGCAACAAACACAAATAATGGTTATATCAACTGCAATACATTCAAGTAATGAAGTGCAATTTTACTAAATAAATATTCATATCATATTTAAAAGTAATGATGGACTCAGTCTTCTAAATGGACACCCAAGCTTTCAAAAGAATACTGATATATAAAGATGGGAAGAAGTAAAACCTGAACGTGAAAGTTCAACGAACATATGCATACTTAAAATATTAATAATAAGGATTCATAACTGGACTACAAAATTAAGCTTTTCAATACGGGAGGGTAAAGTAAGTACAGCAATACCTCGGTATCTAAACTCTCTACTTAAATATCTTAAATATCGGTACCTAAATGGAAACTTTTGGTATAATAAATTTTTCTCTGACATGTATCCATAATAAAACATTTGAAACATAAAAATCAAAAAACAAAATACAAATAAATACCACACAGTGTACAGTAATTTAAAACTAGTACTGTGTATTGTAATAAACTGCCATCTATACTGTTGTAAATGTATCCATAGTTTAAAATGCACTCTCACTGCTTTCTTATCAGCTGTTTCCACTGCTTTTGTTTTGTTTGCCAGTTTGTGCTGTGTGCCACACATTTCATTTTTTTAAAAAATAAACCCATTTATTTACATGCCGGTTGTTGTGTCAAACAAAGATGCAATGGGTTACTTTGACTCACAGTTTTTCTTTATTCAACATCTCATAACACTGAACTATGACTCAAAACCTTCCCATGCGCCTCTCATCTTCCGTGTGCAGCAGTGGGGTTGCACTATTATACAAAATGTCTTGCACTGTACATACTGTACCATACATTATAAACATGCAAATTAAAGACAACATTAAGTTTTTTATAATTAGGTAACTCATATTTTGAGTTTTATCATACTAAAATTATGGGTTCATAGTTATATAGGTGTTTTCAAAAGGGCTGGGAGTGCATTATTTATTCCTTTTTTCCCCATTTAAAATAATTGGAAATAAACATTCAGTATCCAAAAAAATTTGAAACCCAAAGCTTTTAATACCAATTACGTGTAAGATGAATTACATTCTGATACTGGCGGATTACTGTACTAACCCCTTTGTTTAGTACAAAAACATTACTTCATTTGGATAGTCACACTTTGCACACAGAAAAATAATAATATAATTAGTGTTGAAAGAAAAGAAAACTGCCAACTTAAGAACTTAAGAAAACCGACAGCTCTGAACAAGCAATCTTTTCTTCTAGAATTGGCACAAGAGCCTTGAAATATTCTTCTAAAATAGGTAAACATAAACCCAAAGTACAGTTAATCATTCCTTTAAAGAATCTGTTGTATGTAGGGAAGTAATTTCATTAAAACGGTAAGAACCCATAATGAAAAAGATGGAATAGCTGCAGAGGTGGGAAGGAAGGAATGTAAGCATGGAGGAACGGCTGTCATTCACCGAGACCCGCGCTGCTACCCAAATTAGCATGACTCATTCTTACTTTGGCACCGGCGAGGACCTCGGGTTCGACATCTCTGGCCACCTACACACACTGCCTCCCACTGACATCTTCATTGGCTCGGGAGAAACAGCCCTGCTGTAATTGGACAGCAACGATGCAGCAAGACAGTGACGTGGGACATGGGTTTATATTTGTTTCTTAAAGGGGGGGCAGGTTACATCAAACAGTGCTGAAGAAAGTCAGCCTGCCTTATTCACTCCCCTATTAAGGAAATTCTGAATAATTTAGCCGCTGAATCAGCAACGACTTTTAAAATGTAAGCCTCTTGCTCCCTTTCTTCTTAGCTTGCTTCTTGTAAATGTAACCTAATTAGTTATGCAACTACGACACTTTTTCCCTTTTCCACCATAAAAGTCCAAAGTAGTTTATATTTTGAACTTAAATGCAGCAGAAGTCAGACCCGTACAGCCAAGGACAGCAGCAAAATCAGTTGAATGAACCCAGCGGGACTTCACAGCGAAACCTGTGAGAAAATTCATCAGCCAATGTGAGCGTTTTGCTCACTCCGTTTTATAAAACTGAAAATGCTTTTACGAAAGCAGAACGGCGCTAAATCAGCAGGACCCAAGTCCAAGTGTCCTCTCTGAACTTCGTAACTGACTCCAAATCGCCAAATGCCATCCAACCTGTGGTAAACTGGCTCACGGTCCACCCAATGCTGTTCCAACACAGCAACTAAACCTGTTCAACTTTTTATTGTGAATATAACATTAGGAGTTTAAGTGCCTCCAGTTTACACAATGAAGCAATAACCTTTTTCATAAATAAAATCATCATAAAACAAGTTTTACATGGGAGTTCCCCCATGCTTGGGTTAGCCATCAAAGAGTCCTTTCCTAATGCTGTAAAAATCTTCATATTACCCCTAATTCTCCTTTGCTCTCCTTGTCACCCTTTTTATGCAAGTAAGTTTTAAAGTGTCAATTATAATTTAAGTTTTTAAGCTAAATGTGTTCATTTCATTAAGATGATTCTGGGTTACACATGACACTTATTTAAACATATTTACAACTGTACAGTTTAGATTTGGATATTTTACTGGAGAAACTAAAGTTAAGTTTCTTGCTCCAATGTGCTACAGCAAGGCCTCCTTGGGACAGGAAGTAGTACACAGCCTCCTGGCTTGCAGCTCCAACACTGGCAGTGACAAATAATATTATTTCACACAACTGAGTAACTAAATCTGTTCAAGCCAATCGCATATCCCCACCTAAGCTTTAATCTCTCAACCAATTTTCCAATGTTAAACATTCTGCTCAAAATACTACTCCTACAAGATTTTACCTAAAAATATTCACATAATACATCTACCTTCACTGAAAACTAATCCCCAGTACTGATTATTATTAATAGTCTTAGCCTTATTAATTACTGCAAGTGAAAAATACTCCGATTGAGCCAAGTAGATGATGCAGCTTTAATTGTTTTAAATGTAATTTCAGACGCTGCATTAATTCTGTGTTGTTTGTTACTGGAAAACGTCTACTATGTCACCATGAAAAGGACAAATACATAAAGAAAAATACATTTGCCTGATTATGCCACACAGCCCTGTTGGAATGGAATGAAAAGTGCCATCAAGTCATTACTGACCCCTGGATGACCATTGGCATTGTTTTCAAGGCAAGGAGGAACAGAAGTGGTTTGCCATTGCTTTCTTCCAGCTCTTCTTCCTCAGAAGGGCAAAAAAACAGAGGAAAACATGACAATTCCACCCACACACATCTTAGCTGGGCTCAAACCCCATGTCAGGCAAGCAGCACAGGAGCTATGAGACAGCAGCTTACCCTGTTGCACCACCACATCCCCTATAGTCTGCTTCCTTAAGACCTATTCATTGACCAGATCATGTGTTTCTGTAATGACCACAAACATATAATGTACAATGAGTGGCCACTTAATATCCTGTTGACTAAAATTCGTGTCAATCACTGGCCCAAGCTGGAGGATATCTTTACCCCTTATCACCTGGTTAGAGAAGTAAGGAGTGTCTTTATTGCTAAATGGTGGTTCCGTATTGGGCAGAGAGGAGACTGGATCCTTTCATTGGATCTCCCAGGCCTGTGCCAATGCACACTGTACTCTGCATTCCCATGTTGAAAGAATATTATGTGCTCTATCATGTGGAATTACTTCTAGAAGTTTGTCCTTGCATTCCACAAAAGACATCAGGAATGTTTGACTCCAATTGCTGTTTGTGTTCCTGCTGTCTGCTGCACAGTGAGGTCACATATATATATAATACTCATCACTGGAATCATCCATCCATCCATCCATCCATCCATCCATCATCAGTGATTGCTTTATCCTGGTGAGACTGGTAGGAGTCCAGAATTTATCCTGGAATCAGTGTATCTTAGACTATGAGACCACACAAGGAACGGGGTGGCAATTTCCAGTTACAAAATAACCTAAAACACGTATCTGGACTGTGAGAGTAAACCAGACCACTAGAGGAAACCCATGCAGACCAGGGGTTCTCTCTGGGATTAATACTGTACATTTTTGTCGTAATGAAGCGACTCATTCAGCAGCTGACCTGTACCCATCTAGTCAGAATATGGTCTGTTTTTACCTGAAACTTTTTTAAAAATGATAAAAACTCTGCCTCATTTTAACCATTAAAAACCGGTGATCTTCAGGCACATCCTTCCTTCTCTCTCCATCTCTCTCACCCTTGCTCTCTCTCTCTCTCTCTCTCTCTCTCTCTCTCATAACACCTTCATTAGGATGCAGGGTGCGCAGCTCTAGTGTGACTCACTCCACGGCTGCAGCTACAGTCAGCGTCTAATATTAAGCTTCTGACTTCACAGTGGCCAACTGAGGATTCAGTTGCCACAGCAACCTGCTTCTGACCACACCCCCTCTCCGTCACCACCCCCCCATCCCACCATACATGTGACTTTCAGGAAGACATCGCCAACCCTCTATATTGTCATTAACCCCCTCTTGCCATGGTTATATTTTGGGCTCTAGCACTGCTTCGCATATCAAAAATTTACATCTAAATTTTTAGCAGTGCAATAACATTCTCTTCTCCAAACTTGGTATTAGTTAAAATGAACTAAACGTATAGCCTACAGATTTTTTAATAATAAATAAAATACGGTGTTTACATATGTATTTGGAAAGCTATCCTTGGTCTGTAATTGCTAGTTGAACTTTCCAATTTCTTTCAGTTACACTGAAAATGTATTAAAAAAAATTAAGAATTCCATAAAATTGTGGCAGGCATTTTAAAATAACAACTTTAAAAAAAAAAAAAAATTAGATTAAAAGTCCATCTGTTAATAAAGTATTTACCTTGGATGTATCTTGAGATTAAAGATGCCTTGAGAATGTTAAGTCATTTCATATTCACTGTGTTGGTGCACATGTGGTGAGATATGATCAGATGATGATCTCATCTAAAATCTGGGCCATAATGAACAAATGCAGGAATCCGTTTGAAAGCTGCAACCAGCTTGCTCCCAGCGGAAGGTATCTGTGTGTACCCCCACTTTCCTTCTGCCAGAAAGGGTATTCCTTGTGAATGAAGTCCTTTCCAGTGGAACAGCCTGGCAGTGAGGTCACAAATGAAACTTGAGAAATCCCCTCCTCATTTAAGCTACTTAAAATAATTACAAAGAGTAGAAAGGAAAGATCATATGAAAGGAATTACAACAAAGGACATGATGGCACACAAGTAAAACATTTCAGTCAGAAATGTTTCAAGAAGCTATAAACAGTGGTTAAAATGATGTAAAAACACTAATATTTGATGCATTTGGTTAGCAGATGCTGTTATGCTCTCATGGCGACGAGCAGTGCCATTTCCTGGTGTCTGCAGCTACATAACTGTTAAAATAAATATGCGAACTCATTATTCCTTGTGGGAAAACTATTATCATGACTTCTCAGGTAGATAATGACAAGCAAATTTACAGAAGAAAGTTATGAATGCCCACATTATTTGCTTTTAATTGTGTTTATGATTGAAATTGTGGCTAAAATAATAACAGATCTGATGATAAATAAACTTGACTACCATGACCCACTCTTATTATCGGGTTTGGTCCAGATCTCAGGATGAAACGTCTTGCTAAAGAATAGGAAGGGATCAGTGTAGCGCACAGAACAGCAGCCTGTGTAACAGCTGTCAACACTTCAAAGCCCACAGTTGCTCACTGTACAGTGATTCACCCCATCAATTATTCAACAGGAGAATTCCTTGAAACAAAGGCTTCCTGCAAAAAAAGACATGCATATAAAATAAGTATCTGCAGTATTTTGTCGTAATAAAAATGTAAAAAAAAAAACTTGTAGTGGTTTGGAAATAAATGTGAAAAGCTGGAAGAAAAGTAAGTCAGTTCTGCGGAAATGAATGAAACCCGTGGGCATTCCAAGTCCAGCAGAGAAGGTGGATTAATCCTCCTCAAGTGGTACCCAAGATAAATAAGTGATGGTTAAGGTCTTACTGCATGCCAGGAATAGAAGAGAGGGTAAAAATGATCTGCTTGTATGAAAAAAAAATTGTATGAAGGGTAAACAGAGGAAAATTTCATCAAAAAGGAAAACACATTTAAAATTGCAGGATACAAATACAGACTCCATTAGAGTTTTGTTGGGAATCAAAAGGTCAACTTGACTGTAAGTTTATGTACACTGCCCGGGCAAAAAAAAAAGTCACCACCTGGATTTAACGTCAACTGTTATGATGTGGGGTTGCTTCAGTTGCTCAAGTCTAGGTTCAGCAACGCTATGTGTCCAAAAAATGAGCTCAGCTGACTACCTGAATATACTGAATAACCAGGTTTTTCCATCAATGGATTTTTTCTTCATATTCCAAGATGACAATCCCAAGATTCATTGGGCTCAAATTGTGAAAGAGTGCTTCAGGGAGCACGAGACATCATTTTCACACATGGACTGGCCACCACAGAGTCCAGACCGTAACCCTATCGAGAATCTTTTGGATGTGCCGGAGAAGACTTTACGGAGGGGTCCGACTCTCCCATCATCCATACAAGATCTTGGCGAAAATTTAGTGCAACTCTGGACGGAAATAAATGTTGTGACATTGCATAAGCTTATCGAAACGATGGCACAGTGAATGCGTTCCATAATCAAAGCTAAAGGCGGTCCAATGAAATACTAGAGTTGTGTGACTTTTTTTTGGCCGGGCAGTGTATGCGTGTGTATGCATTTAAACGTTGTGTATAAAAATAGAAAGTATGTGTTGGTATAATATTTTATTACTTTCCTTCGGCAGAACACGATTCATGCATTAAACCGGCAGTTATGGCTTCCCTACCGATCATTTGCTCAAATGAACCAGTTTTGATGTCAAAATTCCGTCTGAGCAGCCAGCAATCCCGAGTGGTTTATGATGTCTCTGAAGGTCTAACTTCAGGTTTGCGTGTTAACGTCTCCACCTGGACACGTGGTGAGAAGCGCTGCTTGGTCCCGGCTGTCGAAAGGGATCCTTGACCTGGATGAACCTGCCCACCGCTTCGTGGGGGGTTCTGCCGCTTATTGTGGATGATGTCATCGCACACTGGACGGTGGATAAACGCTGTACGGCCCTAATCTGGGAGATCAGCGCTGCGCCCAGCTTTAACCCTCCATTTAGGGCCAGAGAGCAGAATTAGCGGCTTTAACACCGGCAACAGGCTGCAAGGTGACTGAGAGAGGACATGCGGCGCCTCGGCAACAACTTCTGACTAAAGGACCTCGCACACGATGCCCAAGAGAGGCGACACTACGCATCCAGGCTCACTGGCGTGACACTACTTCCTAACTCGTACGTGCACGTTCCTGTACAAAAAACAAACAAACAAACAAAAACAGAGAACTTATAAGCGGTTAACACGTAAATGAACGCGATTAATGCACGCCGCGTCGTCGGCCAACGCGTTTGAGCCCAAAAGTGCGAAGTTGCCAACGTGTGACAAAGTTCCGCGGCACAGCAGGTTGCCCACACGCTCGCCACCCAGACCGCGCGGAGCCGCACACAGATGCGCGTCCCCGCTGAGGTCCGCGCAGCCCCCCACTCCCCACCCCGGGAAGGGCCCGTCTTTCAGCGTCAGTCACGGGCTCCCAGGACCCACACAAAGCCGGGTCCCCAAACCCGACAGGGGTGCTAACTGGGGGGCGAAGGGATTTAGTTTTACCCTCTTTCTGCGAATGCCGCGTGCTCCAGCGATGACATCATCGTCGCGGTGCAGGCGCGAGCGCGCGCGCCGCGGCCGAGCCGAGCGCCGCTCACCTGCAGCATCTCCGTGGGCGGGTCCGTCACGAGGGAGCGCTCTGATAGGACGAGCGGCGGGCTCGTGATGGGTCCGGGGGGGGGTAGTGCACCGATTAATAACACCCCCCCCAACCCCCCCCGCGACAACATCCTGACCCCTCCGTATCCATCTCGTGCCGCGCCCCCTCCCTCCTCGTCCCTCCGTGCGGGGGGTAGGTGAGCCGCCCCGCGGTATAAAGCCTTGGCGGGTCTTGAGGAGGAGCGTCGCTACGCCCTTCTGCAGGGAGGTGAGGCAGAAGCCGGAGAGGAGCGGCGCGCAAACGCGGCGAGGGACAGCGAAATAAGGCGGAACGAGAGGGGAAATTTGCGGGGCGGCTGCGGGGGGGGTGGTGGTGGTGGTGATGCGGCGCCTCGGGATGCGACACGCGCTGAACCGAACTGACACTGATTATATAAACAACGCAGGAAGGCGGGATAATTGCTCATTTGCACGAACGACAGCAACAATGGAGCGGAATTAAAGCGAACGGGCGGCGTGCGGCCATGGAGACCCTCCTGCAGCGTCCATAGTGACCCCAACCTGCCCAGGTACGTCTGTGTCCGTTCGCACCGAAACGCGCGCGCGCGCGTTCAGGCGTGGCCATGTGTGGGCATCGAAAGACATGCTTCTGGTTCGGGGATTTGGGGATAGGTCAGGCTTTGGGGGCACCCAAAGGATGGATCGCCGGGGAAGGTGCAGCTGAGCGTCCCCGCCGCGCCACTTCTCCTTCCCGGCCGGTGTGTGTGTGCCCGCTCCTTACTGCCACATGCGTGTCCCCAGCCTCCTCCAAGGAGAAACGGGTGCGTTCGTGCGGCGACCCACGTGCGTGTTTAAATAAAACGCCGCTTTTAACGTGGCGTGGAAACGTGGGCGTTTGACACTTGAGTCTCTGTGTTGGTAGAGAAGAAAAATGTGTGCTGGATTCAGGCAGGAAGGTGATGCGTTTTTCAGCTATAAAAAATATTTTTATTGGGTTGCTATCTTTTTTCCACGTAAATAACTCGTATATTCAAGTAAAGGCGCAAAGATGAGATGTCCCACGGCGGATGTCTAGCTCTGTTTCCGTTGGTCTTTCATGTGAGGAAATTGTCATTTATCTAAAAGTACGTTGTGTGTGTGTGTGTGTGCGTATCCATTCTGTATTGATAAAGTGGTCATAACTATGTAAAATGGCTTTAAGTGTTGTGCTCCTCTGAAATAACTCAAGTTATTTCCTTAACTCTCAATTTACTTAAGAATTTAGTACCCACTTTTGAGTTTTGACTTTCAAACAAACAAAACAAAAAATGTACACATTTTGTTCACATTTAAGTTGGGGTCTATGTCTTGGATGTAAAAATAGTTTTGATAGGAATTTAAAAAAGTTCAGAATTTTGTCCTGTGTGGTATCAATAGGCTGCTGAATGATTTACATTAAAGCATCAGCTCAGTGGGGTGCCAGAATATTTCCAGCTTGTTTGTTATTTACATAACAGTCTGATTCTTAAAATCTTCATACAAATTAAGGTTGAAGATGTAAAAGAGTTAACAACATGTAAGTTGAATTATGGTGCACAATACACTGAACAGACAGCATGATGACACAGAGCAACATGGACAAAATGAATAGGTAAATAGATGATCAAATAAACAGAAATTAATGAATAGATAAGTAACTAAATCATCAAATACATATATAAATATACAGCGTAAGATAAGCAGGTCAATGCAAACAGTGAGAAATAATGGTACAGTGGAAGGGTGGTCAGTCGTGGTAGTGGCGGTGATGGTGATGATCAGTCTCTATGCTTTGCAGAGTTCAACAGTCTGACAGCTTGCGGGGAAAAAGCTGCTCCTCAGCCTGGTGGTGTTGGCCTACAAGCTGCAGCAGTCTTACAGACTGAAAGTGGAAAGGGCAAGAGGGGTCTTCAGTGATGTTCAAAGCTTTCCTGACACACTGCTTATCGTAGGTGGTCTGGATGGTGGGCAGAGGTCCTGATGATGGACTGGCAGTCTTTATTACAGCGGCAGAGCTCCCTGGGCAGAGGCAGTGCAGCTCCCAAACAACACTGTGATAGAGGAGTCATTATATTGTCTATGGCACAACTGTTAGCTGGTGAGGACAAGGGATATTAGTCCAGCTAACATAATTGGATTATTTTAACAATTAAATAAAAATGTTTTTTCAAAGCTATCATTTGAATTTGGCCTGCAAGTCTTTTTTAATGGGAAATTGTTGTGTGGTGCTGCAGTCATGATATTCCAATGTGGACATCATGGAAATACACAAAAAATAAAGTGGGATCACTGGGAAATGTAGACTAGTTTTGCCATTTCTACTTGAGGAGATTAGGATATTCTTATAGGCTAATGCAGAGCTTTAGTGCTGTTTACAGATTTGTTTTCACCATGTCATTCTTGGATTTTGAAATCCTGCTCTAATGATTAAATAGAAAAATGCAATATATGAGTTTCTACAGTGTAAAATGTCCATCCTATGAGGTGACTTGGAGAAGCAACAAACACCTTTAGTCAGACCTGCTCTGGTTTTGTATTCTTGCCGACGGTGAGGCCAGTTATCCTCACTCATTTCAGTAGATTTACAGTATTACATATAATTTATCTGAGTTGTATGGCAAATGGTCAGAATTTCCTTGAAGAAGTGAAAATGTTTTATTTTCAGTGCAAGAAAAGTTCTGATTTGCATATTTTCACTACTATCAATTTATACAATCATTTCTTAATGTGGGTCTCAAAATTCATTGTCACTTTAACATCAGATATTTAGCCTAACTCTTACAGATATTTACCCAGTTCAAACCTTTATTAAAACACTTTAAACTGTTTTTATTAAAAGTTAAAACAGTATGTTCCTGTGACCCAGTATTAGGATAAGCAGTTACAGTGAATGAGTGAACAGGAAGTTTTCAGCGCCAAATTGCAAAATAATCTTTCCTTTCAGTTTTGTAAGACCATTGAATCAGTGTTCGCAACAGAACACAACCAAAGCATAAACTGGACCAGGTTAAAAAACAACATATCTACAACATATGTCCGTACTCAGTAGGTACTGGGTAGCCCTCCTTCTCCCAGTTTCTGGCTTGTGGTTTCAGATCTGGGATGTAACTGTGCTCATGAATGTGGCCATGTTATTCCCGTGTTCATGCTCATTTCCTTCCACAGTCGAAAGACATTTTTTCGTGTGGATTGGTGAGAATGTAATAATAGCTGCAAATGTAACTATGTGTTATTACCCTCTGATGAACTGCTGGCCCATCCAGAGTGCACCTCTCTCCCACCCTATGTCTCCAGAACGGCTCTGGATAACTTTGATCTTGCATTAGACTAGCAATTATTGATAATAGACGAATGGATAGAATTACCCTCTGTGACTGACTACAATATCTAGAAAGAATCTAAAAATTTAGAATGTTTCTTTCAGCCAGTGATGCTCCTTGGTATTGAAAAAATGCTCTGTTTTACAAATCTTGGAGTCTTGCAAACAGCTAATAGCTATGTACCAGTATTTAAATTGTGATGGAACATAGGACGGAATAAAAATCACCTTAATGTGATGGTATGATGAAACCGGAGTTAAATTTTATTGGTTCTCAGTGTCATGAAAGTAACAACTCAGATGGAGACAAACATCACAGACCTCTAACTGCGAATAAAATTTCACAAGAACTTTTTTGCTTTTTCTCTCCATAGCTATTCTTCCAGGCTTAGTGCTACCCTGCCTCTGCTAACCCCAGTCTACAGTCTGCCAAGAGCCCCGATGAGTACAGCTGCTTATGGCCTGCACCCATGAGCCCCGAGCCGTCTCACCCTCCCTCTCAGGTTTCAGCACACCCCTGTCAGAACCTCCATTTCGCCGGCTTGACACCGACACCCCTGCCTGCACTCCAGAGACAGACCTGACACCCACCCAGTGTGTCCTACGCAATGTGCTGTCAATCGACACAGGGGGCGCAGTGGTTCCGGGTGGGGGCTATGGACAGATGTCTGGACACAGTCCCACACCCAGCGATGAGGCTACTGAACACTTTGCCAATAGCGTGCTGAAGCTACATGAGAATGACGGGAGCCCAGGTGGGGCAGGCGAGGACTCCGAACGGAATGCGGAAGGTGGGGCAGTTCGCAGCCAATCCGACGATGTCAGGCTGCAGTGTCAGTCAGGGGGTGGCGGGTTTCTGGAAGGCCTTTTTGGATGCCTGAAGCCTGTCTGGACAATGATTGGCAAGGCCTATTCAACTGAGCACAAGCACAATCAGGAAGGTAAGAAGCAGTGATGGGTGGGTTGGCACAAGGTTTTCATAAGACTCTTGAATTACCTGCAGAAGGTACGGTGGGCTAACCATACAAAGGTGTCCTGAACGCAGTGTGTTCCTGGAAATCCTCTCGCAAGGTGAAAACTCGTATCATTATCATTGCAGTGTGAATTTAGAAAATTCCCCCTCGTATTAATCGTAAGTGTGAAAAACAGCCTCATATTTTGGATAGCTTGATAAAGGAGACTAAATAATTTCATCGTATAGGTGAAAACAGAGCCGGAGACTCATATGTCAAGGCGTACCTGTGCAGTCTGCGCACAGTTAACATGAAATGCGGTCAACAACAGTACACTTTAACAACTCCGTTGTTTTTCTGGACCATGTTCACTAATACTCACTTTAACAACCCTGATACGTTTGTCAGCGGTCACATTTACAACCAAACCTGTGTGGCTTCAAAGTAATAGCAGCAGTGCAGCTCTCTTATATTTATCACTTACATCCATTACAATGAATACCAGTATTCATTATTTATTGACAAAGAAAGATCTAAAACTTGTCTGATGTTCATTATATTCTGCATCATATAATATCGTAGACAAAATCTAGGAAATGATTGCACATTTTTTCCTCTGGTTAGTCTTTTTAATGTAGAATCAGAATCAGGATCTGATTTATTTGGCCAAATATGCACACACATACAGGGACTTTGTCTTTGGTTCCTAATGGCTCATAGTGTACAGCAGACAAACACATAATGTGTTATTTCAACAGATTTATACAAAAATAACTGTATATTGCTATTTCCAGCTATTTATCTAAAATGAAACCAGTCATAGGATGAGGCATGACCCCCATTCGCATGGTTAACAGCAAGTGTTGATGTTGGCACCACTGTGGGCTCCAACGCTGACATGAATCAGTCAATGACTGTAAGTGTTACCTGTAGTATAGCCACTGAGGTGGCACATTTTAGTCTGCTGGAAAGGACTTCATGTTCCAGTTTTTAGATGAACAATAAATGTGAAGCTGTGGTTGTTTCTAGAGTAAAGGTCTAAATGTGTGACTATTACTTTTTATGTATGCAGATAAATGTGGCTCACCAGACTGGACAGGGCTCCATGTCTCCAATTTTAACTGGCAATTTGATAACAGTATGTAAAGCATGTAAAACATTAATTTTCCTTTTTTTAGGAAAGCACCTTGAATTTATTCCAAAAAATGTATCTTATTAAGTAAAATCCAAAAATCTGGTTGTCTTAAAAGACTACTTGCACTATATAGTGGGAATTTTGTGAAGTATTGTTGAAATTTTCCAGTTCTTTGTGCATTTGCAGTTTCCAGTACCATGATCATAATATTCTTCATTAACATTTAAAAATCTCGCTGCACAGTCAACCTTAATGACTTTCTGTCTTCGTGGAGATTCTGCGTTGATTTGGGAAGTGTAATTCCTGCAACCTATGCTAATATTTATAGAACCACAACCAGCATTTCTTCATGAAACACCTGTTGTATTTAATACACATCAATTCCTTGACATGTGCAATATTTTCTACGTATTTGGGTAAAATTGTCTTGTAAAAAGGCTTTTGAAAGTCAGGTGGTTTTTGATGCCTAGGCTGCCTATGCCTCCTCATACACAGCGCTGTCTCCCTTTAATTTGCTCTGCCTTCCAGGGTCCCTCCCCCACCAGCCATGTGACCCAGTCCTGTTTACGTCTGCAGCCACCACAATAGCTTCTGGTTCCCTGAGGACCCCGGCACGGAATCTGCCTAATGTTTAATTCATCCGCGCTTCCTGACCCCGTGACTCTCATCTCTATTAACACAGACTTGACACAAGGACCAAATACTGTTTCACGCACAAGCGGGGATGAGTGACGACCTGACAGATGGCTCTTTAAAATCAGTCAGTTGCATCTCCTTTTTTGTCCTCCTCGCTTTGTCCTCCACTATTAATGTCCATGTCTCCTGTCCCTATTTAAGGCGCCTCTGATAACCGTCGTCCATAAAATAGTCCTCTCAGCTGTTCCCTTCCTTTCAAAATGCTGTCCTTTGTACATCATATTCTAGCTCACAGTTTCTGCTCATGAACGTTCCCGGCCCATAAAATGACACAGAGGTGAGGAAAGATGCTGTTTGCAGAGGCACTTCTCTTTGCAAAGCTGAGCTGTTGTGGTTGCTGCAGATGATACCAGATTTTTGGATTCCTTCCACTGGCTCTTAATTCCAAAGATCTGCAGGGGATCTGGAGGAAGCTCTAATTGGACTGTTTAATACTTTAAATGAGTCAGAAATGGGGGAGGCATGACCCATCGCTGGTGTTTGAAAAATGTATGACAGCCCATATTGACTGTTTTAATACCTTTCTTTGTTTTCTGTAAGAATTTGTGTTTAACATTGCCGGCTGTGTTTTGGAGGAGGTTATTTGAGTTCCATAGAGGTTATGATGGTGTGTGTGTGTGTGTGTGTGTGGAGGCTGACTTGGACAGCTCCTCACATCTTGCATGCTTTACTCTTCTTCCCTAGGGAACCCTCAACCTCTTCCCAGCCCCCACCAGGATTTGGCGACCCCGTGTTTCCAAATACTCCCCCAACCCCTCCTGTTTGCAGTCTGTCCATTTTTTTCTATTCCCAAGGCTGAGGGGTTTTGCCCCATAGCCCTGCACAATGGCAATAAGTAGGATTTACCAAAGAAAGCGCATTACCCTCAGCAGATTACAGCCGTCTGCCTGTCTGGCACCCAGATTTGAGGGGAGGGGGAAGTCTTGTGGTGTAAATATATACATTTATTCCCTCTCTTCATTAAAGCTGCACTGGCACTCTGACTGACACTGATACTAACATGAGTTCTTTATATACTGTATACTCTATACTATTCCTTGGACTTCTGATACCTTTTTATCGAATTTAAAGCCTTATTTTATTTCTCCTGTGCCACTAGTGGACTAGCAGTTTTGTAGCTCTGTGAATGTTGCATATTAGAGAGCTATTATATACAGCATAAGAGGGTATCAAACCCCGGGTACCACAGTGTAACGGGCGGTGGTTTTTTCACCTTTGATCTTGGTTGACCCATCCATCCACTGCAGCAGTTTGGTGCATACCACAGAATCACTGAGTGCTAGGGTATGAATTTATCCCCAGATGGGACCCCAGGGTGGCTACACACACACACACACTTTGGGAAATTTGCAGTGAGCAATTAACCTGAAACACATGTCTTTGGACTGTGGGAAACCAGAGCACCCAGAGGAAGCCCCCACAGACATAAAGAGAGCATGCAAACATCATGCAGACTGTGCTGCATTAGAACCCATTCCTGAGCAGTCCAGGAACTGTGAGCCTTCATGCCAAACCTTGTTTCAAGATTCAAATAATATTATACCAGTCTTGTCAGCAGAAGACTTGCTATCATTTCAATAGTGTGACACTAAATCAGAGGAATACTTGTTATTGCTTAATTTAGAGTTATTACAACAATTGCCAACATGTTTCTTAACCTTTTAACAGTTAGGTATTAAGGGACTTGTTAGTGCAAATGAAGTTCAATACTGATTTGTTTAGTCTACTTAAATTACAGGAAGGATATTGTGAAAAGGGGAGCAAATGCAGCTTTAATAGTTTTTATAGACCAGCGAAGGTTTGGTTTCACAAGGCTCAAAAATTATATTGATCATGTTAGCATTGATCATGTTGATTGGGCCAGCTTGGTTCAACTGTGTCATCCCGTCATTCCTCATTTAAATCAAACTAAATTAAGGGCTCAGCAGGAACCAAAAATACATACGGGAGCTCACCAAAAGCATCGGCTACATTCCCAATTTTGATTTCACTTTCAGTTAAGGTCTTGTATTTAAATAGTTAATGGAATATTTTCAATTGACAGCCAAATTGTTTTTAACCATTTAATAAACATATAACCAACTAATGGCTCAGAAGTTAACATCCTTTTCCTACTAACTTGGTGTTGCTGGATTTGTTCATGGATGTATCCTTGATTTCTTATTTCTCAGAGGTGTGGGAGGTTCCCTTCGAGGAGATCTCAGACCTCCAGTGGGTGGGCAGTGGGGCACAAGGCGCTGTGTTCCTGGGGAAGTTTCACGGAGAGGAGGTGGCTGTCAAGAAGGTCCGCGACATCAAGGAAACAGATATCAAGCACCTCCGAAAGCTGAAGCACCCTAACATCATCACCTTCAAGTGAGAAAGAACTCTGAATGCTTGGATGGCTGTGCTTTTGTTCTCCTTTGTGTGGCTTTTTAAATTACTCAGGTGAGCAATAAAGTGAGCTTTTGTTGATTCTTCTTTCCATAGGGGCATATGCACTCAGGCACCATGCTACTGCATCATCATGGAGTACTGCGCGCAAGGTCAGCTTTATGAAGTTCTGCGAGCCGGACGCAAGATCACACCCTCCCTACTGGTGGACTGGTCCATGGGAATCGCTGGTGGCATGAACTACCTGCACCTCCACAAGATCATTCACCGAGACCTCAAGTCTCCAAAGTGAGTTTACCTACTATTGGTGCAGCCAAGTTTGTTTGATCTCTAACTAAAGAGGGGAGTAAACCAGAAAATGCGCATGAGTTCAATGAAGAAAACATGATTTAAACTTTGTCACTTAGGCAAGTCAGTGTTTTGGGGTGGGTCTACTTCTCTCTGACAGCATGAGACCAGGAACTCCTTGTCCTTTTCTGCTGTAGCATGCTCATCACCTACGATGACCTAGTGAAGATCTCTGACTTTGGCACCTCAAAGGAGCTGAGCGACAAAAGCACCAAGATGTCCTTTGCCGGCACCGTAGCCTGGATGGCTCCTGAGGTCATCCGGAACGAGCCGGTCTCAGAGAAAGTGGATATCTGGTGAGTGGTGGCTGGTGACATGGAAAAATGAAAGCGAGTAATGACATGATGGCAGAAGAGAAATTTAAAGGAAGGGCAAAAACGGACATTTAAAATGACTACATGTTAAAAGTAGTCAATTCAGTAGTGTGAACTGAAATAGAAAAAAAATTCTTCAAAATAGTTTAAATAAAACACTACTACAGTATGTACAAAATTCTAAATTTCGTGTGAAAAAGGTAAAGATCTTAGACTGCAGATAATCTGATTACTACTTTTTACTTTGTACAAATTTAAAACTGCAGATCATACTCTGATGCAAAAAGTAAATGTTTTTATCTTTATAATGAAAACCAGAATTAAAATACATTGCAGCAGCCATAAATATAAGAATTTCATATTGCAAATTACTTTTTTCTTTCTTAAAGTCAGTATTTTAGGTTTTCAGGTGAAATTTATGACAGACAGATTAACAAGTTTTCCCTTCTAATCCCCACAGGGGATTCAGAATGTGAGATGCGAGGGCTTCTCCTGCGTTGCACTCCACCTCTGTCTCTCCCACTAACCTGAAAGGATTGCTGACTAATTCAATAATTGATTTGCCAGATGCTCCGGAGAGGCTGAAGTAACCCAAAAAGCCCCGCAGTTTGGCCTTTTGCCCATACCCCATTTGAAGAAATTGCAAAACGTGATATCTACTCATCGTACAAAAAAAAAATCTGCAGGAAAAAGGAAAAAATATAAATGCCTGGGGTTTGTTTTTGCCATTTTTTATGAGCAGAGGAAAGATTCCTGCCTTGTTTTAGGCACTCGTCTGCTGTAAACTAATCCGCTTCGACAGAGAGAACAGGAATTGTACAAGAGTGCTGGAGAAAGATGGAACAGGGAATGCTGAGCAAATGCTGATAGTACAAAATGTTTAAAACAATTGGTAGTTAAGGTTTGTATCTGCACTGTAATAATCTGTGTAAATCATTACCAGCCTTTACATGGTCTCTAAAATAATAGAAACGTGATTCTATAATATTGCATTGCCATTGTTTCAGGTGGTTTGTGCCCATACATTGCCTAATTTTGATTAATATGATAGAAATATGTGCATCGATATATCCATTCCTCACTTTGTCCTCTTGTGGACTTCCGCTTAATTCTCACATCAGTCCATATGGTGGTGAAGTCATTAGAGTACGGAATGGTGAACTCGTGCAGCAATGCATAACCTCAGATCTTCACAAAGGCAGTAATTGAGTTTCCTGTTTCCTGAACTTGGTAAACCATTAGGGAGATCCCTGGGCTTCGTAAGCATCCACCGGCAAATATGTTAGGGGCAATAATGCAATCTGGGTATGGCTGGTGTGCACTAGGAGACCGGCACAGAGTAAACCGTTCTAATAAGAAAGCACAGGACCAACGTGATCTTTGTTTATTAAAGTTAAACTTCATGTCTGCTGCAAGCGGGCACGATGTAAGCGGGTCCTCAAGACATTTGGGCATGCAAGAAAGAGTGCAGGCCAGCCCTCCAACACATATATTTAGACACCGAGGGCTGCCTGTGTCAGAGAGGAGAGTTGTACACTGGATGGGGACAAATTCCCTCTGAGAAAGATGGAACCCAGCCCCACAAACTGTACCTGACCCAGAAGGCCAGCAGAATGTCACCCCTAAATTAAGTGACAATTTCTGACAGCATCATCTGTTCCCACCGTATCACTAATATCTTACAAACAGACAAACCTGTTAAAACAGCTGAGTCCTGTTAGTAGGACAGAAAAAAAGGATCCTGAATGACTGCACATTGTCTGTACAGAAGGTCCAAGGTATCCTCAGTGCACATGTGGAGAACATGGTAACCCTAACCCTAGCAACCGTTGCTATAATGGAACACTTATACTGCATGGTGCCTGGCTAACAATGCAATGTACATTTTTAAAAGGCAGCTGCAGCCATGAGTGCAAACACAGGTTCTTTGTCTTCAAGCAGCTAACAGTTGCCTTCTGCCAGATGTGAAGGTCTTCCTCTGTTGTGAGCTGTCAATTCAAAGCGGGCTCCTGTCTCCTCCTGGCCTGGCCCCCCCAGAGAGCCACATTTTTGGCTGCCAGCAAAATGAGCTCCACATAACCATCTGTCCCCCACGTATCTACACAACAGAACCCCAAATGTACTTCCATCCATGAAACTGCATATGAGCATTATGAATTGATCAAGTCAAAAAATGGGGTGAAGATGAAGTCCCAATATATAATTCATTTAGAACGTATGGTTTTAAAAGAAGTCCCGCAATTGTAAATGTCGGCAATAAATCTCAGTGTCTTGTAGCGGTTAAAGAATCAATGCATTATATAAAATGGACTGAATGTATTGCCACTTCAGATTTGGCGAACATTAAATGAAGCTGACAGCAACTGAGCAGGAACTGTATTCCACTGTAGTTTCCTTGAACATCGCAGGAGTTTTCTATTCCAGAGTAATGCACTCCCCCCCACAAGATTAAACACTAAAAGATAAAAGCGGTTTAAAAGGAGTGCAGGGGTTGCTGTAACATTCTCTCTCTCGCTCTCTCTCTCTCACACACACACACACACACACACACACACACACACACACACAAAGAACCCTAAAAAGCACCAAGATGCCAGCTCAAGCATTTATAACATTTTCTTTTCTCCTGTTTCTCCCCATAAAATAGATGTTAATGTGAATGGCAAAAACAATTTCATAGTAACACTTAACTACAATTTTATCACTTGAAGCAACAGCAGTGAAAAAAATCAGTTGCACTGTTGAACGGGATATGAAACAAAAAAGATGAATTCAGACAGAATGCTGCTATTTTTGCATTTCATTTGAAATTAAAAATGATTTTGCATGGGAGCCTTGGCCATGGCAGCAGCTTCAGCGGAAGCATTGGGCCTTAGAATTACCAACGTTTATTGACAGAAACTGGAGGAAAAGTCAGTTATTGATAGAGACTGCCGGTAAGGCGTCGGTCTTACAAATGGGTTCTCAGCTGCGCAGCCGTGTGCGTGGAGTCACCATGGTAACACAAGCTTCCATCAATAACAACTGTGACCTAGATGTCTTCACCCATGAGACCTGTGATTCTCCTGGGTTCCCAAGCAGGAGTTTAGTTGGTCAGGCTGCAGGCAGTTTGACTCAGCCCTGCCACAGGAACTGAAACACTTTCTTTGGATGGAAAGGAGGGCGACAAAGTGGAAGTCTGTGCTGAAGTCTGACTCCTCCGGGGGGGTGCGGTACACAGGAAGTTCTCTCATCTCATTTTTAGACAATGTTCAGTCATTTGCTCCCTATACATCTGCTTCACCAACACTTTCTTTTATATCTTCCAATATCAGCTGGTCGCAAGCCCATTTTGATTCACCTTGACGTCTTTCCGCCAGGTCGTTCGGGGTGGTTTTATGGGAGATGCTCACGGGGGAGGTGCCTTACAAGGACGTGGATTCCTCCGCAATAATCTGGGGTGTGGGCAACAACAGCCTCCAACTGCCCATACCCGAAAGTTGCCCTGATGGTTTCAAGATCCTTCTCCGCCAGTGCTGGTGAGTCTGCAGTGGATGGAGGTGTAGGTGGGGGTTGGGGAAGGGCTATAATGGGTTGACTGTAACCAGGAAGATGGCGGGCATTCAGATGAGAAATGAGAGATTCTCTATGAGCAGACGGATCAAAGATCTGTGCTTCTGACGTAGGTAGAGAACATGAAGGAGAATATTTGAATGCCACCAGCTGGCAGTAGAGAGGACTTGGTACAAGTATCATTAAAACAAAGCCTACAGCTGACAGAGAAGAGGAAACATTTGAAGTGGAGGTAAACAAAACTTAAAATAAATCCAAGACAAAGAGCCATCACTGTACGGGTGCAGAGAATCAATGAGCTGTCATTAGACCATCATTTAGACAGCTTGCACGAAGAGAACCATTCCTTAGAACTGGGTTCCAAATTCCCCGTTCCTGCAAATTAAACTGCTGTTCTGCAAACAACATTTAAATAAATATGCCTTTCACAGGAACTGTAAGCCAAGAAACAGACCGTCCTTCCGGCAGATTTTGCTTCACCTTGACATTGCCTCCGCAGATGTCCTGTCCACCCCACAGGAGACCTACTTCAAATCTCAGGTACCTCTCTTTGGTGGTGCCACCATTCTTCTCCTCTGCTGTACAAAAATTCAAGTATTGTTGATGGTCAAGTGCAATGGTTGAACTCTAAGAGTAAACACCCAACATATGTGGAACATGGAAGGTGCAGGTGCTGTCAGACTGAACATACTGAATACATTTTTGGGCAAAAAATGGGCCAAGCCAAAAATTTCAGGACATTCAGTTTATTGTGGTTGTAACAACAAATCAGTGTTTGGGAAATAAATGAATGTTAAACAAATAAATAAAATAACTTAGTATGGGGCAGCTTTTCACTTAGATTTCCTTAAACACTAAAGCCTTGGGGGTAAACCTGGAGTCAGCTTTTTACAGAAAAACTCAATATTGTTCCACTCCATTTCGATGGCTTAATAAATAAATAAATAAATAAATAAATGCTTTTCTTTTTAGATTTAGAAAGATGTCAGATATTTTTGAAAATCTTTGTACAACCAGGCCTGTTGATTTGAGTTTTACATTAACTATTTTAATCGCTATCAGGATTTTACTTTGTGCATCAGGAGATTATGTGAATGCCCCTGTTTGCAGCTGTTTACAAAACAATTAACTACAGCAAAAAATTACCAGAAAATGATGGTAAAGAGGCTCTCAAGAAGGTACAGTAGGTGTTTTAATGTGCAAAACTGTATGTCCTAATATTACACAGACCGCATTGATCAGGGGAACATTTATGGAAAAAGCTCCCTGGTCCATTTTGCCCCAGAGTGTATACATACAGAGGTTTTTATTTTTTTTGGCTGTCAATTTTCTCAAAATTACTTAATGTTAGGTTTTTATTGTAAGCTGTTCAGCTATTTTATCATGTGTACAGCAGAGTATATTTTTTACTGCAGAAATATGGGTGTGTACCTTGCTCCAGAGTTCCTGCACTCCCACTCGGGCACCACGTTCCTCACCACTGCCTACTGCCTGACTAGCTCTAATGAAGCAAACAGAAACCTGCCCCACCCGATCCGTCCTCCCTTTTATTTCCCGTTTTTAATGCATTTTCCTTGTGACAGCAGTAAGACGTACTTGCCAGTTGGGTCTATTGATTGCTTTAATGGGCGAGGTGAAGAGGGGAGAGGGAGGAGAGGCGAGGCAACAGGATGGGCAGCAGAAGGGTGAAGATGTGCGGTCAGAGAACTCCATTAGCTTAATGACCGCAAGCACACACTCCACCTCATAACTCACTTCTACCCTGTGTGCAATATTCAGGGAACTGCTGAGCCCACACAATACGGTCCGCCTTAACCGAGTCCATGCTGCCACGTTAGACAGGGTGTCCATAAATGAATTTCTGACAACAGTACGAGATAACGTTGTATTTTACACATTCATTTAAATGGACATTTATTCAGTGGATGCACTTCTCCAAAGCGACTTACACTGCAAGCTTCTTGCAGTGATTTACTCATTTAGAGACTCGGGAAATATTTACTGGAGCAATTCAGGGTAAGTACATTGCTCAAGGGTGCTACAGCAGGAGGTCAGATCCATGGTCTCATCGGACATCCATGTTCTCCCACGGCTCTTTCCCTTCTCTGCTGTTCCTGTTTCCAAGAATTTAATCATCCACAACTTAATTAACTTTGGATCCGGTGGATTCTTTCCATAAATTGTTCTGAGCAGTTGCTGGAGAGCCAACCAGCGCTTTGTCGCAGTGCTTTCCAAGTGATGGATGCTGTCTTTATTGAATAGCTGCTATGGGGCCAGTAGTGATGAGCATGAGTCACGTGTGCACAAAGCTGTACACATCTGAAAATACGAGCTAAAAGAAAATACATAAAATTAAAAAATTATACCATACTGTAGTCAGCATGATCATGAGGTCCCTCCACATGAAAGTAGGGTCTGTACAAGGGTAGAAGAAATCCCATTGACTCACATGGGTCTTAACATTTTTGTGTGGCTACAGGTTGAGTGGCGTGAAGAAGTGAAGCAGCACTTTGAAAAGATCAAGTCTGAAGGGACCTGTCTGCACCGGCTGGATGAGGAACTCATCATACGGCGCAGAGAAGAGCTCAGGTTAGAAGTTTAGTGAGATTAATAGAAGTCTTCAGGAGGCTGCAGAGCAGAGGAATGATGTACATCTTACAGCTCAATGTTCTAAAGGTCAGGTCACTTCTTTCCCAAACAGACATGCTCTGGACATCCGGGAGCATTACGAGAGGAAGCTGGAGAGGGCTAACAACCTGTACATGGAGCTCAGTGCAGTAATGCTGCAGCTGGAGCTCAAGGAGAAGGAGCTGCTCAGGTACTGTCTTGTCCAAGACAAGGGATGGAAACACAATATGCGTTTTGAATAGTTTCGGCATCTGAAAAAGATCTTCTGTTGGTGACAGAGAAAGTAAATAGAGTAACTTCTATGTGTTTTCAAGGAGGGAGCAGTCCCTGGAGAAGAAATATCCAGGGTTTTTCAAACATCACAGCTCCAAGCAGAGTGGCTCCTCAAACTCCATGGAGAAGCTCATCAAGAAGCGAAACATTCCCCAGAAACTGCCCTCCCACAGTAAGAGGTGAGGATAATGAAGCCCAAAGCCCATTCATTCCTGGATCCTGTTTCTATGTCTACATATCTCTATCTCTATTTATCTGCTTCATAGGCCAGACATTCTGAAGTCAGAGGTGATCTTGCCCAAGCTGGATTCTTCCATGACCCAGGTGACCATCCCCTCCTGTCCAAACAAGGGTTCCACGTCACCAGGCCGCTCCCGGCGTGGGAAGCAGCGATACCGCAAGGCTGGCAAGGGAAGTAGCGGAGATCTAGTAGGGCTAAAGGCCACACTGTCCTCCTCCTGTCGCGACAACTCGACCAGTGGTAACAGTACCGTATCCACAAAGCAGCATCTGGACCCCAGTGCAGCGCTGCGGGGACTGCAGCACGATCTGCTGCTAAAGAAGATGTCCTCGTCCAGTCCTGATCTCATCTCCACCACGCAGGAAACAGACAGAAGCAGCAAAGGGGACTCTGTTGGCCGGGAGAGAGGCGGCAGCCTGAGTGCAGCATCTGGGCTGGGGTCAGGAGGCACAGGGGCAGAAGAAGGAGCGGAGGTGGGAGGTGGCGCAGATGACCTCACAGAGACACCACCCCGGAGTGACACACCTAGTGAGGATGCTGCCTCCATTCCCTTCTCTAGTAGCCCAGATTCCCCCTGTGGAAGGGGTGCGGTAGCAGGCCGAAGCTCTGTGCTGGGAGCTCCGCGTCTGCCCCAGGATGGAGAGGACAAGGAGGAAGGGGCAGGAATGAGCCGATCATCCAGGGGAGGCCCCGGAGGTGGTGGAAGTCAGCACCTCACTCCAGCAGCCCTCCTCTACAGAGCAGCTGTCACGCGTAAACAGGTCAGTCCTTTGCACCTCATAATCGCAAGCCTATTCTGTGATAAACTGTTTGGGCTCTTTGAGAACAACCAGCAGCCGTACCATCGCAAGATGAAGATCACTTGATGGCGGATGATTGATTCAGTCAAGGCTTTAAATGCACTAGGATCTGAGCTGTAGAAACCGCAATACAATAGGCAAGCAAACCCTTGACTTTAAGAGGGTGCGTACATTTGTCAGCATTTACATGCATGTTGTGTAAAGGTCTCTACCACAAAAGAGGTGAACAAGTGCAAGTGGACAACCTTGCAGTATAAGTATGAGCAAATAATGAGGGGAAACTGTTAGAATGAATGAAGTAATTGTATTAATTTTGAGTGGATTTGGTGATATTTTAGCATTAATGTATGTCAACTTTGGGATTTATGAATGCATACAAAATGTATCAGATTTAAAACTATTTAAAAAAGGGTTTTTCAGAAATGAATTAACCTTAAGTTGGTGGAAGGCTGTACAGGTCTTACTGCATCCACACCATTCTTTTCATGCTGCAGAAACGAGGAGTGTCGTCAGAAGAAGAGGAAGGAGAAGTCGACAGCGAGGTGGAGTTACCACGGAGACGGTGAGGATGGCATATTTCAAGAGTCTGTTATGTATATCAAGCAACACCGATTCTGCTTTTCCCTTCATGTTCTACCCCACCTTTGTATCTGCTGCAGCCGGCCAGTCAGCATGACCAAATGCCAGTCCCTGTCCACCTTCAGCTCGGAGAACCTCTCCGTTTCAGATGGTGAAGAGGGCAACACCAGCGACCACTCTCACAGTGGCACTCCGGATGTGGTCAGCACCAACACGGACGAGCGGCTTGACGACAAGAGCGACGACCTCATATCACAAGGTTCTGAGATTCCCACCGATGCTGTAGACACGGCGCAGGCCTCAGATGGCCTGTCTGAAAAGGAAGCAGCTCTACGCCAAGTCAAGACGCAGCTCAGCGCTGAACCAAATGGCTACGAGGTAAAACTATGGCCCAAGAGTATCCATACATTTTCTTTCTACCCAGCATTCACACCCCTTCTATATTCAATTTCTTTATCTCAGGACCATAAAAAAACAGCAGATGGTGTTGGGAATAAACTGTGTGTCAACTTTAATTCTGTACTTTCACTGCTTGATACCAATTACAGCATTTTTTTTTCTGTCCCCACAGAATCAGCCCATATACGATGATTCAGACTGTGACAGTGCAGAGCTGGACCATTCGGGCAGCGCTGAGCCCAGTCGCCCTCCTAGCACTGGTGTCTGGTGAACACCCCCATTCCTTGATGAACAGAGCCCCCTCAAACCCAGCCTTGCAAAAACACCTAACCTCAACTCACCCAACCACCCACCAAGCCCCCCCTCACCCTGTAATAGGCCTGAGGGTTTAAATTCTGCCCATGGTTCATTCACCAAGCCCATCCCTCAGCACATTGAGCATAATTTATTATTTTTTTAAATATTAATGTTCTTGTTTAACAAAGCGGATATTGCTCTGAAAGGCCAATTCTGTGGACTGAATTTGAAGACCGAGAATGAGTGAATTGGGCACAATCTCAGTTGAAACCAGCAACCAGGGGATACCTGAACTTCAGAACAAAGATGCTAGGAGAATGCAGTGAACAAAAATGCATATTTTTAGAAAAAGTGTCATCGTTCTTCTCTGCCGTGGACTCGTATTTGACTTGAATTTCTTTTCCTTTGTTGATTTTTAGCTTTTGTCTATATAGTGAAATATTTTTGTAAAACCAGAAAGAAGGTCTGAAGGAAGATGTTTGGAGAAGTAAAGCAGAAATTTATATTCATCTTAAGTTATGCCTGTGAGGGAGCACAGATTGGTCAGCCTGAGATCATGTTTACGCTTTTCTTTCCTTTATTCTTGTTTTTAAAGTTTACAAAGTATATTTTATATCAGGGATTGTGTTGTCATTTTTACATTCTGTCTTTTAAACGATTATTTATGTAAATATTTTGTCTTTACAATGTACAGTGGAAGTTTTAGAGTTACAAAAAAACACTGTAAAATACATTGGTGCTGATATTTCCAACAGGAAGGAGTAATTGTGCATTGACCAGTATATCAGGTGCTATTATTGTCATGAAATATCAGGAGGAAACAATACCTTTAAACACAATGGATCCTGACCCCCCCTCACTTCAAATTACAAACACCTAACCAGTTTGAAGCCACTTTTATTGAACACGATGTGGGATATTCACTGAGTTTTGGGTGCTCATGGATGAGGTCTACAGTGAACGGATGTAAAATAATCTAACAAACATTCCCAAACTAAGAATACACAAAATGCAACAGAAAGTGTACAGATAAAGCATGCTTGTAATATAGTTTGTGTAATTAAGATTGTTATTTTGATGTTGATCCTGAGGCATTTGGGTTTATACACCAAACACAGAACGTTAGTTCTCCAAAAACACCTCAAATTTTTAATAAAGAGTCCTAGTTGTTTGTACAACATTCCACCTGCCTCTCATAAGACCCCAAATTCTACACGTGGACAGCTTCCATTTTATGAAATGCAATGTTCAGATGACTGCAACCTTCCGAGAAATTTTCCGTTTTTATTTCCCTCCAGTGTAAATCTCAACTTGTGGTAAAAATTTATAAGCATGATATCCAGTTTTACCAGATGCATAGATTTGTATGTGACCTCTTACACTATATTTTGGCCCCTCACAGAATGACCTCTTCCAATGCAATTATTTAAGCAGGTTCATAAAACTGAAACACATTCTAGAAGTCGCCAATTGCCAACAAAGCAATATAATACTGCCCCCACTAGACTGAAAGTGGCACTTTTCAGTTTCCTATGCTGGGGATCCAAATACCCATTTTGACTGTTTTTTTATACCACATCACGTATTGTATCTGTACTATAGAATGTATTTATCAAAAGAAGAAACTAAGAACAATTAAAACTACACTTATAACATTTAAAGTGTGAAGGGAGTTTTATTTTTGTGTTGGGAAGGGGATGTCAGACATTGCTAGAAATCTAGATGCCACACAAAATCCATCCACCCATCCACCCATCCATCATTTCTAACCTGGTCAGAGTCGTGGTGGTCCAGAGCCTATCCTGGAATCACTGGGCAGCAGGGTATGAACCTGCACCTTGGGTGGGACACCAACTGTTTACAGACTGAGCTGGATTCTAACCAACATCCAAACAGCCCAGACAGTGTGAGGCAGCAATGCTGCACCATCCCCCTAAAACAAAATGCAGTGTCATTACACAAAATTGCAGTATAAATGCCCAACATTGTCTACTACTTCATTTGTACCTTCATCAAAGTAAAACTATTTTTTAAATTTAAAATCTTAATTACTATGTGCACAACTTTGTTTCCAACTTATCCAGACATTTTTACTTCTATTTACTTCCTGCTATGTTTCTCACCCTGCAAAGTGTGCAGAAACTGCTTCCATAACAAACTAGCATCCGTCTTTACTTCCTGTTATACTGTCTCACTTAATGACATTGTGATAAATCTAATTCACAACCAAAATAGAAAATTTCAGCACTAACTTTCAAAAACTAATTGTACAAGGATGTATGTATTGTCATGAACAGCTTGAATAAGTGAGTATCTTTACGATATCATACATAAGTCCTTAATCTTGTGATCAAATAATGATTTAGGGTCAAACACTACATAATGCATCTCGTCCAGGTGAAGAGACAATATGGCAACCATACCATAAACATCCATGAATAAAACTGTCAAAAGGCTGCAAAGGTGAAGGGAATAAACATATAAAACAAGAGGCTATCAAGCCTGCTGAATGTGGTAAAAAGAAGGAACAACTTTAAGAGATGGTGGTAAATTATCAAAGGCACCCCTTTCTCAGCATGAGAAGGAACATAAATAAAAATGTTAGGAAGAAAAGCAGGAGGAAAAGGGTACTAAAATATTGCCTTGACCTTCACATCAGGACACAAAAAATGTTCTCTTACGAACTAAGTAAGATTATTCACTTTCCTAAAAAATTCCTGGTACCAATTCCAATAGTAATTTGAATAACTTTTAATAATCTTAAAAGCTAAAAAAATTCTTTTATGCACAAATATATCATATGTTAGGGTTTTCATTGATGCATAAAAATACCTTTTTATTTTGGCATTGGTGTAGTTGCATTCAATTTTTTTGTAACATTTACCCTTAAATATGTCTGAAAAATTACAGGAAATTTAACTTGTAATCAGAAGCTTTACTCTACATCTAATACTGCTTAACTCTAAAACTTATGTTGGAATAATAACTGGAATAACTGGTTATATATATTCAGCTGGCACCATTCTCCTATGAAATTACAAATGCTAAGCTAATTACAGTGATTTACCTGGGTAATGTTTATTGTAGCCGGTTAGGGTTTGTACCTTGCTCAAGGGTACGACAGTAGGAAGCAGGTTCCAAATCGGACTGCAGTTAAACCTGAAGGAAACTAAAATAATGGTAACTCGCATAACAGCAAACTTTAGCACTGGAGGTTAAGACACAGCTGCAGTTGACAACTTCTGTTCCTCGAGATCAGTTAACAACAATGGATGTAGCAGTCAAGAAATACATCAAAGGTTGACAAGCGCTTAATAGAGCTGCAGTGTAGAACCTGGAAAAGGACCTTTAATGTACTGATTTATCCACAAGAACAAAAATCAAAATTATTCTGGCAACTGTTCATATTTTATAAATCTACATGAATGCCAAAGTCAAACAGGACAGGAAAACAGACTCACAATGTGGTGCTGGAGATTTTTTGGATATGGAAAATACTGGTGGATTTTGGATCAAATTAAATGAGAACTCTCACTAGAAGTACAAATAATGAAACTAAGGTTATAATACTTTGGGATATCTCATACAAGGCTTGAATTCTCTTAAAAATTCAGTATTTCTTAGAAAAACCTGGAAGGAAACAGAGGACCAGCAAGTAAGCGGATGGGCTCGATCACAATGACCATTTGTTTAGGATTAGCAGCATTTCTGTTCAGAGAACACTTCCACCAGCCGGAAAAGAGATTAAAACAAAGAGGATATCAGCATCACACCAAAGCATTGTATTAAAAACTAATATTAAAATGCAAATTAGAAAAAAGTAAACAAAATCTAAACAACATGTGAGAACTGTAAACCTTACTTGGTCACCAACAGATACAAACAATATTACTAGACAAATTTATAGAAAACAGAGTCCAGCAGAAAAGTGAAAAGTTGTAGAGGTTCAGAAAGTAACGACTAACCTTCAGTGAGACTCTCCAGCATCTTTAGCCGAAATGCTGCACACCTCCTTATTGCGACACATGAGAGCAACATGGAAAAAAGGTCTCAAAAGCCAGCAGTTCTAGCATTTAATTTTGCATTTTATTTTTTCCTCCAATAAATCTGTGGCACTAAGGTCTACAGTGCTTTTGAGAACATGCAAAATTGCTTTCCTGCAGAAAAACTGAGCAAAGAGAAGCAGGAAAGTAGAGTTAATCTGTTACCACCACCTCGTCTCAGCATGTATAACAACAGATCGATCAGACATGTGAAGTCCTCTGCTTTGGTAGATTAAAAAATATATATTAAATATATATTAAATTTCCCCATTTAAAACAAATATTCCAGCTTAGTTTATAGCAGTCTTCAGAGAGAAAAGAAAGGAAAAGAAATGCTCTGTCTCATTGCTACACCCATACTCCCAGACCCCCCCATCTCAAATACAAATATCTCTTAACAACGGGCAACAATTCAGATAGTGAAATAGGAACAATTTTTAAATAAAGACTGACAAAAAACACCATTAAAAGAACATACTGAAATTTCACCTAAGCTTAAAATTCATTAAGTGTATGGACTGAAAATGAACAACATTCTAAACAGTAATGAGCAACTTATTGCTCTGTGTAATAATGCATAATATAACATTTTGAAATAACTGAAACCAACTGAAAAAATTCACCTGATTTTTATATTTCAATACAACTATTTGTTTTGAATTTTAAGCTGTAAAAAAATTGTGTGAAATGAATTCAAAAGTAAAAAAAAAAATTAAAAAATTAAAAATTCAAGTTTGTAATTCAACAGTTCTCATTTTGAGACTCAAAATTACTATTTTGGGGCAGTATGGGGTTCCAATAATGCAAGAAAATAATTGGCCAGACAAATTCAACATTTTTTTCTAAGCATGAACAGTCCTTTTTTGTCAAGAACTTCCCATAATATCTGCAAGATTCATCATTTTCAAATGTAAATGGATTTCCAAGGGTATGGGTTGCTTTAGTTAACCACAGTACAATTATAAAATTAAACAGAAGAAAACAGAATTTTTCCATTTGCATTTTTTTATTTTATGTTTAAAGAAAAATCTGGCATTACAGAACTAAAGCTTATGCATATTCAGATTCTCCGATACTTTTTGATAAAGTCAATTCACAGCGACAGGGAGAGAATAACTGTTCCCCCCATCAAAAAAGTTTTTAAAAACACCAGGATAACTCAGAGGCAATAAAAACAAACGTCTAAAGAGAAAATAAATAGGTAGGCAGATAAAAGTAAAGGTGGGTTTAAATATAACAAAGTGAACAGCTGGAACTGGATTTTTGCATTAACCACTTTAGAGGAGTTGATGGTAAAAAGTGTGTGTTGGGGCTTAGTGCAGATGCAGTGTCATGTGTCAGTTGGTTGCCAGTCCTGTTGCTTCGGAGGAGAGCCTGGAGTGAGATATTGGAGATACCGAAGGGGAGGGGTGGGTGGAAGGGAGAGGAGGAACAACAACACAAAAAATAATGAAGCCATTCAGAACAAGAGTCAACTTGCAAAATAAAGTACTTTAACCCACACATTTGGTATTAGAAATCATGTGTATAAAGAAAAAAAGCACACAAAATTTTCAGAAGTAGCAAGGCCATTAAAAGCTCATTTGCCTGAACCGTTGCTTCTCTATTCCAGAAAATTCCTTCCACTGTCCTGACTTCCCTCCTTAATACTGGCCTATGGGGAGGGAACGGTTCAAATGAACCCCAAAGGGTTGTTTTTCTCCCTCTCTCTGTACTTGGGAGTTTTTGTTTTCCTCTCCTCGGCTGCCAGCTGGCTTTCTCTGTACTTAAGTATAACTGCAGGTTTGTTCAGCACTGTGTCACTGTGTGAGCAGAGCGCTCTAAAACTAAATCAAACTGAAACTGAATACTCCCTGCAAACCTAACATTTCCCAACGCAACTGTTGAAAGATAATGAAACCAAAATGAGGGTAACATCACTGAGTTGGGCATTTCCAATAAACATCACACCTATAATGAGTGCAATCCTTACATTAAAATATAGACTGTTCCGTCAAACTGAGCATGTACAAAAACACTTAATACACGCATGTTCCTGAATAAGACATCTGATCCAATTTTCACTGTCTGGACGGATCACAAAACTGTGCAAAGCATTTTGGTTCAGTTCTTGTTCAGCAGGCAAATTATAGCACAAAATGCTTGCACGCTTCAAAGACAAAGTGAAGATCCAGAGCCTTTATTGTACATGACTTTGGAGACCAAACTGCTCAATAAAATAAGTGACAATATATTGAAGCCTCCATCTGACATCAAGCAGTTTGGGGAAGCCGCAGACTAGCCAATAAATTACAAAGGCAGCCTGGGATATTTATTTCTGTGAATTAGAAGACAGCATGCTACACAGTTGTGTCCAGAGACAGTGCAAATATGGTGATGTAGAGATACTGTTGCAGTTCTAATCTATAAAAATCACTCTAATATGGGGACAGCCTCCGCTTCTTAGACTTGGAGCCCAAATCTGCTGAAAGTTTAGGCTCTGCAGTAGCTGAGGGGGCAGGACTACTGGAAGATGTCCCGCTGACAACATGGAGGGCCAGAAGGGGGAGGGGTTTGAGGCCGAGCAGACTGGAAACACAGGCAGGTGAGCTGGGGACTGCGGGATCGGAGGAGGACGTGGAGGTGGAGGGGGAGGGGCCTGCTGCCAGTAGGGAGGACAGGGAGATGGAGGCTGGGGAGGGCACCACACACGAGGAAGAAGAGGAAGAGCAAGAGGTAGCAGTTGTAGTAGCAGCAGCAGCAGGAGTGGTGGTAGTAGTGGAGAGAGTGCAGAGGCTCGTGCTGTGGGTCTGTTCAAGGTTCAAGGAGGAAGGTTTAGAGGACTCTATGCTGCAGAGAGAGAGAGAGAGAGAAGAGGGGAAAAAAACAGAGGGACACACAGTCGGGACGGATTACAGGGCAGGCTGGGTGAGGGCTGAGGAAGGAGCGAGGGAGGAGGTCCCAGCTTTGGAGAATAGGGGCACACGCTGACATGGGGTGAACTTGACAAACAAGGCACAGGACAGCAAACCTTACTGGCAAAGCAGTTCCAGTAAAACTGCAGGATGAGCCAGAATAAAACTTCCCACATGCCAGTAAGGTTAAGGTTAGGAGCCTGACAACGGAAGAGTGGTGAACTGAAGGGTGTTTGAGAATCACCCACAGTGGATTATTTTGATAACTAAGACCCTCAAGCACTGCGTTAAAAATTCTGAATGTGAGCAGTGGTGAGAGGAGGGCAGGTTAAAATAAAATCTCCAAAATCACAAGTGAATGGGCTGACCTCTGTCCATAAACGCCTGGGAGCAGCACAGACGTTTTAATCACCTGGCATTGATGAGGTATTCTGCCAGGCTGATGCTGGCAGCTGATCCGGTGATGGTGACCTGTCGATCAGTGGAGCCTTCCACTGGGTTGGCGATCTTGATCTGGGCCCCAGACATTTGTCTAATCTCATTGATCTTGGCACCTTGACGGCCAATAATGCAACCAATTAACTGAAAGGAAACAAGGGAGCACTAGTTATGCCCATTATGTCCGCAATACAGGGAGGACCTTGCAAGTGTTTCATATTATCTCCCAAATGGAGGAAATTTCTTTCGAAATTCAGCTATTGTTGATTGCATTTTGGAAAAGGTGATGGACTTACGAGAAGATATTTATAAAGTTGAGGGCCCAGTGTCATCTTTACATAGTGATATTTTGTTAATCTGCCATTTCATTTATTAACACTAACACAGAGAAAATCAGCATTATAAAAAGCAATAGTACTAATAAGTGAAAACATAACAGTGCCAGCTTGCCATACTTCATGCTCTGTATCTCAGTTTTCTGGTTTCTCAATACAGAAAGAAACACTTCTGAGAGCAAATGTTCAAAATGCTAACTTATATGTAAACACTCTTCCCCTGGTTAGCAGATTAGTCTCACAGAAATTTTTACTTAACAAATGTACGCATGTTTTTCTGCTATCAGGAAACAAACTGTCAGAAAGTGTCTTCAAGGGCCAAGTGTTTCCTTGATTTGGCAGCAGAAAATAAGCCAGAGTCTCCAGCTCCAGTACAAACAAATAACTCTACAATCTACACTTATTTCTATCAATCCCTCTTTCTTCTTCAAAGATCAAGTTTTAATTAATACATTTCATGGATCAATATTTTGTAACAACAGTGGTGATGTTATGTCATCATCATCAACGTCATCATCATGTATGAGTTTGTATTTTCAGAATTCGCACGCCTAGCAGCTTGTTTTAGGAAAATTTTGTTCCTGTATTTATCATAACAATGAATAAATAATAAATAAAAATTTTATAATTGAAAGAGAATTACTGCAAAACTGACTAAATGGAAAGCTGTTCAATTTTGTGTCACATGTCTCAATTGTATTTTTGTCATGATAATAATGACAAATTTCAAAAGTCCATCAAGCCATTTTCTCAAACTGTTTAACATAATAAATATGACTTTTCCAAACTTCTTGGGTATGGGTGAATAACTTACAATTATTCCGATAATAAATAATGGAAACAGCTTCTTTGTTTAAAGGAAACTGACCACACACACACACACACACACACACACACACACTTTCAGGAATAAACTGAATCCGCTAAGCAGGGGACAAGTGCATTTTAACTTTGAAACAACATATTAAAATTGGTGAACTAAAGACTTTATGCTGTGACTGAAAACTCACATCATTTGGAATGGTCATCTCATGAGAGCCAGTTTGAGCAGAGGCATCAATTCCTGAGAGGGGAAAAAAGGCACACACAGGGGCACACAAACAGAAGAATCCAATGAAGTCACATTTAAATCCAGTTTTCTCTCTGCATTTGTAGATCACTCACAATAAACAACTAGCTCTTTAGGAAAAGTTAAAGTTAAAAAAAAAGAAAATTAAGTGCTCACATGTTTTGCAACATGCTGTAGAGTCAGTAAATTATTCTTGATATAACTTGTGAAAATTGGACTATGTAAATGATATGGATGAATGGATGGATATTGCATACATGAGTCCAGTGAGCCCTTATCACATATGTATACTGTATGCACTACAACCACAAATACTGGCACAGCAAGACTAAGTGAAACATGCAGGTTTTCCCAACCCTACCAGAAAAGCCCTGGTTGCCTGGGGTCAGTGGAAAGGGGCTTTGCTGCATAGCCAGCTGGTGAAGTTTTGTGAGCTGTGGAGAAATAAAGGCAGAACAGGACTGTGAGAGAAAGACAGGGAGGGAGAGAAGAGGTAAGAAAAGTAGATGGACAAGTCTGTGGTCAGCATGACTGTACTCTGTGACAGTTTAACATACAAGGGAGCCAAACTTACTTTCGTTTTCAAAACCTTCAACTGCGCAAATGTAACTCTGATCTGCATTCATTATCCATTATAATGAATGCAGCAAAATCTTATAGCAATCTAATAACTCAAAATATTTCAGCCCAGCAAAATGCTTATCCTGAGCTACGAAGCAGCCTGGAAAGTGCATAGTCTGTATTTTTGCTGCTACCCAGAAGTGCCATTATAATTCACAAATACCTCTAAATTTGTAAATCTCAAACAGTGATGTTGTCATAGCAATCGACTAATGAAAATTATTGTTCAAATGTTCTGTTTAGGCTGTTTTGTCCAGCTTCAATTATAACTTCATATTCCAAGATACATGTATGTTAGCAATGGATATGAGAAGACAATACTATTAATGTACGTATTCCTTCCTATTCACCACTACAGTAAAAGGATTTCATTGTCTGAAATGTTCCAGTCTCTAGTAGGCATATGCGTTACAAGCAACTTCCTTTAAAGGTGTGAAACAGGGCCCTAATGGGAGGTAAACCAGAAACCTTCAGGCTGTAAGTCAATGTGAAACTATATTTGATTTGTTTTAGTCGGAGTTTGAAATGGATTAGCTTCCCGTTCCTTCTAGCCACAGTAAGCTGTGAAAACAATGTAGCCTGGTGATGGATGGTTCACTTTGCTGTTTTATTTGGAAACCCAGAAGGACCAATTCAAAATACTAACCCCAAGCTCTCAAAAACTTTAATAGTAGCTATTCCTCTAGGAAATCACTGGGGCTTACACAATATTTACACTGAGGCTTACGTATTTAAAACTGGTAAAATAATATGGCTAGAATGCTTAATATTTGCCTTTTATACAACATATGAACAATCACCATGCTTCTCTGTCTTAGCTTTGATCTGGAAGTTCATTGGTTGGTAAGGTGGTAGTGGGGCAGTGTCTGACATGGACACAAATTTACATCAGCCGTCAGTCATTTGGATTTCAGCCAGTTATCATTCCCTTCATATGGTCAAAGTGATCTCACTTTGTGCAGACACACACACACACACACACACACACACACACACACACCCCTTCTAAAATTACACTGTGCAACAGACGCACCTGTTTGTCGAGGTTTACGTGACTGCATGAGCAGAACTGTAATAGCTAGGGTTGTGCTGCAGTAACTTTTTAGGTCTTAATTGACCTAAAATGTTTAGTCGTATTAGCAACCTACTCATTTACAAATATAAGCAGGAAAAACATCAATTTTAACCAAACATAGGCAAGAAAAAAAGTAGCTGCACAATGTGACTGTTTCTGTCTGGAATACATAACACTGAACAAGGTGATTAGTTATTTCCATGCCACTATTTTACTTAAGGTTTGGTGACTAAGACATATACTCTCCTTACTGAACCAGCATTTGTGACATTTTCAAGTTTCTTCCTAATAAGTACTTCACAGCAGGGGCACAATACACATACTGTATGAGCCAGCACTCTATAAGCAATGGGATGAGAGAGAGCACACAGGTCAGAAAAGAGGCAGGTGTGAGTGAGATAGACGAATAATGACTGGGCACAAACCCTAAATACACTGAACTATCTAATACCAATCTGTTATGCAAAACATAATCTTCAAACAGAACTGATCAATCCTAGCTTGCGAATCACCTTAAAAAAATGCTAACTGATAAAAATATACACTTACATGTAAAAAAGCAAATAAACTGTACTACTGAGTTTGCTTGAAAAAAACTGCAGAAACGGACTCAACAGCTCGGCCGGTGGACAGGAAGGGTGAAATAAAAAGCTGCTGGATTAAGTCTTATGGATGCCTGAACTGAACACTGCTGATCTACAGTCTGCTCCGACTGCTCCCATGTGGCTGGGGGCAGGTGTTCAAGGCTGGAAGGATAGTGGAATGAAAGCTACAGCACTTACATCAGGCTGTGGAATCGCGTGCTGTCCTTGAACGGCATATGCCTGCAATGAGAACACAGCATTGAGGGAAGCACCTCAAATATGTCTCCCTGACTAACAGACACTTGGACAATATCCAACTTGCCAGCACTGTCACCTAAAGGACCCCAATTTACCCCAACTCAGCATCAATTTAAAAAAATAAACAAAAACGGCAAAACACATTATTCTGCCCTGTACAGATTCTGCATACGCTTTTGCTTCCACTTTGACCAGCCAATTCTGAAGCTGACCTAGCCACTGTGGGAAATTAAATGTTGAAATTGACAACCCTTGTGGGCATCAGTGAAGCATTCAGAATTACTATATGTTTCAATTCATAACAACCTGTTTTGTTTTCTTCAAATGAAATAACATAAAAAAATAACACAAACTAGATTATCTCCCTTTGCAGTCTGGCCATTTTCCTTGTTCTGTAATCAATCGATAATAACCACGAGGACAATCTGCCCTGATCAGTTTTGGTGCTGACCTTTAATATGTGTGAGCAGCCAAAATATTCCATTTGCATCAAATAGAGAATTTAATAAAAGGAAAAAAAAAATCTTTGGACTACAGGCAACAAATATCACAAAAATGCAAAAAAGCAAGCATTTCAGCTGAATATCACCAATGGGAGTTCTGTCAAAAAGCATATGAAGAAACGATATATGGAATTAATCAGTGTTTTCACTAAAGCATCAATATGTACAAATGTTTCTCTTGGACATGCAGACTACCCAAAAACAAATAGCTTTTACAAGCATATGTTAAAAGAAATTTGCCTTAGTCATTTTCACAAGAATTTATGTAAATTATGTCATTGCCAAAAGTAGAGACTGCCAAATGACAATCTTTAAATCCAGCTGGAAAATTCAGAGCACTGAACCCGTTTCTCATGTTTAATTCATGTGTCCCAGCTGCCAACAGTACAGACGCTATATAATATTTAGAACATATTTTAAGAATTCTTTTCTCATCAGCATCTATCCAAAGATAAATGACTGTATGCATGTGTTAATTATACGGCCACCCCGTTGAGCATCTAAAATCACTGTTGATGTCCTCAATAACTTAACCAAACTTTATGCATAAACTAAATATGGTTTGAAATGATTCAATTCAGATTAAGGTCTTAATTTCATACAACCCAAAGGAAAAATTAAATGTTTTAATATGAAAAAGCAGTAAGTCGGGATGGATAGCTAACTTTAGGAATGTGACATTTCACAAATATTTCACTTAGTGTTCAAACCAGAACAAATTGTAAGCACAAACTCTGTTTTCACAACTAAACATCAAGTACTTAATTAGTATGATACACTGCAATTTGATATATTACATTTCTGTGTTATATATAGTGTCCATTAATGTCACAGAGTATATAGTATAAAATTGTAAGCTTTGAAACAAACAGGTTTTAAGTTTTTACGTCATCATTTGAGAAATATAAAAAAAACATAAAAGCTGAAGCAATGTTATATAAAAGTCAAAGAATCTTTTTAAACAATGCTTATGAAGCATGCCTGTAAAGTCAGACACACCCTGTGCAAACCATGTGATAAATGGGAATTTTTCACAAGATGAAGGTGTCGATCAATACACCTCAAATTTAAGAACCATCTCCAACAAAACCAGAATATCTGTCCCAAGCCTGGAACATACCTGGCCTCCTGCAAAGATTACAGGAGAGCCTGATGGTTTGGGTCTGTATGGGATCGTAACACCCTTTGGAGGAGACTGTAGAAGGGAAAAAAAAGGCAAGAAAAAAACACAATAAAGGGACAAAGTACTGACAGGAAATTCACTGTACACTATTTATTTGCCTTCTCCACAAACACCAACTACTGTTTGAACTCTCAGGAAAAGCCCACAATAGTGAAGGAAAAGGTGCTCTGTAGTCATACCTCAAGCATGACCACACAGATCTGCTTGACACACTCGATGATGGACTGGGGAGTGCCTGCAATGGTGATGGCTCGCTCTGTGGAGTTTGGAAGCATATCGCCTGCTACCTGAACTTGTGCACCTGTTGACTAGGAGGGCAGAAACATAGCTAAGCATTTTCTAAATATGCCTTCAGGCTAGACAGCTAGCAGGCCTGTGTGCTCAATGTGTTTAAAAGTCTACAGGAGGCTACTTCCTGAGTGACTCAACTTCCCACTCTGTCTGCCAGTCTCCCCAGTGAATACACAAAATCAAACTGTCACAGAGGACCTGAAACACCCTTTAAAGTAGTTTGTTACCATACTGAGAAACTGTGTTGGTCTTCACCCTCAACCATGTGACATAATGCAAGCATTTGATTATGTTACACTAGTATGACAGAGAACGCACATATTGTTAATTGTTAAAAAATGCATTTTTAATACCTAGTATTAGTGAACAATAAATTTGAGCCCGCACTGTACTTCACCAGCCTACATCCTGGTTATTTAAAAAAAAGAAAACAAGATTTAGAATTCCATACGCTTATGGCCTTCCCCCAAGCATCCCCTCCCAACTATGCCCACCTCTCTGATTTCCTTGATCTTGCAGCCGCCTTTGCCAATGAGCGAGCCACACTGGCTTGCGGGTACAACAATGCGAAGGGTCACAGGTGGCTTGCTGGTGGCTGTGCTGTTTGTCATAGAGCTGCTTATGTCCTGGAAAAAAAGTAGGGGAAGATGTCACACACCAAAACTTACTGTGCACTGTTTACATAATATAATGACAGGCAAAGATATGTAAATATGTCAATAAGAAGTGATGAATATGGGTGAATGAAAGAGGGTGAAACGCACCTCCTCCAGTTTCTCAATGATCATTGAGAAGGCTTTGAAGATGGCGGTGGTGGGGCCTGCCAGAGTGATTATCCTCTCCGGACAGTTGCCCTCTGAGATGTTGATGCGTGCACCACTCTGTGCAGCAAGAGGAGAGAACCATCTCATCTTTTCAGTCATTTATTCATTCATCCATCATTATTAAGAGCTCACACCATCTGTGTTGTGGTGATCTGGAGCGTATCCCAGAAAGCACAAGTGACCAAGAGAGCACTGCTTAATTTCTAATGCACATTTAATTTTCGCATGTAATGCGATGCGTATCACTTTCGTCCATTCATGAAGTAAATTTGAATTTATATTCTGTAAACAGGATAATCTGAATGAGCTTTTTTATAGATTAGACTGTACTAGTTTAAAAGCACAGAAGTCTTACCTCTTCTCTCATTTTCTTTACAGATTCACCTTTCTGTTAAGAAGGATGACATAGATTCAAACTTATTCCATGTTACTTAATATATCAATAACTGGCTAAGTACAACTTTGGAAGAGCCAGGTTTCATCATACTTACCTTGCCAATAATACTTCCAACTTCCTAAAAAGTCGTAAGAAACACAGAATACATAAATATAGTTTCCATGCTCATTGCAATTCAAGACAATTATGGAGCACAAAAACTTGTATAGATCAATGACATTTTAAGTTAGCAAGTTTCAAACCCATAAATTACTAAAAATATAGTTCACATAAGTGTCATAATTCTCATTCTCATTTCAATGAAGTGGACATGCTAACCTTCCCATGCATGAGCAACCTGATGGTGAGAGTGACATTAAGCCCTCCTTCAATCACACCGGAGTCCATTACTGCAGCTTTGGGTGAAAGAACCTGGACAGTCAAACAGCTGGTGTCTTTGGTCAAAAGAATGGAATCTGCGGAAGAAGAAGATAGCAAAACAACAACCTTGGATGACTGTCTGGAGAAAGCCAACAAACGGGAGGAAACACGGTGACAAATAAAATATAAAATGTGATCAGATTTTAAATATCTCTCAGTACAGCACAGAGCAAAAAAAAAAAAGATATTATTTTGACACAAACAATGAAAACTATTTTTACCAGCTTTATTCACAAACCTTTTCAGGTCACATCTAACACCTTCAATCTTTATGTATGTGCCAAAACGTCTCCAACTCAATGGTTTATCTCCGTGTTGGCCATGTCTCACTGACCCACTGCTGTCATAACCACGTGTCCCAAGCCAGGTATTTCCATTAACGAAAGTTACAGATTGTTTTAAAAGAAAATGTAAAATGAGATGCGTTCAACCTTGGACACCTCAGTACCAGAGCTTCACAGATTGTCAGTTACTGGGGGCCCGAAAAACATAAGCAATAATATTCAGTAGGGAAAAAAATGCAAATAATGGGAGAGGGGCGTATCAGAGACGTTGAACACGCCCCCCCATCACGTCTGTGGCCCAGAATACCTGGTAGTTACATAAACAAAAATATCCTTTATTTACAAAATCTGCCGAAATGGTTTATTTAAGACCGACCATGGGCAATGCGCGTTCCGTCCCCCCGCAAGTGGGCCGCCTGCCCATTGGGCACATAAGCAGCCAGGAGACACGCGGCAAACCGGGCGGTGCGGGGACACGACGGCATGTGGCCCACGGTTCGAGCAGTGACACCAGCGAAAGAAACGCGAAGCCCCAAGGGCGATCGCTGTGTTTACGGCGCACAGCGGTGCGTCAGACGGGACGGACAAGGTTAGAGGCGGGGATGAGCGTCGCTCGGCCCCGCGGCACAGCTCAGACCGTCGGCCAACGCGCGGCAGTCGCCTCCTCGCCACCGACACCCCCCCTCCCGCCCCTGTAAAACGGAACCTCGTGCGCTCTTACCTGACGTGGCCGCTTGCAGGCGCGTTCCGAGGGCGGAGGGGGGACAGGTTCGGCAGGGTTTGCACCCTGGGGGAGGGAGCCTTCCAGAAGGACTCGGGGAAGAGGGAAGCGCGCCTCGCTACGAGATGGAGCTCCACTCTTTCACACAAAGACAACAAAACGGCCACCTCTCAACTTTCACCCTTCACCCATCCCCTCACCCCCGGGTTCGAACCCCCGCCTGGCCCGCGCAACCCGAGCGAAAATACCGCGAGCGGAGCGGTGGCGAAACGAGCCCTAGCCGCTATGGACACACACTTGTTTCAATAAACGTGTATTTTTTTTTAATTATTATTATTATTTTTCTCTCCACGGCGCGCTTTCGGTCGCCAAACAAGAAAACAACGTCACGTCCCCGTGCAGAGAGGCGTCGCGCGACCCGCTGACGTCGTTCGTGGCGGCGGCGGCGGCGGCGCACCGGGGCTCGGCACGTGCCAGGCTGTGTCGTCACGTTGACGCTCGTGCGGGGCGGTTTCCCGGGAACCGCTTTGCCGAAAGGCGTGAGCCGATTGGCGGGAGTCGTCGGCGTGGGATCGGCAGGTTTGTCCGGTGCAGCTCGTGTTTATCGGAGGTGCACGCAGTTAATTTAATATTTTTATCGATGTTGTTATTCTTCACCGCTCGACACAGTTCAATTACGGGGAAATGCATGGCAGCAAAGTTGCCCATCATCTAACCCTAGAAGCATAGGTTAATATGTACACAAATACTGTGCTTGACCGTATTTGTACACAGCAAGTGACGATTATAAATGAGTGATTTACATTATAATAGTCCAGCAATGTCAAGAGTATATGAAGCAGTTAAATTCAGCTACAAACTACATGTTTCTTTTTTGCTTTGTACCGACAACCTTTTTGTCCCCTTGTCGCGTCCTTCTGTTTAGTATACTGTGCGCCTTAGTCCGAGAGGAACTCCATTTCGTTCTCTCTTCTGTACACACATATAAGATAGAATGATAATAAAGTTGAATCTTGAGTCTTAATGCTTGAACAAAACTTCTAGCAACGAGATACAAAGAAATGTAGGTGGTATCAGTTAATGTACTGCTACTTGACTAGATAGTAAATGTATTAAGAGGTGCTAACTGTACAAATAGAAATACCAAGTAAATGCACAGCATGGAACTCTTATACTGTACTGTTTTAAACTGTAAATTAAATTGCTGTTTTTTATCCTTCAAATATTACAGTTGCATATCCCCACCTTTATAGTATTTATAGTTGACATCTTTGTCTATAGTAAGGTACAGTTTTAGACAAAATTTACAATGATTTAACCATCTATACGGCAGGGTATTTTTACCATACCGATTTTGGGTAAATACAGGACCTGGATTGAGAAGTAATACAGTACAGTGTTGTAAAGCAACAACCTTTAGCACTACCTGCCACTAACATGTGTGAATGCTGCTGCTTTGGTATTCTGAAGCTGAAATAAAACATTTTTCTTCACCTGTACTCTAAGTTTTATGTTAAGCTTCATACTGAGTTGTCATTAAAACAATGCTATAATCCTTGCTTCATAAGCACTAACGTTATTTTTTCTCTTGAGAAACAAACACATGTCAAATGCTGTCAGGCATATGTTGTGTGAACAGAACAAAGGAAGTAATCCATCTTATCGCCAAATTTACATTATATTTGTCTTTGAAATATGGCATAAATTGTTAGTAGAAATACTAAATGTTTCAAATGGACATGCCCTTTAAATTGAGTTTGTGATCTGTTCTATACATTGTCATCAAAAAACTGGAAGTGAGCTGATGTGATTTTTAAAAAATTGTCACTCATTTTGTTAACCGCTTGTGCAGGTGAGGGAGGTGGTGGGCCAGAGCCTAGGCTAGCAGGGATAAAGCCTGACGGGGAAGCCAGTCCATCACAGGGCAGCCATACACTCATTTAGCCACACACAAGGGACAACTGAGGATCACCAGTTAACTTGAAATGCTGCTTTTTATATGAAATAAGTTACATAAATGAGCAAAACATTTCTAAGGGACAAAAATGTGAAATTCCACTTAGTGAGGAATTAAAACAACCAGGATTTTTATCATCAACAAAGCTGCTGATCGTACTTGATCAGTTACTGTCACAGTATGTGAAAATATTGTTCATTTTAATTTCCCCTCTTGTCATGAGTTCTATTAAAATGATATGCTTTGCAATCACTGTACCGATTGTTGCAATTTCCTGAAGGTGAAATAATGACTACTACAAGTAGCACATTGATTTTACTAAGGCCTACTGTTACCCATAAGCTAAATCAGTTAAATACACAAGACATAGACAAAAAATGCATTCAAAACAAATTTAAGACAAAAACTGCATACATCAGAGTAAATATTTATTTTCCATATCATTTCAATCATTTCCCACACAAAGAATAACTGAACATTTAATGTGAAATTCATTCAGAATGTTTGTGCTGTATATGTTTAGAAAAGTAAATTCATTCAAGTGGTCCCTGCAAGTTATAAATTGGTTTACTTAATATTATGAATTTTACAAATAAAACACTTAAAACTTCTATATATTTAGTAATCTTATATGAATTTAGTTTATATCTACTTTTCTACAGCAACATATGAAACTAACAGCTACATTATAGTTTATATATTTATACTATTTAATAACTATTTATGATGTTATGAGGCAGTTGACATGAAAGCCAAATAATATATTCAGTAGCAAGGAAAAATATTTCCAAAATCTCTGTAGTTTGCGGTAGTTACTCCCCACCATAATTCACAATTCCATTTTGTTCCCCTAAGTTCTCATGCATCTTAACTTACAAAACACATAGTGATACACAATCCCACACGAGCTTTGTAATGTGTGGCTTCCAAAGTGCTTTTCATGCCCATTACACTAGTCAGAATCGCTGCTGCTGCTGCTGCTGCTGCTGGATGAATGCTGGGAAGACAACAATAAAAATAATAAAACACAATTTAATATTTACCAAGTATTCATAGGTAACATACAAGATAACATAAATTATAAATACGTATTTGCTCACAAAGATGTACTGCTGAGAGTTCAGTATGGAAGTTAATAACAATGTCATTTTAATTTAACCAAGCCATCTTAGAATAATTTAAAATTCTGGCATAAACTTGATTAACCAGTAAACCAACAATGGGTTGACAACACAAAGCAATGTTCTTCAAATGAGTCAGCGATCACAAGATATATGCTATTATTACATTATCGATTTAAATCAAAATTCCACATGGCATCCAATGAGCTACTTGTGCACTTTATGTACTGTGACTTACCTTTCCATGTTTGTGGTGTTTGTGGGCTTTCTTCATCTTTTTCTTCATCTTCTTATGCATTTTGTGCCCAGCCACCACAGTCCCAGCACCTGCCAGCCCACCGGCCAAAGGATAGCAACCCCCTGGCTGTGGGTGCAGGCCAGGATGATACCCCCCAGACATATTGGTTCCAGGGAAACCAGGGGCACCAGGACCCATAGGATAAGGTTGTTGTCCTGGCACTGGGCAAGGCATGACACCAGGAGGAACTGCTGGATTCATACCAGGGGGGTAAACAGGATTTTGGCCTGGGGGAAAGGCCGGATTCTGCCCTGGAGGGTAGGCTGGGTTCTGCCCAGGAGGGAAAGCTGGGTTGGGTGCTCCTGGACCAGTGGGACAGCCCATTGGAGGTCCTGATGATTACACAATAATTATTTACAATAATTACACATACACAAATCAATAATTATCATAAATAAAATAATGTAATGAGAATTCAAAGACTTATACACTTAAGTTGCTAGTTTATTAGGTTCATCCTTATTATTAAAGACTTTACAACATGCCAAATGCTGAGTTTATTGTACTCCGTAATTGCTGGAAACTAGAAACTAGACTAGCGTTGCTACCAACAGCACCTTCCACTTCATCCCAAAGATGCTCAACAGGGTTGAGATCCCAGTAGTATGTAGGTCACTTAAGCAATAAAAACACTGTCAAGTACCTGGAATACATGCCTTCTGGCACAGTGCATTATCATGCCTGAAGTGCAGATAAACTGTAGCCATGAAAGGATGAACTTAGTCAGCAATGATGTTCAGATACACCGTGCCATTTAGACATTCGGTGTGTATCGGGGGCCCTAATGTAGCCAGGAAAATATTCCCACACCATCGCGCTGCCACCACCAGCATGTACTCTTTACACTAAATAGGTTGGTTCCATGGACTGATGCAAAATTCCAATCCTTCCATTAACATGATGCAAAAGGAACCTCAAATCTTCCAACCAGGCAACTTTTTCCATTCCTTAGCAGTCCAGTTTTGATTCTCCTTTCACCCACCAGGGATGCACTTCCTTCCTCATTCTTCCTTGACAGCACTGAACCCAGACATGGTCTTTGGCTGCTGTAGCCCATTTGATACAACGTCTGATAAGTAGTGCATGATGAGATGACCAGTGTTGAATTCAGCCAATCTGTTCACTTGCGTGATTCTCACCATTCTCCTTTCTCTGTTCTGATCCACAAGCTGTTTTCATCCACAGGATCGCCGATCAGAGGTACTTTTATGCCATTTTCATTAAAAGTTACTAATACTACACTGTGCTGTCAATATACGGCTGGTTACAATGTACCATTTGTGTACCTAATAAACTGGCAACTCAAGTGTATCATTTGCACTACTAAAGTTCCTGTTTCCTTCTAAATATACCACAGGACAAATGTCACTGTGTTTAATGCTCATGTGTAGTCTGCATTAATATTTAACTTCAGGCAACAACCAGGGTGTGTCTCTGAGTCTGTTAACCCATTTCTGCTTTTTTTTTTCCCCAACAATTTTACTAAGATCACTTTTCCTTGTGGCCTAAACAATCTCTCACAAACAAAAAAGGAAACCGTCTTTGTTAGTTATGACCATGGGCCATGACAGGCCGTTTACTGCGCTAGGAGATCGTTTAAGCATTAAACGTAAATACCTTGGTTAGGCCACATGACTCAGCTGCGGTCTGGAACAGAAACGAATAATTATTAGTTTAGACAAATAAATAGCGTTATATTTGATCGCTCGTCGGTTTGTCACAATCGGCACATATGTTAAACGTCGCTCATATTCCTCACACGCAGTTTTAACTGAAGTTGAGGAAACAAAAATAAGTTTGACGGTTACATGGTACATGTGAACTCCCAAAATAACTTGAGCAAAGTTATTTTGTGAGATAACAAAGCGTACCGCTTCTACAGTGAAAACAAGCAAATAACAGCAAATTATGTCCCAGTGACTCCTGTACATGTCTTTACAAAACGGGTTATACTTTTATGCCAAATTAAGTTACTCATCTTACCTGTACAGTACCCTACAGCTCACGTTTCTATCTGCAGTTATTGTGCTGTGCGCAGGCGCAGAATCGTCGATTTATTTTTCCGCAAGAGGGCAATAAACCACTCCCTTTTCTGGTGACGCCATACAAGCGGAAGTAGCCTCCACGCCCTGAATATTTTGTATTTTCTTGTGTACCCACAATATTTCCATTATCGTCGATGTTTTAACTACATTTAACTACTATTTTAAGGAGTTACGGCGTATCTATAACACAGTCCTGGATTTTTATTTACAGAAGCTTGTCTCGTCATTTATTTTGAGCCAAATAAAAGAATAAGCAGTAAAAGCTTTAAAGATAATAACATCTAATACAATTTATTAGCGTCTTGACTAGTAAACATCAAGTTCAGCTCCTTAATGCCACTTCCAGCTTTTTCTGTCGGGAAAACTTGTCTCTGCTTACAATCCGCCGCTCTGCCCACAGCTTAATTCAAAGTCTAATCTTCTTCTGCTAAGTACTGTTTTTTATAAAATAACTCCAAACCTTACGTTGTCAATAAATAAAATGGCGCACACACACTTATGAAATGCAGCAAGTACAAATTTGAAGTAAACCAAGGAAGCTGGTGTAACTTGGAACAAAGTTTTTATTTTGATCTGTGTTCATGCTGAAGATCTTTCCTTAAATAACTCAAAAGGGAAAGTAATTCAGAAACAGGATTGATGAATTCAGCAATTTTCTATCTATTTTATTAACCATGCAATGCTACACTAGGGCAATGACACAACCAAATAAAAGGTTCTTCAGTGACTCACAGTGGCTCCTGTTATCAAATAGAAAATATTTTGTATAGTTACAGCCAACACTGAGGTAAAAATGCACAGAACAAAACAAAAAAACATATAGTCAAGTTAGCAGGCAAACAATGCCCTCTCCTGTACCCCCACCAGGGTGTTTTCACAACAGTTGTCCAGATATTCCACATAAAATAGAAAACAGACAGTTGAACTCGCATGCACATGTTCATGTTCATATCAGTACTATAGTTACAGTAAATTGTTCACAAAGAGGCAGCTGCCAGTATTTGTTTCACTGCCTTGTTTCAGATTGGACTAACAGGGCAATTTGCACTGATTAAATTGTGACAAAAATGAGTAAAAACACAAAAAAATATTAACAGAGAGAAAATGCCATCACTGTACTATGGAACAGTTATGAGCTATGATTTTATTTCCTGTAACATAGCATACTGTCAGCATACTGATTTAGGGGACTACAAGTGTGGTGTCATAGGCTCAGGGATGCAGTTTTCATATCAGCAGATGCTTTTTTTTTTTTACAAACAAATAGTTTGTAAAAAATCAGTGGTGACAGCATACATTAACATCATCATAGGCACTGATGCACATAATACAAGTTCTTTTTTCAAATTGTGTTTCCCAGAAATGCTATGTTTGTCACAGTCAGGGTTTTGCTTTTAACAAAACAAAATGCATTGGTTGCCACTTTAACCAATTCTATTCAGATTCATGGCGGTCTTGAAAATGACTAGGGACCATCCAACTTTTACTCATTAACATCGTAGATCAAATAGTACATGTTAAGATAGTTGCAAGTAACTTGATGAGTTTCCTTTTATGCCTCAAATATAACACATATGGTTTTTAAACTGCTTGAAGACTTGGGAGAAGGTATAACTCAGTAGTCTCAGGATCTCATAAGTTAGCAATCGAGTGATTGAATATGATTCAAGGAAATAGCTTTTTTTTCACTCAGAAGTTTTCCAACGAAACATGTGGATACTTGAAAATGCAGATATAATGCCATTGCTGTGCTACTGAGGAAAATGGAGGGGGAGGGCAGCAAGTCTTTCAGCAGCACTCTGAGCTGTCAAACGGGCCTCTGGGTCATGGTCCCAGCAGTCCTCCAGAGTCTCCTTCACATCAGAGAATACCTAATAAACAAATTCTTAGGATTCACTATAGTACAGTAAAGTTAATGTGAATAATAGCCATCTTTACATTTGGCAATTACTTGAAAGATGAATAATAAATGGCATGGTAGGATTTGGCTGTTTAAGCAGTAGCGGTTAGCAGTTAGCAGGTTGCAGGGTTAATGTGGTTAATGTGCAACATAACGTGGCTGTAGCAAAGGGGTTTAATAGAGTGATAAAGAAGGTAGTGAGTAACAGAATGGGCAGTTAGGGTGCAAAGTTGTTAGAGGGGGTGCTAAGGCGGATGGTATGTGTTGTGTTCTGTTGTTGGGTAGCGCAGTGGTGTCCGTAGTGGTGGAGGGTAGCAGTTCTGGGATGCCAGAGCTGTGGTTGTGCCTTCTGGAGGCGTCATAGGCCTAACTCGACGAAACACCTATGAAGGAAGGTGCCCACTTGACAACCTTGATGAGATACTGCACCCTCACTTCGCTATAACATGTGGGGATTTGTAGTTCACTAGCATTGGTATTAAGGAGATACAAGCCATTGCATAGTGGCTAGATAGGTTTGCTGTGGGTTGACTGTGGGGTTGCTGTGGTATGTGCAGGTTAGCATAAGGTAAAACAGGTGCTTAGGATGAAGGTTAGGGAGTGGGTGCTTTTGTTAGAACAATGTGTTTGATATGAATCTGTAATTTCAAAATGTAGGCATTGCATCTGTACACTGACATCATGGTCATCACTTTTGTTTGATGTACCTGAGAGAATAGATTCCACTGCTTGGGCATCAGAGGGCGCTCTCTCTTTTCGGACACAAAGAGTAGGAGGTCACAGAGTGATGGACAGGGACCCAGCTCTGCCTCATACGGTAAATGATGCTCTGGCACAGAGGCTCCTACAGTTACAAGAAAAAATATCTTTCTAAAACAGCAGAGCCATGCCAGTATGGAGTCAGGGCCTTCAGTTCCCTGCATTCAGTTTTCGGGGATCTCGATGTAAAGCTCAATGTCTGTTCTTTATTCACAGCTTTGTTTTTCACACCACAGATTTAAAATTTAGCATAGTGGTACTTTCCACTCTATGTGAAGTTTTTGCATAGTCAAGTTCATAAAATACCAAGCAAGGCCACTAAGTGTGTTGAAAATGTTTACTTTTGTCTTTGAAATAAGGCTTGGAAATGTGTATATAGTTGTGTCACACAGGGTGCAGTTATGCTACAGGCACAGTGTAGCTGTGTCTCACACACACAATGTACACCACACTGGCATTGCAATTCAGCTGCTAAATGCTAAAAGTATAAGGGTTGTACAGTTTGTTGGAATAAATCACCACCTTGGTTACTAAATTGTACCAAAAAAAGCTATGTTGATCACCTCCATAGAGATCTGAGCATCGCATCCAGAGCTCCCAAAGCAGTAAGCCCAGGCTGTACACATCTCCCTGCATTAGGCCTCTGCCACTGTGCAGGTTCACGCAGCCCTCCAGGATCTCCGGGGACATATAGCGCAGTGTTCCCACCCGAGCCTGTAGCTGATGAAAGGGAGCATGGACAACATGAACAAACCCCAAAAAAGCAAAAAGGAGGCCTCTAGCTCTTGGCCATGCTCTCCCTTTTTCATCATCAAAAATTCTACTTTCAAAGTTTCTGTAAATACAGTACATACCATGGAAGTGCAATCAGTGTTTTCCACATAAAGGAAATATGTTCTGTGACATGTATTAGGGATGTGATGCCAGGTTGGAACTTCACCTGAGCTTGAGGTTGCTGCCACCCGGGTTGTCCTGGACAGGAGCGCAGAACAGTGGAGCAGCCAAAATCACAAAGTGCACAAGAGCCATCTGATCGAACCAGCACATTGCCGCTGCTCAGGTCTCCATGAGTCACAGGGGGCTTGTGTGCATCTGACCCGGCCAAAAGAACACACACACACAGCATGTGAGTATATGAACTTAGTACAGTGCTAATATGACACATCATGGAAATGAAATGACAAATCAGATCAAACATATTACTGTTAAGCAAATTTTTGTTTACAGGAAATCAAACACTTTTTTTTTTTTTTTTTAAATAAATGTGGCTTTTTTTTGTATTTCTCACCATTTGTATACAAGTCTGAGTGAAGAAAGGCCAGGCCCTGTGATAAAGACTGGGCCAGTTTCAAAGATGCTCTCCAGTCAAGGGTGTACGCAGACAGGAATGTTTTAAGAGAACCCTGAATTTTAGAATTGGATGGAAAATGTACTTTTATTCAACTGAAACATTACATATACTGCATGGCATTTCTTAAATAACAAAACATTAAGGTTTGCTTTCACGTAGGTATACTGCTACTTCTTCACATAAAAGACCTGCTGAAGTACTACCATTCCATAAAATATGCATACTGTAGTGCACAAAACACCTTACATACCCAGCTCAGAGCTGTAAAAGTGACGAAACTATAAAGAGAGACTACCTGTAGAAATTTAACACGCATATATAATTTACAAATACCCATAAGTATAAAAATACAGCATCACATGATGTAGTTTACAAACATATTACCAAAAGGCTACAAGTTAAAATATCAGGAAGAAACAATTTTTGCATTGAAAAATACAGCTTTTTTATTAAATAAACCCACACAACAACTGGATTTTGGAATGGGTAAGTTATTGAGATTAAAAAAAATTGACTATCCACTGCTCCCATTTCAAAATTCTTTCCTAATAACAAACGGAATATTCTAAAAAATAAATTTTAGTAGATTTTTATGCGTTAAAAACACCCCCTGTGATTCCTTTAAAAATTGATAATAATATTTAATAAACAATACATATCTGTACTACAGTGTATCATATAAAATTCTATATTAGCTATTAATTTGGTTATCACAAAATCCGGTTTTGAAAACAGCTTACAAAGGAAAACTAGGTATGTAAAAAAAAATAATACGCACATGTTCAGCCAGCTCCAGCACTAATACCCTCTCTCTTCTCCTCCGATCCATTCCTGCCCCAAAGAACTGGACCAGACAGGGATGCTCCATGAGGGGTAGTCCAAAGATCTCTCTCTCATGTGTGAATTTCTGCATGTGTGCAGCAGGGAAGGTTTTCACAGCCACCAGAGCCCCATCCAAGCAGCCTTGCCACACAGAGGCAAAGTTTCCACGGCACAGCAACTGCAAGATGGGCAACAGAGACAGAGTGAAGGTCACGACTATGGAGTCTACACAATTCTGTGCATAGTGAAGGTCATGGAGTTGAACACAGTTCAGTTCTGCTACACAGGCTGACATGGAAACGGTTAACTACTGCAGAGACAATGGAGAGATACAGGTGATTCTGAAGGGTTGGAGATCATCAAAAAAAATAATTTAATAATAAAAAGATTTATTTAGCAGACAACTCTAACATTTTCAGTTTATGTATGAATGCTAAGAGGCTGACTATAGCAAACACCTGCACATATACATTTTGAGCCTTAACAACATGGAAATTTTGCCTAAAATAACCTTTTACAGCTGAACTCTACAACTTAAGAACTTTTTAGCACCAAACTTTTCACCATTACACACTGTTATGAGAAGTATTTAGTATTTATATTTTCAGAAGGAGATAGCTGGTACACCAGGGCTCCACCAAATGTTCTGACAGATAGTGACAGTAAATAGCAAGTTAAGTTTTAAGTAAAATAACTTAAGTACCTTCAGTTTGTACAAACGTGGAAAAGGTAAAAACAAATAAGACCGAAGATGAACAAGCTGTAGATGATTTTACAGTTTCTACCTTCTAATGCAACTCTATACAGTTTTCATGAATTCTCTATAAATCTGTAGTACTGCACTGAAGGAAGAAAGGAAATAAAAAGCAAAGCTTTACTTGTTGTATTTCCATAGTAGTGAGGTTCAAGTCAGACATTTCTGTTCGGCTGCACGAGCACAGCGGCGTCACTGATCCGTCATGCGAGGAGGGCTGCGTGAACCTGCACAGTGGCAGAGGCCTCTTCTCTATGAGAACAGAACTCCTCTTCAGTTAAAGATGTTTCATCAGTGTGCACTGGCATTTTTTAAAATGTCTCCTTATCGGGAGTTTGGGCACTGACACCAAAAATTATCTTTCAGGGTGGTGAGAAAGGAAATGAAAGAATGGATGCAAAGAAGGGGAGTACAAGTTGTTCCAGGAACTGCCAAGGTCATGCAGGAGAAAGCAGCTGGAAGGGACAGCACAGACCAAGCTAGCCTGTCTGTGCTGCTTCACATCTTGCTGTCCTTTAAATTTTTGCACAAACCAAAAAATACAACAAAAATTCAAGACAATAAATAAAAGCTTAAAACAAATTAGTTCCTTGTCTGCTTAGGTGTGAGTCTGTATGACTTCAGTGACAAAATCACTGCATAATAAAGTGAGAGTCAGTGTATACAAAGGATCATGAAAAAATAGTAAGAATTGTTTCAGTTCTGAGAAGGGAGCAAAATTCTTACTATATTTTGACAAACCCTCATAAAATTAAAAAAACTGTTTGAACCTGCAGTTATGCTATGCAGTTAAATAAACTACAGAAATGGGAGGGCTGACTGCTCACATGTTTGCATCACCAGTCCATTCCAGTTTTAATAAATATACTCTGTCTGTACAATTTTATATTAGTTGTTGATCCACAATGGCTTTTTTTTTTTTTTTTTAAAATACATCCAATAATTTACAAGCTCGAGTCCTGAATCAGCACACTACTTCCTGCTCATACAACAAAAAAAGCAGCAATGTAAATTCAAGCTGGATGGATTTCAGGAGGACTCTTACTGGGGTTTTTGAGAAGTTTTTTCCGTTGAACTGCTACACAAAGCACTATTATCAGAAGCAAGGTCCCCAAGGGTATGGCTGCTGTGCCGAGGCTCCTCAGATCTGTACAAACATCAATAAAACCTCTGGATGAGCATAATCTTCACATTCATCCACAGAAAAAACAATGCTGCTGAGATTTGCATCATGTACAGTGTGAAATGTCCACTCCCACCCTGGCCAGTGGTCCTCTGTCTACCTCAATCCTTCACAGTGGTTCCTCCTCCACTGTCCCTATTCACTTCCACCCCAGAACTTAATAATGAACAGCAAAACATCTTACTTTACTGCCGTCCAGTTTTTCTTTACCTCTGAAAGATTTTTATCAAAGTCTTCTTATGATTGTTCCTGAATTTTTAGAGTGCTATGGTGACAAGTGGGCGGTTTAGGGGTCAAGGGAAGGGCCTCCAAATACCTGGCTTTGTGTTCAAGGTTGGCACACAAACGAACAGAGATGAATGAGGAAGGGAGTAGAAGCTTGAAGGTGGACAGGCTTGATAAGAATACAAATTCCAAAATGAAAAAATCTAAATGTATTCTTTGCTTTTTATCATTAGACTTTATGTTCATGCAGTTAGTGGAGGATATCTGACTATAAATAATTCTATATTCTTAAAATGTGTTTTCAAAACACTGAGCTAAGAAATGTTGTAATTTAACTGCAAAGCATTCAATCCTTTGATGTTTTGCGGAAGTAAAGATTTTGTTTTAATATAACAATATTAATAGTAAAATAGATATAATAGTAATATAAAAAAATTATTGCATCATATCACCATTTACCCATATTACATTTCAACATAATAAATATGCCAAGATATTTCAAGTCATACATGCAGACCCTGAAGAGAAGAAGAAAAGAAGAAGAGACATTCATACCACTATACGAGGTTGAGTGTTGTGGCTCTTCACTTTCTGGCTTCCATGTGATGTTGGCATTGCAGAAGTCAGAGCTGCACACACAGCTGATGTAGTTGTCCAAGTGCTTTGAGGCAGTGCAAGATGGCTCTGGGCACTTCTCCTTCATCATATCACACCCTGGAACACAGTGTAAGAAGACATCCACTTTCAAACTTACCTTACCTTTGTGCCCTATTGTTATTTTTCAGTCTCCTTACCCAACAGGTCTGGTCTGGGATTCCCACTGACCAACTGGAAGAAGCCCATGCAGCAGCTGGTGTGGGCACAGTGCTGCACAGTCCCATTCACAATGCCTGCCCCTCGCACCTTCGGGGCCTGTCTGGGTTTTGCTAGGAACTCACACCTCCGTCTTTTGGACACAGCTGGGGCAGTAAGAAAGGCTGAAACATGACCTAAAGATGATTGAAAAAAATTTAAAATAATGGACAAAGTTCCCTAAATAAAGATGTGGTATGTTCTTTAGAAATTCAATTTCAATTTAATTCAATGTCTTTTATTTTTAAGAGTTCTCTTCTCACACAGTGACACAGAGCATTAATCAAGAGATCAACAGACATAACAGAAACAAACATAACAAATATGAAGTAAGCATCTGGGTAAATGAGGAAAAAAACGAAGTCTCAACTAAAAGTTAAGGGAGAAAAATAAACCTCTGGGGGTTTCTGTCTCCAGAAATGTCTGAAGATGCTATATGTGATCACCTAGAATAAGCATCAACTATATGGTATGTAAAGACAACAACATGCTCCCTAGTATTAAAATACAACAATATTTGTTTTATTAAAATGTGTCCATAGCTATGTAACAGCAGAAGAACAAGTCAAAATGGGACTCACCAAAAAGGGGGGAAAGCGGCCAGAGCTTCATGGTAATTTAGACTGCAGTCTGAGCAGATGCAGTTTCGGTTGCTCAAAGAGGTGGGAATACACTTTTTGGTGTGGGAAACTCCCCCCTGACAGACACACACACACACACACACACACACACACACACACACACACACACAGCTGGTCAGCATCCTTGGCGTGTATTTTATTATAATAATATATACATAAACAATGTTTAATCGTCAGAAAACTTTGAAACTCAAGTGATGCGCATGCAAGTGGATGAAAGAAAGGTGCCGGAACTGCTCCCAAAGAGCAGAAAGAAATGCGTGAAAAAGAATGTGTCAAAAAAGTTGTGTGCAGGGAGCCTTGGTATGGATGGCGGGGGGGCAATACACAGAAAAAAAGCACTGAGAACATTCACCCTACAGGGGAGGGGCCAGAGCATGGGGCACGAACACCAGAGAAATACAACAATGAAGACAGCTATGACAGCATTAATAAGAAAGAAAGGAGATGTGCCAACACCCATCGCACAGGAACACTATAATGGAACAGGGCACCATTAAGCTGAGTATTACTGTTGTGCACTGTGATAAAAGACCATTCTGGGTTTGTTACTAGATGTCTGAATTAAAATAAAATAAAATATACAAAAAATCCTGGTTCACTGCATCATAAGTGTATCGAAGCAGCAAAGAGAATTAAGAACCAGGCCACTGTTCCTTTGTCAAATGCAAGTTAACCTCCCAGGGATGGGAAGCCTAATGGTTCTGTACATAAATATTCCTGTGTGTGGACTTCATACAAATAAGAAGCTCTATGTGTCACTTTGTTTATTTCAGAAATCTATGTCTAAATAAATTGTGTACTGTATAGAATATCAGACACACTGCATTATGGGAAAGGTAGCACTTGCCATGCGCAGTTTGTAAATAAAACTGTTTGGCAATCCCTCTGTTGTTCATAGGGTGGTTTATAAATATAATAAAACTGTATTCCCCATTATTATTATTATTATTATTATTATTATTATTATTATTATTATTATTATTAGCAGTAGTTGTAGTCATTGTAGAAGTATTATTACTTTACGTAATTAATCATTTTGAAGCTCAATATTTGTGGGGCTGCTTATATAGGTATTGGAATAGAAGGTAGTGCTGTATGAAATGTACCAGAAACTGGATAGCGGGAAAATTATTCTTAATATTTATTGCAGCATAAGACAATAAGAGCAAGTGATTCCTCATAGCAGAAGTTATGTAGTGTCAAACCTTAAAAGAAAACAGAGTACTAGATATGCAGAGAGAGCATGAATGCGTGGAGTGTGTGTGTAAAAGAGAGATAGAAAGCAAGAGGCAAGGTGACAGGAAGGAGAGTTTATATGCTTAGACAAGAAAACTGGGATGCTGTTGCAGCAATCTGGACAGAAAAATAATAATGCCAAAGTAATAACACAAAAGACACCATCCAATATACGTATATTTAGGCCTAACCTCAATGTTATGTGGCCAGCAGAACACACACCATTACTAACCAAAGATTAACAGTCAGTAATAGAGTATACAAAAGTAATACAGCAACAATTAAAAATGGAATCAATAAAATAATTAAAACAGATTACTGTTTAGAATATACATATGTGTTATTGATTTGTTTGCTGAAAAGTCCTTGCTTAGGTGTGACTTCAACAACGGATTAAACCCACTAATTACTTCTAGGATGCTCATATAATTTCCACTGTCAAGTCTGCCAAATATTTGACTAGTGCCTTGGAAAGACAATCTCGGCTCTGAGAAAAGTTTTATAACCACCACCACTCTTCTCTAAAATTCAGTTCAGTATGTACACTGTATTTCATACTGTTTACTGTTCCAAGTCTGTTTTCCCAAGCTTTGACATTAATTTAATGTAAGGCAGCATTGTTTTCTTACAGACATCACTGCTCCCACATTCACTTACGCGTGGGAATATTGTCCACTGCTGGCTTAATGCACCTGTAAGGTTTGGCATTTTCTTCACTGCCATCCTTTAATGTTCTTTTTTCCTTTTTGCTTTTTCAAAGTCCCTTCCCATACTTTATATGGTCCTCCGCGATGACATCGACTTCATAAAATATATTGACTGTGCATTAGCAATGATGAGCTACCTAAATGACATTTACATTCATAGGTTTCCAGTCTTAGCCCTTCCGCTGAATAGTTGCTCCACTAAGTCCAGAATTTAAAAAAGGAAAAAATATTTATTTGTACATTTTAATTAATCTTAGGGACTACAGCCTTGGATGGCCAACTTATAAGTCCAGGCCTGGCTCAGGGCAATGAGCACGAGAAATTTGTGAAGGACTTTGCTGAATGGTGCAATGTGAACTACTTGCAGTTCAACACTGGAAAGACTAAGGAGATGGTGGTGGACTTCAGGAAGTCCAGGGGTTTGGAATGTCCAGTGGGGACTGATGTAGTGAATGTGGAGGTGGTGGGGACATACAATACAACTCCCTTGGGTGCACCTGGACAACAGGCTGGAATAGACATGTAAAAATGAAGTCTTCTGAAAAAGAAGGCAGCATTACCTTTACATTCTGAGGAGGCTCAGGCATTCTGGAGTATGCAGGTCACTGTTGCTGATGTTCTGACTGTTTATGGACAGTATTCTATGCTGCAATATAGGGTTATAGCATTGCTAGAGGTGATAGCAACAAACTGAATAAACTAATAAAGAAGACTGGCTCAGTCCTCGGAGTTTGGCTGAAGGAAGTGGTACATACTCCTGTCCATTAAAGTCAATAATCTACAGTCTCTGCAAAACACCTGGCTAAAAACACAGGAGCATCTACAGCAACAGACTAGTTCAGCTGTGCTGCTCCTCAGATCACCACCTCAAGTCTTCACTGCCAAGGGCCTTTACTCTCCATAATGAGTCCTCACTTTGTTGGACTGCTCCCCTTTTCTTTAGTATAAATATGTTTATCTACTTATTTCTTCCCCGTCAATAATTTTGGGGAAAACAATATATAGAATAGCTAAACCAAAATTCTTCAAAACGAACATTTAACGTCACGCTGAGCGTTACGTCGTATGTAGGAACGTTTGTAAGGGAGCCTCGCTGTCCCTCCGGACGCTGAACACGGAGGACACAAACACGGGAAGCGCAGACGACGCACTTACGCTTTCGTTTCGGGCCTATGCTGCGCTCTCACTGTGTGCTGTGTGCAGAGTCACGGCCGCAGTGAACATGGCGGGGCTGGAGCTGCTTTACAGCTCGGTGGCTGGCAGCATCGCCTGTCCGCAAGATGCCCTGGTCTGCTTCGTGCACTGGGAGGTTGTACGGAGCGGCTACAAATGTGTCGGAATTGGCGACGAGGTCAGTGTGTGTGTGTGAATAGAAATATAAGCATAAACAAATAGTATAGTGCTGACCACGTAGTTGTCACCCGGGTAACTGCACTATAACATTAGAGCACGAATGCAAAGTTATGCTGCTCGTTTTCTCAGAAGAATTATAATCACCAACAGCTGTTGAAACACCTGTGGGTTTATTCACAATAGTTATGTAAAATCAAACGCTACGATTATACATGGAAACAGACCCAATGAACACGTATATTTGTATTAAACTGCGTTTGCTGCATTATGGTTCATTGTCTGCCAGTTGTTCTGCTGTGCTTATTTTGGTGGGTTTCTTTATGTTTCAGCCTCAAACAAGTGATAAGAAGTCAGAGTTGTTGCCTCGGGGTTGGAATGACACCAAGGAGCTGTACACCCTGCGGTACCAGTCCAGCGATGACACTAGCCGCTTACTGGTGAAAGCCATCACCGTGGAGTCCGCTCTCATCTTCAATGTGATGGTAGCTGATCAACCAGATGACTAACTGTCCTGGCTCGCTCTCTTGCTCGCTTTCTCTCGCTCCCTTTCTCTCTTTCTCTTTCTATATCTCTCTCTCACTGTATCTTGTGGGGCAGCAGGTAGTGTAATGTTTAGAAGTACCAACTTAACAGTCGAAAAACACAATTTCAGTGCCTACCTCCTGCTGTAGCATTCTTGCACAACATAATTACCGTGAATTGGTATGGTAAAATCCTGTAAATACAGTAAAAATGACCCAGCAGTATCAATGATTAAATCAGTGTAAGTAGCGTTGTGAATGAAATTAAGCCTCTATGGAAAGAGTCGACTTAATGAAATATTCTTATTGGTAGTAATACAATTTCAGGCTGTTAGAATTGCATTTGTAATGGCTCACACTGTTTGAGGGAGATCTTTTCAAATGCCGGAAGACGTGATGAAGGATGAAGTAACACAGTGTGGTATTTGTCTTCCATGTGTCAGGACGTGACCACAGAGCAAGTTTCAGACTTGACAGTGAATGTCAGTGACTATGTAGATGCAGACAACCTCCTTACATTTGACAGGTTGGTCAAAGTGTGCCTTTAGTTGATGTCAGTGTTTGCAGTTTGTCATTCATAACACTTGACCGCTAATGCAGTGTGTGTGTGTGTTTTCTCTATAAAGTAAGTTAAAAGTTTTTTTTTTTAATGACTACATTCTGTGCTGGGTGCATTGTTGTAATGTACTCAGGAAGTCTAGACTAAAAAGTGGTTTATCTTTTTTGGCAGAGTGTTCAAGAAAACAGGGGAGCTGACAACAAAGGTCCAGTCCGGTCTCCTCTCACAGATCTCCGGACAGAAAACCCAGAACACAAAGAAGGCTGAGAAGAGTCAAAGAGAGAGAACCCCAGACTGGGAACCAGACAGCGACCCACTCCGGATTCCCCCAAGAAGGCCTCTGGCTGGCCATGATCCTGGCTGGTAGGTCCATAGCAGGCACCTGCCTCAATCAACAGCTTTACTGAACAAAGAAACACTTGAAAAGAAGTGAATAAATATAAGAAACACCTTAGTTAAGTTACATTCTATACACATAAAGACCGCGGTTTCATTATTTAATATGTCAAAGAAAAAGTAATTACTATTACAATTACTTTGTTTCGGTTACTTGCCTGATAGACCTTTACTGATAGGCAGTAAAAAATTTATTAAAGAAAATATATATTTACAAGCAGATGGGATCACATTACAAGTCACTCACCAGCATTGTTAATACACAGAGTATATACAATATAGTGTTATCCTCGTGCTACTATAGAAACCGCTATAATTGATCGCTTTGATTGCAATACACTCAGCCATCATGTAGCAAGGTCACATAGAAGGGAAAACCACTACTTAGCTTATGAAAATACAGATCCTTTACTTATGCAGTGGGCTAATTATTCTGTTCAATGCCATTTTTTTCGTTGCAGTCTTTTTACTTTATTCTGTACCTTTGTATCAAATGCTTTTATCTGATTTTCTGCAACAGAAATGTACCTGTATCTGAAGCCCAGTTTGTGTCCCTCAGTGGTGACAACCTTGGTCCAATCTTGCTGTAGTTTAAGTGTAGTGCGTTAATGCTAAAATACCCTGTAAACGGTGACAATATCTAGTGTTCAGTTAGGATCCATGTGGTGGTAGGACTCTTCTCTTTTAGTGTAAGTCAGCACTGTCCAACGTAGCACGCAGGAACATTTGTAAAATTACCCTCTTGTTACAGCACACAGGAGTGGATGTTTTAATGTTTGTAATTTTTGAGGACTTTGAATATTAACGATCAGAATTTTTCTCAGTTTACAACCATTTTATTAATGGAATCCCCTCTAATATTATGTAAAAGCCAAAAAGGAGTAGTAATGTCTTAGCTGTGAACAGTTATTTAAGTAAGTGACTTAAGTTTGTGTTTTTTTTCCTGCCTTTTCTGTGACTGGCACATGGTACGGTGCTGTTTCCTTATGACTAAAATAATTCTATTTATCAAAATTCTGTATTTTTTTAGGCTTAGGTTTCTGAGTGTTTTTAAACTCCAACCATGGTTTAAGTACTTCAACTTAGAATTCAATACAAATTTATTTTAAACAATTTTTCTGCTTCTGAAGAGTCCAATAAATTCTGCATTTATTATTGAAAGAAATAACATAATATCATAGGCCTGATTTCAAAGCAGTACTACTGGTGTGACTTACTGTTGGACTTAATTTCTGTAGACCGAAGCAGAGCACCTCGGTGGGTCGACTGAAGATGGCAAGAAAGCTTTGGTTTTCTTGTGAGGAGGATTAATAACTTGTGGCCTTTTCAACATTAAATGCCATTTAGCAAACTGATGGAATAAAGAGATTCACCCATGTATTTTCATTAATTGCCTTTCGCAGTCAAAACCGTGAGCCAAAACCGTGTTAATCAAAGGTAATGTTGAGGTTTGGGGAGGGGAGTTTCATGACTTTTAATAACATTGCGGGCCAGTTGAACTGCTGTGATTACTGGTTCACAGCAGGCGTCTGGCCTGCGAAAAGCGGCACATCCATCAGTGCACAGCGCACAGCAACATTGATGAAGCTGTCTCACCAGACTTCTAGTCTGACTTGAGCCCCTCCTTCTTCCACAGAATGATGCCAGTTGTGTTCTGTTGCTGCAGAAGTCCCAGAGCAGTAAGGATGCAGCCCAGGCATGCAGCCAGTCAGCTGGTCACACTTTAGTTAGATTCTTGAAACAACAGTGTGACACAAGGATCTTACTCAGCATTGCGGTGTCATGCTTTCCTCTCATTACTCATCTCCGCTAGCTTTATGTGCTGAAGTAATGATCCGGCAAAATTAATTGGTGAATTTCATTGTTGAGGATGGTTGTGTTTTATTATTTAAATATTTTTCTTTCGTAGAAAGTAATTGAAATAATTGAATATGTGTTTTTACGTTATATGCTGGCCATACCACTGACGAGAATGAAAGTAGGATTTTTTTTTTTGCCTGGTGATGATGGAGTGATGATGCAGTGAGGTCATATTTTTCCATTATAAATGTCTGGAAACCAGTGTGAACAGGTTGGTATTTAACACCTGCAGAGGAAGGGTTTAATAGAAAACTTTAGGTTGGAGAGGGTGGCTTACTGCAGACTTGTGCTGATTCTTTGCTCACCACTGTGGTTCACTGCTCCCTCCCCTCCCTCCACCAGCCCTCCCCTTATTCAATATTTACAGCACGGCTTCTATTTTGGGAGCATGATCTCGCTCCTTGGCTTTGGGCGAGGGGCGAGCGGGAGCAGAGCTACAAAGAGGAACTGGCATCAATCCAAGGATAGGTTCCCTCCTCCCAGGGCATCGCCCCTTTGCTCCCTCTTTCTTTATCCTCTGACCCTATCGGGTTCTTATGATGTCAGCCGTTTATTGACAGTTTTGCTGTAATGCTGCTTTTTTGCTTTGTCATAGTCTTTTTCTCTTTGAGGAAGAGGTGCCCTTGTGATGTCATTAATAATGACAGCCCACCCTCAGCGTTTAAGTGAAAAGGAGAGCCAAAGATGTAAATGTTGAAGTGCTCAAACTAAAACTGCTCTGCCGTGATTGAATGTGCAGAGAGCGTGTCGAGGATTCTTAAGATGCGATAAATCATCTCACTGAAATAAACAGTGCTGGTGGACATTTTTGCCACGTTGTGTTACTCACTTGGACCTCAGTCTGTCTACCAGTTAAATGGCATGTGGCATAACAAATGGAATGCAGTATTCAAAAATTCAAAAAAACATTTTAAGTTCCTAGTCAAAATCTACACAAAATTTAAGTGCTGTAAATGTTGATGCACACAGTTGCAATCTTTACTCAGAAGCTTTTGCATTTGATAATCTATAAGAGCATTGTGCGAAACAGTTTCCATCAGTGAATCAGGTCATTTTTATTATTATTATTATTATAATTATTTGTTATCGATTACCGCTTGTCCTCAGGCAAGGTCATGGTGGTCCAGAGCGTATTTTGGAAACAGAGGGCGTGCAGCAGAGTACATCCCGGACAGTACGCTTTTCCATGGCAGGACGTTCTTTCACACATTGATCCATTCACTCACTTGCTATTACACGTCAGGATTGTTTCAAAACGTACCTGTTAAAGAATACTGTTTTTTGTGTGTCTGAATTGGGATGCTATTGAGTGTTTGGGTGTTTGCAGGCCTGATCCAATGGCTCCATTTGCTGCTGGACGTGCAGACTTGGATCCCTTTTGGTGAGCTATTTTCCCACTCTTAAACCCATCCATTATGATCCTTTCACCTTTAAAACACAGCAGGATCACCGTTTACACTGAACCTTGGCAAAGCACAGCCTGATGTTACTACTTCTGTGATGGCTTTTTTGCAGGGGTTTAATGTATTTTTATGTAAGGAAACTCCTGCACTTGAATGTAGTGTCCTTTCGGCATCTGTCCGCAGCGGCCAGCCTGGAGGAATGATTGTGGACCCACTGCGCTCTGGATTTCCACGTTCTGGCTTTGACCCCTCTGCTGGGATACCAGGCCGCCTACCCCCTGGCGCTGTGCCCCCTGGAGCCCGCTTTGACCCATTTGGACCAGTTGGACGGAATCGCCCAGGGTGAGAATCACGTGCAGCGTGTCTTATTGTAGCAGCACAGTTAATCTAATTTGGACAGATAGATTGAAAATATATCTTGAGCTTGAATATGAAAGGAACAGTATTGAAAAAGTGAAATATAGTACACTGACTTTTAGCAGCCTTTTATTTTGAGAAGCTGAGAAGTTTGAGAAGTTTTCTCTCATTTTCAGCCCAGACCCGGACCACTTGCCCCCTCCAGGTTATGATGACATGTTCATGTAGAAGCAGCAGCAGCAGCCCCATCTATTGCCCACGGCCCACACAAACACTGTTTCCCTGGACTGCTTGTCGACCCAGGCAGAATAATATAGGATAGACGTGATTCAGTCACTTTCTAAATATGTTTGTTTTGTTTTAACAATACATGCATTATACATAAATCCCATTCTGCAGGCTTATTTCCCAGCTGGGGAGAGCTGAATAAGCAAATCAGGAAAATGATTAAAAAAGCATTTTGAATAAGTTTTATTGTCAATTATAGCCTTGTGATGGTGAACAGTTTATTACTTTGAATCTTAATGCATTGTGATGGTTCTTATTCATCATCTTATGCATAAGCAGATTTATGTTTTTCCAAGACAACTGTGCAGTATTCTTGAATCTAAAAGAATTAACCAAAAGCCATTGATATGAGATGAAATGTTTCACTGTTGAGCTTTTTCCATTAATACTACTTAAAACTCATTAAACTGCTGTAATGAACCTGTCCAGTTTTGATATTTTTTCTGCATCTGCTTCTGTAGTTTTAATTTTCTCTAAAATATTGTTTTGAAATGTTTATATGACCTTTGTTTTGTAGATTAGTTTAATAAAAGCATTTAAGAAGCTTTTAAGAATAAAAGATAATAAAGTCTGAACTTTTTCTATTATCAGACTGCTTTGTGTAGTTTTTTTCTTTGCAGTTACTGAACAAATATTTGAATGCATTTGACCACACCCTGTCATAGATACTTAGATTCTTGAAAATTCACACTCTGCAGCTTTTCTTATGACCAGGACATTGTCCAACACAGCCAATATTATGTGATGCTATTTCTTCTGATCATATGGGGGAGGGGGTGGGGGTGTAAGGTAGTCGGCCAGCTATACCACATTGAGCGTTTCAGTAGAAAAATACAGCAAATGGATGCAAATCGAGAAATATGCCATCTAAATTGAGCCCCACCTCTGCATGGGGTGTGTGTTTGTGTGTGCGTGCATGAGACACGTTAACCAATGATAAGCGGTGTCAGACTTCCCCTTAGGCGCTCTTGTCATACTGGCTAGGGCCTAAGAAAGGGGGCGGGGGGGAATGAAACAAATTTAATGCAGCTCAACCTTCAAAATTACATTTAACTAAGAGCTTGTGAGAAATGTTCCTTCTCTTTTCACTAGTCTTTAATAGCATTTTCATTGTCCATATAACAAGTAATGCTATTCTCAACACACGAGCCAAATGATGGATGGATAATGTGAACTGACATCATTCAGTCACCGTTTACTCCTCTTTTGGCTCAACTCACAGTGAAGCACCAAAATGTGGCCCTGATAATGAAGTATGAGGAAGTCAGTTCTGTGTATCTGTTTTCGGACTGCTTAGTAAAATTAACCTGTGTGCTGATGATTCCAATTGTTCTTCAAATTTGGTAAATGCAACATCTCAATGCGTAGCCTTTCAGTAATAATTCCACCCATTTTTCATTCCAGCAACATGGTTTTATACCTCTATTTTACATTGTCATGTGTACTAAGGGGAATGGGATAAACACATACATAGACACATGATCACATAGAAGAATATTTTGCACCACACCTGGTTATCACCCTGGTGTGTAAATATAAAGGGGTGATAATATAGTATAAGTATATTGCATAAACTGAGTACTGACAAAAATGGATGTGAAGTTTCCTTTCTCTTTCTAGAGGTACGCCTATCCAGGCATCATCAGACAGTCTGTCTTATTCTGACAAACTATGACATTTAAGAAAACGTTTGAAATGCTGGACTGTGCTCATCCGTAGAGAGCTTGAAGAAGTATTTGACATCTCCAAGTTGAAATTAATGTCTCTTTCATTATTACCAGCACTGATGCCATCCTACATGCTGCATCCAGCTGCCATTTGCAGTGCCGTATCGCAGATGCCTACACAAGCGTCTAACTGTTTAAGGCTGAGGGGAGTGTTTTTCTGAAACCGGATGAGTGATTTGTGGTGATGGGGGGGGGGGAGCGCATCTCCATCCTTTCCTGTTCACTGGAAGGGAAAAAAAAAAACTCAGCGTTGTGTAAGAGCAGAAACGCCAGGCAGCGAGAACAGTGGGAGCTTGGGGAGCGGCGTTTGTGTAGAAGGTAAAGGCCTCTACACAGATTCGGTGCCGTAGAAGTTGATTGATTTGCTATGCCACTCGGTTTCACAGACCTCTGCTGCATGTAAAATAGTTCCAACCCCTCTAGCCTGTGACTACAAAGCCTTGTGCGGGGTGTGTTATACGGCTTTAATGGCACGACTGTGTATTGCTGCAAATTTCTAACACCCCATCTTATTCAGATTTATTAATTGTGCTTCACATCATCATATAACCTTTAAAGAGTTTCAAAATGTGCCCTCTGAACTCTAGCAGGCAACTATTGAAATGGATTTCTGTTGCATTTTAAGAAGGAAGAATGATTTTTTTTCTCACAGCTTTTTACTGAAATACTCTAATACCTTAATCTGAGCTCTAGATGCGAGATGGAGAAATTTGGCTCTTAACAAAACAGTGGTCATAACCAATGTGGCATAAATAGAACTTCAAAACTGTGCACGCACATGATAGATTTGATGCACCTTTAACAACAGCAAGTAGACAGATAAAAAATATAAAACCTGTTTCAAAGTATTTTTAATTTCTTTTTAAATATGGTGCACAAATGTTTGGGACAAATTGCTCGAAGGACTAAGATAAAAGGATGCTGTTGTACATCAGTGCTGCAGGTGGTAGTGCTAAGTGACGCATTACTGTAATTTGTTTTAGCTGGCAAATATGAGCGATGATAAAAAAAGATGATCACATTTATTTGATGTGCTTAGGTGCAAGTATGATGACACCCTTTGTCATTTTTTTCTTTTTTAATTTTCATCTGCCTCCGGAGACCACGCGTATTTGGTTTGCTTCATGTTCCGTAGCGCTTCTTTTGTCATCAACTTTGTACTGCACCCTGCCTCAGGGTGGAGAGCTGGGCTCTCATTGACATGCCATCCATGCGCATCCAATCCGGACAGCAGGAGGGCACCAGGCACCAATGGATCAGGCCGGATTCCAGCTAAACATCATCCATAGAGTGCAGGTGTTGCAACTCGGGCACCTGTGTGTTAGACATGGTCTGAAAAACCGCATCAGTGCCCTTGGTTACCCATCGGCAGAGTGTGCAGAATGTCGAAAGGTACCGCCTCTGAGACTCGCAGCATCTGACGCGAAGCAGCTCCTTCCAGTTTCCATTATGCACCGCCGCCTTTTATATTGATGACAGTTTCTTCAGTGTATCCTAATTGCCTGTAGGACGTTCAGAAGTGTAAGAATGATTCATTCATTCCTTTTAGCAGTAATGGAGCACTGATATTCATTCTGGCCATTTGTACCTCGGGCACTGAGACAAGCAGCAAGTAATGAGTGTTGCAGGATCAATGAAATGGTAGCGCTGTCTAAAGGGTCTGCTGGCCCACGGGAGAACCTAGGTGACTCATAAGTTTGACTGGGAGAGTAACAGTAGACACAGCGAGGATCAATACTGGTTATCAGAGCTCTGTCTTGCATTCCCACCAGTGTATTATTCAAAACCGGTAGAGCAAACGGACTCAGTATTACAATTTAATTCCCACCTTGTTTGGATTTTAAGCATGTATTTTTCACACTCAGTTCTATTTTATACTTTTCCTCATCTGCGGCTGAGACACATGGCCTTTTTTTAAAGGCGCGAATCTATCTGCCTGCCACTGCAGTGTAATTCACACCTTCTCTGACGCAGAGCAGGTATGTTTTATAAACAACGTTATTCTAAATTTGGCCCCTTCTGCAACTGTTTGGTGTGAATTTGCCTACAAAGGACACCAGTGTTTTAGTGCAGTGTTTGCTGTCTTGCACAGTGGTGTAAACTGATAGCCAGAGGCTGTGACGGACCTCAAGATGGTGAGACCATATGTTATATTTTGTGAATTTCAGATCACACTAGATTTAACACGGTGTGAAGCGGAGCCCATTACTGAACTAAAATAAAATTTAGAGATGAAGTATAGATGTTAAAATAGAGGCTCAAAGTAAATCTTATCCGAGCACAAAAACGTCACTATTTCTGGCCTACTTGGACTCTGGAATGTCTGGGGATGTGTTGGGAAGTACACCCATTTTGACAAACATAGCCAACAGGACAAATCCACACTTGTAAACAGTTTAAATAAGCGTAATACCACCAACGCTGCCTTCACGATCGTTTCAATGTAGGGCTGAAAAAAATTATGTCAGTCCTTCACTTGGATGTTTTGTGTGGTAGAGTGGTGGTGTGTACAGTGGTAGAGTGTGGTAGAGCCTCATCTAGTCATTTGTCTGTCCTACTCAGCATTTTACGAGTCAAGAACAAATCAGTGTTTTAAATACCAGTCTATAATATCACATACTTTTCCACACATTCACCCTATATTCATTTCTTCCATGAAAGCAAAACTTTTTTGTATAGCATTGCCGGCTGCAGTTACATAATTTTTTAATGCCAAAAGGTCCTGGGTGGTCCCCATTGTTCACCGCTATATCACATCTAATTTGACTTGATTGCCATTTACTTTGGTAATTTTTCTTTGCTAAAATGACAACCAAAGGTCACATTTTATGCTTTTCTTCTGAAGAATTAGATCCCAGGTGGGGCTGTATAAACGTACACAGTTTGCGAGAGAAACTTAGGCAGGATCTGGAGGGGGAAACATTTTTCCGCAGAACCTAGAAAAGATGGCTGAATTATAAGAAGGATTATATGGCCAGGCAGCGAGTATTAATTCTGCCTCTTACAGGATGCCAGCATTCGCTTAATAACAGTCTAAGTCCAAGTTCTTCATTCAGCTCCACTGTCTCTCAACTAATATTCCATTATCAGGACTGCAGTAATAGGATCAGCAGGTTTAACTTGTCATACACACTAAGCTCCCAGACCTCTATCCTTATACGACTTGGCTTTGTGGTGAATGTTATAACACCCATCTGAATGATGAGACATGTCCACCCTCAGTGACGCCTGCAATGCGCTGGTTCTACACTCACACCGCGCTCCCTCTTGGGTTCATAAATACGCCTTTGCCATGAACACGACAGCATTACACTATTTACCATACTGAAAAATTATACCGTTGCTGATCTGTTTTTAGGCAGCTAGCTTTGACATTTTGGAACAGTTTTATGTAAGGGACTTTTTTTTCACACTGATTCACCTATTTATACAGCAGAGTATTCTTACTTTATTGCTGTAGACTAAATACCTGGATCACGGGTATTACAGTAGCAGTGAGATTAAAATCTGGGAACCCTCAGATTACAGCACCATTCACTACTTCACATGCTGCCACATAGATATGTTAGATGTTTTTCTGTGCTAGATGTTTAGATACATAAAATACATTATCCACATATGAGGATGCCAACAGAATAAAGCCACACATAATGTTTGTTGACTTTAACAAATGAAAGAGGGCGGCAAGAAATCATACCAAAAATCTAGGGAAATGTTAATATCAATACTCCAGGAAAAAAACCCCACAAATTTCTTCTAAAAACAACAAAAACAACAAAAAAAGTTTATTTTGTCACATTTAAATTACTTTAAAAATGCTCTATGTACTGTCCATGTAGAATACATAATATTTACTTTTAAATCCAAGGTTTCACCACATTTTATACAATTCACATGCAACATTAATTGATGTCCTTTAAACAACCCTTAGGATTACATTTTTACTTGAATAACAACTTCAGAATTACATGAATGTCACTGGCTCATTGTGCTGTCTCAAAAAAATGACAAAAAATGTGGGCAACAATCTCTACTGATCAGAGAGAGATATTGAGGCACTGAAGCACCTGTACATACATTAGCTGTGCTGTTGGTTTTAAATGTTTGTATTTTCAAAATATGCATTAAAGTCTGCAGTACAAATAATATATTTTACAGAACCATTACAATCTCAGGTGAGCGAGGATTGATTTGCTGGAGTCGTGTGTTCCTTGCCAGACTGCTGAAGGCAAACAGCCGAATGTTTGATTTTGTCAGCCCGCTCCAGTCAGTGTCACGGCATTTGGAATTTGCTCTATGTTTTCAACAGACAAGAACGGCAACACCAAACATACGCCAACAACCCAGGATGCATGGTGACTAATAAAAATATTTCCAGTGTGTATGATCCGTGTGGATAGTGTGACAATGAAATGCACATGCATGTCCTACTCAGCCATTACAAAACTCCTTATAAATATATAATTCAGGCTTCATGTAACAGGATCACACACCAATACAAAACCAATGTTACTCAGACCTTTTGGATGTACCAGATTTGTTGGGTAAATACATTCATTTATTACTTTTAACAATATATAAAAAGCTGTCTAGTGGCATTTTACTCTCTTCTTATGAAGGAAAAGGGTAAACATTTACGTCTCGCACTGTCTACAGTATTTTTACCATGTTTTTATAATGCAGGATGAAGACCTCACAAATAATCCACGGATAAAAGCTTCAACATCAGACACAATAAAAACGATTAGAAACAGTCAGTCACAGCATAAGGCTGTTGGCCCTTTACCTTCAGTTACCCGATTAAGGCAGCGTAGCTTTTGTCGCAGCTGACATTGTTTTAAATTCGACGAATAACCACGTAGGCGACATACTGTGTTGAAAGGGGTGAAGTAGGAGACGTTTTAATATTGCATCTGCGGTCTACCAAGTCACGCCATGTCGAGCTGATAGCTACTGTACAAATAAAAGCAGTAAAAATCATCCGACCAAACTTTACCGGCGTCAAATGCAGCTGACAATTCAGTGTGCTTTCTTGGGAAAAATGTGTTTCATTCAGTTTGGTTATAGGTTTACCAGAACATATTAATAACTCTCTCTCTCTCTCTCCAACAAAGTCTGATTCTACTGGTACTTAAAGCTTTTCTGTGCTTTTGTTTGCTTCAGCATGACCCATCTCCCTAAATGCCAAGTTTTTCTTCTTTATATCATCCTGTTTCATGTGCTTTACTTAATACTTTTCAAATATTCCCACTTTTGACTTGGGGTTCCCGTCAGTCTCGCACAGCAATATTGTGAGTCAGCATGTGTTTTTTGTATTATTTAAGCAAGATTAAGCTAGACTGGTCAGGCGTGATATTTCCTGCATGGTGTTACTTAAATGGTTGCATTTTTCATTGTGTAACAAAGCCCAGTAAAATCTTTATCACCTGCTTTCATTATTCCTCACCACTAACAGTTTCCATAAATGCTTAAAATGCTCCCTTTAACTGTGATGCATAGCCTGTCTGGGTTCAAAACAAGGGCTCAAGGATGTGCATATCATTAATCGTGGATGGAGGCATTAGTCCTTCTTCTGGGCCAAGATGGCCCGAGATGGCGCGTTTCTCAGATTTCCCCGACACGCAGCGGTTTTGGACACCACGCTGTCTCCAGCTTGAACATCTGCACGAGATCCGGAGACGCTGTTACAGTGAAACCGAATCTTCTTCGGCTTTTAGGAGAGAAAGTGAGCGAAGGTCACCCGGCTGTAATATTTGAGCAGCCTGGTAGAGGCTTAGTGCTGTACGGTTGAACATGCCATGACAGAAGAACACGAACCCGCTGGTTCTGAAGGGATTCCAGGGCGTTGCTACATTTAAATACGAGTTATTCCTTGGCGCTATAAAAGCCAATGCTAGAGGCCGGCATTGTCAGCCTTTGACATGTGAAATACACGACCCCCTTCAGACGTTTAACCCAGTGGATGTGATGTTTTTTCCTTTAAGGCATATTGTAACATTTACGTAATAATTAAACGTGGACTACTGAGCGTTTCTCCATATACGCAATGTGATGCACTATATGCTGACATACTCTCACTTCTTGAGAAAGGAGCAAGTGGCAATCTATTTGCAGCATTTTGAATCATACCATAACTTCAGCGAGAGTGCTCGTTGTGCTGTGTGTCTTTGGGAGTACCGGGCTGAGGCAGGAGTGAGTCGACCGACAACGGAGGGTCCTTTAAAAAAGTCCGGTTCCTTTGCGTTATTCTTTTGCGAGCCCTTCGACACCCGGTTTTGACCTGCGATGCCCGAGGAGCTGTGCCGTTGCTGCTGCTGGCGACGCAGCATTCAGCCTAGCCCGTCCCCTCAGTGCTCGCAACTGGGACGGTGGAAACGGCAGCATCACCGGGGTCGCACTCCACTAAAGAGTCCCTCCCTTCGCCGTCCAACTGCCTCATGCGCAGGTTTATAGATCCGTACGTCTTCCGGGGTCCTCTGTACATGGCGAAAGTCCTCCTGCGGTACAGCTCACCTTTGCAGATTGAGACCATTAGCAGCACGGAGAGCAGCATCCCCCCCAGCGTCAGCAGGCCCAGCCCTGCGATGATGCACTTATCGAGGTGTGAGCCCAGCTGTGCGTAGTACATCTCCAGCTTTTCCATCTGTCTGGCTGTCACCGTGTCTGGGTTGACCTTGGCTTCGCGGGGAATGGTGTAGGCGATCACCACAAGAACGATGCCGCTCACCAAGAACACCAGGGCAAAAATGAAGCCATAGTCAACTGACTGGCGAGCTCCGTCCGCCTCCGGCTCCTCGTCGGACCTGGGCGAGGGAATGTCTCTCTGCGCAGGCTGTGGGTGCGGCGAACAGTCCTGGTGGGTAGGTGTACTTTCCCCGGGATGGGCTGAGCCACCAGCGAAGCCCGTCTCTTGCTCCTCATCCTGGTAGGAGGCATTTTCAATTCCGAGGTAAACCGGCGTCCCCGGTGCGGCCTGAGCCCCGTCTTGGGGACTCGACACCTGTCGGGCATGAGCGCGCTTGTTCTGCTTCCCCAAGTCATGGAGCTCGACAGCATTCAAGGACTCCATCGAAAGACACCTGATCTAGGCATTCCGTGGAAACAAATTCCTGTCCCTCATCCCTCCATCGAACAGAGCCTGGAAAAGCAAACCACACAGCAGCAATGGGCAAACGAAAAGTTAACCGCGGGCAAATCAGAGCGCTCGCACTGGGTTCGGGTGCCAAACCCAGTTTCCTTTCTGCTGCATTTGAAACGAACGTTTCAGGGTGAAACGAAGCTGGGGGTCCTTCCCGCTGCTCCTGACAGTTCATTAACCTTGGCTGATGGAGAGGATGTTGTCTCAGCATCACTCCTTAAGACACATCACATCACATCAGAGGCACAGCCTGCCTCCCTTTCTATCACAATGTTGTGTTGGTATGTGCAAAAATGACATTTTGTCTGTTTCTAAAACATAGTTAGTGCTTTGGATCGCTCCATCTATGCAGTGTGTGGAGCTACCCGAGCGCCGGCTGCAATGGAGACCGAGCTGTAGTTCATTGTGCCCATGCCCATCCATCCCCTCCGCTACCCCTCCGCTTCTTCCCTCTTTCCCCGAGCAAACACGAGAGCTCGGACCGAACAGGAAGCCCGGCGACGGGGCGATGTAGCGGGAACCAACGTGCGCCCCAGCCCACACCTCCAACCCCCAGGGCGTGTGTCTACATTATAATAACAACTTTAATATTAAGATCGACCGAGCGTTGTCACGTCTTGCCTCAGTGCGCTGTTTGTTTCCACCCCCCCGAGCCCCACGGAGGCGAACAGCAGCCCCGGATGACCTTGATCCCGGTTACGGTGCCGCTTTCGGCTTCGCTCTCGCGTACCGGGCGAGCGGCGCGCATCGCACGGAAAACGGAGCAATGAAACGGGAGGCAGAAAAGGCGCCTTGGCGCGGTGGAAACGGCGAACTGCGATCGGGGACCGAAGGTGCGGGGCTCACCTGCGGCTGTCGACGGTGCCGATGCCGACAGCGGAGCTGCGAGGGTGCGGGATGCTGGGAGGGAGGACCGGAGAGAAGGAGCGCGGGAGTGAGAGAGCAGCCGAGCGCGAGCGAGCGAGCGAGCGAGCGCGCGCGCGCGCTCACACTCGCACACGCGCGCGCGCCCGCACTGCCTCCGGGTGACGGACGGACGAACGGGACGCGGTTGCTGGGTTTGAGCATTTTGTCCTCATATTCATAACTACTGTGACTCCTTTACAGTTTCAGGATAATCAGCTGTCCTGTAGTTCATTTATGCAGAAAGGTGACCATTTCAGGACCAGGCACGTTGGTCCAGGGTTCCACAACAGGAGCGGGATTCAAACTGAGGCCCTTCGCACTTCAGACCGGCCGAGATCCCACCACCACCTGGTCACCTCGGGCCTCCTGCCACGTCTGAAAAGTCAGACTCCTGTCGCCTGGGTCTACATGGTATCATGAAGTGTGTCGGGTCCGAAACAAGCGGTGTTGCAGAAATAAAAGGCCACCCCTCACGGTTCACGACGGTGTCGGTGTCAGCGCCCCCTGTGGATGGAAAAGAGAGCTGCAACTGGGGTGACGCTGTGACAGCGTCTATTCGCCCAGGTTATTGCCGTAAATCTTGCACCATCACCTTAAACTTTACACACTGCTATATAGACTACATGTTGCACTCCTTACATTTACATTCGCAAACTATTTGACATGATTGTAACTGTGCAAAATATAGGCAAGTCTTTTTCTTATGCTACTGAGACGTATATTTCCAAAGCAATCCTTTTTCGCAAGGGACATTATCAGTTATTAATGCACGGATATTCACAAAGCCGCATGTACGATGGCAATGCCACAGGATGTGTTAAACTGGTTACACAATTCATTTTTTGCTCATCAACAGCTTTTGAGAAATATTAGGGTTTTTTTTTATACTGTGCACTGAGGCGGCTCAAAGCATTTCAAAACAAATGGAAATTATTTGAACTACTATTTAATATCTTTATGTAATGTGCTTCAGAGGAAGTTTTTCATCAGTTGCTAGTGTAAAATGTGCATCGACTATGGCGATTAAATGTATAAAACAAGCCTGTGCCGATGGGCAGGGATCATGTCTCCATGTGAACAGTTATGTACCAGTTTTGCAGGAGTAAAAATGATAAAAACTATACAGTTAATAAACTAAGGATAATAGTACTGCTCAGATTCAAAATAAATGAACTGCCACAAGAGCTCTGGTAGATCCTCTCTTAAAACAGCTTGATCACTTCTTCAGCTCTGACAGGTGTTCAAATGGGCAGCACTCGACAGGCAGTCAGAGAGGCCCATTTTGTCTGAGACAATAAGAAGTATGATTACCATGGTAACCCAGGTTGTGCTGCAGATGTTTCTGTAACAAGACCGAAAACATTTACCTTTTCTTTGATTCAGGAAAGAGCTTATGCATTTCATAGAGTGTTGGTATGGTGAACTATATGCCAGGCATGACTTCATTGGGCGATCTGGTCTAAGTACTCATTGTATCATCAATTAGTTATTTCCTTTCCAAAAACGTTAGAAACGTCCTTACAATTTGGGAGATGGGCATCATATTTTGTCAAAGTGTGCTCCAGAAAAGACATCAAAATCCTGCAAGAAAAAAAATTAGCTGGCTTCTTGTCTCAAATTGGTATAATAAAGCTGTCTTCTATACTTCTTTTGTGTCTGAAAAGTTCCAGTTCACAAATGCTGATCGTAATCAGCCCTAGAAATTTTCCTTAAGATTTTCCCATTTCAAAGAAATTGCTTCATTTCTCAGCCTTCAGAAAATCAAGAGTGCAGGAGCATGGTGGGATTGCCATGGAAACCATGAGGGATCTGGCTAATGCTATGCATTATTTATAAAAAGCCTTTAGACAAGCATATTTCTTTTTTCTGTATTTTGTGTTGTATTATCAATAGTTTTTATTCACATTCAACTGTACAGCTAATGTCACAACTTGTCTTATTTAGAATTTACATTATCAGATTAATGTCTGTGTAGATTTTTTTTATTTTTAACCAGGGACTGACTCGGGTATCAATACTTTAACTTGAATATTTGAATTCAATAAGTGAAAGATGCATTCAAATTTTATATTCTGTTCATGATAGAATACAACGCAGTGCTGTGGGTCAGCAGGTGGTGAAATGATTAATATGAACCCACATTTAATGTAAAGGTTCCCGGTTCAGCTGCACTGTGGCCATTGCTGTAATATTGCTACAATATAGTGTTTAAGCTAAACTGCTCAAGTTAAAAAATACTGAGCTGTGTAAATGGTTGAGTTATTTCTTTTGGATAAAAGTGTTGACCTAGCAATTACAAATAATGCACTGTATTAAAATCTTTTGTATTAATTGTGTTTTCTGGAGAATTTATGACATGCTAAGGGAAAAACAGACATGAGATCATTTTTACCTGGTAAACTGAAGCTTTGGGTGCGAGTGGGGATCTCACAAGTCGGGATGCTGCTAAAATTGGTGTAAAATAGTCAGTTTACAGTGGTGGCACAGCAGTAATGCAGGTCTTAGGGCATCATACCCTCCTTTACTATGAAAGCCACGCCTAGCTCCTGCGAGCCGAATTTGACTCAGAATTTAGCCGACCTACCATATGAGAGAACATGCGGTATCATACTTAGTCCATCTAGCTGGAATATTTTATACATATGACTATCAAATAAAAAAGGTTTTGATGGTTGACAGCACATTTCAATACCAAAGTACAAGCAAAATGTTTTTACACTACAAACAGCATAACCTGCAGTACAAGCAGGCTGCTTCTCTGTCAATATATTGTAGAAAGATGCAGAAGCTGACAAACTGCTTCCTCTTTCCTTTCAGTATTTAAATGAAGTTCCTCCAAACCCCATAAAATGTATTTACGTACTAAATAATACGAGAAATGTTTTAGAAAAACTGAGAAATGACTAACATTGTGGACATGCCGGATTTTTAAAATAAACACATTTTCAACATATCACGACAACATAAATGTACGGCTTTTTTAAACTTATTTTGTACAATTCTTTTGCATTGTAGTATCTTCAATACTAGAAATGCCTGGCACTCACTCACTGAGTGAGCATGGAACACGGAATTTTTATCTACCTTTGTAACCAACGTATCTTATTTGATAATATAAATTGCCGAATGGTAAACATTTTAAAATGCAAAGCAGTGAATATGCAATAAATCAGAAACGATCACGTCAATGGCCGTGTCCCGACAGAGACAGTCACCTTGGCTTTTTCTTTAGCCATGAATTGGTGACCTGCGCTCTGGTTGAGGGATTTCGGATGAAGGCCATTCGCGGATACGAAACATAAATCGGGAATGCCGATGTTTTCCATAATAAACTATATTATTCGCATGAGTATGACTTGCTTTTTTTTTTCCTTCAGAAAAGCACAGTTAGAGCAGTGGAGCGCCTGCTGCTGTTACATTTTGCATTATAAACAAGCGTCACGACTATGCGAGCGCCCTACTTTTATAGGTTTTAATAATCTCTCCACCGTGGCACCTGGCGCGAGCGCCGGCGCCACCTTGACGTCACTGCCACGTCACACGAATCCGCCACGCCGTAGGGTAGCGCGTGATGCTGCGCAGCTATGAAATCTACAATTATTACCTTTTAAGCCTTAGACTGTAGACAAGAATTGTGCTCAGTTTTGCATTCATAAGCGGTTGCAACCTAAATATGGTTACATTTCACCCGGCAGTGCTGCTGTTGTCATTTGCGAGGGTGTGTAAGCAGGTTTTTAAACAGGCATTAGCATTGGACACCCGTTCTACGTCTCTGCGGGTCCTGATGCAGAGCGAGGCTCTTCGTCTGAAGCTGAGAGCCCAAGAACAGTTATGGAGGCGGCTGGTGTGTGCGGAAATATGTGAGCTCCAATGATGGCAGGTTTGTCGCCCCCACGAAGATTGTGATTTACATTAGACGGGGGTTCGGAAATAGGCTGTACGGGGCGAAATTCAGCTGCCTGTTCTATGAGCCTCTGCCGCACCGCGTTGAAAGTGCTGCTGGTACGCTAGCGGTTAGCTTAGCTACCTTACAAGGTCCGACATACCTAATAACGTGAACAATACGGTAGTCTTTAACTGGTTTTGTGTAAGCTAGTAAGCAATATATTTTGTTTACAAGTTGATTCTTTGTGTAGTAGAAGTCTGTATGATATTAACGGTAACTACTTGTGTCCGGGGTTAGCTCTATGTTGCTATTTTCTCTGTTACCGTCCGTTTGCCCTAATATCGCTCTTCTCCAGTGTATTTTACTGCTCTTGTTTTGACTTTAACAAGGTTAGTTAAATAGAAGAATTGCTAACTTTCAAGGACTAAGCGCTGCAGTCCTATAGTTGAAATGGTATAAATGCGTTTAAAAGATAAACTCATCGACGTTTCTCATAATCATTTTAGATTTTGAGAGCTTATGCCCTGACTGTTGTACATCGTGTTTTTTGTGTCATTTGTGTATATATATATATATATATTTATTTTTTTGTTCAAATTTAGGCCTGACCTGAAACTTAAAGAGCCACTGAACCCTTGCTGCAGCAGTGGACTGGACAGAGATCCCCTTGCACGTCGCCATTCCAGTTGGACTTCAGTTTGAACAGAGTGGACACTTTTCAGGGACAATGTATTGCCTTCAGTGGCTGCTTCCGGTTCTCCTCATCCCCAAACCGTTAAATCCAGCCTTGTGGTTCAACCACTCGATGTTCATGGGGTTCTACCTGCTCAGCTTTCTCCTGGAAAGGAAGCCATGTACCATTTGTGCCTTGGTGTTCTTGGCAGCCTTGTTCCTCATCTGTTACAGCTGTTGGGGGAACTGCTTCCTGTACCACTGCCACGGTTCTCCACTGCCAGACTCTGCACACGACCCCAGCATTGTGGGCACTTAAACTAGTCCACTTTCTGGGCCTCTCTCACGCTTCAGCACCCTGGCACCAGACTTGCAGCTGCACGGACACTGGACAGCCTGTATCTCGGTTGTGAATAACATCCCAGACTTTTCAATGCTGAAAAGAATTTTTCATACCTGAAGTGTATCCTGCCTGTGATTACACAGGATAAGTATTGGGCTTTCCCACGGTTATTGCATGGGTTGGCTAGTCTTGACCCTTATTCTGCTGATGTAATCATTCAACCACAACTGCATATGGTTTCTTTTGTAATAAGGTTATTGTTTTTCAGAAGAATAGAAGCTAGCGTCTGTGTGTCTGGCTTGGTTTGACTCGAGGAGTTGATGATTTCAGTCATTGTCAAGTGTAATGTGATGGCAAAAATTAAAATGAACAGGCTGTGCATTTATGTGGTTCTGTGGATGTTCGGCCTCTTTTGGGTGGCAGAATATTTAAATATTTATATTTAAAATTGTGATAAAACAGCACCTGTGGGTACACGATCTGGTTAGTCTTGAAACACAATGCTGTCTATTCAGTAATGGTATGCTTATTATCATTCAATAAAACTTATTTCTGAGGTAAAAAATAGTTGTAATTACATTAATCTTGTTCTAAACTTGAGATTTGACCTAAGAGCTTCCTTATTAAAATACAGTACATTTGGTGCAGCAGGTGTCAGTCCAGAGGAAAATGGCAGAACCTGTAAATGGAAAATGGAATTTCTGGGTCAGACTGAAGTTGCGCTGCAGTGGTTAAAATTGTACTTCAGCTGCATGACAACATAGCATCTTTTTAATATCAGTAAACGTTACTCTGGTGCAGGAGATGGAAACACTAGCCAAGTTCATTCCTTGGAAAGCGATACTCAGACATTTGAATAACTGCGGGAGTGTTAACTTGTTTAAACCCACCTGTATTAGAGAACTGCTGGCTCAGCCTAGGGATCAGCATCCAGTTTTGCTGCTTTTGATCCGCTGGACTACGCATATAGCACTTTGTTCATGATTCTTTTTGCTTTGCTTTTAAAGATGCATTTGACAATGAACCCAACTCCACATATTATTGTGTTGGTGTTTTCTTCTGCTGTTGCCACAGCTGTTGCTGTTTGCCATTAAAGAGAGTAGAGTGTGTGCTCCTTGTGTGAAATTGTGTGAACCCACATTTTAAAAATAATCCTTTTTATTATACAGTGTTTTTTCCCAGTTTACTTTTTCCCATTACAGTTTCATTCAGAACCTTTTGAAATCAGCCTTGCTCATTTTTGTGTCTGATTTGTAGGTCAACAACACGCTTTGAACATCCCTGTTGAACAGAACCAATATAATCTCGGTCTCCACTTCTGAAAAGGTGAACACATTTATTCCGAGCGTACTACAGGGTCATGTCTCCACATATCTATAAAACATTTAAAAATCTGTTTACAGGAACTGCTATTCTTCTACATATTTATTCAAAGCCTGATATGCAACTCAAATCCTTACACTTGTATGCATTCTCTTTATTTTGAAAACCATAAGACAACATATTTCTTGTGTGATACATTGCAGAAGTAAATTTAGCTGCTGACAGAAAACTGCTGTATTAGGAAGGGTGTTGCAGTAATTGAATTTCCTGACTTTGTTATAAAAATGTCATTTAAGACATTTCAACCAAGAGCAGAGTGACACTGTACGTTGCTATTATTCACCTTTAATTCTTGGGTTTTATTTTTAAGAAGAAAAAATCTGCAGTGGACTCAGTTTTTGGATCGTCTTTATTACTGCATTTCGCTTTACTTTGAGTCTCGGCAGATTTCAGTCCACTTACATATGAGTGTCAAGTGCTTAGCTATGGCAAGTGAGGTAAATACTGGTTAAATTACTGTGCTGTCAGACTTGCTTTCCTAGTAACAGCAGTGATGTCACAGGAATGGCAGCCAAGCTGTGTCCCAACAACTCACCACTTTGCTGCACTAGCCCACCCACCGGGTAAAAAACTGTATGTCATAGCCTATTAGTGAGTGTGCAAACTTTACCACAGTTGCATTGTTTTATTTCATTCTTAGTGTTTTGTCCCTGTCTTTCTTCTACATTCTGTCCTTCATATCCTGATCTTCGCCATGGTTGTCCCCTTTGGTAAGGTTGTTTACAGCTGCATCAAAATACTGTTTTTGTGTGCTGGTACAATAAATGGCTACGTGCGAATGGATGGTTTCTTCATGTTTGACCTTCTGATGTGCATTCATACCCTCCAGTCCTTTTGGCACTAAATAAAGATTTAAAAAACTATTTTTCGAGCCAAAATGGCAGTTAAGTGGGTCAAATCTATTAGGGAAGAAGAAGTAATTTGGATCAAAACGCGATGGAAAGTGCTTAGTTTTTAAATGAGGTGAGTGATTATAATAAGACAAAAGTGCAAATTTAGAGAACGTATCCTGAAGTAGGGGATACGTACCCTGAAGTAGGGTGTCATAACGGTTTACTTTGTATTGTTTCCGCTTTTTTTACTCCTACTTTCCACGTAAATAACATATATTTCTATGATCAAACAGCCATATAACCATAACCCCAGGTTAGATCATGTGGCTCAGTCTTTGGCCAAAGACCTTCATCCATTTTCAGTAATCACTTTATTCTGGTCTGGAGCCGTGTCCTGGAATCCTGGGCACGAGGCCATGAAATGACTCCTAGATGGGACACCAGACCATTACAGGGTGACCCCCTCCCCACACACACACACTGTATGGGCCATGTAGAGGAAACCCACGCAGACATGGCAAGAACATACCGACTCCACAGAGATGGAGCTGCATTCAAACGCACATCTGAACAGCCCAGGCTCTGTGGCAGCAGCACAAGCCGTTACACCAACCTGCCACCCTCGGTCAAGGATGTTTCGCCTAACCCTCCGAATTAATGCGCCGATAGACCGATAAGTCTGGATAGCCAGGGAGAGAGTAATTATCGCCAAGCAAATATTAAAATCTTTTAATGTTTTAAGCTAATATCTGTATAATGTGTAACTGTATGATGCGATACATGTAATTTATATTTTCATCTAATGTTTTTCTTCCTGGATGAATAAACACTTGTGTGGTACATTGTTAAGCCATTTGAACGTGGACATGAACATTTGATGTTACACATTGCAAATAAATGTCAATATCAATGATCGACATCAGTTTTTGTCCTGCCGTTTGCATTCTTTTTTCTTTACAGGGACTTTCTTCGGTCACAGGGCACACTGTTAAACCAGCAAACAAATTTGACTAAATTGGCATTCATTTCAACCCCGCAGGGTGCAAAATACTGCACTTTATTGCTGCGAAAATCGAAGGCCTCGGTCACTTCAGTCCCGTGAACCGAAAATGTCATTGCAGGGCTTTGAATGAAGCGTAAAACGTTATATTCTTGGATGTCTGCCGTGCTGTGTGTTGTCTCTGTGACCCTTGACCTCATGCCAGCGATCCTTGCTCGCTCACTCGCTTGCTCTCACTCTCTCAGGCACACACACACACACACACACACACACACACACACACACACACACACCTGCAGCCTACATAAGCATTAAACTTTCAGCTACAGTTTTACAGCTCCATTTGCAAAAATCATTATTATTCACACTGCTTGTGTCCAGAAATGCACATTCCTCACTACTGACTGGCTACCTAGTTGATATTCCGTTTTCTACGAAAAATCCAAGTTGGATAAAAGTTTGAAAAAACTGAATCGCGAAGAACTGCAAAAGGCTGTTTGAAGTAAAAAATAAATAAAAAATAAAAATAGAACTGGAAAGACTGGATATGCACAGTATAGTACTGCATAAAGATGGCTTTAGTTTTCTGTTAAAGGTCATGAGAACTATGCATGCGGAATGTTTGCCGGAATATTCTAGAACATCTATGGGACAGCATAAGAAACAACAGCACAGCAGCTCAGAGTGACAGAGAGAACAAAGACTATTAATTGAACCATTACATAAAGTAATGCTTATTTATTAAACTGCATACATTCATGTAAATACTAGCACACATATATACTGAAAAACACAAGAATTATAAATATTTTCATAAACATTGTACACCATTTTACATAAAAAAGTAATTCGAGGCAACGTCCGTACTTTTCATACTTGCACAAAAATGGCCGCGCTGTGAAACTCAGGGGCCAAAGATGCCACGCGAAGCAGCGGGGGGTCAGCGGTCGCTTGCATCCAGCACATTCCGCAGGCAGACCGTGACCTTGGGGGAGGGTGCGGGTCACGCCTGGTCTCGGCGGGCCTCACGGACCAGGTGACCTCAGCGGCACCTTTTCACAGAATTGTGATCTCGGTGTCCTCATTTCGGTACGGCTCCTCCTGTAGCTCACAGCAGATCTGGTCCATTCGCTGAAAGGCTACTTGGCCCTTTTTACCTGGGAAAACGCACAAAAGGAACGCTTAGCGGGGAACCACGGGGAAAGGGCAGGTGATAAACAGGATTCATTTACACATTAGTCACTTCTCATTAAATTTCATTCTTCGGAGCGGGGAAATGTGACCTTTCATAATGCTGGCAATATTAACCTTATGTGGAATTATTGCTGGATAGTTCTGGCAGATGGTGAAAGGCTGTTTGGAGGCTAAAATGAAGGGCAAAACCCCCTCTAGGAGCTCCAGGTATTACGCAGTCTGTTCACTTAGATGCTCCCAGAGAGGAGCGCTCGTGCTCATATTTACAATGAAATCAAATGAAAATGTCATCACATTAAAAATGGTGCGGCTGCTAATACACATGCAGTTGGGTCAAAGTAGCAGGGGACTACCTCCTAGTGACTTATTGCAAGGTTTCGACCTGCTTCTGCCTGAGAAAAAACAGTTGAAAATGTTTAAATCAATTCAGAACACATAAAAATGCACTTTAAATTCTTCTAAAAAAAGCTCTGACTTTAACCCTAAATGACACTACGCACCTGTCGTCAAAGTAAAAAAGCAAACGTAAGATTTACGCGATCCGAAACGCTCAGCAAAATAATGTTGCACAGAATTAGATGAAAAACTCAGCTTGAAAGGTTTGATTTCCATTCACTGCCAAGTTTTTCTTGTGTATTTTGCTAAAGGGCTACTTTTAAAAGAATATTATTACTTTTCAGAACCGAAGGCCTTCATGTTGTATTGCGTATATCAGGCATTTGTGTATCTTTTCACCCCTGATATCCATCCTTCGGCCGAGGTGACAAAACAAGCGGGCAGAGAGGTCGTGAAATACCAGTGTGTGTTCTGTGGATTGAAAATACGAAATGGAAGTGTGGACGCATACAATGCATGCAACTGTAGTGTGGTGCGACCCAGAATGATGGGGAGGGATGCTACGAGGGGGAGTGTGCTTAATGGGGCTGTGTGGAAGGGGTCTCACCAAAGGACAGCACAGTCTCTCTGGCTGCGTTGCGCAGCTCCTCGTCTGCAGATTGCCACAGCTGAGCCACCTGGTCCGCGCTCTCAGCCGCCTGGAACACAGAGCCCTGCATCACCCCACCTTATCCCTTTCCGGCTCGGAGCGGCCTTGACTATTACATGGCCGTCTGTTCGGATAGGAGTAACCCAAGTGTGACCGGGCTTCGACACCATGTGAATAATCATATGTAAAACAAGGACCATGGCACCCCATGTGCTTTAAAGACGGAAGAAGATTTTTGTTGTACCATTTTATTTTTTTTGCCTGGCCAGTTTATGACTCTGTGCTGCATATAAGTTACGTGATCGTGCCAAAATAAACCCGAGTGAAAATATTATGGAAATAAATACATTAAAAAGTATATCTGTATCGGGAAACAATGTCAATGTCAGCGTTAGACTCTGCTGGGATCTAGCAAAGGAATTTGACCTCAGATTGTCTCAGTGTGTGTCCAACTGAGGCGATCGTCTTTGTTTTCATAGCCCCGAGAGACTCTGCGGCCTGTGCCCTGCACCAGGAGGTGCTGTGATCCCAGCCCTGAAGCAGGACCCTCTGTGACCCCAAGCCTGACTCAAGAGGGGCCGTGACACCTGCCCTGCACCGGGAGGTGATGTGATCCGGCCCAACAGACCTCAATCCAATCTTTGGAGTCGTCACTTACTTTAAGGCACTTCAAGGCAAAACAGGCTGCTTGCTGAAGCCGCGAATCGCTCTCCGTCAACATTGCAGTGTAATACACTATTGCCTGAGGAAATAAAAAATACAGTTTGCTGCAATAAACAATAAGTCCAACTTTAATATTTCCTTTTTTTAATTACTAAACAATCTTGACAAATAATCGGTCCCTGTGTTAAGAAGTAAAGCCATAGCTGAGGTTTTGAAGCATTGTACAGTTTTTTAAAAAATGTTTGGTTTTTAAGGCCAAGAATAGTCCTGCATTCGTGACATTAACAGCAGCATCACAGTACGGCTCAGTCAGTGCTGTGAAAAAAATTGAAACAAATTTCAAAACAATTATTTTTGGCAATTTTTGTTTTGTTTTTTGTGTTTATTTGCTCTTCTTAAAGGCACAACTCATCTATTTTGCTTTATGTTGTGTACGTGCGGTTTTCAAGCTTCACTTATTCAATATTCTGTATTAATGACCTCTCATCAGCACAGGACAGAGCACAGCTCCCCAGGATGGAGTCACAAACATCCCTCCTTGCACCCTTCCTTTTCCTCGGCTCCCCTACCTTCACTCGGAAGCTCTTGTTCCTGGAGGCCCTGCAGAGGCACCCGCTGGCTGCCTGGGAGACCTTGTGGTTGGTGTCTGTCTGAAGCCTGGCCAGGAGCTGCAGAGTGACACCCAGCGGCTGCAGCTCCGCAATCCGCTTCCCCTTCAACTTCCTCAGGGCTTTCCTCCGCTTGGGGCTCTCGAGGATGTTTGCCAGGTGCGCTGCAACACAGAAAGCTGTTGTGCTCCATCCATCCAGCAGCAGCCAGCAGAAGCGCTCACCCCCATGGACCCCAGCTGGCAAATATGGTTGATTTCTGTGTGCTCCCCCAAGCCATACAAGAGGCTCATTGTTTTTCTCCATCTCAGTTATTAAGGTTATTATTTTGTTGCTTTGGGCAGTACTTTCATCCAAAGCGACCTACAACTCTACTTCATGCGGCTGGATATTTTACATGAGCAATTTGGGTTAATTTCCTTCTAGGGTTCCCGTGTTATTAAATACCGTGGTACCTGCTGGTCTATACCTTCCTATACAGGCCAGTGAGGGTGAGGGTACGGGAGAAAAACTGTGCCCTGTATTTCATATCCTGGTGCTTTTCAGTTCTGGCAGTGCCCTGTGTGATGGATGTTGTACTGCAAAAGGACTGTGGTGTGATTCTGACCAAATGGGATTCTTCCACCCCGCGTATATATTTTCCTGGAAACAAAAGAATAAAATGCCACACACATTTTCAGCTCTGCATAGTTTTAAAACGTGTGTCACGTGAACCTTTTTTATGACACAGCCCTGCCTCTGCTGAAACGGGACACACAGGCATGGGGGGGAGCTTAATAAAATGATCGCGTAAAAGGAGAAGCGACCACATGCGACCCGCAGAGCCGTACTTTCTTTGGCGAGGTGGGAAATGTGCTCCCCGAAGTCGCTCACTCCCCATCTGGTCAGGTAATTGAAGAGCTGGAAGATGGTCATGTGGTCTGCGCTGCACCGCACCGTGGGGACCATCCTGCAGCTGGACTGCATCTGCTGCAGTAGCTGTGCAAAAGCTGTGTGGGGTGGAGAAAGCAGGGAGAAAAGGCACAGGCAGATGAAAACCATTAACAGTTATCATACCTCCAGGATCTCAGAAGTTAACTGTCAGTAGTGAATGTGAAACTGGATGATCTCTATTATGCTAGCGCTGTGAAGATATTTTTAGCTGGTTGCCCAAATGTGTGGCTAAAATGTAATGCTGTGAAGGAAAATACAGCAGGTGCGGTCACGCTTTAACTTCCATGCACAAAATGATGATTAACAAAATGACCGGCGATGCCACTGGGATCCAGAACGCTTTGCTGAGTGTTTTTCGGTGTGGAGGAAGTGCTGATGGAGGTGTGCTGGATTAGTGAGGTGACTTTGGGACAGGTCACCTGCGTCCACCTGGCCCGGCTGCTTGGCTTTGACCTTGTGGATGAAACGCTTCCTCAGCATGTGCGTGAAGGCCCCAGGCGAGCAGCAGAAGACCGAGCGGTCCCGGGTGCACTCCTCCCAGAGGGAAAGCAGCATCTTCTGTCTCTGTGCCTTGGGAAGGACTGCGAAATTGAAGACGTCAGAGCTACATCAGGTCTGTGAGGGTGACTACTGGGCCGCCAGAGGGCGCACGTGTCCCGATCAACCATGTTTCAGTGCACTTTTTCACCTAGCTAGTTTAGTTATTATTTTTATGATAATTCTTATGATTATTTTTAGGGTGAGCTTGCAGGTTAGTTAGACTACTTACAGTCTTTTACTGAGGTCAGTTCGATATTCTTCTCCAGCGATAACTTGCATATGCTTTCTAGTGTGTCAAGTTGCCGTGACAACTCTTCCAGCAGCTCCTCTTTTACAAGGGATGAATCTGAGGTTTTCATTTGCTAGAATAAGCAGACAAATTGTTATGGCAAAAGAACAGAAAAGCACTTCATTTTTCAGTTAATTTGCTGCTGCATGTATATTAAAATAAAAATATTTTTCCATGCATTCAAAAGCAAATTAAGTTTAGGATTGCTTCTTTCGGTCAGTTTAAAAAACACCTGCAAGTGCTGCGAAGAAGTATTTGCCCCCTCTTTAATTTTCTTTTTTTGCAGCTTTTTCACGTTAGAATTAATGAAATGTTTTTGTCTGTTGCAACGGTATGGAGCTGCAGAGAGAAAGTAACACCGGAATGGATCTGTCATTTGCCTGGGGTTGAAGATAATGAAATATGCAGCTATAGTTGTGGAAAAGCAATTTCCCCTTTACAATCACTTAAGAGCACCACCAGCTACTGAAGCTCAACGCTACTTGTAGACCAGGGTCTCTCCGGAGGAATTTTATCTGCCTTTAGTTCAGCAAGATTTGCAGGGATTTCAGGGCAAACATCCCCTTTTTGGGCCTTGTTGCACCATCTCGGATTATCATCAGCACTTTGGCCATTCCATGACCTTTTTTTCATCCATTATGCTGAAGCCTTGCTATCCTGCTATGCTTTGCTTTTATCTCATGGATTGATGGCCTGACATTCTTCTTCAGAATCTTATGCTGCAAAGAAGAATTTATGGTTCCCTCAAGTGACTGCAACACCCTCAGGTCCTGTGGCAGGAGAACACCCCCAGACCATGACGCTGCCACCACAATGCTTGACTACGGGTAGAAGGATCTTGATGTGAAGTTAGTCTGTAGTTACTGTTTCAGGCTTACGGCTGCACATTTCATTACGTTCCACAGTCAGGAGATGACATGAAAACGATGATGGCGGTGATTTTTTTTCCATTCAAATTCACAAACTACTACAACGGACCAAAAGTTCTGATCAGTGTCAAAACGCTGCACAAGCAGAGAAAACTGGATAACTGCATATAGAAACAAGAAATAAATTATTACTTCCACATGCCCCTCACCTGCAGTAGCACATTGCAAATGCCAAGGTGAACTTCCAAAGCCTGGTCCAATCCAGAGTGACCAGTGGTCAGTGGGACGTGGTCCGCTTTCTTGAGAGGTGGGGCATCTTGTGAGATCAAGCCCAGTCTGGACAGCGTGTTCTCCTTAAATGAGCTGATTCTGTGGGGCGGTGGGATGTGGGTGACCTCAAAAAGCCAAATGCCTCCTCTAAACACGTACATCTTACAAACTCAAAATAAATTCTTTTGTTTTATGAGCAGCAAAAGGGTGCTTTCCCAAGCCCTGAGAATCATGCTGCACTCACGGAGACACTGAGGATCAAGCTGTGAGGGACTCCCTCAGGAAGTGGAGAACACTGGGGAGCTAAGCCGACATGAACATAGATGATTAAATTTGACTTTAGTTTAGGGTGTATGCTCTTTGTGTGTGTGTGTGTGTGTGTGTGTGTGTGTGTGTGTGTGTGTGTGTGTGTGTGCACCCTATTGTTAAGCAACACAGCTGGAGCTCAGAAACATTACCCTGTAAGTCAAATGAGGTTCTCTGCAGTTCTCCTACTCTGACTCAGCAGTATGAAAGACTGTCCTGAGCTTGTAGCTTCATTATAGTCAGCACACACTTTCTGAAGGAGCTGTTGGCTGGACTCACTCCACATTTTGCAGTCGCATGCTCCCCAGGGAGAACTCATCCATGCTGAAGTCTGCAGACAGGAAGTCGAAACTGCCGAGGACTTCCTCCACTGACAGCGTCTCACTGGAGGACGACTTGTGTAGATAGAGCTCATTCTAAAGAGTGACAGCAGCATCAGACTGTGGTGTTTTATCCAAAGGAACCCTCTTGCAGTTACAATATTCCTGGCTGCTTAATAATATGAATTAATTCAATGCAGGTAACAACTTGTCCATGCATGGTAGCCTGGACTGCAAACATATTGTGAAGTGGGGTAAACCCTGGAATGATACCCTTCCATTTCAGGTGAATCACACACACTTGTTGACCCACACCTGCAAGTATTAATGGGCTTTCGAGCATTTCTCAGTTAACACACTGGAGAACACTGATTTCAGAGGGCCTGTTTAGGACTTACTTTTAATATGTCCTTGAAGTCTATTACTTGCTTCTCCAGCTTCTTTATCTCAGGTTCTGACCAGTATCTCTGCTGAAGTTCAGCATCCAGTAGGCTCAACAAGCTGCTGATAGCCCAGGCCAAGGCCCTCTTCTCTCTGTTGCTGTCTGCTGGACTGGTAGGAGGCGGCTGTTCTGGGTCTTTGAGGTCAGGTTGCTCCATCACACTTGTGCTTGCTCCATTGTCCAGGCTGCCCTTCAGAACCCTGGAGGGAGTGGTGCCCCTATCCTGCTTGAGGATGTCTGGAGTGCCATAGCCATAGCGAGAGAACGGGGTCATTCTGGGTGTGGGCAGCCCCATGTCTGTGTCAGACAACCAGTCCTTGCTGTTTTCCTCGGGTAACTTCTTTCCTAGTTTATCCGGTTTGTCTGCGAGTGGCTCACCACTAATTTGTACTTCACTACCCCCAAAGATGGAGGGCACGAAGGTATTGGAGGTGTCTGACAGATAGCTCAGAAGTGACACACCTCTTTGCTCTTGGGTGCTTATGGAAAATGAGTTCTCTGAGTCCTGAAGATGCTTGGTCATGGACTGGAAGAGAATGGAGGGAAGAGGTCATTCCCCATTAGCATTCGCTTTTCACGGTATATCCATGCATGAGGGGAACCATCTGGTGCGTTGCATTCCAAACTGTGGTACGGCACCCCAGGAGGCAGGAACATTCTCAGGAAAGATATATTGGTGAGTTCATTGGATAAGTGGCAGTGTAAAAAGATTGTGGTTCAAATTTAGGTTCATATCTTGAAGGGTAACTACTGAATAAGTTTGACATACTGACCCCATAAAGACTGGGCCTGGGGGATTCTGTTCGCGTGAAGAACCGTACACAACTTACAATGAAGTACTTTTCTGTGAAGCTGGGTGTGCTGGGTGGAGTCCAGCTGTACATGGAGTTCTTCCTGCTGGGAATGGACAGCTTGCTGGAGGAGATGGTGATGGACTTCACCTCCCCGCTGTCAAAAGGGCTGGAGATAAGGAGAGCAAAACAATTCCCATCAGGGCAGATAAGGACGAGTTGGGTGACCAAAGCCAAAAACTAAACAAGCATGAAAACACAAGCTTGGTTATCACATCTACGCTGAGATTTCCTGCAACATGTGAATCTGCATTCCCATCAAGTGAAACATGATGTCACCATCAGTCCAACCAAGGAAATTATTGTTTTAAAGTTCTTACTTCAGTTTCAAACTATGTGGGTTGTCTCCCAAAGGGCAATCGGGAAGTTTGTTTGCTTGTTTCGCAATTACAAAGTTAATGGTTCGGTGAAACGGCATGACAGCTGGGTGCTCAGTCGTAGGCACCGTCAGGTTGCTGACTGTGCAAGACCATCAGTGGGCAAGCGAGACTGAAACATTACAGCAACGACGTGGAGATGCAGCCAGCAAGCCTCTGTGTGCCAATATTGGCTCTAAATGTCCTGCTGAGGCCTCAAAGTAAGGCTCTCTTCCAACGTGAAATCTGTAAACTCATTTTCCAGTCTGGGCAATGAAGGGGTGAGAATGGGGTGTGTGTTGGTGTGGTGGAGAAGAACAGACCAGTATTTCTGGCTGGGATCAGCTGTTCTATTTCTTTGCCATATCTGAGGAATACTACTTAATGACAGAAATATGACATGTTGAGGAGGACGCAGGGCTGTGAATTCCTGAGATTTTCACCGTGGATTGAGGGCCTATCACAGCTCTGAGAAATATCGCAAAGCACCTGTTGCGAAGCCTGGCCTGCAAATGATGCCCTCTGGCACGTGGTCGTACTCACTTCCATACGACCTCCAGCTGCAACTTGATGGTGCCCAGCTCTGTGATGTCCACGATCATCATCTGCGGCCTCGTCGTGAAGAAACTCATGCTGTCGCAGGTCACCGCACCCACTGGCGTGGAGACCAGGCCCTTCACTTCCGTCACCTGCAGGGGTGAGTCACTCAATTGTACATGGGGCAGCAGGTGAGGTGGTGGATAGCGCTACCACCTTGCACTCAAAAGATCCAAGTTCACATCCTGCCTCAAGCTGGTTACCCCAAACCAGTGTTGAAGAATTTTATTACTGACCAAGAAACAACAAACCAAGTCGTTCTAATTTATACGTTAATTTTACGGCACAACCAGGAATTTAAAACAATTCCTGCTTGTGAGAAGAACAATGCCCCATGGGGGATTTTTCCCCCAAAAAAACATTGACAGAAGGCTTTTATTGGACTCATGGAAAGTAATGCCCATTAGCAGAGCAGACCAGTGAACATTAAGTAGCCTTTAGACTGACCAGCTGAACAGAACCATAACAAGGAAGTCCCATCAACACTCGAGAAACCTTAGATAAAGAAGTAACTCGAGAGCTACAAAGGTTATTTATGATCAATAGGAGTTTGTGGACCACACTGCACAAGGGAAAGAATTTCAGCCAAGAACCAAGAAAGAAAACAACCACCCTCCCCCCAAAGAATGAGAAAGGAATCATTGAGTAGAAACAAATTTTTAAAAAAATCCTTAATAAAAATTTTTCTTCCACACTGACACAGTAAAAATCACCCGGCTATGAAAATGGGGATATCGTCAGTAGTTTAGTACAAACCAGATTCTGTAAACAAAGGTGTTATGAGAGAAGGACTGATGTACTTCCTAAATGCACACATTTAGCTTTTTCGGGCTGTAATCATGTAAAAGGCTCCAGAACCTACGCTGTTTTGCATTACTGTATTTGTCATTTTAAATGTGTAGGTTTTATACCCACAGTCCAAGGTAGTCCCAGAAGAATGAAACATGTACACATTAACAAGGCAGTGGAAAAGCCCCAGTTTTTGTGGAGGAAAAGCAGAAAAGCCCCAGAATAGCACAAGGGAACGCCTCCCAAGCACAGAGTGGACACGCTAACCCCATTCAGCTGGATATGAACCAGGATTCAAAACAACACAGCTGGGGCCCAGGTCTGCTTCTATTATGTTGACAGATATTTAAAATCGGACCGCAACTACACGTTGCCGTGACGCAGCTGCAGTAGACGTAAATCCAGATGATTCTCCCTGACTTTATATACAGAATTCTGTCAACAGCCTGGCTTAAATACAAAGAAGGCAATATTGGAGGGGAAACAACGTGTCATCACCGCCCCTGGCAAAGTGGCACGGTGTTTGCACAGGTGAATGTGACGTTTGTGGCTCTCCTGGTGCTCACCTTGATTTCAAAGATCTCGTGTATGTGAGGAAGGAAGACCATCTCCTCCTCATCCCATGACTGTTGGTCATCTGTGTGGATCTTTCCTCTTATCCGCCATCGTTGCCTCCCCAGCCGAATTATTACCTGGAGGGACACGGGGGTCGTTTTAAAAAATGAAACACAGATTTATATGGCAGAGTGCATTCACAGGAACAGCTCACTATAAGGACCCTGCATGGGGTGAAGCTCAACATTCTTGAGGGCACCAGATCATTTCTGCAACCATTACACCACATGATGGTCAGTGTGTCGCATCCATGCACTACTGGTAGACGGTGCACCCACCTCATACTGATCTCCTGGACACAGTCGAGCAAAACCCACAAGACCTGTTAAGCACAGAGCAACCAACACATCATTAAAAAGCCATCCCTGCAAGTCTGGCTCATATATTTTCATTTTTCTGTGCTCATCTGCAATTTAACTGCCACATGGTGCAGTGCAGAACTTTTCCGTGCCAACATTAAACAAATATCTCATCCTTCAGCTTGGATGCTATACAGCACCTTTCATCTTGATGCGCAGTTCACCCAAAAGCATCTCCAACTCTCCTTCGATTATGTACATGTCCTGAAAAGTAAAGATTTTTTCCTTGGAATCAAGTACATTTGTGCTGTTAGCCCACTTATATGAACATGGACGGTTAGAAATGTACACTTATTAATGGCAACTTAGAATCAGCATTTCCTCTGAAACACACACCTTTGGACTGTGGGAGGAAACTGGCACACCCAGAAGGTGGAACCCCATACACGGACAGAAGTGGATTCAAACCAGTGTTTGAGCACACAGCCCAGGTGTCGTGAAGCACCAACATTATCTACTGCACTGCAATGTTGCCCCTTTGTTCACCATGTAAAGCCTAAACTTGTGCAACACCCTGGCTTCCCCTCCTGGCGCAGAGTTCCTTACCTCCAGGCTGTGCCGGTGGTTGCGGCCAAGCTCGAGAAGACTGTCACGGGAGGCTCGGGAGGACGGGGAGAGGGAGAAAGCCTTCCTCATGTTCACGGCTCCCTGGCACAGACGCCACTGGATGCAGTACTGCTCGTACAGCTCCTCCACCTGAAAGAGGCAGCAGGGATGTTTGACACTGAGATGGCTGCAGTGCTGCAAAGTGCAACCAAGTGCTGCATTTGGAAGACACAGTGGACATGACCAGAGGGATGCGAAGCTGGTTTGACCACATTTTGATAGTTTTGCCAAGCGTTCTGCTCACGTTTGGCAGAATTCTTTATTTATTATCATTTTGTTATTCTCATACAAAACAATATCCCAGTTGGAATTCCTAGTAGAATGTTAATTTTAATGAGCAAAAGGTTGTGCAGAAAATGGACCGTTTAGTCTGGCACTTTAGCACCCTTTAGAGGTTAGGCACTCCTGTGCTTTTGATAACGCCTTCAGGTGTTACCTTACTGATGTGGAATTCCAGCCTACGGATGTACCGCTCGAGAACTCGAATCTCCTGCAAATGGGAAACAAAGACGCTCTTGTAAGTGCCGTGCTGTGGCCTCTGTTTGCTCATTCGGGCCTCTCTGTGCAGTGAAAAGCGTGAACGATAGAGACAAGCAGCCATAGATGGAAAGTTCCTGCTGTAGGTTAAGATCTATGCGTTACCCACTAGAGGTTTGTTTCAAGAACTCTTGCGAGGCCTCCCAAGTTGTACAGGTAAAAAGATTAAGAAGATGAGAATCCATCATTGAGTGAGAAGTCCCAAATACACCTGAAGCGTGTAAAATGCTTAACTATCGAAGGGCACAGTTTCTTTCTCAAGAGAGAATGCTGCTCAGATTATGTTTCGAACAGGAAAAGATGTTCAGATAAAATGCACTGTGATTTAATTCAGGCTACCATCACATAAATTGCTTGCAAATTTTCCGCATTATAAGACAATGACATGAAAATACGGTAGCACAGTTTGACACGTCTTTTAACTTAAAAGCAGCTTTTCCATCTAGAAGCACTTTCATTTTTTCAGCTGAGGCACCTATCTGGAGCTTTCACTTCACATGGAATGGAAATAAATGTATACACACCTTTTCCAAGTCATACAGGAAAGCCTGCAATGTGAAGAAGGGATGTCAGCGAAGTTGAAAAATCAGTGAGCGTGAAACATGCGACAACAGCTTGCTTTGTACAATTAAAGCACTTCCTTAAAAATCCATCCGTTAGCGCTGGTAACTTTCCACGCGGCTTAACAGAAAATTCAAGATACAGAGGTGCAGTATTTATTCTTCTATACATAAATATGCTTTAAATGTATGACATATTTTTACATGATTTATATAGAATTTTTATGGATGGAGCAAAGGTTGTTTGGTGTTTAAATACGCATAGCTCAGCCCATTTGAGGTGCACATGATAAAAAGGCTTGCTTGGAACATCTCACCAGTCTGGAGTTTCTCTTGCTGTCTCTCTGCTGTGAGGACAGGAAGTCCATTTCAGCCTGGTGGCCCTGGAGATACTCCCTGCAGAGGAGAAGTGCGGTTACGACCAGCTGTTAACAATGACGTCTCATTCTCCGTTTTCCGTGTCCATCAGCGTGGATTGGGCACGGTACTCAACTCAAGGCATGAAAATGGATCTTGAAAATACCGCATGATTCTGTGGTATCACCCATAATGCCTTCCACTGGCATTCAAAATTGGTTTCGGCTAATTATACAACCCCACATATCCACATGTTGTCTTGTTTTGTGGTTCTGAATGTTTTCTGAAGTGGCCTTCAGATTAGTGGGCCTGTCAACCCAAAGTGCAACCACAGGTCCGTCTGATGTTGCACGGGTGGGGTTAGTTGGGCAAAGGACTGTTGCATATACAGTAACTTTTTCTGCCAGTGGGAAACCTGGGAGTGAGAAGCAGCTTCATTATTTTCAAGCAGCTTCCTGCCATTTACAGCCTGTATTTAATCCATATTTTGCAGTCTTCTGTACTGCCTGCACATCTTCAGCTCACCACCCTATCACCACTTGTCTGTAAATTTTATAACTAATCCGTAAATATTTAACTAGTACATTTGTACAGAGCAGCTCACAGTATTAAGCTATATAATGATTATTCGCCTATTAACTCAGCTGGGCAATTTTTATTGGAGCACTTCAGGGTTTGTACTATGCTTAAGGTCAGGACAGCATGGGGTTGCATTCCTTTACCTTCAGCCACTATGATACCTGTGTCTCTTTCAGGAGTGTATGTGTGTGTGTGTGTGTGTGTGTGTGTGTGTGTTCCTGCTCCTGGAGTGACTATAAATATGAGAGCAGTGTGAGGCTGTTTGTGAAATACTTACTTCAGGCCCTTCCTCAAGGCCTGGAAAATCTGGTCCACTTGATTTGGCTGAGGTCCCCATATGTTGCTGCCTATCCGGCCTGAGAGGATAGGACCTCTGGGAGACCTGCCTAATGACACCTTGGATCTCAAGGAGTTCTGCACAGAAGAGACCCTGTACAGTAAAACATGGTAAACAAACAAAACAAAAAAATAAGGTCTGTGGTACTATGCGTACTAACCAACATCAAAATCCTAGTAAACTGAAGCATCAAGATTTAAGTGTGATGATGCCCACTTTCTAGTTTTCCCTGCTTGTGCAGCGTTTTGACACTGATCAGAACTTTTGGTCCGTTGTAGCAGTTTGTGAATTTGAAAGGAAAAAAATCACCGCCATCATCGTTTTCATGTCATCTCTTCACTGTGGAACGTAATGAAATGTGCAGCCGTAAGCCTGAAACAGTAACCACAGACTAACTTCACATCAAGATACTTCTACCCGTAGTCAAGTATTATGTAGGAGCGTCATGGTCTGGGGATGTTCTCCTGCCACAGGACCTGAGAGCCTTGCTGTCATTGAAGGAACCATAAATTCTTCTTTGCAGCAGAACATTCTGAACATAAATGTTCTATGCGGAATGTTTTAACCAAAACTGTAAAAGTAAAACTATCATGAAATGCGCAAAGGGCTGCTAAGCAAAGGCAAAAGGAGGAAAAGCGATACAAAGCAGCAGAAATAACAGGAGAGCAGCCTGACAGCCTGACGTTAGCTCTGCTCAACTTCTTCTGGCTGTGCTACGACTTCTTTACCCCCATCTCTAGATGGATGTTGCCTGTCATTCATGTTTAATGTCAGGGACACTTTTGTAGCAGCAACTCTCCTGCTTGGTTTCATGTTTTCCATTGACTGTGAGCAAGATTCATGAAAACTGATGTGAGAATAGGTCTAGATCAGTCGGGAAGGGGCCACATCAGGTCGCCGCTGCTCACTTACAGCACGGTGGTCAGTCAAGATGTTCTTGTCAAAAGCCAGTTAGCGGTCTTACCATTTTTATTTGTAAACTGCCAGTCACTGTTCTACTTCATTGCTAGTGAATGTATCTGCGGCTGCCAAATGGACGTAATACAAGCCACATCCTTACAAATTCATTCTTCTCAGTTGTTTCATAACAAATTGTGAAACAACACTGGCAGGGTAGTAACTACTATAAGTTATATTAAATTATTTAATGCATTTAATTATTTATTTTTTCAACACTTGCCCATAAGTCACTGGGCAGCTGGAATTAATAAATGTTTCATTTAATAAACGTCTAACTGTGTACTTTTTCAGTGCAGCTGTAATTAATTCTGCTGGTTTTATGGTGTGAGCCTTTCCAGGCTCATAAATTCATCAAGGAAAACTTTGACAAGTACAGCAGCTGCCATTTTAAGGTTTAAACAGTTTTACTTCCAGCCCAATTGACTCAGATTGGTGATGCGATGCTGTGAAGACCCCGGCTGACCAACGAGTATGAGTACAGTTGAAGGGCATGGAAGAGAGAGAGACAACCCAGGACATAAGACAGGTAAGGGGGAGACAGGTATCACGCACCGACGCCGGCCACCCAGTGAGTTGAAGCCTGTGAATGAGCGGCTCCTCTGGACTCCGCCCTCCGCTGGATTCTGGAACTGCAGCTTGACCGACATCCCGCCCTCAGTGGGATCTACAAAGACACACTTGTCAGCACAGCTGCCTCCTTCTTTCGACACGGCCAGAACCTCAAAGTCCTCAGGTGCGACCAGGTGCAGCATCGTGCAATTGAAACTGAGCTGCTCTCAACATTTGCAGCTGTCCTCATGAAACCACCGCCTCCCCCGATGTTCCTCACACCTTCCTGTCATGTTATCTGTGTTTTATCCCAGCCTCCAGGGTGACTGCAGGTAGCCGACCTGATGGGAGGGAAACATCGGCGATCTCCTGAATGAAAAGCCAGATGTTCCATCTCTCTCGAGTCGTAACTCATATCCTGATCCATACAGAAGGGAAATCAGCTCCGGAGAGCTGGAGAACTGATTTGTCTGCGAGCCTTTTCGGAGTAGCTTTAGCTTGATAGTGTCTTAGGGCTCTTATGGTAATTCGATAAAAGAACTGGCCACTGCTTTTTCACTGAAGTATTTTCAAAGTAACAAGAGGCTGGATTTATTGTACTACTATATTTCATTTATGAAATATAATGAAATCAAAGAAAGATTTCTGTCTTAAATGTTCAGCGCCAAGTAGAGGAAATTTTAGCAAAAATTACTTCAAAGCAAATGTATGAATGGATGGATGGATGGATGGAAATGCATTTTTGACTAAAAATATTTTGGCACTTATTTAGAAAATCCACTCCAGTCCAGAATTAGGAGCGGAACTATCAGGTGTCCCATGCGTTCAGGTAGGGAAACATTTATTAAATATTTGTGCCTCCAAGTAAACATGGGTGAGTACACAACCATTAAATCTCTTTGCTATTAAGACCAACAGTGAAGTGCGTGTGGCTTCAGTGGAAACAAACCTGTAAAGAATGTGACTGTCAAATGGTCGGACCTTCATCCAGCCGTTTCTTGGTATGCAGTTACTTTCTGGTTTTTGTTTCATTCCACAAACACGGTACATTTACAGTAAACCATGGCTGTAGGACTGTGAGGTGGGGATGTGTGTCACATGGTGGAAACGTTTACACTTTGAATGGCTCAATAAACAGCAGTGATATACAGTTATACCTCAGTTACCACCACATCCTATGAATCTGCTCTGCAATAATATTCTATTATTTTAGGCCTTCAGAAATTCACCATAACAACTTACCAGATTTGACCAAAGTGAAAAAGAATAGCTTTTTTTGGCATTTAATATTTTTGATCTATAAGGTGATAGTTATTAAAATATATCTAGTCTATTCTGTAGCATACAGCAGTTTTTAACCTCTGTTTATGCAAAATATTGTATTAATGACCACTTACAGTGCTATTTCTTTATGTGCTACTTTTCTCAGGAACGCATAGACCGATAATTGAGATATTACTAGACTGGGTGGTCAAAGACAGAACGTCACTTCTTTCAGACATCAAAAATAATACCAATGTATCAGTTCTTACAGTCCAACTAAATCAAAATTCAAAGGTGCACATTATTTTTGCTGAATGTTTTAAATGTTTAAAGCACCAGAGTGACGAAAAATGTTTTTTCTAAGTGTCTGGGCCATAAAAAATACAGTGACCCTGACTGGCAAATATGAGTAAGACTGTAAAATGAGTTTAAGTGCCTTTGGGAGGTCTCACATACCCCATAGTCCTCACAAATACTCATACACGTAGGGTTTTATTACTAGCACTGTGCCCACAAATGAATCATTACTTCCTTCTGGGCAAAATAGAAAGTACATTATAGGCTTAGGTGCTACCCCGCTGGTTATTATCCGCTGCACTCGCAGCCCCCAGATGTTTTATCAGCCGAGCAAGTTTGCTACAGGCATCAACAGATATGAACATCCTTTCCTGAGTCACGGTCAGTTTTCCTAATGCGACTGCATTTGCAAGCCCGACACAGAGGCTCTGGTTTTTCTTCTCGAAAGGGAATCCTTTTTATGAACCCTTCAGAATTTTCTGGAGTTCTGCTTAAATGTTCAGTGGCTCATTTCTGGCTCATTCAGGTGGTCTTTAGCAAACTCTAAAGGGGCAGGAGTGGTTTCTTCTTGGAGAGCAGCGGCCTCCTTGCTGCCCTCTCATGCGCCTCAGGATGGACTCAAGAACGCGAACACTGACAGTGGCCTGTGGATGAGAGGCTTGGAGATCCTTGAATGTTACCCCAGGGTTTGGTGCGATCTCCCAAATTATTATTATTCCTTGCTCTCAGAGCAATGTTTTGTTGGATGAGCAGACATGGGGGACTTGAGTTTCACGACTTGACTCGTAAATTTGACAACTTGTGATTTTCTTGATGATGATGATTAAAAAAAGACTCAACTTTGACTTTAGAGTGGCGACTCTGGCGGACTTCACATTTTTTAAACTAAAAATGTTTATTTTTCTCTCTTTTACAACCTAGCGTTAGTTATTTTTGTTTCATTATGTGAAAAAAGACACGTCTATCTTCTTCCTTGTTATCGTTTTGGAAGAGTTTAAATTTGATATTTTGCTGGGAGTGAAGTCGAACTATTTTATTTAAGGTTGAATGCGGAGGGAGCGTGAGTGAGTGATGTGGCAGTGAGGGGAGAGCGCGGGAAAAGAGAAGCGCGAGGGCGTCGGAGCGAGCGGGAAGCACGTTTGTAGCGGCTGGGTGTGTAGCGCTAGTTTTGGAATTACATATATTTGGTTTTCTTTTAATAAATTAGAGTTGAGTGTTCCAGTGACGCTTCGGTCTCAGACGAGTTTTAGTCACACTTTTGAAGCAACAAACGAACCCGAAAGTTTAAAAAGGGACGCTAAAGTTTGTTGAAACATGATTGGGTGACGAAACAGTAGTCGCATAGACAAGCAGACCGATCGTCAGCGTCAGTGACCGTGAAGAGAACGTCAACATGGAAGGCACCGTTCCGAGCGTATGTTGTACGTCAAAGTGCAAAAAAAAAATGAATTGCGTTGTGCAAAGTTTGTGGCTCCAGAATCAGTGACGCTCCCACAACAACGTCCAACTTCTTCCGGCATTTTAGATGCCGTAAAGAAAGGTAACGTTAATTTTTCTTTTTCCGGAACTCATCCGATCATAGACGTCTACGTTATGTTATACGGTCATGCATCACGTAACGCCCGAGCGCATATACTGTACGTCCGTGGTCCCATAAGGTTATAATAGAGCTCAGAAATGGCGATCGGAGAACGGGAAGTAGCGAACGCAACAGCCTCCCGCCCCGCACGAAACACGTGCACATCTCATGTCTCTTGTATACGAAGCGATTGCGCTGCCAGGCGTATAATAGTACAGCACATATATAACCTATAATACGTGTATATAGTACATACAGTCATAATGTGTTATAACCTAATTCCTCCTAGGCTACAAACCACCGTCGTATATGCGGTCCGTGGTTGACGTCGTTATGCGGCGCATGACTGTAGCTGGGTTCAGTTCATTGAAATGTATAGCTTGCTAAATTGTATATGTTCTTACTTATCTAAGTATTCTGCATGTGTGTATTAGAGTTTGCTATGTTGAGTAAGCAGGCACTTCCCATAGTTACCATCAAGTAAATGAAATGAAAAAGTTCTTCTAATTCTTTAATACAGAATGAAAGAGATATTCAGATTATTCTACAGTTAATTTATATTGAAAGTATTGTTGCTGTTACTAAAATAGGTTTCTGCAGTTGTATTTCACAGTCAGAGATCCAATAGGCCCAATTTCAGATTAAAATAAACTTGTTTCTGAATGCGTAGAACAAGGGTGCACAAAATAAGCATCCTGCGGCTTGGCCTGATGTCCTACAGGTTATCTTTCCACGCACAGGCCATCGGTTTTAATATAAAATAGTATTACTACATTAAATATGGGTGCTAGAATTCAATGTGACTTGACTTGTGAATTGCTTGACTTAAGCAATGACTTGACTTGGCTTGCTTGACTCCATGCAGGGACTCGCCTTGACTTGCTTGATTCTAAACACTGTAACTTGGGACTTGACTTGAGACTTGAAGGTTAAGACTGACTTACACATGTGTGACTTACTCCTACCACTGATGGACCACTCCTGAAGAGAGTAACAGTGGTGCTGAACTGTCTCCATTTCTGCTCTATCTGCCTGACAGCAGACTGCTGAAGCCAGGAGTCTTTAGAAATTATTCTGCCCTGAAGAGTGTCAACAACTCTTTTGCCGGGGTTCTCAGAAGTCTCCTTTAACTGCGGTATGAAATATGTTTGCAAACTTTTTTTGCAAATGCCAGGCATCTGAAGGCTTTCAAATAGTGCAGGGACACCCAAACTCACATCTGACTGTGACCTCACGCCTGTCCTCTCATTGATTGATACTCCTGACTTGCATCACAAACTTTTCCAGATGAAGACACTTAATGTTGGGTCATTTTGATCAACAAATGAATGAAAAAATGAGATAAGACTTATTGATCCCGAGGGAAATTCTGATGCCAACGACATGCTCAGTGCCACAGAGAAAGGGGATAGTCAATAAATAATTAAATTAAATTCAGTTATACAAGTATGTACAGGTATGTAAAGTATTGGATTTTGCATGTTATTTCTTTTTTTTAATTTTTATAACTTGGATAAAGATATGAGCCCATTTTAAGCCAAATGTACGTGGAAATTCAGAAAACTCTAAAGGGTTCACAAACTTTCTAGTGCCACCACATATTCTTAAATAATGATTATGATGCTCGTGTAACTTGCCCATCTTATGCGTTTAGTGCATCAGGATGCATTTATTTTCATACTGTTATCTTTTTACTTTTATTTGCTGCTGTAAATATTGTCACTGTTAAATCAGGGCTCGAATCCTCATCATAGCACTTGAGCATTTCAGCCATTGATATGGAGGGAAGTGAATTATGCAAAGCAGCATTATGATTCATTGTGGTAAAATGGCATCTATAAATGATGCTCGGATGAGAAATGCTTTATTCCTCAGGAGGGACTTGGCCATACTGGCCCAATGAGACCAAAGCCACAGTGCAGTGATCAGATAAGGAAAAAATGAACATGGGTAATTCTAGGACAATCATAAAAAAAACTCTGAGCTGCTGGCCTGCCCATTAGAAAGTGAGCGCTCAGGAATTTGCAGTAGATGGCGGGAACTATACAAAGGGCTTTGTTTATAGTGAAACGTAGATCTTCAGAGCTCGGTAAATAACATTCACAACGAAGGCCGTCCCCGAGACAAATAAACAGCCCTGATTTTAATTGGAATAAGATGACAAAAAGGGAGCTGTCCCACATGTGTTCCGCGTTGTCCACGTCGCTGAGGAGAGCAGCGCACGCTGTTTCAATAAACATGTTGCTCAGGGTGAAAATATATACTTTGCACGATGTTTACGGAATTTCTTTGCAGTATGATAACAAAGCTAATGCCTGCGTATTTGTGGGACAGAGCAAAGTATGCGGGGGTGCGCGGTGCAGGAGAGGCCATGTAAATAATAGCTGATTGCTGTACGTTCCAGAGATCCCTTTTAATCTTGTTAACTTGGATTCAGGAGAGTGATGGACTTGCGCACATCAGGGCCTAAACTGAGGCAGCTGGTGCCAGTTTAAATATTAGCAGTGGGATTGCATCCAGGTAGTCAAACCACTTTACAGCATCAGAGTTTGGCTTTAAACTGTGTGGAGAGAAGAAAAAAAAAAAAAACCTGCGAGCGGAACCTCGAGCTCTGGCTTGTTAGCTTGATCAAAGCGGAAATAAAACTAGCTTGTCATTATTGTCTGCTGTGAAATTCTGTAGGAGGATTTGCTGGAGTATGGAAATATGGGGAGGCACCGTGAACAGGAGCGATAATTCGAATGTTGGGGGGGACAGACAGGACTGGTAAGGACTATTTGGTTGGTTTTTGGGGCCATGCTTGCACCATAACATGAACTCCTTGCTAAAACATGCTTGTATTTTGAAGTTTGCAAGAAGGCCCACAGCAGGACCTTGGATGTGAAGTTTCCAGGTATCATTTGTTTACTTATTTGCTCATCCAATGGTTTTGCTCTGAGCAATTTTGACAGAGCATGGCTTCTCGTAGGATTTGAAAGGACAGCCTTCAGACAGCTTTAACCACTGTGACAACTTCCAGGACATCGTACAGATAACAGCCACGTACAAAGTCACTAAAAACCCTTATGGCTTCACAGGTGTTGAAATGATGCTTAAAAACCCTTTAAAATATTGTCCAACTTAAGCTTGAATACTATTTTATATTAAAACTGATGGTCTGTGCGTAGAAAGGTAACCTGTAGGACATCAGGCCAGGCCGGAGGTCACGGTGTCTGTATCTCTTTGGTGTGTGTCACACGGCCGCAAAAGGGAATAAAGCCGATTAGCTGGTGCTTGGGTATATTTCAGCTTCGCGAGACAGGTATTCATATTACTCTTCCTGCTAAGCTCAGCATGAAAAGTGCTGACGTTTTCAAAGAGAAAAGGAAAATGTCGTTGGCACTTGGCATCTTAAGAAGCTTGTGGGTTTGACAATGAACAAACTAAATGAATGAAAGGGCTGTTATTTGTATGTTTAATGTACTGTATGCTATTGGTTTGAATGTTTTAAGGTTCTTTTTGATATTTTTATTCTTGTTGTGAGCTTTTCTGCTCATTTCCCATAAGAGCAACAAGGCACATCATGCTGAAATTTATACAAGCCTCTAATAGTTAGTTTTGCGCAGCTGCTCTCCGCTTGCTTGCCTGGATGCCTTGAAGGCAGCGTCCACTCTGTCAGCACCTTCTCCACCAGGGAGATTATTTTTCCTTTTGCGCCACAGGTCACGCTTGTGTCCGGAACAGACAGCACTCTTAGAAGGAACGGTGCACGTCTCACCGCGGGCAACTGGCAGCATGTGGTGGGCAATCGAGACATGCTGGCCAGCATAAACTTGCCCCCTGTAGTGAATCGGTATCAATTATAATCCAATGACAACTCAGACCCAAACCAACTCGCTTCACGCGTCAAGAAACACGTAAGACTCTATTTTGACTCTAACCAGGGTATGAGAGTCGAGGGAGAACAACACTGACATTCAAAGCGGTCAGGGATGTTTCTGAGACTCAACCGGGACTCTGGCTGCTAGCTGAAGCTCAGCTCCGACAGCGTGTCTTGTGCTGGTCCTTGTCCCTGAGTGTACGGCCGTACTGAATGCTCTGCATGTGTCAACCATGATATCAGACCATCATTTGGTTCATATTAACTAACAGTATGGCCTCGGTCCCAGTCTAAAAAATGTTCAAATATTTCTTTATTCTGACACTGTAATTAATCTGTGGGATATAATGGAGCTTTGTTATTTGTTTTGAAGAACTGGAATTTGATCAGCTCTTTTGTACTGATGCAAAATATGTTTGCCCCCCCCCCCCCCTTTTTTTTTTCTTCTTGTTTTTTTTCCACAGTTTTGCTATAAGCTGCTTGGGCTTCTCTTGGTTTTGCTTCTGATTTGTTTTAGCATGTTTTTTTACGGTGAAACTGAGGTTAGCTGAGGAGGATTCATCACGAATGAACTTTAACACCAGCATTTTCTGCCCCGGAGGACAATCTGGAATTTTTGGGGATTCGCCATAGGTGATATCATTCTGAAAACATTTTATATATTTATGTCTGTATGCGTTTATACATTCGGTGTTAAAGGCAGAGTGGAAGCCCCCCTCCCCCTACACACACGCATACACACACGCACACCCGGTGTATTAATGGAAAAATTGTTAAAGGTGGAAAATACTCGCATGGAGGCAGAAACACAGCTGCTGAGCATATAAATTCCTTGAAAGTGAAACGAGAAACACATTCTTTAAGAAAGAGTCATACAACCGACTTTAACCGTGCTCTCCCGTGGCCCCCTTTGTGTACAGATGTGTGGAGCAGGAGCCCCAAATTAGTTAGCAGAATATGGGTTCACGTGTTGAATGGGGGCTCTGTTGTGGGGTCTTTATAGGAGACCAGTGGGCCAGCTGAAGGAGAGAAAGGGCAAGCATTAATCTTGCGATGCATGGCGTACGCTCGGTGGTTGGACACGGCAGATGACAAAAATGTTTTCACTCGCATTGAAAGGCTTCTCTATGGAGAGCAAAGCATGGGGGCAGGGAAACAGGAATTCGGAGAGCAAGCACCATTTCTCAGGCGCAACGTTCCCTGTTTCTGTTTTTGTTTTCCCAGTCGAAAAGGAACATTTTGCGCTGCACAACACAGGCCTGAAAAATTTTCTGTCAATTTGCACTTGGACTGCAATTATTTAAGATGGTGATGCTCACAGGCATCTTGTCTTGTGTTGTCTTAATGCAATTTGACTGTTTAGTGAAATTTTGTTGCACTTGGATGAAGAAGGATAAGTATGGGTTGAGCAGCTTGGGTGGAATTCATGCTGGGTGACTATGAGTGTGAGTGAGAATGAGGATGAACAGCTCACACTACCTCACACCTCTTTCTGGAGAGACACAGCCAATGCTTTTGTAGGTGAAAAGCAGCTGTTGTCTGGCTTTTTCAAGCGGGACGGTGCACGTTTCCACTGGGGACGTGTTTGTGTGTGATGTATGACCTCCATGACTCACATGTGCTGGACTGCTCACAGGGGGAGGGTTCAGTGTAGCAGGGATGTGTAAATTATTGCAAGGTCAGATGTGCACCCGGCCCCCCTGTGGCCTTGCCCAGAGGAACCTGTGCACACAAACCCCAGTCAACCCCGGGCTGTAAAGCATCCCTTCCTGGCCCTCGGTGGAATGATCATCTGGACGATGCTCTGTTCAGTGAACGCACCATTAAAATCTGCTGCTAATTCTGTAACCTGCAGCCACGTGGCACCCTGCCTGAACACAAGACAACGTTAAAATTCAAAATTCATCATCCAGGCTAAACAGTGCCATTTGCAGGTCATTATTGTATTATGCCAACAGTAGCAACAGTAATGCTTAAAATAACAAAGCAACAAAAAACATTAATTGTTGTTTAGTTGAATATTATACATCTGCAGATGACATATCAACTTGAAAGGGTTGCTTATGAACATATTTTTGTGCGACAGAAGGTGTTAACACAGACAAAATGCCTATTTATCTATTTTAACAGTGTTAGTTGCTTTCTTGTGAACAACTTGGAGTGTGGGTGCGTGTGTGCGTGCGTGCGTGCGCGCGCGCGCGCGCACATGTAGGTGCGGAGAACAGAGAGATCATCGGAATAGTGCCTTTGAAGTATGAATGTGTTTTATCTTGACCTTAGTCTTATGAAGACAAATCCATACTTTCACAGCCTGGATGCCGAAAAGAAATAAATGAAAAACTTTCCATACCCTGCATCTTAAAATGATTTGTATAAACAGAAGCATCTGCAAAGGAGTTTGTTTGCAGTTGCATTTGAAGAGTTTGTCAAGGGAAAGAACTTCTTGTTTCTAGTGACATCACATGTAGCTCAAACACCAGGTCAGTGGTAGCTAAAGGTTACCTCTGGCATAAACCTGCATGGTGTCAAAGTGGTTAAAGCCTTGAGTTTGCCATCTGAAAGCTATCCGTTCAAATCCCAAGAAGAACCTTGCTGTGTTAGAGGGCAAATTTATAAATTATTCTGGACAAAAACATTGGATAAGCAAATAAATAAATAAATGATACCTCATGTTCAGCTGTGGGCCCTCTTATAAACTTTGAAAACAAGGAGTATGTTTTAGCAAAGTAGTTCATCTGATTGCAGCCTTGTGGGAGACCTTGTCAAGTCAATGATAAAAATATGGTGCAGTCCTTGAGGGTGTAAAATCTTATTTAATATTGCCTGTAAGTGTAATGAAACCGAGTAATAGGTGGGGCTGCAAATACAGGTGCAGCAGAGGTCAGAGCTGTTTACACTTTAGTGGACTGGATTCGAATCCCCACTCATGATCAGTGTTCATGTTATGACCTGACACAGGTAAAAATTACCCAGGTAGAGAACATGGTAAATTAATATGATTAGCATAGCATACAGGTGTAACAAGGTGAGGCACTAGAGCATAAAGAATAATCTAATTGCTAAGTTATAGAAAGGTGTGTTGTAGCAGAGCAGCCATAGCTTTTTTTTTTTTATTTTTTTTTTAAATCTTTGGAAAATAAAATGTAGACCTGCTGCCCCTTATCCATTGTACACAAACCTAAATCTCACAATGTGTCCCTAATGTGACAGCTTACCATTTAACTTGATTTAAGAGAACGGGCTGCATTGCTAGAAAAGCCTGTCACCACTTTAAGTTAAGACAGCAGTTACTTCTGCGTTTTTCATTAACCGAAAATACTCTATATACTTGGTATTTGTTTTTCATTTGCTGGACGTTGCAACATGCAGACAGGACATGAATATATTTTTCCAAAGTGGCTGCAGCGACCACTTGAAAGTTAACAGCAAGGACCATGCAGGCAGGAACAGAAGGACTCTTAAGTTAAATGAAGGAGCCTTTGGAGTCATTTTCATTTTGTTTTGCTGTTTTAATGACTCCCAGAGCTACTGGAACATGGCATCCTGTTTTTGTGGATTTCTGGACGGTTTTAGCTTTTGGGAATTCTGCTATTCAGGCTACGTGAGTTGCACTCTTATTCGTCTAACAGCCTTTCATCATGACTTGGATGGGTGGATGGATGGAAATGCAGTCCAGCCAGTGCATTATATTTTCAAAATCTGCTCTGCAACTGTTTCTGTTAAACCATCAAATTCATGCAACAAAAGCAGATTTTTAACGTCACTTTGTTAGATCTGCTGCACCTTGGCTTAAGGGTGTCCATGGAAAAAAATTAAAAAGCAGAGTGTAAGTATTTGTGCAGGGTTTACATCTGTGTTAAAGAGCAGCATTGTGTCACTGAGGAGTGAACAATATTGAAGAAAAATAGAAATTGGTGGTGGTATGCTTGAATGTGGGGTCAAAACCAAATCAGTCTGCATGGAGTTTGCATGTCCTCCCCATTGTTTACATGGGTTTCCTTTAGGTTCTCCAGTTTCTATCCAAAGTCCAAAGACATCTTTTAGGTTCATTGGTGGTTGTAAATTGTGTATAGTGTGTGACTACCCAGTGATCAATGGGTGTAGCTTCCTAGTTTGCTGCCTAGTGATTCCACAATAGGTTCTGCACTGCTGCTACCGTGACAAGGCCAAGAAATTAGTGAAAGTGAGTGAATATTTCTGCATAACTCCAGTCAGATTTGTGGATTATATTCCCTCAACACCTAACAAGCTGTTACATCACTGTGGGAATGTGAGATTGTCTCTCCTGTTTCTGTGTAGTTCAGATTTCTAGCAGCAAAGGTAATTCTTTTGCCTTGGGTTCAGGATCCAAGAAGAACAAATCTGACACAATGAAAATGTGGTATGAAATGTGAAGTTAAGCATTAATAACCTTCCGGTGGTCATGGGTGGAACAGGAAGACCATTCATATCATTTCTAGGCTTCTGCACAATGATTACTGTACTTAAGGATGCATTGAAAACAGCCTTTTAACAAAAAAGTAACCTGCCTTATCGATGACGTGTATTTTTCTTTTGTTTTTCATCTTTAGCAAAGTTTTACCTTTTTTTAAAATTTTTCTGAACAAGTTGGGCTTTTTTTAGCCTCCCATGGAATCTGATCTTTTGAGTCTCTCGTACAGTATATACAGTACAAGAAGACAAAAAAGCTCCTTGCAGAGAACTTTTTTCATTTTTGAGCAGCACCAGTAACTTTTTTTTTTTTTTTAAAGTAAATTGTATGTCTTGCTGAGCTGGCAGTTAGCAACTGTACAATTAACTGAGGATCAGTTTATTTCCACCTTTGGGAAATAGAGGGGGAGTTGCACAGTTCAGTGGCACCTCTCTCAAAAGCTGTCATTCAGCTGCATTCTCTTGAGACCCTCTTTGCCTAAACCCAGTGGCAACACAGCATTTGTTTTCAAAAGAAGGTATTTTTCCCCTCGCCTCAAGGATCATGGGAAATGACGGCACACTTTTGTTCCGTTTTTGTTTAATTCCAAACAGTAACTTTCGCTGTATTACCTGTAAGCAGATACCTTAGACATCAGAAGCTGTGTGTTTGGCTCCAGTGCAGGAGCAGCACGAATTAGAAACTGTCAAGATGATCTCTTGTGCTCCAGCCTCATCCACATGGGATAAACAAAATCAAGTGCTGAAATCTGCACTGCTACCAATTTGGCATTGCTGTGTGATTTTTATAGGCTGATTCCTGAACCTCCGGATGCTAAACAGGGCTTTTACTGACATTAAGCTACACTGTATGGGCAAAAGTATGTGGACCCCCCCCTTTCTAATGCCTGAGATTAGCTTTTTCAGCTGCACTCATGCTGTATACAAACACATTCTAGACCACTGTGTTCTTCCAGCTTTGTGGCCACGGTTTGAGGAAGCAGCTCCTTTCCTGCTCTAGCATGACTGTGCCCTTGTGCACAAAGTGAGCTCCATAAACACATGGTTTGCCCAGGTTGGTGTGGAAGAACATGAGTGGCTGCACAGAGTCATCATCTACACCCCACTAAACACTTTTGGGATGAAAAGGAACTCCGACCACGAGCCAGGCCTTCTCGCCCAACATCGGTGCCTGATGCTTTTGTGGCCGATAGGGGCACAAATTCCCATAGCTGCGCTCCAAAATCTGGTGGAAAGCCTTAAAGAAGGAGGGAGCTGTTACAGCAGCAAAGGGGGAACAACTCCATATTAATGCTCATGGGTTTGGAATGGGAGGTTCAGCAAGCACAGATGGGTGTGATGCTCATGTGTCCACACGCTTTTGGCCATGCAGTGTATTTCTGGATATATTTTAAATACTTCTTATAAAATTTTACATTTATCAGCAACATAGAGTGTAGAAACATCAACAGTAAAATGGCCTCTCAGGTGAGATGGTCTATTACTACACTCCTGGAAAAGTCCTGCAGCCTACGAGATTAATATGATGTCCAGAATTCTCTATACTGCCTGACATGCATAATGTAACTGTACCATAGATGGTGGACATAAAATTGAATGATGGGAACTCGTAGTGCAAGGTATGTACAACATCTGCAGCTGGTGCAGACCTGTAGCTAAAGGAAATTAGGTTGTGGTGAAAAAATAACCCAGCCGTGTATTGCCCTGGTAAGATGAATGCAGTATAAAAATTAATCAAACTGAATTGGCAAAACAGAGTCACAGGTTCACATACCTGTTGAATAAAATTAGGCTTTTTAATATGAACCATGTCAGTAAAATATCCAGCTGTGTTGGTGAGTAAAACCGCTGTAAGTTGCAGGAAAAATATATAAACAACAAAGTGTCGGCAAGATTTGCCTGCTGTCCTCAAGAATGTACTGCATTAACTCAGTGAATATCATTACTGCAGTCTTTTGCAGCAGTGCTGCAATGCAGTACCAGCAAGCACCAAGCATTTAATGAAAAGCTCTATAAAGTCGGTTTTAGCAAGGACGTTCCTTATTAAATGCGGTCCAAACCCTCTGTCCCGGGACCACATGAACAATATTTATTCTGTATCTGTGTGTTGTGAGCCTGTTTCATGGCTCTCAAACAAACGCCCGTTAGGTGACACTGGCCAGCAGCCATCTTCCTGTGAACTTGAGGAATTTTCCGGCTGGACCCTTTTTGATGTGTAAATGTCCTCTATCCTGGACCCACCTCCCATTGCTCCCGTCCCTCCATTTCTATGCTTCTTTTCCTTTGGAGGAAAAAAAAAGTTCCCCATGATTCAAACGCATTGAGTCGCGTGTAGGAACGCTTCTCTGCGGGCTGTGGCTGAAGGCTGCGAAGCCAAGAAAGTCAATGCGAGATTTTGGTTTCCATTAGTGTCCGGCGGAACTCACAAGTCTGCAGCTTGCAGAGATAAGACAAATGAAATATTCATGCCATTGCTTCTCAGGTCAACAAAAAACAATAATGTTACAGAACTGCCGCCAAGCCCTTTGCATGATCACACTGTAACCCTTTGCTATCCAGAGAAGGTGTGCATCTTTACTGATTTGCAAGATTGACCTAGAAAAAAACTGCTCATGAATAATAATAATAATAATAATAATAATAATAATAATATTGTTTCTTGTATCTACAGATACCCCTTAGGTCTTTGCTGCTGAATTGGAATTGATTATTGTCGTGGATTGTTGCATAGCAGCTCGGAGATGCATCTTAAGAGACCTTTGTCTCAATTGAAAGACTTATCATTCATATTGCATAACATTTTTAATTTTGGGAAGCTTCTCAAAATGCTTCTTGGTCTTACTTACCCTGATAAGCATTTCTTTTTATCGCAGAGCACTTGGGTATTTAGTGATGAGTTCTAACAGTGTTGACGACAAGAAATCACTTGCTTACAGCTTAAAGCAACTGTTTTAAAGTTATTTTTCTTGCCGAAAATTTAGATAAATGTGCAGTAAAATGTTTGGCCATCATTCACCCTTTATGAATGCTGCTTGTTCAGTATAGCGTTATGGTGAGTCAGGGTTGGGGGGGGGGTACAAATTCTGTCCTGGAAACATAGATGGTGAGCCGGGATACACTCTGGTCAAGACAGCAGTCCATCACAGAGCAGCCTCTTACACACACGCACCGACACACGCAGCTAGAACATGCAATAAGATGCAAGTCTTTCCCAAAATAACTTGTAACAATTAAATATTGTCTGGTCTGTATTAAAAAGTGCATTCTGTGCACATTATTTTGACATTAGAAGTCCTAAAGGAAACATGGAGGTGCACCTGTTTATACCAACAGAGTATTTACTCAGAACACCTTGCATAATGCTATCAGGCACACACAAAGGGTGCAACCAAGGGCTTGGCTGCACATGCTGGGGGGAGATAGGGTCGCGGTGCCGTGCTGGGCCGCCAGGTTGTCTGTAAACAGGATGTGCATGTTTTATGAGCAGCATGGGGGGGACTTGGCTCCACCTGCCTCTTATAAGGCCCTTGTGGTTCACTGGTCCTGAGATTTACGCTGGTTTGACATGGATTTTGAATGCGATAAAATGTGTTTTCAGACTTCCATTAAGTCCACAAACCACAGACACACCAGGTGGTGGTTGTGAATCACTGAAGTGTTTGTTTTTTTTTTGTATACTGTATTGGAACATAACATATATTGAGAGTTTAACAGTTTTTTTTTAATGCTGATGTTTTTTGGTCAAAAAGGAGAGTTTTACATAAATTTTATGTTATGGTTGACTCAAGAAATCTAAACAATTCTTGTGGCAAACAGCAGTTATTAAGCAGTGGGTAAAAAAAGACAAGTTTCAGAATACGGCAGCCTCCCTCATGTCTTTTCCTTATTCTCTGTGGTTCAGACTTCTAGCAGCAAAGGTAATGCTTTTGCCTCAGGTTCATGATCCACGGAGTGCAAATCTCTCTGACACTCCAGTTGCTGAGATCCACAAATGAAAATGTGGTATGAAATATGAAGCTAAGCATTAATAACCTTCTGGTGGTCATTGGTGGAACAGGAACATCATCCATATCATTTCCAAGTTTCTGCACAAGGATTACTGTACTTAAGGATGCATTGAAAACAGCCTTTTAACAAAAAAGTAACCTGCCTTATCGATGACGTGTATTTTTCTTTTGTTTTTCATCTTTAGCAAAGTTTTACCTTGTTTTTATTTTTCTGAACAAGTTGGGCTTTTTTTTAGCCTCCCATAAAATCTGATCTCTTGAGTCCCTTGTATATACAGTACAAGAAGACAAAAAAAGCTCCTTGCAGATAACTTTTTCATTTTTGAGCAGTACCAGTAACTTTTTTTTTTTTTTTTGTACAATTTATTAATGTGTCAGGTATTAACTTAAAGGTTCCCCATAGCCTCTGTTGGCCAACACAAGGTCTTTAAAGCATTGATCAGTCAGCCTCAGTGTCTGAAGACCTCAATCAGTTCTAACTGTCACTTAAATAAAAGCAAACTTGGGCCCAAGCAGTAGCAAACATACCTTAGACAAAACTCTTGAACATGGAGAATAAATATTTATCAAATTGTACATTCGCTATTGTCAGTGCAAGTTGGTAGCGGTAACCGTGAAACAAAGGGCTTCAGACAACATTGCGCGATTTTGCTGTTCACTTTTGTGCCTACAAACGTCAGTGTTTTGATAACAAATTGTATGTCTTGCTGAGCTGGCAGTTAGCAACCACAATTAACTGAGGATCAGTTTATTTCCACCTTTGGGAAATAGAGGGGGAGTCGCACAGTTCAGTGGCACCTCTCTCAAAAGCTGTCATTCAGCTGCATTCTCCTGAGACCCTCTTTACCTGTGCAAACTATACAATGGTCATCTGAAAACAAATGCTGTGTTGCCACTGGGTTGTCAGGGTTTAGGCAGATATTTCCTATTTCAGATTTAATTTACATCATTAGTTAGACCAAATTGTTGCATGTTACACTTCCATGTGTGTTTGTGCTATTTAAACAATGATATAAACATAAGTTACGCAGTAAATGCTGCACCTACAATATTCCTTGTACCTCCACTCATACCCGTTACCCTGGTAATGGACTACATTTATCCAAAATATGTAATGTGTGGTCCAAGGTCCTATGTTGATGAGGCCAAATTCTTACCCTAAATATTTCTGTCCATTCAATGAGATGTTCTCACACTGTTCTGTAACTTTCTTTCAATAGGACTTTTTCCTTTTCCTTTTTTTCCAGCTTTGCATCTCCCAAGTGAGCTAAAATGCTGGAATCTGGTTTCAGGTTTGGAGATGGGCATTTGTAGGAGATGCAGAGGGAGTCTTGGGGGTGGGGTAGAGGCATGGGAAATATTGAAATATTGCTGTGCAGTTGTGCAAATTAAACAGGACGGCAACCCCTCCAGCTAGCCCCGCTGTGTGGAACCTGTCTTTTAGGGATACTGTCTTTTCAAATTGAAGAAATTGTCATTTTGCGAGGACCAAAAAAAAAGTTCCGCTTTCCCCTCTCCATGACATTAAGTTTTACTGTCACCCACCTGCAGATGACATATCTTAAATAACTCAAACTTTGGACTGAAAAGATAAGGTTTTCCAGACACGTGTGCCAGAAATAGAAACTAAAATAAAATTCACGACCCACTGCAAAGAACCAGGATGATTACATTTGCCTGGAGTCCAGGTTAGTATTAAAAAACCATCTGCGTTTAAATTTGAGGCAAAAAGAAACTTTTCTTATGTCCATTTTATCAAACAGCTGTCTGTGTGGTGGTGGGGGGGGGGGGGGCATGAGAAACTACAACTAAATGGAAACTGTAAACATTGTGGCTCTCAAAATAGAACAAAAAAATAATCCCCAAAAGTCCCGTTGGTTGCATTCTTGTGTAACTCAAGTTGTAACTTGCCTTAAAATAAATTTGCTTGCACTCCTGCATACACGCTATTGATGCGAACATTCAGAAGCCATGGGAGGGAAGCAGAACAGTGCCGTTTGGCCTTACCGGTGGAAGCGCTCCTATCCTTACGTCCCAGTGTGTCTGGCTGCGGCGTCCAGAACCCCCGCGCTCATCATCCACGCTGTGCAGGGCTGCACACGCGTGTGTTCATGTGACAGCAGCCTGGGTGGCTGTCTGTTTGCTGCTGATATCTGAGTGTCTCAGCTGAGAGGCTCCAGGAGGCAGAAATGGCACATGATTCCAAGAAGCAGTTTTTGAGGGGGGAAAAAGGGGGTCGGACAGTTGAAATGCTGCTTCAGCTCCACACACTGCTTCCCCTTCCCTTCCCTCCCCCTTTTCTCTCTCTCTCTCTTGCTCTCTTTCTTTCTCGTTCTCTGTCTCTCTCTTTTTGTTTCACTGTTTCCATATTTTTATATATACAGTTACAAAAAAACCCATATTAGTGCAAAAGCAAAATGTAAGCAATAAAACAAAAAAATTCGAAGTATTGTGAGTCTAATGTGTATACTTTTCTCGACATATCGCTGTTCTCTCATGTTCAAAATAGCGAGGCTCTTTCTTTAGGTCTTGTGGACCCCAAACCACTTTTGTTAACACCGAGGAGTAACATGTAAACTGCTGCCTTCAATTATACCGACTCACGCAAAAACGGTTAGCAAATTAGATCAAGTTGGGATTCTTGCGCCTCACCCTCATAAAAGCTGCCCTGGTGGCACTCTTGTGTTCAGTTACATGGCCTATAGTTTGAAAAGAGACATTATTATTATTATTATTATTACACAGGAAATGTCCGATAACGTTTACAATTATTTCCCTAATTGTAGAGAAGGCAGCACCTACTGTACTGGCTGATATCGGTATTTTTATTACAGGAATTACCACAGAAGTGGGAAACAAGGCCCTTCAAATGGTTCTCGGTGCCTCACTAGCTGCTGCCCCAACTGCTAACCTTCTTCAGATTAAAAATAAACTCCCTCTAAGATTGCAGTTGTGCTTGGAACTTGCAAACACTGCAATTTTATCTGTTTTTATATTACATGGACTTTAAAGTTTGTCTTTTTCTAGGTATAAGTACAGGATGCCTGAGAATGATGTACCAAACAATTTATGACGGATTATGCTAATGAACACATATTGGCTTTAGGGTCTTATATACAGGAATATAAACAGCATTTTTAGTTTTCTCCTTGTAATTAAGCAATATTACACATATTATTATTATTAATAATAATAATATAACTGTCTAAATTGAAGCTATCTGAACGTTTTGAAAATATTGCATTTAATATCACAGCATCATCCTGTGTTGTTGCATAGATTGACATTTTTTGTGCTACTGATCTGGCCAGTAAACATTGCAGAATAAAAAAGAGAAGATACAATTGAAAATAAAAGGGTTTAAAACTGTAAGATGTCATGAAACCTGAAAATTACCTGTAATAACATATTGGCCAATAAATAAATTTAAATATGTACAATAGGTTTTAAATCTCTCCATGTTTGTGACTTCTGTGGCTGCCAAAATGACTAATAGCCTGATGTATCTCACAGAAGAGCTCCTTCATACCTATAAACATGTGCTGGATCAGCTCCAAAACACTTTAAATTTCCTTCACAATTCAACACTTACAGAATATTATCTGTAAGGGAGTTTTAATTTAAAGTAACTTTAAATTATTGTAAATCTGTGGAATCTTCTAAGCTTTCTACAACACAGAATACTTATCACCATCAGTTATGATTAAAAACATGGTTAGGAAATAACAGCTTTTTTTCCTGCTCTCAACCACACATAAGTCTTCATTTTTCATCCAAACAAGTGAGGGGGATACTTTAACCTACTTCATGTAATGCGGTATCTTTTACCTGTTATGCGGTCTGTGCTGTTCCTTTAATTGTGCTGTTGTGTCGCCATCTGTTGGCCACTTATCAAAAATCTGGTGGAAAACAAATTCAGTACAACTGATTTCCAAGGAAACTTTCTGTTATGCATTCATCTAAATACTAGGTTACTTACAATAATAAACCCTTTCATACAACTGGGCAATTTCACTAGGAAAATGACAAAGAAAGCACCCTTCTCAAGGGCAAAGACAACTGCAGTCCTTCATGTTGCAAAGCACCGGCTTTACGTGCTAGACCACCTGCTGCGCTCAGATTTCTGGTGAATTGTGAGCCATTATGCTTATTTCTGATCATAACATACATATTTCCTTTATCAACCACTTTTTTAGCACAACCCCGTGAAGTGCAGTCTACACCTCTCTATAACTTTATATTCTGCAGAACCATCATCATCTGAGGGCTTCAGAGGGTCAACTCCAGCACTCACTGTCACTAAATAAGCTTCAGCCCCAAGCTGTAATGAAGTCAAACCTGTTTACACACTGAAAACCCGCATCAGAAACAGCTTTACTAGTATGACCATTTGATGTGTATTCATGCACGTCTCATTTCTGTACAGAACTGAGTATTCAAAATGAGTATTACAAGGACAAAAATAGATATTTTGGAAGCATTTAAGCATTTAACATGAACATTGGTTATCTCTGTACAAACTAAGAACATTTTACAATTCCATGTAGTTGTACCTTTATTTTTTACAATCACTGGTTTTTACACAGGTTGCTGTTTCATTGAAGTAACTAAGCATAGTATATAACTTTACATCTCGTGTGCATGTAGTCAACTCCGCCTTGCACATTTCCTTTCTTTGTTGTTATGCTGTCATCCCCCTTGCATCTATGTAGGGGCTGAGCTGTTTCTGCACACCCATTTAACACTATTTCAGTTTTTAGGAACAGATCCCAAGGACCACACTGGCATAGTTTTGGATTGAGACGGTAGACCAGTCTTTACTAGGTGTAAAAATCCATCCTCAGATCTGATGGTGATAGTGTGTTGTAAAATAGGGTATTTCCAAACAGGTAGAGTGATCCTGCTCTATTCTTTGTTAACCACCTTCTCAGGTGGGCAAAGACACATTTCATCTAGCTGGTTAACATATACGCAAAAGGAACAATTTGATTTAACAAAGTCCTCCTCTGTAGGCCCACCTACAGATATTTCTCTTGAAAATATACACAGTAAGCAACATTTTCCCTCTGTTGCCATATGCACTCCTCCCACAACCACATGAAGGAGCAGAAGTCCTCATCTCATGTGTTTGGCTTAAGGAACCATATTTTTGAAACTGCACTTCATTTACTTAAAACAAGGAAAACAAATGTGATCAGAATGTAGAAGCATATGGCAGATATTGTACACATGTTATGACAAAGCATGAACATCTTTGCTAATAGTCCGGTCACAATCTGGAGAACCTCTTAGAATTCAAATATGCTAAGTGCCAGGTGTGTTTGATCCAAATAAAGATTTAGAGGATGAAATATAATTCCAACACTGCAGCTGGGCATTAATTTGGACACCTTTGTTTTTGATCATTTTTACCACCCAGTGATGCACCAAGGCATCTCCACACTGGGAAGTGACAATGCATGAAGCGGTAGAGGGGTCTTTATGTAAAAATAGGAGGAAGTTCATTTCAAAACAAAAGTGCCGCTAGTGGAACCAACAGCTTAACCCCCCCCCCAAAAAAAAACAACCCTTTGGCCTTCATACAAATTATATACATCGAAAGAATAAACTTAGCCCCACAAGATTCCTTAGTCCAGTATAAAAAAATAAAAAAAACCTCTCCTAAATTCTAGTTATATACATGAGGGACATCACAAGCTGCACCTCTTCCTTGTTAATTCTCCAGGTTTGGCTGATGATCCAGGAGGTGAGAAGGTACAGCCTCCACATTTCCATGTGTTCATTTGTTATAATCACTTGTCCAGTGCAGGGCTAGGGTAGTCCAGAACCTATTCTGGAATCATAGGGCACACAGTTCTCTGGATGGGACATCAGTTGTATCTAAGGGCAAACGCACATGCATTGACATGCTCATAAATGCACTGTGAGCAACATAAAACCACCAATTAAATGGAAATCTTTCTTTAGATTATAGGAGGCAACCAAAGCACCCTGCAGAAGCACTCACGAATATGGAGAGAAGTATAAATGCTAAGTCCTTCTAAAAATTCATTTCAAACTGTAAAATTCAACCTGGTCTGATTAAAAAAAAAAACTATATATTATTTAGGAAATAAGGTGTGCCTGTGTATACTGATACAGTATTTACTTTTAGTATAATTCTATCTATGCAAATTCTACCTGTATTCTAAAACTATATTCTATCTATCTATGCAAATCTACATAAACTGAATGGGATTCAAAACCATATCCAACCTCATAGCCCAAGAGCTAAGAGGCACCATAGTAGCCAATTTCCATATAGATCTTCTTTTATATCTCTGTAAAAAAAAAAAAAAAGTGCTTTTTTTTTGGTATGTGTAACTACATTTCATGAAGAATAACCTAAAAGAGTATGCCTCAATATACCAAAACTGCCTTCGAAAACAGGAGTAACTGTTGGAAGCCAAAGCTCAATAATGGGGATAAGGACTAAAAGCGATAAAACAATGACTGAAATTTGCAAGGGAACTGAATAAACACCTTTGTGACCTAATCTTGCCAAAAATTGCATGTTGCGAGCCTTACAAAGCGGTTTTAATGGTAGGGCTGTCATTCTGAAATGCTTGTATCAAGAACTGTTGCGCGAAAATACACAATCTGGAGTGATGAGCAAATAACCTGAACCCCTGAGTGTTTTGAGAATCTGAAAGGTCTCCTCAGTGGTTATTTTTCAAAACTTTCTTCCTATATAAATGCCAGTGTATGTTTAATAATAGGCAAATTAAGCCTTCAAGCATTGTTTCCAACTATAACTTATTATGGAGGATCTGTGATGTTATGGACAGCCTCATGAGAGTCAGTGGGTTCAGAAATCAATCTTCTTGTTTACATTACAACCATGGAATATGAAACCATTTGGATGATCTGGTGCAGCCTATATGGCAATATCGTTTCCCCACATGTTCTAAAATAGCACTTCCAAGTCATCGTAGAGTGGATTTTTACCTCCTTCACCTCTGAAGACAGAAGAATTCACTAAATTGTCCGGTATCTGAAGTACAAACAGTTCAGATTTTGCAGAACTGCATTCCAAGAATGACTGAAGCTTTTTTTTGTAAAAGCAAATGCGGTCCTTTTGCCTTTCTGATATTTTGTCCATCCCTAGTGAATATTTAATATAACCCCCATATATGAAGAATTATTATAACAATTTTTCTGCAGTTGCTACAGTTGTTTCACAAAATGCAGGTCTCTTTTACATTGAGAAAAAAATCCAGATTTGGTAAATTGATTTTCTCAGACACAATATACATCTTTTTTGAATAAAAAAGTTAAGGTTCTATGTGATCATTTATACCCTGTGTGCTTTCTTTGTAAAATAAGAAAAATAAGATGTATTGAGACATATTGCTAAACACTGTCCTCATCAAAATCAAGGGAGAATAGGATTACCAGTATAACAAAACTATCCAAGAAGCAAGGACCCTGACTGTGTTTTATTCCAAAATTAGGACATTTATAAATGACTGTAAATCATGAATGTAATAAACAGATCCATGATAGGATTCTAGGCACTCTACTTTCCTTGAGCAACTTTGAATATAAAATTTGTCATTTTGATTTCAGCCAAGATGGCAGAACCTGCCAATAAAACCTCAGTGGTTGTATGTGGGACCAGTCAGTAAATTGTGTTAATATATGTAGACAACATTTAAAATCCTACACGTAGACTGGTGCAAAGACTTTCACTCATACATTCTGCTTCAGAATGGACCATTGCTGGTGCTACCAGTGGCAGAAAATGCAGCACAATTTTAAGTGTAACACATTTACAAGGCAGTCATGGTTTACAGTGAGCTTTTCATTCAGGTGATCCTACATTCTGTGAAGTGTGGCTGGTTAACTTTGTCAGACGTGCCAACAAGTGGAAGGGTGTAGTGTAGGCCTGGTGATTCAAAACTACCAGGTTCAAGGCCAGATCACACTGGTCTTAGTGGAGTTTGCATGTGCGCTCTGTGTTCGTGTGGGATTTATTCCAATTTACACGTGCATTCCAAAGCCATGCTGTGCAAACAAATCTGTCTCTGTAGGTGTCCCTCAGTTACAGTGACTGTAATAGAGTAGAGAGCAATTCAGAGTATCCTGTTTTTATTTAGTGTTTCTGGGATAGGTGCTTCGATCTTTAAAGAATCTTACTTTAGTAAACATGAGTTTGTGAGGTCTTTTTTTTATTACCCCACGTCTCTTCCAGTTTTACAAGGTTCAGTGTGATATTAAATCACTTCAACTCTTTTTCAACTTTTTCAACTCTCTACCAATGCATAAGTGTGATATTACTTATGCATTGGTAGAGAGTTGAAAAATATTTACACCGCTAATTGTTTATTGTTTTCATCCTGGTAAGGAGTTACCAGAGATTTAATTCTAAATTGTATATTACCGGAGATATTAAGATTTATATCTTGAACTCCTGGAGCAGCAGGTGTATAGAAGTTCTCTCTCCAAGCTCCTTTTCTCACCATGCATATTATACAGTGTCTTGCAAGAATATTCAGACCCTTCTCAAAATCACACATTTTACTGAATAACAAAATGATGTATTAATATTTATTTCCATGTTCCATTTTTTTTCAGAATGAATTATTATAACTCAATATGAGTTTTGCATCACAAAATAATTTTTAAAATAAAAAAACTGAAACACGCTGTTTGCATAACTATTCAAACCCAAATTTTTTAAATAGAAAAAAAAACTGAAACATGGTGCTTGTGTAACAGTTAAAATCTTTTTACTGTGGCTAACCTTAATTATGTTAGATGCACAAACCTACCTCTTCTAAAATCACAAATATGGAAAATGGTACAAGTATTAAAGGCCCTGAACATTTCTGTAGTGGCAGTTTGCTCATTCATCAAAAACAGAAGAAGCATCATACAGCAAGAGATGTTGCCAGGATTGAGCTGTTTCTCCAAATTGAGCATTTGGGCAAGAAGTATACTGGTATGAGATGCCACTCTGAGGCCAACATCAACTTTGAAAGAATTCAGTGACTGCAGTGGGAGAGAATGTGCATCAGTCAACCATTTTCAGAACACTGCATAAAGTGGCCTGTATGGTAGGGTGGCAAAGAGGAAGCCATTGCTTAAAACAACTACTGTATATAAAAGTTCACCTAGTGTTTGTAACAAAGTACCTGGGTGATCCAGCAAAAAATGGCAAAAGGTACTATGGTCAGATGAAACAAAATTTGAACTTTTCAGAAGATTCCACATAGTACATTGCCCAGATAGCACCACCCCTACAGTAAAGCTTGGGGGTGGCAGTGTCATGCTGTGGGGTTGCTTTTCATCAGCATGGACTCCAAAGCTTTTAAAGACTTAAGGATGAATGGACAATACAAAGTACAGGCAAATACTACAGTAAAACCTGTCACAGTCTGATGAAATCTTAAAATTGGGACAACATTTCATCTTTCAACAGAACAATGATCTTAGACACAAGGCCAATGCACTGTTGGAATGGCTTCAGAAGAAGAAGAAAGTTTGTGTCCTACAGAAGCCCAAAGTCCTGATCTGAATCCATTTGAAGGTCTGTGCCCACAAGGGATCTCTGAGCAACCTGAGGGAACTTGAGCAGATTTGCTAGTGAGAATAAGCAAAAATTGCAATAAGCTGGTGTCTGAACCTGATAGAAACCCCCAAAATTTTGCTGCTATAATTGCTACAAAAAGGTTAAAGAAAAAAAGGTGCTTGGACTAAATATTGACTTCAAGGACTTGAGTACATGCAAATATGCTCATTCAGTTTGTTCGGGGTTACATAATTAAGCTTTTTCTTTAAAATATATATATATATATATATATATATATATATATATATTTTGTGAAGCAAAACTCATGTTGACAAATTTCATTTGTACTGTTATTCGGAATTAAAATATCACATGGAAAGAAATATTAACCCATAATTTCATTATGCAGTAAAATGTGATTTTGTAAAAGGTTTGAAAACTTTGGGAAGGCACTGTATGTTAATATTTGTGTTTTACTTTCAAGTTATGATCTACACTGTGGTAAAAGGGCTCCTTTGCTTTAAAGGGATATTCCATTTATTACTTCTGTTCTTCAGGGGAGGTTCAGAGGTAAACAGAGCAGTACATAAATTTAAACAAATTTTCAGAATATTTAACAGCCTAATAAGCATAGCCCAAGACACAAACTTTAGTTCATAAAAGCGTGTATAATATTCTGTAGGAATTGAAAAATATTTCTATGAAGTTGCAAACCGCAGCAACAGTTAGTTTGGCATTATGATGTCTTATAGCCTGTGCTTCCCAACACCTGTTTAGTGCATCCACAGTGAAAATTATTTAACGTTTAATTGTGATTTTGTCTAAAAAAAAATACTGTTTAATCCACTTTTTCTGCAGGACTGTAAGAATACGGACACTGGTATAGTTTATACTGTAGACACGGTGCGAAGAAATGAGAGAAATGTCCTGTTTGGGTCAGATACTGAGGTGTAAAACTAACGGTTTAGCGTATGTGCTCTATTTTTAATGAAGACAACGCCATTTTAATCGAACCACTGAGTTCCATGCTTAGCCATCGCACAGCGGCACCGAATGCAGATATTCGTGTTTAAAGAGTGCTGTATGACATGAAACAGGGGAACGCGGCTGGCATTAGCGACCCAGCGCAGAAGCAGCCGACATTCTGGGAGGAAGGATGCTGCTCGCCCCGCTTCGCCTCAGATGTCATGTTTAAACACGGAATTTAACATCCGGGAAACGGAACACGAGCACAGACGTGGAATGTGGGACTCTTCTCCTAAACGCCGCGATGATGGAGTAAAGAGCACCGTGATTGGTGGAGGCAGCGGGGAAGAAACATAAAACCACCGGAGACCTGGCACGGAGCTCCGGAGCGCGGTGGACTCGCGTTCGCGAACGATGCCCTCGAAATAGAAAAGCCGCGTTTCATCGGGGAAAAAGAGGGATTTTTCTCTCACTTTTATCATCCGACTGTTGTCGAACGGCAGCCAATCACAAAAAAGCAGACATCAGTGCCTGTAACCCCGAGCGCACAATGGCCTCGCTCGGACGCTCTCAGACAAACTTGAAGCGGCACTCCTTGATCGACAGCTCGGAGGCCAATAGCAATAACCATCGGGAAAGCCGCTTCGTTGACAGCCAATGAGAAATGGCAAAATCGCGGGTCCAATTAACGGTTAGGCTGTTGATGCAGGCTCCCAGCGCTAAACTTCACCAAATAATAGCTGTTTGTATTTTGGCTGCTGCAGTAGCCATTTTAGGTAAGTGGATGTTTTTTAACTTGCTGTTTTATTCCGCCGTGTACCTCTGCATCTCGCGCGGCAGGCTTGCGGGTGGGCTCGTGCCGAACTCCGCGCATCTCCCCCCCATGAATGAACTCCGCGGCTCTTGTGTGCTTTTTTAAACCAGGATTACGAATTTTGCACGGAGTTTTTTTTCCTTTCCTCCGCTCTCGTTCCGTCTCCCACCCTGCCTCCCCCCCCTCCGGTCAAATTTTTTTTATGCATTTCTTCTTAACTGTCATGGCGTGTTTGGTGTCCTTGGGAACAGCGGCGGTGCGAGGCCGAGCGATGCCCGGTACGGCCAGCGCGGCTCCCAGGTAGGCGAGGCGGGACGGCGCGTTTGCCGGCGGGGTCCCCGTCTCGAGCTCCAGGGGCTCCCCTCCCGGCACGTGCGGCCGCCGAGCGCGTGACATTGGGGGCGCGAGGGGCTCGGCGGCCTGTGCAAGTGGGACGGAGCCGCGCGACGGGCGCGTTTCTTTTCTTTTTTTTTTTTTTTTCCCCTTTCCTTTCCCCCTCAGCTGGAAGATGGAGCTCTGAGCCCGATGGAGAACCGCTTCCATTACAACCCCCTTTCCCCCGCCTTTCAGAGGCTTCTTACTATAAAAGGCAAAGAGGCCGTGAGGTAAATGTGAGTCTTTGTGGCGCTTCTGAGGGCTTTGCCGGTGTGTTTGTGTGTGTGTGTGTTTCTCCTGTGTAACAAAGAGCCGCACGGGTAGCCCGCCTCCTCACCTGGCCGCTCACCTGGCCGGAGGCCCTACACCTCACGCATGGGCAAATATCAACCTTTGTCAATAAAATCCGAAATAACACTTTACAAGTCACCTATTTGGATTAAGTAATTTTTATTGTTGTTGTTGTTTTGGAAGTCTTAAAACACATGTTGTCGAATCTTAGTTACGGTAAATATTATAATAATATTTAGACTCCTGTTTGATTGTGGAGATTTATTCTTTGTCATTCATGTCATTGTTCCCATGTAAAAGTTGGCAAAGTTCATCTTTTGTGATCTTACAGAGGATGACAACATTGGTTGAGGTGCTGCTCCAGATGTCTGTAAACCTGTGGTTTACTGCAGTAAATGCAGCAAAGGAGTATGGTAGAAGCAGGGTAATGATGGGTGTTGCTGTAGCTGTTCCCAGGCAGTGAACAATTTGTGATGGCAGAGAACCCTCCCTCCATGTGGAGAAGGTCACCTCACGGGTTGACCCCCTGGTGACCCCTGTAACCTGGTGGAAGAAGACTGGTCTGAAGGATAAACTTTGACGTAAAAAGATGCTAATGTAAAACATGAGCATGGAATCCCATTATAGCATGCATAATTACAACTTCATAACTAATAAAATAAGCAGAAGGGTACATAACAAAATCATCTGTCACTTTGGGGAAACACAACCAGTTATGCATTTCCTAATAATAAAGGGGCTTTAGAACTAAGTATGAGCATTTGTAGCTTTGCGGAATGTGTTAATACCTGTTTTCTGAAGGTTTTCATTTCTTAAATGAGACTTTAGTCGATGAAAAGAACTGTTAGTGTGTTGTTATGCCTAGTGTTTTGTAAAAACTCCTCCATATGTTGTAGCATCCATAAAGTAGTGTAGTAGTTAGAGACATGAACTTGTGATGCTCGCACGTTTCAGTCCCTAGTGTATATTTGTGTGAGTTACTTAAACTAAAGTACTATAGGAATTGTCCAGTGGTGCAAGTGTGAAATGTGATGGCTACAAAAACCGAGTTTTCTAAAGTTTCCTAAAATCTTTATTTCTTGCTTAGTCTCAACAACATACAGATGAAAAGCTGATGATCAGTGAAAAGATCAGCAGCCTTTTTGGGCAGGTTTGTCGGCAACACTTCTCGAACTGATAAGTAGTTGGTTGATGTCATTTGATGTTTAACGGTTTTCAGTATTTAACTGAGGTTGACTTGAGTATCAGGTATTTCAGGAACCACCCTGCACTTTTTGTTACTCTGATATGTTCATGTAGCTCTTACAACAACTCTGGCATTTCCTATTATTAGGGTTGGCAAGGTGAGAACAACTTAGCTTTCATGACCAGGGTCCTGGTTGGTGGTTCTACTTTGTTTTGCTGCACGCCCAGCAGGTGAATGCGTTTGAACGTTACATGCTGGTGGACCGCATCCTGCAGAAGCTCCTTTTCATTGCAGCAGTCCAGTGTCCGTAGTGGTCCTCTGCTACTCACCATTCAAATTGGGTTCATTTTCCTCTTTTTGTCATGGGTATAAAAACTGAAGAGCTGTTGATCTGTCTCAATTTAAAGTTAATAGAATGATTTTTTTTTTTTTTTTAAGCAACTATCAAAATTTCAACAAAAAAAATACCCTTCCCCATGGTATGACCATTTATTGAATATTTAAATTTTTGTTGTGAATACACCTTTTTGCAGTTGCAAATTATCGAGTTACTTTTATGTGTTTTGAGTATGTTGTGGTTTTTTTTTTTTATGGTATATTTGTCAATTTTTGGCAAGTATGGATGTATGTAATAAACAGGCTGTGTGCAAAATTTTTACACTCCCTTGCCATTTATAGGGTCACATAGTGGTCAGAGAAGCAAGTTATTTTAATTACAGACAATGTCAGTCAGTCACCTACTCACTGTTAAATGACAGTTGACAGTAGGTAAACATAATGTAGCATGTCCCAAAATTATGCATTTGGTGATGCCCTGCTTTTTTAAAGCAGCACTTGTTAACCTCAGGGTAAACTTTGGGGGGTGGCTGCAAACTGCTGAATTGACCTGTTTGGAAAATGCTTAGTGCTTGAGTTATGCAAGTAGTATACTTCTCTGTATGAGCATGCTGAAAATTCATTTTGTTACCACCAAAATCAATAATAAATTCATAATGAACACTTTTTTTTTTTTTAAAGTTTAAAAAATTCTTGAAGAAATAACTATTCTTTGTTTAAAAAAAAAAAAAAAAATTAAACCAAAATGGGCAGTTGTGTTGATCATTGTTCTGTTGTGAATGCTGCAAGTGGAGTTGTTACTAATCTGTTTGCAGTACTTCCATACAGCAAGTGTGAGCTGAACGTGGGTTTGTTAAAGTTCCAGAAGCAGTCATGTTATCCAAGACCGAAATCTCCCGTTTGTATTTGCTTTGATGCGATTGGATATTATTGGATAAGATTTTCTTTCTTTATTATGGTTCAGTTTTGTCACTCAAAGGTATAATAGCAGTGTCTTTTCTAAAGATATTGCACATCTTTTCACAGATCCAGTCCCTGAATCTCCTTTCTTTCCATCTACCTGGTTGTCTGCACTTTATTAATATCTCAGAAGTGATTTTTTAAAATTTATTTATTTTTTTGCCGAATGTCCAGGTGGATTCTTTTAGCAGTTTAAAGCTTGATTGAGTAGTGTTGCACTTGTAATATCAATCAGAGAGACCTGAGACTTTGATTTGTCAAATATTATTCTGGACCTTTTCCAGAAATATTACTACTTTAGGAAGGAAAAATAACAAAAATGCACTTTTCCTTTCATGATACGAAAATAAAAAACACGTAGACATTACTTCCCATTGCTTGTGTTGAGTAAATACTCTTTATCGATAATGCAGCATGATGTTGTGTGTACATCCAAGATGATCTTGGATAAATAAAAAGTAAAGCAAGTCGGAGCTAATCTTGGGAAAAGCCCAGACAGCTACTGGTACAGGAGTGTCAGATGGCTTTGTGTGTTTTTTGTTGTTTTCAGGACAAACTGATGTGTGGGTGGATGGTGAAAGGCACTGTAAGGTACCCGAGTGTCTGATGATCCAGAGGTTCATGTAGATCTGCTGTAAAGTCTTGGTTCATTTGTTTGGCTGGAAGGCCAAGCTAACATTGCCTGCTGTGGTAGAAGTCTTGGTAATTGTCTGCTTGCCAGCAGCACTTCTCCTCTGCTGGGATGTGTGTCTTCTGGAGAGATGGTGCTGCACTACATGGGGTGGGTTGTTATCATGAGCTGGTTTGAGGAACATGAAGATGAGACTATCCATCTCCTGTTTCATTGCTGTTTGTGGACCATGGCTCTGAACCATTTGTGTAACCGTCTGTAGATGCCATGCTGACTGGAGCTGAGAAACTGGAGGCTTCTCATGTAGAAAACATTGCAGCTTTCATCTGTCTGACCCATTGCTTTTGTTTTAATTTATTTTACTTAAATTTGAACACTTTAACTAGCTGTAAATATGATTTTATTTTGTAATGAGTAGGATTTGTTGTGAATTTGCCTTTCTAATTGAGTAATTGAATCTGTCTTGGGAATACAGTGTTGTTTAGTCAAGGTTATTCTCAGTTAATGGATGTTGTGACTTGATTTGTGGTGATTGTTTTCCTTCTTTCTGTCAAAGTATTTAATATTTTAATTTGCTCATACGGTAGGATTTTAACTGTCAATATGTTGTAGTATGACCACCTGAATGTGCGAAAGTGAGGAAAAAGATGTGTTAAAAGGTACTTCTTTAAATAAGTTATGGAAATATTACATCTATAAAGAGGTTCCCATAGCTTTGCCTAGTCAGACCACTGACACTGGTGGAATGCCAGTTTTAAATACTGATATGGTCATATGTACATATGTACAAAAAATTACACACTTAACATGTCTAAATGTCATGTAATGCATACATTTATGTCTGAATAAATCCACTTTTGAGCTGTGGTCTGTAATGCTGCACATGATGCTCTCGCTCAACAGATGAAGTGTTACACATTGCTCTGTAGTACATTTTTATTAAAAGCCAATTGAGTTTGAGAGGTTAGAATAGTATTTTGAGAGTAGACAAAATAAGTCAAATATGAAATGGTATTATCTCACTTGCACTCAACAGTTTTATAAAATGGGTAAATGAAAAGCAGTGGTTTGTGGTGCAAATCGTTGTGTATACAAAGATTGCAGAAATTAAATGAATTAAACCATATGAACATTATACCGGTATATTCTCTGCTATGAGTACAAATAAAAATGCAACATTTTAATGCATTGTGATAGGATACTACATTTTAATGGTTTCATCTAAAATTGAGGGGATGTTTTTCTCAGGGATACCGACAATTAAATATTCAAGTAAAAGTGCACCCCCTTACAATATTTACAGTATTAATGGTTCATAAAATTTTTTAGTTAAATGAATTAGCATTGTGTTAAATTGCATGTAAGACAGAACTCACTAAAGGCAAACTGCTAATCAGTAATACTTTTTGATATGCCTTTTGGGTTGTACATGAATTGCTCCTGGGTGTCTTTAGTAAAATTGTTGCTCACTAAAACATCATCCATTGGAGGTTGTAAATATCCAATTCTCTTTTAGAAAATTTTTATATAGTATTTAAATTCCTTTTTGCTACTTGTGTGTGTTATTTGTTTATATTAAAATGTATATAGTACAAAGATTAATTGCTTCTCAAACATTATTCATTTTTAAGTAAATCATAGAACCTGAGGTGTTTATTTTGTCATGTTTTAACTTCTGTGAAGAGAAAATTAGGCAAAAACTGCCACAGGTAATGCTCTAAATCTGTTCTATTTGCAGACCTCAGATGCACAGTAAGGGATTGTCTCTCCGCTGTTCTTATTCACTGTGCGATCTGAGACATACTGAGCTTGCCAATCGTGATTTATCTTACATAAACTTGTTTGTTGAGTACATCACTTTTAGTTTTTACAATTTTGCTGACATGCTTACTGTTTGTGAAAAGCAGTGAACATCAGAAATGTTGGCCTGTTTAACAGCTGCTGGTATTAACTTGAGAGCTGGTAGAATGGTCCTTAAAGCCCATCCTGTAGCCTGAGAACATGTCCTTGAAAGCACCCTACTGTTGTGTCCTTGAGTTAGGTTCTTAACCTTCATTCTTGGGCAATAAAATATTCATTTATAAGCAGTGCTATAAATGAACACAGAATGACAATATGTGAAAAGTGCTGTTTGTGCAGCTGCTGATGATCTTAAAATGGTAATATGGTAGGTCTTGTGGAGGACTTTGCAGTTACTTCACAAGTTGGGCATGTATCTGCTGCCCTGGTTTAGTTTCTGTATACTGGTGTTGTCTTGCTTTAATCTGCCATTACCAGAGGGGGTGTGGTGGTTACAGCCTTCACCTTCTGCTCAAAGGATGTGGAATTGCTTTCAAGGTTCTGCATTTACACACTTGAGCAAAGGACTTTTGATGAATTACTCCTGTATGAATTACCTAGGTGTTCACATGGTAAATAATTGTATGTTACTTAGTGCTTCAACAAAGTAAACATTTTAAGCTGTCTTAGACAAAGGTGTTAGCAAAATAATGGTGAAGAAAAAAGTTCCACGGCTCCAGCATCACCTGTAAACTTAGACATAAATTTTTCCCCATTCACTCAGAATCTGAAATGGACTGGAACAACCAAATGAGAAGTGTCTTCAGAAACCAGCAGATATGAGAGAGGTGGGCAGGCGGAAGATCGTGGAGAAAATTAATTCCCCGTCGTGGATGAGCGTGAGTCACCAACCTCTTTGTGTCAGTTGGTTCATTAGCACGGTGTTGTCATATGTTTACAGACCTGAACTTAGCAACCTGTCCTTTCAAGATCTTTACCATCCCTGCTTAGTAAATCACGTCTCTAGAAAGAACTTCTTTTTCTAATTTAGGCTACAATCACTTTAATTGTTTCCTTGAATTCTTACTTATGACATAGTGTTAAGAGCTGTAATCTGCAGGCATTTCAGTTTCTTGTGTAAAGTGACTTCATCAATGGTGAGCATTTAGTGTTCTGTCATAAGCGCTGCATACTTTGAATTTGTTTTGAGCTCAGCATCAGTAAACGTCAGTGCTGCACTCATCAGTGGCTTAGTGGCATTTTGATTTTTAATTGGCTCTACCTTTTTTTTTTTTTTTAAAAATTTTATTATCATCAATGAACTATTTCTTATTAATGGACCCCTGGATAATTTATTTACTTGCTTCAGGCAGCTGGGTTATATGTCTTTAAATAAGGAAGAAGTTAATTTTTATGTCAATGAGTATTTCAAGCTTTGGAATACTTTTACAGTGGTTTATAATTTGTGCTGTGACTAATTTCAGACAGCCAGGAACTAGTATATATGTAATTCTTCTGTTATCAATAAGCCTTTGTCTTGTGGTGCCCTAGAGCCCATCCTGGAAACACAGGACATAAGACATGGTGCACGGTGGATGGGATGCCAGTTCATCACAGGACAGTCACACAGTGATGCATAAACACATTTCAAGAAATTTAAAGTCACCACTTCACCTCAGACGTGTGTCTTTGAAACCTAGGAAACATGGGAACACCTAACAGACTCGGTGGGAATGGAACCGATATTCAAGCCCTTAGTCCATATGCTGTGAAGCACCAGTGCTACCCATTGCACTATCATGCTGCCTTCATATTTCTATGTCATATTTGCTAATTTTAAAAGCTGTTTAAAAAAAAAAAAAAAACTAACCAATTGAAATTCTATTACGCACATTATGGCTTCCTGTTTGGGAAGTTCTTGTGTAGCTTTATGGTTCGGTGATCTTTGCACAATTTTGCTTTCCTACTGAGGCTTGTGAGTGCTAAGCCCTGTGATTTATTCTGTTCTGTGAAGCACTGTCAGACAAGAGAAGCAGTAATCTGGATCACCTGTACTGACATGTATAGGGCAATTATGGGTCTACCTGGTTGAATTTGGATGTTACGTCCATAATTTAGGGTCCATGTAGAGTCACTTTGTTATTTTTGCAGCACACACACAAAATATTGCCCTGAAGGATCATGGAAAGAAGTGTAATTCAAGCTAATTGTTTAAAAAAAAAAAAAAAACACCTTTCTGGGATCCACATACAGTGACACCAAAGCTTCTGTAACCAGGATTTTAGACCTTACCCATGCCCTGTCCATTTTTGAAAGGGCACTTAGGACTTCAAACCTGAGACTTGCAATTATTTTTGCCTGTTGTGTTTGTGTCGATATGGTTTTTAAAATTTGTTTAATCATAGGAGACATGCAAACTTGAAACATGCTGTTGACTTAACCTTCACCAACATGATTAATTTTTGTGAATGTGTCCTTTTGGCATAGGTAGTTAAAGCAATAACTTGTGTCACTAGCAGTCTTTCAGTTTTATTAACTAGGGCTAAATTTAAGGCGGTTGTTCATGTGGAATTACAGTCAAAATAGTAATGAATAAAACTGCAGACATTGAACTTTTATTTTACCCTTTACTCAAAATGATCAGCCAGATGTCTTTTAGGATTGCTTGCTTTGGATTAATTTGGCAGTTATTTACCACATTTACACATTTCTAAGCTGTTTAGAATTTCCTTAGGTTGTCCTCATGAATTGGCATAGCGAGGGGTGGAATAGTTCGATATGTTCAGTTCTGTTTCCTTTAGTTTGGAGATGAAGTTTCTGATGAAATTAGCTTATTTGCTTTGAAAAAAGAGATGTAGAAATTCTCAGCATAGGAGGGCTAAATGACTGTTTTAAAGGACTTGCAGCATGCAGCAATGGGAATAAATTATACAAACGTGTCAAGCCGGTGTTGTTTCCAAAATGTAGTTTTCTGTGTTTAGGAAATATTGCAGTTTATCTGATCTTAGGAAGAAAAAAGTTTTAACTATTCATTGGTTGTAAAGAGAATTCCTTTTGCAAATCTGTTGTACTGAGATATTAGTATGATATATGTTCAAAGCAGGGGTGCAAATGCTCACTAGAAAGTAGGTATGGTTCAGGTGAATATAATTTAAAAAAAAAAAAAAAAAAAATTTAATTTAAAACTCTCTTTGAACAGTGTACCAGTTTTTAAATGTGCTGGTATCTAGTTTTTTTGTGATTAATAATATTTTACATTAATATTATTTATTTGGTTCCTCCCCCATTTTCCTTCTTTACCAGACAATTTTTCAACAACTTTGAGGTGTACTTCAAGTCACTGAATAATAAATCACAGCCCACCTTGTGACAATCTTAGTAGAATGGCATTTGCTTGAAGTATGCTGTGACAGCCTTGCTGGTTGAGGTTTCTATGAACTTTGTAAAGATTGTGATTTCTGTGATGAGCAAAACTTTGACCAGATCATGGCACTACTTCCATCCTGCTGGACAGTGGGAACCACACAAACTCATGCACTTGGTCTCTGTGTCTTGCAAATACTTGACAGCTAAACCTAAAGATTACATGTTGTGAGTTATTGGTGCTTGAGAAAGTGTACCACTCCTGAAATGTCCAGTTTCAGTGTTTTTTTTTTTTTTTTTTTTTTTAAATATACTTGTGCTGTAGTATTTGATGATACTCTGAGGTTACCAGGATTACTCCAAAGGGCAAAGGATTGTATCCTGTGGTAATATGTTCAGTCATATTGAAATAAATGTTTAGAACATTTAATCTACTGTTTTTGATTACATATAATATGGCTTTGTGACCAGTGGGGTTCACCTGTTTTGCTTGCTTTTCTCATTTCTGTAAATAGATGAGATGTAATTCTTATAAAATAAGAATGATTTATAATGTATAAAGTTTATACTAACTTTTTGCAGATTCCTTATATGATTGCAAAAGCAATTATAAAAGCTATAATGTTTTGCTTTTATTTTCAATTTATAGTTTGTCCTCATTTAAATTGTGGGGTGGGTTTTGGGAAGTTGGTTGGAGACTTTACATTGTCTTAATGTTCTTGGGTTGTTTGGTCTGGGTGACCGGTTAAGTCAGACCCTTAACTGAAATGTACAACAGGGGATTATGGTTGTGTGTTGGGGGCACAACTTGGGTGCTATGCCTGTGAGCTGGTGGGTCACTGAAGTGTCTGTGAAGTAAGATGTAGCTTGAGCTGTAACTTGACTGCTGGCCTTGCCTGCTGTGGTCCCTTTAACACAGCCTTTGGTGGTAGTTTGTCTTGGGATATTGAGATATGTTGCACCTTAATTTCCATATATGCAAATGAACAATGCACTCTGAAGGATCAAGGCTCTCTGGCCAGATGGGGAAAATGCATTTTTTTTTTTTTTTTTTTTAGATGCTATGCTTGCTTGCTCTGCAGTGTGTTTGTAATATAAATTATCAAAGAATTTGTGTAACTTGATTGATGAAATATAATGACAGAGTTCCTCCAATTATATTATAGTGTCTTCAAGGTTTATTTTCAGTAGATATTTGGTATAATAAGCTTAACCTTTGTTAAATGTGAAATTTATAGTGGTGCTAAACAATATGTGGTGCAGCCAACATGGGAGTGGTGATAAAGCAGTTCTCACACATTTTGTCTGTGATGACTGTTAGTTGGGGGTTTTCTCTATGAACTGTTTGACCTTCATTGCAATCATGTGTCTTGGTTTAGTATAGTTTGCTGCAAGAAATGAGGACTCACTTTTGATATATAAAAATGTAAAAACTCATAAGTGGACTTTCTTAAAAAGTAGCTTTGCTCTCATGCCGTTTGCTTCATTGCAATGATCAGTTGTAGGTAACTAATTTCATTCTTCTTTTATAGATGCAACGAGGACTAGAAAACAATGAAAATACAAAAGAAAGAAAAACAGGTTAGTATGTACTTTTTCTTCTAAATTAAAAATTATCTATAAGTTATTAAATTGAGGTATCTGCAATACCTTGTTGATTTTCACTGTGTCAAAAGGATGTGTGTGGTATAGTGATCTAGCCCCATTTTTCTCTGTGTTTTGTAAATGTGTGTGTTGGTGGTGGTCAATAGGTGCATAGAAATTATTGGACATTAACGCAAAATTCTCATCACATATTTCTACTTGATTCTGAATTGGCCTGTGTTGGTTGTGTCATGGAAAACAGTATAACTGTAAACTGATTTTTCTTAATACTTAACATTTTTAACTTTAAGGGCTTTGGCTCATTCATTCGCTTATGCCTTTCACATTATGCTTGTTTTAAAAAGGCAGCCTGCTAGTTATTTGTAGTGGAGTAGTGCTGAGTGAATGGATCCTCAGGTTTCAAGATGACAGTCAGATGAGCATCCAGATGGGGAAGCAGGGGGCTGTGGCGAGAGGTCACAGGATACTATCTGAGCTGCGTTCTTCCTCCTCCATCCTGCATGCAGACATGGTGAACCTTGCGCAGCGAGGCAGTGCAGCACAACGCGCTTGCCTTCTGTGAGGATTACCCGTTAGATGGGAGTGTGACAGAAGCATGGGCAGGGCTTACTTTCTTCAGCTCCGATTGGTTAATTTGCTCTGCAGATGCTAGTTTGCAGACATTCCCTGCTGAAGTTTATTTATTTATTTATTTTCTGGAGAGCTAAATCCTTATTCCCTGCCTAATCATTGCAAATGTTTGAAGCTGAAACTTGGTCTCCATGAAGTCACTAATAAAACTGTGGGTTTTATTTGAAAGCCTGAAAACATTTTAATTCGTGCTTAAGTGTTTTTTTTTAAATTAAATAATTATTTTTTTATTTTTTATTTTTTATTTTTTTTAAACCCCTTCTTCCAGTAATTCCGAGATTCTACTTTGGTAGACATTAAATTAGTACACAGCAATCATTTTTCTTTTCTACTTAAAGTGAACTTTTTTTTTTTTATAAATAAGTACACAGATACCTAAATCTAGAGAGAAACTCGTGCTTGAAAATGTACTTTTTAGTGTTTATTACTTTACAGTACCTTTTCCGTCTGGGTTTCAAGCTCACATTTAATAGAGCTGTATGAATGATAGAGACAAACGTGCTTAAAAAATTAATCAAGAAGTAAGTAGTGGTAGCTGGTGAGGTCTACAGTTGATTCTTAAACATACAATATCCAGCTTTATAAAAGGTGACTTTGGAAACCAGTGTTGCAAAGAAAGGAAATGCAAACAGTAAATGTGTGACCTTGGAGATTTGAGGGATATTTGGAGGGATAAATGCAGACAGATATGAAGGTTCATAGCCAGAAAAGTACATTGGTAGGTTGTTCAGTACCATCTGAAGTTTAGTTCTTATAAAACATGGACTTCATGATAAACCTGCAGTTCATACTTTCTGATGCAAAGAAGTATAGTTTCTAAAATGACATGTCTTTATCTCATGTTGAATGCAAATCAACACTATTTGTACTAAAATTGTCTGAAATATCCTTCCTTCGACAGATATTTTACTTGAAGGCATTATTTTTGTAGTTGATTTAACTGTGTTTAATGTGGTCATCAGACACAGTCCTGTTTTATGTACAGTATTATGAAATTAATTTGTGTTAATTCAATATTGATGTTTTTCCCAAAGTTGTTGTTTTGTTTTTAGGATTCCAGTAGGTAATCAATGGTCTGCACTGTCAAAGTTGCCAAATATTCATAGTCCTTTTGTTTGAGAACTGAAGGAAATTGTCATTTTAATTTGTACCGTGAGCAACCACTTCATGCTCGTTTGAGACAACCACGTATGGAAAGGTGTTTTCATGCAGGGGTAGTCAGTTTGTTCAGTTTTATTGTTTTGCAATCTCAGGAAACCATTTACCTTGCTAACAGCTACACTGCCTGTCCAAGGGCTAGAGCAAGGAGGTTGACCCGAGCCTCTTTTTGCCTTCAGTCTTCCCTTCAATACACATAAAAGATACAAATATACATGTGGAAGCCACTAACTAGACTAGTGGCTGTCCAGCAGTCTTGGTAATTTTTAAGTAAACAGCGACTCTGCTACATACAAGTTAATTCTTTGCTGCATCCCTTTGTCTGTGGGGTGTGTGCCCACGCCTCTGTATTGGAACGGTGGCGCTGGCATCGACGCGACTGCAGCTGCCGGCTATGGGAGGCAGGAGGCGGGAGCTAGTATTGATTCATGGGCAGTTGGATTATGGCTTCTGTGTGCTTTTGCGAGAGCCTGGCAGGCATGCAAATGCTGCAGAGCATCATTGGGGCTGTGGGCTTTTGTCAGTGCACCTGTATGTGTGCTTTTGTTCTATACATGCATGTATTAAAACAAGTTTTTTTTTTTTTTTTTGGCAGTCATTTGCTCGTTTATGCCTGACATAAGTTCTGAGATAAGGTGTGAATGATGATTGCTACTGGTCCTCAATTCATCTACAGTGACAGTGCTAGGCTGCCTGAGAGGCAATGGTTGTTAACCATTTTCTCTGTGAATGACATGCAGATGCTTGTTTAAAAATTAAAATTAAACAAGCCATACTGAAAAGTGTTGGGAACTGAATGGGGGAAGTTTTGGGTTTTTTTTTTTTTTTTTTTTGGGAGGGGGCATTTCCTTTTAATACACATGCATCTAACAGTTATCATTTTTCCTATTCTTTCTGTGTTTGTGTCTACTACAGTAACCACACTGATAGGTGGAAGTAGTTTACCGTGTTTCTTTACGTATGACTATGGAGAACTTTTTTTTTTTTTTTTCCCCCCTCACAATTTCACGCAACAGGCCATAAAGCTGAAAGGTTGTTTTTGAAGCATGTGAAGAGCTGATTCTGTTGGTGGTCTGAACACCTGGATATGAAATCAGAACACTTTGTTGTGCCTGGAAATGTTTAAGTCAGTCCTTTTTTCTTTTCTATTTTTTTCTCCTTTTTCATTACGACTTCTGACCTAACACTATCTCTCTCACGTCTAGATTTTACGAGCAAAAATATTACCAGTGTGTTGTCCTTATTCCTGCTGTCCCTCACTTTGTCCAGTATGAAATGGCGGAAATGACAAAGCCCGTTGACTGCATGCTGTCCCCCGGCAGTGAAGGGGTTACCTTGGAGACAGTGTTTACGTTGCTGTTTTCTGCAGCTTGGTACGGAGCCTGTTTCCGTGGCGACGGCCCTGTTTCCAGCCCGCTCTGGAGTTTGCGTGATTCATTGACATTATCCTCATACCTGCTGGAGTAAGGCTGCGGATAAGCGCGCCTCTGCAAAAAATAGCCGCTTTCTGAGACACTGGTGCAAGTTGCCCCTTTACCTTGTTTATAAATAAAACAGAGCAGTTTTGGTTAGAACCGGCGTGCCGCTGTTAGCCATCAGTCCTGTGTACCTTCTTGGTTCATGCTTGAGATTTATTTTGCTGTTTTTCTAATTCTATTATATAGTACTGTAAGATCACCTTTTTAGACCTTACAGGGATATTATCTTCAGATGTTTCGTTGAAGGATCTGTCAAAAATATTGCTAATTTAAGCATTCAAGAATTTTTTTGATTTATATAAGTGTCTTTATGTGATTTGGTGACTGTATATAATAATTGATGCTGTATGAAGCTGCTACAGCTAAAATTGTTGAGGGTTGTGATAAGTGGTGATGTGCCAATGTGTATTACTTCCAGTGTAGAACTTCTGTCACTAAAACAAATTTACTGAAAGTAATAATCAGTTTTAATAACAATAGAAAGTTTAATTGTGGTTTAGCAATTACAGTATGTATTCTATTACATTGGCTAACTGTACAACTTGTGGTAGGTTAATGTTAGAGCAGTTATCCTTCAATCCAAGGGCCCAGATTTTTATTCTTCTCTTGTTGTAAAAGGGTAAATATTATAGTGTAATATTACAAAGCTTATAGAAACCTAGCATTGTAAGCCACCTTGGACTGTCATGGTAGTGATGGTCAGGTAAATTAAAAACTTGAAACTAATAATTTATTTTAAACAAGGTACTGCAGGCCTGTAGCACTGATATAGCACTCTTCATCTTTACATACTGGGCATAATGTCAGAACACTGTATTTCTCCACAGAAGAGCAGGCTAGTTTCCCCTTTCCAGAATGGCAGTTGTTACCACAGAACCACATTTTTAGATGCACTCCAATTAGCAGGCTAGCCATTGTGGCACAGAATCCTGATGTCAAATTTCTTCACTTCTATTTTTAGTTTATTTGAGGCCAGAGACGATTATGATCTGACACATATTTTTCCTGTTTGCACAGAAAAACAGAATTATTTTGGAGGAGTTTTATTGTCTTTCTTTATCAAAGTTGGAGCCATCAGGAAAGTTTGTGGTAAATGTAGGTTCTGGTTTTGTATTGTATTTGGAGCTGGTTTGCCTGTATGTTGGTTACTACAGGTACATAGTAATTAATTTACTAAACTGCTTGGTGACTTGTAATTAAAAGTTATTGTAAAATGACTTCTCTGCAGAACAGGTTGTGGAAAAAGTGTTTTATACCCAAAGGGTAGAACTGATGTGACAGTATTGAACAACATGGGATTCAGTCAGTGGTTTATGCGCTCTCTACTTTCCCCACATTCTTCTTTTTGCATTCCAATAAATGCAAAAAAAAAAAAAAAGTTTTTAAAATTTTCTGTTATGTAGTATTAGGATGTTTTGAGGGGTTTGGGAAGTACTGTCACAAGTTCAGACACCCTTGTTCTTATAACTGTCACAGAGTACCTTCTGGCTGTGTTGGAATGCCTAAGTCTCTTGATTTTTGACTCTTGTTTTAAAGTATTTTTTTTTTACAGAGCCGAGCACTACATTGAGAGCTTTTTTTTATTTCTTTCTTGACTCAAGGGTCTTTGGGTCATCTTACTGCGTTTCTGTCTCTCCCTGCTTCCTCTAGATGTCTACCACCCAGATACTAAAGCACACTTCATCCTCAGTAGCTTCTTCTGCCACTGACCAAAACGCACAAAGCCCGTTTCCCAGCAGCCCGGCTGGCTTGCAGGAGCAGACTAGGGCCCCTGGTGGGCTCACCAATCACTGTATGGCCCACACTAAACAAGCTAGCTGTGGGGAGCCGGGGCCTGGCACAGGCTGCCCAAGCCCCTCCCCAATGTCTCCACCACTGAACGGGGAGGAAGACGATGGAGGTGGGGGTGGTGCCCGTGTCAAGAAGAAACGGAAGAAAAAGGACAAGAAGGAGGCAGAGCTCTGGCAGAAGTCAGAAAAGGAAACCAGACCAAAGAAAAAGAAGGAGGTGATCGAAAGCAAGGAGCTGCTCCCACGCAGATCTAAGGAGCTGAAGAAGGTGAAAGAATCGAAACCACCAAAGGAGCCCAAGAAGGGAAGAAAGGTGCGGGAGGCGAAGGCCCGTACCAAGCTCAAGGCCACACGTGATGGCAAGAGCAGCCTTTCCCCTCCAAAACAACGTGGACGCAAGGCAAAGTGAGAGCCTCGTATACTCTTAGTATTGCACATGACACCATGGTCAACTCCAGTAAACAGGCAGATACTGACCACTCTACTGACTAATAAAAAATGAGTTGCTCCTCTTTCATGAGTCAAAATTTTATGTGGGTGAAAAGTGTGAATGTGTATATACCAGCTCCTCTCACCTCCACACCACATTCCTTCAGGGAGCAAGGTGCAGTACCGTTGGAGAAGAAGAAGAAGGGCAAGAGGAAAAGCGAGGCCCTTCAGGAGACATGCGAGAGTGATGAGTCTGCATCCCTTTGTACATTGGCAACAGGGAATGAGGAGAGCAGTGATGCCCCGGAAAGCACGGTGAGGCCTGCAGTGGCCATGACCCTATGACCTTGATGTCCTTCTCCTCACCCTGTGCTGACCGGACTCCTCTGTTTTGTTCCCTATACAGAAGCGTCGCTCTGGACGGCAGGTGAAGCGGCGGAAGTACAACGAGGACCTGGACTTCAAGGTGGTGGATGATGATGGGGAAACTATTGCTGTGCTAGGCACTGGGCGGATCCAGGCATTCTCCTCCGCCAGTCTGGCCTGGCAGTCTGAGGTATCCAACATGTTCGTATTAAACACACAGTGGCAGAAAAAGGAGCTTGGTTTATAAAGGGGATCCCATTACCCATCTAATCCCATCCTAACCCCCACGGCAATCCCACAGTACGCCTACAAAGCCGCTACGCAATGGCTAACCTATCAAAACTAGCGCCAACTAACTATAACTCCAAACATGGCGTGGCGCAGCAATGGCGCGGTATCTCATCGGGGTTATCAAGTGGGCACCTTCCTTCGTTGGTGTTTCATCGAGTCAGGCCCACAACACCTCCAGAAGGCTCAACCGTGGCTCAGGCGTCCCGGAGCTGCTCCCCCTCCACTACCGCGCACACCACTGCGTCACCCCGCCGCTCCTCACATTACCTACCCTTTGCCTTAGCGTCCTCACACTCACTGCTCTTTCTACCCGCCGTCTCAAACGAAGAAGCCCCTCGCCACCTACTTTACCTTTTATCGCGCTTCGCAACAACTACGCCGCCTGTTAACAGCTAATCGCCATCACAACTATGTGCTAACAACTATGCGCTAATGCACTAACCGCCATCACAACTATGTGCTAATGCTTTGCTGGCACCCACCTGCTCACCGCTTTGCTGCCCCGCTACCATCCGCGCTGGTCCGCTTACTCCAAACCCAGAGACTTCCTTGCTCCGCAGCCTGCGACAACTCCTTCACCGCCCGTTGCAACTTTCGCCCCCGGATACCGAGCTCGCGAAATAAAGCAAAAGTGGATTGGGCTATAAATCCATGGCATCCAACCTCAATTGGCCTTACTTTCGAGTTCCAGCCCCGCCCCTCTACTTCTGCTGCTAATTCGCTATATCTGAGCTTCTTCTCATGAGCGTCGTCCACCGATCCTTCCCACGGAACCGTGAGTTCTATAAATTAAACTACTCGTTGGCTTGCTGACCACAGCACCATATCTGGTCTCATGCTTGTACTAACTATTTCCTGGGGCACCACTAATCTTCTTCCCAGGTCAACCTGCATCTCCCAGTCTCTAGTCCCCCTTACTACACCTAACTCTTTCCTACCTCCGCTGGAGGTAGTTGGAATGACGAAAGATGCACAGTCACTTTTAATTATCCTTGTTCTTGTCCCAGGAGCCTCCTGAAGATGAGGCTAACATCATTGAGAAAATCCTGGCTGTGCGAACTGTGAAAAAGGAGGTACTGCTAATTCCTTACAATGACAGTTTTCATGCACCCCTGTGCTCTGCTTTGATTTTTGTATCATAATGTCTTTGTTTCTTTTCTTGTCACACTTCTGTGTAGCCATCTCAAGCAGAACAACCCCAGGAGTTGGAAGAGTTCTATGTAAAGTACAGAAATTTGTAAGTATGTTCATCACAAGATAGAAGTGGAATTCCAAAGCAGCCCTGAGCCTTACAAGATACTGTATCTGCAGACTAGAGTTTGTGCAGGAAGCTTATCCTGGTTTGGGGCATGTGCAATTCTGTAGTATGCTTTTAAAGATGGGCTTTCAAAGCATTTTTCAAATTTACACACACGTCTGCCACATCAGAAGATAATATTTTTGTTGTGGTTGTTTTGGTTTGCGTACTTGTAGTCTGACAGTGATGTGACCAACTGTAGATCCCAGTATAGAAACCATGACCTTTGAGAGCTGGGTCACATGGGTCAGAAAGGTTATGCTGGTACATTCTGAGGTTTCACACATCTGATGTGTTATGAAAACACTTGTTTATTCCATTGGTTTGCATAGATGGAGCTAAAGCATTTCACTGTGCCTGTGTGGGGCACTCCTGCAAGGTCTTTTCCAGTAACCTGAACCTCTGACCTTAAGGTCTCTTTAACAACTGTGTCATTCCTACAGTGGGTCTTTTGGCTTTAATGTTTATCATGTTGGGTATTTATGTTTTCTCCTGAATGACATGATACTCACCCATTTTCATCTTAGTTCATACCTGCATTGTAAATGGGCAACACTAGAGGAGCTGGAGAAGGACCCCCGCATCCATCAGAAGATCAAGCGTTTCAGGAACAAACAGGCACAGATGAAGCACATTTTTACAGAGGTGAACCTTTGTTGTACTGTGGCAGTTTGTTGTCCATCTTGACATGACCTTCCCCCAACCCTCACCCCTTAAACGAGGGGAAATGCATCTGTCTATTTGTTACTGCTTTGTTATTAAGTCAAGGTCATGGTGGTCTGGAGTTCATCCTGGAAGCATAAATTGTGAGATGGTACATCCATCATGAGGCAGTCAAAAATACTCATTCACTCACACATACTCATGGACAGTTTAGAATTATATCACCTGAAACATCTCAGGAAGCCAAAGCACCTGGAGGAAATCCACACATACACAATGAAAACATTTAGACTCTACACTGATTGACTTGGATTCAAACCTACATCCAAACCTACAGTCTAGGAGCTGTGAGGTGCCATCATTAACTGCTGTGTATCTGTGCTATCCAGGGAACAAAACATTGCTACACAAAACTTTAAAGTTTAAAAAAGTTTTCTTTTTATAGCTCCCAAACTGTGGTGTGGGAAACGTATGTTTATTTTATGTTTTCATTTTGCTTCTCTTTTTGTTTATTTTCTTTTCAGTCAGATGTTTTATTCTTTAGTTTCTTAGTCACTGTTTTTTTTTTTTTTTTTTAAATTGGCCTTGATGAATTAAATGAAAGGCTGTTCCCAGGAGGAGCTTTGTTTTTGATGACCTCCATTACTCTGTTTGTAGCCGGATGAGGATCTTTTTAACCCAGATTACATTGAGGTGGACAGACTCCTTGAGGTGGCCTACACTACTGACACGGAAACTGGTGAGGTGAGTGGGCCAGGGAAACAAAGCAAGTCTACAGTTTATCCTTTCAAATCCCTCAGGTCATTGATTAGATTGGTAGCTAGGTTGTTATATATGTGGTTCTAGGAGAAAGAAGCAATACTATTTTTGCAGCTCATCGGGACGGCAGGATACTTGAATCTAGCCGATTTAAAACCTTAACAGTACAGCCTAGTCTCTGGCACTAAACTGAACAAAACAGCTGTGGAATTAAAAAAAAAAAAAAAAACACTCAAGTGTCTTTCAGAGTGCAAGCCTTGTAGTAGCTTCTGTTTTTGTATGAAGACAAGTAAATGTGTTAATGTGGATTTGTGAGAGCAGGTAGCATAGTAGTTGATGCTCCCACACTGCAAATGAAGGACTAGAGTTTGAATCCCACCTCCTGCCTATAGTACCCTTGAGCAAGGTACTTAACATGAATTGCACAAATAAAACAAACAAACAACCAAACAAACTGGCCAGTGTATATAGTAAATGGGTAAATCTTTGTGTGTGGTTGGGGAGAAAACCTAACATATATTGTTTCAAAGACCATAGGTCACAGGTTTTTGTTCACTTTGTCTTGCCAGGAGGTTACCCATTACTTGGTTAAGTGGTGCTCCCTGCCATATGAAGAGAGCACCTGGGAACTGCAGGAGGACGTGGACCCAGCCAAGATCCGAGAATTTGAGGACATCAAGAGAATCCCGGAGCTGAAACGTGTGGTGAGTGTTTTCCCCCATACTTAGGTTGAATCACTTACATTAAACCTCTTTTCAGCTGTGTTTTATACTTTTTTCACTTTGTTGGTCTTTTGCTGCTGTTCCTGTTGTGTTTGGAAATGGATGGACAGCTGCTGCCAGTGAAACTGGTGTTCTTAACTTGAAACAGCAGCACGAAATGCAAGTCAAGTGGTAAAGGAGAGAAGAAATGGGACACACAATTCAGGTGTTCTACAAAATTGCATCTAGTTAACTGTTCTACATAAGTTGCCAATTGTCTAATTAAGAATCAAGTCTGTGGCCCCTTTTAAGTCACTTATTTAACAAAAAAGGTGTGCACTTTAACTCTTGTTTGAGTATGTCTGCGTTTGCCTATGCCCATCCCTCTATCCATACTGTGTCTGTAATTTTATTTGTCCATATTCCTGATACTCATGCTATGAAGGAGAGGCCTCTCCCTGAGCAGTGGAAGAAGCTGGAGCAATCGCGGGACTACAGGAATGGCAACCAGCTGCGTGAGTACCAGCTGGAGGGCATGAACTGGCTGCTCTTCAACTGGTACAACAGGTGAGGGGTCATGCCCCTTCAGTATTTTGTTCTACCCAGATGTTGCAGCTGGTTCCCCTTATTAAACTTTGTATAAAAGCACTGTGACTTTAAATGTTGTAATAAAGACCTTTTTATGTGAGGCACTCTTTGCTTGAACATTCATGCCTGATTTCATGACTGTAACCTCTGTGCTGTACACTGCCCTTATTATGGCAAAGCTTCAGTATTTTTTTTTATTATTTTTTTTTTTTAAATTTTTTATTTTACAAAAATTACAGTGATAATGCTTATTTTGTTCTGGCCTCAACAGAAAAAACTGTATCTTGGCCGATGAGATGGGGCTGGGAAAGACCATTCAGTCCATTACATTTCTCTATGAGATCTTCTCAATGGGAATAAAGGGTCCTTTCCTCATCATTGCCCCGCTCTCTACCATCACCAACTGGGAGCGCGAGTTCCGCACCTGGACAGAGATGAATGTTATTGTGTACCATGGCAGCCAGATAAGCCGTCAGATGATCCTGCAGTATGAGATGTACCACAAAGATGAACAGGTGAGTCTGGAAGAGTGATGGTTAATGTTTTAATTTTTTCATTTATATACGCATGTAGACCATAGTCAGCTGTGTTCATTTGGAAAGATACAGGTGGGTTTGGTGTAGTTTTACCACATAAGAGTCATGTGCACTGCATTTTACATTGCAGGGTAATCCTCTTCCTGGCATGTTTAAGTTCCATGGGGTGATCACCACGTTTGAAATGATAATGGCTGACTGCCCTGAGTTGAAGAAGATCCACTGGCAATGCGTGGTCATTGATGAGGCTCACAGGCTCAAAAATCGCAACTGCAAGCTGCTGGAAGGTCTGAAACTCATGAACCTGGTGAGAGCCTAGCTGATATGCCCCAACAAGCCTCCTTTTCCACCTACATGCTGATCAGTGGTAGGTTCCAGGATGTGCAATAACTGCCGTATGTTGTTTGTGGAACTCCCTTGTCTGTGTAGGAACACAAAGTGCTCTTGACGGGTACACCACTGCAGAACTCTGTGGAGGAGCTGTTCAGTCTGCTCAACTTCTTGGAGCCCCTGCAGTTTCCATCAGAGAGCAGCTTCTTGGAGGAGTTTGGGGACCTCAAGACGGAGGAACAGGTACCTACTTTACACGCATACTGTACATCTGGCAAGGTTTTAATTTGACTAAAGTGAGATTGTCCCTCTTAGCATCCATCTTTTTTGATAACAGTATTTAAATGGCATATCCTTTATGCCTGATGGAGCCCATTTTATTAATTTGCTCTAAAAATTCCACTGCTGCATTTTTCCCTCTACTTTCCTGCCTTTATAAAATGGCCTGGCAAGCTGTTTAAGAAATAATTCTCACCAGGGCACATACCTGTAAAATAAGCAATACCAGCTTGCCCCTGAACTTTCTGTTTATACACCAAAATTAATGTTTAAAAAGCTCCAAGTATTTTTCTCAAACAGTTTAATTAAAACACTGTTTAGAGAAAACTATTTGATTTTATTTTTTATTATTTCTAAATGGCTTTATTCACTTTACCATTGTGTGTAGAATAGCTGAGTAAGTGCACAGTATTGGCAAGTTGCTGCAGTGACAGTGGGGTTTGCACACTACCACACTTTATGTATTGTAGTTGAAAAGCATAATAATTACACATACAAGTAAAGAAAATGGGACAGTTTAGCATCCATAAATAAAACTGGAGTTAAAAGTGGACATATTATAGCAATTTATATGGCTGACATAAAAAAATTGAATGAAAAAATGAATAAATTTTAAATTGTAATGTTTTTAATGTCATTTAGCAGCCAGTCAGTGGTCAGTGATGAAATGATGCTTTTCGCCAAAGTGGCATACAGTGATTGACTAGTATTTATCTGACACCTTTGAGACAACTCGGAGTGCCACTTATAATACAGTAATATTCCTACAGTCATTCACCTAGCGCTACAACACATGTGAATACACAATGGTCAGTTTAGAGACAACAGTTCACCTAAAATGCAGTCTTTTTACCATGGGAGGAAACCAGAGTATCCTGACAAATTCCATGTGAACACAGGGACAACATACAAATTCTTCATAGAATGGTTGAAGTTTGAACCCACATCCACTCACACTATCCAGCAGTTGAGGCAACAGCACTATTCACTGTACCACCATGCTTTTGTGTATCACAGTACACTTTTCAATAATATTAGGAATTAATATTTTTGTTGCAGTATCATGTTCCAATTGCAGAAACGATTTTTGTACGCATTACTGTACTTACAGAAGAAACTAAGGTCGAGTGCTGTAATGTGCTGTAAGTCACGAGGACATGATCTATAAGTTGTTTTATCTCTAACTTTGTTTACGGTCTTGTTTAGGTTAAAAAGTTGCAGGCAATTTTGAAGCCCATGATGCTCCGGCGTTTGAAGGATGATGTGGAGAAAAATCTCGCTCCCAAAGAGGAGACTATCATTGAGGTGGAGCTTACCAACATTCAGAAGAAGTACTACCGTGCCATCCTGGAGAAGAACTTTACCTTCCTGGCTAAGGGAGCCAACCAGCACAACATGCCCAACCTCATCAACACCATGATGGAACTCAGGAAGTGCTGCAACCATCCTTATCTGATCACAGGTAGGGAATCTGACTCGCATGGGGTAGTTGCATCAAAAGGCTTGAAAGTTTGGAGTTGGCAGCAAGAGTGACGGGTGTCAGAAAATCCAGTTTTTAATTTTAAATACTTTGTAGTGACTTTTGTGTGATTGGAAAAATGTCTCCACAGTTTGTTAAATAATAAACCGCACGCTTTGTTGAAGTTAAGACATATAATACTGTCTCAAAGAATCACTGTTGCATTTTGTTTTGCCCAAGAAGAATTTTTTTTTTGGAGGCATAGTAAAATTTATTGAACTGTACTGTCATGGACTATAGCGTCCCTGCCCGGCTAGCTCAGTCGGCAGAGCATATGACTTATAATCTCTGGGTCGTGGGTTCAAGCCCCACGTTGGCTGTTAATGTGAATCCAGCCGCAAGGGGGTGCATCTCTGTGCCGGTCCCAAGCCTGGGCAAAATGGTGGGTTGCGTCAGGAAGGGCATCCGGTGTTAAAAAAAAAAAAAAAAAAAATCTGCCAAACCAAATATGTGGACAAGCCGATTTGCTGTGGCGACCCCTGACGGGAGCAGCCAAAAGTCGGTTAGTTACTTGTTATGGACTACAGAAGTACTTTAAAGCATGCTTTGGGGAAGATGGACCCCCTTGCTGTCTCTGAAGAGCAGGCTTGCTTTAAAAATAATACCAAGAGATGTTGCAATGATATTACTGATTAAATTGTTCTACATAAAGGTAATAACTGTAGTTAACTGACTGCAGCATTTTGTCTAAATTTATTTGTGGATATTATACTAGCAGGGGTTCTTGATTTTTACATTCTAAAGAGTCTGCAGCCTAGAAGATCTTAATCTGTACTCTAAAGTCAGGTTGGCTGTCCATAGTACACAAGATGTGCAATAAAACCTTTATAAGCATGTGTGGAATCAGAAGCAACTAATTTTAAGGACCCATGTGGCCACCCTTATTTTAAAGCATACATTCTTAACTTTTCTGTTGCACCTCACCTAAAAGTGAAGTTAATGTTTACATACCCATTCTTATGCAAATTAATTTATGAACCACTCAAGATATAAGTAAGGTTATAGATTTTTTTCTTTCAAGCCAATTCCGCACATACCCAAAATATACAATTGCACCTATTCTTGTGGATAGGGCCATAGAATAGATTTTGGGATACCAAAAAAACTTTTTTTTTTTTTTTTTTCCCCCCACTTTCCCATTTAGCCTTTTCTTAAAATACATTTAATGCAAAAATATAAAGAAACTATAGGGTTTTTTTTTTTTTTTTAAATGGGTAAGCGATTTGTGTTACAATATTTTCCAGCTAAGCTGTATAAAAACTCCCTATCGGTAATGTATTGGTACATATGTGTCTTGCTATTGTAGCCCCTGTTGGCTACCCATAACCATCTGGTCTGCAATAAAGTCTAACTGTGTCTGAGCTCATGTTGTGCAATATGTTATACCATTTACATTCTGAAAACCATATAATATCTGAACCCCAAGTAAAGAAATACTGAATTACCTGCTGAGCCTAAGTAAGGGGGGAGTGTAATGGCTTTGTGTGCAAATGTCATTGCTAAATGTCTGTACAAGGAGAAGAGTAAGGGTGATGTTGCTTCATTAATTATGTGTTTTACAGCATTTTAATGATGGTTGGGGTTTTTTGGGGGTTTTTTGGGGGTTTTAAATGGATTATAATTTTTCCCATTCGAAATAAGAGAAAATAGGCTCCTTATTTATGTTTTCCCATTTTAAATCTGGTTTTCAGGAAAGGATTAGGAATATGAATTGGGTTATTGATGCATATAAAAGTAGAAAAGCATCTGGATAAAAGAATATTATCCCATAAGAACGCCACTGTGATAAATCTGGTAGACACTTCTCCCCTTATCTCTTGCACTTTTCCTGGGGTAGCACACCTTACAAGTAAAGAACCCCGATTTTAAAGGTTCACTTGGGGCAGTGATGGTGACAGTTACACCTTGCTTTGTGAGAGCAGGAGCTGAAGAGAAGATCCTGGAGAGCTTCAGGAAAATGCACAATCCTGATGCCTGGGACTTCCAGCTGCAGGCCATGATCCAAGCAGCAGGCAAGCTGGTCCTCATCGACAAATTGCTGCCAAAGCTGATCGCTGGTGGGCACAAGGTGCTGATCTTCTCTCAGATGGTGCGCTGCCTGGACATCCTGGAGGACTACCTCATTCAGAGGAGGTACTGTGAGCCAGCTCTGTTTAGTTGTTTCAGCCCACTGTGTGTTGTGTTCAAGTAACATTGCTCTGAATGACACTAAAATATTTTCTGATTTAAATGGTGATAAATGTACATTAAATGAACTGCTTATGATAAGCTTCACGATGCAAATCAGATGCAGATTTGTTGCTGATGAACCTTTGTCATGGAACACAGGAGCAGAGCTCTCTATAGGATGTAATCCTGCAACCTTTTTTTGATGAGTGCAGATTCTTCCTCGGGCCTCTTTCCGTAAGAAGCTGTTAGTGTCTGTTTCTGTGCATCTGTCTCCAGGTACACGTATGAGCGCATTGACGGGCGGGTACGAGGGAACTTGCGTCAGGCTGCTATTGACCGCTTCTGCAAAGTAGATTCCGACCGCTTTGTTTTCCTGCTTTGTACACGAGCCGGAGGCCTGGGAATCAACCTAACTGCTGCAGACACCTGCATTATCTTCGACTCAGACTGGAATCCTCAGAATGACCTGCAGGTATGTCTCCTACTGATCCTATGTTTGCCTCCTGTCCAGTTTCCTAACAGCCTTTGGCTTGGACAGCTTTGTGCAGTTATGCTTTGAAGGTACAATGGATTCATACAGTACATTAACCACTTCTCTCCATCTGTATAGGGGAGGGATGTAAAACCCATGCATTCGGTGAATCATAAATGGCCCCGAAATAAACTGTCTGGCAAACAAATGGCTCTGTCAGACGAACATCATTTACATCAACAAAAATGTTTTTTTTTTTTTTTTTTTGTGTTGTCAGGCTCAGGCTCGCTGTCACCGGATTGGTCAGAGCAAAGCCGTGAAGGTGTACCGGCTAATCACCAGGAACTCCTACGAGAGGGAGATGTTTGACAAAGCAAGTCTGAAACTGGGGCTGGACAAGGCTGTGCTGCAGGACATCAATCGCAAGGGTGGCCTCAATGGGGTAAAGTACAGGGGCACATATGGGAATAAACATTAAAGCCATGCTTGGTGAATTCACAATCCTAAAGCTGACTAGATTCAGTGTAAATAACTCTTCTAGAGGCATACAGTTTTTTAAAATTAATTTAAAGAAAATGTTATATTTTCTTTAAAGCACCCCCCCCCCATGTGTTGCTGATTTCAGCTGTCAGTAGGAACTTGCCTGATGTATTGCCTGAAACAGAATACATGTTTACAGTCCCTGTTGTATTAGATGGATGCTGTAGTTGATTAACTGAGGTCTTCCTAAGGTACAGCAACTGACCAAGATGGAGGTAGAGGACCTGCTACGAAAGGGGGCCTATGGGGCTCTAATGGATGAAGAGGACGAGGGTTCCAAGTTCTGTGAGGAAGACATCGACCAGATCCTGCAGCGCCGCACCCAGACAATTACCATCCAGACAGAGGGCAAAGGCTCCACCTTTGCAAAGGTGTCCTTTAGGGCTGTTCATACAGCAGGGCCATTGTCTAGAGAAGGAAAAAACTTATTTAGCATGCATACCTTTTTTTCATGAATAATTACAGGTTTTATTTTTCAGAGTTATCGGTATTACGAATTTGTTTCAAGTTAGCATTTATTTTTTTGTTCCCAGGCCAGCTTTGTATCATCTGGAAACAGAACAGATATTTCTCTGGACGACCCAAACTTCTGGCAGAAATGGGCCAAAATTGCGGAGTTGGAGATTGACTCCAAAGCAGAGAAGGTAAAGGCTGTTCATGTCTTATGATTTGTTCAGCTGGTCATCACATCATATTCAGGACTTGTGGAAAAAGTAAACAATGCTTTGAGATTGTGCCGAAAGACTACATTATAACACTTACAATGTATTTTGCCTTCTATCTTGATTATGAATTGCACATGACATGCATGCTGTATGATCTGCAAATATTAAGAAACCCCCTTCTGCTGTTTTGAATAACCCAGCAGTCAGGTTAGCGAGCCTGCATTTTGATGACTTAACTTAATTTTAGAAAATGAAAATTGTTTTCAGAATAAATTAAACGTTGTACATAACCTGCTAGAGGTGAAATTTTATGTAGGTGAGATTTTATTTTTAGGCTATGATTAGTAGCCATATAGTCAAGAATCATTAAGTATTTTTTAAAATGTCAGTCTCCAAAAAACAGTTCAGACTCGCGACTTTTGCTAACATTTAAAACTTCTATTCTCTTAACAATACAGAGGTTGGGTAAAAGCACGTGTTGAGGCTCCTCTTGAAAAATGAGTCTGGCGACCATGCACAGTTGCTTCATTGAAAAAATAAATTTAGTTGTTTTGCATACTTTCAGTCTCTTTTTGTTCCCTTCGTGTGTAGAAGTAGTTTGGGAAACACGATGGATTTTTTAAATGCACTGCATGTAATCTGTCAGCATCTCAGAGCTGCCTTGTCTTTTATGTATGTTAGGAAAGTCTGGTGATCGACACACCGCGGGTAAGAAAGCAGACGCGACACTATAATTCTTTTGAGGAGGATGAACTGATGGAGTTTTCTGAGCTGGACAGCGACTCAGAGGAGAGGCCTTGTCGCACAAGGCGACTCAGCGAGAGGAACCGCCGCTACCTGCGTGCAGAGTGTTTCCGGGTGGAGAAGAACTTACTCATATTTGGGTGTGTGTGACACATTGCCTTCTCCTGTGGTTTTTTTAAAGCTGGACTTAAGTTGTGTACTCGTTGGTATAAAGAATGGATTGTCTGCTTTTGGTACTTTGCAGCTGGGGCCGATGGAAGGACATCCTGACTCACGGACGCTTTAAGTGGCATCTTTCAGAGCGTGACATGGAATTACTATGTCGGGCACTCCTGGTCTACTGTGTACGCCACTACAAGGGTGATGACAAGATCAAGAGCTTCATCTGGGACCTCATCACACCCACCAAGGATGGCCAGAATGAAGCCCTGCAGAATCACTCTGGTGAAGAGCAATCTTGTCTAACTGCTTTTGCTTTTTTTATTGATCTGAGCTGGCAGGAAGTTAATTATTTATGGAAAACGGATTTTACACAGAATTGAGCTTATACTTGGATGACCTAAAATAATACAATTATTAAAAAGAGAATCCTTGAAGTGTAGTCTGGGAAAGACTACTTCACATAAATAAATTGTCTTTTTAAGTCACTTCACTGCAGCTTTGACTGGTGCCATTATATCCTTGTATGTGAATTCCTTTTGAAGACTATTGCAATTTGGTAACATACACTGGATTATATACTGGAATCAGAGAAAGATCAGATGTGCACAATTGTCTGTGATTCCCAAGGAGGGCAGCAGTTGATGTAGTGGTTACAGCTGCCCCCTTACGATCAAAAGATCCAGGTTCAAATGTCACTTCCTGCTATAGTACCCTTGAGGTGCAAATAAAAATATGGTAAAAGTTACCCAGCTGTGCAGTAGAAAGCTTATCATTGTAAGTTGGTTTGGAGAAAGGAATTTACTTATTGGCAACAACATTAATAATAATATTGTTATAGTAGTATTATTACAAGGATGTGACTGCTGTAAATCAACTGTTGTCTGTTGTATGAAATTTACTTCCAGGGTGGGCTTCAGGCCAGTGTAACCTTGATTTGGACTAGCAGTTAACAACAGTGAGTGAGGATGTAATAAATGTCAGTTTCATCTGCTCCTCAGGTTTATCTGCCCCTGTACCACGGGGTAGGAAGGGCAAAAAGCTGAAGAACCAGTTGTGCACACCGGAGCTGAAGAATGCAGACTGGTTGGTCCATTGTAACCCTGAGGTGGTCCTTCAAGATGACAGCTACAAGAAGCACCTGAAACAACACTGCAACAAGTCAGCTTTATAACATGTTTTGCTAATATAGTCAATGGATAGCAAGTGCTTTCATAGAGGTCCTGTAGTGCATGCTCATAGATTTGGGTATTGCATGCTTAATCTAGTGTCCAAGTATCCCTTGAGGATTCTTTCGTGTTCTTCAGGAGGGCTGCGAAATGCAGGGATGCTTTGAAAATGGTATTGAAGTTAAAATAAAAATATTGCTGTGCTATTACTATTTATGTCATAAATTTGTGTGAAGACTGCAATATTTTGTCAGGATGTGTTCTGACATATGAACATTTTTGTAGGAGAGATCCTCAGCTTTTATCAGATTCTTAAATGTGTCTTTAGTCTTGAAAAGCTTAAGAACCTCTGTTTTAAAACTTGAAAGAAAAAGCAAAGAATGCTAATGATTTTCACACTCTCACACTTAGTTTAAAGACAGAGCTATAGCAGTGCGACTCATGATGAAGAAACCGTAAAGTTATACAACTGTGTTTTCCGTGTGCAGAGTGCTGCTTCGAGTACGGATGCTCTATTATCTGAAGGTTGAAGTTCTTGGAGAGGCAGCCAACCAAGCCCTGGAGGGCATCCCTGCTAGGTAAAAGACTTGTGTATAGTATGACATTGTATGGTTGGAAAAATTTTCATGTTTTATTTGAAATAGTTGGTACAGTATTTTCTGCAAGAAAACTTATAGTAATAAAAGAATGCTTTTTAAATAGCAATGGTGAGGTTTGTTTTCTTTTTTGGGTTAATATTAGCCCATTCTATTAGTGAAGTAAAAGTGTTTTTTAGTGGGACATGGTCACAAAAAATGAGCAATCTCTCTGGAAAAGCAAAATATAGAGACCATTGTCTGTATTAACATATTGCAGACTTATGAGTTAAGTATGTAGGTGTGTGTTATTACAACATTTTTGTACTTGGAATTCCCTTCTTCTGTATACCACAAGTAGCCTGTGGAATGGTGCAAATGAGAACACAGTACTGTAGTGTGGGGCTGGATTGTGTGAGTTTATGCACTGTTGTTTGACCCTTACAGTAAACTGGAAGTTGCCTTGCCTGATATTGACTACCTGGAGATCCCAGCAAGCTGGTGGGATGCTGAGGCAGACAAGTCTCTTCTCATAGGCGTTCACAAGCATGGTATTCCTCACCACCTTGACAAGGGCCAAACAAACTGTTTAGAGAGCCAAGTATTGTCCAAGTAGGATAAATTAAATCGATTCTGTAATCATTATAAATATTCTTTAAAAATCTCAGATTAATGAGATTAAATGAAAAATTAATTTCACTTAATCCTTTTAATGAAAATTAGTATTTCAGTAGAAATATTATGTTCTGCTTAAATGTTTGTACTGTTGACTATTTCTCTGAATGCAATAATGAATGCATATCTTATGCTTATGCTTACTTTAATATTTGTTGTTTCTCTTAAGCATGTTTCACTCTCTCGCTCTACTTGTGACTTTAGGCTACGAGCGATACAATGCCATGCGTGCGGACCCAAACCTGTGCTTTCTGGAGCGGGTCGGCATGCCGGATGTCTCAGCACTGTCAGTTGAGCAGAGTGGGGGAGAACCATCGACTGATGTCACTGACAGGCAAGGGAACTTGGGGGGTGGGCAACTTAGTAGAAAACAGCATTCACTGTCATATATATTACATATTTAGTTATTGATAAAAGGCATTCAGCATTTTGATAAACTGTCATTAATACATCACATTTTCTGCCCCAAATAAATTGTATTTCTGTTAAAATTTTGATAAATAATTTCAAAGTACAAGTTTCCAGTGTTAATTGACCAGTCTGGTCACCTCAATCCAATGACAGCATTTAAATATTGACCACACCTTAATGTCTTAATATTTTTCTGGTTTACTCCCACCCACCCACAATCACTGTAGACTCATTTATAACATCCAGTAAATTTTAGTGCTGTCCACTGTTTTGATCTTTCGTTCTTGCTGATGTGATTCTGCAGTGTTAGCAAAAACGAAGAGGTCAAACACGAGTCAGAGGGCAAAGCGGTGTCAGCTGGGGATAAGGAGCCAACTGAAGTAAGAGCACAGTGTCAGCAAGGGGTATAAAACTGTTTCCTCATGGGAATACTATGCAGTACAGTGAGTCCCCTACTTGTAGAAACTTAATTGGAACTGAGAGTTGGTTTGTCTAAGACATTTGTAAGTTAAATGTGACATGGAGTAGTCCAGGGGCTCCTCACAGAGTCTATGCAGATGGTTATGTAATATGTCTGAAATAAGTTTCTGTACTTGGAGAATTACATGTCTATATCTGTATCTGTCTTTTGGTGAAATGAACTGTTTGTTCGGAGTTCTATGTCTGTGGAGAAAAACTTTAGCAAAATAGGAGGAAGCAGTGTGGCCTCTCTGGAAAGGAGCAGGAACATTTTTTTCTCTCTCTTTTGCTCTCTCACGCCAGGGGTTACCTGTGGCTTTTATCCCATATGTTATATGAAATTCACTAAAACCTAACATGGGGGGGCATAATTATAAAAAATTTAAGTGTAAATAACAGCTATGCATCAGTGCAGAGCCAGAAGTTTTACAGCTATAGCTTGTTCACCTTTTTCCACTCTTTTTAAAAACTTGGTTCATAATTTAAATTGGTATGCTAGTCACCTTCTGGAAATTGAAAGTTTTAAAGTTGGGGACTACTGTACTGCAGAATTGAATTTTCAGACTGACTTGTGTGATCTTTGCATTCTTCCTTGTTTGCCATTTGTCTTCATGTCACTTTACCTTACTGTAAGCATACAATTATCCAGGCTGTAGTGTAATAATACTGCTGTAGTGTGTTCATAAGAAAAGATTGAACGACCCTTGTTTTGTTCACATTTAAAATGCAGAGGTATACATCAAGCCATGAACAGCTTGCCCTACATTCAGATTTCAGTGTTTATTTCTGTGAAGATAAATGCTTTAATGCATTAGATTCTTACCTCTAATAGTATCCGTTATGTTTTGACCTAAGTGGAAAGGCATAGAAACAGATCTCCATTGTTCCCTGGTGAAATGGTAGTGCTGTTTATACACAAATGGAGGGAACTAGCTTCCAGCACATGTTGCTTTTCAACACCTTTTTGTTGTGTTGTTTCTAAAATAAAATTTCTTCTTTATACTAAAGGAAGAGGCATCATCTTATAATGAAATCTCAGACAAAAGTGAAAACACTGTTCCAGGTAAGTTTTCCTGTGTGCTGCCTTTTTGGTACCAAATATACTTACTTATATCTACTTAAGCTACTAAATAAACCATGTAAAATGTGTTTACTCATTTTAGTGGATTCTTAAAAAATGCTGTTTATTTGGTGTGTGTTTATTGGTGGTTGGGCCATTTGTGTTTTACTTTTTTACACATTTGTGCTGCCCACAGTGGTGATGGTCCAGGACAGTGTAGATCAGAGCCCGGCTATGTGGCCTGCGGGCTCGGCCCTCACTGCAAGACTGAGAAGACTCATCACGGCCTACCAGCGATTCACCCGCCGGGAGCCTTTGAGGCATGACTTCCTGATGCCCGAGGGGGCAGGGCCCATCGGCTGGCAGCTGGGGGATGAGTTCCGCCGCCGGGTAACAGAACCTGACCCCCTTTTCCTGGAGTGGCAGAGAAGGTTAGTGATGACTAACGATGTAGTTGAAGAAGGACTCTGTGGCAGCTGTAAGCCCTAGTCCTTCAGAACCACATCAGGTCACTGCTAAAGGCAAAAGTACAGGTTAAAGTACAGGGTTGGCCTTTTCAACCCTAAATCACAACTCTTATTTAAAAAAAAAAAACAAAAAAAAACTTATTTCACCAGTAGTGGAAGGTGTGAGTTGTGCTGGTTCCTCACAGTTCTTGGGCTGTAGGTTTAGTTTCTTCCCACAGTCTAAAGATGTATTATAGTTAGATTGGTGACTGTAGTATTGTTCTGTAATATGTGAGTGAATGTTTTGGGGGTGGACTCCAAATCAATATAACCCTGTGTTGAACAAGGATTTGCTGAAATACAACTAGGAAGTCAGCAGCTTTTGTCATTTCAAAGCACAAAAATGTTCATTAAATTGATATCACTATATCACATATAAAAATAATAAATATGTATTTGTGTAGAAGATAGGATTTTTTTTTTTTTGTCTCATTTTGGACCTTATTCCACAGTTTATTTATCCACAAACATTAGTACAGCATACTGCGTGCACAGAATTTCCCTGCCAGCAATGTATTAATAATGCTGTACAGTCTGGCTGTAAGAAAACATTGTACACTACCCAGAAATTCAAATGCATTCAGGCAGAATAAATGAATTGGCCCAAATTGATTCAATACAAATGTGAAACATTGTCAAGCGCAGCATAAAATTAATTCTGATACAGATGAGATACTCCATCTGCAAGGCTCAGATGGGGGCCTTTTAATAGCTACTGCATGTTAGCGTTGTGCAGATTTGGAGTATATTAAAGGGAAACCCAGAATGGAAATGACAGTCAACATTTTAAATTAGATTTTATCTGATGAATTTTGTTCCTAATTTTTGGGTGGTGCAGTGAGTTAGTGCTGCTGCCCCATAGGACCTGGGCTGTTTGGGAGTAGGTAAGTATCCTGCTTTGTTCACTCTAAGTTTCTGTGGATTTTCTCTGGGTACTCCAGTTTGCTGCCACCCTTCAAAGGCATGTACACAGCTTCCTGGATAAGTTCTGGACCACTGACACCCTGACTTGGTTAACAATAATGAGTAATTAGTGATAAATATTTAATTGTAATTACAATGTGAACTTGTAAAAATGTTTGAGTCCTTGAAGAACTGCACAGCTCCCACTTGCAGCAGTGAATTTTGACACTTTTTTTACATAGGTATGTGAACATACTATTAAAAAAGATGAAAGCTGGTAGCTGCATAACATACAGATGCAGGCTAATTGAGGTCTTGCACATTGACCATGAAATTGGGTGATGCTTCATCTTGAGTTTTTGTACCATCCCATGAAGAGCTTGCACTTTGAATATGGCTTACGTTTTGTCCAGCAAATGTTTATTCAAGTCCAACACAGCTTTCAGTATTAGGTTTGTACACTAAACTACTTGGAGTGATTTACCATTTATTTATGTAGAAGATTTTAGTCAAAGGTATTTCAACAGGAAGTCTTAGTGGAACCTGGGTCCTTTGAATGCAAAGCAACAATTTTATCCACCATAGTATCTGTTTCTCCACAAATTAAGTATTGCAAATTCCTGGTAAAAGTTTCAAGAGCACCAATGGTATAAGGTCAGTATGACTAGTGCTGTGCAGAAGCACAAGAGGACAGCATCTGTGTGAGTGTGGTTTAAGTACAGGCAGCATGTCAGAAGGTCACAGGCAGCTTCAAACTCTTCTAAAATCATCAAAATTACTACCATATGAAGTTAAAAATGAAATCTCTAACTTTACTTGGAATATGTACTCATAAAATTTAAATGTTTTAAATCACAAAAGTTTTAATGCTTTGGAAATGGTGCATTTACACAACTGGGTGTTTTACTGGAGCTGTTAATGTAGACCAGGGCCACAATTAGAAACTGAACACATTCCATCTTTAACCACTATACTCCTGACATATATTATAGTTAAAATAGGGAGATGGCTTCTGTCCTCTTCTGGTTTTAGTTTTCAGGAGACAGGACAGCATTCAGAGGATAAACTCATTGTTGCTGTTGTCCTTTCGAACAGGTGGACGCGGCGGGAGCAGGCTGATTTCTATCGTACAGTGTCCTCTTTCGGAGTGGTGTATGACCCAGAGAAAAAGGCCTTTGACTGGACACAGTTCCGCTCCTTTGCCCGCCTTGAGAGGAAGACAGATGAGAGCCTAGAGCGGTACTTCTGTAGCTTTGTTGCCATGTGCCGCACGGCCTGCAGGCTGCCACCACGCAAGGACGAAGGTATCGAGTCATATCAAGGGAGCAGCTCCTGCTGTTACTGGACAGTCATAATCAACCTGCCTTAGTTTACCAACCTGGCATAAATGTAAACTTGAACTACACATTCAGCTTCTTATCTCTTAAAAGTCAAGAAGAGGTTTAAAAGAGTCCTTATGATTTTTAAAGAAGTGAGTAGCATGTGAAATAGGTGAAATAAAACAGTTTAGTTTGGCACTTGTTCTTGTAAATAGTAGTTAATATGGAAGATAAGGATTTTTGTTGTTGCTGTCATCATTGCAATTGTGATTATTATTTTGATGTAATCACACACTAATGAACAGTTCCCACATCTCTGTCTCAGGACCGCTTGACCCCACTCTGTTTGTGGAGCCCATAACAGAAGAGCGGGCTGCTCGTACCCTGTATCGCATTGAGCTGCTGCGGAAGGTGCGTGAGCAGGTACTACGACACCCCCTGCTGGGCCAGCGGTTGCAGCTCTGCCAGCCCAGCCTATACTTACCTGTGTGGTGGGAGTGTGGAAAGCACGACCGTGACCTGCTCATCGGCGTTGCCCGTCATGGTTTGAGCCGCACCGACTACTACATCCTGAATGACCCACAGCTCTCTTTCCTGGAGGCACATAGAAATTATGTTCAGAAAGAGAACCGAGGCTTTCCGCAAACCACCCTTCCCCACCACCACCATCACCACCACCATCACTGCTGTCTGTATGAGGCGGGCCTCAGCCACTGCCACTCCCCGCAACCAGCCGAGTTCCACCCCAGCTCTGCCCACCATGCTCACACCCACATCCATACACACATTCACCCTTCTTCTGAGGTGGTGGGAACCAGCACAGGAGGTTCCTTGGGCATAGGGTCTACATCCAGGGAGGGCTACCTGGACTGCCCCTCCTTGGATGAATCTTTGGACTTGAATTCCCTCCAGCATGACAGTCTGACCACTGACTCCCTGCATGGCAAACCCTCCAAGGAGGCCCTGAATGGCTTCCCCTTCAACTCAGCCTCAGGCGGACAGAACATGCTGAATTCATATGGTGTGCAGGGGGAGCTCAACGGCAGCCAGGGGGACATGGACCCCATCCCAGGCAAGCTGCGCAGTGACGTTCTAGTTGGGGATCAGTATCCTTGTGAAGACACCGGCCTGATAGCCCCCTCGGTCGAGTTGGATGAGATACAGACCCCTTGGGAGAGTGCAGACCACACCAGTACTTCGGACATGTTCAATGAATCTGATGCCATCCTAGGTCCGTCCTCCCTGGAGCCAGAGTTCTTGGATTCTGGACAGCCTGGGGAGAGCAGGGTGGATGGGGCACTTGCAGACTGCTTAAGCATGCCCAGCTCTGACTCCCAGAGCAACACCGTGGAGCCACTGCAGCCCAGCTTCATGCTGTTCAAGGACATTGCTGACACAGAGCCTGCCGTGGAACAAAATGACTTGTCTGCCAGCCCACCGGAGTACATTCCACCCCCCATCTCCCTTTCTGATATGAACCTCCACCATCAACGTGGGCCAAGTGAACCAGAGGAGAAGCTGAGTGACTCTGATGTCACCCACAGTGTGCCAAGCCCTGTTGATGCTGCAGAGAGTGTAACCTTTGAGTTCGACAAGGAGGAGCTGTCACATGACAGCCAGAGCTTGACAGGCCCAGAACCAGACCCAGATCCAGATGCCTCGAGGGAGCTCATTGGAGAGCAGGGAAATGTGGATGATGTGGGTGACACAGCTAATGCAGGTGACATGGCTGATGAGAGCATGCTTAGTGAGCACACGTTCCCTGCTGGCGAACCTGCATCCCCCTCACTTCCCATCCCACAGGCGGATACCCCTGTGTCCTCAGGGACTGAAGTGGTTTCACAGTTCAAGCAGGAGTTGTCTTTGGAGCCACTCAGCTCAGAAAATAAGCCAGACCCCATGGAAACGGAGAGCACCGTGGTGTCCCCTGGGCTGGAGCAGACAGGTATGCTGGAGGTGAAAGATGAGATCAAAGAGGAGCGAGCCAAAAGCCCAGGTACTGGTACTACTCATCTTAACCAGGTCTCAACTAATGAAAAAATCTTGAGCTTTTAGCACCACATAATTTTTTTTTTTTTAAACTTCTGAAAAGTAGTGGTCCTTTACCCTTTACATTCTTCTTTCTTTATGTTCCTTATTAATGAATTTTCTTAATATTTATGTAAAATAAAAAGCAACAGTGCTGTGAAAAAGTATTTGCCCCCTTCCTGAGTTCTTATGTTGTTGCATGTTTGTCACACTTAAATGTTTCAGATCATCAAACAAATTTAAATATTAGACAGATGACCCAAGTAAACACAAAATGCAGTTTTTAAGTGATGTTAAGGAAAAAACTATCCAAAACTACATGGCCCTATGTGACAAAGTAATTGCCCCCTAAACCTAATAACTGGTTGTGCCACCCTTAGCAGCAACAACTGCAATCAAATGTTTGCGATAACTGGCAATGAGTCTTTCACATTGCTGTGGAGGAATTGTGGGTCACTCTTCTTTGCAGAATTGTTTTAATTCAGCCACATTGGAGGGTTTCCGAGCATGAACTGCCTTTTTAAGGTCATGCCACAGCATCTCAATTGGATTCAAGTCCGGACTTTAACTAGGCCACTCCAAAACCTTCATTAAGGGTTTTTTTTATTTTTTTTTTTATTTTATTTTAAAAAGCCATTCAGAGGTGGACTTGCTGGTGTGTTTTGGATCATTGTCCTGCTGCAGAACCCAAGTGTGCTTCAGCTTGATGTCACGAACTGATGGCCAGACATTCTCCTTCAGGATTTTTTGGTAGAGAGCAGAATTCACGGTTCCATCACTCACAGCAAGTTGTCCAGGTCCTGAAGCAGCAAAGCAGCCTCAGACCATCACACTACCACCACCCTGTTTGACTATTGGTATGATGTTCTTTTTCTGAAATGCTGCGTGACTTTTACGCCAGATGTAACGGGACGCAGACCTTCCAAAAAGTTCAACTTTTGTTTCGTCAGTCCACAGAATATGTTCCCAAAAGCCTTGGGGATCATCAAGATGTTTTTTTTGCAAAAGTGAGATGAGCCTTTATGTTCTTTTTGGTCAGCAGTGGTTTTTGCCTTGGAACTTTGCCATGCATGCCATTTTTGCCCAGTCTCTTTCTTATGGTTGAATCATGAACACTGACCTTAAGTGAGGCCTGCAGTTCTTTAGATGTTCTTCTGGGTTCTTTTGTGACCTCTTGGATGAGTCGTCGCTGCGCTCTTGGGGTAATTTTTGTAGGCCGGCCACTCCTGGGAAGGTTCACCGCTGTTCCGTGTTTTCTCCATTTGTGGATGATGGCTCTCACCGTGGTTCCCTGGAGTCCCAAAGCTTTAGAAATGGCTTTGTAACCTTTTCCAGACTGATAGATGTCAATTACTTTGTTTCTCATCTGTTCCTGAATTTCTTTAGTTCGCGGCATGATGTCTTCCTTTTTGGGATCTTTTGGCCTACTTCACTTTGTCTGACAGGTTCTATTTAAGTGATCTCTTGATTCAACAGGTCTGGCAGTAATCAGGCTTTCCAAAAAAATGCAATTAACCACAAGTACTTCATGATTTAACAAGGGGGGCAATTACTTTGTCACATAGGACCATGTAGGTTTGGATAGTTTTTTCCTTAATAAATAACAACATCACTTAACTGCATTTTGTGTTTACTTGGGTTAACTTTGTCTAATATTTAAATTAATTTGATCTGAAACATTTAAGTGACAAACATGCAACAACATAAGAAATCAGGAAAATACTTTTTCACAGCACTGTACGTGTAGTCAGGTGTTGTACTTAAATATTCAGAAATCATTTCATTTTATCGGTTTGTGTCTATACAGTCTATTCAATCTATCCCGCTATACCAGTTGGTCATATTTATTTCAGTTTGCATTTTGGGGCATTTTTAATTTTTTGCCTAAAATTTATGTGAGCAAACTTGCATCTATTTAAAAAAAAAAACTTATGAGAACTGAAAATAATTTCATACATAAAAATATAATACAATCCAAGATGACATCCAGCACCACATAAGACAAGTATTGCCCCCTCCCAATGACTGACTTTGGTTCTCTTGCTGTACTCTTGTGTCTTGTAGCTTGTAAGTATGTCAGAAATTTTTTGACTTTTTTATCACAATTTGAAAATTTATATAACAATAATGAGCTCTAAAGCAGAAAATGTCTTAAGGTACGAAAAGGCAAAAGTGGAAAGGAAAGCCATAGGATAATATTTGGATATTCTGAATATGGTTTTAAATTAAAATTTCTTTGTTAAAAGACAGAAATTTTATATGTTTGGTGGGAATTACTGTGGGTGAATTATTTCCCTCATTGAAATGAAAGGTCATTAAAAGTTGTTTTAGAAGAATTTACTTTATGAGCAGAAGTTGAGAAACTATGCTTGTTATGCAAGTCTGTTATTCAGATATATACAACCAGTGAAGATCTTTAGCTGTCAGACAAACCCCATCTCACTTTGGTGGGTGTGTGCTCCTTGAGAATCCCTCTGTCATTGTACTTTGACTGAGGCTCTTTTCCCCTTGCCAGCCTTACTTGAGGGGAGTTGCGTGGATGAATCTCGTTTCACAGCCCCTCTGTCGGTTTGTGAGATGACAGACAGCCTGCCTGAGGTTCGAGAGCCCACCATTGCACATCTCCTGCAGGAAAAAGCCCTGTATTCCTTCTCTGAGTGGCCTAAGGTATGACATTACATTGTGACCTTTTTAAATCAGTTGCTGTCTGCATGTTTTGACTTTAATACATATAGACATGATTTTGATTCATAACTTTCACAAGAAATAGTAAACAGACTGTGCTTCTACAAATTTACTTTTTATTTATGGGAATGCAATGTCAGAATTGACTGATACAGATATTTACCTAAAACCTAATTTGTTGTTAACTGTGGAATGTGGCTTTGGCAGTATGGCTTTTTAAGTAGTAAGAGTTTATTTAACTCTGTTATTACTCTAAGAGTTTATTCTATTAAGAAAAATAGTTTACTGCTAAAAAAATTAGTATGTTTCAATTGTATGTGATTGTGTTCTTGAATAGCTTTTTTTTTTTTTTTTTTTTTTTTTTTAAATCCTCTTGTAGGATCGAGTGATAATAAATCGCATCGACAGTATCTGTCATGCTGTCTTGAAGGGGAAGTGGCCCTCTTCCAGTCAGCAGTACGAGTCTCCCAGTTCTCTGGGTAACACCTGTGCATCGAGCAGCGCTCCCCCGAGGACTGGCTACATTCCCGCAAGGGTGCAACCACAGCAGAATCTTAACTTCAGCATTTCCGCTCCTGTCTCTCATCTCCCAAAAGTAAATGCAAATTAGATGCATAGTGTTTTAATGCACTCTGTCTGGTGAGGTAACAAATGTTTTAGCTTTGAATTTTTCGTATCCAACTGTAAACGCTGATCTTAATCTTGAAAGGAAAACTTTATTTTTGTTGTAAAGTGCCTGGGAGTTTTATTGTGGGACATTTATTTTGTTCCAGTAATATAGACAGTTTTTTCGATGAATGCCAAAAATTAAATCCAGAGCAAGATCTATCTATACTGTAGTAGCCAAAGAAGTACTCGGGGAATTGAGGTTGTTCTGAGTATGCAGAAATCAACAAGAAGATATTTCAGTGTTGAGAATAATACTTGGAAAGATCTTGACAATGCAGGACCAGTTGTTTCTAATCAAAAGTCTTCTGATGTACAAAATGTATGCTAGTGTTACTTTGTTCTGCTGACGTTTTGTACATCTGTGAGTACAGACAGTGAGCCTGATGTTTGCCTCTGTCATTTGCAGGAGAGCCTAGTAGGTGTGTCTTTTTTGGCCGAGCTGAAACGGGGCCAGCGGGGATTAGAGTTTGAAGGGGAGACCCATGGAAAGCCTTGCCCTAGCATTGAGAAGATCCCAGTGGGTTTGCCTCATCGTGCTGGGGCTCTACTCCTGAATGGCTGGCAAGATGCTGCTATGGACCTTTCGAAGGCTGGGGAGCTTGGGATCGGCCATGCTGGCCATTCTGGTCCTCACAAGCTACCACCCCTGAACTCTTTGCCGGGGTCGCTGGGTCTTGACATGGCTGGGATCCTGCAGGCTGGCCTCATCCACCCTGTCACTGGTCAGATTGTCAATGGTAGCCTACGGCGGGATGACGCAGCTTTACGTAGAAGACGAGGCAGACGGAGAAATATTGATGGGTCTGAAATGGGTTTTGTCAAGACCCAAGATCTTCATGTTTCGGAAGTGCAGGTATTAGACGGGGGTTTCAAGTTTACTACCTCCACGTTTTTCCAGGACTTCTTAATTCAACAGTCATTTATTTTTTTGATTTGTAAACATTTTCTTGAGCCATTATGAACCTCCCATGATTAAAGCTTTTGTGTCTGGTGTTTTTAGAGCAGGGCAGAAGGCGTCAGCCAGACAACAGTCTCGGCCCCAACCTCCTCAGCTCCTCCGGAGCGCCCTTCTGTACCCCCGCAGCCTGAAGCCCTGTCAGTGGACCGTGAAGCAGCCAACAAGGGCCTGCTGGAGTGGCTGCGGCAGAACCCAAACTACACCATGGAGATACCGCCCTTCAGCACTGTAAGCGTTCGTATTAAACACACAGTGCCAAAAAAGGAGCTTGGTTTATAAAAGGGATCCTATTACCCATCTAATCCCGTCCTAACCCCCACGGCAATCCCACAGCACGCCTACAAAGCTGCTACACAATGGCTAACCTATCAAAACTAGCGCCAACTACCTATAACTCCAAACATGCCGTGGCGCAGTAATGGTGCAATATCTCATCGGGGTTATCAAGTCGGCACCTTCCTTCGTCAAGTTAGGCCCACGACACCTCTAGAAGGCTCAACCGTGGCTCAGGCATCCTGGACCTGCTCCCCTCCGTTACCGCATGCACCACTGCGCCACCCCGCTGCTCCTCACATTACCTGCCCTTTGCCTTAGCGTCCTCACACTTGCCGCTCTTTCTACCCGTCGTCTCAAAGGAAGAAGCCCCTCGCCACCTACTTTACCTTTATCGTGCTTCGCAACAACTATGCCGCCTGCTAACAGCTAACCGCCATCACAACTATGTGCTAACAACTATGCGCTAATGCACTAACCGCCATCACAACTATGCGCTAATGCTTCGCTGGCACCCACCTGCTCACTGCTTCGCCGCCCCGCTACCATCTGTGCTGGTCCTCTTACGCCAAACCCAGAGACTTCCTTGCTCCGCAGCCTGCGACAACTCCTTCACCGCCCGTTGCAACTTTCGCCCCCGATACCAAGCTCGCGGAATAAAGGAAAAGTGGATCAGGCTATAAATCCACGGCATCCAACCTCAATTGGCCTTACTTTCGCGTTCCAGCCCCGCCCCTCTACTTCTGCTGCTAATTCGCTATATCTGAGCTTCTTCCTCTCATGAGCGTCGTCCACCGATCTTTCCCACGGAACCGTGAGTTCTATAAATTAAACTACTCGTTGGCTTGCTGACCACAGCACCATATCTGGTCTCATGCTTGTACTAATTATTTCCTGGGGCACCACTAATCTTCTTCCCAGGTCAACCTGCATCTCCCAGTCTCTAGTCCCCCTTACTATACCTAACTCCTTCCTACCTCTGCATCTCCTACCCCCCCCCTTCCTTAACAAACTGTACCACTGTACCTTCAACCTCATGTCCCGACCGTACCTGCCTCCTCCAGTCTTCAATGGCCGCAGCCAGGCACCTTAGCACCTGGTTATGCCTCCATGTATACCTACCCAGCACTAAACTAACCTTACAACCAACTAGAATGTGTTTCACCGTCCCAACCTCCGAGCACAGAGTACAAGTGGAGTCCTCACCCCCCACTGCTTCAGGTTCTGAGGTGATGGTAGCACATCGTAAACCACTCCTAGCAGGAACCTTATTTGATATGCATCCATATTCCACAGTTCCCTCCAGCTCAGCCTCTTCCTCTCGACCCCTTCCCAATTTACCCACTGTCCCTGCTTCCCCTGTGAGACTGCCCTGACACACCTCTTTATTTCTTCCTGCCAACACACCTGCTCTATCACCAACCTCCTTCTCTCTATCGGGCCTGCCTTACTCCACATAGGGTCTCCTAACCGACAACCAAGACCTTCCCTTCCTTGCTGTACCTTCCCGACCATCTGCCTCAAGTCTGCCTTAGCTTCCTCTACCGCCTGTCTCGCATCCCATTTCCTACCTGATGCTATCCTAGGTACCAAACCCCTTACAACCTCATCCCTACTACCTGACAGCTGCAATTCTAACCGCACCTTTGCACGCTTAAATTCCTCTGTCAAGCTTGAGAGCGGCAGCTGCAGGACTCCTTTCCCATACAGAGCCACATTGCTTAGACACCGAGGAACCCCCAGCCACTTTTTAATATAGGAACTAATCAGCCTCTCCAGCTTCTCCACCTTTGTGACTGATACCTCATACATAGTTAGTGGCCACATTACCCTTGGGAATAGGTCAAACTGTAAGCACCAGAGCTTCAGTTTACCCGGCAGCCCTGAGTTCTCTATTCTCTATAACCCATCTACTACACTTTCCTTAAGCTGCTCCACCTGATTCACCTCAGTTAGCTCCCTAGTGTACCACCTCCCTAAACTCTTTACCGGCTTCTCTAACACTGATGGGATCTCCTCATTATCCTCCAGAAAACTAACTTTCTCTATCTTCCCTTTAACCAGTGAGATGCTCCGGGACTTTGCTGGTTTAATCCTCAAACCAGCCCACTTCAGGTTCTTGTCCAGCTTTCCTAACAGCTGCCTTGCACAAGCCGCTGTTGTGGACACCAGCGTTATGTCGTCCATATATGCCCTAACTGGGGGGAGACAGAGCCCATCTGGCCGTCTTTCTCCACCTACTACCCAACTTGACACCCTAATTACTAATTCCAACGCCATAGTAAATGTTAGCGGGGAAATGGTGCAGCCTGCCATGATCCCCATTCACAGCCTCTGCCAGGCTGTTGTGTAACCTGCCGTGGTAAAACACATCCTAATGTCCCGAAAGTACTCCTTCACCAAGCCAGCTATCTAGCTTCGTACTCTTAAAAAAAAAAAAAAAAAAAAAAAAAAAGTCAAATGCATCCCAGATAAGACTGTGTGGTATAGCGCCAAAGGCATTTGCTACGTCTAAGAACACCACATGCAAGTCCCTTTTCTCCCGCTTGGCTTCCTGAATCTGTTGCCATATCACACTAGTATGTTCTAAACATCCTGAGAAACCTGGAACCCCCGCCTTCTGGACTGATGTATTGATCAGTTTATTTTTCAATAAGTAATCTGACAGCCTCTGTGCCACCACGCTAAAGAATATCTTACCTTCTACATTTAACAGACATATCGGCCTAAACTGCTCTATCTCTATAGATACCCTCTCTTTTGGTAAAAAATAATCCCCCTGCCCTACGCCAGGCCTTTGGAATAACCTGCTTCTTCCACACTATCCTAAACAACCTCCACAGAAACCTAAGTACATCCGGTGCACTTTTATATACCCGGTAGGGGACCCCATTCAGCCCTGGGGCGGATGAGGCCTTTGCACGCCTTACCACACCCTGCACCTCACTCCACTTCGGTGGACTAACATCAAACTCCCAATCTATTTTTCCCGATGGTGGCATATCTAATGGGAGGCCCCTCTCCCCAACCTCCCCTGCGCTTGAATAAGTACCCTCTAAGTACCTCTCCAACTCCTGTCTGGACACCTAGTTTTCCCTTCTTCTCTTGACTAAACAACCCCTTCATGAACCTAAATGGATCTCTATAAAAACCAGCCCTTGCCCTCTCTTTCTTCTTCCTCCTTAAATATTCTGCCCTCCTAAGTATTATCAACCTACCTTTAACCTCCTCCTGCAACACCTCTATCCCCTGCCTTTCCTCTTCCGTAGCCTTTTTCCACTGCTTTTTCAACTGCCTCCTCTCCCTCACTAGCCTATCAATCTCCTTCTGTCTCCTTGACTTTCCCCCCTGCTGGCACTGCACCCTCCTAACCTGCTCTACCCCAAACCTATCCACCCCATATTGATAGATCACTTCACCCATCTTTTCTAATTTAGCCTGTGCATTCCCTTTCAAACCCTCCAACACTCCTACCAGATCTGCACTCACTGTCTACCATAGTACCTTCTCACCTGTCCTAGGCCACCTAACTCTAGGCTTCAACTCACAGCTCTTCTCCTCATCCCTTCGGACCCCATCTACACCACCATCTCCCATGCCGGCCCCTTCCTCCTTTGCGCCAGGGGTTCTACTGATATCCTGCGAGCTGTGGTTTTCAACCGGCCGCTGGACTTCAGTCGACTTATTTGACTGACTTCTCAGGAAGTATTGATCAATGCGACCCCCCTGTGCTCCTTCACACAGGCATTTCTTCCTGCCTTGGTGTATCCTGAGGCCCCGAGCTGTAGTTTTCCTCTGCCACCCACAGCAACACGCCTGCAATTTTTTACCCTCCTGTAACCCTCTGACCCCCCTTACTGCACCAGCCCCACTCGTTGTCGCTTTCGTTCCAGGGTCCTTAACCATGTTATCCGGCTCTTGAGTCATCTTCCACCCCTGCTTTCGCAGACTCACAGGGTATCCTTGTATTAATCACATTAGTAGCTTCCATTGGGTGCAGCGCAGCTGCTTGCAGTCTGCACTGCTGCTGCCACAGGGTGCTAACCCGTGCCAGCCCCGGTGGGGTCTGTTCCCCCAGTCACCTGTCTCTCCATACTGTCACCAGGTCTTTCCCTAGTTGTCAGCTGTCCTTTTCACAGCAGTCACTAGCCAGGCTAGCTACCAGGTTCGTATTAAACACACAGTGCCAAAAAAGGAGCTTGGTTTATAAAGGGGATCCCATTACCCATCTAATCCTGTCCTAACCCCCACGGCAATCCTACAGTACGCCTACAAGGCCGCTACACAATGGCTAACCTATCAAAACTAGCGCCAACTACCTATAACTCCAAACATGGCGTGGCGCAGCGATGGCGCGGTATCTCATCGGGGTTATCAAGTGGGCACCTTCCTTCGTCGGTGTTTCGTCGAGTTAGGCCCACGACACCTCCAGAAGGCTCAACCGCGGCTCAGGCATTTGCGGAGCTGCTCCCCTCCATTACCGAATGGAGCTCAGCATCCCATATCACGTTCTACCTCCCTTTTCATTCTGTACCTCCCAGTTAGGGCTTTAGCATTTTTTAAGGACATCAGAGTGTATTGGTTTACCTTGCAGTTCTTTATTATTTGGCATTGCAAAGTAAAAGTGTCTTTTTGCCCTACCCCAAACTTTCTGCCTCAGCCCCAGAATGTTGGCATCCTACACAGCTTTGTGGACAGACCCAAGCAGAGGAGACATCGGTGTAAAGACCCCAGCAAGCTGGATGTCAACTCCCTTACTGGAGAGGAGAGGGTGCCGGTGGTTCACAGGGCAACAGGCCGGAGGGTGAGGATAATTTAGCTTTTTTTTTTTTCTTTTTTTTTTCCAAAAAGTTGTATTCCTCCTGGAGGTTCCCAGCGCATTAAAATGGGAATTAAATTTATTTTGTTTCACTTTGGGAAATGTTGTGCACATTATGATTGCTTTCAAAACAGCATTTCAGTGAATATAAAAAAATGTTAAAGTTAAATAAATTCTAGATTATTGCTGCCATGACATTGATGGCATTGGTGATTCTGTATCTCCTTTGTGCTACAGCTGGGTGGTGCTATGGCACCAGCAATGAAAGAACTGTCTAGGTGGCTAGATGCTAATTCAGATTACTGCGTGGCCCCCGACTGGGCTGACATTGTGAAGCACTCGGTGAGTGGGCTGCTTTTTTTTGGGGGGGTAAAATAAATAATAATAATAATATACATCATCTCCAGAGAGTCTTGGCATCAAATAGCCTTTAAAGTTGTTTGAATCTGAAATAATTATTGTCCAGCACAATATGTGTATTGTTTAAACATTTTAGGAGGACAGTCGTGTACTATGAAGGGCTTCCTCCTTAAATGCTGTGCATCTGCATATAATCTGCTCTTAAATGTATTCCAGTTGTATATGATGTTCCCAGTTGTTAGCTCTGCTAATACTTCTTGCTTTTTTGCAGGGGTTTCTACCGGAGGGTAAGTTTACTCGCATACTGACTGAGCCAGTTTGCCGAGACTCTGGGCCGCGCAAAAGGGGCCGGCGACCCCGCAATGACATGCCTAAGGTGGGAGCCCTGTTGTCAGAGGCTCACTCCAGTATGGGACCCCTCTTCATGAACGGGCTGATAGGAAACATGGACCTGATGGGCCTGCGAAACGTGCCGGGTATCCCGCTTACAGGTCTCATGGGATTCCCTCATGGATTTGCTGCTGTGCCAGCAGGAGAGGATGCTAAGAATGGCTTGAGCATGCTTCCCATGATGCTACATGGCATGCAACCTCATGTATTCAGTGTGGGTGGACTTATGAGCCAGTCAGCCACAGCAAGCACCCCAACCCCTACCACGGCAGTATCGTCTGCTGCAGCAAGCCCAGCAAGCAGCTCTGACCTGGCAGCTGCAGGCACCTCTGGTGATGGAGAGCCAGTCAGCTTGGAAGCTGATGGTGAGAACAAGAAGGAGGATAAGCCCCTGGCAGAGGGTAAAACGGGCCCAGCTCACAGCCATGGGGAGCCTACCATCGTTCTCGGAACTAGCAGCAGTGGTGGCAGTGGAAGTAGTGGTGGTGGAAGCCACTTGGCCTTCAACCCATTCTTAATTCCAGGGATGTCCCATGGACTGCTGTACCCCCACATGTTCCTCCCCCACGGTGGCATCATGGCACTGCCCGGCATGCCCCATGCGGACAGCTCCGGCAGTCCTAAGAGGAAGAAGAAAAGGTTGCGTGAGGAAGGGTCGGAAGAAGCTGGGGGCAAAGGCAGCCAACAGACTGACAGCATGCGCCTGAAAGTGGCCAGCCACAGTCAGACTGAAACCACAGGGAGCCCTGCGGCAGAGTGTGAATGGCAGACAGGGGGTGGGGCTGAGGCAGACACAGACCCGCCTCCCCTCACACCTCCAGGAGCAGTGCCAGATGAGGGCCCTGCAGAGACAAATGTGGCTGTGGAGATGGCTCAAAAGGCTGAAAGCCCTGCAGAAAAAGAGAAGTTGGGTGAGGGGCAGCAAGAAGGGCCAGGAAAGGAAGGTGCATCAACATAGACTCCTTTGCCCTTCTTCAAACTGTAAAACAGAATAACCAGTTTGTGGTGTGTAAGTCAATGATGTTTATGTAAAGACTTTTACTATTCACTTATTCATGTTTATAGATCTCTTGTCCAGTACCAGACCTCTGATCATTCTCCCCACCTTCCCTCCCCACTGTGAGGACTACAAGAAGATCGTACCTAAGCATGTGACTCACAAACAGATTTGAGCAGAGGTACATGTTCTCAGCAGTCTTAGCAAGCGCAGGAAGTGTTCTCTCCCATTCCTGCTGTATCATGGTAATGGTTTCAGTGGGCAGAGGGGCTTCCAAGTGTTTCATGGAGATAAGAGAACAGAGGTCCACCATTCTGTTGAGTGGGAGAGTAAGAGCCTCGATCCTCGCCTCCATTTTCTATTACACCACGCATGCTGATAGCGAGCACTCTTGAGCTCCGAGGCACCTATGCAGCAGAGGATTGGTATAGCAGTGGCAAGTACCGTCTCCTCAGTTGTCTCAGTGGTGTTAACAGGGTTAAAAAACTACTCCCATTCTTATTTTCCAGATCCTAAAAAAATCAAGTTGAGAGCCATCTTTGTAGAAACCCTCTTTAAAATCAGCTATTAAATAGTAAAGCAATTAAGAAAGCAAGCACCCCAAGAATAATAATGGCAAAGTTGCTGCTAAGAAGTTGTCCAAGGGCAGCTTATTTCATCCACGGTTGGTTTGTCATTTTGCTGCTAAGTAGATTTTTTTTTTTTATCAGTAAATTTAGAAAAGTCAATTATAAATATATAAATATAAATACATATATACAAAATAATCAGTCTCTTGTAAACACATCATGTTGAATACCATGTATGTCTTTGAGTCAAATTTGCTTGCCTAAACAAACAGTAAAAGAACAAACCTTGTGTTCAACTTTCCTTATTTAGTTTTTTTTTTTTTTTTTTTAAACTTTTTTTCCCCACAGTGTCTCTTTGAAAGATGCCCTTTTGTTGCGAGTCTTAGTGTGACAGATAATGTTCTTGCTCCAGCCTTTCCACTTGGAGTCAGTTGTCCCGTCTCCCTGTGCAGGACCAGTGAACTAGTGCCATAGAGGACCGTGCTGTTGTAGAAGTAGAGAAGAGGGTACGAGGGGGATTGTAAAGCTAGTCAGAAGCTAGTCAAATGCGTTGTGGTTAACTCTGAAAGACAAGAAATCCATTGCCACATGTCTAGTCATTTCAAAGGTTTGCTCAGTTTCCCCCAAGTACAGGTTACAGAACATTTCCCAACAGGTAACACTAGGAATCTTCAAGATGTACGTTGGCTACATATTACACAGTTCATAAGTTTATAAGCATGCTTTTGTTTTTTTTTGTTTTTTTTTGTTTTTTTTTTTTGGTTTTCATTAAGTTTGTATTTGAAAAATGCACAAATTTCCAGTATTTCTACAATTATGCATATTGTATATTTGAAGGCAGGAACGGTCGTTCTGTCCCGAAATTTCACAACAGGGTCTGTTTAAATCAACATCCCTTTAGCCTTTCAGAAAAACATCATTACAATTTCTTTCTTTCTTTCTTTCTTTATTTATATATATATATATATATATATATATATATATATATATATATATATATATATATATATATATATATATATATATGAGAGAGAGAGAATATATCTTTGCACAATCCTGTTAGTAAATGTTTACTTGTAATTGTAACCGTCAACATTTTTATTTTTAAAATTTGTGTGTATGCGTGCATGCATGCGTACGCATGAATACCACACAACCTGTGGAGGAAGCTTGTATCGTAGTTTTCTACTTAGGATGCCCATCTTTGTCACTTTGCCCTTTTACTTCCATTATGAAAAATGTTGCCTTGTCACATCTAGTGACTTAATTTATTTGTTTTACTTTGCCAAACTTTCACCAAATACATATGACATTCTTTTTTGTCCTTTTTTAAAATCTTAGGTCATTTATATTAAAAGTACAAATGCCTTATTTAGTGTTCTGTATAGATGTTTTGTGACATCTTCATATCAGAAAGTATACTGATGTACTTAGTATAAAGGTGGATTCTAAATTGAAAGCTATTCTCAGTCACACTGGTCTGGTCATACTTTGCTCACAATTTGAAAATGGGATACAAATTGTTTGGTTTCACTATTAAAAACACTGAATGTTCTGTTTTCACCAATATAATATTTAGAAGTTTTTTTTTTTTTTTTTTTAACTTTAACCAAGAGAGAACTATTGACTATTTATTCTATTTTTTTTTTTTTTGCCATTTTCTTAAATGCCATAATTTAGTTTTAAATGTGACATTGACAATCTGTTTATTGGTTATGACCAATTGCTGAAATCATATAAATGTTGTGAAAGGTAGAGCTGCTAGTTTAATTTTTTTAACACTTAATGTACCCCAGTGGCAGTCAGTGATTGATTATGATAACTGATGCATTTCTGTATTGGTCATTTATGACCGGTGGGTGGTTTTTAATCCAGTCTGAGAAATCAAGTAAGAAGAGTCGGCTTCTCTAACAAACATTTTAGATGGGGAAAATACAGAGCAATGTAAAATTATTTTAAAGGGGCAAAGCGTTTCATTAAAATTTTATTTAATGCAAGAAAAAGTGCTTTTTACTCAAATATTTATCTTCAAATAAGTATATGCCCAAAGGTAATGGGAAAAGACTGAGCAGTATAAAATTTAAACCATGTCTGGTCACCCACCATTTAATAAAATTCAAATTTACATGTGAAGACTTGAACCAGTTTCTTGGTGCAGTATGAGTAAAGTTGTGAAGGTCAATATTTATTCATTTTTTATGTTACCAATATTACCTTTGTACATGTTTTTTTTTTTTTTTCCTCTCAGTTGAGTAATTTATCCAAAGGTCAGGTTTTTGGAGTCATTTGTATTTCAAATGTATTTATTATACATCTCTGTCTTACCAGTTTCATTTTTATATCTGTATTCTAACTTATATAAGGGTTCAGAAGGAATACTTGCAGGTTCCGAAGACACTTTCTGGCTCTGACACTGTTTCCTGCTTTAGAGAAAAAAAAAAAAAGAAAAGAAAGAAAAAAAAAGAAAGGGGTTCATTTTTTTGTCATATTTTTGCTTCCAGTGGAAGCAAGAATAAACATTTTAATGTACTGGTAATATAATAATGGGCAAATAGGCCTTCACCTTCTGAGTACATTGCCTGAAACTATCTCAAAGATAGATCCTGAGAATGACCGTATTTTGATTTTTTTTTTTTTTTAAAATAATAATAATAATAAACTGGACTGTAATTCCTCAGTTTTCTGTTAGTTTAATGTGCTCCAAAACTTTATGAAAGGATATATACTTGTTTTGTTGAAATTCCAGGTTTGGAAACTACACCCTGCTGATTCCACTTGCTGCATATACCGTTCATGCAAGGAGTACACTGCTCTCTGGTACCTGCTCTGTGTTCTTGCATGCTTCAACCTGCTGGTGTAGGCTTCAGCGGACTACGCCGCCACCAGTTTCAGTGACAGTTGGCGCAATACTCAGAGGTGGGGTGTCTATATGCATGCTCTGGGGTCTTTCTGCAGCTGTTTGCGTTAGGAACGTAGTTTTCAGATCGTGCAATCAAGGCCAGTGTTCACCAGGTGGATGTACTGTAAGCTCTTAGTTTCATTGAACCAAGGGTACTGTATTTGGGATCATGTGCTACAAAAATAAAAGTGTGCTCTGTGTTGGTCTGAAATCAGCAGCGACATTTTTACAGCATTGTGGGTTTTTTTAATTTTATTATATATTTTTGGATTAGCTCCTGTATTCCCATGTGGACCAATCACATAACTCAGAACATGGTATGTGATCTTTTATTGTGCAATAAAAGATGACTTTCAATTTTCACAGTGTACTGGGATTTTAAGGGAACTTCAGGTCTATTTTGGATGTAAATTAGGAATGTAACAGTATAAAATTACTCTGTCATTTGTGACTAGAAGCCAACATGTTGATTCATTACAGGTTAATATGTGTTTGAAGTGTAGTGTTGGAAAACAGCCCTGTCCCAAGGTCAAGCATGCTGGATTATTTACAGTACAGCTGTAAGTTGTTGCAGAACCACTTATTTCAAACCCAGAAACAACTTATTTAGCTTTTAATGTTTTATTTAGAGTGCAGTGATGACAGCCGTGCCATACAGGAACCACGTGTCGTGGGGCTATGTTGTGCCATACAACGTCAGTGACTCATCCTTTGGCTAAAACATGCCATCAACTGGCTTTTGGCGGAAAGAAAAATGTGATGATGAGGGTGACTGTTTCAGGAAACGAACCTCACCTATTAAAACCAAATGGTACTTGTATTACAATAAAGAAAAGAAATAATTCAGCTTATTCATTCATAACTGACATGCAGGGCCGGGTGCCCGCCAGTACTAAGTGCTAAACCTGCAGTGGCTCTAGTACAGGATCCGGCTGAATAACTGGGTAAAATTATATGTTTTGGATGAAAAGATTTGACTAAGTAACCTAAATGCAATAAGTATTGAAATCTTGCTGCAACCATTAAGCTAAGCACCGTACCAAGTTAAGATGGCATTTTAACTGGATTATTGTTAAATAATTTGGCCGACAGCTTTGTGCAAGGGAATTTACGAAATAAACAAAGGTTTGTATATTAAACTACTTCTAGTTAGCTATTTACAGTGCTGGGCAATTTTTACTGGTGTATTCCAGAGGTCAGAACCACAAAATAGAATTAAGCAGTTTCGAAAAGAAGTCAAATGTGCGCAACGGCAGGTGTGACTGCTGTATATTACTTCATTTTTTCACCTCTAATTTAAAGCTTGCAACAAAATCTTAGTAATATGGAATAGACAAACGTTACCCCTTCTGCGGCACAACTTTCAGACGCTAAAGCTGTTTAAGAAAGCTGTAAAAATTGTGCTTTTTCCTAAGAAATACAACTGTTAGCGCTGTCGGACTGGTATTCACACGTATGGTGGTCAACCCCTCTCCAGTTCTGTGAAAATAAATTAACTATAACTGGCATTGTAAATCGGACGAAAGCGTCGGCTGGATAAGGATGATAATAATTAAAAAAGAGAATGCAGATGCCGACTGTTTAACGCAGCGGCGACTTGAGAAGAAGGATATTTAACTCTGAGGAAGCCCCGCTCTGTGATGAATTTATTATACGACGCTGGTAGGAGTCGTCGTTCAGGCTCGGTCTGGGGTCAGTTTTTAAGTTTCCAAGAGAATAACCATGATGGAAATGCGGCGGCGACAGCTGATCTGGAATCAGTGCTCGTTGGCCTCTCACGTCCCCAGCTCGTGCACACGTGCCCTCGTTTCCTGTAATACAGTACCTTTTCGCGCCAATTTTGTCGCGGGGCTTTATGGGATAGCGGTGGGCGACCCGATGTTTGGAAGTGCTTCATTCACGGTGTAACGCCGTAAACAACTTTATTTTGGTTTAAAAGAAAAAGAAAATACACGGAGTGGAAAATGCGAGAAAACGAAATGGATTCCCAGTCTGCGAACGCGGCTGACAGCTCGGCCCGGGAAATAATGGAAACTCTTTGTCAGGAGCTGAATATGGACGAAGACACGGCGGACGAAGCTATGCAGAATTTCACAGCGATCTGGAACACGTACACGCTAGAGGTGAGTACGGCACGCTAAACACATAATATGTAAATATTTAAACGAAAAATGCCGAACGCTTGTCGTTATGGGACGATTGGATAAACAGTTCCGTAGTTTATGTCGACTTCTCACCAGTTTCTGTGCTGTTGTTGCCTGAAGTGAGCGGCGCGACATTAAGAGGACGTCTAGGTTTTCTCGGAGTTCACCAGTCAGTCGCTTTTCTTTTAGTGCATTTGCTTTACCTGTCCTGGACAGAGGTAATTTCATTTTACGCTTTTTAATTTTCTTTTGTATATTTGCGTCATTTTTTTCCCGATCATTTATTTCCCCCGCCGGCATTGTGCGATCTTAATAATTCGACGAACAGCTGTGTTTTTAACCCATTTAACTGTGCTGTTGTGCAGTGTGTTGTACCGCTTCGGAGCGTCACAAAGAGGGAAGTTGAGTTTTCGAAAAGCTAACAGCAGAAATATCAGAAAGTGTGGACGCAAGATTTTTTTTTTTTTTTTTTTTTTTTTACCTCAACCCAGTACTTTATTAGACTCACTGCAACAACATTAGGTAGACAGACACCTTCATAACTTTGAATTATTAATAAACTAAGCTGTTCATTTGTATGATGAGGGCAACAGATTTGTTTTAACTTATTATGCATCGAATATTAGAAACGAACTGTTAGAACCGCTTAAAAATGGCAATGTGGGTTTCTACGAGGGCGATGGCAAAGCTACAAAAGTATGCAGACTGTATATTCACAAGGTAGTTACGGAATCTGTGTGAACGAGCATTAACACCGAAGACATAAAGTGTGCGCCTAGTTTTTTCAAACGATTGTTTGTTTTTTAAAGGCCGGGTTCCGGTTCTGCTGTTTTGAGACGCTGCTCCGCGCACGAGAGGCCGGCTCCTGCGCGTGCGCACCAGCCACGCCGCCCCGTTTGCGGCTCGTGCGCGTCATAACGTGGCAAAAATAAGACGGCACAGCGCGCACTCGAACTGTAAACACGGACACGTGGTGTGGGGCGCTGTCGACTGCACCATCGTATTTGTTAAACACGTACAATATTGCCCTGTGACGGGCAGCACGTAGTGCTTACTGACTTGCAGGCTGAAGGCTGCTGGTTTGAATTTCACTCCTGCCGCGGGAACCCTTGATCGAGGTACTTGCGCTGCATTGTTTCATTGTTTCAACGTTTTTCTCCAGAGCATCTTACAATTTTAAGTTGCTTAGAAGGATTCACCAGTTTATACGGCTGTGTCACTTTACTGGAGCAACCCAGCGTAAGTGCACTGCTCAGGGTTAATGCAGCAGTTGGAGGGATTGAAACCTGGGTACTTCTGTTGCAGGGCAGTTCTAACCACACACTGCCTGCTGCTCCTAGACCAGGGGTCTGCAACCTTCAGCATCAAAAGAGACTTTTTGGCCTCTTTCCCAGCAAATAAAATTCACGTGGAGCCACAAAACCTATTTGACCCCTAAAATGAAGTTAACCCAGCATATTAGGTTTTATGTACAGTTATGCTACGTATAAAAGAACTATAGTTTGTTGCATTTATGAAATCATAGAACTACAAAAAGAAAATGATTGACATTTTATTGCTGTTTGTAACAAAGGAAAACACCAAATTCTTATGAACACTAGAAAAACGCTTGCATGTATAGGGTTACTTTCAGATGAAATACATAATGTGAACCTGTTGGAGTCCTTCCCTTATTTGTGGAAAATAAAATAAAAAGCTTTAAAATTAATAAAACATATTGCTGCAGCATATTCACTTTAAAAATGGAAGAATTAAACGTTCTACTTTCTTCCGAGACTTTTCTTTTTTTGGATTTATCCATGGTTAGCTTACCAGGGGTCGACAGTTCAAAATTAGTTACCTGGCAGGCGGCGACCGGTGACTCATATAGGATGTGTGATGCATATTTTGATCGACAAAATATTAAAACACTTTATTTATTTATTTTTTTACATTTTTTATTTTATTTTTATTTATTTTATTGTTACCTAGATCACCTCGAACTCCAAAATAAGAAGTATTCCATTGGAAACAAAAAATTAAATAAAATAGTGATTATTTATTCACATTATTTTTTCCAAAGCTACAGGGAGCCATGGCAGAGGGATGAAAGAGCCACATGTGGCTCTAGAGCCGCGGGTTGCCAACTTCTGTCCTAGACAGATTGATTGATTGATTGATTGATTGATGCATTAAAAAAAGTTACACATTGTAGGGTTGTGGCTGAGAGGGCACTAGGATTTGAGCCTGCAGTCTCTTGATGAGCAGTCAGATGCTTCACCACTGAGCTATACCCCTTACAACAGAATGAGTGTTTGAATACAGTAAGAGTAGCAGCAGCATAGTATTGATGGGTAACTTCAGAGTTGGTTGTCTAACTCTGTAAGGCCACATTGGACAGAACCACAAATAAGGGATAATAATAATAATAAAGTGAGATGTTATTGATTATACCAGTCATGGTGTTGATCATACACATTTCTTTCAATTTGTTAGTGGGCAAGCTGTGTTGCTACCCCTACATGTTGGTGTGTGAAATCAATATGTACTATATGTTAAATCTGTAAGTTCACAGTTTCTGTGGCTGTTTGTAGGGAAAATACTGCATTGTAATTGATCATCTTTTGGTCTGCTCATAGAAATTTTTAACGTTCTCAATGAGCAGTGGACATGTAAGAAATTTTAATAGAGATTCTGACATAATATTTCCAGTATCCCTTTTATTTTCTTTGCTCCAGATAACAGTGCAAAATTGTTTTGATTCATAAAGTTGTGTAGCATTTAACATGAAAACTAGACATCAGTTTATCTTCCTTGCCTTGACATTACAATATTTCTAATGCAAATGAAAGTACAACAACAAATTCAAATTTCACAATTCTCAAATTAGTACTTAATGAATGTGACATTAATCTGTGGTCGCTCATTTTTTTTTTTTTTTCCTTTTTGCCACTGCAACATTCACTTGTGGTCACCAAAAAGTCTTAATCAGAACGCATGTAACAAGGATCTCAAGTGCTGGGTTAAAAAAAAAAAAAAAAAAACAGTGTGCATAATGTTAATACAACAGTTTCTTTGCACTTCGCTTCATTAAAGTGAGGCTCTTCTGTCACGGTTGCTCCTTTCCAGGGAGAGGTGATTCACTGGCTGGCCTGTGCCCTGTATGCAGCCTGCCGGAAGGGCATTACACCTACAGTGGGAAAGGGGACGATGGAGGGCAACTGTGTGTCCCTCACTAGAATCCTGAGATGTTCAAAACTGAGGTGAGGGAGCAAGCATCCAAAGGCACCTCTGTCCCATGTCCAAAGGTGTAAACACACTGAAAGCTGATAGTGGAAGTAGACTGTTTTGACTTTTTTCCTGTTATTTTTTCTCTTATTCCAGTTTGATACAGTTCTTCTGCAAGATGAAGAAATGGTCAGACATGTCCAATTTGTCTCAAGATTTCCGTGAGAGAATTGGCCGCTTAGAGAGGAACTTTGAAGTCACCACAGTAATCTTTCGGAAGTTTGAACCTATTTTCATGAGCATGTTTCAGGATCCCCAAGGAGAACGCCCCCGTCAGCCTAGGAGCCGGAAACACAGGTACTTAATTGCTTATGTTAAAACATGCAGTTAATTTCTGCCTTGCGGATTCTGACTTGCATTTTAGTTGGTATAATGAAGATGGGTTCAACTAAAGTAAATTCTTTTCATTTAGACGCCTACCCTGTCATGCAAGTGATGTCTTCAAATTTTGTTGGACACTTTTTGTGTATACAAAAGGTAAGATGAGAATACTTAACTTTCACTGAAAGAAATAATGGCTGCTAAGTGCACCTCTCAATGCTAAGATTTTCATTTTGATTATTTTATTATTGTTTTCTATCTGTTTGCGAACAGGCAACTTCCGTATGATTGGCGATGACCTGGTCAATTCCTACCACCTTTTGCTCTGCTGTCTGGATTTGGTATTTGCTAATGCACTGTTGTGTGCCAATAGGAAAGACCTCATTAATCCGTCCTTCAAAGGTAGACTTTTGTGGTTTTGGTGCCAGTGCCAGGGGGATTTTTAAAAAATGTTTTTTTTTTTTTTAACCAAAAAATTGTTGTTTTTCTTGTGAAGGACTCCCTTGCATCAAGGGTGAGGCCTTTTTGAGCCCTGACTACACCCCCCCAGAGCACCCCCCTTGCATTTTGGACAAGTTATGTGAGCTGCATGATGGGTTGGTGGTGGAAGCCAAGGGGATTAAAGAACACTATTTCAAGCCCTACATTAAAAAGCTGTTTGAAAGACAGGTAAAGTTCTTAGACACTGGTTGGCTGCAGTTTGCTTTGGAGGACAAGACTGTTTCACAGCTTAAAATTTTGCATAATGTTCTGATTTAGTTTTTCAGTAGACATACAGCATGCAAACAAACATGGCTTGGTTTCTGATGTAGCTATGGTGGACAAGGTTGTTACAGACTGTTCTGTATTAGCCCAAACATCAGCTGTCAAATAATGTGGATACAGGACAAAGGCAGTTTCTTAAGTCTTGGTCAATTTGCTCCATTTGAAACCTGTGTGGGCTCTGTCCTTCATCCAGTAAGGCTAAATTTATATGGAAAAACAGACCCAGTTTCTTTTTTTTTTTTTTTATAAAAATAAAAGTTTTCATGTTTAAAAGTAGGAATTAGAAGACCTACTTCTCAAAGGTATTTTGCCACTTTATTCCAGATTTTAAAAGGCAATGAAGAAATACTCACAGAACTACTGGATACTCCCAACTTCATAGATAATAAGTAAGGAAACGTTTTATTGCCACTTAAAATGAGTAAAATGTCATTGCGAAATGAACATAGTTCTGGGTCTTTTTACCAGAGACAATAGTAGACAAAAATATTTTCAGAAAACAGCATTTTATGTTTTTCAGATTTGCAGTAATAATAGTCATCTATCTTTTGGTTCTCTTGTCTTGGTAATAACCCTCAGCATCTTTAACTGTTGTCTGCAGTACCTACCATAATATAATTTTCTGTAAAGATTTAGTTTAGTCACATGTCCATGTTGTGTTTGCAGATTTTATATTCCATGTCTCCTCTCTCCGCTTTACATTACTCCAGTAAAGCAGTTAATCGGGAGTATGAGGAGTATGTGCTGACGGTAGGTGATTTTGATGAACGGGTGTTCCTGGGAGCTGATGCTGATGAAGAGATTGGCACACCCCGCAAGGCAGCTGTGGAGGTTCCTGAGGGACAACTGTCTGCCCGCATGCAGGTTGAGTGCAACCTGCAGCAGCATGTTGAGAAGGTATCTTCCTCCATCTGTTGAACATGAGGTAGTGGTTGTCACATGATGTGCAAAACATTTACTTTTTCCATAGAAATTTGTGGGGTTTTTGTTATTTATTTATTTATTTTTACACATTGTAAGGGTACTAATCTAAGGTTTATGCATTTGTAACCTGGACAAGGTGGGCATTTAAAAACTGTTCCTGTTTGTTCTAACAGACACACTCGCTTGCTCCTTCTACCCCTCTAACTGGGAGGCGATACCTGAAGGAGAAGGAGGTTCTGGTGACTCCAGTGTCCTCCGCCACGCAAAGCGTGAGTCGACTGCAGAGCATGGTGTCCGGTTTACGGAATGCCCCTAGTGAGGCACTGCTTCAGATCTTCAAGTGAGTTGCAGTGCTGGATAATGCAAGACCATTTCTGTTGTCCTTTCTTTTTCTCAATGATTCAGTTCACTCGGGTCTTGGATCAACAAATTTCCAGCAGATTCATACCCCCACATGCTGCTTTGTAGAGTCTCACAGCTCTTGCATGGGTCACTGCATATGCATCAGCACTGTTTTTACATGTGATGGAATGCAGGAATATATTCAGACTAGAACTTACTATATATGGACAGCTTACCCAAGGCTTTTCACTGCAGATAATGTATAGCCTGGGCACAACTCCAGACCATTCTTGATAGCTCAGTACTCACCATTTTTACTATTCCTGTCTACATGGTTACAAATTAAGCCTCCACATATTCCATGGTGCTTTTTTTTTTTTTTTAAAGCATTGATTTGATCTCATACAGCTTCAGTGGCAATTTCTTGTGTACTTTTGATGTAAGGTCTTGCTCACGGGACCCTACAGACAGTGTCCTCGAGCGAGTGAAGTCCATGGGGGAGACTTTTCGTCAGGAGTACACCAAGCACACAGAGGAGCTGTCAGGATCTCACATGGGTGAGAAAACTTAAAATGCAAGAGGGATTTAGGAGGAGCTGCTTCTTCATGCGTACATGCTGACCAATTAGATACTCCGGCGTTATTTTCAGAGGGGGGTCTTGAGAGAGAAATACTGAGAGTAACAAAGATTTCACCCTGTTTTCATTGCAGACTTTGCAGATAAAAGGTTAAAACTAGCAGAAATCTTGTACTACAAGATACTGGAGAATGTGATGACTCAGGAGATCCGCAGGCTGCATGGGAAAGACATGGCTGTAAGTACTCAGGTCAACAATGAAAGTGATTTATGTATTTTTCTGTATCCCTCGATTACATTAGTGTTTTTTATTTATTTATTTATTTTTTTTAAATAGTTGAGCTCTTTAGCATGTCATGATTGGCATCAGTTTTTAAGACCTTGTTTTTAAATAATTATTTATAATGTAGTTAAATTCCAGCTTTAATGAATTACAATTCTCTTGCACAGTGCATTGACTTAAATCATTTTCACTGTTAACAACATTATCTTTGAAGATTAATCAATTTATTTTCAAAGTTGGAGATTATAGTTTGATATAGATTTAAATCAGTGAGCTGACAGGAAACAGTTCTGCTAGCTAGCTTGAAGACGTTGCTGAAATGTGTGGTTTAGGGGTTGGGGACATACTGGCAGTCTGAATTGTTTAAAGTTGTAGGATAGCTAACTGGTGCCATTTAACTGCTGATGTGCACATTTACAAGTTGTCAGATTTACTAAACCTTCATATCATTGATTGCATTTATAAAACAGTCTTGGGAGATAAATCATGTGATACTCCTTACTTTTACTGCATAAATGAAGATAAAAACTCTAACAGTAAATCAGTTTAATAATGATTTGGCTTGAATGGTTTCCCTGATAGAAAACTACAGAAAAGAAATACTAAAACAAATGCAGGAAGTATTCTTTGATTCTGCCTATAGTAACTTTCTTTTAAAGACACTTTTAATGTCATTTTGATACATTTTGTTCATTTTTAGGATGTATGTTTTGTTTACAGCCTCTGCTGTTTCTTGATGCAGGTGTTGCTTGAGCAGGACATTTTTCATCGCTCCCTAATGGCCTGTTGCCTGGAGGTTGTCCTTTTTGCATACAGCTCTCAGCATACCTTTCCCTGGATCATTGATGTTTTCAAGCTGCCGCCTTTCTATTTCTACAAGGTGCACAGAACCATATCCTTAGCCTCAGTACTCTTTGTGTGATGGTTTTATTTTGAGAATGGTGGGAAACACAGGGCCTCCCTTTACATCCCTGTCTCTACCCCCTTCCAGGTGATTGAAGTGTTTATCCGCTCGGAGGAGGGCCTGTCACGGGACATGGTGAAGCACCTGAACAGCATAGAAGAGCAGGTGCTGGAGTGTCGTGCCTGGAGCCATGACTCGGCCCTGTGGGAGGCGCTGGAAGCTGCGCACAACAAAATCCCCACCGTGGAGGAGGTGAGAGTGACAGGCTGACAGATTAACACTTTGCTGTGATTGAAAGGCATTTACCATATCTATAGATACTCATTTGTGTTGTGTAGATTTTTTTTCCCCTGTAACCCTGGGTGGAGGTCAGAGCTTGTTTGTGTTGCATTAATTAAACATACAAACTCATCCTATTTACCCAGGTAAATTTTCCAGGCAGTTTTGAGACAGGAAATGGCAGCAGTGGCCCGTCACACTTACCCTTGGTAGCCGTCTCACCCATTGTTCACCCTCGGCTCAGGGAGGTTAGGACGGGACTAGGCGGAAGTGCACGTAAAGGTAAGGTGTTTTTTCCTGTGGGTTCTGTCTTTTTGGGTTTCTGGTTGTATATCAATATACACGGGAGATACCAGATCCTGGATTCCCTTTTGAGTTGTCTTTTTTTTCCTTCTTCAATTTTTTCATGGTAATTTTTTCTCTATGAAGAGAGGAAGTGAGCAGTGTATTGGCACAGCAAGCAGAGATGCATCTGGGCAGTACAGGCATGGATTTAAGTTGAACTCAGTCTCTGTGGAGTTTGCATATTTTTTCCATGTCTCTGTTGGTTTCCTCTTACAGTCCACAGACATGTGTTCTAACTTATTTGGTTCCTCTAGCCAGTCACTGGTTCAGCAGCACTGGTCTCTAGCCCAGAGTAAAGATGAGGGTTCATGTCAGGAAGGGGATCTGGTCGTAAAAATTCCTGATCCAACCACCACATCACAAATTCCATGTATTGAATTGCATGACATTTGGGGGGAGCAAGTTGCGTGTGTGTGCGCGTGTGTGCGCGCGCGTGTGCGCATAAGAAAGGAAGTGTTCAAAGATTTACAGATTAACAATGCAAGAGGCCTAATTTGGCACACTGCAATGGTATATGATTTGTTTTTTATGTTAATTCTGTTATAGCACTCATCTACAAATAATCAGCTAGTGCATGTTCTGGTTTTGTTAACTGAGAATTTAGATTAATATCAAAGTTCAAGACATGTTAGAAAAGTTAATGATCCTATCTGCTGTAATAGCAAAAATAGTAAACAGGTTTTCTGCATTTGATATTCATTCAATTCTTTATAAAAATGTTTTTTTTTTTTTTTTTTTTAAATCTTAAGAGACATAAAATATTTATGTAGTTTTTGGCTGCAGTTTTCTTTATTATTTCCAAAACTTCCAAACCATGGTAGTAGCAACATATAAACAGGCAAAGGTAAAGAAAGGGGAGCAAGTGTCATACTTGGCTGAACCATGCCAAGCTGTCTGTAAGCCACCTGTATGTTTAATCAGAGCTTTGTATGGTTTTTTGCTGGTGTGTATATAAGGATCACAACTCTGCCCTCAGATGTGCCTCCGTCACCTATATCGCTGCATGACCGCTACAGTTCTCCCACTGCTGGTAGTGCCAAGAGACGTCTATTCGGGGATGACCTTCCACCACAGTCGCCTACCAGGAGAACTACTTTCAGCCATGGTGCCATGATAAAGATCATTCCCACGTCACCATCCAGACATGAGGGTACACCACAGTCCCCTGCACGCACTGTAATTACTGTGGGAATGTCCAGTGTGACCTCCACCAATGGCCAGCAGCTTACCATTCAAGGTACTGCTTCTTTGCTCTGAATTCAAATGATCAGCTGTTATTAATATTTTTAAACTACTGAGCTTACTTGCATCTCTGCATATTTTTCTGTTTCCAGGTATTAAGGGTGAGATTGGTGGGATTCCCATTGTTCAAATGCAGGGTGGCGACATCAGTCCTCTCACAGCACAGGTTCTGCTCACTGCTTCCCCGAGCCGTCCAGGCCCAAGTGGTATCACTGCTGCTGATCTGCAGAGTGCCAGCAAGCCTCGTCGGACTGGCTCTCTGGCACTTTTCTTCAGAAAAGTGAGCAAAGGAGGAATCGGCAACCATGTTTCCATGCCTCAAGCAACATGTGCAGATGTTGTTTGTTCTTTTCCATCCTCTATAAGTGATTCCTCCTCTTGCAGGTATACCACCTGGCCAGCGTGCGACTGCGTGACCTTTGCCTGAAGCTGGACATTTCACCTGAACAGAGGGCCAAGATCTGGACCTGCTTTGAGTATTCTATTGTTCATTGCACTGACCTTATGAAGGACAGGCACCTGGACCAGCTTTTGCTGTGTGCAGTGTATGTTGTGTCCAAGGTGAGCTGAGTAGCTACATTTTTGTCAGCTACTACTGTTCTGCTGACCTCTTCTCCCACATTTTAATTGTTTCCACTTCCTCTTTTTCCGGTGAAGATCACAAAAGAAGAGCGCACTTTTCAGGACATCATGAAATGTTACCGCAGTCAGCCTCAAGCAAATAGTCATGTGAGCCAAACAGTTGTGGATGCAACATGAAATGTTGCATGTGTTCAGGATGTATTGTCAACTCTTCTTGATTTAACTCGGTTTCTAAAGTTAATCATTTGGTTTGTAACAAAAGTTTTCCATTCACTGTCAGGTTTATAGATGTGTGCTCCTTCGGCGTAGAACCAGGGACCAGGTGTCTGATGAGAACAGTATGGATGAAGCCTCAGGCTGTGGAAGGGGTAAGCTGCTTGGTGTGAGCCTCTCAATTCCTGCCTTTCAGTGGTGGTTAAGAATCTGGTCACGTAGCCTGAACTTCTGTAATTTTGTAGCCAGTAGCATGGCAGTTTAGGCTGCTGTCCTCTACTTGAAGGACATAGGTTTGAATCCCAGCTCTTGCTGACTTACTCTTGATCAAGAAACTGACCCTAAACGGATCCATTAACAATTACCCAGTTGACAAAATGGGTGAGCATTTGTAAGTAGCTTAGAATAAAAAATGTCACATTCATAAGTTGGCTTGGATAAAGGATCAGCTAAATTAATCAATAAATTGATAAATAATAAATTAAGTTTACTTTGAGTTTCTCCTTTTGTTGATCACTTGACTATTATTTATATTTTTGGAGACTATTTATGCTGTAAGTTAAAGGCATCCCATGAATGACTAAATTTAAGTTTAAACATTTGTTTTGTGTGTCACTAGCTGTTGAGAGAGAAGCACAAGGCACCCTGGAATTGGTAGAAGACCGTGGCGACCTCATCCAGTTCTACAATTCCATCTATGTGCTCAAGATGAAAAGCTTTGCACTCAAATACGCTGTTCCCAGCATAGACCACAGGGTACACAACTTACCTTTTCTAATTCTGACTGCCATGGGGAAACACATAAAAATTCATTACAACACTTAACTTGCCACAGCGGCAACAAGTGTTCATCACTCATGCACCGCACGATCGTGCAGCATGCTTTCTCACCTTGAGTGTTTTGTAATGATGGTGTGTACTTGGAAAGGTTTAAAATGAGGCTTCAACTTGACCTTTCCAAATCCATATATTACTGCTAACTTTTTTTTTTTTAAACAAAAAGAAAACAACACACAAAAATTAAAGTGAAACTCAAGCATGTTGCAGTGACAGTAAGGCCTGTAGCCGGGTGTTTTTCAATAACTGGGGTTGACCTGTTATTATTGCAGGCAGAGGCACCACCCCTGTCCCCTTTCCCCTCTATGAGGGCTCAGCCGCTGTCTCCGCGCCGCATCTCCCAGAGGCACTCCATCTATGTCTCCCCGCACAAGAACGGCACCTGCCTCACGCCCAGCTCTGCTTTTACCTACAGGTTCAATGGCAGCCCTTCCAAGGCAAGTAGATGTCTCTGAACAGAGTGCTTGAAAGCAGGGTGCCTGCTCCTCACAAAGGCCCAAGACTTTAATGAATGGGTGGCCATTATTGGTAGTGTGATTAAGGACACAGTGCCACTGCTCTTGTACACTTGAGTGAGGTAATTCACTTGCTGAAAGAAATGATTTCAGAGGTAAACAAAATCCCATTTCACTTACTGCCTACAGGAGCTGACTGACATTAACAGGATGATCAAGCAGGGAGGCGTGAGCCGCAAACGGGCCTTCACCATGGAGGGCGACTGCTCAGAGTCTCCGTCCAAGCGTGTATGCCAGGAAAGTGAGGATGTGCTGCTCAAGCGGCTGCAGGATGTGGTGAGCGAGAGGGCCCACCACTGAGAGGTGGTGTGGGGGTTGGTATGGCTCCTGTGTGGCATCCTTCTGCACACTCAGTGACATACCAGTTTCCCAAGGGGCCTTGTTATTATCCATGCGCTGCCCCATTATGTATTTAACATTTTTTCCGTGTTTATTCCAGTATTTCGTTTTTTTTTTTTTTTTTTAAAGTGTGAATCAAAAGTGGTACCTTTTCATACTTTTCTATGCGAGTTGTAGATAAAGAAAAGTACTGCTGATTCGGCAGCCCCAATTCCTCACTGCCAACTCTGCGGCCTAGAGAACTTTTAACTCATGTTATAAACTGTGTAGAGTTTAAGAACAGCACAGCAGCTTTGGGCCATTTGTAGTGTTTTATAGTCTCTTAGGAGTTAAAGTTTCTACAGTACTATGGGTTTATGCTGTCTGTATTGGTGGCATGTCTTCTGCATGTGTAGTATCTACACTTTATTTCTCCAATTAACTTTCAGCTGATGATTCTGTGGTTGAGTGATTATTTTAAATGAAGCATGTTTTTTGCAAAGCAGTATAACTTGTTTTTATGTTTATGTAAAAACAATTGTGTCAAAGTTATAAAAAAGTTGTTCAAGTTTTACACTGTTTGACTTCAGCATGACTGCTGTGTGAAAGTCATTATCTGTTTCAGCCCCAAGTTACATTCTTTTAAACATGTAACTGCTGCGGCATTTTTTTTTTTTTTGGAAAGGTATTTTAAGTGTGATTACTTTTATCTGAAAATCTTATCAAACTGCATGTGAATATGTTGAGCAGAGCATTTTTTGAATCCAAGTTTCTTGTAAAACACCAGTAAAGCGCTGTGAAAATAGCTGTTTCAGTGCCTTTTAAATATACATGAAAATAAATTTTTTTTTCATATTTATAATCTGCTCAGTGTTCTGTGGGTTCTGTCAGATACCAGGGAAAGAGTTTGTCTGTAAGTTAGCTGTATTTTTTTGTTGTGTGGTACTAGTTAAAAACTCCTTTAATGTTCTCTGGGTGCACGTCTGCTGCGTTTGTGTCTAATTTTATGATGTTAGAACCACAACGGGTGCCGTTTTAGCATTTTCCATCTGTTGGTAAATTAAATGGTTCTCAGCACTTGAAAGACTGCGAGTTGCTTTTCCACATTTGAAGACAGATGCTGGCTGTTAGGGATGATTCTGTGTAAAACTGTCTCCTTAAAGATGAAATCGGTTGAAGAGTAAAGTCAACAGATGGTGTAGAGGGGGGAAGTACATAACAGAATGTATTTGCAATTGCTTGTTTTCAGCATCACTTTTTTTTCCTTTCCTTTTTTTTTTTTTTCTCCCCTCTCTATCCAGTCTGTTATAGTGGCCAGAACGGCAGGCTTTGCGACCTTGTTCACAATGTTCTTTATCTGTTATGAACCTCCATCCTGGTGGTCAACACACTCCTATGCATTTTGTTATTGCACAGTTATTTTAGCCATGCACGTTTATTGCCATAATTGCGTTATGGTTTCACTCAAATTGCTTGAATTTTTTCCTATACCTGATTCCTTGCTAAAGGCTGGCGTTTAAACCTAATCATTCGCCCTCGAGTTTTGGCCACTGCTGTATAGTACTTGTATGTAAGATTTACCTCTAGATGGCGCTCAATGAACTGATAATGTTCCTAAATTATATTTATTTCCTTTCACTTTTTTTCTTGTCTCCCAAAAGATGTATGCCTTTTACAGTAAATTTATTGATGTCATAATATTTGGAATCCATCTGCAGAAATGTATCATGGCTGGTCATGAAATGTGGTTTACTGTAATACCGTGATTTATCTAAGGTCACTCCTAGATCATATGGCTTTCGTAGTGGTGTACTGAGTTAATGTGGGAGAGCAAAGTGGAGATAGAGTTTTACTTCAGGGTCATTTCACAGCAATGAACTGAATCAGTGAAAGAGGACTCGGCAAAAAACACAGACTTGTAACCTAAAGGTTATTTGTTTACATCCTGAAGGCAGTGCTGCTGTAGTGCCCTTACGATTTGTAAGTGGAGCTGCTTCTGTAAACAATACAATTGTATAAATTGATGAAAAGAAATCTGGTGACAAGCAGCCTCTATACAGGTCAGACAGGGCAGAAAATGATCTCCTTGTCAGAAAGTGTATTATTTGAACATTTTCAGGGCTTGAGAAAGGGTTTATTTTATTAAGTAGTAGAAATTTGACAATTTCATTTTTTCATTTTCTAATAATACTGATTTTGTATCTGTCCAACGTATCTTTGAATGTGGCTTAGTCTGTGTAGAGTTTGCATGATCTTCCAGTATCTGTATGGGTGACCTCCAGGTGCTCCGGTTTCCTTCCACAATCCAAAGACATGTTTCAGGTTCACTGGTCAGTGTAAATTGCCTGTAGATTGTGCATGTATGAGCAGCTGTGTGTGGTAATTTCTGTAATGTCTTTAAAAATTTGTCCGATAGTGAACTGTGATTGAAATATGACAGCAGTCAAACATGGGAGTTTAGGTTGTTTCATATATATTCTGTACACTTGCACATGGACAAAAGTATGTGGACACCTGAACATCACACCCATATGTGCTGGTTGAACAACCCATTCCAAACCCATGGGCATTAATATGAAGTTGTTTTTTCTTTGCTGCTATAATAACCCCCACTCTTCTGGGAAGGCTTTCCACCACATTTTGGAGCGTAGCTGTGGGAATTTGTGTCTATTCGGGCATAAGAGCATCAGTGAGGTTGGGCACCAATGTCAGGCAAAAAGCCTGACTCACGGTCGGCGTTCCATTTCATCCCTAAGGTATTTAGTGGGGTTGAGGTCAGGGCTCTGTGCAGCCGCTCAAATTTTTCTACATCAACCTGTGTTTATGGAAAGGAAAGGAGCTTCCCCAAACTGTGCCCACAAAGTTGGATGCACACAGTTTTCTAGAATGTGTTTGTATGCTGTGTGGGAACAGCTGAAACGCCTTAGCTCAGTCATCAGAAGCGGGGGGGGGTCCACATACTTTTGGTCATATTATGTACATGCTGTACAGGGGTATTTATCTACAGGGATTAATAAAAGTTCTGTACCTTCCTATCCCATCCTACTCTTATGGACCTCAAGTGCATCTCTAAAATGTAACATGATGCACCTTGATAGGACCTGTGGTACGTCTTCCATTTTCTTCTTGTGCTTCAGAAGGTTCATTTCAGATGTTGAAACTGTGCAAACTCTTAATGGTGCTTTCAGCCAGACTCTGGTGTGGCATCAGGTAGCATCTGTGGGTTTTGTAAAACGAGAGTTCTTTTGCAAAACAACGGACCCCCACAGTGGCAGCTGCTACAGTATAGAGTTTATTTTTTATAGGCAGGGATAGAGGCCAGCAGTCCTCTTGTGAAAATCACTGCAAAATACAGCTCCAGTGAGCTAAGTGCCTTCTTGCACTCCTGCTGTCAGATGATCATCTTCCTGACTGGAGGCCAAACATACACACCCAGCAGCTGCTGCGATGCTCCTCGTCGCCTCAGCTGCTCCCCGGTCATTGGTGAAAACACTTCTTAAACAGAATATCCTTAAAAGGCATTGGGTTCATGTCCATGAGACCGAACCATTTTTCCACTGTCATTTTGTCATTGATGACCTCGCTGATCGCTGCACCCAGCCAAGTCGCATCCTTCAGAACGTTTGCAATGATCCTTTGATAGGCTGTTGGCTGTTATGATTTCTTCAGCAAATCAGTACTGACTGTTGTTTGTTATGTTTATGCACAGCAGTTATACTTTAGTATATTTTATTGTACAAGGAGATGACAGGAGTTACGGAAACCTACACAAGCTGGTAAAGGTTAAGGTTCACTGGCACAGCAAAAGGTTATAGATTCCAGTCCCAGAAGGATCCTTACTTGTTGTACCCTTTTAACATGAAGCTGAATTTCTTTTCAGTAACAAACAAGAAATTGTAGTTATGATTTACATTGTAAAACTATAGTCAATTTACTTACTCTGTATAGCATCATCTGTCTTTTCAGTGGCTCAATAACAATAATTCTGCACACAGTAACATCCAAATAATAATTTTTCATTTAGCTGAGAACTCTCTGTGGTGGTTTCCACAGAGGCTTCCTTATGGACTTCCAGCACTTTTTTTATTTTTCACCTGGGTGGACACGGCGGTCGTTTAGCAAGTGTGGTCAAGGTAGCTCTGTAGGATAGCTACCTTTTATAGTGGCATTTAGGTAGACCCCAATTTTTTTTTAGATGGGTTTTGTGTTATGTTTGAAGATGTAGTTCTATCTATTGGCCTGCCTTTTTTTCACTCTTAAACTAACACTCATCCCTCTCTTTCAAGTATTTGTCCTCTCAGCATCCATAGAGTCACGTGGGAAAAGAACCTGGGAGTTTTGCAGCTGCAGTCGCCATTCCCATGACGCCATGTAGTGAGACCCCTCGTATTTAACTCATCTAATGAAATTAAAACAAGAACTGTGAAACACCGTTGATGTCTTATTACTACGCTAGGCAGTGGCTATTGTTCATAATGCAATGGCTATGGCACTCTAATGTACATTTCTGTAGGTTTAGATACCAGTTATGCAGTAATGCAGTGTGACCAATTGAATAACAAATGAAGGATGCGGGGAAGAATGCCATCAAATAACACCAGGCTCTCAAACATTTATAATTTTAAAGCCTTTGAAGTCCTGTGACTTGGTATTGGCATTGGCTTTACTTTAATGCTGACTTTTTGACCTCATTTGGATCCTATCTATGTTTCTTTTTTTTTTTTATTTAAAAAACATCTTGGGAGTGTGCCTGCCCTAGGGAGCCTTATTTCAGACTTAACATCACTGGCATTGTTGCTCACACAGGCGGCCACTTTCGAATCAATTCTTCACTCTCGAGCAATTCCTGTCAGCTTCTCTTCTAGCTTATCGCCACCAAGTCTCTTGGAACATAAAAGCAATCCAGGAGTCTGGAGGTTGTCTTCAATTCCTGCAGGAAATGGGCAGGCATTGCCACATACTGTACCCTTACTTGGCAATAGATGTTGGACACACTGCAGAGAAGCTACCCGGTCCTGAAGACCACTATGTGATTTCCCAACCACATGGGGAATGAGGCTGGCAAACCATGTTTTGGGTGTAGTGCAAGGTTATTCTTTTTGACATCCCCTATTGAGAGCAGCTAGAAGTGTCCAAGTTTTTCACTCAGTTCTTTCGGTTTTATTATTTTCTGTTTCATAGGGCCGTGTTTGTTTCTTGGGGGTCACCTTGCACTCAAAACAATATCTGAATCACTGACATTCAGGTACCAAACATCTACCTAGCAGCAGCAGTATCATGATCTATGCTGGATCTGCTGCCAGTGGTCGCAGATGTTCCAGGTGCCCTAGGGCCACGTCTCACCAGTGTGTTTTCGCCCCCGCAGTAGTTGTCCCACTGGGCAGCTGATTCAATCCCAGGCATGTGGGAGAGGTTAGCACAACGTCCAGATGACAGGGAGCCACCTACTCTGTCCCTCACTGAACTTGGAGCTTCTTCAGAGACCTCTTTTCAGTTATGTACAAGCAACGTGTACCGTTTTATTGTACACGGTATGCTACTACAACTACACACAGTGTCCTGACATCGGGCAGTAATTTGGTAGCTGTCCTTTGTGTTCCTGAGAAGTAAAAGTTAAAGAATGTGCATGGAATGCAGGATGTAAATGCTGGGCAGAAGGAAGATGCATCCATACTGCCATGGCTTTACTTTGTAACTCTGTTGTCAAGCGCTGAGCTGCGCTGTCACTTGGCAGAGAGCTGCCTTCGTCATGGAGAGGTCATTTGGGTCCTCATTCACAACAATAGAGAGAGCCTCAGAACTCTGAGATGCAAAGTCATCACCCTTGCCGCTGAGTTGCTCATCTGTGCTGATGCCTACCACATCCCAAGTGCTGCTGTGACAGTGGTTGCTGGTGTTGCCCACATTGCTGCTTGAAAGGCTATGCTGACTGTCTGGCTACAAATCCACTAATCTAGACGAAATCACGCTCACCAAACAAGTTACCGTGGTTACAACAGGTGAAACTGCCAAACGGGGTAATGGAGGTTGAGCACTTGCAGAAATGCAGAACCATGCCAAATTATACATGAAGAGGGATACATAGTAGCTATGGTCTCTAAGGTCTTGTACTGCTTGGTCTTTAAGAGGTGTCCACAATTCAAATTTGGGATACAAAAAATTGCCGCATAGCCTGTAGCCCCATTTATCTCAAGCATGACGTGCGTGTGAGGGGTCCCGGAGAGCCTGCGATAAAATGTTTCGCTTTTCCACCAACATTCAACACATTTTTAAAAAAATTAGATTTCCCAAATTAAATAACCTTCTTTTTTTTATTTTTTTTTTTTTAACCGCATGCAAACAATTGCTAAAAACATAGCATTTGTGAAATCGCAGTTCTCTAATTTGGAAAGCACAAAGTCTAAACAACTCGCTTGATTTTTGCCGTGCATTCACGTACTTTATCTACATTCACGTGTTTAACCGCTCTCTGTTCAGATGGATGACCTGGAACGCCTCCATGTTAACTGGGAGGGGGAAGATTTGTCTAATTTGCCACCGACTGACTGCCAAAATAATATGATGACAGTTACCCCAGCCAAAAACGAGTAGAAGAGAGCACAAGGTCCTTGCTTAGAGTACGGAGCTTCCGTGTTTAATGTTATTTTTGCCCATAATAGAGCTGTCAGTTGGATCTGTGGTGAAAGGACAAATGCAGTCTCTGTGGGAACGACTCACATCCAGCCTAAACACCCACTGCTTTGGGGAAATGAGATTCTCTCCTCCCGCAGCGATCCCGGGCAATTTATCACCAGTTAACTGCTCCTGCGTGCGCTGGCTGGGCCTGAATAATTCACAGTCAGTAGACGGGGCTCCCATCTACTAGTATAAACGCGTATGCGGCTGTCCCAAGTCCATGACACCGATATCTCGACTCATGAAGGACAGATGAGTTCACCGCAGCAGAGCGCCTCGTGCCGACACCAATCCATGTTCCCAGCATCCAAAGTGCTTTGTTTATGTCTGAGTTTGTGCACTTCTTTCTATCTTGCTGCATGAGACGTGCAATTATTTACTTCAGCTGAGGAAATTGTCGATGTCCACCAAGCCCACCAACTTCCCGTCTGCTGAAAGCCTTTGCCTGACAAACCTGATTGTTTCATCTTTTTAGCAACTTGTTCAGAGCGGGATTCTGACAAGAGCCGTGCAGTTTCTGTGAACTCACTTGACTGGGGATCTGCACAGATGTTTAGACTTCTGTACGCCTAAATGGTTGGAGAACAAGGTAGACGGGAGCCCGACGGGGAAGCCACTTTGCGGCACCCCAGCGTGACTGCACGATTGCACGTTCCCTACCTGTGGCTGCGTTTGCTCTTCTCCATCAGCTCTATTTATCTACCAGAGGGTCTGGTTTGAAATTCACCGCTGTAATGACGATGTGCTATCATGCGGCCCCAAAAAGGAGTGAACACTTTGCGAATGATCCAGCGCTCCTTGGGTGCCCCATTAAAACGAATGTCACCCGCCCTCAGGGTAGGACAAGTCGGTGTCACGGAGTGATGCTGCGGACGGATAATTGCCAGACCTGTCAGGGTGCGACAGCCTGGTCCTGAGGGTTGTACGGCGCTTGGGGGCTCAAGAGGGTTCTCGTCAGGCCGTGTCTCCGCCATGCGCCCCAGCGTCAGTTTGGCTCTGTGGCTTCCACGGTGTGAGAGAGAGAGGCAGGTCTATAAAGCCCAGCTAGATTTCTCCAGATTAATCGCACATGCCACCGCAGAACTGCCTGAAGAAAGTTCAGCTCCACGTCTTCCTTTCAAGTCGCACCTTCTGCTGGAGAATCCAAAAAAATTCCAGTATGATCTCCATTTTAGCACATTAGTAAAAAAAAAAAAAAAAAAGATCATTGAGTGGTGGTTTAAATTTAAAATAACAGCGATGCGGTCACAAATGATACCATATTCCTTTGCTCAGATTTTATGTTGTGAGCAGCAATTATCTCACCGCAGCAAATTTTTCACATTTGAATAAGGCTGTGCTTCATTTGGAAAGCATAAGGATTTTGTAGCAGCAGAAAACAACCCAAACACTTTCTCTCTCTTTTTTTTGACGGATCTTGAAAATTTATTCAGATGAAAGCTTTTTTGCTCAGTGCAAAGCTGTAATTGTTGCTAAGTAAGGGCCGACGGTACCGTGTTCTAAAAAACCTGGCAAAACGGTTCCGTTCTGACCACAATCCAGCCGCGTGCATTCGGATGACATTGTAGCCGTTCGCCAAGATGCGTATGGGCTGTTGCTGGTTGATGGGTCCACGGAGCTTCGGAGGAATTAGGTGTAAGAAATACGCTGGCTTTTCTTTGCCTCCTCATGGTAAAGAAGCAGCTGCGTGTATGTGATACATTTAGAAGGGCTTAGCTCTTGTTTTGCCCCTGGCTCTGCTGGAGAGAAATAATGCAGTTTAATTGTAATAGCAAAGATAGTTTGGTTGGCAAAACAGGAAATGAACTGTACGCCGCTTGATCCTCCAGACTTTCCAGCTAAAGGTCCTATTTGTTGCTGTACATCTTGCCTTGTAATCCATCATGAGTGAGTGCGTAGACTCTGCACCGTAATGTTTGTTCTAAGAAAACTTTTGGAAATAGCCAAAAAAAAAAAAACCCTTAAAACTGCACACTGGTGCTGTTAGGAAGTAATTCTTAAAGTACTCCCTAGTGTCTCAACCAATTCAAATTTAGGAAGACATTTCCTGACTAGTTCTGTTTTCGTAAGACGCTTTTTTTTTTTTTTTTTTTTTTTTTAAATATGAAGGAGAGAAATGGTATGCATTTTCTTGCTAATATTATCCGTCTCTCAGCGGTGCAAGTCTCGACGAAGGCGTAGGTAAGTCAACGTGAAAAGAAAAATCGAAGGGCTTTGAAAACCTCCCGTGGTAATGCCAAGTAATGCTAATAAGACTTTCACAGTTGTTGTCATTTGCATTTAGATTAAGTAAATTTAAAGCTGCTTTAATATTTTCCCCCATCCCTTCCTCAGCAGATTGTAGCACTCTGTTCCTTGCCCTCAAGGAAAGCCTTTGTGTTAGACCTTGAATAACAATTGTCAAACTTTTCATTTACTGACTAAACCGTGTATATTTCACACTATTCTCCAAGGCTGGGAAATGTTACTTGCAATTCATTACGATGCTTCTGAGAGATCAATTACGTTTAATGTGCGCTTTTTAAAATGTGCAGCGTGGGGCTTTCCTGTGGATGGGCCAAAGCATGGCGTCGGAGAGCCCTGCGGTCGTGCTTTTTCTCCGTGCTGTGAGCTGGTTTGAAATTTCTCAAGTGGAAAAGCCAAGAGCTTTGCTGTACCTGACAGCAACGCTGTGCTCTCAGGTCTTCACATTAAACGCTGACCTCCACAAGGATATGCAACCCTGCCGAAGAACCGCTGCACTTTTCGCCTTTCTGCTCACCACGTCTTAACTGACCGAGCTACCCACACATTGTGAGTTTGTTCATCTTTGCTCTGCAGAATTTCGGGCTTGAGAGCAACACGCCACCGCTTTCAATCTCATTCTGTGTTCTCATTTTCTGCTGAGCTTCGCAGGCTGTTGTCCGGGTTGTGAAACATCAGCTCAATAAATCCCTAATAAACAAGTCAATGTTCCAAAATGTACACTCGCATTTTTGTTGCAGTTTATTCTCTTCAGTGTCTTTAAAACTCCTAATAAATCCCATGTATTTATTGCCTGGTTGACATGCATGCTTTTCAGAAATGCATTTGGCTGACTGGCTGTAGGTGTAGTAGTTCAGGAGTTAGATCATCTCTTTGCAGTGACTTGCTCATAGTCAGGGGATCTGAATGGCAGAAGCACATGAGAGCAATGTTTTTCCCCAGCTGTGACCAGACAGGGCATCCATGTGACACCACAATCGTTCCTTGGTGAGGGTGGCATGCGGGCCACACAAGTTTCTTGAAAAAATGCAACGTTTTAATGCTCCAGTGAAATGCTTTACAATATTTACAGGTCCACACATTAAATCCATAATTTAAAGCCCTGGGTACCAAAGCTGTACAACCAAAAGCCTTCACTGGCCCACACAATGTTTCACAGCCCTGTTTCTGTCTTCAGAGCCTCCTTAAGTCTGAAGCTCCACCCCTTGTACTTGTAGATCATATATACCACAATTATACCACAATTACTACAGCAATGCTTAAACACAAAACACAGATAGACATTCATTTAACACTAAAAACATCAGTCAGTTGACCTCACAATCGTTCTATTAGTCTTGTGTTAAACAACACGTAGTGAATTGTCTTCTATGAGTGGTCAGGTGCAAAGGCGGGCCCTTCCCATGGGTGACAATATAGTTGATTCAAAACCATTACCTATGTTTGGTGGCATGGAGACAGGTACAGCACGAACAGACCCAGTGCACCATGAAACCCCAACGGTAAGCTGTGCAGTCCAACAAGCAAGTTTATGGAAACATTACCCGAATTTTCATACACAGATGGTGTTGATAGGCTGATGCTGTGTTTGTGTGCGCACCCACAAACACAGGGTTGTGAAACTCTGTTGGATGAATGTGACCGGGAGTTGTAGGTTCAGCAGTTGCTGTGTTGAGATGCCCTAAGCTGCCATTGCTAACAAACATTCCAGTGCAAAGATCTCAGGGTATCCATGTACTGTGCGCACCTGTAGAGCTCTGCTGGCCACAAATGGCATTGTTGCCAACATTAACATCTCATCTGCTCTGCTTTCATGGTGCCTCTGAAATGAAGCAACCTTTACAAAAGAGGCTCAACCGTTCCATTCACATCAGAATTAAAACTGAAAGGCATTTTTATCCTCTACTCAAACATAACAGAATAACAAAGCCTGTAGCATAAATGTTTTATAAAGATGCCGCATTCCCCATTTTCTCAATGAAATGAGTTTGTCTCCTCCTACCTCTCATTTCCCAGACGGTTCCTTCATGCCGTTACTTACAGAAATGAAATGGTTGCAAGTCCCCCTTCGACCTCTTGCCGTCAGGCTGTAGTCTGGCCCCAAGGTAAGAAGTGTGTTTGTTTCCTTCCTCTGGTGTAAGACATTTCTCCAAAAACATTCCCACCTATGATGTTCGCATTCCTACAAATTACACATTCTTGTAAGGGATGAGTCCATTTATGTGTGCAGAGAAGCACTTATTGGGTCCAGGCTTTTGTCCTTGGTTGTGTCAGAAGGAGTTTAAAGCACTGGAGTCGTTCCATAAATCCCACTGCTGGGCAATAAACAAGTTCGGTTGGGGGTGGGGGTTCAGCACTCAAACAGATCTTAAACGTTCCTTAATATTTGTGTGTGGCTCCACTGAGTTGTGTTGTTAATATCTTTTAGCACCGAATTCACTGTAATTCTCTTCCTTGCTCCATTGTGGAACTTTTCCCCTCTTTGTAGATTGGGCTGCGCCGCACCTTTACCCGCTCTTGCCGATTGCCTTTCTATTATTATTAAATCTATCCTGAATTTTTTTCCACCCCTTTGCGGATTTTTTTTCTCCCAAGCAATGAAAAGCAATATTTGTGAGTCTGAACAAAAGGGCAAACAGGCAGTGAACTGCATAAAGTTACTGTAATAACTGTAGTAATCCTTTCCCAGCCCTCGGCCGCTAACAGATGTGATAATATTGAATTTGAATTTAACAACTGCTAAAGCTTAACAGCACACTGCTCAAGGTCTGTTCGTTTTAAATTAAGTAATATGTCAAAAGGAGTTTTTACCTTGCCCCCTCCCACACACACACACGCACACACACACACACACAAACACACACACTTTGGATAAATTCTTCCTTTGATCCATGGGTGCAAAAAAGAAATGGAAGCTGCGAGTTAACCCGTACTGAGGAAAGGTGGACGGCATCTCGACTGTGGTCCAGGCTGAGACTTTCTGAGTGGGGTTATTTAAATGCCGTGTGGGGAAACGGAGGGGCCGGTTAACTGTGTGTGAAGACGAACTGCAAAACGGTTGCCCGATCCATCACGGCCCACCCGGTGACACCTCCGCTGGGCTCCACTTGAACAATGGCCGTCCCATCACCGCTGGCCTTATTTATCGCAAGCCTCCTAAACAGACTGCCTTTCCTCACTCAGTTTTAGCTTCTATTAAATTTTATGTGTGAGTTCTATGGAAAAAAAATGCTGAGGTGACAGGAAACCGGGCAGGAATGTGTAAAGAAAAGCGGATAGTGATAAAGTTTTTACTATGACGATGAAATCCTAAAACTTTTTTTAAAAATTAAGTATTTAATAATCTAATGATAAGATAGTTAACTTAAAAAAAAAAAAAAAAAAAAGATGGGACTGAAAAGATTTAATATGCCAGAATTTTTTTTTTTTTTTTAACTTAAAGTTCAGAAGGAAATATCGATTGCATCCCAGGAGAAGGATGAAACCTGTAAAATTTAAATTGATAATGAGGATCAATAGATGCTATGAGATGGGTTAGTGTTATACTTATGGAAATAAAACTGATGTTCCAGTTGGTGTATTTGTGTTTCTTGGTCCGAACGTGAAATGATTTAGATGATGTAATATGAATGTTGCAGGTAGTACTGGAGCTTTGCAGCTCAGGGGCTGTGGGTTAAGATGCTGGTTTGGATGTAGCTCAGTCTATGTGGAGTGTGCAAGTGCTCCCCGAGTTCACATAGCTTTCATCTATGTACTCTGGTTTCCTCCCACGGTCCAAAGACATATGTTTCAGGTGCACTGTTGACTTTAAAGTGCTCTTTGTGTGTGTATGTGTGAGTATGCGTTTACCCTGTGATTCACTGGCATTGCATCTTGTGTACCCCCCATTTCACCCTATTCCTCCTGGATGAGCACCAGACCACCACAACCATACAATGGATGGGTATTCATAATGGATGGTTTAATCCAGTTACTTATTGCTATTGTTATTGTGTCAGTTTCTGGCCCCAAGATTTTTTTCATTATCAGCGATGCCCTCTGTGGCCCAAAGTATGTGGACCAACCCTTCTAATGACTGAGTTTCAACCACACCCACACAGCATACAAACATATTCTTGACAACTGTGTGCTTCCAACTTTTTGGCCACTGTTTGGGGAAGAAGTTCCTTTCCTGCTCCAGCATGACTGTGCTGCCCCCAAAACCATGGACACATGGTTTGCCCAGATTGGTGTGGAAGAACTCAAGTGGCTGCACAGCGCCCTAACCTCAGCCCCACTGAATACCTTTGGGATAAAATGGAACACTGACTGCGAGCTGGGCCTTCTCGCTCAACATCGGTGTCCAACCTCACTAATGCTCTGGCTGTGGCCGAATGGGGACAAATTCCCGTAGCTGCGCTCCAAAATCTGGCGGAAAGCCTTCCCAGAAGAGTGGGGGCTATTATAGCAGTAAAGGGGGGAACAAAACCAGATGAATGCCCATAGGTTTGGAATGAGATGCTCAACAAGCACATACGGGGGTGACACTCAGGTTTCCACACACTTTTGGCTACGTAGTGTACCTGCCTAGAAAATACCAAACGGTGGATTTTAGGAAACAATTTTATATCTAAATTGCATGCATGGAAATGTGTCTGTGTATTTTTTTATTTTTTTTTCCCCTTCCAAATTGCATTGCAGCAATTGCCTCACAACATTTTCAAATGAGACATTAGCTACAGTCTGGCTTCATCACATATCTTTGTTAAACACCACAGAAATCGTGGGGGGAAAAATGTAGTTCCAGCCACGTGAGCTTTGACCCATCACAGGGATGTTTAATTGAAGTACATGGATGTTTCATGGCGGTTTAATTAAGGGACAGTCATCATTAATTAATTTCCGGCAGATAAATGCAGGCAAAATTCATTTTCTTTGAGAATTAGATTTTCTAATATCCTTGCGGGTATGGAGGAGAAAATGACAGAGGCAGCTCTATCATTAAACTGCCACAGGGAGTAATGTGGCTGCAGAGGTAGTTTTCCAAAAATCCCATTACTGACGGTCCAATATTAAATTTTTCAGTAATCTTCCTGCATTTTAAACTTTTATTAGTCTCCAATCTGTTATTGTCTTTACAACCAGCTCTTTTGTTCGGTTAGCTTTACAGTCATTTTACCCGCCTCTGCCCGAGTCCAGGAAACGGCAGCACGGAAACAAGGCTGCGGCAGTGATCTCTGCTGCCCTTTAAGACCCCGATGCTTTTGTACAACACAGATCAAATGGCGCACCACCCAAAAAGCAGTGCAGTGTAGTAGAAACAATGACTAACAGTCTTGGGGGAAAGAACAATCATGAGAAATTATATTTTTTCAGCTCTACATCCTATAAGAAATGTTAGAATGCGTGATTTCCCACTTGTGCTCTTGCTTGAAAACTCCTTCAGTGGGGCTAAAAAGATTAAGGTTGCTCTTTTCGGAGCTGACAGTCATCTTTGCCAAGGATGGCGATTTCCATTTCTCATTCTGCGCTGACGTCCTCGCGTCACACCGTGTGCGGCGCAAAGTGACATATGTTGTGCTTTCATAAGTGCAGGTTGTATGTCAGGGGCAGGCACAGATGGAAAGGCTCTCAAAAATTTCTTAAGCAAGGAGGCCTCGACACAAATCATAGATGGAACACACAGCAAAGTTCCAGACAGTTTGGACCCATTCGCCAAAAGTACATCTTGAAACGGTTGCAGAACATCTGTCTGCCCACAGTGAGGACAAGACCCTCGTGATGGTATCTTACACAGATGTTCCAATCCTGCAGAAGCACACTTATTGACAGCCAAGGCTTCTGGGTAACTCAACGAAAACCCTCTTGATGTGGAAGGCCGTTGACTATTTGCCAGCTACAGAATTGATGGCGAAGCTGGGGAAAAGCTTTTTTTTTGTCGATGTATAATTTCGTATTTCTTACACATGACAAAAGCACCGTATGTGTTGGCTTGCCCTTCAGGTGAGGCGTGAAAAATGAGCGATGGTTTGACGAAAGTTGTTCGATTTGCGTTACTTACAGTGCATTAACTTGTTTTAATTTTGCATTTAGTTCATTTGATTGAAGATGCACTGAAACACTTCATTGACTTGAATTAACTGCTATTTATACGAATATAGAAAAATGAAATGCTTTGGTTTTCTGTACTTTTCGAGCTTTTTTTCGTGCTGGCTTAAAAAAAAATAAAATAAATGCATTGAAAGAACATTTTAAACAAGGATTAGTTTTACATACATATGTATCTAGTAGATGTTCAAGATGGACACTTTGAACAGGTTTTATTGCGGATGAATGGCAGACACCCAGCAGGCAATATTGGCTCTAACTGAATTTATGTAGGAAAAAGATTGGTGTGTCATTGGTGGGGAAGATGTGGCCATAATTCACGAGATTAAAATAAACTGAGTTTATTTTATGAGTTTCTATGATACGCCACAGAAACAAGAGAGGACTCGCATATCCCTGTGGAACTCTTGTGCTTTGCTCGGTCACTTAATACATGTTTATACAGTATGTGCTCAGGGTTGGGAAGGGAGCACTAAGGAGGGTGAGGTGGCTGCTGGGGAGAGATGACACCTACTGATGCTGAGGGATGTGTTTGGGGACGAGCTCTGAAATTTAGTCCTGGTTAAGCACCCGATAGACACTTTTCTGAAGAATGGAACCAAGAAAAGTAGATTTGAGGCAGACTAAGCTGTTCCGGCCGGGCAGCTGAACATAGCAACACAGCTGCATTCTTGATATCAGTAGCAATAACTTCAGCTGAAGTTCACAACACTGGGTGTGTATATACACACAACACACAACAGTATTAGTTCAAGTCACCACCACCATTGAGTCCCTAGATAGAAATTTACTTCATGTTCCTGTAACAGTTTATGTTTGTTGTATTGCAGTACAGTACTTGCCTTTGGTTTTTCTACAATATATTCAGTTTGTTCTTGATGTTCTACTGTTGGGTGCAGACAAAGGACTAACTCGAGGGCTACAAAGGTTCTTTAGAATCGGTGAGGGGTTGGTGGATCACACCATACAAAGGAAAGAATTTCAGTTAAGAACTGGGAAAGAAAATGACTAACCTCCCCCCCAGAGAATGTGAAAAGGCCCACCCTTACCTTTGGAGGTTACCATTACTACATGAGAATTTAATTGGGTAGAGTTCAATGTGCAAATGCTATTTATTTCTTGCACTTGCAACAAATTTAAACATTTATGCTATTTTAATCACATAGTTACAAACGTGCATCTTAAATTTATTATAGGAAATATACTATACTATTTTGCTTTGATATTAAGGTCTGATTTTTAAAAAAATAATTCTCTGAAAGATTTCAGTGCTTTAGGCTCAGTGTGCAATACTGCCATGACACTAAACCAATAAATTTACGATGACCGAGTGTAGTAATTTTTAAGTGTTCCTGTTGCAGTTCGGGACATCAGATAAGTTTATTTGCACAAAAAGTATATGAACATCTGAAATTTAAAGGCAGATGATATAGATGGACATAAATAGAACCGCATATATTTTGACCAAGAATTTATGAAGTGGTGCGGTCCTTGGAGTGTAAGAACAAAACATTTAGGAGATGCACCATAGCACAGAAGATCCTGAATCTGCCATTTTCACGGGAATGGAAAAGTAGAATGAGTCAATAAAATGGCATTTTTTATTGCTGAAGTTGAATAAAACCTGACCCTGAATGTTTGGTTTACAGACGGGTTCAGCTGCTCTCACTATTGCAACTTCTTGCAGTTCGGCTGCCCTGACAGCCAAACTAAGCGGCCAAAAATGAACCATGAGCGACAAAAATTAAAACGAAATATCTCTTTCCTGATTGCAAGACATTGCTTTCGGCACATTTTTCCACGTGACATGACTAAAATATTTAGCCACAGCGGGGGAAAATGCGCACATGTAGACAATGTGTGTTTGCTTTGGTTCGTGCAATTTGCCAGATAGGAGAGAAATAGATTTGTCAATACGGTTCTTCACGTACACTCTGAAGCTGTTAATGCTGCTGACAATATGTAATGAAGGAAAATAAATCCTGTAAAGAAACCTTTCTTGAGAGTTAAGGATTGATGTCATGTATGAAATCCAAGCTGTTTTGCAGAGGGTTTATGTGGTTTGTGCCAGGGGTGTCCGCTATAGTGATTTTTCACAGCTGTTCTTAAGGAAGGGCTTCCTGCAGTGATAATGTGTTTACAGATGACAACAAGAGTGTGGACACATAGTGTCAACTCTGGGCTAACTGAGAATAATGTGCGCTTTCCAGTGTTTTCCACTTTCCATGACTGACCTTACATAATCTCCTTAGTAATGGAAGAGCAGATTAACTCTAATTCTAGCCCTGATGTATTTCCCTTTGCATATTTCCTGAAGGAAACGCTTTTGTTTATCCATTATTTCTTCGAGTGTTTGCCATTTCATCGTAGCTGCTGAACAGGAGTAAGAAAGCAAGGTAATAGCCTTCGCAATAAAGGAAGCACGCGCGTTCGCAGACCCTCTTGCTTTGTACAGTTTTGTATGTCACGCTCCTGTCCACTCATTTATGGATTTTGTTCCCATTTTGCTTTTTTGATGTATGAGTTTATAACAAGATTATACAAGGTGTTAAACTGCACGTTAATGGTTATCTGAATTTGTTAGGCGCAGACTTCAAGTGCAATGATGAAATAAATCTGACGTTTGAAAGTAATTCAGTGCACTTCTATTAACTTTGTACGGGGGCCGAGCGGTAAACGTTAAGTAAATTTCAGGTTGGTGTGACCAATTCACCACGCAGCTAATTCTTCACAGCTGTTTTGCCTTTTCTGTATTCTCATAAGAATATTTGGACTTAATTTAGGTGTCACAACAAGGCTGTGAGGTCTGCTTACTGTAGCGTGAAAGGTGTGATGGGTCGAAAGCAATGAAGTTGTTGTCTTTCCTTCTTCCAGCTGTGCTTTGCCATCGACTGCAGGAACAACGCGTCAAATCTCCGCTACCCACAAGGCCTCGGGTACGCATTGGCTTTCAGGGAAGAAGCCAGTGCTATAAAAGACAAACTTGCTTATTTAATTTTAACTGTTAGATAGTATACATATACCACGACATGTTAAGGGGGAAATAAATATGTTCAGGCTTCCACTCCAGTAATGTGATTTATGGCAGAGCTTAAAGCCGGTTGCCAATTTATGGCTTTTCTAAGAAATTCATTCTGGATCATCTTAAAGCATTTTCCCCAACCCATGGCAAAAAGTATTAAATGGTTAAATTGCATCAGAGTAATAGACCTCTTACATTAAATTTATCACATCAAACTCATAATGGAGACATTTTAGCCTGTTACTACACTGGGAAGGTCATACTACGAATTGTATTTATAGAATAGAACAAAACTGGAAAATGTCAGAGCGCTAATACACAATTAGTTGAACACATATTGAGTAACCGAATACAATCGGTGACATTCGTTTGTTATCCGCCTGGAAAAGGCATATCCTTTCGGCTGCATTTTTAAATTCATTCTCATCAGCAAATCGCAAAGGGCTTTCTTGAGTTTGCACCCCCCCGAAAAAGAACAAAACTCACAGCGCCTGCATTGAACACGTCACATTCCTGACACCTCAGAAGCTTGCAGATGAAGGTTAGCATCTGCAGTTACTTGTATGATTATCCGTTAATAAATTAAAATTTACCAATACTAACGCTATGGAGTCTTTCAATTGAGGCCTGAGATCCAGAAACGGACCTCTGGTGAATGTACTGTGGCATCAGGCGCTACGGCTAAGCACCCCTATTGGTCGGTGTTGGTTTCACATATGTGAATAGTTAGTTAATGTCCAACCGTGGATGGGATGTTGTGCTGTGCTGGTGGGGTTTGCCCTGTTCCACTGTGGCGGGAGAACAGGGCTGCGGTGGTCAACCAGCTTCGGCGTGGGTGCTAAAAGAGTGGCTGTCCATTGCCCTGCCCTGCCCTGCCCTGCCCGGCTAAGACCCTCTCCTGATGCGCCGTGGTCAACAAAAGGCTGTGCTATGGAGATCAGCGTGATGTCCCCGTTCCCTCCATCTGAGCCCAGATCAGTGCTTGTTACAGTGCAATACTCTGAGGTTCTGCAGACAAAGTGTAGATGCTGTGTGCATAGATCAGCCAGCTGCTGGATACCAGCAAACGTGGCATAAAGCTCTAAAAAGATTTTAAATCACAAAAATGATCGATGCTGTCAAGGCCTTTTATATTGCTTTTGTGCGGTGTCAAAAGCAAAAAAAAAACTGCATGTTTATTTTTGACAACAGTTTAGTATTCTGTGTTTTTAATAAAATGACATACATATTTGTTAGCATTCCAGTAGCTCAAATACATGCTGGTTTGAAGGGTGAATTTTATTTGAAAAATGTTAAAAGTGTATGCAGCCACAGTCACATTCTTAAATATTTACTTTACATGACTTTCTGCCAATATATGTAAATTGCTATCCAAATATATAACAGTGTGAGTTACAGGTGGATTTAATACAGTATATAGTCCATACTATACTGCCCTATAACTGAGTATCATTGCTTATCCCCGGCCTTTGGGTGTAAAGATAATGGTGCGAATAATATTTGGTCGGCTCAGCTCCCTGCTCTCACGGTGAACCCAAGGCTGTAAAGATGGTTTTTCACTTATCTGCAAACAGACAGCAAAGCAGCTTTTCAGGTTTTAAAGCCTGCGGGTTGACCAGCATTTCAGACCAAGGAGAAAATGTACTCGGTCGCCTGATCCTGGTTTCTGCCGCGTTGCAGCTCAGTGAGTTCGATGCTGATTTCTGACCCGCACTACGCCCAATTACCCTGCAAGGGTAAGACGGAACGGATCCCTGTCGCTCTCCCGGTCACCGGGCCCTGCTCTCCACTGTCCTCGTTGTGAACATCTGCTTCGCTCGATGGACCTTTATCCTTCCTGTGTCGTAGTCTTTCAAGGTGCTTGGCTGTCGCGTGTCGAGCGCTAACTCTGTCTTAATTTAGCTCGCCACCATCCCAGCCAGCGCCACGGGAGTGTCCGTATGGAGCTGCAAAGCGTTTACCTAAATTACATTTAAACAATATGGGATGCACCACCCACTATGTAGAGTTTAATTTCAGAGCTGACTCAAATTAAATGCACATTAGCCTGACAGTAGGGGTAATTCCTAGTCCTTTACATCTCATTAATTTTTTTTAATCCCATGCAGTGAACTAATATCTTAAATATCATTTAACAAAATGCATATATAACTCAAAATAGATTTTGTTTCACTCATTCACTCACAATAACATCTTGACTGATGCAGGGTCATGGTGGTTCAGAGTTTATCCTGGAAGCACAGGGCATGAGCCAGCATGCACACTGGACGGAGTGCTGATCCGTTGCATGGCACTAACACACTTAATATTGTTATATAAATACTAATTCCAATTGAGTTTTCCTTGGTGGTAAATAATTCACGCTGACTCGAATGATTGGTTAATGCCAGTTCTGGTACGACGTAAAAATTTCCTAGAGCTGAAGCCCAACGTGCTCTCTTTGGACCTTTGCTGTGGCAAATACTGTATGTGCAGTATGGCGGTCAGTTTAGCTGAGCTCATATATTAGCTTTCAAGGTCTCCCAGGAGGCCATCGTGGAGCGAAAACTAAGAGCAGCACGGGAACCAGAAGAGAGACTGCGAAAGCGCCTCGGCCCAAAACGGAATTTCTGTAAGATCTCCTTTACCGCATTTATTTTCCACCCCGGTGTCCAGCTCCTTTGTCCTGCTGTTGGGGAGGGCAAACCCGCTTGCACGAACATCATCGTAATTAAATTTTCGCTGCATAGCCTTTAAAGGCACCCGGTCAGACACCCTTGCTTTAAAACGCACTGGCCAGTGTTCTTTCCCGCTTCTTTACTTGGAAAAACATAAGCAGACAAACTTGGCTCTTGTTGAAACTTTAGCTTTGAAATTTTGTTCTTCTCAAATAAGCATCTGCTGATCATTAAATACTTCACATTTCACATACAGCTTCCTGCTGGGCTGTCGCTCAGCGGGGCTCAAATTATGATGAGGGCAAATTCAACGTGAATTAAAATAGACTCTCGCATCCCGTCATGTTTCTTAGTCCTTTACGTTCGCCGAGTCTGCTTATCATTTTTAATTACCAAAAAAACCTTCTGAAGCAAATAAAACTTTTTTTCAAGATGGAACTAACAAAACAATTTTTCCCCAAGAGCTGTTATCCTGGACTGCATTTGCTGTATTTTGACTGAAATTACATAAAATGCATGATTTAGCCGGGGGGGGGGGGATTTAATTTCAGCTATAAATGTCCACACATCTTATTTGGGAGCCCACCTGGGTCAGACCTTTAATGTAAATATAACATTTTTCCTTTATATACAGAAAGTACGTCATCCTGGTGATGTATTAATTACTATGCACTGTAACTAAGTCCCTTCATCCCCAGTCTCATTACTTTTTGTCTTATCCATTATACATAATAGCACAATGTCTGACTTTCCATGTCCAGGAACACCGCCATCTGGCTATACATACAAATAACGCTGCCGATTCGCATAGGCCTAATTTTTCAGTTCTGCCAGCCTGTTCTTCCAGGATATCCAGGCATGGGAGGATGAAATGTGCAGCGTGAGCAGCAGGAGGACTGCAGCCCAAGCCTCTATTCACTGTGCTTCTCCACCTCTGACTTTACAAGCATCCCTAAAGCCCTTTCAGTCCTTCATTTGACTGTCTGTTGCTCATTTTAACATGATTCACTCTGGAGGGAAAATTGGCTGGAGTGAGTGCAGCCTGCAGTATTTGTCTTGTATATTTGTTACATGTTTCAGGGTTTTCAAAGCAGCAGTGGAAACATCCTAAAATGCATCTACTCTCTTTCTAACTGTTCGAAATGTACTTTTAATAATGTTATGTTTTAGGAAGGTAGGTAGTAGACAGCTAGTAAGCAGGTAGTACTGTTGTCCCCTGGGCTTTGGGCCCTGTGTTAAATTTGCATGTCTTCCCTGTACTTGGTAGGTATTTCAGGATGTATGTGTGTGTGTGTGTGTGTGTGTGAGACTGACCTGGCTTCCCTTGCTGGGTGTATCCCACTTTACACCACATGGTTTCTGGAATATTCCCCAGACCACAGTGATGATGAAGCATTTCAGAGGATGGAAAAATGGCTGACGTGTTAATACCTGGATTAGGGCTCTAGATGTGTTCTTGAGGAATGGAAGCTTAAGAAAATAGCGCAGTAAGAGGTCATTAATACAGTAAAATACAAAAATGGAGCTTAACTGTCCATGTGCAGCAGAATGCAAAGTAGACTGGTTATACAGTTAATAAAACCAAGTAAACACAAAACAGTATATTTAATGAATGACAAATATAAAATAAAAAAAAATTAAGCTGAAGGAGGTAGTCGAGGTATTACGGTATTATGTTACATCCTATGTCACAGTGGGCTTTCTGGACCTTACTCGGAAAAGGTACACGCATATAAGTGGGTGGTGGTATAACGTGTTGGATGGATCCAGACCCGTGTTTAGTTGAAGCAGAAGTTTAAGAAAAACGGCCCCACTAATAAACAAAATTTGGTTCATTGCAGATGTGAGCAAGCGGTCCATTTGCATGGGACCTCTTCAGCTCTTCTTCCCACTGAGCTTTAACAACAAGCTGCCTGCTTGAGTGTCAAATGTGCGCACCGATATGAAAATCTGATCTTCTGAAGTTGCTCGATTGTCTGCGAGCGGTCACTCGCGCTTTTTAAGGTGCGGCTGCAATGTGAAATGCCACGGGCTGACGCGTAAACCGTTTTGACCTTTTGGCCCATTCGTTGTTTGCCAAACCGCGTGTTTGGCCGCAGCTCCCCGAGAGAACGTGGCGCATCACGCCGGCGTGTCGGAGCCGCCGTATTTTCCGGCCTTCCGCGCGGTCGGACCGAAGGCCCGCGCTGCCTACCCTGGATGTCACAAGCAAGCTGGCAGGTAACCTCGGCCGCAATGGGTACGCCAACGTTTGTTAACGCTTGACAATTAGAGGGATTTCTGAAATGCCTCCAAGGTGGCTGCTGTCCAATTATTCTCAGGGAAAATTTTTACTCGGCACCAGGAAGGGAGCGCAGCCCTGGCCGCTGAAACTGTCCTCATTAAATTTTTTGTACTTGCATGATCTGAACGGTTCTACTGATCAAAATCCAATCTGACATTCACGTTGGTCGATTAAAAAAAAGAGAAAACCTGCCATCTAGATGGGGGGGGCTGTCACTCAGCGGTTTTTGGTTTATTCTCGATCACAGAAAAAAAAAAAATCACTTTTTGTTATCTGCTGTGTGGAAGGCATAACAGGGAGCAAACCTTTAAAGTAAGCAGACTGCTTCTGATCTGAGACGAATATTGATGATTTAAGGCTGCTGTTAAATTCATTTACTGAGTGCATGGTGTATCCAGGTATTTTAAAGAGAGCTGGATAAAGTTTTCTCCAGCTTCACACATTTCTTCTTCATTCATTCATTACCGATAGCTGTGGTGGCCAGCGGGGGTTCGCGGTGGGCTGAGGCCTCCAGGAAACATGGGGCACGATAGAGGCTACACCCTGACTGGCCTATCTGCTGCGCTTCTTAGGGGGATAACATATTTCCTTCCACATCCACGCTGCTCTCTGTCTGTTCCGTCCGCACAGAAATGGTCCTCTAAAATGTCCATTTGCTTCTCTCGTACTGATGTCTAATATCTTTTCAAAAGGGTGCCGCGCCTAATGGTTAAGATCTGCACAAATGGAAGCTTTTTCTTGCTCCTGAAAGCTTTATGCTTTTGCATTTGGTTTGCATAGAAGAAAAGATAAATGACAGCATGTTTTCTGTAATGGCATTCATGAGGCTAATGGGTAAAACTCAACTGTCTAAGCATAGTAATAAACTGGTCTGGGATCAAATTGGCTGGCAACCTTTAGATGTCAAGGAAGAAACTGGCATCCAGCAGATGAAAGCTTGTAGACTTTGAAAAGTGCATCTGTTGCAAATAAACTGACCAGAGTTAAATAAATGAATGCAAAACAGTGAAGATTAAGAAACAAAATTTGAGCATATTAAAATGTAGCTGTTACTGTGCGAGGGGACGGATTGGGCCTGAATTGCCCACGTTCCCTCGGTAGGAGGTTATTGTGCTTCCGCATTATTATATCAAAACCAAAGGCTTAAAATGCTCAGCGGAAATACAAAGGAGTAAGCACCGAGCCAACTCGAGACTGACAAAATTTAAACACTGTGATTTTTAGGGTCTAATATTTATTTTTGTTGCGCTGGGTGTCGGCTTCGGTGTTCTTCCGGAGGGCTCACGGAAACATGTCGGCCTCGACCACATGCCCATGTGTTTCACTTTTAGCACTGACATTTTGTGGAATGATGAATATTTAAAATTTATTCAAAGTTTGCTCACTCCCATTTGTAATGGGCAAATAAACTTATGATATAATCTGTATTAATCTGAGACAGAATAGAAAAGGATGAGCTGTGCAAAGAAATGACCAGAAAGCTCTTGTTCACTGCTGAAAAAACCTAGTGTAAAACTGTAGAACCTATTTGTACAGCTGTTTGTGAGATAAATAATCCATGTTCATAACAAACTATTATTTAGCAAATTAACAGTGGAAACGATAAAAATAAAGACCAATTTCCAGATAGCAGACAGAAATTCAATTAATTCGACTGTCAGTTACATAACCACTACAGGGTGGCAAGTTGAACAAAACAGACAATATTCAGAAAATGCAAACAGCATCAATATAATAGATTTTTCAAACATGTAACACGTTTTTAAATCATATGACTTCAATCTACTGTCTAACCTGCACACAAATCTTCTTCATCTTTCGGCTGCTCCCGTTAGGGATCGCCACAGCGGATCAACTCTTTCCATTTCTTCCTGTCTGCATCTTTCTCCGTCACACCCACCACCTGCACATCCTCCTTCGCCACATCCATAAATATCCTCTTAGGCAAACTGCACACTTAAATATTAATTTAAATATGAAACTTGCTATACTTTAGAGGCGATGCACTGTCCTCTATACACAATCATATTTTCTTTGATGCTGCAGCGTGCAATAATTTTCAGCAAAAACTTTGATCGTCTATATAAATAAAAACATCTTTCTTTAGGCTTCATTTTCCATCCTTCAACTGTCCACGTAGTGGCACGAAGTTTGGCAGCTGCACATTGTTGCTGGAAAGAAAGTCAGCGCCAGTCAGTGACTCCTTAGTGGACCCCCACCCAGCAAAAGCCCACTTTAACAAATTCAGATTAGTTTTCCTGCAAGACCTTTAACTTCATCATCCTGTTCCTTAAGGAAATCATTTTTTTCCAGCTGAGTAGTAACACTGTTTACAATTAATTCTAAATGCCATCTAATAAATGCAATTCACAGTGTTTAATGTCTTCCAGAGAGCCCTCTTTCCCACAGGCTTTTCTGGTTTTCCAGTAGTTATTGTTGTCATTTTCATTATATTCATAGCGGCATGAACGATTTTCATAAAGGCCTGACTATACACTGTAGCTCAGGTGAGCGATTCCCTAAACAGGCCTTTGCTATCTTTTAAATGAAAACCTTTTTCTCTGCTCTACCTCTGCTGGTTAATCTGTGTAAAAGTCAGAAGATGTTTGTGATGAAAACTTGCTGGTGTGGCATGTCAGCATAAAATAGGGTATAAATAGGGTATAAAAGTGCACATAAGGGATATGATGCTATGTGGTCACAAGTCCAGATGACATAACTCTGAATAACTAAATGTAGGTGTAGTGAACGAGCAAACTGGACGTCATCCTGGCTCCGCTACTCTTTATTTCTCACCTTTGATCTCCTCATTGGAAAGCCCTTACCTATCAGTAGAAGGTAAAATGAACAAAGCCTGTAGGTATAGTTGTTCAGTGTCCAATCTGTGTCTAAACCCAAAGTCCTGCAGCTGCAAGGCACCAGTGCTACCTGCTATGCCAGTGTTGCAAAATAGTGACTAATACATTTTCATATTTAAACTTTCCAAAAGAATTTATGTCAAATGACAGGCACGAAACAGTAAAGAAAAAGCTCACTTGTGTCCTCCTCTTCCAATGAAACGGACCCATTTGCCACTGGGTCCCACTTGTGATAACATCCTAAGCAGGGTGAGCTTTTAAGATGGAGGAATTACCTGCAAATTAATACTGAATGGCTGTCATCCCTTTACAACCCAGGAGTTTTCAAATGAATCTTGCAATGAGCTAAATATGCACAAGAACTTGTGGGTCAGGATTAATTTGTCAACTGGTGCTTAAGATACTAAAATGTATCTTGAGACTCTGCATGAGGTCCATAACAGGCGCTCAGGGACACCACAATGACATCCAAGATGGACAGCGGCGGCTGAGAAGGACCGCCATGAGCATCATGGGGACACAGAGGGCTTGAGGTGCTGCCACCCATATGGAGCAGCAGCAGGAAACGGCTGTCAGGCAGCATCCATAGCGGTGAGGAGTTAAGCCATTTACACCAAAAGTGCCACCTCAGCGACCGCACAATTTTGCGAAAGGTATGAGCGGGCAATTTTTGGAGCTGCGGAAAAAATATTACCGAAGAGGTTTTAGCAAACCAGTGAACGGTTTTAGTTAAAATGGTAAAATGCTTTTGTTGCCAGCCGGTGGTGGACTGGCGATATTGTAAACTGAATGGCGGCGGAGCAGGAGAACGGCGGTCTACTTTGAAAAGCTTCGTAAGAAATACCGAGTTATGTTAGTGTTAATTTTTAAAACGCATTTAAGAAGGGGATCTCAAATTCGCGAAGCGGCCACACGAGCAGAAACTGGAAGCGGTCTTTATATAGCAAAATAAATGAGCGGGAAAATGTTTATTTTGTGTCTGCAGACTCCTGTAGGCGGCAACGTGCCTGGACTGTGCATGTTCATGTCATAGCATTATGGGATGTGCAGTCCCCGGGGTCCTAATTGGCCAGGTGCTCCGCTGGAACGGCTCATTTGGGTGTTTTGTTCTTTGTTCTGGCAAATTCCGGCTGCCATTGAACTCTGCATTATAATTTGACAAGGACAGAGAACTTAGAGACTCCTTGTTGAGAATGAACTCATTTTGTGTCAGCAGATTCTCCTCCTCCTGGGTCAGAGCAGGCAGAAATGACTGCTCCAGTCATTACTTTTCTTTGTTTCAATGTCCAAATGCAAATTTGTCGCCCAATGAACAATGAACCCATCGTACTTGGAAATGCAAGTATATATGTGTTGCATTTCCAAGTACGATGGGTTCATTGTATATATATATATATATATATATATATATATATATGCGCATTGCATTTCCAAGTTCGATGGGTTCATTGTTCATACTATCTATATATAGTGTGTGTGTGTGTGTGTGTATATATATATATATATATATAAATGAGCAGATGTGTTTATTAATGATTAACAAATATTAATAGATTAAGTCTACACAGTCACTGCACTTCTATTCCCAGTTAAACTTAACACTAATATTTTTTAATGCTTTCTTGACTTTAAGAGTAAAACTAAACCCCGAAATCCTAAGTTGCCACCTATGGTGGGAAAACAAAATCTTTTGAGCTTTTCTAACTGCCTCACCCCACCAAAAGCGGTTGTCTTTGCAAATCTCTGACAAGTTTGTCATTCTTTTCCAGCATCATGGATTCATAAAAATCTGATTCATTTAGTAAGAAAAAATACAAGATTTTCTGTTTGAGCAATTTAGAAGAAAAACTGCATCTATGTTTTAAACATTATGCAATTTTTAATGCATAATAAGAAAACCATGTTGGCATTTATGACAGAGTTAGGGGAGTAACCAAGTAGGAAAAATCGGCTGCCTCATTTCTAGGGGCTGTGAGAATCATTTTGCAGAATTTCATTAGTTAGCCTGCCATGTTAAACAAAGCAAAGGGTGATGATTTCATTGCAGATGTTTGCCCTGAAACATTAAACATCTTAGATGACATCAGAAAACAGTAAATGACTGATAAAAAAAAAATATATATATATATATATATATATATATATATATATAGACACACACACACACACACACACACACACACACACACACACACACACTTTATGGAACAGTAGGCTGCATGGTGGTTAAAGGTTTCCACTGTTAATTTTGAGGTTTTCGCACATAAACAGCACAAATGAACTACCATTTTATATAAAAAATTAAAACTGTTTTTAAGTTTTAATAATATTTTTCAAGAGTAATATTCCCTGATGAGCTGGAGACTGGAACCCATGTTTTATTGCTCCATTTTGTGTCCTGTACATCCAGGATGGGTTTCTGACCCCTGCCACCTTGGGCTCGACACGTAGTTATTGATGACGGACTGATGCAGAAGTGTTAAATATGTAAAATTGTGGCCAACTTGGAGTAGAATTTGGACTTTGCCTATCAAGCCAGTGTTTGTGTTATGAGTGATAGCAAAAAAACATCTGCACTTGGCACTTGTTTAGGATTTTTCAGTCGCTCTCCTACAACATATTGTTTTATTTAAATGGTTTGTGATTGTGCTAATTCCTAGCTGTTACCCCTAGAGGCTGCATTGAATAATATTCTGCATAATCTTTATACTTTAAACCATTTAAACCTTTTAACATATTTTATCCAAATATACACTGCCCGGCCAAAAAAAAGTCACACACTCTAATATTTCATTGGACCACCTTTAGCTTTGATTATGGACATTTGCTGTGGCATCGTTTCAATAAGTTCATGCAATGTTACAACATTTATTTTCGTTCAGAGTTGTGTTAATTTTTTCGCCAAGATCTTGTATTGATGATGGGAGAGTCGGACCGCTGCGTAAAGTCTTCTTCAGCACATCCCAAAGATTCCCAATGGAGTTAAGGTCTGGACTCTGTGGTGGCCAATGAATCCTGGCATTGTCATCTTGGAATATGCCCGTGCCATCAAGGAAGCAAAATGCATTGATGGAAAAACCTGGTCATTCAGTATATTCAGGTAGCCAGCTGAGCTCATTTTTTGGGCACATAATGTTGCTGAACCTAGACCTGATCAACTGAAGCAACCTCAGATCATAACACTTAGTTAAATCCAGGTGGTGACTTTTTTTTTTTTTGGCCAGGCAGTGTATATACATACATTTTTAAATTTTCTGGTCTATAAAAGCTACTTTGAGCTACGTACCTGGATGAGCAAATACTCTCGAGTTCTCCTTCCCCCTACATGCTGAGCAAGGTAGACGATTAAATCTTTATGCTTTCCATATCACTTTGTTTTGTTTGCCACCAGCGTGTGGAGAACATAGTTGAGAAAATACCATTAAACCGTTTACATGTGATTTTCCTTTTTTAATATAGTGCCATAACTACAGCGATCTTTGTGACTTACCTGTGCTGCTTTGGAAGCAGTGAAACAACGCACAGTTAGAATGTGGACCGCAGTTAGTGGGAAAGATGCAGCGGGGATGTGAATACATTAATATGATGGCAAACTGACAGCAGGTACAACACCGGTTAAGATGTTACACTCACACGATGGAAGCGCTGCGTGTTCAGTCGCTCAAGGGCAGCGCACTGTTGTTTTACCCTTGAACCTGGTACTTAACCCAGGTTACACAAGTAAGGCCTCGCAAATTATAATTTAAAACTGCTCAGACCAGAAGTGCCTGCTGAGTAAATGAATAAAGATCATTTTAAGCCAGCAAGTCAGTGTGGTTAACTGCACCAAATCGCAACTGATAGACACAGAAAATCCACTGTTATAAAAGGAAAAAAAATGATTTATTTTATTTCTAAAAAGTAAAAGTGTGCTCGCTAAACTGCATGTCAGTAAAAGATGGAGCAGTGCAAACTTGGGCAAAGGACTGGGGGAAAAAATGAAAATTAATTTCCGGTAATTTTTGCTTTTACGATACATTCTTTGCGATGTCCTCGAGGTTAATTTAAGAATTAATCGACATGCTTCAATGTGCGATAAATTAGCCAAAAACGCACTGGAAGGTCACAATTAAAATTGAAAAGTGAGTTTACAGCTGCAAACTGAATTTCCGATTAATACATTGCTGAGGAAGAATACGGACCTTGCATGAAAGAATAGTGTGTGTGGGAGGTAAGAAATATGCACATAACAAGGCATTGTGGGCCGGAGGCTGGATGACTTAATAAGGAAAAATGGGTTGATATTCAGTGGCAGCAGTATGTTCCGATAACAGGCGTGAAATCTAAATGTGTAACCAGGTTCATTGTGTATGGGAAGTGGTTGCTGGGATCGACTGCGGAGCCTGTCAAGACGTAGGGGTGGGTGGTGTGAAATAACACCCCCTTTGTAATATGTGAACTGTGTCAAGTTTTGGTTTGGGTCTGAAATAAGCTTTATGTGGGTTTAATTTTGAAGACTACGCAGTGGTAAAAGCAAATCTTTAATTCATGATACAGTATTTGTGCACTTTAAAAAAAAAAAAAAACAAAAAAAACATTTCTTTAGTGCAAATCTGTTTTTGTGCAACACTTAGTGTGAGAAATAAAATGCGTCCTTTGTATAGTGGTGCAGAGTACAAAAAGTAGGAGAAATTTCTAGAGGTCACTAGGCTTTTTTTTTCTTGAATGTCAGAATGAGCAATGCTTTTATTTGCTGGTGTTCTTCTCGGGGGGTCACTGCAATAGTCTGGTTGCTGATAAAGGCGCACTTTCCCAGGTATACAAATCACAAGCAGTCCAGCGGTATATTTCATTCTTGCTTCTTTAAACCAGTACTTGTCTACGTCAAGGTTCTGATGAGCACAAGAACAACTCACCTGATGCCTCATCTTTGTGCAGATTTTGATAACTTTATGGTGAAAACAATCCATTTTACCCCCACCCCCATGTACAGTGGCTGATGAAACACCCAGCAAGCGCAATACCAGCAACAGCTATGCTATTGTTTCAGTGGAAGCGCTACAGTATCTTCCATACTAACAACTTTAAATGTTTTTTTTTCCAGTCTTAAGAGAAGAATTAAAGTAGAATAAAGAGCTATAAATCCAGTAGGCAGCCATACCCAAGCTCACCATATCAACCAATTTGTTTCACTTCTTCTGCACTTCCTTTGTATTCTGACCGGGGTGAGCAAAGGCTCAACAGTGCCCGTGTGTGAAGGATGGGCTGTAGGGTTTCACACCTGTAAAGGCTCATTTAAAAAAAAAAGAAAGAAAAATACGACTGGTCTGCGACTGGCAAAAGAGCAGCCTATGCCCTAATATTGAATGTTATATGGCACAGAAGTTGCATTATACATTTTTAGCACATTTTAATATTTAATAATGTTGTGTTAGGTTCCTAAATGTGTTAAGAATCCATTTTGAATGCTTAGCTGTGTAATAGTTAATGGAAGTATTACTGTCAACCCACTTGAAAAGGATCGTCTGTTTCATTTATTTTGCTATAAGCTGAATCATAAATGTACTGCTAGGTGATGTTTTTTTTTCTTCAGGAAACCTTATCAAGTTATTAGTTTTTCAGTAAATAAAACTTTCAATTGCATAGTTTTAACATTACTATTGCTGCTTGAATCAGATATACAGTGTTTTTTACCTACTTGCAGACTTAACTTGCACGTTTGAGGATGCGTTTTATGCAGTTTTTTCTTGCCGAAAATACATAATTTTGGTTCTTTTTTATGTATCCATCTATTTGTTTTTGTGAACTGCTTATTCTAATAATGTTAAATAAAATGTGAACAAAATGGAAATTAACCCTCTAGAACTGTGGTGGAGGTGGAGAGACTCTCATAGCCGTGCAGGTCCAGAATGAAGTTATTTTTGATCGCTCTGTCTTGTGCCTCATTCATCTGTAAAGACCATTGCAAGGCATCTGTCTCCTCCAGTTGTGATGTACTGAGAATGCAGTGACGATCATTACTGCCAGCCAACAGGCAGTGATGGGTGATGGCCAATAACCAGCATATAACACAATGCCCTCCTCTCCCCCATGGTTCTGACTACTGTAGAAACCTGCCTGAATGATGGTGCCAGACAAGCAGGGCTGTGCCGGTCATGTCTGTCTAAAGTTGTTTATGTTTTTTCAGTTATAAGGTGCTTCAGACAGAAGTATCTGCCAAATGGATGTAAAAGAAAAGTGTCCAGGAAATCAAAGCAGTAATATATATCATGTTTAATATTTACGGGTGTAATGTAGAATGGTCAAAAGTATGTGGACCCCCCTTCTAATGAGCTGAGTTGTTTCAACTGCACCCACACAGCATGCAAGCACATTCTAGACAACTGTGTGGCCACAGTTTGGGGAAGCCCTGTTCTTGCTCCAGCATGACCGTGCCCCCCTCTGCGCACAAAGGAAGCTCAGTAAACACATTGTTGCCCAGGTTGGTGTGGAAGAACTTGAGCGGGCTGCACAGGGCCCTGACCTCATCCCCACCGAACAAGCTTGGGATGAAATAGAACGCCGACCGCGAGTCAGGCTTTCTCGCCTGACCTTACTGATGCTTTTGTGGCCAAACGGCCACAAATTCCCACAGTCGCACTCCAAAATCTGGTGGGAAGCCTTCCCAGAAGAGTGAGGGCTGTTATAGCAGCAAAGAGGAAACAACTCCATATTAATGCCCATGGGTTTGGAATGGGAGGTTCAGCAAGCACAGATGGGTGTGATGCTCACGTGTCCACGTACTTTTGGCCATGCAGCGTATGAGCTCAGCTCCATCTGTTTGGACTTGGTACAGGGATCCTTGCGCACGGCAGCCTCTATTGGTTACCTTGACAGGTATTTTCACTTCTCATCTGCCACATTCAAAGCCCTTCCAAAAAATACTTATGTAATATTTTCTATAACATAAATTTAGCTTTGAAGCTGTACGTTGCTCTCATAATGAAATGAGTGGCTCTGTCCCGTGTCCATGGGTGAGGACGCTGTCACCAAAGAGATGAGCGTTTGGGCAGCCTGCTCTCACGGTCAGTGATGGCCTTCCATCTGTTGAGATCTTAGCAGCACTTCCTACGGAGGCCTTAATGGGGCCCTTTAAATTGCCATCTGCTTTAAAGCCATAAAATGGGCTAAAGTAGTTTGAATTAAGGGAAATTAGACAGATTAATTAATTTATGTCTCAGAACGGTATGGGGTCACACCCCTACCCCATCCTTTACCAACCTGAGATGTGCGACTGAAACTGCAGATAAAATATTTTCCTGGAATTTTTTTGTTCACTTCACTCAGTAAATCACCGAAGACACATTTATTAATGCAGGATTAAATTAAACGGATTATAAATATGGAAATATTGTGGCAAGCCAGGCTTTCCTCCCCATCTTCCTCATAACAATGAACGGCAATGCAGGGAAATGGCTGAATTGTGACATTCTGTCAGTGGAAATGTAAATTCGTGCTGATAAACTAAACCTTTCAAGATTCGCCGGGTGTCCTTGAAGCTTTGACACAGAATTTGTGCCCGCTGTTTGGGGGGGGGAAAAAAAGACCAGGGAGTGGGTGTTTATGCGCTTAAATCCCACCTGAATTTTTTTTATAAGTATTTTTTTTTTTTTTTGAAACCACAACAGCTGCAGGCAATGAAATATCCCACATAGGATTAATCCATAAAGTTCACCCACTGCTGCTGTTATTAATTATTAAACAGCCATGTCTAATTTCATACGATGGCAAATCTTTATTTGCGGTGCCCCACAAGGGTTAACTTGTACATCCATTCACATTTGCACAAATGCAGAATGCCATGAAATGGCACAGCTTTCAGGATCTGGTGAAATAATAGTTTTGGTTTTAATTCACGAAGGTTATTTTGTATGGGGGACATAGCCTGCAAAAGTACAATTAGACACCAGGTGGAACACCCGCCATGGTAACAAGGGTTTAAGAAGCCATGAAAGCCTGTTAATGGAACTTATTTCTTACAAGCTTTAAATAACCTGTAAAAAAAAAAAAAAAAAAAAAAAAAAAAAAATCAATGAGTAGGAGCACAGCATGCTTGTGCCCACGAATTACTATATGTCTACTACTTCAAGTCTTATTTTGGCCATTTTTTTTTATATTAACTGAAACGTGATCCTATTATTGTTTGTAATGGCTAACTGCGCTGTCAGCATAGCTGGAATGCAGCGCAGTGTGTTGCTGCCCACCATTACTGTGGGAATCAAGCTGAGTTTTTTTGCCGTCGCTCAGTAAGAGTCCGTGAAAACATCTGACTTGCCGCTCACTGCTGTGCTCCGTTTTCCTCTGTCTCTCAAAGCAGAGAGCCACCGTGCTGCTGCGGACGCAGCTGCACACCTAATATCTGTAGATGTCAGCGTCTGATGAACACCTTCATAGTGCTGAATCAACCCACTTGAGGGTTAAAAAGAATATTTTCATGAAGCTATCACTTCAGATCATCCGAGGTCTTCATAAGATAACCTCTTATATTTTTGCTGGGAAAAAAATTCTTTTTGATTATTACTCTATGTATTAACCTTTATTTAGCTAATTCCTTTGTCCATGACTTAAATGAATTAAAATGTTCGATAATCTTTACCCCTTAGTACAGGAAGGTACTTGTATTCCATCAGTTGAATGCAAATGCAAGTGTCCACGGTCCTGTAGCAGGAACGGGATTTGAACCACACACCTTCGGATGCAGAGTCCGCCTTATCCGCTACCCTGTTTGGCCTCCTTATTGCACAATCATAGCATTATTATTTCTTTGGTGGCAGCAGGTAGTGTTGTGCATTTGAGGGACCCAGGTTGGAGTCCCACCTCCTGCTGTTGTACCCTCGGCCAAGGTATTTGCTCTGAATTGCTCAAGTGAAAATTACCCAGCTGGATAAATAAATAAGTCATTCTAGAGATGGGTCAGCTAAATAAATAAACGTAAATGTGTGGTTTCTCATCCAAGGGTAGATGGCCCAGATGATGAAGGTCATAAACTGTTCCATCTCTTAGAGGAAGGAATGGTTTCCATGCAATTTAAAGTAATTTTTGCTCCTGCTTCAAAGTCATGTTTATTTTACCAGCTGTAGAGCCCGCTTTCATTTTTACGTTTTGCGGCACGCGTCACAGCAGACAAAGATAAAGGACGACAAAAGGGCAGCATATAATCCAGTTTTGACTGAGGAATTAAATGATCAGCAGATGGCAATAGATCTAGAATGACTGAATTCACATTCAAACAATGGAAACTTTTATTTGGAACCAAAAACTATAATAAAGGCCCCGTAAGCGCAGTGCTGTGTTCGAGAGACCCGTGAAGCATAATAAGATTCAAGTGTCTTTAGCAGCTGTTCAGCTTTTCAATTTCCTCATTTTTAAAGTATTTCTTCTTAGGTAACGTATGCATGGCATTTGAACCACAGATTTTTTTGTTTTGTTTCGATTGATTTTTGGCGACCTGTAGATTACAGACTGAATCCCCACAAGGGTCCTGGTGCAGCGCTTGATAGGTAAGGTGCTTATATTAAAGTCAACCCAGCAACAAACACATGGAACTCTGTGGCGGGTTTCACAGTGCCGGTGCGGTCCAAATCAGTGTCCATTTAACTCATATGGTCTCAACTTTATGAGCTCAACGCTGCCTGCTTGGAAAATATATGCAGAAATGGAACACTTGTGCATGTACTGCATGCCACCTGAAATGATGAACCTTCATCAGATCTCTCCCAGGTGACTCACAACACTCTGCAGTTCCCTCAAGGGAGCACATATGGAGCTCCATAATACTGTATATATTGCAGTTTTTTTTTTTTGCAGAGCTGACAATGCATTTTTCATAAACCTTTACTACTATTTTTGCAATAATTCCCTGCAAGCCGAAGCTTACGGTTCCGTGTATCCTGTTGGGTTTATATGGTGGAGCTCTTGTGCGTGATTTTTGGGTTTACAGGCTGTCAGTCTCCCAGCTCTGAAGTGCAGCCTGCTGGCTTGGTTTAAACCTCCTCCTTTCCCCAAAGAACTTAAATTTTTGCTTTTGGAGGAATGGTTCAGCAGTTCATTCCTAGAAGGAGCAAGGCTGTTACGAATGCTAATGGTGGCCCCCACTTGCACTTCTCCAGTGGGCAATGCCTCTCTGACAGCCCCAAGTTTAAAGAAAAAAAATTAGATTTTTATAAAATATGCTTTCAGGTGGGGAACTACTGTACTTGTACAGTTGCTATAAGCTAATCACTTTCACATATAATCACATATAATGCATTGTTAGTTTTAAAGTTTGCTTCACGCACCTCCCTCAGGGATCCTTGGACGAAGATGGAGACCCCTGTTTTAGTTCAACTTTACTTGCTGTTGATGGGCTTTAGCATTTGTAGTGATTTGTCTAGAGATGTTCCTGTTGCTGTTCTTACTGTTTGAATGCTGCGTTTGTGAAGAAGTGCGTACGTTTAATTTGGCTCAATGAGTAACTGCCTTGGAGTGCAAAATACTGGAGTTGGGCCCAAAAGTGTTATTTTTTTCCCCTTATTTTTCCAAAGTAAAAAACTATTCAGAATCTTTACAAGGGCCCAAGAGCAGATAATATTTTATGCTTTCAAGCCCATGGACTGGATAGATTGTTTATTCAGTTTTGTCCCTTGAGATCCTCCTTCGTAGCGCCGTGTACAACTCAGACATTCTGTCTTTCTTAAGAACCAGAACCCTGATGGATGGGCTGGGGCAGAGTAAACATGCCTTTTAAATTTGCTTCGCATGATGAATATTTGGCCACACTTTTACTCATTTGAAACTTTGTTGGACTTTCCCAGATTTGAGCTGAAATGATTTCTGGTGGATAAGCACAGCAGCAGAAAAGCAAATTGTAGGGTCAGCAATGGATAATGGACATGACTGTCGATAAATAGTTATAATTTGTGTATAAATGGTATAAAGCGTGCAATTTACCTTTTACTGCTACATTTGCACTATTTTTAAATCAGTAGTTTTCGCTAGCGTTAAAGGTTCACTTATCTGATAGTTATCGACATCCTTTAATTTAGTTTGTAAAAGAAAATGTAGTAATTTAAATTTATAAACATTATATTAACATTATATCACTATTTCTGTTTCAGTGTAAATTAAAAATTAATACATAGTATAATGCGAGCACAGTCCAGAGTGTCTTTCACCACTCTTTCAGGTGTCTTCAGGTGAGCCCAGTAAAACCAAACACATCTCAAGTTTTAAAATTACTGAACAAAGGGTTAAGTAGGTGCGAAGATTAAATGGAGTTTAATATTTAAATACCTGCGCCCCTTCCCCCTTTACACTCACCAGCAGAGCGACCGCCCTTTATTGAGCTTCATTATCGTATTAATTTGTATATTTTGGGGTTTTATACAACTTTCCAATCCTTTCTGTAAATCCTGTGCAGGTTACGAGGTTAGAAAGAAGGGTGAGAATCTTTGTCCAGAGTCCATCTTAGGGGTCCAGCTGGTTCATTTCTAAAGGAAGCAGGGTTAACAAGAGGTTGACCGTATGCTGTCAGCTATGTACAAGATACATATTTATATAGGTTGGTAAAATGTATTTAATTTGGGATAAGTAGCTCACTGAAGGGTATTAAAGGTGGTCATGGATTTCAGCCTGGCTGTTCTGGTTGCAAGGTGAAGCCTTGAACCACTAGGCTACCTGCTGTTAACATTACCGTTATTATTATATAACCATCCTAACTGTAATTTTTTTAATGCGGGGAGGATTTGTCACTTTTGCATTGGCAAAACAACTCTGAGATTGCACACAACCCTTGTGGTTCTGTGGTTCAGTGCATTTCTCACCGCCTGAAAGCTTTGAGATTTCAAGGCAGACTCGAGAAATGCCACATTTCCATGTGAGAGGAATCACAATGACTGAGATTTTCAGGACCGCCGTGTCCCTGCACCTATTCTACCAGTCAGCATGTTCTTACAATATCTCCCACTGGTGATCTCAGCGCTTACTGCAATTCGTGTAATTGCTCTTTTTCGGAAGGTCGACTTTCACCGGAAACGGATCAGAGCAGGTTGACCGCACGGGCAGCGTTTCCGAGTGGCGTGCGAGGGAATCGTGGCGCGGAAGTTTGTGGCAGACATCGGCGTCCCGAAAAGAGAGCGCGCAGCGCTGCGCTATGTGCTGGCCTGTCAGTTTCTTCACACCAGTCGCCGTCTGGGACAGGAACGCTCGAGGTCCGTCACATCATCCCATCAGTCGGCGGATTAATTCCAGTTACCGAACCAAAAACCAGCTGCAAATGAATAAATCAGAATGAGCCACTGGGGATGTCTAAGTCAAAGCAGCCTTGGTGACTTCTTCCAAGCTGATGAGGTTTCATTAACTCGATAAAAAAAATAAAAAATAAAAAAAAAAGACAAACATCCGGAGAAAATGTGTATAAGAAGCCTCGAGTGTAACTACTTTGCGGCGTGATTAAGCGTGAAGAGTGATTTTGCCACGAAGAGCCCAACTTCGCTCTCAAGGGCACTTCATTTTCGCACGAGGAGTTCATAGTTACCAGCGATGCCTTTGCCGTCTCGTGAATATTCTGGAAAAGTGTACAAATTGTGGCCGCCGCACATAGGAACGGCTCCTTCGGTCTTTGTTCATTTGACGCTGTGACGGAAAACTAATCCGTCTCGTACGTAATTTCACGATTTACCCACACAACAGTCCAACAAACCCCACTCGAAAAGGACAACTTAAACATTTCAGAGATGAACGTAGCCGTAAGCGTATGATGAGTTTAGCTTAAATTCTGGAAGGACAAAACAAAGTTATTTCTGTAAGGAGTATTCTGGTTATTTATATACCCATGTTAGTTGTACCTTTTTGAAGTTGGAAAGTGCCATTGAATCATGTCTGACTCAACTGACTAGTGTGGTTTTCAAGGCAAGGAGGAACAGAAATGGGTTGCCATTGCTTTCTTCTGCCATACTTTGTCCTTAGAGAGGTGCAAACATGGAGGAAAACACGTTGGCCAGTTTTACCACAACACCCATATGAGCCTGACCTGAACCCTGCATCAGGCAAGCAGCCCAGGAGCTGTGAGGCACCAACTTGCCCTGTTGTGCCACTGCATTCCTCATCACTGAATCTATTGTATAAGCTAATGTAAATGTATCTAAAATATAAATATATCTACAGTTAAGATTAGCAGACTTCCACGATGGCCCCATTTAAGCCCTTGCTGTCCACAGTAGCAGGAGACAGAGAAGCAAACTCCCGATTCTCTTTTTTTCCGAGCCTAGAAACTCCATAATAAAGCAACACTAAACCCGAATTCCTGGGGTCCCTGTCCCATTGCCCTGACCCAGCCGTCAGTCTTCAAAAAGTTCGGCAGACTGTGCTATTCTCCTACATACAGTATATTTTGAGTAATGCCTGTATCGCGCTTAGCATTATTTGCTATTTTTGCTGCAGGTCTGACAATTTCAGTTATGCAAATGATGACTCAGGTAGCCGCACTCTAAGTTACAAAACTGTCTGCATTGTTAATACGACGAATGCAGTAAAACGTGGTGAAAACCGCTTCCGACCTGCTGCCACAATTTCGTCTTTAAGTGTACGAGCTGCAAGCTGCAAACACTCCTTTCCTCAAAAACTGTGTTCAAATCACCATCAATTTTTGTCTACATTTGCCTTGACGTGGGTTGCAGTGACGTTTGGACCGGCTGCCTCCAAACCTGTCTCTAGTTTTGGGTTTGTTTATATGTTCGGCGTGTTCGGCACATTGCTGAGGGTCCGCGTACGTGCAACGTCGCTCACGTCGCCGCAGGATGGACGAGTGCCACCCTTCGCTTGGTGCCGGGGGGAGCGGCTGGCTCGAGGCGGGCCTGCTGGCACCGCGCTGCGCTGCACCGCAAGTGATGGTCGCCTGTCTCAGCCTGTCAGGAGGCCCTGCTGCCCAGGAGTGATGGACTTCAAACGCCAGCGTGTGACCGACAGCTTGTCCATCTGCGGGGTACGGCAACGTGAATGTTTTGCTCCGGGTTTGAGAAGAGAAAACAAAGCGCAGACTGTATCTTCAGCAAAGCGCTGCACATTTCTTTCTCGGGCTCTTTTATTCTGTGTTTTATTGGGGCCCAGCAATCGTTGGTCTGCAGAGTACAATTACCTTCTCGCCACGGCCGCATTCAGAATCCGATATGAACGCGTTTGCATTTAAATGTGTTTAGCTGCTATCTTAGACACACTAAGTAGCTCATAAACTGCGGTCCTTTCCCTCAGTATGTGAGAAAAGACCATTGTTTCAGATTACGCGTTCATTTGTGTCCGTGTGCGCGAGCATAAGCATTGCTCATATTTAATTCATTTTAATTACATTGAAAATTTCGTTCTGGTGTTCTGTGTATGGCAGGATCTCCTTTTTTTAAAATGTATTTTTAATGACATCGAACCTGAGTGTGGCTGGTTTAACAAGCCCGCTCTGTGTCACCTCACCTGGCAGCCTGCAGACAGCACTGTCAATACTAACACGGTATATATTCATTTTAAGGGCTAAGGGTGGTAGTAACACAGTATAGCAAAGTAATTCTTGTAGCCTAAATCTGCCAAATGTGATGGACGGGTGTTCCGTCCAGCATGTTTCTGGAATGGGATTTAGACCACACTAATGCTCAAGTGGATGTGCACTTATTGATAATGGGTGTATGAGCAAATGAATGATTATTCTAAAAAGGACGAAGGAATTTTCTCCCATAAATCAGTTCAACTGGCTTTTTTATATAACGCCCTTTCAAACGGGGTGAAATAGATGGGTGAACACAGGTCCAAAGGATAAGCAGCAGGAAAGAAAATGAAAAGTTATTCATGGTTATGCAAAACTGATGCTTAACTGTTTAGATAGCCAGCAGGCAACCGAGGAGAGGAAAACAAAACAAAAAAAAAACTCACACTCTCAAAGGAGGAGAGGAAAACAGTACCGATAGCTGCCAACACCTTGGGTGTTCTCCTGTGTGGACAATATATCTATCATTGTAAGGTACACAATTTTTGACTCTGTGGCCTCGAACTTGACAAAACCTGGCATTTGCGGCATACGTCTGTTAGGTACAGTCTGTGTGGTATCAGAGTGGTGTTTGGGCAGTAACCTGCAATGCACAGAGAGGCGCTGATTTTCCAAACAGCGCTCCGCACATCAATTTAGTCCCAGCTAGTGCTATTGTAATGGATTCGGCTCTAAGTGCATATTATGTAATAAAAAAAGTTCCTGTTGAAGAAAGGGCTTGATGAAGGGAAACAAACTTTGAATCGCACTCTCCAGTATCATTATAAGTTCATGTTAAACAGGCTTAAGAGCACTTTTGTAATAATGTACTCTCACAAAATAATTGCCAAGCCAAGCTGTACTAATGCAATCTCAGCTATAGGGATGTCACAGCTAAATTATTCTCAAGTCATTAAACACAGCGCAAGAACTACATGCTTCATCTTTTTTATTCTTGTTTTATTTAATTTTCTCCGTTCATTATTTTTTCATCTTGACACTATATGGAGACCAGCGAGACAGAAAGTTCCTGTCTGTTCATGTCCGAGTTGAAATGCACGAACGCGCTGCGTTTTCGGACGGCGCTGGAAGTCAGTAAATCCGTGCGGTGAGTCACTGCGACTCGGCCGGTTGCCACGGCGAGCGCTCTGTGGGACAAGGTTTATGTGTTTGCATCTATTTAAATTTGGTTTTCCCAAAATATTTTGCACTAGCAGCCCAAGTTGACACCTACCATTACACAGCTGTCCATCATAATGCCGTCCGTGACGGGGCCACAAGAGGCTTGAACTTCAGCTGATGCCAGACTACCTGCTGGAAGGATGATAATAGTCCTTTACCACAGGGGGGCAACACAAGACAAAACTCATTTATGAGATTTTGGAAATTTGGAAAATAATAACGTTGAGAACGGGTCACACATACTGTATGTGTGGGCTTTAAAATTGTAGTACATAGAGCAACCAGTTTAAAGCAGTAAAAGGAAAATTAATGCTCTCATTTTATACCTTTGGGAAAACGCCTTGGCCCAGTTGTACCTCTGTAGCGGGGCTGTCCGAAATGTTCTGCCGCAGCTTTTCCACAACAAATATTTTGCAACTTAATGAGCTTTACATTTAACCTCGCAGTCGTATAAATACAAAACCATGGCGCTGTGGTATGTGCTTATACCGCAACATATTGAAGTCTGGGTTAGGAAGCAAGTAAATAATGGGCATAAAGGATAATAAGTAGTCAAAAGCAAGAACCGTCGGTGTCTTTTTCGAGCGATGCACCGTCATCGTAAGACAAAACATCTCTGTCCTCAGAGGCTAGGAAAGTAATAGCAAAAACCAGAGCCTCCGTTACAGAAAATGAATTACAGAACAAAGCTATGGAATCCGAAAAATGATGATACATTAGCTTCATAAATGCGTTCCTGTAGACGGCGTTTCATGAATTATTTACATTTGATCCTCTTAATAGAGAACTGTGGGCTTACATGATTGCAGGTTTAAGGAGGAAAAAAGTCCAAGTTTTCATATCTGGAAAAGGGGGGTAAAGTATTTTGTCTTGAGGACTGTTCGGATCACCTCGGTGAAACGAGCAGTGAATCTGAGCAGACCCGGATGGGATGGGGTTTGACATCTGGTGGTGGTGTTGACAGGGTGGGGTGGGTGTGAGGTTATATTTATCACTGGGGCATGTTTCCAACATGTTATTTCAATAATGGCCGGCAAGCCTCGGTGCCATCTAGCTACCCAGCATCCCAGTGGTGTGATGCTCTATTCACGTTTTAGAGGCGAAGACTGAAAATGAGCTTGAGTGCTACAATAAGCAAGGGGGGGGGGGCATTAAAAACAAGACACATATATGAATGCACAGCATAACTAACCAAACACACGGTGCCATTTACAAATCGTATATGACCAAAAGGGTTAGGGTTAACCCTCACCAAACAGCTAATTTATCACAAGGACCGGATTTGCTTAACATGGAGCTGTGAGGAGTTGGGCTTTGAACTACAACAGTGAAGGAGAATCTTCAGATGGGGACTGCAAGGTTTAATTTCATGAATGATTTGGTGCCATGTGTGCACAGCTCTAATGATGCCACTTCACCGGAAGCATCTGCGGTTCCCTTTTGGACTTCGTATCTGCACAATTATCGGTGCATTTCTCTAGTTGCTGTTTACCTGCATTCGGAGGCAACCCTTGAAATATTCAGGGACCAAATGTTCAGAACAGTTCGTGGCTTTCGTAAAGATTTCATCTTAACTTTCCACTTCCGGGAAAAAAAAAGGGTCTTTTTTTAGGCATTTATGCAGTGGCGCACGTAAAAAAAAAAAAAAAAAAAACATTAGCAACAGCAAAACAGAATCGTCTTTGGATTCGGAACACAGAGGTGAATTTAAGTTAAACAAGACCTGGCAGTTAAAATGAATGCTAACTCATAAATTACTGCAGTATTTCAATGAACTGCTGTCAAGGCAGTGGAGTTACACAGCGTAAAAGGTCATGCGTGTTTATGGCAGTATTTAGCACACATAAAATGTGAGGTATTGCGTAAACATGGAGCACAGAAGGAACTGTTTTGTGCTCTGGGAGCCGAACTGTCGGGTCTGAGTCACTAACATAAAGGCCGAATCTTCCAGAGGGAACGCGTCTGATGCTTTTCATATCTTTTGCAGTCGATCCCTCCACCTCGAGGGCTGAGGAACACATACACACCTAATCCGTGTGAATGCAGAAGCAGTTTGGTTAAGTCATCTTAGCTGTATGTTAATTGCAGTTGCTTTTTTAAAAAGAAATTTTGTTTAAAAAAAAAAAAATCTCTTTTCTTTCCCCGGGAATAGGATTTGAGCTATCGGAATTCCGCTCGGTGCCCAGGGGCTTTTGACCTCTCATTCTCGTGGCCCTCACTCGATCCAAGTGCCGCACATCCTTTGTGCTACGCTGGTTATAAAATTCAGAGCGCAACCTTTAGCCTCAGAACCTTTTGACACGGGTTCCTCCGCACAACCTTATTCATTAATCATGTCCCGTGGGCCGAGTCACTTGACAATACCACGATGAGAAGAAATGATTAAAATGAACTTTTTTCTTTTCTTTCTTCTGTTTCGAAGGAAAAAAGGGATTAAAATTATTTCATTAGAATGACGTGATTTTTGAGAAGCCTAAATATTATAATCAATTATTTCCAGTTAAGTTGTGGGGTAGGAGTTTATAAGAATGCTGTAGGATTTCGCTAAATCTTTACAATATTTTGTGGAGGTGTTGGCGGCAGCTATAAATAACGTCGCAGGTAAACTGCTATGAGTGCCAGTGTGGTGGTTTCGCATTTTACTCTTTGCCAAAGATTGCCCGAGAGTTGAAATGGAATTTGAAAACACAGCATTTTCTTGACTGATTGCTTAGCAAGTGACAGATTCTACTCCAAAATGTTATAAACAAGTGAATATGTCATTAGTCTCCTGCTGTATTTGCCTACAGTTTCTCTAAAGGAGATTCTATTAGCAGAAAATATTCCCCATAAATCTGTGAAGTTTATGCTTGGGTTAAGTGCCCAAATGTCATGGTTTTAAACTGAAACAATTTTCCTTAGACTCATACTTATTCTAGTGCTTCTATTTATTAGCTGGTTAGTATGTGGTGCTGTGTGCCTTCCCAGCCTCAGTCAGTTGTCAGGTCTGCTGCTGGCGAACACCAGCGTTTGAAGAAATGCCCGTATGCGGTAAACTGCAGCCGTGTGAGGAAAATGGGTTTACCATGGGATCTGTGTTGATATTTTATAGGAAGCACAGAAATAAAATCAGAAAATATACATTAACAGCGCAACTGTGTTCCCACAGATGTCGGGGGCCATAGTTTGGGCGAGTAGCACGAATGAGCTTCAGAAATAAGAAAAATGCCCGCTGCACTGATTACATTGGAGGTTTCCAATGAACAGGCATTTGAAATGCTGTAAAAGTTGCCTTCATTTGTACTACTCATACTTAACAGAACTCACAATCTTCTCAAACAGTTCCTCTGTCTTTAGGGACTGCTGATGAAGCCAAAGTCCAGATGGATAATTTGTGGTTAAATACGCATGCCTGTAAAGGCATTTTATGGCCCACACACACTTGGTTGAATGCAGTAGTTTCCCTCTGCTGTGTGGGGTCAGTGAAGCAGAGATGACTCCACTGTAGCTGCCGTCCATCCCTCTGCTCGGTGGGCCAGGACGAGAGCCTTCCTCCTCCCTTCTCCTTAGGCTGCTATTAGGTTTCATTCCCACAGGTCATGCGGTTCATGTTGTGGTTTTGGATGCTCTTGGATACACATGCCATCACCTACTGGGCTCGGGCTCTGAAAACTCCTACGGGGGCCTCCACGGAGGACTTGTGGTTGGATCAGTACCTGCTGCTCTACAGACTGTAGTAATGTACTCCCGGATTGTCGCAATTATGACCCATTTTGAAGCGTAGTGATTCGGATCGGGGGCTGCACGGCGTACGACCGGTTGAAGTATATACTGTAAATATTACAGTCTGCTGGATAGTTATGTCTCCATTCCTCCGCTGCAACCCTGACCAGCTTTCAGCTCCAGCATCGATGCTCTATTCTTAGAAAAGGCCAATGTTCATATTTTGTTTACTCATCTGGGGCACTGATTTAGGAGTGGAAGTTTTGTGGGACACCAAGAAAGGGAACTTTACTGTTAAATAAGCAGATTTAGTTTGCACTGTCAAAATACAGCATTCAGTGATGGTGTTTTAACACAACTCGCTATGGTCGACCATAGACGACATCTACCCGTGCTACCTTGGGTGCCTGTGGGTCTGCTATCTCTTGTCTGCGGACCGACCGTGCCTCCCCCGCAGAGAGGGCGAATCGTTGCATTTGGGAGCATTTAACAAATTACTTGATGCCAGCAGTGATGCTTATGATCTAAAGGTAAGATCCCTTCTGAGTGTCCTGTCAAAGTCCAAATTGCCCAGATCCCAGCTGACTAAGGAGCTCCGAAATATAAATCTGGGAAAAGCTTGTCTCGACCCCCAGTTTGCGTTCCAGTCATTTACCCATTTGCAGTTGTTATCTATCATAAATGTTTTGCTTCATCTGACATAAGGCATCGTAGCACGTTTCACACTAGGCATCGGAACACAAAATTAACAATCACCACTTTCATTGCCTTTTAAAACTTTTTGCAAAATAACATTTGGTGATAACCCATGTTTTGTCAAAGCTTTATAAACAGTTACACTTAGCAACATCGGTTTTGGGCTGGAACGCCAAAATTAGAAAGGTGCCAAAGGTGAAATAGTTAGTCCAGAGCTGTTTGAAGTCAGAGATTAAAAATTGGCACTTATATTAATAAATAGCTCATATTAACAGTAGAGCCTTTTGGAAGGAAATATTTTATGTTCTTTATAGTTTTTGCAAAAAGTCATGTAAATAAAAACTAGTTTGTAAAAAATTTAATCTTGAGCTTCATTCGCCAGCAAGCTTGCAAATAGAAAAGTTGACATTATGGGCTGCGTAAATGGTTAATGGTGGCTTTAGTAGCTATCGATAAACCTAATACTACGTACAGTTTAATTTCCAGCCATTATGTGCTTGCTGTCCCAAAAAATGTTCCTCTGTGGAGGGTTTAATGCCTTTTACTGGGCTGCTAAGGAAATCGGTCTTGCTGTGAGCTTCTCTTACGTCTCCGTGACCTCCCTGCATTTACTCATTTGTATTCACAGCTGTGGTACAGTAGCATTTGCTCATCATTGGTAAATTACTTTGCAAATGCCTTTGGAAATTAATATAGGAGTGAGCCATGGAATCGCTTCCAGGGAGATTGCTGTTTGGTGTAATAACTTCTAAATCTAAATTAATCACAATGTATTTGACAACAAAGTACTGACATGTTTTTCATTTAGTATACATTAGCCGAGTGGCTGTATACAGCTATTCAGCACTATTAAACAGAAAACTTATTATCCAATACTAAAATTGTATATATATGCATCAGTACATTTCAATAAACTTGGCTCATTGAAAGAAAGAGAAAAGCAAAAAAAAAAAAAAAAATACTAATATGTGGCTGTTTGTGTATCCAAGGGACGGAAACGTGCAGTATCACTCCGTGTTTTACAAGTAAAAATAAATGGACAGATTTTTGGTATCTGTGACAAGCAGGCTAATGCAACACACTTTTCATTTATTATACATAATGCCGCAGATGCTTGGAGCGCCTCCACTCCGTTGATATGTTATGAATAATTTGACAAAAACAATCAGCCTGGTTTAGCTTCAAGGAGCCACCTTGGGTTCTGTAAGTATGGACTCCTCCAAAGGAAGAAATAAGCCTTTTTTTCAGCGTCCCAATATTCTGGGGCATTTTACGGGCGTGCGTCGCTGTATGAGACTGTTCCAGCATCGGTCCATCTGTAGTCCTGGTCATATCTAACCGAAAAATAAGAGGAACTGTTTTGTCCGACTGCCATTCATGTTTATCCGTCTCATCACACAATGTGGTCATGCTTTATGTGATGATAATTTGCTTATTTGTGCGGTTTAGGTCCAAGCTGCTGCAATATTAATGCCCAACAGGCCAGAACCAGAGAATAAACCAATTTAAGATCTCACAGCTACTGTATATGCTGTTAATGTCTCTATTTTCAATATTTTCCCCTTTAAAGAACAGTGTTTGAAGATTGGTTTGTAGAAAATGTTAAACATACTGTCATTTGTACGTGAGTCATCATTAAAAGTGGTTTAGTTCATTTAAAAAACAAGAAAATGTGCATTTGTGAGAAACGCACCCTTACAGCAGTACGTGCGGGTAAAAAAAAAGAAATCTTAAAGGTAAGATTTTCAATCAGGAAATAAGTTTATCGAGGATAGCAGCTATGAATTCCACCTTTGAGACTACAAAGCTTAGCTTTTTCTTTTTTGCTTTAAGCTTAACGTTCCTGATCCATTAAAGAGATGGCTGACCGCCTGAGAAGACTGCGACATTTCCACACAATGTCGACTTACCTTTGCGGCATCTTTAAATTAAATACCTTCAGAACTTAATAAATATTTGAACATGAAGGTTAGCGCTTTTTGTGGACGCATCAGATAACGCACCTTTACGTAACGGACCGGTTCATTTCATTACGTGACAGTTCCTTTAAAAAAGAGAAAAAAGTAAAAACTTCAAATTAAAAAAAAAAAAAAAAAGTTAAACAATTTGCATCGATGCCCTGAGACAAAACACAAACTTTTCACATTTTTGGATCCACATCTAAGAAGTTTTTTATTTTGAATGTGGAAATTTTCAAATTTAATGTACGTAAAAGGAAGTCAGCACAATTGATTTTGTCGTTCCTTAATTCTTCAGCTGCTGCAAATGATACAGAAAGAAAACGGGGGAAAAATGACCATCGGAGAGGTCTGGTGTGTGTTTTGCTGCTATTTAAAAATGAACATTTTGAAGCGCTACGGCCGAACTAAGTTTTAATTCACACCGAATATCCTCTGCCGCTTCACTGACTATGTCAAGCTCTCCGCCTTAAATCAAAGAACCTGTCTGCGGTAATGATACATGCTTAATAAAATGATCATATCAACTCAATACAAATCTCTTATTAGTTGAGAACACGTTAATTGCCTCTCGCATGACTACACTTGAACTTAATAAAACTTTACACGCTTGAGCGGCTGAAGGCAGCTTTTGGTATGCGGTTCACAAAGTGAATTTCCAAGGACAGATTTGGTGTCCTCAAGCCCTGCCGGCACTACTGGCCCCCGGAGTCAAATAAATGCACTTGTATGACCAAGCACCGCAATTAAAATGTTGACCTCCGCACAATTTAAAAAAAAGGGATTAATGCAGAAGGGGAGGGAAGCAATGACTGAAGAGAATATTCAATTTTTTAAGTGCCAAGAATTGGCCGTAACAGCTACTGGTTTTATGGTAGGACGTATCTTGTGATAATACAACATCAATCTTTCTTTCTCTAGGCAGCAAAGTGGATTTCAATGTTTAAAAAGTTCTGGCAACGCAGTTTAAGTTTTGGGAAGTGCCTCATCTTCGTAGTCGTTTGTGCTTATAATTTAAAATGCCGATAGAAATCTCTGCCCCTTTACCAGCCCAGTTAAATAGTGAGGCCTTTGAGAAGAACTGCTTGAAACTGCAGTGGGTCAGATTGGTAGAAGGATGGACTGTCTTTTCCTCCGCAACCTTTTCGATCTTACACCTTTCCTTTCTGTAATGGAGTTCGAAGCCGCCGTAGCCGCAACCTCCCATTGTCACCGAACAGCCAGCGGTGGATATAACAGTGTGTCAGACAGAGGGGACAAATCTCTCCAGCGGGAGAGTCGCACGCATCAATTTTTCATCTAAGAGCAGCATCTTGGTAGACGGCGAGAAAACGTTGCACGAAAAAAGTCAGAGTTTCCACGGTGTTGTCTACACAGGCCTTTGAGAGACTGGACTATAACCCCTATGGTATGCACATACACACTACACCAGTATTGTACCATTTATTCATACTGTATGCACTGTATGTGTTTAAATTATCTCTGTCACATGGGATTCAGGAAGTGTAACTGTAATCTGGCAAATTAATTCCATGAATGGTTTTTTTCTTACTAAAATCTACTTTTTTCCTGTGCACAGTTTGCATTGTACGAGAGGAAATAGATGTAAAATGTATAATATTTTCAAGGAAGTAACTTTTCTTTCCATCTCAGAAAAGGACAGAGGACACGAGGGTTTTGCCAAATTCATTTCTCACTTTGAACCTGTTGCTTGCTGCTGTGTTTGTTGTTGTGTGTTCTGCTGTTCGTCATCCATATGAGAAACAGGATTACAGTAAAGCAAAAATAAGAAAAACTGATCCCTCCATCCGTCCATCAGTGGCCACTTTATTCTGGTCAGGGTTGCGATATAACAAATCCTGGTTTTTCAGGTGTATCCCACTCTTGGCGTATATTAAATAATGTCCTTGGCATGTTATTCGTACAATTCTCTAACATCCACTAATATTTTTCCTTCTTAATAAATAGTGAAATGTATTAATTTTGTTGCCAGAAAATTTTGCACATTTCCTAGTGCACATTTAAGACCCCCCAGCCCCACTGTCTGCCTCCCACCAATTCAACAAAAGGACAATGAAGATAGACTTTTGAAACAGCTGGTATGACTATGTTTGGACAGATGGATAGATTTTTGTTGATAGCTGGATTATCCATCATTGTTTACATTCCTCAAGGTCCCTGTTTTGTCTGTTTTGAATGTACGAGTTAAGCCCTTTTCATTTGGGAAACCCGCTGTCATGTGGTCTTAATCCTGTCCATTTGGCCTCTGTCTTCTCCATGTGGCCTCTCTCTTGTCCGTGGGGCCAGCCGCCCTCCCCACAATTGGCCGCATGTGATTTAACTTGGTTGTGAGCACTGAGTAGAGCAAACACGTAATGACTGTTGTGTCTATATAAGAGTGAAGGTCAACATACCTTTCAGGTGAACTGCTGTGAGCTTAGCAGCGTGTGACTCCGCAGCTCTGAGGCAGAAGCCACAGCTGCGCTTGAGCAATAGTTTTCTACCTGTCACTTCCAGTGTTTTGCAGAATGGAATAAACTCATTAATATGAAGCCACGGTTTATGTACTGCGATGACATAATTCTCCTCGATATTCAGCTGTTTCGAGCATTTCACTGTCCGGCCGTTTCATTATAAATTTACATTTATTCATTTACATTTATATTTATTTATTTAGCAGACACGTTTTCCTCAGGGTGACTTACAGGGGTAGTTGCACTACGGTTATTCACCCATTTATGTAGGAGAGTCGGATATATCTGAATATCAGGGTTTTATTATATCACAACCCTGAACAGAATAATGTGGTTACCGATGGAGGGATCTCACTCTTTCTCTCTCTCACACACACATACACACACACACACACACCCAAGAGGTTTTAACAGTGACCAATCCAGCTGAAACACGTAACTTGACTTTTGCCATAACTGTCCCTGTGACAGCGGCAAGAGATTGTAACAGAAGGAGAAAACCCGCACAGGCATGGGGCAAATATATAAACCCCACACAGACTGAGACAGACTTACACTCCTGTCCAAATGCATAGCCTAGGGTGACAGGTGGCCCCAGCACTACCTGCTGTTATATGTGTGCCTCCCAGAATCGGTCCCATAAATGCTGCGCAGCCTGCTGCTGCTATATGGGCCTAGAACCTTTTCAGTAATCCAAAGCAAACCTTTTAGTTTGCCAGAAAACAGAATTGTCTTGGGGATAGAAAATATAGTAAAAAGCATAGTGTATTGATTTCCTATCATCTTCAAAAAGACATGAAAGGAAGGATTACCTTTGCATCTGCAGTAACCTCTGTGGACGAAGGACACCTTAGACTGTGGATTTAAAGACTCACACACATCCAGAACACTGGGTCCAAATTCTATGAACTTCGACACCGTTAGAAAAATAAGTAAATAATTAAAAGTATTAACTTTCATTCTAGGGTTATATGGAAAACAGACATGTAATTCATGCCAATAGAAGTAACAAAAATGGCGACTGGCACTGCACTCGCAGCCGTTTTAAGCAGGTGGTTTTTTTTCACCAATTTAGTCATCAGCATTTGTCTTTAGGAGAACCAGAAATAAAATAACTTCTCACATAAACCAGAAATGATACAGGGCAAAGAAAGTGTGTTCCTTTGGCATGCACGCGCACACTTTTCTCAACCAGTGTCTGCTGTGATGGTCTTGTACCCGCCTGCCTTGTGATGCACAATCTTCCTTCAGACTCGCAGCCGTCTCCTTGGGCGTCGATTCACATCACGACTTTGATAATAACATCACGCTATCGAACGTTGATGCGCTATCGAAAGCCGGCGAGGGCTGTCTCCGTATGACGGAGGGCGCGATGGAGATGGAGGCACGGAAGCAGTGATTGTAAGTGCAGTTCCGGGGATGTCACCCCTGCATTTGCAACAATGCCCACTGCGGCGATTCTAGGATGGTGGTCAGGACTGCAAAATTCAACGCTTAGCATAGCGGTGTTTGTTTTTGTTGACAATTTTCCTGGAGGACCAACTGCTGGGTAATTCACATTCAGGTGCAAACAGTTTGCATTTACCTGACATAATGCAATTTGCATGAGGTGAACTTCACATGCCCATGCCTGGTCAAAACCGGATTGTCCAAGAATATATCAAAGGGACCACGCGAGTGCCCAACAAAGTAAAGTTTTAACAAAAAATTGTTTATCAGTGTCATTATGAATCTTTCGCTGTCTGTCTGTTTGAATGACTCATAGTAAACTGAAATCTTTCAGTACCCGGGAAAAGGTTCAGGCAGCCAGTGGTGATGCCCTCACAGTCACAGCAATGAATCACCACCTAAATCATAGAGTATGAGGAGCTTCTGAGGCTTTGTTTGGTATGAATGACACATATCAGCGTGATCTTCCATCAGACTTTACAGAGTTTAATGGAAATATGAAATATACTGGTATACAGTTGAGGTTCAAATTAATGGTCTTGGAATACACAAGTCAGAGGAGTGGAACTCGCAAATGATGATACTGCAAGTCAGGCCTTTTCACCCCCATTTCATTCCCAATCGTCTTCCTATAAATGTCTGTTAGCATACGTTTGGGATAACAGGTGGTGCCACTTTTGGACCCTTCACCACCCATTGGAAGAACCCGGGTCCAAATCCTCCTCTTGCTGTTGTACCCTTGAACATGATCCTTACCTCCTGTTGTTTCAGCTGTGTAAATGAGAATCAGAACCGAGTGTGACACTTCACATACATCTGTGTGCTTCTTAGAGTAAATAAAGAAAACACAGACACTGAGGGCTAAGGCGGAACCCCTGGGGTTGGAGAGTGACCGGGTGGACAGGTGCCCCCCACCGCAGCCCCATTAGCTGCAGTGAGCGAGTCCATTCAGACTTCTTGCTTTATGCTTTGGCGGATTTTGCTCACGCTGATGTCTCCTTTTCTGCTACTTCAGCTTGCTGAGCTACTTCCGCCACATCGGGGGGTCTGTCAAGCCTGTCCCCCAGTAAACCACGAGAGCGGCTTAAGCTGACAGCGCCCATCTTCCTCCTCTAGGTAAATCTCACTTCCACCAACTGCCAGGCCTCGAGAGGAAGAGGATGGAGCAAAACGCGGTTTAACACCCCCAAAATAATTCTTAATATGTCCATATCACAAGGACTCCATGATCAAATTAAATATGGAAAATGAAAGATTCTGCTCTGTTAATTTCAGAACAGTTTTATAAGACTGCGTTCATCAAAGCAGCAGAGAAATGCCTCTCCGTGCCCTTTTTAATTTACCCCCGTCACTTGTCCCTGCTCAACAGTTGGCTGGTGTTACACAGTTAAAATATATTTAAGCTGAGTCTTAAAAGGAATGTCTGCGCAATCTTTTACTGTGAACTTTGAGCTATTAAAATAAGGCAGATAACATTCAGAGCACTGCTTCTTACACAGAAATGTTGATTTGTCCCCTAATAGCACAATTTTGCTGCCCACTTTATTGTAATGCTAGTTTTTTGTGAAAGGTTTTACCATCAGCTGAGATATTTTGTTTAGCAGTACAGCTCCTTTCTTTTACTGTGACTGAGTATACTATAGTTAGGTTTACTACACAGCCTTTCATTAAGCCAGCAATTTCTCTTTTATCTGTTATTAATAATAAGATGTGTTTAATGCAGTCTGTTGCATAAATGAATGCTGAAAACTCCAAGAATGCAACGCAGTACAAAATAGATCCGTTTTGCTATGAATAATTGCAAATAAACACAGCGAACAGTCAGTTTCATGGATTACAAACATAAAATTTCGAAATATTTTTTGATTTTAAAACTATGGAATATTATAATAATTACTCAAAGGGCAGAAATAAAAGTAAAACAGAACTATAGGCGGTAGAGCAGATCGAGGCACTACTGTACTTTGCTCTGTGCAAAATTATTTGCGTTATTATTAATAATAACAATAATAGAAGTAGTAGTAATAGTAATAATAATAGCAGTAATAATAATAATAATAATAATAATAATAATAAGAAGAAGAAGAAGAAGAAGAAGAAGACTATTAGAATAACTAGAAGAAGAAGTTAGTGTGTACGTACTGACATGATGCTGGTCCTGCAACACCTAATGAAAAATGTAATTTAGAAGAATAAACTGAGGCTGGTAGTTTATAATGTTTTTCTGCTTTCTCCAGTTAGGAACTTTTTATATGTCCACATCTCTACATTTGGTTTAGCAGCTTCCTTACACTAACCAGTTTCTGTAAGTGTGTCCGTTTTAAAGGATTTCCATAATGAGGACCTTTATAACAGAAAAACGTTGAGTTGTTTTGCTGCTGCTGCTCGAGCTGTTCTATTTATAAAAGAGTATTGGCCTATAAAGCAATTTGACATAGCGCACTATAAAAATGCAGAAAATGCCAGCAATGAGCCAAAAAACGACAAACATGAAGCCTTGCGTAGAAAGACCCTTTGTTCAGCCTCCTCGGCGTTCCAGCCTTGGACAAACGTTTGGAAGCCCCAGCTCACTAGTAACCAGCAGACACTGCAGACGGAGAAAAGAACCGCATGTTGTAGCTGAGTTACGCAAACTGATTTTAGGAAGTCAGCGTGATGGAGCTTTGTAGTGGAGAATCTGTGAATGTTTTCCCATGGCTTTTCTTGACCGCCGTTCCCTAGTTCCTCTACGCCCTGCCTTGTGCTGAGATGTGTTTCAGCAGACTGTCGGAGCAAAAACAATTTCGCCCTTCTGTTGCAGTGACATGGCACTCGCAGAAATTCTGAGCGACCTTCATCCCCAAAATACATTTTCAGTGCACCCTGTTAACACCATACAGGTATAACCTGCCAGCAGCGCTTCACTACAGTGGTACACACCCATCACACATTCAGCAGTAAGGACACAGGTAACAACGTTTCACAGAGCATCTGAAAAGCTTGTAGCACTAAGCAACAGAGAATGGCTATGGAATTGTGGGACAGGCCAGCGGGTGGCACATCCAGTTTCAGAAAAAGGCATGGCAGCAAGTGGAAGAGTAGTTAAGGACATTTACTTACAACCTGAAGGTTTCCAACTTGAGTCCCAGTAGGGGGGCCCCCCCTGCTGTCCCCTCGAGGAAGGTATTTAATCTCCAGCACTTTTTCCAGCTGTATAAATGGGCAGGACTGAAAGTCACTTTGGATAAAAGCAGAGACAAAACAACAGAATAGCGGCAGCAACAATAAAAGCTGGCTTATATTTGAGGGTCCAGCAGCTCAGGCTCCGTTTGCACAAAAAAAAGCTGTATCTGAGCAGACCCAGAAACTTTGCCAGTTTGGGTTTTTGTGTCACCTTTCATTTTATGTCTGGGCTGACTGAGGAATGTTATATGTTCTATTAAAAAGGAAGCAATTTCATAGGAGCAGAAACTGTTGATGACCGCAGCCGGCAGTACTTACCAGTGCTCATTTTTGTCCACCTTAATAGGTGTAGTGAAGGCTTTTTAGTGCGCTAGGTTGGTGCACGATCAAAACGCACACCTCAGCAGGGCAAAGGAAACCGACAGACGTTTGCTGCAGGCAAACGGTGGACTAAAGGTGGACAAAAAATGTGCGCTGGTAAGTACTGCCGGCTGCGGTCTTGCAAAGGTGTGTGTGTGGGTGTGGGTGTATAGCAGTTTGTTTTACTGAGTTGCAGACTTGTAAGTGCTTGCACAGAGATGCCCAAAATTCATCAGCACCATTGGTGCTTCGGTTTGTCTACAGCAAGGGACTTCGGTACAAGCTTAGCAGTTAGGCTAAGTAAGCATGACTTAATTTACTTTATAACTTAGTTTGGTAAAAATTCTTAATTCATACCACACTTAGCGTTTTTTAGATGTCGGATGAATCCAGCTAAGCGTGAGAAACAAACATTTTTGGCCAGGGTGTCCTTCAAACTATGATTTCAACAGTGTTAGTTATTAATAATTAATATTTTTATTTTACTGGTGAGCCGAAGGTTCAAGCATGTTTAATATTTGCGTTGTGCTGAACTAGCAATTGTCAGAAGACGACTTTTAAGTTGGACAGCACAAGGCTCCGTTGTCTTCAGCGCCCGAGCAATGTGAGTAGACCCCTGCTCGGGTTGTGTGGAGTTTCAACATTCTCTCCACGATCAGAGTACTGGTAACTGAAATATTAAACTTAATAACCAACCCTGTTGAAATTATAGGTTGGAATTCAGTTTCTTTTTCATCAGTTGCTTCTCCTACGCAGAACCGTGAGGCTAATGGAAGGAAACATGAGGTGTCTTTCAGTGGACCCCCTGTCAGGAAGTGTTTATATTTGTTGTGTGAAGCTATATTCATTTCAGTAACGCTAAATGGGGTATAATTTGACTATGTTTAGTAAACTAAGTTATAAAGTACACTAAGTTATTCTCATAGCTAGGCTTGTGCTAGCTTTGTGCTTCTTCCAGGTGCTCTGTTTCGAAGATAGTGGCTTAAACGCTGTAAAGTACCTATCATTGTCGGACACTTTGGGGAAAAAGGTGTCTGAACGGCACAGTATTCATTTTAAATCTCTTTGTAGAAAAGCTTCTGATAGATATAATTTTTCTGCACGCAGAAACACTTTAAACATAACTTTATGTCGAGTTTAATGGTTTTCTCTCGATGCTCCAAGCACCGCTTCTCGGAATGAACTCGGATTGTTCCTGTCTCCCTGCCTTCGCCCGCTGTGTGCTCCTATGGCTTCCCCAGCCTTACGCTTCTCAAGTCGGGGCAATTGCGGCTAATTTGCTTCAGGTGGCCGGAGCCGCAATGGCCCCCAGCGGTGGCACATCTAAGCACTGCTGACACTTTCAGGTGGCTGTGACCAGATGCTGCGTTGCAAAGCCAGGTACTGGATCAGTGGCCCTAATGGGCGAGCCGGTGTTTACCTCCGCTCTGGGAATGTATTTCCAGGCCTGCCAGTGCCATCACCTATTTACCTCACCCAGATCACTCAGATTATAATCTGTTATTCATGACCCCCTGCAGCAGTGTTTTATTAGGAGCTCCATTTCTCAACATCGCATCTACACTCATATTCGAGGTATTACCGCAGTGTAATTCCTCGACGCTAATGTTTGAAAAGCAGACACGCTGGCAACAAATCGCTGACCGACGCGTCCACATATATTTGAGAAATAATGAAACGTAAAATTTGAAATCTAATGTAACGCGCGTCCAGGCGTCCTGACGTGTTTTTCCACGGTCACTTCATTTGCGTTTTCGCACTCCACCTATATTATAAGAAATATTTTCTAATCTGTTGCACACCGATAGCTGGGAAAAGCATCTAGATTTGATTTCCGGGAAACAGAAAAACCATTACAAGTTTAGGGCATGCGACTTTGCATCTGATAAGCTGCTTTTCGAACACATTTCCATAAAATACATTATTATCTGGCATAAAGGTAGCTTTGCTGTTTTTGAAGGAATCCTTTCCAGGAAGCAAACAGCTGCCATTCAAAGTACAGCGACAGCTAAAGTGCTTAGAGAAGTGTTTTTCTTTTTATTATGGTTACGCAGGACAGGTCTTAGCGAGGCTGCGTATGTTCTTTGTGCACTTTGCAGACTTTTCCTTGAAAAGAATGCAAATATGCAACATTTTATGAAATGACTTTTTCTGTTGAAAGGTAAATACATTTGGGGGGGTCGAATTAATTTATCTGGCTGTGCTTCTTTGGAGGCGCGGGGGTGTGTAGGGTCTCTCGGCTTTTGAACACAGCTTTGTGAGATTACCTCCAGCCTGGGCCGTACAAAAGGGGGGAAGATGCCCATTTCAAAGCAGCGGCGGTGGCAGGGCCTGAGCGCGGGCCCCTCAGCCTCGCGTTGTTTGTTTGTGAGATGCTCATCCTTCCTTTCCCACCCCTGCCTCTGCTCCCCCTGCTACAGCGGAGCATGGTGCCCTGAGATATGCTCTCGCCGCCGAGTTCGGAGGGAGAGTCGGACGCCGCGGCGATGGGGGGCACAGTGTCTTCTATTTTCAGCGTCTGAAATACAGAGACTTCGCCAACAAGCTCGGAGGACGAAGTGTGGCTCAAACGCCCAGAGGCGCGCACCCGGTGCAAGGTTAACACGCCCTTCGTCTGATGGGCACCGGAGCAGAAATCAATCCATTCTTCAAATACACACCTGCGATGATGCTCTTTACTACTTATTAAAGCCACGTACATGTGCTGGGGAGGGAACTTTCGGTCTTTCATGTTGGCGCTAAATATTTCATGACCTGCACCTCTCAGTCTGTATTTTTCAAGAGCGTTCCGCAAGTATGAATTTTAATGTACGTGCACTTTGTTCTCTCTCCACTGGTTTTTAATCAATTTTCTCAAATGTATAAATTACTGAAACCACAAGAGAGATGCGCTGTTTATGAGCTTTAGAAGAAAAGGGAAAAAAATACGCTTGAAAAATTAGACACCCCCATCGCCTGGAACCATGAAACACAGGCATGTGATTAAACAGAGATTGCGAATTAATGCATTAATCAGCCTTTGTGGGGAGATTTAAAGGCCAGATTTGATTTGGATTTTTTTTAAAATTATTTTATTATTTATTTATTTATTTTTTTACTGAAACACTTATTAAAAGGCAAAAATTGCCAAAATGTAGATTTTCAGATTTCAATTCAAGCACAATCACATCCAGCAGGTGTCAATATGCGGTCTGTTATGTTCGGGTTTAAAGCAAAGCAGTCTGAAGTGCTGTCAGGTTCTAGTAAGTTCAGCCCAGCAAGCTGTAGACTCAGACGACCCTTCCTCCAAGCAATACTTCAATATTTTAACTTGGCTCTTTTCAACTTGCCGCAAGCAGTTTCCTATAATTTAATTGCAATACCCCCCACCCCCCAACTAAATGGGCAACTCTGAATTTGGTCACAAATAGCAGCAGCTGTTTTATACATCTGGTGTCGGATCACATTAACAATAATTTGGTCTGATGGAGGTGCAGATCGAGTGCCACTGTCATGGCTTTGGCTTTCCAGCTCAGTCCAGCAGGGGGAGGCAGTGTGATAACAAAGTTTCCCCCCCCCCCTGGTGGGGGGGTTACTATAATTTTTTTTTCCAAGGCTGGAAACAATGTGTGAGGTAATTCTATACAGTAAGAAACATCACCGAAATGTTGGTTTAAAAAAAAAAAAACTGCCATTGCCTGGTTTATGTGTGGGAGTTTGCCGTATTCCCAAATCCATAACACTTACAGTAGCAACACAAGCGCATTTCTTTGATGCGGGACATAATTGGGTAATGATTGTGTTTAACGCCTGTGTTAATGTACCTCTGTGAGCCCTCGGATTCGGGCTGCCAGAACTCGGTCACGCCTCTCCCTGTCTCCCCGTCTCTCCGTTGTCATACAGCAGACAGATGGACCAGCTCAAGTGAGGGAGAAGCATTAGCCGAAGTGATCTGACAAATCCTAAATTAAGTCCCGTACTGCCAGCCCAACTGAGCAGTTTCTCTCCATCCTGAGACGGATTTGGCTCAACCCGGATCTGAAGAACTTCCGCCGGTACTCTCTGGGATTCACAGTAATCATTCCAAGTTCATCTATAAAAATGCAAATTGCCCCTCGTCCTTATGCTCCCCCTGCACCTCAGCAGGAAGAAGGCCTAACCTTCGCCTCTTGCGTGAGAACCTCGTGGCCACAGAGAACATCTTTATGTCTCAATACAGGCCACTTTGAGCACTGAGGGGAGATTACAGAACTGTTAATGTTCTTTCACAGATTATTGCCCTTTATGTGTGCCGACCCCAAATAAGCACTCTAAAAGGACATTAACCCTGTGTGCTCTGCTTGACTTAGCTCTGGCTTACAGATAACAAGGGCTTAGCCAAAGCTCGGCTCCCCGTGAGCCAGTGTTTATATTGTTACCAACCCAAGCAAATTAGATGTCGCAAGACATTATTCAAGGTCACACATGTCTGGTTTTAACAAAATACATTCTTTTTAACAGCCATAGAAAAGAATTCTGGAAACCTTGTACCCATAGGGAGACATCCATTCGTCCATCCATAATCAGTAACCACTTGTCCCTTGAAGGTCTGCAGTGGTCCAGATCTTCAAGGTTGGAGCACGAAGCAGGGAACACCCTGGATGGGATGCCAGTTCATCGCGGCACTTATTCAGCTGACACATGCGCAGACTAAGGATATTTTAGTCACCAGTCCACCTGTTTAGCCTTTGGAAGGAACTCCGAGCACCTGGAGGAATTCCACGTGAACGGGGGAGAACATACAAACTCGGCACACACGTTTAAACCCAGGGCCAACCAGCATGCCACTCCATCCTGTAACTCATCCAGTCATTTATAAAGAAGTTGTTGGATGTGCGATCTGTGCACAAATCTTGGTGTGTTGGCAACTGACTTTGAAAACATGACATTTATGTTTAGATTGTTGTGGACTCTCTCTCCCCATGTGGCCTGAGCACTTGGGTGAGATGGGGGGCTCCACTTTGTGTTACAGCAGGTGAAAAATGTGAGCGCATAGGCAGGAATGGTTAAAGACGTGTCATGCTGGCAGGCATTATAGCGTAAATGATTCTGAAGATAGCAATCGCTAGTTTGTCTGCTGAAATGGCTTTTCAAGAGACAAACTGATGCTCATATCATAATGTATTAGCTGAGCACGGCCGAGCGGCTCTTAATGTGGCATTGACGTACCGTGGGGCTACACTTTGAATCACATTGCCGTAGATGTTAAAAAGTATTCTGTGTAACATCTAGTTATCAGTTATAAGTATTGATTAATCCCCTCCTTTTGTAAAGAATGAGCCACTTTGCTGTAAACAAACAATGTTTACGCCGTCGAATTCTGACAGTAATATTCGCCCAGAAGTCGAAACTGTAGTTTCAGGATCTGTCCACATGTTTAGCACTTCATCAGCTGGACTGAATCAATATTGTCATCTTACTAACTTGTCTGGGAAATAAATGTGAAATAAAAAATTGTTGGACTACAAGTGCTGCCCGTTCACTTTTAATCTTGTATATCTGTCTATAGTGAAAGGAATTCATTTTTTTCTATGAACAACATTTCATGAAATATGAATCATTTCAGGATTTACCTATATTCCCTGACGTCCCTGTACTTTGCTGAACCCCGAAAAACACCTTCTTCCCACTTTCATATTAGTTTATGAATGACAAAAACAGCGAGAATATAACTTTTTAGACTTTGTTGTGCCACTTGGTGTCCCCAAAAAGCAGCCAAACTGAACATCACAGCAGTCTTTTCTATTAATGAATGCAAACATTTTTAAAATAAACTCGAGTCCAATTGTAGTTACTCCCAGTATTAATGCTGGGAGAGCATCTATTGTACGTTTGACCAAAGGTTGAAAGGTTGACTTTTGAGATGCATTTATGTATTTACCTGATATTCCTCCATAGGAGTGTACAGCGTTACGGGGGGGGTTTACCATAGCAGTTCAGCGTAAGTACCTTGGTCAAGGGTACTGCAGCAGGACTCCATTTGGTCTTGTGTTGCTTAAGTCCAAAGGCGGCAGCTGGAAGCTCTAAACCACCTGGTGCCCCACATCCTGTTCTTTGGTCCCCTGGAATGAAACAGCCACACTCTCATCAGACACCCAACACGTAGAAGTGGCATCTGAGCTCATGTAAGTGCAGTCTGTAAATGTTTTCTGGCTAAGATCAATGCTGAGAAATGTATAAAAAAAATAGTATTCTCAGAGGCCACAGCAAAGGTCATCACGTGAGCCGCCAACACCATCCCAGCCATCTGAGGGTATTTGCAGCAGAAACCTTTGATTAGAAAGTGCCAGTCAAATGAAGCCATACCAAATTACATTCCTTTCCCCAAACGCTGGTTATGCACCATCTCTTTATCCATGTATCCAATACAGCTGAGCTAATATCCCAAAAACTCACCAAGTCACTACCGAAAGATGTTTTCTTCATGCTGTTGTTGGCTGTGCTCTTCCTTTTCCTCCGACTCATCCACGCATTACCAACTGTGTCCAAAGTATGATAACGTCATGCTCTTTTTTTGTGCTTCTAGCGACAGTTCTGTTCTGAACCAGCATCCAGCTCATTGTTTTCCGCTCAGTAAGGCATTTTAGCCAAATTGCTTAATCGAGGTGCATGAAATAAAGCAAGCATTTTAGCAGACACAAGTGTGGTCTTTCTGGTGAGAAAGGTGTGTTAGGTGTTCTATATTAGTGGCATTAATTATTTGTATTATTTGTAGAGTCTGGGGTTTTTTTTCTTTTTCATTTGATCTTCAGGTGTGCAGAAAGTTGGGTTTGTTATCGCAACCGTGACCAACAGCAAACAAGCTGAAGTCATGGACAGGCGATGCTGTTAACCCCTTTAATAAGATAGTTAGCATCTGTGTAGCATTCTCCTGGGTTCATGTGGAATTCCTCCCAAAATCCCCACATGAAGGATGTATTTCAAGTGATATGGTTACTCGGGACATTCTGGGTTCAGAGAGTGACAGGCGGGTAACCTAGCCTAAGCCTAACCTGTGGGAGGATTTTTTAAAATCTTTCTCATCCCATATTTAAACCAGAGTATAAAAAGTACAAATATTATACTGATACTGGAGTGTAAGCAAAACTGTAAAGAACCACCAGCACAACAAACAGAAAACAACACGAGCGAAGCCAAACTAAAGTCGCCAAGGCATGACACAAGAGCCAAGAAAGCATCCCCTCATTGCTCTCTGAGTCTGGACTTCCATAAGTCCTTCATTGGCTGGTTGTTGTGATGCACCCTGAACTTCTTGGTCAGAAAGCACTTGTCCGTCCTGCGCGTCTTATCACCTGACTCCCCTTTGAAAATAAAACCAAAGCAGTTGGTTTCAGCTGCACATTTAGTCAAAAACCCATTATTTCCAACTGCAAATTTTCATTTGCTCTCAGCCATGCGAGCAGTTGCTTCTTCCTTGTGTTACACCCGAGGAGCTACAGTCCTGTAAAAATGCGGAAGATGTCCATTTTATAGATGTCATGAGTTAAAGTTTTATGAAGTGTAAGGGACATGCTGATAGCCATTGCCTCCCAGTGACCCTCCCCCAAGAGCTCCTAAGTTAAAATCTTTTTTTCATGCTTTCTTCAGAAGTCATCAAGCAATATTTCTCAAGCTGGACACTGGCATCAGATATATAGCCCATGGCACTCATTTGTGATTTTTACACAATACACGTAAAAGCTAAGAAATCACTCCTGTGAGTCTGGCCTTGGTCCAGATAAGTGAATATCTTTTTTTAAACCCATATGGTAATCTGCTCAAAGTGGAAACAATAACAGCTGTTCGCATTTCTTTTTCTGCTTCAACTGCAGGTCACTCGTTCATATGTTCATAAAATGCTTCATTAACTCGGGGTGCATGGAGACTTTCCGGGGGGGCACGGCAGAGCCTGGTTGACTTCTGCAAAGTATTAACTTCTGCTTAAGTCTCAGCATTCTGTAGCGCTCTTACACTATTAATGTACGTCAGGAATATATCCCTGTGGTACCGTGGTAAACTGCGGTTCTGAACTGTGCCTTTTCCACTCCTTGGCAGGACTGTTATTTTAGCCCTCAACAACTCTCTTCTCATTTACAATAAATAAAACTGTTGTACTTCTATGCAGTCCCTAAGCACTCATGAGCGCTGCGGTGTCGACACTCATTAATTCTAAGCAGACCCGTTTACAGCTGAGCTTCAGCACACGCAGAATTTGCTGTTGGAAGCCCATTTGCAAACATATTCATTTAAATAATTTGGAATTAAAAGTTGATAAATTTTAAAAGACTTTTAAGTCACTTGTTAAACTGTGAAACAAACTTAAGAGTTATAACTCAAGGTTTATGCCTTATTTGCACCCTTTATTTTTAACTGTTATTATAAACATGATCATGCTCACATTTTTCAGTTGTGTTATAAATTGCTGAAGGCAGTTGTACAGCAGTCTCATAGGTTTGTTTGACTGTATACACTATAACCTTGTATATGTATGCACAGTACATACACACAGTCACTGGCCACTTTGTTAGGAACACTTGCACATCTCCTTGTTCACGCAGTTATCTAATCAGCCAACCGGGTGACAGCAGCGCAATGCATAAAATCGCACAGATACGGGACGACCGCTTCAGTTAATATTCACATAAAACCTAAAAACGGCAGAAAAAAATGTGATCTAAGTGACTTTGACTGTGGCATGGTTGTTGGTGACAGACAAGGTGGTTTGAATACTTCAGAAACTGCTGCTCTCCTGGGATTCTCGCACACAACCGACTCCAGAATCTACACAGAAAGGTGTGAAAAACAAAAAACATCCGGCGAGATGCAGTTCTGTGGGCAGAAACACCTTTTTGATGAGAGAGGTCAAAGGAGAATGGCCAGACTGCTTCAAGCTGCAGGAGGGCTGCAGACACTCAAATTACCACTCTTTGCAACAGTGGATAAAATGCATCTCTGAATGCTCGATATGTCAAACCTTGAGTTGAATGGGCCACAACAACAGAAGACCACATCGGATCCCGCTGCTGTCAGCCAAGAACAGAGAGTTGAGGCTAAAGTTGGACTGGCTCACCAAAACTGGACTGCTGAAGATTAGAAAAACATTGCATGGTCTAATAAATTTCAATTTTTTGTTGCAGAACGTAGCTGCAACAAAAGGTCAGAATTTGGCGTAAACAGCATGAAACCATGGACCTAACCTGCCTTATGTCAGCAGTTCAGGCTCATGGTGGTGGTATAATAGTGTAGGGAGTGTTTTTTTTTGGCACACATTAACCTCCCTAATGCCAGTCGAGCATCTGAGTAGAGTTGCTGACCATGGGCATCCTTTTATGGCCCACAGTCATCTCAAACTGGTTCCATGAACATGACAATTCAGTGAACTACAGTGACCTCCCCAGTCACCAGATGTGAATCCAGTTAAGCACCTTTGGAACATCAGTAGCAGAACAGCAGATTGGCAGCATGGATCTGGCAGTTACGTGATGTAGTCATGTCAACATGGACCAGAATTTCTAAGGAATGTTTGTTGAATCCATGCCACAAAGAACTCGGCTGTTTTGAGAGCAAAGGGGGTCCTACCATGTATTAGAATTTTCTAATAAAGTGGCTGCTGAGTGTGTGTGTGTGTGTGTGTGTGTGTGTGTGTGTGTGTGTGTGTGCGTGTGCGCGTGTGTGTTGCCTGCCCAGACTAGTTTAACAGTCAATATGAGCTAATGAGCACAAGACCAAAGGATGCCTTCAGACCTCACCGTCTTTTGTTGTCTATTGAATGCCGAGGTGGATCTGTGATGCATGGGTGTCTGTGGGAGTTGCAGTGTTTCATGATGGCTCTGCAGGGTTCGATACAAATAAGAAACTTGCTACCCAGGTGCAACCTCTGATGGAAACACAGTGACAATGGTTCTAGAGTCCAACACGACATTGCCTCTATGCCCACAGCCATCCACATTCAAAGGTGCTTTCACACATGCCCATTTCTTGCAGCTCTGTCCTGACTTGCATGAGAGCCCTCATACACACAAACGTACAGGTGCGCACACCTGGATACAATAGAAATGGGATGTTTGTATCCACATGGCTTTATAAAATTTGCTTCAGATACTTTGTTTGCTTCCCAAAGATAAAAAGGGGAGCGAAAGATCAAAGGTATTCACATATCTCAAAGTATCAAGGACAGCATGGCAGCGCACAATAAGGCAACATAAAAGACTGAAAATATTTTGGCATTTCAAAGAAAAGAGAATGAATATGTTTTTCTTCTCTTGTTAGTGCTGACATTTTGCTTGCCATGCATTTTATGCACCAAGTAATATTTTGGTGGTTGTACCTTAACAAGGTTTATTGTCATATGGAGGGGGACTGTTATGTGGTGGTGTACACAGCTAGTTGACTACCTCTATAGTTGTACTTTGTGAAAAAATTCTAATGCTAATCAGCATTCCAGATCAATGTGAGGTCTCCCGGGATGCTGACTGGACCTTGCATGATCCTCATCTAAATGAATGCGAGGCAGCCCGACTGGACCCCTGGCCTTGTATGACCCTTTACGCACGTGGTCTTCTCCTTCACTCACGTGGCCATGTTTCTCAGGAGTGTCTGCTGCCTCCACCTCCTGTGTGTTTTCTGTGCGATTTATATCATGATGTGCAATATTCTTCCCAGCAAAGAGGCATTTCGTTACAACAACCCGCTCAAGGAAATTCCTCCCCAAGTCAGTTTAACATTTTTGCACAAACAGGGGATTAAGGTTAAGACGATGTTTTCCTCCCCTGAACTCAGGAAAGGTGGTACTTAAAAAGCCACTCATTTCAAGTAATCACCTAATAAACCTGAACCACATGTACTTTTCAGACCTTCCCAGAAATGGGGTGGAAGATGCAGTTGAAGCACAAATAAGCTCAGACTGTTTTGCAGCTTTATATCCCTCAGACTTCCTGCCTGGGATATGTGCACAATAAATATTTGCCACCAACTTCATTGTTTATCCCCCCCGTGACATTAAACATCCATAGACCAACAGATGCTGGGTGGAGAAACCTCAGATGTTCTCAGGAATTCTCTTCCCTGGACGCAGAGGACCATATTTTGGGGTAGACATATGGGACTTCCACACCCATTACCATAATAATTAAAGCTGGCTTTCTGGTGAGCCCCTGTTTGTTTATGCACTTCTCCGTCTCCTGCGCCTTAACCGGTCCGCTCTATGACAGCCCATTTTCTTTGCAGACTCCGTGCTTGATAAATCATCATGAGTTACCAGTAAATAGAATGCACTAATTTGTATGCAAATAGTATCATAAGAGAAGACCGTTCACATTAATAATACATGGTTCCACGTTCTCGGTTTTATGGTTTATTGAGCTGTTGCACATATACTGACCGGTTTCATTTTCAGGCCTCCAGCAGTTCATGAATATTTAACTTTTTAATATATTTCACAAAAAAGCCTTGGATATTGCTGACTTGAATGTGGGACATCCCTCTGTCAGTACAATGAGGCCCAGGAATGGACAGCCAATGGGGCAGCACTGAACCTCAGCAGCGGGCTCCAGCTTGGAGGTTGTAGAATGTTTCAGGAGCCATGGCACTGTTGAGCAAGACTGGAAGCAGGAGTGGGATCGAGAAGTGAGGATATGCACTTGATGCTTGTTGCTCCTTATTATTTTTTCGCAGATGAACCAGCTCCTTCACGTGGGCATTTACTCGCCGTGTCGTACAACCGCTCCGTTCCCTCCCCCCAGCATCTCACCTCCAGAAGCCCCCATCCTCCCAACACTGCTCCTCTCACCCTGTTCTCACCCTTCAGTGGAGAAACAAGCTTCTCCACCTCATTTACAAGGACAGGCTCCCTCCCCGACCGCCTTTAAAGACCCTTTCTCATTTCACCCACAATCCCCTTCAGCCTTGGATTCTGCTTTCAGCCAACTGGTCATTTATGTTTTCATAAAAGTCATTAAAGTCCTCATTTAATGTCAACTGTATATTTAACTTTAACACAAGTAAAGTTATAAATACTAGGGAATTAAAATGATTTTTTTCCCCACAAGCAATATAGGTATATTAAAAATCAAGGGCAAAAATAACAAGATTCTAATAAAAAAATGTAACTTGTCTGTATTCCCAGGTTCAGTCCCATTCAATATACGGTAGTATTGCTGAACTGAAACTGTGACTTGAAAGAGAGAAAGAATCAATGAATGAATGCAGAAAACTGATATCGCCTGACAAAGTCAGAGTGCATTTTGACCCAGTAGAGGACTGTAGAGATGTCATGGGGGTAACACATACGGGGGGCAAAGTGTCACTTGTGGCTCATGAAGGCCTTGGTGTCACTAGTCATTCTAATTAGGCCACAGCTAATTCCCCAGAGTGGGACACTTGGGAGCCATTTAGATTTTTTTGCTAAGCATTTGGGTAAATGGAGAGAAAACTGGGTTACATGCTTGTTCCTGCTCTTCAACCCGAGGTTTCATCCTGCTCAGTTGTTAAGGACATGGACTTGCAACCTTAAAGGTGCTGGTTCTCCACTCTCCAAGCTTCCGGTTAGGCCTCCAACCCAAACTGCTCCACTAAAATTCAGAGCTGCATAAATCGCAGCGATTGTTATTTCATGTAAATAAAAATGTTGGACGAGTGACAAAAGAATAATGTATTTTCTTTTCCTCTTCAGCTGCTTGGCTCTAGCATCAGGCATTAGTTTCTAAACTGCTGCTCTCTTGCATTTCTTTTATTAAACAAAAGTGTTATATTTTATCCAATGATGAGTTAATCATGTTGGTGTCATGGTTTAGAAATTCAACCAGACAATTTTTGTGCTGACTTTTAGGCAAATTTTCTTACCTTCTCAGTTTATTGCAGCGGATGGTAATACTCCTATTATTGTTTTTTAAATATATATATTTCTTTTTTTTGCATTTTTGTCACATAGGACACTCCTTATGTGCAGTTTAGTAATTTTAAGGCAACAAAGATAGAAATTTCTGTTGTTCATATTTTCCTAGATGATTCTGTTTCTGTGTTCATCCTTTTCTTTTTTTTGCCCTGGGATCTTTCTGAGGTTTCTGTCCATACCAAAGCAGAACTGGTGGGGAAAGATGAAAATGTTACTGTTTCACCTCACTTCTCACATTTTATGCATTTAACCTCCATGCACGTCCACAGAGCATTGTCCATCCGCCATATTGGAGCTGATCCGTTTCAGGCAGTTAACGCTTCTTTGGCGTCTCAGTGCCGTGGCACGGTAAAGCTTACAAATAATTTATTACAGTCTTTCTCAACTCACCGGGTATTACTCATCAGACTTATAAATTTGCATGATTCCCCCAAAGACACATCTGTTTCTACCAAAAACACAAACCATTTCCTTCATCCAATACCGATTAAGTGGAATTTACCGAAAATGTATTTTCTTCCACAATTTTCAACAGTAGGACTTACTATTGGAAAAAAGAATATACATACAAGTAAGGTAGAGTGGAGTAAAATAGCAAAAGGCATAAGGATGGATACCACATGATGAATAATATTACCATATAGGCCCAAAGGTAAGAGGATCCTGATTATAAGGACCCCTTCTTTTTCAACACTCATTTTTGGAAAAGGGGTTTTGAAGCATTATATCCTATCTTTGGAAAGAATCATATTTATTCATGTTTACAGTATTTGCTTTTTGGGTTTGACATATTTGAACATGACATTATGTAACTTTATATTTCTTGACTGCTTAAGACTTGTTTGACATTGCTGCCTCATTGATCCCACTTATCTTAAAATTGGCATCATAACTCCTCCTCAGTCCTTGGTTAATTTGGCCTAACTTTGAGCTACGTTTTTGCAGACCATCTTGAGGTTTTGCAAGTACACTCGCTTGCTCCATTTCATCATTTCTGTGGATAATTGACACCAAGGGATAAGTGACTCCACCTACTGGTGTTATACAATATATGGTCTTTATAAGTCTATTCCTTGAATATAAGATGACCCCATCTCTTTTTAGGTGTAATTCCGAGAGAAAATGAAAACTGACTTTTGGCTGCTCCCGTTAGGGGTCGCCACAGCGGATCGGCTCGTCCGCATATTTGGTTTGGAAGATTTTTACGCCGGATGCCCTTCCTGACACAACCCTCCATTTTTGTCCGGGTTTGGAACCGGCACAGAGGTGCGCCCCCTTGTGGCTGGATTTGCATCAATGCCCAATGTGGGGCTCAAACCCACGACCCTGAGATTACAAGTCACATGCTCTATCAACTGAGCATACCACGTTATATTCAGGCCAAATAATTGGAATAATAAAAACTAATTCGTAGCAACATAATAGAGTAAATAATGAAACTCAAATGAATTCTTTTGTGTATCAATTCAATTTCACATGCAATTTTGTGAGTTTCAACTGTGTTTTCCACTTGGTCTCACATTTCAACAGTGTGTTCACCGATTCTCATGTGTTCTATGCTGTGTTGTCCGTCCACTGCAGTGCATTTCAATCGCTGTCTCCTCGCTCCTACTAACTTCACCGCTGTTGTCCATTCATGCCCACATGCATTAATAGTGTGTTGACCACTGATCCTCATGCCTTAACAGAAGAGTGTTGACTGATTATTGATCGTCTATTCCACTGTGTCTCCTGGGGCTTTATTGGATCTTAGGCTACTCAATGCCTCTCCTGAGGTCAATGTGAAAGCTTTTCTACTCTGATCTTGGCTTGCCAAGCTCTGACAAGTGCAATCCTTGCTGTCTTTTCTATCTTTCCTGCACCTTTGAAGCAACTTTGATGACAGGGAGATACTGCTTGCCTGCCACTGCGTTTGGCATCCTTTCCTCGACTCGCTTTCGGCTCACAACACAATATTGATAATCCAGCGACGATTCTCTATTAATTTGCTGCATTTTCTGTCGATTTCAAAGTCATTATTTCTGCACCGAGTACAATTCTTTAGCTGTTTAGATTCTTAATGCGGCAATGTCAGCGTTTATTGTAGAAGCACCTTTTGTGCATTTCGATGACCAAATTGGATTGCACCCGAGACAGACTTGATAATAAGAATAAAACAGCAATTTTTATTGTTGATATTTGACGCTTTTTAAGCACTCTAATTTCCCATTCTCACTGTCATTCTAGCTCTGCATAACTTTTGTTGCCATGCCATTCATGAAGAACATGCCGTAATTTCAGGGTGTTTGCTGTTGCAATAGTGCTGTGCATTCTGCAGCAAAGTCTGCTGATATTGTTTGGTTCCAACACAATATGGTGACAATATGTCCTTCCTGGGTAGATGCTACCGTGTTCCTTGGGCCCAGCGTCGGTTTGCATAGCTGCTGCTTCATTTCCTGCTGCACTAATTAAATCTCAGTCTTGCAGCAGTGAAGGTAACCCTGGTCCTGGTTTCTTACTTGCCGGGTAATGGCTGCCTCCAGTACTTTATTTAGCTTCTGCACACAGCTGTTCGACTAGAAATTATTCTGAATAAATAGGAAGAACAGTTTAGTTTTGTTAATAAGCCGGGATCACGCTGCAAATTTCTCTTAATTAAATCCAAAAATGGAATAAGGTCAAACATCTATTTTAATGCTGTGTCCCACTTATCAAAGTGTAACAAGGAAATAAGCATGGCCTCTATTAGGTACGAACATTATTAAATCGCAGGCCTCTGGAGATGCAATACATCACTCTCAGTACATAATTATTTTCTAAACTATGTATTTTAGAAAATGCACTCCTGCCATTACAAATGTCAGTCTAGGGGGAAGAAAGTACCTGCTGAGATAATAAATGAGCCATCAAGTTACAAGGCAAACTTTGAATGGGAACCAGGAAGGAAAGTTCAATTGAGTGGGTTTTTTATTCATTTATTTTTTCCTACAAGAGTGAACATTTGAAAGCAGAGCGACAACCTTCTACAGTGTCTGACTGACACTTAACAACGGAGCTAAAGTGCATCTAAATGCAAAGCAATTAGGAGGGGAACTTTTTGAAAGCCCGCACTGGATCCGGTGACAGACATATCGCAAGCCCACAAAAAAAGTCCCTTTAATCTCCGTCACTGAAGCAAACATTTAAAAGCAGAAAAGTACCGTGCAACATTTCTCTCCCTCCCCCAGCAAAAAAGGGAGCGCTTTTTTGTTAAAGATCAGGAATGTCATTAACCTTTAGGAGGCTTTGTGCCGAAAGATAGCGTGCTTATATCATCCCTACCAGCGTGCCGTTTTTACAGGAAAATGTTTGCTGGCTGGAAGTTAATTGAAACGTTATATTCAAAATAAATTGTTTGTGCAAACCTTTTACAGATAAGTACCGTTGCTTGTCATTCCGTAAATATTCAAGATATGCTGAAGAGCGTGAGCCACACGGCGTAACCAAGGCAGAACTTTTTTAAAGTCTCATGATTTAACAGAGACAAATATATGAACTGAAGTTCAAGTAGTAGGAAGACGTATTGGTGGGAAACTTTTCTCCAGCTGAAGGCTCAACTTCACAGGTCTATAATGTTGGCTTTCCTATCAGCCACTGTAAGCACAGTTCCTGTGGCCTGCAAAGGAGGGGAAATTGCAAAAAAAAAACAAAACAAAACATGTAAGGAATAAAGATAGTAAGACAGAAATTTAATGCAAGCTTAAATTGTATCTCAAAAATATAATCCCAGGATTTCTTGACATTTCTTAAGAAAGGTATTTTCTTTGGCTTCTGTTTTTGACAACATTATTAATATCCGTGTAGTTTATATTATAAGCAATTTTGCTCTTCATTGCAAAGAAGAGCCAAAGAGTAGTTTATCATGTAAAAGAATAGTTGGTCATATCAATTAATATCATTCATTTGGCTTTTGCCCCTCTTTTTTGGAAATTTGAGTGCCTAAATATGGCCTGTGAACACCAAAATGGAGCCCTGCTTGTTCATCAGTGGCATTGCACCTGTTGGAGGGACATTGCTCTCCGACTGGCTCCCTGGCCTTGGTTGCACAGTGCCTGTCCGCACATCGTGTGGCCAGAGATGGGCTGTGACAGGAGGCCGACTCACGGGCACAAACCGTCGGGCGCTGGCAAGTGTCCACAGACCTGTGTGCTGTGAATAATTCACCCAGCCTATTGTGAGATCCTCGTGCGAAAGTGACACGCCGCTGTACGTGTCAGGCCCGCGGCGTCCCTCGGAGAACGGGCTCTGACACTTGCTCCTTTGAACGGTCCCTAATTAAGTGTTTCAAAGACAAGGCTGCTGTTGCCTTTCCTGTCTTATTACTGTGCGGCATGTGACTCATAGTAAAGTGTTCTTATAAAATAAAAAAGTACAAATTCTAGTGAAGTGAGTGCATTAAATTATACAGTTAAATTACTGATCAGCTTATAATATCTGTTTTGAATCAGAAAATCACAGCAATGCCTCTCAGCTGTGTGTGTGCGCGTGTATGAGAAGTGTAAGTGAGACCATATCCCAAGGAAGAGAAAAGGCTGTGTTTCCGCTTCTTTCCCCCACTGTCCTTGGGAATGTCCTCTCAAACAGGGGTAATTGGCTGATTTTATTTACAGTGTTTACAAGTGCTGCATTGCACTCCGTACCATTCACGGATCACAAAAAAAAAGAGCTTTGTTTATCCGCTGCCTTCCGCCCCACCGCGGGTCACTCGGCATTCTGACCGAGAACCGCACACGCTCCTTTTATCCGTCCCTAAAGCCAGACATAGCAAATAACAAAGGACCATACAGGCAGAAACTCAATTTTTTCCTTCTTTGGGAGACCTTGGCTGGATCCTTAATTTCCAGCAATATTAACCCAATTCTAGAATTATTTTCAAATGATTCCTTTAACTGACATATTAAGCAGACCTCAGCAATAGAAATATTTTTGATATAATATAACAGCACCATAGTCTTGCCACAAAGCGTTTTCAAATGCTGCTCCCAAGCTCTCCCAGCTTTTTCTTAAGATAAGTACATTTTGAATGAATTATACCCATAAATATATCAAATAAAGCAGAAACGATGGTGCTTTACTTGTTTTTCTAGCATTTAGTGAGTCCAAACAAAAAAAAAACCTTTTCCTGGAAGTAAATACAATTTTTTTTCCCCTCATTTTTTGAAGTACAGCTCAGTTTTGGCTGAGGATGTGATGGCATCTCATAAACCATTGCAGTTTCGCTAATCTGGCTAATCCACTAAGCACACCTGTCCACAGAGTTCTGCCCACTCTACAGTTGGTTTTTTTTTACCAAAGCAGTGGGTGAAGAATTTATCTGCAGGGTAAATGATCTCCTCCTGGGATTTGAACCAGGAACATTTTTTGTCATAGAGCCAGGTTAAGCAATATTACAATTTCAAAATCCGGACTGACTAATTTAGGTCAGAGAATTAAGCGTTCCCACATTCTTTAGGATTAATGACTAACTGAGCAAAAATTGAGATGAATGTTGAGATTCAAACATAAACGTTGCTGTCTCTAAAAAGGCCTGCATGTAGAGGTTCTGTTTATGTATTTTGATTATGAACATTGCAGAGCTCAAAAGAAAGAACTTTCTTAATCGATCTACGATTTTTGCATATCCGACAGTCAATGCTGCTTTCTCCTTATTATAAAAAAATGCCATCGATGCCATAATGTCATGTCAGGGGGTACCGTAATGTTAATAAGAATTTCCTGTCACGGTATCGATTGTCTTGCCGTTTGAACCATCTCGCAATTTTTTTGTTAATTTGAGTTTTATGCTGCAATTGCAAGAAATCCCTGAATTTTACTGCCAGACACTTGCCGTTGCGCTGATGTTGCTAAGAGGGCTGTTCAAACGTGGCAGCGCAGAAGATGCCTTCCTGTTGTCAAGGGGAAACATAGGAAAACAATAGCTGTTAGGATGATTATCATAGTTTTTAATGCCAAAATAACAACATTATATATGACTCAGTCACAGACACTGAAATATTGCAAGGGAGCCCCATTTAGCTGACGGTTCCTTTACAGTGTTAGCTTTGTATGCTAAGCTACTCTGCTAAACTTCCCTTTAGTAGAGCTGTGCAATTTTACTGGGATGGAACAGGGTAAGTCCCTCACTCAAGAGGTATGAAGCATGGTTTGAAACCCAGGATTGATGTTAAACTCTGTTTACAAGTATCCCCACTGTGAGCGCTACACTACCTGGTTCCTCTCGAGCGTTTCTGGATCTTTCCTCCCAGCCAGCCCCCTCGAGCAGTGACTTTTGTTTCTTTCATGAGTAATTTGTTATTTCCCTGTTTTATGGTACCTAGTTCTACTGTTGTCACAGTCATCAATTGGGATAACAGCTTAATGCCCTGACATTCAACAAGATCCCAATTTTTGGGACTAGTAAATAATTTTACCTGTTTTTGGTGTTTGTCTTGACATGGTGCTACAGTGGGTCACATTGGTGCTTCGGAGGCTTTGGGCTCTGTGTTAGATGTGGCTCTGACTTGGTTTTCATATAGCTTGCATGTTCTTCCCATGTTTGTGTGGCTTTCCTTTGGAAGCTCTGGTTCCCCCCCGTTCAAAGGCAGGTGAACTATTGACTATAAAGTAAATGTATGTGTATGTGTGACTGGGCAGAAATGGATGTGCATTTTGTCCAGGGTTTACTCTGCTTCTCTCCCTTTGCTTTGAGCACGGTGTTCTTTTTAATGGATGGATAGATTGAAAATGACAATCATAGTCCCTATCATTTATAGGGGGACCCTACGTATCATCTAAAGAAAAGAGCGTCTCAGTAAGGTACAATACTGCGACGCTGAGATGTTAAACTTTTCGCAAACTTGCACTTTTAAAATATTTATTACAACACATCTCACTTAAAGCAGCGCAAGATATGTAGTTACATACCTCAAGTTAAAAGTTCAATTTATGGGTGATATGAGAGTGATAGCAAAATAAGTTTTTGCAGAAAGATTCATTCTTTTAATAAAGAAAGCACAGACCCCGGGGATACAATGTGAAATCACATCTTGATGGCTCTTCATCTTTAAGATTGGATATAAGAAATTCAGGAGATAAAAGGGAGACAATTGCTCCCAAAAATAACTAGCAGAGAGGCTCTTAAGATACTGAACCAGCACCTCTTGTGCTAAACTAATGAATCACTCAGCAGATCCTTTTTATTAACAGGTACAGTAGCTGCCCCTCTTTCTAGTGAGTGGTGTAAAATGGGGCTGTTAACACACTCTGGGGCGGTTTGGTCTCAGGCTGTGATTTTTTTTTTAGCAATTGTGGTTGCGGAGAAAGTATGTGAGCTATTTTCAATTAATGCAATTCCACAAGGCTTCCACAACTCAGTGTATCATTTGAAGGGTCCAACCAATTTGGTATTTGGTATGGACAGATAGGTAGATAAATAGAGAGATAGATAGACAGGTGGGCGGGCAGGTGGGATGGAGAGCAGATAGATAGATAGATAGATAGAAAGAAAGAAAGAAAGAAAGAAAGAAAGAGTTATATATGGCCGCAGGTTAAGACTTGGTATAAATAAAATATATAGTCCATCCTCTTTTTTTCTGGACTATATTGGGGGGGTTCCCAGATATGGTGAAAGTGTGGAAGATTGAAAGCATATCTTCCACATGCATTGTATTTTTTCCTTTTGTACTGTATAGGACTGCCCTGTGTGCTGCAGCAACATACTGTAATGTGTAGTAAACATGTGTCTAATAAAACAAAACAGTCAGTATAATAATAGGCTCGCTCATACAAACAGTACAGTGGAATATTTCCAGGATGCTCTGAACAAGGCGCTGATCAGAACGCTGAAGCAAAGGGCCTAGAGGGCACCTCACTACAGAGTGGAGATGGTGACATGGTTTTTTTGAGATGCTGTATCAAAAGTTTCAATTTTCCCTTATGTTGTGCTTAAAAAAAAGATTTTTGAATATTTATTTTTTTCCTTTTTTGGAAAATTTTTGTGACGTCCGTAAGATCTGAAATTCAAAAAATTGAACTCTCCTGCCTGAATACTAAGAAGTAATCATTGCACATTGCGTTGGAGAAAAGTGACTCCTATATGAATAAATGTGGATGTTTGCTTTACTGTTAAATACTGGATTTTTTCCCCCCATATTTTATAGCTTACACATTACTGTGGAGCCACACTGAGCAGATTTTTTTTATTAACTAGAAGGGACTTGAAACTTTTGGCAATGCAGTTTTTTGGTCACTGAATAACTTCACCAGCTATCAATTGCTTGCACCAACGGCACAGATCCATATACTTCCTCCCCACAATTATGAACACATGTCTGTTGTGTCAACAGAGTTTGCAGTTCTGACACACACACACACACACACACACACACACACACACGTTTTGCAAAACTTGACACGCGTCAGCAAAATTATCATCATGAACACATCTGCTTCTTTTGCAGAAACACCTCAGTCAGCAAGCAAAACAGCCTGACAACACACATCACCTGCGCAAGCACAGTCTGCCAAAATGGTCAAGTCAGTTCTCTATGTATTTTTTAGTATGCAAATATGACAGAAAGTGTTGGGAAAAACTGGAATGAGAAAGAGTACAGAGGAGAACAATGAGGAAGAAACAGATACAGATAAAATGAGATAAGAGCAACTGTGGTTGACAGTCTCATCAACTGTGGCATGAACGTGCAAAAAGGATTAGGACCTTCTGCACTCAAAACAGATAAGTTTCACAGTGAAATAGGACAATTATGACTTATGTCTAGGACATGCAATGAATGTTGCAGAATTCACAGAAGACCAGCTCTTCAGTCAAGAACTACAAGAAGAAATGATCAATATGGTGTTGTCAGACCATAATGCATACACTGTTATACAGGATGATGTTAAGTTTCACCATTCAGGGGTCATCCAACAGCAGTTCAATTCTACCTAAATATTTAGAATATCTTCCTTCCACTGTACTCCCCATTCCTCAATCCCATTGAAGATTTTTTTTTTCCAGTTGGCAATGGAGGGTATATGAAAGTATTTGAAGGTATATGGAGGTATATGAAGGTATGTGTTGGTATATAAAGGTATAAGGAGGTATCTGAATGTGTGTCGAGGTATATAAAGGTATATGAAGGCATGTGGAGGTATCTGAAGGTATATGATTGGAACCCGTATACTCAAATTAATCTTGTAGAGGCAATGCATGCAGCCTGTGATAATGTCACTCTTGAGCTTTCTCGAGGAGGGATCCATCATTCTAAACATTACTCTTTAGGCAGAAAAAACATCCTTGTGGCTATATCCACATGATCAGCAGAATGACACCTGAGCGTTCTGGTTAAGGTTTTGCGCCTGTGATTTTTTTTAGTTTTGACTTATGTGTATAGTTTTGGTCAAAGTGTAGTATTCTGACAGATGTGTAAGCAACTGGGAAAAACTCTAAATCTAACACGAAGTCAAGCCATTCGGGTCAGACGCCTGATTCCTTGTCAAATCCAGCACGTCCCGGTGTGTCAAGACATAGTAAACATTTGTGCTGATGTTACGGTTCTTGTTTTACCTGCATCACCATCCCACTGTAAATAAACGTCACTTGTTCACTGTATCAGGTTCATGGTCAAAGAAGGTTCTTCCCCTACCACCTACATTGTCTCCCGTTTCCCTTAAAATGCGACGATCCTTAAAATTGGTCCCCTAGCCAACGAGCCGGGTCGTAACACTGAAGATGTCAAAATCTTGTCCTTCACATCTGACTCGATGTATAAAAATGCACTAAAACCTCGAGACTGATTGTACATCCAATTGGCTAAAAGTGCTATTAAGGTCATAGGGCCAGAATACAGAGAGCATGTTTATGCCTAAAATGAAATTACAGCTCCGATTTGAAAAGCGAGATGCGTAAGTGCTGCTCTCTATTTCCATGGCTTCGGGTAACCGCACGTTGACGCAAAGCCATGCACCCCACATTAAGGGGGCTCAGGACTTTGCGCGTTTGAATTAACGCACAAGTAATCTGCGGCACGAATGCCGCAAGGAAAATGAAGAACAAAAGTTTTTCAAAGAACTCCGCACAAGTGCACATGCACTTTCCCTCTGGCTACCAAATCTCACTTTGCATTGATCTAATTGACGTTCTGCTCTCAAAGTAAATCACTGGCTGTGTCCCAAATAGCTCTGCAAATCAATTAACACAAAATGAACAATTTACTACTGTAATTATCCTGCGTATTAAAAGATATCCTTAGGAAACAAATTAAATTCACTCAATTCTCTCTCAATTCGAATCCATCACATAAAGTAGATTTAATTCACGAAATAATTAGCTATCATTTAATGACTCAATTATTAAAATGAAAGACTCCTGGGTTTGCGCCTTATTAATTTAATTTTATTAATTTAGCGCCAGATAGGTCCAAACCTGTTGCACAACTATTTTAAAACCCTATCAGCCTTTGCGCAGTAACTGTGAGTCCATTGTTTTCAAACCCCCTTTTGCATATAATATATGCATGAGGTACAACTAAAATGTGGGAAAAGTGGAGTTTAAAACAGATCATATATGTTCCACACATAAATCCATTATGCACCGTGCTAAACTCTACGTTTTTCAAAATTCACGCATGCATGGGCGTATTTTTAAATGCTGTGAAAGCAGAACAGGACAGTTTGGTTTCACGTGTGAGTGGCATTCTGTACAGGTGTGTTTGACCGGTGTGTATGAAGCTCTCTTCAGCCCTCAGTGGGCTAAAATGAAGCTAAATCCAAAAAAGCATTCAGGAGCACTGGGCTGATGTAGGGCTTCATTTTTTCCCTGGGCCTTTTACTCCACTCTTGGAGCGTTTCATAGCTCAAATCATGACCCGGTGTTTTTCTGAATAGTGCAGGGCTGGGTGTTTTAAAAAGGTTTCAGAAGTCCCCTGTATGGCATCTATTGATGTGTGTGTCTATTGTAACACTCCAAGGTTGGCTTCAAAGGTCATAGGAGTGTTACAGGGGAAATATCAGCCTTTTGGATGTATAACTTGTTTGAGTGTGTTGGGGCGGGCATGTTGTTACACGCTGTGAGTGCCAGTTTTTGGATATGCAAGGGAATTAATTCATCAATGAATGAATGACCAAGTTCATCAATAAAGTTTGCGATCCAACAGTCTGGTCTGTTGTTACGGCGTTAAAATACATTTGTCAAGTGGAGATTTTGTAAAAATCTGTCTGCTGTGACCTTTCTCTTTTCACACACCGCGCACCTACTGAAAAATGTAGCTTTTCGCTAACCTCACAAAAAAGCAACCCAACATTTTATGCCTCTGGACTTTTCAAACCTCACTTATCGCATTATGCCAGGGTTTTACTGTAATAAAAAAATGTGCATTAGACAAACTGTATGAATAGCAATATATAGACATTTTGAGATGTTCCCATCAAGTTCCTGCGAAAGCCAAAGTTGCCTTTTTATTCCAAGGCTACGGATGTCCACGGTAGTTGATAGAAATTTTTCTTGTTTTCTGATTTTAATTATTTTTTTCACCATGTGGCCTAATGTACAATTAATCTTTGAAGATACAGACGAGCAGTGTTCCATAGTTAGCCAAGGACTCAGCAATCTTAGCAATTTTTTATTCCCCGATGCAAAATGCTGAAAGGCCTGACCTTGCGCTGAATTGCTGTGAACCTTATTTGCTCCGGTTCCACTGCTTGGTTCAGAGGGTAACTAATCATGTAAAAAGATGAAATCTCACCTTTTGTTCCTTTCTATTAATTTGCAGGGCTGCCTTTTATGACACGGTAAACTCTCTGCCAATGTCAAAGCATCATTTAATCGTTAATGTGCAACTTTAAAAAGCTCGCAGGGCCGAGCGCGAAAGGGAAAGTGCGTTTCAGACCGCAAAGCCAGACTCGCAGAGGTTTGCTGTGGCAGAACGGCAGGGACATGGTGTGATCTACAATTCAGAGGGTCAGCACCCCAACACCGCCTTTCACTTCTGCAAACAAAATAAGAGAAAGAACCCTCACCGGTTACAGCTCCCAGAACCCCATTTCCAATGTTTTCTTTTTTGCTCCAACACTGATGGTGGCACCAGTTTGATTATTAGAGGATGGACTACAGAGGACACAGTGACCAAAGACAGGGATCTTCTTTCCTGGTTAAAATGGTCTCTTTCCAGTTAGAGGATCTGGATTCAAATGACTGCTCCTCCTGTTGTACCTTTGTGGATATTACTTTCCTTCCAGTAATTATACAGCTGTATAAATGGCTACATAATTCTACGTAGCTCAGTATGCAAACTTCACATTTGTAAGTTGCCTTGGACAGGGCTGTCAGCCAGGTAATGGCTAATAAGAATGGCTGCTGGTTCAAATCCCACATTGGGTTTGAATCTGTTTTACAGCTATTGTTGCTATGAGGTCTAGATGGTTCTTTTAGCAAGAACAAGAATAGCAAAAACTATAATAATAATAATAATAATAATAATAATAATAATAATAATAAGAAGACGAAGAAGAAGAAGAAGAAGAAGAAGAAGAAGAAGAAATTTGAGAAAATTAATCATAGTGAAGACTTTAACAGCTAAAACTGATATTTAAAAAAAAAGCTTGAGATATATTAAAATAAAAGTTAAAATAGCAAAAAAGAAAGAATTTCAGCGTTAACTAAAAGCAAACTCAAAAGCAGATTTCTAAAAGAAAGATAACTGCCATTGAAAAACAAGAAGGCAGTAAGATGGGTATGTTGGAAATTGAACTGATGACTTTTTCTCTGGGTCCAGGTCCCTGTATAACACTCTGTGGTCCATGAGGCAGAATTCACACCACCGTGTCCCTCTCTGCTAGCATGCTGGCTTCGCTTCCATCTGGCCTCACACACACACACCGCTGTAAATGTCAGTGAAGCTTTTGCTGCTGCGATCAAAAGAAAAAAACTTGATCACATCCAAGTTAAATACCAATGTGGCATAAATTATATGAAGTTTTTACACAGTATGGTGGCCTGTGTTGTGATGCGATATTTTCTCATGATGCTATTTATTACATATCCTTGGCCCGATAAGCTGGTCATTCCATTCAGGTGAATGGACTTAGTAAGTTTTGAATTGTTTTCTGAAAAATGTCAAAGCAGCTTTAAGTATAAGCTTGCAATTTTAAAAGTGGTCAATGACATCTTAAGTAGTGTTTCCTTTTTTATTGCTTTTTCACTTCAAATACCAGTACCCTTCGAGATATGAGACTTTGACTTGCAAGTTTTCACATGTAACATTCAAAATATTCAATACTCATTAATGAGTTATGACCAAATACGAGGCTGATTTTTTGTGTTTTACAAGTAACAAGAGCCATGATGCTCCTTATGTCTCTGACTATTGAGATTCCCACCTTACCAGCCATTATTCGGTATCGTCTCAAAAAATTCTTTACATAAAAATCCCGGACGTATGATTAAGTTTCCATCTTGCCATTACTTTAACATCAATCCCCGAGTGTACACATGGATGTGAGTGACAGAACTGCCTGATATTATTTCCCGCAGAATTATTCACGGACAAATTTTCCCTCCAGCAACATGACAGCAAGGAATGGCAGGGCCCCTATATTGGGTGTGGGGGATAGTAATTATTTAAATTAAAAGATTATGTAATTCAATATTGTAAAGGAAAATACTGAGGCATAAAATAAGATTTTATTGCATTTCAGCTCGACTGAGCGTAAATGTCAATCACAGTCAGCCCTGTTTAATTTTGAAAAGATCGATACAAAGGCCTCGCTGTTATGTTTCTGGGAGCTGAACTTGCTTCATTGCACTTATTATTCATATATATATTTATATGAAGGACTATTTCTGCTTTCCTCTATTATATATATATATATATATATATATATATATATATATATATAAAACATAATAGTAGATTCTGAATGAATTTATGAAACCCTTACATTGCTCCGTGCTCCTGACTCTGTGAGCTTGACTGAGCTAAAGGGCAAGTCCATGTTTGCTCCTCTCTTAAGGCAAACAAGAGAAATGTCAATACAGGTAATTGAAAACCCCAACAAAGCAGCTTAGATAAGGGTCGCTGACCCCCACAGTTCATTCACACGCTGCTTGTTTCCTTGAGATAAATGTCACATATATTTAGATTTGAATGGAGACACATTTTCAGTGGTTTCATATTTATCTTAGTAATCTTTTTTGCAGAGTGAAAAATCCACATCATTTTAGAAGGGATGAAAAGGTAATAATTTAATCACTTTAAAAGTTGACTGTGCAGGTGTGTGGACACCTGCTAAAAGGCTGTCTGTGTGTGTGTGTGTGTGTGTGTGTAATGATCAGTGTATCTGTTGAGTTTTTAGCAGTATATGTGTCACATTTCAATGCAGTTTAACACTATCAAAGCTCAGATTATCAACCCTAAATTACCTGTAAGCACAAATCTACTATTCAGTTGTATTGACATGACTCATGGCTGAGCAGTCAAAATGACTTTTGTGTTCCCAGTAATGCTTTCTACAATGGGAAATTTTGCTGAATCTAGACTATTCCACAGGTTCTTTATTTGGCTAAGAAGAATATGTAACAGGATACAGAATATATGGCATAATACTTTTATAATATGTAATATAATACAATAATATAAAAGAGGGTATAATACGTTTACAACACCCGCACATCATTTTTTGACATGATGTAGTCTAGTGTTCTTCCTACTCTTGCTCTGCTATTCCTGTTTTTCTCCATTTTCTTACACATTTATTTTACATTGTTTGTTGTGTTTCAGCTGACACACTGCTCAGCTGAACTGGGCTGAGCTTTTCTCCAACCCGGCTTTAGCTGTACATGTAAGACAACCACAATGTTTATGTGGCATCTAGATGCATCTTCTAATGGGCAAAGCCCTCCAGTTGTTTGATGTGAATTGGAGATTACAGGACTCAGACTAGAAGTGTGGGCCACATAGTAAATATAATTGTGCTTCTGAGCACTTCCACAGTTTGAATAAGAAAGCCACAAAAGTGCATTTGTATGGGCTTGTTTCTATCCCTGACTTAAATAGTAACTAATAAATATTTGCTTGTTTGTATTCTACACTCAACCAATGCAGTATTTCTGGAGTGGGTAATATTTCACCTAATTTTCCTCAAAATTCAAATCTCATTTTCGGTCTCTGACACCGTGCAACGGCATTTTACTGAGGATTATTTTGTAGTTTCCCTCTAAATTTGGACCAGCATCATTTACAGGGGCTTGGAAATGGTGCACAAGAGTACCAGCACCAGAAAATACAAATTCTATCCATCAGATTCCTTCATTATCCATAACTGTTTTTCCTGGTCAGGGTTGTGGTGGCCCGCAGCTTGTTTTGGAGTCCCTGAGTCCTAAACTAGGAAAATACACTCTGGATGCTGTTAAGAAGGACAAAAAAAATGCAATATTCATCAGGCCTTCCTACAGATGCTAAATTCAGTTCCTTTTACCGCAACTTTTTTCGTTTTTTTAAATTCCGTAATGTGATTTTTGAAACAGAAGGGTTAATGCTGGAAATTGTTAAATGTTGTATGGACTAAAGTCACGCTTATACTTTTTAAAAATCCTTTTCTTACATTTGACCATACTATATGTTTACAAACATGACAGTGGTTTAGAAACGCCGAAATAGCAGTTGCTGACGGTGTCAAGCATTTTAGTTTTTATCCAGAAGTGAATGACAAATTTTGTCCATATTTCATCAGCTTGCTACAAAGTGGATGGCTTAGCATGCCAGCTGACCGAGTGCAGTTCCTAGAAGGCTATTTATTTTTTAGCTGCTTAGCAGGAGCTTTTATCCAAAGCTGTAAAAGCTTGTGATTTTTTACCAATTCGTACCACTGGATAGTGAAGCAATTTGTGTTAAGTATGGTGCTTTGCCAAAGGGCACAACAACAGCCCCTTGAACTTCGAACTCTCAGGCAGGTCCAGCTGTTTAACTGTCCTACTGGTTCATTTTTTACTGTCCCAAAAAGAACATGCTAACACCATATCTTACTGTTACAACCACACCACGACATTTACTTAAATTAAAATATTTATTTAAATTGACGGTGTATGAAATCTGTTTATCAAATAAATGAAATGCCATAAATCGGCTTAAATTTCCAGTATATAATCAATAATATACAACCTTTTCAGCCGGCGAGCTGTTCGGCGAAATGTTAAACTGTTAGCAGTGACATAGAAAAGAAAAGTCCCTTATTATATTTGTTATAATTTAACTCCCGCTCTGTCGTATCTGGAACAATTTATACGTTTGTTATTACATTATTATTAGTGATCTGTACGAAGGAAGGATAATTCCCCACAACTGTAAAATATCAAAACAAGTTCTGGAAAGGTGCGGGGCTTAAGAATGAAGTTACTTTTGCACTTTTCTTCCTTTGTTTACTTGTCGTGTAGGCGCCAGAGTGCGGTCAGTGTAGCAGAAATGGGAACAAGAGAGCGGACCCTCTGCTTTTCTACATCAGCACCTTCTCCTTTGGCCCATTTCCTCCCACCTCCAGCTGTGGGCTCGTGGGAGGCACACAGACCTTTTTGTTTATCTGTGTGTCCTCTTATTTATATATTTATGGGTAATGGTTGTGCTCGCAAAGTCTCAGGAGCTGCGGGTGGAAACTCATTAACGGAGGCTTTTTGGAGAGCAAATCCGCAACTGGCAAAGATAAAAACCAAACAATTTAAAGAGTTAATGTTGAACAATGAGCTTGGGGGTTGCTCATTGAACCAGGTGAGCAGTACCTAATGGGGAGAATGTGCCTGAGGTGGCGAGAGCGCACAGGCAGCTTCCACGTGAGAAACAGTTTCCCAAATTTTCCAATTTACTCGGTCATCCTAATGTGCAGCAGTGTCTAAAGGGCCCGGTTATTACGGATGCTTGATAATGGAGCAAAGCGGGGATGCATATTTCAGGGATGCTGGATGAGGGTCACCTCAGGTGGCACTTTATTCAGGGATTTAAAATCATTTTGCTTTCCTTCTGTCTTTTGTCATCTACTAAATTCATCTTATTTGACTGGAAAACAGCTAATGGTGGGGGGAAAAATGCAAAAGCAATTTCATACTGAAAATATTTTACAACTGAAATAATATGCGTTTGTTTAAAAAATAATCATTCATTTACTTGAATACTTTACTCTGCAGCAACTCATAATTTTAGGCCACTTACAATGATTAATCCCTTTGTACGAGTTTTTTTTTTTTTTTTTTTTTTTTTGCTGCAGAAATTCAAGGCACGTACCCGGCTCCAGTCCACTACAGCGGGAGGTGAGATCCAAACCTGGGTAACACCTCTGACAACCATGCTATTCTACTTTTGTTATTGTATAAGGTGAATCCATGTTTACATTTTTGAAAAAGCAATTTGCTAACTACAATGAATTTAAATATGCTTGGGCTCGTATCCCAACAAAATGGTGATATCAGACAACCTGCGCATGGAAATATGCCTACACGAACAGCACTTTGTCTGCTGAGAAATGCACATTTGTGTGCCGCTGAATGAACAAACATAACCGTACATATTACGATTACCATACCCTCTCTGTATGCGTCTGCGGCGGCAGTGACTGGTGACACGGTGACCAGATACGGTCTTGCCTTGGTACGACAAGAACGTGTCCCAGACAGCAGGTGGGCCCTTTGTCTCCATGGAAAGGTGGGGAGCGATAGCGGATCATTCTCCTCCATATCGTGCCTTAATTTCTAAAGCGTTTTATTATCTTAAGTTTAATCTTTAGTGTTTAACATTACATTAATAGGTTGCTGGGAGGATTAATGCAGTAGAGTGAGCCCGATGCCACTTGAAACAGCAGAGATAAAGCTCTTACAAAAATCGGGTGATTAGAGGAGCTTTATCAGGGACAGATTAATGCTTTTCTAATAATTGGATTTTTATGGCTTTGAGTAGAAGATAATGAATATATTGTCTACTTGCTGGATGAATTGTTTCCTGCTTTCCTGCTTTATAACTCACTACAGTTCAAAAGCAGGCTGGAAATGTAGCCGTAGCTCTGTTAGCAAACGTGGCTGCTCCTCCTCTGTTGTTCGCCCGCAACCCAAAATTCATTTTTGAGAATCATCAGTTGAGAAAAATCAATTTTGAGAAACTTGCAGAAAGGCCGAATGTGTTTGCGAAGGCACCCTTGCCACGCGCAGTGTGAGGATTACCAGAACGAGCCTGGGAATTGTAATAGATCACGTTTTTGCTCTTTAAATCATTGGAACGTCTGAAGTGATCTCGCCGTCGGGTTACATTTCACTCATATTTAGATTCACAGGACAGAAAAAGTAATAACTTTTACAGTGCAAACTCACAAACAGGGAGGCCTTTCTGGTTTCTGCCCTTATTCAGTCAAGTTGCTGTAGATGTTTGTAGGAGAACAGCTCATTTGTCTCTACAGCAAGCGAGAACAAAGGTTCCCTCGGATTTCCTGCCCTTGCACTCTTTTAGTCAGAATATCACATTTCCTGCACTTATGCTGACTTGTCAGACTGTCACTATCGCACAGTTAATATCTGAATGGATAATATGCACAAATGTTACTATTTCCAAATGGAAGTTACTCAGTATTTTCAGGATGCAAAGGACCTTATCTTAGAGGGCTTTTATTCCTGTGATAAAAAGAATTACACAAAATCTACAGAAGATTTATACCTAAGATGATCAAAAATAAATAAATAAATAAATGTACAAAAAGATTAAAATTTCTGCATGGACGTGAAATCCTGTCATTTACACTTTTGGAGGATTACAATAAAGTTGGAATAACAGGACCGGATTTAACAACTAAATTGTACCGATTAGGATGAATTTCATTCCAAAATGGAATTTTAAAAATTGTGGATCTTGCGTTATACAAGACCGTCTTTCTCTTGGAGTAGTGAGAGGAATAAAGGTTTAATAATCTTTTTCATGCAGATGTTCAGATAAACTGTGTAAACAAATGCCTTTCTTCCGTTAAATGCTGAGTCTATCAAACGTGGGGTATTTTGGGGAACATTAGGGGGCTTCCACGTATTAAAATAGTTGAAACAATTTAGAATTCCAGTTTTATTTTCAGCATCATAAGGTTCTCAGCATGCACATAATCATACTGTAATGCTGTGGCAATTTTAATTCTCACTGGGAGATGTGGTGTTATTGTGTTGTTATGGTTTTATTGCAGTTGAATTGGTCGGGTTGTGGGTCATGGCTTTTTTATTGAGTTTATGCACATATTTATAATTTCTTTAGTTAATACGCAAATAACAGTTTTCTAAAACACCAGCAGGAATGGCAAATTATTGCGCATTACTCTTTTCTTACATGGTTCATTTATTCAAAACAACTTATAATTTTACACATTAACACAGCTCACTATTTTACCCAAGCAATTCAGGTTAAATGCCTACAGCGGGACCCCAGTTGGGCCTGCATTCATAACCACAACGAATGTCAGCTGTCCATGAAAATAAGGGAATTACAGTATAGGAATAAAGAACTCTTGGCATGCAGTAATTTGCTCAGTATTGCTGTAGACTCCCCATGAAAAATGAAGCGCTTAATGCAACAGTGCTGTAGGAAGTCATTAATGCAGGTGATTGAATAAATGAAGATTGAAAATTGTGCATGAACAACAAAATACAAAACAGAATACCTTGTAATAGAAAATAGTTATGCATTTAATAATAGTAAAAAAAAAAAAAAAACAAAAAATTGTCTGTTGTGAGGACAACAAATATACAATTAAAAAAACCATCCATCCATCCTAACCCACTTTATTCTGGTCGGGTTGGCCTATCCAGAATCACTGAGCACCGGGCTTAAAAAACCACATCGTGGAATAGATGCCAGTTCATCACAGGGTTCAAAAAATCTGCTCGCATTTTTGAAATTAGAAAAAGGTAAATTGAATGATTCAGGGACTGCAATAAAAAGCACCACTGCAAAGCAGCGCTTCGGGAGGTAGCATCAGGTGAGCCATTGCTGGCGTCGATTTAATGCAGTTCCGTCATTTGTCCCAAGAATAACAGATGAAACAAAATCGAGAAGGGGGAAACACTGTGCAGGTGCTTAAAGAACGGGTGACGTTCCACCCTGCCTATTACAAGGTATAGTTTTTTAACAAAAATGAATAAATATAAAAAATAAAAATAAATATCTTTCTTCACCCTATTCAAACAAGAAACATAATTGTAGGCTAGAAACACGTTGCGATCGCACTTGTCGACCAGTCGTAGTGCATCGTACCGGGATCAGCGATGACCAAAACCGGAGTGTTATTAGTTGTGTAAACTTAGCCCTGATGCATATCATTTAATAACAGCACATTATCAGCTGATATTAATACTGCCTTCTCCATTAATCTGCTTCACAACGTACTGTACATTATATTCAGACGCTTCAACATATATTAGCTGCACACCTCATTTATCTCATGAAGCATCAGCGTGTTGGCCACCTTAAAATAAAGCTACTCATCTGTAAAGTGAAAACTCCCATCTTTCTAAATCAGTTCACTGGCAAAGGTTCTCCACTGCAGAGCAGGAGAATACAACCCCAGCAGTAATGTTTCAGTTTTGTTTAAGAGGACCTTCTGTCTTATCGTTTCAGTTATTTATCTGACGTTCATCTATCCATCCATTATCGCTGTGTGCTCATCCGACAAAGGCTGCAGTGATCATGGGATACAGGCGTAGTAAAGCTTGGACGGGGCTGAGGACTTTGCAGATCAATGATGTCTGTGGATTGTGGATGGGTGGATGTCATCGAGGCTCGATTTGTACCTGCTCCTCAGAAACAAGAACACCACCCACTAAGCCACAGTCGCAAACACAGAAAACCAACACAGCCGCGCACCCTCACGACTACTTTTATGACACATGGCTTCCCTATCAATTTTTATACTGAACGAAAGCCATGTTCTGCTAGTTTGGGCCCTGCGGTTTTAATAAACAGTAACCTGCGATTGTTTGTTCTGTCAAAGTGACAAATGAACATCTCATGACCAAAATTATTAGGTGAAGGTTCTGAATGTGCCTTGTGGGATTACTCCCCATAGGATAGGACATAAATCTGTTTTTAGCCGAAGCAACGCTCAACGTCTTGAGCATCTTTCGGGGTCTAGATACCGAGAGGTGGTCAGTAAAGATTAATTTTAAGATGTTCTCCAGGAAGCCTTTCTAAAATATTCTCAACACTTTTTAACAACAGCAGGATGCTGTGATCCACTTTGCGCACTTAACTGAAGAATTGCTAGTAGACATCAGCTTGTCCGCTGAATCATTAAAGATTGTCGGCACAATTTTGTTTAATAGCCGTACAGAGTACTTCTGATTTACTGTTACTGCTCATTTTGCGTATCCGAATCAAACCAATTCTACATGAATAGTGAATGGTATTTTATTTGATCATGTGTGGGGGGAAGGCCATTATAGGAAGATAAATGACTGAATAGTCATGTGTTTGAAAGTATTCAATTAGGAATTCATTTTTTGAGCTTTGAGACAAAGCAATAATCCAAATTAGGTTCTCTGCTGGTTTAAATGAGATTTTTTAAAACAAACATTTGGTTACATTTAGCTGACATTCTTCCAGTGTTAAGTGGCTTATTCTGATTTACCCAATTTCTACAGCTGAGCAATATTTGCCAGAGCAATTTTTAGCGTGAGTGAACCTCAGCAGGATGCGGCAGGATTCGAAACATTGTCATTTCTTGTGGAAGATGGCAGCCCTAACAACTGCACCGCCTGGCGATGAGAATGTTCAACTACAAAGTACACAATGCACCACTGTTCTGCTGTTTGTCATTTTTTAAGTGCAATTTTAGTTTAGAGGCTCTGCAAAAATATTGATACCATAAATTACAGATTAAAAAATGACATGGGGTAGACACCCAATACAGTAATACTTTGACCATCTCTACTTCCTATACTACTAACAATGAAATTTTTTTTAATCTTATCCCTTTAAGTTATTTATTATTACACATTAATCATTTTCCATATTAAAAAAGAAAAGGTTTTGACCTTTTTTGGAATGTTATTTTGACAGTTTTTTTTCAATAACTAATCTATTCCTAGCTCCATTATTCAAAACTTTGTATTAATGACCTTTTATTGGTTTTATTAAGTTCTTCCAGAACACATCTAGAGCGCTAACTGAGGTATTACTGCACTGTGTCATTCAAACTGTGCCTCATCATTGTCTGGCAACTCTACTTGCATCCAGTGTCACTGTGAAATTTCAGTCTTAAAAAACTTGATCGGCAGTGACACCAACACTTTTTATTTGGCATAAAATAAATGTAGCTAATAGACGTATTAATCTGGGTGCTAACTGTACAAATAGCATAACCGTCTCATTCCCTCGCTTGAGTTACAGTATGTAGATAATTTCATAGCCGTAGTGCAAGAGTTTGCCAGCCTTTCGGTCCGCATCAGTCGCGTTCTCATTTTGATAGCCAGGCCTCTGTTGGCCAGGCCTCTGCTCATTGACAGCCTTACTGGTGGAAATAAGAGTCTTGCTTTAGCGGACTTATTTAATTATCCAGGCTCCTTCCACAGACACAGTGAAGTGCATTACCTCACCTCACTCCTTCAGCGCTTCAATACAATCGGGCCTTTGAGCAACGGGTGGCTTCCTCTGAAAAAGTAGTCTCCTGGTTTTTGTCAATCCACAAGTGTAAGAAAATAACCACAAAAAAAAACCCGATGATCCCTGATGATGCCTAAAAAACACACGCACAAACAACTACTGTAGATGATAAGAAGTTTGTAATGCATGTATGTCAAAAATTAAAAAGAGAAAATAAGTCACCAAGAAAATTCCCCTGGATATTCCCCTAATATGCATAAATGGATCACAGCTTAGGCTTCATCTAGTAAATAATGAAGAAGCTATTATTTTCATCCAAATGATTGACTGCAAAATACATTTATTCTTACACCGGGGGAGCACCGAGGTGTCTGGCTTCCTAACACAGCTGTTGTGAGTGACAACAGATTGTCAGTGACAGCAACAACCATGCAGCAACTGTAGGGCTGGTTGCCCTGGTTGCTGAGATGTCAATCATCATGTGGATGTATTAGTTCCTGGGTGGGATGGAGGCTGCGGCAGCACAGGCCCTCTCTGCCTTTATATCTAATGAGGATGAATTATCTGGAGATCTGGCGCAAACTGTGCCCGGGGCAAAGACATTAGCATTAGCTGCTTCATGCGTCACGTATCTGGTACATGGGATTACATGTGTGTAGTGCAACACGTCTCGGGACGATCCTGCGAATTCATTTCAGCTGATGGCATCAGGCGTGCATTTCCACCACAGACAATTATTGCTAACACGGATGACTAGAATAATAAGCTTGAGGTTGCGCCCGAGCTTGTGTCGTACCGCCAGCGACCTTGCATTGCTTTTGCCATTTTAATTTAATGTTTAATTGAACGTTTTTGTTTGTCCAGACGACAAGCGGAGAAATATGGGCAAAGCTCAACAAACGGTTAAAAAAAAAATCATATTTTTGCATTACCTACACCTTCCCACAGTTCATAAATCAATAATTGCCTAAATGTGTTAGAACAATGTGACCAGATTTAAGACTGCAGATTGTCTTTTGCAACACTTCTTTTTATTTTAGGCTTTTTTTTATTGAAACATTGAACAAAGCTCAGCAAGAAATGTCAAGCTGAGCAGAATTTACATTTGAGGAATTCCGACCATAAATAAGTTAATTGTCACGCAACTGTGGATCTGGTTTTTTCTCCTTTCTCCCCACATGGGACAGACCGTGTTACCACTGACCTACTTTATTTCAGAAAGATCGCTTAGATACAGAACCAGATTTGTGTGTCACACGCATTCCCACTTTTAATGAAGTCCTGCTGTATGATGAATGGCATTGCCACTGTCCTTTTCTAAAAAGCACTTTATTTTAGGAGAGTTTATGCATATTAAAAATGCAATAATCCCCCCCATTTAGTTTAACTGCACAAATTTCTTAACATCACATGCGATGAATGAACTAAATTAAACTTAGTGTTATGATGTGGGGTTGCGGTTATGATCAGTTAGTCAGGTCTAGGTTCAGCAATGCTATGTGCGCAAAAAATGAGCTCAGCTGACTACCTGAATATACTGAATGACCAGGTTTTTCCATCCATCAATGGATTTTTCTTCATATTCCAAGATGACAATGCCAGGATTCATCGGGCTCAAACTGTGAAAGAGTGCTTCAGGGAGCACGAGACATCATTTTCACACATGGATTGGCCACCACACACTCCTCATCTTAACACCATAGACCTTAACCCCTTTGGGATGTGCTGGAGAAGACTTTACCCAGCGGTTTGACTCTCCCATCATTGATACAAGATCTTGGCGGAAGAATAATGCAGCTCTGGATAGAAATAAATGTTGCGACATTGCATGAACTTATTGAAACGATGCCACAGCAAATGTCCATAATCAAAGCTAAAGGTGGTCCAACAAAATATTAAAGTGTGTGACTTTTTTTTGGCCAGGCAGTGTATTTAATCATTTGGAATTTTACAAAATTTGCCCTGCTTTCCCTTTCATCATTGGCTGTAAGTTTAAAATTTGCTTTAAAATGTATTGACACGATTCATCTGATGGGGAATTATTTAGTAACAAAGGTAGCAGAGATGTAAAAGTAGAAGAATTCATTGGTCTCCTGTCGGAGGTGTCCCCCGGCTGGCTTAGTGCCTTGCATTTCTGAGTTCATTGTGATCACCCCTCCCTCCACCTTTTGTTTCCATTGGTTGTCCCTTGAAATTTAGCTAAATATTAGTCAGAAATACTAAGTCCATCAGCAATAAACTGTATCCTTTGTCTCTGAGTGTGTAAAAAATGCCGGTAGGTGCATGTGTACACCACACAATATATAGGGTGCTGGAATCTGTGAGTCAGTAATAATTGTAAGGAACACTGCTGTCACCTGCCACTCGCATGTAGAGGAGAAGCATGATAAAAACAGACAGGTGGGCTCCATGGACCTGAGCTCCGCTGCCAAGCAATTGCTGGGGGAGGAGAATTCGGCTCTTTTATCTCAGCTACAATCAGGTAGACTGACTGCAGCTCACATGTTCCCATGGTGGAGGATTGCAGCAGTAAACTGCAATACCTCAGGATGACCTCCAGAATACCAGTTTTATTTTGTTTTTTAAAGTTTTATTGCGAACATTCTTCTGCCTCTTTTATACAATAATCGGTTATAACACTGTTTCGTTTGTCTTTGCAAAAAGGCTTACATTTGACTTTGTGTTTCTGTTTTCTTCCTCATTATTTCTGACTGAAAGACCTATACTTGGGAAAAAAAAAAAAAAAAAATATATATATATATATATATATATATATATAT